>JAECWK010000126.1:0-4800000 GCA_018150405.1 Drosophila varians
CACTAATTTTCTATACGGGATACGGTCACACTAATTTTTCTATACGGGATACGGTCACACTAATTTTCTATACGGGATACGGTCACACTAATTTTTCTATACGGGATACGGTCACACTAATTTTTCTATACGGGATACGGTCACACTAACTAATTTTTCTATACGGGATACGGTCACACTAATTTTTCTATACGGGATACGGTCACACTAATTTTTCTATACGGGATACGGTCACACTAATTTTTCTATACGGGATACGGTCACACTAATTTTTCTATACGGGATACGGTCACACTAATTTTTCTATACGGGATACGGTCACACTAATTTTTCTATACGGGATACGGTCACACTAATTTTTTTATACGGGATACGGTCACACTAATTTTTCTATGCGGGATACGGTCACACTAATTTTTTCTATACGGGATACGGTCACACTAATTTTTTATACGGGATCACACTAATTTTTCTATACGGGATACGGTCACACTAATTTTCTATACGGGATACGGTCACACTAATTTTTCTATACGGGATACGGTCACACTAATTTTTTCTATACGGGATACGGTCACACTAATTTTTCTATACGGGATACGGTCACACTAATTTTTCTATACGGGATACGGTCACACTAATTTTCTATACGGGATACGGTCACACTAATTTTTCTATACGGGATACGGTCACACTAATTTTTCTATACGGGATACGGTCACACTAATTTTTCTATACGGGATACGGTCACACTAATTTTTCTATACGGGATACGGTCACACTAATTTTTCTATACGGGATACGGTCACACTAATTTTTCTATACGGGATACGGTCACACTAATTTTTCTATACGGGATACGGTCACACTAATTTTTCTATACGGGATACGGTCACACTAATTTTTCTATACGGGATACGGTCACACTAATTTTTCTATACGGGATACGGTCACACTAATTTTTCTATACGGGATACGGTCACACTAATTTTTCTATACGGGATACGGTCACACTAATTTTTCTATACGGGATACGGTCACACTAATTTTTCTATACGGGATACGGTCACACTAATTTTTCTATACGGGATACGGTCACACTAATTTTTCTATACGGGATACGGTCACACTAATTTTTCTATACGGGATACGGTCACACTAATTTTTCTATACGGGATACGGTCACACTAATTTTTCTATACGGGATACGGTCACACTAATTTTTCTATACGGGATACGGTCACACTAATTTTTCTATACGGGATACGGTCACACTAATTTTTCTATACGGGATACGGTCACACTAATTTTTCTATACGGGATACGGTCACACTAATTTTTCTATACGGGATACGGTCACACTAATTTTTCTATACGGGATACGGTCACACTAATTTTTCTATACGGGATACGGTCACACTAATTTTTCTATACGGGATACGGTCACACTAATTTTTCTATACGGGATACGGTCACACTAATTTTTCTATACGGGATACGGTCACACTAATTTTTCTATACGGGATACGGTCACACTAATTTTTCTATACGGGATACGGTCACACTAATTTTTCTATACGGGATACGGTCACACTAATTTTTCTATACGGGATACGGTCACACTAATTTTTCTATACGGGATACGGTCACACTAATTTTTCTATACGGGATACGGTCACACTAATTTTTTCACACTAATTTTTCTATACGGGATACGGTCACACTAATTTTTCTATACGGGATACGGTCACACTAATTTTTCTATACGGGATACGGTCACACTAATTTTTCTATACGGGATACGGTCACACTAATTTTTCTATACGGGATACGGTCACACTAATTTTTCTATACGGGATACGGTCACACTAATTTTTCTATACGGGATACGGTCACACTAATTTTTCTATACGGGATACGGTCACACTAATTTTTCTATACGGGATACGGTCACACTAATTTTTCTATACGGGATACGGTCACACTAATTTTTCTATACGGGATACGGTCACACTAATTTTTCTATACGGGATACGGTCACACTAATTTTTCTATACGGGATACGGTCACACTAATTTTTCTATACGGGATACGGTCACACTAATTTTTCTATACGGGATACGGTCACACTAATTTTTCTATACGGGATACGGTCACACTAATTTTTCTATACGGGATACGGTCTCACTAATTTTTGTAGGTCCACTAATTTTTCTATACGGGATACGGTCACACTAATTTTTCTATACGGGATACGGTCACACTAATTTTTCTATACGGGATACGGTCACACTAATTTTTCTATACGGGATACGGTCACACTAATTTTTCTATACGGGATACGGTCACACTAATTTTTCTATACGGGATACGGTCACACTAATTTTTCTATACGGGATACGGTCACACTAATTTTTCTATACGGGATACGGTCACACTAATTTTTCTATACGGGATACGGTCACACTAATTTTTCTATACGGGATACGGTCACACTAATTTTTCTATACGGGATACGGTCACACTAATTTTTCTATACGGGATACGGTCACACTAATTTTTCTATACGGGATACGGTCACACTAATTTTTCTATACGGGATACGGTCACACTAATTTTTCTATACGGGATACGGTCACACTATTCTTTATACCCCTAAAATGGGTCCTACCTAATACAAATAAAAACCTGGTATTTTTTAAATTAAACGTAACCAGGCATATTTAGTTTTATTGGATCATATAATTTTTTTGCCTAGTCATATTTACTACAAAAAAATACCAAAAAAAAAATAATACGAAAAAAATAATACCAAAAAAATACCAGAAAAATACTAAAAATACCAGAAAAATACTAAAAATACCAGAAAATACTAAAAATACCAGAAAATACTAAAAAATACCAGAAAATACTAAAAAATACCAGAAAATAATACCAGAAAAATACTAAAAAAATACCAGAAAATAATACCAGAAAAATACTAAAAAATACCAGAAAATAATACCAGAAAAATACTAAAAAATACCAGAAAATAATACCAGAAAAATACTAAAAAATACCAGAAAATAATACCAGAAAAATACTAAAAAATACCAGAAAATAATACCAGAAAAATACTAAAAAATACCAGAAAAATAATACTAAAAAATACCAGAAAATAATACCAGAAAAATACTAAAAAATACCAGAAAAATAATACTAAAAAATACCAGAAAATAATACTAAAAAATACCAGAAAATAATACCAGAAAAATACTTAAAATACCATAAAAATAATACCAAATAATACCAGAAAAATACAAAACAAATAATACCAAAAATACCAGAAAAAAAAGCTAAAAAATACCAAAGCAAAAACACTAAAAAAAACAAATACTAAAAAAACAAATACTAAAAAAAATACCCCCCTCCCCCTCAGCGACCGATGTGAACCGGTCGGCCGCCGGCCAAGGACTGAGGCTCTGCCGATGTTGGCTCCTATTTATAGGGCAACCCACCCCGGCAGGTTACACGTTGGGACCCATACCACTATACATGTTTGATGTTCGAACTAGTATACACCAGCAACCGGGTATGTCCACGGTAAGTATAAGTCTAGGATGGGGTTGTGTCCGGAATGGTTACTTGTCCTTGCTGGTTTGATTTCAGGATGGCATCTTGTCCTTGCTTGGTTCGACTACAGGATCGTCCGTTGTCCTTGCTAGGATTGAGTCCAGGTTAGGTCGCTGTTATTGCTAGGTTTGTGTTTTGTCTAAGACGGGTTTGAATCCAGGGTGTACTAGCGCTTCTGTTGGACACAATTAGTACTAAATTTAGCGGCTCCCCCTATCGCCCAAAAAATGTAACTAAATTAGTGGCGCCACCCTGTGGTTAAAGTTGATACTAATTTGGTGGCGCCACCTAGTGGTAAAAATTGGTATTTAATTAGTAGCGCCACCTAGCGGCAGAAAGTGATACTAAATTATTGGCGCCACCTGGTGGCAAAATATGGTACTTAATTTTTGGCGCCACCTGGTGGCAAAAATGTGTACTAAAGTATTGGCGCCACCTATTGGTAGAAATTAGTACTAAATTGGTGGCGCCATCTAGTGGCAGAAATTGGTACTAAAGTATTGGCGCCATCTAGTGGCAGAAAGTGGTACTAAATTATTGGCGCCATCTGGTGGCAAAAAGTTGTACTAAATTATTGGCGCCACCTAGTGGTAGAAATTGGTACTAAATTGTTGGCGCCATCTAGTGGTAGAAAATGGAAATAAATTAGTGGCGCCATCTAGTGGTGGAAAATGGTACTAAAATTAGTGGCGCCAGTGTTCAAAATTAATATTACGTTTAGCGACACAGTGGAAAATAATTACTAACCTTAGTGGCGTCCTTCGTTGGCACGGGCAGGTGCCCCTGGGCAAGAACAAAATGCCCCAGACAAGGGCACGGCGGCCCGGCAGTGTAGCCCCGGCAGCGAGCAAGATACCCCCCGTATGGGTCACAAGGTCCCGGTAGGAGGCAAGGTGTCTTAGGCAAAGGGGTGGCCCAGGCAATAGGCAGGGTTAATTTGACAGGGACACCAAGACTTGGGAAAAAGATATGACGGCTCAAGTAAAAGGCAGGCTCACGGCAACGCGGGCAGGAGCCATGTGGTCCGTGAAGAGGCACAGCAACTATGGCAAGGACCTCACTGGGCCGGACTGATGGCAGGGTGACACAGGTGGAATTTGATGCCTCAGGCAGAAGGACAACATTGCCCTGGCAATTGACACTGCAAAAGCGACACGTTGGTCCAGGTGAAGCTAGCTGAAGCGCCTAGGCATGGGTGATATCGATGACCTCAGTTATACGGCCTAGTTATGCCTAGACAGCATTGTCAGCCTGCGTAGGCGTGGTAGCCTTGGTGAGCCTAGGTATGCATGTCCGTCTGTGCAAGCCTGGACAGCCACGTTATCTTGGGTAGGCTTAGGCAGCCTCGTCTGCCTGCGTAAGCTTAGGTAGCCTCGCCCGCCTGGGCAGGCCTGGGTGCCCTCGTCTGCGTGGGAAGGCCTAGGTAGCTTCGTCTACCTGGGTAGGCCTGGGTAGCCTCGTCGTCCTGAGTAGGCCCAGCTAGGTAGCCTCGCCCTAGCCTGGGTAGGCATAGGCAGCCTCGTCCGCCTGGGTAGGCCTATGTAGCCTCGTCCGCCTGGGTAGGCCTAGGTAGCCTCGTCCGCCTGGGTAGGAATATGTGTCCTGGTTCGCCTTGGTAGGCCGGAATAGGCCTAGGTAGACTCATCTGCCTGGGTAGGCCTAGGTAGACTCATCTGCCTGGGTAGGCCTAGGTAGCCTCGTCCGCCTGGGTAGGCATATGTGTCCTGGTTCGCCTTGGTATGCCGGAATAGGCCTAGGTAGCCTCATCCGCCTGGGTAGGCCTAGGTAGCCTCGTCCGCCTGGGTAGGGCTGGGCGGCCACGTCCGCCTGGGTAGGCATAGGTAGCCTCGTCCGCCTGTGTAGCCTTTGGCAGCACCGCCAACGCAGGTGTGGGAATAAGGTATAAAAAAACAGCGTGAGAATAATGGAGGAGGGAATAATTAACCACCTGGGCAGGTCTGGGCAGCCACGTCCGCGTGGGAAGGCCTAGGTAGCCTCGTCTGGCTGGGTAGGCCTAGGTAGCCTCGTCCGCCTGGGTAGGCCTAGGTAGCCTCGCCCGCTGGGTAGGCTTAGGTAGCCTCGTCTGCCTGGGTAGGGCTGGGTAGCCTCTTCCGCCTGGGTAGGGCTAAGTAGCCTCTTCCGCCTGGGTAGGCCTAGGTAGCCTCGTCCGCCTGGGTAGGGCTGGGCGGCCACGTCCGCCTGGGTAGGCATAGGTAGCCGCGTCCGCCTGTGTAGCCTTTGGCAGCACCGCCAACGCAGGTGTGGGAATAAGGTATAAAAAAACAGCGTGAGAATAATGGAGGAGGGAATAATTATCCACCTGGGCAGGTCTGGGCAGCCACGTCCGCGTGGGTAGGCCTAGGTAGCCTCGTCTGGCTGGGTAGGCCTAGGTAGCCTCGTCCGCCTGGGTAGGCCTAGGTAACCTCGCCCGCTGGGTAGGCTTAGGTAGCCTCGTCCGCCTGGGTAGGGCTGGGTAGCCTCGTCCGCCTGGGAAGGCCTAGGTAGCTTCATCCACATGGGTTGGGCTGGGCAGCCACGTCCGACTGGGTTGGCCTAGGTGGCCTCATACGCCTTGGTAGCCATCGGCAGCCCCGCCAACGCAGGTATGGGAATAAAGTATAAAAAAACAGCGTGAGAATAATGGGGAAGGGAATAATTATAAAACGCAGCAGCAAAGCTTTTTAATTGGCTGCGCCGCAAGCGCGTGTGGGAAAGTTTACCAAATAAACATGGAAAGTGGAGGGGTTATGCTTAAGAAAACACAGCAACGCGGCCATAAACTCGGTTGTGCCGCTTTGCATGTATGGGAAAAAGAGAGGAAACACAGAGTCTAAACAAATGGGGAGGGAACAATTATAAGACGCAGCAGAGCGGCCATAACCTCGGCTGCGCCGCTTTGCATGTATGGGAAAAAGAGAGGAAACACAGAGTCTAAATAAATGGGGAGGGAACTATTATAAGACGCAGCAGAGCGGCCATTAACTCGGCTGCGCCCCTTTGCATGTATGGGAAAAAGAGAGGAAACACAGAATGTAAATAAATGGGGAGGGAACGATTATAAGACGCAGCAGAGCGGCCATTAACTCGGCTGTGCCGCTTTGCATGTATGGGAAAAAGAGAGGAAACACAGAGTGTATATAAATGGGGAGGGAACAAATATAAGACGTAGCAGCGCGGCCATTAACTCGGCTGCGCCGCTTTGCATGTATGGGAAAAAGAGAGGAAATACAGAATGTAAATAAATGGGGACGGAACGATTATAAGACGCAGCAGAGCGGCCATTAACTCGGCTGTGCCGCTTTGCATGTATGGGAAAAAGAGAGGAAACACAGAGTGTATATAAATGGGGAGGGAACAAATATAAGACGTAGCAGCGCGGCCATTAACTCGGCTGCGCCGCTTTGCATGTATGGGAAAAAGAGAGGAAACACAGAGTGTAAATAAATGGGGAGGGAACAATTATAAGACGCAGAACGACGCCCTTTAATTGGTTGCGCTGCAAAAGCGTGTGTGAAAAAGAGTGCAATATAAAGGAGCACATGGAAGAAAAAAATAGCAATGTGATAATGAAGGGGGAGGGAATATTTGTGTGCCGCAGCTGCGCTGCCTTAAATTCGTCAGCGCCGCACACGCTGAAGTGAGAGAAAATATTGATAAAAAAACGCAATGCAACAGTATTATAAAAATAAAATCGTCCCACTTACCAACAACTTCCAATTAATATTTCCAAGTCCTACTAATAAACTGTTCTCCCATTAAATAATTCAATTTCCATATGGCTTCTATGTACATATATATCTGAAAATAAAAATAAATTTTTTAAATACAAATGTTTACTTAAAAAAATTTAAATTAAATTTAAAAAATTTAAACATAAAGTTGTGCTGTCCCATGCATAAATTCCTGAAGTTTAAAATAGATGTATAGCTATTTAATAATTTTTCATACAACTTATCGGTTAACTGTATCGGTTAAGTTTTGCTTGGGGATACATAAAAAACATCAACAGAAGATTTATGGAGAATAGTTTCAGGATTCAGAATCTTGTCTTGGCTCACGGATCGGATAGAAATTGGCCGAAATATGGCCTCCGCAAGGACACAAAATCCTCTATATCCTACACTTCTTTATTTCGGCAAGGGGGTCCCCGTCGGCAGAATTTGGCAGCCGTGGAATAAATTTTCGATTTTAAGATTTAACCGCAGATTTATGGAGAATAGTTTCCCGATTCAGAATCTTGTCTTGGCTAAAGGATCGGACAGGAATATGGCCTCCGCAAAGACACAAAATCCTCAATATCCTACACTTCTTTATTGCGGCAAGGGGGTCCCGTCGGCAGAATTCGGCAGCCGTGGAATAAATTTTCGATTTTAAGATTTAAACGCAGCTTTATGGAGAATAGTTCCAGGATTCAGAATCTTGTCTTGACTAAAGGATCGGATGGGAATTTGCCAAAATATGGCCTCCGCAAGGACCCAAAGTCCTCCTTTTCCTGCACTTCTCATTATTGCGGCAAAGGGGTCCCATCAGAAAAAGTTGGCAGCCGGGGAAAAAATTTTCGATCCTAAGATTTAAACGCAGTTTTATGGATAATAGTTCCACGATTCAGAATCTTGTCTTGGCTAAAGGATCGGTTGGGTATTGGCCAAAATATGGCCTCCACAAGGACACAAAGTCCTCCATATCCTACACTTCTCTTATTGCGGCAAAGGGGTCCCATCAGCAAAAGTTGGCAGCCGCGGAAAAAATATTCGATTTTAAGATTTAAACGCAGATTTATGGAGAATAGTTTCAGGATTCAGAATCTTGTCTTGGCTAAAGGATCGGATGGGAATTGGCCAAAATATGGCCTCCGCAAGGACACAAAGTCCTCTATATCCTACACTTCTTTATTTCGGCAAGGGGGTCCGTCGGCAGCATTTGGCAGCCACGGAAAAAATTTTCGACCATGAGATTTAAACGCAGATTTATGGAGAATGATTCCAGGATTCAGAATCTTGTCTTGGCCAAAGGATCGGATGGGAATTGGCCGAAATATGGCCTCCGCAAGGACACAAAGTCCTCTATATCCTACACTTCTTTATTTCGGCAAGGGGGTCCGTCGGCACCATTTGGCAGCCGCGGAAAAAATATTCGATTTTAAGATTTAAACGCAGATTTATGGAGAATAGTTCCAGGATTCAGAATCTTGTCTTGGCCAAAGGATCGGATGGGAATTGGCCGAAATATGGTCTCCGCAAGGACACAAAGTCCTCTATATCCTACACTTCTTTATTTCGGCAAGGGGGTCCGTCGGCAGCATTTGGCAGCCGCGGAAAAAATTTTCGACCATGAGATTTAAACGCAGATTTATGGAGAATGATTCCAGGATTCAGAATCTTGTCTTGGCCAAAGGATCGGATGGGAATTGGCCGAAATATGGCCTCCGCAAGGACACAAAGTCCTCTATATCCTACACTTCTTTATTGCGGCAAGAGGGTCCCGTCGGCAGAATTTGGCAGCCGCGGAAAAAATTTTCGATTTTAAGATTTAAACGCAGATTTATGGATAATAGTTCCACGATTCAGAATCTTGTCTTGGCTAAAGGATCGGTTGGGAATTGGCCGAAATATGGCCTCCGGAAGGACAGAAAGTCCTCTATATCCTACACTTCTTTATTGCGGCAAGAAAGTCCCGTCGGCAGAATTTGGCAGCCGCCGGAAAAACTTTCGAACATGAGATTTAGACGCAGATTTATGGAGAATAGTTCCACGATTCAGAATCTTGTCTTGGCTAAAGGATCGGTTGAAAATTGACCGAAATATGGCCTCCACAAGGACACAAAGTCCTCTATATCCTACACTTCTTTATTTTGGCAAGAGGGATCCCCGTCGGCAGAATTTGGCAGCCGCGGAAAAAATTTTCGATTTTAAGATTTAAACGCAGATTTGTGGATAATAGTTCCACGATTCAGAATCTTGTCTTGGCTAAAGGATCGGTTGGGAATTGGCCGAAATATGGCCTCCACAAGGACACAAAGTCCTCTATATCCTACACTTCTTTATTGCGGCAAGAAAGTCCCGTCGGCAGAATTTGGCAGCCGCCGGAAAAACTTTCGAACATGAGATTTAAACGCAGATTTATGGAGAATAGTTTCAGGATTCAGAATCTTGTCTTGGCTAAAGGATCGGTTGGGAATTGGCCGAAATATGGCCTCCGCAAGGACACAAAGTCCTCTATATCCTACACTTCTTTATTTCGGCAAGGGGGTCCGTCGGCAGAATTTGGCAGCCGCGGAAAAAATTTTCGACCATGAGATTTAAACGCAGATTTATGGAGAATAGTTTCAGGATTCAGAATCTTGTCTTGGCTAAAGGATCGGTTGGGAATTGGCCGAAATATGGCCTCCGCAAGGACACAAAGTCCTCTATATCCTACACTTCTTTATTTCGGCAAGGGGGTCCGTCGGCAGAATTTGGCAGCCGCGGAAAAAATTTTCGACCATGAGATTTAAACGCAGATGTATGAAGAATAGTTCCAGGATTCACAATCTTGTCTTGGGTAAAGGATCGGATGAAAAATGGCCGAAATATAGCCTCCGCAAGGACTCAAAGTCCCTTATATCCTGCACTTCTTTATTGCGGCAAGGGGTCCCGTCGGCAGCATTTGGCAGCCACGGAAAAAATTTTCGATCTTAAGATTTGAACGCAGATTTATGGATAATAGTTCCACGATTCAGAATCTTGTCTTGGCTAAAGGATCGGTTGGAAATTGGCCGAAATATGGCCTCCGCAAGGACACAAAGTCCTCTATATCCTACACTTCTTTATTTCGGCAAGGGGGTCCCGTCGGCAGAATTTGGCAGCCGCGGAAAAAATTTTCGATTTTAAGATTTAAACGCAGATTTATGGAGAATAGTTTCCCGATTCAGAATCTTGTCTTGGCCAAAGGATCGGACAGGAATTGGCCGAAATATGGCCTCCGCAAGGACACAAAGTCCTCTATATCCTACACTTCTTTATTGCGGCAAGGGGGTCCCGTCGGCAGAATTTGGCAGCCGCGGAAAAAATTTTCGATTTTAAGATTTAAACGCAGATTTATGGATAATAGTTCCACGATTCAGAATCTTGTCTTGGCTAAAGGATCGGTTGGGAATTGGCCGAAATATGGCCTCCACAAGGACACAAAGTCCTCTATATCCTACACTTCTTTATTGCGGCAAGGGGGTCCCGTCGGCAGAATTTGGCAGCCGCGGAAAAAATTTTCGATCATGAGATTTAAACGCAGATTTATGGATAATAGTTCCACGATTCAGAATCTTGTCTGGGCTAAAGGATCGGTTGGAAATTGGCCGAAATATGGCCTCCACAAGGACACAAAGTCCTCTATATCCTACACTTCTTTATTGCGACAAGGGGGTCCCGTCGGCAGAATTTGGCAGCCGCGGAAAAAATTTTCGATCATGAGATTTAAACGCAGATTTATGGAGAATAGTTCCACGATTCAGAATCTTGTCTTGGCCAAAGGATCGGACAGGAATTGGCCGAAATATGGCCTCCGCAAGGACACAAAGTCCTCTATATCCTACACTTCTTTATTGCGGCAAGGGGGTCCCGTCGGCAGAATTTAGCAGCCGCGGAAAAAATTTTCGATCATGAGATTTAAACGCAGATTTATGGATAATAGTTCCACGATTCAGAATCTTGTCTTGGCTAAAGGATCGGTTGGGAATTGGCCGAAATATGGCCTCCACAAGGACACAAAGTCCTCTATATCCTACACTTCTCTATTGCGGCAAGGGGGTCCCGTCGGCAGAATTTAGCAGCCGCGGAAAAAATTTTCGATCATGAGATTTAAACGCAGATTTATGGATAATAGTTCCACGATTCAGAATCTTGTCTTGGCTAAAGGATCGGTTGGGAATTGGCCGAAATATGGCCTCCACAAGGACACAAAGTCCTCCATATCCTACACTTCTTTATTGCGGCAAGGGGGTCCCGTCGGCAGAATTTAGCAGCCGCGGAAAAAATTTTCGATCATGAGATTTAAACGCAGATTTATGGATAATAGTTCCACGATTCAGAATCTTGTCTTGGCTAAAGGATCGGTTGGGAATTGGCCGAAATATGGCCTCCACAAGGACACAAAGTCCTCTATATCCTACACTTCTTTATTGCGGCAAGAGGGTCCCGACGGCAGAATTTGGCAGCCGCGGAAAAAATTTTCGATCATGAGACTTAAACGCAGATTTATGGATAATAGTTCCACGATTCAGAATCTTGTCTTGGCCAAAGGATCGGACAGGAATTGGCCGAAATATGGCCTCCGCAAGGACACAAAGTCCTCTATATCCTACACTTCTTTATTGCGGCAAGGGGGTCCCGTCGGCAGAATTTAGCAGCCGCGGAAAAAATTTTCGATCATGAGATTTAAACGCAGATTTATGGATAATAGTTCCACGATTCAGAATCTTGTCTTGGCTAAAGGATCGGTTGGGAATTGGCCGAAATATGGCCTCCACAAGGACACAAAGTCCTCCATATCCTACACTTCTTTATTGCGGCAAGGGGGTCCCGTCGGCAGAATTTGGCAGCCGCGGAAAAAATTTTCGATCATGAGATTTAAACGCAGATTTATGGATAATAGTTCCACGATTCAGAATCTTGTCTTGGCCAAAGGATCGGACAGGAATTGGCCGAAATATGGCCTCCGCAAGGACACAAAGTCCTCTATATCCTACACTTCTTTATTGCGGCAAGGGGGTCCCGTCGGCAGAATTTAGCAGCCGCGGAAAAAATTTTCGATCATGAGATTTAAACGCAGATTTATGGATAATAGTTCCACGATTCAGAATCTTGTCTTGGCTAAAGGATCGGTTGGGAATTGGCCGAAATATGGCCTCCGCAAGGACACAAAGTCCTCCATATCCTACACTTCTTTATTGCGGCAAGGGGGTCCCGTCGGCAGAATTTAGCAGCCGCGGAAAAAATTTTCGATCATGAGATTTAAACGCAGATTTATGGATAATAGTTCCACGATTCAGAATCTTGTCTTGGCTAAAGGATCGGTTGGGAATTGGCCGAAATATGGCCTCCACAAGGACACAAAGTCCTCTATATCCTACACTTCTTTATTGCGGCAAGAGGGTCCCGTCGGCAGAATTTAGCAGCCGCGGAAAAAATTTTCGATCATGAGATTTAAACGCAGATTTATGGATAATAGTTCCACGATTCAGAATCTTGTCTTGGCTAAAGGATCGGTTGGAAATTGGCCGAAATATGGCCTCCACAAGGACACAAAGTCCTCTATATCCTACACTTCTTTATTGCGGCAAGGGGGTCCCGTCGGCAGAATTTGGCAGCCGCGGAAAAAATTTTCGATCATGAGATTTAAACGCAGATTTATGGATAATAGTTCCACGATTCAGAATCTTGTCTTGGCCAAAGGATCGGACAGGAATTGGCCGAAATATGGCCTCCGCAAGGACACAAAGTCCTCTATATCCTACACTTCTTTATTGCGGCAAGAGGGTCCCGTCGGCAGAATTTGGCAGCCGCGGAAAAAATTTTCGATTTTAAGATTTAAACGCAGATTTATGGATAATAGTTCCACGAGTCAGAATCTTGTCTTGGCTAAAGGATCGGTTGGGAATTGGCCGAAATATGGCCTCCACAAGGACACAAAGTCCTCCATATCCTACACTTCTTTATTTCGGCAAGGGGGTCCCGTCGGCAGAATTTAGCAGCCGCGGAAAAAATGTTCGATCATGAGATTTAAACGCAGATTTATGGATAATAGTTCCACGATTCAGAATCTTGTCTTGGCTAAAGGATCGGTTGGGAATTGGCCGAAATATGGCCTCCACAAGGACACAAAGTCCTCTATATCCTACACTTCTTTATTGCGGCAAGAGGGTCCCGTCGGCAGAATTTGGCAGCCGCGGAAAAAATTTTCGATTTTAAGATTTAAACGCAGATTTATGGATAATAGTTCCACGATTCAGAATCTTGTCTTGGCCAAAGGATCGGACAGGAATTGGCCGAAATATGGCCTCCGCAAGGACACAAAGTCCTCTATATCCTACACTTCTTTATTGCGGCAAGGGGGTCCCGTCGGCAGAATTTAGCAGCCGCGGAAAAAATTTTCGATCATGAGATTTAAACGCAGATTTATGGATAATAGTTCCACGATTCAGAATCTTGTCTTGGCTAAAGGATCGGTTGGAAATTGGCCGAAATATGGCCTCCACAAGGACACAAAGTCCTCTATATCCTACACTTCTTTATTGCGGCAAGGGGGTCCCGTCGGCAGAATTTGGCAGCCGCTGAAAAAATTTTCGATTTTAAGATTTAAACGCAGATTTATGGAGAATAGTTTCCCGATTCAGAATCTTGTCTTGGCTAAAGGATCGGACAGGAATTGGCCGAAATATGGCCTCCGCAAGGACACAAAATCCTCTATATCCTACACTTCTTTATTGCGGCAAGAGGGTCCCGTCGGCAGAATTTGGCAGCCGCTGAAAAAATTTTCGATTTTAAGATTTAAACGCAGATTTATGGATAATAGTTCCACGATTCAGAATCTTGTCTTGGCCAAAGAATCGGACAGGAATTGGCCGAAATATGGCCTCCGCAAGGACACAAAGTCCTCTATATCCTACACTTCTTTATTGCGGCAAGGGGGTCCCGTCGGCAGAATTTAGCAGCCGCGGAAAAAATTTTCGATCATGAGATTTAAACGCAGATTTATGGATAATAGTTCCACGATTCAGAATCTTGTCTTGGCTAAAGGATCGGTTGGGAATTGGCCGAAATATGGCCTCCGCAAGGACACAAAGTCCTCCATATCCTACACTTCTTTATTGCGGCAAGGGGGTCCCGTCGGCAGAATTTAGCAGCCGCGGAAAAAATTTTCGATCATGAGATTTAAACGCAGATTTATGGATAATAGTTCCACGATTCAGAATCTTGTCTTGGCTAAAGGATCGGTTGGGAATTGGCCGAAATATGGCCTCCACAAGGACACAAAGTCCTCTATATCCTACACTTCTTTATTGCGGCAAGAGGGTCCCGTCGGCAGAATTTAGCAGCCGCGGAAAAAATTTTCGATCATGAGATTTAAACGCAGATTTATGGATAATAGTTCCACGATTCAGAATCTTGTCTTGGCTAAAGGATCGGTTGGAAATTGGCCGAAATATGGCCTCCACAAGGACACAAAGTCCTCTATATCCTACACTTCTTTATTGCGGCAAGGGGTCCCGTCGGCAGAATTTGGCAGCCGCGGAAAAAATTTTCGATCATGAGATTTAAACGCAGATTTATGGATAATAGTTCCACGATTCAGAATCTTGTCTTGGCCAAAGGATCGGACAGGAATTGGCCGAAATATGGCCTCCGCAAGGACACAAAGTCCTCTATATCCTACACTTCTTTATTGCGGCAAGAGGGTCCCGTCGGCAGAATTTGGCAGCCGCGGAAAAAATTTTCGATTTTAAGATTTAAACGCAGATTTATGGATAATAGTTCCACGAGTCAGAATCTTGTCTTGGCTAAAGGATCGGTTGGGAATTGGCCGAAATATGGCCTCCACAAGGACACAAAGTCCTCCATATCCTACACTTCTTTATTTCGGCAAGGGGGTCCCGTCGGCAGAATTTAGCAGCCGCGGAAAAAATGTTCGATCATGAGATTTAAACGCAGATTTATGGATAATAGTTCCACGATTCAGAATCTTGTCTTGGCTAAAGGATCGGTTGGGAATTGGCCGAAATATGGCCTCCACAAGGACACAAAGTCCTCTATATCCTACACTTCTTTATTGCGGCAAGAGGGTCCCGTCGGCAGAATTTGGCAGCCGCGGAAAAAATTTTCGATTTTAAGATTTAAACGCAGATTTATGGATAATAGTTCCACGATTCAGAATCTTGTCTTGGCCAAAGGATCGGACAGGAATTGGCCGAAATATGGCCTCCGCAAGGACACAAAGTCCTCTATATCCTACACTTCTTTATTGCGGCAAGGGGGTCCCGTCGGCAGAATTTAGCAGCCGCGGAAAAAATTTTCGATCATGAGATTTAAACGCAGATTTATGGATAATAGTTCCACGATTCAGAATCTTGTCTTGGCTAAAGGATCGGTTGGAAATTGGCCGAAATATGGCCTCCACAAGGACACAAAGTCCTCTATATCCTACACTTCTTTATTGCGGCAAGGGGGTCCCGTCGGCAGAATTTGGCAGCCGCTGAAAAAATTTTCGATTTTAAGATTTAAACGCAGATTTATGGAGAATAGTTTCCCGATTCAGAATCTTGTCTTGGCTAAAGGATCGGACAGGAATTGGCCGAAATATGGCCTCCGCAAGGACACAAAATCCTCTATATCCTACACTTCTTTATTGCGGCAAGAGGGTCCCGTCGGCAGAATTTGGCAGCCGCTGAAAAAATTTTCGATTTTAAGATTTAAACGCAGATTTATGGATAATAGTTCCACGATTCAGAATCTTGTCTTGGCCAAAGAATCGGACAGGAATTGGCCGAAATATGGCCTCCGCAAGGACACAAAGTCCTCTATATCCTACACTTCTTTATTGCGGCAAGGGGGTCCCGTCGGCAGAATTTAGCAGCCGCGGAAAAAATTGTCGATCATGAGATTTAAACGCAGATTTATGGATAATAGTTCCACGATTCAGAATCTTGTCTTGGCTAAAGGATCGGTTGGGAATTGGCCGAAATATGGCCTCCACAAGGACACAAAGTCCTCTATATCCTACACTTCTCTATTGCGGCAAGGGGGTCCCGTCGGCAGAATTTAGCAGCCGCGGAAAAAATTTTCGATCATGAGATTTAAACGCAGATTTATGGATAATAGTTCCACGATTCAGAATCTTGTCTTGGCTAAAGGATCGGTTGGAAATTGGCCGAAATATGGCCTCCACAAGGATACAAAGTCCTCTATATCCTACACTTCTTTATTGCGGCAAGAGAGTCCCGTCGGCAGAATTTGGCAGCCGCGGAAAAAATTTTCGATTTTAAGATTTAAACGCAGATTTATAGAGAATAGTTTCCCGATTCAGAATCTTGTCTTGGCTAAAGGATCGGACAGGAATTGGCCGAAATATGGCCTCCACAAGGACACAAAGTCCTCTATATCCTACACTTCTTTATTGCGGCAAGGGGGTCCCGTCGGCAGAATTTGGCAGCCGCTGAAAAAATTTTCGATTTTAAGATTTAAACGCAGATTTATAGAGAATAGTTTCCCGATTCAGAATCTTGTCTTGGCTAAAGGATCGGACAGGAATTGGCCGAAATATGGCCTCCACAAGGACACAAAGTCCTCTATATCCTACACTTCTCTATTGCGGCAAGGGGGTCCCGTCGGCAGAATTTAGCAGCCGCTGAAAAATTTTCGATCATGAGATTTAAACGCAGATTTATGGATAATTGTTCCACGATTCAGAATCTTGTCTTGGCTAAAGGATCGGTTGGGAATTGGCCGAAATATGGCCTCCACAAGGACACAAAGTCCTCTATATCCTACACTTCTTTATTGCGGCAAGAGAGTCCCGTCGGCAGAATTTGGCAGCCTCGGAAAAAATTTTCGATTTTAAGATTTAAACGCAGATTTATGGATAATAGTTCCACGATTCAGAATCTTGTCTTGGCTAAAGGATCGGTTGGGAATTGGCCGAAATATGGCCTAAACAAGGACACAAAGTCCTCTATATCCTACACTTCTTTATTGCGGCAAGAGAGTCCCGTCGGCAGAATTTGGCAGCCTCGGAAAAAATTTTCGATTTTAAGATTTAAACGCAGATTTATGGATAATAGTTCCACGATTCAGAATCTTGTCTTGGCCAAAGGATCGGACAGGAATTGGCCGAAATATGGCCTCCGCAAGGACACAAAGTCCTCTATATCCTACACTTCTTTATTGCGGCAAGAGGGTCCCGTCGGCAGAATTTGGCAGCCGCGGAAAAAATTTTCGATTTTAAGATTTAAATGCAGATTTATGGATAATAGTTCCACGATTCAGAATCTTGTCTTGGCCAAAGGATCGGACAGGAATTGGCCGAAATATGGCCTCAGCAAGGACACAAAGTCCTCCATATCCTACACTTCTTTATTGCGGCAAGGGGGTCCCGTCGGCAGAATTTAGCAGCCGCGGAAAAAATTTTCGATCATGAGATTTAAACGCAGATTTATGGATAATAGTTCCACGATTCAGAATCTTGTCTTGGCTAAAGGATCGGTTGGGAATTGGCCGAAATATGGCCTCCACAAGGACACAAAGTCCTCCATATCCTACACTTCTTTATTGCGGCAAGAGAGTCCCGTCGGCAGAATTTGGCAGCCTCGGAAAAAATTTTCGATTTTAAGATTTAAACGCAGATTTATGGATAATAGTTCCACGATTCAGAATCTTGTCTTGGCCAAAGGATCGGACAGGAATTGGCCGAAATATGGCCTCCGCAAGGACACAAAGTCCTCTATATCCTACACTTCTTTATTGCGGCAAGGGGGTCCCGTCGGCAGAATTTGGCAGCCGCGGAAAAAATTTTCGATTTTAAGATTTAAATGCAGATTTATGGACAATAGTTCCACGATTCAGAATCTTGTCTTGGCTAAAGGATCGGTTGGGAATTGGCCGAAATATGGCCTCCACAAGGACACAAAGTCCTCTATATCCTACACTTCTTTATTGCGGCAAGAGGGTCCCGTCGGCAGAATTTGGCAGCCGCGGAAAAAATTTTCGATTTTAAGATTTAAACGCAGATTTATGGATAATAGTTCCACGAGTCAGAATCTTGTCTTGGCTAAAGGATCGGTTGGGAATTGGCCGAAATATGGCCTCCACAAGGACACAAAGTCCTCCATATCCTACACTTCTTTATTTCGGCAAGGGGGTCCCGTCGGCAGAATTTAGCAGCCGCGGAAAAAATGTTCGATCATGAGATTTAAACGCAGATTTATGGATAATAGTTCCACGATTCAGAATCTTGTCTTGGCCAAAGGATCGGACAAGAATTGGCCGAAATATGGCCTCCGCAAGGACACAAAGTCCTCTATATCCTACACTTCTTTATTGCGGCAAGAGGGTCCCGTCGGCAGAATTTAGCAGCCGCGGAAAAAATTTTCGATCATGAGATTTAAACGCAGATTTATGGATAATAGTTCCACGATTCAGAATCTTGTCTTGGCTAAAGGATCGGTTGGGAATTGGCCGAAATATGGCCTCCACAAGGACACAAAGTCCTCTATATCCTACACTTCTTTATTGCGGCAAGAGGGTCCCGTCGGCAGAATTTGGCAGCCGCGGAAAAAATTTTCGATCATGAGACTTAAACGCAGATTTATGGATAATAGTTCCACGATTCAGAATCTTGTCTTGGCTAAAGGATCGGTTGGGAATTGGCCGAAATATGGCCTCCACAAGGACACAAAGTCCTCTATATCCTACACTTCTTTATTGCGGCAAGAGGGTCCCGTCGGCAGAATTTGGCAGCCGCGGAAAAAATTTTCGATTTTAAGATTTAAACGCAGATTTATGGATAATAGTTCCACGATTCAGAATCTTGTCTTGGCCAAAGGATCGGACAGGAATTGGCCGAAATATGGCCTCCGCAAGGACACAAAGTCCTCTATATCCTACACTTTTTTATTGCGGCAAGGGGGTCCCGTCGGCAGAATTTAGCAGCCGCGGAAAAAATTTTCGATCATGAGATTTAAACGCAGATTTATGGATAATAGTTCCACGATTCAGAATCTTGTCTTGGCTAAAGGATCGGTTGGAAATTGGCCGAAATATGGCCTCCGCAAGGACACAAAGTCCTCTATATCCTACACTTTTTTATTGCGGCAAGGGGGTCCCGTCGGCAGAATTTGGCAGCCGCTGAAAAAATTTTCGATTTTAAGATTTAAACGCAGATTTATGGAGAATAGTTTCCCGATTCAGAATCTTGTCTTGGCTAAAGGATCGGACAGGAATTGGCCGAAATATGGCCTCCGCAAGGACACAAAATCCTCTATATCCTACACTTCTTTATTGCGGCAAGAGGGTCCCGTCGGCAGAATTTAGCAGCCGCGGAAAAAATTTTCGATTTTAAGATTTAAACGCAGATTTATGGATAATAGTTCCACGATTCAGAATCTTGTCTTGGCCAAAGAATCGGACAGGAATTGGCCGAAATATGGCCTCCGCAAGGACACAAAGTCCTCTATATCCTACACTTCTTTATTGCGGCAAGGGGGTCCCGTCGGCAGAATTTAGCAGCCGCGGAAAAAATTGTCGATCATGAGATTTAAACGCAGATTTATGGATAATAGTTCCACGATTCAGAATCTTGTCTTGGCTAAAGGATCGGTTGGGAATTGGCCGAAATATGGCCTCCACAAGGACACAAAGTCCTCTATATCCTACACTTCTCTATTGCGGCAAGGGGGTCCCGTCGGCAGAATTTAGCAGCCGCGGAAAAAATTTTCGATCATGAGATTTAAACGCAGATTTATGGATAATAGTTCCACGATTCAGAATCTTGTCTTGGCTAAAGGATCGGTTGGAAATTGGCCGAAATATGGCCTCCACAAGGACACAAAGTCCTCTATATCCTACACTTCTTTATTGCGGCAAGGGGGTCCCGTCGGCAGAATTTGGCAGCCGCTGAAAAAATTTTCGATTTTAAGATTTAAACGCAGATTTATAGAGAATAGTTTCCCGATTCAGAATCTTGTCTTGGCTAAAGGATCGGACAGGAATTGGCCGAAATATGGCCTCCACAAGGACACAAAGTCCTCTATATCCTACACTTCTCTATTGCGGCAAGGGGGTCCCGTCGGCAGAATTTAGCAGCCGCGGAAAAAATTTTCGATCATGAGATTTAAACGCAGATTTATGGATAATTGTTCCACGATTCAGAATCTTGTCTTGGCTAAAGGATCGGTTGGGAATTGGCCGAAATATGGCCTCCACAAGGACACAAAGTCCTCTATATCCTACACTTCTTTATTGCGGCAAGAGAGTCCCGTCGGCAGAATTTGGCAGCCTCGGAAAAAATTTTCGATTTTAAGATTTAAACGCAGATTTATGGATAATAGTTCCACGATTCAGAATCTTGTCTTGGCTAAAGGATCGGTTGGGAATTGGCCGAAATATGGCCTAAACAAGGACACAAAGTCCTCTATATCCTACACTTCTTTATTGCGGCAAGAGAGTCCCGTCGGCAGAATTTGGCAGCCTCGGAAAAAATTTTCGATTTTAAGATTTAAACGCAGATTTATGGATAATAGTTCCACGATTCAGAATCTTGTCTTGGCCAAAGGATCGGACAGGAATTGGCCGAAATATGGCCTCAGCAAGGACACAAAGTCCTCCATATCCTACACTTCTTTATTGCGGCAAGGGGGTCCCGTCGGCAGAATTTAGCAGCCGCGGAAAAAATTTTCGATCATGAGATTTAAACGCAGATTTATGGATAATAGTTCCACGATTCAGAATCTTGTCTTGGCTAAAGGATCGGTTGGGAATTGGCCGAAATATGGCCTCCACAAGGACACAAAGTCCTCCATATCCTACACTTCTTTATTGCGGCAAGAGAGTCCCGTCGGCAGAATTTGGCAGCCTCGGAAAAAATTTTCGATTTTAAGATTTAAACGCAGATTTATGGATAATAGTTCCACGATTCAGAATCTTGTCTTGGCCAAAGGATCGGACAGGAATTGGCCGAAATATGGCCTCAGCAAGGACACAAAGTCCTCCATATCCTACACTTCTTTATTGCGGCAAGGGGGTCCCGTCGGCAGAATTTAGCAGCCGCGGAAAAAATTTTCGATCATGAGATTTAAACGCAGATTTATGGATAATAGTTCCACGATTCAGAATCTTGTCTTGGCTAAAGGATCGGTTGGGAATTGGCCGAAATATGGCCTCCACAAGGACACAAAGTCCTCCATATCCTACACTTCTTTATTGCGGCAAGAGAGTCCCGTCGGCAGAATTTGGCAGCCTCGGAAAAAATTTTCGATTTTAAGATTTAAACGCAGATTTATGGATAATAGTTCCACGATTCAGAATCTTGTCTTGGCCAAAGGATCGGACAGGAATTGGCCGAAATATGGCCTCCGCAAGGACACAAAGTCCTCTATATCCTACACTTCTTTATTGCGGCAAGGGGGTCCCGTCGGCAGAATTTGGCAGCCGCGGAAAAAATTTTCGATTTTAAGATTTAAATGCAGATTTATGGACAATAGTTCCACGATTCAGAATCTTGTCTTGGCTAAAGGATCGGTTGGGAATTGGCCGAAATATGGCCTCCACAAGGACAAAGTCCTCCATATCCTACACTTCTTTATTTCGGCAAGGGGGTCCCGTCGGCAGAATTTAGCAGCCGCGGAAAAAATTTTCGATCATGAGATTTAAACGCAGATTTATGGATAATAGTTCCACGATTCAGAATCTTGTCTTGGCTAAAGGATCGGACAGGAATTGGCCGAAATATGGCCTCAACAAGGACACAAAGTCCTCTATATCCTACACTTCTTTATTGCGGCAAGGGGGTCCCGTCGGCAGAATTTGGCAGCCGCGGAAAAAATTTTCGATTTTAAGATTTAAATGCAGATTTATGGACAATAGTTCCACGATTCAGAATCTTGTCTTGGCTAAAGGATCGGTTGGGAATTGGCCGAAATATGGCCTCCACAAGGACAAAGTCCTCCATATCCTACACTTCTTTATTTCGGCAAGGGGGTCCCGTCGGCAGAATTTAGCAGCCGCGGAAAAAATTTTCGATCATGAGATTTAAACGCAGATTTATGGATAATAGTTCCACGATTCAGAATCTTGTCTTGGCTAAAGGATCGGACAGGAATTGGCCGAAATATGGCCTCCACAAGGACACAAAGTCCTCCATATCCTACACTTCTTTATTTCGGCAAGGGGGTCCCGTCGGCAGAATTTAGCAGCCGCGGAAAAAATTTTCGATCATGAGATTTAAACGCAGATTTATGGATAATAGTTCCACGATTCAGAATCTTGTCTTGGCTAAAGGATCGGTTGGGAATTGGCCGAAATATGGCCTCAACAAGGACACAAAGTCCTCTATATCCTACACTTCTTTATTGCGGCAAGGGGGTCCCGTCGGCAGAATTTGGCAGCCGCTGAAAAAATTTTCGATTTTAAGATTTAAACGCAGATTTATGGATAATAGTTCCACGATTCAGAATCTTGTCTTGGCCAAAGGATCGGACAGGAATTGGCCGAAATATGGCCTCCACAAGGACACAAAGTCCTCTATATCCTACACTTCTTTATTGCGGCAAGAGGGTCCCGTCGGCAGAATTTGGCAGCCGCGGAAAAAATTTTCGATTTTAAGATTTAAACGCAGATTTATGGATAATAGTTCCACGATTCAGAATCTTGTCTTGGCCAAAGGATCGGACAGGAATTGGCCGAAATATGGCCTCCGCAAGGACACAAAGTCCTCTATATCCTACACTTCTCTATTGCGGCAAGGGGGTCCCGTCGGCAGAATTTAGCAGCCGCGGAAAAAATTTTCGATCATGAGATTTAAACGCAGATTTATGGATAATAGTTCCACGATTCAGAATCTTGTCTTGGCTAAAGGATCGGTTGGGAATTGGCCGAAATATGGCCTCCACAAGGACACAAAGTCCTCTATATCCTACACTTCTTTATTGCGGCAAGGGGGTCCCGTCGGCAGAATTTAGCAGCCGCGGAAAAATTTTCGATCATGAGATTTAAACGCAGATTTATGGATAATAGTTCCACGATTCAGAATCTTGTCTTGGCTAAAGGATCGGTTGGGAATTGGCCGAAATATGGCCTCCACAAGGACACAAAGTCCTCTATATCCTACACTTCTTTATTGCGGCAAGAGGGTCCCGTCGGCAGAATTTGGCAGCCGCGGAAAAAATTTTCGATTTTAAGATTTAAACGCAGATTTATGGATAATAGTTCCACGATTCAGAATCTTGTCTTGGCCAAAGGATCGGACAGGAATTGGCCGAAATATGGCCTCCGCAAGGACACAAAGTCCTCTATATCCTACACTTCTTTATTGCGGCAAGAGGGTCCCGTCGGCAGAATTTGGCAGCCGCGGAAAAAATTTTCGATTTTAAGATTTAAACGCAGATTTATGGATAATAGTTCCACGATTCAGAATCTTGTCTTGGCCAAAGGATCGGACAGAAATTGGCCGAAATATGGCCTCCGCAAGGACACAAAGTCCTCTATATCCTACACTTCTTTATTGCGGCAAGAGGGTCCCGTCGGCAGAATTTGGCAGCCGCGGAAAAAATTTTCGATTTTAAGATTTAAATGCAGATTTATGGATAATAGTTCCACGATTCAGAATCTTGTCTTGGCTAAAGGATCGGTTGGGAATTGGCCGAAATATGGCCTCCACAAGGACACAAAGTCCTCCATATCCTACACTTCTTTATTGCGGCAAGGGGGTCCCGTCGGCAGAATTTAGCAGCCGCGGAAAAATTTTCGATCATGAGATTTAAACGCAGATTTATGGATAATAGTTCCACGATTCAGAATCTTGTCTTGGCTAAAGGATCGGTTGGAAATTGGCCGAAATATGGCCTCCGCAAGGACACAAAATCCTCTATATCCTACACTTCTTTATTGCGGCAAGGGGGTCCCGTCGGCAGAATTTAGCAGCCGCGGAAAAAAATTTCGATCATGAGATTTAAACGCAGATTTATGGATAATAGTTCCACGATTCAGAATCTTGTCTTGGCTAAAGGATCGGTTGGAAATTGGCCGAAATATGGCCTCCGCAAGGACACAAAATCCTCTATATCCTACACTTCTTTATTGCGGCAAGGGGGTCCCGTCGGCAGAATTTAGCAGCCGCGGAAAAAATTTTCGATCATGAGATTTAAACGCAGATTTATGGATAATAGTTCCACGATTCAGAATCTTGTCTTGGCTAAAGGATCGGTTGGGAATTGGCCGAAATATGGCCTCCACAAGGACACAAAGTCCTCTATATCCTACACTTCTTTATTGCGGCAAGAGGGTCCCGTCGGCAGAATTTGGCAGCCGCGGAAAAAATTTTCGATTTTAAGATTTAAATGCAGATTTATGGATAATAGTTCCACGATTCAGAATCTTGTCTTGGCTAAAGGATCGGTTGGGAATTGGCCGAAATATGGCCACCACAAGGACAAAGTCCTCCATATCCTACACTTCTTTATTTCGGCAAGGGGGTCCCGTCGGCAGAATTTAGCAGCCGTGGAAAAAATTTTCGATCATGAGATTTAAACGCAGATTTATGGATAATAGTTCCACGATTCAGAATCTTGTCTTGGCTAAAGGATCGGTTGGGAATTGGCCGAAATATGGCCTCCACAAGGACACAAAGTCCTCCATATCCTACACTTCTTTATTGCGGCAAGGGGGTCCCGTCGGCAGAATTTGGCAGCCGCAGAAAAAATTTTCGATTTTAAGATTTAAACGCAGATTTATGGATAATAGTTCCACGATTCAGAATCTTGTCTTGGCTAAAGGATCGGTTGGGAATTGGCCGAAATATGGCCTCAACAAGGACACAAAGTCCTCTATATCCTACACTTCTTTATTGCGGCAAGAGGGTCCCGTCGGCAGAATTTGGCAGCCTCGGAAAAAATTTTCGATTTTAAGATTTAAACGCAGATTTATGGAGAATAGTTTCCCGATTCAGAATCTTGTCTTGGCTAAAGGATCGGACAGGAATTGGCCGAAATATGGCCTCCACAAGGACACAAAGTCCTCTATATCCTACACTTCTTTATTGCGGCAAGAGGGTCCCGTCGGCAGAATTTAGCAGCCGCGGAAAAAATTTTCGATCATGAGATTTAAACGCAGATTTATGGATAATAGTTCCACGATTCAGAATCTTGTCTTGGCTAAAGGATCGGTTGGGAATTGGCCGAAATATGGCCTCCACAAGGACACAAAGTCCTCCATATCCTACACTTCTTTATTGCGGCAAGGGGGTCCCGTCGGCAGAATTTAGCAGCCGCGGAAAAAATTTTCGATCATGAGATTTAAACGCAGATTTATGGATAATAGTTCCACGATTCAGAATCTTGTCTTGGCTAAAGGATCGGTTGGGAATTGGCCGAAATATGGCCTCCACAAGGACACAAAGTCCTCTATATCCTACACTTCTTTATTGCGGCAAGAGGGTCCCGTCGGCAGAATTTGGCAGCCGCGGAAAAAATTTTCGATTTTAAGATTTAAACGCAGATTTATGGATAATAGTTCCACGATTCAGAATCTTGTCTTGGCCAAAGGATCGGACAGAAATTGGCCGAAATATGGCCTCCGCAAGGACACAAAGTCCTCTATATCCTACACTTCTTTATTGCGGCAAGAGGGTCCCGTCGGCAGAATTTGGCAGCCGCGGAAAAAATTTTCGATTTTAAGATTTAAATGCAGATTTATGGATAATAGTTCCACGATTCAGAATCTTGTCTTGGCTAAAGGATCGGTTGGGAATTGGCCGAAATATGGCCTCCACAAGGACAAAGTCCTCCATATCCTACACTTCTTTATTTCGGCAAGGGGGTCCCGTCGGCAGAATTTAGCAGCCGTGGAAAAAATTTTCGATCATGAGATTTAAACGCAGATTTATGGATAATAGTTCCACGATTCAGAATCTTGTCTTGGCTAAAGGATCGGTTGGGAATTGGCCGAAATATGGCCTCCACAAGGACACAAAGTCCTCCATATCCTACACTTCTTTATTGCGGCAAGGGGGTCCCGTCGGCAGAATTTAGCAGCCGCGGAAAAAATTTTCGATCATGAGATTTAAACGCAGATTTATGGATAATAGTTCCACGATTCAGAATCTTGTCTTGGCTAAAGGATCGGTTGGGAATTGGCCGAAATATGGCCTCCACAAGGACACAAAGTCCTCTATATCCTACACTTCTTTATTTCGGCAAGGGGTCCCGTCGGCAGAATTTAGCAGCCGTGGAAAAAATTTTCGATCATGAGATTTAAACGCAGATTTATGGATAATAGTTCCACGATTCAGAATCTTGTCTTGGCTAAAGGATCGGTTGGGAATTGGCCGAAATATGGCCTCCACAAGGACACAAAGTCCTCCATATCCTACACTTCTTTATTGCGGCAAGGGGGTCCCGTCGGCAGAATTTGGCAGCCGCAGAAAAAATTTTCGATTTTAAGATTTAAACGCAGATTTTTTGGCCAAAGGATCGGACAGAAATTGGCCGAAATATGGCCTCCGCAAGGACACAAAGTCCTCTATATCCTACACTTCTTTATTGCGGCAAGAGGGTCCCGTCGGCAGAATTTGGCAGCCGCGGAAAAAATTTTCGATTTTAAGATTTAAATGCAGATTTATGGATAATAGTTCCACGATTCAGAATCTTGTCTTGGCTAAAGGATCGGTTGGGAATTGGCCGAAATATGGCCTCCACAAGGACAAAGTCCTCCATATCCTACACTTCTTTATTTCGGCAAGGGGGTCCCGTCGGCAGAATTTAGCAGCCGTGGAAAAAATTTTCGATCATGAGATTTAAACGCAGATTTATGGATAATAGTTCCACGATTCAGAATCTTGTCTTGGCTAAAGGATCGGTTGGGAATTGGCCGAAATATGGCCTCCACAAGGACAAAGTCCTCCATATCCTACACTTCTTTATTTCGGCAAGGGGGTCCCGTCGGCAGAATTTAGCAGCCGTGGAAAAAATTTTCGATCATGAGATTTAAACGCAGATTTATGGATAATAGTTCCACGATTCAGAATCTTGTCTTGGCTAAAGGATCGGTTGGGAATTGGCCGAAATATGGCCTCCACAAGGACACAAAGTCCTCCATATCCTACACTTCTTTATTGCGGCAAGGGGGTCCCGTCGGCAGAATTTAGCAGCCGCGGAAAAAATTTTCGATCATGAGATTTAAACGCAGATTTATGGATAATAGTTCCACGATTCAGAATCTTGTCTTGGCTAAAGGATCGGTTGGGAATTGGCCGAAATATGGCCTCCACAAGGACACAAAGTCCTCTATATCCTACACTTCTTTATTTCGGCAAGGGGGTCCCGTCGGCAGAATTTAGCAGCCGTGGAAAAAATTTTCGATCATGAGATTTAAACGCAGATTTATGGATAATAGTTCCACGATTCAGAATCTTGTCTTGGCTAAAGGATCGGTTGGGAATTGGCCGAAATATGGCCTCCACAAGGACACAAAGTCCTCCATATCCTACACTTCTTTATTGCGGCAAGGGGGTCCCGTCGGCAGAATTTGGCAGCCGCAGAAAAAATTTTCGATTTTAAGATTTAAACGCAGATTTATGGATAATAGTTCCACGATTCAGAATCTTGTCTTGGCTAAAGGATCGGTTGGGAATTGGCCGAAATATGGCCTCAACAAGGACACAAAGTCCTCTATATCCTACACTTCTTTATTGCGGCAAGAGGGTCCCGTCGGCAGAATTTGGCAGCCTCGGAAAAAATTTTCGATTTTAAGATTTAAACGCAGATTTATGGAGAATAGTTTCCCGATTCAGAATCTTGTCTTGGCTAAAGGATCGGACAGGAATTGGCCGAAATATGGCCTCCACAAGGACACAAAGTCCTCTATATCCTACACTTCTTTATTGCGGCAAGAGGGTCCCGTCGGCAGAATTTGGCAGCCGCGGAAAAAATTTTCGATTTTAAGATTTAAACGCAGATTTATGGATAATAGTTCCACGATTCAGAATCTTGTCTTGGCTAAAGGATCGGACAGGAATTGGCTGAAATATGGCCTCCGCAAGGACACAAAGTCCTCCAGATCTTACACTTCTGTATTTCGGCAAGGGGGTCCGTCACAAAGTCCTTTATATCCTACACTTCTTTATTTCGGCAAGGTGGTCCCGTCGGCAGAATTTGGCAGCCGCGGAAAAAATATTCGATTTTAAGATTTAAACGCAGATTTATGGAGAATAGTTCCACGATTCAGAATCTTGTCTTGGCTAAAGGATCGGACAGGAATTGGCCGAAATATGGCCTCCGCAAGGACACAAAGTCCTCCATATCCTCCATTTTGCCTGCACAGCAACAGTCAACTTAACCGTTGTCTCTAAAAAGCCCCGAAAAATATAGAGTATATTCCGTAAAATGCCCCAAAAATAAAGGGAATTTTTGTTTTGATTTACGTGGCGAATTATTTTTATGGGTTGCTTTTGCCACCACCCCATCTCACTTCCCTCTCCCGACCAACAAATACCCTTTTTTGAAGCTAAGGCATTAGAAACCGTTGGTCGAAGCAAAACATAAACAAAAACCAGGGCAAAATAAAGCAGACAGGAAGCGAAATCGAGCTCGACTAATTCGCATTTTAGTAGTTGGCAAAATTCGCAGGAACGGAAGTTAAGTAAGAAATGCAAAAATAAATCCCACCAAAAATAATCAACGAAAGCTGATGGGTACATGCTTTAAGTTTCTATATTTTAAGAGGAACTTAAAGTCAATCTATCCAAGACTTTGATGTTAACTCACAAGAATCCCAATCAAAAGAAAACAACCCTCATTCTCCAGTTCAAGTCAGCCAATCGGAACAAGGAACAAACAAACTAGCTAAATGTAATTGGCGAAAAAATACACACTTATTATGAGGAGGTAACAAATCCCGCTACTTTGCTTTGAAAAGGCAGAATTTGTTGGGCGGACTCTCCCCACACCCTCCCCCATCGTGATAACAACCCAGCGCTTACTCTCACTCCCAATAATTGATAGAGATGCCACGGATGTTATAGCATTTGATTTAAAATATTAAAATTGAAAAATTCGTATATTCAAAAATTTTAATTTACCATGAGAAAATACAAAAATTAAAAATTCCAATAAGAAAAATATTTTTCTTATTCTTTTTTCATATTTTTATATTATAAAATAAACATGTAACCTAGTAAAAAATATTAAAATAAATATGCATCCTTAGCTTGCACGTCTTTTGCCTGCCGAATCCAAAAGAGGGGAAACAACAACAATAAAACTAATATGTAAACAAACTTCTCCCCTTTTGTTGCCAAGTCTGACGATAAAGAATTTTCTTGCAACTGTACTTGCTAAAAAAAAAAAAAACCAATAACTTTGTTAGCACATAACAGATCCCGTTACTTTGTGCTAGACAGGGAGAGAGTGTTATGTAGATACACCCATATGCAAAAATGGGGGTGGGAAGCGCAATTCGAAAGTATTTGATTTGAACAATTGAAACCCCAAAAAAAGGATTTTATGTAGATTGAAATAGTTAAATATTAAAGCGATGGAGACAGTCTTTAATATAATCAAAGGCAATTAACTAAAATGATTATAAATTGATTTGGAAAATATAGTAAGTATATAAATAGTTTATAAAATATATATTAATAAACAACATATATTTAGTTGAATATATATATTTTATCAATTAAAAGGTATTATAAATGTTTGTATTAATTGCTAAGAAGCTCCCCTTTTCCAACAAATTCTAGAAGTCCACGAAGAGAGCGAACTAATGAGAGCAAAAATGTTAAAATAACTTCTCCCCTTTTCTGCTTTGTCGGGAGAGCCAATCAGGAAAAGAAGAGCTTGTAACTGTACAAAAATTTTGACTTACCATCTCAAGTATATAACAACATCTGTTTCTTTGTTTCCTTTTCTCTATGTATTATTTATTCTTCTTCTATTTATTCAGTTTCAGTTCAAGTTTATAAAAAATATGTATGTACCTGTAATGAAAATAAATAGAATAACTAATCAGTAAATGGCAATCGAAGTTATTTAATATATTTAATATATTTAGTTGAATATATATATTTTATCAATTAAAATGTATTATAAATGTTTGTATTAATTGCTAAGAAGCTCCCCTTTTCCAACAAATTCTAGAAGTCCACGAAGAGAGCGAACTAATGAGAGCAAAAATGTTAAAATAACTTCTCCCCTTTTCTGCTTTGTCGGGAGAGCCAATCAGGAAAAGAAGAGCTTGTAACTGTACAAAAATTTTGACTTACCATCTCAAGTATATAACAACATCTGTTTCTTTGTTTCCTTTTCTCTATGTATTATTTATTCTTCTTCTATTTATTCAGATTCACTTCGAGTTTATAAAAAATATGTATGTACCTGTAATGAAAATAAATAGAATAACTAATCAGTAAATGGCAATCGAAGTTATTTAATATATTTAATATATTTAATTGAATATATATATTTTATCAATTAAAATGTATTATAAATGTTTGTATTAATTGCTAAGAAGCTCCCATTTTCCAACAAATTCTAGAAGTCCACGAAGAGAGCGAACTAATGAGAGCAAAAATGTTAAAATAACTTCTCCCCTTTTCTGCTTTGTCGGGAGAGCCAATCAGGAAAAGAAGAGCTTGTAACTGTACAAAAATTTTGACTTACCATCTCAAGTATATAACAACATCTGTTTCTTTGTTTCCTTTTCTCTATGTATTATTTATTCTTCTTCTATTTATTCAGTTTCAGTTCAAGTTTATAAAAAATATGTATGTACCTGTAATGAAAATAAATAGAATAACTAATCAGTAAATGGCAATCGAAGTTATTTAATATATTTAATATATTTAATTGAATATATATATTTTATCAATTAAAATGTATTATAAATGTTTGTATTAATTGCTAAGAAGCTCCCATTTTCCAACAAATTCTAGAAGTCCACGAAGAGAGCGAACTAATGAGAGCAAAAATGTTAAAATAACTTCTCCCCTTTTCTGCTTTGTCGGGAGAGCCAATCAGGAAAAGAAGAGCTTGTAACTGTACAAAAATTTTGACTTACCATCTCAAGTATATAACAACATCTGTTTCTTTGTTTCCTTTTCTCTATGTATTATTTATTCTTCTTCTATTTATTCAGATTCACTTCGAGTTTATAAAAAATATGTATGTACCTGTAATGAAAATAAATAGAATAACTAATCAGTAAATGGCAATCGAAGTTAGTACCTTTAGTTATCAAATATTTTGTTGTATTATATTAATTTATATTGTATATATTTTGATATAATTTAAAGAAATTGATTATTATTATAGTATTAATGTGCATATATATTTATTATAAACAGTCCACCGTATTTCACCACACCTTCCAATTCAAAAGCAAAACCACTTATGATTTTTTTAGCTTACCTAACTGTACGAAAAACCGATTATATACTTAAGCTTGTACATACCTAAAGACCATATACATATGTAGCTCTAGCAGGTACATACATATGTGCGCCGGGAGCTGCGAGCGGTGACTCTCCCTACCCCGCACCAGCCCCCGCAGCATAGCACTCGCGAAAAATCAAACCGACCCCCGAACCGTATTGCAATTTTGTTTCATCTTTAAACAAAAAATACGCGATTTAAATGGTTAAATATCAAAGCCCTGTTAATACGACAAACTCACAACGATCACAGCGATTTCCGCTGTGTGTACATAAAAGAGTATATAACGCGCGACAGAAAAAGGTTCGTGAACAACTTACCTTGTAGTTTACAAGGTGAAAACTTATATACTTTTGTATAGCGAACCGATTTTTATTAATTTACTTAATATTTTTATAGGAAAATTGATTTAAAACTCTGATTTTAATTCATTTTAAATTCGCACGGAGTGTCTGACGCGAAAACGACTTTGGTCGACGACGGCGGGGGAGAGAATGAAAGCGCGCCGGAGAGCCAGTCACAGAGCGTGGGGAGAGAACCTGGAATGTCATTGGTCACCCTGTCCGCGGGAAAGAATTTGGGAATATTCTTTGGAAGTTCAGGTGTTTGGCGCGAAAGGAAAACTTTTTAAAAAATCCAGACAATAATTAAAATTAGTAATACTATTATTTAATGTTTAAAAAGCTTTCGACAGAGGATCGGCATTATTTTAAAGCTAAATGCGAATTTAATAAGTAACTTAGCAAAAGCTATTATTAAAAAAGCTCTTGTCCAATACTGACTATCGACAATTTTAGAACACAACTATTTTCACCACGAATACGAACCGGTAATCCGTTTTTGTTTTGTTTGCGGGATGTTAGTAAATTCCAAATAAAATTGTAGCAATAAAAATTCATGCGTGTATCTTGCGGTGACTGCTCTGAACGTCTAGCATTTTTTTTTTTTTTTTTTTTTTTTTTTTGTGATCATGTTAATATTTTTGGCCAAAGAAATACCAGCTGACTGGTATTTTTCCTGCCATAGCTTGTGTAGCTACGTACACACTGGCCACCAAATGGCTCTGCTATCGAAAATGTTGCGTTGCCCTCAAACGGCTGTACGGAAATCACATTTCCCGACAAAATGGAACATATGTCGAGCGTACTCATGTTCTCCAGTGGATCTCAGCTACGATGTGTACCAAGGCGAGGGAAGCGCAAGGAAACCACCTCTGGTGACACTGCATGGACTTTTCGGTTCAAAACAAAACTGGCGGGGTATTAGCCGTGCACTGGAACGAAGGGTTCCTAGAATTGTGAGTGTACTCCATGTGATTTCAATAAATAAATATTCGATGATGGACGGTAACCCATCCCCACAGGTCTACGCTATAGATGCTCGCAATCACGGTGACAGTCCCCACACTGAAATCCACAATTCAACGGCCATGAGTGCTGATGTTCGATTATTTTTAGAGCAGCGGAAAGAAACTAGGGCAGCCTGTTTGGGGCACAGCATGGGTGGCCGTTCCATGATGTATTTTGCTCGACAGTATGTACGTAAGGAGATCGCTTTCGTTCTGCAGCAAACCTGACATTATTTTTTTTAAGAAACCAGTCCTTTTTTGTTTTGAACACCAAACAGAATTTTTTTGTTTTATAATCATTTTCCAACATATCAGCCGGATATGGTTGAGAGACTGATTGTAGTTGACATATCGCCGATTAGCGTGCCGCGCTCCACTGAGGAAATGAAGTTGATTATTGATGCAATGATTTGCTTGAATCTGCCGCCCAACTTGTCCATGTCTGAGGGTCGAAAGCTGGCGCGGAAGAGTTTGCTAGAGACTACAGAAGATGCAACGGTCGATTTTATTATGCTCAATCTGCGTAAACATTCAAAAACAGGCGCGTAAGTTGATTTCACATGTGTTTCTGCTAATTGAGTTTCCCAACCACAGCGTCCTAATTTCACTTAGGTTCTTCTGGGCCTGCAACGCTAAAGTTCTGCGTAACTTTCTAACCCGCTTCGACGAGTATCGGGTACATCTGGACAAACTGCCGCCATACACGGGCCCTACATGTTTTATATGCGGATCCAGGTCCCCCTACATGAGGTTATTATAAATGTATGTTTTCTTATCATCCGTTGGGACTTATAGGTTAATATACTTTCAGGAAAGGGCACTGGCCTCAAATTGTAAAAATGTTCCCTAACGCCGAGATTCACTGGCTAGATGCAGGGCACTTGGTTCACTTTGAACGGCCACAAGAGTTTATATCGACGGTTATCGAGTTTCTCAATAGATCGTAGATCGTGAATGCGATAAAAATTTGGCTACCAATTGTAAAAATGGCTTCAAAGGTAGTAGTAGTAGGCTTTCAGTAATTGAACATGGGTGTTTTTTTAATTTTGTTTCATAACTGGTCATTGTGTTTTAAAGCAACACCAAATGGAGCGAGATAGAAATATGATTGGTCATTTAAACTGATTTGTGTATTGCAGGCGACGCGTATAGCTATTAATCTGACTCTTTGGGGACATTTTTTCGCATGAGACCTTGAATTCATTTAGTTGTGAAATCGCGAAACAAGTTACGTACCACTTTTTAAATACTTTTTAAATAAATAATTTAAATACTGTTTCTTGTGTATGTACACCTGGGAATGTTATTTAATTTTGCCCGTTTTGGGCCGTAAGTTTTCATATTTGTTTAAGTTCTTTTTGTTACAAGGAACATATAGTAATATATATGTATGTGTTCAGGTGAGAGTGTAGAAGGGTAGACTCCTTAAAGTTAGCAATAAATATCTGTGTAAATACAAATATATAAGAGTATGGGAAAATTACATTGCTCTTAAAATTATACAGTCAAACATTAAATCATTTATAATGAACACAGTTTTGCGTGCTTAGTGTTTGTATGTAAAACGGCTTATGTTCTGGTGTACTTAACTTAACTTAATCTAGCCTTGCACCTGCAAACCGAATACACCGAACAAGAAAGGCGATACATTTCTTTTGCTAAGGATAAAATAAATGGCTGTGGTAGATCTCAATTCGATTCTTTATGATGTCGAGGGTCATTGTGCTATCAAGTGTGGGATAAGTCATCTATTCCGTCTTAGAGCTTCTGTCTCAATTGGTATTAGCAATCATGTTTTCTACAGTTCGCCGTCAACCAATTCATTGCACAGGTTGCACCTATTAACTTTCGCTCTGCCTTTTCTTATTCTTATTGTAAACTTTCTAGACCTTTACTTAGGTCTAGTCTAGATCTATACTATAATCTTCACAATCTATACTATAATCCCTCCATCGTAGGCATAGTCGGCTTTGTTATGCATAACCAGTCGGTTTTCCACAAAATAAAAGCTGTCCGAGCGCGTCTCAAAGGGGCTTGATATCATTTCAGACACTGAAATTTAGATTTGTAGTCATATTTGTATTGCGTTGAAAGGCCTTGAGTAGGTGTAGTCACAGACTGCTCACCTAAATCGGGTGGTAGGTTGGGAAACTCGTAGATGTGCTCACAGGTGTTCTTTGAGTATGGAATGCAGTAGCCAAACTCAAAGTCGAAAGTCTTTAGCAGACGATCTCGAAAGAAGTGTCGCTCGATCATTCGGAAATTATTAACAGGTTGGCTTCCCACGGTGAACTCCACACTAGGAACCAATAAAATATTGTTTAAATTGCACTTTGTATTAAACAAACGTCTTTTAGAATATCAAAGTAACACGAGATTCCCTTTTCTTCAAATTCAGTTTCAATTTTGTTCCCCTATATAAATATATTTAATATGTACATTAAAAATATTTATTGGGAAATGGTTCTGGATCGAATCAAGTAACAAAAGCTGTTTTTCTTTGATACACATTACATTTTGAACTCATCCTTACGTGGCTCCAACTGTTTTGAGATTTAGGAATGCGGGTGTAAACTGATAGCGCACATAGCGGCCAGCATTGGGATCGGCAGTGTCCTCAAGTGTCAATTCCTCGGCTGCCGCCAGCATAGTCTCCTCCACGGACAAGCAGTCCGGAAATTGTTCGCTCGGGGGCTTTGCGATCTCGAACAATACTGCCCCGCTCTCCAGATCACGGATCTTAAAGCGAGTGAAGTCAATCTCGAACACATTTGCATTGGCGGAACAAAGATAGTCATCCGTTATTGTGGTGAGGTGCAAAACATCCTCTGGACTAACGCTAGTGGCTTCTACGCCCACTGCGGCTCCTAGGCGCTTATTATCTATTAAGGGACCTCCTCCGGGAGCCCCTGGATTTCCCGGTGTTCCGCCTTCACTTCCATTTATATCCCCACTGTCACCAGATGCCACGGCCACGTTGGTGGTAGAGGAGGAGGTGGCTGCAGCACTGGAGGATTGAACGGGATTTAATTGCTTCCCCACTATGCTCATCTTGGTTTGGACTGGAATACTCGTAACCAGAAGCGCTTTAATTGCTTCTTCAAACTGACTGGCAGATGACAATCCTTTGAGGATTTTTACTGCTGTGCTCTATAAACAATAACAAGCATTTTAGGAATTTATTTGTTAAACTCAGTAACTACAAAGCATGTTCAAGACTTTTATAACCGTTTTTCGGGCTCATTTAAATGTTTACGAACATAAGAACATATTATAATAATATGTACATAGTATATCATATCATAAACAAAAATGTAGCCTTCACATACTATTGTAGCTGTCAGAAAAATGTCGAACACACTTGCTTTTATACATACATATTTGGAATTGGGGGCCGAGGAGTTTCTTTATGTTCACTTAGACCGTTTTCCTTTATCGCATCCTGCGCTAGCCTGCTCTTCGGGAATAAATATACGCAGCAACCGTAGTTGACACACGCTATTTCGATAAGCAAGAAATTTGGACAGAAGAAAAATTACTCACAATTGGGGAGTTGCCATAACATTCTAGCTGTCTGTCAAGGCAACAACAGAAAACGCGAGTAAAAACAACAATAACAAAGTTCCACCAGCTCTGTAAAGGCGCGACCCAATTTCAGGAAAATCTGCGCTCTTTGTATTTGTTTTTCTTGTCGTCCTTTCTACTGTGTGTGTATGCTGCTTTTCTTAAGTGTGTGTTGCAGATTTTAAGTAGCGGCTGCCTATTTTCCAAAAATTAGCTGCTGCTTTAACATTTTTATGCACAGCCAGCTAGGCATTGCACGTCAACCAATTGACTTCTTACGAATCAAACGCGGAACAAGTGAGTTTATTTTGCTTAATTTCAATTCGGCTATTAGTGCTGGTATTATAAGCGACTTTGCCATCTATATATCGATATATCGATATACCACTCTGGGTTGCCCAACCTTTTTGTTTTTTGTACCATTTGGTAGAAATTGACCCAGAAATAGTTAAGGTTGAGTATATATCGGATGCAAAATGATTACAAAGATTGATATTGGCAGCGCTAATATAAAAAGGCCGCTTAGAAAAAATTCTATCAATTGTTTAAACTTTTAAGAGGAAATTAATAAAGAATCGACCTAGAATCATTGGATTAAAGCTATTGGGAAAAGATTTGGATATGAATTGAATATACAACATAATTTATAACTAGCGAAAATCGCACAATAAAAAATTCTTGAACTGTATTTAACAATTTCGAAGAAGATTGATTTTAAAGGATATTCCCAATGATGCGATCATACCCAAGAACTGATATACTGTGTACATACATATATGGATTTCTTAAAGTATCTACTCTAGTTTAAGTCGTCTCTTTTCATCTTTCTGGCTATGTTATTGTTCGCTTTAAATGGGTATTTTAAAATTCGCAGCCAGAGCCGTGAAAGTGTTATGTTTCACGCCGCACATGCTTTTGCCCCTATCTTCTGGTTTTTCTTCCGCCCCCTTTATTTTTCTCCATCTCCTTCTACTGCTACTTCTATCTCCATTTATTCACCGTCTGTGTTTCTTGCCTGTTTTGCCTCTTCCAGTATGCGTAAGTATCTGTGTGTGCTGCGCGATCGTGTTCGGCTCAGATTTTGTACAGTTTTCCTGAAGCTTCAAGCTTACGACCCTTTCGGCGCATGCCGCATCTTCTATTATACCCGAAACACCAAGGAATACTAAACAGACTCAAAGCTTCAAAGGATTACTGATGCGACCCACGAATGGAATCAGATACTACATCAAAATGCTCCATTTATTTAATCACAGAAATTTGAAGCGGAGTTTTCTGTGGCAATGATGGTGGGAGGATTTTTTTTTTTGCTGTTTTCAGACTAGCTAAAAGGGTCAGAAGAATTGGAGAAGATGAGCATTATTATAGGATATATAGGTTCCTTGCTTTACTTATTAGCTATTTGGGGAGCTTTCTCAACCAAGACACAATACAAAAACAATGAGCAGCGGACTGGCTGTGGCTCAACCCACTCCCACCTTGAACTCCCTCCTTTACACCTTCTTTTCTCACTTCACCTGTGCATGTGTGAGTGCTGATTTTTCTGGCGACAGACTGTCTGGCCCGACTCAGTCGCCGTTCTGCCACTGGAGCTGCTGCCGCGGCCGCTGCTGCTGCTGCTGCTGCTGCCACTGCTGCCACCGACGTTTGTTTGTATTTTTCCTTAACACGATGACTAGTCAATACAGTCACGGTCACGTTTATAGTATTACAAAAGTTTATAGGTACACTAATCCTTTGTAGAGGTTATAACGCCAACTTCTTAGGTGTTTTAAAACACTCTTTTTTAAGATAAAAAAAAATATAAATTTCATTTGTTGAAAACAGGAGGTATAAGGTTTATGAATAAGGTATAAAAAATCCCTATCGTTTGGTAATGTTTGGTAAAACCTATGTTGTACCTTACTCTAAGTTACTCTCCAAGTGTATGGATGAGAGTGTGTGTATAAAGTGTGTACACTTTCTGTGCTTTCCGTTTATCTTGTCTGTGACACTGTTTTGTTGTTGTTGTGTGGAGCAGGGTTTTTTTTTTGTTGTTCCTCAGTGCTGACTTGGAGTCTCGATTCCACTGTACATGTTCGTAAATGACTAAGACAGTATACTGTAAGTGCCTCATAACGACGCTCCATGCTATTGCACAAAAGATACACAGCTTCGTTTAAAAGAAATACTTTTGAAAACTTGAAATTTTCGATTTTTTTTTAGACTTTTATAGCCCATATAGTTCGATTCATCTCTAAAACTGCAACTGCATCCCGAACTTGAGGTCGAATATGCTTGTCTACAAAATGCGAGCGAAAAAGAATAAACAAAATCCAAAATTATCGCTTGGAGCGTTTTTATATGCCTGAATTGCCGGCCCCAGAGTTTATTTTTCAGCTTCTTCAAGAAATTCTGTATTCACAGAAGTTGAAATTTACAAAACGAATGCATATGCATCGGCATAAGCTTCCCTTTAGGGAAGTCTGATAAAAAAAAATATCTTGCAGATGGCTAGGAGGAGGGGTTACGTGTTAAGGTCAACTTAAAAGTTGTCCAACAAACATCAAATTTTAATGAAGACCTGCATGTTATTTTTCTTTAATATTGAAAACTGTCTATCATCGAAACCGGAAGATGATTTTTGTGCTCAACGAAACCTAAATAGTTTTCTCCATATCCGGTAGCTAACGTCTGTCTAGAATCTAGATTATAGATGAAATCGAAGCTACATATACCGACACAATACGTATCTAGTGGTTGTGTTTGTTGATTCTGCTGGAGTCATTGATGGCTTAAAAATGAAATGAGCCCACGGATGCCTGATTAGTCACGCACCCTTTGTTCGCTTACTATCTTTGTATATATCAGCTTATCTATAAATGTAAATAGCTATTCCAGTATCTACGCTCTTGGTCCGAGTACGCACGTGGCATAAGCAATCGAACATTAGCGCATAGTAGCCACCTCTCCTTAATGTAACTCCGCCATTGCATATCCAATTAATCGGGGTGTCGTGGTAAAACGAATGAGAAATTCAAGTAGTGCCTATGAAATATAACATACAACCTTACAAATTTTATATTCATTCAACAATTAATCAATTATGCTAATCCTGCGCTGAAAAGCGATTGAAGATTACGCAGGTAGAAAACAAGGATCGCAATATACCAATTTCTTTAGGACTCTTTGCTTTACGGCCAAACCTTCAAATGCAGATTACGCTATTATTTACCCCTAATAAAGCAGACCGCGGCAGGTCTGAGGCAAGGGCCCAGGGCTGAGGCTAGAAAAATAGCCTGAACTGCCGTGACCTCAGTCGGAACTGAGATGAAACTAAAGGTAGTGAAAAGAATAAAGATTGTGCACCAAGTTGCTTAATCCGACGGGAAATCCAAAACACGCAGAATACAATCCACTCCTCCGATTTGGTAAGTTCTTTCCTGACTCAGGCTAAATTCTGAATTGCTAAGCCAAATTTGAAGGCAGAAGAGGCACACCACACAGCACATCCCACGCCACAGCGCGGAAGAGGATAGTGTATGCCACATGTGTGTTTGGTTTGGTCTGGAAAGCCCCATTTTAAAGCCTGGCCCTTTGGACAACACATGTTGCGATAGGTTTCGGCCGGCACAGGTTCACATATTCCTTGGAAGGATGAGGCCACTGGGAGATTCCTAACATCCTTTTCTTGAGAAGGTCTTGTGTAACATGGCCAGGCCGAATGCAAATCCAAGCGACCAAAGAAGTGGGGTTTATTTAGTTAGATAATTTTTCGTTAGTATTGCACAATGTCGTTTTCCTATTAGTTTTATTCGATATTGTATTGTATTTTGTTGTGCACCTTAAATTGCAAGTAAGTGTAGTATTTTAATGTACACATGCAGGAAGAATATGTAAAGGAAAATATATTAAATAAAAGCGTAGCTTCAGTGAATACACTCGGCCAACCAACCACACGTGTGCTGCTGAGTCTGGCAAACTATATACATACATATATACATACATAAATACATACAGATGTACTTATTGCTGATCTATGGAAAAAGTGATCAGAAAGGGGGCGCAGCAAATAGTTTGGGGGGGCAGGAGAAAGTAAAAGATATAGTAGCTTCTATGTATTAACTGATCATACTTGCATACATACAAACATTCTGCTGAAGTTTGCTTAAGTTTTGTTGACTTAACAGAAACATTGCAGTTAAGATTGCAGGTATACATACATATGTATATATGTATGTACAAAGTTGGGGAAAGGTTTGAACTTTAAATTTGATATTCATATGTGCAATGTGAATATGCATACATGTATTGAATAATGAATAATATATATGAATATGTATATAGATATGTATACCAATACTGTGTGTTTCCTAATAGAGCTTTAGCTGGGAACGTGCTTAAGCCTACGTGCTTAGGTGTGAGTGTCAGGAGCAGGGGGCAGGGGGCAGGGGGCAGGGGGCGGGAGGCAGGAGGCAGGGGGTGAAAAGTTGAGCGCTTGAGTGGCAAGAGGGTGTGGGTAGCGATCTGTCGGCGTCAACGGCTGCGCAGGAACGACGACAGAGTGTCTGGCGGCGTAGTATGAACTGGCGACATTCTGTCTGGTGTCGATCGCATGCGCTGTTGTCGATTTTCATTTTCAACCAGCTCTCGCCACGGCCCCATCCGTTCTCATTTCAACGTTCTCTTCCATGCAGCGCCAGCGAGTGGTCCTCGCTTTTGTTCACACGCACACACCTACATTCCCTATCTCGTTCAGTTTTTCATACGTGTGAATACAAAAATAAATTTAATACATAACATTAGCTGGAGGTACACCTTGCCGATTGCCACCGACCTGCCGCTCTTGCTGGTGGCGCCGCTGGGCGCCGTTTCTTGGCAATGAAGAAGACAGCGATTAAATTAATATCTACCAACGTTTAAAGCAGTGGATTTCGATACCAAACGTACTCTGGCCCACAATTCTAGCCGCATATAAGTTAGGGGTTTAATTATATATATATACATGTAGTAATAGGGGCCAGGGTTAAAGGTCCAAGCCTTGAAATTAAAACTGGCGCCAAGGCTGGAATATGTAGAATAAGGTAAACTTTCGTTGGCCCCAGGTCCCACGACCCCTTCACATTTTGCTGTTGCCTTTTTGTCTGCTAAAGTTCCAATAGAAAATCGACAACGCCGCACGAAGACTGCAAGTGGAGGCGTTGGCGGTGCCGGCGTACAATGTGTAGCACTGAAAATAAATAGGGGTGGAGGCGAGCGGCGGGGAGACAGGGATCTTGGCAACAGAAACGGGAGCGGAGAACGTGAGCTCGACTGACGAGTTATGTGGCTGCGGTGTAAAAAAACAAAACCTGTTTGTTTAAACAACAATTTTATACAAAAAATACAAATGCCTCGCAGATACACACAGATACACACAGACAAAAATACAGACAGAGATACAGAACCAGAAGTAGCACCAAAGAAAAGGGACACCGGCAGAGTGGGGGCCAGGGCTAGCATGTGAGAGTGAACTCGTAATCGCACACATACACACACACACACACACAGGTTCAGGCAAGTGTGGCGCTTTATGCTGCGCTGGTTGGGGCGCAGCCGAGAACGAAGGTGAACGGAGAAATGGTAGGGGGGAGCTGACTGCCAGTTTGTCTGCCAGAGCGCGGCGCTCAGTCTTCGACGTTCTTTCTCTCTATTTCTCTCCAAAGCACCGTGCGCCCACTTCCCGTTCCCTGGTTTACTGCGCCCATTCCCTCTTAAGCCCGCCCCCATCTATTCTACTTCAAGATTTATTGTTTATAAGTTTATTGCTATCGGTTGATTCGGGTATTTTTATGCTTATTCCATCATTTTTCATGACATGTGCATTTTTAGAACCGATTAGATAATTGTAAAAAAAATTAAAAGAACAGCTAATTATTTGCTTGTATTTATAGACTTTAACATTAAATTTAGGGAGTTTATAATTATGCCCGTAGCTTTTATTATACTGCGTTATGCGGTTGTGTCGGTAATATATGTATGTACCCACATATGTATGTGTATGTGCAGATGAGAGGTGGCGTTGGAGGGCCCCCATCCTAATATCGAAACACAGGCTTGAGACAGAGCCTTTTGCTACTCCTTTGTCTCCCCAATGTTCTTCCCATTCTGCCTGCCCCTTTGCCATGTCCTTGCATTCTGCATTTTTTCCTTCTGTCATTTTTCTTGTTGCATTTTGAAAGTGCAACCCATATGTATGTACATAAGCATATGCATTGTTCATTATGGTTTATCTTCGAATGCGAAACACTCATATACTTAAATAAACAGAAAAATGTTGCGCCTGTTGAGACGATCCAAAATAACTTTGCGTAGTTTGATGGCTAATATCCCGAGACCCGAAAACGCTAAAGGAAAGGCCCAGCAGAGAACACCTGAAGCTAAATAACGAAGCTTCAGAACTGAGGTAAGAAGAACGAGAGGAAAAGATATTGAAAAATAAAGGAGTGACGAGAGCAGCAGGAAGAGGCAGCATATTAAAAGTCAGGCGAACAGGATCCAAGAAATTCCAATTCTCGGAAAAGTTTATAAAAGTTTTGCCTTTGCACATTGCGTTTCTCATGTGTACACTCAGAAAAATTGAAAATTTTCGGACAATGTTCGTTCGAAGCCGAAGGTTATACACCCTTTCTAAGGATACAAATATATATGTATTTATTAAATGAACTCTGTAGCTTAGTCTGTATCTTACTCATATTCTTGGGAATACATGGACTTCGCGACCGCATCGGCTACAACTAATTGAACTCAAAATTGTTTCGACGAACCAAAGGATATTAACGTCAGACTAATATATTCCTCAAGTGGCATATACAAAAGTGTGTAAATAAAAATTGTTTGCGAATATATACATATGTACATGTAACTTAAAGGGTATATTAACTACGGTCCTAGCCAATAGTGACTTCCCTTGTTTTGTTTTTCGTTTAGTGTACATATGTGTATGTATGCTTGTGGTCAGCGTGCCTTTTTATGCGCCGTCCAAGCATCACGGCGGCCCAATGTCTGGCAGATATGGGCACCATGGGTGGGGGTGTAAGAGAGAGAGAGAAAAAGGGAGAGGGACAGATGGGGATAAAAAGACGACAACGTTACGTTACCATGACGTTAGCTTTTCGGCTTGCAGCTTTAACAGGCCGCTTTCTTTTCCAAGAATAACTATCCATTAGGCGCCTCAGTTCGCTTCGGTTCATACATAGTTACCTGGAATCGGCGACTTGGAAGCAGCAAAGGGAATCAAAAGGAGACGAAACCGATGCGTGGAATAAAGGATCGTACCATGGAGGCTCCATGTTTCTAATTGTCAAGGCAGAAAATCAACAGCGATAATGTATGGATATTAGTAATTGTTAGCAGCACTTCTAAATTATGAATTAATCAAGATGTGTTATTGAAACGTAATACCCAGATGCCACTGGCGTTCTAGTCTGATATTTTAAACGAGATTATATTTATTGAGACTTTATTATGCTTCCACCCAAAAGGTGATAGCGATGGAGGCCACGTGGATGGGAATAGGTTCTACCCATAACCGTAAATAGAAAATAAAGATACAGATACCGGGTACTCAGTAGCGTATTGAGGCGATAATACTGATAATGGGTTTTATACATATACATATGTACATATATATGTATATATTTAAACGCGGGTAGAGATGGGAATGAGTTCGATTTGCTGAAGAGTAATTCTCGGCACCAATTTTCTGTTGATGCCACAACACATTTGTTATATTTGCTTTTATTTGTGCCTTTAAATGTTGGTTGGCAGAAACGGCAGTTCCTTGCTGACAAATACAACTTGGCACTTGGAATGCCTTTGTTTGATCTTATCGCCTGATAACGATTGTTCTGGACTTAGTCATGGGTTTAGTTATATACAACATACACACATACTTGCCTATAGTTTGTATTTGAAGCAACGTTTTGTTAATAATAGAAAAAATTTAACTTTTAGGTTTCATATGAATGTATGTACATTTGTAAACAATCCGAATAATTACTTTATTTGTAATGAAACATTACCTAGCTAACAACCCAACTTCTATTCAGTGTTTGAATTTTATTATTTTTTTGTGGAGACTGCGACTGCCTATCCTGAATTTGAGTCCAAGCTTTACGTCCATTCTTCGGGGGTTTCTGCAGGGTATATGCTCGCTTTCTGGTCCTGCTCTCTTTGCAATACATGTGTGAGTTATGGGGCTTATTCAAACGCAGACAGCACGGCGGCAGCGAGGCGACTCCCTGCCCCACTCGATCGGAGATCATACGTACATACATATGTATGTATGTATGTATGTACAAACATACATACATACATGCCTTAACTTTGCTTTCGTTGCCGCGCCCTTTCCCTGTCCTGACCCTTTATAATTTTTAATCAATTCATGCGACTGAAAACCAACAGATTTTTTGTCGATTCTTCACGTTACCTTTTTATATTAAATTTTTATCTTTTTGCCTTAGTCTTTTCGGATCTTTTTTTGTGTTTTGTATTTGATAAATCGATTTAAAATCCGACGAGGCTAAGGCAGTGGAATTCGTTTGATTTTTTTGTATGTCGTTATACATACGTACATATGTACATATGTATTTGCATTTATATATACATATGTATGTATGTATTTTGCTTTTTTTTTTCATTTGATTTTACGTGTGATAATGTGTGATATGTGTGCTTTTGTCGGCATATTTTTGGGTTGTTTGTTGCCGCTTTACTTGGAAATGCAATTCAAAAACGTATTCGTTGTGCCTGTGGGTTTCAAGAGTTTTTTTTTTGGGCAGTTGTTTTGCTGTTTCTATCTCTGTTTCACAGTCTTTCCCTTTCGTTGTGCCTGGATCTTTCCAGACAGACCGACGTCGCTCGTTATTTTTTTGTAGTTGAAAAGGGTTATGGTGGCGACCAGGCCCAATGGCCGAAGTTGTGGGAATCGAAGATCTATCATCATTGGCTAGGCTCGATGCTACTCAAATGACTCAAATCTTTCTTGCTCTTGCCTCGGCCCATCTCTATACCGCCTCGCCCCCCCTCACAGCCACATCAACACTCGCGATCTTTTTGCCTTTCATTGTATGAATTTGCATACACACGCAATCCAGAAGCCCACTGTCACAGATACAAAGCGTGAACGAAAGATCCGTTTCGTGCATATGTGTTTCATTCATGAATTCCACGGCAGTAGAAGCAGCAAAAGATACGAGGAGTCAGCTACAGCAGCTGAGAATTTTCGTTTGTCATTTGCCACAAGTGTGGAGCGCTGTGTGCACTCACATCTGGTTTTGGTTGCCCTTTTTGTCTTTAGATTTTGGCTTAGACAGAACGGCGACAGCGTCGACAGAAATAAGCTAGCTATCGATGTGTATGTTATATGTTTGTATGTATGTATCTATGCGTCTTTATATATATTCAGCTATCTATAGAATGCAACAGCAATAACATAGAGGAAAATTCCAATAACTGCGCACATATAGACAGTTGGAAATGTATGTTTGATAGTGTGTATGCATAAAAAATGCAGCGTAGCTTCTCGCTGCCTTACACATTCAACAGTTGATTCGGAATAGTAAGGAAGAGGGCACTTGGTGGGGGGACAAGTGTGAAAGAATGCTCGTTCAACAAGTTCGGCCAACGATCTGTTGCGTCCTCTGCGAGAGAGCGAGAGACACTTTATATATATACAGAGAGAGAGAGAGAAAGAGAGAGAGAGATAGAGAGAGAGCGGCAAGAGTAGTGGGGACAGGGATTTTGGGGCTCGGGTTGCAGTGGGGAAACGAGCGCCAAAGCCAGTGCCAGTGCCAGAATGTCTGGCAGCCACGACTCTGGCGCACACATACGTACGTGTGTGAAAACTGGCAGAGCCAGCAAAATTGTAGCGCAAAACAACACCAACCAATGGCCACCGCAGCCCCAAAAGTCGTCGCAGCACAGTGGGTCAATTTTATTATAACAGTTTCATTAGTATCATTAGTATGTATCTTAAACTTTATTTCAACCGAATATGGAACTAGTACTAGTATTAAAAAAGGTTCTATCAGATTTCTTTAAATCTAATAAATACTTTTAGATGCTTCCGGAGAATTTTACAAGGTAGCTAGTGCATTCTCTTCAACTTATTAGCTGACATAAATAACAAACGTGCCCGAAATGTAAGTGTTACTGTTTTAACGTAATTTGCAAGTGATTTAAATAAACTGACTTCTACCTAAGCCTATCAGACGGATTCCACAGTGCGCCCTGTTTGTCAGTTAATCAGTCGACGGATGGCAGTGGCAGCAGAATATCAGAAGCTTTACGAAAAGGGGGCGGGGGCAGGGGTTAGCCACGGACGGGTTCCGTCCCTGGCTGTCCATTCGGTCCCACCGTGCACGGCGCACAAAAGCGCCACAAAAAAATCATAAGAACGGGTATGAGCAGCTCCGCTCCCACTTGGACTGACTGACTAACTCGTCGTGCCCGCCGAGTACACCTTCCTCATTCGCACTCACAGGCAGACACCTCGTCTGCTAGTGAGCACGAGCGGCGTCGGCGTCGGTATTGGCAGCGACTGAGGCAGCGCCAGCGACTGAGAGCCAGTCTAGAACGTATCTTTGAAGTAGAACGCCGAGGGCAGAACAATTGTGTTTTGGATTTCTTGCCGTGCGGATCGCAGCGCAACGTATGTGTGTGTAAAATCGCTGCCAGTGTTGAACCAACAAAAAAATACAAAACACTGAACGGAAAAGTTAATAAAATATGGATAGCTCCGCTGGTTTGAACTTTAAGCGGCCACAGCCACAACAACAATCGCAAGAAGGGAACAACAACTCGTCAGGCGGCAGCCCAAAGATGGGAAGTCGTCGAATTTTCACACCACACTTTAAGCTGCAAGTGTTGGAGTCCTATCGAAATGACAACGACTGCAAGGGGAATCAACGGGCCACCGCCCGGAAATACAACATCCACCGCCGCCAGATCCAAAAGTGGCTGCAGTGTGAGCCCAGCCTAAGGTCCTCAGTGGCTAATAACCAGGGACAGCAGCAGCAACATTCCCCCCAGCAGCAAACACCTGCGGCTCCTCAGCGTCTGGCAGCGGCAACGGCGGCAGGGCCACAGACACAAGGCTCAGTATCACCCACACCCGGACAGGTGGTTAAGTTCCATCATCAATTGACTCATCCGCTGGTACACCACCACCACCAGTTTCACCACCATCATCAGCATGCTGCAGCGGCAGCTGCTGCAGCAGCGGCAGCTGCAGCAGCCGCCGCTGCCGCCCACCACGCCCACCACCTACTGTCTGCCCACCATCCACATTCCCATCCCCTGGCCGGCCCCCATCCGCACCTGCACGTTCCCGTGGCTGTTCATCCGCACTCGCATCTCCAACAGCAGCAGCCACGTGAACAGGAACAACTCAAATTAGAGCAGCTGCAGCAGGAGCAGCCAACGTTGAATGGTAATAGTTGCACCACTGCCAACGGATCCCTTTCGGCTGTAAAAATCGCCGCTGCTGTGGCGGCCGCGTTGGCCACTAGCAGCAACCCCAGCCCCAACTTGCCAACCACCAGCAGCAACACATTAGTTACCAATATAAACGGGAGCGGAACCGCTAGTGCTAACACATTGCCATATAGCAGCCAAAACGAAGTGCCAATTCAAGTGCCAATTTTAAATGCATCCCCGGTGCAGCATTTTTCCTACGATGTGTCTTCCACCACTCCTAGCTACCCTCAACGCTCGGAGAATCGTCTGGAGGCGGTAGTCACCCCGGCACCCATGGATCTTTCCTTGGGCAGCTCAGCACGTCGACAGATGCAGCAGCTGGAACGGGGTCAGGATCCCACAGGGGTGGACTTAACATTTAGGAAGCGTAAGGTCAACTCCATACCCTTCCAACCCGATAAGATTAGCAAATTGGAGGAGATCAAAGCCGAGCCCGGAACGGAGAGTGAAGATGTGGAGGTTGATGTCGATGTGGAGGCCGAAACAGAAACTGAGCCAGTACCGGAGCAGGAGCAAAAGCTCCCCTTGAAACAGGTGAAGCTATTCAAGCCATACCTTCTGGATGAAAACGAGTTGGGGGAGGACGACGAAGAGGCTCATATAGAAGCAGAGGAGGATAGCGATGCCAATGCTGATGCAGATGCCGATGACGACGAATTGGACTTAAAAGAGCGGTCTGCTGAGGCCAAGAAACGTCGCTTAAAGAAAATCAAAAGCACAAAGGCTAGCGAGCAAAGGGAACCTATCATTTGGAGCAACCATCCCTATCCTGGAGCCTGCATCTCGCCCCTAACTACCGCCTCCGCCTCGTCAATCTTTCACTGTCCCTCGTCCCTGGTGATGCATGGAAGCGGAATCGGCTCGGCGGCCTCATCGCCGCTGTCCACGATCTCCTCAGGATCAGGCAACACCCCCTGCCCTCACCTCCAAATGCAGACATTTCCCGTGGTCGGAGGGAGTCCTCAGTTTCAGGAGAAGGCATCCGCCACAACGCCACTTAGACCCTTCTCACCAGCAGGATTTTGTTGCCCCAAAGGATCGCCGGTGTCCGGATATGAGAGCAGCTCCTCCACCTATAGCGACACCAGTAGCAACTGCGGCAGCGGCAGCATTGGCAACTACAGCCTCAATCTCCAGCTGCATGCTGCCGTCTACAACGACAACCTGATTTACATGCAGCAGCAACACCAAGCGCAGCAGCAACACCAGCAGGAGCAGCAGAAGAATCAGCAGACTCATCTGCAACGTTGGTTGGATCAAGATCAAGCAGTGCCACCTTCTAGAATATTGACGGCCTAAGCAGCCTTAACTCACTGACCACCCAACACAAATTACTAAGGAAAATGTCTCAACAAAAAAATGAAATGAAAAGCAACGAAACATAACTTATGGCAGTCACTGGGCCTGGCCTTCTAGTTTTCTAAACACTTTTAAATATCAATATAAACATATATCTATTTTTTTTTTATCAACTACCAACTAATCCCTTAGATGTTTAAGCGATTGAAACCCATATCTTCCAACCATATCAACAAACAAAAGCCCTAACCCGATCGTATTAAAGTTATTATATTAAGTAAGGACATTTTTTTTGTTACCAACTAAGAACAAATTATACCTAAGTTCCGTTTTTCAACTTTTTTTTTCTAAGCCCAAACAAAAATTTAAAATAAATAATCACTGTACAAATGGAAACATTAATTTGTTTAAGAAAACATGAGGCGAGAAGTATGTGTCAACTGTAACAGGAAAAACTGAGAAATTTGTAATAGTAAAGCTTTAAAAAAACACACACCTTAACATATACACTTGTAGACATTTTTGAAAATTTAAAATTGAAAATTTTTGTGATATAAAAAAAAGAAACAAAATTTAAAAAAAAATTGTTGAAAATGTATGCTTCATAGATGAATATATGTATTTCTATATATACTATACACAAAAAGAAGTGAGAGAGAGCAAATAATTAAAATTACAAGTACGCCAAGTTAAATGTAAAAGTTTATATTAATTATATACAATATATACAAGATATTTATATAAAATTTAGATTTAATTTTTTTTTAATTTTTTTTTGTCGAAGGGATAATTATATAAATGCCTCAGACTATAAAGATATAATATATATAAATATATACAAATAAATAAATATATATATATATATATATATATATTTATGTATATATATATAAATCAGTATTTTTATATATAATATTTCATACGAAAAATGAAGAATTTCGTCAATATAAAAAAGAAACAAAAATCAACAAAACAAATTATTTAAACGAACTAAAAATAAAAAAAAAAGTATATACAAAAAAATCTTAAGGGCAAATTTTTGGGCGGGGCTTAGGGAATATTTTTGGGACGTGTCTAAGCGAAGTTGAAAAATAATATGCAAAATGTTTGACTTTTTTTTATGAAAGATCGAAATTTCTAATGGATAATACCATCGTTTACTTTTGTTTTACCGCGTAATATTTGTTTATTAAATAATACAAATGTATGTTTCTTGATGTGTAGCGACTCTGGGGTTTCACTTGAGACATATTTATTATTGCAATACAATAGGACAGAGCCACGCCCACAACTGCGCCTCCAACCCAACTTGGTTCTGGGGACTGATCAATTCGTTTGGCACATATCGCCCCAGCGGGGTATGACTAAGCCGCAAATTCTATAATAATCGTATTTTTAAAGCGTTTAAAAATAAAGTGCTCTCGTTAAAACCATGTGTGTGCCAATCACGAGTCTCAAGCGAAAAGAAGAACGGCAAAGCACCAACATGGCAGAAGCACTGTCTTATAAGCAGCACCACCGATATCGGTTCCGAATTGTAGATAATAGAACGCAGATCGCAAATCGAAGATAGGATCTTGGATCATACTATTGTTTTTCACTTGATTCTCCTCTTATGATATAAAAGATCTAGAGAGGTGGCAAGAAGTTTTGGTTTCCCTATTTATGCTAGTTGTTTGTATAAAATAAATAATTTAAGCGAAGGGATCAAAAAACAGTAAACTGGAAAATTAAAAAAAAAAAAAAAAAAAAAAAACAACAAAAAGGTTCCAAATAGGAAAATCAGAGATCACAGAAAACAGATATATATTTTTACATTTATGTTGCGGGTTACAAAAAAATATTTTAATCAAAAGCGAAATAGGGGGAAAAGATACGTTGAAAAGCGGAAAGAGACAAACAGGCGAAAACCGTGTGTCACAGAGACCTCACAAGCAGATGAAACACACTAACAGATGGAAACACATAAAATGAGAGGCAAATTCATCAGATGAGATCCCGTGTAAGATTTTATTTCGCTTAGGATTTTTCCTAATTTACTTGTGGGTTTTCAGCCACGTGACAATTCCCGAGGTAAGAAAGTTGTTGTTATTTTTTCAACATTAAAGAAGGCAGATGGCCAAGGCTACAAAGTACATTTTGGTACAAAAAAGACTTGTTTGAATCGATTAAAATAACCCTAAGTTTAAGAGACAGTGGATTTTGTTAACATATTTTTGTATAAGAGGCAGTATAAGAGTCAAGGTACAGAACTGACAATGCATTAAAAATATATCAGTAAAAAAATACAAACTACATGAGAAAATTATTTAATTTATATGACTTAAATAAAACGAGGGATCACAAAACCATTTTTTGGTTAAAAATTTAAATTATGCAGGAAATATATGTTTTTTAAAAACAAATAAAATATGGAGCTTACCCTTGTTTACGATTTGTTTACGTTTACGATTGTTTAGTACATTCAAGTTAGTTATTCATTTTTTCCAGACGAAAGCTAAAAATTCACACAAAATTAGAGAAATTAGAGAATTAATAAAATTATGTATATATATACATATGTATACAAAAAGCTAGAAAATATACTCAATTAAATAAGGAAACAGAAAAGTCGAGCCCAAAATATTCTGTTGCAACGGCTTTCATGTTTAAATTGCGTTATATTCATTAAATTTAACTACCAAAACCTTAAACTGATCATGTTTTCAAGCTTTTAACATTTTTCTTTGATATTAAACTTTAAAATGAAACTTTAATATTAAGATTTTCCCCCTTATGAACAAAGTTCAAAGAGAAGACAGCGTTTGTTCGCTCAAACAGAATAAAGAACAAAGCAAACGAGCAAAAAGTTCCGTTATAACTGTGTACGATCGCCTTCTACTATAAGGGAGTTATACATACTTTTCAGCAAGAGTTGAAACTATATATATATACAAAAAGCTAGAAAATATACTCAAATAAATAAGGAAACAAAAAAGTCGAGCCCAAAATATTCTGTTGCAACGGCTTTCATGTTTAAATTGCGTTATATTCATTAAATTTAACTACCAAAACCTTAAACTGATCATGTTTTCAAGCTTTTATCATTTTTCTTTGATATTAAACTTTAAAATGAAACTTTAATATTAAGATTTTCCCCCTTATGAACAAAGTTCAAAGAGAAGACAGCGTTTGTTCGCTCAAACAGAATAAAGAACAAAGCAAACGAGCAAAAAGTTCCGTTATAACTGTGTACGATCGCCTTCTACTATAAGGGAGTTATACATACTTTTCAGCAAGAGTTGAAACTATATATATATATATATATATATGTATATATACAAAAAGCTAGAAAATATACTCAAATAAATAAGGAAACAAAAAAGTCGAGCCCAAAATATTCTGTTGCAACGGCTTTCATGTTTAAATTGCGTTATATTCATTAAATTTAACTACCAAAACCTTAAACTGATCATGTTTTCAAGCTATTATCATTTTTCTTTGATATTAAACTTTAAAATGAAACTAATATTAAGATTTTTCCCCTTATGAACAAAGTTCAAAGAGAAGACAGCGTTTGTTCGCTCAAACAGAATAAAGAACAAAGCAAACGAGCAAACAGTTCCGTTATAACTGTGTACGATTGCCTTCTACTATAAGGGAGTTATACATACTTTTCAGCAAGAGTTAAAACTATATATATATATATATATATGTATATATACAAAAAGCTAGAAAATATACTCAAATAAATAAGGAAACAAAAAAGTCGAGCCCAAAATATTCTGTTGCAACGGCTTTCATGTTTAAATTGCGTTATATTCATTAAATTTAACTACCAAAACCTTAAACTGATCATGTTTTCAAGCTTTTATCATTTTTCTTTGATATTAAACTTTAAAATGAAACTAATATTAAGATTTTCCCCCTTATGAACAAAGTTCAAAGAGAAGACAGCGTTTGTTCGCTCAAACAGAATAAAGAACAAAGCAAACGAGCAAAAAGTTCCGTTATAACTGTGTATAATCGCTTCTACTATTAGGGAGTTATACATACTTTTCAGCAGGAGTTAAAACTATATATAAATAATCATATATAATATAAAATCAGAACACGGTACAAAGCAAAAGAAAAAAAGACCGTTACAACGGTACTGCGCTTGTATGTCCACATAAGCAAATCAAATACTTGAAGCGAGCAAACAAATGTAAAAAAAAGGAACAAACTTACCCATTCTTATTAATTTAAAATTATTAATTTTTAATTTTCACCCATTCTTATTATTTATTAAAAACACCCGCGAAACGACGTCGTGGAAACCGCGGCTTAAACTGACACGATTAATAATCGATGGCGCACGCAGTGTTGCAAACTTTTAAGTTTAAAGTGGCGCAGTGCTGTAAACTTTCGATGGTTTTAAAATGGCGGTCTCAAAAAAATTCAAATATCGAATAAATTTGTCTGGGTATATCTTTTAAAAAATTATGTAAAAATAACAGTAAAGTTAGTTGCTAAATCAACATTAAGTTAACTTGTTGAATTAACATAAAATCAACTTGTTAAATAAACATTAAATGATCTTGTTAAATTAAAAGTTAACTTGACCAAGCCATAACCACAATGCATTATTATCTGGAAAAGTGTACAAATTGCAGTCAAAAATAATAAGAAGGACGTCAGACAAAGTTTCATCTTTACGTAGTGTTGGGCGTGACCAACTTCTTAACAAATTGACTTACAAATGAAAAATGTATTAATGTTTTATAAATACTTATAATACATCTTTTATTTTCGGTACGACAAATAAATATTACATAATTTTGTGTATAGCAATGTATACATGCATGTATAGAAATATAAATAAGCTTAGGATTGGTTATACATTGAAACAAAGACAAATCCACATAATTCTAAATATAACGACTAAGCATTCTTGTAGTCCACCGACAAATGTAAAAAGTTGTCGGGATAACTTAAATGTTCGGACAACCATTGCAGCTGGGTTTCCTTATGAAGATCTATTCCATGAGTTCGGCATCCAACTATAATTAGAAGAAAGATTGAGATATTAGAGATAGATTGTGTAATTTTTATGATAATCTTAGAACAAATTAAATAATATCATATCATAATACGGAAGCTTTGAGAAACCCTTTTTAGATACCTAGATATCTAGGTTCCTATAAACCATATGGTTCTGGTGAAATCCTTGTTTTACTTCTATGGAATAACAGCCGCTATTGCAGCCCAGCCAAAAGAAAGTCACGCCTCCACACACCCACCCAGATGAATTCCTTCGCAGGCTGGCATTGTTTTTCTGATTGACGAAATGCAAACAAAAATGTCTCATAATAGGACTAAACAAATTCGATAAAGAACGTTTCACCGAAACAGACGGAGTCAGAGATTAGTTACAAATTTACATACATTTAATTCTGAGTGCAGTGATAAACATGAAAGTGCGATTTGGGTTATAAAACAGCAGTGTTGAGGGGGCAGACTAGCAGAGGAACACAAAATGAGGTGCCAACAAAGGTGTTAATACAAATACGCGGAGCTCATACCTTAGAACTTCTTTTTCACACATTCGAGAGCACCTACACAAATACGAGCGCCTAAACAAATCCCTATTACTGACCGAACAGAACACACGCACGAACGTAAACGCAAAAACAAAGATGTTTAGTATAGCAATTAGAGATAACATTATTTTCGGCACGGGGCTTGCTTTCAAAAGCAAGCAGATTTAAAAATTTTAACATATATTACGTATTAATCAAAAATTTAAGACATACTTATATAACTGCTTGTTCACGTTTAATTGCAGAACCTGAAGCTTTTTATAAAACTAAATGTATTTCATAAATTCGATTCCAAGGAAATATAAAACGATTTCTTCTGTGTGATAAAAGTATTTCTTTAAAATAAGGTACACTGCATATGGATAAACAAATAATTTGACTTTTTGTTGTCTCGTTTTTTAACCGAAAGGTTATAGATTGCCTTGAATTTCAGCCCACTTAAGCGAGGCGTGGCAAGAGTACAAGGCATGCCAAAGACATCATGTGACCTTTGAGAGAGTTCGTGTTAGTGGATAATATCCCAAAATCGTCCGCATCCTCAGCCACAATCCCTCGACCATCGCACAACCTGTCCCTTATTTCATTTCATTTGTTTTCCAAATCGAGCTCATCTCTCACCTTTGGAATTGGAAATTCCTTGGATCATAGGGTGTACTGCGAAGGCCGTGCAAGCATGCAAATATAAATTTCACACCTTGGCGGGTGCGTAGATATGTCCAGTCGGCGGTCCAAACAAAACAGGACGAAACAACAAAAATGATAACAATGTGAAACACCTGGGTAATACCCAGCCTTTCCGAACCATATGCGCAAAACATTTGGTGGTATGAATGTTGAACTTATCCCTCGCTGAAAGGCGATTGTCTCAATGAGAAGAAATGCAGGGAATTAAGAATCGAGTGTCGAGGAGCGACAGCAGCAAAACGTTCCTGAAAACCCTCACAATATAACTTGTAGGTCCCAGCCACAGGTATTTAGTTCCGCCTTTTGAATTTTCAATGCTATTATTGCACCTAAGCCACCGCCACCGCCTTTAAAGGAGTGGCGTGTTGCAGTTACTAGTTGCCCTAGGCCCTTGTTGCAGGTTGTCCCTTCTTATTCATCCATCCGATTTCCTTCTTTCGCTCAGTTACGTTGTCCTGCTCTATGTCATGATAACTTGTTTTCTCCCCTGGTATCAGTTTAAGGTTGCTGCATTAATTCCTGACGGTTTAAAGTTAAATTTCAACATTGTTATTGTTACAGATTAATATTCCTGCCAAACACGTATTCCTATCATTTAAATTTGTATCTAAGGTAGCTACAAAACAAAATATGTTAACAATAAACAGAACAGACTAATTTTTTGGAGCATTGCAAACTAATAAATGTTACTAAAATTTAGGTTTATAATGGAAAAATGATACACTGACTCTACATTGTATTTATTATTGCTGTTCTTCTGCATCTGTTTCTAGCAGACGCTTTCATTGTAGACTTTTTGGCTAGCAACCATACAAAGAATTTCAGTACTTTTTTTCAATGGCGTCTCTTGTTCATGGAAAGGGAGAGGCGGAGAAAGAAACTGCCTGCGGCGTTCCAAGCGATCCAATCCGATTCGATCAGGGTCCTTTTTCCACCACCCTGTGGGCAGCATTGTTATCGAATTTGCCTCGATCTTCGGGAGTTTTGTTCGTTTGTGGCATTGATGAATTGAAGTACAATGGCAAAGTGCTACAGGGCAAATAGTTGACTGCTTGGGCGGATAGATAGATGGATAGGCGGACGGTTCTTTTGTGTTATTCAATAGAAAAAAAAATAACACAGACGCAGACGGTCAATGGTATTCAGGACAAGGTATGTGTGTTACGCATACATATAGAGATATAGAGGAATGCGAACTCGGACCTGCTAGACTGACTGGCACCTTTCCCTAATTTCAAAGCGACGCTCCGTCTACAATGGTTTGTGCCTCGATCCTTTAAAATTTTTGTTGTTTTAACGAAGTTTTAGGGCAGTTTGTACCTTCTGAATAAATCACCAACTTACTCGCTTTTAGCACAGGTGTTGATAATTCGTCCATCAGGTCGTCCAAGCTCTTTTTTTGCCCGCTTTCTGTAACCGGTGAGATCAGTTTTTGCGTGTAGGTAAAATCCTGTATGAAATATATATCTATTTTAATCCGAAATACTGCATTAACGGTCACTCACGTCGTCTGCATAGAGACGCAGAGGAATGTGCTTAAAGGACTCCTGATCGCCGTATGGCTCCATCAGTCTCCTGTTGACAGCCCAAAACTGGTCAAATTTGTCGTTGACGAGCCCCAGCCAAAGCTGATTGTGATCCTTTTTTTGCATCGCTGAAATCACTAAGCCACGATGCTTCAGTACGTCTGCCTCTTTCAGACATGACATGTAGTGCGATTCCAACAGCTCTCTGCAAAGGAACAATTTTTTAAGTTTGCCACCAACAAATGCTCAATGTTGCATTTAAAAAAATAAAGCGGTATCAATTTTCTATGCATTTAAGAAAACGATTTGATGATTAAGTTTGGACCAATACCTAGAGTTTAGATCGATTGATTGCTCTCGTATAATGTATAATGTGTGAAACGAAAACAGGGTTTGGCAAAAGCTATGAGTAAACCAAGATATAGACGGACGGACATAGATACAGAATAGCAAGTTGCGCAACTCAAAGTGAAGCTTGAATATGATACGCCTTATCAATTAAGAGGTCCAACGTTCAATTTAATTCGATGAATAGAATTAAATTGCGTTAGTTCCAGTTAAAGTAAATAAATACTTGGAGTTGAGCTTGACAAGCGTTTCCTCGGGGAATTTGGAAAAGTGTATTGTCAGACACCAAGGCGTGCTGTCCTTCTCCGGATGCAATAGATCATATAGCACACCTGCGAATAAAAATAATGATATTAGGGAATTGGCACAATGTGTATGTATATTTAGAAGGTCCACCAATTGGGTAGTGCAGGCGCAGTGGCGTGCCATTAAAATCAAACCACACAGCTCCATCCTGATGCTCAGCGGATATGTAACGTGAAAAGTACTTTCGCACCTGCCGGTTATTTAGTTCCAGTTTAATCATACAACGCAGTACACTAGTTTACTTACCTTATCAGTAACCAGGGGCAAATAACTTAAGCGGGATATCATCAAGTAAAATGGCTCCGGCTTGATGCCCACGATTTCGTCTCGATCTGCTTGAAAACATATTCCAATCTGGCCCTCCCAGATCATACGCAACACCTCGCGATCGTGGGCCATGCTCTTCTCTTCCTCTGGTAGTTTTATTTTGGTTTAAATTAATAAAAAAAATCTTATTTCCACAATGCGACAACAACATTAGTGTTGAAAAACGACTGCAATCAGCTACTATCGCCAACTAACTATCGATAATTATACGAAAATAATAGTAGTGTTACCAGCTTAGAAACTTGTTAGTATTAATCGGAATAAATAAATACCAGATAATATCGCTAACTTATTATCGATCGCTGTGCGATAACAATAATAGCGTTGCCACCTTAGCTTGGTAGCTAACTGGTGTTAGTGTTCAATGGCCGCGAAGTTTTTTAAAGTGAATATGTGTTAACTAAAATCGCGCTGGTTAAATGCTGTTTCAAGTTTTGAAATGTAAAAGTATGTTATCTTGTAAATGCTGAACAATTGTGAGATTAAATCGTTGTCTGCTATTGCTGACTCTTAGGCCAAAGTTTCGAAGGTGTAGCCGTGGGACGCTTCGGTTTGGTTGTGTTTGTGTGTGTATCGCCGAAGCATCTTAATTTTAATAAGTTAAAATTCAAAAAAACTGCATATGTGATTATAACTTTCGATGCATTATATTGTTAAAAAGAATTTCTAACAGTTTTGTTTCTATTTAGGCTACCGGCGCAAACTCGGCATGCTCTGAAAAATTTATAATCATTTTGGCTTTCCAAACGATAGCCCCCGAAAAAGCGTAGCTAAATTTTGCTCTCCGCCCCTCCCACTCTTCAACTCGTTATTTTTGCAAACAATTTACAAAAAATAAAAATGCTGCTTCTGCGTCGCTGCGAACGACTGAATCTTCGACCGTTAGTGCGCCTCTGTTCCGCTGAACTTATCCACAAGGTGAGTTTTTACAGAAATGCATGAAAATGCATTTTTATTAAAGTTAAGCTCGACCAGGATGGTTTCATTGAGAAGCTGCGCCACAGCTTTGATGAGGACGAGCGCAGTAATCTGGTGGTGCCGACGTTTAAGAAGGCCATGCTCTATCCGGACGAGATCGCCGTGAAGGATGTAAACGGGGAATACACCTATTTCCAGCTTTATCTGGCCGCTAAGCGATTGGCCATTCAGATATCAAACATTTGCGGTAAGGAATCATGCAATAATCACATTTTGTTTCAACAAGAGGTTCGCAAAACGTATAATTTTACTTTATATTTGTACAGGTAGTGCCTCTTTGTCGAATGTGACATATTTGTGTTCCAATAACGCGTTGTGGGTCGCCATTCAGTGGAGCTGCTGGATCTCGGGCCAAGTGGCGGTACCCCTGGAATCCAGCCAGGCGATAGACCAATTACGTCGCCAAGCAAGCGGTTGCAAAACCAAACTTCTGATCGCCACACCGGAGTTCGAGTCAATGGCCCAGGAACTGTCCCATGGGCTTCAATCAGCCACGATCGTGCTGGATCATACGTTTGTGCCGGCGGCGGAGAGCGTGTCATCCACATCGATGTATGCCAAGCAGCTGGTGGGCACCCAGGGCGTCGTCCTAACGGAGAGCACTCTGCCAAGCGAATTCTACGCTGGAGCGCCGGCAATGCTGTTATATACGCCCAATGCTGTCAACAACCTTAAGCCGGTTCTGCTGACACATAGAAATATTGATGCTCAGGTAGGAGTTATTGATAATTATAACTGTAACGATAAAAGTTCTTGAAAAGCTTTGGAAATCGTATGCGGCACTTTAACATACCATTACTAAGTTAAAACACGTCTAGAAAAATATGAATTCCTTAGTGTTGTAAATTTAATAAGAGAATCATGTTTGTCATAAGTAACAATAACATTAGAATTCTGTTTTATTAATTGCTTTTAAAAGCACTTCTTCAAATTTGCAAAACTTACAAATGAAAACAGCTTATTATTAATCATGTTTCTCATAAGTAACAATAACATTAGAATTCTGTTTTATGAATTGCTTTTAAAAGCGCTTTTAAAAGCACAAGTTTGCGTACTAACATTTATTTAAAGATGCGATGTTTGATTGCAAGTTGGCGCCTGGGTCCATTGGACTGCATGCTTCCCATTTTATCGATGAACCGTATGCACGCGGCCGTCGGTGCCGTTTTGAATGTTGGCGGAAATATTGTACTCCAGCAAAAGTTCGACGGGCACACCGCCTGGAGCGCTCTACTAGGAATCAATAGTCCCTCAAAGCAGCGGGTCACCCTCTTCCTAGCAATGCCCATAGTCTACAAACGACTGATAGCAGAGTACGACAAGATGTTCGCCAAGGACTCCAGGATGGTCGAGTACATTATTAAACACTGTCGCCAGAAGATCCGACTAATGGCTACCGCGTTCGCATTGCTTCCGGACTCTGTCTTTTATCGGTGGCGCGAGATTACGGGTCAGAATATATACGAGTATTATGGGATGCTGGAAACGGGTTTGGTTCTGGGTTATCCACTTGACGAATCCACTGGCGAATCTACTAGCGGTGGAAACAGCAAACAAAGCACCAATGCCACTGCTACACCCATATTCAGTGCGGTCTTGCCAGTAAATCCCCTCGCTTCGCCGTCCGTGTCTTCCACAACTGTACCGGCTGTGGCAAGTGGAGCAGCCAGCCCTAATCCTAGTAGTACTGCCCCAAGCATACCTCAAACGGTAGTCGCCGCATGCAACGAGTATCGTCCTGGAACCCTAGGCTCGCCACTGAAAGGAGTCACCGCCCGTTTAATTAGCAACAAGGGAGCCGAGCTGATTACATGTAAAAATGAACTGGGGGGAACAGTGGATCACGGGCTCATCCAGATGGAGGACCTGGGCGGAGACTTGTCCGTCTCGCAAACGGCTATCGGGGAGCTGCAGATTGCCGGAGCGCATCTGGTGGCCAAGTCCTGCCTCACTCCCTCCTCCAATCAGCAAATGGAACCGGGTACCACCGATCAGGAATGTACTCAAGATGGCTTTTTCAAGACTGGAGACATTTGTGCCTACCAGAACGGCAACTTCTATTTCTTGAGCAAAACCAGCGACGTTTTCACCGTCGGCGGATACACAGTCTATGGTTCTGAGATCAAAAAGGTACTGATTTCCCACCCGAACATTAACGATGTCGCCGTACTGGGCATACCCAATAAGTTGTGGGGCCACCGACTGGGTGTAATATGCATTGTATCCCCGGACGCCGACATCGACTTGGATGCTATTAGAACCTACTGCTATCGCCACTTGCCGGCCCACAAATGCCCAACCGTTTTCAAGACTTTGGTGTCCAAGTAGAGCACCATATTTCTGAGAGTAAACAGTTTTCCTGCCAATTTTAAGTCCCTGTCCTTACCCAGTTTCGAGTCCTAGACTGCACTAGCAAGTTCGAATTCAATGACAAATTCAAGTAATTGTAGTCAATGTTGTGTAAAAAGCCTTCTCATTTTCGCGAACTTAGTTGGTTCGGTGTAAAATAAAATATATGCTCCTAAAAATAAGCAACTCCTAGTGTTAATTACTTAAACCTTACTTAAGCCTAAAGATTTTAACATATTAGTAATGGAGTTTTTTTTATATTTTATGTTATAAATATTCCACAGGTTACCAATCACCGTTGGCGCCGAAGATTTTACCATCTAGACACATAAGGACGTAAACTGAGTATCCAAGCCGTTGGGGCATTGGCCTCCTGCCACGGGACATGTGCTGTAGACCCGACGACCCAGGATATTGGTCACAGCATAATTGCAGGCCAACAAAAAGTATTCAAAGTCGTTCAAAAAAAAGGTAACTATGGCACAGCCAACAGCTGCATTTTTCTCATTTACCATAACCATGAAGTGACCGATTTCTCTGAATAGGGATAAAGTTATTTGTTAGTTAACAACTAGAGTTATGGTTTATACTAACTCAACTCACACTCCCGCTACTGGATCTGGATACTTTTGAAAATCCTCGTCTGTTACCTTTGCCTCCTCGTCGATCCATTCGTTGATTCCTTCGCCGAACACATCTTCTGCAGTTACCGGATCTCCGCTTCCAAAATATCCCGCCATGAACAAGTTTTGGCCAGACTGCGCAAACTCCTCGGTGTTGTGGCAAGAGTCATGCTCCATTTGACAGCTTTTTACATTCAGCTCCGCCAATTTGGCCAGCTCATCGTCCCATTCCATGGAAGCCATTTTGCAGGCGGTTCTCTGGACTTTGCCCTGGCCGCTAGACCACTTGTTTCGCAAGGAATTGTGGGCCTGAACGACGAAGTCCTTGTCCCTTTGACCCAAAGCCATTATGCTGGTGTTGGCTGGGCAAGAGTCGCCAAAGTTCTGAAAACAAATTGTTGAAACTTGGAAAATGTATTGGATTGTGAAACACTCACTCCTCTATTTTGACAAGCAATGTGATTCGTGCCCGGCGGACACAAGCCTCTTTGGCAGTAGTTCTGTCCCCAGGAGTTGGACAAAAAAATTAGGAGCAAAACCAGCCCCTCCTGTAGCAGTTCCAGCATTGTGGCTTACTTTTTAGGAGGTCCACCATGCAAATGCCTTATAAGCTAGCCCAAAAGTAATCGTTGGCGTTTGGTTTTTTATCACTGAATATTTTGCACGACGAAAGTCGTGAAGTGCATATTTGGAGGCCATCTGTAGCAATTTATTTTCAAATTTCGTCTTGGTTTCATCACTGTTTTTACAGTGGGGCCAAACTCTAGATGAAGTGAAAGGAATGGATATCGTAGTAAGAGTTCTGAAAAGGTCGCTAAGAATCCATCTGCGTGTAAGCCCCAATTGAAGGTCCTACTTATTAATATAAGCCGAGCTTTTATTTAGCTAGCTCTTAGATACTTATTAAAAAGCTTTGAAACCTTGCTTCTCAATTTAGTGGAGTTTGTGGTTGGTTAGGCTTTTCGGCAGCTTCTGATAAGGTTTGTTGGTAGTGATAACTTGTTGTTTCCTGTTTACAGTTTTGTTAACGTGCCTGCAGCAACGTTACTGTTGGCGTTACCCTTTTGCTTTTCTTTTAGACGCCATTTGGAATGGGCCATAAAGTTGAAACGAAAGTCAAGCTAATTTTGTACTAAAGTACTCCCTGTTAATTTTGAATGGCGAATTCTATTTGCATGCCGTTTAGAGTAGGGATTACATAACTTATTGGAAGCACAAATCTTTATTTTCGAATCTCTGCGTCGTGTTATTCATTTTCGTTTCTTATTTACTCTCAGCCCTAATCTGTATAATAAAGTTTGGCCTAGCTTTTATCTCGCTAGGTCTTGTAGGTTTTGTAACCCGAACCCCGAGCCCCGAACCGCTGACGATGGTCATGTGTTCTTATTTTCACTTTTGTTTGGACTGAGTTTTATCAGGTCCAATAAGCAGGTCGCTGATACGCTTGTAATTGAATTTGGTGCTTAGAAAAACTATAAAAGAGATCGATTAAATATTAAAAAATAGTTTAACATCGGGATTTATGCATACTTCGGCATTTAAATGTTTACAAATCGTATCCTAACAAAGTATAATAGACTATATAATATACTTCTTCCGTCTTGAAATCTGAATGGTATTGTAGAACCTACCGCAACAACCAGGCAGGAGAGAGAGAGGTGGCGTTGCAAGTGGCACGTAGTCCGTTTTTTGGTTTTCGGGTCTCTAGCCCGCCTCTATTAATACCACCAGTTGAGGGAGATAGAGATTTTGAAGCCCTTTCAAAGAAAGCACCCACCATCATAGAATGCTGCTCATATGATTATGCTGGGCTTCTGCCGTTTATATTTTATTTGTGCCCTGGAGCCGGCGTTGGGGCCAGAACACGTACGCCAAAAATCGAAATGCAGAGAAAAAACAACACGCCATTCATATTCATTCAAATGGCAAAGCGGAAATCTCTCAAATGGCATTAGAACTGCGTGGAATAGGGGCCTTGAGCCATGTGACAAGAGCAGTCGACGCAGAAAACCCCGTCAGCTACACATGGAGCTAAGCCAAAGTCGCAAATAGGCGATCGTTGGGGCCAAGCTCTCCAGCCGAACCTCAAAATTTTGTAAATACACAAATCTGTGTATCTGTTCCCATTTATTTATAGCACTTTGCCCACGTGGGTGTGTAAACAAGAGGCTAGACATTCTGATTACAGCTCCAGCCCCATAGTGTGTGTGTATTTATGTACGGAAAAGCAGAAGCTATGTCTTTGAAGAATCACTAATAATAATAGTAGCCCTAGCGCCATTCGAAGGCAACTAAACTAATGGTTTTAATGACAGTTTTTTAGCCATTGGTAGCATCCAAACGCAAGGTCCCAAAACAAAACCAACCTGCATAGAGACTGGGACTAGGCCTAGACCCTGATGGAGATTGTGGTGCATAAATACATATATACAGATGTGCGGACTGTATGTGCTTGCAGTAGTTTTTGTTGTTAACTAACATAGTGGTTGTTACGTGACTGGCTGGCAGTCAGCCTTTGCGGTGCACTGGCCGACTGTTCTGGAACACTGCCACCGCTGCAACCCAGAAGTTGATGCAGTTTTTGTTGTATGTTTGCTTCGAAAGCGTTTCCCCCGAGGGCAGTGCACCTTGGGTCTGCTGCTGGCGCCAACCTCGCCCCTGTTGCACGTTTGCAGGGACCAAGTACTTCGTGAGTTGTGCACGAAGAAGGCATTGGCTTTGGATATATATATAAAATCCAATTAATATAAAAGAAATCGGGGCAGATTAGCCGGCACCGAGTCAGATAATCCGCATTTTAATTTAGTCCGATCGAAAGCATTTATATTGGTAGCAGTTTTGGGTCCAAGTCCAATGGCGCTTCATTTGATCAAGAGTATTATTATACAACAGCTGACGGGGCACAGTTTTTTTACACCGACGTAATACTACAAATATTTGGGTGTGTGTTGATGCAGCAGCGGTGGAGAGGCCTCTCTAGAAGACTACTTTTGATTGCCTAGTTTTAAGTATGGAAGCAATGATTCCCTTTTTTTATTTTTTAGCCCAAACCGCTTGTAGTGCCTATTTACCTATGTTCATATGCTGTGTGTGTGTAGTTTGTTGTGGGGTAAACACGAGTTTCATGGGGCGCTACCATGTAGAACAGAGAACAAACTGAAAACCCGAATCTCGATCGCTGTTTTTGGAAGAGGGTGTGCATTACGTGTACGCGAGTGTAGCTGGGAATGTGGAGGGCGGCTCCAAACCTATCGGAATATTGAACTGACAGTTTGTCACACGCAGTGACCCAAATACGCACTTTCCACCGCATTTAGTTATAGAATACTTTTTTCATAGAACATAGCTGGATACATCGCTCAAAGATACAAATGTATGCATTTGCAGCTGAATTTCGCTGTTGTTTTTGGGATCAACCCAGTATGTAAGCGAGGTTTTCAAAGACTGGGCCACGTTGTTTTTTTTTTTCTTATTTAGTTATGTATCTTTTTTCAACCGGCTTACCCTGAAGAAGTCCGTCTGCCAGTTTGTGTGTGGTTTTGTAAATACTCACTACAGTAGGGGTAGAATTTATAGGGATATAGTAAAGTAAGATTAATTTGAATACGATTTTTAAGGGACTGTTCGAGAGCTCTGTTGATAAATAAAAATCGAGTCATTTTTGATACTTGGTCAAAATGGGCATAAAGATGTTGTATCTACATCTCAGACTTTTGTATCTTTTCGAAAAATTACAAGAGAACTGTATTAGTTTCTGTAATGTTTCTCTCTGTTCCCAGCAATGGTTGGAAGTCGCAGCTGCTGTCGCCCCGCATACCTCCCATGCTGGTCTCTCCCTGGTTTCCACACTCTTTCCAGTACATACTTTCATACATATGTACATAAGCTGGCAAACTCCTGCTGTTACAAACGTCGCTGCCGGCGTCGATGTTGACTTGTTTGCGCAGACGAAGATCGTGGTTTCAAAACGAATTCGAACGTCGAATCGAACGGTTCTTCTGCTCAGTCCTCGAACACTTCCAGTAGCTACGGGATTATATCAACCAAGGAGAAGCGAGAGACTGTAATGCGCAAAAACATTTTTTTAGTGAAACTCTCAAAACCGGTTGCTAACTCCAACTCGAAGAGCAACAACAAGAATACCAGCTTAAAAGAACGCAGCAAACATTTACAACACAACTAAAGAAGCCTGGCAAATTGACACACGGAGTGCTGGAACTGGAAACCCAAACAGGAGGTTGAAAAACAAAAAACCAAGGCACTAACTATTGAAGAAAGATTGCATAGAAGAATCTGGTAAAATGGCCTTCTCCATTGTGAGCCGTAACATTTTGCGCACTTCAAGAGAAATTCTGGAACGCAACATGGCCGCAACTGTATCTGCTCTCCATCATCAGTCCACCTCCCCGCCCTCCCAACCAAACGACTGCCAAGTAAGTGTACTCCTCTGCGTTGCTGTGAGTTTCCACTCACTTTAATTGGATTATCTTAGTCAAGAGCGAAAGTTAAGATCTTCCGAAAGATCCTAAACGGAATGATCATACTAAAAACGCAGAAGAACAAAAAGATGTGGGGCAATGCAGAAAAAGAAGTGTGGAAAAAATAGAAGAACGAGGGAGACGTTCTCGAAACGAGGCCAGTGATTTTGAATCTGTAATCAAACCGGGGGATGTGCTAAGTGGAGGGGGCAGGCAGATGAGTAGACTTTAACTTAATTTAACTAATGCGAACTTCCCAAACTTCGATTCGTTGCAGTGCCTTAGTTCCACAGCAGATGTGACAGCAGCTTAGTCAACTGGTTATGTAAATATTAACAAAGGTGTGGGCATTTTCCTGTGTGTATTCAGGTGAAAGCCATTTGGGTTTTCCCAACCCATCCACCACCCACCACCCACCATCCACCACCCAGCCAGTTCCCCTTATGAAAGCTCGAAAACTGCGCAAATTCTGTAGCGCAGGAGCCAAAACGCCAACAGCAACAGGAAGTCGGATAAGGCAAAGAATATAATTCGCCACTTTTCTTGGCCGTTCAAAGAGTCAGCATTGACCTGTTGCTCGATTTCAGTTTTAAATTCTCCTTTGCATCTTTTCCATAAATCATTTGTGTTTTTTCTGTTTGTTATGCCAAAAACTTGTTTTTGTTTCTCCATGCTGGCCATTTAATTGAAAGGAGGCCCGTTTTTTAGCATTCACAATGAGCCACGAGCATTTTGTTTTTTTTTATGAGAAACTTGTTTACCAAAATATACATCTACATATATGTCTATATGTATAAAGAAAAGAAACAAGCTAAGTTCGCTTAACCAGCTCCGGAAAGATTCCGAACCATCAACATTGTGTGGGCATTGAGGCGTTGATAATGATATCATCGTTTTCGATTGCTGTTTTTGGATTGAAGCAGCTCTTTTCCATTATAATTTCCTTTATCAAGTCCTCCAATTCAAAGTTCTGCCGCTCTCATCTAGTTTCTTGTAATTAAAAAAGACCTGTCCCTGGTATCATGGCAGTAAGCAGGCAGAAGCTGCATATGATAAGGAGTATTCCATATTTATGTATTGAAGCCTGCCTTTTAATAACGATTTTTGCCTCACTTATCTTTGTTTTCTTTTTATTTACAGCGAGTTCAGGTGGCTGCCTTTGGACACATCTGCACAAATGGCGGTGCCAAACTACTGTGGCATCAAATGCCCAATGCCGCCACCCCGGTCCGTCACTATTCTAAGAAAGCCGGCGCGGCCAAGTTGCGACGTGAGGTGGAAAGCGATTCTGATTCCGATTCGGATGACGAATTTGAACGGCGTCGCCAAAAGCTTAGCTCTAAGCGCAGCGAACGGGTAAGCTACTTTTAACGAGGTAACCAAAGCTAGCATTCGGTTTAAACAGTCCTAAATCCTCAAGGAAATTAGTACCGTCTCCTGTATTTTCACATCGCAAAGTTTCGAAGGCAGGCTTGGTTTGGGTTGGGTGCAAAGCTCAATCTGTTTGTACAACCAGCTATGTTTGCAGTGCATCGAAAGCTTTTAAGGAGGATGTCCTGAAAAGGAGCTTTCAGGACTCTGATTCAGAGGACTCCAAAGTTTTAGAACCCCAAAGTTCTGGAAGTCCTTTTGAGGCAGTCATTTAAAGCTTTTTATGCTAGCTTAAGTTACCTAGAAACGCATAGATTTATGTTTTATACATCCGAAAACTGACGTTTCTTTGTTTTCAAGGGTGATTCGGCCTTTTGGCGGCGTAAGATGCGTACCCTGCACCGCATTTTGGACGTAAACCACGACGGAGTGGTCTCGTACGACGACTTTAATCTGCTGGCCAAACGCTTCAACGATCTGGGCCACCTGTCCCCGGAGGTCGCCGCCGAGTTTAACGATGTGATCAAGCAGACGTGGGAGGAACAGTTTGGAGAGATAACCCCCTACAATCTGGTAACTGCTGAGCAGTTCCTAACCGATCTCCACCACCGTCTCAACGATAAGAAAATGGCTAAGCGGATCGGTCGCTTTCTGCCCTATTTATTTAAGGTGAGACCCCTTTTGTCTTTCCCGATACACAAGATGAAATCATGCTTAAACATTTCCTGTTTATTTGAAGGCTGTGGACTTCGACCACACTGGTCACTTGGATCTCGAACAATACAAGCTCTTCTTCCGCTGTCTCGGACTGACTGAAGACGATGCTGCGGTTTCCTTCGCTGTGATAGACAAGAACGGCGATGGCCAATTGTCGCTCAAGGAGTTTGTGCATTTGGGTCGTCAGTTCTTCTTGACCGAAGACGATACTAAAATATCGAAGATGTTCTGGGGTCCGCTGGTCAATGACCATTGACGGGTGATAGTCACTGCTGTAGATCACAAGTATAGTAATATTCAAACCCATATTCAAACCAATCCCTATCCATATTCCTATCAATACAGTCAAGCTGAAAAGCGACTAACAGTCCGATGCGACAAAAATAATCACCATAACAACACAGAGCCAATGCTAAAAACATCGAGAAACTTAAATCCTATAACTACCAGCAATTTGTGGCCATCGCGTATGCAGTCGGCATGCGATAGTTGGCCCAATCTACAGCATGTGGCGATGCAAGTATCCGGACCGAATAACCACCACAGCAGAATCAGCACAACAACCACGATCGTTGCAAGGAGAATGAGCATTTACGACTTTTTACGTCAACACCTGTCGGCTAAGCGCCAGCGTTGTACATTCGCCCCCGAAACGCGCCGAAGCGGCCCGGCCCCCAAGCTGCGGAAGCACAACTTTAGCACCTACCAAAAGGAAAGGGAGCGGGAGCAGCAGGAAAAGCAAGACAAGCAGAGGAAGAGGAAATATGAGCAAAAAAGCAAGGCGGGAGGATCAAATGCATCCATGGAGGACTACGACATTAGATTCTTCTTTTACCTCAATTCGTTAATATTGTTCACGATGTCCTGCAGGCAGTACGAGGGCGATGAGATGAAGCACTTTATCTGCGATCGGATCCGCAAATTTGATCGCTTGCGAAGGAAGGCACGAAAGCGCCGCAAACGAAGACATAAGCTACCGGAGCTGAGCGTTTCATAAATCCCTAGGGTAAACATATAAACTATTACTATTTTTTTTGTCCTATTTAAGAGTAACACTTAACTGATTTACACACAACAAAAAAACTATGTACAACAGCTTAAGCGATAAATGAATAAAATCAAACGGCTTTTGCCACACATTTAGGTGGGACGACATCATAGGCGGAAGAAACGGAAGGCGGAAGTATCTTTTCAGCTGCAATCTGTTTTCTATCGTGAGGCTGCCTCCTCTTTTTCTGGGACCTGGTCCAATCCCAAGGACTGAATGTTTTCTGGAGCAAATCTTCTGGTCGGCTAGTCCGGTTTTCCTTTCCCTTCGATTGCATTTCAGAAGCATTAGATACATTTCCAGTTTCTTCCATTCCCTTCACACATTCATTATTCATTATTTTCTTCAATATCGCACAATGTCATTTTTCGTTTGCTCCAACCTATTAAACATTTTTTATTTTACGCATATGGCGACCAGTGCTAATCCTTTTCTCGCACACATTCTGAAAGAGGCAAAAAATAGACTAAAGTCACACACTGCTATATCCTTCATTATGTAAATGCACGCTTTACACATTTTTTCAGATGCCCCTTTGGTTTGTGCCACACATATTTTTTATTTTCAAAGCTTTGCACCTCCATTTAAATAAAATATATCATCCATACACACCCATTACATACAAGATACACGTACATATGTAACTTGGCTCTTCTTTTCCACTTCTCCTGATTTTATTTTTTAAGCAAATTATATTTTGTTGTCCCCTTTCTTTGCCCGCTCCTTTGCCTACTTACTATTTCATTCTAACGTGTTTTATCGTTTTAAGAGCAGTTTTTAAAAATTAAAAGCACGTCCTGAGTCCCCATGTGGTCAACATCTGCTGTTCAAGCTGGAGCTGGAGGAGCCACCGCGCCAGGAGGTCTCTTTCTTTGGGGCTTATTCGCTGCTCTGCCATGCTTGGTTCAAATAAACGAATAGGAACTTAGGAACAGGACCACAATATCTGACTACCCAAATTCCAGCTAAAAATCGCATATGTGGATTGAAAAAATCGTTTTTGCAGTATATAGTATAGAGAAAAGCTATGGATTTCCAAACGGATGCCTAAAAAAGTAGCTCTTTTTGGGCCTGCCACGAAATGCCTTTGCGGTGGGCATAAATATGCCAGATAATCATAAAAAAAACGAGACAGTTCGGAGGAGATACACACTGGAAGGGAGAACGACCGAGGAGGCAGTATAAGTGGAGGGCACATACTTATCCGGGAGAGACCATAAAAGTGCGCTAATGTTAGCCCGTTGCGTTGGCTCCGGCTTGAATTATGACACCGCCGCCTCCACACCCCCATGTATATGCAAAAGAAGGGCATGGTAATTTAATTACAAGACTAGGATTGGGTTGGCGGCGGAGGAGGCATCAATCCGAAGCTTAGACAAGAAAAGGACAATCTTCCACAGGCACGGCGGCCTGGTCTTGTTGTTAACACTTTTTGGCCAATCTTCGGAGTCGGATAAAAATGCAGGAGCAGCTGAAGTCACATCCAGAAGGGGGCTTGTGGGTGTTGCCACTAAAAGAATAACAGATACCCTTCCATTTAGTTAGTTTTTGTTTTAAAAAGTCCCCGCCGCTTGCCTGAGCTAAGCTAAAATCAATTGGGAATCGAAATCAGTCTTGAAGGTGGATCAATTGTGGGGGAACCCGCAGCTAATATACCCCTCCAAGAGAGGATCCTCCCTTTACGAGGGAAGAATATAATTATACATAAAATTAAGCCATTTGCATGCGCGTATTCTCATCCTCCGATGAGCTTCAGAGCCTCTGAGCCCTTTTCCTCCCGAATTGTGGCTGTATTGTAGATTATTAAAAATTATGGTTCACAGTAGGACATGCAATCCAAGCAACCCAGCCCAGTCCCTTCTCTCTCTTTGGTTTTTTTTATTTATTTATGTTTTAGCCACAGGCCACATTAACGTTCCTGAGATAAGACGCAGGCAGCAGTTGCAAATATTTAATTTTTTTGTGGGCTTCCCGTTGGTTCTGTTGTTACCCTTTACTCTGGCGCCACCGCCACCGCCGTCGTCCGTGTCCCTTGACATTTATTGCTGTTGCTGGTGCTGCCGTTGTTGTCTTCGTGCCAGCGAAAATCCACGCAAAAATTCTATTTTGACATTTGTCAGCGGAAAAGCTGGGAAAATGCTAACCAGAGCAGCCTACACATGCCAGAAAGATAAAGAAGCAGGACAAGAAGCGGCAGAAGACTGGGAGTGGGAGTGGAGCAAGCGATGCTGGAGGTCAGTGGAGCCCCAACCCGAAAACCGTAAAACGCGCTATGCACTTTGGGGGACTGAGGGTCACAGCTTTGTTTGTTGCCCTACTGTCTGTATTTTGGGGAGTCTCTACTCTATAGTTTTGGCATTAACTCCAAATTTACATAAATTCCGTTTCGAATGAATCCTTAATTGTAAAAATTATATCCTTTTATATTTAAATGTTTGACGTAATGACCAAGGTAGCGTATTTCTCAGACCCCATCAAGACGTAACCCAGGCGGACGGTTTTGGTGTTCTACCTTTGGGAAAGGCTTGTCCAAGATTTGTTTAACTAAATTTATATCCTAAATGCAGTCTGTCCTGTCCAAGGGGGTCACCTGGTGCGTTTCCCCTCTTTTTTTCCCGTTTTTTATGTCGCCCCTTCGCGACATTAAGCTTTGTTTCTTTTTTAATCATTGCCCCACTTCGTGTCGGCGGTCTTTCTCGAGGGGGACCCGACTTTGTGAATCCTAAGCTCAGTGAAACCTGGCTTAGGGCACTGAAGCATTAGTTTTAATGTTTCCAAATGGAACTACCGTCTCTCAAGAAGCACAAGCATATATTTTTAAAAATTGGTTTTCCGTTGTAGATTAATATATGTGGTCGATTATCAGGAAGAAACATCCAGAGGTGGATACTAAAATCGATCAAAGTTGACAGACGAGTATCGGAAATGTCAGTTGGATGCTTGTATAAATATGGGTGCAGTCGAAACGTCCAGGATACACATCACTCATCTTCATTATCTGTTTCAGGTATTGGGCTACGCAACCTTGATCCGGAGCTATTAAAGGCGCTGCTTGATAAATCGCAGGGCCCTCTGCCACAAGTGAGTCGAGGTGACTAGCTTCTGCTGCAGCTTCTGCATAATCTCCGCCATGTTTTGTATCTTGGTGTGCGGCGGCATGGGAAGCAGTCCTTCATCCGGGGTCGTTTGAGGGCCTTCGTAATACTCGACTACGGCACGACGGGCACGGAAGTTTGGTCCCGACAGCTGGGTCAGCGGGGAAACTGGCTCGACCAGTGGCGGCGTCAACTTCCGGCCAAGGGTCACCTTCTGATCTGGCGATTGGTTCATCTTCAACTTGTCCACTTCACTTCAACAGGAATGGAGGTACTTGTTGCTGAATTTGAATAGTCGAAAATAGAGAAAAATATTTGTAACTTTTTTTTTGTATTTTTTGTTAGTTGTTTATCGTTTGCTTGGCCAGATGTGAATGTAATATGTAGTAACTAGACGATGAAGGAGTCAGTCGCTTTGAAATGTAAGTATTTGTAATTTTTCATGGGCTACTATTTCCGGAATACTTTCCGAATTTCCTTAGGCTTCGGAGCCGGCCGAAGTTAGTATTTCTTCCATCTATTGCGTTCCATGGTTATATTGTGTTGTTTCCCAAAAGTATGCAGGGAAATATATTATGGATTCTGCTTTGTTTTGGGGGACAGTGTTTGGCCCGATTGAGTGGGTTGTTCGCGACCTAGTATTCAAGTCCATAAATTTATGGAGGACACCGTTTAGTCGCTTCTCGCTTGCTCGCTGTGGAAGCGGTTGTAAAATTGGCGTCCCTTGCCGGTTGTTTGCTAATCCTTGTTGGGATCTTGGGGTACCTTTGCACTTGGCGATTCGAAAGACTTTGTGCCCACTGGAGTAATCGGGGGAGGTGGGGGTGCGTTCATAGTTCGTTTAATGTTGCTACTTACGATCTTTTTCTCCGCTCTTTTGCTTTCATTGTTTAATTATTTAGCTGGATTTCATCGTGCAACTGAGCCCACATGAACAGCGGTGTCCGGATGGTGTCCTGGTTTTCGCATTGCATAGCTTTTTTTTTGCTTTGGTGGAGCACAGGGGTGAGGGGTGATGGGCTGGGCGGTGTGTTGTGGGTGGTGCGTGTGCTTTTCGATTTTTGAAGGTGGCCACCGGCGCGCAGTGGAAAGCAAACATGGAGGGAGGGGAGGGAAGCGAGCAGCGCAAGCAACAACGACACCTTTGAGTGAAATAAATGATAATGGCCTCAATGATTATGCATTGTCACGTTTCTCATCGCGGCAACACACACACAGGGCGCAGGAGAAGGATTCAGGTGGATGCTGGTTTACCATTTGTCCGTTAGCCGTCTTTTTTCTTGCTTTGTCTATTTTGTTTTGTATTAGTACACGGCGAACAATTATATTTAATACAGAGTTTATTTTTTAAGTTTGGGAAAACTAAACCCAAATGTTCCAGGTCAGGTGGGCTTTACTTGCAACAATTGTGAATCAAAGATTAATTTATTAATTGGAATCCTACAAAAGTCGGACAATATTCCTAAACGTAACTCCACTGTCTTCATATTCGAAATAAAATTAACTTAAACTATGCCTAAATGATTAAATTCACGCTTATTTTGTTAGTGTAAATATTGTTCTTATCGCTCCTATTGCTGCCGCAGCTTTTGGTTTTGGTTTTTTTTGACATTCGCCAGATTTGTCAAACAAATTACAAATTCGGCCTAACTAGTATTTTTTTCATGGTTTTGTTTGTTTTTATTAATTTCCGTGTGAATGTACGGATACGCGTGTCACGTTTCCGTTTTCCGTAGCCGGCGCAGTTTACTTGGTCCGGAGATGTCGCTTTTATTGTTTTTGGGGCAACCCTTTTCCGGTTGTTGCTTTTTATGACTATCTTTGATCGCTGCTTGATTTCATCGCGTCCCGCTCCTGGCTTCTCAGTTAATTTAACCGTCCGTACATTTGTTCCCAAAGTTTGTGTATCTCAGCCAATTCTCATCAGATCCTTGAAAGGAGTAACCAAAACGAATCATACTTTCATTCCCTTCAATTCTGCATCAAAACATTAGGCACTAATTTTTTTTCGATTTGCTTCATCATTTTTCTGATGGACCCCAATAAAATCCTTAGAGGTCCTTGACAATGCATATATCCCCCCGATCGATGGCTATATCTCAGCCAATTCTCAACCGATCCTTAAAAGGAATACCTCAAACGAATCCTACTTTCATTCCCTTCAATTCTGCATCAAAACATTAGGCACTAATTTTTTTTCGATTTTCTTCATAATTTTTCTGATGGACCCCATGAAAATCCTTAGAGGTCCTTGAGAATCCATATATCCCCCCGATCGATGGCCATATCTCAGCCAATTCTCAGCCGATCCTTGAAAGGAATAACCTCAAACGAATCCTACTTTCATTCCCTTCAATTCTGCATCAAAACATTAGGCACTAATTTTTTTTCGATTTTCTTCATAATTTTTCTGATGGACCCCATGAAAATCCTTAGAGGTCCTTGAGAATCCATATATCCCCCCGATCGATGGCCATATCTCAGCCAATTCTCAACCGATCCTTGAAAGGAATACCTTAAACGAATCCTACTTTCATTCCCTTCAATTCTGCATCAAAACATTAAACACTAATTTTTTTTCGATTTTCTTCATAATTTTTCTGATGGACCCCATGAAAATCCTTAGAGGTCCTTGAGAATCCATATATCCCCCGATCGATGGCCATATCTCAGCCAATTCTCAACCGATCCTTGAAAGGAATACCTTAAACGAATCCTACTCTCATTCCCTTCAATTCTGCATCAAAACATTAAACACTAATTTTTTTTCGATTTTCTTCATAATTTTTCTGATGGACCCCATGAAAATCCTTAGAGGTCCTTGAGAATCCATATATCCCCCCGATCGATGGCCATATCTCAGCCAATTCTCAACCGATCCTTGAAAGGAATACCTCAAACGAATCCTACTTTCATTCCCTTCAATTCTGCATCAAAACATTAGGCACTAATTTTTTTTCGATTTTCTTCATAATTTTTCTGATGGACCCCATGAAAATCCTTAGAGGTCCTTGAGAATCCATATATCCCCCGATCGATGGCCATATCTCAGCCAATTCTCAACCGATCCTTGAAAGGAATACCTCAAACGAATCCTAATTTCATTCCCTTCAATTCTGCATCAAAACATTAAACACCAATTTTTTTTCGATTTTCTTCATAATTTTTCTGATGGACCCCATGAAAATCCTTAGAGGTCCTTGAGAATCCATATATCCCCCGATCGATGGCCATATCTCAGCCAATTCTCAACCGATCCTTGAAAGGAATACCTCAAACGAATCCTACTTTCATTCCCTTCAATTCTGCATCAAAACATTAAACACTAATTTTTTTTCGATTTTCTTCATAATTTTTCTGATGGACCCCATGAAAATCCTTAGAGGTCCTTGAGAATCCATATATCCCCCCGATCGATGGCCATATCTCAGCCAATTCTCAACCGATCCTTGAAAGGAATACCTTAAACGAATCCTACTTTCATTCCCTTCAATTCTGCATCAAAACATTAAACACTAATTTTTTTTCGATTTTCTTCATAATTTTTCTGATGGACCCCATGAAAATCCTTAGAGGTCCTTGAGAATCCATATATCCCCCCGATCGATGGCCATATCTCAGCCAATTCTCAACCGATCCTTGAAAGGAATACCTTAAACGAATCCTACTTTCATTCCCTTCAATTCTGCATCAAAACATTAAACACTAATTTTTTTTAGATTTTCTTCATAATTTTTCTGATGGACCCCATGAAAATCCTTAGAGGTCCTTGAGAATCCATATATCCCCCCGATCGATGGCCATATCTCAGCCAATTCTCAACCGATCCTTGAAAGGAATACCTTAAACGAATCCTACTTTCATTCCCTTCAATTCTGCATCAAAACATTAGGCACTAATTTTTTTTAGATTTTCTTCATAATTTTTCTGATGGACCCCATGAAAATCCTTAGAGGTCCTTGAGAATCCATATATCCCCCGATCGATGGCCATATCTCAGCCAATTCTCAACCGATCCTTGAAAGGAATACCTTAAACGAATCCTACTTTCATTCCCTTCAATTCTGCATCAAAACATTAAACACTAATTTTTTTCGATTTTCTTCATAATTTTTCTGATGGACCCCATGAAAATCCTTAGAGGTCCTTGAGAATCCATATATCCCCCCGATCGATGGCCATATCTCAGCCAATTCTCAACCGATCCTTAAAAGGAATACCTCAAACGAATCCTACTTTCATTCCCTTCAATTCTGCATCAAAACATTAGGCACTAATTTTTTTAGATTTTCTTCATAATTTTTCTGATGGACCCCATGAAAATCCTTAGAGGTCCTTGAGAATCCATATATCCCCCCGATCGATGGCCATATCTCAGCCAATTCTCAACCGATCCTTGAAAGGAATACCTCAAACGAATCCTACTTTCATTCCCTTCAATTCTGCATCAAAACATTAGGCACTAATTTTTTTTAGATTTTCTTCATAATTTTTCTGATGGACCCCATGAAAATCCTTAGAGGTCCTTGAGAATCCATATATCCCCCCGATCGATGGCCATATCTCAGCCAATTCTCAACCGATCCTTGAAAGGAATACCTCAAACGAATCCTACTTTCATTCCCTTCAATTCTGCATCAAAACATTAAACACTAATTTTTTTCGATTTTCTTCATAATTTTTCTGATGGACCCCATGAAAATCCTTAGAGGTCCTTGAGAATCCATATATCCCCCCGATCGATGGCCATATCTCAGCCAATTCTCAACCGATCCTTGAAAGGAATACCTCAAACGAATCCTACTTTCATTCCCTTCAATTCTGCATCAAAACATTAGGCACTAATTTTTTTTCGATTTTCTTCATAATTTTTCTGATGGACCCCATGAAAATCCTTAGAGGTCCTTGAGAATCCATATATCCCCCCGATCGATGGCCATATCTCAGCCAATTCTCAACCGATCCTTGAAAGGAATACCTCAAACGAATCCTACTTTTATTCCCTTCAATTCTGCATCAAAACATTAAACACTAATTTTTTTTCGATTTTCTTCATAATTTTTCTGATGGACCCCATGAAAATCCTTGGAGGTCCTTGAGAATCCATATATCCCCCCGATCGATGGCCATATCTCAGCCAATTCTCAACCGATCCTTGAAAGGAATACCTTAAACGAATCCTACTTTCATTCCCTTCAATTCTGCATCAAAACATTAAACACTAATTTTTTTTTGGATTTTCTTCATAATTTTTCTGATGGACCCCATGAAAATCCTTAGAGGTCCTTGAGAATCCATATATCCCCCCGATCGATGGCCATATCTCAGCCAATTCCCAGCCGATCCTTGAAAGGAATACCTCAAACGAATCCTACTTTCATTCCCTTCAATTCTGCATCAAAACATTAGGCACTAATTTTTTTTAGATTTTCTTCATAATTTTTCTGATGGACCCCATGAAAATCCTTAGAGGTCCTTGAGAATCCATATATCCCCCCGATCGATGGCCATATCTCAGCCAATTCTCAACCGATCCTTGAAAGGAATACCTCAAACGAATCCTACTTTCATTCCCTTCAATTCTGCATCAAAACATTAAACACTAATTTTTTTTCGATTTTCTTCATAATTTTTCTGATGGACCCCATGAAAATCCTTAGAGGTCCTTGAGAATCCATATATCCCCCGATCGATGGCCATATCTCAGCCAATTCTCAACCGATCCTTGAAAGGAATACCTCAAACGAATCCTACTTTCATTCCCTTCAATTCTGCATCAAAACATTAAACACTAATTTTTTTTTGGATTTTCTTCATAATTTTTCTGATGGACCCCATGAAAATCCTTAGAGGTCCTTGAGAATCCATATATCCCCCCGATCGATGGCCATATCTCAGCCAATTCTCAACCGATCCTTAAAAGGAATACCTCAAACGAATCCTACTTTCATTCCCTTCAATTCTGCATCAAAACATTAGGCACTAATTTTTTTTAGATTTTCTTCATAATTTTTCTGATGGACCCCATGAAAATCCTTAGAGGTCCTTGAGAATCCATATATCCCCCCGATCGATGGCCATATCTCAGCCAATTCCCAGCCGATCCTTGAAAGGAATACCTCAAACGAATCCTACTTTCATTCCCTTCAATTCTGCATCAAAACATTAGGCACTAATTTTTTTTCGATTTTCTTCATAATTTTTCTGATGGACCCCATGAAAATCCTTAGAGGTCCTTGAGAATCCATATATCCCCCCGATCGATGGCCATATCTCAGCCAATTCTCAACCGATCCTTGAAAGGAATACCTTAAACGAATCCTACTTTCATTCCCTTCAATTCTGCATCAAAACATTAAACACTAATTTTTTTTCGATTTTCTTCATAATTTTTCTGATGGACCCCATGAAAATCCTTACAGGTCCTTGAGAATCCATATATCCCCCCGATCGATGGCCATATCTCAGCCAATTCTCAACCGATCCTTAAAAGGAATACCTCAAACGAATCCTACTTTCATTCCCTTCAATTCTGCATCAAAACATTAAACACTAATTTTTTTTCGATTTTCTTCATAATTTTTCTGATGGACCCCATGAAAATCCTTAGAGGTCCTTGAGAATCCATATATCCCCCCGATCGATGGCCATATCTCAGCCAATTCTCAACCGATCCTTGAAAGGAATACCTCAAACGAATCCTACTTTCATTCCCTTCAATTCTGCATCAAAACATTAGACACTAATTTTTGTTCGATTTTCTTCATAATTTTTCTGATGGACCCCATGAAAATCCTTACAGGTCCTTGAGAATCCATATATCCCCCCGATCGATGGCCATATCTCAGCCAATTCTCAACCGATCCTTAAAAGGAATACCTCAAACGAATCCTACTTTCATTCCCTTCAATTCTGCATCAAAACATTAAACACTAATTTTTTTTCGATTTTCTTCATAATTTTTCTGATGGACCCCATGAAAATCCTTAGAGGTCCTTGAGAATCCATATATCCCCCCGATCGATGGCCATATCTCAGCCAATTCTCAACCGATCCTTAAAAGGAATACCTCAAACGTATCCTACTTTCATTCCCTTCAATTCTGCATCAAAACATTAAACACTAATTTTTTTTAGATTTTCTTCATTATTTTTCTTATGGACCCCATGAAAATCCTTAGAGGTCCTTGAGAATTCATATATCCCCCCGATCAATGGCCATATCTCAGCCAATTCTCAACCGATCCTTGAAAGGAATACCTCAAACGAATCCTACTTTCATTCCCTTCAATTCTGCATCAAAACATTAAACACTAATTTTTGTTCGATTTTCTTCATAATTTTTCTGATGGACCCCATGAAAATCCTTACAGGTCCTTGAGAATCCATATATCCCCCCGATCAATGGCCATATCTCAGCCAATTCTCAACCGATCCTTGAAAGGAATACCTCAAACGAATCCTACTTTCATTTCCTTCAATTCTGCATCAAAACATTAAACACTAATTTTTTTTCGATTTTCTTCATTATTTTTCTTATGGACCCCATGAAAATCCTTAGAGGTCCTTGAGAATTCATATATCCCCCCGATCAATGGCCATATCTCAGCCAATTCTCAACCGATCCTTGAAAGGAATACCTCAAACGAATCCTACTTTCATTCCCTTCAATTCTGCATCAAAACATTAAACACTAATTTTTTTTCGATTTTCTTCATAATTTTTCTGATGGACTCCATGAAAATCCTTAGAGGTCCTTGAGAATCCATATATCCCCCCGATCGATGGCCATATCTCAGCCAATTCTCAACCGATCCTTAAAAGGAATACCTCAAACGAATCCTACTTTCATTCCCTTCAATTCTGCATCAAAACATTAGACACTAATTTTTGTTCGATTTTCTTCATAATTTTTCTGATGGACCCCATGAAAATCCTTACAGGTCCTTGAGAATCCATATATCCCCCCGATCAATGGCCATATCTCAGCCAATTCTCAACCGATCCTTGAAAGGAATACCTCAAACGAATCCTACTTTCATTCCCTTCAATTCTGCATCAAAACATTAAACACTAATTTTTTTTCGATTTTCTTCATTATTTTTCTTATGGACCCCATGAAAATCCTTAGAGGTCCTTGAGAATCCATATATCCCCCCGATCAATGGCCATATATCAGCCAATTCTCAACCGATCCTTAAAAGGAATACCTCAAACGAATCCTACTTTCATTCCCTTCAATTCTGCATCAAAACATTAGGCACTAATTTTTTTTAGATTTTCTTCATAATTTTTCTGATGGACCCCATGAAAATCCTTAGAGGTCCTTGAGAATCCATATATCCCCCCGATCAATGGCCATATATCAGCCAATTCTCAACCGATCCTTAAAAGGAATACCTCAAACGAATCCTACTTTCATTCCCTTTAATTCTGCATCAAAAAATATTTGTTGGATCTCTTCCGAAATTTTTCAGAGGGAAAATCCTTGTAAGTCCTTGGATAAGCACATATGGCCTCAAACGAAAATCGACGTTAAAGTATTCAAAGTGAGGAGTCATACAGGCAAATACATCGACAACCGATCCTTGAAAGGAATACCTCAAACGAATCCTACTTTCATTCCCTTCAATTCTGCATCAAAAAATATTTGTTCGATCTCTTCCGAAATTTTTCAGAGGGAAAATCCTTGTAAGTCCTTGGATAAGCACATATGGCCTCAAACGAAAATCGACGTTAAAGTATTCAAAGTGAGGAGTCATACAGGCAAATACATCGACAGAGTAATAAAAATGCACTGTCCTTTTTAGCATTTAATTAAATTTGTGATAAAAGCATGCAAAATATTTCTGAAGCTGGCAGGCTTGTGTGGCCAAGTGTACTCACACATTTATCAGAGAGGACGTTTGGGGTAAAAAATTAAATATAAGACGAAAAGGATAAGTGAGCGTAGGCGGGGCGATGGAAAGTAGAGTAGAAAGAGGAGAAATTAAAATAAAAATGGCTCATAGCAAAAATCTTCCGCTGTTATTACATCATTTATGCAGGACGAATATGTCGTTTTGTTCCCTGCTTCCAGACAAAATCCCCCGCGTACATATGCCAAGGATATGTGTGCTTGTGTCCTTTTAGTGCCTGTGTGTGCCAGCCGGCAAATTCCTTTCAAATAAATACGAAATGGTCAGCGGAATAATAATCAGCAGCGGCCACGATGTCGAGTCTGTGTCTCAGATTTTTAGCATTTCAGTATCTCAGTGACAAGTGGACACGTATCAGGAGAAGCAAATAAAAAACAGGATAGGGCCGCAGAGGCAGGACTGCGCGAAAGAGATCAACAGTACTGTTACGTACTTACGTTGTCTACATCTGGAAATGTATACTTTCTGGCTGGAGATTTAAATGCAGGGCACCGCGTTTCCATTGAAAAAATGATTAAGGGAATATTTGCTTTAGATGTAACTAAATAGACAAGTTTGTGTCTACAAGGAAAAGAATTGGACTCCTGGCAGGATCGCATGGCATCCTTCTCTCGCCCTCATTATTAACATCCGAGGCTGTAGCTGCCGCGCTGCCCATTTTTTTCGCCGCCACACATTTAATATGGGAAAATGGTTTTATTTTTTATTCGCTCACTTTTCTATGCTCTGCTAAACACACTAAAAACAGAAAAAATTACGGAGGGGTTAGGGATGGGGTTATATGTTCTGATGTCGCTGCGATGCTTCCGCCAAAGTGGCGCAAACAGTTCCACAAAAAATTATGTATATACGTATGTACATAATATTATACATATATCAGCGTTACGATTGCTCTCCCCCACCCACCCAACCCCCCGTTGCCTTTTTTTTTAATTTTTACTTTACGTACACCAGCACCACCCAGCCCCGTTCCATTACTTAAGAGGCTCCCCACGTGCCACCATCCTATCGCTCGTCCCCGTCCGGTTGATAAGTACACCACCGGAAAATAATGTATTGTGAAAAAATGGTATATGTGTATTATGTGTGGGATAGATGCATGTGTACTACTATATAGCTTTTCGCATATGAATGTAAAAGAGCACTAATTTTGTAAGGACACGCGCTGTCCGGGACGGACCGAGCAAAGGACACATAGAGAGAGAAGAGTGCACTGAAAAAAAAGTGTGTTAGGGTTGCTCGTTTTGAATTATTTAGATAATAAATATTTCGTAGTTCCGGATTTCGCTTGGATATTATTTTGTCCAGTGCTCGCATCTGCCACATAAGTAGACGGCAACTATGGCGATGGCATAAAAAAGTGTAGTTGAAAAATCTAGAATGGGAGGACGCAGGACACGGGACACAGGACACAGGACACTCAGAGTTGCGTTTACTAAATGGCCAGCGGCCCCGGGCTTGGTCTTCGTCATCTCTCGGTGGCGTACAAATGACGGCTTCCGCTTGTGCATATTAAGCGTGAAGTATAATAATTTCATACATACTCCCATGCCATCCTGGTCAGCAGACACCCACCCACCCACTCATCTACACCAGCGCTACTGCCCACTGGCAGCGCCATTTTTTTCGGTTAACGAAAATGGGTATTAATATTACTTATGGTTAAATATATGCGATAGAAGCCGACGTCTGTCTGCGGTCGCTGAGGCGAAGCGGAAGTGCAGGACCGGAGCGATGGACTGGGACAGCGAGGATGATGGGTGGCAGAAGCATGTTAGCACCCAGAAATAGGTTCGCTTATATTAAGTTATTACCCCGAAATTGTGTCTTGGATTCCACGTCATGCAGAAGCATCCCAGGAGCACCCATTTATCACTCGGAAATCCATTTTCAAACAATTACATTTCTGTAACCAAAGTTCAGCTAGTGGATTTTAATTAACCATTTAGAGAATGAACGTTTGCTTGAGCTGCAGTCCTAAGTCTATATTTTTGTGGGTGTACAGTGAGTGGGTGGAGTGAGTCCTGCAAGGTGGTCCTGCCTCTGCTGCTTAACCAATTCGAAAATTCTGCAGCTAATCACATACAATTCAATTCGTTTTACAATTTCAACTAATTTCCATTTCAATTAACTTGCTAAAATGTAATTTAGCAGGGACCAGGCCGGCCACGCCAGGATGGGCCCATCCGGCAGGAGCTTTGGCTTCCAAAAACCGCGCTTCGAAGGAGTAAGACCGAAGAGCCAGCCGGACCAAGGACCAAAGCACAGGACGAAAAGGACTTTGACAGACAGCTAAACGCATCCAGTCAACAATAGAAGGTAGGTCAAGATTGCTGCTTGTTTTTTTTATTAACTTTGAATTGTTGAGGATATGGATAGACATTTTAGATCCTTCGTTTTTCTTTTTGCGAAAATGAAATCCGATGCATAAATGTCGTGTAAAATTCTCTAGTTGTCCATATTAGTTTGAACACAACTGTGCAAGGATATTCTCCTATAGCCGAAGGCACGAATCTGTGCGGTTGGTATGCGCTCAAAATCGTAATTGGACTACAACTGCAAAATCAAACAACCGACTCAACTGAGAGCCCAGGTGGGTGAACTGTGGGTCGGTGCAGTAGACACCCATTCAGTTACCAGGTACCAGGTAGTCTCCCCTTCTCAGTCGCTTCCTCCAAACGATTCTGCTCACTGACGAACCCGAAAGGCATAAACGAATCATGTACATGGCTGAGTTTCCACGGCCACGTTAAAAAGACTTAAGTGAATGACTAAAGGATACGCTTTAGTTACAAAAAAAAATTGCCAATTGGCGACTCAATATTCAATATTTAAATTTGAAGTTTTGTTTTCTTTATGTTTTTTTTGCTCGTCTTACGGCGTTTGAGAGTTGAAACCACAATTGAGATTAATTTTTTTCGAGTGTCTCCCTTGTGAGGTGGCATAGTTGGGCGGGCAAGCAATTTCAATAAATCAACAGCATTTGGCAAATAATTCAAAAATTTGTCTTCAACTCATTTGCGAGCACATTAAAATGCACATTTCACAATTACGAAATTTATGAATCCTTTGTGCGTCTGTAATTCCTGCGCCAGTATCCTCTCCCTTACGCGTGTGTATGCCAAAAATAAAGTTATAAAAAAAATGTAAGTCTTGCGCAGGTGAAACTTTATGTGCCATAAATTGTTTGGGTTTGTCAGAAAGTTACTCCTAACGGAAAGGAACGGCGAAGAGCAGAGGATGACGGGGCTTAGTCCTAGTAGTAGCGGATGAGGTCGTCCTTCATAGTTATGCCGGTTATTAAACAACTTAAATACAGACACGAATGGGAAATACTGAATTCAAAAATAGGGCTTTGCAGTAGTGTAGGAAATAATCTTTAGGAGACAACATTCAATATATGGTTGAGGATCTCAAGAGTTTTTGTTGACCCCCCTGGACGCTAAGGATCCTCTTGGGGCGAGGAAGGGACGACTTGGTTGGCATCGGGAAAGAAGTAGGAAAAGTCAAAGTTTTCACGGCGCTGGTAACGACAGACAATGTTTCCGCTGTGAATAACTTTTGCCCCAGGATTTATCGTTAACTGAGTCTGTGTGGAGTGCCAAAGGGTTCTGGGTGGGATGGGGGCAGAGAAGCTAAAGAAGCTAAAGCCGAGTTGTCACAGCGCTGCAAGCACAACATCCATAGGCCCGCCAAAAAAAATCAGAAGCAGGAGCAGGAGCTGGAGCTGGAGCAGGGCTACGTGAGTCCGCCGTAAAAGCCATTTGTGCCTAATTACGAGTAGGGAAACTAATGAGCAGAGTTATGTAACCAGGACCAGCCAGGAAAGCACAAGGTTCGCCAACAACCTGTTAATAATTTCTCCTGCCGGCAATTTATTTGTAGCGCTGCGAAAATATTTATATTTTCTTCTTTCGAATAAAATGTAGCATTAAATTAAGCGGATAAAGTAGAGGATGGGGAAATGGGAGATAGACCCCGAGAACTCTCTTTGCCTCCCTTGCCCCTTTCGGATTGTGCGTGTCCTGTATTCTGAAATTTGGGGGCCATTAGGCGAATGCAAGAGAATTGCTTGGTCAGGTGTGAATATTGGACAAGGCCTCGGCGGATGGAGTTATTAGCAACATTATAAATAATCTTTATCGCCGTTGTAATTACGTAAGTTTTTGATAATTTCAATAGGCGTTTCTTTTGAGTACAGTTGCCCCCGCAATTAGCAATCATGGTCATACAAAAAAATGTCGTCGGCAGCGGATGCTGCCCAAATTCTGCGGACACTGATTTATGTGGACTTTGCGAAAAAAAAAAACAAAAAGCTGAAAAAACGGGGGTATCCGGATCCCGAATTCGAATCCGGAACCCCGTATCTCTGCGGGTATCTCCGAGGGCGGAAGGGTTAGCTGGCCCGCAGCAGCAGCAGCTGGCCTGGTCTAAAACCTTCTTATGAATGTAATTTTTATTTACACAATTTCAAGCTAATACCACGTTCGAGCCTCGCACCCCACCAAGCGGAGTCCAGGATCCCGGATACAACAAGAAAAAGATGGAATAACGCAGTTGGGCAGTAAGGGGGCCGAGTGGGGGAAGAACACACAAACGACAAATGCACCAAATGAGAAAAAAACCAAGGAATTAAACGAAAAAACAAACGACAGAGAATTTGTCCCAAAAAAAAAGGATTAATGGAATAAAATTATCTCTTTTTCGGAGTAACGCAAGCCACTGGACTTGGGTAGGCTCGGGGCTTGGGCTTGTAATGCGCCACCCCCTTGAGTCCTTAACCCCTTGCTATGTGTACTTTATTTTTTTAATGCCTATTTGTACACTGAAAACACTTGGCTGCCACATAAGCCGTTCTGTCTTGTGCATTTATTTCTACTGGCTAGGTAGAAAGCGTTGGACTGGACTGAAAGCTTTATAGTAGTTTGTTTTTAATAGTTAATTCTCAATGGAAGGCATTCAATTTCTCTCAAGTTCTCCTTGCAATTGCCCAACTCTTTATCCTTTATCCGTTGCTTTTTTGACGAAATTTTCGCTCGTAGAACTCGTCAGAGGGTATAGTGGGTGGTACGCCCCACCAACCCAGCCTCGTAAAGTGGGAACACGTACATTTTTTTATTCCGAGGACACCCAAACCGCGCCCCAAGTGCGTGTCTCTGTAGATGAATTTGGTCCTCCCGTTTTTTCCGGCCATCCCTTTTCTGGTAATTTTCATATTTTAACATTTTTAAATGCATTCAAATTAAGTAGAGAGCCCAGGGTCGGCCCGCAAGGGTTGGATAAACACGGAAGCTGGAATATGGATAAATTGCATATGAATAACAAAGGTGGGCAAACAGTTTTTAAGGCCTCCCAACGTTCCAAGGATCTACTTGGCTTAACAGGACCTTTACTTTCTGGCAATAATGCCGCTGATACTCTAAATACTTGAGAGTTGTTACAAAAGCGTCGAATTCGTGTTTGGTTTCTTACAAATTGGTTTGTTCCCCTTATTACGTCTAATTCTTTTCATTTATAATTTATAATGCTTATCCAGAAGGCCAGAATGGCCCTGTAGCCACTCCCCCAGATTGCTTGAATTCCATTTTTGAATTAATTCAATTATGCATAAATTTCGAGACGAGGATTGTGGCTGCTTTCCGAGATTCTCGCTGACACATAAAGGGTTAATGGCGCGACGAATTCGCCTGCCCACCTGCCGACTCTAACTTCTGGCTCCTGGCCTTTCCCTTCTGGGTAGAGTTGATCAAACAAAGGACATCAAGATTTGAGCTCTGAATTCTGGCTCCTTGGCTAAATGAAATACATAAATGCCATTCATTTATTTATGCAAAACTTGTAATAATGACAATCGTCTTTGGGAAAAACCAGCGGAAAGTTCGGCATGAAGCTGCGCCAGCTCCCCCTCAGCCCGAAAAAAGCGCAGCCTTTGCTGACAGGGACCGAAAATCCTGTGGCTACAAAAATATACATAAAAAAGACTGAAAATGAAAATGAATTTTCTGTTGACACCGAAAGAATTTCCATGGCAAATTTGTGTGTACGCGCGCGAAAAATTTTTCAGCCAAGGTGCGATGACTCTACCGTTTTTCTTTCGTCCTACCTTGTCCTGTTTGTTGTTTTTGTTGTGCGGTAATAAAATTCTTAATGTGCCATTAAATCCTTCCACTGGCAACGTCATCAGAACATCACCCGACTGGAGACGTCTTAGAATTCCGCCGGACGAATGGGGAAAACCTAAAGAAAATGTTCGCTACGAAATGGCACGTAAATAAATGGCAAAGATTTGTCGTTCCCTCTTCTTTGAAGAAGAGTGGGTGGGGCTCTGGTCTGGGCTCTGGCTTAGCCTTCCACCTGCCTTCCGTGTGGCTTGCTGCTTGCCTGCCCCGGCTTCCTTGGATCGCACCAGAAAGGACAATAAATGAGTTTACATTTTTGGTGGATAACAATTCCTATGCCCCCGTTCCCCAAATCGCTGGGCCCTGTCATTATGATTATTGTCATTTGGTTAAGGTGTTTCAATGCATTTAGATTGCATAATTAAGTTATATATTTGGGAGAAATTATTTTTCCTAACCGGAGGAATCGTTAACAACCCAGACAGCCCAGCTCCTCGGCACTTTAAGGCTTAATAATGAAAATGTAGGCTTGGAAGGTGCGGGTGCATGTGTGCATATCCTGGATTTGTGCGGGTAATAATAGGGTCGACGTCTTGAAGCCATTGCATTCTTACCATTGGAAACCAGCACATCCGGTCGCACAGAAATTCAGGACCATAAACTGCCTTAGCGGCACTTGGGAGCCTTTGGACGTCGAGGATGAGGAGGACGACGACTTAAACGCTAGCACTTGAACTCCTTTTGATTTTACATATGCGGGAGGACGCACTGACGCCAGTACAATGGAACAATTATGTTAAATATCGACAAGTGGCGGCCCAAGCACCGTTTTTGTTTCAAGAAAAAATATTAAACACTCGAGCGTGGACCAACCACAATCGAAATTGCCAAGGCAGCAAAGGAATGGCACAAAAAGGCATAAATGCCAAAAGGAGGTGGAGGACGAGCGGCTTCCTACTATTCTTGAAATGTGTCGCTTAATCGGGCTCCCTAGTCCCTTCTCCCCGCTACCATTTAGTTTCGATCGTTTTTGATTTGGGCCTCGTCTAGGCAGCAAGCAAGCAATCCTTGATATCATTTTCACTTTCCTTTCGGGGCGAGCGACGTGGGCTCCCAAAAGCCTCATTCCGCATTCCAAATTTGTACAGTTCACACTTCCAAATCCTATACTCTTGGGCAAAAACTCTTGTAAAAATTCTAAATTATAGATCTACACTTGACAAGAAGAGAGAAATCATAACCAATACTCGACAAATGTTTAGCTAGTTTTTTTGGTCAACTGATTTGTTTTGTATATCTTTCGGTACGAATCCCCGCAACTGTAATCGTTTCTATAGGTAAGTTACCACCAATCCCAATAGCAACTACCTGCGTCAATCCTCTGGTGATCGCAGGCATGCAGCACCCACCCAAATCCCTGATCGTCGTCTGTCGGCCAAGTCTGCGTCTGCAGAGTGTCTTCCGCGGCTGGCACAGTCTGCGCAGGACCTTTGCTTCCGACTCCTTCAGCGACCGAAGCGGCCAGGGCAGTGGCAGTGGCACAGGCAGAGGCGGCTCCGGATCCGGCAGTGCCACGTCGACTACGTCCCGTGACCCGAGCACCCGTTTCTACACTCGTGGCAACGTAAGCGCTCTGGAGCGCAGGGTCAACCGCGAGGACAACATGTGGCGGGAGCGCGGCTACGTCGACACCAAGTGGCTCCATCCGCGTGACCCTTTCGCCTACCGCCCTAACTTCAGGCCCACAGAGCCGGTGTCCCTCAGGAAGCAGTTCATGCGCAGTCCCGATGAGATCTCCCGTGAGGTCATGGGCCGTGACTGGGAGCGGGCGGTCAAAGCCTACCGCCGTTCCGTCATGACAAGTGGAAACCTTTCTTTGCGCAGCACCGCCGATAACGAGCTCTACGATGATAGTGACGCGGACGACGATAACGACAACGACAACAACAAAAGCGGTATTAAGCCCTGGAAGCCAACTGACCACACGCTGCAGCACATGCAGCGACGGATGACGCAGGACCGGCCGCTGACAGAGTGGCAGGAGAGGCAGCAACTGCTCCAGCTGGAGGAGAAGGAGCGGGAGGAAAATCCGCAGCGACTCCAGTGGGGCAGGAGTCGGGAACCTTCCCAGGATCAGTAGTCGGGTGTAGCATGCCCAGGCATGTCCTTCCTCCGTCCACAAACACGTTCGGCCGGACTAGTCGCTCCTTGCGATTAAAACTAGTTGCAGAGCCGGGCGTAGTTAGTTTCGTTTAGTTTTGGGTGACGTGCTCAAGACGAATCATCCATCTGTCTTCGGATTTTCTCCATTTCCCACACTTTCCACCTTAAATGTACAAAAAGAAATTGTCCTAATGATAACTCCACTCATCGCCATTACCAGCCTGTTTCAATTTCCCAGAGGATCCCCTCTGGGGATGTCAAGCGCCTTCGCTACGCCCATTAAATTTTACAGCTCTGGATTTTCAATTTTCGGGAGTCGGGAGCCGGCGAAAGGTGGGCCACCGAAATAACGGATGCCATTTAGCGCTGCATTAAAATTCAAACGCAAAAGGTCATGGACAGGAGCGTCAAAGGAGTGGCAAAGGGGTGTTATATTAGAGTCATAGGACATACTTATCTTTATATTTCATGACTCATCCGCTAGCACCGAAAATATAAATGGTTGTACTTAGGGCGATAAAAGTAAAATTAAAAAATGTTCAATATAGTCTGCGAGCCATCGGGCCCGGGCCACGAAAACTTGCAGGGGCCTGGGTGGCGTCGGTGACGGGGGTCGCGGCGAGAGTGTTGATTTAGGGTTGCAAACAGAAATTATGATAATGCCTGTGAAAACAACGGGACCGGGAGATAGAGCCCGGATGAAAGCAAAGGAAAATATATTAAATGTTATTGAGAGGAACTAATTTTCATTAAAAGGATTAAAAAGCATTTGGCGAGAAGCAGGGGTCCTTGGGAGTCCTGGGTGGGCAGACCTTGGGTCTGAGCGGAGGAGGGGCTGGATCTAGGGTGACTGGCAACCGCGACGTAGCTGTGGCCATGAATTAACATAAAAATCGTAAAAATATGACACTATGCCGAGGCAGGGACCACAACCACCAACCGAAAACGGCAACATCATAGCCATCGCCATTATCCTTTTCACGGGGCCACTTTACACTCCAACAAGGATAACCCGTTTCGCTATTCAGCTTGAATCCTAAAATATATATAGTAAATAATAAAATATAATAATAATATAATATAATGCTTTCAAAGGATCGAAGTGAATTTATTTTTGTAGTTTTGTTGTCGAGTTTAGAGTAGTCCTTAGTGGGAAACCCTTTCTTCAGTTTTCGTGGCCATTACTGAGAGGGGGAGATAGCAGGGTCGCTGTGTCAGGGGCCGTATCGTGGGGGCTGGGGGATTAGTAATGGCCTTGGCTGGGGATAGAGGCGGGGGTGACCGTTTCCTGTTTGCCATTTTGATGATACCAGATGCTGATGGCGAAGTCGCCCCCTTCCGCGGTCGTTGTTTGCCTGTGGCTTTTGGGTACCTCGCTGATGTCACTTAGTAACTCACCCGCAGTTTATTATTTTCGAAATATTTAAATTTCTTTGGTAATAAGCGAACCAATATCTCTAAGATCTGGGGCGGGGATCGACCTGGATACTACCACCTGGGACATTGGACAATAGCGCTTTAAAAATACATTTTTTGTTATATTTAAATCGTAAAGGCACAAGCCAGACAGACAGGGGGCTACTTTTAAATTTTGGTCTCAAAACTCCAACTTCTGGACCCGAGAAAGGCGTGGGTCCACTTGCATAAATTAGCATTGCGAACTATGCAGCCATAAAGAAGTTCATTACATGCCGAACAACAGGACAGGACCAGGACTAGGACTAGGACCTAGACCAGGGGTCCCCATGGTCCACCGTGATCTTGGGCCTGGTCCAATAGACAAAGGACGATGGCATCTCCGGCAGTATTTTGTTCATTCTTTATAATCATTACCATTATTAGCATTATTGTCAGCCGAAATGGAGCTCAGACAGCTCTAAATTATGCAATGCATTCAGCTTTTTGGAAATACTGAATGGTGAATGGTGACCCAACTGGTGAACAACTCGTTCATTTCATTTCGTTTTTGGTTGTCAAATGCAAAAATCCGCGAGCCCAAAGTCCAAAACCCAAAGCTGAAAGCCAGCTTTCTTTTCCCTTTCCCGTTTCCCTCCTCTCGCTTTGGCCATGGAATTTTCGAAAAATTCTATTATTATTAATAGAGGCGAGAGAGGTAGAGAGCAGTAGAGTAGAGAGTTGAAAGACCGTGACGACTGAATCCTTAATTCGGAATTTCGAGTCCTTCTTGGTTGTTCTGCCTTCGGCGGCTGGTGGGGATGCGTTTGTCTTTTCGCCCCAAAACTGACTACAATATCCCCGAAAAATGCACACAGTTTGCATTATAATGCGAAATTTTCGATTGCTCATTTGTGGCATTTACGTTTCGCGCTAAAAGTTTTATTCCAAGCCGGAGATTCAAGACTTTAGCACTCAAAAAAAAAGCTTATCAAACCGCTAACAGGCTCAACTTTTGCCTTCAATCTTTAATCTCATGCTTTGGTTTCGTATTCCTCCTTGCAGAGATAAGGCCCACATCTAGTCTTTAAATAGTTTCAGGGCTCAAGGCTTGTTTCTCAGTGTAGACGGCGACGACAACAGCCAAGGATGGGAGCAGCAACAAAAATGTATACAATGTCATCAACGGTGGCTGACAATGTGACTGGCAGGGAGGGGAAGGACAGTCTCCGGACGCCGGACTTCGGACGCGGGACTCGGGACTGTGACAATTGTGTGCAATTTTTGGATACAAAACTTAAAGGATTACTTTTGGCTAATTTCGCACTGGCTCTTGCCATGGCCGGGCACAAAGGCTCTTGTTGTGAAGGGCGCAGGATAAAATCTTTGACGTCCTGGTCTTGGCAAGGAAACGAAAGCATTCTTCCAGGTGGAATGGCGAGGAGGGGCCCTCGCCACGACCTCCTCCTAGTCTTAATTCCCCTTAAAATCGCATACACTTTCCTCAGACTAATATATTTATTTTAAAGTAATGAAGTAATGGCTTTCGGTGTCTGTTTGGCCATAAAAGTGCCCAAAACTCATTGAACTGTGAGGAATAGGCTGCGGCAAAAGCCAAGGTGGGGAAAAAGTAGTACCTCTCCGGAATGTATTTGTACATTAATTTTTCCGTACAAATACGAAAGTATAAATTAGCATTTTGGGCCGGCCGTCGGTCGCCCCGAAATGGCTTATTAATGGCAAATTAAAAGCAATAAAAAGCAGATGTGCTTAGCTTGGCGCCCTCCTGGATGCGGGGGTCCTGGCTGCTCTACATATATATGTATTTTTTTGCGCTCATCAGGAGCTTTGGGTGCGCACCTTTTGCCAAGTTCGGCGACTTTGTTGTTGTCGTTATGAAAATTACTTTGCTCTTTGCCGGGCGGAGAAAATAAAGTTTTGCATTCGAAATTTGTGTGTTGGGTTGCTGCTGCCTCTGCCTTATGCAGTTTATCATTTTTGCAAGCTCCTCCTTTGCCTTTCCAGCCCAGCCCCATTATCCTCCTGGCACTGCTGTGGCCCCCTCAGCCACACCCGCTATCCATTCAAGTGGGTAATTTTAATTTTAAGCTTGAGTAATGACAATATTTACTTCCACTTTCGCGTTATAGTCAAACGGTACATGCTTTAATGGCATTTTGATTTGAGATTTTCCACTTTGGCCACACCTGCCGGCGCTCCTGCTCCAGCTCCTTCCTCATAGTTCGCTCCAGCTGTTGTCCTTCGAATTATGCCAGCGCCGTCGCTTAGCATGTGAACATTCCAAGGATCGTCCACCACGGAAAGTAACTCTATTTTTCAATGGCTCACAATTAATTCTTTTTGCCGCCAGTCTCTCTTAGATCACTCTAGAGTCCCTCTTGGGTCCTGCCACTCATCCGCGATTGAAGTTAAACAGACAACGAAAAGCACACATTTTATTGCCCTGCCACTTACAATTCTGTGATAGCTCAAAAGTTGTTTCTGCAACTTCTTGGCGTGGCAACACAGCGTCTTAAACAATTAGATGCATCCGTTTATGGAATTTCTGATAAGGAATTGGGGAACATAAACAAGTGCCTCCATTCCCCCTCCTTCGCCGCCAAGATCAACAGCAACTCGTAAAAATATAAATATAACAATAATAAGCACAGGACACAGGTCCTGCTGATATGTAGCAGGGAGCGGCCAGGCCACTCGAAAATCGTCGGCACTTTCTATAGAAACTGTTGTGCCTGGAGAGGAAGACGAGAAAAATTTCACCGCTTGTTAACAATGGAAATACCCACACACTCGTAACGCGCCACCCGCCACTCCCTTCCCCCCATCCCATGCCACAACAATTACACATCACGCTTATACGTAGGATGAAAGTGGGTGTGGCAAAAGTTCAAGGAGAGGAAAAAACAAAAGCATTTGCCACCCACCCTCGTCCTTGCCAGAAGGAACTCAACCCTTTCCTTCTAGCGATCTTCTGAGCCGAATCTTGGCCGCGTCTTCTCAAGGGCACTTTCAAGATGAATCTAAAATGTCAGCGCTTTTTTTAGCCAAGTTTCGAGATCCCATCTACTTATTAGCTTATCAGTGTAGAAGTCGATACTAAAGTCTGAAGTTTTTTCCACCGTGTATGGAAAGGCACTCGTCTAATCTCGTTTATGTTGCGTAAAATGCATGTAATTCGCATAAACAAAGCACATCGCATAGGCTGCTCCTTTTTCATTGTTTCCCTTGACTTTTATTTCATATTATTTTCGGCGGCGTCGGGGCGTGGCAGTCGCTGATCCTTAGATACAGCTTTGATAATTGTGTGACATATATGTGAAATGAATGGAAAGTTGAGACGGAATTCTTGGGACACTGCATGGGGAGTGGTTGACTTTGTCTCCATTCCGACTTTCCTACACCCTCTTTTCAAAAAAATAAATATTGGGTATGGACTATACCTATAGGGGGCAGTAAAAGCCCGGAAATACTCGAATCACTTCTACGTTTTCATATAGAGATTATTGGATTAAGAGTATACTGTCCTGTGCCGCGTGAGGACATCGATGTGCAGAGGAAAGGAATATAAAGGCTCATCAAAATGTGCGCTGAATTGTAAAAATTGCCGCCTGCTTAAGGAAATGGGGTACGGAGCTGGCATTAAGGACGAGGGAGCTCCACACTGGAGCGGGTGAGTGTGTACTTCTTATCTGAGGCAATTAAAAAACGTCTCTTACTTTTTGCCTTTTTTGTTTCCGTCTTGCTGGAAGCGACATCGTCGTCAAATACATTCGCCTTCAAATCTCACATGTGAATCTCCATCCCTTACAGGGCCGCCCTTGCCGGGGGGTGTGGAGGATAATGATGCCAAACACCAGAAGGACGCTGGGGTGGGGGGACTCCCTTCCGTGCAGGTCGTAAAAGTTTTCCCTTTGTGTTGATGTGTTTATTTATGCCGAATCTTTTTCTCATAATTTTACTGATTTGCTGAAACTTTTCACACAGCCCCAGAAGTACTTTGGCTTTCTAGGAAGTCCTCAGACTTTCTTTCTTCCATTTTCCACTCGATATTAGCTGAGAAAACTAACTGAATTCCCAACTAATTGAATTCCCTATTCCATTCGATTCAAAGGCCATAAATAAGGCCTCAGCCTTAGTTGGGTGGCTGATTGATTGAAATGTCAGGCTAAACGCGCTTCCGCTTAGAATAAAAGAATAGATAAATAAAATAAATGAAGAAAGCATCTCAAAAATGCCAAATGTCCTGGTGCCAGGACAGTTCCACCCAACCGCAACCCGCAGAAAAAAGCAAAGTACAAAATAAAAAGTAAACAAATGTAAATAAACGAGTGAGTGGAAGGAAGCCCAGCCCCGATCCCTCGTGTGCGTTCGTTTTGTATTTGATAAGCATGAAAAAATGCACCCAAAAAATAGAAAATTGTTTTGGAAAAGGGAAGACAGCGCCAGGCCAGAGCCTGATAGAGGGCAGAGTGCGTGGCTGGGGTGACTGACACAAAGGAGCGACGGCCGGACCTTAGCCCAAAAATGAAATCCTTAAAAAATAGTGCTACTTAAAAGTGAAAAGTGAAACGGAAAAAACCAGCGAAGAAATGAAAAGTGGCTAGAAGTTTGGCGGGGTGGGACGTCCTACTGGCCAGCAAAATGCTTTATCGTTCATACTTTTTATTTCTGCGTTTGTTAAGTTGGAAAAATGAGCGTCGATTAATTTAATAGAGACAAAAAGCCTTTGCAAACAAACGAGCCTTGGGTTGGAAGCGAAATGGGACTTTGAGGGTGGGGCGAAAAATAAATAACAATACACATTAAAAGGATATGGAGTCTTTTTTTAAAAAGAGAATGCCTTCGCATTGTTGGCCCAAATTCGAAAAAAGAATGTTATTAGTGATTAGAGTATACTCGAGACTAGTGGCCTTGGGATAGTAGGATCCCTTTTCCATCAATACATTCGCATGGCTCCATAGTCCCCTGCTCGAATTTCCCCGCACAACTTTCCACATCAAACAAAAACTAACTATATGTGTGTATGTGGTGTACAAATTTTGGACATTTGTCTAAACGTTTGGGGCCATTTATTAGGGCCAGTGTCCGAGTGTCCGAGACTTCGAGTATATCCCCCAAAGCTTGATGGTAAATAAGGGGTGGGCCATGTAAAACTAATGAAATCCTCAGTAATGTGCGCTGGACCTTTGCTATTTCGCTTGGAGATTCGAAGGCCGGGACCGAACCCAACCAAATTGAATATGCAATGAATTGTAAAACGCAAAAGTTTTGCATAAAGCAAGAAATATGTACTAAATATACATTTTTATAGTCGAGGGGAGACAGCTTGGTCAGCTTTTGAAATGTGAAAAAATGAACGCACATTTCTCAGCGCATATTATGTAATTTTTCACATTTCTCCACGCTCCACGCTCTGCGCTCCGAAGGACCAAAACTGACCATTTTTTTCGTCCTGTTTTCTTTGGCTTTTCCATACCAGTCTTTTTTATTTGTTTCGGTTTTGCCTTGCGGCTGTGAGTGTAAGTGTATGTGTGTGTGTGACTTTTCCTCAGAATGAATGGAAATTCTACTTTTTCTGCTCGGAAATGGGAAATGCGTCCAATCAGCTGCCTGCACTCGCACGATTGGTTGTCCTGGCACTCGTGGGGCCCCCGAAATCGAAGGACCTCTTTCCGTCTCCCTCTCCGAGGTCATGTGTGTAAGTGTGTGCGTGGGCAGCTATTGATATCCGATGCGTATTCAATCGGTAGGCTTCGATGCGGAGGATACTCGCGCACGCGTCTCCCATGCCGGGGGGTGGAAATCCACGGGACACGGATGCAACCCTTTCGCACCACCAGGGGTGCCGAAGTGGAGAATGATGCCTGCACTGCGACTGGGTGTAAAGGGTTCGACTTTTGGCTTTTGACGTTTGCCTTCTGCTTTTTGCTTTCCAAAGCACTTTTTTTGGTACTTCCTTGGGGGGGAACGCCTTCCACCAGATAGCCCCACGGATAATAATTCAACGCAGAAAATAATTTAGAAGGCGCAAACTTATTACATCTGCAGGATCTGCGAAAATGTGCCAATAAAAATACTTAAACTTCATTAATAAACAATTATGTGCCCGTTACTGCGAGCTCGGCGCAACGAATTAATGGCTTTTTCGGCTTCAATAATTTTAATGTCCTTTCGCAGACTGCTGCTGCTCGGGCTGCTCTGCCTCCCATGTAGGCCATGTCAAGATACCCAACTCTTTCGCCCCATTAAGGTCCATTAAAATGCCAATGAGCTCGCTATACTGTAGCCGGCGATAAATTACCAAACTCTACACTCGCCACTCAAAATAAATGGTATAGGGGTTCTGTAGAACAAAACACCAAAAAATTTAAGCAATATTAAAACACACAACGGAGTGTGTGTCTTCGGGATGCTGGGAACTTTGTAATCTAGACTAGCGTTCATTGTAGATTTTACTCCTTGAGAATTGTGAGCAAATTCTATATTATATATGACCTTTAATACTCATAACCAAAAGGCTTGACACGCAAATAATGAAACATTATCCAAGTCCGGGCACTAGTGAGCTGGAGCTCAAACGCTCCTAGCCACGGCCAGGAAGAGAATAATTCGGATAGAAGGGATCAATGAAATGAAGTTTAGCCAGGATGTGAAATAATTGAATGGCACATATTTCGGCTGTTTTTATATTTATTACGTTGGGGACTCTTTATTGTTACGCTCCGGTCGTTTGCAAGTCGAATAAACCCCAGCCTTTCTCCCACTAAGGGGAAGTGTCTTGGAAGGTGTACGCCCAATCCCCGCACTCTATCCCTCACTCTCTTTGTGCTTCTGTACCTCCTTCCGACTGCCTTCTGGATGCGGCTTCCCTTTGGCCGTGTTTGTTTTGGCTTTTAAATTAACAAATGTGCTTTTGTGTGATAATTATAATTTTACATCACCTTTTGTTAATTGCCCGCCGCCATACGCCGTTGCCCAAGGTGGGTGGCGCTGGAGGTGCCACTAGAGGTGATAATGTGGCCCGTTATTAGTTTCGGCAACACAAATATGGCTAATCAACATGCCCCGCCAGAGTGGCAGAGTAGCAGAGTGCCAGAGCGACATATTGATTAGGCAGTGTGGGGGCGAAAGGATTTCCTACAAAGGTCCCAAAACGGCGGCGACTGGCGGCGTCTAAAGATGCCTTGGATAGCGAGAACGTTGACTCTAAAAAATTTACCGCCACTGTACGGGTCTGACCCACACACCCTTTCGCCACAACGTGTGTCTGTTACGCATTAATGGAACAAAATTTTTAATGATGTGCTACGTGTTAAGTCATCTCCAGAGTGCCGCAAAGGCAGAAGGAGCAGAAGGAAGCTAAGTAAGCCAAGGAAGCTAAGGAAGCAGGCGGCAAGAGCCCGACATGGAAGCGGAACGTGCAGCATCCATGCTGCGCAAAAGCAACCGAAGCACCGAAGCATTGCCAAGGTAATAATCGTAAGCAACAAAATTGGTTATTTTTGGGAATATGTTTTGGTGCTTTGGTGGATAGGCCTGCTCCACCCATTCACCCCGCTACCCATCCACCCTGTAGGTGGGCTTATATACATATATTTTGTATATAAAATTGTAATAAGTAAAATTATGCTTTCGGCTTGGTATGTTCGAGAGGCCTCCGCTAAAAGGTGTTGGATGTGTCGGGTGTACACTTTGGCTGCATCTGCTTTGGGCTAATCATAAAATAGTGTTTGTTGTGTCGCAGCTAATAGGCTTTTTGGTTAATTAGAAATTTTATGTGGCACCTGCTAATGCCGCCTGTGGGCCACATTCGGTGTGGTGGTGCGGCAGCTCCAGCTCTGATTGGCGGTCATTGTGGGCTCTCTATTGCTCCTCGAAGGTCTAATGAAAAGTTGCAAGAGCTTGTAAATGTATTCTCAATTATAAATACTTTCCAAATGTGTTCTTTGTTTACATAATTTCGAATCCATCTGCCTAACGTCTAATTGGAAGCCCCATCCGGCAGTCGGTCGGTGCAAGATAAGGAACACACCCCCCAGAAGACATAAAGGGTGGCGGGGCGGCCACAAGAAAGAAAAGGGGCAGCATAGCAAAACTGTTTGAATTATTTGCAACATTTGTTCAAATTAACTTTATGACCGCCGGCTAAATACAGTCAAACATGGCTCAACAGCGACAGGCAAGGGGAGGTGCGGAGGACAGGTGGACAGGAGGGCAGGTGGGCAGTTGGGCAGGTGCACAATGTGTATACAACACACAAAGCATAACAAGGCAAACAAAAAATATGAAACGAGCAGAAAAAAAAAGAGAAACGAAAAAATATTCTGTCTGTTTTAGAGCCGGACGATGGAGGGGAAGAAAAATGTAAACACTGTTTCCGCTTCATTGTTCGTGCCAGGGTCCGATTCCCCCCACCCCCTCTCTTCACCTGACCCTCCATTTGGAATCCTAGAATCTGTCACTAGTCCCCAGTTCCCCGCCAGAGGAGGTGAGATTCAGCGCCAGTCGGTCCACCCAATCAGCCAACCAATCAGCCTAACAAGCCCAGCTCCCAGGATTGCATTTTAAGCCAGGTGTCCTTCGCATACACTGTCGGTCAATTCTTGCCCGATCCTTTGGCCAAGACAAGATTCTGAATCCTGAAACTAATCTCCATAAAACTGCGTTTAAATCTGAGAATCGAATTTTTTTTCCGCTGCTGCCAAATTTATCTGATGGACTCGCTTGCCACATTGGGGGAATCCGGGATATGGAGGACTTTGGGTCCTTGCGATGGCCATATTTCGGTCAATTCTTGCCCGATCCTTTGGCCAAGACAAGATTCTGAATCCTGAAACTAATCTCCATAAAACTGCGTTTAAATCTGAGAATCGAATTTTTTTTCCGCTGCTGCCAAATTTATCTGATGGACTCGCTTGCCACATTGGGGGAATCCGGGATATGGAGGACTTTGGGTCCTTGCGATGGCCATATTTCGGTCAATTCTTGCCCGATCCTTTGGCCAAGACAAGATTCTGAATCCTGAAACTAATCTCCATAAAACTGCGTTTAAATCTGAGAATCGAATTTTTTTTCCGCTGCTGCCAAATTTATCTGATGGACTCGCTTGCCACATTGGGGGAATCCGGGATATGGAGGACTTTTTGTCCTTGCGATGGCCATATTTCGGTCAATTCTTGCCCGATCCCTTGGCCAAGACAAGATTCTGAATCCTGAAACTAATCTCCATGAAACTGCGTTTAAATCTGAGAATCGAATATTTTTTCCGCTGCTGCCAAACTTTGCAGATGGACCCCCTTGCTACATTAGGCGAATCCAGGATATGGAGGACTTTTTGTCCTTGCGATGGCCATATTTCGGTCAATTCTTGCCCGATCCCTTGGCCAAGACAAGATTCTGAATCCTGAAACTAATCTCCATAAAACTGCGTTTAAACCTGAGAATCGAATATTTTTTCCGCTGCTGCCAAATTTATCTGATGGACCCCCTTGCTATATTGGGCCCATCCGGGATATGGAGGACTTTTTGTCCTTGCGATGGCCATATTTCGGTCAATTCTTGCCCGATCCTTTGGCCAAGACAAGATTCTGAATCCTGAAACTAATCTCCATAAAACTGCGTTTAAATCTGAGAATCGAATATTTTTTCCGCTGCTGCCAAATTTATCTGATGGACCCCCTTGCTATATTGGGCGCATCCGGGATATGGAGGACTTTTTGTCCTTGCGATGGCCATATTTCGGTCAATTCTTGCCCGATCCTTTGGCCAAGACAAGATTCTGAATCCTGAAACTAATCTCCATAAAACTGCGTTTAAATCTGAGAATCGAATATTTTTTCCGCTGCTGCCAAACTTTGCAGATGGACCCCCTTGCTACATTAGGCGAATCCAGGATATGGAGGACTTTTTGTCCTTGCGATGGCCATATTTCGGTCAATTCTTGCCCGATCCCTTGGCCAAGACAAGATTCTGAATCCTGAAACTAATCTCCATAAAACTGCGTTTAAACCTGAGAATCGAATATTTTTTCCGCTGCTGCCAAATTTATCTGATGGACCCCCTTGCTATATTGGGCGCATCCGGGATATGGAGGACTTTTTGTCCTTGCGATGGCCATATTTCGGTCAATTCTTGCCCGATCCTTTGGCCAAGACAAGATTCTGAATCCTGAAACTAATCTCCATAAAACTGCGTTTAAATCTGAGAATCGAATATTTTTTCCGCTGCTGCCAAATTTATCTGATGGACCCCCTTGCTATATTGGGCGCATCCAGGATATGGAGGACTTTTTGTCCTTGCGATGGCCATATTTCGGTCAATTCTTGCCCGATCCTTTGGCCAAGACAAGATTCTGAATCCTGAAACTAATCTCCATAAAACTGCGTTTAAACCTGAGAATCGAATATTTTTTCCGCTGCTGCCAAATTTATCTGATGGACCCCCTTGCTATATTGGGCGCATCCGGGATATGGAGGACTTTTTGTCCTTGCGATGGCCATATTTCGGTCAATTCTTGCCCGATCCTTTGGCCAAGACAAGATTCTGAATCCTGAAACTAATCTCCATAAAACTGCGTTTAAATCTGAGAATCGAATATTTTTTCCGCTGCTGCCAAATTTATCTGATGGACCCCCTTGCTATATTGGGCGCATCCAGGATATGGAGGACTTTTTGTCCTTGCGATGGCCATATTTCGGTCAATTCTTGCCCGATCCTTTGGCCAAGACAAGATTCTGAATCCTGAAACTAATCTCCATAAAACTGCGTTTAAACCTGAGAATCGAATATTTTTTCCGCTGCTGCCAAATTTATCTGATGGACCCCCTTGCTATATTGGGCGCATCCGGGATATGGAGGACTTTTTGTCCTTGCGATGGCCATATTTTCGGTCAATTCTTGCCCGATCCTTTGGCCAAGACAAGATTCTGAATCCTGAAACTAATCTCCATAAAACTGCGTTTAAATCTGAGAATCGAATATTTTTTCCGCTGCTGCCAAATTTATCTGATGGACCCCCTTGCTATATTGGGCGCATCCAGGATATGGAGGACTTTTTGTCCTTGCGATGGCCATATTTCGGTCAATTCTTGCCCGATCCTTTGGCCAAGACAAGATTCTGAATCCTGAAACTAATCTCCATAAAACTGCGTTTAAATCTGAGAATCGAATATTTTTTCCGCTGCTGCCAAATTTATCTGATGGACCCCCTTGCTATATTGGGCGCATCCAGGATATGGAGGACTTTTTGTCCTTGCGATGGCCATATTTCGGTCAATTCTTGCCCGATCCTTTGGCCAAGACAAGATTCTGAATCCTGAAACTAATCTCCATAAAACTGCGTTTAAACCTGAGAATCGAATATTTTTTCCGCTGCTGCCAAATTTATCTGATGGACCCCCTTGCTATATTGGGCGCATCCGGGATATGGAGGACTTTTTGTCCTTGCGATGGCCATATTTCGGTCAATTCTTGCCCGATCCTTTGGCCAAGACAAGATTCTGAATCCTGAAACTAATCTCCATAAAACTGCGTTTAAATCTGAGAATCGAATATTTTTTCCGCTGCTGCCAAATTTATCTGATGGACCCCCTTGCTATATTGGGCGCATCCAGGATATGGAGGACTTTTTGTCCTTGCGATGGCCATATTTCGGTCAATTCTTGCCCGATCCTTTGGCCAAGACAAGATTCTGAATCCTGAAACTAATCTCCATAAAACTGCGTTTAAACCTGAGAATCGAATATTTTTTCCGCTGCTGCCAAATTTATCTGATGGACCCCCTTGCTATATTGGGCGCATCCGGGATATGGAGGACTTTTTGTCCTTGCGATGGCCATATTTCGGTCAATTCTTGCCCGATCCTTTGGCCAAGACAAGATTCTGAATCCTGAAACTAATCTCCATAAAACTGCGTTTAAATCTGAGAATCGAATATTTTTTCCGCTGCTGCCAAATTTATCTGATGGACCCCCTTGCTATATTGGGCGCATCCAGGATATGGAGGACTTTTTGTCCTTGCGATGGCCATATTTCGGTCAATTCTTGCCCGATCCTTTGGCCAAGACAAGATTCTGAATCCTGAAACTAATCTCCATAAAACTGCGTTTAAACCTGAGAATCGAATATTTTTTCCGCTGCTGCCAAATTTATCTGATGGACCCCCTTGCTATATTGGGCGCATCCGGGATATGGAGGACTTTTTGTCCTTGCGATGGCCATATTTTCGGTCAATTCTTGCCCGATCCTTTGGCCAAGACAAGATTCTGAATCCTGAAACTAATCTCCATAAAACTGCGTTTAAATCTGAGAATCGAATATTTTTTCCGCTGCTGCCAAATTTATCTGATGGACCCCCTTGCTATATTGGGCGCATCCAGGATATGGAGGACTTTTTGTCCTTGCGATGGCCATATTTCGGTCAATTCTTGCCCGATCCCTTGGCCAAGACAAGATTCTGAATCCTGAAACTAATCTCCATAAAACTGCGTTTAAACCTGAGAATCGAATATTTTTTCCGCTGCTGCCAAATTTATCTGATGGACCCCCTTGCTATATTGGGCGCATCCGGGATATGGAGGACTTTTTGTCCTTGCGATGGCCATATTTTGGCCAATTCCCATCCGATCCTTTAGCCAAGACAAGATTCTGAATCCTGAAACTAATCTCCATAAAACTGCGTTTAAATCTGAGAATCGAATATTTTTTCCGCTGCTGCCAAATTTATCTGATGGACCCCCTTGCTATATTGGGCGCATCCGGGATATGGAGGACTTTTTGTCCTTGCGATGGCCATATTTCGGTCAATTCTTGCCCGATCCTTTGGCCAAGACAAGATTCTGAATCCTGAAACTAATCTCCATAAAACTGCGTTTAAATCTGAGAATCGAATATTTTTTCCGCTGCTGCCAAACTTTGCAGATGGACCCCCTTGCTACATTAGGCGAATCCAGGATATGGAGGACTTTTTGTCCTTGCGATGGCCATATTTTCGGTCAATTCTTGCCCGATCCCTTGGCCAAGACAAGATTCTGAATCCTGAAACTAATCTCCATAAAACTGCGTTTAAATCTGAGAATCGAATATTTTTTCCGCTGCTGCCAAATTTATCTGATGGACCCCCTTGCTATATTGGGCGCATCCGGGATATGGAGGACTTTTTGTCCTTGCGATGGCCATATTTCGGTCAATTCTTGCCCGATCCTTTGGCCAAGACAAGATTCTGAATCCTGAAACTAATCTCCATAAAACTGCGTTTAAATCTGAGAATCGAATATTTTTTCCGCTGCTGCCAAATTTATCTGATGGACCCCCTTGCTATATTGGGCGCATCCGGGATATGGAGGACTTTTTGTCCTTGCGATGGCCATATTTCGGTCAATTCTTGCCCGATCCTTTGGCCAAGACAAGATTCTGAATCCTGAAACTAATCTCCATAAAACTGCGTTTAAATCTGAGAATCGAATATTTTTTCCGCTGCTGCCAAATTTATCTGATGGACCCCCTTGCTATATTGGGCGCATCCGGGATATGGAGGACTTTTTGTCCTTGCGATGGCCATATTTCGGTCAATTCTTGCCCGATCCTTTGGCCAAGACAAGATTCTGAATCCTGAAACTAATCTCCATAAAACTGCGTTTAAATCTGAGAATCGAATATTTTTTTCCGCTGCTGCCAAACTTTGCAGATGGACCCCTTGCTACATTAGGCGAATCCAGGATATGGAGGACTTTTTGTCCTTGCGATGGCCATATTTCGGTCAATTCTTGCCCGATCCCTTGGCCAAGACAAGATTCTGAATCCTGAAACTAATCTCCATAAAACTGCGTTTAAACCTGAGAATCGAATATTTTTTCCGCTGCTGCCAAATTTATCTGATGGACCCCCTTGCTATATTGGGCGCATCCGGGATATGGAGGACTTTTTGTCCTTGCGATGGCCATATTTCGGTCAATTCTTGCCCGATCCTTTGGCCAAGACAAGATTCTGAATCCTGAAACTAATCTCCATAAAACTGCGTTTAAATCTGAGAATCGAATATTTTTTCCGCTGCTGCCAAATTTATCTGATGGACCCCCTTGCTATATTGGGCGCATCCGGGATATGGAGGACTTTTTGTCCTTGCGATGGCCATATTTCGGTCAATTCTTGCCCGATCCTTTGGCCAAGACAAGATTCTGAATCCTGAAACTAATCTCCATAAAACTGCGTTTAAATCTGAGAATCGAATATTTTTTCCGCTGCTGCCAAATTTATCTGATGGACCCCCTTGCTATATTGGGCGCATCCGGGATATGGAGGACTTTTTGTCCTTGCGATGGCCATATTTCGGTCAATTCTTGCCCGATCCTTTGGCCAAGACAAGATTCTGAATCCTGAAACTAATCTCCATAAAACTGCGTTTAAATCTGAGAATCGAATATTTTTTCCGCTGCTGCCAAACTTTGCAGATGGACCCCCTTGCTACATTAGGCGAATCCAGGATATGGAGGACTTTTTGTCCTTGCGATGGCCATATTTCGGTCAATTCTTGCCCGATCCCTTGGCCAAGACAAGATTCTGAATCCTGAAACTAATCTCCATAAAACTGCGTTTAAATCTGAGAATCGAATATTTTTTCCGCTGCTGCCAAATTTATCTGATGGACCCCCTTGCTATATTGGGCGCATCCGGGATATGGAGGACTTTTTGTCCTTGCGATGGCCATATTTCGGTCAATTCTTGCCCGATCCTTTGGCCAAGACAAGATTCTGAATCCTGAAACTAATCTCCATAAAACTGCGTTTAAATCTGAGAATCGAATATTTTTTCCGCTGCTGCCAAACTTTGCAGATGGACCCCCTTGCTACATTAGGCGAATCCAGGATATGGAGGACTTTTTGTCCTTGCGATGGCCATATTTCGGTCAATTCTTGCCCGATCCCTTGGCCAAGACAAGATTCTGAATCCTGAAACTAATCTCCATAAAACTGCGTTTAAACCTGAGAATCGAATATTTTTTCCGCTGCTGCCAAATTTATCTGATGGACCCCCTTGCTATATTGGGCGCATCCGGGATATGGAGGACTTTTTGTCCTTGCGATGGCCATATTTCGGTCAATTCTTGCCCGATCCCTTGGCCAAGACAAGATTCTGAATCCTGAAACTAATCTCCATAAAACTGCGTTTAAACCTGAGAATCGAATATTTTTTCCGCTGCTGCCAAATTTATCTGATGGACCCCCTTGCTATATTGGGCGCATCCGGGATATGGAGGACTTTTTGTCCTTGCGATGGCCATATTTCGGTCAATTCTTGCCCGATCCTTTGGCCAAGACAAGATTCTGAATCCTGAAACTAATCTCCATAAAACTGCGTTTAAATCTGAGAATCGAATATTTTTTCCGCTGCTGCCAAACTTTGCAGATGGACCCCCTTGCTACATTAGGCGAATCCAGGATATGGAGGACTTTTTGTCCTTGCGATGGCCATATTTCGGTCAATTCTTGCCCGATCCCTTGGCCAAGACAAGATTCTGAATCCTGAAACTAATCTCCATAAAACTGCGTTTAAACCTGAGAATCGAATATTTTTTCCGCTGCTGCCAAATTTATCTGATGGACCCCCTTGCTATATTGGGCGCATCCGGGATATGGAGGACTTTTTGTCCTTGCGATGGCCATATTTCGGTCAATTCTTGCCCGATCCTTTGGCCAAGACAAGATTCTGAATCCTGAAACTAATCTCCATAAAACTGCGTTTAAATCTGAGAATCGAATATTTTTTCCGCTGCTGCCAAACTTTGCAGATGGACCCCCTTGCTACATTAGGCGAATCCAGGATATGGAGGACTTTTTGTCCTTGCGATGGCCATATTTCGGTCAATTCTTGCCCGATCCTTTGGCCAAGACAAGATTCTGAATCCTGAAACTAATCTCCATAAAACTGCGTTTAAATCTGAGAATCGAATATTTTTTCCGCTGCTGCCAAATTTATCTGATGGACCCCCTTGCTATATTGGGCGCATCCGGGATATGGAGGACTTTTTGTCCTTGCGATGGCCATATTTCGGTCAATTCTTGCCCGATCCTTTGGCCAAGACAAGATTCTGAATCCTGAAACTAATCTCCATAAAACTGCGTTTAAATCTGAGAATCGAATATTTTTTCCGCTGCTGCCAAACTTTGCAGATGGACCCCCTTGCTACATTAGGCGAATCCAGGATATGGAGGACTTTTTGTCCTTGCGATGGCCATATTTCGGTCAATTCTTGCCCGATCCCTTGGCCAAGACAAGATTCTGAATCCTGAAACTAATCTCCATAAAACTGCGTTTAAACCTGAGAATCGAATATTTTTTCCGCTGCTGCCAAATTTATCTGATGGACCCCCTTGCTATATTGGGCGCATCCGGGATATGGAGGACTTTTTGTCCTTGCGATGGCCATATTTCGGTCAATTCTTGCCCGATCCCTTGGCCAAGACAAGATTCTGAATCCTGAAACTAATCTCCATAAAACTGCGTTTAAACCTGAGAATCGAATATTTTTTCCGCTGCTGCCAAATTTATCTGATGGACCCCCTTGCTATATTGGGCGCATCCGGGATATGGAGGACTTTTTGTCCTTGCGATGGCCATATTTCGGTCAATTCTTGCCCGATCCTTTGGCCAAGACAAGATTCTGAATCCTGAAACTAATCTCCATAAAACTGCGTTTAAATCTGAGAATCGAATATTTTTTCCGCTGCTGCCAAACTTTGCAGATGGACCCCCTTGCTACATTAGGCGAATCCAGGATATGGAGGACTTTTTGTCCTTGCGATGGCCATATTTCGGTCAATTCTTGCCCGATCCCTTGGCCAAGACAAGATTCTGAATCCTGAAACTAATCTCCATAAAACTGCGTTTAAACCTGAGAATCGAATATTTTTTCCGCTGCTGCCAAATTTATCTGATGGACCCCCTTGCTATATTGGGCGCATCCGGGATATGGAGGACTTTTTGTCCTTGCGATGGCCATATTTCGGTCAATTCTTGCCCGATCCCTTGGCCAAGACAAGATTCTGAATCCTGAAACTAATCTCCATAAAACTGCGTTTAAACCTGAGAATCGAATATTTTTTCCGCTGCTGCCAAACTTTGCAGATGGACCCCCTTGCTACATTAGGCGAATCCAGGATATGGAGGACTTTTTGTCCTTGCGATGGCCATATTTCGGTCAATTCTTGCCCGATCCTTTGGCCAAGACAAGATTCTGAATCCTGAAACTAATCTCCATAAAACTGCGTTTAAATCTGAGAATCGAATATTTTTTCCGCTGCTGCCAAATTTATCTGATGGACCCCCTTGCTATATTGGGCGCATCCGGGATATGGAGGACTTTTTGTCCTTGCGATGGCCATATTTCGGTCAATTCTTGCCCGATCCTTTGGCCAAGACAAGATTCTGAATCCTGAAACTAATCTCCATAAAACTGCGTTTAAATCTGAGAATCGAATATTTTTTCCGCTGCTGCCAAACTTTGCAGATGGACCCCCTTGCTACATTAGGCGAATCCAGGATATGGAGGACTTTTTGTCCTTGCGATGGCCATATTTCGGTCAATTCTTGCCCGATCCTTTGGCCAAGACAAGATTCTGAATCCTGAAACTAATCTCCATAAAACTGCGTTTAAATCTGAGAATCGAATATATTTTCCGCTGCTGCCAAACTTTGCAGATGGACCCCCTTGCTACATTAGGCGAATCCAGGATATGGAGGACTTTTTGTCCTTGCGATGGCCATATTTCGGTCAATTCTTGCCCGATCCTTTGGCCAAGACAAGATTCTGAATCCTGAAACTAATCTCCATAAAACTGCGTTTAAATCTGAGAATCGAATATATTTTCCGCTGCTGCCAAACTTTGCAGATGGACCCCCTTGCTACATTAGGCGAATCCAGGATATGGAGGACTTTTTGTCCTTGCGATGGCCATATTTCGGTCAATTCTTGCCCGATCCCTTGGCCAAGACAAGATTCTGAATCCTGAAACTAATCTCCATAAAACTGCGTTTAAATCTGAGAATCGAATTTTTTTTCCGCTGCTGCCAAATTTATCTGATGGACCCCCTTGCTATATTGGGCGCATCCGGGATATGGAGGACTTTTTGTCCTTGCGATGGCCATATTTCGGTCAATTCTTGCCCGATCCTTTGGCCAAGACAAGATTCTGAATCCTGAAACTAATCTCCATAAAACTGCGTTTAAATCTGAGAATCGAATTTTTTTTCCGCTGCTGCCAAATTTATCTGATGGACCCCCTTGCTATATTGGGCGCATCCGGGATATGGAGGACTTTTTGTCCTTGCGATGGCCATATTTCGGTCAATTCTTGCCCGATCCTTTGGCCAAGACAAGATTCTGAATCCTGAAACTAATCTCCATAAAACTGCGTTTAAATCTGAGAATCGAATTTTTTTTCCGCTGCTGCCAAATTTATCTGATGGACCCCCTTGCTATATTGGGCGCATCCGGGATATGGAGGACTTTTTGTCCTTGCGATGGCCATATTTCGGTCAATTCTTGCCCGATCCTTTGGCCAAGACAAGATTCTGAATCCTGAAACTAATCTCCATAAAACTGCGTTTAAATCTGAGAATCGAATTTTTTTTCCGCTGCTGCCAAATTTATCTGATGGACTCGCTTGCCACATTGGGCGCATCCGGGATATGGAGGACTTTTTGTCCTTGCGATGGCCATATTTCGGTCAATTCTTGCCCGATCCTTTGGCCAAGACAAGATTCTGAATCCTGAAACTAATCTCCATAAAACTGCGTTTAAATCTGAGAATCGAATTTTTTTTCCGCTGCTGCCAAATTTATCTGATGGACTCGCTTGCCACATTGGGGGAATCCGGGATATGGAGGACTTTTTGTCCTTGCGATGGCCATATTTCAGTCAATTCTTGCCCGATCCTTTGGCCAAGACAAGATTCTGAATCCTGAAACTAATCTCCATAAAACTGCGTTTAAATCTGAGAATCGAATATTTTTTCCGCTGCTGCCAAACTTTGCAGATGGACCCCCTTGCTACATTAGGCGAATCCAGGATATGGAGGACTTTTTGTCTTTGCGATGGCCATATTTCGGTCAATTTTTGCCCGATCCTTTGGCCAAGACAAGATTCTGAATCCTGAAACTAATCTCCATAAAACTGCGTTTAAATCTGAGAATCGAATTTTTTTTCCGCTGCTGCCAAATTTATCTGATGGACTCCCTTGCCACATTGGGGGAATCCGGGATATGGAGGACTTTTTGTCCTTGCAATGCCATATTTCGGTCAATTCTTGCCCGATCCTTTGGCCAAGACAAGATTCTGAATCCTGAAACTAATCTCCATAAAACTGCGTTTAAATCTGAAATTCGAATATTTTTTCCGCTGCTGCCAAATTTATCTGATGGACCCCCTTGCCACATTGGGGGAATGCGGGATATGGAGGACTTTTTGTCCTTGCGATGGCCATATTTCGGTCAATTCTGGCCCGATCCTTTGGCCCAGACAAGATTCTGAATCCTGAAACTAATCTCCATAAAACTGCGTTTAAATCTGAGAATCGAATATTTTTTCCGCTGCTGCCAAATTTATCTGATGGACTCCCTTGCCACATTGGGGGAATCCGGGATATGGAGGACTTTTTGTCCTTGCGATGGCCATATTTCGGTCAATTCTGGCCCGATCCTTTGGCCAAGACAAGATTCTGAATCCTGAAACTAATCTCCATAAAACTGCGTTTAAATCTGAGAATCGAATTTTTTTTCCGCTGCTGCCAAATTTATCTGATGGACTCCCTTGCCACATTGGGGGAATCCGGGATATGGAGGACTTTTTGTCCTTGCAATGCCATATTTCGGTCAATTCTTGCCCGATCCTTTGGCCAAGACAAGATTCTGAATCCTGAAACTAATCTCCATAAAACTGCGTTTAAATCTGAGAATCGAATATTTTTTCCGCTGCTGCCAAACTTTGCAGATGGACCCCCTTGCCACATTGGGGGAATCCGGGATATGGAAGACTTTTTGTCCTTGCGATAGCCATATTTCGGTCAATTCTGGCCCGATCCTTTGGCCAAGACAAGATTCTGAATCCTGAAACTAATCTCCATAAAACTGCGTTTAAATCTGAGAATCGAATATTTTTTCCGCTGCTGCCAAATTTATCTGATGGACCCCCTTGCCACACTGGGGGAATCCGGGATATGGAGGACTTTTTGTCCTTGCAATGCCATATTTCGGTCAATTCTTGCCCGATCCTTTGGCCAAGACAAGATTCTGAATCCTGAAACTAATATCCATAAAACTGCGTTTAAATCTGAGAATCGAATATTTTTTCCGCTGCTGCCAAATTTATCTGATGGACCCCCTTGCCACATTGGGGGAATCCGGGAAATGGAGGACTTTTTGTCCTTGCGATGGCCATATTTCGGTCAATTCTTGCCCGATCCTTCGGCCAAGACAAGATTCTGAATCGTTTAACTAATCTCCATAAAACTGCGTTTAAATCTTATTCTAGTAACCTTCATATATGTATACTATATATGTGCAAACCATTCCGCTTGACACATTAGTTAAATAAGACCAACTACATTTTGGATGAGTTTATTATGTTTTTAAAGGAAGATTTAAACTAATGTACCAAAAGCAGTCACATCGAGAAGACTGCAGGCTCAGTTACAGTTCTCATTGTGTTATTGAAACACTCACCGCGCTGACTTTATTTGCACGGCCAGTCAAGAAAGCTGTTTGCCAAACTGCAGTGAAACCTCAATTATTTAACAATGAATGCAGCCACAGAGCCGCCCAGACGCACGCAGAAAAATTCAGCAAGTACACTGCAAAAAATATGTATTCGTGTTTTACGGAGCACCACCAGCCTATTATTATAATATAATGAATAAAATTCTCTTGGGCACGGGACTTATTTATTCATTTTAATGCAATACGTATACATAGTAGATAGAATGAGATACTTTAATTGATTAAAACCCAAATTTAAAATAGGAGGTGGAGATTAAATTTATATAAAATAGGGCTGGAATGTATTGCAAGAAAGTCAGCAAGTTACAGAAATATATCCAACCTAAAGTATATAACAATAATGAAAGCAAAACATTGACAGACAACATTAAGATCACGGGACAGTCCACCCCCGAGAGAGGCTGCGCTCGTGTCACAGGGCGAAGGATGACCCACTGCTACTGCAAAAATATAAATGCCTTGCCGGTTTAAAATGAATTTATAATTAGTAATTCCTGAAAAAAAATTAAGCAAACACAAAAGTACAACGGAGGGGCAACGTACGGTCGGTGTCTGCGTTTGGGGCCGACTCCCTTTATTTTTGTGCCCAACCCCTGCAGGCTGCAGTAGCAAGAATGACCGGACCTGGGAGCTTCGGTGGGTGACTGGTCTGCGACTGTGACTGATTGGCGCAGCTGAGCACCTGACTGGACCTCTGGCCAGGTCCTTTCTAGGTGAGCTGGGACCAGAAAAGCCCACGACTTTAATTACAACAAATTGTTGGCTCTTTTTTGTTCTGCCTTGTGAAAGATTTTACCATTTTGCATTCGAGTATATTAAAAGAAGCAAAGACGCTGGAAGAAATAATAGGTATAAGGACACGGAATAGTTAACGAATACTGCTTGACGAACGAGATATTTAAACTTCAAGATAGCTTCAGAAAGGTAACGATAAGGGATTTATTGGTAAAAGGACTTTGGGAATGCAACAGCCGGTTAGCCATCGACTTTTATAAAACACATCTTAGTTATTTTTTTTTTTTAAGGAAAAGAAACAGCACGTATAGGTATCTGGAAAACCAAGTTAAAGCAAATTAAAGAATTTTATTATTACGGTCGGTACAACCTTTTTCAATACATTTTTTTCCAATGAATAAACCTTCACTTGGCATCCCATATTATCACATATTTTGTTTCCCCACAATAGCGCAACAAATTAAATGTCAAAGGAGGAAAGAAAAAAGAAATATACCCACTTTTCTTGTCGCTTTCGTTTTCTTGCGTATTAAAAAACAATTTGCCGCACACAAGGGTCACGCGTCAGAAGACGACCCTAGGAAAAAAAGGACACAAGGCACAATTGGCCACAAAAGATGCTAATGATTTATTTAATTGATTTGACCATGAGCATATGTCGGGGCTAAAGACAGCATCGTGTGAAAAATGGGCAAGAATTCCGGACCCACACTTGGGCCATCCTTTTCAATTTTATTTCCGTTCGCCTTTTTTTGCCCTGTGTCCTTTTTATGTATTTTTATACATTTGCGGGCTTTTCCAAAGAGACTTTAGTGTCCGGCTGATTTTTTTAATAGTTTCGGTTACGCAACGTTGACAAGGGTTCCCGGACACGAAAGGGTCCGGTCAATGTGCGACATAGGGGAAGGGGTCGGCTTTGCGTGTAAATAATGTTAAACGTTTGTCAATCTGTCCGATTTAAAAGGTGCGAAAGGGTTGACCATAGTTTATTGCCACGCATTATTAGTTCCAAAAAATGTAAGTTTTTCTCTAGGAATTCAAACTCCCCATTAAACGAGATATGTTGTTTGAGATAAAGCCCTCACCTGGTCTAGAATCATATTCGATATTGACCAAATCGGGCTCATTCGGGGAAATAATTAGGGAGTAGCAGGAGTAAGTCGGATCAAGTGCAGGAAGGAAGCTTTTGGGTATGGCCGGCCGTCAGAGAGAAGAGGAGGGCGTCTAATATATCGGCGCCAATATATCAAAGACTTAAATTTACATTTTTTAACATTTTCTGCCATTTAAATGCACTCCTTCGCCCGGGGGACTGCCAAGCAATAAACCTTAGGAGGGGGTGGGCCGCCGATTGTCCTGGTTGGCTGCTAAATTATTCGCGGGGGTGGTGTGGGCTGGACGTGGCGTTTTATGTGCAGAATTGTGTCTTTTTGAGCCAGCCACGAATTGAATATTCTTTCTTTGCTCTTCCAGAATTTTTCCTTTCCTAATTGGTTGTTGTATTTGTTGTTGTTGGTGCCTTTTTTCATTTTGCTTTGACGACAGACAACTACGCAATTCTTTAGCATTTTATTTCAATTTTCTTCGTTTTTTCTTTGTGGGTGGCTTCGGGTGGTGCACAGCTCATTTACTGCCTCATCTATTTAATACCATAAATAATTGCATCTAATTAAATATGCTTAAATGAAAATGTCCGCTTCCTTTACAATTTTTTCCTTCCCATTTTGCCTTGCTTTCATTTCGTTTCGTTTCGTACTTTTTTTTTTATATATTTTCTTAACCATCCCGGGTACGTGCCATGAGCTGGCTGCAGTTGACGCGTGATGGAGCGAATGTCATTCGGAATGAAATTCAAGTTCCAATTTGGACGAGAATGGGAGGGACGACGGCGGCGGCCAGTGGTTGGGCGTTGGATTGGGTGACAAGAAAAAAATAAGTATCAGCAAGCAGGAAGACGAGCGAAATAAAAAAAGGAGGAGAATTTAATAGTTTTCAATTAGGAATCGTTTGCAGCCTTTTCTTTTGGCACCCACCCTTTTCCACGACTTCTTTATGGCACACACTTGATGCCACAACCAATGCGTCCGTCCTCCTCCTTGTCACCCGCCCCCCATCACTTTCCCTTAGCCAAGTGTCTAGCAAATTAAGTCACGACTTTGCACCCTCCGTAGAGCTCCCACCCCCGCTCTTTCTGTTTCCTTATTTAGCTTTTTTTGCGTCCTTTTGCAAACCAGAGATACCCTTTAGGCACTTCATTCATCGAGTACATGGTAAGCGACGCCGATAGGAAGGATTTAAAAATGTAGCTGTTTTTGAAAATGTTCCATGACTGTATGGCCCAGGATGAGTCCTGGATGCGATAAAGGCATCGACTCGTGTCCCTAAAAGGTAGCAACTATTCGTCGCCACCGTCTTTTTCGGCAAAGTCGTTGCATTCTTTAGTATTCACCCTTTTAATTTTTTGTTGCTTCCCTGCTGTCTTTTAATTTAACGAAAACTTTATTTTATTTTAATTCCGCTGCATCTATTTTAGCGCCTCCTTCAGTCACTCCCGCCAGTCCTTTCCCGGGAAAGAAAAACGGAAAAGAGTCGATTAACTCTATTTTAATTTCTTGTTCCTAATCATCTATGTATCTGTACATTTTTTGTTTGGGTTTTATTAAAGTGATTCGACTTTGAATGTGGAGTAACTCATAATATTCTCAGTGTCGGAATCGTTTATCCTTGTTGGCAGCTAAACTTTTCCTTTTGTTACAATCCGGAGAATACTTTTTGCGAAGTAAGCTCTTAACACTCTATTGAGACATGTAAAGTTTTAATAGCATTTGCGGCCCCTCGACGCCCTCGACCACCTACCCCACCCATCGACAACATCAAGGACGTGGACAGACAAGGGGTGGAGGGTGGTCTAGGACTTTGTTTTATTGCCTGCAGCAGTTTTCGTGTTTAAACATCAAAAGTAATAAATTTATCGAACTATCACTGGGCCAGGAATTTCCCATTCGGCCACGATTACCCACAACCATGTTCCTGGTTGGATTTTGTTGTTGTTTTAGGTCGCGTCTCGACATCGCGGCAGCCCAGCCCAGCCCAGTCCAGCCTTCCCCATTTGCTATCCGTCTGCGTCTATTCTAGCCGTTAATTTTAGCTTTCTGCGTCCTTCGGCTTGTTGCCAATGCTGTTCCAAAGTTATTTGGGTTGCTGTCGTGACTTAAGTGGCGATTGCCACTCCCGTCCCACTCGGAGGGGTGTACGGCCTAGCCATAAATATTCAAAGAAGCAGAAGTTGAGTGTCTCCGAAAGTTAATTTCATATATATCACGGCTGTGTATTTATTTGCAATACCCGAATGGATAGCTGCGATTCCTGAAATCGCGTACAGTCGCTAAACAAAGTTAAATAAGCTCGCTGCTCTCGCTGCTGGAACAACTATTAAATAACCTTATAGCTTATAGCTCATAAGTTTATAGTTTATAGCTTGTGGCTGAGTCATTACCAATTTTCAAAACTCGAAAACTTCACCGCTGCTCACAGATGGTTGCCAACACGCAGCTTGTAGTTGGTTATGTCCGAAGATAAGCCCATAATCGCGGTTTAGCAACGATATGGCGTGTGGGATTAGGCTGAATCCAGGCCAAGCATAGTGCTATATATTGGGCAGCTTCAGTGCGCTCTGTTCGCAGTTCAGTTCGCGATGACAAAGCGTCATTTAGCAGTCGGGCTTTTGTCCCTCTTCGCTGTGGTTTTCTGGGCCAGAGCCGAGAAGCCCTATAGTGTAGAACTCAACTCCTTCGACAAGGATTCAATGATCGAAAACCAGGAGAAGTGGGTGGACTGGGGCACCCTGCGCATGAAGAAGGTCGGGCGAAACAAGTTCGTGGTTGCTGGTGACTTTGAGTTTAAGCTAAATATGGGCGATCAACAAAAAGTAAGTGCTGCGCTACCAGAGAGTACCAGAGTGACCAGTTCTTTGCTTCAACCTCACCTAGATAGCCCTACGAGTTTTTGTCTACGACTCAGCCGCCAAGCAAAAAGGTCCTTTGGTCATGAATGTGAACAAGCCGTTCTGTCAGTTCATTAATGAGGACAAGGACACCTATCCCCACGTGCAGAAGACCTCAAACTTGCCAGAACAGGGAACTTGCCCCTTTCCCAAGGGACAATACAAGATTGACAATTATGAGATGGAGACCAATTTCCTGCCTGACGATGCACCCAAAGGCGACTACATTCTTGAGCTGAGTCTCCAGGATCGGGAGATACCTGTGGCGGGCCTCGTAGCTATTGTAACTCTCACTTAGCATTAACTTCATATTTTTGTTTTATTTTGGTCCCCCCATTTATCGCCACAAGCGTTCGGCCTTTTGTGTCTGTTTATTTATTGAAAATTTCTGTTTAGTATTTGCTTTTTTAATACTTCAATACAGGATTTCGCTTTCAAAGACCAATTAGGGAAGGGCGTTTTAATGAATTTCCGCTTTAACACCTCGCCTAATTGAAACATTTCGCCGTGGCATGCTAGGCCTTGACAACCGTCTCAATTTCGCATTTGTTTGACTAGAAATGATCATCTCTGCATTACAATCAATTGATTCCACTTAAGCAGCGCTCCAATTGCACCACCTGCTGGGTCCAGAGTGCTGGGTACTGGGTCCTGGGTCCTGAGTGGTTGGGATGCGGCTGTTCGCACATATGCGGCACTTAATTAACAAATATGCATAACAACACCCACAACGGGCAGCAATTGCTTGGTGATGTCAGTCCGAAATACCTCAGTATCAGGCTCTTTGCGTACATCCTTTATTTGTGGGGTCCTGGAGTGCTGAAACGAACCTCTGCGCTGGCAACGGGTGGGTTGCACTGTTTAATTGAAAAATCATATGCAACGCGCATAATTATGTGTGTTGCAATAATCCGATGCGAATTTATAAAATCTCAAACCGACACAATCAGCCAAATGTTTTAGACACCCACGTGGGCGGCGGGCGGCGCTTGAAGAGGGGTCTTTGTCTGGCCATTCCAGTATTTTTCATATTCATACTACATATATTCTTACTATCAGCTACCCCCTTAGACTACATCCCTGACCAAAAGGACCAAACCCCCATGCTGGGGCGTTTGTGTCTACATCCGTACTGGCAGCCAATCCACAACTGTATCTGTATCTGGCTCTGTAACGCGTAACGCGTATATGTATCTGCGAGTCTGTTGTATTTGGCTGCTGGCGCGCGTTAAATTGCACTTTAAATTGCACATCTCAACGCCTACTGATTATGACAGATAATTATGTTATCGAGTGCCGCCACACGCCTGCCGCCCTTCAAAATTTCGAATGGAGAATTGTTCATTTTGGTTTTGTGGCACATGTGTGAGACGTACGTGTGTGAGCCTGTTTCAATAGCTATATCTGTTTGATTTTTATAACTCAGGTGGAAAAGGAATCACCCTTTTAGCTGCATATTTCGATTTTGTCAGACTTGAGTTCTTCGCTTTTGTACAAAGTTCAGTCTAAGTCTAAATCAAGATACTTGGGTTTGGGGGAATGCCTCAGCCTGAGCCTTTGCCTTTGGATAGCCTCCCGACTGCTTCGTCTTTCTACCGCTTTTCCATCTTTGCGTCTGCCACATGCCCCCATGCACCATGCATCCCAGATGCGTTGGTACACCCTCAAACATCCACCATCCACCATCCACCACCCACTGTCGCACATGTCCCAGGTAGGTACACATATTTTTAATCATCATTAACAATAATTCGAGAAATACTTTTAATTTTCTCAAGACACCACATACGAGCGGGAGCAGTGGTGTGGGCCAAGGTGCTGTCCTGGGCCGTTTGGCTTTGTCTCGTATTCCCCTTTCTACTTTCACCTCAATGACATTGCACTTACCGTCCCCCTCCCTGTCCGCACCGCACCGCTACCGGGTTTTCTGTTGCCTCGAAAGATTTATGAAAAAATTGTATTTTGCTGCGCTCCTTTTCCCGCCCCTTGGGGTATGTTTTCGACGCCTTTGCTTTTAGCCTTACTCTTAGATCCTCCACTCGTTGTTTTTCCGGGTTTGGTTTGGTTTCGGTTTTGGTCCTGGTTTTTTCCTGGCACTTGCTTGTGTGCAATATTAATTATTATGGGCGCAACCGCCACCACCCACAAAATAAATCATAAATTCAAAGGGGCTGGGCAAGTGGCCGACCACACCCGCGTTTAGAATTTTTATCATTAAACGCATTTGATAATTAAAAATTGTCATTTTTTAGCAGCTTCTTCCGCTTCCCTTCCTCTCGCGGTGAAATGTCACTTCCCAAAACAGAAAAAATTTCGGTAAAAATGGAAAATATTAAATTACCAGTGGGGGAGGGGTGGGTTAGCTGAGGGGCATTTATCATTTTCCCAACTGTTTGTTTGATAAGGGAAAAGTAAAATAAGCAGCAAACAAAATATTACCGAAAGCGACAGAGGCATAAATAAAAATTAATTGGTTAAAAAAATGAATGGCAAGCTAAGATGCATAAATATTACTTAAAATAGATTCCGGAAAAGCCAAAGCACGGCCACCGACTTCCTTTCGTTCGGTTTCATTTCATTAAGTTTGGTGTGAGTTGTCTTCGATTGCTTGGAGGAAACCGAGCCAGCCATTAGACAGCCGTTAAAAGTAATGCCAAAAACTGCGAAAACCATTGTAATTGCAGTTAAATGAACCAGATGCAGCCAGAGGAGCGGAATCCGCAGAGGTGACGCCAAGCGGAAAAGCTGGAGGCGAATGTGTTTCCAATTGACGGAAACCTGTTTGTATTTCGTCTCAATTGCCAGGATTTCTCAGCGGAAGTAAACAGTGGAAGCAGGTGGAAGTCCTAGAAAGGAGAGGAGTCCGGGTTGCCCCAGTATATATTTGTTTTACTTGTCCCCCTTTCTACGATAGTTTCAAGTGCTTACAAAAATGTAGCTTCAAATGAAAACGCGAATCATCTGAAAATGTAGTCTCTCTATGTTTAGAGGTTTGAATATTACGAGAATAGACACCAAATTCGTTGAACAAGTCAATGGACCTGCGGAAATGCTTTCGAAGTTGTGTCTGGGTTTGCGGTTCACGCGCTATTACCACTTTTTGAAGTAATAAAATATTATTAAAATATACATCGCCGCTTAGCAGACACACACAGCCAGTGGCTGTAAATCAACGTCTCGATGACATTAAAATAAAATTTTAATGCCGCCCCCGGAAGTATGGAAAGGCGAGGGTGTTGGGGACTGGAGACTGGCAACTGGCGACTGGAGAGGCATCCTTGAAATTTTGTTGGCGCTTTCTGATCCAAAACTTTGCACGTCTGTAGTTTTTCGGTGGCTGTTCCACGTCGGAAAGCCCCATCATTTTCACCTTGGTTACTCACTGCAGTGGTGTAATTTGTTTGAATTTATCAGCATTGCGTGTGTCTCTGCCCTGCCCTGCCCCTGTCGCTGTCCCACTTTATTTTTCCACCCACCTCGTCGATGAATTGCCGTCGTCTGGGTCTGCTGCTTATTTCCCTGGCTCGTGGCTCATGGCTCACGGCTCACGGCAAATAATTGTAAATATTTGATACACAATAAGGCAATAAAAATAAAATTGAAAATTTTTCGCTTTGTGCTACGTTGCGTTTATTATTATCATCCTGTGCCGCTTCTCCAACCTCCTTGTCCTGCTTCCCTCAACCTTCGCTCGCTTCCTGTCTGGAATACTGTGTCGTAAAGGAATTTGATACATAAGTCATTTTTATTGGCATATTCTTTTGTATAATTACATCGCAGGTAATTTAAATTTTCTCTGCCTGAAATGAATTATTCACGCTAGGGGTTGCATTGAAAATTATGCTTTTTCCGTATAAATGGCATCGATTTATGATGTGCAACCAAATGGAGATAGTCCAAGGTGTGGCCTTGTGTATTTATTTGGTTTTTGTTCCTAAATCGTTCCTAAATTTCCCACGCCCTTGGCCAGCGATCTCCATCCCATTCCCTTCCCTCCGCTCAACTCTCCTGCACCCGCTGAACAAGGTGCTCCAGGACATTCACACAGATGCAGTAGATGAAGATGATCTTGAAGCAGTGCATGCTGAACTGCAGAAGGATTATGTGGTCAGCCGTCATGACTGGTGGCCGAGGGACCTGGGACACCCTTGCACCTTCAAAGGAATCAACAACAACCAGCTAGCTCCACATTTTAAACAAGGACTTTCCGTATGACGAAAGATTCAAGGCAAACATTCAAAACATTCCTATCGATTTACGTTCAATTAATTCAACATAGTGCACTCTGCGTGGAAGAGTGTAAGAGTCAAGTTTGGAAAGCTTGTTCCGGCGACCCCACTTACATTAATGTTCAATTTGGGGTTCCGACATTCTGCCACGATTGCCCCTGAACTCCTTTCCGGCGTCCCCCAAAGCCAGGCCGCTTTTTTGGCCGCTTACTCTATTACCTATGTGTATTTTCTGAGCTCTTTTTTGGCGCAAAGTTTTTGTGGCTCTTTCAATATTTTATTAGTCAAGCTTTTGCGTTAGCACCTTAAGTGGGGAGGGCATTGCGGTTGGCTTGGAAAAGCGGCGGCAACCGCCCGCCCCGTTTCTCCGAGTGCGTGTGTTTGGCTTTGGCAGGAAATAACGCGCAAGTTGTAAGTTTTAACTAGCAAGCAACTTTCCTTGGTCCACAAGTCTCCCGGATTCGTAGCCCTCCTGCATCCTGTGTTCTGCAGCCGCCCCTGAAAGCCACAAATCGGAGGGCTGGCAGGGGCATTCTGTGTAAGGACGACTGTTGCGCCTGTTGAGCATGGATGTGTTCTGCTTGTTTTTGTTGTTGCAATGAGGCATCAAATATTGCACACAAGCCAACTGAGACCCACTCCAAACCCCCTTCGCCTTGGGTTTATACACTCACAAAAGGGACTTGTTCCTTTGATCGCAATGACTATTTTTTCACCAGGAAGTTGAAAAATGAAAGATGAACATATATCTTTTCCGTACATGTCCTTTGCTCAGATATACGTTTTTTACAGTGCAATAAATTCTGTACGTCGACAAAGATTTCTTTCCCAAGCTTCTTAAGTGGTTCCTGTCCCTGTCCCTGTCCGTGTCTCCTTCGGCCTGCGACTCACAGCCCGCGCCGACCGAACAATGCCAATTCATACCGGCACGCCCACTGAAAAGAGCGTTGGCTGGCGGGGCGGAAGGGAGGTACTTTGGCGCCCAACTCAATGAGTCGAAATTAAACAATGCTAAAGATTAAGTGCAGATTTTGGACTTTATTTGCTTGTGCCATAAATTGGTATTTAAGGGATACCCCAAAGCTGTTTAAGGCACAAACGTATGTATCCTAGGCGCTCCACCTACCTTCAGAAGATAAATGATGACGGAGGGGGCTTAGACGCTGTGGGTGGCGACTTGGCGACGGCCAACAATAGATCAGCTCCATACATAAATAGTCCGATTCCTGCTTGGGAGCTAGGAAGTGCTGAATTGGGAAGAGCAGCGCAAGTTTACTCCAGGTGTGTTTTGTTTACCAATTGCAAAGTGGGGGGTGCCCCTTAAAACAGGCATAAGATTAATTGCAATCGGTGTCTTAGCATATGTTTCTGTGCTTTGTACTGTTAGTCCTGAAAAACTTGTTCCTCTCGCCCTGAAGAATACTCGCTTGGCACCCAGAACAGCTAATTAAGTCTTTATTTATGCGACTGACTGTTTGGGGAGCAGGAATATTAGCTTAATCGGTTTTTGTTTATTAGTGACCATTCCGAATTGATCCCTGAATACCGCCGCATCCTTCCGCCATTTGTTCAGCAGGACATTCCGAGTAACTCAGTAACCCATTTGCGAAAACGTATACGTATGCCCTCGTTGCCCTGCCCGCCCGTCTCTATTCAATTTCATTTGCAGGCCAGGGCCATAATTCGATTGCCTCGTGTCTTAATGGTATAATCTGGGGAAAAGTACACGTATAAGCGTCTTGGGAGTGGGAGTCTGGGGGAGTGGATGTTCTGGCAATGGCAATAACAACATATTGCGCACGGCTTTCTTTTATCCTGGCATCACATGCCGTATGGACGTATTCCTGCCTCCTCCAGGGGCATCAACACCATATCACTTTGATTACTTTATTATTGGTGGGTGCACATACACCACAACCACCCACCCATCTTTGTGTCAGCCCCACTTTCCAAGCTCTGCCCTGCTTACTTCCGCCGTCTTCGCATTCTCCTCCATATCTGTGATGATACCTTCCCCCACAAATTCCCGGCATTATCCCACTTTACTTATTAGAAGCAATCACACAACACCCCGCCTGCATCCAAGGAGGAATTATTAGGAGGCGGGGGCGGCTTCGGTCGAGTAGAAGGTGGGCCGAGGTGGGGGCGGAGAAGAAGCTGAAGAAACAAGCAACAAAAATAAATCATTTTTCTGCTTTTGTTGTTGATTTATGCGTTTATTCGATGTCCCTCACCACAGCCCCACCGCCTTATGTCTTTCTTTTCTTTGTATCCATTTTTTTCTATAAATGTATCTCTGGATTTCTTTACACGTTAAAGAATCGGGAGGAAATTTGGAATAATACTTGCGACCAATATCCAAACAATTTTACCTAGTTCTGCCTGGTTAATAAACTTCTTACGTTAAAAGTTCCAACAATGATTTTTTTGTAATGATTTTATGTACCTACATTTTTTTTTGTCTGTTGCCAAAGGCTGCACTTTGGCTCCTGTTGATAATGAGCCAAATCATTTTTCGTCAGATAAATTTCCCCCCGACTCGAGCGCCTTATAAGTAGCTGGGAAACTTATGTTCTGACCTGCTCGCCAACTTCTGCAGTTCTTCTGGGCTCCTAAGCTAGTTACTAGGTACGCTTTGTCTGCCAAGTCATTCCCAGCCAGCCTCTAGCGACGATCCGCGCCCCATTCCAGACGACCCAAGAGCCCCATCCTCCTGGAGAAGTCCCTCTCACCTTTGGGGAAATGGCAGAGTTGGCGTCGACAAGTTCGAGTTTGGTGCGCTCCTTGAAAGCGTTATAAATCATTGCCATGATTAAGCGGTGCGGCACGACACGACATCCTTTTGTTATAGTAGTAGTGCTAGTGGTAGTGCTGGTAAATGTGCCAGGCAGGAAGGCTATGTGTGTCTGAGCCATGGGGAGTGGAGAGCTAGTTTTTCGGGCAAGTAAAATGATAATTTAATATCGAAAATTGTTTTTATTGAGTTGATTTGTTAACCAAATCGGTGGAAGGGGAATCCCTGGGACTAAAGAAGAAGCCCCAGTCCAGTCCCTGCCTCATACTCATTTGGAAATGAGTCTTTCAAGTGGAATGGGTTTGTTGCTGACATTGAGCGATGCAAACGGATGGACTCCTGAGGGTAAATCTTTGCCTTCTTTGAAGAAAGCGATGAACACTCCGCCACCGCCACTGTGGTTCGCCAGCATCGCATTTCGCATAAGACTTCGTTTACCTTCCTCTTCTGGTGCTCTTTTTCATACTTTTTCTGATTTTCGGCCACCCACGCGCACCCACTCACATCAAACATATTAATGTGTACTTTAGGAAACTTTGCTAATATGTTAAAACTGTTCATTGACACCGAAAAATGAGCAAAAGCGCATCTGCCCTGCCGGCGGGGAAGAGGCCAAGGCAGGAGGCCATGTAGTCCTGCCCTCGCACTTGCGCTCATGTGTTTGAGTTTAAGCTGCGATTTTGCTTTTAGTGATGTGTGTTGAAAAACACAAACAGCAACTGTGAGCTTATTAAATGGTAGATGGTAGAGCCTCCCAAGCCCCAGCCCACTCCGGCTTTGCCCTTGGAGCTGGAGGAGCAGGAGGAGAAGGGAGAGTTCTAGTCAAATAGCAGCAATAGAAATACAGCTGAAACAAACTTTGTATACCGCTTCTGCAATATTAACTGTTAATTATGTCGTTTCCTCCTCCTTAACGCCCATTACCCGCCCACTCCGGTCTGTCAATATTTGTTGTAACTCTTTCTGATAGGCAGAAATGGTTTTTGGAAAATGCAGTGTTCCGAAACGGCCGAAATGCAGGCGAAAGTTGCGCAATTACAATTGCATCTCACTATTTTATTAGAAAAGTTTGGGCCAATGTTTGACTTTGTGCTATTTTTTAATATTTATTATGGCTGATTGCGATTCTCCGAGAACACAGTTTTGTTTGCCTTGTGGCGGACCATCAGAACAGAAGCCAGGAGTGAAGAAGTGGGAAGGGGGCGAAAATACAGAACACAGCAGGAGCGTTGCCTTTAAACACGGAATATAAAAGCTTCGGCCGGGGTCTGGCTGCATTCACGCATTATGATTTAAGTGGAACATAAATATTGATGTAATAAATTAATTTTGTTACATCAGAAGCACAAACTCAGACAAGGCCCAATTCGTTCAAAGGGAATGTGGAATATTGGCATTACTCTTCGTTTTTGGGGGCAGACTTAAAAAAGTCTAAGATCGAAGGCTATTCAAGTTGAAAAGCTGCGTGGTTTGTAGAAGAATATCATCAATGGGCCTCCAAATTGTTTGATGTATGTACTGGCATCCTTTAACCTTGACATTCCCATCTACAGTAAGTTAATCGGCGCAATCAACTCCTTGGGCAACTCTTCGGGCAACCGTCTATATGCTTACTGAAATCTGAGACTTGTATTCTTTCCTCGCTTCTTGCCAGTGTCCTAGCAGAGTTTGTGAACTATTTATGGCTCAGGGACAAAGAAGGTCAATGTTGTCAACAATGCAAAGTTTCCACAAGGCGCAACCTTTTTCTTTCTCATTTTTAGGGGAGACATATAACTTTGATGAAGACTTCGACATTTTGTTGGCAAAGACGGCAAAGAGCCTGGGCTCTGGACTCTGGGCACTGGGCACCGGAATCTTTGTTGGCCTGAAGAGTTTGCAATGCTTGTGGGAACACTTGATCATAAGTTGCACATTTTTCACTTATCTATTCTGTCTGAGCTGCAGTTTTGCAGAATGTATAGGGTCGTTGAAAGCATTCCAATGCCTCCATCCCGCTCGTTGGTGTGTTGACCTGGTCACTTGACCCCTGCCCCCAATGCATGCCACTAAACTTTGAAACTTTGCCAGGCAGTGGACTCTATAAGAGAGAAGGAAGTCATGGCACGGCCCGGCCGCATAGCATGGGGCCAGCTCATTTTTTATCCTTGCCGTCGGAAAGGGCTTGCTTATCCATCGATTGGCGTTGGCAGGAGCAAAATGGGCAGGTCTTGTTCCTCTGATAGTAGTTTGAGAAAAGAATATGGCTGAACTTCTGGCTTACGCTATATATTAAAAATAATATTAAACGAATTAACCACTTGCTTTGTTAATAACGCCACAAACTCGCTTCGCATCCTTGCTAACTTATTATGCACTCTATAGTTGAGTCTTGGGCGAATCAATTCCCTTTAGTGGTGGCATGTACTTGTGCCACCAACACTCCACTCGTATTCGTGGTGTGGCTGGTGTGGGTGGTTGCTGCCATCCCGTCGTTTGTCGGCTGCTCCAAAGTGCGGACATACAACCCACATGACACACCGCTGATATGCCACAAATTTGTCGTAGACGGTTTTTGTTATTTTCCTACCAAGGCAAACACACCTTCGGGTATCCTTTTTTTTGAGGTTTAAGGGTCCTGAGATACAAAGTTGAGACTATGAGCTACGGTAGATAAAAGTTAGTTTTTTGTTGACTTCAAATGCACACTTTCTGTCTGTCGCTCTCTCTCCTTCTCTTCCTTCTTCCTTCCATTCGCAAGGACTAAAAAACCCTCACATCCCTAACACAAACACAAACACACTCATGCTAACAGGAATCGTGTGAATTATTAAAATCTAATAAACCTCAAGATTTTATGTTACACAGAACTCGTTCATCGTCGTCGCCAAAAATCTTGGCAGTCAAAGTTTCGTGTGGTTTTCTTTGGTTACGATATTGAACCTTAAATTAAGTTTGAACATAACTTCCGGCGCGCCCTTTTAGTACACACAGGACAAGCGCACGCACACACACAGTCGCAGCCATACCATACACAACGCGAAGGATACCTTTTCCTTGTCTTGTTTGCATAGGTAAGTTTAATTTTCCTGTAGCACAATTTTCGGCATCAAGTCAAAGGTCCAAGGCTCGGAACACCATGGGCTGTGCGTGTGTGCTTGGGCTTAAACGGTGAGCAGTTGTTCATAAATTTCCTTAATGTCTAAGTGTGAAAATCTTTGCCGTTCGATGGTGCTTTTCACACTTTCCTGCACCGAAAGACCAACCGGATTTCCCAGGCCCCAATGGCCCTGTGAAATCAAGCAGCAATGTGTAAACTTTCAATAGGTTCGTTAAAATTTTATGATTTTCCTGCCCGCTTGACTGCCGGAACTGGAGGAAAACGTGTTGAAAATTGTTGAGCCACTTACACCCACTGCCGCGCTTACCCGCTCTGCCACCTTCTTTTCATCCCGGCCCCTTTTCCGCCTCCTGCCCCGCCTCCCTCGAATGGGATTTTTTGTTGAGTCTTCTTGGTTTTCGTTTTTATTGTATTGTTTTTTTTTCAAGACAAACTGTTTTAATGTTTGCTAAAGTTTTCCATACGCTTTTATAGGTATTTCTAGAATATTTATAAGAGTGATTTAAAATTTTACAAGCTCGCGATGGAGCATGATAAGGTGGTCCTGATTGGGTCTGATGTTAAGCTCAATGGGTCTAACTTCATTTTGTCAAAGAGAATTTTGATTAATCGCTAATATTGACAGAAAACCTCTTTGAAACTTACTTGCTATTCCTTTTGCATACATTTGTTTTTATTCTGAATATTTTTAATTGTGGGTTCTAAAGTTCTAAAGCTGAAACTTGGTGGTTTTGACAGCTCCAAGTGCACATATATGCATAGAATTCATAGTAAACATATCTTTCTTGGTCGTAAGGCTAAATTCCTTGGGGCTTTTATCTAAGTATACGTATGCAGCACATGTTGTAGTCAGTCCAAAAAAGTTAAGAAAAAGAACTTGGTCTGCTTCGGGGAAAAACAGGCAAGAGGTAACCAGGAACACGTAACAGAAGCTGTAGCAGCACCTGTCAAAATGACAGTTGAAAAAACAAGCGAGGTGTGGCAAAAATTTTATATGCGTGTGGCCAGGTCAAAGAGCAGCGGCTGGAACATAAAGCAACACTTCGTCGGCTCAAGTTTTTGCTCAACACAAACATTCCTGCAGCGGCAACACATTTGTAGAGAAGAGTTTGGAGAAAGCTTTAGAGAAACACACCTCGACTTCTGACTAAACCAATTATATTTGAAAAGAAATCAGCGCCCGAAACCCTAAAGTACTTCTGCTTGCACACGTCCATAAGTGTCCACTCTAACGCTGTTCTACAAGACATTAAACTGATCAACAGCGAAAATTGTAAGGTACCCCTTACAATATTTTCAAAAATCGAGATTCAACTTTTTTTTTGGATTTCAAAAACCTGGGACGCAGATCGAAGCACATTTTAGCCCTCATTCCGAAATGGGTATCCTTTTTGCGATCGGTTGCGAAATGGACAAACAATTCGCTTTTGAAGTCATAAAAAAACGTGGATTTTTGGCCAACAATTTTATCTGTTATTTTTGTTTTTATTTTCTCGTTTTTTTACACACTCTGTTCCGAATATTAAGGCCATTTCGCGGCCGATCCGGGAGTGGAATACCTTTCTGGAATCAGGGCATTTCTCTGCTCAAATCTGCATCTAAAGTTTTCAAAAGCCGAACAAATAATAAAATCTCGATTTTTGAAAAATTTTGTGATGGTACCCCTTACAATATTTTCAAAAATCGAGATTCAACTTTTTTTTTTGGATTTCAAAAACCTGGGACGCAGATCGAAGCACATTTTAGCCCTCATTCCGAAATGGGTATCCTTTTTGCGATCGGTTGCGAAATGGACAAACAATTCGCTTTTGAAGTCATAAAAAAACGTGGATTTTTGGCCAACAATTTTATCGGTTATTTTTGTTTTTATTTTCTCGTTTTTTTACACACTCTGTTGCGAATATTATGGCCATTTCGCAGCCGATCCGGGAGTGGAATACCTTTCTGGAATCAGGGCATTTCTCTGCTCAAATCTGCATCTAAAGTTTTCAAAAGCCGAACAAATAATAAAATCTCGATTTTTGAAAAATTTTGTGATGGTACCCCTTACAATATTTTCAAAAATCGAGATTCAACTTTTTTTTTGGATTTCAAAAACCTGGGACGCAGATCGAAGCACATTTTAGCCCTCATTCCGAAATGGGTATCCTTTTTGCGATCGGTTGCGAAATGGACAAACAATTCGCTTTTGAAGTCATAAAAAAACGTGGATTTTTGGCCAACAATTTTATCGGTTATTTTTGTTTTTATTTTCTCGTTTTTTTACACACTCTGTTGCGAATATTATGGCCATTTCGCAGCCGATCCGGGAGTGGAATACCTTTCTGGAATCAGGGCATTTCTCTGCTCAAATCTGCATCTAAAGTTTTCAAAAGCCGAACAAAAAATAAAATCTCGATTTTTTAAAAATTTTGTGATGGTACCCCTTACAATATTTTCAAAAATCGAGATTCAACTTTTTTTTTGGATATCAAAAACCTGGGACGCAGATCGAAGCACATTTTAGCCCTCATTCCGAAATGGGTATCCTTTATGCGATCGGTTGCGAAATGGACAAACAATTCGCTTTTGAAGTCATAAAAAAACGTGGATTTTTGGCCAACAATTTTATCTGTTATTTTTGTTTTTATTTTCTCGTTTTTTTATACACTCTGTTGCGAATATTATGGCCATTTCGCAGCCGATCCGGGAGGGGAATACCTTTCTGGAATCAGGGCATTTCTCTGCTCAAATCTGCATCTAAAGTTTTCAAAAGCCGAACAAAAAATAACATCTCGATTTTTTAAAAATTTTGTGATGGTACCCCTTACAATATTTTCAAAAATCGAGATTCAACTTTTTTTTTGGATTTCAAAAACCTGGGACGCAGGTCGAAGCATATTTTAGCCCTCATTCCGAAATGGGTATCCTTTTTGCGATCGGTTGCGAAATGGACAAACAATTCGCTTTTGAAGTCATAAAAAAACGTGGATTTTTGGCCAACAATTTTATCTGTTATTTTTGTTTTTATTTTCTCGTTTTTTTACACACTCTGTTGCGAATATTATGGCCATTTCGCAGCCGATCCGGGAGGGGAATACCTTTCTGGAATCAGGGCATTTCTCTGCTCAAATCTGCATCTAAAGTTTTCAAAAGCCGAACAAAAAATAAAATCTCGATTTTTTTAAAATTTTGTGATGGTACCCCTTACAATATTTTCAAAATCGAGATTCAACTTTTTTTTGATTTCAAAAACCTGGGACGCAGGTCGAAGCATATTTTAGCCCTCATTCCGAAATGGGTATCCTTTTGCGATCGGTTGCGAAATGGACAAACAATTCGCTTTTGAAGTCATAAAAAAACGTGGATTTTTGGCCAACAATTTTATCTGTTATTTTTGTTTTTATTTTCTCGTTTTTTTACACACTCTGTTCCGAATATTATGGCCATTTCGCAGCCGATCCGGGAGGGGAATACCTTTCTGGAATCAGGGCATTTCTCTGCTCAAATCTGCATCTAAAGTTTTCAAAAGCCGAACAAAAAATAAAATCTCGATTTTTTTAAAATTTTGTGATGGTCCCCTTACAATATTTTCAAAAATCGAGATTCAACTTTTTTTTTGGATTTCAAAAACCTGGGACGCAGGTCGAAGCATATTTTAGCCCTCATTCCGAAATGGGTATCCTTTTTGCGATCGGTTGCGAAATGGACAAACAATTCGCTTTTGAAGTCATAAAAAAACGTGGATTTTTGGCCAACAATTTTATCTGTTATTTTTGTTTTTATTTTTTCGTTTTTTTACACACTCTGTTGCGAATATTATGGCCATTTCGCAGCCGATCCGGGAGGGGAATACCTTTCTGGAATCAGGGCATTTCTCTGCTCAAATCTGCATCTAAAGTTTTCAAAAGCCGAACAAAAAATAAAATCTCGATTTTTTAAAAATTTTGTGATGGTCCCCCTTACAATATTTTCAAAAATCGAGATTCAACTTTTTTTGGATTTCAAAAACCTGGGACGCAGATCGAAGCACATTTTAGCCCTCATTCCGAAATGGGTATCCTTTTGCGATCGGTTGCGAAATGGACAAACAATTCGCTTTTGAAGTCATAAAAAAACGTGGATTTTTGGCCAACAATTTTATCTGTTATTTTTGTTTTTATTTTTTCGTTTTTTTACACACTCTGTTGCGAATATTATGGCCATTTCGCAGCCGATCCGGGAGGGGAATACCTTTCTGGAATCAGGGCATTTCTCTGCTCAAATCTGCATCTAAAGTTTTCAAAAGCCGAACAAAAAATAAAATCTCGATTTTTTTAAAATTTTGTGATGGTACCCCTTACAATATTTTCAAAATCGAGATTCAACTTTTTTTGGATTTCAAAAACCTGGGACGCAGATCGAAGCACATTTTAGCCCTCATTCCGAAATGGGTATCCTTTTGCGATCGGTTGCGAAATGGACAAACAATTCGCTTTTGAAGTCATAAAAAACGTGGATTTTTGGCCAACAATTTTATCTGTTATTTTTGTTTTTATTTTCTCGTTTTTTTACACTCTGTTGCGAATATTATGGCCATTTCGCAGCCGATCCGGGAGGGGAATACCTTTCTGGAATCAGGGCATTTCTCTGCTCAAATCTGCATCTAAAGTTTTCAAAAGCCGAACAAAAAATAAAATCTCGATTTTTTTAAAATTTTGTGATGGTACCCCTTACAATATTTTCAAAAATCGAGATTCAACTTTTTTTTGGATTTCAAAAACCTGGGACGCAGGTCGAAGCATATTTTAGCCCTCATTCCGAAATGGGTATCCTTTTTGCGATCGGTTGCGAAATGGACAAACAATTCGCTTTTGAAGTCATAAAAAAACGTGGATTTTTGGCCAACAATTTTATCTGTTATTTTTGTTTTTATTTTCTCGTTTTTTTACACACTCTGTTGCGAATATTATGGCCATTTCGCAGCCGATCCGGGAGGGGAATACCTTTCTGGAATCAGGGTATTTCTCTGCTCAAATCTGCATCTAAAGTTTTCAAAAGCCAAACAAAAAAAAAATCTCGATTTTTTAAAAATTTTGTGATGGTACCCCTTACAATATTTTCAAAAATCGAGATTCAACTTTTTTTTTGGATTTCAAAAACCTGGGACGCAGATCGAAGCACATTTTAGCCCTCATTCCGAAATGGGTATCCTTTTTGCGATCGGTTGCGAAATGGACAAACAATTCGCTTTTGAAGTCATAAAAAAACGTGGATTTTTGGCCAACAATTTTATCTGTTATTTTTGTTTTTATTTTCTCGTTTTTTTACACATTCTGTTCCGAATATTATGGCCATTTCGCAGCCGATCCGGGAGGGAATACCTTTCTGGAATCAGGGCATTTCTCTGCTCAAATCTGCATCTAAAGTTTTCAAAAGCCGAACAAAAAATAAAATCTCGATTTTTTAAAAATTTTGTGATGGTACCCCTTACAATATTTTCAAAAATCGAGATTCAACTTTTTTTTTGGATTTCAAAAACCTGGGACGCAGATCGAAGCACATTTTAGCCCTCATTCCGAAATGGGTATCCTTTTTGCGATCGGTTGCGAAATGGACAAACAATTCGCTTTTGAAGTCATAAAAAAACGTGGATTTTTGGCCAACAATTTTATCTGTTTTATTTTGTTTTTATTTTCTCGTTTTTTTACACACTCTGTTGCGAATATTATGGCCATTTCGCAGCCGATCCGGGAGTGGAATACCTTTCTGGAATCAGGGCATTTCTCTGCTCAAATCTGCATCTAAAGTTTTCAAAAGCCGAACAAAAAATAAAATCTCGATTTTTTAAAAATTTTGTGATGGTACCCCTTACAATATTTTCAAAAATCGAGATTCAACTTTTTTTTTGGATTTCAAAAACCTGGGACGCAGATCGAAGCACATTTTAGCCCTCATTCCGAAATGGGTATCCTTTTTGCGATCGGTTGCGAAATGGACAAACAATTCGCTTTTGAAGTCATAAAAAAACGTGGATTTTTGGCCAACAATTTTATCTGTTATTTTTGTTTTTATTTTCTCGTTTTTTTACACACTCTGTTCCGAATATTATGGCCATTTCGCAGCCGATCCGGGAGGGGAATACCTTTCTGGAATCAGGGCATTTCTCTGCTCAAATCTGCATCTAAAGTTTTCAAAAGCCGAACAAAAAATAAAATCTCGATTTTTTTAAAATTTTTTGATGGTCCCCTTACAATATTTTCAAAAATCGAGATTCAACTTTTTTTTTGGATTTCAAAAACCTGGGACGCAGATCGAAGCACATTTTAGCCCTCATTCCGAAATGGGTATCCTTTTTGCGATCGGTTGCGAAATGGACAAACAATTCGCTTTTGAAGTCATAAAAAAACGTGGATTTTTGGCCAACAATTTTATCTGTTATTTTTGTTTTTATTTTCTCGTTTTTTTACACACTCTGTTCCGAATATTATGGCCATTTCGCAGCCGATCCGGGAGGGGAATACCTTTCTGGAATCAGGGCATTTCTCTGCTCAAATCTGCATCTAAAGTTTTCAAAAGCCAAACAAAAAAAAAATCTCGATTTTTTAAAAATTTTGTGATGGTACCCCTTACAATATTTTCAAAATCGAGATTCAACTTTTTTTTGGATTTCAAAAACCTGGGACGCAGATCGAAGCACATTTTAGCCCTCATTCCGAAATGGGTATCCTTTTGCGATCGGTTGCGAAATGGACAAACAATTCGCTTTTGAAGTCATAAAAAAACGTGGATTTTTGGCCAACAATTTTATCTGTTATTTTTGTTTTTATTTTCTCGTTTTTTTACACACTCTGTTCCGAATATTATGGCCATTTCGCAGCCGATCCGGGAGTGGAATACCTTTCTGGAATCAGGGCATTTCTCTGCTCAAATCTGCATCTAAAGTTTTCAAAAGCCGAACAAAAAATAAAATCTCGATTTTTTAAAAATTTTGTGATGGTACCCCTTACAATATTTTCAAAAATCGAGATTCAACTTTTTTTTTGGATTTCAAAAACCTGGGACGCAGATCGAAGCACATTTTAGCCCTCATTCCGAAATGGGTATCCTTTTTGCGATCGGTTGCGAAATGGACAAACAATTCGCTTTTGAAGTCATAAAAAAACGTGGATTTTTGGCCAACAATTTTATCTGTTATTTTTGTTTTTATTTTCTCGTTTTTTTACACACTCTGTTCCGAATATTATGGCCATTTCGCAGCTGATCCGGGAGTGGAATACCTTTCTGGAATCAGGGCATTTCTCTGCTCAAATCTGCATCTAAAGTTTTCAAAAGCCGAACAAAAAATAAAATCTCGATTTTTTTAAAAATTTTGTGATGGTACCCCTTACAATATTTTCAAAATCGAGATTCAACTTTTTTTTGGATTTCAAAAACCTGGGACGCAGATCGAAGCACATTTTAGCCCTCATTCCGAAATGGGTATCCTTTTTGCGATCGGTTGCGAAATGGACAAACAATTCGCTTTTGAAGTCATAAAAAAACGTGGATTTTTGGCCAACAATTTTATCTGTTATTTTTGTTTTTATTTTCTCGTTTTTTTACACACTCTGTTCCGAATATTATGGCCATTTCGCAGCCGATCCGGGAGGGGAATACCTTTCTGGAATCAGGGCATTTCTCTGCTCAAATCTGCATCTAAAGTTTTCAAAAGCCGAACAAAAAATAAAATCTCGATTTTTGAAAAATTTTGTGATGGTACCCCTTACAATATTTTCAAAAATCGAGATTCAACTTTTTTTTTGGATTTCAAAAACCTGGGACGCAGATCGAAGCACATTTTAGCCCTCATTCCGAAATGGGTATCCTTTTTGCGATCGGTTGCGAAATGGACAAACAATTCGCTTTTGAAGTCATAAAAAAACGTGGATTTTTGGCCAACAATTTTATCTGTTATTTTTGTTTTTATTTTCTCGTTTTTTTACACATTCTGTTGCGAATATTATGGCCATTTCGCAGCTGATCCGGGAGTGGAATACCTTTCTGGAATCAGGGCATTTCTCTGCTCAAATCTGCATCTAAAGTTTTCAAAAGCCGAACAAATAATAAAATCTCGATTTTTTAAAAATTTTGTGATGGTACCCCTTACAATATTTTCAAAAATCGAGATTCAACTTTTTTTTTGGATTTCAAAAACCTGGGACGCAGATCGAAGCACATTTTAGCCCTCATTCCGAAATGGGTATCCTTTTGCGATCGGTTGCGAAATGGACAAACAATTCGCTTTTGATGTCATAAAAAAACGTGGATTTTTGGCCAACAATTTTATCTGTTATTTTTGTTTTTATTTTCTCGTTTTTTTACACATTCTGTTCCGAATATTATGGCCATTTCGCAGCTGATCCGGGAGGGGAATACCTTTCTGGAATCAGGGCATTTCTCTGCTCAAATCTGCATCTAAAGTTTTCAAAAGCCGAACAAAAAATAAAATCTCGATTTTTTAAAAATTTTGTGATGGTACCCCTTACAATATTTTCAAAATCGAGATTCAACTTTTTTTTGGATTTCAAAAACCTGGGACGCAGATCGAAGCACATTTTAGCCCTCATTCCGAAATGGGTATCCTTTTTGCGATCGGTTGCGAAATGGACAAACAATTCGCTTTTGAAGTCATAAAAAACGTGGATTTTTGGCCAACAATTTTATCTGTTATTTTTGTTTTTATTTTCTCGTTTTTTTACACACTCTGTTCCGAATATTATGGCCATTTCGCAGCTGATCCGGGAGTGGAATACCTTTCTGGAATCAGGGCATTTCTCTGCTCAAATCTGCATCTAAAGTTTTCAAAAGCCGAACAAATAATAAAATCTCGATTTTTTAAAAATTTTGTGATGGTACCCCTTACAATATTTTCAAAAATCGAGATTCAACTTTTTTTTGGATTTCAAAAACCTGGGACGCAGATCGAAGCACATTTTAGCCCTCATTCCGAAATGGGTATCCTTTTTGCGATCGGTTGCGAAATGGACAAACAATTCGCTTTTGAAGTCATAAAAAACGTGGATTTTTGGCCAACAATTTTATCTGTTATTTTTGTTTTTATTTTCTCGTTTTTTTACACACTCTGTTCCGAATATTATGGCCATTTCGCAGCTGATCCGGGAGTGGAATACCTTTCTGGAATCAGGGCATTTCTCTGCTCAAATCTGCATCTAAAGTTTTCAAAAGCCGAACAAAAAATAAAATCTCGATTTTTGAAAAATTTTGTGATGGTACCCTTACAATATTTTCAAAAATCGAGATCCAACTTTTTTTTGGATTTCAAAAACCTGGGAAGCAGATCGAAGCACATTTTAGCCCTCATTCCGAAATGGGTATCCTTTTTGCGATCGGTTGCGAAATGGACAAACAATTCGCTTTTGAAGTCATAAAAAACGTGGATTTTTGGCCAACAATTTTATCTGTTATTTTTGTTTTTATTTTCTCGTTTTTTTACACACTCTGTTACGAATATTATGGCCATTTCGCAGCCGATCCGGGAGGGGAATACCTTTCTGGAATCAGGGCATTTCTCTGCTCAAATCTGCATCTAAAGTTTTCAAAAGCCGAACAAAAATAAAATCTCGATTTTTGAAAAATTTTGTGATGGTACCCCCTTACAATATTTTCAAAAATCGAGATCCAACTTTTTTTGGATTTCAAAACCTGGGACGCAGATCGAAGCACACTTTAGCCCTCATTCCGAAATGGGTATCCTTTTTGCGATCGGTTGCGAAATGGACAAACAATTCGCTTTTGAAGTCATAAAAAAACGTGGATTTTTGGCCAACAATTTTATCTTTTATTTTTGTTTTTATTTTCTCGCTTTTCTACACATTCTTTTGCGAATTATGGCCATTTCGCATCCCACATTTGCTGCGGCTTTAAAAGCGTCTATTTCGGCCGATCGGAAAAAGGATTGCCACTTCCAAACCAGGGCTTAAGTTCGCTTTTATCTCCGCCCAAACTTTTGAAAAACCGAACGAAAAGATATTTTTTTATATTATATTATTTATATTATTGCTGCGTAACTACCATTTTACATTCCCAGAATGGCTGTCAGGAAAGTAAACTGTGTAAGAACTTCTTTGCTTTATCGTGCCCATCCTGCAACATCCTGGATCATCAGCTTCATCGTGTTTATCCTGCAATATCCTGGACATCAACAGCTTCACCGTATTCATCCTGGACATCAACAGCTGATCTTGATCGTGTTCATCTTGCAACAACATCCTGGATCTTAGCTGCTTAATCGTGCCCATCACGCCAAAACCTGGACATCACGTGGTCTTACCTTCAAAGACAATGCCATCTTATTCTGTAAATCGAAAATGAATAAATTATAATAAAAGGATATGCTATGTGTCTTATTATGGGCCAAATGGATATTATTTAGCGCCTACGGGATAGGCAAAACTTTTTAGGCTTGCTCGTCGAAGAATAATTTCCAGTTGCGCGCCTCTAGGCGATTTTTGGCCGTAGTCGTCGTCCAAATGTAAACAAAGGCTGAAAAAATGTAAACAAAGGTTGCTGGCCGACCAAAAACTTTGGCATACTTGTTCGGATTTCAAAATCCTTTGCTGTAGCTCGAAGGACGTTGTAGTCCTGATTCCGAAACGGTAATCCTTTCCAAGATCGATTCAGAAATGACAAAGATATGAGCGTTTAATGTCGTTGGCCAAATGTAAACAAAGCTACAGGCGCAAACGCTGGAGAGGATTAGAGACTAGAGAGATATAGTTACTACAGTAACTATTAGGGAAGGAGAGGCTTCCAAGATCATTTCTTGGATGGTGACGATACTGGCGAACTTTGGGCCTATTTCGCTGCGACATGCGACTCTCCAAGCACGTGGCGGCGCTACTGCGTCGCCGTCAATCTCGACAACGATAAGCTGAAAATCTTTTGATTGTAATAATAATAATCCTGCGGCGAGATACTTGAGTCGATATATTGCTGTTTAGGGCTGCCACTAGGTGCTCCACCAGATGCTCCTTGAGATGTTCCACCAGATGCTCTCCTAGCTGTTCCTCCAGATGCTTCACCAAATCCTCCTCTAGGTGTTGCTCCAGATGCTTATCGACGTGATCCTTAAGGTGCTACAGGTACTGCTCCAGACGCTGTTATAGATTAGTCCAGATTAGTTATAGTAGATGTAGTCCATCCAGTGTACTGAATCGCTTGTGGAATCTGAAAAATAAATGGAAAAGAATGTAAATTCTGTGTTTTGTTTGGGAATGAATATTTTCAGGTTCATCATGGGGTTAACTTGGCCAAAATAGAATTCCCTCGCATTTGGTTACGGCTAAGCAGCTAACAATGTCATGAACCAATTCTTTTCGTGGATTAATAGAAAAGATCCAACCACGCAAACGTGGACGTCGTGTCCTTAAAAGAAGCAAAACATCCATCGAAATCCAACCTGGCAGGACGGCAAAAGTAGCCCCTCGCGATATGCAACACAAAAACGCAAACCCGTTGCGGCCAAATTTCTTGGATTTCGCTTGTGCCAAAAACTGAAGTACTAAGCGAACAGGAACGATCAGCAGGCGGCGCAGTGACGTCACAGGAGCCAAAGTCAGAAATTTTAAAAGTACCATCTCTAGTATAAGAGTGGGGACCAGGCGGTAGAGCAAGGGGGACAAATATGCTAATTTTAATGATGGCCGCCGCCTCCCCTTCTTTTCCTACTTACAGGAAGGGCTTTCCCATTTACACTCCATGGGGGAGAGGGAGTTATCGATATATCCCATTCATATCGCATAACGGGGATTACTGGGAAAGGCAACAACAACCACATGGGGATCGAGCTGACCCAACCAATGGGACAAAATCCAGAAATTGATTGGCCGATTTTAAAAAGCGAATTTCTCGGCTATTCCTGTATCGATTTTGGATCTGCACCTACCAAACTACTCGGAAGGACATTCCCTATAGGACATTCCAGCATTGAATGCTGATTCCGAAATGGTTGCGGCTGCAGAATGCCCATAATATTCGATTTTGAAATCCCAGCCCACGTGCTGGCCAGCAGCCTTTGTTTACATTTGGCCGACGACTTTAAACGCTCGTATCTTTGTCATTGAACCGATCTTGGAATGGATTGCCTTTTCGGAATCCGGATTCCTATATCTTTCGATCTGCAGCAAAATAATTTGACATCCAAACAACCGTGCCAAAATTTTGGGTCGGCCAGCAACCTTTGTTTACAGTTTTCCAGCCTTTGTTACATTTAGACGACGACTTTGAAAGCTCATAATTTGGCCATTCCTGAACCGATTTTGGATCTGCACCTACCAAACGACTCGGAAGGACATTATCCTTCGATCTGCGTCCACAGTTAAAAAAGTTTAAAAGGCCAGCAACCTTTGTTTACATTTTTCCAGCCTTTGTTACATTTAGACGACGACTTTGAAAGCTCATAATTTGGCTATTCCTGAACCGATTTTGGATCTGCTCCTACCAAACGACTCGGTCGACTTCGATCTGCGTCCTCGGCAAAAAAAAAGTTGGGGACTCCATTTTTAACAGATGTCAAGAGTCCTTGCGGAGGCTATTTTTTCGGCCAAGATTCTGAATCCTGGAACTATTCTCCGTTAATCTGCGTTTAAATCTCAAAATCGAATATTTTTTCCGCTGCTGCCAAAAGCTGCTAATGGACCCCCTTGCCGAAGTGAGGGAGTCCAGGATATGGAGGACTTTTTGTCCTTGCGGAGGCCATATTTCCGCCAATTCCCATCCGATCCTTTAGCCAAGACAAGATTCTGAATCCTGAAACTATTCTCCATTAATCTGTGTTTAAATTCCAAACTGGAATATTTTTTCCGGTTCTAAATCGGCCGCGAATTGGACGGGACACATCAGAAACAGTTTACGGAAATTACAGATTCCGGCAAAAGGCCGATACCAATTTTGGTAACTTCGATCAATGAGGTTTAAACGGGTTAGGCGCATATCTTGGCCATTTCGCAACCGATGCTATGTTGGGCCCACGTCGCACCTAAAAAGGTTTCCCCTTAAATAAAACACACAGTTTAATTATTTGTATTTATTCTTTCAAACAGTTTACAAAGTTTTATTAATTGTTTCTGCGTCTGCTTGATAGACCTGCAGCATCTTCCAGCATCCTGCAGCATCCTCCAGCATCCACCAGCATTCACCAGCCTCAAGACTCCAGGATGATCGTCCCTTCATGATGCGGACACATATAAAATCCTGAAAGATAAGTTCATGGGAAGGTAAAAAACTTTTTAAAGAAAATAAAATATTGTTTCAAGCTCACCATAGTTTCCAATTCACAGGTGACTGAGATTGAACCAAATGCAGCACATCGACTCAACAGGATCGCCGCAGGATAATCTCTTACAACCAAGAGAGGATCTTTAGCTTCCCGTTGTCCTGAAACATTGCTCCTGGAACAGGGACCATCGGGTCAGCAGCCGTGCATTCTTCCGAGTATCCTTTGCTCCTTTTTCCGATTAGTTGAAGTTGTTGTAGTCCAGTTTTCATTTGTGATATCTGAAAAATAATATAAAATAAATATGTGGAAGCATAAACATTGTGTTTTGATTGGGAAGGTGAGAGTAATTGGCGGCGACGCAGTTGCTCCATATGTCGCAGCGAAGGAGGCCCATGGCTCGCAGGCATTCGTCCTCATACAAGAGATTAATGGCTGGAACCTCTCCTCTCCCAGTAGTTACGGTCGCTCCTATTTTATGTTCGGCTTTTGAAAACTTTAGATGCAGATTTGAGCAGAGAAATGCCCTGATTCCAGAAAGGTATTCCACTCCCGGATCGGCCGCGAAATGGCCTTAATATTCGCAACAGAATGTGTAAAAAAACGAGAAAATAAAAACAAAAATAACAGATAAAATTGTTGGCCAAAAATCCACGTTTTTTTATGACTTCAAAAGCGAATTGTTTGTCCATTTCGCAACCGATCGCAAAAAGGATACCCATTTCGGAATGAGGGCTAAAATGTGCTTCGATCTGCGTCCCAGGTTTTTGAAATCCGAAAAAAAAGTTGGATCTCGATTTTTGAAAATATTGTAAGGGGTACCATCACAAAATTTTTAAAAAATCGAGATTTTATTTTTGTTCGGCTTTTGAAAACTTTAGATTCAGATTTGAGCAGAGAAATGCCCTGATTCCAGAAAGGTATTCCACTCCCGGATCGGCCGCGAAATGGCCTTAATATTTGCAACAGAATGTGTAAAAAAACGGATACCCATTTCGGAATGAGGGCTAAAGTGTGCTTCGATCTGCGTCCCAGGTTTTTGAAATCCGAAAAAAAAGTTGGATCTCGATTTTTGAAAATATTGTAGAGATTTTATTTTTTGTTCGGCTTTTGAAAACTTTAGATTCAGATTTGAGCAGAGAAATGCCCTGATTCCAGAAAGGTATTCCACTCCCGGATCGGCCGCGAAATGGCCTTAATATTTGCAACAGAATGTGTAAAAAAACGAGAAAATAAAAACAAAAATAACAGATAAAATTGTTGGCCAAAAATCCACGTTTTTTTATAACTTCAAAAGCGAATTGTTTGTCCATTTCGCAACCGATCGCAAAAAGGATACCCATTTCGGAATGAGGGCTAAAGTGTGCTTCGATCTGCGTCCCAGGTTTTTGAAATCCGAAAAAAAAGTTGGATCTCGATTTTTGAAAATATTGTAGAGATTTTATTTTTTGTTCGGCTTTTGAAAACTTTAGATTCAGATTTGAGCAGAGAAATGCCCTGATTCCAGAAAGGTATTCCACTCCCGGATCGGCCGCGAAATGGCCTTAATATTTGCAACAGAATGTGTAAAAAAACGAGAAAATAAAAACAAAAATAACAGATAAAATTGTTGGCCAAAAATCCACGTTTTTTTATGACTTCAAAAGCGAATTGTTTGTCCATTTCGCAACCGATCGCAAAAAGGATACCCATTTCGGAATGAGGGCTAAAGTGTGCTTCGATCTGGGTCCCAGGTTTTTGAAATCCGAAAAAAAAGTTTGATCTCGATTTTTGAAAATATTGTAAGGGGTACCATCACAAAATTTTTCAAAAATCGAGATTTTATTTTTTGTTCGGCTTTTGAAAACTTTAGATGCAGATTTGAGCAAAGAAATGCCCTGATTCCAGAAAGGTATTCCACTCCCGGATCGGCCGCGAAATGGCCTTAATATTCGCAACAGAATGTGTAAAAAAACGAGAAAATAAAAACAAAAATAAAAGATAAAATTGTTGGCGAAAAATCCACGTTTTTTTATGACTTCAAAAGCGAATTGTTTGTCCATTTCGCAACCGATCGCAAAAAGGATACCCATTTCGGAATGAGGGCTAAAGTGTGCTTCGATCTGCGTCCCAGGTTTTTGAAATCCGAAAAAAAGTTGGATCTCGATTTTGAAAATATTGTAAGGGGTACCATCACAAAATTTTTAATAAATCGAGATTTTATTTTTTGTTCGGCTTTTGAAAACTTTAGATGCAGATTTGAGCAGAGAAATGCCCTGATTCCAGAAAGGTATTCCACTCCCGGATCGGCCGCGAAATGGGTTAATATTTGCAACAGAATGTGTAAAAAAACGAGAAAATAAAAACAAAAATAACAGATAAAATTGTTGGCCAAAAATCCACGTTTTTTTATGACTTCAAAAGCGAATTGTTTGTCCATTTCGCAACCGATCGCAAAAAGGATACCCATTTCGGAATGAGGGCTAAAGTGTGCTTCGATCTGGGTCCCAGGTTTTTGAAATCCGAAAAAAAAGTTGGATCTCGATTTTTGAAAATATTGTAAGGGGTACCATCACAAAATTTTTCAAAAATCGAGATTTTATTTTTTGTTCGGCTTTTGAAAACTTTAGATGCAGATTTGAGCAGAGAAATGCCCTGATTCCAGAAAGGTATTCCACTCCCGGATCGGCCGCTAAATGGCCTTAATATTCGGAACAGAATGTGTAAAAAAACGAGAAAATAAAAACAAAAATAACAGATAAAATTGTTGGCGAAAAATCCACGTTTTTTTATGACTTCAAAAGCGAATTGTTTGTCCATTTCGCAACCGATCGCAAAAAGGATACCCATTTCGGAATGAGGGCTAAAGTGTGCTTCGATCTGCGTCTCAGGTTTTTGAAATCCGAAAAAAAGTTGGATCTCGATTTTTTAAAATATTGTAAGGGGTACCATCACAAAATTTTTCAAAAATCGAGATTTTATTTTTTGTTCGGCTTTTTGAAAACTTTAGATGCAGATTTGAGCAGAGAAATGCCCTGATTCCAGAAAGGTATTCCACTCCCGGATCGGCCGCGAAATGGCCTTAATATTCGCAACAGAATGTGTAAAAAAACGAGAAAATAAAAACAAAAATAAAAGATAAAATTGTTGGCGAAAAATCCACGTTTTTTTATGACTTCAAAAGCGAATTGTTTGTCCATTTCGCAACCGATCGCAAAAAGGATACCCATTTCGGAATGAGGGCTAAAGTGTGCTTCGATCTGGGTCCCAGGTTTTTGAAATCCGAAAAAAAGTTGGATCTCGATTTTTGAAAATATTGTAAGGGGTACCATCACAAAATTTTTAAAAATCGAGATTTTATTTTTTGTTCGGCTTTTGAAAACTTTAGATGCAGATTTGAGCAGAGAAATGCCCTGATTCCAGAAAGGTATTCCACTCCCGGATCGGCCGCGAAATGGCCTTAATATTCGCAACAGAATGTGTAAAAAAACGAGAAAATAAAAACAAAAATAAAAGATAAAATTGTTGGCGAAAAATCCACGTTTTTTTATGACTTCAAAAGCGAATTGTTTGTCCATTTCGCAACCGATCGCAAAAGGGATACCCATTTCGGAATGAGGGCTAAAGTGTGCTTCGATCTGGGTCCCAGGTTTTTGAAATCCGAAAAAAAAGTTGGATCTCGATTTTTGAAAATATTGTAAGGGGTACCATCACAAAATTTTTCAAAAATCGAGATTTTATTTTTTGTTCGGCTTTTGAAAACTTTAGATGCAGATTTGAGCAGAGAAATGCCCTGATTCCAGAAAGGTATTCCACTCCCGGATCGGCCGCGAAATGGCCTTAATATTCGCAACAGAATGTGTAAAAAAACGAGAAAATAAAAACAAAAATAAAAGATAAAATTGTTGGCGAAAAATCCACGTTTTTTTATGACTTCAAAAGCGAATTGTTTGTCCATTTCGCAACCGATCGCAAAAAGGATACCCATTTCGGAATGAGAGCTAAAGTGTGCTTCGATCTGGGTCCCAGGTTTTTGAAATCCGAAAAAAAAGTTGGATCTCGATTTTTGAAAATGTTGTAAGGGGTACCATCACAAAATTTTTCAAAATTCGAGATTTTATTTTTTGTTCGGCTTTTGAAAACTTTAGATGCAGATTTGAGCAGAGAAATGCCCTGATTCCAGAAAGGTATTCCACTCCCGGATCGGCCGCGAAATGGCCTTAATATTCGCAACAGAATGTGTAAAAAAACGAGAAAATAAAAACAAAAATAAAAGATAAAATTGTTGGCGAAAAATCCACGTTTTTTTATGACTTCAAAAGCGAATTGTTTGTCCATTTCGCAACCGATCGCAAAAAGGATACCCATTTCGGAATGAGGGCTAAAGTGTGCTTCGATCTGCGTCTCAGGTTTTTGAAATCCGAAAAAAAGTTGGATCTCGATTTTTTAAAATATTGTAAGGGGTACCATCACAAAATTTTTCAAAAATCGAGATTTTATTTTTTGTTCGGCTTTTGAAAACTTTAGATGGAGATTTGAGCAGAGAAATGCCCTGATTCCAGAAAGGTATTCCACTCCCGGATCGGCCGCGAAGTGGCCTTAATATTCGCAACAGAATGTGTAAAAAAACGAGAAAATAAAAACAAAAATAAAAGATAAAATTGTTGGCGAAAAATCCACGTTTTTTTATGACTTCAAAAGCGAATTGTTTGTCCATTTCGCAACCGATCGCAAAAAGGATACCCATTTCGGAATGAGGGCTAAAGTGTGCTTCGATCTGGGTCCCAGGTTTTTGAAATCCGAAAAAAAGTTGGATCTCGATTTTTGAAAATGTTGTAAGGGGTACCATCACAAAATTTTTCAAAATTCGAGATTTTATTTTTGTTCGGCTTTTGAAAACTTTAGATGCAGATTTGAGCAGAGAAATGCCCTGATTCCAGAAAGGTATTCCACTCCCGGATCGGCCGCGAAATGGCCTTAATATTCGCAACAGAATGTGTAAAAAAACGAGAAAATAAAAACAAAAATAAAAGATAAAATTGTTGGCGAAAAATCCACGTTTTTTTATGACTTCAAAAGCGAATTGTTTGTCCATTTCGCAACCGATCGCAAAAAGGATACCCATTTCGGAATGAGGGCTAAAGTGTGCTTCGATCTGCGTCTCAGGTTTTTGAAATCCGAAAAAAAAGTTGGATCTCGATTTTTGAAAATATTGTAAGGGGTACCATCACAAAATTTTTCAAAAATCGAGATTTTATTTTTTGTTCGGCTTTTGAAAACTTTAGATGCAGATTTGAGCAGAGAAATGCCCTGATTCCAGAAAGGTATTCCACTCCCGGATCGGCCGCGAAATGGCCTTAATATTCGCAACAGAATTGTAAAAAAACGAGAAAATAAAAACAAAAATAAAAGATAAAATTGTTGGCGAAAAATCCACGTTTTTTTATGACTTCAAAAGCGAATTGTTTGTCCATTTCGCAACCGATCGCAAAAAGGATACCCATTTCGGAATGAGGGCTAAAGTGTGCTTCGATCTGGGTCCCAGGTTTTGAAATCCGAAAAAAAGTTGGATCTCGATTTTTTAAAATATTGTAAGGGGTACCATCACAAAATTTTTCAAAAATCGAGATTTTATTTTTTGTTCGGCTTTTGAAAACTTTAGATGCAGATTTGAGCAGAGAAATGCCCTGATTCCAGAAAGGTATTCCACTCCCGGATCGGCCGCGAAATGGCCTTAATATTCGCAACAGAATGTGTAAAAAAACGAGAAAATAAAAACAAAAATAAAAGATAAAATTGTTGGCGAAAAATCCACGTTTTTTTATGACTTCAAAAGCGAATTGTTTGTCCATTTCGCAACCGATCGCAAAAAGGATACCCATTTCGGAATGAGGGCTAAAGTGTGCTTCGATCTGGGTCCCAGGTTTTTGAAATCCGAAAAAAAGTTGGATCTCGATTTTTTAAAATATTGTAAGGGGTACCATCACAAAATTTTTAAAAAATCGAGATTTTATTTTTTGTTCGGCTTTTGAAAACTTTAGATGCAGATTTGAGCAGAGAAATGCCCTGATTCCAGAAAGGTATTCCACTCCCGGATCGGCCGCGAAATGGCCTTAATATTCGCAACAGAATGTGTAAAAAAACGAGAAAATAAAAACAAAAATAAAAGATAAAATTGTTGGCGAAAAATCCACGTTTTTTTATGACTTCAAAAGCGAATTGTTTGTCCATTTCGCAACCGATCGCAAAAAGGATACCCATTTCGGAATGAGGGCTAAAGTGTGCTTCGATCTGGGTCCCAGGTTTTTGAAATCCAAAAAAAGTTGGATCTCGATTTTTGAAAATGTTGTAAGGGGTACCATCACAAAATTTTTAAAAATCGAGATTTTATTTTTGTTCGGCTTTTGAAAACTTTAGATGCAGATTTGAGCAGAGAAATGCCCTGATTCCAGAAAGGTATTCCACTCCCGGATCGGCCGCGAAATGGCCTTAATATTCGCAACAGAATGTGTAAAAAAACGAGAAAATAAAAACAAAAATAAAAGATAAAATTGTTGGCGAAAAATCCACGTTTTTTTATGACTTCAAAAGCGAATTGTTTGTCCATTTCGCAACCGATCGCAAAAAGGATACCCATTTCGGAATGAGGGCTAAAGTGTGCTTCGATCTGGGTCCCAGGTTTTTGAAATCCGAAAAAAAAGTTGGATCTCGATTTTTTAAAATATTGTAAGGGGTACCATCACAAAATTTTTAAAAAATCGAGATTTTATTTTTTGTTCGGCTTTTGAAAACTTTAGATGCAGATTTGAGCAGAGAAATGCCCTGATTCCAGAAAGGTATTCCACTCCCGGATCGGCCGCGAAATGGCCTTAATATTCGCAACAGAATGTGTAAAAAAACGAGAAAATAAAAACAAAAATAAAAGATAAAATTGTTGGCGAAAAATCCACGTTTTTTTATGACTTCAAAAGCGAATTGTTTGTCCATTTCGCAACCGATCGCAAAAAGGATACCCATTTCGGAATGAGGGCTAAAGTGTGCTTCGATCTGGGTCCCAGGTTTTTGAAATCCGAAAAAAAAGTTGGATCTCGATTTTTTAAAATATTGTAAGGGGTACCATCACAAAATTTTTAAAAAATCGAGATTTTATTTTTTGTTCGGCTTTTGAAAACTTTAGATGCAGATTTGAGCAGAGAAATGCCCTGATTCCAGAAAGGTATTCCACTCCCGGATCGGCCGCGAAATGGCCTTAATATTCGCAACAGAATGTGTAAAAAAACGAGAAAATAAAAACAAAAATAAAAGATAAAATTGTTGGCGAAAAATCCACGTTTTTTTATGACTTCAAAAGCGAATTGTTTGTCCATTTCGCAACCGATCGCAAAAAGGATACCCATTTCGGAATGAGGGCTAAAGTGTGCTTCGATCTGGGTCCCAGGTTTTGAAATCCGAAAAAAAGTTGGATCTCGATTTTTAAAATATTGTAAGGGGTACCATCACAAAATTTTTAAAAATCGAGATTTTATTTTTTGTTCGGCTTTTGAAAACTTTAGATGCAGATTTGAGCAGAGAAATGCCCTGATTCCAGAAAGGTATTCCACTCCCGGATCGGCCGCGAAATGGCCTTAATATTCGCAACAGAATGTGTAAAAAAACGAGAAAATAAAAACAAAAATAAAAGATAAAATTGTTGGCGAAAAATCCACGTTTTTTTATGACTTCAAAAGCGAATTGTTTGTCCATTTCGCAACCGATCGCAAAAAGGATACCCATTTCGGAATGAGGGCTAAAGTGTGCTTCGATCTGGGTCCCAGGTTTTTGAAATCCGAAAAAAAAGTTGGATCTCGATTTTTGAAAATATTGTAAGGGGTACCATCACAAAATTTTTCAAAAATCGAGATTTTATTTTTTGTTCGGCTTTTGAAAACTTTAGATGCAGATTTGAGCAGAGAAATGCCCTGATTCCAGAAAGGTATTCCACTCCCGGATCGGCCGCGAAATGGCCTTAATATTCGCAACAGAATGTGTAAAAAAACGAGAAAATAAAAACAAAAATAAAAGATAAAATTGTTGGCGAAAAATCCACGTTTTTTTATGACTTCAAAAGCGAATTGTTTGTCCATTTCGCAACCGATCGCAAAAAGGATACCCATTTCGGAATGAGGGCTAAAGTGTGCTTCGATCTGGGTCCCAGGTTTTTGAAATCCGAAAAAAAGTTGGATCTCGATTTTTGAAAATATTGTAAGGGTACCATCACAAAATTTTCAAAAATCGAGATTTTATTTTTTGTTCGGCTTTTGAAAACTTTAGATGCAGATTTGAGCAGAGAAATGCCCTGATTCCAGAAAGGTATTCCACTCCCGGATCGGCCGCGAAATGGCCTTAATATTCGCAACAGAATGTGTAAAAAAACGAGAAAATAAAAACAAAAATAAAAGATAAAATTGTTGGCGAAAAATCCACGTTTTTTTATGACTTCAAAAGCGAATTGTTTGTCCATTTCGCAACCGATCGCAAAAGGATACCCATTTCGGAATGAGGGCTAAAGTGTGCTTCGATCTGGGTCCCAGGTTTTTGAAATCCGAAAAAAAGTTGGATCTCGATTTTTTAAAATATTGTAAGGGGTACCATCACAAAATTTTTAAAAAATCGAGATTTTATTTTTGTTCGGCTTTTGAAAACTTTAGATGCAGATTTGAGCAGAGAAATGCCCTGATTCCAGAAAGGTATTCCACTCCCGGATCGGCCGCGAAATGGCCTTAATATTCGCAACAGAATGTGTAAAAAAACGAGAAAATAAAAACAAAAATAAAAGATAAAATTGTTGGCGAAAAATCCACGTTTTTTATGACTTCAAAAGCGAATTGTTTGTCCATTTCGCAACCGATCGCAAAAAGGATACCCATTTCGGAATGAGGGCTAAAGTGTGCTTCGATCTGCGTCCCAGGTTTTTGAAATCCGAAAAAAAGTTGGATCTCGATTTTTGAAAATATTGTAAGGGGTACCATCACAAAATTTTTCAAAAATCGAGATTTTATTTTTTGTTCGGCTTTTGAAAACTTTAGATGCAGATTTGAGCAGAGAAATGCCCTGATTCCAGAAAGGTATTCCACTCCCGGATCGGCCGCGAAATGGCCTTAATATTCGCAACAGAATGTGTAAAAAAACGAGAAAATAAAAACAAAAATAAAAGATAAAATTGTTGGCGAAAAATCCACGTTTTTTTATGACTTCAAAAGCGAATTGTTTGTCCATTTCGCAACCGATCGCAAAAAGGATACCCATTTCGGAATGAGGGCTAAAGTGTGCTTCGATCTGCGTCTCAGGTTTTGAAATCCGAAAAAAAGTTGGATCTCGATTTTTAAAATATTGTAAGGGGTACCATCACAAAATTTTTAAAAAATCGAGATTTTTTTTTTGTTCGGCTTTTGAAAACTTTAGATGCAGATTTGAGCAGAGAAATGCCCTGATTCCAGAAAGGTATTCCACTCCCGGATCGGCCGCGAAATGGCCTTAATATTTGCAACAGAATGTGTAAAAAAACGAAAAAATAAAAACAAAAATAACAGATAAAATTGTTGGCCAAAAATCCACGTTTTTTTATGACTTCAAAAGCGAATTGTTTGTCCATTTCGCAACCGATCGCAAAAAGGATACCCATTTCGGAATGAGGGCTAAAGTGTGCTTCGATCTGCGTCCCAGGTTTTGAAATCCGAAAAAAAGTTGGATCTCGATTTTTGAAAATATTGTAAGGGGTACCATCACAAAATTTTTAAAAAATCGAGATTTTATTTTTTGTTCGGCTTTTGAAAACTTTAGATGCAGATTTGAGCAGAGAAATGCCCTGATTCCAGAAAGGTATTCCACTCCCGGATCGGCCGCGAAATGGCCTTAATATTTGCAACAGAATGTGTAAAAAAACGAAAAAATAAAAACAAAAATAACAGATAAAATTGTTGGCCAAAAATCCACGTTTTTTTATGACTTCAAAAGCGAATTGTTTGTCCATTTCGCAACCGATCGCAAAAAGGATACCCATTTCGGAATGAGGGCTAAAGTGTGCTTCGATCTGGGTCCCAGGTTTTTGAAATCCGAAAAAAAAGTTGGATCTCGATTTTTTAAAATATTGTAAGGGGTACCATCACAAAATTTTTAAAAAATCGAGATTTTATTTTTTGTTCGGCTTTTGAAAACTTTAGATGCAGATTTGAGCAGAGAAATGCCCTGATTCCAGAAAGGTATTCCACTCCCGGATCGGCCGCGAAATGGCCTTAATATTCGCAACAGAATGTGTAAAAAAACGAGAAAATAAAAACAAAAATAACAGATAAAATTGTTGGCCAAAAATCCACGTTTTTTTATGACTTCAAAAGCGAATTGTTTGTCCATTTCGCAACCGATCGCAAAAAGGATACCCATTTCGGAATGAGGGCTAAAGTGTGCTTCGATCTGCGTCCCAGGTTTTTGAAATCCGAAAAAAAAGTTGGATCTCGATTTTTGAAAATATTGTAAGGGGTACCATCACAAAATTTTTAAAAAATCGAGATTTTATTTTTTGTTCGGCTTTTGAAAACTTTAGATGCAGATTTGAGCAGAGAAATGTCCTGATTCAAGAAAGGTATTCCACTCCCGGATCGGCCGCGAAATGGCCTTAATATTTGCAACAGAATGTGTAAAAAAACGAGATAATAAAAACAAAAATAACAGATAAAATTGTTGGCCAAAAATCCACGTTTTTTTATGACTTCAAAAGCGAATTGTTTGTCCATTTCGCAACCGATCGCAAAAAGGATACCCATTTCGGAATGAGGGCTAAAGTGTGCTTCGATCTGCGTCTCAGGTTTTTGAAATCCGAAAAAAAAGTTGGATCTCGATTTTTGAAAATATTGTAAGGGGTACCATCACAAAATTTTTCAAAAATCGAGATTTTATTTTTTGTTCGGCTTTTGAAAACTTTAGATGCAGATTTGAGCAGAGCAATGCCCTGATTCCAGAAAGGTATTCCACTCCCGGATCGGCCGCGAAATGGCCTTAATATTCGCAACAGAATGTGTAAAAAAACGAGAAAATAAAAACAAAAATAAAAGATAAAATTGTTGGCGAAAAATCCACGTTTTTTTATGACTTCAAAAGCGAATTGTTTGTCCATTTCGCAACCGATCGCAAAAAAGGATACCCATTTCGGAATGAGGGCTAAAGTGTGCTTCGATCTGCGTCCCAGGTTTTTGAAATCCGAAAAAAAGTTGGATCTCGATTTTTTAAAATATTGTAAGGGGTACCATCACAAAATTTTTAAAAAATCGAGATTTTATTTTTTGTTCGGCTTTTGAAAACTTTAGATGCAGATTTGAGCAGAGAAATGTCCTGATTCCAGAAAGGTATTCCACTCCCGGATCGGCCGCGAAATGGCCTTAATATTTGCAACAGAATGTGTAAAAAAACGAGAAAATAAAAACAAAAATAACAGATAAAATTGTTGGCCAAAAATCCACGTTTTTTTATGACTTCAAAAGCGAATTGTTTGTCCATTTCGCAACCGATCGCAAAAAGGATACCCATTTCGGAATGAGGGCTAAAGTGTGCTTCGATCTGGGTCCCAGGTTTTGAAATCCGAAAAAAAGTTGGATCTCGATTTTTTAAAATATTGTAAGGGGTACCATCACAAAATTTTTAAAAAATCGAGATTTTATTTTTTGTTCGGCTTTTGAAAACTTTAGATGCAGATTTGAGCAGAGAAATGCCCTGATTCCAGAAAGGTATTCCACTCCCGGATCGGCCGCGAAATGGCCTTAATATTCGCAACAGAATGTGTAAAAAAACGAGAAAATAAAAACAAAAATAACAGATAAAATTGTTGGCCAAAAATCCACGTTTTTTTATGACTTCAAAAGCGAATTGTTTGTCCATTTCGCAACCGATCGCAAAAAGGATACCCATTTCGGAATGAGGGCTAAAGTGTGCTTCGATCTGCGTCCCAGGTTTTGAAATCCGAAAAAAAGTTGGATCTCGATTTTTGAAAATATTGTAAGGGGTACCATCACAAAATTTTTAAAAAATCGAGATTTTATTTTTTGTTCGGCTTTTGAAAACTTTAGATGCAGATTTGAGCAGAGAAATGCCCTGATTCCAGAAAGGTATTCCACTCCCGGATCGGCCGCGAAATGGCCTTAATATTTGCAACAGAATGTGTAAAAAAACGAGATAATAAAAACAAAAATAACAGATAAAATTGTTGGCCAAAAATCCACGTTTTTTATGACTTCAAAAGCGAATTGTTTGTCCATTTCGCAACCGATCGCAAAAAGGATACCCATTTCGGAATGAGGGCTAAAGTGTGCTTCGATCTGCGTCTCAGGTTTTTGAAATCCGAAAAAAAGTTGGATCTCGATTTTTGAAAATATTGTAAGGGGTACCATCACAAAATTTTTAAAAATCGAGATTTTATTTTTTGTTCGGCTTTTGAAAACTTTAGATGCAGATTTGAGCAGAGCAATGCCCTGATTCCAGAAAGGTATTCCACTCCCGGATCGGCCGCGAAATGGCCTTAATATTCGCAACAGAATGTGTAAAAAAACGAGAAAATAAAAACAAAAATAAAAGATAAAATTGTTGGCGAAAAATCCACGTTTTTTTATGACTTCAAAAGCGAATTGTTTGTCCATTTCGCAACCGATCGCAAAAAGGATACCCATTTCGGAATGAGGGCTAAAGTGTGCTTCGATCTGGGTCCCAGGTTTTTGAAATCCGAAAAAAAGTTGGATCTCGATTTTTAAAATATTGTAAGGGGTACCATCACAAAATTTTTAAAAAATCGAGATTTTATTTTTTGTTCGGCTTTTGAAAACTTTAGATGCAGATTTGAGCAGAGAAATGCCCTGATTCCAGAAAGGTATTCCACTCCCGGATCGGCCGCGAAATGGCCTTAATATTTGCAACAGAATGTGTAAAAAAACGAGAAAATAAAAACAAAAATAACAGATAAAATTGTTGGCCAAAAATCCACGTTTTTTTATGACTTCAAAAGCGAATTGTTTGTCCATTTCGCAACCGATCGCAAAAAGGATACCCATTTCGGAATGAGGGCTAAAGTGTGCTTCGATCTGCGTCTCAGGTTTTTGAAATCCGAAAAAAAAGTTGGATCTCGATTTTTTAAAATATTGTAAGGGGTACCATCACAAAATTTTTCAAAAATCGAGATTTTATTTTTTGTTCGGCTTTTGAAAACTTTAGATGCAGATTTGAGCAGAGAAATGCCCTGATTCCAGAAAGGTATTCCACTCCCGGATCGGCCGCGAAATGGCCTTAATATTCGCAACAGAATGTGTAAAAAAACGAGAAAATAAAAACAAAAATAAAAGATAAAATTGTTGGCGAAAAATCCACGTTTTTTTATGACTTCAAAAGCGAATTGTTTGTCCATTTCGCAACCGATCGCAAAAAGGATACCCATTTCGGAATGAGGGCTAAAGTGTGCTTCGATCTGGGTCCCAGGTTTTTGAAATCCGAAAAAAAGTTGGATCTCGATTTTTTAAAATATTGTAAGGGGTACCATCACAAAATTTTTAAAAATCGAGATTTTATTTTTTGTTCGGCTTTTGAAAACTTTAGATGCAGATTTGAGCAGAGAAATGCCCTGATTCCAGAAAGGTATTCCACTCCCGGATCGGCCGCGAAATGGCCTTAATATTTGCAACAGAATGTGTAAAAAAACGAGAAAATAAAAACAAAAATAACAGATAAAATTGTTGGCCAAAAATCCACGTTTTTTTATGACTTCAAAAGCGAATTGTTTGTCCATTTCGCAACCGATCGCAAAAAGGATACCCATTTCGGAATGAGGGCTAAAGTGTGCTTCGATCTGCGTCTCAGGTTTTTGAAATCCGAAAAAAAGTTGGATCTCGATTTTTGAAAATATTGTAAGGGGTACCATCACAAAATTTTTAAAAAATCGAGATTTTATTTTTTGTTCGGCTTTTGAAAACTTTAGATGCAGATTTGAGCAGAGAAATGCCCTGATTCCAGAAAGGTATTCCACTCCCGGATCGGCCGCGAAATGGCCTTAATATTCGCAACAGAATGTGTAAAAAAACGAGAAAATAAAAACAAAAATAAAAGATAAATTGTTGGCGAAAAATCCACGTTTTTTTATGACTTCAAAAGCGAATTGTTTGTCCATTTCGCAACCGATCGCAAAAAGGATACCCATTTCGGAATGAGGGCTAAAGTGTGCTTCGATCTGCGTCCCAGGTTTTGAAATCCGAAAAAAAGTTGGATCTCGATTTTTGAAAATATTGTAAGGGGTACCATCACAAAATTTTTAAAAAATCGAGATTTTATTTTTTGTTCGGCTTTTTGAAAACTTTAGATGCAGATTTGAGCAGAGAAATGTCCTGATTCCAGAAAGGTATTCCACTCCCGGATCGGCCGCGAAATGGCCTTAATATTCGCAACAGAATGTGTAAAAAAACGAGAAAATAAAAACAAAAATAAAAGATAAAATTGTTGGCGAAAAATCCACGTTTTTTTATGACTTCAAAATCGAATTGTTTGTCCATTTCGCAACCGATCGCAAAAAGGATACCCATTTCGGAATGAGGGCTAAAGTGTGCTTCTATCTGCGTCTCAGGTTTTTGAAATCCGAAAAAAAAGTTGGATCTCGATTTTTTAAAATATTGTAAGGGGTACCATCACAAAATTTTTCAAAAATCGAGATTTTATTTTTTGTTCGGCTTTTGAAAACTTTAGATGCAGATTTGAGCAGAGAAATGCCCTGATTCCAGAAAGGTATTCCACTCCCGGATCGGCCGCGAAATGGCCTTAATATTCGCAACAGAATGTGTAAAAAAACGAGAAAATAAAAACAAAAATAAAAGATAAAATTGTTGGCGAAAAATCCACGTTTTTTTATGACTTCAAAAGCGAATTGTTTGTCCATTTCGCAACCGATCGCAAAAAGGATACCCATTTCGGAATGAGGGCTAAAGTGTGCTTCGATCTGGGTCCCAGGTTTTTGAAATCCGAAAAAAAAGTTGGATCTCGATTTTTTAAAATATTGTAAGGGGTACCATCACAAAATTTTTAAAAATCGAGATTTTATTTTTTGTTCGGCTTTTGAAAACTTTAGATGCAGATTTGAGCAGAGAAATGCCCTGATTCCAGAAAGGTATTCCACTCCCGGATCGGCCGCGAAATGGCCTTAATATTTGCAACAGAATGTGTAAAAAAACGAGAAAATAAAAACAAAAATAACAGATAAAATTGTTGGCCAAAAATCCACGTTTTTTTATGACTTCAAAAGCGAATTGTTTGTCCATTTCGCAACCGATCGCAAAAAGGATACCCATTTCGGAATGAGGGCTAAAGTGTGCTTCGATCTGCGTCTCAGGTTTTTGAAATCCGAAAAAAAAGTTGGATCTCGATTTTTTAAAATATTGTAAGGGGTACCATCACAAAATTTTTAAAAAATCGAGATTTTATTTTTTGTTCGGCTTTTGAAAACTTTAGATGCAGATTTGAGCAGAGAAATGCCCTGATTCCAGAAAGGTATTCCACTCCCGGATCGGCCGCGAAATGGCCTTAATATTCGCAACAGAATGTGTAAAAAAACGAGAAAATAAAAACAAAAATAAAAGATAAAATTGTTGGCGAAAAATCCACGTTTTTTTATGACTTCAAAAGCGAATTGTTTGTCCATTTCGCAACCGATCGCAAAAAGGATACCCATTTCGGAATGAGGGCTAAAGTGTGCTTCGATCTGCGTCCCAGGTTTTTGAAATCCGAAAAAAAGTTGGATCTCGATTTTTGAAAATATTGTAAGGGGTACCATCACAAAATTTTTAAAAATCGAGATTTTATTTTTTGTTCGGCTTTTGAAAACTTTAGATGCAGATTTGAGCAGAGAAATGCCCTGATTCCAGAAAGGTATTCCACTCCCGGATCGGCCGCGAAATGGCCTTAATATTCGCAACAGAATGTGTAAAAAAACGAGAAAATAAAAACAAAAATAAAAGATAAAATTGTTGGCGAAAAATCCACGTTTTTTTATGACTTCAAAAGCGAATTGTTTGTCCATTTCGCAACCGATCGCAAAAGGATACCCATTTCGGAATGAGGGCTAAAGTGTGCTTCGATCTGGGTCCCAGGTTTTTGAAATCCGAAAAAAAGTTGGATCTCGATTTTTAAAATATTGTAAGGGGTACCATCACAAAATTTTTAAAAAATCGAGATTTTATTTTTTGTTCGGCTTTTGAAAACTTTAGATGCAGATTTGAGCAGAGAAATGCCCTGATTCCAGAAAGGTATTCCACTCCCGGATCGGCCGCGAAATGGCCTTAATATTCGCAACAGAATGTGTAAAAAACGAGAAAATAAAAACAAAAATAAAAGATAAAATTGTTGGCCAAAAATCCACGTTTTTTTATGACTTCAAAAGCGAATTGTTTGTCCATTTCGCAACCGATCGCAAAAAGGATACCCATTTCGGAATGAGGGCTAAAGTGTGCTTCGATCTGGGTCCCAGGTTTTTGAAATCCGAAAAAAAAGTTGGATCTCGATTTTTGAAAATATTGTAAGGGGTACCATCACAAAATTTTTCAAAAATCGAGATTTTATTTTTTGTTCGGCTTTTGAAAACTTTAGATGCAGATTTGAGCAGAGAAATGCCCTGATTCCAGAAAGGTATTCCACTCCCGGATCGGCCGCGAAATGGCCTTAATATTCGCAACAGAATGTGTAAAAAAACGAGAAAATAAAAACAAAAATAAAAGATAAAATTGTTGGCGAAAAATCCACGTTTTTTTATGACTTCAAAAGCGAATTGTTTGTCCATTTCGCAACCGATCGCAAAAAGGATACCCATTTCGGAATGAGGGCTAAAGTGTGCTTCGATCTGGGTCCCAGGTTTTGAAATCCAAAAAAAGTTGGATCTCGATTTTTGAAAATATTGTAAGGGGTACCATCACAAAATTTTTAAAAATCGAGATTTTATTTTTTGTTCGGCTTTTGAAAACTTTAGATGCAGATTTGAGCAGAGAAATGTCCTGATTCCAGAAAGGTATTCCACTCCCGGATCGGCCGCGAAATGGCCTTAATATTCGCAACAGAATGTGTAAAAAAACGAGAAAATAAAAACAAAAATAAAAGATAAAATTGTTGGCCGAAAAATCCACGTTTTTTATGACTTCAAAAGCGAATTGTTTGTCCATTTCGCAACCGATCGCAAAAAGGATACCCATTTCGGAATGAGGGCTAAAGTGTGCTTCGATCTGCGTCTCAGGTTTTTGAAATCCGAAAAAAAGTTGGATCTCGATTTTTAAAATATTGTAAGGGTACCATCACAAAATTTTTAAAAATCGAGATTTTATTTTTTGTTCGGCTTTTGAAAACTTTAGATGCAGATTTGAGCAGAGAAATGCCCTGATTCCAGAAAGGTATTCCACTCCCGGATCGGCCGCGAAATGGCCTTAATATTCGCAACAGAATGTGTAAAAAAACGAGAAAATAAAAACAAAAATAAAAGATAAAATTGTTGGCGAAAAATCCACGTTTTTTTATGACTTCAAAAGCGAATTGTTTGTCCATTTCGCAACCGATCGCAAAAAGGATACCCATTTCGGAATGAGGGCTAAAGTGTGCTTCGATCTGGGTCCCAGGTTTTTGAAATCCGAAAAAAAAGTTGGATCTCGATTTTTTAAAATATTGTAAGGGGTACCATCACAAAATTTTTAAAAAATCGAGATTTTATTTTTTGTTCGGCTTTTGAAAACTTTAGATGCAGATTTGAGCAGAGAAATGCCCTGATTCCAGAAAGGTATTCCACTCCCGGATCGGCCGCGAAATGGCCTTAATATTTGCAACAGAATGTGTAAAAAAACGAGAAAATAAAAACAAAAATAACAGATAAAATTGTTGGCCAAAAATCCACGTTTTTTTATGACTTCAAAAGCGAATTGTTTGTCCATTTCGCAACCGATCGCAAAAAGGATACCCATTTCGGAATGAGGGCTAAAGTGTGCTTCGATCTGCGTCTCAGGTTTTTGAAATCCGAAAAAAAGTTGGATCTCGATTTTTAAAATATTGTAAGGGGTACCATCACAAAATTTTTAAAAAATCGAGATTTTTTTTTTGTTCGGCTTTTGAAAACTTTAGATGCAGATTTGAGCAGAGAAATGCCCTGATTCCAGAAAGGTATTCCACTCCCGGATCGGCCGCGAAATGGCCTTAATATTCGCAACAGAATGTGTAAAAAAACGAGAAAATAAAAACAAAAATAAAAGATAAAATTGTTGGCGAAAAATCCACGTTTTTTTATGACTTCAAAAGCGAATTGTTTGTCCATTTCGCAACCGATCGCAAAAAGGATACCCATTTCGGAATGAGGGCTAAAGTGTGCTTCGATCTGGGTCCCAGGTTTTTGAAATCCGAAAAAAAGTTGGATCTCGATTTTTGAAAATATTGTAAGGGGTACCATCACAAAATTTTTAAAAAATCGAGATTTTATTTTTTGTTCGGCTTTTGAAAACTTTAGATGCAGATTTGAGCAGAGAAATGTCCTGATTCCAGAAAGGTATTCCACTCCCGGATCGGCCGCGAAATGGCCTTAATATTTGCAACAGAATGTGTAAAAAAACGAGAAAATAAAAACAAAAATAACAGATAAAATTGTTGGCCAAAAATCCACGTTTTTTTATGACTTCAAAAGCGAATTGTTTGTCCATTTCGCAACCGATCGCAAAAAGGATACCCATTTCGGAATGAGGGCTAAAGTGTGCTTCGATCTGCGTCCCAGGTTTTTGAAATCCGAAAAAAAAGTTGGATCTCGATTTTTGAAAATATTGTAAGGGGTACCATCACAAAATTTTTAAAAAATCGAGATTTTATTTTTTGTTCGGCTTTTGAAAACTTTAGATGCAGATTTGAGCAGAGAAATGTCCTGATTCCAGAAAGGTATTCCACTCCCGGATCGGCCGCGAAATGGCCTTAATATTTGCAACAGAATGTGTAAAAAAACGAGAAAATAAAAACAAAAATAACAGATAAAATTGTTGGCCAAAAATCCACGTTTTTTTATGACTTCAAAAGCGAATTGTTTGTCCATTTCGCAACCGATCGCAAAAAGGATACCCATTTCGGAATGAGGGCTAAAGTGTGCTTCGATCTGCGTCTCAGGTTTTGAAATCCGAAAAAAAGTTGGATCTCGATTTTTTAAAATATTGTAAGGGGTACCATCACAAAATTTTTAAAAAATCGAGATTTTATTTTTTGTTCGGCTTTTGAAAACTTTAGATGCAGATTTGAGCAGAGAAATGCCCTGATTCCAGAAAGGTATTCCACTCCCGGATCGGCCGCGAAATGGCCTTAATATTCGCAACAGAATGTGTAAAAAAACGAGAAAATAAAAACAAAAATAAAAGATAAAATTGTTGGCGAAAAATCCACGTTTTTTTATGACTTCAAAAGCGAATTGTTTGTCCATTTCGCAACCGATCGCAAAAAGGATACCCATTTCGGAATGAGGGCTAAAGTGTGCTTCGATCTGCGTCCCAGGTTTTTGAAATCCGAAAAAAAAGTTGGATCTCGATTTTTTAAAATATTGTAAGGGGTACCATCACAAAATTTTTAAAAAATCGAGATTTTATTTTTTGTTCGGCTTTTGAAAACTTTAGATGCAGATTTGAGCAGAGAAATGCCCTGATTCCAGAAAGGTATTCCACTCCCGGATCGGCCGCGAAATGGCCTTAATATTTGCAACAGAATGTGTAAAAAAACGAGAAAATAAAAACAAAAATAACAGATAAAATTGTTGGCCAAAAATCCACGTTTTTTTATGACTTCAAAAGCGAATTGTTTGTCCATTTCGCAATCGATCGCAAAAAGGATACCCATTTCGGAATGAGGGCTAAAGTGTGCTTCGATCTGCGTCTCAGGTTTTTGAAATCCGAAAAAAAAGTTGGATCTCGATTTTTGAAAATATTGTAAGGGGTACCATCACAAAATTTTTAAAAAATCGAGATTTTATTTTTTGTTCGGCTTTTGAAAACTTTAGATGCAGATTTGAGCAGAGAAATGCCCTGATTCCAGAAAGGTATTCCACTCCCGGATCGGCCGCGAAATGGCCTTAATATTTGCAACAGAATGTGTAAAAAAACGAGAAAATAAAAACAAAAATAACAGATAAAATTGTTGGCCAAAAATCCACGTTTTTTTATGACTTCAAAAGCGAATTGTTTGTCCATTTCGCAACCGATCGCAAAAGGATACCCATTTCGGAATGAGGGCTAAAGTGTGCTTCGATCTGCGTCTCAGGTTTTTGAAATCCGAAAAAAAGTTGGATCTCGATTTTTTAAAATATTGTAAGGGGTACCATCACAAAATTTTTCAAAAATCGAGATTTTATTTTTTGTTCGGCTTTTGAAAACTTTAGATGCAGATTTGAGCAGAGAAATGCCCTGATTCCAGAAAGGTATTCCACTCCCGGATCGGCCGCGAAATGGCCTTAATATTCGCAACAGAATGTGTAAAAAAAACGAGAAAATAAAAACAAAAATAAAAGATAAAATTGTTGGCGAAAAATCCACGTTTTTTTATGACTTCAAAAGCGAATTGTTTGTCCATTTCGCAACCGATCGCAAAAAGGATACCCATTTCGGAATGAGGGCTAAAGTGTGCTTCGATCTGCGTCCCAGGTTTTTGAAATCCGAAAAAAAGTTGGATCTCGATTTTTGAAAATATTGTAAGGGGTACCATCACAAAATTTTTTAAAAATCGAGATTTTATTTTTTGTTCGGCTTTTGAAAACTTTAGATGCAGATTTGAGCAGAGAAATGCCCTGATTCCAGAAAGGTATTCCACTCCCGGATCGGCCGCGAAATGGCCTTAATATTTGCAACAGAATGTGTAAAAAAACGAGAAAATAAAAACAAAAATAACAGATAAAATTGTTGGCCAAAAATCCACGTTTTTTTATGACTTCAAAAGCGAATTGTTTGTCCATTTCGCAACCGATCGCAAAAGGATACCCATTTCGGAATGAGGGCTAAAGTGTGCTTCGATCTGCGTCTCAGGTTTTTGAAATCCAAAAAAAAGTTGGATCTCGATTTTGAAAATATTGTAAGGGGTACCATCACAAAATTTTTAAAAAATCGAGATTTTATTTTTTGTTCGGCTTTTGAAAACTTTAGATGCAGATTTGAGCAGAGAAATGCCCTGATTCCAGAAAGGTATTCCACTCCCGGATCGGCCGCGAAATGGCCTTAATATTCGCAACAGAATGTGTAAAAAAACGAGAAAATAAAAACAAAAATAAAAGATAAAATTGTTGGCGAAAAATCCACGTTTTTTTATGACTTCAAAAGCGAATTGTTTGTCCATTTCGCAACCGATCGCAAAAAGGATACCCATTTCGGAATGAGGGCTAAAGTGTGCTTCGATCTGGGTCCCAGGTTTTTGAAATCCGAAAAAAAGTTGGATCTCGATTTTTAAAATATTGTAAGGGTACCATCACAAAATTTTTAAAAAATCGAGATTTTATTTTTTGTTCGGCTTTTGAAAACTTTAGATGCAGATTTGAGCAGAGAAATGCCCTGATTCCAGAAAGGTATTCCACTCCCGGATCGGCCGCGAAATGGCCTTAATATTTGCAACAGAATGTGTAAAAAAACGAGAAAATAAAAACAAAAATAACAGATAAAATTGTTGGCCAAAAATCCACGTTTTTTTATGACTTCAAAAGCGAATTGTTTGTCCATTTCGCAACCGATCGCAAAAAGGATACCCATTTCGGAATGAGGGCTAAAGTGTGCTTCGATCTGCGTCCCAGGTTTTTGAAATCCGAAAAAAAGTTGGATCTCGATTTTTGAAAATATTGTAAGGGGTACCATCACAAAATTTTAAAAAATCGAGATTTTTTTTTTTGTTCGGCTTTTGAAAACTTTAGATGCAGATTTGAGCAGAGAAATGCCCTGATTCCAGAAAGGTATTCCACTCCCGGATCGGCCGCGAAATGGCCTTAATATTTGCAACAGAATGTGTAAAAAAACGAGAAAATAAAAACAAAAATAACAGATAAAATTGTTGGCCAAAAATCCACGTTTTTTTATGACTTCAAAAGCGAATTGTTTGTCCATTTCGCAACCGATCGCAAAAAGGATACCCATTTCGGAATGAGGGCTAAAGTGTGCTTCGATCTGCGTCTCAGGTTTTTTGAAATCCAAAAAAAAGTTGGATCTCGATTTTTAAAATATTGTAAGGGGTACCATCACAAAATTTTTTAAAAATCGAGATTTTATTTTTTGTTCGGCTTTTGAAAACTTTAGATGCAGATTTGAGCAGAGAAATGCCCTGATTCCAGAAAGGTATTCCACTCCCGGATCGGCCGCGAAATGGCCTTAATATTCGCAACAGAATGTGTAAAAAAACGAGAAAATAAAAACAAAAATAAAAGATAAATTGTTGGCGAAAAATCCACGTTTTTTTATGACTTCAAAAGCGAATTGTTTGTCCATTTCGCAACCGATCGCAAAAAGGATACCCATTTCGGAATGAGGGCTAAAGTGTGCTTCGATCTGCGTCCCAGGTTTTTGAAATCCGAAAAAAAAGTTGGATCTCGATTTTTGAAAATATTGTAAGGGGTACCATCACAAAATTTTTAAAAAATCGAGATTTTATTTTTTGTTCGGCTTTTGAAAACTTTAGATGCAGATTTGAGCAGAGAAATGCCCTGATTCCAGAAAGGTATTCCACTCCCGGATCGGCCGCGAAATGGCCTTAATATTTGCAACAGAATGTGTAAAAAAACGAGAAAATAAAAACAAAAATAACAGATAAAATTGTTGGCCAAAAATCCACGTTTTTTTATGACTTCAAAAGCGAATTGTTTGTCCATTTCGCAACCGATCGCAAAAAGGATACCCATTTCGGAATGAGGGCTAAAGTGTGCTTCGATCTGCGTCTCAGGTTTTGAAATCCGAAAAAAAGTTGGATCTCGATTTTTGAAAATATTGTAAGGGGTACCATCACAAAATTTTTAAAAAATCGAGATTTTATTTTTTGTTCGGCTTTTGAAAACTTTAGATGCAGATTTGAGCAGAGCAATGCCCTGATTCCAGAAAGGTATTCCACTCCCGGATCGGCCGCGAAATGGCCTTAATATTCGCAACAGAATGTGTAAAAAAACGAGAAAATAAAAACAAAAATAAAAGATAAAATTGTTGGCGAAAAATCCACGTTTTTTTATGACTTCAAAAGCGAATTGTTTGTCCATTTCGCAACCGATCGCAAAAAGGATACCCATTTCGGAATGAGGGCTAAAGTGTGCTTCGATCTGGGTCCCAGGTTTTTGAAATCCGAAAAAAAAGTTGGATCTCGATTTTTTAAAATATTGTAAGGGGTACCATCACAAAATTTTTAAAAAATCGAGATTTTATTTTTTGTTCGGCTTTTGAAAACTTTAGATGCAGATTTGAGCAGAGAAATGCCCTGATTCCAGAAAGGTATTCCACTCCCGGATCGGCCGCGAAATGGCCTTAATATTTGCAACAGAATGTGTAAAAAAACGAGAAAATAAAAACAAAAATAACAGATAAAATTGTTGGCCAAAAATCCACGTTTTTTTATGACTTCAAAAGCGAATTGTTTGTCCATTTCGCAACCGATCGCAAAAAGGATACCCATTTCGGAATGAGGGCTAAAGTGTGCTTCGATCTGCGTCTCAGGTTTTTGAAATCCAAAAAAAGTTGGATCTCGATTTTTGAAAATATTGTAAGGGGTACCATCACAAAATTTTTCAAAAATCGAGATTTTATTTTTTGTTCGGCTTTTGAAAACTTTAGATGCAGATTTGAGCAGAGAAATGCCCTGATTCCAGAAAGGTATTCCACTCCCGGATCGGCCGCGAAATGGCCTTAATATTCGCAACAGAATGTGTAAAAAAACGAGAAAATAAAAACAAAAATAAAAGATAAAATTGTTGGCCGAAAAATCCACGTTTTTTTATGACTTCAAAAGCGAATTGTTTGTCCATTTCGCAACCGATCGCAAAAGGATACCCATTTCGGAATGAGGGCTAAAGTGTGCTTCGATCTGGGTCCCAGGTTTTTGAAATCCGAAAAAAAAGTTGGATCTCGATTTTTAAAATATTGTAAGGGGTACCATCACAAAATTTTTTAAAAATCGAGATTTTATTTTTGTTCGGCTTTTGAAAACTTTAGATGCAGATTTGAGCAGAGAAATGCCCTGATTCCAGAAAGGTATTCCACTCCCGGATCGGCCGCGAAATGGCCTTAATATTTGCAACAGAATGTGTAAAAAAACGAGAAAATAAAAACAAAAATAACAGATAAAATTGTTGGCCAAAAATCCACGTTTTTTTATGACTTCAAAAGCGAATTGTTTGTCCATTTCGCAACCGATCGCAAAAAGGATACCCATTTCGGAATGAGGGCTAAAGTGTGCTTCGATCTGCGTCTCAGGTTTTTGAAATCCGAAAAAAAGTTGGATCTCGATTTTTGAAAATATTGTAAGGGGTACCATCACAAAATTTTTAAAAAATCGAGATTTTATTTTTGTTCGGCTTTTGAAAACTTTAGATGCAGATTTGAGCAGAGAAATGCCCTGATTCCAGAAAGGTATTCCACTCCCGGATCGGCCGCGAAATGGCCTTAATATTCGCAACAGAATGTGTAAAAAAACGAGAAAATAAAAACAAAAATAAAAGATAAAATTGTTGGCGAAAAATCCACGTTTTTTATGACTTCAAAAGCGAATTGTTTGTCCATTTCGCAACCGATCGCAAAAAAGGATACCCATTTCGGAATGAGGGCTAAAGTGTGCTTCGATCTGCGTCCCAGGTTTTTGAAATCCAAAAAAAGTTGGATCTCGATTTTTGAAAATATTGTAAGGGGTACCATCACAAAATTTTTAAAAAATCGAGATTTTATTTTTTGTTCGGCTTTTGAAAACTTTAGATGCAGATTTGAGCAGAGAAATGCCCTGATTCCAGAAAGGTATTCCACTCCCGGATCGGCCGCGAAATGGCCTTAATATTCGCAACAGAATGTGTAAAAAAACGAGAAAATAAAAACAAAAATAAAAGATAAAATTGTTGGCCAAAAATCCACGTTTTTTTATGACTTCAAAAGCGAATTGTTTGTCCATTTCTCAACCGATCGCAAAAAGGATACCCATTTCGGAATGAGGGCTAAAGTGTGCTTCGATCTGCGTCCCAGGTTTTTTGAAATCCAAAAAAAGTTGGATCTCGATTTTTTGAAAATATTGTAAGGGGTACCATCACAAAATTTTTTAAAAATCGAGATTTTATTTTTTGTTCGGCTTTTGAAAACTTTAGATGCAGATTTGAGCAGAGAAATGCCCTGATTCCAGAAAGGTATTCCACTCCCGGATCGGCCGCGAAATGGCCTTAATATTCGCAACAGAATGTGTAAAAAAACGAGAAAATAAAAACAAAAATAAAAGATAAAATTGTTGGCGAAAAATCCACGTTTTTTTATGACTTCAAAAGCGAATTGTTTGTCCATTTCGCAACCGATCGCAAAAAGGATACCCATTTCGGAATGAGGGCTAAAATGTGCTTCGATCTGCGTCCCAGGTTTTTGAAATCCAAAAAAAAGTTGGATCTCGATTTTTGAAAATATTGTAAGGGGTACCATCACAAAATTTTTAAAAATCGAGATTTTATTTTTTGTTCGGCTTTTGAAAACTTTAGATGCAGATTTGAGCAGAGAAATGCCCTGATTCCAGAAAGGTATTCCACTCCCGGATCGGCCGCGAAATGGCCTTAATATTTGCAACAGAATGTGTAAAAAAACGAGAAAATAAAAACAAAAATAACAGATAAAATTGTTGGCCAAAAATCCACGTTTTTTTATGACTTCAAAAGCGAATTGTTTGTCCATTTCGCAACCGATCGCAAAAGGATACCCATTTCGGAATGAGGGCTAAAGTGTGCTTCGATCTGCGTCCCAGGTTTTTGAAATCCGAAAAAAAAGTTGGATCTCGATTTTTGAAAATATTGTAAGGGGTACCATCACAAAATTTTTAAAAAATCGAGATTTTATTTTTTGTTCGGCTTTTGAAAACTTTAGATGCAGATTTGAGCAGAGAAATGCCCTGATTCCAGAAAGGTATTCCCCTCCCGGATCGGCTGCGAAATGGCCATAATATTCGCAACAGAATGTGTAAAAAAACGAGAAAATAAAAACAAAAATAAAAGATAAAATTGTTGGCGAAAAATCCACGTTTTTTTATGACTTCAAAAGCGAATTGTTTGTCCATTTCGCAACCGATCGCAAAAAGGATACCCATTTCGGAATGAGGGCTAAAGTGTGCTTCGATCTGCGTCCCAGGTTTTTGAAATCCGAAAAAAAAGTTGGATCTCGATTTTTGAAAATATTGTAAGGGGTACCATCACAAAATTTTTAAAAAATCGAGATTTTATTTTTTGTTCGACTTTTGAAAACTTTAGATGCAGATTTAAGCAGAGAAATGCCCTGATTCCAGAAAGGTATTACACTCCGAGATCGGCTGCCAAATGGCCATAATATTCGGAACAGAATGTGTAAAAAAACGAGAAAATAAAAACAAAAATAACAGATAAAATTGTTGGCCAAAAATCCACGTTTTTTTATGACTTCAAAAGCGAATTGTTTGTCCATTTCGCAACCGATCGCAAAAAGGATACCCATTTCGGAATGAGGGCTAAAATGTGCTTCGATCTGCGTCCCAGGTTTTTGAAATCCGAAAAAAAAGTTGGATCTCGATTTTTGAAAATATTGTAAGGGGTACCATCACAAAATTTTTAAAAAATCGAGATTTTATTTTTTGTTCGACTTTTGAAAACTTTAGATGCAGATTTAAGCAGAGAAATGCCCTGATTCCAGAAAGGTATTACACTCCGAGATCGGCTGCCAAATGGCCATAATATTCGGAACAGAATGTGTAAAAAAACGAGAAAATAAAAACAAAAATAACAGATAAAATTGTTGGCCAAAAATCCACGTTTTTTTATGACTTCAAAAGCGAATTGTTTGTCCATTTCGCAACCGATCGCAAAAAGGATACCCATTTCGGAATGAGGGCTAAAATGTGCTTCGATCTGCGTCCCAGGTTTTTGAAATCCAAAAAAAAAGTTGGATCTCGATTTTTGAAAATATTGTAAGGGGTACCATCACAAAATTTTTAAAAATCGAGATTTTATTTTTTGTTCGGCTTTTGAAAACTTTAGATGCAGATTTGAGCAGAGAAATGCCCTGATTCCAGAAAGGTATTCCACTCCCGGATCGGCCGCGAAATGGCCATAATATTCGCAACAGAGTGTGTAAAAAAACGAGAAAATAAAAACAAAAATAACAGATAAAATTGTTGGCCAAAAATCCACGTTTTTTTATGACTTCAAAAGCGAATTGTTTGTCCATTTCGCAACCGATCGCAAAAAGGATACCCATTTCGGAATGAGGGCTAAAATGTGCTTCGATCTGCGTCCCAGGTTTTTGAAATCCGAAAAAAAAGATGGATCTCGATTTTTGAAGATATTGTAACGGGTACCATCACAAAATTTTTCAAAAATCGAGATTTTATTTTTTGTTCGGCTTTTGAAAACTTTAGATGCAGATTTGAGCAGAGAAATGCCCTGATTCCAGAAAGGTATTCCACTCCCGGATCAGCTGCGAAATGGCCATAATATTCGCAACAGAATGTGTAAAAAAACGAGAAAATAAAAACAAAAATAAAAGATAAAATTGTTGGCCAAAAATCCACGTTTTTTTATGACTTCAAAAGCGAATTGTTTGTCCATTTCGCAACCGATCGCAAAAAGGATACCCATTTCGGAATGAGGGCTAAAATATGCTTCGACCTGCGTCCCAGGTTTTTGAAATCCAAAAAAAAAAGTTGGATCTCGATTTTTGAAAATATTGTAAGGGGTACCATCACAAAATTTTTCAAAAATCGAGATTTTATTTTTTGTTCGGCTTTTGAAAACTTTAGATGCAGATTTGAGCAGAGAAATGCCCTGATTCCAGAAAGGTATTCCACTCCCGGATCAGCTGCGAAATGGCCATAATATTCGCAACAGAATGTGTAAAAAAACGAGAAAATAAAAACAAAAATAAAAGATAAAATTGTTGGCCAAAAATCCACGTTTTTTTATGACTTCAAAAGCGAATTTTTTGTCCATTTCGCAACCGATCGCAAAAAGGATACCCATTTCGGAATGAGGGCTAAAATGTGCTTCGATCTGCGTCCCAGGTTTTTGAAATCCGAAAAAAAGTTGGATCTCGATTTTTGAAAATATTGTAAGGGGTACCATCACAAAATTTTTAAAAAATCGAGATTTTTTTTTTGTTCGGCTTTTGAAAACTTTAGATGCAGATTTGAGCAGAGAAATGCCCTGATTCCAGAAAGGTATTCCACTCCCGGATCGGCCGCGAAATGGCCATAATATTCGGAACAGAATGTGTAAAAAAACGAGAAAATAAAAACAAAAATAACAGATAAAATTGTTGGCCAAAAATCCACGTTTTTTTATGACTTCAAAAGCGAATTGTTTGTCCATTTCGCAACCGATCGCAAAAAGGATACCCATTTCGGAATGAGGGCTAAAATGTGCTTCGATCTGCGTCCCAGGTTTTTGAAATCCAAAAAAAGTTGAATCTCGATTTTTGAAAATATTGTAAGGGGTACCATCACAAAATTTTTTAAAAAATCGAGATTTTATTTTTTTGTTCGGCTTTTGAAAACTTTAGATGCAGATTTGAGCAGAGAAATGCCCTGATTCCAGAAAGGTATTCCACTCCCGGATCGGCTGCGAAATGGCCATAATATTCGCAACAGAATGTGTAAAAAAACGAGAAAATAAAAACAAAAATAACAGATAAAATTGTTGGCCAAAAATCCACGTTTTTTTATGACTTCAAAAGCGAATTGTTTGTCCATTTCGCAACCGATCGCAAAAAGGATACCCATTTCGGAATGAGGGCTAAAATGTGCTTCGATCTGCGTCCCAGGTTTTTGAAATCCAAAAAAAGTTGGATCTCGATTTTTGAAAATATTGTAAGGGGTACCATCACAAAATTTTTAAAAAATCGAGATTTTATTTTTTGTTCGGCTTTTGAAAACTTTAGATGCAGATTTGAGCAGAGAAATGCCCTGATTCCAGAAAGGTATTCCACTCCCGGATCGGCTGCGAAATGGCCATAATATTCGCAACAGAATGTGTAAAAAAACGAGAAAATAAAAACAAAAATAACAGATAAAATTGTTGGCCAAAAATCCACGTTTTTTTATGACTTCAAAAGCGAATTGTTTGTCCATTTCGCAACCGATCGCAAAAAGGATACCCATTTCGGAATGAGGGCTAAAATGTGCTTCGATCTGCGTCCCAGGTTTTGAAATCCAAAAAAAGTTGAATCTCGATTTTTTAAAATATTGTAAGGGGTACCATCACAAAATTTTTAAAAAATCGAGATTTTTTTTTTGTTTGGCTTTTGAAAACTTTAGATGCAGATTTGAGCAGAGAAATGCCCTGATTCCAGAAAGGTATTCCACTCCCGGATCGGCTGCGAAATGGCCATAATATTCGCAACAGAATGTGTAAAAAAACGAGAAAATAAAAACAAAAATAACAGATAAAATTGTTGGCCAAAAATCCACGTTTTTTTATGACTTCAAAAGCGAATTGTTTGTCCATTTCGCAACCGATCGCAAAAAGGATACCCATTTCGGAATGAGGGCTAAAATGTGCTTCGATCTGCGTCCCAGGTTTTTGAAATCCAAAAAAAGTTGGATCTCGATTTTTGAAAATATTGTAAGGGGTACCATCACAAAATTTTTAAAAAATCGAGATTTTATTTTTTGTTCGGCTTTTGAAAACTTTAGATGCAGATTTGAGCAGAGAAATGCCCTGATTCCAGAAAGGTATTCCACTCCCGGATCGGCTGCGAAATGGCCATAATATTCGCAACAGAATGTGTAAAAAAACGAGAAAATAAAAACAAAAATAACAGATAAAATTGTTGGCCAAAAATCCACGTTTTTTTATGACTTCAAAAGCGAATTGTTTGTCCATTTCGCAACCGATCGCAAAAAGGATACCCATTTCGGAATGAGGGCTAAAATGTGCTTCGATCTGCGTCCCAGGTTTTTGAAATCAAAAAAAAGTTGAATCTCGATTTTTGAAAATATTGTAAGGGGTACCATCACAAAATTTTTCAAAAAATCGAGATTTTATTTTTTGTTCGGCTTTTGAAAACTTTAGATGCAGATTTGAGCAGAGAAATGCCCTGATTCCAGAAAGGTATTCCACTCCCGGATCGGCTGCGAAATGGCCATAATATTCGCAACAGAATGTGTAAAAAAACGAGAAAATAAAAACAAAAATAACAGATAAAATTGTTGGCCAAAAATCCACGTTTTTTTATGACTTCAAAAGCGAATTGTTTGTCCATTTCGCAACCGATCGCAAAAAGGATACCCATTTCGGAATGAGGGCTAAAATGTGCTTCGATCTGCGTCCCAGGTTTTTGAAATCCAAAAAAAAGTTGAATCTCGATTTTTGAAAATATTGTAAGGGGTACCATCACAAAATTTTTAAAAAATCGAGATTTTATTTTTTGTTCGGCTTTTGAAAACTTTAGATGCAGATTTGAGCAGAGAAATGCCCTGATTCCAGAAAGGTATTCCACTCCCGGATCAGCTGCGAAATGGCCATAATATTCGCAACAGAATGTGTAAAAAAACGAGAAAATAAAAACAAAAATAACAGATAAAATTGTTGGCCAAAAATCCACGTTTTTTTATGACTTCAAAAGCGAATTGTTTGTCCATTTCGCAACCGATCGCAAAAAGGATACCCATTTCGGAATGAGGGCTAAAATGTGCTTCGATCTGCGTCCCAGGTTTTGAAATCCAAAAAAAAGTTGGATCTCGATTTTTGAAAATATTGTAAGGGGTACCATCACAAAATTTTTAAAAATCGAGATTTTATTTTTTGTTCGGCTTTTGAAAACTTTAGATGCAGATTTGAGCAGAGAAATGCCCTGATTCCAGAAAGGTATTCCACTCCCGGATCGGCTGCGAAATGGCCATAATATTCGCAACAGAATGTGTAAAAAAACGAGAAAATAAAAACAAAAATAACAGATAAAATTGTTGGCCAAAAATCCACGTTTTTTTATGACTTCAAAAGCGAATTGTTTGTCCATTTCGCAACCGATCGCAAAAAGGATACCCATTTCGGAATGAGGGCTAAAATGTGCTTCGATCTGCGTCCCAGGTTTTTGAAATCCGAAAAAAAGTTGGATCTCGATTTTTGAAAATATTGTAAGGGGTACCATCACAAAATTTTTAAAAATCGAGATTTTATTTTTTGTTCGGCTTTTGAAAACTTTAGATGCAGATTTGAGCAGAGAAATGCCCTGATTCCAGAAAGGTATTCCACTCCCGGATCGGCTGCGAAATGGCCATAATATTCGCAACAGAGTGTGTAAAAAAACGAGAAAATAAAAACAAAAATAACAGATAAAATTGTTGGCCAAAAATCCACGTTTTTTTATGACTTCAAAAGCGAATTGTTTGTCCATTTCGCAACCGATCGCAAAAGGATACCCATTTCGGAATGAGGGCTAAAATGTGCTTCGATCTGCGTCCCAGGTTTTTGAAATCCAAAAAAAGTTGGATCTCGATTTTTGAAAATATTGTAAGGGGTACCATCACAAAATTTTTAAAAAATCGAGATTTTATTTTTTGTTCGGCTTTTGAAAACTTTAGATGCAGATTTGAGCAGAGAAATGCCCTGATTCCAGAAAGGTATTCCACTCCCGGATCGGCTGCGAAATGGCCATAATATTCGCAACAGAATGTGTAAAAAAACGAGAAAATAAAAACAAAAATAACAGATAAAATTGTTGGCCAAAAATCCACGTTTTTTTATGACTTCAAAAGCGAATTGTTTGTCCATTTCGCAACCGATCGCAAAAAGGATACCCATTTCGGAATGAGGGCTAAAACGTGCTTCGATCTGCGTCCCAGGTTTTTGAAATCCAAAAAAAGTTGGATCTCGATTTTTGAAAATATTGTAAGGGGTACCATCACAAAATTTTTAAAAAATCGAGATTTTATTTTTTGTTCGGCTTTTGAAAACTTTAGATGCAGATTTGAGCAGAGAAATGCCCTGATTCCAGAAAGGTATTCCACTCCCGGATCGGCTGCGAAATGGCCATAATATTCGCAACAGAGTGTGTAAAAAAACGAGAAAATAAAAACAAAAATAACAGATAAAATTGTTGGCCAAAAATCCACGTTTTTTTATGACTTCAAAAGCGAATTGTTTGTCCATTTCGCAACCGATCGCAAAAAGGATACCCATTTCGGAATGAGGGCTAAAATGTGCTTCGATCTGCGTCCCAGGTTTTTGAAATCCAAAAAAAAAGTTGAATCTCGATTTTTGAAAATATTGTAAGGGGTACCATCACAAAATTTTTAAAAAATCGAGATTTTTTTTTTTGTTTGGCTTTTGAAAACTTTAGATGCAGATTTGAGCAGAGAAATGCCCTGATTCCAGAAAGGTATTCCCCTCCCGGATCGGCTGCGAAATGGCCATAATATTCGGAACAGAGTGTGTAAAAAAACGAGAAAATAAAAACAAAAATAACAGATAAAATTGTTGGCCAAAAATCCACGTTTTTTTATGACTTCAAAAGCGAATTGTTTGTCCATTTCGCAACCGATCGCAAAAGGATACCCATTTCGGAATGAGGGCTAAAATGTGCTTCGATCTGCGTCCCAGGTTTTTGAAATCCGAAAAAAAGTTGGATCTCGATTTTTGAAAATATTGTAAGGGGTACCATCACAAAATTTTTAAAAAATCGAGATTTTTTTTTTTGTTTGGCTTTTGAAAACTTTAGATGCAGATTTGAGCAGAGAAATGCCCTGATTCCAGAAAGGTATTCCCCTCCCGGATCGGCTGCGAAATGGCCATAATATTCGGAACAGAGTGTGTAAAAAAACGAGAAAATAAAAACAAAAATAACAGATAAAATTGTTGGCCAAAAATCCACGTTTTTTTATGACTTCAAAAGCGAATTGTTTGTCCATTTCGCAGCCGATCGCAAAAAGGATACCCATTTCGGAATGAGGGCTAAAATGTGCTTCGATCTGCGTCCCAGGTTTTGAAATCCAAAAAAAGTTGAATCTCGATTTTTGAAAATATTGTAAGGGGTACCATCACAAAATTTTTAAAAAATCGAGATTTTATTTTTTGTTCGGCTTTTGAAAACTTTAGATGCAGATTTGAGCAGAGAAATGCCCTGATTCCAGAAAGGTATTCCACTCCCGGATCGGCTGCGAAATGGCCATAATATTCGCAACAGAATGTGTAAAAAAACGAGAAAATAAAAACAAAAATAACAGATAAAATTGTTGGCCAAAAATCCACGTTTTTTTATGACTTCAAAAGCGAATTGTTTGTCCATTTCGCAACCGATCGCAAAAAGGATACCCATTTCGGAATGAGGGCTAAAATGTGCTTCGATCTGCGTCCCAGGTTTTTGAAATCCAAAAAAAAGTTGGATCTCGATTTTGAAAATATTGTAAGGGGTACCATCACAAAATTTTTAAAAAATCGAGATTTTATTTTTTGTTCGGCTTTTGAAAACTTTAGATGCAGATTTGAGCAGAGAAATGCCCTGATTCCAGAAAGGTATTCCCCTCCCGGATCGGCTGCGAAATGGCCATAATATTCGGAACAGAATGTGTAAAAAAACGAGAAAATAAAAACAAAAATAACAGATAAAATTGTTGGCCAAAAATCCACGTTTTTTTATGACTTCAAAAGCGAATTGTTTGTCCATTTCGCAACCGATCGCAAAAAGGATACCCATTTCGGAATGAGGGCTAAAATGTGCTTCGATCTGCGTCCCAGGTTTTGAAATCCAAAAAAAAGTTGAATCTCGATTTTTGAAAATATTGTAAGGGGTACCATCACAAAATTTTTAAAAAATCGAGATTTTATTTTTTGTTCGGCTTTTGAAAACTTTAGATGCAGATTTGAGCAGAGAAATGCCCTGATTCCAGAAAGGTATTCCACTCCCGGATCGGCTGCGAAATGGCCATAATATTCGCAACAGAATGTGTAAAAAAACGAGAAAATAAAAACAAAAATAACAGATAAAATTGTTGGCCAAAAATCCACGTTTTTTTATGACTTCAAAAGCGAATTGTTTGTCCATTTCGCAACCGATCGCAAAAAGGATACCCATTTCGGAATGAGGGCTAAAATGTGCTTCGATCTGCGTCCCAGGTTTTGAAATCCGAAAAAAAGTTGAATCTCGATTTTTGAAAATATTGTAAGGGGTACCATCACAAAATTTTTAAAAAATCGAGATTTTATTTTTTGTTCGGCTTTTGAAAACTTTAGATGCAGATTTGAGCAGAGAAATGCCCTGATTCCAGAAAGGTATTCCACTCCCGGATCGGCTGCGAAATGGCCATAATATTCGCAACAGAATGTGTAAAAAAACGAGAAAATAAAAACAAAAATAACAGATAAAATTGTTGGCCAAAAATCCACGTTTTTTTATGACTTCAAAAGCGAATTGTTTGTCCATTTCGCAACCGATCGCAAAAAGGATACCCATTTCGGAATGAGGGCTAAAATGTGCTTCGATCTGCGTCCCAGGTTTTTGAAATCAAAAAAAGTTGAATCTCGATTTTTGAAAATATTGTAAGGGGTACCATCACAAAATTTTTAAAAAATCGAGATTTTATTTTTTGTTCGGCTTTTGAAAACTTTAGATGCAGATTTGAGCAGAGAAATGCCCTGATTCCAGAAAGGTATTCCACTCCCGGATCGGCTGCGAAATGGCCATAATATTCGCAACAGAGTGTGTAAAAAAACGAGAAAATAAAAACAAAAATAACAGATAAAATTGTTGGCCAAAAATCCACGTTTTTTTATGACTTCAAAAGCGAATTGTTTGTCCATTTCGCAACCGATCGCAAAAAGGATACCCATTTCGGAATGAGGGCTAAAATGTGCTTCGATCTGCGTCCCAGGTTTTTGAAATCCAAAAAAAAAGTTGAATCTCGATTTTTGAAAATATTGTAAGGGGTACCATCACAAAATTTTTAAAAAATCGAGATTTTATTTTTTGTTCGGCTTTTGAAAACTTTAGATGCAGATTTGAGCAGAGAAATGCCCTGATTCCAGAAAGGTATTCCACTCCCGGATCGGCTGCGAAATGGCCATAATATTCGCAACAGAGTGTGTAAAAAAACGAGAAAATAAAAACAAAAATAACAGATAAAATTGTTGGCCAAAAATCCACGTTTTTTTATGACTTCAAAAGCGAATTGTTTGTCCATTTCGCAACCGATCGCAAAAGGATACCCATTTCGGAATGAGGGCTAAAATGTGCTTCGATCTGCGTCCCAGGTTTTTGAAATCCAAAAAAAAAGTTGAATCTCGATTTTTGAAAATATTGTAAGGGGTACCATCACAAAATTTTTCAAAAATCGAGATTTTATTTTTTGTTCGGCTTTTGAAAACTTTAGATGCAGATTTGAGCAGAGAAATGCCCTGATTCCAGAAAGGTATTCCACTCCCGGATCGGCTGCGAAATGGCCATAATATTCGCAACAGAATGTGTAAAAAAACGAGAAAATAAAAACAAAAATAACAGATAAAATTGTTGGCCAAAAATCCACGTTTTTTTATGACTTCAAAAGCGAATTGTTTGTCCATTTCGCAACCGATCGCAAAAAGGATACCCATTTCGGAATGAGGGCTAAAATGTGCTTCGATCTGCGTCCCAGGTTTTTGAAATCCAAAAAAAAAGTTGAATCTCGATTTTTGAAAATATTGTAAGGGGTACCATCACAAAATTTTTAAAAAATCGAGATTTTATTTTTTGTTCGGCTTTTGAAAACTTTAGATGCAGATTTGAGCAGAGAAATGCCCTGATTCCAGAAAGGTATTCCCCTCCCGGATCGGCTGCGAAATGGCCATAATATTCGCAACAGAGTGTGTAAAAAAACGAGAAAATAAAAACAAAAATAACAGATAAAATTGTTGGCCAAAAATCCACGTTTTTTTATGACTTCAAAAGCGAATTGTTTGTCCATTTCGCAACCGATCGCAAAAGGATACCCATTTCGGAATGAGGGCTAAAATGTGCTTCGATCTGCGTCCCAGGTTTTTGAAATCAAAAAAAAGTTGAATCTCGATTTTTGAAAATATTGTAAGGGGTACCATCACAAAATTTTTAAAAAATCGAGATTTTATTTTTTGTTCGGCTTTTGAAAACTTTAGATGCAGATTTGAGCAGAGAAATGCCCTGATTCCAGAAAGGTATTCCACTCCCGGATCGGCTGCGAAATGGCCATAATATTCGCAACAGAGTGTGTAAAAAAACGAGAAAATAAAAACAAAAATAACAGATAAAATTGTTGGCCAAAAATCCACGTTTTTTTATGACTTCAAAAGCGAATTGTTTGTCCATTTCGCAACCGATCGCAAAAAGGATACCCATTTCGGAATGAGGGCTAAAATGTGCTTCGATCTGCGTCCCAGGTTTTGAAAATCCAAAAAAAGTTGAATCTCGATTTTTGAAAATATTGTAAGGGGTACCATCACAAAATTTTTAAAAAATCGAGATTTTATTTTTTGTTCGGCTTTTGAAAACTTTAGATGCAGATTTGAGCAGAGAAATGCCCTGATTCCAGAAAGGTATTCCACTCCCGGATCGGCTGCGAAATGGCCATAATATTCGCAACAGAGTGTGTAAAAAAACGAGAAAATAAAAACAAAAATAACAGATAAAATTGTTGGCCAAAAATCCACGTTTTTTTATGACTTCAAAAGCGAATTGTTTGTCCATTTCGCAACCGATCGCAAAAAGGATACCCATTTCGGAATGAGGGCTAAAATGTGCTTCGATCTGCGTCCCAGGTTTTTGAAATCCAAAAAAAGTTGAATCTCGATTTTTGAAAATATTGTAAGGGGTACCATCACAAAATTTTTAAAAAATCGAGATTTTATTTTTTGTTCGGCTTTTGAAAACTTTAGATGCAGATTTGAGCAGAGAAATGCCCTGATTCCAGAAAGGTATTCCACTCCCGGATCGGCTGCGAAATGGCCATAATATTCGCAACAGAGTGTGTAAAAAAACGAGAAAATAAAAACAAAAATAACAGATAAAATTGTTGGCAAAAATCCACGTTTTTTTATGACTTCAAAAGCGAATTGTTTGTCCATTTCGCAACCGATCGCAAAAAGGATACCCATTTCGGAATGAGGGCTAAAATGTGCTTCGATCTGCGTCCCAGGTTTTTGAAATCCAAAAAAAAAGTTGAATCTCGATTTTTGAAAATATTGTAAGGGGTACCATCACAAAATTTTTAAAAAATCGAGATTTTATTTTTTGTTCGGCTTTTGAAAACTTTAGATGCAGATTTGAGCAGAGAAATGCCCTGATTCCAGAAAGGTATTCCCCTCCCGGATCGGCTGCGAAATGGCCATAATATTCGCAACAGAGTGTGTAAAAAAACGAGAAAATAAAAACAAAAATAACAGATAAAATTGTTGGCCAAAAATCCACGTTTTTTTATGACTTCAAAAGCGAATTGTTTGTCCATTTCGCAACCGATCGCAAAAAGGATACCCATTTCGGAATGAGGGCTAAAATGTGCTTCGATCTGCGTCCCAGGTTTTTGAAATCCAAAAAAAAGTTGGATCTCGATTTTTGAAAATATTGTAAGGGGTACCATCACAAAATTTTTAAAAAATCGAGATTTTATTTTTTGTTCGGCTTTTGAAAACTTTAGATGCAGATTTGAGCAGAGAAATGCCCTGATTCCAGAAAGGTATTCCACTCCCGGATCGGCTGCGAAATGGCCATAATATTCGCAACAGAATGTGTAAAAAAACGAGAAAATAAAAACAAAAATAACAGATAAAATTGTTGGCCAAAAATCCACGTTTTTTTATGACTTCAAAAGCGAATTGTTTGTCCATTTCGCAACCGATCGCAAAAAGGATACCCATTTCGGAATGAGGGCTAAAATGTGCTTCGATCTGCGTCCCAGGTTTTTGAAATCCAAAAAAAAGTTGGATCTCGATTTTTGAAAATATTGTAAGGGGTACCATCACAAAATTTTTAAAAAATCGAGATTTTATTTTTTGTTCGGCTTTTGAAAACTTTAGATGCAGATTTGAGCAGAGAAATGCCCTGATTCCAGAAAGGTATTCCACTCCCGGATCGGCTGCGAAATGGCCATAATATTCGCAACAGAATGTGTAAAAAAACGAGAAAATAAAAACAAAAATAACAGATAAAATTGTTGGCCAAAAATCCACGTTTTTTTATGACTTCAAAAGCGAATTGTTTGTCCATTTCGCAACCGATCGCAAAAAGGATACCCATTTCGGAATGAGGGCTAAAATGTGCTTCGATCTGCGTCCCAGGTTTTTGAAATCCAAAAAAAAGTTGAATCTCGATTTTTGAAAATATTGTAAGGGGTACCATCACAAAATTTTTAAAAAATCGAGATTTTATTTTTTGTTCGGCTTTTGAAAACTTTAGATGCAGATTTGAGCAGAGAAATGCCCTGATTCCAGAAAGGTATTCCACTCCCGGATCGGCTGCGAAATGGCCATAATATTCGCAACAGAATGTGTAAAAAAACGAGAAAATAAAAACAAAAATAACAGATAAAATTGTTGGCCAAAAATCCACGTTTTTTTATGACTTCAAAAGCGAATTGTTTGTCCATTTCGCAACCGATCGCAAAAAGGATACCCATTTCGGAATGAGGGCTAAAATGTGCTTCGATCTGCGTCCCAGGTTTTTGAAATCCAAAAAAAGTTGGATCTCGATTTTTGAAAATATTGTAAGGGGTACCATCACAAAATTTTAAAAAATCGAGATTTTATTTTTTGTTCGGCTTTTGAAAACTTTAGATGCAGATTTGAGCAGAGAAATGCCCTGATTCCAGAAAGGTATTCCACTCCCGGATCGGCTGCGAAATGGCCATAATATTCGCAACAGAGTGTGTAAAAAAACGAGAAAATAAAAACAAAAATAACAGATAAAATTGTTGGCCAAAAATCCACGTTTTTTATGACTTCAAAAGCGAATTGTTTGTCCATTTCGCAACCGATCGCAAAAAAGGATACCCATTTCGGAATGAGGGCTAAAATGTGCTTCGATCTGCGTCCCAGGTTTTTGAAATCCAAAAAAAAAGTTGAATCTCGATTTTTGAAAATATTGTAAGGGGTACCATCACAAAATTTTTAAAAAATCGAGATTTTATTTTTTGTTCGGCTTTTGAAAACTTTAGATGCAGATTTGAGCAGAGAAATGCCCTGATTCCAGAAAGGTATTCCACTCCCGGATCGGCTGCGAAATGGCCATAATATTCGCAACAGAGTGTGTAAAAAAACGAGAAAATAAAAACAAAAATAACAGATAAAATTGTTGGCCAAAAATCCACGTTTTTTTATGACTTCAAAAGCGAATTGTTTGTCCATTTCGCAACCGATCGCAAAAAGGATACCCATTTCGGAATGAGGGCTAAAATGTGCTTCGATCTGCGTCCCAGGTTTTTGAAATCCAAAAAAAAAGTTGGATCTCGATTTTTGAAAATATTGTAAGGGGTACCATCACAAAATTTTTAAAAAATCGAGATTTTATTTTTTGTTCGGCTTTTGAAAACTTTAGATGCAGATTTGAGCAGAGAAATGCCCTGATTCCAGAAAGGTATTCCCCTCCCGGATCGGCTGCGAAATGGCCATAATATTCGCAACAGAGTGTGTAAAAAAACGAGAAAATAAAAACAAAAATAACAGATAAAATTGTTGGCCAAAAATCCACGTTTTTTTATGACTTCAAAAGCGAATTGTTTGTCCATTTCGCAACCGATCGCAAAAAGGATACCCATTTCGGAATGAGGGCTAAAATGTGCTTCGATCTGCGTCCCAGGTTTTTGAAATCCAAAAAAAGTTGAATCTCGATTTTTGAAAATATTGTAAGGGGTACCATCACAAAATTTTAAAAAATCGAGATTTTATTTTTTGTTCGGCTTTTGAAAACTTTAGATGCAGATTTGAGCAGAGAAATGCCCTGATTCCAGAAAGGTATTCCCTCCCGGATCGGCTGCGAAATGGCCATAATATTCGCAACAGAGTGTGTAAAAAAACGAGAAAATAAAAACAAAAATAACAGATAAAATTGTTGGCCAAAAATCCACGTTTTTTTATGACTTCAAAAGCGAATTGTTTGTCCATTTCGCAACCGATCGCAAAAAGGATACCCATTTCGGAATGAGGGCTAAAATATGCTTCGATCTGCGTCCCAGGTTTTTGAAATCAAAAAAAGTTGAATCTCGATTTTTGAAAATATTGTAAGGGGTACCATCACAAAATTTTTAAAAATCGAGATTTTATTTTTTGTTCGGCTTTTGAAAACTTTAGATGCAGATTTGAGCAGAGAAATGCCCTGATTCCAGAAAGGTATTCCCCTCCCGGATCGGCTGCGAAATGGCCATAATATTCGCAACAGAGTGTGTAAAAAAACGAGAAAATAAAAACAAAAATAACAGATAAAATTGTTGGCCAAAAATCCACGTTTTTTTATGACTTCAAAAGCGAATTGTTTGTCCATTTCGCAACCGATCGCAAAAAGGATACCCATTTCGGAATGAGGGCTAAAATGTGCTTCGATCTGCGTCCCAGGTTTTTGAAATCCGAAAAAAAAGTTGGATCTCGATTTTTGAAAATATTGTAAGGGGTACCATCACAAAATTTTTAAAAAATCGAGATTTTATTTTTTGTTCGGCTTTTGAAAACTTTAGATGCAGATTTGAGCAGAGAAATGCCCTGATTCCAGAAAGGTATTCCACTCCCGGATCGGCTGCGAAATGGCCATAATATTCGCAACAGAGTGTGTAAAAAAACGAGAAAATAAAAACAAAAATAACAGATAAAATTGTTGGCCAAAAATCCACGTTTTTTTATGACTTCAAAAGCGAATTGTTTGTCCATTTCGCAACCGATCGCAAAAAGGATACCCATTTCGGAATGAGGGCTAAAGTGTGCTTCGATCTGCGTCCCAGGTTTTTGAAATCCGAAAAAAAAGTTGGATCTCGATTTTTGAAAATATTGTAAGGGGTACCATCACAAAATTTTTAAAAAATCGAGATTTTATTTTTTGTTCGGCTTTTGAAAACTTTAGATGCAGATTTGAGCAGAGAAATGCCCTGATTCCAGAAAGGTATTCCACTCCCGGATCGGCTGCGAAATGGCCATAATATTCGCAACAGAGTGTGTAAAAAAACGAGAAAATAAAAACAAAAATAACAGATAAAATTGTTGGCCAAAAATCCACGTTTTTTTATGACTTCAAAAGCGAATTGTTTGTCCATTTCGCAACCGATCGCAAAAAGGATACCCATTTCGGAATGAGGGCTAAAATGTGCTTCGATCTGCGTCCCAGGTTTTTGAAATCCGAAAAAAAAGTTGGATCTCGATTTTTGAAAATATTGTAAGGGGTACCATCACAAAATTTTTAAAAAATCGAGATTTTATTTTTTGTTCGGCTTTTGAAAACTTTAGATGCAGATTTGAGCAGAGAAATGCCCTGATTCCAGAAAGGTATTCCACTCCCGGATCGGCTGCGAAATGGCCATAATATTCGCAACAGAGTGTGTAAAAAAACGAGAAAATAAAAACAAAAATAACAGATAAAATTGTTGGCCAAAAATCCACGTTTTTTATGACTTCAAAAGCGAATTGTTTGTCCATTTCGCAACCGATCGCAAAAAGGATACCCATTTCGGAATGAGGGCTAAAATGTGCTTCGATCTGCGTCCCAGGTTTTTGAAATCCGAAAAAAAAGTTGGATCTCGATTTTTGAAAATATTGTAAGGGGTACCATCACAAAATTTTTAAAAATCGAGATTTTATTTTTTGTTCGGCTTTTGAAAACTTTAGATGCAGATTTGAGCAGAGAAATGCCCTGATTCCAGAAAGGTATTCCACTCCCGGATCGGCTGCGAAATGGCCATAATATTCGCAACAGAATGTGTAAAAAAACGAGAAAATAAAAACAAAAATAACAGATAAAATTGTTGGCCAAAAATCCACGTTTTTTTATGACTTCAAAAGCGAATTGTTTGTCCATTTCGCAACCGATCGCAAAAAGGATACCCATTTCGGAATGAGGGCTAAAATGTGCTTCGATCTGCGTCCCAGGTTTTTGAAATCCAAAAAAAAGTTGAATCTCGATTTTTTGAAAATATTGTAAGGGGTACCATCACAAAATTTTTAAAAAATCGAGATTTTATTATTTGTTCGGCTTTTGAAAACTTTAGATGCAGATTTGAGCAGAGAAATGCCCTGATTCCAGAAAGGTATTCCACTCCCGGATCGGCTGCGAAATGGCCATAATATTCGCAACAGAGTGTGTAAAAAAACGAGAAAATAAAAACAAAAATAACAGATAAAATTGTTGGCCAAAAATCCACGTTTTTTTATGACTTCAAAAGCGAATTGTTTGTCCATTTCGCAACCGATCGCAAAAAGGATACCCATTTCGGAATGAGGGCTAAAATGTGCTTCGATCTGCGTCCCAGGTTTTTGAAATCAAAAAAAGTTGGATCTCGATTTTTGAAAATATTGTAAGGGGTACCATCACAAAATTTTTAAAAAATCGAGATTTTATTATTTGTTCGGCTTTTGAAAACTTTAGATGCAGATTTGAGCAGAGAAATGCCCTGATTCCAGAAAGGTATTCCACTCCCGGATCGGCTGCGAAATGGCCATAATATTCGCAACAGAATGTGTAAAAAACGAGAAAATAAAAACAAAAATAACAGATAAAATTGTTGGCCAAAAATCCACGTTTTTTTATGACTTCAAAAGCGAATTGTTTGTCCATTTCGCAACCGATCGCAAAAAGGATACCCATTTCGGAATGAGGGCTAAAATGTGCTTCGATCTGCGTCCCAGGTTTTTGAAATCCGAAAAAAAAGTTGGATCTCGATTTTTGAAAATATTGTAAGGGGTACCATCACAAAATTTTTCAAAAATCGAGATTTTATTATTTGTTCGGCTTTTGAAAACTTTAGATGCAGATTTGAGCAGAGAAATGCCCTGATTCCAGAAAGGTATTCCACTCCCGGATCAGCTGCGAAATGGCCATAATATTCGCAACAGAGTGTGTAAAAAAACGAGAAAATAAAAACAAAAATAACAGATAAAATTGTTGGCCAAAAATCCACGTTTTTTTATGACTTCAAAAGCGAATTGTTTGTCCATTTCGCAACCGATCGCAAAAAGGATACCCATTTCGGAATGAGGGCTAAAATGTGCTTCGATCTGGGTCCCAGGTTTTTGAAATCCGAAAAAAAAGTTGGATCTCGATTTTTGAAAATATTGTAAGGGGTACCATCACAAAATTTTTAAAAAATCGAGATTTTATTTTTTGTTCGGCTTTTGAAAACTTTAGATGCAGATTTGAGCAGAGAAATGCCCTGATTCCAGAAAGGTATTCCCCTCCCGGATCGGCTGCGAAATGGCCATAATATTCGCAACAGAATGTGTAAAAAAACGAGAAAATAAAAACAAAAATAACAGATAAAATTGTTGGCCAAAAATCCACGTTTTTTTATGACTTCAAAAGCGAATTGTTTGTCCATTTCGCAACCGATCGCAAAAAGGATACCCATTTCGGAATGAGGGCTAAAATGTGCTTCGATCTGCGTCCCAGGTTTTTGAAATCCGAAAAAAAAGTTGGATCTCGATTTTTGAAAATATTGTAAGGGGTACCATCACAAAATTTTTAAAAAATCGAGATTTTATTATTTGTTCGGCTTTTGAAAACTTTAGATGCAGATTTGAGCAGAGAAATGCCCTGATTCCAGAAAGGTATTCCACTCCCGGATCGGCCGCGAAATGGCCTTAATATTCGCAACAGAATGTGTAAAAAAACGAGAAAATAAAAACAAAAATAACAGATAAAATTGTTGGCCAAAAATCCACGTTTTTTTATGACTTCAAAAGCGAATTGTTTGTCCATTTCGCAACCGATCGCAAAAAGGATACCCATTTCGGAATGAGAGCTAAAGTGTGCTTCGATCTGGGTCCCAGGTTTTGAAATCCGAAAAAAAGTTGGATCTCGATTTTTGAAAATATTGTAAGGGTACCATCACAAAATTTTTCAAAAATCGAGATTTTATTTTTTGTTTGGCCTTTGAAAACTTTAGACGCAGATTTGAGCAGAAAAATGCGCTGATTTCAAAAAGGTATTACACTCCGAGATCGGCTGCGAAATGGCCATAATATTCGCAACAGAATGTGTAAAAAAACGAGAAAATAAAAACAAAAATAACAGAGAAAACTTTTGGTCCAATACCCCACATTTGCGGCGGCTTTAAAAGCGTTTATTTCGGCCGATCGTAAAAAGGATTGCCACTTCCAAACCAGGGCTTAAATTAGCTTTTATCCCCGCCCAAACTTTTGAAAAACCGAACGAAAAGATATTTTTTTATATTATATTATTTATATTATTGCTGCGTAACTACCATTTTACATTCCCAGAATGGCTGTCAGGAAAATAAACTGTGTAAGAACTTCTTTGCTTTATCGTGCCATCCTGCAACATCCTGGACATCAACAGTTTCATCGCAGTTATCCTGCAATATTCCGGACATCACCAGCTTCATCGTGTTCGTCCTGCGACATCCTGAACCTCGGCATCTTCATCGTCTTTGTCCTGCAACATCCTGGATATCATCAGCTTCATCGTGTTTATCCTGCAATATCCTGGACATCAACAGCTTTACCGTATTCATCCTGGACATCAACAGCAGATCTTGATCGTGTTCATCTTGCAACAACATCCTGGATCTCAGCTGCTTAATCGTGCCCATCACGCCAAACCCTGGACATCACGTGGTCTTACCTTCAAGGACATGCAAGCAAATCAATGCCATCTTATTCTGTAAATCAAAAATGAATAAATTATAATAAAAGGATATGCTATGTGTCTTATTATGGGCCAAATGGATATTATTTAGCGCCTACGGGATAGGCAAAACTTTTTAGGCTTGCTCGTCGAAGAATAATTTCCAGTTGCGCGCCTCTAGGCGATTTTTGGCCGTAGTCGTCGTCCAAATGTAAACAAAGGCTGGAAAAATGTAAACAAAGGTTGCTGGCCGACCAAAAACTTTGGCATACTTGTTCGGATTCCTTTGCTGTAGCTCGAAGGACGTTGTAGTCCTGATTCCGAAACGGTAAATCTTTCCAAGATCGGTTCAGAAATGACAAAGATATGAGCGTTTAAAGTCGTTGGCCAAATGTAAACAAAGCTACAGGCGCAAACGCTGGAGAGGATTAGAGACTAGAGAGATATAGTTACTACAGTAACTATTAGGGAAGGAGAGGCTTCCAACATCATTTCTTGGATGTGGACGATACTGGCGAACTTTGGGCCTATTTCGCTGCGACATGCGACTTTCCAAGCACTTGGCGGCGCTACTGCGTCGCCGTCAATCTCGACAACGATAAGCTGAAAATCTTTTGATTGTAATAATAATAATCCTGCGGCGAGATACTTGAGTCGATATATTGCTGTTTAGGGCTGCCACTAGGTGCTCCACCAGATGCTCCTTGAGATGCTCCACCAGATGCTCTCCTAGCTGTTCCTCCAGATGCTTCACCAAATCCTCCTCTAGGTGTTGCTCCATATGCTTCTCCACGTGATCCTTAAGGTGCTGCAGGTACTGCTCCAGACGCTGTTATAGATTAGTCCAGATTAGTTATAGTAGATGTAGTCCATCCAGTGTACTGAATCGCTTGTGGAATCTGAAAAATAAATGGAAAAGAATGTAAATACTGTGTTTTGTTTGGGAAGGAATATTTTCAGGTTCATCATGGGGTTAACTTGGCCAAAATAGAATTCCCTCGCATTTGGTTACGGCTAAGCAGCTAACAATGTCATGAACCAATTCTTTTCGTGGATTAATAGAAAAGATCCAACCACGCAAACGTGGACGTCGTGTCCTTAAAAGAAGCAAAACATCTATCGAAATCCAACCTGGCAGGACGGCAAAAGTAGCCCCTCGCGATATGCAACACAAAAACGCAAACCCGTTGCGGCCGAATTTCTCGGATTTCGCTTGTGCCAAAAACTGAGGTACTAAGCGAACAGGAACGATCAGCAGGCGGCGCAGTGACGTCACAGGAGCCAAAGTCAGAAATTTTGAAAGTACCATCTCTAGTAGAAGAGTGGGGACCAGGCGGTAGAGCAAGGGGGACAAATATGCTAATTTTAATGATGGCCGCCGCCTCCCCTCCTTTTCCTACTTACAGGAAGGGCTTTCCCATTTACACTCCATGGGGGAGAGGGAGTTATCGATATATCCTATTCATATCGCATAACGGGGATTACTGGGAAAGGCAACAACAACCACATGGGGATCGAGCTGATCCCAACTAATGGGACAAAATCCAGAAATTGATTGGCCGATTTTAAAAAGCGAATTTCTCGGCTATTCCTGTATCGATTTTGGATCTGCACCTACCAAACTACTCGGAAGGACATTCCTATAGGACATTAGTTGAATGCTGATTCCGAAATGGTTGCGGCTGCAGAAAGGGCCATAATATTCGATTTTGAAATCCCAGCCCACGTGGTGGCCAGCAGCCTTTGTTTACATTTGGCCGACGACTTTAAACGCTCGTATCTTTGGCTATTCCTGAACCGATTTTGGAATGGACCTTGCAACTTCTCGGAAGCAGCATTCCTATATCCTTCGATCTGCAGCAAAATAATGTTGATATCCAAATCAACTCGATAGGGCCATAATATGATTTTGAGGTCGGCCAGCAACCTTTGTTTACATTTTTCCAGCCTTTGTTTACATTTAGACGACGACTTTAAAAGCTCATAATTTGGCCATTCCTGAACCGATTTTGGATCTGCACCTACCAAACGACTCGGAAGGACATTGTCCTTCGATTTGCGTCAAAAGAATTTGAAATCTGAACAAATGTGCCAAAGTTTTAGGCGGCGAGCAACCTTTGTTTACATTTTTCCAGCCTTTGTTACATTTAGACGACGACTTTAAAAGCTCATAATTTGGCCATTCCTGAACCGATTTTGGATCTGCACCTACCAAACGACTCGGAAGGACATTGTCCTTCGATTTGCGTCCTCGGCAAAAAAAAAAAAAAGGCCAGGACCCTTTTTTACATTTTTCCAGCCTGTCTTTACATTTAGACGACGACTTTGAAAGCTTATAATTTGGCTATTCCTGAACCGAATCCTGGAACTATTCTCCGTTAATCTGCGTTTAAATCTCAAAATCGAATATTTTTTCCGCTGCTGCCAAAAGCTGCTGATAGAGCCGTTGCCGAAGTGAGGGAGTCCAGGATATGGAGGACTTTTTTTCCTTGCGGAGGCCATATTTCGGCCAATTCCCATCCGATCCTTAAGCCAAGACAAGATTCTGAATCCTGAAACTATCCATTAATCTTCTCCATTAAACTTCTCCATTAATCTGTGTTTAAATCTAATATTTTTTCCGTTTCCAAATCGAAATGGCCGGGACACATCAGAAACAGTTTACGGAAATTACAGATTCCGGCAAAAGGCCGATACCAATTTTGGTAACGTCGATCAATGAGGTTTAAACGGGTTAGGCGCATATCTTGGCCATTTCGCAACCGATGCTATGTTGGGCCCACGTCGCACCTAAAAAGGTTTCCCCTTAAATAAAACACACAGTTTAATTATTTGTATTTATTCTTTCAAACAGTTTACAAAGTTTTATTAATTGTTTCTGCGTCTGCTTGATAGACCTGCAGCATCTTCCAGCATCCTGCAGCATCCTCCAGCATCCTCCAGCATCCTCCAGCATCCTCTAGCATCCTCCAGCATCCTCCAGCATCCTCCAGCATCCTCCAGCATCCTCCAACATCCTCCAGCATCCTTCAGCATCCTCCAGCATCCTCCAGCATCCTCCAGCATCCTCCAGCATCCTCCAGCATCCTCCAGCATCCACCAGCATTCACTAGCCTCAAGACTCCAGCATGATCGTCCCTTCATGATGCGGACACATATAAAATCCTGAAAGATAAGTTCATGGGAAGGTAAGAAACTTTTTAAAGAAAATAAAATATTGTTTCAAGCTCACCATAGTTTCCAATTCACAGGTGACTGGGATTGAACCAAATGCAGCACATCGACTCAAGAGGATCGCCACACGATAATCTCTTACAACCAGGAGAGGATCTTTAGCTTCCCGTTGTCCTGGAACATTGCTCCTGGAACAGGGACCATCGGGTCAGCAGCCGTGCATTTTCCCAAGTAGCCTTGCTCCTTTTTCCGATTAGTTGAAGTTGTTGTAGTCCAGTTTTCATTTGTGATATCTGAAAAATAATATAAAATAAATATGTGGAAGCATAAACATTGTGTTTTGATTGGGAAGGTGGGAGTAATTGGCGGCGACGCAGTTGCTCCATATGTCGCAGCGAAGGAGGCCCCTGTCTCGCAGGCACTCGTCCACATCCAAGAGATGGCTGGAACGTCTCCTCCCCCAGTAGTTACGGTCGCTCCTTTTTTTTTTGTTCGGCTTTTGAAAACTTTAGATGCAGATTTGAGCAGAGAAATGCCCTGATTCCAGAAAGGTATTCCACTCCCGGATCGGCCGCGAAATGGCCTTAATATTTGCAACAGAATGTGTAAAAAAACGAGAAAATAAAAACAAAAATAACAGATAAAATTGTTGGCCAAAAATCCACGTTTTTTTATGACTTCAAAAGCGAATTGTTTGTCCATTTCGCAACCGATCGCAAAAAGGATACCCATTTCGGAATGAGGGCTAAAATGTGCTTCGATCTGCTTCCCAGGTTTTTGAAATCCGAAAAAAAGTTGGATCTCGATTTTTGAAAATATTGTAAGGGGTACCATCACAAAATTTTTAAAAAATCGAGATTTTATTTTTTGTTCGGCTTTTGAAAACTTTAGATGCAGATTTGAGCAGAGAAATGCCCTGATTCCAGAAAGGTATTCCACTCCCGGATCAGCTGCGAAATGGCCATAATATTAGCAACAGAGTGTGTAAAAAAACGAGAAAATAAAAACAAAAATAACAGATAAAATTGTTGGCCAAAAATCCACGTTTTTTTATGACTTCAAAAGCGAATTGTTTGTCCATTTCGCAACCGATCGCAAAAAGGATACCCATTTCGGAATGAGGGCTAAAATGTGCTTCGATCTGCGTCCCAGGTTTTTGAAATCCGAAAAAAAAGTTGGATCTCGATTTTTGAAAATATTGTAAGGGGTACCATCACAAAATTTTTCAAAAATCGAGATTTTATTATTTGTTCGGCTTTTGAAAACTTTAGATGCAGATTTGAGCAGAGAAATGCCCTGATTCCAGAAAGGTATTCCACTCCCGGATCAGCTGCGAAATGGCCATAATATTAGCAACAGAGTGTGTAAAAAAACGAGAAAATAAAAACAAAAATAACAGATAAAATTGTTGGCCAAAAATCCACGTTTTTTTATGACTTCAAAAGCGAATTGTTTGTCCATTTCGCAACCGATCGCAAAAAGGATACCCATTTCGGAATGAGGGCTAAAATGTGCTTCGATCTGCGTCCCAGGTTTTTGAAATCCGAAAAAAAAGTTGGATCTCGATTTTTGAAAATATTGTAAGGGTACCATCACAAAATTTTTAAAAAATCGAGATTTTATTTTTTGTTCGGCTTTTGAAAACTTTAGATGCAGATTTGAGCAGAGAAATGCCCTGATTCCAGAAAGGTATTCCACTCCCGGATCGGCCGCGAAATGGCCTTAATATTTGCAACAGAATGTGTAAAAAAACGAGAAAATAAAAACAAAAATAACAGATAAAATTGTTGGCCAAAAATCCACGTTTTTTTATGACTTCAAAAGCGAATTGTTTGTCCATTTCGCAACCGATCGCAAAAAGGATACCCATTTCGGAATGAGGGCTAAAGTGTGCTTCGATCTGGGTCCCAGGTTTTTAAAATCCGAAAAAAAGTTGGATCTCGATTTTTAAAATATTGTAAGGGGTACCATCACAAAATTTTTAAAAATCGAGATTTTATTTTTTGTTCGGCTTTTGAAAACTTTAGATGCAGATTTGAGCAGAGAAATGCCCTGATTCCAGAAAGGTATTCCACTCCCGGATCAGCCGCGAAATGGCCTTAATATTCGCAACAGAATGTGTAAAAAAACGAGAAAATAAAAACGAAAATAACAGATAAAATTGTTGGCCAAAAATCCACGTTTTTTTATGACTTCAAAAGCGAATTGTTTGTCCATTTCGCAACCGATCGCAAAAAGGATACCCATTTCGGAATGAGGGCTAAAATGTGCTTCGATCTGCGTCCCAGGTTTTTGAAATCCGAAAAAAAGTTGGATCTCGATTTTTGAAAATATTGTAAGGGGTACCATCACAAAATTTTTAAAAATCGAGATTTTATTTTTTTTCGGCTTTTTGAAAACTTTAGATGCAGATTTGAGCAGAGAAATGCCCTGATTCCAGAAAGGTATTCCACTCCCGGATCGGCTGCGAAATGGCCTTAATATTTGCAACAGAATGTGTAAAAAAACGAGAAAATAAAAACAAAAATAACAGATAAAATTGTTGGCCAAAAATCCACGTTTTTTATGACTTCAAAAGCGAATTGTTTGTCCATTTCGCAACCGATCGCAAAAAGGATACCCATTTCGGAATGAGGGCTAAAATGTGCTTCGATCTGCGTCCCAGGTTTTTGAAATCCGAAAAAAAGTTGGATCTCGATTTTTGAAAATATTGTAAGGGGTACCATCACAAAATTTTTAAAAAATCGAGATTTTATTTTTTTTCGGCTTTTGAAAACTTTAGATGCAGATTTGAGCAGAGAAATGCCCTGATTCCAGAAAGGTATTCCACTCCCGGATCAGCTGCGAAATGGCCTTAATATTTGCAACAGAATGTGTAAAAAAACGAGAAAATAAAAACAAAAATAACAGATAAAATTGTTGGCCAAAAATCCACGTTTTTTTATGACTTCAAAAGCGAATTGTTTGTCCATTTCGCAACCGATCGCAAAAAGGATACCCATTTCGGAATGAGGGCTAAAATGTGCTTCGATCTGCTTCCCAGGTTTTTGAAATCCGAAAAAAAGTTGGATCTCGATTTTTGAAAATATTGTAAGGGGTACCATCACAAAATTTTTAAAAATCGAGATTTTATTTTTTGTTCGGCTTTTGAAAACTTTAGATGCAGATTTGAGCAGAGAAATGCCCTGATTCCAGAAAGGTATTCCACTCCCGGATCGGCCGCGAAATGGCCTTAATATTTGCAACAGAATGTGTAAAAAAACGAGAAAATAAAAACAAAAATAACAGATAAAATTGTTGGCCAAAAATCCACGTTTTTTTATGACTTCAAAAGCGAATTGTTTGTCCATTTCGCAACCGATCGCAAAAGGATACCCATTTCGGAATGAGGGCTAAAGTGTGCTTCGATCTGCGTCCCAGGTTTTTGAAATCCGAAAAAAAGTTGGATCTCGATTTTTGAAAATATTGTAAGGGGTACCATCACAAAATTTTTAAAAAATCGAGATTTTATTTTTTGTTCGGCTTTTGAAAACTTTAGATGCAGATTTGAGCAGAGAAATGCCCTGATTCCAGAAAGGTATTCCACTCCCGGATCGGCCGCGAAATGGCCTTAATATTTGCAACAGAATGTGTAAAAAAACGAGAAAATAAAAACAAAAATAACAGATAAAATTGTTGGCCAAAAATCCACGTTTTTTTATGACTTCAAAAGCGAATTGTTTGTCCATTTCGCAACCGATCGCAAAAAGGATACCCATTTCGGAATGAGGGCTAAAGTGTGCTTCGATCTGCGTCCCAGGTTTTTGAAATCCGAAAAAAAGTTGGATCTCGATTTTTGAAAATATTGTAAGGGGTACCATCACAAAATTTTTAAAAAATCGAGATTTTATTTTTTGTTCGGCTTTTGAAAACTTTAGATGCAGATTTGAGCAGAGAAATGCCCTGATTCCAGAAAGGTATTCCACTCCCGGATCGGCCGCGAAATGGCCTTAATATTTGCAACAGAATGTGTAAAAAAACGAGAAAATAAAAACAAAAATAACAGATAAAATTGTTGGCCAAAAATCCACGTTTTTTTATGACTTCAAAAGCGAATTGTTTGTCCATTTCGCAACCGATCGCAAAAAGGATACCCATTTCGGAATGAGGGCTAAAGTGTGCTTCGATCTGGGTCCCAGGTTTTTAAAATCCGAAAAAAAGTTGGATCTCGATTTTTAAAATATTGTAAGGGGTACCATCACAAAATTTTTAAAAAATCGAGATTTTATTTTTTGTTCGGCTTTTGAAAACTTTAGATGCAGATTTGAGCAGAGAAATGCCCTGATTCCAGAAAGGTATTCCACTCCCGGATCGGCCGCGAAATGGCCTTAATATTTGCAACAGAATGTGTAAAAAAACGAGAAAATAAAAACAAAAATAACAGATAAAATTGTTGGCCAAAAATCCACGTTTTTTTATGACTTCAAAAGCGAATTGTTTGTCCATTTCGCAACCGATCGCAAAAAGGATACCCATTTCGGAATGAGGGCTAAAGTGTGCTTCGATCTGGGTCCCAGGTTTTTAAAATCCGAAAAAAAAGTTGGATCTCGATTTTTGAAAATATTGTAAGGGGTACCATCACAAAATTTTTAAAAATCGAGATTTTATTTTTTGTTCGGCTTTTGAAAACTTTAGATGCAGATTTGAGCAGAGAAGTGCCCTGATTCCAGAAAGGTATTCCACTCCCGGATCGGCCGCGAAATGGCCTTAATATTTGCAACAGAATGTGTAAAAAAACGAGAAAATAAAAACAAAAATAACAGATAAAATTGTTGGCCAAAAATCCACGTTTTTTTATGACTTCAAAAGCGAATTGTTTGTCCATTTCGCAACCGATCGCAAAAGGATACCCATTTCGGAATGAGGGCTAAAGTGTGCTTCGATCTGCGTCCCAGGTTTTTGAAATCCGAAAAAAAAGTTGGATCTCGATTTTTGAAAATATTGTAATATTGTAAATATTGTACCATCACAAAATTTTTAAAAAATCGAGATTTTATTTTTTGTTCGGCTTTTGAAAACTTTAGATGCAGATTTGAGCAGAGCAATGCCCTGATTCCAGAAAGGTATTCCACTCCCGGATCGGCCGCGAAATGGCCTTAATATTTGCAACAGAATGTGTAAAAAAACGAGAAAATAAAAACAAAAATAACAGATAAAATTGTTGGCCAAAAATCCACGTTTTTTTATGACTTCAAAAGCGAATTGTTTGTCCATTTCGCAACCGATCGCGAAAAGGATACCCATTTCGGAATGAGGGCTAAAGTGTGCTTCGATCTGGGTCCCAGGTTTTTAAAATCCGAAAAAAAAGTTGGATCTCGATTTTTGAAAATATTGTAAGGGGTACCATCACAAAATTTTTAAAAAATCGAGATTTTATTTTTTGTTCGGCTTTTGAAAACTTTAGATGCAGATTTGAGCAGAGAAGTGCCCTGATTCCAGAAAGGTATTCCACTCCCGGATCGGCCGCGAAATGGCCTTAATATTTGCAACAGAATGTGAAAAAAACGAGAAAATAAAAACAAAAATAACAGATAAAATTGTTGGCCAAAAATCCACGTTTTTTTATGACTTCAAAAGCGAATTGTTTGTCCATTTCGCAACCGATCGCAAAAAGGATACCCATTTCGGAATGAGGGCTAAAGTGTGCTTCGATCTGCGTCCCAGGTTTTGAAATCCGAAAAAAAGTTGGATCTCGATTTTTGAAAATATTGTAAGGGGTACCATCACAAAATTTTTAAAAAATCGAGATTTTTTTTTGTTCGGCTTTTGAAAACTTTAGATGCAGATTTGAGCAGAGAAGTGCCCTGATTCCAGAAAGGTATTCCACTCCCGGATCGGCCGCGAAATGGCCTTAATATTTGCAACAGAATGTGTAAAAAAACGAGAAAATAAAAACAAAAATAACAGATAAAATTGTTGGCCAAAAATCCACGTTTTTTTATGACTTCAAAAGCGAATTGTTTGTCCATTTCGCAACCGATCGCAAAAAGGATACCCATTTCGGAATGAGGGCTAAAGTGTGCTTCGATCTGCGTCCCAGGTTTTTGAAATCCGAAAAAAAAGTTGGATCTCGATTTTTGAAAATATTGTAAGGGGTACCATCACAAAATTTTTAAAAAATCGAGATTTTATTTTTTGTTCGGCTTTTGAAAACTTTAGATGCAGATTTGAGCAGAGCAATGCCCTGATTCCAGAAAGGTATTCCACTCCCGGATCGGCCGCGAAATGGCCTTAATATTCGCAACAGAATGTGTAAAAAAACGAGAAAATAAAAACGAAAATAACAGATAAAATTGTTGGCCAAAAATCCACGTTTTTTTATGACTTCAAAAGCGAATTGTTTGTCCATTTCGCAACCGATCGCAAAAAGGATACCCATTTCGGAATGAGGGCTAAAGTGTGCTTCGATCTGCTTCCCAGGTTTTTGAAATCCGAAAAAAAAGTTGGATCTCGATTTTTGAAAATATTGTAAGGGGTACCATCACAAAATTTTTAAAAAATCGAGATTTTATTTTTTGTTCGGCTTTTGAAAACTTTAGATGCAGATTTGAGCAGAGAAATGCCCTGATTCCAGAAAGGTATTCCACTCCCGGATCGGCCGCGAAATGGCCTTAATATTTGCAACAGAATGTGTAAAAAAAACGAGAAAATAAAAACAAAAATAACAGATAAAATTGTTGGCCAAAAATCCACGTTTTTTTATGACTTCAAAAGCGAATTGTTTGTCCATTTCGCAACCGATCGCAAAAAGGATACCCATTTCGGAATGAGGGCTAAAGTGTGCTTCGATCTGGGTCCCAGGTTTTTAAAATCCGAAAAAAAAGTTGAATCTCGATTTTTTAAAATATTGTAAGGGGTACCATCACAAAATTTTTAAAAAATCGAGATTTTATTTTTTGTTCGGCTTTTGAAAACTTTAGATGCAGATTTGAGCAGAGAAATGCCCTGATTCCAGAAAGGTATTCCACTCCCGGATCGGCCGCGAAATGGCCTTAATATTCGCAACAGAATGTGTAAAAAAACGAGAAAATAAAAACGAAAATAACAGATAAAATTGTTGGCCAAAAATCCACGTTTTTTTATGACTTCAAAAGCGAATTGTTTGTCCATTTCGCAACCGATCGCAAAAAGGATACCCATTTCGGAATGAGGGCTAAAGTGTGCTTCGATCTGGGTCCCAGGTTTTAAAATCCGAAAAAAAGTTGAATCTCGATTTTTAAAATATTGTAAGGGGTACCATCACAAAATTTTAAAAAATCGAGTTTTATTTTTTGTTCGGCTTTTGAAAACTTTAGATGCAGATTTGAGCAGAGAAATGCCCTGATTCCAGAAAGGTATTCCACTCCCGGATCGGCCGCGAAATGGCCTTAATATTTGCAACAGAATGTGTAAAAAAACGAGAAAATAAAAACAAAAATAACAGATAAAATTGTTGGCCAAAAATCCACGTTTTTTTATGACTTCAAAAGCGAATTGTTTGTCCATTTCGCAACCGATCGCAAAAAGGATACCCATTTCGGAATGAGGGCTAAAGTGTGCTTCGATCTGGGTCCCAGGTTTTTAAAATCCGAAAAAAAAGTTGGATCTCGATTTTTGAAAATATTGTAAGGGGTACCATCACAAAATTTTTAAAAAATCGAGATTTTATTTTTTGTTCGGCTTTTGAAAACTTTAGATGCAGATTTGAGCAGAGAAATGCCCTGATTCCAGAAAGGTATTCCACTCCCGGATCGGCCGCGAAATGGCCTTAATATTTGCAACAGAATGTGTAAAAAAACGAGAAAATAAAAACAAAAATAACAGATAAAATTGTTGGCCAAAAATCCACGTTTTTTATGACTTCAAAAGCGAATTGTTTGTCCATTTCGCAACCGATCGCAAAAAGGATACCCATTTCGGAATGAGGGCTAAAGTGTGCTTCGATCTGGGTCCCTGGTTTTTAAAATCCGAAAAAAAAGTTGGATCTCAATTTTTTAAAATATTGTAAGGGGTACCATCACAAAATTTTTCAAAAATCGAGATTTTATTTTTTGTTCGGCTTTTGAAAACTTTAGATGCAGATTTGAGCAGAGAAATGCCCTGATTCCAGAAAGGTATTCCACTCCCGGATCGGCCGCGAAATGGCCTTAATATTTGCAACAGAATGTGTAAAAAAACGAGAAAATAAAAACAAAAATAACAGATAAAATTGTTGGCCAAAAATCCACGTTTTTTTATGACTTCAAAAGCGAATTGTTTGTCCATTTCGCAACCGATCGCAAAAAGGATACCCATTTCGGAATGAGGGCTAAAGTGTGCTTCGATCTGGGTCCCAGGTTTTTAAAATCCGAAAAAAGTTGGATCTCGATTTTTTAACATATTGTAAGGGGTACCATCACAAAATTTTTCAAAAATCGAGATTTTATTTTTTGTTCGGCTTTTGAAAACTTTAGATGCAGATTTGAGCAGAGAAATGCCCTGATTCCAGAAAGGTATTCCACTCCCGGATCGGCCGCGAAATGGCCTTAATATTTGCAACAGAATGTGTAAAAAAACGAGAAAATAAAAACAAAAATAACAGATAAAATTGTTGGCCAAAAATCCACGTTTTTTTATGACTTCAAAAGCGAATTGTTTGTCCATTTCGCAACCGATCGCAAAAAGGATACCCATTTCGGAATGAGGGCTAAAGTGTGCTTCGATCTGCGTCCCAGGTTTTTGAAATCCGAAAAAAAGTTGGATCTCGATTTTTGAAAATATTGTAAGGGGTACCATCACAAAATTTTTAAAAAATCGAGTTTTATTTTTTGTTCGGCTTTTGAAAACTTTAGATGCAGATTTGAGCAGAGAAATGCCCTGATTCCAGAAAGGTATTCCACTCCCGGATCGGCCGCGAAATGGCCTTAATATTTGCAACAGAATGTGTAAAAAAACGAGAAAATAAAAACAAAAATAACAGATAAAATTGTTGGCCAAAAATCCACGTTTTTTATGACTTCAAAAGCGAATTGTTTGTCCATTTCGCAACCGATCGCAAAAAGGATACCCATTTCGGAATGAGGGCTAAAGTGTGCTTCGATCTGCGTCCCAGGTTTTTGAAATCCGAAAAAAAAGTTGGATCTCGATTTTTGAAAATATTGTAAGGGGTACCATCACAAAATTTTTAAAAAATCGAGTTTTATTTTTTGTTCGGCTTTTGAAAACTTTAGATGCAGATTTGAGCAGAGAAATGCCCTGATTCCAGAAAGGTATTCCACTCCCGGATCGGCCGCGAAATGGCCTTAATATTTGCAACAGAATGTGTAAAAAAACGAGAAAATAAAAACAAAAATAACAGATAAAATTGTTGGCCAAAAATCCACGTTTTTTTATGACTTCAAAAGCGAATTGTTTGTCCATTTCGCAACCGATCGCAAAAAGGATACCCATTTCGGAATGAGGGCTAAAGTGTGCTTCGATCTGCGTCCCAGGTTTTTGAAATCCGAAAAAAAAGTTGGATCTCGATTTTTGAAAATATTGTATATGTCACAATACATATTGTATTGTCACAAAATTTTTCAAAAATCGAGATTTTATTTTTTGTTTGGCTTTCGAAAACTGTAGACGCAGTTCGAAGGATAATAAAATGCTGATTCCGAAATGGTATACCGTTTCCGAATCGGCTGCGAAATGGCCACAATATTCGATCCTTCGATCTGCCCCCAAAATAAAACAAACATACAATTTAACCTTTGATAAATATTGTGGTTCACATTTTTCCAATGTTTATTTTTACTGGAAGGGTTCTTTGGTTGAAATACATGTCCTTGATGGTGAAACCAGGTGATGTCCAGGATATTGCAGGACGAACATGATGAAGCTGGTTTTGTCCAGGATGTTGCAGGATGGACGAAGCAGCGATGAAACCAGATGATCTCCAGCATGTAGAAGGATGGGCTTGATGAAGCAACATTTAGAGCACCTTCACCAGCTTCAGGAGTCGAAGATAAACGTCCTTCCAATGATACAGGCCACAAGGTCCTGGGGAAGTGAACTTAATCGCTTGTAAAATCAGAAAATAAAAAATAAATGAACACAGGGTAAATATTGTGTTTTATTTGGGAAGGAATATTTTTAGGTTTAACAAGGTGTTAACGTGGCCAAAAAAGAATTCCCACGCAATGGCTTCTCAGCAGAAAGCAATGTCATAAACCGATCCCTTCTTGTGGATTCTTATATAGCTTATATCGACTCAGGAGGTGATCCTGACCAGAAATATGTATTGACATTAAAGGGGGATCATCCCCCTTTTATATATCTTAGATACTGTGTAGATTGCGTTTTGTGTGTTTTTAATTTCGCCGCATGATGGATGAAAGAAAATTCAACAACAAAAATAATACAAAATTATTATAGCACAGAAATCCTAGAAACAAATCACTAATAAATAAAAAAATAAGCCTGGGGTTACCCAAACCTTTTAGTCTTTTAGGCAATACCCAAGGGCTATCTTATTCTTCGAAAGTCTCGTTTCAAAAAGTCCGGGCACAGCACAACCTTCAGCCCTAGTAGTTATTAAAAAAGAAAATTGGTCGTCCTTAAACTTTTTTACTTGCGTTTTTTTAAGCCATGGTAAGAGAAATGGTTAGAGTAAGGACTGCTTCTGTTTTGGGTTTCTATTTCTTCTTGTTCTTTAGTGCAGAGTTGTTTTTACTTTGTTTTATTTTTTGAAAAAATGCACAAGTTTTATGGTTGTAAAGTTTTTGTGGCAAAAACTTTGCACTTGTCTTGCAGAGCGGCGAAGCACGCCGAAAGGGGTCGGGTCTACAATGATGCGCAATATGCGACCCGCCTGCCGTCGCCGCTGGCTATGTATTCCGCCCCTAACTGCCCAAGTAGGCGTGTCGAGCACTTAATATTTCTGGCATATCATTAGGCGAACAAAACAGACCCAAACTGATTTTCAAAACGGGGAGCGCGGCAGTGCAAAGTTTCTTATTTTTTTGTGGCAAAAAATGACACTTCTCGCCTAATGCCTTCACCCAGAGAAGCATCTGGGGATGGATTATTCACCAGCAGAATGGTAGACATGCATTATCATTAAAATAAATTATTAGAGTCCATTGTTTTCGGCCACAACTAAACGCGTTTTGCACGTTTTGTGTGCGAGAATTTTTTACAGGATTTTTACAACTTTTTTCTCGGTTGCTAAGTACACAAAAGCATTTTCTTCGCAGGCCCAAGACGAGGAGACGTTTGCGATAAAAAGTCAAGTTGAATGCGTTTAGAGTTAGAATGTAGCATTAAGTTAACCCACAACAAACAGACACACTCACGTGGTAACAAACGAGGCAAGAAATACAAGTTTGCATAGTTTTGGTGCGGTGCGGGCCATGTTAAATACTAATGCAAAGCACACCATCAAAATACAATGAAAATGTCCAGGCTACGGGATGCAAGCAGCAGGAGTTGCGGGAAAGGCTAAGAACCTAGTGCTGGGAAAGGAAGAGCCACGTAATTTCTCAAGTAACCTAACCACGTACATAAACATAAAATATTCGCCTTCAGCCGGGCCACGAAAGTATGTCCAAGGACCACAAGAATTCTGGCCAAAACAAGTTGCAGGCCGCTCACTTAAGTTACCGCTCCTATCTCCCAGTACATGCAAACAACGTTGACCACGCATTTGTCGGAAGCTGTAGATGCGAAAGTGCAAATCTGGACTACAGTTGCTTCTCCAGATGCCCTTTACGAAAAGGATCCTTGACACTTTCTTAGAAGGAATAATTAAATGGGCAAATAATTAAAGCTATTTTTAAATACGTTGTCCGACATTAAAAGATTTCGAGGATCAAGTTACTGGTAGTCTGGGATGGGTGACGATCCGCGAGTCAGGTTTAGGCACTCTAATTCTGGGGTCCAGCTTCAAGGCTCAGCCGTTCAGACAGACTGTCGACTGGTTTCACATGCTTCATGCTACTGGGCACATGCAATTTGTAAGCCAAAGCGCATAATTTACAACAGCGGTCTTCGGGCCTTGAGAACAGGAATTCGGGCTCCGGGACGGGATTAGACCGAAAGCCAAAGACGAAAACCTTCGAAAGCGCCACACCTACATTTCCACATTCAGTCTTAGCCCATGAAGTGTCGGTTGCGGCCTAACTGCCCCAGTCTCCCGTTGTCCTTCTTGTGTCCGTCTTCGAATCACCCGAAGATGACCCTAAGGCGACCCACACGTGGCCACGCTAACAAATAAAGTCGAGCTACACCGATTGTGGTTTCCCCCAAGCAAGCCAACACTTGGGTTGATTAATAACTTAAAATAAATAAAATTTAAAGATGCCGCAAATACTTGAACTTTTCGACAAATAACCGGTTTGCTTTATTTTATTTATTAGCATTTAAATATGTAAAGGCATTCGAGCCTTCTCTCTAGACAACTCAGGTTTGAGGTCCTGCCTTTATTTTAACCGGTGAGCAGCAAGGAATCGCGTGGACTCAAGTGTCCTGACAGAGGCAGGAGTCAAGCGCCCACGGTCGTAAGGAGTTCTATGGGCCAACTCCTTAAGCGGTGTCCGCAAGAAAATAACTTGTAGCAAATTAAGTTTGTTAGTAATTAGAACACCACTAAGGACACCTGAGCGCTGGGATGAATTTACACCGTTGCACATGGCAGGGAAAAGGCAATGGCAGGACAACACACAACAATTAAAGTTGCCGCCTCTAATTCCTCCTCCATTTTTGGTGTCCTTTTACAGGTATTCCCTTCTCTGCCACGCCAGTGGCAGCGAAAGGAGCAGAAGCAGCAGCAAAGTACAAAAGTTCTGAGGCCAAAGCCTTGTCGAAAATTCCTCAACTCGAAAGTTGCCAACTTTGATGTCCAAGAACTGGAAAAGGAGATGCACTTTTTGGGGGGCCATCCGGAGGGGTGTGGCAACCGTCAAGTGCATGCCTGGACAGAGGCCAGTTCGCAGCTCATTCCTACGCAAGCAGTCATGTGGCCAAGTGGCTAAAGTTTTCATCCCCCCGAGGAAGAGGCGGGGTAGTGCTCACTGCACGACGCAGTAGAACTTGAAGAAGATGGAGAGTCCGGAGAAGATGGAAAAAACTCCTAACTGCCGGAACAGGTATTTTAAGCCAGAGGACAAGCCCTGGCAAGGGTTTTAGGAAATGACAAGCCCCCAAAGAAAGGACATTAGCAGACGGCAAATGGCGCCTATTAACATTTGGGCTTGCAAACAAAAAAGTTTGTTATATATCTTGCAAGTGACTGATTTATTTATGTTTCAATGGAGGTTGTATTCAATATTAAATAGATATTATTTCGGACTTGGCAAAGTAACAGCCTACGCTTTAGAAAAGACCATACTCTAATATTTAAGATTTCATTTAAACTGTGGCTCGCGACCCTCTTCAGCTCCCTGTTCAGTTTCGTGGTGTCCTATACTAATATTTATTTTAAACCAACTATGGTGCATCTTCGAAGGCTATTTTATTATCTGGAATTTAGCAACGATTCCACACTTTACCACACAGCCACTCTCTGAACCGATTTCTCCGCTTCATCAGCAACTCCTTGGCCTCATTGATTTTGGAGGCTTAATAAGGAGAGCCTCCGCGATCCGAAAGATTGGCCAGCATGACGCGATTGTGTGCCTTCCGCAGTCTGGACAGTGGAGCGCTGAGGCTTGTGCCAAGGATCTGGGCAGCCTCCCTAGGCGTCATCCACTCCTGGAGGATCCATGGGTTAGCTAGAGGGTATTAAATGAGTCTTTGTGTAAAATGTAGCTAACCTGAAAGCCGCCGAGATAGTAGTGCCTGAACGTGATATTTTCGATGGTTCTTTAGGTTTAATAGGTTTTCGAAGTTACCCAGGCGCGACCAGAGCTGAGTTAGCCGGCTAAAGGCCGCATTGTGTCTTCCCCACAACAATCTCTTACGATTCAGAGGACTAATCAATTTAAGACGCTTAAAGTTTTTTGCAAAACGGGCGACCACCAATCCACACTTTCAATTTATTAACACCAAATTAATTTTGTCTCAAAACTTTCAGATTCCCCTGAATGTACGGATGTGTGTATACTAATGGATGCTTAGAATATGAGGATGTTTGTGCCCAAACCGGACCGATTCAAAGAGTTGTACACACATGAATACACCTCGTACACAGTTGGGTGTGCAACGATTGAATTTTAAACAGAAGACGAGGAATGCCATGCAATCAAGTCAAGAACGAAATGAACTTCCTTCGAGTGGGGCTGGGTGCCGAGAGGAAGCTCCAAGGAGATTGTAACTATAATCAATATGCGCCAGTCAATAAAGGAGCAACAATTACTGATACTGGGGATCCATCGGGGGAAACGAGGAGTTCCCTGGGCGTGCCCTGGCACCCCTTGTAGTTTTGCAGTGCGTCGGTTAAATGATGTGTAATCGTCTTATGTGCACTCGAATGCCTTTTGGCTTCTAATATGACCGGATGTAAGGACCAAGGCCTCAGCAGGACACAGGGACAGGACAAAACAAAGAGGACAAGGGCCGGACCGTCCCCAGTACCCTCGGAGACCCAAGATCTCCGTTGCACACACAAAAGAAACTTTACCATAGGCTGACCTCAAAAAGCACACACATAGCCAAACTTTAATTCACAATCAATTCAGGCGTGAATAATAAACCACAAGAAACCAAACAGAGGACTCCTGTTCCCCATGGCCATGAGAGTCCGTTTCCAAGTGAAAGTGTTGTGTGTCCTTTGTCCTCTGTGTGTGGGCTTGAAAATTTATTTACAGCACACGGAACATCAACACCGAAACCAACACCATCGGCCATTGAAAGTTTTCCAAGTTTTCTGGGCAAACAAACAAATCTCAAATCTTCTTCCCATCCCGTTGTCCTTTACGAGCCTTTACCACACTTTTCGACCTAACCCCCAGGCTTTCCTTCACATCTTCATGTTTTCCCGCTCGCCACTTGCCATTTGCCACTTTCGATAGAGTCCTTTAGAGTGACCTCTTAAGGGCGGCATTCTGTAGTCACGGACTATCAATATTGTTTTCCTATTAAATTGATCATTGGTCGGATAACCATTGTGGTCATTCTGCCCCGAAACTCACTGCTATTGAAATTCAACGTCAATTGTATGTATCAGAAATGTTGTCGAAAATGCAAATGCAACTGCTCCGGGAGGAAGGCATCTGTGGGTTTAACCAATGCCAATCAATGGGGGATTGCATACAAAAGGCAGCCAGGCAGGAGTCCTCCGCTTTCAAGTGCGTAAACAGTTGGCTCCTTACAGGCGCCTCGCCTCGCCCGCCTCACCCAGGAGGAAAAAGACAGTCGAGGCAGAGAGTCAATCAGTCAGTTGCTGGTTGGCTGACTACCGACTGTCGACTACCGACTGCCTCTCGAAATCTAATGAATCTGTGATCCTGTAAGCTGCTCTATTGGCTTCAACACCCAGTGCAAATTAAATTCATTAGTCAACTTCCGGTTGGAAGAAGAGGGTTACCATGTGCTGTCAATTTAGACGGATTTGAAGTCAACTCAATTTGAAATCAATAGTGTGTGAATAATCCTTTCACACCGACGCGCATACACACACACACACATTCTCCTGAGGGAGTTGCATATGCAGCAGCAGGATTGCTGCTGGATGCAGGATGGCAGGATGGCAGGATGGCGGAATGACAGGTTACAAGTCTAGTCTAATTTTGGCCGGCTGGCTAAATGGCCGGGAACTTGAAATCGTTTTCGCATTGATTGCACTTTATACACGCCATCCATCCATCCATCCATCCATCATACCATTCATTCAAATATTCAAAGCAGCTCGTATATTCATGCCACTCACATATGGCGCATGGATTCGGGGGCAGGGCGGAGAGGGCCTGGATCGAAAAAGGCAACCATTAAGTGATGACGACGATGAAAGTATTTAAGCAATTCAATGGCATTTCGACAGCATTCCCAAAACAACCCGAAACCCGGCACCCAAAACTCGGCCCTCGGACCCCACTCAAGAGGAGAGCCATGCCACACATCTGTAGCTGCAATAGAAATGGAAAATGCAAGTGCAACTGCGACTGCATCTGGCTGGCAGTAGACTGAAATTGCAGTAGACTACTCCAAAAAGCAGCCGAAAAAATTGCAATGCAAATCAAAAGGCAGAGGGATGCGGCGCCACCACCACTTGGCATCTGTTTGTGTCCGTAATTGCGCATAATTGAGTTGAGTCCTCCATTTGCATTTTGCCTGGGAGGTGGCGGTTGGGGCCGGAGTCCCGTAGGCCCGGAACCCCGGAGCGCCTAGCGTGAGATGTGTGCCTCGTCGAATGGGATTGCCGTAATTAATAATCCCCAAGTTGAATGCCGCTTTAAGACATTTGCATTTAAACAACAGAATGCCAAGTGGGGTATGGGGATCGGACCCAACCAGGTTCTAAAAACTAATGTCGAGGCAGGCCCTGCTTTTAGCTTTAGTCCTTCTAGGGGAAGGAACATCCCCATACAGGTCAGTTTTCGTTCGGAATTCGTTGGAACTACACTACTTGTATATCTAGCCCCGAATCGATTCGGTTTCTTTTTAGAAATATATGAGCTCGCCTTTCCGCAGGCAACACAGCACTGAGATAAATAGAACGCGAAGCCAAAGGACCGAGAGCGCGACTGCATCGGTTATTTTTTTCTGCCATGAGCGCCATGGATGTGGACCTGGATCTGGAGAAAAGATCACATCGCTCGATCTCGATCCAGCGCTCCCTGAACAGCTGCTTCGAGCACCTGGCCGAGGTCGCCGTTATGGCCACCAACGGCGGTGGCCACCTGCTCAGGCTATTAGCCGACTGGGGCACCACACGACGTGCCGATGGAGGAGATCCGGCCCGCTCCCCTGGGATCGGGAACGGTAATAGCAGTGGTAACCGAAAAGGAATTGGTAATGGGAGTGGAAGTGGGATTGGGATTGATTCCGATAGTGGGGGAAAGGGTAACGGGAACGCAAATGAAAACGGAAATGGAAACGGAAATGCCACGAAGAATCGAAGTCATCGGCAACACCATCGAAATCGCAATCAGGCTCGGGACACGGCGTCGCAGGCCCTGAACAACAACCGAGGTCCCGACGAGGAGGACGAACGGACTCAGATACGACGGGCGGCTGGGGAGGATGGTGACTGGTACAGCAGAAGTAATCAGAAGATCCAGACTAGGGTACCGCGAATGGTCAGCGTGGTCTGTGGTTTTGCCAAGGACCTGGCTATGTATCCCCATTACAGTCGCGGAAAATTTGGCGAGGATGCCTGGTTCAAGACGGTCACTGACCAGGTAAATAATTCGAAATATAATTCACTCACCAAAAGGATACACTGTCTTCCTTGTTCCTTATTTTGATTATATTGCCTCAAATGTCCTTTTAATATTGCCTTGGTAATACGCATCTGTAGAAAAAAGAAACATTGATCGATACAATTTGGCAATATTGAATGAGAAAGATACTTAACAAACTTGCTCGACACCATTAGTGCCACCAAGCAATATAGTTTTCCACACCCTCAGGCGGACATTCTGGGTGTAGCCGACGGCGTGGGCGGTTGGCGTAGCTACGGCGTCGATCCCGGAGAGTTCAGCATGTTTCTGATGCGGTCCTGCGAGCGCCTGGCTCGCTCCAAGGGCCACGACCCTCAGAGGCCAGATCTGCTGCTGGCCCGCGCCTACTGCAATCTCCTGGAGCAGGAGAGCCCAGTGGTAGGCAGCTGTACGGCGTGCATCGTTACTCTTGACCGCGCCACCGGAATCCTCTACACGGCCAACATAGGCGACAGCGGTTTCATGGTGGTGCGCGGCGGGTCGGTGGTCTGTCGCTCCGCAGAGCAGCAGCACCACTTCAACACTCCGTATCAGCTGTCGGTGCCTCCGGCTGGGCACGCCCTGAACGTTCTGTCCGACGGACCAGAGGCGGCTGACACTTTGGAGTTCCGGACCGAGCCTGGCGATGTTCTGCTCCTGGCCACCGACGGAGTGTACGACAATGTGCCGGAGAAACTTCTGCTCGAAGTGCTGAACGAAGTGGCTGGGGTGTCGGATGCAGTGCGCCTCCAGATGGCCGCCAACGCGGTGGCCTTGATGGCCCGCACTCTAAGCTTCAATCCGGATCACGACTCGCCCTTCAGCCAGAATGCGAGGAAAAGCAACATCGATGCGCCGGGCGGCAAGCCAGATGACATCACCGTGGTCATAGCCACGATTTGCTAGAAAAGAGGAGAACACTTGAGATCGGGCGAGATACTATTTTTCGCCTTGCAGCCTTTACCGATAGCTGCTGGACACTGTCGAGTGACAATTGCTGGTAACACCTGGCCGGCTACAATGGCTATAAAAAATCGAAATAACTGAAAATTGGAGAAAAAATATTATGAATTCGCCTTCCGTTCTGCTACCGCTCCTCTTCAGAGATGTCCCCACAGGACCCGTTTTTTTTACTGATCCCCGTTTTTGACTTTCACGTAAACGCACTGCGATGTAAGCGGCTGACATACGCACCAAAAAATATTACTAAATTGTTTCAAGTGTTTCAGAAGCATACTATCTTTCTATTGGTTTGATTGGTCTACTTAGGGAGCGTCTGTTGGTTATAGTTTTCCGGGCTCTAAATCGATTTCAATAATCGCAACAGTACAAAAACCTGAATCATTCTGAGAAGAGGAGGAGGAATCTCGGAGGAATGTCAAGGACCCCAAAATAACGTAATCAAACTTTTTACAATCTAAATACGTGGGTTGCATTAGTGCTCCACGTTTCCTTTTACTTTGCCTTGCTTCTGACCAGCCAGTGTGGGACGTGACATACGATATTTGAGTTTAGAGTTTTGTGGCTGTTAACTTAATTCTTTCGCTCTTTGCAGCCTTCCATCTATGAGGTGTTAATGCTTTGTAAAGTTACAGAAGGAGCAGGGCAAAAAATAGTGGCCAAAGTTAAAGCACTCGGAGCGGGAGTTCGAGGTTGCGACAAAAACCTTGCCATTACACGATAAAAAAGCAACACAAAAAAATGAAAGCTGGGAGATATCCTAACTGCAAAGCATTTTTATGAGTTTCGTGTGTGGCTGGCTAAGGGACAATATTCCCCCTCCTCCTTGCGCCTTGCTCCGTGCTCCTTCCTCCATCAACCTCTCCGCACTCAGTGTCTCATACACTTTTTATTTTAAGTGGCTTTTACTTAGTCGGGCCAAAACTTGGCACTTGTTGGCCAAAACAAGAGGAAACAAAAGGCGCTTCTCAAGGCGAGGCAGGGGTGGAGACTTCCGAGCAGGACTCGGGGATTTCCCATTCGCGCTGGCTGGGTTCCCCGTTTCTGGAGGGATTTGGTAATAGCGTTTGAAATACAAACTTAAACTGTCCCCACATCAAAAACAAAGTTCTGTTTAAGCCTCACAATTAACTAAAATTTTCATAATCAACTCCCAATACCACTTCACACTCGACACTCTACACTCGTGGTGGCAAATGTGCGTTTGCTTCCGAAATGGGGTCGTAAACTTGCAAGGAACAGAGCCAGGACTTTTGCTCCACCAGTATTTTTGGGAGCCCAACCCTTCAGCTCTGTGGGAAGCAATTTGGCCAACGTTCCTCCGCAACGGGCTCGACTGCATCTCCCTGCCCGGCCGCTGGACTGCCCTTCCCCCACATCTTTTGATTGTAATTTTGTAATTTTCCCAGTTTACTATCTGTCAACATTATCGCACACACAGTCCGGGGGAAGCTGAACAAAACGAATACGAAATAGGAACATTAAATTCCTGCCCGACGCCATCGCTCTTATCTCGTGTCGCATAAAACCGAAGGACACTCACACGCGCCACAAATAAACCCATCGAATTTCTCTTGTTAATTGAAATAAAACTATTTCGCTCCGACCCCATTTCATTCCCATTTGGATACATCTGGAGGTTGTTTAATGAGGGGACGCCTTGGACCAAAATTCCACGAAAATAGTGTGATACGATATTCGCTAAAAATTCTTCAAAAGTCCCTTTTCACTTTGAATTTATTCAAGGCAGAAACCTACCAAGGATTAACGCGGAAGGAGATTAAACCTTGCTTCAGCTTTAATAGGTCGAAGCTTCCACCTTCGACAATAAGGCAACAATTTGATTTATAACCAAATGCCATTTAGAGCTTCGATTTCGCTCTCCACTCCCAGACCAGAGCCCGAATTCTGGCCAAATCTATACTTCCGTTGTTAATCATTGCCATCATTTAATGGGCCCTTCCGTCCTTCCGCCTCCCGGCTCCCGCCTTCCGCCTTCCGCCTTCCGCTTCCCGCCTTCGGCCTCCCGGCTCCCGTCTTCCATTTTCCGCCGTTCAGTCGTCAGTATTCCGATTTCCCTCGCTTTCGCCTTCGCTGGGAATGCAATCAGCGAAACAACTTGATTGCCCACATCTAGAGGAGTGGACTACAGTCCACTCTACGGAGGAGAGATATTCGTGCCTTTTGTCTTGGATAACCGGCAAACACGCCCTTCAATTACAAAACTATGCGAGCCGACTGACAGGATTCACGGCATTCATGGCAGCACTCTCCTGCGCAGATAATCTGCCAAAAAAACCTCCGCCCGGTGCGTGAAAAAGCAAAGAAGCGGACAGATACGATTGTGAACCAACAAATAAGTCATACTATGCTGAAAATATTGTATATGCCGAATTAAAAAGGGCGGAATCCCTTTCTTATTCTAATTAAAAATAAATTAATAAAAAGTATTTCAAGTATATAATCTATAACGTATAGAGAAATGCATGGATCGCCTCGACTGTTTAACTTCATCGGTGCCTTTGGCAGGGGAGGAGCGGGCCACTGGAGCTGAACTTGCAATGATATACGACATGGAAATCGAATAGAAACGGACGAAGGAGCAGGACCAGCGCCAAGACCAGGACCAGGCCAGTGCACAAAAGGTTTTAAGTGCGCCCAAAACTTAAAGGACTTCTGTTCCAGGACAACATTGAGCCCCGCGCGTAGAACGTTCGATCCAACTCCTTGGGCGACTCGACAAAACCAACAGACTATGCCCACCCCACCATGGCGTCGCCATTGTGCAGTGTCCTCCACTGAAAATAATAATGCCAAGCTCCTCGATGCCGTCCATGGGACAGACTAAACTTTTTTTGTGCAGTGCATACTTACCACTTCTTACCCAGAGCAGGCAGAATGAATTTATTGCCCTTGGAACCGTGTAGCGTGTCCGTTGCGAAGGACTCAGCGGGTTGCATGTTCCCTGGCCCTGCGCCTTTTGTACTTGGCTCGCACTAAATCCTGAATCGCAGCCCTGCTTAGGCGTTGGTATTGCGTTTTTGGCGGCCGTGTTGAAATTGACAGCAAAATAATTGCTTGATTATTTATGAGACGCGACTTGGCCAGACCCAGACCCGGAGCGAAGAAGAATAGTTTGTTTAGGCCGGGAAATAAACACACTTTTTATCCAAATACTATTTGTAGTTATATAAGGAATCCAAACTGTGGCAATTAAAAACACTCACACACGCAGCTCTTGATATTCCATACATCAGAGGCCAGAAAGCTGGCAGGGTAGAAGGATGCTGCATTTAAATCAGCAGCACAAGCAGGGCCAGATTCTGATTCAGAAACAGATACAAATACAGAACCAGAACAGGAACAAGGACCAGGACCATGACCAAAAGCCCGGTGACGTGGCTGGGCAAGGAGCTTGGGCTGGACTGCGGCTAGCTGTTATTATTTTTGTCACCGAGAAAGCAAATCAGCAGGAACACCAAACCAACAGAGGCTCTCTCCCAGACTGTGTCTCCTTCTGGATCCGTGAGACTCCTCTTTTTGAGCTTCCAGCCCAGAGAAGGTGCAAGATACGATGCCGCAGAAACCCCTATAGGCCGGGCTCAGTGACTGGCTAACTAAACTCCCCAGGCCCCGTTTGTGCACTTGGAGAAAACCCGGCATGTCCTTTAGAGAATAGACAGGGTGACTATATTGCAAAATGTCAATTGTCGTGATTGGCAGCCTTCTAAGGATCATAATTTTTTCTATACATGTGACCCGGACACCATTTCAGTAGAATGGTCTTCTAAAAACTTCGAAGAAAGTGGTGGTTTGCCAAAAGACTGTGTCTTATTCGATAATCACCAAAAGTAAATGTTGCCGGAACTGACAATAATAGTCCTGATTGCGTATTGAAAGATGTTCTCACCTGGAACTATTCAAGCCTTTCAACTATACATAGGTGAAGCTTTTATTTATTCCACTTATACCCCATGTGTGCATTTAACTTTTTGTGAGTGGATATGTCAGGGTCTGCCAACTGCGGGCCAATTTTCCTGTTGAATTATGAGGATATTTGTTCCGTCATGAAAGATTGGCCCCGCTACCGGTCCCCATTTTCCCCATTCTCCCCTCTAATCCTTTGCCAGCTAAACATTTCTTTCTCTCCATTTCTCCTGGGCAGGGAAAAGGGTCGGGGAGAGGCTACCATGGGCGTTGTTTTCAATTTGCATTGCCCGGACTTGGCCACAAAAGCTGCTGCTGGAGAATCGTCAACTTTGCCTTCGTCGTGAGCTTACCAAATGCACTGCAAGTGAAATGCACTCCACTGACTTTTGGGGTCTGTCGGGATCCTGAACCATGACCAGTGTCGTTGCAGGGCACTCGGCAAGGGGCAGTGGGCAATGGGCAATGGGCAAGTGGCTCGTTTTTAGGTGCCTAGAGTTCGGGGGGTCATTTTGGTAGCTCTTGTGTAACACATGAGTCTTAGCCAGGACCCCATGGCCTGGACGATTGCATCTACAATTCATAGAAATTTCAAACGATGCGTAAACGAAAACGGAAAATGCAGCCAACATCTGAGGAGGATGTTTGTCCCTTGGAAAGCCCTGACGGTGGCTGAAGCCCGGGAGCCCTGGCCGGAGACTCCGGCTAGAAGGCCAGGACATCCATTGCAGCAGCAGTAGCTGGTAGAAAAGTAAACGAATTGTGGCCATGGCCAAAAATTGCGTTTTCTGTTGCATTTGTGAAATGCATGCGAAGCAAGGCATGGGCGGCGAGGTCCTTCAGGGGCCCCACGTTGGTTGGGAGTGGGAAAGGTGGCGGACAAATCCAGAACCCAAGCCCGAAAACCCGACTTTGTTTGATGATGAGTGTCGTTATCGTTTTGCGGAGTTTTGTTTTGTTAGACCCTTCAGCAGGCACCACCATAACCATACAGCTTTCGTCCTTAACGCACACACAGTCCTTCCCCGTTCTCTCATCCCCCATGCTCCACTCTGGGCATCACCATTTCTAGGATATTCTAACTGCAAGTTGAATTTGCAATTCGATATGTGGCACTGGTCCAGCAGCCCACAAAACAATCAAGAAAAGCAATTGGTGCATTCAAATGTGCAAGGGAAGGAGCTGGTACTCTGGCTAGGATGCGGCGGGATGTGGGGATGTGAGCCGGAAAAGCGTCCTCAGTCGGACGATGATGTAGCTGCAGGGATTGATTTACGTTCGAAAAGATTTCTCAACTATGAAACTCAGACTTGCACCACTAAACCCTGCCCCCCACAGAACTACTGCTCCTCTGCTCCTCACCCAACGAATACATTTTTCTATATGTTTCATTTTTGGTAGCTGCTTCTCGGCCTTACAGCCTTCTCCTGACGACTGAGATTTATCAAAAGGTAATTTATATATGTGGGTGTGTAATTTATATATGCAACTAGCCAACTACTCACACAAGCCCTGCCCCTCCTTAAGCCTGCCCGGAATTTCCAAAGCTGTTTGCTCTGCTGTCTGTTTGGCTTTTGGGGGCCCCTTCTTCGGGTTGGTTCTCATCTCTTTTAGGGGCCCTGCGTTGCATTTTTCAAATTTGCATTTTATGTGTCCAACATTTTAAGAGTATTTCTCGTTGAGAATAAATCGCCTGCCCAAGCATGACATATTGTATGACCGAATTTCTTTGCCTACTAAATAATTTTATGACACGACGCTGAGGGATTGGGACAAGGGACAACCGGGTTCCTCCATGGGGACATGGGGTGTCCCCGCTCAAGTGTCCAGCTTCTTTCTTGCATTCGAAATAGTGCAAAGATAAAGTAATGAATTAAGAAACATTGGAATAGGAATAGGAATCTAAAAAAAGGCTCTTTTAAACCATCAAAGCAAGTGCATAAATTCAATTTACCGAAAGTACCGAAGTAAAAAATGCATAATTTACGACTGACACTCCCTGAAAATTGCCCGGGGACCAAGCCACAGATATGCACTCACGGCTATCGGGGGTGGGGGGATGGAAGGCTGCAAGGAGGAGGATATCGTGGTAAAAAATTGCAAATCGAATCCGCCGCCAAACGGGAGAACAACACTCATTGGTTCTGTAGCCATGGCATATGGAATGGAGTAGCCGCGGGATTGTGGGGTCAGGTACATACCCAAACGTCAAGAGCACTCCGACGACAGTTACACGCTTAAGCCCTCGACAGGACCACGGACCGAGGCCAGGGACCAGGGCGCAGGGCGCAGGGACCAGGGACCAGGGACCAGGGAACAGAGGCCACGGGCCAGGGTTCCTGCCGAATGAGGTTTAAACATTGTTGACATTTGCCAAACCTACTTTAATCACTTTTTAACCCCATTTGATACAGTGTCAACATGCATGGGGCGACTCATAAAATGGGCAGCACAGTAGTCCCCCTCGATGCCACCCAGCTATTTGCCCATTTCCATGAGGGATCAAAAAAGAGCAGTCGGAAAAAAGTCGAATGACAAACGCAGAAAGGAAGAAAAACCGACAAAAGCAAACTGGACACAACGAGAAAAAATAAAATCGCCAAGGGTGAATGGGGTGGAGGAGGAGCAGCAGGGACAGCAGAAGCAGGGGGTTACGGCCATAGACATGACTCGTTGGCCCAGCTGACAAAGCAATTGATTTACTGCACTTTGTTTGCCAAAAATTAATTGAGTTGATGACAAGTGCAATTGATTTATGCGGGACTCAAATGAGTTCGGACACGAATGGATGGATGGACAAAAGAATGGTTGAATGGACGGATGGACAACTGGACAACTGGACAGATGTACGGATGGATGGATGGAGAGATGGGTTGGGCACATAAAAGTGTCAATAAAGGAGGCACTGGACTATCAGGGACATACACCAAGCTAAAGAAATCGAGACTAGATTTTTAGGACTTTTTTCTCTGTGCGATGCGCACATGCCGGCCTCTCCCAGATTGACGCTATCAGACACATCCGATAGCTTCCCACCCCATTATAGGTCCTGCCACCATACTGGCGACTGGCGACTGGTGAAAGGTGAAAGGTGACGGGTGACGATATAAAACTAAAAAAATGGGAAAAGGCGAGCAGCAAAAATTCCGGCACTCTACGAAATCAACCAAAAGTTAAAACCCACTACCTGGTGGGTAAGTGGACTGGATTTTGGATTTTGTTGGGATCCCGGTGTACCCATGTTTTGTCACGGAAGCGTGCCGTGCACACATGTTATGTGAAACGAAACGATGCCAACGAATTCTGGCATTCTGTGGCACCTGGCTGGTGGCTGGTCGGTTGGGAGGACAAAAAGGGCTTGGGGAGAAGCGCGAGGCAGCGGAAATAAACGCCGAGCGGATGCCAACAAACGAAGCAAATGATTCATTTCCGATGATGCGACATCGACCTGGGTCCTGGGTCCTGCGTCCTTGCCAGGAAGCCAGCCGAAGCCCCTTCCCCACCCCTAGGCGCCCTGACGGGGTCTGCCCACCAAAAAAGTTGCATCCGCCGTCCGCGTTCCGTTCCACTGAGAGAATTACTCATTTCATTCTAGTTTTCTGCGAATTCAAAGTCAATGTTATAAAGGAATAGTACTAATTGTACAATTAACACAAAACTTTAATCACTATCACACAATTTTCGCCTGACACCCGTTAAATAGTACGGGGACCCCTCTTCGTTCACTAGTTCGCCCCGGGGATGGGGCGTGGCGGGTTCGGGGCTCTGGGCTCACTAGCAGGCGTCGCTGGTGTCACGTTCTCATTCACGTGCAGGTTGATGGACGCACGTTGCCATATTTTATGAGTCCAGTCCCCCTGGACACTTCTCCTACCTCCGGGTGCCAGAATAACCCCCAAAAGGTTTTCCCAAAAACATCCGCGGCGCAGTGTGTTATTGATATGCTAACGGTAAATGCGGTGGAGTGGCAGGAGGCAGCTGTGGGCAGTGGGCAGTGGGCAGTGGGCAGAGTGACCTCTGCATTTGACGGCTGAGCGGAAGTGGTTACACTGGGGGCAGGTCCGGAAAGGGGGAGGCGCACTTTGGGCGGCGACATCTGTCGCGGGCGACGTGTGAAATTTTTAGAAAATTTTACACTCGACACTGGCCATTTATAACAACAGGAGCAACAACAAGGACGAGGCCGGGCGGCCAGGAAGACATATTGGAAATCACAATGTTGAAGAGCAGCAGGCACATTTTTCAATTAAGTGGATGACAACAAAAACGCCCACAAAGGACAAAGAGGATAATGGATAATGGATAATGGATGCAGCTGCTGGAGGGCCTTTCTCCCCTTTTTATAACCTTGTAGCAATGCGGCGGCCTTTTTCCGACTCCTAATCCCAATGAATCTCCAAAATAATGTTACTTCGATATATTTGTGGGATTGAAATCAATTGATGCTCGGTTTCTGGATTCCATTTGTTTTCTTTTCAACAGTTTAACTCAATTTTGAACCATTACGCGGTGCGGTGCCAAGCACTCCATCTCCAACTCCACCTCACGCCACCCAGCACCCCCCCATTCTTCTACTTGAGTACCCTCGGGGTCTCCACCACAGCCCCCCGAATCTCCCAGCCACAGCCCCCTCCATTTTCTACGTAGCAGAACAAATCAGGCATGCAAATTTTCTAAGCTCACCGCAAGACGGCACCAGACAAAAAAGACCGCGAGGCACCCCGAAAAAAACAATAATAGGAGACAGTGGGCGGCGACTTTTCATGGCAGAAGGCAGGGGCGGGGAAAGCCGGCAAGGCCGGAATTGCGTCAACTTAATTAGCTGCGTCACGTTCTGCGGGAGTGGGGAGGGGAGACATTGGGGCATCAGCATATTGTTTAATATTGTATATTCTCCCCAGCAATATACCATCGACCCCACCACCCTGCCCCGCCCTAATCTGCGACTCTGGGCTTTCGTGCTAATTGTTGCGCCTCGTACAAAATTAATGAACTCAAGTTGTTTTCGGGAGGGATTTCCTTCTCGTTCCTTTTTTGGGCCAAACGCTCGAACGGAAATTGATACGTTTAATGTGGCCATGGGGGAGGGGAGGGGGGTGGGGCACGTGGGAGCGGCAGGATGGCGAAAAGCCACGACTGCCAGGCACTCCAATGACATAATCTAATTGAAAAGCCATTTAAGCGTGCTGCATGATAATTTTTTCTCTCTCTTGGTTTTTTCTTTTTTGGGGCAGAGGGAACATACATAACGTGATTTGAATTGATAATTCCCAGCAATTAGCAGGAAGTTTTCCACTTAGTTGAATTGAGTGAAGTTTGGCGTTGTGCGGGAACCCGACTATGAAGAGTTTTTGTGACCATTTATAGAAATAATGGATTCATACATACTTAAAAATCCTTGGAAATTGGCTTGACAGACCCCATCGCAAGCCACCTGAGCCTCCTGTCCCTTTTTCTTTGAATTTTCGATAGTTTATTTGAATTCCTGGCTTTTCACTAAAAAAAAACCTTAAAGCTTCCATACATCTGCACATTTGACAACAATTTCTTTGAAAAACATTCTTCAACAAACGATAAAGAAAAAAAGGAATAAAAGGCGTAACTTACCGGAACAATTCCATGCGCTGCTTCTGGTCAGCGTGTCCTCATTCTGGCTTCCACCGGAAATGCAAAACCTGAAACGAATTTAGCAATTTTGTGAAATATATATTAATTTATTTGAAAAATCATTCAATGGAAAAAAATCTATAGAGTTGAAACTATTAATAGCTTCTGCTAATTGCCCGACTAGTCGAATGGCTTTCCATTTGCAGTAAAAACTAATCGCTCAAAGCTTTTCGTGACTATGACTAATTGGTTTTTGGTTTATTGGAAAATGTGTATTCAAGATCCTTTATAAATAGCGCTGCGTAGCTTTCCACAATCAATAGCAACTTTTCCCAGCAAGATGAAGACTTCACTAGCGGTCCTGGGGATCTTTTTGGCAGTCCTTTGTGGCCTGCAAGCCACTACTTTAGCGGTGAGACCTCTGGCCACTCCCGTGTCCTGGACATATCTTGAGATTCAATTCTAACTACTCACCAGTCCCCCATAGATACTTTGTGCGACACCGTCGCCTTTAAACTCTTCTGCAGAATGTACTCTTTGATGACCGGAGACTCCGGGGCTAACAATGGATCAAGCGCAGGATCCGTTCCTGCTGGATCGGGAGCTGGAGGCGTCTCTAATGTCACTGCTGCTGCTGCAATTCCGGCTGCGACACGGTCCTTGGGGCCTGTTTCGCTCGATAAACCAAACTATTCCTAACCCCTGAACTGTGGCATGCCCGTCGATTAAATATATTATCCTGATAATTGTTGAAAGTGTGTCAGTATGGGTTTTGCTACAAAAATGTGACTCCTCTGGAAGCGCTAGTGCTAAGGTCAAAGCCACGCCTAGAAAGCGCTACAATTAAAACTACAATTAATTCCGAACTTACATATCTCCGATCGCAATCGGTTATGAACTCATACTACATTAATGAGCAGCCCCAGAAACGCGGCGCATTTAGTGGTCATAGTTAAAGATCGTTATCCAATTAGTCAGAAGCTCGTCGTGTAATAAATTGCCCGAATTAAGGTGCGGAATTTTAATTACATAATTTACGCGTGTGTGGCCAGCGAATGATGGTTCCGTGGTAGCCGTGGTAGTCGGGATTATAGCCAGGGCCACGGGCCACGGGCCAAGGACCAAAAACCAAAAGCCAAAAACAAACAAAGCGCAGCAAAAAGTGCGTTTGATAGCTCATCTTAATAGAAAAGTACACGCAATTTGTGCGCTTTGGGCGGGTCATTAGAAAAATGACAGTAATAACAATAATTATGAATTTTATCCGATTAGCGCGAAGAGCCTCATTCAGTTTAGCGTTCAGTATAGTATAGTCACTCTATTTATTCCCTTAATATTCAAATATCCAGTGCAATGCGTGCCATTGAACAATTAATTCTTATCTAGTTGGGTTAATGCAACAGTCCGACGTCCGACTTTTGACTCCCCGACACTGCCGGAGACCTCTCCTCAACAGCATTTCTCACATGTCATCGCAACCACACTGGGAAAAAATTGAAGCGCTCCACTTGGTGTTTTCTTTAGACAGAGCCACAAGAGCGAGCCCATTTCTCGCGGTGCAACGCCAACTGGGAAGCAATTGCGTGTCAAATGCGCTCAATTTTATTATGACAATGCGACGCATGTAATTAGGAGCCACGCATAGGCCTGATGACGATGCCAAGGAACATAATATATGAGTCCTGCTCCCAGTACTCCAGCTTTTCCATTAACATTTTCAGTTCGAGATCCTAATCGCCATACAGCTTTCCTCTTCATATTTTGGGTGTGTCGCACACTTGATTAAATATTGTAAATGGGGCCCGCTCTTCGTCCTCGTCCTGTCTGGACTGTGCTCGTGCAAGGACTGTGCTCGTCCTGGCTGTGTCCCACCGATGTAGATGGTGACCAATGAGTGAACGACAGTGGGAGTGTTCCATCATACGAATGAACTTACACACTATTTGCTATAATAGAGTTGCTCTTGTTACTGTTGCTGGCAAATAAGTGCGGTTTTACGGTTTGTAGTTTTTTATTTCAGGAGCGTATTCGGTGGGTGCTCGGGGCTAGGGAACGCAGCCTTTCAAAAATTATTATAATTGGTCATGATATGGCCTCCGCAAGGACAAAAAGTCGTCCATATCCTGGACTCCCTCACTCCGGCAAGGGGGTCCATCAGCAGATTTTGGCAGCAGCGGAAAAAATATTCGATTTTGAGATTTAAACGCAGATTAATGGAGAATAGTTCCAGGATTCAAAATCTTGTCTTGACTAAAGGATCGGATGGGAATTGGCCGAAATATGGCCTCCGCAAGGACAAAAAGTCCTCCATATCCTGGACTCCCTCACTTCGGCAAGGGGGTCCATCAACAGATTTTGGCAGCAGCGGAAAAAATATTCGATTTTGAGATTTAAACGCAGATTAAAGGAGAATAGTTCTAGGATTCAGAATCTTGTCTTGGCTAAAGGATCGGATGGGAATTGGCCGAAATATGGCCTCCGCAAGGACAAAAAGTCGTCCATATCCTGGACTCCCTCACTCCGGCAAGGGGGTCCATCAGCAGCGTTTGGCAGCAGCGGAAAAAATATTCGATTTTGAGATTTAAACGCAGATTAATGGAGAATAGTTCCAGGATTCAAAATCTTGTCTTGACTAAAGGATCGGATGGGAATTGGCCGACATATGGCCTCCGCAAGGACAAAAAGTCCTCCATATCCTGGACTCCCTCACTTCGGCAAGGGGGTCCATCAACAGATTTTGGCAGCAGCGGAAAAAATATTCGATTTTAAGATTTAAACGCAGATTAGCGGAGAATAGTTCCAGGATTCAGAATCTTGTCTTGGCTAAAGGATCGGATGGGAATAGGCCGAAATATGGCCTCCGCAAGGACAAAAAGTCTTCCATATCCTGGATTCCCTCACTTCGGCAAGGGGGTCCATCAGCAGCTTTTGGCAGCAGCGGAAAAAATATTCGATTTTGAGATTTAAACGCAGATTAACGGAGAATAGTTCCAGGATTCAGAATCTTGTCTTGGCTAAAGGATCGGGTGGGAATTGGCCGAAATGTGGCATCCGCAAGGACAAAAAGTCCTCCATATCCTGGATTCCCCCGCTCCGGCAAGGGGGTCCATCAGCAGATTTTGGCAGCAGCGGAAAAAATATTCGATTTTGAGATTTAAACGCAGATTAACGGAGAATAGTTCCAGGATTCAGAATCTTGTCTTGGCTAAAGGATCGGGTGGGAATTGGCCGAAATATGGCCTCCGCAAGGACAAAAAAGTCCTCCATATCCTGGACTCCCTCACTTCGGCAAGGGGGTCCATCAGCAGCTTTTGGCAGCAGCGGAAAAAATATTCGATTTTGAGATTTAAACGCAGATTAACGGAGAATAGTTCCAGGATTCAGAATCTTGTCTTGGCTAAAGGATCGGGTGGGAATTGGCCGAAATATGGCCTCCGCAAGGACAAAAAGTCCTCCATATCCTGGACTCCCTCACTTCGGCAAGGGGGTCCATCAGCAGATTTTGGCAGCAGCGGAAAAAATATTCGATTTTGAGATTTAAACGCAGATTAACGGAGAATAGTTCCAGGATTCAGAATCTTGTCTTGGCTAAAGGATCGGGTGGGAATTGGCCGAAATATGGCATCCGCAAGGACAAAAAGTCCTCCATATCCTGGATTCCCCCGCTCCGGCAAGGGGGTCCATCAGCAGCGTTTGGCAGCAGCGGAAAAAATATTCGATTTTTAGATTTAAACGCAGATTAACGGAGAATAGTTCTAGGATTCAGAATCTTGTCTTGGCTAAAGGATCGGATGGGAATTGGCCGAAATATGGCCTCCACAAGGACAAAAAATCCTCCATATCCTGGATTCCCCCGCTCCGGCAAGGGGGTCCATCAGCAGCGTTTGGCAGCAGCGGAAAAAATATTCGATTTTGAGATTTAAACGCAGATTAATGGAGAATAGTTCCAGGATTCAAAATCTTGTCTTGGCTAAAGGATCGGATGGGAATTGGCCGAAATATGGCCTCCACAAGGACAAAAAGTCCTCCATATCCTGGATTCCCCCGCTCCGGCAAGGGGGTCCATCAGCAGCGTTTGGCAGCAGCGGAAAAAATATTCGATTTTGAGATTTAAACGCAGATTAACGGAGAATAGTTCCAGGATTCAGAATCTTGTCTTGGCTAAAGGATCGGGTGGGAATTGGCCGAAATATGGCCTCCGCAAGGACAAAAAGTCCTCCATATCCTGGACTCCCTCACTTCGGCAAGGGGGTCCATCAGCAGCTTTTGGCAGCAGCGGAAAAAATATTCGATTTTGAGATTTAAACGCAGATTAACGGAGAATAGTTCCAGGATTCAGAATCTTGTCTTGGCTAAAGGATCGGGTGGGAATTGGCCGAAATATGGCCTCCGCAAGGACAAAAAGTCCTCCATATCCTGGACTCCCTCACTTCGGCAAGGGGGTCCATCAGCAGATTTTGGCAGCAGCGGAAAAAATATTCGATTTTGAGATTTAAACGCAGATTAACGGAGAATAGTTCCAGGATTCAGAATCTTGTCTTGGCTAAAGGATCGGGTGGGAATTGGCCGAAATATGGCATCCGCAAGGACAAAAGTCCTCCATATCCTGGATTCCCCCGCTCCGGCAAGGGGGTCCATCAGCAGCGTTTGGCAGCAGCGGAAAAAATATTCGATTTTTAGATTTAAACGCAGATTAACGGAGAATAGTTCTAGGATTCAGAATCTTGTCTTGGCTAAAGGATCGGATGGGAATTGGCCGAAATATGGCCTCCACAAGGACAAAAAATCCTCCATATCCTGGATTCCCCCGCTCCGGCAAGGGGGTCCATCAGCAGCGTTTGGCAGCAGCGGAAAAAATATTCGATTTTGAGATTTAAACGCAGATTAATGGAGAATAGTTCCAGGATTCAAAATCTTGTCTTGGCTAAAGGATCGGATGGGAATTGGCCGAAATATGGCCTCCACAAGGACAAAAAGTCCTCCATATCCTGGATTCCCCCGCTCCGGCAAGGGGGTCCATCAGCAGCGTTTGGCAGCAGCGGAAAAAATATTCGATTTTGAGATTTAAACGCAGATTAACGGAGAATAGTTCCAGGATTCAGAATCTTGTCTTGGCTAAAGGATCGGGTGGGAATTGGCCGAAATATGGCCTCCGCAAGGACAAAAAGTCCTCCATATCCTGGACTCCCTCACTTCGGCAAGGGGGTCCATCAGCAGCTTTTGGCAGCAGTGGAAAAAATATTCGATTTTGAGATTTAAACGCAGATTAACGGAGAAAAGTTCCAGGATTCAGAATCTTGTCTTGGCTAAAGGATCGGATGGGAATTGGCCGAAATATGGCCTCCGCAAGGACAAAAAGTCCTCCATATCCTGGATTCCCCGCTCCGGCAAGGGGTCCATCAGCAGCGTTTGGCAGCAGCGGAAAAAATATTCGATTTTGAGATTTAAACGCAGATTAACGGAGAATAGTTCTAGGATTCAGAATCTTGTCTTGGCTAAAGGATCGGATGGGAATTGGCCGAAATATGGCCTCCGCAAGGACAAAAAAGTCCTCCATATCCTGGATTCCCTCACTTCGGCAAGGGGGTCCATCAGCAGCTTTTGGCAGCAGCGGAAAAAATATTCGATTTTGAGATTTAAACGCAGATTAACGGAGAATAGTTCCAGGATTCAGAATCTTGTCTTGGCTAAAGGATCGGATGGGAATTGGCCGAAATATGGCCTCCGCAAGGACAAAAAGTCTTCCATATCCTGGATTCCCTCACTTCGGCAAGGGGTCCATCAGCAGCTTTTGGCAGCAGCGGAAAAATATTCGATTTTGAGATTTAAACGCAGATTAACGGAGAATAGTTCCAGGATTCAGAATCTTGTCTTGGCTAAAGGATCGGATGGGAATTGGCCGAAATATGGCCTCCGCAAGGACAAAAAAGTCTTCCATATCCTGGATTCCCTCACTTCGGCAAGGGGGTCCATCAGCAGCTTTTGGCAGCAGCGGAAAAAATATTCGATTTTGAGATTTAAATGCAGATTAACGGAGAATAGTTCCAGGATTCAGAATCTTGTCTTGGCTAAAGGATCGGGTGGGAATTGGCCGAAATATGGCCTCCGCAAGGACAAAAAGTCCTCCATATCCTGGACTCCCTCACTTCGGCAAGGGGGTCCATCAGCAGCTTTTGGCAGCAGCGGAAAAAATATTCGATTTTGAGATTTAAACGCAGATTAACGGAGAAAAGTTCCAGGATTCAGAATCTTGTCTTGGCTAAAGGATCGGATGGGAATTGGCCGAAATATGGCCTCCGCAAGGACAAAACGTCCTCCATATCCTGGATTCCCTCACTTCGGCAAGGGGGTCCATCAGCAGATTTTGGCAGCAGCGGAAAAAATATTCGATTTTGAGATTTAAACGCAGATTAACGGAGAATAGTTCCAGGATTCAGAATCTTGTCTTGGCTAAAGGATCGGATGGGAATAGGCCGAAATATGGCCTCCGCAAGGACAAAAAGTCTTCCAAATCCTGGATTCCCTCACTTCGGCAAGGGGTCCATCAGCAGCTTTGGCAGCAGCGGAAAAAATATTCGATTTTGAGATTTAAACGCAGATTAACGGAGAATAGTTCCAGGATTCAGAATCTTGTCTTGGCTAAAGGATCGGGTGGGAATTGGCCGAAATATGGCCTCCGCAAGGACAAAAAGTCCTCCATATCCTGGACTCCCTCACTTCGGCAAGGGGGTCCATCAGCAGCTTTTGGCAGCAGCGGAAAAAATATTCGATTTTGAGATTTAAACGCAGATTAACGGAGAATAGTTCCAGGATTCAGAATCTTGTCTTGGCTAAAGGATCGGGTGGGAATTGGCCGAAATATGGCCTCCGCAAGGACAAAAAGTCCTCCATATCCTGGACTCCCTCACTTCGGCAAGGGGGTCCATCAGCAGCTTTGGCAGCAGCGGAAAAAATATTCGATTTTGAGATTTAAACGCAGATTAACGGAGAATAGTTCCAGGATTCAGAATCTTGTCTTGGCTAAAGGATCGGGTGGGAATTGGCCGAAATATGGCCTCCGCAAGGACAAAACGTCCTCCATATCCTGGATTCCCTCACTTCGGCAAGGGGGTCCATCAGCAGATTTTGGCAGCAGCGGAAACAATATTCGATTTTGAGATTTAAACGCAGATTAACGGAGAATAGTTCCAGGATTCAGAATCTTGTCTTGGCTAAAGGATCGGGTGGGAATTGGCCGAAATATGGCCTCCGCAAGGACAAAAAAGTCCTCCATATCCTGGACTCCCTCACTTCGGCAAGGGGGTCCATCAGCAGCTTTTGGCAGCAGCGGAAAAAATATTCGATTTTGAGATTTAAACGCAGATTAACGGAGAATAGTTCCAGGATTCAGAATCTTGTCTTGGCTAAAGGATCGGGTGGGAATTGGCCGAAATATGGCCTCCGCAAGGACAAAACGTCCTCCATATCCTGGATTCCCTCACTTCGGCAAGGGGGTCCATCAGCAGATTTTGGCAGCAGCGGAAACAATATTCGATTTTGAGATTTAAACGCAGATTAACGGAGAATAGTTCCAGGATTCAGAATCTTGTCTTGGCTAAAGGATCGGGTGGGAATTGGCCGAAATATGGCCTCCGCAAGGACAAAAAGTCCTCCATATCCTGGACTCCCTCACTTCGGCAAGGGGGTCCATCAGCAGCTTTTGGCAGCAGCGGAAAAAATATTCGATTTTGAGATTTAAACGCAGATTAACGGAGAATAGTTCCAGGATTCAGAATCTTGTCTTGGCTAAAGGATCGGGTGGGAATTGGCCGAAATATGGCCTCCGCAAGGACAAAACGTCCTCCATATCCTGGATTCCCTCACTTCGGCAAGGGGGTCCATCAGCAGATTTTGGCAGCAGCGGAAAAAATATTCGATTTTGAGATTTAAACGCAGATTAACGGAGAATAGTTCCAGGATTCAGAATCTTGTCTTGGCTAAAGGATCGGGTGGGAATTGGCCGAAATATGGCCTCCGCAAGGACAAAACGTCCTCCATATCCTGGATTCCCTCACTTCGGCAAGGGGGTCCATCAGCAGATTTTGGCAGCAGCGGAAAAAATATTCGATTTTGAGATTTAAACGCAGATTAACGGAGAATAGTTCCAGGATTCAGAATCTTGTCTTGGCTAAAGGATCGGATGGGAATTGGCCGAAATATGGCCTCCGCAAGGACAAAACGTCCTCCATATCCTGGATTCCCTCACTTCGGCAAGGGGGTCCATCAGCAGATTTTGGCAGCAGCGGAAAAAATATTCGATTTTGAGATTTAAACGCAGATTAACGGAGAATAGTTCCAGGATTCAGAATCTTGTCTTGGCTAAAGGATCGGATGGGAATAGGCCGAAATATGGCCTCCGCAAGGACAAAACGTCCTCCATATCCTGGATTCCCTCACTTCGGCAAGGGGGTCCATCAGCAGATTTTGGCAGCAGCGGAAAAAATATTTGATTTTGAGATTTAAACGCAGATTAACGGAGAATAGTTCCAGGATTCAGAATCTTGTCTTGGCTAAAGGATCGGATGGGAATTGGCCGAAATATGGCCTCCGCAAGGACAAAACGTCCTCCATATCCTGGATTCCCTCACTTCGGCAAGGGGTCCATCAGCAGATTTTGGCAGCAGCGGAAAAAATATTCGATTTTGAGATTTAAACGCAGATTAACGGAGAATAGTTCCAGGATTCAGAATCTTGTCTTGGCTAAAGGATCGGATGGGAATAGGCCGAAATATGGCCTCCGCAAGGACAAAACGTCCTCCATATCCTGGATTCCCTCACTTCGGCAAGGGGGTCCATCAGCAGATTTTGGCAGCAGCGGAAAAAATATTCGATTTTGAGATTTAAACGCAGATTAACGGAGAATAGTTCCAGGATTCAGAATCTTGTCTTGGCTAAAGGATCGGGTGGGAATTGGCCGAAATATGGCCTCCGCAAGGACAAAAAGTCCTCCATATCCTGGACTCCCTCACTTCGGCAAGGGGGTCCATCAGCAGATTTTGGCAGCAGCGGAAAAAATATTCGATTTTGAGATTTAAACGCAGATTAACGGAGAATAGTTCCAGGATTCAGAATCTTGTCTTGGCTAAAGGATCGGATGGGAATAGGCCGAAATATGGCCTCCGCAAGGACAAAACGTCCTCCATATCCTGGATTCCCTCACTTCGGCAAGGGGGTCCATCAGCAGATTTTGGCAGCAGCGGAAAAAATATTCGATTTTGAGATTTAAACGCAGATTAACGGAGAATAGTTCCAGGATTCAGAATCTTGTCTTGGCTAAAGGATCGGATGGGAATTGGCCGAAAATATGGCCTCCGCAAGGACAAAACGTCCTCCATATCCTGGATTCCCTCACTTCGGCAAGGGGGTCCATCAGCAGATTTTGGCAGCAGCGGAAAAAATATTCGATTTTGAGATTTAAACGCAGATTAACGGAGAATAGTTCCAGGATTCAGAATCTTGTCTTGGCTAAAGGATCGGATGGGAATTGGCCGAAATATGGCCTCCGCAAGGACAAAACGTCCTCCATATCCTGGATTCCCTCACTTCGGCAAGGGGGTCCATCAGCAGATTTTGGCAGCAGCGGAAAAAATATTCGATTTTGAGATTTAAACGCAGATTAACGGAGAATAGTTCCAGGATTCAGAATCTTGTCTTGGCTAAAGGATCGGGTGGGAATTGGCCGAAATATGGCCTCCGCAAGGACAAAAAGTCCTCCATATCCTGGACTCCCTCACTTCGGCAAGGGGGTCCATCAGCAGATTTTGGCAGCAGCGGAAAAAATATTCGATTTTGAGATTTAAACGCAGATTAACGGAGAATAGTTCCAGGATTCAGAATCTTGTCTTGGCTAAAGGATCGGATGGGAATAGGCCGAAATATGGCCTCCGCAAGGACAAAACGTCCTCCATATCCTGGATTCCCTCACTTCGGCAAGGGGGTCCATCAGCAGATTTTGGCAGCAGCGGAAAAAATATTCGATTTTGAGATTTAAACGCAGATTAACGGAGAATAGTTCCAGGATTCAGAATCTTGTCTTGGCTAAAGGATCGGATGGGAATTGGCCGAAATATGGCCTCCGCAAGGACAAAACGTCCTCCATATCCTGGATTCCCTCACTTCGGCAAGGGGGTCCATCAGCAGATTTTGGCAGCAGCGGAAAAAATATTCGATTTTGAGATTTAAACGCAGATTAACGGAGAATAGTTCCAGGATTCAGAATCTTGTCTTGGCTAAAGGATCGGATGGGAATTGGCCGAAATATGGCCTCCGCAAGGACAAAACGTCCTCCATATCCTGGATTCCCTCACTTCGGCAAGGGGGTCCATCAGCAGATTTTGGCAGCAGCGGAAAAAATATTCGATTTTGAGATTTAAACGCAGATTAACGGAGAATAGTTCCAGGATTCAGAATCTTGTCTTGGCTAAAGGATCGGATGGGAATAGGCCGAAATATGGCCTCCGCAAGGACAAAACGTCCTCCATATCCTGGATTCCCTCACTTCGGCAAGGGGGTCCATCAGCAGATTTTGGCAGCAGCGGAAAAAATATTCGATTTTGAGATTTAAACGCAGATTAACGGAGAATAGTTCCAGGATTCAGAATCTTGTCTTGGCTAAAGGATCGGATGGGAATAGGCCGAAATATGGCCTCCGCAAGGACAAAACGTCCTCCATATCCTGGATTCCCTCACTTCGGCAAGGGGGTCCATCAGCAGATTTTGGCAGCAGCGGAAAAAATATTCGATTTTGAGATTTAAACGCAGATTAACGGAGAATAGTTCCAGGATTCAGAATCTTGTCTTGGCTAAAGGATCGGATGGGAATTGGCCGAAATATGGCCTCCGCAAGGACAAAACGTCCTCCATATCCTGGATTCCCTCACTTCGGCAAGGGGTCCATCAGCAGATTTTGGCAGCAGCGGAAAAAATATTCGATTTTGAGATTTAAACGCAGATTAACGGAGAATAGTTCCAGGATTCAGAATCTTGTCTTGGCTAAAGGATCGGATGGGAATAGGCCGAAATATGGCCTCCGCAAGGACAAAACGTCCTCCATATCCTGGATTCCCTCACTTCGGCAAGGGGGTCCATCAGCAGATTTGGCAGCAGCGGAAAAAATATTCGATTTTGAGATTTAAACGCAGATTAACGGAGAATAGTTCCAGGATTCAGAATCTTGTCTTGGCTAAAGGATCGGATGGGAATTGGCCGAAATATGGCCTCCGCAAGGACAAAACGTCCTCCATATCCTGGATTCCCTCACTTCGGCAAGGGGGTCCATCAGCAGATTTTGGCAGCAGCGGAAAAAATATTCGATTTTGAGATTTAAACGCAGATTAACGAAGAATAGTTCCAGGATTCAGAATCTTGTCTTGGCTAAAGGATCGGATGGGAATAGGCCGAAATATGGCCTCCGCAAGGACAAAAAGTCTTCCATATCCTGGATTCCCTCACTTCGGCAAGGGGGTCCATCAGCAGCTTTTGGCAGCAGCGGAAAAAATATTCGATTTTGAGATTTAAACGCAGATTAACGGAGAATAGTTCCAGGATTCAGAATCTTGTCTTGGCTAAAGGATCGGGTGGGAATTGGCCGAAATATGGCATCCGCAAGGACAAAAAGTCCTCCATATCCTGGATTCCCCCGCTCCGGCAAGGGGGTCCATCAGCAGCTTTTGGCAGCAGCGGAAAAAATATTCGATTTTGAGATTTAAACGCAGATTAACGGAGAATAGTTCCAGGATTCAGAATCTTGTCTTGGCTAAAGGATCGGGTGGGAATTGGCCGAAATATGGCCTCCGCAAGGACAAAAAGTCCTCCATATCCTGGACTCCCTCACTTCGGCAAGGGGGTCCATCAGCAGATTTTGGCAGCAGCGGAAAAAATATTCGATTTTGAGATTTAAACGCAGATTAACGGAGAATAGTTCCAGGATTCAGAATCTTGTCTTGGCTAAAGGATCGGGTGGGAATTGGCCGAAATATGGCATCCGCAAGGACAAAAAGTCCTCCATATCCTGGATTCCCCCGCTCCGGCAAGGGGGTCCATCAGCAGCTTTTGGCAGCAGCGGAAAAAATATTCGATTTTGAGATTTAAACGCAGATTAACGGAGAATAGTTCCAGGATTCAGAATCTTGTCTTGGCTAAAGGATCGGGTGGGAATTGGCCGAAATATGGCCTCCGCAAGGACAAAAAGTCCTCCATATCCTGGACTCCCTCACTTCGGCAAGGGGGTCCATCAGCAGATTTTGGCAGCAGCGGAAAAAATATTCGATTTTGAGATTTAAACGCAGATTAACGGAGAATAGTTCCAGGATTCAGAATCTTGTCTTGGCTAAAGGATCGGGTGGGAATTGGCCGAAATATGGCATCCGCAAGGACAAAAAGTCCTCCATATCCTGGATTCCCCCGCTCCGGCAAGGGGGTCCATCAGCAGCTTTTGGCAGCAGCAGAAAAAATATTCGATTTTGAGATTTAAACGCAGATTAACGGAGAATAGTTCCAGGATTCAGAATCTTGTCTTGGCTAAAGGATCGGGTGGGAATTGGCCGAAATATGGCCTCCGCAAGGACAAAAAGTCCTCCATATCCTGGACTCCCTCACTTCGGCAAGGGGGTCCATCAGCAGATTTTGGCAGCAGCGGAAAAAATATTCGATTTTGAGATTTAAACGCAGATTAACGGAGAATAGTTCCAGGATTCAGAATCTTGTCTTGGCTAAAGGATCGGGTGGGAATTGGCCGAAATATGGCATCCGCAAGGACAAAAAGTCCTCCATATCCTGGATTCCCCCGCTCCGGCAAGGGGGTCCATCAGCAGCTTTTGGCAGCAGCGGAAAAAATATTCGATTTTGAGATTTAAACGCAGATTAACGGAGAATAGTTCCAGGATTCAGAATCTTGTCTTGGCTAAAGGATCGGGTGGGAATTGGCCGAAATATGGCCTCCGCAAGGACAAAAAGTCCTCCATATCCTGGACTCCCTCACTTCGGCAAGGGAGTCCATCAGCAGATTTTGGCAGCAGCGGAAAAAATATTCGATTTTGAGATTTAAACGCAGATTAACGGAGAATAGTTCCAGGATTCAGAATCTTGTCTTGGCTAAAGGATCGGGTGGGAATTGGCCGAAATATGGCATCCGCAAGGACAAAAAGTCCTCCATATCCTGGATTCCCCGCTCCGGCAAGGGGGTCCATCAGCAGCTTTTGGCAGCAGCGGAAAAAATATTCGATTTTGAGATTTAAACGCAGATTAACGGAGAATAGTTCCAGGATTCAGAATCTTGTCTTGGCTAAAGGATCGGGTGGGAATTGGCCGAAATATGGCCTCCGCAAGGACAAAAAGTCCTCCATATCCTGGACTCCCTCACTTCGGCAAGGGGGTCCATCAGCAGATTTTGGCAGCAGCGGAAAAAAATATTCGATTTTGAGATTTAAACGCAGATTAACGGAGAATAGTTCCAGGATTCAGAATCTTGTCTTGGCTAAAGGATCGGGTGGGAATTGGCCGAAATATGGCATCCGCAAGGACAAAAAGTCCTCCATATCCTGGATTCCCCCGCTCCGGCAAGGGGGTCCATCAGCAGCTTTTGGCAGCAGCGGAAAAAATATTCGATTTTGAGATTTAAACGCAGATTAACGGAGAATAGTTCCAGGATTCAGAATCTTGTCTTGGCTAAAGGATCGGGTGGGAATTGGCCGAAATATGGCCTCCGCAAGGACAAAAAGTCCTCCATATCCTGGATTCCCCCGCTCCGGCAAGGGGGTCCATCAGCAGCTTTTGGCAGCAGCGGAAAAAATATTCGATTTTGAGATTTAAACGCAGATTAACGGAGAATATTTCCAGGATTCAGAATCTTGTCTTGGCTAAAGGATCGGGTGGGAATTGGCCGAAATATGGCCTCCGCAAGGACAAAAAGTCCTCCATATCCTGGATTCCCCCGCTCCGGCAAGGGGGTCCATCAGCAGATTTTGGCAGCAGCGGGAAAAATATTCGATTTTGAGATTTAAACGCAGATTAACGGAGAATAGTTCCAGGATTCAGAATCTTGTCTTGGCTAAAGGATCGGGTGGGAATTGGCCGAAATATGGCCTCCGCAAGGACAAAAAGTCCTCCATATCCTGGATTCCCCCGCTCCGGCAAGGGGGTCCATCAGCAGCTTTTGGCAGCAGCGGAAAAAATATTCGATTTTGAGATTTAAACGCAGATTAACGGAGAATATTTCCAGGATTCAGAATCTTGTCTTGGCTAAAGGATCGGGTGGGAATTGGCCGAAATATGGCCTCCGCAAGGACAAAAAGTCCTCCATATCCTGGATTCCCCCGCTCCGGCAAGGGGGTCCATCAGCAGATTTTGGCAGCAGCGGGAAAAATATTCGATTTTGAGATTTAAACGCAGATTAACGGAGAATAGTTCCAGGATTCAGAATCTTGTCTTGGCTAAAGGATCGGGTGGGAATTGGCCGAAATATGGCCTCCGCAAGGACAAAAAGTCCTCCATATCCTGGATTCCCCGCTCCGGCAAGGGGGTCCATCAGCAGCTTTTGGCAGCAGCGGAAAAAATATTCGATTTTGAGATTTAAACGCAGATTAACGGAGAATAGTTCCAGGATTCAGAATCTTGTCTTGGCTAAAGGATCGGGTGGGAATTGGCCGAAATATGGCATCCGCAAGGACAAAAAGTCCTCCATATCCTGGATTCCCCCGCTCCGGCAAGGGGGTCCATCAGCAGCTTTTGGCAGCAGCGGAAAAAATATTCGATTTTGAGATTTAAACGCAGATTAACGGAGAATAGTTCCAGGATTCAGAATCTTGTCTTGGCTAAAGGATCGGGTGGGAATTGGCCGAAATATGGCCTCCGCAAGGACAAAAAGTCCTCCATATCCTGGACTCCCTCACTTCGGCAAGGGGGTCCATCAGCAGATTTTGGCAGCAGCGGGAAAAATATTCGATTTTGAGATTTAAACGCAGATTAACGGAGAATAGTTCCAGGATTCAGAATCTTGTCTTGGCTAAAGGATCGGGTGGAATTGGCCGAAATATGGCATCCGCAAGGACAAAAAGTCCTCCATATCCTGGATTCCCCCGCTCCGGCAAGGGGGTCCATCAGCAGCTTTTGGCAGCAGCGGAAAAAATATTCGATTTTGAGATTTAAACGCAGATTAACGGAGAATAGTTCCAGGATTCAGAATCTTGTCTTGGCTAAAGGATCGGGTGGGAATTGGCCGAAATATGGCATCCGCAAGGACAAAAAGTCCTCCATATCCTGGATTCCCCCGCTCCGGCAAGGGGGTCCATCAGCAGCTTTGGCAGCAGCGGAAAAAATATTCGATTTTGAGATTTAAACGCAGATTAACGGAGAATAGTTCCAGGATTCAGAATCTTGTCTTGGCTAAAGGATCGGGTGGGAATTGGCCGAAATATGGCCTCCACAAGGACAAAAAGTCCTCCATATCCTGGATTCCCCCGCTCCGGCAAGGGGGTCCATCAGCAGCGTTTGGCAGCAGCGGAAAAAATATTCAATTTTGAGATTTAAACGCAGATTAATGGAGAATAGTTCCAGGATTCAAAATCTTGTCTTGGCTAAAGGATCGGATGGGAATTGGCCGAAATATGGCCTCCACAAGGACAAAAAGTCCTCCATATCCTGGATTCCCCGCTCCGGCAAGGGGGTCCATCAGCAGCGTTTGGCAGCAGCGGAAAAAATATTCGATTTTGAGATTTAAACGCAGATTAATGGAGAATAGTTCCAGGATTCAAAATCTTGTCTTGGCTAAAGGATCGGATGGGAATTGGCCGAAATATGGCCTCCACAAGGACAAAAAGTCCTCCATATCCTGGATTCCCCCGCTCCGGCAAGGGGGTCCATCAGCAGCGTTTGGCAGCAGCGGAAAAAATATTCGATTTTGAGATTTAAACGCAGATTAATGGAGAATAGTTCCAGGATTAAAAATCTTGTCTTGGCTAAAGGATCGGATGGGAATTGGCCGAAATATGGCCTCCACAAGGACAAAAAGTCCTCCATATCCTGGATTCCCCCGCTCCGGCAAGGGGGTCCATCAGCAGCGTTTGGCAGCAGCGGAAAAAATATTCGATTTTGAGATTTAAACGCAGATTAATGGAGAATAGTTCCAGGATTCAAAATCTTGTCTTGGCTAAAGGATCGGATGGGAATTGGCCGAAATATGGCCTCCACAAGGACAAAAAGTCCTCCATATCCTGGATTCCCCCGCTCCGGCAAGGGGGTCCATCAGCAGCGTTTGGCAGCAGCGGAAAAAATATTCGATTTTGAGATTTAAACGCAGATTAATGGAGAATAGTTCCAGGATTCAAAATCTTGTCTTGGCTAAAGGATCGGATGGGAATTGGCCGAAATATGGCCTCCACAAGGACAAAAAGTCCTCCATATCCTGGATTCCCCCGCTCCGGCAAGGGGGTCCATCAGCAGCGTTTGGCAGCAGCGGAAAAAATATTCGATTTTGAGATTTAAACGCAGATTAATGGAGAATAGTTCCAGGATTAAAAATCTTGTCTTGGCTAAAGGATCGGATGGGAATTGGCCGAAATATGGCCTCCACAAGGACAAAAAGTCCTCCATATCCTGGATTCCCCCGCTCCGGCAAGGGGGTCCATCAGCAGCGTTTGGCAGCAGCGGAAAAAATATTCGATTTTGAGATTTAAACGCAGATTAACGGAGAATAGTTCCAGGATTCAGAATCTTGTCTTGGCTAACGGATCGGGTGGGAATTGGCCGAAATATGGCCTCCGCAAGGACAAAAAGTCCTCCATATCCTGGACTCCCTCACTTCGGCAAGGGGGTCCATCAGCAGCTTTTGGCAGCAGCGGAAAAAATATTCGATTTTGAGATTTAAACGCAGATTAACGGAGAATAGTTCCAGGATTCAGAATCTTGTCTTGGCTAAAGGATCGGGTGGGAATTGGCCGAAATATGGCATCCGCAAGGACAAAAAGTCCTCCATATCCTGGATTCCCCCGCTCCGGCAAGGGGGTCCATCAGCAGCGTTTGGCAGCAGCGGAAAAAATATTCGATTTTGAGATTTAAACGCAGATTAACGGAGAATAGTTCCAGGATTCAGAATCTTGTCTTGGCTAAAGGATCGGATGGGAATTGGCCGAAATATGGCCTCCGCAAGGACAAAAAGTCCTCCATATCCTGGTTTCCCTCACTTCGGCAAGGGGGTCCATCAGCAGCTTTTGGCAGCAGCGGAAAAAATATTCGATTTTGAGATTTAAACGCAGATTAACGGAGAATAGTTCCAGGATTCAGAATCTTGTCTTGGCTAAAGGATCGGGTGGGAATTGGCCGAAATATGGCCTCCGCAAGGACAAAAAGTCCTCCATATCCTGGTTTCCCTCACTTCGGCAAGGGGGTCCATCAGCAGCTTTTGGCAGCAGCGGAAAAAATATTCGATTTTGAGATTTAAACGCAGATTAACGGAGAAAAGTTCCAGGATTCAGAATCTTGTCTTGGCTAAAGGATCGGATGGGAATTGGCCGAAATATGGCCGCCGCAAGGACAAAACGTCCTCCATATCCTGGATTCCCTCACTTCGGCAAGGGGGTCCATCAGCAGATTTTGGCAGCAGCGGAAAAAATATTCGATTTTGAGATTTAAACGCAGATTAACGGAGAATAGTTCCAGGATTCAGAATCTTGTCTTGGCTAAAGGATCGGATGGGAATTGGCCGAAATATGGCCTCCGCAAGGACAAAACGTCCTCCATATCCTGGATTCCCTCACTTCGGCAAGGGGGTCCATCAGCAGATTTTGGCAGCAGCGGAAAAAATATTCGATTTTGAGATTTAAACGCAGATTAACGGAGAAAAGTTCCAGGATTCAGAATCTTGTCTTGGCTTAAGGATCGGATGGGAATTGGCCGAAATATGGCCTCCGCAAGGACAAAACGTCCTCCATATCCTGGATTCCCTCACTTCGGCAAGGGGGTCCATCAGCAGGTTTTGGCAGCAGCGGAAAAAATATTCGATTTTGAGATTTAAACGCAGATTAACGGAGAATAGTTCCAGGATTCAGAATCTTGTCTTGGCTAAAGGATCGGGTGGGAATTGGCCGAAATATGGCATCCGCAAGGACAAAAAGTCCTCCATATCCTGGATTCCCCCGCTCCGGCAAGGGGGTCCATCAGCAGCTTTTGGCAGCAGCGGAAAAAATATTCGATTTTGAGATTTAAACGCAGATTAACGGAGAATAGTTCCAGGATTCAGAATCTTGTCTTGGCTAAAGGATCGGGTGGGAATTGGCCGAAATATGGCCTCCACAAGGACAAAAAGTCCTCCATATCCTGGATTCCCCCGCTCCGGCAAGGGGGTCCATCAGCAGCGTTTGGCAGCAGCGGAAAAAATATTCGATTTTGAGATTTAAACGCAGATTAATGGAGAATAGTTCCAGGATTCAAAATCTTGTCTTGGCTAAAGGATCGGATGGGAATTGGCCGAAATATGGCCTCCACAAGGACAAAAAGTCCTCCATATCCTGGATTCCCCCGCTCCGGCAAGGGGGTCCATCAGCAGCGTTTGGCAGCAGCGGAAAAAAATATTCGATTTTGAGATTTAAACGCAGATTAACGGAGAATAGTTCCAGGATTCAGAATCTTGTCTTGGCTAAAGGATCGGGTGGGAATTGGCCGAAATATGGCCTCCACAAGGACAAAAAGTCCTCCATATCCTGGATTCCCCCGCTCCGGCAAGGGGGTCCATCAGCAGCGTTTGGCAGCAGCGGAAAAAATATTCGATTTTGAGATTTAAACGCAGATTAATGGAGAATAGTTCCAGGATTCAAAATCTTGTCTTGGCTAAAGGATCGGATGGGAATTGGCCGAAATATGGCCTCCACAAGGACAAAAAGTCCTCCATATCCTGGATTCCCCCGCTCCGGCAAGGGGGTCCATCAGCAGCGTTTGGCAGCAGCGGAAAAAATATTCGATTTTGAGATTTAAACGCAGATTAACGGAGAATAGTTCCAGGATTCAGAATCTTGTCTTGGCTAAAGGATCGGGTGGGAATTGGCCGAAATATGGCCTCCGCAAGGACAAAAAGTCCTCCATATCCTGGACTCCCTCACTTCGGCAAGGGGGTCCATCAGCAGCTTTTGGCAGCAGTGGAAAAAATATTCGATTTTGAGATTTAAACGCAGATTAACGGAGAATAGTTCCAGGATTCAGAATCTTTTCTTGGCTAAAGGATCGGATGGGAATTGGCCGAAATATGGCCTCCGCAAGGACAAAAAGTCCTCCATATCCTGGTTTCCCTCACTTCGGCAAGGGGGTCCATCAGCAGCTTTTGGCAGCAGCGGAAAAAATATTCGATTTTGAGATTTAAACGCAGATTAACGGAGAATAGTTCCAGGATTCAGAATCTTGTCTTGGCTAAAGGATCGGATGGGAATTGGCCGAAATATGGCCTCCGCAAGGACAAAAAGTCTTCCATATCCTGGATTCCCTCACTTCGGCAAGGGGGTCCATCAGCAGCTTTTGGCAGCAGTGGAAAAAATATTCGATTTTGAGATTTAAACGCAGATTAACGGAGAATAGTTCCAGGATTCAGAATCTTGTCTTGGCTAAAGGATCGGGTGGGAATTGGCCGAAATATGGCCTCCGCAAGGACAAAACGTCCTCCATATCCTGGACTCCCTCACTTCGGCAAGGGGGTCCATCAGCAGCTTTGGCAGCAGCGGAAAAAATATTCGATTTTGAGATTTAAACGCAGATTAACGGAGAATAGTTCCAGGATTCAGAATCTTGTCTTGGCTAAAGGATCGGATGGGAATTGGCCGAAATATGGCCTCCGCAAGGACAAAAAGTCGTCCATATCCTGGATTCCCTCACTTCGGCAAGGGGGTCCATCAGCAGATTTTGGCAGCAGCGGAAAAAATATTCGATTTTGAGATTTAAACGCAGATTAACGGAGAATAGTTCCAGGATTCAGAATCTTGTCTTGGCTAAAGGATCGGGTGGGAATTGGCCGAAATATGGCATCCGCAAGGACAAAAAGTCCTCCATATCCTGGACTCCCTCACTTCGGCAAGGGGGTCCATCAACAGATTTTGGCAGCAGCGGAAAAAATATTCGATTTTGAGATTTAAACGCAGATTAACGGAGAATAGTTCTAGGATTCAGAATCTTGTCTTGGCTAAAGGATCGGATGGGAATTGGCCGAAATATGGCCTCCGCAAGGACAAAAAGTCGTCCATATCCTGGACTCCCTCACTTCGGCAAGGGGGTCCATCAGCAGCGTTTGGCAGCAGCGGAAAAAATATTCGATTTTGAGATTTAAACGCAGATTAATGGAGAATAGTTCCAGGATTCAAAATCTTGTCTTGGCTAAAGGATCGGATGGGAATTGGCCGAAATATGGCCTCCACAAGGACAAAAAGTCCTCCATATCCTGGATTCCCCCGCTCCGGCAAGGGGGTCCATCAGCAGCGTTTGGCAGCAGCGGAAAAAATATTCGATTTTGAGATTTAAACGCAGATTAACGGAGAATAGTTCTAGGATTCAGAATCTTGTCTTGGCTAAAGGATCGGATGGGAATTGGCCGAAATATGGCCTCCGCAAGGACAAAAAGTCCTCCATATCCTGGATTCCCTCACTTCGGCAAGGGGGTCCATCAGCAGCTTTTGGTAGCAGCGGAAAAAATATTCGATTTTGAGATTTAAACGCAGATTAACGGAGAATAGTTCCAGGATTCAGAATCTTGTCTTGGCTAAAGGATCGGGTGGGAATTGGCCGAAATATGGCCTCCGCAAGGACAAAAAGTCTTTCATATCCTGGATTCCCTCACTTCGGCAAGGGGGTCCATCAGCAGCTTTTGGCAGCAGCGGAAAAAATATTCGATTTTGAGATTTAAACGCAGATTAACGGAGAATAGTTCCAGGGTTCAGAATCTTGTCTTGGCTAAAGGATCGGATGGGAATTGGCCGAAATATGGCCTCCGCAAGGAAAAAAAGTCCTCCATATCCTGGACTCCCTCACTTCGGCAACGGCTCTATCAGCAGCTTTTGGCAGCAGCGGAAAAAATATTCGATTTTGAGATTTAAACGCAGATTAACGGAGAATAGTTCCAGGATTCAGAATCTTGTCTTGGCTAAAGGATCGGATGGGAATTGGCCGAAATATGGCCTCCGCAAGGAAAAAAAGTCCTCCATATCCTGGACTCCCTCACTTCGGCAACGGCTCTATCAGCAGCTTTTGGCAGCAGCGGAAAAAATATTCGATTTTGAGATTTAAACGCAGATTAACGGAGAATAGTTCCAGGATTCAGAATCTTGTCTTGGCTAAAGGATCGGGTGGGAATTGGCCGAAATATGGCCTCCGCAAGGACAAAAAGTCCTCCATATCCTGGTTTCCCTCACTTCGGCAAGGGGGTCCATCAGCAGCTTTTGGCAGCAGCGGAAAAAATATTCGATTTTGAGATTTAAACGCAGATTAACGGAGAATAGTTCCAGGATTCAGAATCTTGTCTTGGCTAAAGGATCGGGTGGGAATTGGCCGAAATATGGCCTCCGCAAGGACAAAAGTCCTCCATATCCTGGTTTCCCTCACTTCGGCAAGGGGGTCCATCAGCAGCTTTTGGCAGCAGCGGAAAAAATATTCGATTTTGAGATTTAAACGCAGATTAACGGAGAATAGTTCCAGGATTCAGAATCTTGTCTTGGCTAAAGGATCGGGTGGGAATTGGCCGAAATATGGCCTCCGCAAGGACAAAAAGTCCTCCATATCCTGGATTCCCTCACTTCGGCAAGGGGGTCCATCAGCAGCTTTTGGCAGCAGCCGAAAAAATATTCGATTTTGAGATTTAAACGCAGATTAACGGAGAATAGTTCTAGGATTCAGAATCTTGTCTTGGCTAAAGGATCGGATGGGAATTGGCCGAAATATGGCCTCCGCAAGGACAAAAGTCCTCCATATCCTGGATTCCCTCACTTCGGCAAGGGGGTCCATCAGCAGCTTTGGTAGCAGCGGAAAAAATATTCGATTTTGAGATTTAAACGCAGATTAACGGAGAATAGTTCCAGGATTCAGAATCTTGTCTTGGCTAAAGGATCGGGTGGGAATTGGCCGAAATATGGCCTCCGCAAGGACAAAAAGTCTTCCATATCCTGGATTCCCTCACTTCGGCAAGGGGGTCCATCAGCAGCTTTTGGCAGCAGCGGAAAAAATATTCGATTTTGAGATTTAAACGCAGATTAACGGAGAATAGTTCTAGGATTCAGAATCTTGTCTTGGCTAAAGGATCGGATGGGAATTGGCCGAAATATGGCCTCCGCAAGGACAAAAAGTCCTCCATATCCTGGTTTCCCTCACTTCGGCAAGGGGGTCCATCAGCAGCTTTTGGCAGCAGCCGAAAAAATATTCGATTTTGAGATTTAAACGCAGATTAACGGAGAATAGTTCTAGGATTCAGAATCTTGTCTTGGCTAAAGGATCGGATGGGAATTGGCCGAAATATGGCCTCCGCAAGGACAAAAAGTCCTCCATATCCTGGATTCCCTCACTTCGGCAAGGGGGTCCATCAGCAGCTTTTGGTAGCAGCGGAAAAAATATTCGATTTTGAGATTTAAACGCAGATTAACGGAGAATAGTTCCAGGATTCAGAATCTTGTCTTGGCTAAAGGATCGGGTGGGAATTGGCCGAAATATGGCCTCCGCAAGGACAAAAAGTCTTCCATATCCTGGATTCCCTCACTTCGGCAAGGGGGTCCATCAGCAGCTTTGGCAGCAGCGGAAAAAATATTCGATTTTGAGATTTAAACGCAGATTAACGGAGAATAGTTCCAGGGTTCAGAATCTTGTCTTGGCTAAAGGATCGGATGGGAATTGGCCGAAATATGGCCTCCGCAAGGACAAAAAGTCCTCCATATCCTGGACTCCCTCACTTCGGCAAGGGGGTCCATCAGCAGCTTTTGGCAGCAGCGGAAAAAATATTCGATTTTGAGATTTAAACGCAGATTAACGGAGAATAGTTCCAGGATTCAGAATCTTGTCTTGGCTAAAGGATCGGGTGGGAATTGGCCGAAATATGGCCTCCGCAAGGACAAAAAGTCCTCCATATCCTGGTTTCCCTCACTTCGGCAAGGGGGTCCATCAGCAGCTTTTGGCAGCAGCGGAAAAAATATTCGATTTTGAGATTTAAACGCAGATTAACGGAGAATAGTTCCAGGATTCAGAATCTTGTCTTGGCTAAAGAATCGGGTGGGAATTGGCCGAAATATGGCCTCCGCAAGGACAAAAAGTCTTCCATATCCTGGATTCCCTCACTTCGGCAAGGGGGTCCATCAGCAGCTTTTGGCAGCAGCGGAAAAAATATTCGATTTTGAGATTTAAACGCAGATTAACGGAGAATAGTTCCAGGGTTCAGAATCTTGTCTTGGCTAAAGGATCGGATGGGAATTGGCCGAAATATGGCCTCCGCAAGGACAAAAAGTCCTCCATATCCTGGACTCCCTCACTTCGGCAAGGGGGTCCATCAGCAGCTTTGGCAGCAGCGGAAAAATATTCGATTTTGAGATTTAAACGCAGATTAACGGAGAATAGTTCCAGGATTCAGAATCTTGTCTTGGCTAAAGGATCGGGTGGGAATTGGCCGAAATATGGCCTCCGCAAGGACAAAAAGTCCTCCATATCCTGGTTTCCCTCACTTCGGCAAGGGGGTCCATCAGCAGCTTTTGGCAGCAGCGGAAAAAATATTCGATTTTGAGATTTAAACGCAGATTAACGGAGAATAGTTCCAGGATTCAGAATCTTGTCTTGGCTAAAGAATCGGGTGGGAATTGGCCGAAATATGGCCTCCGCAAGGACAAAAAGTCCTCCATATCCTGGACTCCCTCACTTCGGCAAGGGGGTCCATCAGCAGCTTTTGGCAGCAGCGGAAAAAATATTCGATTTTGAGATTTAAACGCAGATTAACGGAGAATAGTTCCAGGATTCAGAATCTTGTCTTGGCTAAAGGATCGGGTGGGAATTGGCCGAAATATGGCCTCCGCAAGGACAAAAAGTCCTCCATATCCTGGTTTCCCTCACTTCGGCAAGGGGTCCATCAGCAGCTTTTGGCAGCAGCGGAAAAAATATTCGATTTTGAGATTTAAACGCAGATTAACGGAGAATAGTTCCAGGATTCAGAATCTTGTCTTGGCTAAAGGATCGGGTGGGAATTGGCCGAAATATGGCCTCCGCAAGGACAAAAAGTCCTCCATATCCTGGTTTCCCTCACTTCGGCAAGGGGGTCCATCAGCAGCTTTTGGCAGCAGCGGAAAAAATATTCGATTTTGAGATTTAAACGCAGATTAACGGAGAATAGTTCCAGGATTCAGAATCTTGTCTTGGCTAAAGAATCGGATGGGAATTGGCCGAAATATGGCCTCCGCAAGGACAAAAAGTCCTCCATATCCTGGACTCCCTCACTTCGGCAAGGGGGTCCATCAGCAGCTTTTGGCAGCAGCGGAAAAAATATTCGATTTTGAGATTTAAACGCAGATTAACGGAGAATAGTTCCAGGATTCAGAATCTTGTCTTGGCTAAAGGATCGGGTGGGAATTGGCCGAAATATGGCATCCGCAAGGACAAAAAGTCCTCCATATCCTGGATTCCCTCACTTCGGCAAGGGGGTCCATCAGCAGATTTTGGCAGCAGCGGAAAAAATATTCGATTTTGAGATTTAAACGCAGATTAACGGAGAAAAGTTCCAGGATTCAGAATCTTGTCTTGGCTAAAGGATCGGATGGGAATTGGCCGAAATATGGCCTCCGCAAGGACAAAAAGTCCTCCATATCCTGGATTCCCTCACTTCGGCAAGGGGGTCCATCAGCAGATTTTGGCAGCAGCGGAAAAAATATTCGATTTTGAGATTTAAACGCAGATTAACGGAGAAAAGTTCCAGGATTCAGAATCTTGTCTTGGCTAAAGGATCGGATGGGAATTGGCCGAAATATGGCCTCCGCAAGGACAAAAAGTCCTCCATATCCTGGATTCCCTCACTTCGGCAAGGGGGTCCATCAGCAGATTTTGGCAGCAGCGGAAAAAATATTCGATTTTGAGATTTAAACGCAGATTAACGGAGAATAGTTCTAGGATTCAGAATCTTGTCTTGGCTAAAGGATCGGGTGGGAATTGGCCAAAATATGGCCTCCGCAAGGACAAAAAGTCCTCCATATCCTGGATTCCCCCACTCCGGCAAGGGGGTCCATCAGCAGATTTTGGCAGCAGCGGAAAAAATATTCGATTTTGAGATTTAAACGCAGATTAACGGAGAATAGTTCCAGGATTCAGAATCTTGTCTTGGCTAAAGGATCGGGTGGGAATTGGCCGAAATATGGCATCCGCAAGGACAAAAAGTCCTCCATATCCTGGACTCCCTCACTTCGGCAAGGGGGTCCATCAGCAGCTTTTGGCAGCAGTGGAAAAAATATTCAATTTTGAGATTTAAACGCAGATTAACGGAGAAAAGTTCCAGGATTCAGAATCTTGTCTTGGCTAAAGGATCGGATGGGAATTGGCCGAAATATGGCCTCCGCAAGGACAAAAAGTCCTCCATATCCTGGATTCCCTCACTTCGGCAAGGGGTCCATCAGCAGCTTTTGGCAGCAGCGGAAAAAATATTCGATTTTGAGATTTAAACGCAGATTAACGGAGAATAGTTCCAGGATTCAGAATCTTGTCTTGGCTAAAGGATCGGGTGGGAATTGGCCGAAATATGGCATCCGCAAGGACAAAAAGTCCTCCATATCCTGGATTCCCTCACTTCGGCAAGGGGGTCCATCAGCAGATTTTGGCAGCAGCGGAAAAAATATTCGATTTTGAGATTTAAACGCAGATTAACGGAGAAAAGTTCCAGGATTCAGAATCTTGTCTTGGCTAAAGGATCGGATGGGAATTGGCCGAAATATGGCCTCCGCAAGGACAAAAAGTCCTCCATATCCTGGATTCCCTCACTTCGGCAAGGGGGTCCATCAGCAGATTTTGGCAGCAGCGGAAAAAATATTCGATTTTGAGATTTAAACGCAGATTAACGGAGAAAAGTTCCAGGATTCAGAATCTTGTCTTGGCTAAAGGATCGGATGGGAATTGGCCGAAATATGGCCTCCGCAAGGACAAAAAGTCCTCCATATCCTGGATTCCCTCACTTCGGCAAGGGGGTCCATCAGCAGATTTTGGCAGCAGCGGAAAAAATATTCGATTTTGAGATTTAAACGCAGATTAACGGAGAATAGTTCTAGGATTCAGAATCTTGTCTTGGCTAAAGGATCGGGTGGGAATTGGCCAAAATATGGCCTCCGCAAGGACAAAAAGTCCTCCATATCCTGGATTCCCCCACTCCGGCAAGGGGGTCCATCAGCAGATTTTGGCAGCAGCGGAAAAAATATTCGATTTTGAGATTTAAACGCAGATTAACGGAGAATAGTTCCAGGATTCAGAATCTTGTCTTGGCTAAAGGATCGGGTGGGAATTGGCCGAAATATGGCATCCGCAAGGACAAAAAGTCCTCCATATCCTGGACTCCCTCACTTCGGCAAGGGGGTCCATCAGCAGCTTTTGGCAGCAGTGGAAAAAATATTCAATTTTGAGATTTAAACGCAGATTAACGGAGAAAAGTTCCAGGATTCAGAATCTTGTCTTGGCTAAAGGATCGGATGGGAATTGGCCGAAATATGGCCTCCGCAAGGACAAAAAGTCCTCCATATCCTGGATTCCCTCACTTCGGCAAGGGGTCCATCAGCAGCTTTTGGCAGCAGCGGAAAAAATATTCGATTTTGAGATTTAAACGCAGATTAACGGAGAATAGTTCCAGGATTCAGAATCTTGTCTTGGCTAAAGGATCGGGTGGGAATTGGCCGAAATATGGCCTCCGCAAGGACAAAAAGTCTTCCATATCCTGGACTCCCTCACTTCGGCAAGGGGGTCCATCAGCAGCTTTTGGCAGCAGTGGAAAAAATATTCGATTTTGAGATTTAAACGCAGATTAACGGAGAAAAGTTCCAGGATTCAGAATCTTGTCTTGGCTAAAGGATCGGATGGGAATTGGCCGAAATATGGCCTCCGCAAGGACAAAAAGTCCTCCATATCCTGGATTCCCTCACTTCGGCAAGGGGTCCATCAGCAGATTTTGGCAGCAGCGGAAAAAATATTCGATTTTGAGATTTAAACGCAGATTAACGGAGAATAGTTCTAGGATTCAGAATCTTGTCTTGGCTAAAGGATCGGGTGGGAATTGGCCAAAATATGGCCTCCGCAAGGACAAAAAGTCCTCCATATCCTGGATTCCCTCACTTCGGCAAGGGGGTCCATCAGCAGATTTTGGCAGCAGCGGAAAAAATATTCGATTTTGAGATTTAAACGCAGATTAACGGAGAAAAGTTCCAGGATTCAGAATCTTGTCTTGGCTAAAGGATCGGGTGGGAATTGGCCAAAATATGGCCTCCGCAAGGACAAAAAGTCCTCCATATCCTGGATTCCCCCACTCCGGCAAGGGGGTCCATCAGCAGCTTTTGGCAGCAGTGGAAAAAATATTCAATTTTGAGATTTAAACGCAGATTAACGGAGAAAAGTTCCAGGATTCAGAATCTTGTCTTGGCTAAAGGATCGGATGGGAATTGGCCGAAATATGGCCTCCGCAAGGACAAAAAGTCCTCCATATCCTGGATTCCCTCACTTCGGCAAGGGGGTCCATCAGCAGCTTTGGCAGCAGCGGAAAAAATATTCGATTTTGAGATTTAAACGCAGATTAACGGAGAATAGTTCCAGGATTCAGAATCTTGTCTTGGCTAAAGGATCGGGTGGGAATTGGCCGAAATATGGCCTCCGCAAGGACAAAAAGTCTTCCATATCCTGGATTCCCTCACTTCGGCAAGGGGGTCCATCAGCAGCTTTTGGCAGCAGCGGAAAAAATATTCGATTTAGAGATTTAAACGCAGATTAACGGAGAAAAGTTCCAGGATTCAGAATCTTGTCTTGGCTAAAGGATCGGATGGGAATTGGCCGAAATATGGCCTCCGCAAGGACAAAAAGTCCTCCATATCCTGGTTTCCCTCACTTCGGCAAGGGGGTCCATCAGCAGCTTTTGGCAGCAGCGGAAAAAATATTCAATTTTGAGATTTAAACGCAGATTAACGGAGAATAGTTCCAGGATTCAGAATCTTGTCTTGGCTAAAGAATCGGGTGGGAATTGGCCGAAATATGGCCTCCGCAAGGACAAAAAGTCCTCCATATCCTGGACTCCCTCACTTCGGCAAGGGGGTCCATCAGCAGCTTTTGGCAGCAGCGGAAAAAATATTCGATTTTGAGATTTAAACGCAGATTAACGGAGAATAGTTCCAGGATTCAGAATCTTGTCTTGGCTAAAGGATCGGGTGGGAATTGGCCGAAATATGGCCTCCGCAAGGACAAAAAGTCTTCCATATCCTGGATTCCCTCACTTCGGCAAGGGGGTCCATCAGCAGCTTTTGGCAGCAGCGGAAAAAATATTCGATTTTGAGATTTAAACGCAGATTAACGGAGAATAGTTCCAGGATTCAGAATCTTGTCTTGGCTAAAGGATCGGGTGGGAATTGGCCGAAATATGGCATCCGCAAGGACAAAAAGTCCTCCATATCCTGGACTCCCTCACTTCGGCAAGGGGGTCCATCAGCAGCTTTTGGCAGCAGTGGAAAAAATATTCGATTTTGAGATTTAAACGCAGATTAACGGAGAAAAGTTCCAGGATTCAGAATCTTGTCTTGGCTAAAGGATCGGATGGGAATTGCCGAAATATGGCCTCCGCAAGGACAAAAAGTCCTCCATATCCTGGATTCCCTCACTTCGGCAAGGGGGTCCATCAGCAGCTTTTGGCAGCAGCGGAAAAAATATTCGATTTTGAGATTTAAACGCAGATTAACGGAGAATAGTTCCAGGATTCAGAATCTTGTCTTGGCTAAAGGATCGGGTGGGAATTGGCCGAAATATGGCATCCGCAAGGACAAAAAGTCCTCCATATCCTGGACTCCCTCACTTCGGCAAGGGGGTCCATCAGCAGCTTTTGGCAGCAGTGGAAAAAATATTCGATTTTGAGATTTAAACGCAGATTAACGGAGAAAAGTTCCAGGATTCAGAATCTTGTCTTGGCTAAAGGATCGGATGGGAATTGCCGAAATATGGCCTCCGCAAGGACAAAAAGTCCTCCATATCCTGGATTCCCTCACTTCGGCAAGGGGGTCCATCAGCAGCTTTTGGCAGCAGCGGAAAAAATATTCGATTTTGAGATTTAAACGCAGATTAACGGAGAAAAGTTCCAGGATTCAGAATCTTGTCTTGGCTAAAGGATCGGATGGGAATTGCCGAAATATGGCCTCCGCAAGGACAAAAAGTCCTCCATATCCTGGATTCCCTCACTTCGGCAAGGGGGTCCATCAGCAGCTTTGGCAGCAGCGGAAAAAATATTCGATTTTGAGATTTAAACGCAGATTAACGGAGAATAGTTCCAGGATTCAGAATCTTGTCTTGGCTAAAGGATCGGGTGGGAATTGGCCGAAATATGGCCTCCGCAAGGACAAAAAGTCTTCCATATCCTGGATTCCCTCACTTCGGCAAGGGGGTCCATCAGCAGCTTTTGGCAGCAGCGGAAAAAATATTCGATTTTGAGATTTAAACGCAGATTAACGGAGAATAGTTCCAGGATTCAGAATCTTGTCTTGGCTAAAGGATCGGGTGGGAATTGGCCGAAATATGGCATCCGCAAGGACAAAAAGTCCTCCATATCCTGGACTCCCTCACTTCGGCAAGGGGGTCCATCAGCAGCTTTTGGCAGCAGTGGAAAAAATATTCGATTTTGAGATTTAAACGCAGATTAACGGAGAAAAGTTCCAGGATTCAGAATCTTGTCTTGGCTAAAGGATCGGATGGGAATTGGCCAAAATATGGCCTCCGCAAGGACAAAAAGTCCTCCATATCCTGGATTCCCTCACTTCGGCAAGGGGGTCCATCAGCAGATTTTGGCAGCAGCGGAAAAAATATTCGATTTTGAGATTTAAACGCAGATTAACGGAGAATAGTTCCAGGATTCAGAATCTTGTCTTGGCTAAAGGATCGGATGGGAATAGGCCGAAATATGGCCTCCGCAAGGACAAAAAGTCCTCCATATCCTGGACTCCCTCACTTCGGCAAGGGGGTCCATCAGCAGCTTTTGGCAGCAGCGGAAAAAATATTCGATTTTGAGATTTAAACGCAGATTAACGGAGAATAGTTCCAGGATTCAGAATCTTGTCTTGGCTAAGGGATCGGGTGGGAATTGGCCGAAATATGGCCTCCGCAAGGACAAAAAGTCCTCCATATCCTGGACTCCCTCACTTCGGCAAGGGGGTCCATCAGCAGATTTTGGCAGCAGCGGAAAAAATATTCGATTTTGAGATTTAAACGCAGATTAACGGAGAATAGTTCTAGGATTCAGAATCTTGTCTTGGCTAAAGGATCGGGTGGGAATTGGCCAAAATATGGCCTCCGCAAGGACAAAAAGTCCTCCATATCCTGGATTCCCCCACTCCGGCAAGGGGGTCCATCAGCAGATTTTGGCAGCAGCGGAAAAAATATTCGATTTTGAGATTTAAACGCAGATTAACAGAGAATAGTTCTAGGATTCAGAATCTTGTCTTGGCTAAAGGATCGGGTGGGAATTGGCCAAAATATGGCCTCCGCAAGGACAAAAAGTCCTCCATATCCTGGATTCCCCCACTCCGGCAAGGGGGTCCATCAGCAGATTTTGGCAGCAGCGGAGAAAATATTCGATTTTGAGATTTAAACGCAGATTAACGGAGAATAGTTCTAGGATTCAGAATCTTGTCTTGGCTAAAGGATCGGGTGGGAATTGGCCAAAATATGGCCTCCGCAAGGACAAAAAGTCCTCCATATCCTGGATTCCCCCACTCCGGCAAGGGGGTCCATCAGCAGATTTTGGCAGCAGCGGAAAAAATATTCGATTTTGAGATTTAAACGCAGATTAACGGAGAATAGTTCCAGGATTCAGAATCTTGTCTTGGCTAAAGGATCGGGTGGGAATTGGCCGAAATATGGCATCCGCAAGGACAAAAAGTCCTCCATATCCTGGACTCCCTCACTTCGGCAAGGGGGTCCATCAGTAGCTTTTGGCAGCAGTGGAAAAAATATTCGATTTTGAGATTTAAACGCAGATTAACGGAGAAAAGTTCCAGGATTCAGAATCTTGTCTTGGCTAAAGGATCGGATGGGAATTGGCCGAAATATGGCCTCCGCAAGGACAAAAAGTCCTCCATATCCTGGATTCCCTCACTTCGGCAAGGGGGTCCATCAGCAGATTTTGGCAGCAGCGGAAAAAATATTCGATTTTGAGATTTAAACGCAGATTAACGGAGAATAGTTCTAGGATTCAGAATCTTGTCTTGGCTAAAGGATCGGGTGGGAATTGGCCAAAATATGGCCTCCGCAAGGACAAAAAGTCCTCCATATCCTGGATTCCCCCACTCCGGCAAGGGGGTCCATCAGCAGATTTTGGCAGCAGCGGAAAAAATATTCGATTTTGAGATTTAAACGCAGATTAACGGAGAATAGTTCCAGGATTCAGAATCTTGTCTTGGCTAAAGGATCGGGTGGGAATTGGCCAAAATATGGCCTCCGCAAGGACAAAAAGTCCTCCATATCCTGGATTCCCCCACTCCGGCAAGGGGGTCCATCAGCAGATTTTGGCAGCAGCGGAGAAAATATTCGATTTTGAGATTTAAACGCAGATTAACGGAGAATAGTTCTAGGATTCAGAATCTTGTCTTGGCTAAAGGATCGGGTGGGAATTGGCCAAAATATGGCCTCCGCAAGGACAAAAAGTCCTCCATATCCTGGACTCCCTCACTTCGGCAAGGGGGTCCATCAGCAGATTTTGGCAGCAGCGGAAAAAATATTCGATTTTGAGATTTAAACGCAGATTAACGGAGAATAGTTCCAGGATTCAGAATCTTGTCTTGGCTAAAGGATCGGGTGGGAATTGGCCGAAATATGGCCTCCGCAAGGACAAAAAGTCCTCCATATCCTGGACTCCCTCACTTCGGCAAGGGGTCCATCAGCAGATTTTGGCAGCAGCGGAAAAAATATTCGATTTTGAGATTTAAACGCAGATTAACGGAGAATAGTTCCAGGATTCAGAATCTTGTCTTGGCTAAAGGATCGGGTGGGAATTGGCCGAAATATGGCATCCGCAAGGACAAAAAGTCCTCCATATCCTGGACTCCCTCACTTCGGCAAGGGGGTCCATCAGCAGATTTTGGCAGCAGCGGAAAAAATATTCGATTTTGAGATTTAAACGCAGATTAACGGAGAATAGTTCTAGGATTCAGAATCTTGTCTTGGCTAAAGGATCGGGTGGGAATTGGCCCAAATATGGCCTCCGCAAGGACAAAAAGTCCTCCATATCCTGGACTCCCTCACTTCGGCAAGGGGGTCCATCAGCAGCTTTTGGCAGCAGCGGAAAAAATATTCGATTTTGAGATTTAAACGCAGATTAACGGAGAATAGTTCCAGGATTCAGAATCTTGTCTTGGCTAAAGGATCGGGTGGGAATTGGCCAAAATATGGCCTCCGCAAGGACAAAAAGTCCTCCATATCCTGGATTCCCCCACTCCGGCAAGGGGGTCCATCAGCAGATTTTGGCAGCAGCGGAAAAAATATTCGATTTTGAGATTTAAACGCAGATTAACGGAGAATAGTTCCAGGATTCAGAATCTTGTCTTGGCTAAAGGATCGGGTGGGAATTGGCCGAAATATGGCATCCGCAAGGACAAAAAGTCCTCCATATCCTGGACTCCCTCACTTCGGCAAGGGGGTCCATCAGCAGCTTTTGGCAGCAGTGGAAAAAATATTCGATTTTGAGATTTAAACGCAGATTAACGGAGAAAAGTTCCAGGATTCAGAATCTTGTCTTGGCTAAAGGATCGGATGGGAATTGGCCGAAATATGGCCTCCGCAAGGACAAAAAGTCCTCCATATCCTGGATTCCCTCACTTCGGCAAGGGGTCCATCAGCAGATTTTGGCAGCAGCGGAAAAAATATTCGATTTTGAGATTTAAACGCAGATTAACGGAGAATAGTTCTAGGATTCAGAATCTTGTCTTGGCTAAAGGATCGGGTGGGAATTGGCCAAAATATGGCCTCCGCAAGGACAAAAAAGTCCTCCATATCCTGGATTCCCCCACTCCGGCAAGGGGGTCCATCAGCAGATTTTGGCAGCAGCGGAGAAAATATTCGATTTTGAGATTTAAACGCAGATTAACGGAGAATAGTTCTAGGATTCAGAATCTTGTCTTGGCTAAAGGATCGGGTGGGAATTGGCCAAAATATGGCCTCCGCAAGGACAAAAAGTCCTCCATATCCTAGATTCCCCCACTCCGGCAAGGGGGTCCATCAGCAGATTTTGGCAGCAGCGGAAAAAATATTCGATTTTGAGATTTAAACGCAGATTAACGGAGAATAGTTCTAGGATTCAGAATCTTGTCTTGGCTAAAGGATCGGGTGGGAATTGGCCAAAATATGGCCTCCGCAAGGACAAAAAGTCCTCCATATCCTGGATTTCCCCACTCCGGCAAGGGGTCCATCAGCAGATTTTGGCAGCAGCGGAGAAAATATTCGATTTTGAGATTTAAACGCAGATTAACGGAGAATAGTTCTAGGATTCAGAATCTTGTCTTGGCTAAAGGATCGGGTGGGAATTGGCCAAAATATGGCCTCCGCAAGGACAAAAAGTCCTCCATATCCTGGACTCCCTCACTTCGGCAAGGGGGTCCATCAGCAGATTTTGGCAGCAGCGGAAAAAATATTCGATTTTGAGATTTAAACGCAGATTAACGGAGAATAGTTCCAGGATTCAGAATCTTGTCTTGGCTAAAGGATCGGGTGGGAATTGGCCGAAATATGGCCTCCGCAAGGACAAAAAGTCCTCCATATCCTGGACTCCCTCACTTCGGCAAGGGGGTCCATCAGCAGATTTTGGCAGCAGCGGAAAAAATATTCGATTTTGAGATTTAAACGCAGATTAACGGAGAATAGTTCCAGGATTCAGAATCTTGTCTTGGCTAAAGGATCGGGTGGGAATTGGCCGAAATATGGCCTCCGCAAGGACAAAAAGTCCTCCATATCCTGGACTCCCTCACTTCGGCAAGGGGGTCCATCAGCAGATTTTGGCAGCAGCGGAAAAAATATTCGATTTTGAGATTTAAACGCAGATTAACGGAGAATAGTTCCAGGATTCAGAATCTTGTCTTGGCTAAAGGATCGGGTGGGAATTGGCCGAAATATGGCATCCGCAAGGACAAAAAGTCCTCCATATCCTGGACTCCCTCACTTCGGCAAGGGGGTCCATCAGCAGATTTTGGCAGCAGCGGAAAAAATATTCGATTTTGAGATTTAAACGCAGATTAACGGAGAATAGTTCTAGGATTCAGAATCTTGTCTTGGCTAAAGGATCGGATGGATATTGGCCAAAATATAGCCTCCGCAAGGACAAAAAGTCCTCCATATCCTGGACTCCCTCACTTCGGCAAGGGGGTCCATCAGCAGCTTTTGGCAGCAGCGGAAAAAATATTCGATTTTGAGATTTAAACGCAGATTAACGGAGAATAGTTCCAGGATTCAGAATCTTGTCTTGGCTAAAGGATCGGGTGGGAATTGGCCGAAATATGGCCTCCGCAAGGACAAAAAGTCCTCCATATCCTGGATTCCCCCACTCCGGCAAGGGGGTCCATCAGCAGATTTTGGCAGCAGCGGAAAAAATATTCGATTTTGAGATTTAAACGCAGATTAACGGAGAATAGTTCCAGGATTCAGAATCTTGTCTTGGCTAAAGGATCGGGTGGGAATTGGCCGAAATATGGCCTCCGCAAGGACAAAAAGTCCTCCATATCCTGGACTCCCTCACTTCGGCAAGGGGGTCCATCAGCAGCTTTTGGCAGCAGCGGAAAAAATATTCGATTTTGAGATTTAAACGCAGATTAACGGAGAATAGTTCTAGGATTCAGAATCTTGTCTTGGCTAAAGGATCGGATGGGAATTGGCCGAAATATGGCCTCCGCAAGGACAAAAAGTCCTCCATATCCTGGACTCCCTCACTTCGGCAAGGGGGTCCATCAACAGATTTTGGCAGCAGCGGAAAAAATATTCGATTTTGAGATTTAAACGCAGATTAACGGAGAATAGTTCTAGGATTCAGAATCTTGTCTTGGCTAAAGGATCGGGTGGGAATTGGCCAAAATATGGCCTCCGCAAGGACAAAAAGTCCTCCATATCCTGGATTCCCCCACTCCGGCAAGGGGGTCCATCAGCAGATTTTGGCAGCAGCGGAAAAAATATTCGATTTTGAGATTTAAACGCAGATTAACGGAGAATAGTTCCAGGATTCAGAATCTTGTCTTGGCTAAGGGATCGGGTGGGAATTGGCCAAAATATGGCCTCCACAAGGACACAAAGTCCTCTATATCCTACACTTCTTTATTGCGGCAAGGGGGTCCAGTCGGCAGACTTTAGCAGCCGCGGAAAAAATTTTCGATCATGAGATTTAAACGCAGATTTATGGATAATAGTTCCACGATTCAGAATCTTGTCTTGGCTAAAGGATCGGGTGGGAATTGGCCGAAATATGGCCTCCGCAAGGACAAAAAGTCCTCCATATCCTGGACTCCCTCACTTCGGCAAGGGGGTCCATCAGCAGATTTTGGCAGCAGCGGAAAAAATATTCGATTTTGAGATTTAAACGCAGATTAACGGAGAATAGTTCTAGGATTCAGAATCTTGTCTTGGCTAAAGGATCGGATGGGAATTGGCCGAAATATGGCCTCCGCAAGGACAAAAAGTCCTCCATATCCTGGACTCCCTCACTTCGGCAAGGGGGTCCATCAGCAGCTTTTGGCAGCAGCCGAAAAAATATTCGATTTTGAGATTTAAACGCAGATTAACGGAGAAAAGTTCCAGGATTCAGAATCTTGTCTTGGCTAAAGGATCGGATGGGAATTGGCCGAAATATGGCCTCTGCAAGGACAAAAAGTCCTCCATATCCTGGACTCCCTTACTTCGGCAAGGGGGTCCATCAGCAGCTTTTGGCAGCAGCGGAAAAAATATTCGATTTTGAGATTTAAACGCAGATTAACGGAGAAAAGTTCCAGGATTCAGAATCTTGTCTTGGCTAAAGGATCGGATGGGAATTGGCCGAAATATGGCCTCCGCAAGGACAAAAAGTCCTCCATATCCTGGACTCCCTCACTTCGGCAAGGGGGTCCATCGGCAGCTTTTGGCAGCAGCCGAAAAAATATCCGATTTTTAGATTTAAACGCAGATTAACGGAGAAAAGTTCCAGGATTCAGAATCTTGTCTTGGCTTAAGGATCGGATGGAAATTGGCCGAAATATGGCCTCCGCAAGGACAAAAAGTCCTCCATATCCTGGACTCCCTTACTTCGGCAAGGGGGTCCATCAGCAGCGTTTGGCAGCAGCCGAAAAAATATTCGATTTTGAGATTTAAACGCAGATTAACGGAGAAAAGTTACAGGATTCAGAATCTTGTCTTGGCTTAAGGATCGGATGGAAATTGGCCGAAATATGGCCTCCGCAAGGACAAAAAGTCCTCCATATCCTGGACTCCCTTACTTCGGCAAGGGGGTCCATCAGCAGCGTTTGGCAGCAGCCGAAAAAATATTCGATTTTGAGATTTAAACGCAGATTAACGGAGAAAAGTTCCACGATTCAGAATCTTGTCTTGGCTAAAGAATCGGATGGAAATTGGCCGAAATATGGCCTCCGCAAGGACAAAAAGTCCTCCATATCCTGGACTCCCTTACTTCGGCAAGGGGGTCCATCAGCAGCTTTTGGCAGCAGCGGAAAAAATATTCGATTTTGAGATTTAAACGCAGATTAACGGAGAATAGTTCCAGGATTCAGAATCTTGTCTTGGCTAAAGGATCGGATGGGAATTGGCCGAAATATGGCCTCCGCAAGGACAAAAAGTCCTCCATATCCTGGACTCCCTTACTTCGGCAAGGGGGTCCATCAGCAGCGTTTGGCAGCAGCCGAAAAAATATTCGATTTTGAGATTTAAACGCAGATTAACGGAGAAAAGTTCCACGATTCAGAATCTTGTCTTGGCTAAAGAATCGGATGGAAATTGGCCGAAATATAGCCTCCGCAAGGACCAAAAGTCCTCCATATCCTGGATTCCCCCACTCCGGCAAGGGGGTCCATCAGCAGCTTTTGGCAGCAGCCGAAAAAATATTCGATTTTTAGATTTAAACGCAGATTAACGGAGAATAGTTCCAGGATTCAGAATCTTGTCTTGGCTAAAGGATCGGATGGATATTGGCCAAAATATAGCCTCCGCAAGGACAAAAAGTCCTCCATATCCTGGATTCCCTCACTTCGGCAAGGGGGTCCATCAGCAGATTTTGGCAGCAGCGGAAAAAATATTCGATTTTTAGATTTAAACGCAGATTAACGGAGAATAGTTCCAGGATTCAGAATCTTGTCTTGGCTAAAGGATCGGATGGATATTGGCCAAAATATAGCCTCCGCAAGGACCAAAAGTCCTCCATATCCTGGATTCCCCCACTCCGGCAAGGGGGTCCATCAGCAGCGTTTGGCAGCAGCCGAAAAAATATTCGATTTTTAGATTTAAACGCAGATTAACGGAGAAAAGTTCCACGATTCAGAATCTTGTCTTGGCTAAAGAATCGGATGGAAATTGGCCGAAATATAGCCTCCGCAAGGACAAAAAGTCCTCCATATCCTGGATTCCCTCACTTCGGCAAGGGGGTCCATCAGCAGATTTTGGCAGCAGCGGAAAAAATATTCGATTTTGAGATTTAAACGCAGATTAACGGAGAATAGTTCTAGGATTCAGAATCTTGTCTTGGCTAAAGGATCGGATGGGAATTGGCCGAAGAATGGCCTCCGCAAGGACAAAAAGTCCTCCATATCCTGGATTCCCCCACTCCGGCAAGGGGGTCCATCAGCGGCTTTTGGCAGCAGCGGAAAAAATATTCGATTTTAAGATTTAAACGCAGATTAACGGAGAATAGTTCCAGGATTCAGAATCTTGTCTTGGCTAAAGGATCGGATGGGAATTGGCCGAAGAATGGCCTCCGCAAGGACAAAAAGTCCTCCATATCCTGGATTCCCTCACTTCGGCAAGGGGGTCCATCAGCAGATTTTGGCAGCAGCGGAAAAAATATTCGATTTTAAGATTTAAACGCAGATTAACGGAGAATAGTTCTAGGATTCAGAATCTTGTCTTGGCTAAAGGATCGGATAGGAATTGGCCAAAGAATGGCCTCCGCAAGGACAAAAAGTCCTCCATATCCTGGACTCCCTCACTTCGGCAAGGGGGTCCATCGGCAGCTTTTGGCAGCAGCCGAAAAAATATCCGATTTTTAGATTTAAACGCAGATTAACGGAGAAAAGTTCCAGGATTCAGAATCTTGTCTTGGCTTAAGGATCGGATGGAAATTGGCCGAAATATGGCCTCCGCAAGGACAAAAAGTCCTCCATATCCTGGACTCCCCCACTCCGGCAAGGGGGTCCATCAGCAGCTTTTGGCAGCAGCGGAAAAAATATCCGATTTTTAGATTTAAACGCAGATTAACGGAGAAAAATTCCAGGATTCAGAATCTTGTCTTGGCTTAAGGATCGGATGGAAATTGGCCGAAATATGGCCTCCGCAAGGACAAAAAGTCCTCCATATCCTGGACTCCCTTACTTCGGCAAGGGGGTCCATCAGCAGCGTTTGGCAGCAGCCGAAAAAATATTCGATTTTTAGATTTAAACGCAGATTAACGGAGAATAGTTCCAGGATTCAGAATCTTGTCTTGGCTAAAGGATCGGATGGATATTGGCCAAAATATAGCCTCCGCAAGGACAAAAAGTCCTCCATATCCTGGTTTCCCTCACTTCGGCAAGGGGGTCCATCAGCAGATTTTGGCAGCAGCGGAAAAAATATTCGATTTTGAGATTTAAACGCAGATTAACGGAGAATAGTTCCAGGATTCAGAATCTTGTCTTGGCTAAAGGATCGGATGGGAATTGGCCAAAATATGGCCTCCGCAAGGACAAAAAGTCCTCCATATCCTGGATTCCCCCACTCCGGCAAGGGGGTCCATCAGCAGCTTTTGGCAGCAGCGGAAAAAATATTCGATTTTAAGATTTAAACGCAGATTAACGGAGAATAGTTCTAGGATTCAGAATCTTGTCTTGGCTAAAGGATCTGATGGGAATTGGCCGAAGAATGGCCTCCGCAAGGACAAAAAGTCCTCCATATCCTGGATTCCCCCACTCCGGCAAGGGGGTCCATCAGCAGCTTTTGGCAGCAGCGGAAAAAATATTCGATTTTGAGATTTAAACGCAGATTAACGGAGAATAGTTCCAGGATTCAGAATCTTGTCTTGGCTAAAGGATCGGATGGATATTGGCCAAAATATAGGCTCCGCAAGGACAAAAAGTCCTCCATATCCTGGAGTCCCTCACTTCGGCAAGGGGGTCCATCAGCAGCTTTTGACAGCAGCGGAAAAAATATTCGATTTTAAGATTTAAACGCAGATTAACGGAGAATAGTTCCAGGATTCAGAATCTTGTCTTGGCTAAAGGATCGGATGGGAATAAGCCAAAATATGGCCTCCGCAAGGACAAAAAGTCCTCCATATCCTGGAGTCCCTCACTTCGGCAAGGGGGTCCATCAGCAGCTTTTGACAGCAGCGGAAAAAATATTCGATTTTAAGATTTAAACGCAGATTAACGGAGAATAGTTCTAGGATGCAGAATCTTGTCTTGGCTAAAGGATCGGATGGGAATTGGCCAAAATATGGCCTCCGCAAGGACAAAAAGTCCTCCATATCCTGGAGTCCCTCACTTCGGCAAGGGGGTCCATCAGCAGCTTTTGGCAGCAGCGGAAAAAATATTCGATTTTAAGATTTAAACGCAGATTAACGGAGAATAGTTCTAGGATTCAGAATCTTGTCTTGGCTAAAGGATCGGATGGGAATTGGCCGAAGAATGGCCTCCGCAAGGACAAAAAGTCCTCCATATCCTGGATTCCCCCACTCCGGCAAGGGGGTCCATCAGCAGCTTTTGGCAGCAGCGGAAAAAATATTCGATTTTAAGATTTAAACGCAGATTAACGGAGAATAGTTCTAGGATTCAGAATCTTGTCTTGGCTAAAGGATCTGATGGGAATTGGCCGAAGAATGGCCTCCGCAAGGACAAAAAGTCCTCCATATCCTGGATTCCCCCACTCCGGCAAGGGGGTCCATCAGCAGCTTTTGGCAGCAGCGGAAAAAATATTCGATTTTGAGATTTAAACGCAGATTAACGGAGAATAGTTCCAGGATTCAGAATCTTGTCTTGGCTAAAGGATCGGATGGATATTGGCCAAAATATAGGCTCCGCAAGGACAAAAAGTCCTCCATATCCTGGAGTCCCTCACTTCGGCAAGGGGGTCCATCAGCAGCTTTTGACAGCAGCGGAAAAAATATTCGATTTTAAGATTTAAACGCAGATTAACGGAGAATAGTTCCAGGATTCAGAATCTTGTCTTGGCTAAAGGATCGGATGGGAATAAGCCAAAATATGGCCTCCGCAAGGACAAAAAGTCCTCCATATCCTGGAGTCCCTCACTTCGGCAAGGGGGTCCATCAGCAGCTTTTGACAGCAGCGGAAAAAATATTCGATTTTAAGATTTAAACGCAGATTAACGGAGAATAGTTCTAGGATGCAGAATCTTGTCTTGGCTAAAGGATCGGATGGGAATTGGCCAAAATATGGCCTCCGCAAGGACAAAAAGTCCTCCATATCCTGGAGTCCCTCACTTCGGCAAGGGGGTCCATCAGCAGCTTTTGGCAGCAGCGGAAAAAATATTCGATTTTAAGATTTAAACGCAGATTAACGGAGAATAGTTCTAGGATGCAGAATCTTGTCTTGGCTAAAGGATCGGATGGGAATTGGCCGAAGAATGGCCTCCGCAAGGACAAAAAGTCCTCCATATCCTGGATTCCCCCACTCCGGCAAGGGGGTCCATCAGCAGCTTTTGGCAGCAGCGGAAAAAATATTCGATTTTGAGATTTAAACGCAGATTAACGGAGAATAGTTCCAGGATTCAGAATCTTGTCTTGGCTAAAGGATCGGATGGGAATTGGCCAAAATATGGCCTCCGCAAGGACAAAAAGTCCTCCATATCCTGGAGTCCCTCACTTCGGCAAGGGGGTCCATCAGCAGCTTTTGGCAGCAGCGGAAAAAATATTCGATTTTGAGATTTAAACGCAGATTAACGGAGAATAGTTCTAGGATTCAGAATCTTGTCTTGGCTAAAGGATCGGATGGGAATTGGCCGAAGAATGGCCTCCTCAAGGACAAAAAGTCCTCCATATCCTGGATTCCCCCACTCCGGCAAGGGGGTCCATCAGCAGCTTTTGGCAGCAGCGGAAAAAATATTCGATTTTGAGATTTAAACGCAGATTAACGGAGAATAGTTCTAGGATTCAGAATCTTGTCTTGGCTAAAGGATCGGATGGGAATTGGCCAAAATATGGCCTCCGCAAGGACAAAAAGTCCTCCATATCCTGGAGTCCCTCACTTCGGCAAGGGGGTCCATCAGCAGCTTTTGGCAGCAGCGGAAAAAATATTCGATTTTGAGATTTAAACGCAGATTAACGGAGAATAGTTCTAGGATTCAGAATCTTGTCTTGGCTAAAGGATCGGATGGGAATTGGCCGAAGAATGGCCTCCTCAAGGACAAAAAGTCCTCCATATCCTGGATTCCCCCACTCCGGCAAGGGGGTCCATCAGCAGCTTTTGGCAGCAGCGGAAAAAATATTCGATTTTGAGATTTAAACGCAGATTAACGGAGAATAGTTCTAGGATTCAGAATCTTGTCTTGGCTAAAGGATCGGATGGGAATTGGCCAAAATATGGCCTCCGCAAGGACAAAAAGTCCTCCATATCCTGGAGTCCCTCACTTCGGCAAGGGGGTCCATCAGCAGCTTTTGGCAGCAGCGGAAAAAATATTCGATTTTGAGATTTAAACGCAGATTAACGGAGAATAGTTCTAGGATTCAGAATCTTGTCTTGGCTAAAGGATCGGATGGGAATTGGCCGAAGAATGGCCTCCTCAAGGACAAAAAGTCCTCCATATCCTGGATTCCCCCACTCCGGCAAGGGGGTCCATCAGCAGCTTTTGGCAGCAGCGGAAAAAATATTCGATTTTGAGATTTAAACGCAGATTAACGGAGAATAGTTCCAGGATTCAGAATCTTGTCTTGGCTAAAGGATCGGATGGGAATTGGCCAAAATATGGCCTCCGCAAGGACAAAAAGTCCTCCATATCCTGGAGTCCCTCACTTCGGCAAGGGGTCCATCAGCAGCTTTTGGCAGCAGCGGAAAAAAATATTCGATTTTGAGATTTAAACGCAGATTAACGGAGAATAGTTCTAGGATTCAGAATCTTGTCTTGGCTAAAGGATCGGATGGGAATTGGCCGAAGAATGGCCTCCTCAAGGACAAAAAGTCCTCCATATCCTGGATTCCCCCACTCCGGCAAGGGGGTCCATCAGCAGCTTTTGGCAGCAGCGGAAAAAATATTCGATTTTGAGATTTAAACGCAGATTAACGGAGAATAGTTCCAGGATTCAGAATCTTGTCTTGGCTAAAGGATCGGATGGATATTGGCCAAAATATAGCCTCCGCAAGGACAAAAAGTCCTCCATATCCTGGATTCCCCCACTCCGGCAAGGGGGTCCATCAGCAGCTTTTGGCAGCAGCGGAAAAAATATTCGATTTTGAGATTTAAACGCAGATTAACGGAGAATAGTTCCAGGATTCAGAATCTTGTCTTGGCTAAAGGATCGGATGGGAATTGGCCGAAGAATGGCCTCCGCAAGGACAAAAAGTCCTCCATATCCTGGATTCCCCCACTCCGGCAAGGGGGTCCATCAGCAGCTTTTGGCAGCAGCGGAAAAAATATTCGATTTTGAGATTTAAACGCAGATTAACGGAGAATAGTTCCAGGATTCAGAATCTTGTCTTGGCTAAAGGATCGGATGGGAATTGGCCAAAATATGGCCTCCGCAAGGACAAACAGTCCTCCATATCCTGGAGTCCCTCACTTCGGCAAGGGGGTCCATCAGCAGCTTTTGGCAGCAGCGGAAAAAATATTCGATTTTAAGATTTAAACGCAGATTAACGGAGAATAGTTCTAGGATTCAGAATCTTGTCTTGGCTAAAGGATCGGATGGGAATTGGCCGAAGAATGGCCTCCGCAAGGACAAAAAGTCCTCCATATCCTGGATTCCCCCACTCCGGCAAGGGGGTCCATCAGCAGCTTTTGGCAGCAGCGGAAAAAATATTCGATTTTAAGATTTAAACGCAGAATAACGGAGAATAGTTCTAGGATTCAGAATCTTGTCTTGGCTAAAGGATCGGATGGATATTGGCCAAAATATAGCCTCCGCAAGGACAAAAGTCCTCCATATCCTGGATTCCCTCACTTCGGCAAGGGGGTCCATCAGCAGATTTTGGCAGCAGCGGAAAAAATATTCGATTTTGAGATTTAAACGCAGATTAACGGAGAATAGTTCCAGGATTCAGAATCTTGTCTTGGCTAAAGGATCGGATGGGAATTGGCCAAAATATGGCCTCCGCAAGGACAAACAGTCCTCCATATCCTGGAGTCCCTCACTTCGGCAAGGGGGTCCATCAGCAGCTTTTGGCAGCAGCGGAAAAAATATTCGATTTTGAGATTTAAACGCAGATTAACGGAGAATAGTTCTAGGATTCAGAATCTTGTCTTGGCTAAAGGATCGGATGGGAATTGGCCGAAGAATGGCCTCCTCAAGGACAAAAAGTCCTCCATATCCTGGATTCCCCCACTCCGGCAAGGGGGTCCATCAGCAGCTTTTGGCAGCAGCGGAAAAAATATTCGATTTTGAGATTTAAACGCAGATTAACGGAGAATAGTTCTAGGATTCAGAATCTTGTCTTGGCTAAAGGATCGGATGGGGAATTGGCCAAAATATGGCCTCCGCAAGGACAAAAAGTCCTCCATATCCTGGAGTCCCTCACTTCGGCAAGGGGGTCCATCAGCAGCTTTTGGCAGCAGCGGAAAAAATATTCGATTTTAAGATTTAAACGCAGATTAACGGAGAATAGTTCTAGGATTCAGAATCTTGTCTTGGCTAAAGGATCGGATGGGAATTGGCCGAAGAATGGCCTCCTCAAGGACAAAAAGTCCTCCATATCCTGGATTCCCCCACTCCGGCAAGGGGGTCCATCAGCAGCTTTTGGCAGCAGCGGAAAAAATATTCGATTTTGAGATTTAAACGCAGATTAACGGAGAATAGTTCCAGGATTCAGAATCTTGTCTTGGCTAAAGGATCGGATGGGAATTGGCCAAAATATGGCCTCCGCAAGGACAAACAGTCCTCCATATCCTGGAGTCCCTCACTTCGGCAAGGGGGTCCATCAGCAGCTTTTGGCAGCAGCGGAAAAAATATTCGATTTTGAGATTTAAACGCAGATTAACGGAGAATAGTTCTAGGATTCAGAATCTTGTCTTGGCTAAAGGATCGGATGGGAATTGGCCAAAATATGGCCTCCGCAAGGACAAAAAGTCCTCCATATCCTGGATTCCCCCACTCCGGCAAGGGGGTCCATCAGCAGCTTTTGGCAGCAGCGGAAAAAATATTCGATTTTGAGATTTAAACGCAGATTAACGGAGAATAGTTCCAGGATTCAGAATCTTGTCTTGGCTAAAGGATCGGATGGGAATTGGCCGAAGAATGGCCTCCTCAAGGACAAAAAGTCCTCCATATCCTGGATTCCCCCACTCCGGCAAGGGGGTCCATCAGCAGCTTTTGGCAGCAGCGGAAAAAATATTCGATTTTGAGATTTAAACGCAGATTAACGGAGAATAGTTCCAGGATTCAGAATCTTGTCTTGGCTAAAGGATCGGATGGGAATTGGCCAAAATATGGCCTCCGCAAGGACAAACAGTCCTCCATATCCTGGAGTCCCTCACTTCGGCAAGGGGGTCCATCAGCAGCTTTTGGCAGCAGCGGAAAAAATATTCGATTTTAAGATTTAAACGCAGATTAACGGAGAATAGTTCTAGGATTCAGAATCTTGTCTTGGCTAAAGGATCGGATGGGAATTGGCCGAAGAATGGCCTCCGCAAGGACAAAAAGTCCTCCATATCCTGGATTCCCCCACTCCGGCAAGGGGGTCCATCAGCAGCTTTTGGCAGCAGCGGAAAAAATATTCGATTTTAAGATTTAAACGCAGAATAACGGAGAATAGTTCTAGGATTCAGAATCTTGTCTTGGCTAAAGGATCGGATGGATATTGGCCAAAATATAGCCTCCGCAAGGACAAAAAGTCCTCCATATCCTGGATTCCCTCACTTCGGCAAGGGGGTCCATCAGCAGATTTTGGCAGCAGCGGAAAAAATATTCGATTTTGAGATTTAAACGCAGATTAACGGAGAATAGTTCCAGGATTCAGAATCTTGTCTTGGCTAAAGGATCGGATGGGAATTGGCCAAAATATGGCCTCCGCAAGGACAAACAGTCCTCCATATCCTGGAGTCCCTCACTTCGGCAAGGGGGTCCATCAGCAGCTTTTGGCAGCAGCGGAAAAAATATTCGATTTTAAGATTTAAACGCAGATTAACGGAGAATAGTTCTAGGATTCAGAATCTTGTCTTGGCTAAAGGATCGGATGGGAATTGGCCGAAGAATGGCCTCCGCAAGGACAAAAAGTCCTCCATATCCTGGATTCCCCCACTCCGGCAAGGGGGTCCATCAGCAGCTTTTGGCAGCAGCGGAAAAAATATTCGATTTTTAGATTTAAACGCAGATTAACGGAGAATAGTTCTAGGATTCAGAATCTTGTCTTGGCTAAAGGATCGGGTGGGAATTGGCCGAAATATGGCCTCCGAAGGGACAAAAAGTCCTCCATATCCTGGAATCCCTCACTTCGGCAAGGGGGTCCATCAGCAGCTTTTGGCAGCAGCGGAAAAAATATTCGATTTTGAGATTTAAACGCAGATTAACGGAGAATAGTTCCAGGATTCAGAATCTTGTCTTGGCTAAAGGATCGGATGGGAATTGGCCAAAATATGGCCTCCGCAAGGACAAAAAGTCCTCCATATCCTGGAGTCCCTCACTTCGGCAAGGGGGTCCATCAGCAGCTTTTGGCAGCAGCGGAAAAAATATTCGATTTTAAGATTTAAACGCAGATTAACGGAGAATAGTTCTAGGATTCAGAATCTTGTCTTGGCTAAAGGATCGGATGGGAATTGGCCGAAGAATGGCCTCCGCAAGGACAAAAAGTCCTCCATATCCTGGATTCCCCCACTCCGGCAAGGGGGTCCATCAGCAGCTTTTGGCAGCAGCGGAAAAAATATTCGATTTTGAGATTTAAACGCAGATTAACGGAGAATAGTTCCAGGATTCAGAATCTTGTCTTGGCTAAAGGATCGGATGGGAATTGGCCGAAGAATGGCCTCCGCAAGGACAAAAAGTCCTCCATATCCTGGATTCCCCCACTCCGGCAAGGGGGTCCATCAGCAGCTTTTGGCAGCAGCGGAAAAAATATTCGATTTTGAGATTTAAACGCAGATTAACGGAGAATAGTTCCAGGATTCAGAATCTTGTCTTGGCTAAAGGATCGGATGGGAATTGGCCAAAATATGGCCTCCGCAAGGACAAACAGTCCTCCATATCCTGGAGTCCCTCACTTCGGCAAGGGGGTCCATCAGCAGCTTTTGGCAGCAGCGGAAAAAATATTCGATTTTAAGATTTAAACGCAGATTAACGGAGAATAGTTCTAGGATTCAGAATCTTGTCTTGGCTAAAGGATCGGATGGGAATTGGCCGAAGAATGGCCTCCGCAAGGACAAAAAGTCCTCCATATCCTGGATTCCCCCACTCCGGCAAGGGGGTCCATCAGCAGCTTTTGGCAGCAGCGGAAAAAATATTCGATTTTTAGATTTAAACGCAGATTAACGGAGAATAGTTCTAGGATTCAGAATCTTGTCTTGGCTAAAGGATCGGGTGGGAATTGGCCGAAATATGGCCTCCGAAGGGACAAAAAGTCCTCCATATCCTGGAATCCCTCACTTCGGCAAGGGGGTCCATCAGCAGCTTTTGGCAGCAGCGGAAAAAATATTCGATTTTGAGATTTAAACGCAGATTAACGGAGAATAGTTCCAGGATTCAGAATCTTGTCTTGGCTAAAGGATCGGATGGGAATTGGCCAAAATATGGCCTCCGCAAGGACAAAAAGTCCTCCATATCCTGGAGTCCCTCACTTCGGCAAGGGGGTCCATCAGCAGCTTTGGCAGCAGCGGAAAAAATATTCGATTTTAAGATTTAAACGCAGATTAACGGAGAATAGTTCTAGGATTCAGAATCTTGTCTTGGCTAAAGGATCGGATGGGAATTGGCCGAAGAATGGCCTCCGCAAGGACAAAAAGTCCTCCATATCCTGGATTCCCCCACTCCGGCAAGGGGGTCCATCAGCAGCTTTTGGCAGCAGCGGAAAAAATATTCGATTTTGAGATTTAAACGCAGATTAACGGAGAATAGTTCCAGGATTCAGAATCTTGTCTTGGCTAAAGGATCGGATGGGAATTGGCCGAAGAATGGCCTCCTCAAGGACAAAAAGTCCTCCATATCCTGGATTCCCCCACTCCGGCAAGGGGGTCCATCAGCAGCTTTTGGCAGCAGCGGAAAAAATATTCGATTTTGAGATTTAAACGCAGATTAACGGAGAATAGTTCCAGGATTCAGAATCTTGTCTTGGCTAAAGGATCGGATGGGAATTGGCCAAAATATGGCCTCCGCAAGGACAAACAGTCCTCCATATCCTGGAGTCCCTCACTTCGGCAAGGGGGTCCATCAGCAGCTTTTGGCAGCAGCGGAAAAAATATTCGATTTTAAGATTTAAACGCAGATTAACGGAGAATAGTTCTAGGATTCAGAATCTTGTCTTGGCTAAAGGATCGGATGGGAATTGGCCGAAGAATGGCCTCCGCAAGGACAAAAAGTCCTCCATATCCTGGATTCCCCCACTCCGGCAAGGGGGTCCATCAGCAGCTTTTGGCAGCAGCGGAAAAAATATTCGATTTTAAGATTTAAACGCAGATTAACGGAGAATAGTTCCAGGATTCAGAATCTTGTCTTGGCTAAAGGATCGGATGGGAATTGGCCAAAATATGGCCTCCGCAAGGACAAAAAGTCCTCCATATCCTGGAATCCCTCACTTCGGCAAGGGGGTCCATCAGCAGCTTTTGGCAGCAGCGGAAAAAATATTCGATTTTTAGATTTAAACGCAGATTAACGGAGAATAGTTCTAGGATTCAGAATCTTGTCTTGGCTAAAGGATCGGGTGGGAATTGGCCGAAATATGGCCTCCGCAAGGACAAAAAGTCCTCCATATCCTGGATTCCCCCACTCCGGCAAGGGGGTCCATCAGCAGCTTTTGGCAGCAGCGGAAAAAATATTCGATTTTAAGATTTAAACGCAGAATAACGGAGAATAGTTCTAGGATTCAGAATCTTGTCTTGGCTAAAGGATCGGATGGATATTGGCCAAAATATAGCCTCCGCAAGGACAAAAAGTCCTCCATATCCTGGAGTCCCTCACTTCGGCAAGGGGGTCCATCAGCAGCTTTTGGCAGCAGCGGAAAAAATATTCGATTTTAAGATTTAAACGCAGATTAACGGAGAATAGTTCTAGGATTCAGAATCTTGTCTTGGCTAAAGGATCGGATGGGAATTGGCCGAAGAATGGCCTCCGCAAGGACAAACAGTCCTCCATATCCTGGAGTCCCTCACTTCGGCAAGGGGGTCCATCAGCAGCTTTTGGCAGCAGCGGAAAAAATATTCGATTTTGAGATTTAAACGCAGATTAACGGAGAATAGTTCCAGGATTCAGAATCTTGTCTTGGCTAAAGGATCGGATGGGAATTGGCCGAAGAATGGCCTCCGCAAGGACAAAAAGTCCTCCATATCCTGGATTCCCCCACTCCGGCAAGGGGGTCCATCAGCAGCTTTTGGCAGCAGCGGAAAAAATATTCGATTTTAAGATTTAAACGCAGAATAACGGAGAATAGTTCTAGGATTCAGAATCTTGTCTTGGCTAAAGGATCGGATGGATATTGGCCAAAATATAGCCTCCGCAAGGACAAAAAGTCCTCCATATCCTGGAGTCCCTCACTTCGGCAAGGGGGTCCATCAGCAGCTTTTGGCAGCAGCGGAAAAAATATTCGATTTTAAGATTTAAACGCAGATTAACGGAGAATAGTTCTAGGATTCAGAATCTTGTCTTGGCTAAAGGATCGGATGGGAATTGGCCGAAGAATGGCCTCCGCAAGGACAAACAGTCCTCCATATCCTGGAGTCCCTCACTTCGGCAAGGGGGTCCATCAGCAGCTTTTGGCAGCAGCGGAAAAAATATTCGATTTTGAGATTTAAACGCAGATTAACGGAGAATAGTTCCAGGATTCAGAATCTTGTCTTGGCTAAAGGATCGGATGGGAATTGGCCAAAATATGGCCTCCGCAAGGACAAACAGTCCTCCATATCCTGGAGTCCCTCACTTCGGCAAGGGGGTCCATCAGCAGCTTTTGGCAGCAGCGGAAAAAATATTCGATTTTAAGATTTAAACGCAGATTAACGGAGAATAGTTCTAGGATTCAGAATCTTGTCTTGGCTAAAGGATCGGATGGGAATTGGCCGAAGAATGGCCTCCGCAAGGACAAAAAGTCCTCCATATCCTGGATTCCCCCACTCCGGCAAGGGGGTCCATCAGCAGCTTTTGGCAGCAGCGGAAAAAATATTCGATTTTGAGATTTAAACGCAGATTAACGGAGAATAGTTCCAGGATTCAGAATCTTGTCTTGGCTAAAGGATCGGATGGGAATTGGCCAAAATATGGCCTCCGCAAGGACAAACAGTCCTCCATATCCTGGAGTCCCTCACTTCGGCAAGGGGTCCATCAGCAGCTTTGGCAGCAGCGGAAAAAATATTCGATTTTAAGATTTAAACGCAGATTAACGGAGAATAGTTCTAGGATTCAGAATCTTGTCTTGGCTAAAGGATCGGGTGGGAATTGGCCGAAATATGGCCTCCGAAGGGACAAAAGTCCTCCATATCCTGGAATCCCTCACTTCGGCAAGGGGGTCCATCAGCAGCTTTTGGCAGCAGCGGAAAAAATATTCGATTTTGAGATTTAAACGCAGATTAACGGAGAATAGTTCCAGGATTCAGAATCTTGTCTTGGCTAAAGGATCGGATGGGAATTGGCCAAAATATGGCCTCCGCAAGGACAAAAAGTCCTCCATATCCTGGAGTCCCTCACTTCGGCAAGGGGGTCCATCAGCAGCTTTTGGCAGCAGCGGAAAAAATATTCGATTTTAAGATTTAAACGCAGATTAACGGAGAATAGTTCTAGGATTCAGAATCTTGTCTTGGCTAAAGGATCGGATGGGAATTGGCCGAAGAATGGCCTCCGCAAGGACAAAAAGTCCTCCATATCCTGGATTCCCCCACTCCGGCAAGGGGGTCCATCAGCAGCTTTTGGCAGCAGCGGAAAAAATATTCGATTTTGAGATTTAAACGCAGATTAACGGAGAATAGTTCCAGGATTCAGAATCTTGTCTTGGCTAAAGGATCGGATGGGAATTGGCCAAAATATGGCCTCCGCAAGGACAAACAGTCCTCCATATCCTGGAGTCCCTCACTTCGGCAAGGGGGTCCATCAGCAGCTTTTGGCAGCAGCGGAAAAAATATTCGATTTTAAGATTTAAACGCAGATTAACGGAGAATAGTTCTAGGATTCAGAATCTTGTCTTGGCTAAAGGATCGGATGGATATTGGCCAAAATATAGCCTCCGCAAGGACAAAAAGTCCTCCATATCCTGGATTCCCTCACTTCGGCAAGGGGGTCCATCAGCAGATTTTGGCAGCAGCGGAAAAAATATTCGATTTTGAGATTTAAACGCAGATTAACGGAGAATAGTTCCAGGATTCAGAATCTTGTCTTGGCTAAAGGATCGGATGGGAATTGGCCAAAATATGGCCTCCGCAAGGACAAACAGTCCTCCATATCCTGGAGTCCCTCACTTCGGCAAGGGGGTCCATCAGCAGCTTTTGGCAGCAGCGGAAAAAATATTCGATTTTAAGATTTAAACGCAGATTAACGGAGAATAGTTCTAGGATTCAGAATCTTGTCTTGGCTAAAGGATCGGATGGGAATTGGCCGAAGAATGGCCTCCGCAAGGACAAAAAGTCCTCCATATCCTGGATTCCCCCACTCCGGCAAGGGGGTCCATCAGCAGCTTTTGGCAGCAGCGGAAAAAATATTCGATTTTAAGATTTAAACGCAGATTAACGGAGAATAGTTCCAGGATTCAGAATCTTGTCTTGGCTAAAGGATCGGATGGGAATTGGCCAAAATATGGCCTCCGCAAGGACAAAAAGTCCTCCATATCCTGGAATCCCTCACTTCGGCAAGGGGGTCCATCAGCAGCTTTTGGCAGCAGCGGAAAAAATATTCGATTTTTAGATTTAAACGCAGATTAACGGAGAATAGTTCTAGGATTCAGAATCTTGTCTTGGCTAAAGGATCGGGTGGGAATTGGCCGAAATATGGCCTCCGCAGGGACAAAAAGTCCTCCATATCCTGGAATCCCTCACTTCGGCAAGGGGGTCCATCAGCAGCTTTTGGCAGCAGCGGAAAAAATATTCGATTTTGAGATTTAAACGCAGATTAACGGAGAATAGTTCCAGGATTCAGAATCTTGTCTTGGCTAAAGGATCGGATGGGAATTGGCCAAAATATGGCCTCCGCAAGGACAAAAAGTCCTCCATATCCTGGAATCCCTCACTTCGGCAAGGGGGTCCATCAGCAGCTTTTGGCAGCAGCGGAAAAAATATTCGATTTTGAGATTTAAACGCAGATTAACGGAGAATAGTTCCAGGATTCAGAATCTTGTCTTGGCTAAAGGATCGGATGGGAATTGGCCGAAATATGGCCTCCGCAAGGACAAAAAGTCCTCCATATCCTGGATTCCCCCACTCCGGCAAGGGGGTCCATCAGCAGCGTTTGGCAGCAGCGGAAAAAATATTCGATTTTGAGATTTAAACGCAGATTAACGGAGAATAGTTCCAGGATTCAGAATCTTGTCTTGGCTAAAGGATCGGATGGGAATTGGCCGAAATATGGCCTCCGCAAGGACAAAAGTCCTCCATATCCTGGATTCCCTCACTTCGGCAAGGGGGTCCATCAGCAGCGTTTGGCAGCAGCGGAAAAATATTCGATTTTGAGATTTAAACGCAGATTAACGGAGAATAGTTCCAGGATTCAGAATCTTGTCTTGGCTAAAGGATCGGATGGATATTGGCCAAAATATAGCCTCCGCAAGGACAAAAAGTCCTCCATATCCTGGATTCCCCCACTCCGGCAAGGGGGTCCATCAGCAGCTTTTGGCAGCAGCGGAAAAAATATTCGATTTTGAGATTTAAACGCAGATTAACGGAGAATAGTTCCAGGATTCAGAATCTTGTCTTGGCTAAAGGATCGGATGGGAATTGGCCAAAATATGGCCTCCGCAAGGACAAAAAGTCCTCCATATCCTGGATTCCCTCACTTCGGCAAGGGGGTCCATCAGCAGCTTTTGGCGGCAGCGGAAAAAAAATTCGATTTTTAGATTTAAACGCAGATTAACGGAGAATAGTTCCAGGATTCAGAATCTTGTCTTGGCTAAAGGATCGGATGGGAATTGGCCGAAATATGGCCTCCGCAAGGACAAAAAGTCCTCCATATCCTGGATTCCCCCACTCCGGCAAGGGGGTCCATCAGCAGCGTTTGGCAGCAGCGGAAAAAATATTCGATTTTGAGATTTAAACGCAGATTAACGGAGAATAGTTCCAGGATTCAGAATCTTGTCTTGGCTAAAGGATCGGATGGGAATTGGCCGAAATATGGCCTCCGCAAGGACAAAAAGTCCTCCATATCCTGGATTCCCTCACTTCGGCAAGGGGGTCCATCAGCAGCGTTTGGCAGCAGCGGAAAAATATTCGATTTTGAGATTTAAACGCAGATTAACGGAGAATAGTTCCAGGATTCAGAATCTTGTCTTGGCTAAAGGATCGGATGGGAATTGGCCGAAATATGGCCTCCGCAAGGACAAAAAGTCCTCCATATCCTGGATTCCCTCACTTCGGCAAGGGGGTCCATCAGCAGCTTTTGGCGGCAGCGGAAAAAAATTCGATTTTTAGATTTAAACGCAGATTAACGGAGAATAGTTCCAGGATTCAGAATCTTGTCTTGGCTAAAGGATCGGATGGATATTGGCCAAAATATAGCCTCCGCAAGGACAAAAAGTCCTGCATATCCTGGATTCCCCCACTCCGGCAAGGGGGTCCATCAGCAGCTTTTGGCAGCAGCGGAAAAAAATTCGATTTTTAGATTTAAACGCAGATTAACGGAGAATAGTTCCAGGATTCAGAATCTTGTCTTGGCTAAAGGATCGGATGGATATTGGCCAAAATATAGCCTCCGCAAGGACAAAAAGTCCTCCATATCCTGGATTCCCCCACTCCGGCAAGGGGGTCCATCAGCAGCTTTTGGCAGCAGCGGAAAAAATATTCGATTTTGAGATTTAAACGCAGATTAACGGAGAATAGTTCCAGGATTCAGAATCTTGTCTTGGCTAAAGGATCGGATGGATATTGGCCAAAATATAGCCTCCGCAAGGACAAAAAGTCCTCCATATCCTGGATTCCCCCACTCCGGCAAGGGGGTCCATCAGCAGCTTTTGGCAGCAGCGGAAAAAATATTCGATTTTAAGATTTAAACGCAGATTAACGGAGAATAGTTCCAGGATTCAGAATCTTGTCTTGGCTAAAGGATCGGATGGGAATTGGCCGAAATATGGCCTCCGCAAGGACAAAAAGTCCTCCATATCCTGGATTCCCTCACTTCGGCAAGGGGGTCCATCAGCAGCGTTTGGCAGCAGCGGAAAAAATATTCGATTTTGAGATTTAAACGCAGATTAACGGAGAATAGTTCCAGGATTCAGAATCTTGTCTTGGCTAAAGGATCGGATGGATATTGGCCAAAATATAGCCTCCGCAAGGACAAAAAGTCCTCCATATCCTGGATTCCCCCACTCCGGCAAGGGGGTCCATCAGCAGCTTTTGGCAGCAGCGGAAAAAATATTCGATTTTGAGATTTAAACGCAGATTAACGGAGAATAGTTCCAGGATTCAGAATCTTGTCTTGGCTAAAGGATCGGATGGGAATTGGCCGAAATATGGCCTCCGCAAGGACAAAAAGTCCTCCATATCCTGGATTCCCTCACTTCGGCAAGGGGGTCCATCAGCAGCTTTTGGCAGCAGCGGAAAAAATATTCGATTTTGAGATTTAAACGCAGATTAACGGAGAATAGTTCCAGGATTCAGAATCTTGTCTTGGCTAAAGGATCGGATGGGAATTGGCCGAAATATGGCCTCCGCAAGGACAAAAAGTCCTCCATATCCTGGATTCCCTCACTTCGGCAAGGGGGTCCATCAGCAGCTTTTGGCAGCAGCGGAAAAAATATTCGATTTTGAGATTTAAACGCAGATTAACGGAGAATAGTTCCAGGATTCAGAATCTTGTCTTGGCTAAAGGATCGGATGGGAATTGGCCGAAATATGGCCTCCGCAAGGACAAAAAGTCCTCCATATCCTGGATTCCCTCACTTCGGCAAGGGGGTCCATCAGCAGCTTTTGGCGGCAGCGGAAAAAAAATTCGATTTTTAGATTTAAACGCAGATTAACGGAGAATAGTTCCAGGATTCAGAATCTTGTCTTGGCTAAAGGATCGGATGGATATTGGCCAAAATATAGCCTCCGCAAGGACAAAAAGTCCTCCATATCCTGGATTCCCTCACTTCGGCAAGGGGGTCCATCAGCAGCTTTTGGCAGCAGCGGAAAAAATATTCGATTTTGAGATTTAAACGCAGATTAACGGAGAATAGTTCCAGGATTCAGAATCTTGTCTTGGCTAAAGGATCGGATGGATATTGGCCAAAATATAGCCTCCGCAAGGACAAAAAGTCCTCCATATCCTGGATTCCCCCACTCCGGCAAGGGGGTCCATCAGCAGCTTTTGGCAGCAGCGGAAAAAATATTCGATTTTTAGATTTAAACGCAGATTAACGGAGAATAGTTCCAGGATTCAGAATCTTGTCTTGGCTAAAGGATCGGATGGGAATTGGCCGAAATATGGCCTCCGCAAGGACAAAAAGTCCTCCATATCGTGGATTTCTCCAATATTACCCGATAACATAGCATGTCTATATAGCAAAGTAAAAAACAAAATCGTTCTACTTACCAACAACTTCATTTTTATAATCACGAGTTGATTTTTAAATTTTCCAAGTCGTTTCGATAAACAGTCTGGGCATCAAATAATTCCATTGCCATTTAAAAATGGTTTCTATATTCCCAAAATGTAACTGTCTGCTTGGGTTGAAGACCTTGCGAAGCCCATTGGTTAACCTGCATCGGAAAGAGAGAAAAGATATGTGACCAATTGGAAACAATTTGGTGAACCGCCAGAGCAGGCTGGGCATGCGTTTGATGGAAAACTATATACTTAAGGTAGTGTGTTAAAACAAAATAATAGTTATTGGAACACGAACGGATGTGCAGTTGAACGCTGCAAAACATAGACACTGGAAGTAACTGGAGGGCACAGCAATCTGGCAAGTTGGAAGATTTGCTTTTACTGGAATGCGTTTAGTTCAATCTTCAGGTTATACTAATTTCATGCGGTCCAAGGGCTTGTACTATTTTCAAAACATTCAACGTACATTCAAATGTATTCCGTTTAAATATCATCCGTCCATGTTTTCATGTCCAAGGCTTCGGCAAATGAACTGAACTTGGCTCCCATCATTTGACCTGCAAGAGGGAGAGATCAGTTTAAGATTCATAAGATACATACATACATACATATGTTCATATGTACATATAAACAATCATCAAACTCACATGTTACTTTATCTACAAAGGCGGGGGCCTTTGGGGGCTCCATTTTACACCCACACAGGCTTAAACAATCACCTAAACAAATACTAAGTTGCTGCGATAGGCTGTTGGTTTCTTAAACAAACCAACGAGGATCAGTTTCTTATGGGAGAATAAGTGAGAGAATAAGCCACAAAAAGGTGCGGACACAAAAAGTGCAGTAACTGAACCAACAAGCTCGAGAGAGCGGCGTTGGAGTTTCTAGCTTGTTTTGTAAAAAAGGTATGGGGAATGGGGGTGGGTGCAAGTACAGTAGGTAGTACGCGCAGTTGCAACTTGCAACACAGTTACACAGTTACACAGTTGCACGCACACATACATACATATGTGAGATGCCGACGCTTGCGTGCGTGTGGCAGAGATGGAAAAGAGCGTGGGTGGCAAACGGGAAACGAATAGTTTTGAGTGCTACACTACATGTATGTATGGTCGTCAAACTTACATGAAAAATGTCTTCTATTGGCTGTTAACAGTGGCTGGCGACGCCGGGGCTCCTTCGATTTACAAACACACACGTCACACGATAATTAATACTGTTACTTATTTTATCCAACACTTTTATGATTAATTGACTAATTGATTTACTATTAAAGAGTCCTATTTTGAAACCGAGCACTTGATTTTGTATTCTTTACACAATCCAAAGGAGAAAACACTTACTGGGTGAGCTACGTCCGCTCGCGTCCAGTTTTTAAATGCAAATGCGGAAAAGCGTGAGAGCGCTTTTGCAGATATCGCTTTTGCTGGCAATGCTCTAATCGCAAAAGAAACACAGGCGCAGAGAGAGAAGTGGGATCCTGCTGGCAATGCTCTGCAGGATCCCACTTCTCTAAATCGCCAAGAACACAGGTGCAGAGAGAGCGAGGGAGTGTATTCCTTTGTCTTCTTCCTGCCCCATCCCTAAAGCGCTCTCCTGCCGCACATCGGAAAGCCTTCCAATCTTTCCAATGAACAGCATCAGGGAGAGCGGCACGCGTTGTCCTTGATTTCAGTTTTTGCTTCAGCCGCCGCGATCGGATTTCACTCGGATTTGGCTTCTCGTGCGTTTAAGTTTCATTAATATTGTGATTTAAATCGAAAGTTAATTTCGAAGTGACCGTGCTTTTGTTATGTATGGATGTGTGCACATACATATGTACAAAGCTGTATGTGGAAATAAGATAAACTTACTAATTGCGACGCGAGATACTTTTGTGAGAATGGCGTTTTTCGGAGCCTCATGGGTGAGTGAGCAGACACACATACATATGTATATCGAAAATTATAGTACATACATAATGGAAATAGTTCGGCAGATACATACGTTGCTGGCTAGGCTTTCTCACAAAATATGTGGGCACGGAGGAGGGGGACAGAAAGAGTCCTGAGACGGGGACCGTTCCTAACTAATTAAAACCGCTCGGCGAATGCTTTCTCGACTGTAAAGTTGGCTATAATGCAGAAGCGAGATTAAAAGGCAAATAATATTCATGGCATTCCCAGGCGGCAGTAGCTCTCAAAGAATAGATACAAGCTTGGCCGGATGCGAAAGGGGGGTCGAATTAAAAAAAGCAGCATAAATTCCAACACACGTAGATACGTATACATACGTACATATACATATGTATGTATGTCTCATTTCAAATAATATTCCAACACCTGGCGAAGCGTTTCGAGTGGCCAAAGCCGAGTGCCGGGCACATTCACATATCACAAAATATAAATTACACATAACATATTACGAATTACATATGTACGCAAATATACGTATGTAAGCGAGAAAAAGGGCTTTTTCTTGAAAAGCCACTCCACTGGAATTAATTAATTTGACGCTGACGCTGACGCTGCCGCTGCCGCTGACGCTGCCAGGACGATGCAGAAAAAAATGCGTCCCATACACACGAAAATAAATTCAAGGCCGGAGCTCCATCTCCATCCGGAATGCATGGGAAACTATCGATTTAGAATATACCTTATGCTTCCACTATCTTCCGTTTATTGTTGTTATTTATTTACTCTTAATTTGAATCCCCAAAAGCTACAATCACAGTGTGCATTCGAAGAGGGGCCTCAATGAAAATGCACTGGAACATGTGTGGAGATTCAAATGCAAGGTGCCAACGCATATAATTTTCGGTTCTGATCCTGCGTGGTGGGTGTGTGTTTCCCGGGGCTTGTAGTGCCACTTGCTGCTCATTTTATGCTTCGATTGCCGTCAAAGTGTGAAGGCTTTTCCACAGCTGAGGCTCAAATCCACCTGAGGGTGAAAATTGTCATCCGAACCGAAGAAATGCAGTTTTCGGACATGAATATTGGTTGGCGTGGCTTTAATTAAAAAAAAAAAGTGAATTAAACCTTGCAAACACATTAGGAGTCCCCCAATTTCGGTTCTGGGTCATTTGTCAGTCAGTCGAGCATTGAGACGGAAACATTTAAGGCCAGTAATGGCCCGTAAACAGATCCAGATGGGAATCCAGATTAGTCTATAAAAAGAGGCTCCAAAAAGAGTTTTCCGACATTCCAACTCGATAGGATGAAGTATTCGGTTTCTTTAAGCTTGGTTCTGGTTGTGGGTCTGGTCCCGTTCCTGTTCCTGGGCCAGAGTGCTCGGGCAGCTCCTTCGACCGCCGATCTGGCCCAGTTCGGGGAGCTGGAAAGGACCATTAAGGAGCTCACGAACTCGATTCTGGCCATGAGTGGCGGTCCAGCAGGTAGGCTCCAAGAAGCTACTCCATTCTCTCGCTCTAAACTACGAATAAATTTCAAGGAGACGCCTTGGCGAACAGCAGCTCTAACGGCGCTTGGACCGAAGATCTTAACGCTTAGACACTGGGCGACACTGAGTCTTCTACTATTTTTTTTGTCATTCTGTAGATTTCGAAATCCCACAGAAATCAAGAAACGCATAAGGCAACGGGCAACTAAATCTAATAAAGTTCACTTACGCAATCGCACCCAATTTTCGCTCCTCTATTTCCGCCCCTTCCCATAATAGGACACACGTACAGATTAATTGCACATTAGCACACGATTTCTCTCCGTGCATTTTCGACTTAAGACTTGAGCAACTCAATTGGCTTTGGGGGCCTCCAGAATGTCAGCTGGCTGGTGGCTGGTGGCCGGTGGCTGGCAGTCGCTTGGAAAAAGCTCGGAAAGTAGCAGTGGCTGGCAGTCGCCGTCGCGATGAGTGGCTGTAAGTGTCATAATATCATTAATAAAAATGAAAATAAATCAGAGTCCAAACAGAGTCCAAATCCGGAATCTGGAGACCAGGCTGACAGTCACCTCTGATGCGTGCCGTCGACTGGTGCCATCGGTTGCAGTTGCTTTTCTTTTTTTTTTTTTTTTTGATTGATTTTTGTTAGTGTCTGGTGTGATTGTGGGCAAGATGCACGTGGAGGAGCTAAGAGCCAACCTGCAGAGCTTCGGCTGGCCGGACTACCTGGTCTTCTGCCTCATGCTGGCCATTTGCGCCGTGATCGGAGTTCACTTCTGCCTCCAGCTGCGCCGCCAATCCCGGAGGCAGAAGGCCCTGGGAAAGGGCCCAGAGGAGGCGGTCAGCAGTGCGGCCTCCTATTTAGTGGGTGGCAGGCAGATGAAGGTCTTTCCCATCACCATGTCCCTCATATCCAGGTGAGTCGTCCCGAGCAATGCTCAGGCTGGTTGGCTCCGCCGTTTGCTCCACTTTAGAGCACTACACGGGCCTCCTATCAACGCACCAAATCAAAATGTTTCATAATTTATAATTGACCTTTGGAACTCGGAGCACTTGCTGGCACAGCCAGACCCCACATTGTCCGCGGACTGACAATTTAATAATAATAGTACACTTTTGAAGAGGCGAGGCGACTTGTGGGGCGCGACATTAGCGCTTTGAATTGAATTGTGGAGAACGCACTTTGATCGCCTCGCCTCGCCTCGCCTCGCCTCGCCAAGATCCGTGCTGGACGAAGGTCGCGACGCAAGTGGGTCACCCAGAGGGAACTATAATGACCTGACGGTTGAAGGAGAATGGCAGGATAATGACCGGGTTCTACTCTGTTCTTTGCAAGTTTCATTTCGGGAATCACCCTGCTGGGGACACCCACGGAGGTGTATCTGTACGGAGCCCAGTACCTGTACATCATGGGCTCCCTGGTCCTGATGGGCTTCTGCATGTACTACTTCTTCCTGCCGGTCTTCCACGAGCTCAACCTCATATCCACGTACAAGGTAACCCAAAGACAAAAACGATGAGTTTCCATACGAACTAGAGTGTTTCTTGCAGTACCTTGAGCAGCGCTACAATCGCAGTCTGAGGCTCTTTGGCTCGGTTATGTTCATTGTGGCATCGGTGAGTTCTGTGATGAATGCCTGGACCCACATCTAGACCCATTTACTGCACCCATTTGCTTGGCATCCCTCCATCCCATTGCACTCCTGCACGTTTTCTTGATCGGATTGTGAATGCAAAGCATGGAGCTTGAGAGCTAATCTCTAGTACCTACCTGCTGGATTCCAGCTCCTTTGGCTCCCAATCGTGATATACGTGCCAGCCATAGCCTTCAACCAGGCTACCGGAGTCAACATCCACGTAGTGACACCTATCGTCTGCCTGGTGTGCATCTTCTACACCTGCATCGGAGGCCTGAAGGCTGTCGTGTGGACGGACGTCATCCAGACGCTGATCATGTTCGGGGCCATGGCCCTGGTGCTGGTCAAGGGCACCCTGGACGTCGGAGGACCCGCTGTCGTGTGGGAGAGGGCGCGGGCGACAGCGCGCCTGGAGCGGCCCAACTTTAGTACGGACCTGACCGAACGGTACACCTTCTTCTCGCTGGTCCTAGGCGGAGTGGCCCACTGGCTCAAGTCGAACGCCATCAGCCAGAACATGATCCAGCGGTACTTGTCACTGCCGACTCTGCGGCACGCCAGGATCGCGATCTGGACCTTCATAGCCGGGGTCCTGGCTTTCATCCTGATTTGCGGCTACACGGGACTCCTCATCTACGCCACTTACGCCCAGTGCGATCCCCTGGAGACGAAGCTGGCCCAGCGCAACGACCAGCTCCTGCCGCTGCTGGTGATGGAGACCCTGGGACAGTTTCCGGGCCTGCCGGGCGTTTTCGTGGCCGGCGTCTTCAGTGCCGCCCTCTCGTCCCTATCCACCGGCCTCAACTCCATCTCAGCAGTTGTCCTGGAGGACTTCGTGAAGACCTTCCGGCAGGATCCGCTCAGCGAGAGGCAGACAGCCTTCGTGATGCGCAGCGTGGTGGTGGTGTTCGGCGTTTTGTTCGTCGCTCTGGTGTTCGTGGTGGAGAAGCTTGGGGCCGTGCTCCAGCTGACCATCACCCTCTCCTCGGTGGCCAATGGGCCGCTCCTGGGCATCTTCACCGCCGGCGTCATGCTGCCCTGGGTCGGCTCCAGGGGGGCGCTACTGGGCGGCTTCAGCTCCCTGCTGCTAATGGCCTGGATGTGCGTGAGTGCGCAGAGGGACCTAGTTACCGGGGAGCTGGTTTACCGGCGTAAGCCCTACTCCACTATGGGCTGCAACTACACCTTTTCCGGGAAGCCCCGGGACTTTTCTCCCCTCCCCCTTGACGGTGGCTTCGGGTAAGTCCCTAACCTACATCCTTTTTGCATCCTTTGGTACATCCGCAGCTATATTGCAGCTCCTCCATCAGCTCGAGTGGCTCCTTCCAGCTCTACCGCATCTCGTATCTGTACTTTACGCTCTTTGGCGCTCTGGTCACCATCGCTGTGGCTCTGGCCACCAGCCTCCTGCTTCGGGAGTCGGACCTGGATGCGGTGGACACCCGCCTGCTGTCGCCGTTCGTGCGCCGCTGGCTGGAGAGGCGTCGTCACCGAAGGTCGCAGATCCCATCCCACAAGGGCTCTGACCTCAAGGAAACTCTTACGTAAGGGCCAGGGGGGCAGTAACTGGGTGGATTAGATGGAGAAGCCATCCATCCTGGCAATGTTCCTTGCACTAGCTTAGCAAATATTTGAAAATAAAACATAATTCATAATTGTTTGGCCGCCCGTGTGGGTGTGTCGTGCGTGTGTAGGGGGAAATTAGTTCAAAGCACTCTTGTGTACTCCCCAGCCCCCTCTGTAATTAGAAAAATGCCCGCAGTTAAGGTCCTGGACCGAAAAAAGGAGGAGAGGGATCTCTGGGGCCGAAAAGAGAAATCAAAGTCTGTTGCCCGAAAACGAAAATAAAAATAGAATTTGATGTGTGTGAGGGAGCTTCGAATACTCTATTGTACTCTACATACATGATGCCCGGTACCCACCTTGTCTCCTCCTCGACTCCTTCTCTAAGATCGACGCTTCCTACAGAAGGACATGACTGATCAAGGATATATGCACTTCAATATACCCTCGCACTCTACAAGTACCGGGTAGCAAAACACAATTGAAACATTAAGGCTTAAGCTCTTGGCTCGATAGGGTATTGAACGAGAAGAAGGGATCAAAACTGGGAAACCTTTGTTTGGAGGGGGCACGGGCCTGCACCGGCCAGCAGAGGCCAGCGGAGGCCAGGACGACCGCTTTCAAGTGCCAGGCTCAAGCGACTGGGTGGGCGGGTAGGTTGGACCCAAAGGGCACACGCTAGTTTTGGCCTGGTCCGTTAATTGAATATTTACTGCTTTTCATGTATGTGGTCACTCTGTGTCCGAGCGTGTCCAACTATTTTGGGCCGTGAGTCCCTGTCCCTGTCCCTGTCCCTGTCCCTGGTCTAGGGGAGAGTCCCCCTTCCACTCATTAGGTATTTGTGTGTTTAGGCCGCTCATGAAGCAAATTGAATTGTTAATGAACTGGCAAGATTTTGCAACTCGTAGTTCCAGATCGAGCCTCTCCGAACCCCGAAAATAATGAAGACATGCGACACAAGCAGGTTGGCCAGGTTGGCCAGCGAAATTCTGTTAATTTAAGCCACAAAAGTGCGAGAGATGGCCCAAAGCAAGACTTTGCCTGATGCAGGTGCTCCGCTCGCGGGATACAAACTAGAAAACATGGCCAGTGACAGGGAGCAGGAACAGTTGTCATATGGGTGGATGGTTTTTTTCTGGAAACCGGCAGGAAACGAAAGCTGGCGAGCAACGTGCCAAGCCGCCAGCCTGTCACTACCAACTCACGGCCAGAAACAATAACAATTAAGGCCCAACAACTACAAAAAACTAAAACAAGGACAAAGGCCAACCACTCCTCGGTCCGTTGGCTTTTTTATTCCGGAATATAATTGGCTCACCCTGATTACTGATACTCTTAAATCGAATTTGGAAATTGGATTAAAGGAATCAGCGACTGGAAATCGATTAACATAGTTTTTTTTTTGGGACATCAAGGACATTTTATAGGAAAGATGCAAATAGAGTATTCGGACAGCATGAAGCCCCCCTTTATGTAGTTTTGTAGTTTCTTCCACTGCCCCAGCCCGGTCGAGTCCAATTTTCATATGCCTGACGGCCCTATAAATGCCAGTGACAATTTGCAGTGGACCAGGCTCGAGTCCGCCAGCCAGGACCCTTTGCAGAATTTATTTTTGATTGTTTTCATGAAAATGAGCATGGAAAAATTATAATTAAAATTCATATGGAAATTGTCGAAAAAGAGCAACTGCTCCGAACATGGAGGAGGCGAGAACAATGGCCGCGTGTTGTTGTTGACCAAAAGATTTCATCTAGAAAGGGATTCAAGAAATGCAGCAACTACGTGGTTAGAAGGATCCGGCAGGGGGCGGCTGGGTGGCTAAGCCGAGCTGCGGGTTTATTGTTTGAGAGGAACATGTGTTCCGTCCCCTTTCCCGCAAATCCCCACTTTTCCTGCCAAAACAATGTCAGCTTACAGAATCAGAAGAGAGCTCCCCGGGGCAGGGGCTGGTGCCAGGGCTGGGGTCGGGACTGGGGGTACCTGTACGGCCACAAAAACAATGGCAGGAGGAGCCAGGAGCAAAACGCATGCCAGCCTTGTTGTCCTTTCATTTTTGGCACTTTTATGCGATAAAATATTTAATTATATTCGGCAGCTTCGTTTGTGCATTGTGCGGTTTGCTCTTTTCAGCCCATTTTACATCACCTTGGGGAGTGTGGGAGGGCCTGGGTTTGGCTGGGAGCAGGTGTGGGTGTGGCCAGAAATTGCATTTCTTGTGTCTGCTGAAAAGTAGTGGTTGTGCTAGGACCAGGTCCGAGGTGGGTACTTAAATTTAATGCGCATCGGAACAAGAATAAGAAAAAGTCCTTAATCCTCAGCCAGTGGCTGCTGTAGTGGCCACCGTAGTCGTCGTCGCTGTTGTAGTCGTGGTGGTGGTGGTGGTGGTGGTGGTGGAGGTGCTGCTGCCCAGAGGTTTCTTGATGATGGTGATCCGTATGCAGCCGGCGTGCTCTGGATGTTCGCCGATCGGTGCCGACTCCGCGGCAACCAGAAGCTGCCCGACCAGAAGTATAATCAAAACGGATCGCACCACGGCCAGCTCCATGACGCTGGCACTCATCGGACTGACTAGCTCCGCTCCAGCTGAATATATTTATAGTTGAATTAATAGAATTTATAGTTGGAAATTGTGCTCTTGCAGTTGGAACAATAACATAATAACAATAGTGCTTAGTATGCTGTATCAACAAATGTGATTACAAAATGCAGTCTCACCTCCGTGACGGGCTTGACCAATCTCTTCCATCTGGCCCATCCGGCTGCATTATTTCCATGGCCCTGATACCAACCAATGGTGTGACAATTTGTAATAATTGCATGAAAGTAGTTTGCTGCTGAAAAAGTTTCCTTTATTGTTCTATTTTAGCGTCACATTTGACGGATGAAGTGTGTCTGGGTCGGGTCAGTGGTTCATTCAGGGGGTCCAAGTGTGTAACCTTATCCTGTGGAGCTGGCGGCGGTGGTGCTTGGCCTGGACGGAGGGGGGCCCCGGGGCGGTGCTCCCGTCGAGTTGCGATGGTGGCCGGCCACCTCCGGCTCCAGACGCACTCCGGCCCGGGCAAGGTGCTGGGTACGAAAAGGTTGAATCGAGTTTATTTAATTTAAGCCAGAGAGGGGGTCCCGGCTGGAACCGGACTCACCAGCAAGCAGCAGCTCAGGGCCAAAAAGAAGAGCAGATAGAAGCGCATGTTGGCGTCGAATGTCTGGCAATGGCCCCGAAAGCCTCGCTTTTATGGCATTGTCATTCCGATTCCAGACTCCACTCAGCTGTCGAAATTCGTTCGTGTAATTGCCGGCCCGACCGCATTAAACATCTAATTGAGGTGTTGATTTTGTAATAACATTATTTCAGCCCACCCCCAATTATCTTGGGCAGTGGAGCTATCTGTTGCTGTTTTTCCCCATCGTGGCGTTCCACTAAAAAAATAAAAACAACAACAATTTTCTGGGTGGCTTGTGGCTCATCATAAAGCAAGAGAATCCCCAAATCCCCTATCCGGGAATGGTCTATCAATAAGCCGTAAAGTACGAATTTAATGAAACCCCGACCCAGTCTGGCGAGTTGATGGCTCCGTGAGAGCTCAAACAACCTTCCACCACCGCTGATGGGCCGCGAGACGAACTGTCACAGGATACGCGTTGGCCCTGGCGGCATAGGACTTCAGATGCCAGTCTCAGATAGGCATCGACCAAACTTTCCTACCTTTCCCGTGCGCACTGAGACAAATAGAGGCAATGGCATATTAGAAGTGCTCACCCATTAGGGGGCGTGACACATTATACCCCCTCCTCCCCCCTGTCAAACATTGCCCAATAAAGTGGCACAACCAAACACCATAAACTAACATCATAAAAATACCCAAACGTACCGCGGCTCAGTATTATTGGATTTTTACGATAATCTGTGCTTCCTATTCGGCAGATTTGTGTCCTTGCCACTGGGTGATGCTTTGGAAGGCACTCTTGCCACAAAAAGGCGGCAGCTATCGCTGATCAAACGTCTCCTTCATCTGCCTGAATGAACATAAGTAATAATCGAATTATCCTCTATTAATCTCTTTCGAAAACGCCTGAAAATGGGAAACAAAGGTCCTTGCGGCTATATTTCGGCCAATTCCCATCCGATCCTTTAGCCAAGACAAGATTCTGAATCCTAGAACTATTCTCCGTTAATCTGCGTTTAAATCTAAAAATCGAATATTTTTTCGGCTGCTGCCAAAAGCTGCTGATGGACCCCCTTGCCGAAGTGAGGGAATCCAGAATATGGTGGACTTTTTGTCCTTGCGGAGGCCATATTTCGGCCAATTCCCATCCGATCCTTTAGCCTAGACAAGATTCTGAATCCTGGAACTTTTCTCCGTTAATCTGCGTTTAAATCTCAAAATCGAATATTTTTTCGGCTGCTGCCAAACGCTGCTGATGGACCCCCTTGCCGAAGTAAGGGAGTCCAGGATATGGAGGACTTTTTGTCCTTGCGGAGTCCATATTTCGGCCAATTCCCATCCGATCCTTTAGCCTAGACAAGATTCTGAATCCTGGAACTTTTCTCCGTTAATCTGCGTTTAAATCTCAAAATCGAATATTTTTTCGGCTGCTGCCAAACGCTGCTGATGGACCCCCTTGCCGAAGTAAGGGAGTCCAGGATATGGAGGACTTTTTGTCCTTGCGGAGGCCATATCTCAGCCAATTCCCATCCGATCCTTTAGCCAAGACAAGATTCTGAATCCTAGAACTATTCTCCGTTAATCTGCGTTTAAATCTTAAAATCGAATATTTTTTCCGCTGCTGCCAAACGCTGCTGATGGACCCCCTTGCCGAAGTGAGGGAGTCCAGGATATGGAGGACATTTTGTCCTTGCGGAGGCCATATTTTGGCCAATTCCTATCCGATCCTTTAGCCAAGACAAGATTCTGAATCCTAGAACTATTCTCCGTTAATCTGCGTTTAAATCTTAAAATCGAATATTTTTGCCGCTGCTGCCAAACGCTGCTGATGGACCCCCTTGCCGAAGTGAGGGAGTCCAGGATATGGAGTTTTTTTTGTCCTTGCGGAGGCCATATTTTGGCCAATTCCCATCCGATCCTTTAGTCAAGACAAGATTCTGAATCCTAGAACTATTCTCCGTTAATCTGCGTTTAAATCTTAAAATCGAATATTTTTTCCGCTGCTGCCAAACGCTGCTGATGGACCCCCTTGCCGAAGTGAGGGAGTCCAGGATATGGAGGACATTTTGTCCTTGCGGAGGCCATATTTTGGCCAATTCCTATCCGATCCTTTAGCCAAGACAAGATTCTGAATCCTAGAACTATTCTCCGTTAATCTGCGTTTAAATCTTAAAATCGAATATTTTTGCCGCTGCTGCCAAACGCTGCTGATGGACCCCCTTGCCGAAGTGAGGGAGTCCAGGATATGGAGTTTTTTTTGTCCTTGCGGAGGCCATATTTTGGCCAATTCCCATCCGATCCTTTAGTCAAGACAAGATTCTGAATCCTAGAACTATTCTCCGTTAATCTGCGTTTAAATCTTAAAATCGAATATTTTTTCCGCTGCTGCCAAACGCTGCTGATGGACCCCCTTGCCGAAGTGAGGGAGTCCAGGATATGGAGGACATTTTGTCCTTGCGGAGGCCATATTTTGGCCAATTCCTATCCGATCCTTTAGCCAAGACAAGATTCTGAATCCTAGAACTATTCTCCGTTAATCTGCGTTTAAATCTTAAAATCGAATATTTTTTCCGCTGCTGCCAAACGCTGCTGATGGACCCCCTTGCCGAAGTGAGGGAGTCCAGGATATGGAGGACATTTTGTCCTTGCGGAGGCCATATTTTGGCCAATTCCTATCCGATCCTTTAGCCAAGACAAGATTCTGAATCCTAGAACTATTCTCCGTTAATCTGCGTTTAAATCTTAAAATCGAATATTTTTGCCGCTGCTGCCAAACGCTGCTGATGGACCCCCTTGCCGAAGTGAGGGAGTCCAGGATATGGAGTTTTTTTTGTCCTTGCGGAGGCCATATTTTGGCCAACTCCCATCCGATCCTTTAGCCAAGACAAGATTCTGAATCCTGGAACTTTTCTCCGTTAATCTGCGTTTAAATCTAAAAACCGAATATTTTTTCGGCTGCTGCCAAAAGCTGCTGATGGACCCCCTTGCCGAAGTGAGGGAGTCCAGGATATGGAGGACTTTTTGTCCTTGCGGAGGCCATATCTCAGCCAATTCCCATCCGATCCTTTAGCCAAGACAAGATTCTGAATCCTAGAACTATTCTCCGTTAATCTGCGTTTAAATCTTAAAATCGAATATTTTTGCCGCTGCTGCCAAACGCTGCTGATGGACCCCCTTGCCGAAGTGAGGGAGTCCAGGATATGGAGTTTTTTTTGTCCTTGCGGAGGCCATATTTTGGCCAACTCCCATCCGATCCTTTAGCCAAGACAAGATTCTGAATCCTGGAACTTTTCTCCGTTAATCTGCGTTTAAATCTAAAAACCGAATATTTTTTCGGCTGCTGCCAAAAGCTGCTGATGGACCCCCTTGCCGAAGTGAGGGAGTCCAGGATATGGAGGACATTTTGTCCTTGCGGAGGCCATATTTTGGCCAATTCCCATCCGATCCTTTAGCCAAGACAAGATTCTGAATCCTGGAACTTTTCTCCGTTAATCTGCGTTTAAATCTAAAAATCGAATATTTTTTCGGCTGCTGCCAAAAGCTGCTGATGGACCCCCTTGCCGAAGTGAGGGAGTCCAGGATATGGAGGACTTTTTGTCCTTGCGGAGGCCATATCTCAGCCAATTTCCATCCGATCCTTTAGCCAAGACAAGATTCTGAATCCTAGAACTATTCTCCGTTAATCTGCGTTTAAATCTTAAAATCGAATATTTTTGCCGCTGCTGCCAAACGCTGCTGATGGACCCCCTTGCCGAAGTGAGGGAGTCCAGGATATGGAGTTTTTTTTGTCCTTGCGGAGGCCATATTTTGGCCAATTCCCATCCGATCCTTTAGCCAAGACAAGATTCTGAATCCTGGAACTTTTCTCCGTTAATCTGCGTTTAAATCTCAAAATCGAATATTTTTTCCGCTGCTGCCAAACGCTGCTGATGGACCCCCTTGCCGAAGTGAGGGAGTCCAGGATATGGAGGACATTTTGTCCTTGCGGAGGCCATATTTTGGCCAATTCCCATCCGATCCTTTAGCCAAGACAAGATTCTGAATCCTGGAACTTTTCTCCGTTAATCTGCGTTTAAATCTCAAAATCGAATATTTTTTCCGCTGCTGCCAAACGCTGCTGATGGACCCCCTTGCCGAAGTGAGGGAGTCCAGGATATGGAGGACACTTTGTCCTTGCGGAGGCCATATTTTGGCCAATTCCCATCCGATCCTTTAGCCAAGACAAGATTCTGAATCCTGGAACTTTTCTCCGTTAATCTGCGTTTAAATCTAAAAACCGAATATTTTTGCCGCTGCTGCCAAACGCTGCTGATGGACCCCCTTGCCGAAGTGAGGGAGTCCAGGATATGGAGGACACTTTGTCCTTGCGGAGGCCATATTTTGGCCAATTCCCATCCGATCCTTTAGCCAAGACAAGATTCTGAATCCTGGAACTTTTCTCCGTTAATCTGCGTTTAAATCTCAAAATCGAATATTTTTTCCGCTGCTGCCAAACGCTGCTGATGGACCCCCTTGCCGAAGTGAGGGAGTCCAGGATATGGAGGACATTTTGTCCTTGCGGAGGCCATATTTTGGCCAATTCCCATCCGATCCTTTAGCCAAGACAAGATTCTGAATCCTGGAACTTTTCTCCGTTAATCTGCGTTTAAATCTAAAAATCGAATATTTTTTCGGCTGCTGCCAAAAGCTGCTGATGGACCCCCTTGCCGAAGTGAGGGAGTCCAGGATATGGAGGACTTTTTGTCCTTGCGGAGGCCATATCTCAGCCAATTCCCATCCGATCCTTTAGCCAAGACAAGATTCTGAATCCTAGAACTATTCTCCGTTAATCTGCGTTTAAATCTCAAAATCGAATATTTTTGCCGCTGCTGCCAAACGCTGCTGATGGACCCCCTTGCCGAAGTGAGGGAGTCCAGGATATGGAGGACACTTTGTCCTTGCGGAGGCCATATTTTGGCCAATTCCCATCCGATCCTTTAGCCAAGACAAGATTCTGAATCCTGGAACTTTTCTCCGTTAATCTGCGTTTAAATCTCAAAATCGAATATTTTTTCCGCTGCTGCCAAACGCTGCTGATGGACCCCCTTGCCGAAGTGAGGGAGTCCAGGATATGGAGGACATTTTGTCCTTGCGGAGGCCATATTTTGGCCAATTCCCATCCGATCCTTTAGCCAAGACAAGATTCTGAATCCTGGAACTTTTCTCCGTTAATCTGCGTTTAAATCTCAAAATCGAATATTTTTTCCGCTGCTGCCAAACGCTGCTGATGGACCCCCTTGCCGAAGTGAGGGAGTCCAGGATATGGAGGACATTTTGTCCTTGCGGAGGCCATATTTTGGCCAATTCCCATCCGATCCTTTAGCCAAGACAAGATTCTGAATCCTAAAACTATTCTCCGTTAATCTGCGTTTAAATCTCAAAATCGAATATTTTTTCCGCTGCTGCCAAAAGCTGCTGATGGACCCCCTTGCCGAAGTGAGGGAGTCCAGGATATGGAGGACTTTTTGTCCTTGCGGAGGCCATATCTCAGCCAATTCCCATCCGATCCTTTAGCCAAGACAAGATTCTGAATCCTGGAACTTTTCTCCGTTAATCTGCGTTTAAATCTAAAAATCGAATATTTTTTCGGCTGCTGCCAAAAGCTGCTGATGGACCCCCTTGCCGAAGTGAGGGAGTCCAGGATATGAAGGACTTTTTGTCCTTGCGGAGGACATATCTCAGCCAATTCCCATCCGATCCTTTAGCCAAGACAAGATTCTGAATCCTGGAACTTTTCTCCGTTAATCTGCGTTTAAATCTAAAAATCGAATATTTTTTCGGCTGCTGCCAAAAGCTGCTGATGGACCCCCTTGCCGAAGTGAGGGAGTCCAGGATATGAAGGACTTTTTGTCCTTGCGGAGGCCATATCTCAGCCAATTCCCATCCGATCCTTTAGCCAAGACAAGATTCTGAATCCTAGAACTATTCTCCATTAATCTGCGTTTAAATCTTAAAATCGAATATTTTTGCCGCTGCTGCCAAACGCTGCTGATGGACCCCCTTGCCGAAGTGAGGGAGTCCAGGATATGGAGGACTTTTTGTCCTTGCGGAGGCCATATCTCAGCCAATTCCCATCCGATCCTTTAGCCAAGACAAGATTCTGAATCCTAGAACTATTCTCCATTAATCTGCGTTTAAATCTCAAAATCGAATATTTTTTCCGCTGCTGCCAAACGCTGCTGATGGACCCCCTTGCCGAAGTGAGGGAGTCCAGGATATGGAGGACATTTTGTCCTTGCGGAGGCCATATTTTGGCCAATTCCCATCCGATCCTTTAGCCAAGACAAGATTCTGAATCCTAGAACTATTCTCCGTTAATCTGCGTTTAAATCTTAAAATCGAATATTTTTGCCGCTGCTGCCAAAAGCTGCTGATGGACCCCCTTGCCGAAGTGAGGGAGTCCAGGATATGGAGGACTTTTTGTCCTTGCGGAGGCCATATCTCAGCCAATTCCCATCCGATCCTTTAGCCAAGACAAGATTCTGAATCCTGGAACTTTTCTCCGTTAATCTGCGTTTAAATCTAAAAATCGAATATTTTTTCGGCTGCTGCCAAAAGCTGCTGATGGACCCCCTTGCCGAAGTGAGGGAGTCCAGGATATGGAGGACATTTTGTCCTTGCGGAGGCCATATTTTGGCCAATTCCCATCCGATCCTTTAGCCAAGACAAGATTTTGAATCGTGGAACTATTATCCATAAATCTGCGTTCAAATCTCATGATCGAAAATTTTTTCCGCGGCTGCTAAATTCTGCCGACGGGACCCCCTTGCCAAAATAAAGAAGTGTAGGATATAAAGGACTTTGTGTACTTGTGGATGCCATATTTCGGCCAATTCCTGTCCGATCCTTTAGCCAAGACAAGATTCTGAATCGTGGAACTATTCTCCATAAATCTGCGTTTAAATCTTAAAATCGAAAATTTTTTCCGCGGCTGCTAAATTCTGCCGACGGGACCCCCTTGCCAAAATAAAGAAGTGTAGGATATAAAGGACTTTGTGTCCTTGCAGAGGCTATGTTTCGGCCAATTCCCATCCGATCCTTTAGCCAAGACAAGATTCTGAATCCTGGAACTATTCTCCGTTAATCTGCGTTTAAATCTCAAAATCGAATATTTTTTCCGCTGCTGCCAAAAGCTGCTGATGGACCCCCTTGCCGAAGTGAGGGAGTCCAGGATATGGAGGACTTTTTGTCCTTGCGGAGGCCATATCTCAGCCAATTTCCATGCGATATTTTTTCCGCTGCTGCCAAAAGCTGCTGATGGACCCCCTTGCCGAAGTGAGGGAGTCCAGGATATGGAGGACTTTTTGTCCTTGCGGAGGCCATATCTCAGCCAATTTCCATGCGATCCTTTAGCCAAGACAAGATTCTGAATCCTGGAACTTTTCTCCGTTAATCTGCGTTTAAATCTCAAAATCGAATATTTTTTCCGCTGCTGCCAAACGCTGCTGATGGACCCCCTTGCCGAAGTGAGGGAGTCCAGGATATGGAGGACTTTTTGTCCTTGCGGAGGCCATATCTCAGCCAATTTCCATGCGATCCTTTAGCCAAGACAAGATTCTGAATCCTGGAACTTTTCTCCGTTAATCTGCGTTTAAATCTTAAAATCGAATATTTTTTCCGCTGCTGCCAAACGCTGCTGATGGACCCCCTTGCCGAAGTGAGGGAGTCCAGGATATGGAGGACATTTTGTCCTTGCGGAGGCCATATTTTGGCCAATTCCCATCCGATCCTTTAGCCAAGACAAGATTTTGAATCGTGGAACTATTATCCATAAATCTGCGTTCAAATCTCATGATCGAAAATTTTTTCCGCGGCTGCTAAATTCTGCCGACGGGACCCCCTTGCCAAAATAAAGAAGTGTAGGATATAAAGGACTTTGTGTCCTTGCAGAGGCCATATCTCAGCCAATTCCCATCCGATCCTTTAGCCAAGACAAGATTCTGAATCCTGGAACTATTCTCCGTTAATCTGCGTTTAAATCTAAAAACCGAATATTTTTTCCGCTGCTGCCAAACGCTGCTGATGGACCCCCTTGCCGAAGTGAGGGAGTCCAGGATATGGAGGACTTTTTGTCCTTGCGGAGGCCATATTTCGGCCAATTCCCATCCGATCCTTTAGCCAAGACAAGATTCTGAATCCTAGAACTATTCTCCGTTAATCTGCGTTTAAATCTCAAAATCGAATATTTTTTCCGCTGCTGCCAAACGCTGCTGATGGACCCCCTTGCCGAAGTGAGGGAGTCCAGGATATGGAGGACTTTTTGTCCTTGCGGAGGCCATATTTCGGCCAATTCCCATCCGATCCTTTAGCCAAGACAAGATTCTGAATCCTAGAACTTTTCTCCGTTAATCTGCGTTTAAATCTCAAAATCGAATATTTTTTCCGCTGCTGCCAAAAGCTGCTGATGGACCCCCTTGCCGAAGTGAGGGAGTCCAGGATATGGAGGACTTTTTGTCCTTGCGGAGGCCATATCTCAGCCAATTTCCATGCGATATTTTTTCCGCTGCTGCCAAAAGCTGCTGATGGACCCCCTTGCCGAAGTGAGGGAGTCCAGGATATGGAGGACTTTTTGTCCTTGCGGAGGCCATATCTCAGCCAATTTCCATGCGATCCTTTAGCCAAGACAAGATTCTGAATCCTGGAACTTTTCTCCGTTAATCTGCGTTTAAATCTCAAAATCGAATATTTTTTCCGCTGCTGCCAAACGCTGCTGATGGACCCCCTTGCCGAAGTGAGGGAGTCCAGGATATGGAGGACTTTTTGTCCTTGCGGAGGCCATATCTCAGCCAATTTCCATGCGATCCTTTAGCCAAGACAAGATTCTGAATCCTGGAACTTTTCTCCGTTAATCTGCGTTTAAATCTAAAAATCGAATATTTTTGCCGCTGCTGCCAAAAGCTGCTATGGACCCCCTTGCCGAAGTGAGGGAGTCCAGGATATGGAGGACTTTTTGTCCTTGCGGAGGCCATATTTCGGCCAATTCCCATCCGATCCTTTAGCCAAGACAAGATTCTGAATCCTAGAACTATTCTCCGTTAATCTGCGTTTAAATCTAAAAATCGAATATTTTTTCGGCTGCTGCCAAAAGCTGCTGATGGACCCCCTTGCCGAAGTGAGGGAGTCCAGGATATGGAGGACTTTTTGTCCTTGCGGAGGCCATATTTCGGCCAATTCCCATCCGATCCTTTAGCCAAGACAAGATTCTGAATCCTAGAACTATTCTCCGTTAATCTGCGTTTAAATCTAAAAATCGAATATTTTTTCGGCTGCTGCCAAAAGCTGCTGATGGACCCCCTTGCCGAAGTGAGGGAGTCCAGGATATGGAGGACTTTTTGTCCTTGCGGAGGCCATATTTCGGCCAATTCCCATCCGATCCTTTAGCCAAGACAAGATTCTGAATCCTGGAACTTTTCTCCGTAAATCTGCGTTTAAATCTAAAAATCGAATATTTTTTCCGCTGCTGCCAAAAGCTGCTGATGGACCCCCTTGCCGAAGTGAGGGAGTCCAGGATATGGAGGACTTTTTGTCCTTGCGGAGGCCATATCTCAGCCAATTTCCATGCGATCCTTTAGCCAAGACAAGATTCTGAATCCTGGAACTTTTCTCCGTAAATCTGCGTTTAAATCTAAAAATCGAATATTTTTGCCGCTGCTGCCATAAGCTGCTATGGACCCCCTTGCCGAAGTGAGGGAGTCCAGGATATGGAGGACATTGTGTCCTTGCGGAGGCCATATTTCGGCCAATTCCCATCCGATCCTTTAGCCAAGACAAGATTCTGAATCCTGGAACTTTTCTCCGTAAATCTGCGTTTAAATCTAAAAATCGAATATTTTTTCGGCTGCTGCCAAAAGCTGCTGATGGACCCCCTTGCCGAAGTGAGGGAGTCCAGGATATGGAGGACATTGTGTCCTTGCGGAGGCCATATTTCGGCCAATTCCCATCCGATCCTTTAGCCAAGACAAGATTCTGAATCCTGGAACTTTTCTCCGTTAATCTGCGTTTAAATCTCAAAATCGAATATTTTTGCCGCTGCTGCCATAAGCTGCTATGGACCCCCTTGCCGAAGTGAGGGAGTCCAGGATATGGAGGACTTTTTGTCCTTGCGGAGGCCATATCTCAGCCAATTTCCATGCGATATTTTTTCCGCTGCTGCCAAAAGCTGCTGATGGACCCCCTTGCCGAAGTGAGGGAGTCCAGGATATGGAGGACTTTTTGTCCTTGCGGAGGCCATATCTCAGCCAATTTCCATGCGATCCTTTAGCCAAGACAAGATTCTGAATCCTGGAACTTTTCTCCGTTAATCTGCGTTTAAATCTCAAAATCGAATATTTTTTCCGCTGCTGCCAAACGCTGCTGATGGACCCCCTTGCCGAAGTGAGGGAGTCCAGGATATGGAGGACTTTTTGTCCTTGCGGAGGCCATATCTCAGCCAATTTCCATGCGATCCTTTAGCCAAGACAAGATTCTGAATCCTGGAACTTTTCTCCGTTAATCTGCGTTTAAATCTTAAAATCGAATATTTTTTCCGCTGCTGCCAAACGCTGCTGATGGACCCCCTTGCCGAAGTGAGGGAGTCCAGGATATGGAGGACATTTTGTCCTTGCGGAGGCCATATTTTGGCCAATTCCCATCCGATCCTTTAGCCAAGACAAGATTTTGAATCGTGGAACTATTATCCATAAATCTGCGTTCAAATCTCATGATCGAAAATTTTTTCCGCGGCTGCTAAATTCTGCCGACGGGACCCCCTTGCCAAAATAAAGAAGTGTAGGATATAAAGGACTTTGTGTCCTTGCAGAGGCCATATCTCAGCCAATTCCCATCCGATCCTTTAGCCAAGACAAGATTCTGAATCCTGGAACTATTCTCCGTTAATCTGCGTTTAAATCTAAAAACCGAATATTTTTTCCGCTGCTGCCAAACGCTGCCCCCTTGCCGAAGTGAGGGAGTCCAGGATATGGAGGACATTGTGTCCTTGCGGAGGCCATATTTCGGCCAATTCCCATCCGATCCTTTAGCCAAGACAAGATTCTGAATCCTGGAACTTTTCTCCGTAAATCTGCGTTTAAATCTAAAAATCGAATATTTTTTCGGCTGCTGCCAAAAGCTGCTGATGGACCCCCTTGCCGAAGTGAGGGAGTCCAGGATATGGAGGACATTGTGTCCTTGCGGAGGCCATATTTCGGCCAATTCCCATCCGATCCTTTAGCCAAGACAAGATTCTGAATCCTGGAACTTTTCTCCGTTAATCTGCGTTTAAATCTCAAAATCGAATATTTTTGCCGCTGCTGCCATAAGCTGCTATGGACCCCCTTGCCGAAGTGAGGGAGTCCAGGATATGGAGGACTTTTTGTCCTTGCGGAGGCCATATTTCGGCCAATTCCCATCCGATCCTTTAGCCAAGACAAGATTCTGAATCCTAGAACTATTCTCCGTTAATCTGCGTTTAAATCTAAAATTCGAATATTTTTTCGGCTGCTGCCAAAAGCTGCTGATGGACCCCCTTGCCGAAGTGAGGGAGTCCAGGATATGGAGGACTTTTTGTCCTTGCGGAGGCCATATTTCGGCCAATTCCCATCCGATCCTTTAGCCAAGACAAGATTCTGAATCCTGAAACTTTTCTCCGTTAATCTGCGTTTAAATCTAAAAATCGAATATTTTTTCGGCTGCTGCCAAACGCTGCTGATGGACCCCCTTGCCGAAGTGAGGGAGTCCAGGATATGGAGGACTTTTTGTCCTTGCGGAGGCCATATCTCAGCCAATTTCCATGCGATCCCTTAGCCAAGACAAGATTCTGAATCCTGGAACTTTTCTCCGTTAATCTGCGTTTAAATCTCAAAATCGAATATTTTTTCGGCTGCTGCCAAAAGCTGCTGATGGACCCCCTTGCCGAAGTGAGGGAGTCCAGGATATGGAGGACTTTTTGTCCTTGCGGAGGCCATATTTCGGCCAATTCCCATCCGATCCTTTAGCCAAGACAAGATTCTGAATCCTGGAACTTTTCTCCGTTAATCTGCGTTTAAATCTAAAAATCGAATATTTTTTCGGCTGCTGCCAAAAGCTGCTGATGGACCCCCTTGCCGAAGTGAGGGAGTCCAGGATATGGAGGACTTTTTGTCCTTGCGGAGGCCATATTTCGGCCAATTCCCATCCGATCCTTTAGCCAAGACAAGATTCTGAATCCTGGAACTTTTCTCCGTTAATCTGCGTTTAAATCTCAAAATCGAATATTTTTTCCGCTGCTGCCAAACGCTGCTGATGGACCCCCTTGCCGAAGTGAGGGAGTCCAGGATATGTCCTTGCGGAGGCCATATTTTGGCCAATTCCCATCCGATCCTTTAGCCAAGACAAGATTCTGAATCTCAGAACTATTCTCTGTTAATCTGCGTTTAAATCTCAAAATCGAATATTTTTTCCGCTGCTGCCAAAAGCTGCTGATGGACCCCCTTGCCGAAGTGAGGGAGTCCAGGATATGGAGGACTTTTTGTCCTTGCGGAGGCCATATTTCGGCCAATTCCCATCCGATCCTTTAGCCAAGACAAGATTCTGAATCCTGGAACTTTTCTCCGTTAATCTGCGTTTAAATCTCAAAATCGAATATTTTTTCCGCTGCTGCCAAAAGCTGCTGATGGACCCCCTTGCCGAAGTGAGGGAGTCCAGGATATGGAGGACTTTTTGTCCTTGCGGAGGCCATATTTCGGCCAATTCCCATCCGATCCTTTAGCCAAGACAAGATTCTGAATCCTGGAACTTTTCTCCGTTAATCTGCGTTTAAATCTAAAAATCGAATATTTTTTCGGCTGCTGCCAAAAGCTGCTGATGGACCCCCTTGCCGAAGTGAGGGAGTCCAGGATATGGAGGACTTTTTGTCCTTGCGGAGGCCATATTTCGGCCAATTCCCATCCGATCCTTTAGCCAAGACAAGATTCTGAATCCTGGAACTTTTCTCCGTTAATCTGCGTTTAAATCTAAAAATCGAATATTTTTCGGCTGCTGCCAAACGCTGCTGATGGACCCCCTTGCCGAAGTGAGGGAGTCCAGGATATGGAGGACTTTTTGTCCTTGCGGAGGCCATATCTCAGCCAATTTCCATGCGATCCCTTAGCCAAGACAAGATTCTGAATCCTGGAACTTTTCTCCGTTAATCTGCGTTTAAATCTCAAAATCGAATATTTTTTCCGCTGCTGCCAAAAGCTGCTGATGGACCCCCTTGCCGAAGTGAGGGAGTCCAGGATATGGAGGACTTTTTGTCCTTGCGGAGGCCATATTTCGGCCAATTCCCATCCGATCCTTTAGCCAAGACAAGATTCTGAATCCTGGAACTTTTCTCCGTTAATCTGCGTTTAAATCTAAAAATCGAATATTTTTTCGGCTGCTGCCAAACGCTGCTGATGGACCCCCTTGCCGAAGTGAGGGAGTCCAGGATATGGAGGACTTTTTGTCCTTGCGGAGGCCATATCTCAGCCAATTTCCATGCGATCCCTTAGCCAAGACAAGATTCTGAATCCTGGAACTTTTCTCCGTTAATCTGCGTTTAAATCTAAAAATCGAATATTTTTTCGGCTGCTGCCAAAAGCTGCTGATGGACCCCCTTGCCGAAGTGAGGGAGTCCAGGATATGGAGGACTTTTTGTCCTTGCGGAGGCCATATTTCGGCCAATTCCCATCCGATCCTTTAGCCAAGACAAGATTCTGAATCCTGGAACTTTTCTCCGTTAATCTGCGTTTAAATCTAAAAATCGAATATTTTTTCGGCTGCTGCCAAAAGCTGCTGATGGACCCCCTTGCCGAAGTGAGGGAGTCCAGGATATGGAGGACTTTTTGTCCTTGCGGAGGCCATATTTCGGCCAATTCCCATCCGATCCTTTAGCCAAGACAAGATTCTGAATCCTGGAACTTTTCTCCGTTAATCTGCGTTTAAATCTAAAAATCGAATATTTTTTCGGCTGCTGCCAAACGCTGCTGATGGACCCCTTGCCGAAGTGAGGGAGTCCAGGATATGGAGGACTTTTTGTCCTTGCGGAGGCCATATCTCAGCCAATTTCCATCCGATCCCTTAGCCAAGACAAGATTCTGAATCCTGAAACTATTCTCCGTTAATCTGCGTTTAAATCTAAAAATCGAATATTTTTTCGGCTGCTGCCAAAAGCTGCTGATGGACCCCCTTGCCGAAATGAAGAAGTCCAGGATATGGAGGACTTTGTGTCCTTGCGGAGGTCATATTTTGGCCAATTCCCATCCCATCCCTTAGCCAAGACAAGATTCTGAATCCTGAAACTATTCTCCATAAATCTACGTTTAAATCTCAAATTGAATATTTTTTCCGCTGCTGCCAAATGCTGCCGACGGACCCCCTTGCCGAAGTGAGGGAGTCCAGGATATGGAGGACTTTTTGTCCTTGCGGAGGCCATATTTCGGCCAATTCTCATCCGATCCTTTAGCCAAGACAAGATTCTGAATCCTGGAACTTTTCTCCGTTAATCTGCGTTTAAATCTAAAAATCGAATATTTTTTCGGCTGCTGCCAAAAGCTGCTGATGGACCCCCTTGCCGAAGTGAGGGAGTCCAGGATATGGAGGACTTTTTGTCCTTGCGGAGGCCATATTTCGGCCAATTCCCATCCGATCCTTTAGCCAAGACAAGATTCTGAATCCTGGAACTTTTCTCCGTTAATCTGCGTTTAAATCTCAAAATCGAATATTTTTTCGGCTGCTGCCAAACGCTGCTGATGGACCCCCTTGCCGAAGTAAGGGAGTCCAGAATATGGAGGACTTTTTGTCCTTGCGGAGGCCATATTTCGGCCAATTCCCATCCGATCCTTTAGCCAAGACAAGATTCTGAATCCTGGAACTTTTCTCCGTTAATCTGCGTTTAAATCTCAAAATCGAATATTTTTTCCGCTGCTGCCAAACGCTGCTGATGGACCCCCTTGCCGAAGTGAGGGAGTCCAGGATATGTCCTTGCGGAGGCCATATTTCGGCCAATTCCCATCCGATCCTTTAGCCAAGACAAGATTCTGAATCCTGGAACTTTTCTCCGTTAATCTGCGTTTAAATCTAAAAATCGAATATTTTTTCGGCTGCTGCCAAACGCTGCTGATGGACCCCCTTGCCGAAGTGAGGGAGTCCAGGATATGGAGGACTTTTTGTCCTTGCGGAGGCCATATCTCAGCCAATTTCCATGCGATCCCTTAGCCAAGACAAGATTCTGAATCCTGGAACTTTTCTCCGTTAATCTGCGTTTAAATCTAAAAATCGAATATTTTTTCCGCTGCTGCCAAAAGCTGCTGATGGACCCCCTTGCCGAAGTGAGGGAGTCCAGGATATGGAGGACTTTTTGTCCTTGCGGAGGCCATATTTCGGCCAATTCCCATCCGATCCTTTAGCCAAGACAAGATTCTGAATCCTGGAACTTTTCTCCGTTAATCTGCGTTTAAATCTAAAAATCGAATATTTTTTCGGCTGCTGCCAAAAGCTGCTGATGGACCCCCTTGCCGAAGTGAGGGAGTCCAGGATATGGAGGACTTTTTGTCCTTGCGGAGGCCATATCTCAGCCAATTTCCATGCGATCCCTTAGCCAAGACAAGATTCTGAATCCTGGAACTTTTCTCCGTTAATCTGCGTTTAAATCTAAAAATCGAATATTTTTTCGGCTGCTGCCAAAAGCTGCTGATGGACCCCCTTGCCGAAGTGAGGGAGTCCAGGATATGGAGGACTTTTTGTCCTTGCGGAGGCCATATTTCGGCCAATTCTCATCCGATCCTTTAGCCAAGACAAGATTCTGAATCCTGGAACTTTTCTCCGTTAATCTGCGTTTAAATCTAAAAATCGAATATTTTTTCGGCTGCTGCCAAAAGCTGCTGATGGACCCCCTTGCCGAAGTGAGGGAGTCCAGGATATGGAGGACTTTTTGTCCTTGCGGAGGCCATATTTCGGCCAATTCCCATCCGATCCTTTAGCCAAGACAAGATTCTGAATCCTGGAACTTTTCTCCGTTAATCTGCGTTTAAATCTCAAAATCGAATATTTTTTCGGCTGCTGCCAAACGCTGCTGATGGACCCCCTTGCCGAAGTAAGGGAGTCCAGAATATGGAGGACTTTTTGTCCTTGCGGAGGCCATATTTCGGCCAATTCCCATCCGATCCTTTAGCCAAGACAAGATTCTGAATCCTGGAACTTTTCTCCGTTAATCTGCGTTTAAATCTCAAAATCGAATATTTTTTCCGCTGCTGCCAAACGCTGCTGATGGACCCCCTTGCCGAAGTGAGGGAGTCCAGGATATGTCCTTGCGGAGGCCATATTTTGGCCAATTCCCATCCGATCCTTTAGCCAAGACAAGATTCTGAATCTCAGAACTATTCTGTGTTAATCTGCGTTTAAATCTCAAAATCGAATATTTTTTCCGCTGCTGCCAAAAGCTGCTGATGGACCCCCTTGCCGAAGTGAGGGAGTCCAGGATATGGAGGACTTTTTGTCCTTGCGGAGGCCATATTTCGGCCAATTCCCATCCGATCCTTTAGCCAAGACAAGATTCTGAATCCTGGAACTTTTCTCCGTTAATCTGCGTTTAAATCTCAAAATCGAATATTTTTTCCGCTGCTGCCAAAAGCTGCTGATGGACCCCTTGCCGAAGTGAGGGAGTCCAGGATATGGAGGACTTTTTGTCCTTGCGGAGGCCATATTTCGGCCAATTCCCATCTGATCCTTTAGCCAAGACAAGATTCTGAATCCTGGAACTTTTCTCCGTTAATCTGCGTTTAAATCTCAAAATCGAATATTTTTTCCGCTGCTGCCAAAAGCTGCTGATGGACCCCCTTGCCGAAGTGAGGGAGTCCAGGATATGGAGGACTTTTTGTCCTTGCGGAGGCCATATTTCGGCCAATTCCCATCCGATCCTTTAGCCAAGACAAGATTCTGAATCCTAGAACTATTCTCCGTTAATCTGCGTTTAAATCATCCTTTAGCCAAGACAAGATTCTGAATCCTAGAACTATTCTCCGTTAATCTGCGTTTAAATCACAAAATCGAATATTTTTTCCGCTGCTGCCAAAAGCTGCTGATGGACCCCCTTGCCGAAGTGAGGGAGTCCAGGATATGGAGGACTTTTTGTCCTTGCGGAGTCCATATTTCGGCCAATTCCCATCCGATCCTTTAGCCAAGACAAGATTCTGAATCCTGGAACTTTTCTCCGTTAATCTGCTTTTAAATCACAAAATCGAATATTTTTTCCGCTGCTGCCAAAAGCTGCTGATGGACCCCCTTGCCGAAGTGAGGGAGTCCAGGATATGTCCTTGCGGAGGCCATATTTTGGCCAATTCCCATCCGATCCTTTAGCCAAGACAAGATTCTGAATCTCAGAACTATTCTGTGTTAATCTGCGTTTAAATCTCAAAATCGAATATTTTTTCCGCTGCTGCCAAAAGCTGCTGATGGACCCCCTTGCCGAAGTGAGGGAGTCCAGGATATGGAGGACATTTTGTCCTTGCGGCGGCCATATTTTGGCCAATTCCCATCCGATCCTTTAGCCAAGACAAGATTCTGAATCCTAGAACTTTTCTCCGTTAATCTGCGTTTAAATCTAAAAATCGAATATTTTTTCGGCTGCTGCCAAAAGCTGCTGATGGACCCCCTTGCCGAAGTGAGGGAGTCCAGGATATGGAGGACTTTTTGTCCTTGCGGAGGCCATATCTCAGCCAATTCCCATCCGATCCTTTAGCCAAGACAAGATTCTGAATCCTGGAACTTTTCTCCGTTAATCTGCGTTTAAATCTCAAAATCGAATATTTTTTCCGCTGCTGCCAAAAGCTGCTGATGGACCCCCTTGCCGAAGTGAGGGAGTCCAGGATATGGAGGACTTTTTGTCCTTGCGGAGGCCATATCTCAGCCAATTTCCATGCGATCCTTTAGCCAAGACAAGATTCTGAATCCTGGAACTTTTCTCCGTTAATCTGCGTTTAAATCTCAAAATCGAATATTTTTTCCGCTGCTGCCAAAAGCTGCTGATGGACCCCCTTGCCGAAGTGAGGGAGTCCAGGATATGGAGGACTTTTTGTCCTTGCGGAGGCCATATCTCAGCCAATTCCCATCCGATCCTTTAGCCAAGACAAGATTCTGAATCCTGGAACTTTTCTCCGTTAATCTGCGTTTAAATCTCAAAATCGAATATTTTTTCCGCTGCTGCCAAAAGCTGCTGATGGACCCCCTTGCCGAAGTGAGGGAGTCCAGGATATGGAGGACTTTTTGTCCTTGCGGAGGCCATATCTCAGCCAATTTCCATGCGATCCTTTAGCCAAGACAAGATTCTGAATCCTGGAACTTTTCTCCGTTAATCTGCGTTTAAATCTCAAAATCGAATATTTTTTCCGCTGCTGCCAAAAGCTGCTGATGGACCCCCTTGCCGAAGTGAGGGAGTCCAGGATATGGAGGACTTTTTGTCCTTGCGGAGGCCATATCTCAGCCAATTCCCATCCGATCCTTTAGCCAAGACAAGATTCTGAATCCTGGAACTTTTCTCCGTTAATCTGCGTTTAAATCTCAAAATCGAATATTTTTTCCGCTGCTGCCAAAAGCTGCTGATGGACCCCCTTGCCGAAGTGAGGGAGTCCAGGATATGGAGGACTTTTTGTCCTTGCGGAGGCCATATCTCAGCCAATTTCCATGCGATCCTTTAGCCAAGACAAGATTCTGAATCCTGGAACTTTTCTCCGTTAATCTGCGTTTAAATCTCAAAATCGAATATTTTTTCCGCTGCTGCCAAAAGCTGCTGATGGACCCCCCTTGCCGAAGTGAGGGAGTCCAGGATATGGAGGACTTTTTGTCCTTGCGGAGGCCATATCTCAGCCAATTCCCATCCGATCCTTTAGCCAAGACAAGATTCTGAATCCTGGAACTTTTCTCCGTTAATCTGCGTTTAAATCTCAAAATCGAATATTTTTTCCGCTGCTGCCAAAAGCTGCTGATGGACCCCCTTGCCGAAGTGAGGGAGTCCAGGATATGGAGGACTTTTTGTCCTTGCGGAGGCCATATCTCAGCCAATTTCCATGCGATCCTTTAGCCAAGACAAGATTCTGAATCCTGGAACTTTTCTCCGTTAATCTGCGTTTAAATCTCAAAATCGAATATTTTTTCCGCTGCTGCCAAAAGCTGCTGATGGACCCCCTTGCCGAAGTGAGGGAGTCCAGGATATGGAGGACTTTTTGTCCTTGCGGAGGCCATATCTCAGCCAATTCCCATCCGATCCTTTAGCCAAGACAAGATTCTGAATCCTGGAACTTTTCTCCGTTAATCTGCGTTTAAATCTCAAAATCGAATATTTTTTCCGCTGCTGCCAAAAGCTGCTGATGGACCCCCTTGCCGAAGTGAGGGAGTCCAGGATATGGAGGACTTTTTGTCCTTGCGGAGGCCATATCTCAGCCAATTTCCATGCGATCCTTTAGCCAAGACAAGATTCTGAATCCTAGAACTATTCTCCGTTAATCTGCGTTTAAATCTAAAAATCGAATATTTTTTCGGCTGCTGCCAAAAGCTGCTGATGGACCCCCTTGCCGAAGTGAGGGAGTCCAGGATATGGAGGACATTGTGTCCTTGCGGAGGCCATATTTCGGCCAATTCCCATCCGATCCTTTAGCCAAGACAAGATTCTGAATCCTAGAACTATTCTCCGTTAATCTGCGTTTAAATCTCAAAATCGAATATTTTTTCCGCTGCTGCCAAAAGCTGCTGATGGACCCCCTTGCCGAAGTGAGGGAGTCCAGGATATGGAGGACTTTTTGTCCTTGCGGAGGCCATATTTCGGCCAATTCCCATCCGATCCTTTAGCCAAGACAAGATTCTGAATCCTAGAACTATTCTCCGTTAATCTGCGTTTAAATCTCAAAATCGGATATTTTTTCCGCTGCTGCCAAAAGCTGCTGATGGACCCCCTTGCCGAAGTGAGGGAGTCCAGGATATGGAGGACTTTTTGTCCTTGCGGAGGCCATATTTCGGCCAATTCCCATCCGATCCTTTAGCCAAGACAAGATTCTGAATCCTAGAACTATTCTCCGTTAATCTGCGTTTAAATCTCAAAATCGAATATTGTTTTCCGCTGCTGCCAAAAGCTGTTGATGGACCCCCTTGCCGAAGTGAGGGAGTCCAGGATATGGAGGACTTTTTGTCCTTGCGGAGGCCATATTTCGGCCAATTCCCATCCGATCCTTTAGCCAAGACAAGATTCTGAATCCTAGAACTATTCTCCGTTAATCTGCGTTTAAATCTCAAAATCGAATATTTTTTCCGCTGCTGCCAAAAGCTGCTGATGGACCCCCTTGCCGAAGTGAGGGAGTCCAGGATATGGAGGACTTTTTGTCCTTGCGGAGGCCATATCTCAGCCAATTTCCATGCGATCCTTTAGCCAAGACAAGATTCTGAATCCTGGAACTTTTCTCCGTTAATCTGCGTTTAAATCTCAAAATCGAATATTTTTTCCGCTGCTGCCAAAAGCTGCTGATGGACCCCCTTGCCGAAGTGAGGGAGTCCAGGATATGGAGGACTTTTTGTCCTTGCGGAGGCCATATCTCAGCCAATTTCCATGCGATCCTTTAGCCAAGACAAGATTCTGAATCCTGGAACTTTTCTCCGTTAATCTGCGTTTAAATCTCAAAATCGAATATTTTTTTCCGCTGCTGCCAAAAGCTGCTGATGGACCCCCTTGCCGAAGTGAGGGAGTCCAGGATATGGAGGACTTTTTGTCCTTGCGGAGGCCATATCTCAGCCAATTTCCATGCGATCCTTTAGCCAAGACAAGATTCTGAATCTTGGAACTTTTCTCCGTTAATCTGCGTTTAAATCTCAAAATCGAATATTTTTTTCCGCTGCTGCCAAAAGCTGCTGATGGACCCCCTTGCCGAAGTGAGGGAGTCCAGGATATGGAGGACTTTTTGTCCTTGCGGAGGCCATATCTCAGCCAATTTCCATGCGATCCTTTAGCCAAGACAAGATTCTGAATCCTGGAACTTTTCTCCGTTAATCTGCGTTTAAATCTCAAAATCGAATATTTTTTCCGCTGCTGCCAAAAGCTGCTGATGGACCCCCTTGCCGAAGTGAGGGAGTCCAGGATATGGAGGACTTTTTGTCCTTGCGGAGGCCATATCTCAGCCAATTTCCATGCGATCCTTTAGCCAAGACAAGATTCTGAATCCTGGAACTTTTCTCCGTTAATCTGCGTTTAAATCTCAAAATCGAATATTTTTTCCGCTGCTGCCAAAAGCTGCTGATGGACCCCCTTGCCGAAGTGAGGGAGTCCAGGATATGGAGGACTTTTGTCCTTGCGGAGGCCATATCTCAGCCAATTTCCATGCGATCCTTTAGCCAAGACAAGATTCTGAATCCTGGAACTTTTCTCCGTTAATCTGCGTTTAAATCTCAAAATCGAATATTTTTTCCGCTGCTGCCAAAAGCTGCTGATGGACCCCCTTGCCGAAGTGAGGGAGTCCAGGATATGGAGGACTTTTTGTCCTTGCGGAGGCCATATCTCAGCCAATTTCCATGCGATCCTTTAGCCAAGACAAGATTCTGAATCCTGGAACTTTTCTCCGTTAATCTGCGTTTAAATCTCAAAATCGAATATTTTTTCCGCTGCTGCCAAAAGCTGCTGATGGACCCCCTTGCCGAAGTGAGGGAGTCCAGGATATGGAGGACTTTTTGTCCTTGCGGAGGCCATATCTCAGCCAATTTCCATGCGATCCTTTAGCCAAGACAAGATTCTGAATCCTGGAACTTTTCTCCGTTAATCTGCGTTTAAATCTCAAAATCGAATATTTTTTCCGCTGCTGCCAAAAGCTGCTGATGGACCCCCTTGCCGAAGTGAGGGAGTCCAGGATATGGAGGACTTTTGTCCTTGCGGAGGCCATATCTCAGCCAATTTCCATGCGATCCTTTAGCCAAGACAAGATTCTGAATCCTGGAACTTTTCTCCGTTAATCTGCGTTTAAATCTCAAAATCGAATATTTTTTCCGCTGCTGCCAAAAGCTGCTGATGGACCCCCTTGCCGAAGTGAGGGAGTCCAGGATATGGAGGACTTTTTGTCCTTGCGGAGGCCATATCTCAGCCAATTTCCATGCGATCCTTTAGCCAAGACAAGATTCTGAATCCTGGAACTTTTCTCCGTTAATCTGCGTTTAAATCTCAAAATCGAATATTTTTTCCGCTGCTGCCAAAAGCTGCTGATGGACCCCCTTGCCGAAGTGAGGGAGTCCAGGATATGGAGGACTTTTTGTCCTTGCGGAGGCCATATCTCAGCCAATTTCCATGCGATCCTTTAGCCAAGACAAGATTCTGAATCCTGGAACTTTTCTCCGTTAATCTGCGTTTAAATCTCAAAATCGAATATTTTTTTCCGCTGCTGCCAAAAGCTGCTGATGGACCCCCTTGCCGAAGTGAGGGAGTCCAGGATATGGAGGACTTTTTGTCCTTGCGGAGGCCATATCTCAGCCAATTTCCATGCGATCCTTTAGCCAAGACAAGATTCTGAATCCTGGAACTTTTCTCCGTTAATCTGCGTTTAAATCTCAAAATCGAATATTTTTTCCGCTGCTGCCAAAAGCTGCTGATGGACCCCCTTGCCGAAGTGAGGGAGTCCAGGATATGGAGGACTTTTTGTCCTTGCGGAGGCCATATCTCAGCCAATTTCCATGCGATCCTTTAGCCAAGACAAGATTCTGAATCCTGGAACTTTTCTCCGTTAATCTGCGTTTAAATCTCAAAATCGAATATTTTTTCCGCTGCTGCCAAAAGCTGCTGATGGACCCCCTTGCCGAAGTGAGGGAGTCCAGGATATGGAGGACTTTTTGTCCTTGCGGAGGCCATATCTCAGCCAATTTCCATGCGATCCTTTAGCCAAGACAAGATTCTGAATCCTGGAACTTTTCTCCGTTAATCTGCGTTTAAATCTCAAAATCGAATATTTTTTCCGCTGCTGCCAAAAGCTGCTGATGGACCCCCTTGCCGAAGTGAGGGAGTCCAGGATATGGAGGACTTTTTGTCCTTGCGGAGGCCATATCTCAGCCAATTTCCATGCGATCCTTTAGCCAAGACAAGATTCTGAATCCTGGAACTTTTCTCCGTTAATCTGCGTTTAAATCTCAAAATCGAATATTTTTTCCGCTGCTGCCAAAGCTGCTGATGGACCCCCTTGCCGAAGTGAGGGAGTCCAGGATATGGAGGACTTTTTGTCCTTGCGGAGGCCATATCTCAGCCAATTTCCATGCGATCCTTTAGCCAAGACAAGATTCTGAATCCTGGAACTTTTCTCCGTTAATCTGCGTTTAAATCTCAAAATCGAATATTTTTTCCGCTGCTGCCAAAAGCTGCTGATGGACCCCCTTGCCGAAGTGAGGGAGTCCAGGATATGGAGGACTTTTGTCCTTGCGGAGGCCATATCTCAGCCAATTTCCATGCGATCCTTTAGCCAAGACAAGATTCTGAATCCTGGAACTTTTCTCCGTTAATCTGCGTTTAAATCTCAAAATCGAATATTTTTTCCGCTGCTGCCAAAAGCTGCTGATGGACCCCCTTGCCGAAGTGAGGGAGTCCAGGATATGGAGGACTTTTTTGTCCTTGCGGAGGCCATATCTCAGCCAATTTCCATGCGATCCTTTAGCCAAGACAAGATTCTGAATCCTGGAACTTTTCTCCGTTAATCTGCGTTTAAATCTCAAAATCGAATATTTTTTCCGCTGCTGCCAAAAGCTGCTGATGGACCCCCTTGCCGAAGTGAGGGAGTCCAGGATATGGAGGACTTTTTGTCCTTGCGGAGGCCATATTTCGGCCAATTCCCATCCGATCCTTTAGCCAAGACAAGATTCTGAATCCTAGAACTTTTCTCCGTTAATCTGCGTTTAAATCTCAAAATCGAATATTTTTTCCGCTGCTGCCAAAAGCTGCTGATGGACCCCCTTGCCGAAGTGAGGGAGTCCAGGATATGGAGGACTTTTTGTCCTTGCGGAGGCCATATCTCAGCCAATTTCCATGCGATCCTTTAGCCAAGACAAGATTCTGAATCCTGGAACTTTTCTCCGTTAATCTGCGTTTAAATCTCAAAATCGAATATTTTTTCCGCTGCTGCCAAAAGCTGCTGATGGACCCCCTTGCCGAAGTGAGGGAGTCCAGGATATGGAGGACTTTTTGTCCTTGCGGAGGCCATATCTCAGCCAATTTCCATGCGATCCTTTAGCCAAGACAAGATTCTGAATCCTGGAACTTTTCTCCGTTAATCTGCGTTTAAATCTCAAAATCGAATATTTTTTCCGCTGCTGCCAAAAGCTGCTGATGGACCCCCTTGCCGAAGTGAGGGAGTCCAGGATATGGAGGACTTTTTGTCCTTGCGGAGGCCATATTTCGGCCAATTCCCATCCGATCCTTTAGCCAAGACAAGATTCTGAATCCTAGAACTTTTCTCCGTTAATCTGCGTTTAAATCTCAAAATCGAATATTTTTTCCGCTGCTGCCAAAAGCTGCTGATGGACCCCCTTGCCGAAGTGAGGGAGTCCAGGATATGGAGGACTTTTTGTCCTTGCGGAGGCCATATCTCAGCCAATTTCCATGCGATCCTTTAGCCAAGACAAGATTCTGAATCCTGGAACTTTTCTCCGTTAATCTGCGTTTAAATCTCAAAATCGAATATTTTTTCCGCTGCTGCCAAAAGCTGCTGATGGACCCCCTTGCCGAAGTGAGGGAGTCCAGGATATGGAGGACTTTTTGTCCTTGCGGAGGCCATATCTCAGCCAATTTCCATGCGATCCTTTAGCCAAGACAAGATTCTGAATCCTGGAACTTTTCTCCGTTAATCTGCGTTTAAATCTCAAAATCGAATATTTTTTCCGCTGCTGCCAAAAGCTGCTGATGGACCCCCTTGCCGAAGTGAGGGAGTCCAGGATATGGAGGACTTTTTGTCCTTGCGGAGGCCATATCTCAGCCAATTTCCATGCGATCCTTTAGCCAAGACAAGATTCTGAATCCTGGAACTTTTCTCCGTTAATCTGCGTTTAAATCTCAAAATCGAATATTTTTTCCGCTGCTGCCAAAGCTGCTGATGGACCCCCTTGCCGAAGTGAGGGAGTCCAGGATATGGAGGACTTTTTGTCCTTGCGGAGGCCATATTTCGGCCAATTCCCATCCGATCCTTTAGCCAAGACAAGATTCTGAATCCTAGAACTTTTCTCCGTTAATCTGCGTTTAAATCTCAAAATCGAATATTTTTTCCGCTGCTGCCAAAAGCTGCTGATGGACCCCCTTGCCGAAGTGAGGGAGTCCAGGATATGGAGGACTTTTTGTCCTTGCGGAGGCCATATCTCAGCCAATTTCCATGCGATCCTTTAGCCAAGACAAGATTCTGAATCCTGGAACTTTTCTCCGTTAATCTGCGTTTAAATCTCAAAATCGAATATTTTTTCCGCTGCTGCCAAAAGCTGCTGATGGACCCCCTTGCCGAAGTGAGGGAGTCCAGGATATGGAGGACTTTTTGTCCTTGCGGAGGCCATATCTCAGCCAATTTCCATGCGATCCTTTAGCCAAGACAAGATTCTGAATCCTGGAACTTTTCTCCGTTAATCTGCGTTTAAATCTCAAAATCGAATATTTTTTCCGCTGCTGCCAAAAGCTGCTGATGGACCCCCTTGCCGAAGTGAGGGAGTCCAGGATATGGAGGACTTTTTGTCCTTGCGGAGGCCATATCTCAGCCAATTTCCATGCGATCCTTTAGCCAAGACAAGATTCTGAATCCTGGAACTTTTCTCCGTTAATCTGCGTTTAAATCTCAAAATCGAATATTTTTTCCGCTGCTGCCAAAAGCTGCTGATGGACCCCCTTGCCGAAGTGAGGGAGTCCAGGATATGGAGGACTTTTGTCCTTGCGGAGGCCATATCTCAGCCAATTTCCATGCGATCCTTTAGCCAAGACAAGATTCTGAATCCTGGAACTTTTCTCCGTTAATCTGCGTTTAAATCTCAAAATCGAATATTTTTTCCGCTGCTGCCAAAAGCTGCTGATGGACCCCCTTGCCGAAGTGAGGGAGTCCAGGATATGGAGGACTTTTTGTCCTTGCGGAGGCCATATTTCGGCCAATTCCCATCCGATCCTTTAGCCAAGACAAGATTCTGAATCCTGGAACTTTTCTCCGTTAATCTGCGTTTAAATCTCAAAATCGAATATTTTTTCCGCTGCTGCCAAAAGCTGCTGATGGACCCCCTTGCCGAAGTGAGGGAGTCCAGGATATGGAGGACTTTTTGTCCTTGCGGAGGCCATATCTCAGCCAATTTCCATGCGATCCTTTAGCCAAGACAAGATTCTGAATCCTGGAACTTTTCTCCGTTAATCTGCGTTTAAATCTCAAAATCGAATATTTTTTCCGCTGCTGCCAAAAGCTGCTGATGGACCCCCTTGCCGAAGTGAGGGAGTCCAGGATATGGAGGACTTTTTGTCCTTGCGGAGGCCATATCTCAGCCAATTTCCATGCGATCCTTTAGCCAAGACAAGATTCTGAATCCTGGAACTTTTCTCCGTTAATCTGCGTTTAAATCTCAAAATCGAATATTTTTTCCGCTGCTGCCAAAAGCTGCTGATGGACCCCCTTGCCGAAGTGAGGGAGTCCAGGATATGGAGGACTTTTTGTCCTTGCGGAGGCCATATCTCAGCCAATTTCCATGCGATCCTTTAGCCAAGACAAGATTCTGAATCCTGGAACTTTTCTCCGTTAATCTGCGTTTAAATCTCAAAATCGAATATTTTTTCCGCTGCTGCCAAAAGCTGCTGATGGACCCCCTTGCCGAAGTGAGGGAGTCCAGGATATGGAGGACTTTTTGTCCTTGCGGAGGCCATATTTCGGCCAATTCCCATCCGATCCTTTAGCCAAGACAAGATTCTGAATCCTAGAACTTTTCTCCGTTAATCTGCGTTTAAATCTCAAAATCGAATATTTTTTCCGCTGCTGCCAAAAGCTGCTGATGGACCCCCTTGCCGAAGTGAGGGAGTCCAGGATATGGAGGACTTTTTGTCCTTGCGGAGGCCATATCTCAGCCAATTTCCATGCGATCCTTTAGCCAAGACAAGATTCTGAATCCTGGAACTTTTCTCCGTTAATCTGCGTTTAAATCTCAAAATCGAATATTTTTTCCGCTGCTGCCAAAAGCTGCTGATGGACCCCCCTTGCCGAAGTGAGGGAGTCCAGGATATGGAGGACTTTTTGTCCTTGCGGAGGCCATATCTCAGCCAATTTCCATGCGATCCTTTAGCCAAGACAAGATTCTGAATCCTGGAACTTTTCTCCGTTAATCTGCGTTTAAATCTCAAAATCGAATATTTTTTCCGCTGCTGCCAAAAGCTGCTGATGGACCCCCTTGCCGAAGTGAGGGAGTCCAGGATATGGAGGACTTTTTGTCCTTGCGGAGGCCATATTTCGGCCAATTCCCATCCGATCCTTTAGCCAAGACAAGATTCTGAATCCTGGAACTTTTCTCCGTTAATCTGCGTTTAAATCTCAAAATCGAATATTTTTTCCGCTGCTGCCAAAAGCTGCTGATGGACCCCCTTGCCGAAGTGAGGGAGTCCAGGATATGGAGGACTTTTTGTCCTTGCGGAGGCCATATCTCAGCCAATTTCCATGCGATCCTTTAGCCAAGACAAGATTCTGAATCCTGGAACTTTTCTCCGTTAATCTGCGTTTAAATCTCAAAATCGAATATTTTTTCCGCTGCTGCCAAAAGCTGCTGATGGACCCCCTTGCCGAAGTGAGGGAGTCCAGGATATGGAGGACTTTTTGTCCTTGCGGAGGCCATATCTCAGCCAATTTCCATGCGATCCTTTAGCCAAGACAAGATTCTGAATCCTGGAACTTTTCTCCGTTAATCTGCGTTTAAATCTCAAAATCGAATATTTTTTCCGCTGCTGCCAAAAGCTGCTGATGGACCCCCTTGCCGAAGTGAGGGAGTCCAGGATATGGAGGACTTTTTGTCCTTGCGGAGGCCATATCTCAGCCAATTTCCATGCGATCCTTTAGCCAAGACAAGATTCTGAATCCTGGAACTTTTCTCCGTTAATCTGCGTTTAAATCTCAAAATCGAATATTTTTTCCGCTGCTGCCAAAAGCTGCTGATGGACCCCCTTGCCGAAGTGAGGGAGTCCAGGATATGGAGGACTTTTGTCCTTGCGGAGGCCATATTTCGGCCAATTCCCATCCGATCCTTTAGCCAAGACAAGATTCTGAATCCTAGAACTTTTCTCCGTTAATCTGCGTTTAAATCTCAAAATCGAATATTTTTTCCGCTGCTGCCAAAAGCTGCTGATGGACCCCCTTGCCGAAGTGAGGGAGTCCAGGATATGGAGGACTTTTTGTCCTTGCGGAGGCCATATCTCAGCCAATTTCCATGCGATCCTTTAGCCAAGACAAGATTCTGAATCCTGGAACTTTTCTCCGTTAATCTGCGTTTAAATCTCAAAATCGAATATTTTTTCCGCTGCTGCCAAAAGCTGCTGATGGACCCCCTTGCCGAAGTGAGGGAGTCCAGGATATGGAGGACTTTTTGTCCTTGCGGAGGCCATATCTCAGCCAATTTCCATGCGATCCTTTAGCCAAGACAAGATTCTGAATCCTGGAACTTTTCTCCGTTAATCTGCGTTTAAATCTCAAAATCGAATATTTTTTCCGCTGCTGCCAAAAGCTGCTGATGGACCCCCTTGCCGAAGTGAGGGAGTCCAGGATATGGAGGACTTTTTGTCCTTGCGGAGGCCATATCTCAGCCAATTTCCATGCGATCCTTTAGCCAAGACAAGATTCTGAATCCTGGAACTTTTCTCCGTTAATCTGCGTTTAAATCTCAAAATCGAATATTTTTTCCGCTGCTGCCAAAAGCTGCTGATGGACCCCCTTGCCGAAGTGAGGGAGTCCAGGATATGGAGGACATTTTGTCCTTGCGGAGGCCATATTTTGGCCAATTCCCATCCGATCCTTTAGCCAAGACAAGATTCTGAATCCTGGAACTTTTCTCCGTTAATCTGCGTTTAAATCTCAAAATCGAATATTTTTTCCGCTGCTGCCAAAGCTGCTGATGGACCCCCTTGCCGAAGTGAGGGAGTCCAGGATATGGAGGACATTTTGTCCTTGCGGAGGCCATATTTTGGCCAATTCCCATCCGATCCTTTAGCCAAGACAAGATTCTGAATCCTGGAACTATTCTCCGTTAATCTGCTTTTAAATCTAAAAATCGAATATTTTTTCGGCTGCTGCCAAAAGCTGCTGATGGACCCCCTTGCCGAAGTGAGGGAGTCCAGGATATGGAGGACATTTTGTCCTTGCGGAGGCCATATTTTGGCCAATTCCCATCCGATCCTTTAGCCAAGACAAGATTCTGAATCCTGGAACTTTTCTCCGTTAATCTGCGTTTAAATCTCAAAATCGAATATTTTTTCCGCTGCTGCCAAAAGCTGCTGATGGACCCCCTTGCCGAAGTGAGGGAGTCCAGGATATGGAGGACATTGTGTCCTTGCGGAGGCCATATTTCGGCCAATTCCCATCCGATCCTTTAGCCAAGACAAGATTCTGAATCCTGGAACTTTTCTCCGTTAATCTGCGTTTAAATCTCAAAATCGAATATTTTTTCCGCTGCTGCCAAAAGCTGCTGATGGACCCCCTTGCCGAAGTGAGGGAGTCCAGGATATGGAGGACATTTTGTCCTTGCGGAGGCCATATTTTGGCCAATTCCCATCCGATCCTTTAGCCAAGACAAGATTCTGAATCCTGGAACTATTCTCCGTTAATCTGCTTTTAAATCTAAAAATCGAATATTTTTTCGGCTGCTGCCAAAAGCTGCTGATGGACCCCCTTGCCGAAGTGAGGGAGTCCAGGATATGGAGGACATTGTGTCCTTGCGGAGGCCATATTTCGGCCAATTCCCATCCGATCCTTTAGCCAAGACAAGATTCTGAATCCTAGAACTATTCTCCGTTAATCTGCGTTTAAATCTCAAAATCGAATATTTTTTCCGCTGCTGCCAAAAGCTGCTGATGGACCCCCTTGCCGAAGTGAGGGAGTCCAGGATATGGAGGACTTTTTGTCCTTGCGGAGGCCATATTTCGGCCAATTCCCATCCGATCCTTTAGCCAAGACAAGATTCTGAATCCTAGAACTATTCTCCGTTAATCTGCGTTTAAATCTCAAAATCGGATATTTTTTCCGCTGCTGCCAAAAGCTGCTGATGGACCCCCTTGCCGAAGTGAGGGAGTCCAGGATATGGAGGACTTTTGTCCTTGCGGAGGCCATATTTCGGCCAATTCCCATCCGATCCTTTAGCCAAGACAAGATTCTGAATCCTGGAACTTTTCTCCGTTAATCTGCGTTTAAATCTAAAAATCGAATATTTTTTTGGCTGCTGCCAAAGCTGCTGATGGACCCCCTTGCCGAAGTGAGGGAGTCCAGGATATGGAGGACTTTTTGTCCTTGCGGAGGCCATATTTCGGCCAATTCCCATCCGATCCTTTAGCCAAGACAAGATTCTGAATCCTAGAACTATTCTCCGTTAATCTGCGTTTAAATCTCAAAATCGAATATTTTTTCCGCTGCTGCCAAAAGCTGCTGATGGACCCCCTTGCCGAAGTGAGGGAGTCCAGGATATGGAGGACATTTTGTCCTTGCGGAGGCCATATTTTGGCCAATTCCCATCCGATCCTTTAGCCAAGACAAGATTCTGAATCCTGGAACTATTCTCCGTTAATCTGCTTTTAAATCTAAAAATCGAATATTTTTTCGGCTGCTGCCAAAAGCTGCTGATGGACCCCCTTGCCGAAGTGAGGGAGTCCAGGATATGGAGGACATTGTGTCCTTGCGGAGGCCATATTTCGGCCAATTCCCATCCGATCCTTTAGCCAAGACAAGATTCTGAATCCTAGAACTATTCTCCGTTAATCTGCGTTTAAATCTCAAAATCGAATATTTTTTCCGCTGCTGCCAAAAGCTGCTGATGGACCCCCTTGCCGAAGTGAGGGAGTCCAGGATATGGAGGACTTTTTGTCCTTGCGGAGGCCATATTTCGGCCAATTCCCATCCGATCCTTTAGCCAAGACAAGATTCTGAATCCTAGAACTATTCTCCGTTAATCTGCGTTTAAATCTCAAAATCGGATATTTTTTCCGCTGCTGCAAAAGCTGCTGATGGACCCCCATGCCGAAGTGAGGGAGTCCAGGATATGGAGGACTTTTTGTCCTTGCGGAGGCCATATTTCGGCCAATTCCCATCCGATCCTTTAGCCAAGACAAGATTCTGAATCCTAGAACTATTCTCCGTTAATCTGCGTTTAAATCTCAAAATCGAATATTTTTTCCGCTGCTGCCAAAAGCTGCTGATGGACCCCCTTGCCGAAGTGAGGGAGTCCAGGATATGGAGGACTTTTTGTCCTTGCGGAGGCCATATTTCGGCCAATTCCCATCCGATCCTTTAGCCAAGACAAGATTCTGAATCCTAGAACTATTCTCCGTTAATCTGCGTTTAAATCTCAAAATCGAATATTTTTTCCGCTGCTGCCAAAAGCTGCTGATGGACCCCCTTGCCGAAGTGAGGGAGTCCAGGATATGGAGGACTTTTGTCCTTGCGGAGGCCATATTTCGGCCAATTCCCATCCGATCCTTTAGCCAAGACAAGATTCTGAATCCTAGAACTATTCTCCGTTAATCTGCGTTTAAATCTCAAAATCGAATATTTTTTCCGCTGCTGCCAAAAGCTGCTGATGGACCCCCTTGCCGAAGTGAGGGAGTCCAGGATATGGAGGACTTTTTTGTCCTTGCGGAGGCCATATTTCGGCCAATTCCCATCCGATCCTTTAGCCAAGACAAGATTCTGAATCCTAGAACTATTCTCCGTTAATCTGCGTTTAAATCTCAAAATCGAATATTTTTTCCGCTGCTGCCAAAAGCTGCTGATGGACCCCCTTGCCGAAGTGAGGGAGTCCAGGATATGGAGGACTTTTTGTCCTTGCGGAGGCCATATTTCGGCCAATTCCCATCCGATCCTTTAGCCAAGACAAGATTCTGAATCCTAGAACTATTCTCCGTTAATCTGCGTTTAAATCTCAAAATCGAATATTTTTTCCGCTGCTGCCAAAAGCTGCTGATGGACCCCCTTGCCGAAGTGAGGGAGTCCAGGATATGGAGGACTTTTTGTCCTTGCGGAGGCCATATTTCGGCCAATTCCCATCCGATCCTTTAGCCAAGACAAGATTCTGAATCCTAGAACTATTCTCCGTTAATCTGCGTTTAAATCTCAAAATCGAATATTTTTTCCGCTGCTGCCAAAAGCTGCTGATGGACCCCCTTGCCGAAGTGAGGGAGTCCAGGATATGGAGGACTTTTTGTCCTTGCGGAGGCCATATTTCGGCCAATTCCCATCCGATCCTTTAGCCAAGACAAGATTCTGAATCCTAGAACTATTCTCCGTTAATCTGCGTTTAAATCTCAAAATCGAATATTTTTTCCGCTGCTGCCAAAGCTGCTGATGGACCCCCTTGCCGAAGTGAGGGAGTCCAGGATATGGAGGACTTTTTGTCCTTGCGGAGGCCATATTTCGGCCAATTCCCATCCGATCCTTTAGCCAAGACAAGATTCTGAATCCTGGAACTATTCTCCGTTAATCTGCGTTTAAATCTCAAAATCGAATATTTTTTCCGCTGCTGCCAAAAGCTGCTGATGGACCCCCTTGCCGAAGTGAGGGAGTCCAGGATATGGAGGACTTTTGTCCTTGCGGAGGCCATATTTCGGCCAATTCCCATCCGATCCTTTAGCCAAGACAAGATTCTGAATCCTGGAACTTTTCTCCGTTAATCTGCGTTTAAATCTAAAAATCGAATATTTTTTCGGCTGCTGCCAAAGCTGCTGATGGACCCCCTTGCCGAAGTGAGGGAGTCCAGGATATGGAGGACTTTTTGTCCTTGCGGAGGCCATATCTCAGCCAATTTCCATGCGATCCCTTAGCCAAGACAAGATTCTGAATCCTGGAACTTTTCTCCGTTAATCTGCGTTTAAATCTAAAAATCGAATATTTTTTCGGCTGCTGCCAAAAGCTGCTGATGGACCCCCTTGCCGAAGTGAGGGAGTTCAGGATATGGAGGACTTTTTGTCCTTGCGGAGGCCATATTTCGGCCAATTCCCATCCGATCCTTTAGCCAAGACAAGATTCTGAATCCTGGAACTTTTCTCCGTTAATCTGCGTTTAAATCACAAAATCGAATATTTTTTCGGCTGCTGCCAAAAGCTGCTGATGGACCCCCTTGCCGAAGTGAGGGAGTCCAGGATATGGAGGACTTTTGTCCTTGCGGAGGCCATATCTCAGCCAATTCCCATCCGATCCTTTAGCCAAGACAAGATTCTGAATCCTGGAACTTTTCTCCGTTAATCTGCGTTTAAATCTAAAAATCGAATATTTTTTCGGCTGCTGCCAAACGCTGCTGATGGACCCCTTGCCGAAGTGAGGGAGTCCAGGATATGGAGGACTTTTTGTCCTTGCGGAGGCCATATTTCGGCCAATTCCCATCCGATCCTTTAGCCAAGACAAGATTCTGAATCCTGGAACTTTTCTCCGTTAATCTGCGTTTAAATCACAAAATCGAATATTTTTTCGGCTGCTGCCAAAAGCTGCTGATGGACCCCCTTGCCGAAGTGAGGGAGTCCAGGATATGGAGGACTTTTTGTCCTTGCGGAGGCCATATCTCAGCCAATTTCCATGCGATCCCTTAGCCAAGACAAGATTCTGAATCCTGGAACTTTTCTCCGTTAATCTGCGTTTAAATCTAAAAATCGAATATTTTTTCGGCTGCTGCCAAACGCTGCTGATGGACCCCCTTGCCGAAGTGAGGGAGTCCAGGATATGGAGGACTTTTTGTCCTTGCGGAGGCCATATCTCAGCCAATTTCCATGCGATCCCTTAGCCAAGACAAGATTCTGAATCCTGGAACTTTTCTCCGTTAATCTGCGTTTAAATCTAAAAATCGAATATTTTTTCGGCTGCTGCCAAACGCTGCTGATGGACCCCCTTGCCGAAGTGAGGGAGTCCAGGATATGGAGGACTTTTTGTCCTTGCGGAGGCCATATTTCGGCCAATTCCCATCCGATCCTTTAGCCAAGACAAGATTCTGAATCCTGGAACTTTTCTCCGTTAATCTGCGTTTAAATCTCAAAATCGAATATTTTTGCCGCTGCTGCCAAAAGCTGCTATGGACCCCCTTGCCGAAGTGAGGGAGTCCAGGATATGGAGGACTTTTTGTCCTTGCGGAGGCCATATTTCGGCCAATTCCCATCCGATCCTTTAGCCAAGACAAGATTCTGAATCCTGGAACTTTTCTCCGTTAATCTGCGTTTAAATCTAAAAATCGAATATTTTTTCGGCTGCTGCCAAACGCTGCTGATGGACCCCCTTGCCGAAGTGAGGGAGTCCAGGATATGGAGGACTTTTTGTCCTTGCGGAGGCCATATCTCAGCCAATTTCCATGCGATCCCTTAGCCAAGACAAGATTCTGAATCCTGGAACTTTTCTCCGTTAATCTGCGTTTAAATCTAAAAATCGAATATTTTTTCGGCTGCTGCCAAACGCTGCTGATGGACCCCCTTGCCGAAGTGAGGGAGTCCAGGATATGGAGGACTTTTTGTCCTTGCGGAGGCCATATTTCGGCCAATTCCCATCCGATCCTTTAGCCAAGACAAGATTCTGAATCCTGGAACTTTTCTCCGTTAATCTGCGTTTAAATCTCAAAATCGAATATTTTTGCCGCTGCTGCCAAAAGCTGCTATGGACCCCCTTGCCGAAGTGAGGGAGTCCAGGATATGGAGGACTTTTGTCCTTGCGGAGGCCATATTTCGGCCAATTCCCATCCGATCCTTTAGCCAAGACAAGATTCTGAATCCTGGAACTTTTCTCCGTTAATCTGCGTTTAAATCTAAAAATCGAATATTTTTTCGGCTGCTGCCAAACGCTGCTGATGGACCCCCTTGCCGAAGTGAGGGAGTCCAGGATATGGAGGACTTTTTGTCCTTGCGGAGGCCATATCTCAGCCAATTTCCATGCGATCCCTTAGCCAAGACAAGATTCTGAATCCTGGAACTTTTCTCCGTTAATCTGCGTTTAAATCTCAAAATCGAATATTTTTTCGGCTGCTGCCAAACGCTGCTGATGGACCCCCTTGCCGAAGTGAGGGAGTCCAGGATATGGAGGACTTTTTGTCCTTGCGGAGGCCATATTTCGGCCAATTCCCATCCGATCCTTTAGCCAAGACAGGATTCTGAATCCTGGAACTTTTCTCCGTTAATCTGCGTTTAAATCTCAAAATCGAATATTTTTTCGGCTGCTGCCAAACGCTGCTGATGGACCCCCTTGCCGAAGTGAGGGAGTCCAGGATATGGAGGACTTTTTGTCCTTGCGGAGGCCATATCTCAGCCAATTTCCATGCGATCCTTTAGCCAAGACAAGATTCTGAATCCTGGAACTTTTCTCCGTTAATCTGCGTTTAAATCTCAAAATCGAATATTTTTGCCGCTGCTGCCAAAAGCTGCTATGGACCCCCTTGCCGAAGTGAGGGAGTCCAGGATATGGAGGACTTTTTGTCCTTGCGGAGGCCATATCTCAGCCAATTTCCATGCGATCCCTTAGCCAAGACAAGATTCTGAATCCTGGAACTTTTCTCCGTTAATCTGCGTTTAAATCTCAAAATCGAATATTTTTTCGGCTGCTGCCAAATGCTGCTGATGGACCCCCTTGCCGAAGTGAGGGAGTCCAGGATATGGAGGACTTTGTGTCCTTGCGGAGGTCATATTTCAGCCAATTTCCATGCGATCCCTTAGCCAAGACAAGATTCTGAATCCTGGAACTTTTCTCCGTTAATCTGCGTTTAAATCTCAAAATCGAATATTTTTTCGGCTGCTGCCAAACGCTGCTGATGGACCCCCTTGCCGAAGTGAGGGAGTCCAGGATATGGAGGACTTTTGTCCTTGCGGAGGCCATATCTCAGCCAATTTCCATGCGATCCTTTAGCCAAGACAAGATTCTGAATCCTGGAACTTTTCTCCGTTAATCTGCGTTTAAATCTCAAAATCGAATATTTTTGCCGCTGCTGCCAAAAGCTGCTGATGGACCCCCTTGCCGAAGTGAGGGAGTCCAGGATATGGAGGACTTTTTGTCCTTGCGGAGGCCATATTTCGGCCAATTCCCATCCGATCCTTTAGCCAAGACAAGATTCTGAATCCTAGAACTATTCTCCGTTAATCTGCGTTTAAATCTCAAAATCGAATATTTTTGCCGCTGCTGCCAAACGCTGCTGATGGACCCCCTTGCCGAAGTGAGGGAGTCCAGGATATGGAGGACTTTTTGTCCTTGCGGAGGCCATATTTCGGCCAATTCCCATCCGATCCTTTAGCCAAGACAAGATTCTGAATCCTGGAACTTTTCTCCGTTAATCTGCGTTTAAATCTCAAAATCGAATATTTTTTCGGCTGCTGCCAAACGCTGCTGATGGACCCCCTTGCCGAAGTGAGGGAGTCCAGGATATGGAGGACTTTTTGTCCTTGCGGAGGCCATATCTCAGCCAATTTCCATGCGATCCTTTAGCCAAGACAAGATTCTGAATCCTGGAACTTTTCTCCGTTAATCTGCGTTTAAATCTCAAAATCGAATATTTTTGCCGCTGCTGCCAAACGCTGCTGATGGACCCCCTTGCCGAAGTGAGGGAGTCCAGGATATGGAGGACTTTTTGTCCTTGCGGAGGCCATATTTCGGCCAATTCCCATCCGATCCTTTAGCCAAGACAAGATTCTGAATCCTAGAACTATTCTCCGTTAATCTGCGTTTAAATCTCAAAATCGAATATTTTTGCCGCTGCTGCCAAACGCTGCTGATGGACCCCCTTGCCGAAGTGAGGGAGTCCAGGATATGGAGGACTTTTGTCCTTGCGGAGGCCATATTTCGGCCAATTCCCATCCGATCCTTTAGCCAAGACAAGATTCTAAATCCTAGAACTATTCTCCGTTAATCTGCGTTTAAATCTCAAAATCGAATATTTTTGCCGCTGCTGCCAAACGCTGCTGATGGACCCCCTTGCCGAAGTGAGGGAGTCCAGGATATGGAGGACTTTTTGTCCTTGCGGAGGCCATATCTCAGCCAATTTCCATGCGATCCTTTAGCCAAGACAAGATTCTGAATCCTGGAACTTTTCTCCGTTAATCTGCGTTTAAATCTCAAAATCGAATATTTTTGCCGCTGCTGCCAAAAGCTGCTGATGGACCCCCTTGCCGAAGTGAGGGAGTCCAGGATATGGAGGACATTTTGTCCTTGCGGAGGCCATATTTTGGCCAATTCCCATCCGATCCATTAGCCAAGACAAGATTCTGAATCCTAGAACTATTCTCCGTTAATCTGCGTTTAAATCTAAAAATCGAATATTTTTTCGGCTGCTGCCAAAAGCTGCTGATGGACCCCCTTGCCGAAGTGAGGGAGTCCAGGATATGGAGGACTTTTTGTCCTTGCGGAGGCCATATCTCAGCCAATTCCCATCCGATCCTTTTGCCAAGACAAGATTCTGAATCCTGGAACTTTTCTCCGTTAATCTGCGTTTAAATCTCAAAATCGAATATTTTTGCCGCTGCTGCCAAAAGCTGCTATGGACCCCCTTGCCGAAGTGAGGGAGTCCAGGATATGGAGGACTTTTTGGCCTTGCGGAGGCCATATCTCAGCCAATTCCCATCCGATCCTTTAGCCAAGACAAGATTCTGAATCCTGGAACTTTTCTCCGTTAATCTGCGTTTAAATCTCAAAATCGAATATTTTTGCCGCTGCTGCCAAAAGCTGCTGATGGACCCCCTTGCCGAAGTGAGGGAGTCCAGGATATGGAGGACATTTTGTCCTTGCGGAGGCCATATTTTGGCCAATTCCCATCCGATCCATTAGCCAAGACAAGATTCTGAATCCTAGAACTATTCTCCGTTAATCTGCGTTTAAATCTAAAAATCGAATATTTTTTCGGCTGCTGCCAAAAGCTGCTGATGGACCCCCTTGCCGAAGTGAGGGAGTCCAGGATATGGAGGACTTTTTGTCCTTGCGGAGGCCATATCTCAGCCAATTCCCATCCGATCCTTTTGCCAAGACAAGATTCTGAATCCTGGAACTTTTCTCCGTTAATCTGCGTTTAAATCTCAAAATCGAATATTTTTGCCGCTGCTGCCAAAAGCTGCTATGGACCCCCTTGCCGAAGTGAGGGAGTCCAGGATATGGAGGACTTTTTGGCCTTGCGGAGGCCATATTTCGGCCAATTCCCATCCGATCCTTTAGCCAAGACAAGATTCTGAATCCTGGAACTTTTCTCCGTTAATCTGCATTTAAATCTAAAAATCGAATATTTTTTCGGCTGCTGCCAAACGCTGCTGATGGACCCCCTTGCCGAAGTGAGGGAGTCCAGGATATGGAAGACTTTTTGTCCTTGCGGAGGCCATATCTCAGCCAATTTCCATGCGATCCTTTAGCCAAGACAAGATTCTGAATCCTGGAACTTTTCTCCGTTAATCTGCGTTTAAATCTCAAAATCGAATATTTTTGCCGCTGCTGCCAAACGCTGCTGATGGACCCCCTTGCCGAAGTGAGGGAGTCCAGGATATGGAGGACTTTTTGTCCTTGCGGAGGCCATATCTCAGCCAATTCCCATCCGATCCTTTTGCCAAGACAAGATTCTGAATCCTGGAACTTTTCTCCGTTAATCTGCGTTTAAATCTCAAAATCGAATATTTTTGCCGCTGCTGCCAAACGCTGCTGATGGACCCCCTTGCCGAAGTGAGGGAGTCCAGGATATGGAGGACTTTTTGTCCTTGCGGAGGCCATATTTCGGCCAATTTCCATGCGATCCTTTAGCCAAGACAAGATTCTGAATCCTGGAACTTTTCTCCGTTAATCTGCGTTTAAATCTCAAAATCGAATATTTTTTCCGCTGCTGCCAAAAGCTGCTGATGGACCCCCTTGCCGAAGTGAGGGAGTCCAGGATATGGAGGACTTTTTGTCCTTGCGGAGGTCATATCTCAGCCAATTTCCATGCGATCCTTTAGCCAAGACAAGATTCTGAATCCTGGAACTTTTCTCCGTTAATCTGCGTTTAAATCTCAAAATCGAATATTTTTTCCGCTGCTGCCAAAAGCTGCTGATGGACCCCCTTGCCGAAGTGAGGGAGTCCAGGATATGGAGGACTTTTTGTCCTTGCGGAGGCCATATTTCGGCCAATTCCCATCCGATCCTTTAGCCAAGACAAGATTCTGAATCCTGGAACTTTTCTCCGTTAATCTGCGTTTAAATCTCAAAATCGAATATTTTTTCCGCTGCTGCCAAAAGCTGCTGATGGACCCCCTTGCCGAAGTGAGGGAGTCCAGGATATGGAGGACTTTTTGTCCTTGCGGAGGTCATATCTCAGCCAATTTCCATGCGATCCTTTAGCCAAGACAAGATTCTGAATCCTGGAACTTTTCTCCGTTAATCTGCGTTTAAATCTCAAAATCGAATATTTTTTCCGCTGCTGCCAAAGCTGCTGATGGACCCCCTTGCCGAAGTGAGGGAGTCCAGGATATGGAGGACTTTTTGTCCTTGCGGAGGCCATATTTCGGCCAATTCCCATCCGATCCTTTAGCCAAGACAAGATTCTGAATCCTGGAACTTTTCTCCGTTAATCTGCGTTTAAATCTAAAAATCGAATATTTTTTCGGCTGCTGCCAAACGCTGCTGATGGACCCCCTTGCCGAAGTGAGGGAGTCCAGGATATGGAGGACTTTTGTCCTTGCGGAGGCCATATTTCGGCCAATTCCCATCCGATCCTTTAGCCAAGACAAGATTCTGAATCCTGGAACTTTTCTCCGTTAATCTGCGTTTAAATCTAAAAATCGAATATTTTTTCGGCTGCTGCCAAAAGCTGCTGATGGACCCCCTTGCCGAAGTGAGGGAGTCCAGGATATGGAGGACTTTTTGTCCTTGCGGAGGCCATATTTCGGCCAATTCCCATCCGATCCTTTAGCCAAGACAAGATTCTGAATCCTGGAACTTTTCTCCGTTGATCTGCGTTTAAATCTCAAAATCGAATATTTTTTCCGCTGCTGCCAAACGCTGCTGATGGACCCCCTTGCCGAAGTGAGGGAGTCCAGGATATGGAGGACTTTTTGTCCTTGCGGAGGCCATATTTCGGCCAATTCCCATCCGATCCTTTAGCCAAGACAAGATTCTGAATCCTGGAACTTTTCTCCGTTAATCTGCGTTTAAATCTCAAAATCGAATATTTTTTCCGCTGCTGCCAAAAGCTGCTGATGGACCCCCTTGCCGAAGTGAGGGAGTCCAGGATATGCAGGACTTTTTGTCCTTGCGGAGGCCATATTTCGGCCAATTCCCATCCGATCCTTTAGCCAAGACAAGATTCTGAATCCTGGAACTTTTCTCCGTTAATCTGCGTTTAAATCTCAAAATCGAATATTTTTTCCGCTGCTGCCAAACGCTGCTGATGGACCCCCTTGCCGAAGTGAGGGAGTCCAGGATATGCAGGACTTTTTGTCCTTGCGGAGGCCATATTTCGGCCAATTCCCATCCGATCCTTTAGCCAAGACAAGATTCTGAATCCTGGAACTTTTCTCCGTTAATCTGCGTTTAAATCTCAAAATCGAATATTTTTTCCGCTGCTGCCAAACGCTGCTGATGGACCCCCTTGCCGAAGTGAGGGAGTCCAGGATATGCAGGACTTTTTGTCCTTGCGGAGGCCATATTTCGGCCAATTCCCATCCGATCCTTTAGCCAAGACAAGATTCTGAATCCTGGAACTTTTCTCCGTTAATCTGCGTTTAAATCTCAAAATCGAATATTTTTTCCGCTGCTGCCAAAAGCTGCTGATGGACCCCCTTGCCGAAGTGAGGGAGTCCAGGATATGCAGGACTTTTGTCCTTGCGGAGGCCATATTTCGGCCAATTCCCATCCGATCCTTTAGCCAAGACAAGATTCTGAATCCTGGAACTTTTCTCCGTTAATCTGCGTTTAAATCTCAAAATCGAATATTTTTTCCGCTGCTGCCAAACGCTGCTGATGGACCCCCTTGCCGAAGTGAGGGAGTCCAGGATATGCAGGACTTTTTGTCCTTGCGGAGGCCATATTTCGGCCAATTCCCATCCGATCCTTTAGCCAAGACAAGATTCTGAATCCTGGAACTTTTCTCCGTTAATCTGCGTTTAAATCTCAAAATCGAATATTTTTTCCGCTGCTGCCAAACGCTGCTGATGGACCCCCTTGCCGAAGTGAGGGAGTCCAGGATATGCAGGACTTTTTGTCCTTGCGGAGGCCATATTTCGGCCAATTCCCATCCGATCCTTTAGCCAAGACAAGATTCTGAATCCTGGAACTTTTCTCCGTTAATCTGCGTTTAAATCTCAAAATCGAATATTTTTTCCGCTGCTGCCAAACGCTGCTGATGGACCCCCTTGCCGAAGTGAGGGAGTCCAGGATATGCAGGACTTTTGTCCTTGCGGAGGCCATATTTCGGCCAATTCCCATCCGATCCTTTAGCCAAGACAAGATTCTGAATCCTGGAACTTTTCTCCGTTAATCTGCGTTTAAATCTCAAAATCGAATATTTTTTCCGCTGCTGCCAAACGCTGCTGATGGACCCCCTTGCCGAAGTGAGGGAGTCCAGGATATGGAGGACTTTTTGTCCTTGCGGAGGCCATATTTCGGCCAATTCCCATCCGATCCTTTAGCCAAGACAAGATTCTGAATCCTGGAACTTTTCTCCGTTAATCTGCGTTTAAATCTCAAAATCGAATATTTTTTTCTGATGAACCCCCTTGCCGAAGTGAGGGACTCCAGGATATGGAGGACTTTTTGTCCTTGCGGAGGCCATATTTCGGCCAATTCCCATCCGATCCTTTAGCCAAGACAAGATTCTGAATCCTGGAACTATTTCCGTTAATCTGCGCTTAAATCTCAAAATCGAATATTTTTGCCGCTGCTGCCAACTTTTTCTGCAGTAACCCAATTGCGAAACCCACTGAAAGCAAGTTCAAGGAAAAGCCCATAAAGGAAGCGTAACACTTACATATTGTGTATGTAGGTACAGACATATGTATGCAATATGTGTTTATGTATATGTTTTATTCGGGCGACTGCCTCCTCTAACAATGCAAATCAAACAAACAATAAATTGAATCAGGACATTGTTGAATGTAACAGATAGCCCCAAAAAGGGGCGGAAGAGAGAGTGTGAGCTAAGGTGGGCGGGGCTGAAAGAGACAATGGAAAGTGGGCGATGCTGCATATCCTACGGACATTAAGGATATCCTTGAGTAGATGCAATTTTCTAACCAATATAATTCATAAATTTATTTTCAATCCTTTCCGCACATAAATTTTCATAATATGCACAGACGCATATATGTACACCTGCCCCCCTCTTCAGTTTGTACATTTTTCTCCAGGCTCATTGTCCTGGTATGTCCTGTTGTGTGCATTATTATTTGTCTTCGTGCTTGTCATTATTTATATGGGCGGGCGAAAGATAAGTTGCTGCTTTTGTGGTGGAGTCCTCACCCGTTTTTAACGCTCACTCATCCTAAAGTCAGGATGCAGACGAGGTCCTTGCCACTACACAGGCATAGGCACAGGCCCAAACACAGATTTACAGAGCAGATTCTTGCGAAAGCTGAGCCTGTCTCCCTCGATGTTTCATGCAGGTTGTTGGCCCAAAATTTTGATTTATAAGTGCCAACACCGAGGTAGTCCTTGCCAACACCCCCAGGAAGTTGCAGTTACTTTTGCTGACAAACGTCCCCAGGTCCTGGATGCTGGATGCCAGGATGCTGAAGAATTTCAAGGAGGCGAGTGTGCAACTCAAGTGGCCATTAATATATCAGTTCAATTCATATTTGAAATTTTGCATTTCCTAACAGGACGAGCACGAGGACAAGCCACCGAGCCATGTCCAGCTGGCACCCAGAATATTCGTCCTCCGTTCGCCATCCCCATCCCCATATCCATTCTCTCTACGCCCACGATTATGATTTGTGTCTTACTTAATGCACAGCCTACAACTTTGTTGCACTGCCACATCATTTTGTGGGTTATGTTGAGCATGTTTCGGAGTGCTCAGAGGAGTCCTGGAAACTTTCTCCCAGTGCAGGATGCAGGACACTGTGGAGAGAAACACAGAAGCTAGCTGAGAACGGTCGTCTCAATCTGATTGATTTAGAATTCCAATTGAGACTGCATGAAATATGCTTGCTTCGTGCCTGACTTCTGGCTCCTGTCTGCTTGCTGCTTACTGCTAGTCCTTCGTCCTTCCTTCCTGCGCCGCCTTGCTAACCCCAAACTCCAACTGGACCGTCCTTCTTCCTCCACCAGCGAGCTGCATTTATGCATGGGCATATCCTCTTGCGAAATTTGCATTTTCGAATAATTGCAAACGGCAGCAGCAGCCGCAGCAGCACCAGGATAAGCAGCAGCAGCAGCAGCAGCAGCAGCAGGAAGAGCAGCAGGACAACAACAACGACGACGACGACTTATTGGTATTTCATTGATTTATGACACTTGTGAAACAATTTGGAAAATCATAGATTAGCAGCCAAGAGCAGCATTAATTACACCCTACGGTTCATTGGGCCGGCACTTTCAATTCTTCCCAGAACTTCTCCAGGACGTTAGTCCTTTCCACAGGCAAATATGCAAATGCCCCTGCCAGCCACACACGAATGGGCGACCTAATTGCTGGCATTTTCTTAAATAAAGGGCCTCTGCCATATTTTGTCTACGCAAATAATTAAATAAATAAATGCAATCCTCTTCAAATTCCAGGATATACTGTCATATGGGGTGTCTATAGTTGGGCAGATTCTGGATGGATTCCCCCGTCAATGTTCACCATTTGCGTCGATTTAATGCACATTTGAACTCGTCGCTTAGTGTAGGGTGCTTATCCTGGCCTCTCCTGATAGTCCTTCGATGCAAAATGGCTCGGCCCATTCGAGCAATTGAACTGTCACCTCCTGGCTGGCTGGCAGACACCGTCTGAGCAACCGGCGACTTTGGCTGATGTTTGTGTGCCACTTGTGGGTGGCTGGTGGGGCAGATGCCTCACCCCCACCCCGCCCCCGCAGGACTTTTAGGTGAGTTGGTGTATCACGCCCCTGTTCGACTAGTGATTAGGCTGCCACGCTACAAGCAATTCGTTGCATGTTGTTGCAATTGATTGTTGCAATTTCAATTTTGAATTATGGGGCTGCCTTGCCTCTGGCCTTTGGCAAGGATGTATCCTGGCATCCGTTACTGTAGCTCAGCCGCCTTGCCCATGCCATGCCCCAGGCTTGTGTGCCATGTGTTGCAAGTAGCATTGGCAGCGTCATTCAAGTGTTTAGTGATTTATTGAATGCCGTTAGAGTGGTCCTTTCCCTCCCTCCTTTCCTCCTCCTTGCTTCTAAGGATATTGCTGTTGTTGGTGTTGCAATTGCAATTGCAATTGCATTGTTGCATTGTTGCACTGTTGCTCTGTTGCCGTTGCAGTTGCAGTCGCCTTTCCATATCCTCTGCCTCCGAGATTAGCACAATGGCTTTGAGCACTTTTGACAGCCAAGATTTGTTTATGCCCCAGCAGGAAGGCCAAGCCCAGTCCCCTTCCGTCTGCCGCATATCCTTATCGGGAAGGCTCTTCCTACCTCTGTCTGTGTGATTCATGTCCTTGCATATTGGTAACAAATTTGTGGTAATTGATTTGAAATTGATTAATTAACTCCAACCCTTAACTCCCACTACCCCCGCACGACAGGTGCCGTTTTCCTTTAATATTTCGGCATAGCACAAACATTTTCGTTTGCGAATACCAAATATTTAAATTTGCGTCTTCAAGTTAGTCCTTATGACTATCCGGGCTTCCTTTTTGGCAGGCGTCAACCGCATGTTGCAGCCGCAAATGGCGGCATCGCCAGCCTGCCACATTTCGGTGCTCTCACAGCTCGCTCCCTCCTTCCCGCAGGCCTGTCAACCCTATCCTTGAACTTTTGCTCCGAGTTTGGCTTGTTTGAACGTTATCGACACGATTTTGACATATTGAATGGCCACGAAATGTGGCAGGGCCAGAGAACATGACAAACGTCTGGCAGGAATCAGGAATCACGATCCAGGACGCCACGATGCCACGATGCCAGGAATCCAGGCCCCCCCTCCTCCACCCCTTCTCTTTGGCGCCACAAGCGCACATGTTTGTGGCTGGCATTTTGGCATTCAGCTGCCAAATGGTGCACATGCAAAAATATGCCAAAATTCATTCATCCATCTATCCATCCATCCAGGCAGGCAGCCTGGCAGCCTGGCAGGCAAGCTCTGTTGACACATGACATTGGCTGCTTTTCGTCCTTGCTCTGCTGCTGCTGTTCCTGGGTGTTAACATACATCAAATATTGACAGTTTGCTCAGTTCACTCCGGCAATCGATGCCACTTCCCCATTCTACGGCCCCTTCTATGCCAGCCTTTCGCCACAGGATTGTGTGGTTGCCCGCTGGCAATGGGGCGGAGACCGAAGACCGGAGACCGGAGACCAGAGTTACATAAATAGGAGCTTCCACTGACTCTGCTTTACTAATCAGATTTACAATAAACGCTATTTGATAAATAAATACTGAAAAGGATACCTGCCGTCGATTAGTTATAAAATTACTATCATTTACTATTTATCTTTTATCTGTCCCTGTCTATCTATATGTAACCATTTCAATATTGGAATGTGTGCATATTCCAGCCCTCCCACTTTCCACGACCTTTCAGTTCCAACTGATCCAGAGATCCAGCGGACGCCATTGATCCTATTCGCTCTCTCCACTTGTTGTCCTCTTTTGCACCTCGAACCGAACGCACGCGTGGATTGGCGGCGCAGCAATCTACAGTTCCATTTACAGTTTGTTTAAAAGTGAGAGTGTTTAATGGGAATATCCAGTTAAATAACAATTTAGTAAGTTAAACTCTATTTTTAAATCGAAATGCAAGTGTTTCTGCTAAACAACAAAATGTAATTTAATCAATTAAGTCGATCTTCCTGTGTGTGTGTGTGTGTTATCATCGTTTCTTCCTCCACACCTGTTCCCAAATGAGAACATTTTCTACAACCGCCTCCTGCAATGTAAAACAAAGTGTTTAAAACTCTATATTTAATTAATCGAAGCTCAGAGTTAAACCTGCTTCCTACATCTAAAAGCAAACTTGAGAAAATTAACAAATTATAATTCAATTAATTGACCAGCAAACAATTGACCTGTTGCTTGCGTGTGTTTGTGTTTGCATTTGTGTTATCGTCGTTTCTTCCTTCCCACCTGCTTCCAAACGCCATATGCTATGCACAATTGGTAAACAAGGAAAGCACCTCCAGACTGTACAGTAAACATGGATGAACGGATGAAAAAACGGAAATTCTATACTGAAATTCTGAAGATACAAATATGTCTGGGAATGAGCTTCCAGCGGTGAGTCTGTTTTATACATATGTATATGTATTTTAATTTACTTTGATAAATTGATAAAATTCTTTATTTAGGAGAGCCTGGATGGGTCGTATTATAATATAGAAAGAATGTTGAATAAATCGGGCATTGGTGGAAATAACCATAAACAACTAGTGACAATTCAGTTTTAAAATCGGTGAGTCTTTTCACATACTTTATTATATTAAACTCTTCTTACAGTACAAACTGTAAAAATTAAAGTTTTAACCAATATTTGTGGGACGAAAGGCGAATCTGTGCCATGTCCTTCTTGGATATGATTTATCAATGCTTTTAACTGCAGCCCCGGTTATTAGCATAAGACGTTTTTCTCGGCCGGCAAATGGAAAATGTCAATTGGGGAATAAGTTTATTTAGCGGGGCAGTCGGTAGTCATGATTAATGGTGGCCATTTTTTCACATTATCTGGGGAGGAGTCGGAAACTGTAATTTAATTTGGAGGCCGTCTTTCAAATATACTCATGTGTGAGTGCATTTCTCAGGAGCATGTATTTTTAAAATGTGTTTAGATGATTTTGGGCCCGGGGCGCTATGCAAATGAAGTGGCAGGGCAGCGGGTTTAAGGACCACCACTAAGCGGAAAAGTCCTGGGGGAGGCTCCGAAAGACAAAAGGAGGGAGCCATTGTCAATTGCATATCCTTTTCGCATTAATATTTCATTAACAACATTCTGCGGAAGTTTGATCTTCTGCATCAATGGTTTGTAAAATTGACTTGGCCCGAAAAAAGGCAGCAGCAAGAGGCTGCCTGCCACTTCCTCGTTTCTTCCTTATTATTGTAGATTAATTTAATTTGAGTTTTCTCCTCTGTTTAGCTGAGAGTTCGACGTAATCGTCCTGTTGATTCAAAACAACACCCCTGTCCTCGGCGCCACTGCTATCTGCTTTCTTCTCCCTTTCTCCGCCCCCTTGGATTTTTTGGGTTATGCAAATTTCTTCCTCCCCATCCGATTTGCGTTCTTTTTTTTCGACAACCCTCAGAGCTCTACTTTCAATTCCACTCTGGCGTCATTTTCATTATTTATATTTTTTCCATTTTACTGATTATGATTTAAAGCCGCGGAGCCACTTCGCCCCCACTGATTGCTGTGTATCAATTTCGCCAGCGGTTTGCCAATTTTTCAAAAAACAGCGCCGACTTTTGCAATTTTAAATAAGCCATTAACCGCAGTCAGGCCAGGGGAGGGGGTCGCCGGTCGCCCGGTCCTTGGTCCTTGGTCCTTATGGTCCTTGGTGCCGGGTCGCCGATGTTCAATATATCACAGAAATATTCATAAAAAAAGGAGACCCGTGACTTTTGAACTAGGGTAGTTTCTATGGGTGCACACTATTTAATTAATTTTTATTAAACTTTCACACTGATCCTGCATTATTTTATGCCAAGCCTAATGATAGTATAGGACTCGTAAATAGGACTAGTAAATAGTTGTATCTCTAGCACTAGGTGGGTCTGCATATGGAAACGGCCTTGTTGAGGGCTCGCAACTGGTGTAGCCACCCTCGGAGTTTGCCGGCAACATGACTGATATTTGCATGATGCCCGCTAACTACGCCTGTCAAGTGGGATTTTGGGCGATTTTTCTTGTAAGCGAGCGCGACCGACCCCCCCATCGAACAGCGTCCTGCCCCTCCTCCGGCCTGCCGTCTTAAGCCCCGCCACCACCCCGGTGGCCTTGCGTTGGCTTGCGTGTTACCGCGCCGTGGTAATCAAACACGCAGCAAGGCAGGGGGGTGGTCCTGGCATCGGAATGGGATTCGGAATCGGGAGGGGTGGGGTGGGGTGGGGAGTGCGTGGGTGTATAGTGGCTCTGGAATACTTAACCCCGTGGCATACTCCTTATTTTGGACAGAATTCACCGACCTGGGTAAAAGGATTCCTTACCCCATGGATAATATTTGGATGTTTGAAGTTGAATAGCAGGGTATCCCCGATTCGATCACCAACCACTTCCTTTTCGCATATGCCGTGGGCTTTCGCAAATATGTTGCCAATTGTGCGGCGCATTGACGTTTGCCTTTTATTCGCCGCGACTGGCATCAGCGCGGATTCGGTCCTGGATTCACATCCAGATCAAGATGCAGATCCCGGCTCGTCGTCAGCAGCTCGACTTGAGTTGCTAACGAGCTGCTGGCGCTTTTTTCCACCATTTGTGGCTGCCGCCGCCGCAACATTAATAAAAATAAAAGGAAAAAACGTATAGCTTTTTTTGCCCTGGCTCGCCATTTTCCACAGAAACTCCTCCTCCTCCTTCTCCCCCCACTTGATTTCTTGTGTTCATGTAATTTTTCAAATATTGTTCAATTTTCAAACGCGCGCTTAACGATGTGTGCGTAATTTAAGTGCCGCTGCAGGCAGAGGTGTAGGGGGGTGTAGGGCTTAACAAAATCAAAAATCAAGGGGGCTCGGCCGGGTGGCTCCTTTTAAGGATTTGCTTTGATGCTGCTCAAATAGGCGGCATTCGGCATTCGGTATTTCGACTTTTTGCATTCGACTTGTTGTGCAATCGTTTGTGGCATCAATAGGAAACGTGATTATTTTATTTGATTAAAACATTTTAATTGCATTTCATTTCCAGTCTGAGTAGAGATTGAAAGGGTGAGCGCCCAAAACAAAGCCTCCCACGCAAAAAAAAAAAAAACATAATAACTTTGTATTCCGCCAAGGGGCCTTGATAGTTTTTATCTTGTAATTACTAGCAGACGCATCCTGTTACGCTGTCTCGTCCTTCCTTGACACTCTTCCAGGATGGTCAGGATATTTTTTTATCAAAATTTTCAAATAATTCCTCAACCCGCTCGGACTTCAAGACTTCGGCTTAGTCCCCAACAGGGAGGACAGTCGTCCTAGTCCTTCCTGTTTTTTCATCTGATTTGTGACAGCCGCCAGCGGTATATATGGGCGTGGCTGTGGGCGTGGCCGGGGCAGAGTGTCCACAAACTGCTGGGCATTGCGTGTGTATTACAATAATTTTTAATTACCGGCGTAAACGTAATTATGAATTTTTATTTCGCTTTTCCCCAGCTTCTCTCTCATTTTTTTCCTCTTCCTCGGACTGCAGCTAACAAATTTTACTTTTTGCCTCGTTTTCGTTTCTCATTTTTTTGTGTTTCTTGCTTTTATAAATTTTTTTGTCCTCTATGTGGCGGCGCTGGCTTTTCCTACTGCCTGATCCGGTTGCCTGATATTCACAAAGGGGCTTCAGATGTGTGGGTGGCCGGGTGTTTGGGTGTTTGGGTGGTCGGGTGGCTGGGTGGGTGCGAGTTATTGTTGTATAGGGATGCCAGATTTTTCATGTTTTTCTTAGAAATTAAAGGAGGTTGTAGGGGGGGGGGCGTGGAGCTGGCGATGTCACAATCAGAAGGCGCGACCGGTTGCACGCAATTATCACAAGTGACGTGGAGCGGATATGCTGGGCCAGCAGTCTCCACACCCCGCCCACACCCACACCCACACCCACTCCCACACACCACCCCGTACCCCCAAAAGTGCATCAGCATGGGACCCTGCTACTTTGCTTCGGCGAATAAAACAATAAGTGCTGCATTCTTTCAGGCGCCACTGCACCAAATGCTTCTCGGCAGTCAAATGGCCACCAAAACGAATTCAGGGGGAGTGGTGGCAGGACGAGGAGGAGGCCGCGTAGAGGTGGAGGAGGAGGTGGAGGCGGAGGCGGAGGACGGCTATGGGTCCTGAGATTTTTATGGTTGCCCGCAGCGTTGGCCGCCTCATTACTGACTACGGCTGCTGCTGCTGCTGAAGAAATGTGGGTGCACTCTGCCAAAAAATATTCATCTTTCCCATGAAGTAAAATCAAAATGAGTTTAGTTTATTTTTCGAATAGATAATAGATGGAAATTTAGTAATTACAGATTAGACAGAAGGACAAAACGAAAAGACATCGTAATCGATAACATACTCGCATTTTTCTCAGTGACAGGGGAGGACGGTGCAAGTCAGACTCATCAAGGCCCAACCCTTTTCCGCACTGAATCCCCCACTCCGGCCACCCCGCCATCCTTTCTCTCCTTTGACTTATCCCTCATAGTTTTTTTGTTGTAGCTTAAGCTGACGCTGCCGCGTTGCATTTTTAGCTTCTTCATTGCGCTTAAGGACTTTTGACTTTTGTTTTATTAGTTGTGACCTGCTCACCCGACCCCCCCCCCACCCCCTACCCCACCCTGCTATACTATCCCGACAATGCCGCCTAACGAGGCACCACAACCCACCACCCACCATGCCCCCCCTTGTGGAGACTTCTTGCTTAACCAACTCATTTTTTTGTTGGACCCCCCTCCGCCCCGCCTCACTTTCTCTCTCTATCTGGCCGGCGATCCTGCTCCTCGTTCCTGCTCCCGCTGCTGGTATTCCTCATATTTTTAATTTCTGCACTTTGTCCCTATTTATCCTGGCGTTGGCAGTTTTTAATTTCTCTGCTTTTCCGGTGCAAAGTTAATGAATAATTGTGCGCACTTTTGCGGCAAACGGCGACAACTCTGCAGTCCGCGTATGTGTGTGAGTCCTGAGAAGAGTCCTTGCCGAGTGGAGGGAGGAGGAAGGAGGAATAGTAGAGATAGAGTGGCGCGCTGAATGGCGCAAAGTGTGATTGCATCCGGCGCCTTAATGAGTTCTTGATTTAATTCTTTTTTAGCTGCCTTTCGTTTGGCTTCTTCTGCTCCACCGCCTCCCTCCTTTCTCCTGTCTCCTTTCTCCCTCCACACGGATACCACTTGACTCCTTGCCATTTGCTGCGTCCAGTGGCGATGTCGTAGTTCTTCTGGTGACATTGCCACTGTAAACCGGTCGTCCTTATCGGCAAGGATACTTTTCCCCTGTACATCCCATTGAATATCACGTTGGAGAAGCGCTGCCTTCCACTTCATCGACACTAATTTACCCTCAATAAAGCCGAAAGCGCGTGACCAGAACTGGACACGAAGAAGCAAGCTGAAGCTGGATGCGACTGGTAACTGGGATACACCCAAGTCAGCTTCGAGTGGCCAAGCGGCAGAGAAATGGCCAGAAGCGGAGTGGAATGACAGCCTATAGAAAGGAAAATGGCAACAGAAATGGGAAAAGCGATACAAACGAAAAACAAGGGCCCAGCAAAAGCCAATGCGGAATCAGCGTGGTGGTCGAATGGCCCGGGATCAGGACCATGGCCAGGAGAAGGGCAGGGCTTGTGGATAGTACACTTAAAACTATTGATATAGCTTTCCTTCTTTCTCATTGGACTTTTGGGCTGTACCCCAAAAAGGCGGGTATACTTTGATCCAGAAGCTTAGTTTTTTTTCGACTGCAGGACCAGAAGAGGAACCAAACGAACCAGACGACGCCGCATCGTCGTAGTCGTAGTCGCAGTCGTAGTCGTAGTCGTCTTCTGAGGTGGATCAGCATCTGCATCCTGGGGCATCCACAGAATGGGTCCGGTCCGGTCGTCTGCCTGTCAGACACAATGAGCATCATTGTGTTTTAAGTGCGTTTGTTGTCCTGCCGAGTCCTGAACGCCCCTGACCCCACTCCTTGTTTCGTTCGCTTGTTTATTTGTTATTTTTCTTGCCCATCCAAATTTTTGGCATCGGCTTGCCATGTATTTCCGTCCTTTTTGTGAGAAGAAAGTGGCCAGCCAGCAGACACTTTACTTTTGCCATTGTCTCCGTGTCGTCCCAGCCCAGACCCTCCGCTTCCCACTAGACGATTGCCAAATGAAAAGCGTTTTCAAATTAATTGATTAAAGTCCATTACAAGTTGCTACGAAATGACAGTGGCAATTGTATGAGAAATGACTGCAAAGGACTCTCGGCCTGGCACAAATGGCAAATGGGATTGGCCGGGGCAAGGGGAAGTCCGATAAAGGAGCGGCTGGATCCTGGGCCAGATGACACTTTGTTTTGGGGGCCAGACTTGGGGGGCCACATACGAGTATGTGTGTATGGCAAGGCTCATTGATTTTGTGGCAGATTTTGTGAGTGTGTGGGGGGGGCAGCTACAGGGCTGCCTAGGCATTATCGAGTTTTGAATAATTCATTTCAGATTAGGTATTTAACCTAGTTCGAATATTCCTTTAATCATCAAGATTGACTCCTTGGAAAAGCAGCCTTAAGCTCTCCACTAAATCACTCAATCACTGACGGAATCCATTCGGAATTTTCCCATTTGGCCAACAACTAAAACACCTCAACGGCTCAACGCCAAACAGGAAGATACACTCCTTTATTTATGTACGGCTGGCCAAAAGAATGCTCCGGCAATTTCTCACAGCCACGGCGAGTCCTGCGGAAAAGGAAGCCCGTGGTCGCGGCTGGCCCGGGGAAACCGGGGGAGCATTTCATGGCCGGCCGGTGAAAGGTGGCTTCGCTGGCTTCACTGGTTTCTGGCTCCAGTCGTGCACGCTAAACAAATCAAACTTGTAAATTAGCAATACTCATTGACAAATATTTCATTCACAAACAGACACTGAGGGAAATTCCGAAGGATTTCGCTATCTTCTTCGCCAGAGAGTCCTTTGTTTTGGCTGCAGCAGCCACTGTGCAATATTTCAGACACGAACTTTGCGCGCCAAAGATTAATTAACTTATGTCAAAGTAATTTTCAACGTTCGTTAGGGCAACACGATGCCCCCTCGGCCCAAGGACATTCTCCCCTTGCCCCTCGGCATGTATATATTTTGAAAAGCCAGCCGAAATTGATTGTCAGTCATTCAAAGACATTTTTTCTTATTTAGCCTGGCCTGGTGCTGGCTCAAAGATATTGGCTTTTAATGGGGGTTGGTAGCCAGTTGCCTTGTGGCTAACCAAAGGTCAAAGGCGGGGATGGGCAGGACGGGTGGGATGGCTGTGAGTCCTGGCAGTGGGGGAGTAAGGAATATTGTTAGTTATTTGGGGAGTCCAATAAGTAAATAAATGAATGTAATTACAAGCTAAATAAACACCAATGCGATTAATGGCTCAGGAATGGGTCGAAAAAACAGAGAAAAACTTGGTCTAATAAAATTTGTCACTGTCTTTGACTTGATGCCTTTAACGAGAGCTCTTCAAAGGCATTTTTGTCCCTACAATTTTTGGCTTTTCTTCGGGCTTGCACCAAAAAAATGCAAAGAAGTCGCGGCCGCAGCCTCTCGCATAAAGTAGAAATTTGCACATTCTTCCTTGAAAAAAGGTAAAAGAAAAGAAAGGAAACATTGGGGTCTTCTGGCGAATGTAGAAAAAATCTGCCGCACAAATGGAAGGAACTTGAGTGAAAATTCTTATAATTTTTACTGCACCCCCGCCACCGACTGTGCCCCCACTGTGTGTGCTTTTTTCCTGCAGCACACACAAAGTAACTCAACTTTTTACTTGCCGCTTCTTATTTGGGGAAAGGCTTAGCAAAAAATTCTTTTTAACATTTTTTAGGGAGCTGGCAGCAGGTTAAAGAAATGCTTTGGGTGGGCACCCAAACCCAACAACGCCACACACAACATAAAGAAGATTTCAGCTCGTCATTTATGCGTTTATCTGCGGCCGCCAACAAACGTGCAATGTGGCAAGTTGCCGTTTTTCTTGCCACTTCGCCGAGGGCAGGGGAGGCTGTAAAGGGTGCAGGTGTAGGGTGCGCTGGGTGTCCTTTGGACAACTGAGGAGCCAGGACATTATCATCCAAAACCCAAAGAAATCGTAATTGTTGTTGAAGAAATAATAACAAAATGCCATCGGCCAGGGTTTATATTTACAAAAAAATTAGAGAGTGTCTAGCTAGTTGGTTTTACTTTCTCCGAATTGTGCTCACAAGTGACATCTTCCGACAGACGCAGCCCAAAAAATTATACAACTGCAAGTTGTAAAGAAACGGGGAAAAAAAAAGGATACCCAGGACGAGGACTTACATGTGCGACCGCTTGCAAATCTTTTTTTTTCCAGCACGTTGGCCAAAGAAAAATACGCGAAAATTATATTTAAGATGACATTTATGCGGCGGGTAGGCGGGGTGAAAATCCCGAGTCAGCTGCGGTTCCGTGCGTGTGAGCCGAGCTTTTTAGCCGCTTTAACTTTTCTTTGTTTGCCCGGTTGTCTGGCGACAAAAGAAAGGCCGCCCAATTAGCCCAAGACTTGGCCATTTGCAGCCACACAATTGCCAGTTGCAAAGGCATCGTGTCTCTCTCTTAATTAGGAGTGTTTATGTTTATTTGTGGAAGGATCTCGGCACAAAAAAGGGATGCAACTTGTGCCAACTAAGCCAGCCGGCCCCCGTTTCTTGGCCGAAATCTTCTAAGCCATACAAATTTTTGTCCCCTGGACTGTTGGGCTGCTGCTTTTTAATTAACATTTAACACGTTTGTATCCTGACAGCCGCCCCAGCCGAGTAAAAAAAGTGACACAGTACATCAAAAGCGAACCGGAGCCTGGCAGACAGATTAGGACAGTGGACGGTGGGCGGTGTAGGGTTAAGGGGGCGCAGCTGCCATTACACGCGTTAATTTCATTAAAATTAAACACATGCATGGCCAAAAACAAAGGTATCCGACTCGCTTTGCCTCTGGTTGGGTTAAGTAGCCCCTGTCCCTGTCCCCATCCCGGTCCCGGTCCCGGCCCCAGCCCTGCTAATATAAAAATAACATTAGCTCTATATCCTTGGGCAGGACACCTTTTTCCAACCGGTTTTTTTCGCCACTGGCACGGCCCTCCTTTTCTGTTTTTCGGCCAGGAGCGACAATGAGCTGCGTTTTACGTGTGCATTCTTCTGGCGGTGTCACGCCCCTTGTCTCCTATGTCCTGGCCGCTCTGCTGCGCCTTTTTTTCCGTTCTTTGTTTTTGTCAAACACTCGTTTCTCTCTTTCGGAATTTCATCCGTACATCCGTCTGTCAAACGTGTGCTGAATACTTTTAGGCTCATGGAGCACCAGCACCCAGTCCTTTGGCCTACCCCCCTTTTCCGGAACAAAAAAACCACATATGTAATGCAGAATGGGATTACACGGCCTTATAGAGCCGCAGCTGCTAAAAATTGCGACTGTCTATAAGTGAGTGGCACTTGACAAAAGCCCAATCCAAAGTGCATTCCGCTCCAGGGTTCCCGGGATCCAGGGAACCAGGGATCCTGAAAGAGCTTAACTAACACAATTCAGTTGTATATCAAGGATAGTACGAAACACTTTTGGAGCACGACGTCTTTAATTATTCCCATTGTTAACTGGCTCCGAAGTCTACCCAGATCTCGAGCGCAATCAATGCCATACTCCCATTTGGAAACCACCATACAATTTCCCCCATTCAATCCAATCCGCTTGGCAATCCGCAAGGAAACCCATTGAAATCCACACACAACAAATACAGAAATAACAGAAGACGGCGACGACGCGTTTGGTGCTTCTAGCAAAAATTAAAAGCAGCTGTCAAATGCATTTGATAGTTTCCAACCCACAACCCCTTGGCTCCACAGCTCTACAGCTCCAAAGCCCCAATCCTCCCAGTCAGGGTCCCATCCGCAAAACAACAAATGGAAAATTATGCTTCAATAAATAAATTTTCCTACGAATTCGACTGCGGGACATTCTGTGGGGATTTTTCGAGTTGTTTCCTGCCAGTTTTGATTTAATAGTTGGTGTGGGGAAAGGGTTTGGTTTTGGGCAAAGGTGCGATTAATTGAAGAGACTCCAGAGGCAGGGGAGGAGCCAAGGATACTTCTCGCTAGCATAGCTTCTCTCGTAAAGGGTATTCACAAATCGATTGTTTTTACTTCCGAATCACAGGGGCCCCTTTCCGCCAGTCCCCATGTTTTTGTTGATATTAAAAAGGATAATAATAGAGTCGCGGCAAAACATTTACATCCGCATCCGCGTCCGGATCAGAATTAGATGAAAAATCAGACAGGCGGCCATTTCGATTCAGTGCGCACAAAAGTATCCAAGGATGTGTGTGTTCTGCCAACATCCTTTGCAATTTATTGCTTTCAGCATATTTGCGGCTGTTTATTTGGGGCTTCCCAAGCCCAGTCCCTTCGTCTTGGCCCGGTTGGCTGGGATCTCGGCGATGGGACTGCTTAATTAACGTGAACACGATTGCATCTGGTTCCCTTTTCAATTGGCGCGGCCGGGCATTGTCTGCGCCGGGACTTCCAGGGCCTCGGGCCGGAAAACTATCTTTAGTTTATATATTTTCAGTCACAAGATGCTTAGTTCGTTTGTAGCTGCCTCGATGTATCGACGTAATCAGCTGTCACCCTTGTGGGACAAACTAACCTCGCGCTAACCTCCAAGACACACTGTCCAGGAGGCAGGAGGGAGCCGTATAAGGATACATTGGAAGAGCGAGACAGCCGGGCAAACGACAGGAAGTAAGACCGAACGATGACAGTGGACAACACAAATTAACCAAAGTTGTATTTAAATCAAACGCGATTGTCATCTACATGCGATGGCTTGTTTCCACTCGGCCATGAGGTGACCCATTTTTGGGCCTTCCTCCACTCCACTCTCAACCTTTGCTTTCTTATTGTTTGCTTTTAGTTTTGCCTATCGCATCTCTGCGGTGTGCCTTTCTTTGGTCCGGTCTCTTCCGATCTCTCCCGGACAGGGAGAAACTATAGATTAAAAAATTGTTATAAAAAAAAGTATACATAAGGTGCTACAAGTATCTAAACCATCCATAAACGATTAGTATTAGTATCTTTGTAAATTGATTTTGTGTCGCTGAAATTTTTTTCACTGCACTTCCAAGTTCCCAGCGCTACGGCGAGGCATCATCTTTCAGCGACCACAGGCATAATTTGCCATTTATGACAAATTGATAATCGTTTACAACTTTTGTTTGGGGCACGCACCAAGTGCTGGCTGGGATGGGAGTCCCGTCTGCAGATCTCGCGGATCATGCTTATTTCCATACAATGGGCCAGCCACGAGCCTCTGGACAGGTTGTTTGAATTCCGGATTGAACGCAATTTTGGTAACATCGATAAGGCGCCACTTTTCGTAGGTCAAAGTTCGCCTGCCTTGGGGGACGGGGACCCAACAGGTTATTAATCCTGAAACTAGAATTTTAATAATTTTTGAAAGGGTCCCATGTCCCAGGAAAGTTCTTAAATAGCTTCACCTAATACCTCCTTTTATCAACTCACAATATGTTAGTCGCCAACTTGTTTGTGCTTTTTTTCCACTCAGAGTTGAAGCTCTTTCTGAGCAACAATCTCTCGCGGTTTCCCCTCTTTGAGCCGCAATTGAGTCGAATGCCGCAGAGCGGCTCAAGAGCATTCCCCCTTATTCGAATTTCGAAAAGCATTTTACTCAGAGGAGAGTCGTTGTCAGCCCAACTAAACAACAGGAAAGAAAGAGAGAGCCAGCAAGGGGAACTGGTCGAGTCCTTCTCGAAGGACTGCAGCCCAGAAGCCAAGATCTCGGCCAAATCAATCTCTAACATTAATTGAATCCTTCTTTTCTCAATCTTCTGAATCTTCAGAGATAATACTCTTAAAACCAATAATGGGCTATATCCTTTGATAAATCCTTTTCGTCAAGGTAAAAAGAAGGTGCCAGACTTTATTGAAGAAATGCATGTGTAAGGGGGAGAATAACATATAGTTTTGGTTTCGGTTTCGAGATGAAAACGCAGTTATGGACACGTACCATAACCCGTCTATGGGCTGCGGGCTAAGGACACTTTGGGAGATTCGAGAGTGTGGGCTGTTGACTGTCGTCCACTCGTGCAAATTATTGTGAAGTATTCAAGGAGCGGGAAGGGCGGAAGAAGCCATTGTGTACTTTACAGAAAAATGAAGTCATCAGCCTGCCAAAGGATGGGGTGGTGGGGTGCTATTGGTCGGGAAGGAGCTGGTGTGTACGAGTGGGTTGTGGGCAGTAGTGTGAATGTATGCTGAATGAACCCTTAATTAAATAAATTCAATATGCGCAACGGGCAGCCAAATGCCACCCAAAAGCCACCCGAAAGGAGTCCCGCATTCGGACTCCCATTATCCCAACGACGGCGACGGCGACGGCGACGGCAACGGACTGAAAACCCAAAAAGCATCCTCCTCGGCCAACTACGAAATTATATGGCAGAAATGTTTGCTGGAAATCGTCATGGATTTTAATATTTAAAAGCGTTTTCAAAAATTTGTCCCCACTAGAGTGAAAAGTTGAGGAGCGACAGAGAAAGAGCCAGCAGGGAAAGTGGAAAGGGACGGCATGTGGCACTGCGAAGGGGTTGCCCGAATCGGTCTGAAAACTGGACGGTCTCTGACCAACAGGACCCCAGTTCCACCCCCTCCCCCCCCATAGTTCAGAGGGCAAACGCATCGACTTTGCTCCCTTCCACACACCATTTCCTCCCTCTCCGTCCTGCTGTAGTTGTGTCCCAAAAGTCGACCCAGACCAAAAAAAAAAAAAAAAAAGGAAAACCCAAACCCGTTCGACAGGCAACGGCAACATTTTGATAAGCGTCCTGTCCACCACCACCCACTGACCAACCGACCAACCAAACTTAGGGAGGGGGGAAATAAAAAAGTAACTGGCCCGGACGGGACACTGGGAGTAGGTTCGCCCGTTTGTTGCCCAAAAAGAATATTATTTAATGAGCTACACTTTGAGAATTAGACATGGTTCGAGAGTGAGCGGCTGGGAGGCAACCCGAACCCATTGGAATCAGTCACCACACAGATAGAAACTCCGGGAAAGTTTAATTTCAGCTTCTGCTGGAAGTGGGCTAGATTTTGTGCCAGTGCTCTTGGGGGCTGTTGGGTATTTGCTAGTTTGTGGTGCATAGTTCTGCTCCGAGTCCTGGCCGCTTGGCTTGCATATTGAAGTGAAGGCCTTTGCTAGGCAATGGTCCCGCTTCTCCTCCTCCTCGTCCTGGTTGAATCCTTTTCCAACTCCAAGCGATTGTCCTGCCCATGAGCTTTGAGGTCAAACGTGTGCGTGATTAAAAATTCAATACCGAAACGAATGTGGAATTGAACGCTAAATTAAATGAGCGACAAGGATGTCCGAGGAAGCAGGCAGGGTAGCAATAAAAGGAGGCCTCGGGCCTCTCCGAAAATGTACATGTTCCATAGACAGAATCTGCAGAAGATTCGCTTAATTAACGGATTACCAGGTCCGACAGGACACCCCTGTTTCAGTTTTTAAAAGAAAGGCAAGTGTTGAACCAGACCCGGAGCAGGACTAGTCCTCGAGTGTCTTGAGTCGCAAGTAAAAGGCCGAGGCAAGGCTTAAGGGGATGGCAGTGGGAGTGGGTTGAGTGGGTGGTGCTGAGTGCGGCCCTTATCGTTATGCCCACCTTGGCAGTGCCATCATATTCGGCGACTGGCTTACATAAATTCATAAAATTATTGCCGTAATCAACATTATGCATTTGGAACAAACAAAAAACAAAAACCACAAAAGCAGGGTGGCATCTTCCATCATCCTTATGTACCTTAATATACATATATGTATGTATATATTCTATATATGAGCTACGTAATTATGCTCGCTTGATTTGCCAGTAACATTTTCTTTTTAATTATTTATGTTTGGGGATTTTTAGGCAGTCAGGCAAAACGATTCAAAGGCTTTCCTTGCCTTGGCAGAGTGTGTTGGGAGGGATGGTATTTACATACTGTGCTCGCCTGACTGACTGAATGAATGACTGACTGACTGAGTGACTGACTGACTGACTTACAATATCTTTTTATGCCTTCGCAGCAGCAACCCTGCACCCTTGGCCTGCCCGGCTCTCCGGCTCCCCCCGGCATCGTTTCGTTTCATTTTTTGGGCATGTGTTTTATTAGGCATGTTAATTAAAAGACATGAAATAAAAATAATTAAAAATATTTTCAAAAAGAGCCATGCATGTGTGCGATACATTACATGTGTGGGTTAATGCTGGCTTTATAGAGCATCTTTCTATATACACCCCTCGAAAGATAATAGCTTCGAACTGGTTTCATTGCCCATGGTATAGCTCTACACTGAAAAAAATACCGCAACCCCACAGTCCTAATTTAAAAAAAAGGATTCCACTCCTGGGTCAGTCGCGAAATGGCCTTAATAATCGCAACAGTGCGAAAAAACGCAGAAAATAAAAATATGAATAAGAGATAAACTTTTGGCCAAAAAAACAAATTTTTCACTGCTTTAAAAGCGAATTGTTTGTCCATTTCGCAACCGATCGCAAAAAGGATACCCATTTTGGAATGAGGGCTAAAATGTGCTTCGATCTGCGTCCCAGGTTTGTGAAATCAAAAAAAAAAGTTGGATCTCGATTTTTTAAAAAATTGTAAGGGGTACCATCACAAAAATTTCCAAAAATCGAGATTTTATTTTTTGTTCAGCTTTTGAAAACTTTAGATGCAGATTTAAGCAGAGAAATGCCCTGATTCCAGAATGGTATTCCACTCCCGGATCGGCTGCGAAATGGCCTTAATATTCGTAACGGAAGATGTAAAAAATCGAGAAAACGAAAACAAAAATAACAGATAAAATTGTTGGCCAAAAAAATCCACTTTTTTTGCGACTTCAAAAGCGAATTGTTTGTCCATTTCGCAACCGATCGCAAAAAGGATACCCATTTTGGAATGAGGGCTAAAATGTGCTTCGATCTGCGTCCCAGGTTTGTGAAATCAAAAAAAAAAGTTGGATCTCGATTTTTTAAAAAATTGTAAGGGGTACCATCACAAAAATTTCCAAAAATCGAGATTTTATTTTTTGTTCAGCTTTTGAAAACTTTAGATGCAGATTTAAGCAGAGAAATGCCCTGATTCCAGAATGGTATTCCACTCCCGGATCGGCTGCGAAATGGCCTTAATATTCGTAACGGAAGATGTAAAAAATCGAGAAAACGAAAACAAAAATAACAGATAAAATTGTTGGCCAAAAAATCCACTTTTTTTGCGACTTCAAAAGCGAATTGTTTGTCCATTTCGCAACCGATCGCAAAAAGGATACCAATTTCGGAATGAGGGCTAAAATATGCTTCGATCTGCGTCCCAGGTTTTTGAAATCAAAAAAAAAAGTTGGATCTCGATTTTTTAAAAAATTGTAAGGGGTACCATCACAAAAATTTTCAAAAATCGAGATTTTATTTTTTGTTCAGCTTTTGAAAACTTTAGATGCAGATTTAAGCAGAGAAATGCCCTGATTCCAGAAAGGTATTCCACTCCCGGATCGGCTGCGAAATGGCCTTAATATTCGCAACAGAATGTGTAAAAAATCGAGAAAACGAAAACAAAAATAACAGATAAAATTGTTGGCCAAAAAATCCACTTTTTTGCGACTTCAAAAGCGAATTGTTTGTCCATTTCGCAACCGATCGCAAAAAGGATACCCATTTTGGAATGAGGGCTAAAATGTGCTTCGATCTGCGTCCCAGGTTTTTGAAATCAAAAAAAAAAGTTGGATCTCGATTTTTTAAAAAATTGTAAGGGGTACCATCACAAAAATTTTCAAAAATCGAGATTTTATTTTTGTTCAGCTTTTGAAAACTTTAGATGCAGATTTAAGCAGAGAAATGCCCTGATTCCAGAAAGGTATTCCACTCCCGGATCGGCTGCGAAATGGCCTTAATATTCGCAACAGAATGTGTAAAAAATCGAGAAAACGAAAACAAAAATAACAGATAAAATTGTTGGCCAAAAAATCCACTTTTTTGCGACTTCAAAAGCGAATTGTTTGTCCATTTCGCAACCGATCGCAAAAAGGATACCCATTTTGGAATGAGGGCTAAAATGTGCTTCGATCTGCGTCCCAGGTTTTTGAAATCAAAAAAAAAAGTTGGATCTCGATTTTTTAAAAAATTGTAAGGGGTACCATCACAAAAATTTTCAAAAATCGAGATTTTATTTTTTGTTCAGCTTTTGAAAACTTTAGATGCAGATTTAAGCAGAGAAATGCCCTGATTCCAGAATGGTATTCCACTCCCGGATCGGCTGCGAAATGGCCTTAATATTCGTAACGGAAGATGTAAAAAATCGAGAAAACGAAAACAAAAATAACAGATAAAATTGTTGGCCAAAAAATCCACTTTTTTGCGACTTCAAAAGCGAATTGTTTGTCCATTTCGCAACCGATCGCAAAAAGGATACCAATTTCGGAATGAGGGCTAAAATATGCTTCGATCTGCGTCCCAGGTTTTTGAAATCAAAAAAAAAGTTGGATCTCGATTTTTTAAAAAATTGTAAGGGGTACCATCACAAAAATTTTCAAAAATCGAGATTTTATTTTTTGTTCAGCTTTTGAAAACTTTAGATGCAGATTTAAGCAGAGAAATGCCCTGATTCCAGAAAGGTATTCCACTTCCGGATCGGCTGCGAAATGGCCTTAATATTCGCAACAGAATGTGTAAAAAATCGAGAAAACGAAAACAAAAATAACAGATAAAATTGTTGGCCAAAAAATCCACTTTTTTGCGACTTCAAAAGCGAATTGTTTGTCCATTTCGCAACCGATCGCAAAAAGGATACCCATTTTGGAATGAGGGCTAAAATGTGCTTCGATCTGCGTCCCAGGTTTTTGAAATCAAAAAAAAAGTTGGATCTCGATTTTTTAAAAATTGTAAGGGTACCATCACAAAAATTTTCAAAAATCGAGATTTTATTTTTTGTTCAGCTTTTGAAAACTTTAGATGCAGATTTAAGCAGAGAAATGCCCTGATTCCAGAAAGGTATTCCACTCCCGGATCGGCTGCGAAATGGCCTTAATATTCGCAACAGAATGTGTAAAAAATCGAGAAAATAAAAACGAAAATAACAGATAAAATTGTTGGCCAAAAATCCACGTTTTTTTATGACTTCAAAAGCGAATTGTTTGTCCATTTCGCAACCGATCGCAAAAAGGATACCCATTTTGGAATGAGGGCTAAAATGTGCTTCGATCTGCGTCCCAGGTTTTTGAAATCAAAAAAAAAGTTGGATCTCGATTTTTTAAAAAATTGTAAGGGGTACCATCACAAAAATTTTCAAAAATCGAGATTATATTTTTTGTTCGGCTTTTGTAAACTTTAGATGCAGATTTGAGCAGAGAAATGCCCTGATTCCAGAAAGGTATTCCACTCCCGGATCGGCTGCGAAATGGCCTTAATATTCGCAACAGAATGTGTAAAAAAACGAGAAAATAAAAACGAAAATAACAGATAAAATTGTTGGCCAAAAATCCACGTACATCACAAAAATTTTCAAAAATCGAGATTATATTTTTTGTTCGGCTTTTGTAAACTTTAGATGCAGATTTGAGCAGAGAAATGCCCTGATTCCAGAAAGGTATTCCACTTCCGGATCGGCTGCAAAATGGCCTTAATATTCGCAACAGAATGTGTAAAAAAACGAGAAAATAAAAACAAAAATAACAGATAAAATTGTTGGCCAAAAAATCCACTTTTTTGCGACTTCAAAAGCGAATTGTTTGTCCATTTCGCAACCGATCGCAAAAAGGATACCCATTTCGGAATGAGGGCTAAAATATGCTTCGATCTGCGTCCCAGGTTTTTGAAATCAAAAAAAAAAGTTGGATCTCGATTTTTTAAAAAATTGTAAGGGTACATCACAAAAATTTCCAAAAATCGAGATTATATTTTTTGTTCGGCTTTTGTAAACTTTAGATGCAGATTTAAGCAGAGAAATGCCCTGATTCCAGAAAGGTATTCCACTCCCGGATCGGCTGCGAAATGGCCTTAATATTCGTAACGGAAGATGTAAAAAATCGAGAAAATAAAAACAAAAATAACAGATAAAATTGTTGGCCAAAAAATCCACTTTTTTGCGACTTCAAAAGCGAATTGTTTGTCCATTTCGCAACCGATCGCAAAAAGGATACCCATTTCGGAATGAGGGCTAAAATATGCTTCGATCTGCGTCCCAGGTTTTTGAAATCAAAAAAAAAAGTTGGATCTCGATTTTTTTAAAAATTGTAAGGGGTACCATCACAAAAATTTTCAAAAATCGAGATTATATTTTTTGTTCGGCTTTTGTAAGCTTTAGATGCAGATTTGAGCAGAGAAATGCCCTGATTCCAGAAAGGTATTCCACTCCCGGATCGGCTGCGAAATAGCCATAATATTCGCTTCCAAATTATGGAAATTATGGGATATTACGTTTTTTTCTCTATCGCTTTTCTGACTTAAATTTGGGTTTCAATGGAGGAGACGTTGAAATATTTATGGTTTGGATGGGAATAGGTAAAGCTGGTTCTCGAAATGAAAACAAACATGAAACACCGCTCCAAATATTTATTTTGAAGGGCACAGGTGAGGCATTTGCATAAATTGCCCGAAATGATTTAACGAGGAAACATGTTTTCGAAAATTAAACTCAATTTTCGGCGCCCACTCTGCGGCGATCAGCTGATTAACTCATTGCTGCGGTGTCAATTTGGCGAAAAATATCTCCAACAAAAACAAAAACAATGTCTGAAATATTTTGGCAATATAATACTGGCCTCCGGGCAATTGCCTTTGAAAAAAGCCACCCACCTCGCCCCAAGCCTGCTCCTCTGAAGTCTTAAGTGTTGCTAATAACGCCTACAACTGCCGAACATCCAAGGGTCAAAAGGCGGGGGGCGGGGCCATGGTTGGTTGAGCGACACTTTTAAGAAATTTCAAAGTTTTCGTAACAAAAGCCAGCCGGGAGGAGGGTGGGTGGGTCGACTTGAACAATACTTTGATGCGATTTTGCGGATATTAGGTGTTAATTTTTCAAAGAGCCAACGACATTGTATGCCTTCGCCCCGCCCGTGCTGCCACCCGCCGCCCCTGTGCGGCACCCCTTCACTTTATGGCATTGCCATGGAGCTGGAGCTCTGCCTTTTGTAATTTTAACTACTTTCGGTTAACACTTTTACGCATTGCCAACTGTGGTGGCAGCCCCCGCCCCAGCCTCCACCTCCATGCCCACCGACATCACATGGATATTCTGCCTCGGCTCGCCCAACCCCCCAACACCACCCCAACCCCAACATGAAGCCCTTTGTCTTGGCCCTGCGCCGGCAAGTCATCGATGGGAAAACTTTTGCAACTTTTTCCTGGCGCGCTTTTTTGTGTATTTTAATTGCCCCCAAAGGGGGCCCCCGAAACAAGCGCTGAAATACGGGTTTGTCAACAAAGGAGCCAGGGGGGGTGTGGCACGCCATTTATTGAGCATTTTAGCCTTTCATCGATGCTTTCAGCTGAAATTATTTTACTCATTTTAATTATTATAACCGCGAGCAGCAGCGGCAGCAGCAGCAACAACAGGACAAACACAAACAAAGGCAGAGTGCCGTTCAGGGGTCATTAAGATGGTTGGTGCGGGGACGTGGGGCGCAGGAGGGGCGGGGCACCATTTGCAAGTGCCGCAAACACAAATTTTAACGGTTAATGCCGCGGCGAAAAGTGGGGTCCAGAGTAGAGAGTTTCCAAGCCCCTTGTGCGCGAAAGTATCTGTATTTGGCGATAGTTCGCAGCAAGAAGGAGTTCCGTAGGATTTCCAAATGTCCTGCTAAGATATCTGAAATCTGTAACACAAACCTAGCAGACGGGCCCTTGAGAGTCAAACTATTTTACTCTATTTCATACTACATATATCGACTGCAGTACGTATCAAAGCCGTAGTTCCAAATATTCCCAATATTCAGCAAGGTCGAGGACATCCCCAGGAGCAAAGCCATGTGCGTGTGCTTTTACATACTCATTGCCCTTCTGATCCTGCTCGTCGTCGTGATCGGAGCCATTCACCTTACCCGCAAATGAGCCAAGTCGCCGGAGAAATGGAGTTCGAGTTCGACTAATCCAATTCGTTTAGTGTTCTCCTTTTTTATTTTGAATAAACAATGCTGCCGCCAGGACAAGAAAAACGCCCCCATTTGTCTTACGGCCAGGCTTCATCCTATATCCCGTGTCCCGTTTCGGCATTAGATAGCCAGCCAGCCAGCCAGCCGAGCAAGTTTTTGGTGTTTTATTTCCAGTAAACATTTGCATAGAGGACTGCTCTTGCTCTGGGTGCCTTCGTCGTCGGTTACTATAATTAACTGAATATTTATTACTGCGGTAGATAAAATGTTATGCGGCTATTATTTTAGTTTTACGGCCAACCAAGAAGCCAAAAACGGGCGACGTGGCTTAATTCGCAGACGGAACATGAACGCGCAACATGGAACATGGAACATGGATCCAGGAACCCGGAACCAGGTAACACGAATATGAAATCCGAGCCAAAATGCACTTCTCCGTGGGGGTACCCTCCGTGCCGTCCCAGTCCAAGCATCCTCTCCAAAAAGGATATAAGCCATTGAATAGACGGACGCCAATTAGGACGCCACGCATGAATCGTTTGACGAGGCACAAAATATGTTCTGTTAGCTAGCTCTTCCATATCCTGGATCTATTTAGATAAGGAAAAGCCGGCAAAACAAGCAAAGGCTAAGCAACTGGTAATTGTTTCAAGACTTTCCAGATGCTGGTGCAATACGGTGTGAAATTTCAGACAGGATTCCAGCAAAAACTTTTTTGGCCACGGCACGCGAAAATTACAAGCTGCCTTGGACGGTTGAGGAGAAGGAGGCGGCCACCACCTACGGATGGGGGAAAATTTTTGCACTTAACCGAGCTACGGAAGCTTCACTAATACCCAAATCTGGCGACCATTCAAAAACTGATCCATAATGATTTAATATTGCAACAATTGATTGTTTTCGCTGCCAATCTGCCAGTAATCAGCCATCTGGCAGTAAACACGGAAAACAATTTGACCAATTTCACACCATGGCTAAAAACTCAGTGCGCCGCACTAATTGCGCTTTCATAATGACAATTTGATGCGCTCTGATGCTCCTCCATTCGGTGGTCACCGGCAGCGGCGCTCCGAATAAAAGCCCCGATCCAACCTAGATAGAGAAACAGTTCGTGGCTGGAAACTCGATCGAGATGCAACTCAAGCTTCACTATCTCATTGGACTGCTGGTCCTGCTGTGCTGTGCTTTGGTGGTGCGTATCCCATACTCTCGATTGTCCTTTTTTTTGCTAACTATTTGGCTGCGTAGGGTGCCTTTCCGCAAGGACCATGTGGCCCGCCGCCAAGCGGCACACCTCCCTCGGGTCCGCCGCCCTCGGGTCGTCCGCCAGGTGGACCATGTGGCCCTCCCCCCTCGACCACCGCCAAGTCCACAGGCTAGGACCCAAGCCCTGGGCAGCCCGCACTCCAAACCAACCCAAAACACCTTGGAAATCCTTTGGCTAAGCTTTCTATTTTTTTCCCCCCCCGGATTTATAAAAATAAAGTCTATGTGTGTATAATTGCATGAACTCTGGCGTGTTTGGATTAGTCCTTGTCCCTTACAATTGGCTAACCACGTATCGCGAAAACCGCGTCTCGTTCTCAAAGAACATGTCGTCCTTGCACTGGCGGTAGAAGGATAGGGCCACCAGCCAAAAGTAGACGGAAAGCACTGAAAGAAGGATGATGATTTGATGGGTTCCGGAACTTCAAAATCAAAAGGATACTAAACAAGTTCCCAGGAGAGCCAAGGCCACGTCCTCCCAGTCGACGCGGACAAGCAGGAACTTGCTGACCAGATGGACCGGATGCATGATGAAGTGGGTAACACTTGTCACCAGGTAGACCTTCACCAGGCCGGACTGTCCCTAAATGAAAATGTGGGTTAGCGATCCGCGAAAGAACTCTACTCACCACGAAGGAGGCGGCGAACAGGGAGAAGCATCCGATTATGTGGACGACGTTGAAGATCCTGCTGATCACAAGAAGAACACCCTCGACGTGTTCGCAGCAGTTGTTGGTGTAGGGCAAGGGGCGTTCGAACAGGTCGAAGGACAACAGGATCATCGAGTTTAGCAAGCAGCCCAACCACAGGGGAACGCAATAACAGCACTTTCTTATTTGGAGCATCCTTAATATTTTTTGATTTCACTTTAGATTTCGAAAAGTCAGACAATCCCAGCCAGGCATATACATATTTCTATTCTTCTTCCTTTCCTTCCAAATTCCCAATTGCCTTGGATGTCTTCCAGCTAATATTTTCCAGCTAGTATGCGTCTCGGTGTTTCGCCCCCATAGGCCCCCCAAAGCCCTTGGCAGCTCATCTATTTTGCATATTTTGAAACTTTTGCTAGTTGCCCATAAAATTTTTCCCGACTGCGAACGAGACTCTGAAATATTACCACCCAAAGCAAAGCACCCACGAGTCGATTTTAAAAAATATATAAACTTTTATTAGATCTGCGGCGGAATTGGGAAAATGGGATATGCGATGAGGAGGGCGGGAAGTATTCAAGAAGCGAATATAATAAAAGTAATAAAAGAAAATATGCAACAAATTAACATACAATAGCAGATGAAGATGCAGATGAAGTTGAAATGTAAATTTCGTCCGAATGGCAAGTACCCTTCCAAGCGATTGCAAACTTCCATGCCGGGGCGCCGTTCCAGTCCCCGCAGTGGCCGCCGTGGGGGAGGCCCTGCTGTGAGCGGCAAATGAAATGCACGCAAATACTATAAATAAATGTTTAAATAAATAAGTAAATAAATGTGTGGACGGGCAACAGCGGACGGGTCGAGCTTCGGCGTCGGAGCGGGATCGGGGCAAGGACCATGCAGGCACCGAAAGGTCCCCAAATATAATAATTAAATTGCATTTTGCGTCTGCGGACGCGTACCAACAAAATGGCGGCCAACGAAAATGGTTCCAAATCAATGGCGCACATACATATGTACCATATATGTGCATATATGTATAAATTCGCAAACATTTACATTTTTGTATATAAACGATGATTGTGTGCATCAATTGTCGGTTTTCGCGTGCGGCTATTTATTTATCATTCAATTAAATATTTAAAATACCAAAAAATGCTTTCACCGCCATGCAACTTATTTTAATTTTCACCCTTGTACCTTTCACACACACCTTTCATATTGAAATCATAAATAAATGAGAAAATTTGCGCCGCTCCGGTCTGGTCCGGTTCTGGACGGTCCTGGTCGGGCTTGGTGGGTCCTGCCTGACTTATTTTCGGTGGCGTATGCGTAATGTGGACGAGGGTGTGCGATTTGCATTCGCTGTAAATTTTATTGTTATGTGTATATATTTATTTTTGCTTTTGGGTTTTTTTTCGTTCGCTCCCACTTTTTTCGCGCCACTGCTGCAATGTTTGTAAAATTAATTGACATTTTATTTGTTAATTAATTGTTATGGCCGTTTGTTGTTGTTTTGGTTGGCCGGAAAGCCGAGGAAGCGCAGCGGCAGGCCAGGCCAAAATGACCAAATGACCAAATTGCCAAATGACTTTACATTATTGTTATTACAAATGCCGCGTTCATTATTATTTGCTTGTTAGCCACACCACTCCACGCCACCCACCCCCCGCGACCCACCCGAATGCCATGCATGTGTAATTTAGTTTTGCAGTTTTAATTGCGAAATTGGTTAATTCCCTAATAATTTATTTATTCATCCGCGAGATCCTAGTATTTGATTTAAAGCGGAAGAAAATGTTCCTTCTCCGTGGGTTTAAAGGAACAAAGCGCCTCCCACAGAAAATCGATGCGCCGGGAAAGGAGCTATCAATTTTTACAACTTCCACGAAGTTCCACGAAGTCCTTTAGCAGGAATCAAAGAAGGACCCTGCCTCCCTAGAGCCACATTTCAAATATTTTCGGCAAACTGCTAATACTGACAATAAGAAAAAAGTCATAACCAAATTTTACGACGTCTTTGGCGGCCTTTTCATCATCTCTTGGCTGGTAGGGGTGGTGGGACTCCCCACTGGCTGCGACGGGCGCCGGGGAGGGAGGCGCAGGTGCGGCTGCTCCTTTCTATTGTATTTAATATTTAAATACTCTTTTTTGTATATGAACTTTCCACAAAATAATTTAAAATATATTTCAGTCATAAACGCATCTTAGTTTCCCTAAAACGTAACTTAACTGCAACAAATTATTACATTTTATAAAATGGATTTCATTCCCAAGACCTTTGCAGTGGAAGGGAGAGTGACAGCGGGAGTGCGAGACTAATTTGGACCAATGAGATGGCTTGAAAAAAAAACTACAAACGGTCGACAACAAAAAATCTTAGGTTTGTTATCACAAAAAAGTGAGAGTACACCTGAGAGTACGAAGTGAGAGTGAGAGCCTTGGCTTTAGACAAGGCCGCTGCGATATTTTGGGGAAATATTAGGGGCAGGGCGTAGCTTCTTGGCCCCTCATTGGCAAAAATGCCAGAACCTTATTGATTAAACAATAAATGACAAATGATAATTAAATAATCAATATAAATACGGAAAATTATATTCCCTTTAATATGTATAAATTTTTTGCAGAAAAGTGGTAAGGCTGGAGAAATGAAGTTTCCAAAATGGGCAAAATAATCAAAGGAGAATATTGGCCAATAGAGAAATATACGCAAAGGAAAAACATTTAAGAAAAATTTAAAAAACTTAATAAGCTGGATGAAATGTATTGATGCAGTCAAAAATACTTTTGATGGTGAGTTTTTTATATTTTCTTTTAGCTTATTATGTTTTATATTTTCCTTTAATTGCCTACATATAAATAGAAATTTCCTTACATCCTTTGCTCCTTTGCTTCTTTGGCTTCTTGCAAGTAAAGTAAAGTAAAGTTAATTAAATATAACTATAAATGTTGATTTGTATAAGGACTCGGAAAGTTAAAGGATATATTTTGTTACAGTTCCTTGCACTTGATGTGCCCCACAAAGGTGCCAATAACTTTTTTAATCTTTCCTCCATGTCCTCCATGCTTAGGCAAAGTACCTTTAAGAACGTCTAGGGTAGTCTCCTATCAATCTTAAGAAAATCCCGGTGGGGAGGCGGATAGGGAGTCGCAAAGAACAAGAAGCGAGGGTGTAGACTGGTGCAAATGCAAAACAAAAGGAAAATTACAAAACGCCGAGACGAGGAGGGGGCCGCATTCAAATGGCCGGCATCCCGCTGCTGCCTCTGCTATATATCCATATACATAGGTTATATCTTTTGAGGGGATGCCGGGCAATAAGGATGGGGTATGGGGTATATAATAATCATCTATATTCATGGATTAGGATTCAATTTTTATGCCACACGCAAAAGACAAGGCGGAAAGGTGAACGTGGAAAAGCAGGCACACAACACAACAATGAGGGTTAAATTGAAAATAAAGCGTTAAAGATACCTAAGGCCGGCGAGGCAGGCGAGGGTAAGACAGAGACGGACGCAAATTATTCAAAAATTTATGCAAGAAAATATTACCAAAGAGCTAATAATTTTCTCCATCCATTTTGCGTTTTACTTTTCGTACTTTCCATACTCTCCAGTCCCTGTGTTTTCCGAAAAAAGGTGGCAAAACGCCGCGTGGGGGCCGCCAGGGATGGTGGGTGGTTGGCTTTGAATGGTTCGATGGGGCGGTGTCCCTCCTTCCGTGTTGCTCGGGTTTTGTATTAATGAATAATATCGCGGCTAAAGCAAAGGAAAAGGCAGAGGCGGAGGCGGAGGCGAAGGCGAAGGCAGAGGAAAAGCGCGTTGCGCGGAGTTTTGTGGCACGCCACAGGGGTTAATAAGTAATCTGCATTTTTTGACATTTATTTATGTCTTCAAATATGTGCGAGGAGGCAATTGCCGTCTTCGTCCCCCCAAAAGCTGATTTTTCTCGTTTTTACTTTTTTATAGCCGCGCCGAAGAGCAAGAGAAATCTAGCAGCTGTTCAAAGTGTCATTAGAGCAAAATATGCCCGCAATGAAAAATACTCCTCAGACCCCTGCCCCGTGCCCCTCTAATTTTGGTTCCTGGGACTCTCGGTTGCCATGGCACCGCGAGAATTAAGTTCTCGAATATATTTCGCCTTATCCCACTCGAATCTTTATTGTTTTCATTTGATTAGCAACAGAAAACATTATGCAAGTCAAGACGTGGACCAGAATTGGAATATTTTGGCCGAGGGAGAAAATCTGTATTTGGGGCTACGTGTGTCCTTTTTGGAGTCAGGAGCAGGTTGAGTCGACCTAATGACAAATGCCTTTGAAATGGCAAATGCCTCTTCGCCCACTATCCCGGCTATCCTGACTATCCTGCCCATCCTGTGAAAGTGAAATTGTCATAAAAAGTGAAAGGCAACAGGGGGAGCTCCCCACGGGGGTGGTGGACCAGCTCACATGACAAGGTAATTTGGGCGCACTTTTTGCACTCGCCTTCTTTTATGGGCGAATTCAAATATTTCCCGGGCCACGCCTACACGCAAACAAACACACATATAATTACTTAGTTTATTATATTGCAAGTATCCGAGACCTGCCACCCTCCACCCTCCACCCTAACTTTCTTAGCCCCGCCACCCCCCCTCCCTTTTTTTTGGGGCACGAAATGCCCTTCCCTCTTTTATAGTTTGGCAAATCGTAAAAACTTTTACAACATTTACATGCAAGCCTGGTCCTTAGTGGAGGGCGGGGGTGTGAGTAAAATGGCGACAGTGGGGGGCGGCCTCCGGTCCAGGGTTGTCGCCGCAAAAGTTTACTCTGCTTTTGCGCTCTCTATTTGTCTTTTGGCCTCCTCTGGAATTTGCCTTGCCTTGCCCTGCATCCACCCCCCTTCCCCCATACAGACGATGCTTTTTCAATTACTCAGGTCTGCAATCGCCGCCCCCGCACCACCCCACGCCGCGTGGAAAGCCAATTGAGTCACCACTTAAGTCGCCTGACCAAAAAATCATTAACTATTTTAATTTCAGTTTGCAAATTACATGCAATTTAAATGTGAGCTCTGACTGCCAAGGGCAACACTGTGCCCCGCCCCTTGTCGCCCCCTTTTTGTGTGTGTGGGTGTGAGTGTGGCCGGAATGCTAGGCAAATACAATTAAGGCGTCTAAGAAAAAAGCCAATAATTAAAAATGCGCAAAACCAAACCGTCGTCTTTCCAAAGAGTCGGGGAGTAGACGAAGGAACTGAGAGAAGCCCAAGCAAGATATCCTTGGGAAAGGGGAGCCAGTGAATTGGAGGTCATCTACTAGGGCCGACTATCAAAACTATAATTATTATATCTTACTTTAATTGTCTTTAATTATTTTTGAGAGCTATGCACCAATGTTATCCTTTTCCAAAATTCTTCCTTGCTCATCCGGAGAGAGTAATCTAATCAATCGTGGCCATCGACAACTTTTGGCCAAGGCAAAAAGGTAAAGGACACGGCATATTTTCCAGGCAGTTACTTGCGTTAATTTTCCCGCAGAAAGCCGAGCGGAAAAACTGGAAACTGAAGGGCTGACCGATGAAAAGCCGGGATGAAAAAAAGGTGGCCAGTCGCTTCCGTTGCGTCTCACGGTTTTTTATTTACTTGGCGCGTTTTTCTCATTATTTTGTTGGTCAGGTGGTTTGAGGTTTTCCATTTCCTTCCTTTTGTTTACCGCCTGATACCGCTATTTTATGTTGTATTCACAATTTTCCACTAACAACAACAACAACAACAACATGTACATCAAAAATCCAATGGCAATAATTTAAAATTAAAATTTTCTTTTCTGTTTCTGTGCCGCCGGTTAATCGGATAATGCGATTTTTTATAATCGATGTTGGTCGAGTCCACCTCTCCCCATGGCGTCCTTTTTCTGATTTCCCTTTTACGCTCTGATATACTTTACTTGAGTCAATATATGCAGTGTCCTACGAAAGCTAACCCTTTTCCTTATTTGCATGTCGCAGCACAGACGACCCTGCGACCCTAAGCGGCGATGACGATGGCGACGGCGATGGCGATGGCGGTGGGGGTGGGGGTGGCGACTTTTGTTTTACTGTCGACGTCGCTGCTCAATTGTCCAACATTATCTGATTTGGCGTATAATGCTTAACCCTTGCTCGCGCGATTCCATGGGAAAAAAAGGAATAGATCGAAGATGGGCAAGGACACGGGGAGAAACCGGGTGATGATCCTTTTGGGGATTGCACTGCAGCCTTAAACTACTTGCTTGAAGAAAATAGGGGTAATTCCCAAACCCCTATTAAAGTTTTTTGCTCAGTGCATTATAGACGCAAGGATAACGAATTAAAAAATTAAAAATCAAAAGGCAACGACAACAGCGAGACGACAACAAAAGGTGGCTAACAAAAAAACCAAGCCAGCATACACACTTTGGAGAAAAGGGTGAATTACGGCGGGGTCGAGGGGGTGGTGGGCGTTGAAATGGATGGTTAGGTGGTTAGATGGTTGGGTGTTGTCTTCCTGATACGCCGCCGCTGATTAGGCAACGCTGCAGGGGGAGGAAGGTAGAGGAAAAAATTGTTGGCGGCGCTATAATTAAAAGTCGCAGCGCCGTGTAATAAATGCCAAGGCAGGCACGGCCAATAAATGGTATTAAGGATACAGGATGAGCCGATGAACAGGATGTATGCTCACAGCAACCCTTTTTCCCCGAACACCCAGCCATCGAGAGTCGAGCACCAACCAACCCCTTGGAATTAAAAGAAACAATCGAATTTTAATCAATTCGCACGCCGCCGTCCTCGTCATTTGCATTTCAGGGCTCGTCTTGAAGTAACCGGGATGCTAGGATGCGAGGAACAGGAAAGCATCCAGCTTCAATTAGTAGTCCATGTACGACTTTATGGGTCTAATTTGGAGCCGGGTAGGGTTTATAATACAAATCATATGCGACTTCTTGAAGGCCTGAAAGTAGCTTCTCTCCGTGCGATCTTTGTTCCTTTTTCTTTGGTACGGCCCAACCATCCATCGTTGTGGACCATTTGCCTCGGCAATTTCTATTCATTGCGGCCCAACAGTTTCCTTCCTCGAGCACCTACATATATAGGCGTCACTGCCCCGTACAGATACAGCTGCATAGGTATATTACTATATAAAGTCATCAACTACCTTCCCTGGAACATGGCTCTGGTTCTGGCTCTGGTTCTGGCTCTGATTTTCATTTTGGTCCGAGTCCGAGGTACCACTTGCTTCCTCCCAGTTCCAAGCCCAACTTGCATTTCGTTGTTTGTTACTGCGTCTCATCATCTTTCGCCTGTGCCCCTCCTCCAGATCTCCTCCCTGTTTCCAGTTGCCATTCGCCATCGTCGTAGCTTTCATTTTCCATTGCCAGTTGGTCGTTCCTGCTGTTACTTATAATTTTCGTTTATTTGCATTCGCATCCAATTTGTTTGTTCGTACCTGGTCTTCTGGTCTTCTGGCTTTTTATTTTGTACAGCGACCCCTCCCCTTCCAAAAGTTGGAGCTGGAGCAGGAGCTGGAGCTGGAACTGGAGCTGGAGCATCGTATTTTTCTGGCGTTGTTTTACGTGTCCTGAGCTGCTCCGTCTGCCTTCAACCATTTTACGCCATTATCAACGTCATCCTACTTCCATTCCCATTCGCTGGCATCTTCTGTTTGCGTTTTGCGGATCGGATGCACTGAAAAAAATTTAGTGGATTGAAAAGGCATTCGGGCTTGACTATTTTTTATTTGGACTCCTAACAGCTCCTTTGCACTCCTGGTATATGGCTCCTTTTGCGAGTGCAACGTATCCGACGTGGTCGGACTTGGCTCACCTTTGGCCGTTGTTGTTCCATTGTTGTCGCAGTCTTTTGCACCGCCATCAGTCCTGGCCTCCTCACACTCTCCCATACATCTCCCAGGTATCCATCCCCTAACCTGACCTGCCTGTCCAGCTGTCAGGCCATATTATTGGTGTGCGGAAAATGCTCGCGTAATTGGAATGTTGACATTCGCATTTTCCGGTGAGGGGGGAGTGAGCATTTCCATCCATTTGACTGACATCGTGACTCCTATCAAAGTGCATCCAGTTTGTGACGCCAAACAACAAGAATCTCGCTTCGGGGCCACCCGGAAAATCTTGGCCTGGCGTTGCCCAAGTGAGACGTCAGCCCGACTCCTGCTCCTCCCCATTGTTGTCCAGTATATATGAGAGTATCCAGAGTATCCGAGAGATGTACTATTTCAACCTGTACAGCCCGGCAGAGTGGCAGCCTGGAGATGTGGCACCCTAGCATCCTGTTATCCTGGCATCGTGACATTGCCAAAGCTTCGACAACTTGTCAAATTACCTTGCGCCAGGCATTCCACCCCTCCGCAAGCTCACTCTAGCCTCCCGCCCACTTACCGCCCCTTTGTCAATATTTAAAATTGAAAAATACGCCTCCTGCCACCCTCCTGCCCCAGGTATTTCATATCATTTCAATATTATTGATGTGCCAGCGTCGCTCTCTCCCTGTTAATGGTCCTAATGTCGAGGCAAAAACAAAGGCAAGTCAATAAAAGAAAAGAATGGGGTTTCTTTTCCATATTCTATGGATAGTGTAGTATGAGATCTTCAGGTCAATGATATCTTGGTTTCTTTAACTAATGTTTAGTAATATTTACTTGTTAATCCCACTTAACCTGCCTAAATTGGTTGTGTTTTCGGTCCAGAATCCAAAATTGCAGGAGGGGTTACTCAAAACAAACCCCATTCCCATCCCAATCCCAATCCCAATCCCAATCTCAATGACGACAATCGAAAGACACCCTTAGACATAAAGTCACCAAAGTCACGGGGGTAACCTTTTCATCCAGCCATCCTTTTCGCCATTCATCCTTCATTCTTCCTTCTCTCAACCTGTAGAGAATGTATATTTCACATGGAAATGGAAATGGGAGTGTGGGGGAGGCAGGAGGCAGGAGGCAGGAGGCAGGCGTCTTAGCTTTTCTCGATGTACTCGAAAACGATTTATTAAAAAATATCTTTGGAACGGCGGCAGCGGCAGCGGCAGCAGCAAAACAACAAGCAAGCTTATTAAAAATTTATTACCAAGCTTAAAAAATGTTACCCCAGTCGCCTTTATGGATGTGTATGTGTACATTGTACATTTTGTTTCTTGGTACCCGCAGGGCATTACTTTCAATGGAAAGTTTTATGGGCTTGCCGAGTTCTAAGGTCTAGGGGGGCTGGAGACTGGAGCCTGAAGGCCGGGGCTGAGCACCTTCAACTTTGACGACGGGATAAAACCAGGGACAACAACCCCGGGCGTAGATATTGAAAGGTATTTGGGCTGATTTGTTTGAGCTGAATATTCAATTTTCAAATGTTACAATTCCAAACGGAGATGCTGGGATGGCTTCCACCCTGTCAGGACTATCAGAGGCCTTCCACCCAATATAGTCTATAATTATACGGATAATGTGAAGAGTGTCCGTGGCCATTGGTCAGCAGCATCATTAGTAATTGGAAGATCAACCATGTCCCAACCATGGAGGCCCGCTCTGATTGCCGTTTCGATCCGGCTACGTCTCAGGCCCAACAAACCCCTATGACAAATGATCAAATGTCACACATGGAATTTAAAGTAGCTGCTGCAGCCAGGAATTCGGGACTCCTGCTTGGTCGGGGGTTGGCCACTGTCATTACTGTCGGGTTTTGATAGCTGAAACTCATCAGCGAGGGGGAGGCGGTTGTGTCATCATTTTTATGATTTAACCAAAACGATGAACGAAGGCCCAGAATAGCCCAGGAAGGCTTATGTGCCATTCAAAGGCAATGGGGTTGGTCGGAGAAAGGACTACTGTGGTGGCACACATGTGGCGACCACTAATCTCCTAGGCATTTTTCAATATTTGGCAAACTCCGAAACAGTGCGAAAAATAATCCAGGAGACTTTCCATCTTTTGGAATTTCGTTATACTTGGATATTCGAATGTCGAAGACTCTTTTTTTTCGAGTGCAGATTAAGCTCCTAGGCCTATGAAAAATTGCAGCTTTGACAGTTTGACACTCGAGTCACCGAATCCTGTGTATCCTGTGGGATAACCCAGTCCTCACACACACACATGGACAGTGGCAAATAATATTTTAGTTTAAAGACAACTTCTTGTCCGAATAACAAATGTGCTACTGCCTTTGCCTCAGTCTTTGCCCCAGAATTCAACACGCTCCTTCTCCTTCCTCCTTCCGCTAAAAGGACCACCCCTCCTCCAGTGATTGCCTGATATTTTGACAGCCAAACGTCATGGCTGACAGTTGGACCATTTGTCAGGGCCCATAGCCCTACTCTCAGGGCTTTAATTAGTGGATTCGTCGAGGGGATGGCGACGAGCTCGGTTTTCCAATAAAGATATCCTTTCGCATGACGTGCGACTTGAAGGTCGGCAAATCAATACCGTTGGGTGAGATTTTAGATTTTGTAGATTTTAATTACTACAAAAATGTCTTTATAAATACTTGCCCCATGGTAGGTTCCTTCGCTCATCCATATGTGCAGCAAACGCCTTGTATCAACTCATTAATTTCTATTTCTGTTGTCCTGGGCCCGAGAGAGGGCAACGAGCTCTGGCCCCTCGCTCCGCCTTCCCGCTGTGAGAGGACCTCTTTTTTAAGGACCAAGCGCTACTACACATATCTGAAATTATACTTTGTCCTTTCTATAACAATAATTATTATTTTGCTTCAAGCATCAGCAGCGGCGGCAGATGCGGGGCAGCAGGTGGCGGGCTGGAGAGGTTGGAGGCGGGGGCGCCTGGCAGTCAGTCAGTCAGTCCAACAATCAGAATTCCCTATGCGCCGGGGCGAAGCTAGCTTACTAAGCAGAGCCAGCAAACACTTAAAAATGCTAAATAAAACATATTCTAGCAACTCAGGTAGAGGGGGCTGCCACTGGCAAGGAAGGACCTGAATGAGGGCAGGGGGTGGGGGTAGGTTAGGTGCCAGCTCACAGGTGCCGCTTGTTAAGAAAGACTCGGCATGCACCTGGAGAAAAGTGTTGAATGGCTTTTGTCGAAAACAAACGTCCATTACCTTGGAGTTGTTAAAAAAGCAAAACAAAGATTTTTGTTATAGTTATGTTAAATAATATTGAATATTATTCAAAATTTTATTGACTCGAGGATCAAAGCTTGGACCTGGCTTAGACTCATCAAAATATTTCCATCTGCATATGGAACCTCAAAGGACTGGGGCCTTGCTTAGCATTTTTTTTGGGGAAACGAGAGAGGGTAGAACGCTGTTTGGGGTGGGGTAGTGGGTGGTAGGAGGTAGGGGGCTGGGTTATTTGCAATTCATATACAGGAGACATCACACACAGACGCAGTGAAAAAAATCATTTTTAAAAGTAGCGTCGTGTGACAATTGCCGAGCCTCCGACTTCAGACTGCAGGCCGTCATCCTCCGAGCCTTTGGCCCCCCTTGCTATCTTGGAATCTTCAGCATCCAGCGCCCGGCAGGACGAGTAGGCTAACAGGGAGAGGGCGCCTCCGTGCTTTTCGTGCCCAACTACAGTTGCTGTTGTTGCTATTTGAATTTTGAGGACATTGTGATGAGGCTTTAGTTTGCAAATCTCTTGCACATACACAAAGCTCGTAACAAGAACAACAACACAGCAAGGACTTCATGGCCAGAATGGCACACCCCAGTCGCTCCTCCTGTTCCTTGCGCTTAATTTTTATCCGTCCAGGTGTGCTGGTCTGCATTTGGCGTTGCATATTTTTGAGGGCATCGCCAGTATAGAAATCCGAGATACAAATGAGATGTTTTCCTTTCCTGTACACTTTAAAGTCTAATGCGTCTTTTTTGTTTTTGGCAAATCTTGGTGGAGTGTGAACATGGCCATCATCTATCCGACTTTGCCAATCTCCAGGATATTATATAATATTTGCAATATCCTTGAGTATTTCGTTTCGGCGAGTGTAGGGGAATCCGTAGGCGTAGGCGTAGGGGGTGGCCGGCTGGTTGGGTGGCTGGCTGGCTTGTGGCCCCACTACTTGCACCGTCAGCGTACGTGGCACCGTGGTACGGTGCAGGTGACACGCCCAGCTCGGACTGTCGAGTGCGCTTATGGCTGTCATGACGCCCATAACATTGTCATCAACATTAGTGTGCCTCCATGTGGGTGTGTATATTTTCTCCAATGCCTCCATATGTACATATATCAGGACGTGTGGTGAGTGGTTTAGTTGTGTTCTGCTTTTCCAATTGTGTTTTAGATGTTGCTGTTGACATCCTCGCCAGAATTGGTGCAAAACGCTTCAGTTTTGTGTAGGTGCGTGCCTTCAGAATCCTTTGAGACCCAAGCCTGTATATCGTTGATATCGTCAATACCGTTGAGGGTTATCACATAGAGCTAAGGGGGAGTGTCCTTAGCTTTTTGTTAAAGGACCTTTCGACCATTAGTCTTATAACCAAATAAAAGCGTAACTATTGCCATTTTTCACAAAGCACACAGGACTCTGCTCCTCCTTGGGATCTTTGCGACTACGCCCCTGCCAACCCACCTGACAAAGCAGCGCCCACACACAATATAAAATAAGCATGAATAATTAGAATATGTTAAGTGTTTGGTGGAAGAGAGGGCGGCCACCCACTGCACCGCATATTTATATACAGTCAGTCAGTCATGCCACGCCCACCCGACTGGCTACACGCCCCTCCACATATGCACAAACACACAGACGGGGGGCGCTCAAGTGGTGGCCCACCTGACTTTTGTCATTCAAATGAAAACTGTACCATACATACGTTCCTCACAGATTCTTTGTCGTCAGAGTCATAATCAACAGCTCAACACATTCACACACACGCACACACACACACACACACAGCAGACGCATCCTAAAGACACAGATACACACAGATGCACAGAGAAATATCTCACGGATACATCGTCCGCACACAGATACATTTGCTCTGATTGCTTTGTTCAGCATTTTTGCACTCACAATTCCTTTTCTCATTTCGTCTGTTTCGGTTTCAGTTTCAGTTCCTGTTCTGTTTCTGTTTCTGTGCTCTGTTTCTTTAGCTTTTTCTGTTTTCTTGCCGTTTTCATATTATTTTTTGCTCCTGCATCTGTTTGCATTGCATACACTTAGGCGCGGCCCAGCCCGGTATTCTGAGACTCTGTGTGTGTGTTTGTGTGTGTGTGTGCGTGTGCATAGAAAAATGTACAATGCAATTGAGTATGCAAATATTGCCTACTTGTCATGTAGACAAACACACAGGACACTCACCCACCCACGCAGCGTGTGCTGCTGGTTATTGTTGGCGCCGCTGCATTGTGATTGTTGCAATTTTCGAAATTGAGGCAACAATATGGCTGAATTTTGGATCACCCAACTGTACTTAAGAGCCTCGCAGAAAGGATGCCCGCGAGTCCTTGATGCTTCAATAAAGCCTCTAATGTTACATTGGCATTCAAGCCCTTGCCATTTACTTATTACGAATTGTTTCACATTAAAAATGCAAGCCAGAGAAGACTTCCTCGGGAAGTAATCATGGCTCGCGATCAATTGCCATGTTTTTGGCGGCCGAGGAGGAGGGAATATGGAATGTCAGGAAATTAATGATACTTGGCGGAATTTACGAGGGCTTTGATATTTATGCGAGAGGTCCTTGGAGACCAGCTCGATATGTTTCTATCTGTTATAATCAAATGCCTGTCCTCCCACCCACCCGCACTACACTGAAGCTCGTCATAATGGGCCTTGTTAGTGCCTGATATTATATTTTTTGTTGCCTGAAAAGGGTCCTTTGTTTCCTGCTTCTTTCGGTGGCGTTTTAATAAATTCAATTTACTAAATGCGTAGGCGTGGGTGTGGATGGAATACACCCAAGGTAAACGCAGCTACCCGGAATAGTAATAAAAATTAATAACAAAAACGTGTCGGACCAAAAAGTTAATACGTATACATATGTGGGCCATAAGAATCCGTCTTCAAAAGTCCCACAATGACTTGGCGCAAAGAAGGACAACGACAACAACACAAAAAGAATGGCAGAGAAAAAGGGTTGATGGGCAGTTGGGAATAGAGGTTTGTTGTGTCGCTACGCTCGCATATTGTCTATCTAATAAAAATCAAACAAATTATGCGAACAAACTAGATTTCATTGCTCGTTTTATGCCCCCGGTGATTTGCTCAATAACCCTTGTAATGTAAACATAGTAACCAGCCATACACACGCACCCCGAATTCGGATTCGCACACCCAACATGACTGGAATTTTTTCTCGGCAACAGTCCATCAGTGTGTAAACACGACGCCGTCGAGAAAGGAGGACATGACTTGAAAATCACTTAATCTACTTGGCCAGCTAGGACGCAAAAGCCATCAAAGGGCGGCCTGAAACCGAACCAGGTCTTGGTCTTGGGATTTCCAGGGTGATCACAGGGTGGAGGTTAAGGGTTAAGGGTGAGGGCAACTAGGCGAACCACACATCCGTAGTACGCACTAAATAAACAAACCATGACAACAGCATATTTTGCATATGATCCAAAGCGGGCCGGCTATTTATTGCAAATCACTAAGACCGACAAACAAAAATGCCAAGGAAAAAAGGATACCCCAATAATCAATCAAACCTTTGGTCCGACCAATAAAGACAAATACTTTGGGTTGAAAGTAATTGGATGTGCATATATGGCCAAACTTTGGTGCTACTTGACCAGATGCTCCGCCTGCCCCATAACCTCTTGATCGACCGCCTCGCCACACATCCTTTTTTCGGTTGAAAATCACTTGACCAATTTGTCAAGTGGCACTAAAGCGTGTGCGTAGCATTTGTTTGTTCTTTTCGGCTGGGGTCGTCCTTTTGGTTGTCTTATTTGCGGTGGTCTTTTGAGAGTTTGCCATTATCCTTGTTGCAATTTGCATGGATTGTGGGTGCCATTCAAGAAAATCCTCCCCCTATTTGCCCAACTACACTGCGAGAGTGGCTTGTCGTTCTATCGCTACAGAGAATGGCCGAAAGCTTGAGAAGAATCACTTGAAGAAGTCCTTTTTCTGCAGTGGGCATTAAGCCGTCCTTACACTTGTGGCAATGGAAGGAAGAGCCACCCATTCATCCATATATCCATTTCTTTTGGCTTCGGGGCAGTGATAAAAAAAACTTGTCATTGCCGCCAATCCCTTTTCGTCGACTCTCCTGACCTTCTCCACCGCCTCCCCAGGCCACTTATTTTTTTATGATTTTATTAGCTGCAAAAACAAGCAATCCAGCAACAATGTTTATTGGTTATAGTCTTCTTCGGGGGATCCACCCAGACATGCCAAGAAAAACACCCAAGAAAGGGTCATGATGGGTGCCCTTAAAAGTTATAAGCGTGTGAGTTATGCTCTGGGCCCGAAATTTATCCGATTTCCATGGGGTTGTTGTTTCATGTCATGGTTATGTTATGGCACTTTTGTACGAGCTCTATATTTTTGTGTCGAGCACAAATTGCTGCAGTGATTTGGCCCGATTTGTGTAATTTGATTTCATTCGATTGTGTGTGTGTTTTTTTTATTGTATAATGCGGTCCGGAAGGATTTGAATTGACCCGGTTGATCCGGTCTGAAATCTGAATCCATATCCGATTAGGAATTTAAGAAGCAACGAATTGATTCAAACACGTTGCGGAATTCTTGTGTTTTTGCCAATCAATTTTATGGGGAAACAACCTCATTGACGACCTTTAATTGCCGCCTGCGTAGTCCGTCCCTGCGTTGCATTCCGAGGGGAGTCTCCAGGCCAGTTTATTCACCAACTGGTTGGGCCAGGCGAACCGAAATTGCTGCGGCGATTAGTTCACAGTCATAACACATGAACGATTCGCAACGGAACGACCATCCCACTCCCTACAAACTATAACATTTTATGGCTTTCTGGAAGGCAGAGCAGATACTGCCCCTGCCCAGGCTCAATTGGTTTACTTTTTGTGTCTTTTTTCGATGTTTGCAGGTAGTTTTTATCCCCCTCTTATTTAGCAAATTGCGAAAATGTTAACAAGTAATTGAGCAGGCAAACACACAAGTGTTGCCCATATTGGATGGTTTAGTGGTTAAAAGCCATTGGTGATGGCCTGAACTGGCCGACCGTCTCGCTCCGCGATGATTAGTTTAAGGCGTCTAACCTAGCGGAAGGTTGTGAGGTCCAGTCTCTAGTGGGCTGCTACCCTAATAAAGTAAAATGTCCTTGCGGCAGCCACCATTAAATGTAATTTTATATTAAGTTCTGCCGTTTCGTCTGCAGTCTGATTCCTTCTTTTGCTGTTTATTGCCTTCTGAGCAACCGAATTAAGTTATACATATATAGCTCAGTAGCTCATATTCCAACGATACTAATGATACCTGGAACGACTCTAATGTAAATTATATATTAGACTTCATTTCAATATTGACACATCCCCACTTGTTTGTCTCTGCTCCAGTTGGCCAGCCGCTTGGGGTATAATAACTGCCAAAAATCTTTCCGATTTTAATCAACTTTATCTTAGCCAAATCGGCAAAACGACAAAATACACACCCAAATTCATCACATCTTCCGGAAAGGTTTGTTGGCAAATTTTTTCTTGGCCAAACAATCACATTTGAACACAATTATAAATGCGTTTCCTATTTTGCTCGCTCGCGTCAGCTCACATCCTCTGTTTGCCAGGCAAAAGTATTTAAGAAGCTTTTAATTAAGTTGAAATTGTTGGCCAAGGTTTTTGTAGTAGGGTACTATTTAAATAGACTGCCAAGCGACTGCCAGGTAATCCGTGCTATCAAGCCAAAGGGCTTTCTCGTTCTCAACTAACAAAATGTATATGTGTGTACATTTGAATGCGTAACAAAAAAAAAGTTGCATCTCGATTTTTGAAAAAATTGTAAGGGGTACCATCACAAAATTTTTCGAAAATTGAGATTGTATTTTTTGTTCGGCTTTTGTAAACTTTAGATGCAGATTTGAGCAGAAAAATGCCCTGATTCCAGAAAGGTATTCCACTCCCGGATCGGCTGCGAAATGGCCATAATATTCGTAACGGAAGATGTAAAAAATCGAGAAAATAAAAACAAAAATAACAGATAAAATTGTTGGCCAAAAAATTCACTTTTTTTGCGACTTCAAAAGCGAATTGTTTGTCCATTTCGCAACCGATCGCAAAAAGGATACCCATTTCGGAATGAGGGCTTAAATATGCTTCGATCTGCGTCCCAGGTTTTTGAAATCCAAAAAAAAAGTTGGATCTCGATTTTTGAAAAAATTGTAAGGGGTACCATCACAAAATTTTTCAAAAATCGAGATTGTATTTTTTGTTCGGCTTTTGTAAACTTTAGATGCAGATTTGAGCAGAAAAATGCCCTGATTCCAGAAAGGTATTCCACTCCCGGATCGGCTGCGAAATGGCCATAATATTCGTAACGGAAGATGTAAAAAATCGAGAAAATAAAAACAAAAATAACAGATAAAATTGTTGGCCAAAAAATTCACTTTTTTTGCGACTTCAAAAGCGAATTGTTTGTCCATTTCGCAACCGATCGCAAAAAGGATACCCATTTCGGAATGAGGGCTTAAATATGCTTCGACCTGCGTCCCAGGTTTTTGAAATCCAAAAAAAGTTGGATCTCGATTTTGAAAAAATTGTAAGGGGTACCATCACAAAATTTTTCAAAAATCGAGATTGTATTTTTTGTTCGGCTTTTTGTAAACTTTAGATGCAGATTTGAGCAGAAAAATGCCCTGATTCCAGAAAGGTATTCCACTCCCGGATCGGCTGCGAAATGGCCATAATATTCGTAACGGAAGATGTAAAAAATCGAGAAAATAAAAACAAAAATAACAGATAAAATTGTTGGCCAAAAATTCACTTTTTTGCGACTTCAAAAGCGAATTGTTTGTCCATTTCGCAACCGATCGCAAAAAAGGATACCCATTTCGGAATGAGGGCTTAAATATGCTTCGATCTGCGTCCCAGGTTTTGAAATCCAAAAAAAAGTTGGATCTCGATTTTTGAAAAAATTGTAAGGGGTACCATCACAAAATTTTTCAAAAATCGAGATTGTATTTTTTGTTCGGCTTTTGTAAACTTTAGATGCAGATTTGAGCAGAAAAATGCCCTGATTCCAGAAAGGTATTCCACTCCCGGATCGGCTGCGAAATGGCCATAATATTCGTAACGGAAGATGTAAAAAATCGAGAAAATAAAAACAAAAATAACAGATAAAATTGTTGGCCAAAAATTCACTTTTTTGCGACTTCAAAAGCGAATTGTTTGTCCATTTCGCAACCGATCGCAAAAAGGATACCCATTTCGGAATGAGGGCTAAAATATGCTTCGACCTGCGTCCCAGGTTTTTGAAATCCAAAAAAAGTTGGATCTCGATTTTGAAAAAATTGTAAGGGGTACCATCACAAAATTTTTCAAAAATCGAGATTGTATTTTTTGTTCGGCTTTTGTAAACTTTAGATGCAGATTTGAGCAGAAAAATGCCCTGATTCCAGAAAGGTATTCCACTCCCGGATCGGCTGCGAAATGGCCATAATATTCGCAAAAGAATGTGTAAAAAATCGAGAAAATAAAAACAAAAATAACAGATAAAATTGTTGGCCAAAAATGCACTTTTTTTGCGACTTCAAAAGCGAATTGTTTGTTCATTTCGCAACCGATCGCAAAAAGGATACCCATTTCGGAATGAGGGCTTAAATATGCTTCGATCTGCGTCCCAGGTTTTTTAAATCCAAAAAAAGTTGGATCTCGATTTTGAAAAAATTGTAAGGGGTACCATCACAAAATTTTTCAAAAATCGAGATTGTATTTTTTGTTCGGCTTTTGTAAACTTTAGATGCAGATTTGAGCAGAAAAATGCCCTGATTCCAAAAAGGTATTCCACTCCCGGATCGGCTGCGAAATGGCCATAATATTCGCAAAAGAATGTGTAAAAAATCGAGAAAATAAAAACAAAAATAACAGATAAAATTGTTGGCCAAAAATCCACGTTTTTTTATGACTTCAAAAGCGAATTGTTTGTCCATTTCGCAACCGATCGCAAAAAGGATACCCATTTCGGAATGAGGGCTTAAATATGCTTCGATCTGCGTCCCAGGTTTTTGAAATCCAAAAAAAAAGTTGGATCTCGATTTTTGAAAAAATTGTAAGGGGTACCATCACAAAATTTTTCAAAAATCGAGATTGTATTTTTTGTTCGGCTTTTGTAAACTTTAGATGCAGATTTGAGCAGAAAAATGCCCTGATTCCAGAAAGGTATTCCACTCCCGGATCGGCTGCGAAATGGCCATAATATTCGCAAAAGAATGTGTAAAAAATCGAGAAAATAAAAACAAAAATAACAGATAAAATTGTTGGCCAAAAAATGCACTTTTTTGCGACTTCAAAAGCGAATTGTTTGTCCATTTCGCAACCGATCGCAAAAAGGATACCCATTTCGGAATGAGGGCTTAAATATGCTTCGATCTGCGTCCCAGGTTTTTGAAATCCAAAAAAAAAGTTGGATCTCGATTTTTGAAAAAATTTTAAGGGGTACCATCACAAAATTTTTCAAAAATCGAGATTGTATTTTTTGTTCGGCTTTTGTAAACTTTAGATGCAGATTTGAGCAGAAAAATGCCCTGATTCCAGAAAGGTATTCCACTCCCGGATCGGCTGCGAAATGGCCATAATATTCGCAAAAGAATGTGTAAAAAATCGAGAAAATAAAAACAAAAATAACAGATAAAATTGTTGGCCAAAAAATGCACTTTTTTGCGACTTCAAAAGCGAATTGTTTGTCCATTTCGCAACCGATCGCAAAAAGGATACCCATTTCGGAATGAGGGCTTAAATATGCTTCGATCTGCGTCCCAGGTTTTTTAAATCCAAAAAAAAGTTGGATCTCGATTTTTGAAAAAATTGTAAATTGTAAATTGTATCACAAAATTTTTAAAAAATCGAGATTGTATTTTTTGTTCGGCTTTTGTAAACTTTAGATGCAGATTTGAGCAGAAAAATGCCCTGATTCCAGAAAGGTATTCCACTCCCGGATCGGCTGCGAAATGGCCATAATATTCGCAAAAGAATGTGTAAAAAATCGAGAAAATAAAAACAAAAATAACAGATAAAATTGTTGGCCAAAAATCCACGTTTTTTTATGACTTCAAAAGCGAATTGTTTGTCCATTTCGCAACCGATCGCAAAAAGGATACCCATTTCGGAATGAGGGCTAAAATATGCTTCGACCTGCGTCCCAGGTTTTTGAAATCCAAAAAAAGTTGGATCTCGATTTTTGAAAAAATTGTAAGGGGTACCATCACAAAATTTTTCAAAAATCGAGATTGTATTTTTTGTTCGGCTTTTGTAAACTTTAGATGCAGATTTGAGCAGAAAAATGCCCTGATTCCAGAAAGGTATTCCACTCCCGGATCGGCTGCGAAATGGCCATAATATTCGTAACGGAAGATGTAAAAAATCGAGAAAATAAAAACAAAAATAACAGATAAAATTGTTGGCCAAAAAATTCACTTTTTTTGCGACTTCAAAAGCGAATTGTTTGTCCATTTCGCAACCGATCGCAAAAAGGATACCCATTTCGGAATGAGGGCTAAAATATGCTTCGACCTGCGTCCCAGGTTTTTGAAATCCAAAAAAAAAGTTGGATCTCGATTTTTGAAAAAATTGTAAGGGGTACCATCACAAAATTTTTCAAAAATCGAGATTGTATTTTTTGTTCGGCTTTTGTAAACTTTAGATGCAGATTTGAGCAGGAAAATGCCCTGATTCCAGAAAGGTATTCCACTCCCGGATCGGCTGCGAAATGGCCATAATATTCGTAACGGAAGATGTAAAAAATCGAGAAAATAAAAAAAAAATAACAGATAAAATTGTTGGCCAAAAAATTCACTTTTTTGCGACTTCAAAAGCGAATTGTTTGTCCATTTCGCAACCGATCGCAAAAAAGGATACCCATTTCGGAATGAGGGCTAAAATATGCTTCGACCTGCGTCCCAGGTTTTTGAAATCCAAAAAAAAAGTTGGATCTCGATTTTTGAAAAAATTGTAAGGGGTACCATCACAAAATTTTTAAAAAATCGAGATTGTATTTTTTGTTCGGCTTTTGTAAACTTTAGATGCAGATTTGAGCAGAAAAATGCCCTGATTCCAGAAAGGTATTCCACTCCCGGATCGGCTGCGAAATGGCCATAATATTCGCAAAAGAATGTGTAAAAAATCGAGAAAATAAAAACAAAAATAACTGATAAAATTGTTGGCCAAAAATCCACGTTTTTTTATGACTTCAAAAGCGAATTGTTTGTCCATTTCGCAACCGATCGCAAAAACGATTACCATTTTGGAATGAGGGCTAAAATATGCTTCGACCTGCGTCCCAGGTTTTTGAAATCCAAAAAAAAAGTTGGATCTCGATTTTTGAAAAAATTGAAGGGGTACCATCACAAAATTTTTCAAAAATCGAGATTGTATTTTTTGTAAGGGGTACCATCACAAAATTTTTCAAAAATCGAGATTGTATTTTTTGTTCGGCTTTTGTAAACTTTAGATGCAGATTTGAGCAGAAAAATGCCCTGATTCCAGAAAGGTATTCCACTCCCGGATCGGCTGCGAAATGGCCATAATATTCGTAACGGAAGATGTAAAAAATCGAGAAAATAAAAACAAAAATAACAGATAAAATTGTTGGCCAAAAAATTCACTTTTTTGCGACTTCAAAAGCGAATTGTTTGTCCATTTCGCAACCGATCGCAAAAAGGATACCCATTTCGGAATGAGGGCTTAAATATGCTTCGACCTGCGTCCCAGGTTTTGAAATCAAAAAAAAAGTTGGATCTCGATTTTTGAAAAAATTGTAAGGGGTACCATCACAAAATTTTTCAAAAATCGAGATTGTATTTTTTGTTCGGCTTTTGTAAACTTTAGATGCAGATTTGAGCAGAAAAATGCCCTGATTCCAGAAAGGTATTCCACTCCCGGATCGGCTGCGAAATGGCCATAATATTCGTAACGGAAGATGTAAAAAATCGAGAAAATAAAAACAAAAATAACAGATAAAATTGTTGGCCAAAAATTCACTTTTTTTGCGACTTCAAAAGCGAATTGTTTGTCCATTTCGCAACCGATCAAAAAGGATACCCATTTCGGAATGAGGGCTTAAATATGCTTCGACCTGCGTCCCAGGTTTTTGAAATCCAAAAAAAAGTTGGATCTCGATTTTTGAAAAAATTGTAAGGGGTACCATCACAAAATTTTTCAAAAATCGAGATTGTATTTTTTGTTCGGCTTTTGTAAACTTTAGATGCAGATTTGAGCAGAAAAATGCCCTGATTCCAGAAAGGTATTCCACTCCCGGATCGGCTGCGAAATGGCCATAATATTCGTAACGGAAGATGTAAAAAATCGAGAAAATAAAAACAAAAATAACAGATAAAATTGTTGGCCAAAAAATGCACTTTTTTTGCGACTTCAAAAGCGAATTGTTTGTCCATTTCGCAACCGATCGCAAAAAGGATACCCATTTCGGAATGAGGGCTTAAATATGCTTCGATCTGCGTCCCAGGTTTTTGAAATCCAAAAAAAAAGTTGGATCTCGATTTTTGAAAAAATTGTAAGGGGCACCATCACAAAATTTTAAAAAATCGAGATTGTATTTTTTGTTCGGCTTTTGTAAACTTTAGATGCAGATTTGAGCAGAAAAATGCCCTGATTCCAGAAAGGTATTCCACTCCCGGATCGGCTGCGAAATGGCCATAATATTCGCAAAAGAATGTGTAAAAAATCGAGAAAATAAAAACAAAAATAACAGATAAAATTGTTAACCAAAAAATGCACTTTTTTGCGACTTCAAAAGCGAATTGTTTGTCCATTTCGCAACCGATCGCAAAAAGGATACCCATTTCGGAATGAGGGCTAAAATATGCTTCGATCTGCGTCCCAGGTTTTTTAAATCCAAAAAAAGTTGGATCTCGATTTTGAAAAAATTGTAAGGGGTACCATCACAAAATTTTTAAAAAATCGAGATTGTATTTTTTGTTCGGCTTTTGTAAACTTTAGATGCAGATTTGAGCAGAAAAATGCCCTGATTCCAAAAAAGGTATTCCACTCCCGGATCGGCTGCGAAATGGCCATAATATTCGTAACGGAAGATGTAAAAAATCGAGAAAATAAAAACAAAAATAACAGATAAAATTGTTGGCCAAAAATTCACTTTTTTGCGACTTCAAAAGCGAATTGTTTGTCCATTTCGCAACCGATCGCAAAAGGATACCCATTTCGGAATGAGGGCTTAAATATGCTTCGACCTGCGTCCCAGGTTTTTGAAATCCAAAAAAAGTTGGATCTCGATTTTTGAAAAAATTGTAAGGGGTACCATCACAAAATTTTTCAAAAATCGAGATTGTATTTTTTGTTCGGCTTTTGTAAACTTTAGATGCAGATTTGAGCAGAAAAATGCCCTGATTCCAGAAAGGTATTCCACTCCCGGATCGGCTGCGAAATGGCCATAATATTCGTAACGGAAGATGTAAAAAATCGAGAAAATAAAAACAAAAATAACAGATAAAATTGTTGGCCAAAAAATTCACTTTTTTGCGACTTCAAAAGCGAATTGTTTGTCCATTTCGCAACCGATCGCAAAAAGGATACCCATTTCGGAATGAGGGCTTAAATATGCTTCGACCTGCGTCCCAGGTTTTTGAAATCCAAAAAAAAAGTTGGATCTCGATTTTTGAAAAAATTGTAAGGGGTACCATCACAAAATTTTTCAAAAATCGAGATTGTATTTTTTGTTCGGCTTTTGTAAACTTTAGATGCAGATTTGAGCAGAAAAATGCCCTGATTCCAGAAAGGTATTCCACTCCCGGATCGGCTGCGAAATGGCCATAATATTCGTAACGGAAGATGTAAAAAATCGAGAAAATAAAAACAAAAATAACAGATAAAATTGTTGGCCAAAAAATTCACTTTTTTGCGACTTCAAAAGGAATTGTTTGTCCATTTCGCAACCGATCGCAAAAGGATACCCATTTCGGAATGAGGGCTTAAATATGCTTCGACCTGCGTCCCAGGTTTTTGAAATCCAAAAAAAAAGTTGGATCTCGATTTTTGAAAAAATTGTAAGGGGTACCATCACAAAATTTTTCAAAAATCGAGATTGTATTTTTTGTTCGGCTTTTGTAAACTTTAGATGCAGATTTGAGCAGAAAAATGCCCTGATTCCAGAAAGGTATTCCACTCCCGGATCGGCTGCGAAATGGCCATAATATTCGCAAAAGAATTGTAAAAAATCGAGAAAATAAAAACAAAAATAACAGATAAAATTGTTGGCCAAAAATGCACTTTTTTTGCGACTTCAAAAGCGAATTGTTTGTCCATTTCGCAACCGATCGCAAAAAGGATACCCATTTCGGAATGAGGGCTTAAATATGCTTCGATCTGCGTCCCAGGTTTTTGAAATCCAAAAAAAAGTTGGATCTCGATTTTTGAAAAAATTGTAAGGGGTACCATCACAAAATTTTTCAAAAATCGAGATTGTATTTTTGTTCGGCTTTTGTAAACTTTAGATGCAGATTTGAGCAGAAAAATGCCCTGATTCCAGAAAGGTATTCCACTCCCGGATCGGCTGCGAAATGGCCATAATATTCGTAACGGAAGATGTAAAAAATCGAGAAAATAAAAACAAAAATAACAGATAAAATTGTTGGCCAAAAAATTCACTTTTTTGCGACTTCAAAAGCGAATTGTTTGTCCATTTCGCAACCGATCGCAAAAAGGATACCCATTTCGGAATGAGGGCTTAAATATGCTTCGATCTGCGTCCCAGGTTTTTGAAATCCAAAAAAAGTTGGATCTCGATTTTTGAAAAAATTGTAAGGGGCACCATCACAAAATTTTTAAAAAATCGAGATTGTATTTTTGTTCGGCTTTTGTAAACTTTAGATGCAGATTTGAGCAGAAAAATGCCCTGATTCCAGAAAGGTATTCCACTCCCGGATCGGCTGCGAAATGGCCATAATATTCGCAAAAGAATGTGTAAAAAATCGAGAAAATAAAAACAAAAATAACAGATAAAATTGTTGGCCAAAAAATGCACTTTTTTTGCGACTTCAAAAGCGAATTGTTTGTCCATTTCGCAACCGATCGCAAAAGGATACCCATTTCGGAATGAGGGCTAAAATATGCTTCGATCTGCGTCCCAGGTTTTTAAATCCAAAAAAAAAGTTGGATCTCGATTTTTGAAAAAATTGTAAGGGGTACCATCACAAAATTTTTCAAAAATCGAGATTGTATTTTTTGTTCGGCTTTTGTAAACTTTAGATGCAGATTTGAGCAGAAAAATGCCCTGATTCCAGAAAGGTATTCCACTCCCGGATCGGCTGCGAAATGGCCATAATATTCGCAAAAGAATGTGTAAAAAATCGAGAAAATAAAAACAAAAATAACAGATAAAATTGTTGGCCAAAAATCCACGTTTTTTTATGACTTCAAAAGCGAATTGTTTGTCCATTTCGCAACCGATCGCAAAAGGATACCCATTTCGGAATGAGGGCTAAAATATGCTTCGACCTGCGTCCCAGGTTTTTGAAATCCAAAAAAAAGTTGGATCTCGATTTTTGAAAAAATTGTAAGGGGTACCATCACAAAATTTTTCAAAAATCGAGATTGTATTTTTTGTTCGGCTTTTGTAAACTTTAGATGCAGATTTGAGCAGAAAAATGCCCTGATTCCAGAAAGGTATTCCACTCCCGGATCGGCTGCGAAATGGCCATAATATTCGCAAAAGAATGTGTAAAAAATCGAGAAAATAAAAACAAAAATAACAGATAAAATTGTTGGCCAAAAATGCACTTTTTTTGCGACTTCAAAAGCGAATTGTTTGTCCATTTCGCAACCGATCGCAAAAAGGATACCCATTTCGGAATGAGGGCTTAAATATGCTTCGACCTGCGTCCCAGGTTTTGAAATCCAAAAAAAAGTTGGATCTCGATTTTTGAAAAAATTGTAAGGGGTACCATCACAAAATTTTTAAAAAATCGAGATTGTATTTTTTGTTCGGCTTTTGTAAACTTTAGATGCAGATTTGAGCAGAAAAATGCCCTGATTCCAGAAAGGTATTCCACTCCCGGATCGGCTGCGAAATGGCCATAATATTCGCAAAAGAATGTGTAAAAAATCGAGAAAATAAAAACAAAAATAACAGATAAAATTGTTGGCCAAAAAATGCACTTTTTTTGCGACTTCAAAAGCGAATTGTTTGTCCATTTCGCAACCGATCGCAAAAAGGATACCCATTTCGGAATGAGGGCTAAAATATGCTTCGACCTGCGTCCCAGGTTTTTGAAATCCAAAAAAAAAGTTGGATCTCGATTTTTGAAAAAATTGTAAGGGGTACCATCACAAAATTTTTCAAAAATCGAGATTGTATTTTTTGTTCGGCTTTTGTAAACTTTAGATGCAGATTTGAGCAGAAAAATGCCCTGATTCCAGAAAGGTATTCCACTCCCGGATCGGCTGCGAAATGGCCATAATATTCGCAAAAGAATGTGTAAAAAATCGAGAAAATAAAAACAAAAATAACAGATAAAATTGTTGGCCAAAAATCCACGTTTTTTTATGACTTCAAAAGCGAATTGTTTGTCCATTTCGCAACCGATCGCAAAAAGGATACCCATTTCGGAATGAGGGCTTAAATATGCTTCGACCTGCGTCCCAGGTTTTTGAAATCAAAAAAAGTTGGATCTCGATTTTTGAAAAAATTGTAAGGGGTACCATCACAAAATTTTTCAAAAATCGAGATTGTATTTTTTGTTCGGCTTTTGTAAACTTTAGATGCAGATTTGAGCAGAAAAATGCCCTGATTCCAGAAAGGTATTCCACTCCCGGATCGGCTGCGAAATGGCCATAATATTCGCAAAAGAATGTGTAAAAAATCGAGAAAATAAAAACAAAAATAACAGATAAAATTGTTGGCCAAAAAATGCACTTTTTTTGCGACTTCAAAAGCGAATTGTTTGTCCATTTCGCAACCGATCGCAAAAAGGATACCCATTTCGGAATGAGGGCTTAAATATGCTTCGATCTGCGTCCCAGGTTTTTTAAATCCAAAAAAAAAGTTGGATCTCGATTTTTGAAAAAATTGTAAGGGGTACCATCACAAAATTTTTAAAAAATCGAGATTGTATTTTTTGTTCGGCTTTTGTAAACTTTAGATGCAGATTTGAGCAGAAAAATGCCCTGATTCCAGAAAGGTATTCCACTCCCGGATCGGCTGCGAAATGGCCATAATATTCGCAAAAGAATGTGTAAAAAATCGAGAAAATAAAAACAAAAATAACAGATAAAATTGTTGGCCAAAAATCCACGTTTTTTTATGACTTCAAAAGCGAATTGTTTGTCCATTTCGCAACCGATCGCAAAAAGGATACCCATTTCGGAATGAGGGCTTAAATATGCTTCGATCTGCGTCCCAGGTTTTTGAAATCCAAAAAAAAAGTTGGATCTCGATTTTTGAAAAAATTGTAAGGGGTACCATCACAAAATTTTTCAAAAATCGAGATTGTATTTTTTGTTCGGCTTTTGTAAACTTTAGATGCAGATTTGAGCAGAAAAATGCCCTGATTCCAGAAAGGTATTCCACTCCCGGATCGGCTGCGAAATGGCCATAATATTCGCAAAAGAATGTGTAAAAAATCGAGAAAATAAAAACAAAAATAACAGATAAAATTGTTGGCCAAAAAATGCACTTTTTTTGCGACTTCAAAAGCGAATTGTTTGTCCATTTCGCAACCGATCGCAAAAAGGATACCCATTTCGGAATGAGGGCTTAAATATGCTTCGATCTGCGTCCCAGGTTTTTAAATCCAAAAAAAAGTTGGATCTCGATTTTTGAAAAAATTTTAAGGGGTACCATCACAAAATTTTTAAAAAATCGAGATTGTATTTTTTGTTCGGCTTTTTGTAAACTTTAGATGCAGATTTGAGCAGAAAAATGCCCTGATTCCAGAAAGGTATTCCACTCCCGGATCGGCTGCGAAATGGCCATAATATTCGTAACGGAAGATGTAAAAAATCGAGAAAATAAAAACAAAAATAACAGATAAAATTGTTGGCCAAAAATCCACGTTTTTTTATGACTTCAAAAGCGAATTGTTTGTCCATTTCGCAACCGATCGCAAAAAGGATACCCATTTCGGAATGAGGGCTTAAATATGCTTCGACCTGCGTCCCAGGTTTTTTAAATCCAAAAAAAAAGTTGGATCTCGATTTTTGAAAAAATTGTAAGGGGTACCATCACAAAATTTTTCAAAAATCGAGATTGTATTTTTTGTTCGGCTTTTGTAAACTTTAGATGCAGATTTGAGCAGAAAAATGCCCTGATTCCAGAAAGGTATTCCACTCCCGGATCGGCTGCGAAATGGCCATAATATTCGCAAAAGAATGTGTAAAAAATCGAGAAAATAAAAACAAAAATAACAGATAAAATTGTTGGCCAAAAAATGCACTTTTTTTGCGACTTCAAAAGCGAATTGTTTGTCCATTTCGCAACCGATCGCAAAAAGGATACCCATTTCGGAATGAGGGCTTAAATATGCTTCGATCTGCGTCCCAGGTTTTTTAAATCCAAAAAAAAAGTTGGATCTCGATTTTTGAAAAAATTGTAAGGGGTACCATCACAAAATTTTTCAAAAATCGAGATTGTATTTTTTGTTCGGCTTTTGTAAACTTTAGATGCAGATTTGAGCAGAAAAATGCCCTGATTCCAGAAAGGTATTCCACTCCCGGATCGGCTGCGAAATGGCCATAATATTCGTAACGGAAGATGTAAAAAATCGAGAAAATAAAAACAAAAATAACAGATAAAATTGTTGGCCAAAAATTCACTTTTTTGCGACTTCAAAAGCGAATTGTTTGTCCATTTCGCAACCGATCGCAAAAAGGATACCCATTTCGGAATGAGGGCTAAAATATGCTTCGACCTGCGTCCCAGGTTTTTGAAATCCAAAAAAAAAGTTGGATCTCGATTTTTGAAAAAATTGTAAGGGGTACCATCACAAAATTTTTAAAAAATCGAGATTGTATTTTTGTTCGGCTTTTGTAAACTTTAGATGCAGATTTGAGCAGAAAAATGCCCTGATTCCAGAAAGGTATTCCACTCCCGGATCGGCTGCGAAATGGCCATAATATTCGCAAAAGAATGTGTAAAAAATCGAGAAAATAAAAACAAAAATAACAGATAAAATTGTTGGCCAAAAAATTCACTTTTTTTGCGACTTCAAAAGCGAATTGTTTGTCCATTTCGCAACCGATCGCAAAAAGGATACCCATTTCGGAATGAGGGCTAAAATATGCTTCGACCTGCGTCCCAGGTTTTTGAAATCCAAAAAAAAAGTTGGATCTCGATTTTTGAAAAAATTGAAGGGGTACCATCACAAAATTTTTCAAAAATCGAGATTGTATTTTTTGTTCGGCTTTTGTAAACTTTAGATGCAGATTTGAGCAGAAAAATGCCCTGATTCCAGAAAGGTATTCCACTCCCGGATCGGCTGCGAAATGGCCATAATATTCGCAAAAGAATGTGTAAAAAATCGAGAAAATAAAAACAAAAATAACAGATAAAATTGTTGGCCAAAAAATTCACTTTTTTTGCGACTTCAAAAGCGAATTGTTTGTCCATTTCGCAACCGATCGCAAAAAGGATACCCATTTCGGAATGAGGGCTAAAATATGCTTCGACCTGCGTCCCAGGTTTTTGAAATCCAAAAAAAAAGTTGGATCTCGATTTTTGAAAAAATTGTAAGGGGTACCATCACAAAATTTTTCAAAAATCGAGATTGTATTTTTTGTTCGGCTTTTGTAAACTTTAGATGCAGATTTGAGCAGAAAAATGCCCTGATTCCAGAAAGGTATTCCACTCCCGGATCGGCTGCGAAATGGCCATAATATTCGTAACGGAAGATGTAAAAAATCGAGAAAATAAAAACAAAAATAACAGATAAAATTGTTGGCCAAAAAATTCACTTTTTTGCGACTTCAAAAGCGAATTGTTTGTCCATTTCGCAACCGATCGCAAAAAGGATACCCATTTCGGAATGAGGGCTAAAATATGCTTCGACCTGCGTCCCAGGTTTTTGAAATCCAAAAAAAAAGTTGGATCTCGATTTTTGAAAAAATTGTAAGGGGTACCATCACAAAATTTTTTAAAAAATCGAGATTGTATTTTTGTTCGGCTTTTGTAAACTTTAGATGCAGATTTGAGCAGAAAAATGCCCTGATTCCAGAAAGGTATTCCACTCCCGGATCGGCTGCGAAATGGCCATAATATTCGCAAAAGAATGTGTAAAAAATCGAGAAAATAAAAACAAAAATAACAGATAAAATTGTTGGCCAAAAATCCACGTTTTTTTATGACTTCAAAAGCGAATTGTTTGTCCATTTCGCAACCGATCGCAAAAGGATACCCATTCCGGAATGAGGGCTTAAATATGCTTCGACCTGCGTCCCAGGTTTTTAAATCCAAAAAAAAGTTGGATCTCGATTTTTGAAAAAATTGTAAGGGGTACCATCACAAAATTTTTAAAAAATCGAGATTGTATTTTTTGTTCGGCTTTTGTAAACTTTAGATGCAGATTTGAGCAGAAAAATGCCCTGATTCCAGAAAGGTATTCCACTCCCGGATCGGCTGCGAAATGGCCATAATATTCGCAAAAGAATGTGTAAAAAATCGAGAAAATAAAAACAAAAATAACAGATAAAATTGTTGGCCAAAAATGCACTTTTTTTGCGACTTCAAAAGCGAATTGTTTGTCCATTTCGCAACCGATCGCAAAAAGGATACCCATTTCGGAATGAGGGCTTAAATATGCTTCGACCTGCGTCCCAGGTTTTTGAAATCAAAAAAAAGTTGGATCTCGATTTTTGAAAAAATTGTAAGGGGTACCATCACAAAATTTTTAAAAAATCGAGATTGTATTTTTGTTCGGCTTTTGTAAACTTTAGATGCAGATTTGAGCAGAAAAATGCCCTGATTCCAGAAAGGTATTCCACTCCCGGATCGGCTGCGAAATGGCCATAATATTCGCAAAAGAATGTGTAAAAAATCGAGAAAATAAAAACAAAAATAACAGATAAAATTGTTGGCCAAAAAATGCACTTTTTTTGCGACTTCAAAAGCGAATTGTTTGTCCATTTCGCAACCGATCGCAAAAAGGATACCCATTTCGGAATGAGGGCTTAAATATGCTTCGATCTGCGTCCCAGGTTTTTGAAATCCAAAAAAAAGTTGGATCTCGATTTTTGAAAAAATTGTAAGGGTACCATCACAAAATTTTTCAAAAATCGAGATTGTATTTTTTGTTCGGCTTTTGTAAACTTTAGATGCAGATTTGAGCAGAAAAATGCCCTGATTCCAGAAAGGTATTCCACTCCCGGATCGGCTGCGAAATGGCCATAATATTCGCAAAAGAATGTGTAAAAAATCGAGAAAATAAAAACAAAAATAACAGATAAAATTGTTGGCCAAAAAATGCACTTTTTTGCGACTTCAAAAGCGAATTGTTTGTCCATTTCGCAACCGATCGCAAAAAGGATACCCATTTCGGAATGAGGGCTTAAATATGCTTCGATCTGCGTCCCAGGTTTTTTAAATCCAAAAAAAAAGTTGGATCTCGATTTTTGAAAAAATTTTAAGGGGTACCATCACAAAATTTTTAAAAAATCGAGATTGTATTTTTTGTTCGGCTTTTGTAAACTTTAGATGCAGATTTGAGCAGAAAAATGCCCTGATTCCAGAAAGGTATTCCACTCCCGGATCGGCTGCGAAATGGCCATAATATTCGTAACGGAAGATGTAAAAAATCGAGAAAATAAAAACAAAAATAACAGATAAAATTGTTGGCCAAAAAATTCACTTTTTTTGCGACTTCAAAAGCGAATTGTTTGTCCATTTCGCAACCGATCGCAAAAAGGATACCCATTTCGGAATGAGGGCTAAAATATGCTTCGACCTGCGTCCCAGGTTTTTGAAATCCAAAAAAAAAGTTGGATCTCGATTTTTGAAAAAATTGTAAGGGGTACCATCACAAAATTTTTAAAAAATCGAGATTGTATTTTTTGTTCGGCTTTTGTAAACTTTAGATGCAGATTTGAGCAGAAAAATGCCCTGATTCCAGAAAGGTATTCCACTCCCGGATCGGCTGCGAAATGGCCATAATATTCGCAAAAGAATGTGTAAAAAATCGAGAAAATAAAAACAAAAATAACAGATAAAATTGTTGGCCAAAAATCCACGTTTTTTATGACTTCAAAAGCGAATTGTTTGTCCATTTCGCAACCGATCGCAAAAAGGATTACCATTTCGGAATGAGGGCTAAAATATGCTTCGACCTGCGTCCCAGGTTTTTGAAATCCAAAAAAAAGTTGGATCTCGATTTTGAAAAAATTGAAGGGGTACCATCACAAAATTTTTCAAAAATCGAGATTGTATTTTTTGTTCGGCTTTTGTAAACTTTAGATGCAGATTTGAGCAGAAAAATGCCCTGATTCCAGAAAGGTATTCCACTCCCGGATCGGCTGCGAAATGGCCATAATATTCGCAAAAGAATGTGTAAAAAATCGAGAAAATAAAAACAAAAATAACAGATAAAATTGTTGGCCAAAAATCCACGTTTTTTTATGACTTCAAAAGCGAATTGTTTGTCCATTTCGCAACCGATCGCAAAAGGATACCCATTTCGGAATGAGGGCTTAAATATGCTTCGATCTGCGTCCCAGGTTTTTGAAATCCAAAAAAAAGTTGGATCTCGATTTTTGAAAAAATTTTAAGGGGTACCATCACAAAATTTTTCAAAAATCGAGATTGTATTTTTTGTTCGGCTTTTGTAAACTTTAGATGCAGATTTGAGCAGAAAAATGCCCTGATTCCAGAAAGGTATTCCACTCCCGGATCGGCTGCGAAATGGCCATAATATTCGTAACGGAAGATGTAAAAAATCGAGAAAATAAAAACAAAAATAACAGATAAAATTGTTGGCCAAAAAATTCACTTTTTTGCGACTTCAAAAGCGAATTGTTTGTCCATTTCGCAACCGATCGCAAAAAGGATACCCATTTCGGAATGAGGGCTAAAATATGCTTCGACCTGCGTCCCAGGTTTTTGAAATCCAAAAAAAAGTTGGATCTCGATTTTTGAAAAAATTGTAAGGGGCACCATCACAAAATTTTTAAAAAATCGAGATTGTATTTTTTGTTCGGCTTTTGTAAACTTTAGATGCAGATTTGAGCAGAAAAATGCCCTGATTCCAGAAAGGTATTCCACTCCCGGATCGGCTGCGAAATGGCCATAATATTCGCAAAAGAATGTGTAAAAAATCGAGAAAATAAAAACAAAAATAACAGATAAAATTGTTGGCCAAATGCCCTGATTCCAGAAAGGTATTCCACTCCCGGATCGGCTGCGAAATGGCCATAATATTCGCAAAAGAATGTGTAAAAAATCGAGAAAATAAAAACAAAAATAACAGATAAAATTGTTGGCCAAAAATCCACGTTTTTATGACTTCAAAAGCGAATTGTTTGTCCATTTCGCAACCGATCGCAAAAAGGATTACCATTTCGGAATGAGGGCTAAAATATGCTTCGACCTGCGTCCCAGGTTTTTGAAATCCAAAAAAAAGTTGGATCTCGATTTTTGAAAAAATTGAAGGGGTACCATCACAAAATTTTTAAAAAATCGAGATGGTATTTTTGTTCGGCTTTTGTAAACTTTAGATGCAGATTTGAGCAGAAAAATGCCCTGATTCCAGAAAGGTATTCCACTCCCGGATCGGCTGCGAAATGGCCATAATATTCGCAAAAGAATGTAAAAATCGAGAAAATAAAAACAAAAATAACAGATAAAATTGTTGGCCAAAAAATGCACTTTTTTGCGACTTCAAAAGCGAATTGTTTGTCCATTTCGCAACCGATCGCAAAAGGATACCCATTTCGGAATGAGGGCTAAAATATGCTTCGATCTGCGTCCCAGGTTTTTTAAATCCAAAAAAAAAGTTGGATCTCGATTTTTGAAAAAATTGTAAGGGTACCATCACAAAATTTTTAAAAAATCGAGATTGTATTTTTTGTTCGGCTTTTGTAAACTTTAGATGCAGATTTGAGCAGAAAAATGCCCTGATTCCAGAAAGGTATTCCACTCCCGGATCGGCTGCGAAATGGCCATAATATTCGCAAAAGAATGTGTAAAAAATCGAGAAAATAAAAACAAAAATAACAGATAAAATTGTTGGCCAAAAATGCACTTTTTTTGCGACTTCAAAAGCGAATTGTTTGTCCATTTCGCAACCGATCGCAAAAAGGATACCCATTTCGGAATGAGGGCTAAAATATGCTTCGATCTGCGTCCCAGGTTTTTAAATCCAAAAAAAAGTTGGATCTCGATTTTGAAAAAATTGTAAGGGGTACCATCACAAAATTTTTCAAAAATCGAGATTGTATTTTTTGTTCGGCTTTTGTAAACTTTAGATGCAGATTTGAGCAGAAAAATGCCGTGATTCCAGAAAGGTATTCCACTCCCGGATCGGCTGCGAAATGGCCATAATATTCGTAACGGAAGATGTAAAAAATCAAGAAAATAAAAACAAAAATAACAGATAAAATTGTTGGCCAAAAAATTCACTTTTTTGCGACTTCAAAAGCGAATTGTTTGTCCATTTCGCAACCGATCGCAAAAAGGATACCCATTTCGGAATGAGGGCTTAAATATGCTTCGATCTGCGTCCCAGGTTTTTGAAATCAAAAAAAAGTTGGATCTCGATTTTTGAAAAAATTGTAAGGGGTACCATCACAAAATTTTTCAAAAATCGAGATTGTATTTTTTGTTCGGCTTTTGTAAACTTTAGATGCAGATTTGAGCAGAAAAATGCCCTGATTCCAGAAAGGTATTCCACTCCCGGATCGGCTGCGAAATGGCCATAATATTCGTAACGGAAGATGTAAAAAATCGAGAAAATAAAAACAAAAATAACAGATAAAATTGTTGGCCAAAAAATGCACTTTTTTTGCGACTTCAAAAGCGAATTGTTTGTCCATTTCGCAACCGATCGCAAAAAGGATACCCATTTCGGAATGAGGGCTAAAATATGCTTCGATCTGCGTCCCAGGTTTTTAAATCCAAAAAAAGTTGGATCTCGATTTTTGAAAAAATTGTAAGGGGTACCATCACAAAATTTTTAAAAAATCGAGATTGTATTTTTGTTCGGCTTTTGTAAACTTTAGATGCAGATTTGAGCAGAAAAATGCCCTGATTCCAGAAAGGTATTCCACTCCCGGATCGGCTGCGAAATGGCCATAATATTCGTAACGGAAGATGTAAAAAATCGAGAAAATAAAAACAAAAATAACAGATAAAATTGTTGGCCAAAAATGCACTTTTTTGCGACTTCAAAAGCGAATTGTTTGTCCATTTCGCAACCGATCGCAAAAAGGATACCCATTTCGGAATGAGGGCTAAAATATGCTTCGATCTGCGTCCCAGGTTTTTGAAATCCAAAAAAAAGTTGGATCTCGATTTTTGAAAAATTGTAAGGGGTACCATCACAAAATTTTTAAAAATCGAGATTGTATTTTTTGTTCGGCTTTTGTAAACTTTAGATGCAGATTTGAGCAGAAAAATGCCCTGATTCCAGAAAGGTATTCCACTCCCGGATCGGCTGCGAAATGGCCATAATATTCGCAAAAGAATGTGTAAAAAATCGAGAAAATAAAAACAAAAATAACAGATAAAATTGTTGGCCAAAAATCCACGTTTTTTTATGACTTCAAAAGCGAATTGTTTGTCCATTTCGCAACCGATCTAAAAAGGATACCCATTTCGGAATGAGGGCTTAAATATGCTTCGATCTGCGTCCCAGGTTTTTGAAATCCAAAAAAAAGTTGGATCTCGATTTTTGAAAAAATTGTAAGGGGTACCATCACAAAATTTTTCAAAAATCGAGATTGTATTTTTTGTTCGGCTTTTGTAAACTTTAGATGCAGATTTGAGCAGAAAAATGCCCTGATTCCAGAAAGGTATTCCACTCCCGGATCGGCTGCGAAATGGCCATAATATTCGTAACGGAAGATGTAAAAAATCGAGAAAATAAAAACAAAAATAACAGATAAAATTGTTGGCCAAAAAATTCACTTTTTTTGCGACTTCAAAAGCAATTGTTTGTCCATTTCGCAACCGATCGCAAAAAGGATTACCATTTCGGAATGAGGGCTAAAATATGCTTCGACCTGCGTCCCAGGTTTTGAAATCCAAAAAAAAGTTGGATCTCGATTTTTGAAAAAATTGTAAGGGGTACCATCACAAAATTTTTCAAAAATCGAGATTGTATTTTTGTTCGGCTTTTGTAAACTTTAGATGCAGATTTGAGCAGAAAAATGCCCTGATTCCAGAAAGGTATTCCACTCCCGGATCGGCTGCGAAATGGCCATAATATTCGCAAAAGAATGTGTAAAAAATCGAGAAAATAAAAACAAAAATAACAGATAAAATTGTTGGCCAAAAATCCACGTTTTTTTATGACTTCAAAAGCGAATTGTTTGTCCATTTCGCAACCGATCGCAAAAAGGATACCCATTTCGGAATGAGGGCTAAAATATGCTTCGACCTGCGTCCCAGGTTTTTGAAATCCAAAAAAAGTTGGATCTCGATTTTTTGAAAAAATTGTAAGGGGTACCATCACAAAATTTTTAAAAAATCGAGATTGTATTTTTTGTTCGGCTTTTGTAAACTTTAGATGCAGATTTGAGCAGAAAAATGCCCTGATTCCAGAAAGGTATTCCACTCCCGGATCGGCTGCGAAATGGCCATAATATTCGCAAAAGAATGTGTAAAAAATCGAGAAAATAAAAACAAAAATAACAGATAAAATTGTTGGCCAAAAAATGCACTTTTTTGCGACTTCAAAAGCGAATTGTTTGTCCATTTCGCAACCGATCGCAAAAAGGATACCCATTTCGGAATGAGGGCTTAAATATGCTTCGATCTGCGTCCCAGGTTTTTGAAATCCAAAAAAAAAGTTGGATCTCGATTTTTGAAAAAATTGTAAGGGGTACCATCACAAAATTTTTAAAAAATCGAGATTGTATTTTTTGTTCGGCTTTTGTAAACTTTAGATGCAGATTTGAGCAGAAAAATGCCCTGATTCCAGAAAGGTATTCCACTCCCGGATCGGCTCCGAAATGGCCATAATATTCGTAACGGAAGATGTAAAAAATCGAGAAAATAAAAACTAAATTAACAGAGAAAACTTTTGGCCTAAGACCCCACATTTGCCGCGGCTTCGCCGATCGGAAAAAGGTTTGCCACTTCCAAACCAGGGCTTAAATTTGGTTTTATCCCCGCCCAAACTTTCGGAAAACCGAACGAAAAGATATTTTTTTATATTATATTATTTATATTATTTTACATTTCCAGAATGGCTGTCAGGAAAATAAACTGTGTAAGAACTTCTTTGTTTTATCGTGCCCATCCTGCGACATCCTGAACCTCGGCATCTTCATCGTCTTTGTCCTGCCTCATCCTGGATATCATCAGCTTCATCGTGTTTATGCTGCAATATCCTGGACATCAACAGTTTCATCGTATTCATCCTGGACATCAACAGCTGATCTTGATCGTGTTCATCTTGCAACAACATCCTGGATCTCAGCAGCTTAATCGTGCCCATCACGCCAAACCCTGGACATCACGTGGTCTTACCTTCAAGGACATGCAAGCAAATCAATGCCATCTTATTCTGTAAATCGAAAATGAATAAATGATAATAAAAGGATATGCTATGTGTCTTATTATGGGCCAAATGGATATTATTTAGCGCCTACGGGATAGGCAAAACTTTTTAGGCTTGCTCGTCGAAGAATAATTTCCAGTTGCGCGCCTCTAGGCGATTTTTGGCCGTAGTCGTCGTCCAAATGTAAACAAAGGCTGGAAAAATGTAAACAAAGGTTGCTGGCCGACCAAAAACTTTGGCATACTTGTTCGGATTTCAAAATCATTTGCTGTAGCTCGAAGGACGTTGTAGTCCTGATTCCGAAATTTATCCATTGACTACTCCATTCAAAAATCGGTTCAGAAATGACAAAGATATGAGCGTTTAAAGTCGTTGGCCAAATGTAAGCAAAGCTACAGGCGCAAACGCTGGAGAGGATTAGAGACTAGAGAGATATAGTAACTACAGTAACTATTAGGGAAGGAGAGGCTTCCAACATCATTTCTTGGATGTGGACGATACTGGCGAACTTTGGGCCTATTTCGCTGCGACATGCGACTCTCCAAGCACGTGGCGGCGCTACTGCGTCGCCGTCAATCTCGACAACGATAAGCTGAAAATCTTTTGATTGTAATAATAATAATCCTGCGGCGAGATACTTGAGTCGATATATTGCTGTTTAGGGCTGCCACTAGGTGCTCCACCAGATGCTCCTTGAGATGTTCCACCAGATGCTCTCCTAGCTGTTCCTCCAGATGCTTCACCAAATCCTCCTCTAGGTGTTGCTCCAGATGCTTCTCCACGTGATCCTTAAGGTGCTGCAGGTACTGCTCCAGACGCTGTTATAGATTAGTCCAGATTAGTTATAGTAGATGTAGTCCATCCAGTGTACTGAATAGCTTGTGGAATCTGAAAAATAAATGGAAAAGAATGTAAATACTGTGTTTTGTTTGGGAAGGAATATTTTCAGGTTCATCATGGGGTTAACTTGGCCAAAATAGAATTCCCTCGCATTTGGTTACGGCTAAGCAGCTAACAATGTCATGAACCAATTCTTTTCGTGGATTAATAGAAAAGATCCAACCACGCAAACGTGGACATCGTGTCCTTAAAAGAAGTAAAACATCCATCGAAATCCAACCTGGCAGGACGGCAAAAGTAGCCCCTCGCGATATGCAACACAAAAACGCAAACCCGTTGCGGCCGAATTTCTCGGATTTCGCTTGTGCCAGAAACTGAGGTACTAAGCGAACAGGAACGATCAGCAGGCGGCGCAGTGACGTCACAGGAGCCAAAGTCAGAAATTTTAAAAGTACCATCTCTAGTATAAGAGTGAGGAGCAGGCGGTAGAGCAAGGGGGACAAATATGCTAATGTTAATGATGGCCGCCGCCTCCCCTCCTTTTCCTACTTACAGGAAGGGCTTCCCCATTTACACTCCATGGGGGAGAGGGAGTTATCGATATATCCTACTCATATCGCATAACGGGGATTACTGGGAAAGGCAACAACAACCACATGGGGATCGAGCTGATCCCAACCAATGGGACGAAATCCAGAATTCGATTGGCCGATTTTAAAAAGCGAATTTCTCGGCTATTCCTGAACCGATTTTGGATCTGCACCTACCAAACTACTCGGAAGGACATTCCAGCATTGAATGCTGATTCCGAAATGGTTGCGGCTGCGAAAGGGACATAATATTCGATTTTGAAATCCCACCCACGTGGTGGCCAGCAGCCTTTGTTTACATTTGGCCGACGACTTTAAACGCTCATAATTTGGCTATTCCTGAACCGATTTTGGATCTGCACCTACCAAACGACGCGGAAGGACATTCCCCGTTGATTTGCAGCAAAAGAATTTGAAATTCGAACAAATGTGCCAAAGTTTTTGGTCGGCGAGCAACCTTTGTTTAAATTTTTCCAGCCTTTGTTTACATTTGGCCGCCGACTTTAAACGCTCATAGTTTGGCTATTCCTGAACCGATTTTGGATCTGCACCTACCAAACGACGCGGAAGGACATTCCCCGTCGATTTGCAGCAAAAGAATTTGAAATCCGAGCAACCGTGCCAAAAAAAAGTTAAAAAGGCCTGCAACCTTTGTTTACATTTTTCCAGCCTTTGTTTACATTTGGCCGCCGACTTTAAACGCTCATAATTTGGCTATTCCCGAACCGATTTTGGATCTGCACCTACCAAACGACGCGAAAGGACATTCCCCGTCCATCTGGAGCAAAAGAATTTGAAATCCGAGCAACCGTCCCAAAAAAAAGTTAAAAAGGCCAGCAACCTTTGTTTACATTTGGACGACGACTTTGGACGCTCATAATTTGGCCATTCCTGAACCGATTTTGGATCTGCACCTACCAAACGACGCGATAGGACATTCCCCGTCGATCTGAAGCAAAAGAATTTGAAATCCGAACAAATGTGCCAAAGTTTTTGGTCGGCGAGCAACCTTTGTTTACATTTTTCCAGCCTTTGTTTACATTTGGCCGCCGACTTTAAACGCTCATAATTTGGCTATTCCTGAACCGATTTTGGATCTGCACCTACCAAACGACGCGAAAGGACATTCCCCGTCCATCTGAAGCAAAACAATTTGAAATCCGAGCAACCGTCCCAAAAAAAAGTTAAAAAGGCCAGCAATCTTTGTTTACAATTTTCCAGCCTTTGTTTACATTTGGCCGCCGTCTTTAAACGCTCATAATTTGGCTATTCCTGAACCGATGTTGGATCTGCACCTACCAAACGACGCGAAAGGACATTCCCCGTCCATCTGGAGCAAAAGAATTTGAAATCCGAGCAACCGTCCCAAAAAAAAGTTAAAAAGGCCAGCAACCTTTGTTTACATTTGGACGACGACTTTGGACGCTCATAATTTGGCCATTCCTGAACCGATTTTGGATCTGCACCTACCAAACGACGCGGAAGGACATTCCCCGTCAATTTGCAGCAAAAGAATTTGAAATCCGAACAAATGTGCCAAAGTTTTTAGTCGGCGAGCAACCTTTGTTTACATTTTTCCAGCCTTTGTTTACATTTGGCCGCCGACTTTAAACGCTCATAATTTGGCTATTCCTGAACCGATTTTGGATCTGCACCTACCAAACGACGCGAAAGGACATTCCCCGTCCATCTGAAGCAAAACAATTTGAAATCCGAGCAACCGTCCCAAAAAAAAGTTAAAAAGGCCAGCAATCTTTGTTTACAATTTTCCAGCCTTTGTTTACATTTGGCCGCCGACTTTAAACGCTCATAATTTGGCTATTCCTGAACCGATGTTGGATCTGCACCTACCAAACGACGCGAAAGGACATTCCCCGTCCATCTGGAGCAAAAGAATTTGAAATCCGAGCAACCGTCCCAAAAAAAAGTTAAAAAGGCCAGCAACCTTTGTTTACATTTGGACGACGACTTTGGACGCTCATAATTTGGCCATTCCTGAACCGATTTTGGATCTGCACCTACCAAACGACGCGGAAGGACATTCCCCGTCGATCTGCAGCAAAAGAATTTGAAATCCGAACAAATGTGCCAAAGTTTTTGGTCGGCGAGCAACCTTTGTTTACATTTTTCCAGCCTTTGTTTACATTTGGCCGCCGACTTTAAACGCTCATAGTTTGGCTATTACTGAACCGATTTTGGATCTGCACCTACCAAACGACGCGATAGGACATTCCCCGTCCATCTGGAGCAAAAGAATTTGAAATCCGAGCAACCGTCCCAAAAAAAAGTTAAAAAGGCCAGCAATCTTTGTTTACATTTTTCCAGCCTTTGTTTAGATTTGGCCGCCGACTTTAAACGCTCATAATTTGGCTATTCCTGAACCGATTTTGGATCTGCACCTACCAAACGACGCGGAAGGACATTCCCCGTCGATCTGCAGCAAAAGAATTTGAAATCCAAACAAATGTGCCAAAGTTTTTGGTCGGCGAGCAACCTTTGTTTACATTTTTCCAGCCTTTGTTTACATTTGGACGACGACTTTGAAAGCTCATAATTTGGCCAATTCTTCACCGATTTTGGATCTGCACCTACCAAACGACTCGGAAGGACGTTATTCTTCGATCTGCGTCCACAGTTAAAAAAAAGTTGGGAACTCGATTTTTGAAAAAATTGTAAGGGGTACCATCACAAAAATTTGCAAAAATCGAAGACAAACTTTTTTTTCGACCTTCGAAAACTTTAGATGCAGATTTAAGCTGGGCAAAGTCCTGATTCCAAAAAGGTATTCCGTTCCCAAATCGGCTGCGAAATGGCCGGGACACATCAGAAACAGTTTACGGAAATTACAGATTCTGGCAAAAGGCCAATACCAATTTTGGTAACTTTGATCAATGAGGTTTAAACTGGTTAAGCGCATATCTTGGAAATTTCGCAACCGATGTTGGCCAAGTTAGACCCACGTGGTACCTAAAAATGTTTCCCCTTAAATAAAACACACAGTTTAAATATTTGTATTTATTCTTTCAAACAGTTTACAAAGTTTTATTAATTGTTTCTGCGTCTGCTTGATAGACCTGCAGCATCTTCCAGCATCCTCCAGCATCCTCCAGCATCCTCCAGCATCCTCCAGCATCCTCCAGCATCCACCAGCAACCACCAACATCCTCCAGCATCCTTCAGCATCCACCAGCATCCTCCAGCATCCTCCAGCATTCACCAGCCTCAAGACTCCAGGATGATCGTCCCTTCATGATGCGGACACATATAAAATCCTGAAAGATAAGTTCATGGGAAGGTAAGAAACTTTTTAAAGAAAATAAAATACTGTTTCAAGCTCACCATAGTTTCCAATTCACAGGTGACTGGGATTGAACCAAATGCAGCACATCGACTCAAGAGGATCGCCGCAGAATAATCTCTTACAACCAAGAGAGGATCTTTAGCTTCCCTTTGTCGACATTGCTCCTGGAACTGGGACCATCGGGTCAGCAGCCGTGCATTCTTCCGTGTATCCTTTTTCCGATTAGTTGAAGTTGTTGTAGTCCAGGTTTTCATTTGTGATATCTGAAAAATTAAAATAAATATGTGAAAGCATAAACATTGTGTTTTGATTGGGAAGGTGGGAGTAATTGGCGGCGATGCAGTTGCTCCAAATGTCGCAGCGAAGGAGGCCCATGTCTCGCAGGCACTCGTCCACATCCAAGAGATCAATGGCTGGAACATCTCCGCGCCCAGTAGTTACGGTCGCTCCTTCTCTGCAGTCTCAAATCCCCTCCATTCTACTCCCCAGGACTGCGACAAAGGATATCAAATGCGACACGAGGTTTTATAAAGCCCTGGCCGACGGAACACGTTCAACCAGCAACATCCTGCTCGGGATGCTTCTCCACGTGATCCTTAAGGTGCTGCAGGTACTGCTCCAACGCTGTTATAGATTAGTCCAGGTTAGTTATAGTAGATGTAGTCCATCCAGTGTACTGAATCGTTTGTGGAATCTGAAAAATAAATGGAAAAGAATGTAAATACTGTGTTTTGTTTGGGAAGGACTGCGACAAAGGATATCAAATGCGACACGAGGTTTTATAAAGCCCTGGCCGACGGAACACGTTCAACCAGCAACATCCTGCTCGGGATGCTTCTCCACGTGATCCTTAAGGTGCTGCAGGTACTGCTCCAACGCTGTTATAGATTAGTCCAGGTTAGTTATAGTAGATGTAGTCCATCCAGTGTACTGAATCGTTTGTGGAATCTGAAAAATAAATGGAAAAGAATGTAAATACTGTGTTTTGTTTGGGAAGGAATATTTTCAGGTTCATCATGGGGTTAACTTGGCCAAAATAGAATTCCCTCGCATTTTGTTACGGCTTCTAAGCAGCTAACAGAGTCATGAACCGATCCTTCACGTGGATTCATAGAAAAGATCCAACCACGCAAACGTGGACGTCGTGTCCTTAAAAGAAGTAAAACATCCATTGAAATCCAACCTGGCAGGACGGCAAAAGTAGCCCCTCGCGATATGCAACACAAAAACGCAAACCCGTTGCGGCCGAATTTCTTAGATTTCGCTTGTGCCAAAATCTGAAGTACTAAGCGAACAGGAACGATCAGCAGGCGGCGCAGTGACGTCACAGGAGCCAAAGTCAGAAATTTTGAAAGTACCATCTCTAGTATAAGAGTGTGGAGCAGACGGTAGAGCAAGGGGGACAAATATGCTAATTTTAATGATGGCCGCCGCCTCCCCTCCTTTTCTTACTTACAGGAAGGGCTTCCCCTTTTACACTCCATGGGGGAGAGGGAGTTATCGATATATCCTACTCATATCGCATAACGGGGATTACTGGGAAAGGCAACAACAACCACATGGGGATCGAGCTGATCCCAACCAATGGGACGAAATCCAGAATTCGATTGGCCGATTTTAAAAAGCGAATTTCTCGGCTATTCCTGAACCGATTTTGGATCTGCACCTACCAAACTACTCGGAAGGACATTCCAGCATTGAATGCTGATTCCGAAATGGTTGCGGCTGCGAAAGGGACATAATATTCGATTTTGAAATCCCACCCACTTGGTGGCCAGCAGCCTTTGTTTACATTTGGACGACGACTTTGGACGCACATAATTTGGCCATTCCTGAACCGATTTTGGATCTGCACCTACCAAACGACGCGGAAGGACATTCTCCGTCGATCTGCAGCAAAAGAATTTGAAATCCGAACAAATGTGCCAATGTTTTTGGTCGGCGAGCAACCTTTGTTTACAATTTTCCAGCCTTTGTTTACATTTGGCCGCCGACTTTAAACGCTCATAATTTGGCTATTCCTGAACCGATGTTGGATCTGCACCTACCAAACGACGCGGAAGGACATTCCCCGTCGATCTGGAGCAAAAGAATTTGCGATCCGACCAACCGTACCAAAAAAAAGTTTAAAAGGCCAGCAACCTTTGTTTACATTTGGACGACGACTTTGGACGCTCATAATTTGGCCATTCCTGCACCGATTTTGGATCTGCACCTACCAAACGACGCGGAAGGACATTCTCCGTCGATCTGCAGCAAAAGAATTTGAAATCCGAACAAATGTGCCAATGTTTTTGGTCGGCGAGCAACCTTTGTTTACAATTTTCCAGCCTTTGTTTACATTTGGCCGCCGACTTTAAACGCTCATAATTTGGCTATTCCTGAACCGATGTTGGATCTGCACCTACCAAACGACGCGGAAGGACATTCCCCGTCGATCTGGAGCAAAAGAATTTGCGATCCGAGCAACCGTACCAAAAAAAAGTTTAAAAGGCCAGCAACCTTTGTTTACATTTGGACGACGACTTTGGACGCTCATAATTTGGCCATTCCTGAACCGATTTTGGATCTGCACCTACCAAACGACGCGGAAGGACATTCCCCGTCGATCTGCAGCAAAAGAAATTGAAATCCGAACAAATGTGCCAAAGTTTTTGGTCGGCGAGAAATCTTTGTTTACATTTTTCCAGCCTTTGTTTACATTTGGCCGCCGACTTTAAACGCTCATAATTTGGCCATTCCTGCACCGATTTTGGATCTGCACCTACCAAACGACTCGGAAGGACATTATCCTTCGATCTGCGTCCACAGGTAAAAAAGCTAAAAAGGCCAGCAACCTTTGTTTACATTTTTCCAGCCTTTGTTTACATTTGGACGACGACTTTGAACGCTCATAATTTGGTCAATTCTTCACCGATTTTGGATCGGCACCTACCAAACGACTCGGAAGGACGTTATTCTTCGATCTGCGTTCACAGTTAAAAAAAGTTGGAACTCGATTTTTGAAAAAATTGTAAGGGGTACCATCACAAAAATTTGCAAAAATCGAAGACAAACTTTTTTTCGACTTTCGAAAACTTTAGATGCAGATTTAAGCTGGGCAAAGTTCTGATTACAAAAAGGTATTCCGTTCCCAAATCGGCTGCGAAATGACCGAATTATTAGCAAAGGAATGTGGAAAAAATCAAGAAAATAAAAACAAAAATAACAGAAAAAAGTTTTGGCCAAAATCCCACATTTTTTGCAACTTTAAAATCGAACCATTTGGCCACTTCGCAACCGATCGCAAAAAGGAATACCATTCCTTAATCAGGACCTAAATAAGCTTCGATCTGCGTCCAGGGTTTTCAAAAACAGAAAAAAAGTTGGAACTCGATTTTTGAAAAAATTGTAAGGGTACCATCACAAAAATTTGCAAAAATCGAAGACAAACTTTTTTTCGACTTTCGAAAACTTTAGATGCAGATTTAAGCTTGGCAAAGTCCTGATTCCAAAAAGGTATTCCGTTTCCAAATCGGCTGCGAAATGGCCGAATTATTAGCAAAGGAGTGTGGAAAAAATCAAGAAAATAAAAACAAAAATAACAGAACAAAGTTTTGGCCAAAATCCCACATTTTTTGCAACTTTAAAATCGAACCATTTGGCCACTTCGCAACCGATCGCAAAAAGGAATACCATTCCTTAATCAGGACATAAATAAGCTTCGATCTGCGTCCAGGGTTTTCAAAAACAAAAAAAAAGTTGAAACTCGATTTTGAAAAAATTGTAAGGGGTACCATCACAAAAATTTGCAAAAATCGAAGACAAACTTTTTTCGACTTTCGAAAACTTTAGATGCAGATTTAAGCTGGGCAAAGTCCTGATTCCAAAAAGGTATTCCGTTCCCAAATCGGCTGCGAAATGACCGAATTATTAGCAAAGGAGTGTGGAAAAAATCAAGAAAATAAAAACAAAAATAACAGAAAAAAGTTTTGGCCAAAATCCCACATTTTTTGCAACTTTAAAAGCAAACCATTTGGCCATTTCGCAACCGATCGCAAAAAGGAATACCATTCCTTAATCAGGACATAAATAAGCTTCGATCTGCGTCCTGGGTTTTCAAAAACAGAAAAAAAGTTGGAACTCGATTTTTGAAAAATTGTAAGGGGTACCATCACAAAAATTTGCAAAAATCGAAGACAAACTTTTTTTCGACTTTCGAAAACTTTAGATGCAGATTTAAGCTGGGCAAAGTCCTGATTCCAAAAAGGTATTCCGTTCCCAAATCGGCTGCGAAATGACCGAATTATTAGCAAAGGAGTGTGGAAAAAATCAAGAAAATAAAAACAAAAATAACAGAAAAAAGTTTTGGCCAAAATCCCACATTTTTTGCAACTTTAAAAGCAAACCATTTGGCCATTTCGCAACCGATCGCAAAAAGGAATACCATTCCTTAATCAGGACATAAATAAGCTTCGATCTGCGTCCTGGGTTTTCAAAAACAGAAAAAAAGTTGGAACTCGATTTTTGAAAAAATTGTAAGGGGTACCATCACAAAAATTTGCAAAAATCGAAGACAAACTTTTTTCGACTTTCGAAAACTTTAGATGCAGATTTAAGCTGGGCAAAGTTCTGATTACAAAAGGTATTCCGTTCCCAAATCGGCTGCGAAATGACCGAATTATTAGCAAAGGAGTGTGGAAAAAATCAAGAAAATAAAAATAAAAATAACAGAAAAAAGTTTTGGCCAAAATCCCACATTTTTTGCAACTTTAAAATCGAACCATTTGGCCACTTCGCAACCGATCGCAAAAAGGAATACTATTCCTTAATCAGGACCTAAATAAGCTTCGATCTGCCTCCAGGGTTTTCAAAAACAGAAAAAAAAGTTGGAACTCGATTTTTGAAAAAATTGTAAGGGGTACCATCACAAAAATTTGCAAAAATCGAAGACAAACTTTTTTTTCGACTTTCGAAAACTTTAGATGCAGATTTAAGCTGGGCAAAGTCCTGATTCCAAAAAGGTATTCCGTTCCCAAATCGGCTGCGAAATGGCCGAATTATTAGCAAAGAAGTGTGGAAAAATCAAGAAAATAAAAACAAAAATAACAGAAAAAGTTTTGGCCAAAATCACACATTTTTTGAAACTTTAAAATCGAACCATTTGGCCACTTCGCAACCGATCGCAAAAAGGAATACTATTCCTTAATCAGGACCTAAATAAGCTTCGATCTGCCTCCAGGGTTTTCAAAAACAGAAAAAAAAGTTGGAACTCGATTTTTGAAAAAATTGTAAGGGGTACCATCACAAAAATTTGCAAAAATCGAAGACAAACTTTTTTTCGACTTTCGAAAACTTTAGATGCAGATTTAAGCTGGGCAAAGTCCTGATTCCAAAAAGGTATTCCGTTCCCAAATCGGCTGCGAAATGACCGAATTATTAGCAAAGGAGTGTGGAAAAAATCAAGAAAATAAAAACAAAAATAACAGAAAAAAGTTTTGGCCAAAATCACACATTTTTTGAAACTTTAAAATCGAACCATTTGGCCACTTCGCAACCGATCGCAAAAAGGAATACTATTCCTTAATCAGGACCTAAATAAGCTTCGATCTGCCTCCAGGGTTTTCAAAAACAGAAAAAAAAGTTGGAACTCGATTTTTGAAAAAATTGTAAGGGGTACCATCACAAAAATTTGCAAAAATCGAAGACAAACTTTTTTCGACTTTCGAAAACTTTAGATGCAGATTTAAGCTGGGCAAAGTCCTGATTCCAAAAAGGTATTCCGTTCCCAAATCGGCTGCGAAATGACCGAATTATTAGCAAAGGAGTGTGGAAAAAATCAAGAAAATAAAAACAAAAATAACAGAACAAAGTTTTGGCCAAAATCACACATTTTTGAAACTTTAAAATCGAACCATTTGGCCACTTCGCAACCGATCGCAAAAAGGAATACCATTCCTTAATCAGGACCTAAATAAGCTTCGATCTGCGTCCAGGGTTTTCAAAAACAAAAAAAAAAGTTGGAACTCGATTTTTGAAAAAATTGTAAGGGGTACCATCACAAAAATTTGCAAAAATCGAAGACAAACTTTTTTTTCGACTTGCGAAAACTTTAGATGCAGATTTAAGCTGGGCAAAGTCCTGATTCCAAAAAGGTATTCCGTTCCCAAATCGGCTGCGAAATGGCCGAATTATTAGCAAATAAGTGTGGAAAAAATCAAGAAAATAAAAACAAAAATAACAGAAAAAAGTTTTGGCCAAAATCACACATTTTTTGAAACTTTAAAATCGAACCATTTGGCCACTTCGCAACCGATCGCAAAAAGGAATACCATTCCTTAATCAGGACCTAAATAAGCTTCGATCTGCGTCCAGGGTTTTCAAAAACAAAAAAAAAAGTTGGAACTCGATTTTTGAAAAAATTGTAAGGGGTACCATCACAAAAATTTGCAAAAATCGAAGACAAACTTTTTTTTCGACTTTCGAAAACTTTAGATGCAGATTTAAGCTGGGCAAAGTCCTGATTCCAAAAAGGTATTCCGTTCCCAAATCGGCTGCGAAATGGCCGAATTATTAGCAAAGGAGTGTGGAAAAAATCAAGAAAATAAAAACAAAAATAACAGAACAAAGTTTTGGCCAAAATCCCACATTTTTTGCAACTTTAAAATCGAACCATTTGGCCACTTCGCAACCGATCGCAAAAAGGAATACCATTCCTTAATCAGGACCTAAATAAGCTTCGATCTGCGTCCAGGGTTTTCAAAAACAAAAAAAAAAGTTGAAACTCGATTTTTGAAAAAATTGTAAGGGGTACCATCACAAAAATTTGCAAAAATCGAGGTCAAACTTTTTGTTCGGCTTTTGAAAACTTTAGATGCAGATTTAAGCAGAAAAATGTCCTGATTTCAAAATGGTATTCCGCTCCCGAATCGGCTGCGAAATGGCCGAAATATTAGCAAAGGAATGTGGAAAAAATCAAGAAAATAAAAACAAAAATAACAGAAAAAGTTTTGGCCAAAATCACACATTTTTTGAAACTTTAAAATCGAACCATTTGGCCACTTCGCAACCGACCGCAAAAAGGAATACCATTCCTTAATCAGGACCTAAATAAGCTTCGATCTGCGTCCAGGGTTTTCAAAAAAAAAAAAAAGTTGGAACTCGATTTTTGAAAAAATTGTAAGGGGTACCATCACAAAAATTTGCAAAAATCGAAGACAAACTTTTTTTCGACTTTCGAAAACTTTAGATGCAGATTTAAGCTGGGCAAAGTCCTGATTCCAAAAAGGTATTCCGTTCCCAAATCGGCTGCGAAATGGCCGAATTATTAGCAAAGAAGTGTGGAAAAAATCAAGAAAATAAAAACAAAAATAACAGAAAAAAGTTTTGGCCAAAATCACACATTTTTTGAAACTTTAAAATCGAACCATTTGGCCACTTCGCAACCGATCGCAAAAAGGAATACCATTCCTTAATCAGGACCTAAATAAGCTTCGATCTGCGTCCAGGGTTTTCAAAAACAAAAAAAAAGTTGGAACTCGATTTTTGAAAAAATTGTAAGGGGTACCATCACAAAAATTTGCAAAAATCGAAGACAAACTTTTTTTTCGACTTGCGAAAACTTTAGATGCAGATTTAAGCTGGGCAAAGTCCTGATTCCAAAAAGGTATTCCGTTCCCAAATCGGCTGCGAAATGGCCGAATTATTAGCAAATAAGTGTGGAAAAAATCAAGAAAATAAAAACAAAAATAACAGAAAAAAGTTTTGGCCAAAATCACACATTTTTTGAAACTTTAAAATCGAACCATTTGGCCACTTCGCAACCGATCGCAAAAAGGAATACCATTCCTTAATCAGGACCTAAATAAGCTTCGATCTGCGTCCAGGGTTTTCAAAAACAAAAAAAAAAGTTGAAACTCGATTTTTGAAAAAATTGTAAGGGGTACCATCACAAAAATTTGCAAAAATCGAGGTCAAACTTTTTGTTCGGCTTTTGAAAACTTTAGATGCAGATTTAAGCAGAAAAATGTCCTGATTTCAAAATGGTATTCCGCTCCCGAATCGGCTGCGAAATGGCCGAAATATTAGCAAAGGAATGTGGAAAAAATCAAGAAAATAAAAACAAAAATAACAGAAAAAAGTTTTGGCCAAAATCACACATTTTTTGAAACTTTAAAATCGAACCATTTGGCCACTTCGCAACCGACCGCAAAAAGGAATACCATTCCTTAATCAGGACCTAAATAAGCTTCGATCTGCGTCCAGGGTTTTCAAAAACAAAAAAAAAAGTTGGAACTCGATTTTTGAAAAAATTGTAAGGGGTACCATCACAAAAATTTGCAAAAATCGAAGACAAACTTTTTTTTTCGACTTTCGAAAACTTTAGATGCAGATTTAAGCTGGGCAAAGTTCTGATTACAAAAAGGTATTCCGTTCCCAAATCGGCTGCGAAATGACCGAATTATTAGCAAAGGAATGTGGAAAAAATCAAGAAAATAAAAACAAAAATAACAGAAAAAGTTTTGGCCAAAATCCCACATTTTTTGCAACTTTAAAATCGAACCATTTGGCCACTTCGCAACCGATCGCAAAAAGGAATACCATTCCTTAATCAGGACCTAAATAAGCTTCGATCTGCGTCCAGGGTTTTCAAAAACAAAAAAAAAGTTGGAACTCGATTTTTGAAAAAATTGTAAGGGGTACCATCACAAAAATTTGCAAAAATCGAAGACAAACTTTTTTTTCGACTTTCGAAAACTTTAGATGCAGATTTAAGCTGGGCAAAGTCCTGATTCCAAAAGGTATTCCGTTCCCAAATCGGCTGCGAAATGACCGAATTATTAGCAAAGGAGTGTGGAAAAAATCAAGAAAATAAAAACAAAAATAACAGAACAAAGTTTTGGCCAAAATCACACATTTTTTGAAACTTTAAAATCGAACCATTTGGCCACTTCGCAACCGATCGCAAAAAGGAATACCATTCCTTAATCAGGACCTAAATAAGCTTCGATCTGCGTCCAGGGTTTTCAAAAACAAAAAAAAAGTTGGAACTCGATTTTTGAAAAAATTGTAAGGGGTACCATCACAAAAATTTGCAAAAATCGAAGACAAACTTTTTTTTCGACTTTCGAAAACTTTAGATGCAGATTTAAGCTGGGCAAAGTTCTGATTACAAAAAGGTATTCCGTTCCCAAATCGGCTGCGAAATGACCGAATTATTAGCAAAGGAATGTGGAAAAAATCAAGAAAATAAAAACAAAAATAACAGAAAAAAGTTTTGGCCAAAATCCCACATTTTTTGCAACTTTAAAATCGAACCATTTGGCCACTTCGCAACCGATCGCAAAAAGGAATACCATTCCTTAATCAGGACCTAAATAAGCTTCGATCTGCGTCCAGGGTTTTCAAAAACAGAAAAAAAGTTGGAACTCGATTTTGAAAAAATTGTAAGGGGTACCATCACAAAAATTTGCAAAAATCGAAGACAAGTACCATCACAAAAATTTGCAAAAATCGAAGACAAACTTTTTTTTCGACTTTCGAAAACTTTAGATGCAGATTTAAGCTGGGCAAAGTCCTGATTCCAAAAAGGTATTCCGTTCCCAAATCGGCTGCGAAATGACCGAATTATTAGCAAAGGAGTGTGGAAAAAATCAAGAAAATAAAAACAAAAATAACAGAACAAAGTTTTGGCCAAAATCACACATTTTTGAAACTTTAAAATCGAACCATTTGGCCACTTCGCAACCGATCGCAAAAAGGAATACCATTCCTTAATCAGGACCTAAATAAGCTTCGATCTGCGTCCAGGGTTTTCAAAAACAAAAAAAAGTTGGAACTCGATTTTTGAAAAAATTGTAAGGGGTACCATCACAAAAATTTGCAAAAATCGAAGACAAACTTTTTTCGACTTTCGAAAACTTTAGATGCAGATTTAAGCTGGGCAAAGTTCTGATTACAAAAAGGTATTCCGTTCCCAAATCGGCTGCGAAATGACCGAATTATTAGCAAAGGAATGTGGAAAAAATCAAGAAAATAAAAACAAAAATAACAGAAAAAAGTTTTGGCCAAAATCCCACATTTTTTGCAACTTTAAAATCGAACCATTTGGCCACTTCGCAACCGATCGCAAAAAGGAATACCATTCCTTAATCAGGACCTAAATAAGCTTCGATCTGCGTCCAGGGTTTTCAAAAACAGAAAAAAAAGTTGGAACTCGATTTTTGAAAAAATTGTAAGGGGTACCATCACAAAAATTTGCAAAAATCGAGGTCAAACTTTTTGTTCGGCTTTTGAAAACTTTAGATGCAGATTTAAGCAGAAAAATGTCCTGATTTCAAAATGGTATTCCGTTTCCAAATCGGCTGCGAAATGGCCGAAATATTCGCAAAGGAATGTGGAAAAAATCAGGAAAATAAAAACAAAAATAACAGAACAAAGTTTTGGCCAAAATCCCACATTTTTTGCAACTTTAAAATCGAACCATTTGGCCACTTCGCAACCGATCGCAAAAGGAATACCATTCCTTAATCAGGACCTAAATAAGCTTCGATCTGCGTCCAGGGTTTTCAAAACAAAAAAAAAGTTGGAACTCGATTTTTGAAAAAATTGTAAGGGGTACCATCACAAAAATTTGCAAAAATCGAGGTCAAACTTTTTGTTCGGCTTTGAAAACTTTAGATGCAGATTTAAGCAGAAAAATGTCCTGATTTCAAAATGGTATTCCGCTCCCGAATCGGCTGCGAAATGGCCGAAATATTAGCAAAGGAATGTGGAAAAAATCAAGAAAATAAAAACAAAAATAACAGAAAAAAGTTTTGGCCAAAATCCCACATTTTTTGCAACTTTAAAAGCAAACCATTTGGCCATTTCGCAACCGATCGCAAAAAGGAATACCATTCCTTAATCAGGACATAAATAAGCTTCGATCTGCGTCCAGGGTTTTCAAAAACAGAAAAAAAGTTGGAACTCGATTTTTGAAAAAATTGTAAGGGGTACCATCACAAAAATTTGCAAAAATCGAAGACAAACTTTTTTCGACTTTCGAAAACTTTAGATGCAGATTTAAGCTGGGCAAAGTCCTGATTCCAAATAGGTATTCCGTTCCCAAATCGGCTGCGAAATGGCCGAATTATTAGCAAAGGAATGTGGAAAAAATCAAGAAAATAAAAACAAAAATAACAGAAAAAAGTTTTGGCCAAAATCCCACATTTTTTGCAACTTTAAAATCGAACCATTTGGCCACTTCGCAACCGATCGCAAAAAGGAATACCATTCCTTAATCAGGACCTAAATAAGCTTCGATCTGCGTCCAGGGTTTTCAAAAACAGAAAAAAAGTTGGAACTCGATTTTTGAAAAAATTTTAAGGGGTACCATCACAAAAATTTGCAAAAATCGAAGACAAACTTTTTTTCGACTTTCGAAAACTTTAGATGCAGATTTAAGCTGGGCAAAGTCCTGATTCCAAAAAGGTATTCCGTTCCCAAATCGGCTGCGAAATGGCCGAATTATTAGCAAAGGAATGTGGAAAAAATCAAGAAAATAAAAACAAAAATAACAGAAAAAGTTTTGGCCAAAATCCTACATTTTTGCAACTTTAAAATCGAACCATTTGGCCACTTCGCAACCGATCGCAAAAAGGAATACCATTCCTTAATCAGGACCTAAATAAGCTTCGATCTGCGTCCAGGGTTTTCAAAAACAGAAAAAAAATTTGGATCTCGATTTTTGAAAAAATTGTAAGGGGTACCATCACAAAAATTTGCAAAAATCGAGGTCAAACTTTTTGTTCGGCTTTTGAAAACTTTAGATGCAGATTTAAGCAGAAAAATGTCCTGATTTCAAAATGGTATTCCGTTTCCAAATCGGCTGCGAAATGGCCGAAATATTCGCAAAGGAATGTGGAAAAAATCAGGAAAATAAAAACAAAAATAACAGAAAAAAGTTTTGGCCAAAATCCCACATTTTTTGCAACTTTAAAAGCAAACCATTTGGCCATTTCGCAACCGATCGCAAAAAGGAATACCATTCCTTAATCAGGACATAAATAAGCTTCGATCTGCGTCCTGGGTTTTCAAAAACAGAAAAAAAAGTTGGAACTCGATTTTTGAAAAAATTGTAAGGGGTACCATCACAAAATTTTTCAAAAATCGAGATTTTATTTTTTGTTTGGCTTTTGAAAACTTCAGATGCAGATTGAAGCAGAGAAATGTCCTGATTCCAGAAAGGTATTCCACTCCCGGATCGGCTGCGAAATGGCCATAATATTCGCAAAAGAATGTGTAAAAAATCGAAAAAATAGAAACAAAAATAACAGATAAAAATGTTGTCCCCAACTTTTTTTAGCTGAGGACGTAGATCGAAGGTTGATGTCCTTCCGAGTCGTTTGGTAGGTGCAGATCCAAAATCGGTGAAGAATTGGCCAAATTATGAGCGTTCAAATTCGTCGTCCAAATGTAAGCAACGGCTGGAAAAATGTAAACAAAGGTTGCTGGCCTTTTTAACTTTTTTAACTGTTGACGCAGATCGAAGGATAATGCCCTTCCGTGTCGTTTGGTAGGTGCAGATCCAAAATCGGTGAAGAATTGACCAAATTATGAGCGTTCAAAGTTGTCGTCCAAATGTAAACAAAGGCTGGAAAAATGTAAGCAAAGGTTGCTGGCCTTTTTAGCTTTTTTAACTGTGCACGCAGATCGAAGGATAATGTCCTTCCGAGTCGTTTGGTAGGTGCAGATCCAAAATCGGTGCAGGAATGGCCAAATTATGAGCGTCCAAAGTCGTCGTCCAAATGTAAACAAAGGTTGCTGGCCTTTTAAACTTTTTTTTGGTACGGTTGCTCGGATCTCAAATTCTTTTGCTGCAGATCGACGGGGAATGTCCTTCCGCGTGTTTGGTAGGTGCAGATCCAAAATCGGTTCAGGAATAGCCAAATTATGAGCGTTTAAAGTCGTCGGCCAAATGTAAACAAAGGCTGCTGGCCACCACGTGGGTGGGATTTCAAAATCGAATATTATGTCCCTTTCGCAGCCGCAACCATTTCGGAATCAGCATTCAATGCTGGAATGTCCTTCCGAGTAGTTTGGTAGGTGCAGATCCAAAATCGGTTCAGGAATAGCCGAGAAATTCGCTTTTTAAAATCGGCCAATCGAATTCTGGATTTCGTCCCATTGGTTGGGATCAGCTCGATCCCCATGTGGTTGTTGTTGCCTTTCCCAGTAATCCCCGTTATGCGATATGAGTAGGATATATCGATAACTCCCTCTCCCCCATGGAGTGTAAAAGGGGAAGCCCTTCCTGTAAGTAAGAAAAGGAGGGGAGGCGGCGGCCATCATTAAAATTAGCATATTTGTCCCCCTTGCTCTACCGTCTGCTCCACACTCTTATACTAGAGATGGTACTTTCAAAATTTCTGACTTTGGCTCCTGTGACGTCACTGCGCCGCCTGCTGATCGTTCCTGTTCGCTTAGTACTTCAGATTTTGGCACAAGCGAAATCTAAGAAATTCGGCCGCAACGGGTTTGCGTTTTTGTGTTGCATATCGCGAGGGGCTACTTTTGCCGTCCTGCCAGGTTGGATTTCAATGGATGTTTTACTTCTTTTAAGGACACGACGTCCACGTTTGCGTGGTTGGATCTTTTCTATGAATCCACGTGAAGGATCGGTTCATGACTCTGTTAGCTGCTTAGAAGCCGTAACAAAATGCGAGGGAATTCTATTTTGGCCAAGTTAACCCCATGATGAACCTGAAAATATTCCTTCCCAAACAAAACACAGTATTTACATTCTTTTCCATTTATTTTTCAGATTCCACAAACGATTCAGTACACTGGATGGACTACATCTACTATAACTAACCTGGACTAATCTATAACAGCGTTGGAGCAGTACCTGCAGCACCTTAAGGATCACGTGGAGAAGCATCCCGAGCAGGATGTTGCTGGTTGAACGTGTTCCGTCGGCCAGGGCTTTATAAAACCTCGTGTCGCATTTGATATCCTTTGTCGCAGTCCTGGGGAGTAGAATGGAGGGGATTTGAGACTGCAGAGAAGGAGCGACCGTAACTACTGGGCGCGGAGATGTTCCAGCCATTGATCTCTTGGATGTGGACGAGTGCCTGCGAGACATGGGCCTCCTTCGATGCGACATTTGGAGCAACTGCATCGCCGCCAATTACTCCCACCTTCCCAATCAAAACACAATGTTTATGCTTTCACATATTTATTTTAATTTTTCAGATATCACAAATGAAAACCTGGACTACAACAACTTCAACTAATCGGAAAAAGGATACTCGGAAGAATGCACGGCTGCTGACCCGATGGTCCCAGTTCCAGGAGCAATGTCGACAAAGGGAAGCTAAAGATCCTCTCTTGGTTGTAAGAGATTATTCTGCGGCGATCCTCTTGAGTCGATGTGCTGCATTTGGTTCAATCCCAGTCACCTGTGAATTGGAAACTATGGTGAGCTTGAAACAGTATTTTATTTTCTTTAAAAAGTTTCTTACCTTCCCATGAACTTATCTTTCAGGATTTTATATGTGTCCGCATCATGAAGGGACGATCATCCTGGAGTCTTGAGGCTGGTGAATGCTGGAGGATGCTGGAGGATGCTGGTGGATGCTGAAGGATGCTGGAGGATGTTGGTGGTTGCTGGTGGATGCTGGAGGATGCTGGAGGATGCTGGAGGATGCTGGAGGATGCTGGAGGATGCTGGAAGATGCTGCAGGTCTATCAAGCAGACGCAGAAACAATTAATAAAACTTTGTAAACTGTTTGAAAGAATAAATACAAATATTTAAACTGTGTGTTTTATTTAAGGGGAAACATTTTTAGGTACCACGTGGGTCTAACTTGGCCAACATCGGTTGCGAAATTTCCAAGATATGCGCCTAACCCGTTTAAACCTCATTGATCGAAGTTACCAAAATTGGTATCGGCCTTTTGCCAGAATCTGTAATTTCCGTAAACTGTTTCTGATGTGTCCCGGCCATTTCGCGGCCGATTTGGGAACGGAATACCTATTTGGAATCAGGACTTTGCCCAGCTTAAATGTGCATCTAAAAATTTCAAAAATCGAAAAAAAAGTATGTCTTTGATTTTTGCAAATTTTTGTGATACAATTTTTTCAAAAATCGAGTTTCAATTTTTTTTTTTGTTTTTGAAAACCCTGGACGCAGATCGAAGCTTATTTAGGTCCTGATTAAGGAATGGTATTCCTTTTGCGATCGGTTGCAAAATGGCCAAATGGTTTGCTTTTAAAGTTGCAAAAAATGTGGGATTTTGGCCAAAACTTTTTCTGTTATTTTTGTTTTTATTTTCTTGATTTTTTCCACACTTCTTTGCTAATAATTCGGCCATTTCGCAGCCGATTTGGGAACGGAATACCTTTTTGGAATCAGGACTTTGCCCAGCTTAAATCTGCATCTAAAGTTTTCGAAAGTCGAAAAAAAAAGTTTGTCTTCGATTTTTGCAAATTTTTGTGATGGTACCCTTACAATTTTTTAAAAATCGAGTTCCAACTTTTTTTTGTTTTTGAAAACCCTGGACGCAGATCGAAGCTTATTTAGGTCCTGATTAAGGAATGGTATTCCTTTTTGCGATCGGTTGCGAAGTGGCCAAATGGTTCGATTTTAAAGTTGCAAAAAATGTGGGATTTTGGCCAAAACTTTGTTCTGTTATTTTTGTTTTTATTTTCTTGATTTTTTCCACATTCCTTTGCTAATAATTCGGTCATTTCGCAGCCGATTTGGGAACGGAATACCTTTTTGTAATCAGAACTTTGCCCAGCTTAAATCTGCATCTAAAGTTTTCGAAAGTCGAAAAAAAAGTTTGTCTTCGATTTTTGCAAATTTTTGTGATGGTACCCCTTACAATTTTTTCAAAAATCGAGTTCCAACTTTTTTTTTGTTTTTGAAAACCCTGGACGCAGATCGAAGCTTATTTAGGTCCTGATTAAGGAATGGTATTCCTTTTTGCGATCGGTTGCGAAGTGGCCAAATGGTTCGATTTTAAAGTTTCAAAAAATGTGGGATTTTGGCCAAAACTTTGTTCTGTTATTTTTGTTTTTATTTTCTTGATTTTTTCCACACTCCTTTGCTAATAATTCGGCCATTTCGCAGCCGATTTGGAAACGGAATACCTTTTTGGAATCAGGACTTTGCCCAGCTTAAATCTGCATCTAAAGTTTTCGAAAGTCGAAAAAAAGTTTGTCTTCGATTTTTGCAAATTTTTGTGATGGTACCCCTTACAATTTTTTCAAAATCGAGTTCCAACTTTTTTTTGTTTTTGAAAACCCTGGACGCAGATCGAAGCTTATTTAGGTCCTGATTAAGGAATGGTATTCCTTTTGCGATCGGTTGCGAAGTGGCCAAATGGTTCGATTTTAAAGTTTCAAAAAATGTGGGATTTTGGCCAAAACTTTGTTCTGTTATTTTGTTTTTATTTTCTTGATTTTTTCCACACTCCTTTGCTAATAATTCGGCCATTTCGCAGCCGATTTGGAAACGGAATACCTTTTTGGAATCAGGACTTTGCCCAGCTTAAATCTGCATCTAAAGTTTTCGAAAGTCGAAAAAAGTTTGTCTTCGATTTTTGCAAATTTTTGTGATGGTACCCCTTACAATTTTTTCAAAAATCGAGTTCCAACTTTTTTTTTGTTTTTGAAAACCCTGGACGCAGATCGAAGCTTATTTAGGTCCTGATTAAGGAATGGTATTCCTTTTTGCGATCGGTTGCGAAGTGGCCAAATGGTTCGATTTTAAAGTTTCAAAAAATGTGTGATTTTGGCCAAAACTTTTTCTGTTATTTTTGTTTTTATTTTCTTGATTTTTTCCACACTTATTTGCTAATAATTCGGCCATTTCGCAGCCGATTTGGGAACGGAATACCTTTTTGGAATCAGGACTTTGCCCAGCTTAAATCTGCATCTAAAGTTTTCGAAAGTCGAAAAAAAGTTTGTCTTCGATTTTTGCAAATTTTTGTGATGGTACCCCTTACAATTTTTTCAAAATCGAGTTCCAACTTTTTTTTGTTTTTGAAAACCCTGGACGCAGATCGAAGCTTATTTAGGTCCTGATTAAGGAATGGTATTCCTTTTGCGATCGGTTGCGAAGTGGCCAAATGGTTCGATTTTAAAGTTTCAAAAAATGTGTGATTTTGGCCAAAACTTTGTTCTGTTATTTTTGTTTTTATTTTCTTGATTTTTTCCACACTCCTTTGCTAATAATTCGGTCATTTCGCAGCCGATTTGGGAACGGAATACCTTTTGGAATCAGGACTTTGCCCAGCTTAAATCTGCATCTAAAGTTTTCGAAAGTCGAAAAAAAGTTTGTCTTCGATTTTTGCAAATTTTTGTGATGGTACCCCTTACAATTTTTTCAAAAATCGAGTTCCAACTTTTTTTTCTGTTTTTGAAAACCCTGGACGCAGATCGAAGCTTATTTAGGTCCTGATTAAGGAATGGTATTCCTTTTTGAGATCGGTTGCGAAGTGGCCAAATGGTTCGATTTTAAAGTTGCAAAAAATGTGGGATTTTGGCCAAAACTTTTTCTGTTATTTTTGTTTTTATTTTCTTGATTTTTTCCACATTCCTTTGCTAATAATTCGGTCATTTCGCAGCCGATTTGGGAACGGAATACCTTTTTGTAATCAGAACTTTGCCCAGCTTAAATCTGCATCTAAAGTTTTCGAAAGTCGAAAAAAAAGTTTGTCTTCGATTTTTGCAAATTTTTGTGATGGTACCCCTTACAATTTTTTCAAAATCGAGTTCCAACTTTTTTTGTTTTTGAAAACCCTGGACGCAGATCGAAGCTTATTTAGGTCCTGATTAAGGAATGGTATTCCTTTTGCGATCGGTTGCGAAGTGGCCAAATGGTTCGATTTTAAAGTTTCAAAAAATGTGTGATTTTGGCCAAAACTTTGTTCTGTTATTTTTGTTTTTATTTTCTTGATTTTTTCCACACTCCTTTGCCAATAATTCGGTCATTTCGCAGCCGATTTGGGAACGGAATACCTTTTTGGAATCAGGACTTTGCCCAGCTTAAATCTGCATCTAAAGTTTTCGAAAGTCGAAAAAAAGTTTGTCTTCGATTTTTGCAAATTTTTGTGATACAATTTTTCAAAAATCGAGTTTCAACTTTTTTTTTGTTTTTGAAAACCCTGGACGCAGATCGAAGCTTATTTAGGTCCTGATTAAGGAATGGTATTCCTTTTTGCGATCGGTTGCGAAGTGGCCAAATGGTTCGATTTTAAAGTTGCAAAAAATGTGGGATTTTGGCCAAAACTTTTTTCTGTTATTTTTGTTTTTATTTTCTTGATTTTTTCCACACTCCTTTGCTAATAATTCGGCCATTTCGCAGCCGATTTGGGAACGGAATACCTTTTGGAATCAGGACTTTGCCCAGCTTAAATCTGCATCTAAAGTTTTCGAAAGTCGAAAAAAAGTTTGTCTTCGATTTTTGCAAATTTTTGTGATGGTACCCCTTACAATTTTTCAAAAATCAAGTTTCAACTTTTTTTTTGTTTTTGAAAACCCTGGACGCAGCTCGAAGCTTATTTAGGTCCTGATTAAGGAATGGTATTCCTTTTGCGATCGGTTGCGAAGTGGCCAAATGGTTCGATTTTAAAGTTGCAAAAAATGTGGGATTTTGGCCAAAACTTTTTTCTGTTATTTTTGTTTTTATTTTCTTGATTTTTTCCACACTCCTTTGCTAATAATTCGGCCATTTCGCAGCCGATTTGGGAACGGAATACCTTTTTGGAATCAGGACTTTGCCCAGCTTAAATCTGCATCTAAAGTTTTCAAAAGCCGAACAAAAAGTTTGACCTCGATTTTTGCAAATTTTTGTGATGGTACCCCTTACAATTTTTTCAAAATCGAGTTTCAACTTTTTTTTGTTTTTGAAAACCCTGGACGCAGATCGAAGCTTATTTAGGTCCTGATTAAGGAATGGTATTCCTTTTTGCGATCGGTTGCGAAGTGGCCAAATGGTTCGATTTTAAAGTTGCAAAAAATGTGGGATTTTGGCCAAAACTTTGTTCTGTTATTTTTGTTTTTATTTTCTTGATTTTTTCCACACTCCTTTGCTAATAATTCGGCCATTTCGCAGCCGATTTGGGAACGGAATACCTTTTTGGAATCAGGACTTTGCCCAGCTTAAATCTGCATCTAAAGTTTTCGAAAGTCGAAAAAAGTTTGTCTTCGATTTTTGCAAATTTTTGTGATGGTACCCCTTACAATTTTTTCAAAAATCAAGTTTCAACTTTTTTTTTTGTTTTTGAAAACCCTGGACGCAGCTCGAAGCTTATTTAGGTCCTGATTAAGGAATGGTATTCCTTTTTGCGATCGGTTGCGAAGTGGCCAAATGGTTCGATTTTAAAGTTGCAAAAAATGTGGGATTTTGGCCAAAACTTTGTTCTGTTATTTTTGTTTTTATTTTCCTGATTTTTTCCACATTCCTTTGCGAATATTTCGGCCATTTCGCAGCCGATTTGGAAACGGAATACCATTTTGAAATCAGGACATTTTTCTGCTTAAATCTGCATCTAAAGTTTTCAAAAGCCGAACAAAAAGTTTGACCTCGATTTTTGCAAATTTTTGTGATGGTACCCCTTACAATTTTTTCAAAAATCGAGTTTCAACTTTTTTTTTGTTTTTGAAAACCCTGGACGCAGATCGAAGCTTATTTAGGTCCTGATTAAGGAATGGTATTCCTTTTTGCGATCGGTTGCGAAGTGGCCAAATGGTTCGATTTTAAAGTTGCAAAAATGTGGGATTTTGGCCAAAACTTTGTTCTGTTATTTTTGTTTTTATTTTCTTGATTTTTTCCACACTCCTTTGCTAATAATTCGGCCATTTCGCAGCCGATTTGGAAACGGAATACCTTTTTGGAATCAGGACTTTGCCCAGCTTAAATCTGCATCTAAAGTTTTCGAAAGTCGAAAAAAAGTTTGTCTTCGATTTTTGCAAATTTTTGTGATGGTACCCCTTACAATTTTTTCAAAATCGAGTTCCAACTTTTTTTTTTGTTTTTGAAAACCCTGGACGCAGATCGAAGCTTATTTAGGTCCTGATTAAGGAATGGTATTCCTTTTTGCGATCGGTTGCGAAGTGGCCAAATGGTTCGATTTTAAAGTTTCAAAAAATGTGTGATTTTGGCCAAAACTTTTTCTGTTATTTTTGTTTTTATTTTCTTGATTTTTTCCACATTCCTTTGCTAATAATTCGGCCATTTCGCAGCCGATTTGGGAACGGAATACCTATTTGGAATCAGGACTTTGCCCAGCTTAAATCTGCATCTAAAGTTTTCGAAAGTCGAAAAAAAGTTTGTCTTCGATTTTTGCAAATTTTTGTGATGGTACCCCTTACAATTTTTTCAAAAATCGAGTTCCAACTTTTTTTCTGTTTTTGAAAACCCTGGACGCAGATCGAAGCTTATTTATGTCCTGATTAAGGAATGGTATTCCTTTTTGCGATCGGTTGCGAAATGGCCAAATGGTTTGCTTTTAAAGTTGCAAAAAATGTGGGATTTTGGCCAAAACTTTTTTCTGTTATTTTTGTTTTTATTTTCTTGATTTTTTCCACATTCCTTTGCTAATATTTCGGCCATTTCGCAGCCGATTCGGGAGCGGAATACCATTTTGAAATCAGGACATTTTTCTGCTTAAATCTGCATCTAAAGTTTTCAAAAGCCGAACAAAAAGTTTGACCTCGATTTTTGCAAATTTTTGTGATGGTACCCCTTACAATTTTTTCAAAAATCGAGTTTCAACTTTTTTTTTTGTTTTTGAAAACCCTGGACGCAGATCGAAGCTTATTTAGGTCCTGATTAAGGAATGGTATTCCTTTTGCGATCGGTTGCGAAGTGGCCAAATGGTTCGATTTTAAAGTTGCAAAAAATGTGGGATTTTGGCCAAAACTTTTTCTGTTATTTTTGTTTTTATTTTCTTGATTTTTTCCACACTTCTTTGCTAATAATTCGGCCATTTCGCAGCCGATTTGGGAACGGAATACCTTTTTGGAATCAGGACTTTGCCCAGCTTAAATCTGCATCTAAAGTTTTCGAAAGTCGAAAAAAAGTTTGTCTTCGATTTTTGCAAATTTTTGTGATGGTACCCCTTACAATTTTTTCAAAATCGAGTTCCAACTTTTTTTTTGTTTTTGAAAACCCTGGACGCAGATCGAAGCTTATTTAGGTCCTGATTAAGGAATGGTATTCCTTTTTGCGATCGGTTGCGAAGTGGCCAAATGGTTCGATTTTAAAGTTGCAAAAAATGTGGGATTTTGGCCAAAACTTTGTTCTGTTATTTTTGTTTTTATTTTCTTGATTTTTTCCACACTCCTTTGCTAATAATTCGGTCATTTCGCAGCCGATTTGGGAACGGAATACCTTTTTGTAATCAGGACTTTGCCCAGCTTAAATGTGCATCTAAAAATTTCAAAAATCGAAAAAAAAGTATGTCTTTGATTTTTGCAAATTTTTGTGATACAATTTTTTCAAAAATCGAGTTTCAACTTTTTTTTTGTTTTTGAAAACCCTGGACGCAGATCGAAGCTTATTTAGGTCCTGATTAAGGAATGGTATTCCTTTTTGCGATCGGTTGCGAAGTGGCCAAATGGTTCGATTTTAAAGTTGCAAAAAATGTGGGATTTTGGCCAAAACTTTTTCTGTTATTTTTGTTTTTATTTTCTTGATTTTTTCCACACTTCTTTGCTAATAATTCGGCCATTTCGCAGCCGATTTGGGAACGGAATACCTTTTTGGAATCAGGACTTTGCCCAGCTTAAATCTGCATCTAAAGTTTTCGAAAGTCGAAAAAAAGTTAGTCTTCGATTTTTGCAAATTTTTGTGATGGTACCCCTTACAATTTTTTCAAAAATCGAGATCCAAATTTTTTTCTGTTTTTGAAAACCCTGGACGCAGATCGAAGCTTATTTAGGTCCTGATTAAGGAATGGTATTCCTTTTTGCGATCGGTTGCGAAGTGGCCAAATAGTTCGATTTTAAAGTTTCAAAAATGTGTGATTTTGGCCAAAACTTTTTTCTGTTATTTTTGTTTTTATTTTCTTGATTTTTTCCACACTTCTTTGCTAATAATTCGGCCATTTCGCAGCCGATTTGGGAACGGAATACCTTTTTGGAATCAGGACTTTGCCCAGCTTAAATCTGCATCTAAAGTTTTCGAAAGTCGAAAAAAAGTTTGTCTTCGATTTTTGCAAATTTTTGTGATGGTACCCTTACAATTTTTTCAAAAATCGAGTTCCAACTTTTTTTTGTTTTTGAAAACCCTGGACGCAGATCGAAGCTTATTTAGGTCCTGATTAAGGAATGGTATTCCTTTTTGCGATCGGTTGCGAAGTGGCCAAATGGTTCGATTTTAAAGTTGCAAAAAATGTGGGATTTTGGCCAAAACTTTTTTCTGTTATTTTTGTTTTTATTTTCTTGATTTTTTTCCACACTCCTTTGCTAATAATTCGGCCATTTCGCAGCCGATTTGGGAACGGAATACCTTTTTGGAATCAGGACTTTGCCCAGCTTAAATCTGCATCTAAAGTTTTCGAAAGTCGAAAAAAAAGTTAGTCTTCGATTTTTGCAAATTTTTGTGATGGTACCCCTTACAATTTTTTCAAAAATCGAGATCCAAATTTTTTTTCTGTTTTTGAAAACCCTGGACGCAGATCGAAGCTTATTTAGGTCCTGATTAAGGAATGGTATTCCTTTTTGCGATCGGTTGCGAAGTGGCCAAATAGTTCGATTTTAAAGTTTCAAAAAATGTGTGATTTTGGCCAAAACTTTTTCTGTTATTTTTGTTTTTATTTTCTTGATTTTTTCCACATTCCTTTGCTAATAATTCGGCCATTTCGCAGCCGATTTGGGAACGGAATACCTTTTTGGAATCAGGACTTTGCCCAGCTTAAATCTGCATCTAAAGTTTTCGAAAGTCGAAAAAAAGTTTGTCTTCGATTTTTGCAAATTTTGTGATGGTACCCCTTACAATTTTTTCAAAAATCGAGTTCCAACTTTTTTTTTGTTTTTGAAAACCCTGGACGCAGATCGAAGCTTATTTAGGTCCTGATTAAGGAATGGTATTCCTTTTTGCGATCGGTTGCGAAGTGGCCAAATGGTTCGATTTTAAAGTTGCAAAAAATGTGGGATTTTGGCCAAAACTTTTTCTGTTATTTTTGTTTTTATTTTCTTGATTTTTTCCACACTTCTTTGCTAATAATTCGGCCATTTCGCAGCCGATTTGGGAACGGAATACCTTTTTGGAATCAGGACTTTGCCCAGCTTAAATCTGCATCTAAAGTTTTCGAAAGTCGAAAAAAAGTTTGTCTTCGATTTTTGCAAATTTTTGTGATGGTACCCCTTACAATTTTTTCAAAAATCGAGTTCCAACTTTTTTTTTGTTTTTGAAAACCCTGGACGCAGATCGAAGCTTATTTAGGTCCTGATTAAGGAATGGTATTCCTTTTTGCGATCGGTTGCGAAGTGGCCAAATGGTTCGATTTTAAAGTTGCAAAAAATGTGGGATTTTGGCCAAAACTTTTTTCTGTTATTTTTGTTTTTATTTTCTTGATTTTTTCCACACTCCTTTGCTAATAATTCGGCCATTTCGCAGCCGATTTGGGAACGGAATACCTTTTTGGAATCAGGACTTTGCCCAGCTTAAATCTGCATCTAAAGTTTTCGAAAGTCGAAAAAAAGTTTGTCTTCGATTTTTGCAAATTTTTGTGATGGTACCCCTTACAATTTTTTCAAAAATCAAGTTTCAACTTTTTTTTGTTTTTGAAAACCCTGGACGCAGCTCGAAGCTTATTTAGGTCCTGATTAAGGAATGGTATTCCTTTTGCGATCGGTTGCGAAGTGGCCAAATGGTTCGATTTTAAAGTTGCAAAAAATGTGGGATTTTGGCCAAAACTTTTTTCTGTTATTTTTGTTTTTATTTTCTTGATTTTTTCCACACTCCTTTGCTAATAATTCGGCCATTTCGCAGCCGATTTGGGAACGGAATACCTTTTTGGAATCAGGACTTTGCCCAGCTTAAATCTGCATCTAAAGTTTTCGAAAGTCGAAAAAAAAGTTTGTCTTCGATTTTTGCAAATTACAATTTTTTCAAAAATCAAGTTTCAACTTTTTTTTTTGTTTTTGAAAACCCTGGACGCAGATCGAAGCTTATTTAGGTCCTGATTAAGGAATGGTATTCCTTTTTGCGATCGGTTGCGAAGTGGCCAAATGGTTCGATTTTAAAGTTGCAAAAAATGTGGGATTTTGGCCAAAACTTTGTTCTGTTATTTTTGTTTTTATTTTCTTGATTTTTTCCACACTCCTTTGCTAATAATTCGGTCATTTCGCAGCCGATTTGGGAACGGAATACCTTTTTGTAATCAGGACTTTGCCCAGCTTAAATGTGCATCTAAAAATTTCAAAAATCGAAAAAAAGTATGTCTTTGATTTTTGCAAATTTTTGTGATACAATTTTTTAAAAATCGAGTTTCAACTTTTTTTTTTGTTTTGAAAACCCTGGACGCAGATCGAAGCTTATTTAGGTCCTGATTAAGGAATGGTATTCCTTTTTGCGATCGGTTGCGAAGTGGCCAAATGGTTCGATTTTAAAGTTGCAAAAAATGTGGGATTTTGGCCAAAACTTTTTTCTGTTATTTTTGTTTTTATTTTCTTGATTTTTTCCACACTTCTTTGCTAATAATTCGGCCATTTCGCAGCCGATTTGGGAACGGAATACCTTTTTGGAATCAGGACTTTGCCCAGCTTAAATCTGCATCTAAAGTTTTCGAAAGTCGAAAAAAAAGTTAGTCTTCGATTTTTGCAAATTTTTGTGATGGTACCCCTTACAATTTTTTCAAAAATCGAGATCCAAATTTTTTTTCTGTTTTTGAAAACCCTGGACGCAGATCGAAGCTTATTTAGGTCCTGATTAAGGAATGGTATTCCTTTTTGCGATCGGTTGCGAAGTGGCCAAATGGTTCGATTTTAAAGTTGCAAAAAATGTGGGATTTTGGCCAAAACTTTTTTCTGTTATTTTTGTTTTTATTTTCTTGATTTTTTCCACACTTCTTTGCTAATAATTCGGCCATTTCGCAGCCGATTTGGGAACGGAATACCTTTTTGGAATCAGGACTTTGCCCAGCTTAAATCTGCATCTAAAGTTTTCGAAAGTCGAAAAAAGTTTGTCTTCGATTTTTGCAAATTTTTGTGATGGTACCCCTTACAATTTTTTCAAAAATCGAGTTCCAACTTTTTTTTGTTTTTGAAAACCCTGGACGCAGATCGAAGCTTATTTAGGTCCTGATTAAGGAATGGTATTCCTTTTTGCGATCGGTTGCGAAGTGGCCAAATGGTTCGATTTTAAAGTTGCAAAAAATGTGGGATTTTGGCCAAAACTTTTTTCTGTTATTTTTGTTTTTATTTTCTTGATTTTTTCCACACTCCTTTGCTAATAATTCGGCCATTTCGCAGCCGATTTGGGAACGGAATACCTTTTTGGAATCAGGACTTTGCCCAGCTTAAATCTGCATCTAAAGTTTTCGAAAGTCGAAAAAAAGTTTGTCTTCGATTTTTGCAAATTTTTGTGATGGTACCCTTACAATTTTTTCAAAAATCAAGTTTCAACTTTTTTTTTGTTTTTGAAAACCCTGGACGCAGCTCGAAGCTTATTTAGGTCCTGATTAAGGAATGGTATTCCTTTTTGCGATCGGTTGCGAAGTGGCCAAATGGTTCGATTTTAAAGTTGCAAAAAATGTGGGATTTTGGCCAAAACTTTTTTCTGTTATTTTTGTTTTTATTTTCTTGATTTTTTCCACACTCCTTTGCTAATAATTCGGCCATTTCGCAGCCGATTTGGGAACGGAATACCTTTTTGGAATCAGGACTTTGCCCAGCTTAAATCTGCATCTAAAGTTTTCGAAAGTCGAAAAAAAAGTTTGTCTTCGATTTTTGCAAATTTTTGTGATGGTACCCCTTACAATTTTTTCAAAAATCAAGTTTCAACTTTTTTTTTTGTTTTTGAAAACCCTGGACGCAGATCGAAGCTTATTTAGGTCCTGATTAAGGAATGGTATTCCTTTTTGCGATCGGTTGCGAAGTGGCCAAATAGTTCGATTTTAAAGTTTCAAAAAATGTGTGATTTTGGCCAAAACTTTTTTCTGTTATTTTTGTTTTTATTTTCTTGATTTTTTCCACACTTCTTTGCTAATAATTCGGCCATTTCGCAGCCGATTTGGGAACGGAATACCTTTTTGGAATCAGGACTTTGCCCAGCTTAAATCTGCATCTAAAGTTTTCGAAAGTCGAAAAAAAAGTTTGTCTTCGATTTTTGCAAATTTTTGTGATGGTACCCCTTACAATTTTTTCAAAAATCGAGTTCCAACTTTTTTTTTGTTTTTGAAAACCCTGGACGCAGATCGAAGCTTATTTAGGTCCTGATTAAGGAATGGTATTCCTTTTTGCGATCGGTTGCGAAGTGGCCAAATGGTTCGATTTTAAAGTTGCAAAAAATGTGGGATTTTGGCCAAAACTTTTTTCTGTTATTTTTGTTTTTATTTTCTTGATTTTTTCCACACTCCTTTGCTAATAATTCGGCCATTTCGCAGCCGATTTGGGAACGGAATACCTTTTTGGAATCAGGACTTTGCCCAGCTTAAATCTGCATCTAAAGTTTTCGAAAGTCGAAAAAAAGTTTGTCTTCGATTTTTGCAAATTTTTGTGATGGTACCCTTACAATTTTTTCAAAAATCAAGTTTCAACTTTTTTTTTGTTTTTGAAAACCCTGGACGCAGCTCGAAGCTTATTTAGGTCCTGATTAAGGAATGGTATTCCTTTTTGCGATCGGTTGCGAAGTGGCCAAATGGTTCGATTTTAAAGTTGCAAAAAATGTGGGATTTTGGCCAAAACTTTTTTCTGTTATTTTTGTTTTTATTTTCTTGATTTTTTCCACACTCCTTTGCTAATAATTCGGCCATTTCGCAGCCGATTTGGGAACGGAATACCTTTTTGGAATCAGGACTTTGCCCAGCTTAAATCTGCATCTAAAGTTTTCGAAAGTCGAAAAAAAGTTTGTCTTCGATTTTTGCAAATTTTTGTGATGGTACCCCTTACAATTTTTTCAAAAATCAAGTTTCAACTTTTTTTTTTTGTTTTTGAAAACCCTGGACGCAGATCGAAGCTTATTTAGGTCCTGATTAAGGAATGGTATTCCTTTTTGCGATCGGTTGCGAAGTGGCCAAATAGTTCGATTTTAAAGTTTCAAAAAATGTGTGATTTTGGCCAAAACTTTTTTCTGTTATTTTTGTTTTTATTTTCTTGATTTTTTCCACACTCCTTTGCTAATAATTCGGCCATTTCGCAGCCGATTTGGGAACGGAATACCTTTTTGGAATCAGGACTTTGCCCAGCTTAAATCTGCATCTAAAGTTTTCGAAAGTCGAAAAAAAGTTTGTCTTCGATTTTTGCAAATTTTTGTGATGGTACCCCTTACAATTTTTTCAAAAATCGAGTTCCAACTTTTTTTCTGTTTTTGAAAACCCTGGAGGCAGATCGAAGCTTATTTAGGTCCTGATTAAGGAATGGTATTCCTTTTTGCGATCGGTTGCGAAGTGGCCAAATGGTTCGATTTTAAAGTTGCAAAAAATGTGTGATTTTGGCCAAAACTTTTTCTGTTATTTTTGTTTTTATTTTCTTGATTTTTTCCACACTCCTTTGCCAATAATTCGGTCATTTCGCAGCCGATTTGGGAACGGAATACCTTTTGGAATCAGGACTTTGCCCAGCTTAAATCTGCATCTAAAGTTTTCGAAAGTCGAAAAAAAAGTTTGTCTTCGATTTTTGCAAATTTTTGTGATACAATTTTTTCAAAAATCGAGTTTCAACTTTTTTTTTTGTTTTTGAAAACCCTGGACGCAGATCGAAGCTTATTTAGGTCCTGATTAAGGAATGGTATTCCTTTTTGCGATCGGTTGCGAAGTGGCCAAATGGTTCGATTTTAAAGTTGCAAAAAATGTGGGATTTTGGCCAAAACTTTTTTCTGTTATTTTTGTTTTTATTTTCTTGATTTTTTCCACACTTCTTTGCTAATAATTCGGCCATTTCGCAGCCGATTTGGGAACGGAATACCTTTTTGGAATCAGGACTTTGCCCAGCTTAAATCTGCATCTAAAGTTTTCGAAAGTCGAAAAAAAAGTTTGTCTTCGATTTTTGCAAATTTTTGTGATACAATTTTTTCAAAAATCGAGTTTCAACTTTTTTTTTTGTTTTTGAAAACCCTGGACGCAGATCGAAGCTTATTTAGGTCCTGATTAAGGAATGGTATTCCTTTTTGCGATCGGTTGCGAAGTGGCCAAATAGTTCGATTTTAAAGTTTCAAAAAATGTGTGATTTTGGCCAAAACTTTTTCTGTTATTTTTGTTTTTATTTTCTTGATTTTTTCCACACTTCTTTGCTAATAATTCGGCCATTTCGCAGCCGATTTGGGAACGGAATACCTTTTGGAATCAGGACTTTGCCCAGCTTAAATCTGCATCTAAAGTTTTCGAAAGTCGAAAAAAAGTTTGTCTTCGATTTTTGCAAATTTTTGTGATGGTACCCCTTACAATTTTTTCAAAAATCGAGTTCCAACTTTTTTTTTTTTTTTGAAAACCCTGGACGCAGATCGAAGCTTATTTAGGTCCTGATTAAGGAATGGTATTCCTTTTTGCGATCGGTTGCGAAGTGGCCAAATGGTTCGATTTTAAAGTTGCAAAAAATGTGGGATTTTGGCCAAAACTTTTTTCTGTTATTTTTGTTTTTATTTTCTTGATTTTTTCCACACTCCTTTGCTAATAATTCGGCCATTTCGCAGCCGATTTGGGAACGGAATACCTTTTTGGAATCAGGACTTTGCCCAGCTTAAATCTGCATCTAAAGTTTTCGAAAGTCGAAAAAAAGTTTGTCTTCGATTTTTGCAAATTTTTGTGATGGTACCCTTACAATTTTTTCAAAATCAAGTTTCAACTTTTTTTTGTTTTTGAAAACCCTGGACGCAGCTCGAAGCTTATTTAGGTCCTGATTAAGGAATGGTATTCCTTTTTGCGATCGGTTGCGAAGTGGCCAAATGGTTCGATTTTAAAGTTGCAAAAAATGTGGGATTTTGGCCAAAACTTTTTCTGTTATTTTTGTTTTTATTTTCTTGATTTTTTCCACACTCCTTTGCTAATAATTCGGCCATTTCGCAGCCGATTTGGGAACGGAATACCTTTTTGGAATCAGGACTTTGCCCAGCTTAAATCTGCATCTAAAGTTTTCGAAAGTCGAAAAAAAGTTTGTCTTCGATTTTTGCAAATTTTTGTGATGGTACCCTTACAATTTTTTCAAAAATCAAGTTTCAACTTTTTTTTGTTTTTGAAAACCCTGGACGCAGATCGAAGCTTATTTAGGTCCTGATTAAGGAATGGTATTCCTTTTTGCGATCGGTTGCGAAGTGGCCAAATAGTTCGATTTTAAAGTTTCAAAAATGTGTGATTTTGGCCAAAACTTTTTTCTGTTATTTTTGTTTTTATTTTCTTGATTTTTTCCACACTTCTTTGCTAATAATTCGGCCATTTCGCAGCCGATTTGGGAACGGAATACCTTTTTGGAATCAGGACTTTGCCCAGCTTAAATCTGCATCTAAAGTTTTCGAAAGTCGAAAAAAAGTTTGTCTTCGATTTTTGCAAATTTTTGTGATGGTACCCCTTACAATTTTTTCAAAAATCGAGTTCCAACTTTTTTTTTGTTTTTGAAAACCCTGGACGCAGATCGAAGCTTATTTAGGTCCTGATTAAGGAATGGTATTCCTTTTTGCGATCGGTTGCGAAGTGGCCAAATGGTTCGATTTTAAAGTTGCAAAAAATGTGGGATTTTGGCCAAAACTTTTTTCTGTTATTTTTGTTTTTATTTTCTTGATTTTTTCCACACTCCTTTGCTAATAATTCGGCCATTTCGCAGCCGATTTGGGAACGGAATACCTTTTTGGAATCAGGACTTTGCCCAGCTTAAATCTGCATCTAAAGTTTTCGAAAGTCGAAAAAAAGTTTGTCTTCGATTTTTGCAAATTTTTGTGATGGTACCCCTTACAATTTTTTCAAAATCAAGTTTCAACTTTTTTTTTGTTTTTGAAAACCCTGGACGCAGCTCGAAGCTTATTTAGGTCCTGATTAAGGAATGGTATTCCTTTTTGCGATCGGTTGCGAAGTGGCCAAATGGTTCGATTTTAAAGTTGCAAAAAATGTGGGATTTTGGCCAAAACTTTTTCTGTTATTTTTGTTTTTATTTTCTTGATTTTTTCCACACTCCTTTGCTAATAATTCGGCCATTTCGCAGCCGATTTGGGAACGGAATACCTTTTTGGAATCAGGACTTTGCCCAGCTTAAATCTGCATCTAAAGTTTTCGAAAGTCGAAAAAAAAGTTTGTCTTCGATTTTTGCAAATTTTTGTGATGGTACCCCTTACAATTTTTTCAAAAATCAAGTTTCAACTTTTTTTTTTGTTTTTGAAAACCCTGGACGCAGATCGAAGCTTATTTAGGTCCTGATTAAGGAATGGTATTCCTTTTTGCGATCGGTTGCGAAGTGGCCAAATAGTTCGATTTTAAAGTTTCAAAAATGTGTGATTTTGGCCAAAACTTTTTTCTGTTATTTTTGTTTTTATTTTCTTGATTTTTTCCACACTTCTTTGCTAATAATTCGGCCATTTCGCAGCCGATTTGGGAACGGAATACCTTTTTGGAATCAGGACTTTGCCCAGCTTAAATCTGCATCTAAAGTTTTCGAAAGTCGAAAAAAAGTTTGTCTTCGATTTTTGCAAATTTTTGTGATGGTACCCCTTACAATTTTTTCAAAAATCGAGTTCCAACTTTTTTTTTGTTTTTGAAAACCCTGGACGCAGATCGAAGCTTATTTAGGTCCTGATTAAGGAATGGTATTCCTTTTTGCGATCGGTTGCGAAGTGGCCAAATGGTTCGATTTTAAAGTTGCAAAAAATGTGGGATTTTGGCCAAAACTTTTTTCTGTTATTTTTGTTTTTATTTTCTTGATTTTTTCCACACTCCTTTGCTAATAATTCGGCCATTTCGCAGCCGATTTGGGAACGGAATACCTTTTTGGAATCAGGACTTTGCCCAGCTTAAATCTGCATCTAAAGTTTTCGAAAGTCGAAAAAAAGTTTGTCTTCGATTTTTGCAAATTTTTGTGATGGTACCCTTACAATTTTTTCAAAAATCAAGTTTCAACTTTTTTTTTTGTTTTTGAAAACCCTGGACGCAGCTCGAAGCTTATTTAGGTCCTGATTAAGGAATGGTATTCCTTTTTGCGATCGGTTGCGAAGTGGCCAAATGGTTCGATTTTAAAGTTGCAAAAAATGTGGGATTTTGGCCAAAACTTTTTCTGTTATTTTTGTTTTTATTTTCTTGATTTTTTCCACACTCCTTTGCTAATAATTCGGCCATTTCGCAGCCGATTTGGGAACGGAATACCTTTTTGGAATCAGGACTTTGCCCAGCTTAAATCTGCATCTAAAGTTTTCGAAAGTCGAAAAAAAGTTTGTCTTCGATTTTTGCAAATTTTTGTGATGGTACCCCTTACAATTTTTTCAAAATCAAGTTTCAACTTTTTTTTTGTTTTTGAAAACCCTGGACGCAGATCGAAGCTTATTTAGGTCCTGATTAAGGAATGGTATTCCTTTTTGCGATCGGTTGCGAAGTGGCCAAATAGTTCGATTTTAAAGTTTCAAAAAATGTGTGATTTTGGCCAAAACTTTTTTCTGTTATTTTTGTTTTTATTTTCTTGATTTTTTCCACACTTCTTTGCTAATAATTCGGCCATTTCGCAGCCGATTTGGGAACGGAATACCTTTTTGGAATCAGGACTTTGCCCAGCTTAAATCTGCATCTAAAGTTTTCGAAAGTCGAAAAAAAAGTTTGTCTTCGATTTTTGCAAATTTTTGTGATGGTACCCCTTACAATTTTTTCAAAAATCGAGTTCCAACTTTTTTTTTTGTTTTTGAAAACCCTGGACGCAGATCGAAGCTTATTTAGGTCCTGATTAAGGAATGGTATTCCTTTTTGCGATCGGTTGCGAAGTGGCCAAATGGTTCGATTTTAAAGTTGCAAAAAATGTGGGATTTTGGCCAAAACTTTTTTCTGTTATTTTTGTTTTTATTTTCTTGATTTTTTCCACACTCCTTTGCTAATAATTCGGCCATTTCGCAGCCGATTTGGGAACGGAATACCTTTTTGGAATCAGGACTTTGCCCAGCTTAAATCTGCATCTAAAGTTTTCGAAAGTCGAAAAAAAAGTTTGTCTTCGATTTTTGCAAATTTTTGTGATGGTACCCCTTACAATTTTTTCAAAAATCAAGTTTCAACTTTTTTTTTTGTTTTTGAAAACCCTGGACGCAGCTCGAAGCTTATTTAGGTCCTGATTAAGGAATGGTATTCCTTTTGCGATCGGTTGCGAAGTGGCCAAATGGTTCGATTTTAAAGTTGCAAAAAATGTGGGATTTTGGCCAAAACTTTTTCTGTTATTTTTGTTTTTATTTTCTTGATTTTTTCCACACTCCTTTGCTAATAATTCGGCCATTTCGCAGCCGATTTGGGAACGGAATACCTTTTTGGAATCAGGACTTTGCCCAGCTTAAATCTGCATCTAAAGTTTTCGAAAGTCGAAAAAAAAGTTTGTCTTCGATTTTTGCAAATTTTTGTGATGGTACCCCTTACAATTTTTTCAAAATCGAGTTCCAACTTTTTTTCTGTTTTTGAAAACCCTGGAGGCAGATCGAAGCTTATTTAGGTCCTGATTAAGGAATGGTATTCCTTTTTGCGATCGGTTGCGAAGTGGCCAAATGGTTCGATTTTAAAGTTGCAAAAAATGTGTGATTTTGGCCAAAACTTTTTTCTGTTATTTTTGTTTTTATTTTCTTGATTTTTTCCACACTCCTTTGCCAATAATTCGGTCATTTCGCAGCCGATTTGGGAACGGAATACCTTTTTGGAATCAGGACTTTGCCCAGCTTAAATCTGCATCTAAAGTTTTCGAAAGTCGAAAAAAAGTTTGTCTTCGATTTTTGCAAATTTTTGTGATGGTACCCCTTACAATTTTTTCAAAAATCGAGTTCCAACTTTTTTTTCTGTTTTTGAAAACCCTGGAGGCAGATCGAAGCTTATTTAGGTCCTGATTAAGGAATGGTATTCCTTTTTGCGATCGGTTGCGAAGTGGCCAAATGGTTCGATTTTAAAGTTTCAAAAATGTGTGATTTTGGCCAAAACTTTTTTCTGTTATTTTTGTTTTTATTTTCTTGATTTTTTCCACACTCCTTTGCTAATAATTCGGCCATTTCGCAGCCGATTTGGGAACGGAATACCTTTTTGGAATCAGGACTTTGCCCAGCTTAAATCTGCATCTAAAGTTTTCGAAAGTCGAAAAAAAGTTTGTCTTCGATTTTTGCAAATTTTTGTGATGGTACCCCTTACAATTTTTTCAAAATCGAGTTCCAACTTTTTTTCTGTTTTTGAAAACCCTGGAGGCAGATCGAAGCTTATTTAGGTCCTGATTAAGGAATGGTATTCCTTTTTGCGATCGGTTGCGAAGTGGCCAAATGGTTCGATTTTAAAGTTTCAAAAAATGTGTGATTTTGGCCAAAACTTTGTTCTGTTATTTTTGTTTTTATTTTCTTGATTTTTTCCACACTCCTTTGCTAATAATTCGGCCATTTCGCAGCCGATTTGGGAACGGAATACCTTTTTGGAATCAGGACTTTGCCCAGCTTAAATCTGCATCTAAAGTTTTCGAAAGTCGAAAAAAAGTTTGTCTTCGATTTTTGCAAATTTTTGTGATGGTACCCCTTACAATTTTTTCAAAAATCGAGTTTCAACTTTTTGTTTTGTTTTTGAAAACCCTGAACGCAGATCGAAAAATAACGTCCTTCCGAGTCGTTTGGTAGGTGCAGATCCAATCGGTGAAGAATTGGCCAAATTTTGAGCGTTCAAAGTCGTCGTCCAAATGTAAACAAAGGTTGGAAAAATGTAAACACAGGTGCTCGCCGACCAAAAACTTTGGCACATTTGTTCGGATTTCAAATTCTTTTGCTGCAGATCGACGGGGAATGTCCTTCCGCGTCGTTTGGTAGGTGCAGATCCAAAATCGGTTCAGGAATGGCCAAATTATGAACGTCCAAATTCGTCGTCCAAATGTAAGCAAAGGCTGAAAAAATGTAAACAAAGGTTGCTGGCCTTTTTAACTTTTTTTTGGCACGGTTGCTCGGATTTCAAATTCTTTTGCTGCAAATCGACGGGGAATGTCCTTCCGCGTCGTTTGGTAGGTGCAGATCCAAAATCGGTTCAGGAATAGCCAAACTATGAGCGTTTAAAGTCGGCGGCCAAATGTAAACAAAGGCTGGAAAAATGTAAACAAACGTTGCTCGCCGACCAAAAACTTTGGCACATTTGTTCGGATTTCAAATTCCTTTGCTCCAGATTGACGGGGAATGTCCTTGCGCGTCGTTTGGTAAGTGCAGATCCAAAATCGGTTCAGGAATAGCCAAATTATGAGCGTATAAAGTCGGCGGCCAAATGTAAACAAAGGCTGGAAAAATGTAAACAAACGTTGCTCGCCGACCAAAAACTTTGGCACATTTGTTCGGATTTCAAATTCCTTTGCTGCAGATTGACGGGGAATGTCCTTCCGCGTCGTTTGGTAGGTGCAGATCCAAAATCGGTTCTGGAATAGCCAAACTATAAGCGTTTAAAGTCGGCGGCCAAATGTAAACAAAGGCTGGAAAAATGTAAACAAACGTTGCTCGCCGACCAAAAACTTTGGCACATTTGTTCGGATTTCAAATTCCTTTGCTGCAGATTGACGGGGAATGTCCTTCCGCGTCGTTTGGTAGGTGCAGATCCAAAATCGGTTCAGGAATAGCCGAGAAATTCGCTTTTTAAAATCGGCCAATCGAATTCTGGATTTCGTCCCATTGGTTGGGATCAGTTCGATCCCCATGTGGTTGTTGTTGCCTTTCCCAGTAATCCCCGTTATGCGATATGAGTGGGATATATCGATAACTCCCTCTCCCCCATGATGTGTAAATGGGAAAGCCCTTCCTGTAAGTAGGAAAAGGAGGGGAGGCGGCGGCCATCATTAAAATTAGCATATTTGTCCCCCTTGCTCTACCGCCTGGTCCCCACTCTTATACTAGAGATGGTACTTTCAAAATTTCTGACTTTGGCTCCTGTGACGTCACTGCGCCGCCTGCTGATCGTTCCTGTTCGCTTAGTACTTCAGTTTTTGGCACAAGCGAAATCTAAGAAATTCGGCCGCAACGGGTTTGCGTTTTCGTGTGGCATTTCGTGGGGCGCTGCTTTTGCCGTCCTGCCAGGTTGGATTTCGATGGATGTTTTGCTTCTTTTAAGGACACGACGTCCACGTTTGCGTGGTTGGATCTTTTCTATTAATCCACGAAAAGAATTGGTTCATGACATTGTTAGCTGCTTAGCCGTAACCAAATGCGAGGGAATTCTATTTTGGCCAAGTTAACCCCATGATGAACCTGAAAATATTCATTCCCAAACAAAACACAGTATTTACATTCTTTTCCATTTATTTTTCAGATTCCACAAGCGATTCAGTACACTGGATGGACTACATCTACTATAACTAATCTGGACTAATCTATAACAGCGTCTGGAGCAGTACCTGCAGCACCTTAAGGATCACGTGGAGAAGCATATGGAGCAACACCTAGAGGAGGATTTGGTGAAGCATCTGGAGGAACAGCTAGGAGAGCATCTGGTGGAGCATCTCAAGGAGCATCTGGTGAGCACCTAGTGGCAGCCCTAAACAGCAATATATCGATTCAAGTATCTCGCCGCAGGATTATTATTATTACAATCAAAAGATTTTCAGCTTATCGTTGTCGAGATTGACGGCGACGCAGTAGCGCCGCCACGTGCTTGGAGAGTCGCATGTCGCAGCGAAATAGGCCCAAAGTTCGCCAGTATCGTCCACATCCAAGAAATGATGTTGGAAGCCTCTCCTTTCCTAATAGTTACTGTAGTTACTATATCTCTTTAGTCTCTAATCCTCTCCAGCGTTTGCGCCTGTAGCTTTGTTTACATTTGGCCAACGACTTTAAACGCTCATATCTTTGTCATTTCTGAACCGATTTTTGAATGGATTACCGTTTCGGAATCAGGACTACAACGTCCTTCGAGCTACAGCAAATGATTTTGAAATCCGAACAAGTATGCCAAAGTTTTTGGTCGGCCAGCAACCTTTGTTTACATTTTTCCAGCCTTTGTTTACATTTGGACGACGACTACGGCCAAAAATCGCCTAGAGGCGCGCAACTGGAAATTATTCTTCGACGAGCAAGCCTAAAAAGTTTTGCCTATCCCGTAGGCGCTAAATAATATCCATTTGGCCCATAATAAGACACATATCATATCCTTTTATTATCATTTATTCATTTTTGATTTACAGAATAAGATGGCATTGATTTGCTTGCATGTCCTTGAAGGTAAGACCACGTGATGTCCAGGGTTTGGCGTGATGGGCACGATTAAGCAGCTGAGATCCAGGATGTTGTTGCAAGATGAAGACGATCAAGATCAGCTGTTGATGTCCAGGATGAATACGGCGAAGCTGTTGATGTCCAGGATATTGCAGCACAAACACGATGAAGCTGATGATATCCAGGATGTTGCAGGACAAAGACGATGAAGATGCCGAGGTTCAGGATGTCGCAGGATAAACACGATGAAACTGATGATATCCAGGATGTTGCAGGACAAAGACGAATATTGGAGGATAACTACGATGAAACTGTTGATGTCCAGGATGTTGCAGGATGGGCACGATAAAACAAAGAAGTTCTTACACAGTTTATTTTCCTGACAGCCATTCTGGGAATGTAAAATGGTAGTATTAGTTACGCAGCAATATTATAAATAATATAATATAAATAATATAATATAAAAAATATCTTTTCGTTCGGTTTTCCAAAAGTTTCGGCGGGGATAAAAGCAAATTTAAGCTCTGGTTTGGAAGTGGCAAACCTTTTCCGATCGGCGAAGCCGCGGCAAATGTGGGGTCTTAGGCCAAAAGTTTTCTCTGTTAATTTAGTTTTTATTTTCTCGATTTTTTACATCTTCCGTTACGAATATTATGGCCATTTCGCAGCCGATCCGGGAGGGGAATACCTTTCTGGAATCAGGGCATTTCTCTGCTCAAATCTGCATCTAAAGTTTACAAAAGCCGAACAAAAAATAAAATCTCAATTTTTGAAAATTTTTGTGATGGTACCCCTTACAATTTTTTCAAAAATCGAGATCCAACTTTTTTTTTGGATTTCAAAAACCTGGGACGCAGATCGAAGCATATTTTAGCCCTCATTCCGAAATGGGTATCCTTTTTGCGATCGGTTGCGAAATGGACAAACAATTCGCTTTTGAAGTCGCAAAAAAAGTGCATTTTTTGGCCAACAATTTTATGTTATTTTTTTTTTTATTTTCTCGATTTTTTACATCTTCCGTTGAGTAAATATCCCCAGCAGAATATTAAATTATTGCTATTAACTTTTCGCGATTTCTATTTACCAGGTGACAGGCTGCAGTACATTGTTCCAAGAGGGTGGATTGTAGCACGAGAATCTTTTGCAAGCAAACCTGGAGGATCGATTCCGACCCGAGCCAGGGACCATCATCCATTAAGTACCCTTTGTAGCCGTGTCGCCTATTAATAGTAGCTGCCTAGTCTAGTCCAGTAATCCATATATGTACATGTCAAATCTGGAAAATAAATACATTAAACGTTAGATTTTGTGTTTTACTCGGGGGAATACATATATTTTCAGGGTTTTAGTTTTCGAGATTAACGACACATTAGATTCGCTTTTCGAAACACTCTTTGGTGAACGGTTTGCATTTTCTTTAGTAAATTTGATCAATGTACAACATTTCTATACACTAGCAATATTCGACGTAAGTCTCTGTTCCGAACCTACATAGATATGCCAGCAACAATTTTTGTTTAAAGATGAATTTTTAATTTAATGTGCTCAGATAGAGACGCAGCCGTGGCCAAAGCCGTATCCGCATCCGTGGTTGCTGGTCCGCGAAATGTAAAAGATACGGACGTTGGAGGCAGCGATGGAAAACATTGAGAAATAAGGGAAAAACGCACAAAAATGTTTTTAATCTCAACGGCAAACGGAAGCGGAAATCGAACGACCAGAACAGAGTCCGAAGCCTAAGCCAAAACGAAACTTGAATTCAAATGGATGTAGCGAAGGCTTGGTAGTTTATACATGAAAAAAAAAAATAAATAAATAAATATATACATATAAGCACCAAAAATCTATACGCTAGAAATGCTTCAGCAAATTGCACGCTGTTTTAGTTTAATGACAGCAGTAGTATCTTACAAAAAGAAAGTAAAAACTTTACAGAACCCAATTTTTCTCAGTGCAAAAGAGGGGAGGGGCGCGACCAAAGTATCAAACAAAATTTTTAATGTCTTCGTCCGAGTCTCGTTTGGACTCGAAGCTCTTCAACCCACTGGCAGCAGAAGCAGCCCACCCACCCCCTTTCCATCATCACATCCCCTTTTGCTACGAAGCGTCTTTTGATTTTTTCAAAGTTTTTTAACTTTATTCAGAACATTTTTATGTTTTTTTTTTGTGCCCTTGGCTCATTACGATTTTTTGCCAGTTTGTTGGAAAAGCGATAAAAATTTTAAGGCAGACTGCAACGCAACGGCCGGCCCCTCAAGCCTACGAATGCCAAATGGTGTTTAATGATTTATGAATAATCGCCATTTTGCATGTCGGGAGTTGGGGTGCGGGATGGACGGATAAGGGGGTGGCAAGTTAGTCAAGTCAACGCACCCAAAAGTCCATTTAGGTGTTTCGATGGAAAAGGTGAACAGGCTACTTTGTGTATTTTTTGTTTGTGTTAAAGTAGGAGGTAATGTTTCACTTGAAAAGGGATGGGGTGGAGGCTTTGGTACTTAATAATATTACGGGGGTTCGTATTATAGATTTTTGTTGTCTTTTTTTTAATACTTGGGTTGCAAAGGCTATCGCCGGCTATGGAGTAAGACGGTAACTGGCCAAAAGTGATCTAATGGACAGTGATAGGCCTTTCCGAACAAAATCATTTAAGAAACACCCACATATGTGTGCCTATCAAAACGTTTTCATCTTTAACTAATTTGGGACACCTTCTCCTTCCACCTCTACCTCCTTGCAGCCACGCGGTAATGCCCAATCCTCGCCTCCGCACGGCCGCCACTCGCCACTCCCCATTCTGTTCGTCCCCTAAAAGACAACCGCTTGAAAAACGCGCTTAAACCGCATGCAAAACGCATCACATGTAGTCGCTAGGGAAATAACGACACCACACACCCAAACCCGCACACCCTCCTGAATACATAGACATATTTTGCAAAGACTCCTTTAAGCGCACAGCCTTACAGACTGAACGCCCCCAGGGTTTACTTTGCCAATATTTTTCTGATAATAACAAATTTTCGCGAATATGTTTATTTGCTTTTTTGTTAACGTTTACTTTCTTTTACTTACTTTTAACTTTGCTGCAGTTGTTGTTGTTGTTGTTGTTTTTGTCAACTTCCCTGAAAGGAGCTTTGTTTGGCTTTGGCCTTTCTGCGTGTCGTGGTCCTTCGTTTATTTTTTTGGAAGCCACTAATTCCATTTGAGACGTAACGAAAACGAAAATGACATCAATTTATTTGCGAATTGTCGCTCTCTCCTTGGTTTTTCCGCCGCTTTCATTGGGTTGCCACCGCCCCCAGGTTCCTCATTTCTTGGTGACAATCGAGATGGGTTGGCGGATAAAAAGCATGATTGGACGAAGGGGAAGGGCGTTGTGGCTCCTTTTCAATTTGTTGTCAAAGCCAATTAGATTTTTCCATCTGCAATCAAACGAGTGGGAAAATGATAAGAAAATCTTTGGCGGCATACCGGAGTTAAAAATGCAATCCAATAACAATAATTACACCCAAAGGATCAGTTGAAAAGTCAATAAGGACTCCTCTCCCACCAAGTGGGAGATGTCAAGGAGTGGAAAGAATGGAAACGCGCCGAAAAGCGAGACCGCAAAAGAACCACAAAAAGGTAAACAACAGCCAGTGGAGAGCTTATGTACGTTACTATATTTAATTTTACCCTTTTGCTTCCCCGCTTTCCTTTTCCCCCTCCCCTTTTGCGTGCACGGCGCAACCTTTGAGGATATTCTTTTTTTTTGTTATTTACAAAAACCATAAATCAATTGGACACAGCACACACACACGAATGCAAATCTACTTTTAAATACCAAATAATACGGAGCCGAAGGCGGAGGGGCGAAGGGTGGGATGGAGTGGCAGTGGGTTGGGTTTCTTGCGGGAAGGAGTTGGCGAGGAAACAAAATAAAAAAAAAAAGATAACCCCTGCGGGCCATGCGTTGAAAATCGCTGCTAAAATCGCCTGAAAACCAGGGGAAAAAAAAAGGAAAAACAGCAAGGACAAGCAAGGGTTTGGGACGAGAGCGTTGTTGTGGTGGGTGGGAATGGGACATAGAGCCACTGATACGATGCTGATGTGGGAAAAGGCGAAAAGCCAGATCAGGAGGGAGGAGGTGGAGGTGGGAGGTCGCAGCTACGCAGATCGCCGGTTGAAGATTCGCGGCGCCTGCTGGCAATAAAAGCGAAACACGGACAATAAAAATTTAACATTTTCCATATCGAACAAAAAAATGAGAGGCTAACGGGGGCGGGGCTTTCTGCCCTTTCAGGCCGAGCTGCGGTCTACCGAGAAGACTTTTGGCAAAGCCCACGGCGCGTTTCCGCTTTCGGGATTTCGCGCACAAAGAAAATGGGGGGCTGATGGGACCTTGGCTGATGGACTAGCACGCATGGAATTTCTTGGTTGGTTATTTTGGTTATGCAAACAAATCAGGCTCATGAACTGATGGGAACAAATCCGATTTCCGCCAAACGGACCTTTACTTGTGCCGTCTTCGACCTTATCTGCCTGCCTTGCAGCCCACATCCTGCTCCTGCTTGTGTGTGGTGTATGGTATATGGTGTGTGGTGTGTGGCAAGCGGCTGTTTATAAAAAGAGTCAAACTTTGTCAACAATTTGAATAGTTGAGTCTCTTGGGGTTCGAGCTTTCCCCAATCTCCAGCCCTGCCATCCTAAGGTTCGGGGAGAAAAGAACTGCATGGATATCATAGCTCTAAGATATGTTAGCTCAACATTTTCGTCCATCCTTATATACTTGCATTATTTTTTGTTTGCGTTACCTTTTCAACTCCATTCTTACCTATGCGGCTGGCTTGGCTTTGCTTCATTCGTTTTCGTCACTTCCATTTCCATTTCCATTGCCACTTCCGCCACCGTTGATTTGTGGCAGGCGCCACTGCAAAAGAGGTGAGGGGCGTGGCAGGAAGTGGCCGCTTAAAACGCCGTACGCAGTGAAAGGAGTAAAGGGAGCGAGAAGAGGAGCAGCGTCAGCTCCTGCTGCACATAATTTGTAACCATTTCGCACCACTCTAAAATAGGTGGATTTTTTTTACAAGGATAGCTAGGAGCAGCTAGGAAGCTGGGAAGGAAGCTGGATGGGATGCAGGGGACTGGGCTTTTTCAAATTGCTTCACATTCCCCCAAATGCTTCCCCCCTTTCTCGCTCATCTTCTCCGCCTTTATACAAATCTCGCGCCCATCTCCTTGCTTCTGCTCCTTTGCTGGCGTTCCCTTTTCCTCCTTTTTTATTTCGTATATATCCGAATATAAATGAAATTTTTGTTGTTTGGACGTGACACATTTAGTTTGAATATATGGCAACTCAGTCGTCAGCTAGACGAACATCGGATCGTAGATGGGGGCTCCTGGGGAGGGCCGAAGCTCCAGTGGCAAGTGGGAGTGGTTGGAGCTAGCTGACGACTGCTGATGACGCAAACGCAATTTGGCTTTAAAACCAGAAAGAACGGGCAGTAAGCTGAAGATGTCGAAGGCTATTACTCAACGCCTCAGGTATAATTTGTCCAATGCAGCATTGCCACGATTCCAACGGACAAATCTCCAAAAAAAAATATGTAAACCAGACAGAATTATTGAAACGTATCCGAATAACAGTTCCCCTTGCCTCATCACCCTTTTCCGGGACTAATTTTTGCGATACATTCGCCCCTCCCACCATTTTCTATAAGCCCACCAGATCGGGCCAGACCGCGCCGCTTTTGGCGCTGGCATTTGGCATTTGGCAGCAGAAAGTGGCAAAAATCCAACATAAATCACAAGCACTCAATGTCAACTCAATGATCTGCTCATGCATGCACAGCCCTGGCCCCCGTCCCAGTCCCAGTCCCAGTCCCAGTCTCGGTCCCGGCCTACTCCTCATACATTTCAACCCTTGAACAGCCCGGAAAAGCCGTGGAAAGTGGGAGGGAGAAGCCTGCAAAGTAAGTGCAAGTGGAGCTGACATCGCGGTATTTCTGGAATTTCCTCGAGTACATTTCGATGATAAGAAAAAGGAGGAGCATGGCCCACAGCACATATGCCGGAGGAGAGTGAGATGCGGGATGCGGGATGCGGGGGTTTCCAATGCGATTTCTTAACAATTTGTCATGCATGGAGTCCCAAATATGCCGAAAGGAGAAAAATGTATTAAAAGCAGCTGCGAGTCCTTCGTAGAAGTCCTGGAATGCCACAAATAAATCATTTCCTTTTGCCATCTTCAGATGTGTGTGTTTTGGGGTGCGGAAAAAGGCAAAAAGAGTACAATCGGGGGAAGGACAATAGGAATTGATGTTACCTCTGTTATTAGCTTTGTCCTTAAACCAGAGATTATTTTCGGTGAAGAATCGAACTAATACTTGGTCCTTCACTTCACTGTCTTATGTAGCTCCAGATCCTTTTTGCCGGCGCAGGCTCTTGGAATATTTTCGCGTGCCCTTAGCGAGTGTCACCCACACACATTCCCAGGCAGAGACACACACACATAAATCAAAAATGGCAAAATGAATCGGGCAAGGGATTGGGATTGAGGCAAAAGTATTGAATTGTAACGCATTTATTTTCATTACAAGCCGGCCCTCAAAAGTATGCTATGTAAAATGCTAGGCTGCGATGCGTCGCTAATGTGGGGGTGGGGTTCGGTTCAGTCAAGAGCCCTTTAAGCCACCGTTGCGGTCTAAGCACTTTATTGGATCATCAGACTTATTTTGATATGTGACCGAGCATGTCAGGATTGGGGCAGGAAAGGCAAAAGAAGCCGATGGCACTGGGAAAAGTGCTCTGTTCCCCCAATAATCATCCAAGCCCCAAAATATCCCAATATCTGAAGCTATCAAAACTATAAGCCAAATTTTTCTTTCCGTGTGGAAAGACAATAAGATGGCCATTGACATTGTGCAGGCGATGAGAAATATCAGGTCCATAAATTCCTGTCAGGGAAGAGCACATCAACTTTGCCAAGCTATCCTCATTTTTGTAACATTTTTGCATACTTTACGACGCATCCCGACCGAGCACGTCCTGCCTGTGTGTGCGTGTGTGGGTGTGCACGTGCGTGTTGCGACTTTCTAGGCGAAGCTGCTGGCTGCCGACTACTTTTTGACAAATCTCTCTTTGGTTTCGGTTTGTTTATTTATGTTTATTTGTGATTTATTTCGTTAACACAACAAACATCTACACAGGCGGCTTTTAACCCCCGGCGTGTCTGCGAATGCGTGTGTGGGAATCTTAAAGTGCAGTTTCTAAATCTCTAATTACTATCAGATCCTTCGACTGTCATTCGTCGAATGCATATGTCCTTTAAAAATAAGACAATAGAGATGGCAGCCGCGAGAGGAGGGGGGTCAAAACTAATTAGCGATGACAAATTTCGATTCAAATCAAATTTAAAAGCAATATTAAATATTGAATATATCTTGGGAGGAGACCCACAATTTGCATATCAATTGCCGCTCAAGAAAATAGAGTATATACCCTGAAATTAGATACTCTTCATTCCCGATTCTGACCATTTGCATGCTTCATTAGGGCGGTACGCGGCGCTGGGCGATATAAAATTAATGTTAATTGCGAGCAGTTCACGGCAACGGCGCGCCGCTCACCCATAATCAATTTTAGCCGCCCCGGCCCCCGCCACCCCTCATCGAAAAATGGAAAAAAATTAAAAGAAACTCTCAAAATATGACATTACAATTTTTCGTTTGCCTGCGCATAAAAAGACATAAAAAATGAAGAAGAAATCGAGTGGCGGAACGTCGCTTGGTCGATGGGTCCTTCGGCGGCGGTCTATCTGGCACAATTCCCGAAGGACGAGTCCCAGAGCGTCGAACTTTGGCAATGAAGTAGAAAATGAAGTAAAGCTACGCCCAGTTTCCTTCTTTTTTTTCTTTAAACCGACCGCGGACCACCGCCAGCGTTCGGCCTCCCACGGGCCGAAGCCCTGAATGTATTCATCAATGCAAGGCATTTGCATTTGCATATTCCGGGCGTAAAAATTAATCACTAATTCTAATACGCAGCGAGGCCGAAAATACAAAGTATTTTGGAGGAGAAAAACTGGTAAAAGGCGAAGTACTAGGGTGGTGGTGGTGGTGGTGGTGGTGGTGGCAGCGCCCCCTTAAACTTGTTAAGTGGGCAACACTAATGTAGCAATTTTGAAATTAATGAAAAAAGTGAGGGTGTCCTGCCGGCAAATGTAAGGTAAACAAATTGCGCGATGAGGCGTTGTCATTTATAAGAAAAAGGAAAACACAGCCACGGAAAATAAACAGCAGGAGAAATGAACGACCAAAGATATTTCCTGTTTGCCTTATAATAATAAAAAATAAATAAATGGAAAATGAGAAAAAAGCAGCTCGAACATAAAAATGACCAGCAACGAAGACATTTTGTTCGACGCTGGAAATAAAAACCGGTAAGGGAGTGGGAGTGGGATTGGCGGGGTAATATTTTGCCGGAAGGGGCGGTGATGGTGGCCTGGTTGGGAGGTTGCGAGGCTGCCAGGCTGCCAGGCTGCGATGCTGCGATGCTGGGAGGATGGGAGGATAATGGAAACGCGGAAAATTGTCTATCGAAGCGCTAGCCACATTTCACCTGAAGCGCTTTGATAGCCGGAGCGCGCCCCTCCATTAAAACTAATGGGAAATTTTCTATTATTTGATTTTCAGCTACGGGAGATTCAACTTCATCTTGTTCTGGCTCTGGCTCTGGCTCTGGCTCCGTCTCCGGCTTTGGCTTTGGCTACGAGTGGCCAGATGCCAAATTACTCAAGATTTGATTAATTGCAAATTGGAATGGAAAATAGGAATTAGGAATTGGCCACGAAAATCAATGGGGTTGAATCGTTTGGAGGGCTAACTGTTGCTTGAAGCTCGTATCTATTGGGGAAATGAATGTATATCCTGGCGGCGCAAGTTACACTTTTTTGCCAATTCGTTGGCTGGAAACCGGAGGTGAAAACGCAAGCTGCCTATTTCCCGGACTCACCCGGCAGAGGCGGAGGCGCAGGCAATTTGGAGTGCGGGCCAAGCGTATACAAGCGTCGGCACATGCGAAATGAGAAAACTTTTCGACCACAACATCGACGCGGTGGCAAAAGCGTAAACAGCCGGCGGCCCGAACACTACTGCAACTACAAAAACAACGCGAATGCAAACACCAATACCAAGACTTGCTACGTGCCCCATGCACCCTGCCACAGCATCGAATCCAACCTACCGCTGCATCACTGTTGTCTGCCCGCAAAAGATTGCTTTTAGAAATTTATAGTTTCAATAATGTGGCGACCGCGTTCCACGAACCGCTGCGTTGTGTTTTTGGTGTTCTTGGTGCTCTTGGTGTTGTTAGGGCGTGTGACGGCGGCAACAGTGGGTGGGGCTAGGCAGAGTTTTCATCCTCATGTGTATTTTCAATTTACGCGTCCATAACTTCAAGTTTCGCAAGTTTACCTACCGAACAAGACACCCAGAGGAAGGACTTGTCGACGGGGCCCTCCATATCGAACACTCGGCTCACAGGCACATGTACATGTGTGTGAGTATAATATAATGTATTATTATGTATGTGCAAATGCATATGTAGCTCCATGCACTATAGTCACGCAGCTGAAATCGGAGCCAAGACCTGGGAGGAGGGCTCTTGTCGGATTTATGTGCATACAGGCTAGGAGATAGTCCTGAGACTCAGACACTTCCAAGAAGTTTAAGGACGAATTTCTCGCAGTGCCTATTCAAGGCTACAACTTGCGACTAAACTGAGACTGGAGCAGTTGCCGTTTCCGTTTCCGCAATTACAAAACTTCCGCAAAAATAACAAAACACTTGTTCGTATACATTAGAGAGGAGCTGGCGGAGGCGGAGGCGGAGGCGGAGGCGGAGGCGGAGGAGGAGGAGGAGGAGGAGGAGAAGCAGGCGGGTGTGGCGATGCTGGGCAAGAGGACCTCCAGGACTCTCGGTGGCAGCGCCACATGTGTACGTATGCTCTGCGTACATTTTTCTAGGGCAGATTTTAATTTCTTAATGCAAAAAGGGCATGCAAATGGGCATGCACGGGGCCCAGTGGGCGGGGTAAGCCCCCGTCCCTGGTGGCAGTGGCGGAAAGGGTTAAGCAATTGCCGGACAGCTTAGTTTGTCTTTGTGCATTCCCAATGAGATTTGACGGTCACATCCGCTACTCGATGCCCACTCACTCCCGCGCATCCAAAAAAAGAGAAAGAAAAAGAAACCCTTGATGAATGCTATAAGCTCGTTCTTGATTTTCCTCAATTTTTTTCCCCGCTGCCCGCCGCCAGTCTGCCAAACTTCTTTGCAGCCATTAGCCTCGTTATCCCGGCTCAATTTTCCCGTATTATATACATTTTGATGTATCTGCCATCAAAAGAAATTGATAATCTCTTAATAAGCCGAGAGGCAAACAGTCCAGGCAAAGGCAAAGGCAAAGGCAAACGCCGAACGGCAAAGACGCCGAAAAACCAACAAAACAGGACTTCAAAGAAAGTCCTTGGACACGTGTGTGAGTGTGAGTGTCTCCGCCTCCGTCTCCGTCTCCGTCTCCGTCTTCGTCTCCGAGTCCGGCTCCGAATATTGACATTTATATGCACACATGCATGGATGTATTATTCCTCCGCCCCCCACCCAAGCCCCTTCCTTAGCTTTTGACACGCACACAAATCACTTGATTCAATCATCTCCAAAATTGATAACATGCCATTTACAAATGACACTGCCGCAAAAAAGCAAACTCATTGAGCGTCTGCCACAAATTATTTATAGGGCAACAAGACAACAAAAAAAACCAACCAGATACCCCCAAAAAAATCGGGACACGTGCCGCCGGTTGACCAGCCTCTGCCACGCCTCCTGCGCTGTTGCGGGTGAAAGTTGTAGAGCGAGTGGAGGTGGAAGTGAAAGTGAAACCGCACGCCACCACCCCCCGAAGCTGCCTCATTTGGGATGCCATGCACGCTGAGCTTTTTATTTCAATTTGAACGCATTTTTTGCGGCCGAAACCGGGGAATCTTGGCTGCGATGGGCCGCAGGGGCAGTGGATGTGGATGTGGATGTGAAGGATAACTGGCAATCTGAACAATCGGCTCGGCTCTATTGGACAATTGATTCGAACGTATTTGCGTGTTTGCCCCAAATAACTGAAAATTATTTTCGGACGCTTTGAGATCCATTGTTGTGGGCGAGTCCTGGGATTCCCCATTGTGCCATCATCAGGTCCAGGCGGAGGCGGAGGCGGATGCGAAGGCGGCGGTGGGGCAGAATGAAAAATTTCTAGATGGCACTGGGCGGGCCAAGGGGGTGGTCATGGAATCAAGTTAAGTGATTCGCTACGTGATGCTCTTTTGGGCCAAGCCTCGTAAAGAGCTCCTGCGTCAGAATACAAAAAAAAGAAATAAGTGAATGGGGATGGGGATGGGGATGTGGTAACGGAAATGAATGGCAGAACAAATTGACAGGGCAGAGAAGACCAAAAACTAACTCTAGTTTAAACTTTCCTATGAATTTCAATAAATTCGGCCGGGAAGCGAGCTACTTCTTTCCCAGCCTTTCCCCAGCAGCCTTTGGCCGGCATTTAGACCTACGGCTAACCAATTCATTGAGCATTAAACAGTTGACCAAACTTTAATTAAGAGCACAACAAGGACAGGCACAACAAAAGCCACAGAAAGGGCCAAAACAATTCGCAGGGCAGGGCAGGAGCAGCACAGGGCAGGACCAGGGCAGGACCAGGGCAGGGCAGGGGCCCAAGAAAAGAAAGAACTAACCAAAAAGTCGGCAACACTTGAGCCAAATGTCAAATACACAAAAAGCCAAAGTGGCAATGGAAATGGAAATGGAAATGGCAGTAGCAGTGGCAGTGGCAATGGCAGTGGCAGTGGCAATGAAAATGGAAACAAATACAAATACAAACACAAACAGAAACAGAAATAGGAATGGAAATAGAAACAAAAATTAAAATGAAATACCCTCCGGGGTGCATTTGCCAGGCAACAAACTAACCGAACCGAACCGATTGAATAGAAACTATAACGAGGCAAATGATAACCCTCGCTGGAGTCCTTCGACTTCGACTTGGACTCTGAATTTGACTTGGAAGCTGGAAAAAGGTTGACTTTGGCCCGCACCCCCGGCTATTGATAGTAAGAGACACAAAAAGCGGCAAAAGCGGCAAAAGCGGCAAAAGCGGCAAAAGTGACAATAACAAACAAGTACAAAACGGTCACGACTGATGATGACAATGAACCGAGGCGCTGGTCTCGGGCCAGCCACAGATCCTGGGACCCCTTGACATCCGGCATAAATGTCAAACGCCAACTCTGACCGCAAACTAGATGTTGGGTCGGTCGGTCCATCAATGCATCTGTGGGCAAAAAAGTGTAAGGTCTACCCGAAGTAAGTAGTGTTTGTGGATGACCAGCTGGCTGGCAAATATATTCATGGCCCGGAGGAGACTCACATTCATCCGCATATATGTAAATATGTATGTATATACGCTTTAGGATAGATATTCCGTGCCACCGGCCAAAGTACAAAGGTCAAATCTAGCCAAGTGCGTCGCTTAATTACAAAACGAGCAACGCATAAAAACCAACAGATCCAGCCGGGTTCGACGCCACCTCCATGGCCAAACTCCACCCCAAGGAAGGCCTCTATTGTCCGCACCAATACACTGCAAACTTTAATATCAAACTCTAGACAACTAAAACCATTTCTCCTTAAGGGTATAATATAATTGATATTTTATAATCATCGTGACAAAATATTAAATTTTCTTGGAGTTTTTCTTGCAGTGCCATTCCGGTCCACCCATATCCCGGGTCCGGGTTCATCACTTGGCTTCGACTATATTTGACAATCAAGTAAAGGCATAAATTTGCGTTTAATGAAATCCAAAGTCGACCAGGCCGTGCCATGGGGATCTATCCCCGTCTTTGTCAGGGATATTTGAACGTATCATTTGAACATTTGAACGACCATGAAGCGTGGGGCGAGGGGACCCTTCGTGACACGCCCCTGATGGCGCCATTAGGCGGCCAACCGCAGCGACAGCTGGCGAGTGCGATGGCATCACGGCATCCGGGTCCGGGGCACAGGAGGCACTGATACCAGAGTCTATTGAGCAACCATTAAACATAACACAACAAAGCCTTGTTTTAGGCCGGAATTTTAATAGCTATGGCTATGGGCTAGTGGCGGGAGCTTTAAGAAGAGCTAGTTGGTTAAATGCTGGCCAGGATGCAATTTGTCGCCATGGTTTCGAACTGAAGATTTTCCTGCCATCGCCTGCGAAACCTGGAAAGTAATTGCCTAATCTCAAGCTAACTAAAGCGACTAACTAACGTCTATAAGAGCCTTCCAAAAACATACCAAAACTAAATAAGGATCCTTTCGCGATCCTCACAAGTGTTACGGGAGGACGCCTTAGCTTCACTTTCTAGGGATAATGCAATTCTAAACTACATAGAAATAGAGTTTGGATTGACTTACCTTCGGATCGACCACGGGCACCTCCTGCTCTTCCTGCTCTGGGGATTTCTTTTCGCCCTCCAATAGCCCAAACGTTTACTATAAGTATGACACTGATCGAAAGCAGAGCGACGACAATGTGGGATTCGTCGCGAGACGCCTCGATTGAGAAACAATCCCTGGCAATGTGCGCCTTCAAGGCCATCCAATTGAGAAATCCCACGAAGCCATCTGTTGAAAAAGAATGCATTGTAAACTGTAAAGCCATTAGCTCACACCGAAAGCAAATAAAATGCAATTAACTAGATTTGAATTAATTAAGAGAAGGTACAGTCGTCGCTGGCTGAAGACAAACAAGTGGCGTCGCCAGGCTCGCACTAACTTTATTAATAGCCGGAAAGTAGTAAGAGCTGTAAGGCAAACTCCCACACACCACTCTACGCACTGCACACTCGCAAGCTGTTCTTTTGTTTATCTTGGGCACAGACACACACGGAAGACAGTGGGGGGAGAAAAAGTTGGCTGGCAGCGCTGTTTGTCAAGGACGAAGTGGTGGAATCGGGACAAAAAGCAAAGTGCAATTATCGCAAAATACCTTAAGGTTTACATCGTCACAAGCAGGAATGGGAAAAGGAAAGTTGGGCAGGGTAGACGCAGGGCTACAAACACAAACACGTTGAAATGAGTTTGTAGATTCTCAAAAAAGAGCACAGTCCATGCCCATTCGTCTTGTCGAACCCAAGAAACCACGTCCCTTTGAAGTCCGATAATTGCGAATTCCTTGGGCATGTTTCAGTTCGCATCAAATCGCCGCGCAATGATCGGATTTAAATCAGCAGCGGCTGTGGCGCAACTAAATTGATCTTTTATCGCTTCAACGGCGACTATCCAGTTTGGATTGGAACCTCGTAGCTGGTAGCTGGTAGCTGGTAGCTGGCGCGTAAAAGCTTACAAAATACGACAACGCACAGATGCGCATAACTCAGGAGATGGGGTAGGAGGCGGGAGGCACTGAAAGAAACCCACAAAATATCTCCAAGGTGGACCCTTTGCATTGCAAATAATTCAAAAGATTCTTCTTTGAGTGGCGAACCCTGAAGCTGGAGCTGGACGGCGATCTGAGGACAACGCTGGGATTAAATCGGAAGTTATGCGAGTGTCAGGAGGCCGTCTTCTGCCCCGCGATTGGTAGAGTGATGAAGTAAGAATTGTTACCGTATCGAATGTGGATTAAAATCAGCGAAACAAGTTGCCAGTCTGTCGATCTGGATTCTTGTCGAAGCCTCGTCCTCCATACGTACATGTATGTGGACGTATGCTTTAGCCATATTGATGGGCGATGAAAAGGGTCGATAACGAATCAATTAGGCCATGAGAAATGAAAATGAAAAGACACCAGCCAAGAAAAGCCAGATTTGGGCCCTTTTGCTAATCAGCAACATTTCAAGTGGCCAGGCAGGGCAGGGCCAGGGACAGGGACAGGGACTGGGACAGGGACTGGGAAAATAAACAAAAAGAAATCGGTTGAAAATGAAAAGGATTAAACAAATAAATCACTCGGCTCAGTTTTCAGGACAGATTCCACCCGCCTTCCATCCAAACGGAAAAAAAGGACTCCGGAGTCCGGAGAAAAGGATTGCCCACACCAATTAATGAGTTAAAAATTGTGCAGCATTGAAAGAATCCGTCGCGGGGGTGGGCATGGTGGTCCTTCTCTGCCCCCCAGTGGCACCGCCCGGCCCTCAGCAAAAGAGCCAAATTAATGAAGATATTTCGCTGTCGTCGGACTGAAGGATTGGCATTTTTTTCCTTGAAAAGGACAGCCTGGAGAGCAAGGGAAAAAATCATTTGATTTTTAATTACGCTGATTTTTTATATTAGAACGGAAACAGCTTGGAATAGCAAACACCTTGGAAATTAACACGCCCCAAGACTCTGCTGAGCCACTTGCCTTTTGTCGTGGATCGGCAATTGGGGGTGGTGGGGGATTGGGGGAGCACAAGGACGAGGACGAGGACGAGCGCGAGAAGTAGGTTGACCAGAATATGCTGCCAACTGGTGGTCCTGGCACGCACGAAAGGGTTTTCGACTTAATTAAACCGTTTCTTCCCTTTCGTTTGCGTTTTCGTTTTCGGTTCAGTATCGTCTCGTTTTTTAATTTTGACTTTTGACGCAAAGCCGGCAAAGTGCCAAGAAAGTGCCGAACCGAAGGCCACTGTCATCGAAAAGTGGGCACAAATTGACATCTAAAGTGCTCAAAATGTTCTTTAATTAAGTGTGACAAGCTGCGGGCAGCAGGGTGGCCTTTGGAAAAGGGTCGATCAATCGCCCCAAAGTGGAAAGCCCCATCTTACAGGCTAGTACTGTGGCTGACTTAGCTTACGGAAGTCTCCTGGTTGGTCCGAGTGGATCCCCTTTCCAACAACGAAGCTCTTGATGCAGGATATCGTTTCCATCAAATCGTCAATCACTGAACTTGCGAAACTTGTTGTTCATACAAAATATATACAGATTTTAAGCTTTCACAAAATATATAATAACATTTTAGGCTGGATATAATATTTGGAATTACATTCAAAGCTCTAGCTTGCGGAACCTTCGCCACGTTCCAAAGGAACTGTCAGTGGGAAGGGCAGGGCCAATTCGTGTTTGTAAACTTCCTGGGCGCATATATGTTCCTTAAGGACCTTCGGCAATTAGCCTGGGCATAGTCCGGACTCTGGCCGGACTCGTTATAGAAGGAGGAGGACATGAAGTGATGCTTCATCCCCGACATAAATAATAATCAATTTGAAATCAAATCGGGCCACCAGACGACAATGTCCTTACCGAAATACAAAAAAGAATCAGAATTGATGATTATTGCCTTTTGACAGAGATTCGCTAAGGCGACAATGAAAAGAAGGAAGCAAAAAGCAACACACACATACGGACGGGCACACACGTGTTATATCCTTTTATAGGAATTTTTGCCGTATGTGTGGTAGTATCAATAAAATAGCCACACACACTCGCGCACGTATGGGGAAAATGGGGCCCCGGCAACAATATTTATGTGCATGTTATAGTAAGTGCAAAATAATAGCCAGCGGTCGAGGGGTGGGCCAAACGAGGGGGTGTGGAGTGGAGCCATTGGCCAGGGTCGTGGGCTGGTGGCAGGGCGGCCGGCGGGACAAGGCAGCATACACGTAACACGCAGACTAGTACTAAAAATGTTTCCACAATTACCAGGGAAAATGAAATGTTCGTGTGTGGGTGTGAGCCATATACGCTTTATTGTATTTGTGTTTGTATGGCGGTGTGGTGGGAGGGATATGGCGAAGACGAGGGCGAGGACGAGGACGAGGACGAGGACGAGGGCAACTGGAAATAATGCACTCGACACTTTTATTTCTTTTTCATTAGCCAAAAAGCGACAACGACGCCAATTGTTCCCCGCTCCTCCTCTCCCCTAGTGTGCCCATTGCCCTTTGGCCTCTGTGTTTCTTTGCGGCCCCACCCACTCCCCTCCACCAATATCGGATAATAATTGCCACTCATAGAGTGCCGCCACTTCGATATTGAGATCAAGCAAGCCATGACCCGGGCCTACGTCAAATTCGGAATCCACCTCAGCTCTATCAGCCCCACACAAGCTCAGTATTCAGAGACACTCCGAAGCGGAGAGTTGTATTCCTTTTTTAGCAAAATTCCGGAAAAAAAAAAAAATTATATATTATTTTCGGTGATAGAAAGTACAGTCAAAATTTTCGGTCAACAGTTTAGTTTAAGTGTAGTTTTAAGCATAAAGTGATCAGCGTTGAAGAGTACATTTTACACTTGTTGTTGGTGTAATTAACATATTCATCATCATCAATACATTATCATCTAATCACATCTAATCTAAGTCACACGGCAACGGAACGATGATTTTCAAAACTGGCGTGTGCTACGTCGACTTCACCGAAAAGTAACCGAAAAGTAACCGAAAAGTAACCGAAAAGTATTGGTGCAACATTCAATAGACATTCTGATATTCTAACGAAACACAAGACAACAATGGTAATACATACATACCCTGCCACCGATGAACTGACCCGGAACACTCCATACATTATGAAAGACGAGAAAGAGTTACAGCGACTCCAACGTTCATCCCAAATTCCAAGTGCAAATCTGGCGAATCCAAATCCAAATCAAAGTTGCCGAAATTGTGAGTTTCGAAAATTTTTGGGGGCAAGAGGTGAGTAGGGATCTTCCAAACAGAAACTTGCTCATTTCATTATCCACTTTGCATTGCAGCCGAGACGAGGAACTGTATCCCCGTCCAGTTTACTCGAAAAGCCAGAGCCTAGTCGAGTGGTGCCTCCTTCCTGGTTGGGTCGTGCCCCCCCTGCTCATCGTACTGCTTTCTATACTTTCTATATAGCGGCCATTTTATGCAAAAAAAAAAACTATCTCGGAAATAAACACACACAACTCACAACAAGTTTCTTTCGTTTTCATTAAATAGTTTGGCCGTCAATAAAATGGCGGCAATAGTCGAAAGGGAAACTTTAATGAAAGGTTTTTATCCTGAGCAAGCGATTTCCATTGCAGGAAAAAATTGGGGAAAAGTAGCTCAAAAAATCGTGTGCGCGTTGTAACGTACAAATTATGTAAACAAGGAAGCAGGGGAGGCGTTTCAAGGGGACGGGCCTGAAATTATGAGCCCCGAGGCAGAGGAGTGGGCCGTGCGGGGAGGGGGAGGTAAAATTCAACCGTAGGCAATATTTACAATTAAAAATGTTACGTAAAACAGACAAAGAAAGCGGTCCGAGGGTTGGGTTCACAAAAACAAATGGAAAATTGGTGGAAAAAACTGTGAAAAAGCCCTAAAATCAATAGAAAAGCCTTGACTGGAATGGGCGGAAGGACGAAATGTCGGCCTTTTGTGCACAGGAAAAAATTATGTATGGGTTTCCAACAACTACTAATAATCTATTTTCCAATTGAGAATAGTTTAATATTATTCTTTGACACCCATTCATTAGTAGACTTGGCGAGATAGCATCCGGTTTCCATATTTCCTTGACACATCCGCGTCTTCCAGTGCATCTATATATGAATAAGGAGCGGCTTTGAAAGTATGAATGTGGTTCAAGGGATTTTCCGCGAGGCCTAATGGAAATTGTATTTATCTCGTTTGAAGTTCTCCCCGTTCCACCACCACCACCATCACCGCCACCACCACCACCGCCGCCGAACATCAAGTCTCGCACCTTCGCCCCCAACCACCCACTTTTCATTTTCCACCCACCAGGCGACACTTGGCCTCACCTCTCACCGACTCTCAGTCCCAGTCCCAGTCCCAGTCCCACTCCTCTATCCTGTCGAGCCTCAAGCGTTTTTTATAAATTAACAAACAAAGAAGAAAACCAGAGAAAAAAGCGAAAAAATTATCAGAAAAGCAGCGCGAAAAAAATTAAGTGGGAAAGCGAAATGAATATTTTTTCCACCAAAACTCTGTACCATTTTCATTCAAAGTTTGCGGCTGTCAAGAGCCGAAAAATGTTTAAAATATTTCCATAGGTAATTCTCGGGGCAGCCAATTTCCGGGGGTGGGTTATCTTTTGATCCATAGTGATTTTTCCTTTTTTTTTTCCTTTTTTTTTGGCTGTTTAAGCGTTAAACCGACCTCGAGCAGTCAAAAATAGAGGGGGAGCGGCAAAGGGGAAGCTGTAAAGTGAACAGTTGGCTGGGTCTGAGTCTGAGGCTGAGGGATTGGTTGCCGGTTGGCAGGTGAGCTGAAAGGCCAATTGGAAGTCCACAGGCCACCAGAATGGGAAATGGAAATGTGCGAAATTGTGAATTCATAAGTGAAAAGTTTCCAAAATAAACAAGGAACTAATTACTGTTTTGCAAATAAAAGCCCACGCCGTATGCTAGTTAATAACTTTCCTTGCTGGCTCACGTCTAAGCGCTTTCCAAACACTTTCCTGCTCCGCCGAAAATTGCCAATAAAAATGCTCAAACATTCAAACATTCAAACATTTAAACATTCAAACATTCATACACATTCATTTGCAAATACTACACACGAGTACACCGAGTAAGCCCCGAGTGTAGGCCATGTGTGTGTGGATGTAGACGTTTGTTGGCAATCGGACACGTAGACGGTTGGAAAATATAAGTGTAGACGTGCACTGTTTGGCCAATTGCCTCGCACGCTTCGATGATGGGAAAACTTTTTCGATAATACTCAAAAATAAGTGCGAAAAGTGTCCATACTGCAGATGCAGATGCAGACATTACAAAATATTAGAGTTGAATCGTAAATGGGCTTCTTTGGCAGCCAGAAATCGAAGGAAAGTGGGAGGCGCAATCCTTTCCGAGGACTCTTTGAATTTGCATCCGCTTTAGCTGGCATCCCCATCCAACAAACGTGGACTTCCAGCTGTTTTGGAAACATTTGCATACACCACCCCCCCGCCCCATAGGGAACAGGGAATATTCGATGAGGCTGCGAAAAATACATGGGAGGCCTGTCACATTTTTATGATAGCGCCAAACATAACTCATTGACAGCTTTGCGTTTTCACAAGCCGCCCTCCCAGCGGGGGGCGGGGATGTCCCAGAGGGCCAAGGGTGGAGGGTGGAGGGTGGAGGTTGGAGGGCTGGGGGTGGGTTGTTCGCCTTCTGCATATTGCACAAAGTTATGAGCCGCAAATGATAAACGGCCTTGAGAGTTTTCCTGTGCGCGCGTGGCAATGAATGGAAGGAGGTGGGTGGTGTTGCTATTGATTTTTGCGCCTTCGAAACTTTTCAATAACGCGTTATTGGCATTCCAGCGAGTTTGTTTAGAATGTCAATTACTAGCTGGCCTGGCTCCATTGCTCCATTGCTTCTTTTTTTTTTCAATTTCCCTAGAATTTTTTCCGTTTCCGCTCTATTAGTTTTAAGCTCATCAGTGGCGAGTTTGTTTTGTCATCAAGCTAATTAATTAATTAGTAGCAACGGCAACGGCAACGGCAACGGCAACGGCAAGGGCAATGTCAAACGCAAGTGGTGTGAAAAATTGCCGGGACACACCTCAAAAGTGGCTCTGCCGAGCGGAGAAACACAAAAACCCCTCCGGCCAAATGAGTGTGCAATAAAAATGGTGTCCCCAGTCTAATTAGATGTGTAGTTGATGATTCTGTGTGGGAGTATGCGTGTAATTCATCAAATGTCAAAGCCAAAAGCCAACTGACATCGACTGCACCTTATGGGCGTGTTGTTTTTGTTATACACTGTATGTGTGTGTGTGCGATTACCCCTTGACGTGCTCGAATTTTAGCCCAACACAACGAAAAGTATTGGGGAAAAGTATCGAGGACAAGACACGAGTTCTTTAACAACAAATGGCAAATAACGCTGCCGTTAGTCAACCCTTAATATATTCAAATCCCCATTCAGATGACTTCATTTAACCCCGAACGAGATCGATCGTATCGAGTGTGTTAACCCTTGCCTCCTCCTCCTCCTCCTCCTCCGCCTCCGCCTCCGATAAATAAAAAGCCAAATCCGGACAAGCCGCAAAATGCTGTTAAATCTCTCACTCTTTTGAGCAATTTCCGCTAGCGACTCCCCCATCCATCCCTATCCACTCCAGCTCTTCGGATACATAAAGATAAATATGGATAGCATATTCTCCGTATATCCGGACAGCTCCGGAGCTGTCGCCAATTCATTTTTATTGCCGCTCGCTATTCGAATTTTTTGTGTATTTTTTATGGACGTTTATAGTTTTTTATGTGGCATAAACGTCTTTGTCGTCTTTTGTCGAGAAGGGAGCCAAGAAAGGGTAGTTCAATTGACGCTGATAACATTCGCTTTCTGGGACATTTCCTCAATTTCGATATTAGCGTATGCGCCAAGAAAAATATATATCACTACAATTGCCATGCATGCAAATGACTTCATTTGCTGGCAGTACTTTGTCACGCTTTCCCCAAACCGATTTTTCCGATTCGACCGCTCTGGCTCTTTTGTCCACGTCCTCCCCCGCCACTAAGCCACTGTGCCACTTTGCCACTTTGCATGATTGAACCAAGAGGCCGGATTCCAAAAGGAACGCCATCAAAGACCCCCTCCCTCCCAAACTTTAGGAATTTATATTTTCTTGAATACTTTTAGGCGATTAGTGGATGCCTTTCGGGCAAATGAATGTGGGGAACTGAGTCTAAGTTTTAGACTCTATCTCCTAATCTTAATTTCTTCAGTTTGCATCAATCAAATTCATTACTTCAGCAGGGAGGAGGAGCGGGGTCGTTTCTGCTGAATTATTTATTTATTCTTTCAATAACAATTCGCTTGATTTGTAGGCAAAGTTTCCCGCTGGCTCGAGTTAACCCTTACTGGGGCTCTGCTTTGGATATGGATATCTGGCCCATTTCATCGGGGTTCATTCGTCATCCAAATCGACTTCCGCTTTCTGCTATTTGGCTTCCTTTTTTTTTTGGCAAAGGCGACGCGGGCGACGATGCAAACTATCGATAAGATTTGCCGGCCGCACTTTAATGGCAATTTTATCGATAATGTTCGTGCTGAATTTTCGATTTTGTTTGCTTGCATGTCGGGCCCAACAGCCGTTGCCGGAGCCGGAGCCGTAGCCAGTCAAAAAGGAATTATGAGCGATCGACACGCCAACACACAAGTACCAAGAAATTGTGCAAAGCCCCCCATCCCGTCCATAGAAAACTAAACGAACTGACCGACCCACCAGGTTGGAGGTTTTTGGTTTTCGAACTGAAATAGTGAAATACAAATTCCCAGGTCGAACCACCCTTTGATTTAGTAATTTAGCACACAATGTGTTTGTGGATTTTTCATGGCTCCGGCTTCGTTTTCGAGCTCAAATTATGAGCACGCGAATATCGAACGCTTGAAAGGATGGGGATGGGGGGAGGGAGCAGCGGGCCCACCCTATCAATTAGAACTGGCGACCAAACATCTTGATAAGGCCCATCCAGCCCCAAACCCCAGGCCCCGGCCCACCAACTTAGTCCTTGATTCGCATTCGTACGTAAATAAATAAAAATAAAGTGCCAGCTACGAAATGCGCTTCAAATGGTCATTAAAATCGCTCGGCTTTGCCTAAAAGCATGCACCACCGCTAATTGCCACATAAATAATAAGCCCAAACCAGGATCTGGAATCAGAAATCAGGAATCGGGAATCACAAGTCCATTGTGTGCGAGTGGGAGTTGTGATGGCCCATAATAATGTATCTGGACAAGGTTATCCAAGTGCCTTTTGGGAAAGGGACCAAATCGCTAATTATTGGCCAAAAATCTCCAGCCTTCCCTTTAAATTTGAATGCGAATTTTCTGCTAGATTGAAGTCTTTCATCTTGGGCCCCCTTCGTCTAGCTTCTGTTTATTGGTTGACATAAAAAATGTGAATTTATCAGTACCTTGCCAGCCCCCAATCTTTTCGCTGCTCTTCTGCTGGCTCCTGTCTCCTGTCTCCTGTGCCTGCGTCGCATTAAGTTCAATTTGAGCTACTAGATCAGAATTTATGACATTGACGAAACGATAAAACTGTTAGCCACTGTCCGACTGGCTACATAACATAAATGTGCATTACACACAGGGGCGGCCCGGCCCCTTGCCAAAAGTTGGAGTCGAGAAGCAATATAACTGACCAGGAGAAACGGGAAACGGGAAACGGGAAAATGAAATGCGATGCTACGGCGGCGAAAGCCTAAAACTATTAATTTCAACCTATGGTGTCTCTGTGCGAGCAGTGGAGCAGAGCAGAGCAGCGCGGTGGCAAATGGAGAAATCTATATTTACGATTATTGAAGTTTATGACGAAACGTTTTCGTATCATTCTGCGTCGTCACATAAAGACGGAGAGTGCCACGGATGGGAGGATGGGAAGATGGGAGGTTGGACGAGAGATGTCCTGCGACACACGCCGGGGTTGGGGATTCATAAATGTTTTTGCACGCAAGCTGCTAATAACATTCCTGGGACTGGGAGTCCACTCGAAGAAATTTATCATCCACGAACATACGTTCTCGATATGGTATGCGCTACCCCCAAACTGGAATACACAAATTGTTTCCGGTGCAGTACAGGTGGCACTGCCTCCAGAAGCAGATACATTTACTGCCCCGAGTACAGCTCCAGTTACGGTTACCGCTTCGGTTATTTGGGCTTTCGGTTATTGCGGGATAGTTTTTCGGGGTTGCTGAAGGCTTCCGAATCTACCGATGATGGCCGCAAAAGTGCAGCACGCTCGTAAAACCAATGGGCAAATAGCCAGAGGCCAAATGCCCGGCCAAGAATGTTGTGTAATTACGTTGCGTTACGCACAGATAGATGGACGAAAGGCCGGACAGGAGGCGGAAGGGGGACGGAAAGGACGAGCCACCCCTCGATAATAGCCTCCCAAAGCGCTTTCGACCGCTGGCTGTCAGTTGGAGAAATCATAATTAGGCCTTCGGATCTCTACATCTTTATCTTTGTATCTTTGTATCTCTGTATCTGTGGCTCTGCGTGTGCCTCCCAATCCAGAGTCCTTTTTATTGTTTTAATGAACACACGACTGCAATTTCAGAGTCCAGTTGGTCACAGCACACGGGACACAGGCCTAAGGAGGTGGAAGCTGCTTTGGCAATTATTAAAGTTCCACCGATACGGACTTTTTCCAATAAGGCGTAGACCGTATTGCCCCAGAATTGGGCCAATTAGTGCAAAGACTTGCGTCCAATTTTTATCCGCATCCAATACATCCAATGCAGCCAGAATTTTACAAAGGCGCCTGGATGCCTGGATGGTGTGGGGGCCACGACCACAACCAAAATCCCCACTGATCCAGTCGAGAGCCGCGCCACAAAACAATGCCGAGAAGAGATAGCATTTAAGCGAAATCGCTTTAAAATCAATTAACCGTAAAATCACTTGCTATTTGCAACAACAATCGCTGCCAACAATCGTTGGCTGGTGGCTGGCCGGGCAGTAGTCAAGTCCCGCAGGCGCCGGCCAAATGGACAACAATCAACAAATGCGGTGGCAATAACATTAGCTATCGCCACGCCGCATGTTCATATATGTAAAGTATTGGACATCCCCCATCTCCATCCCAACTCCCACCCACATCCGCAAAAGCCCCCCCATACATTCCCTGCAACAGGCCATTTTAACCCTTCGTGACGGCGGATGCGGATGCTGCACTTGACCCCCACTTTGGGGGCGAGTGGACGTGCCGCCAGGTATTAACCTCCATTTAATGTTAAACAAAGCCGCGGTAAAGGACGAAAAAAACGAATACATGTGTGCATTGTACGCTCCCAGGAGAGGCAGTCATTTAGCCGCCAAACATTTCGATTAACATACGCAAACACGGGCGGCAAAATTGTGAACGTGGGTGTGTGGCATCCACGAAACAAAAAAAAAAAACAAAAACCTGCCACGGAAAATGCAAAAAAACGGATGTATAAGCTGGAAAATTGAATTGCTGGCAAACAAGTGGCCGGGAGGGTGGAAATGGGAATGGCAGGACTTGAAAGAGGAGGTCCAGATATCCCGACTCCGGCACTCGTTTTCCCTTTGAAAGAACCACCAAAGGTTCCATGTCCTGGAACATCAGTAGTTCCGTGACCACCAAAGCAAAACAGACTAATTAGTGATACGATGGTCGTGCTGGTCCTCGAAGGCTGCCCGGCCTGGTCAGGTGGTTAGGAGTAAAAAATCAGTTTTTGTTTCGTTTTGTGAACAATTTCGATCGCCAAAGATTCTTTTCCAAGACGGAAAAATCGCCTTTTGAGCAACGTCTGGCTTAAGGCCGTTTGATGTATGTATGTCACTTTCAGTTCAACGCGACATGCCACATGCCCCATTCCTTATGCCTGATTCCGGATGCCTTCTGGCTTATTCCCCCACCTCCACCTCCCTGCCCAATCCCATATGTGTGGAATACTTGCCACAATACAGTCTTGGCAAATCCTTCTTTGAATAATGATGCCGTTGATAGCTGGGATTATTCGGCGACCCATCCCCGCCGCTGCTGTATTGAAATATCTACGTAGATGTACGATCTGAAGTGAGCGCCTCTGCGGCAGGCCATTTATTTATTATGCCACAATATTCAATGACCCTTAATGGCATTTCGTAATAAAAATATTGGATTAGTTGTTAGTTTTTGCGGCAGCAACCACCATCCAGGGTCATCACCACCAGGAGCATCGAACCAGCATCAGCATCAGTATCAGTAACCACCCAAAAACTGGCCACTCGTCACTTTATCAACTTGGCCCATTCGCATTACATATTCCATTAAACGGCTAATGGCTAATGAGCCCATTGTGCTGCTGGCTGGACGCGGCAGCCTTGGGTGTCTCGAGTGCGAATGGAGAGGAGATCAAGGGCTCTAAGCAGATCAGACCGACCAGATTTGTCCCTAGTAGGAGCGGATCAAATGCCAAGCTTGGAAAACTCCAGGAGTGACCGACTTTTTGGACCACAATTGCCTGCCTGCCTCCATTCTAAAGATGTGTGGCTTAGTGGTTCTCTTGCCGCCGATTGCCTCGCATATTCATGCTGCCTCTTCAAATATTTAACTAAATGAAAACTACTCCGACCAAACGGCTGGGCGGAGATGGGACCTGAAACCGGAACCGGAATACGGGGCCTGGGGTTGAGTCAATGTCGATGCTTTGGACCCGACCCGACATGCATGTGACATAATAAATATTAATGACAACTGACCAGCACGTAGTAGATATCCCTCCGTCCAGTGCCTGAGTCGTGGGTGGTGGCTGCCAGCTTAGGGGTAGGGGCAGCTCCTGTTTTTGGTGCAGGTGAAACAATCCGAGGTCGTTTCTGAAAGAAAGAAAAATGTTCAAAATGTAAGTAAAAGTCCACTTGCTTTTATCGTCAAAGATATCTGCTAAGAGTCTGCTGTGAACTAACACGGTATATCTCTCAGTGCCCTTTTGTGTTGACGTTGACACACATTCGACATGTGACAGATAAATTATGGCAATTGGACGAATGCCGCCACACCTTCTCAGCCCTCAGCTCTGGCACTGCCTTTGCCCATGAGATCATTTTTCATTTTTCCCTGCATTAGCTTTCGGGGTTGTGACATATGCGAGTTGTCCTTTGGAGGAAGGACCTCTCCTGCTGCCGGCTAATAGTTTTCTATTGTACGGCTAGCTGATTGCTGAAAGCGAGATGAGCTCACAATCAATAGGGGCCTTTCAGTAAGCATTGGAATATTTAAAGCTGACCCCGTGTGGCCCCCAATGCCACGATGTCCTCCGGCAACGCCCACAGGGGTGCATCAGCAAAAGTTAGCAGCAGCGGAAAAAATATTCGACTTTGAGATTTAAACGCAGATTTATGGAGAATAGTTTCAGGATTCAGAATCTTGTCTTGGCTAAAGGATCGGATGGGTATTTTCCAAAATATGGCCTTCGCAAGGACCCAAAGTCCTCCTTTTCCTGGATTTCCTCAAGTCGGCAAGGGGGTCCATCAGAAAAAGTTGGCACCAGCGGAAAAAATATTCGACTTTGAGATTTAAACGCAGATTTATGGAGAATAGTTTCAGGATTCAGAATCTTGTCTTGGCTAAAGGATCGGATGCGTATTTTCCAAAATATGGCCTTCGCAAGGACCCAAAGTCCTCCTTTTCCTGGATTTCCTCAAGTCGGCAAGGGGGTCCATCAGAAAAAGTTGGCACCAGCGGAAAAAATATTCGACTTTGAGATTTAAACGCAGATTTATGGAGAATAGTTTCAGGATTCAGAATCTTGTCTTGGCTAAAGGATCGGATGGGTATTGGCCAAAATATGGCCTTCGCAAGGACCCAAAGTCCGCCTTTTCCTGGATTTCCTCAAGTCGGCAAGGGGGTCCATCAGAAAAAGTTGGCACCAGCGGAAAAAATATTCGACTTTGAGATTTAAACGCAGATTTATGGAGAATAGTTTCAGGATTCAGAATCTTGTCTTGGCTAAAGGATCGGATGGGTATTTTCCAAAATATGGCCTTCGCTAGGACCCAAAGTCCTCCTTTTCCTGGATTTCCTCAAGTCGGCAAGGGGGTCCATCAGAAAAAGTTGGCACCAGCGGAAAAAATATTCGACTTTGAGATTTAAACGCAGATTTATGGAGAATAGTTTCAGGATTCAGAATCTTGTCTTGGCTAAAGGATCGGATGGGTATTTTCCAAAATATGGCCTTCGCAAGACCCAAAGTCCTCCTTTTCCTGGATTTCCTCAAGTCGGCAAGGGGGTCCATCAGAAAAAGTTGGCAGCAGCGGAAAAAATATTCGACTTTGAGATTTAAACGCAGATTTATGGAGAATAGTTTCAGGATTCAGAATCTTGTCTTGGCTAAAGGATCGGATGGGTATTGACCAAAATATGGCCTTCGCAAGGACCCAAAGTCCGCCTTTTCCTGGATTTCCTCAAGTCGGCAAGGGGGTCCATCAGAAAAAGTTGGCAGCAGCGGAAAAAATATTCGACTTTGAGATTTAAACGCAGATTTATGGAGAATAGTTTCAGGATTCAGAATCTTGTCTTGGCTAAAGGATCGGATGGGTATTTTCCAAAATATGGCCTTCGCAAGGACCCAAAGTCCTCCTTTTCCTGGATTTCCTCAAGTCGGCAAGGGGGTCCATCAGAAAAAGTTGGCACCAGCGGAAAAAATATTCGACTTTGAGATTTAAACGCAGATTTATGGAGAATAGTTTCAGGATTCAGAATCTTGTCTTGGCTAAAGGATCGGATGGGTATTTTCCAAAATATGGCCTTCGCAAGGACCCAAAGTCCTCCTTTTCCTGGATTTCCTCAAGTCGGCAAGGGGGTCCATCAGAAAAAGTTGGCACCAGCGGAAAAAATATTCGACTTTGAGATTTAAACGCAGATTTATGGAGAATAGTTTCAGGATTCAGAATCTTGTCTTGGCTAAAGGATCGGATGGGTATTTTCCAAAATATGGCCTTCGCAAGGACCCAAAGTCCTCCTTTTCCTGGATTTCCTCAAGTCGGCAAGGGGGTCCATCAGAAAAAGTTGGCACCAGCGGAAAAAATATTCGACTTTGAGATTTAAACGCAGATTTATGGAGAATAGTTTCAGGATTCAGAATCTTGTCTTGGCTAAAGGATCGGATGGGTATTTTCCAAAATATGGCCTTCGCAAGGACCCAAAGTCCTCCTTTTCCTGGATTTCCTCAAGTCGGCAAGGGGGTCCATCAGAAAAAGTTGGCACCAGCGGAAAAAATATTCGACTTTGAGATTTAAACGCAGATTTATGGAGAATAGTTTCAGGATTCAGAATCTTGTCTTGGCTAAAGGATCGGATGGGTATTGGCCAAAATATGGCCTTCGCAAGGACCCAAAGTCCGCCTTTTCCTGGATTTCCTCAAGTCGGCAAGGGGGTCCATCAGAAAAAGTTGGCACCAGCGGAAAAAATATTCGACTTTGAGATTTAAACGCAGATTTATGGAGAATAGTTTCAGGATTCAGAATCTTGTCTTGGCTAAAGGATCGGATGGGTATTTTCCAAAATATGGCCTTCGCAAGGACCCAAAGTCCTCCTTTTCCTGGATTTCCTCAAGTCGGCAAGGGGGTCCATCAGAAAAAGTTGGCACCAGCGGAAAAAATATTCGACTTTGAGATTTAAACGCAGATTTATGGAGAATAGTTTCAGGATTCAGAATCTTGTCTTGGCTAAAGGATCGGATGGGTATTTTCCAAAATATGGCCTTCGCAAGGACCCAAAGTCCTCCTTTTCCTGGATTTCCTCAAGTCGGCAAGGGGGTCCATCAGAAAAAGTTGGCACCAGCGGAAAAAATATTCGACTTTGAGATTTAAACGCAGATTTATGGAGAATAGTTTCAGGATTCAGAATCTTGTCTTGGCTAAAGGATCGGATGGGTATTGGCCAAAATATGGCCTTCGCAAGGACCCAAAGTCCGCCTTTTCCTGGATTTCCTCAAGTCGGCAAGGGGGTCCATCAGAAAAAGTTGGCACCAGCGGAAAAAATATTCGACTTTGAGATTTAAACGCAGATTTATGGAGAATAGTTTCAGGATTCAGAATCTTGTCTTGGCTAAAGGATCGGATGGGTATTGGCCAAAATATGGCCTTCGCAAGGACCCAAAGTCCGCCTTTTCCTGGATTTCCTCAAGTCGGCAAGGGGGTCCATCAGAAAAAGTTGGCACCAGCGGAAAAAATATTCGACTTTGAGATTTAAACGCAGATTTATGGAGAATAGTTTCAGGATTCAGAATCTTGTCTTGGCTAAAGGATCGGATGGGTATTGGCCAAAATATGGCCTTCGCAAGGACCCAAAGTCCGCCTTTTCCTGGATTTCCTCAAGTCGGCAAGGGGGTCCATCAGAAAAAGTTGGCACCAGCGGAAAAATATTCGACTTTGAGATTTAAACGCAGATTTATGGAGAATAGTTTCAGGATTCAGAATCTTGTCTTGGCTAAAGGATCGGATGGGTATTTTCCAAAATATGGCCTTCGCAAGGACCCAAAGTCCTCCTTTTCCTGGATTTCCTCAAGTCGGCAAGGGGGTCCATCAGAAAAAGTTGGCACCAGCGGAAAAAATATTCGACTTTGAGATTTAAACGCAGATTTATGGAGAATAGTTTCAGGATTCAGAATCTTGTCTTGGCTAAAGGATCGGATGGGTATTGGCCAAAATATGGCCTTCGCAAGGACCCAAAGTCCGCCTTTTCCTGGATTTCCTCAAGTCGGCAAGGGGGTCCATCAGAAAAAGTTGGCACCAGCGGAAAAATATTCGACTTTGAGATTTAAACGCAGATTTATGGAGAATAGTTTCAGGATTCAGAATCTTGTCTTGGCTAAAGGATCGGATGGGTATTGGCCAAAATATGGCCTTCGCAAGGACCCAAAGTCCGCCTTTTCCTGGATTTCCTCAAGTCGGCAAGGGGGTCCATCAGAAAAAGTTGGCACCAGCGGAAAAAATATTCGACTTTGAGATTTAAACGCAGATTTATGGAGAATAGTTTCAGGATTCAGAATCTTGTCTTGGCTAAAGGATCGGATGGGTATTGACCAAAATATGGCCTTCGCAAGGACCCAAAGTCCGCCTTTTCCTGGATTTCCTCAAGTCGGCAAGGGGGTCCATCAGAAAAAGTTGGCACCAGCGGAAAAAATATTCGACTTTGAGATTTAAACGCAGATTTATGGAGAATAGTTTCAGGATTCAGAATCTTGTCTTGGCTAAAGGATCGGATGGGTATTGGCCAAAATATGGCCTTCGCAAGGACCCAAAGTCCGCCTTTTCCTGGATTTCCTCAAGTCGGCAAGGGGGTCCATCAGAAAAAGTTGGCACCAGCGGAAAAAATATTCGACTTTGAGATTTAAACGCAGATTTATGGAGAATAGTTTCAGGATTCAGAATCTTGTCTTGGCTAAAGGATCGGATGGGTATTGACCAAAATATGGCCTTCGCAAGGACCCAAAGTCCGCCTTTTCCTGGATTTCCTCAAGTCGGCAAGGGGGTCCATCAGAAAAAGTTGGCACCAGCGGAAAAAATATTCGACTTTGAGATTTAAACGCAGATTTATGGAGAATAGTTTCAGGATTCAGAATCTTGTCTTGGCTAAAGGATCGGATGGGTATTGGCCAAAATATGGCCTTCGCAAGGACCCAAAGTCTGCCTTTTCCTGGATTTCCTCAAGTCGGCAAGGGGGTCCATCAGAAAAAGTTGGCAGCAGCGGAAAAAATATTCGACTTTGAGATTTAAACGCAGATTTATGGAGAATAGTTTCAGGATTCAGAATCTTGTCTTGGCTAAAGGATCGGATGGGTATTGACCAAAATATGGCCTTCGCAAGGACCCAAAGTCCGCCTTTTCCTGGATTTCCTCAAGTCGGCAAGGGGGTCCATCAGAAAAAGTTGGCAGCAGCGGAAAAAATATTCGACTTTGAGATTTAAACGCAGATTTATGGAGAATAGTTTCAGGATTCAGAATCTTGTCTTGGCTAAAGGATCGGATGGGTATTGGCCAAAATATGGCCTTCGCAAGGACCCAAAGTCCGCCTTTTCCTGGATTTCCTCAAGTCGGCAAGGGGGTCCATCAGAAAAAGTTGGCACCAGCGGAAAAAATATTCGACTTTGAGATTTAAACGCAGATTTATGGAGAATAGTTTCAGGATTCAGAATCTAGTCTTGGCTAAAGGATCGGATGGGTATTCGCCAAAATATGGCCTTCGCAAGGACCCAAAGTCCGCCTTTTCCTGGATTTCCTCAAGTCGGCAAGGGGGTCCATCAGAAAAAGTTGGCACCAGCGGAAAAAATATTCGACTTTGAGATTGAAACGCAGATTTATGGAGAATAGTTTCAGGATTCAGAATCTTGTCTTGGCTAAAGGATCGGATAGGTATTCGCCAAAATATGGCCTTCGCAAGGACCCAAAGTCCGCCTTTTCCTGGATTTCCTCAAGTCGGCAAGGGGGTCCATCAGAAAAAGTTGGCACCAGCGGAAAAAATATTCGACTTTGAGATTTAAACGCAGATTTGTGGAGAATAGTTTCAGGATTCAGAATCTTGTCTTGGCTAAAGGATCGGATGCGTATTGGCCAAAATATGGCCTTCGCAAGGACCCAAAGTCCGCCTTTTCCTGGATTTCCTCAAGTCGGCAAGGGGGTCCATCAGAAAAAGTTGGCACCAGCGGAAAAAATATTCGACTTTGAGATTTAAACGCAGATTTATGGAGAATAGTTTCAGGATTCAGAATCTTGTCTTGGCTAAAGGATCGGATGGGTATTGGCCAAAATATGGCCTTCGCAGGGACCCAAAGTCCGCCTTTTCCTGGATTTCCTCAAGTCGGCAAGGGGGTCCATCAGAAAAAGTTGGCACCAGCGGAAAAATATTCGACTTTGAGATTTAAACGCAGATTTATGGAGAATAGTTTCAGGATTCAGAATCTTGTCTTGGCTAAAGGATCGGATGGGTATTGGCCAAAATATGGCCTTCGCAAGGACCCAAAGTCCGCCTTTTCCTGGATTTCCTCAAGTCGGCAAGGGGGTCCATCAGAAAAACTTGGCACCAGCGGAAAAAATATTCGACTTTGAGATTTAAACGCAGATTTATGGAGAATAGTTTCAGGATTCAGAATCTTGTCTTGGCTAAAGGATCGGATGGATATTGGCCAAAATATGGCCTTCGCAAGGACCCAAAGTCCGCCTTTTCCTGGATTTCCTCAAGTCGGCAAGGGGGTCCATCAGAAAAAGTTGGCACCAGCGGAAAAAATATTCGACTTTGAGATTTAAACGCAGATTTATGGAGAATAGTTTCAGGATTCAGAATCTTGTCTTGGCTAAAGGATCGGATGGGTATTGGCCAAAATATGGCCTTCGCAAGGACCCAAAGTCCGCCTTTTCCTGGATTTCCTCAAGTCGGCAAGGGGGTCCATCAGAAAAAGTTGGCACCAGCGGAAAAAATATTCGACTTTGAGATTTAAACGCAGATTTATGGAGAATAGTTTCAGGATTCAGAATCTTGTCTTGGCTAAAGGATCGGATGGGTATTGGCCAAAATATGGCCTTCGCAAGGACCCAAAGTCCGCCTTTTCCTGGATTTCCTCAAGTCGGCAAGGGGGTCCATCAGAAAAAGTTGGCAGCAGCGGAAAAAATATTCGACTTTGAGATTTAAACGCAGATTTATGGAGAATAGTTTCAGGATTCAGAATCTTGTCTTGGCTAAAGGATCGGATGGGTATTTTCCAAAATATGGCCTTCGCAAGGACCCAAAGTCCGCCTTTTTCCTGGATTTCCTCAAGTCGGCAAGGGGGTCCATCAGAAAAAGTTGGCAGCAGCGGAAAAAATATTCGACTTTGAGATTTAAACGCAGATTTATGGAGAATAGTTTCAGGATTCAGAATCTTGTCTTGGCTAAAGGATCGGATGGGTATTTTCCAAAATATGGCCTTCGCAAGGACCCAAAGTCCGCCTTTTCCTGGATTTGCTCAAATCGGCAAGGGGGCAAGGCGAAGGGAAATCCACTCCCCCGCTCCGAGTCATTAGAGCACTGCGTCGTCCTGCGTGTTGACTTTTTCATGAAGAGCCATGGCCCCTGGTCATTTTCGGGGCAATTTTTCAACCTTCTCGAGATAAATGCGAGGTTATCAATATAAGGATAAAACAAAGTAGACGGCCTCTATATGAGAACCAGGTGATGAGCAGCAGTCTACACTTTGCGAAACCGAATCGATTCAATTTGTGTTCCTTGCTAAGCTGAAGGTTGGAATATTATCTTTATTAATATTTAATGTTGAGGTCCAAACCATATACTGGCCTCCGTCTTCAAAGATGATTGTCTACCAAAAATTAAATCTAAATCAATGTGGTCCTGGAAGCTTAGAGTCTTTCTCAATTGAAGGACCATTGTTGCTGCCCGAAACTTACAAAGGCTTTACTTTCGTGGCTTGGTAATCTTGTTTTTTTTTCGAGTGCCTAACAACCAATAATGTGAAAATAAAATGGCAATACAAAAGCGACGCAGATTTATTTACAGGCAACGGGCTTAAAGCCAATTTCAAAAGACGGAAAGAAACCCCAAACAAGCGGCGGCCCAAACAAATAAAGCAAACATCCCGCGCCACCCATCCACCCATCCATCCGACCATCCGACCACCCACCACCCACCACCCACCACCCACCAGTTCCAGTCGAAAACCGAAATTTATTTTATGAGGGGGGATATTAAGGAAGGGGGGTAATAGCGTGTATAAAAGAATCAAAAATCTAGATTTTGATTTCAGATACTTCAGCGTCAGAGTCAGGAGGAGGCAGAGTATTTTGTATTTTTTTTTTTTTTTTTTTTTTTTTTGGTTTTTTGTTCCTCTGGGGCCAGGGGTCAGTCAGAGGGGCAGGCAAGTCAAGTGGCGCTTAGTATCCGAATCGGAATCCGAGTCCGGAGACAAGAGACAAGAGACAAGAGACACGAGACGGGAGCAGTGAAGTGAGTCCTCTCTAGTCCGGGGCTTCCTGCGAATTCCACTTCAATGAATTGAAAAATTGCCTTAAACAAATTGGTTGCGCCGCTCCTGGTTTGCATTTCAGTGTATCTAGGACTCAACTTGTTTTGAGATACAGGAGCTGTTCCAGATACAAGATACCACAGCGGGGACCGGAGGATAAGGGCGAACAAGAAAACAAAAAAACCCAAAAAATAAGAAGGAGGCTGGAGGACGTTGAACACAACGTTTGACATTTGATAATGTCATTTGCCGCGTAATTGTTTTTTGATTTGATGCCCCGCTTTGCTTATTTAGAATTTCCATTTCCCCCCTGCCCCTCGACTGCTTCTGCTCCCTTTCAAATGAAATACCCAAGCGAGTCCTTGGCTCCCATATTATGGATTTATTTGTGCAAAGTACATGGAATTTCATCGACGACCTCGGTCGGGTCACCAGGTGAGAATATAGAATTATATATGTATGTGGGTTGAACAGATAGAAAAGACGCCTCAAAAGAAGCCTCAAGGAGCTGCAAAGAGAGAGGAGAAAAGCAGCCATTAGATTTGCATGGGTTGGAAAATTCGGCATTTAACTAACGCCGAATCCATTCCATTGGTCCCTAATAGTCCCACGACTCGCCGTCCGAGTTCTCGGGGTCAAAGTCGCAGCGTTTTACATAACGCACGTCGACGAACAACAGCTCCTTGAAGTTTTTGGTGAGGGAGAGCATTGTGGGGTGGTCGAAGGCCAAGTAGCTGTCCGGGTGATTGTTTACCAGGTCCTCAACATCCCGGAACTGCGACAAGCGCACAAACTTGAGCAGGGCATTGCCCTTGACACTTCGATCCTGGCAATAGACGTACAACCGACAGCCCACGTCGGCATAGTTCTCGTTGTCGTTGGTGGCCATCCAGAAGATGTACAGCTGTGACTCGGGATCCCTGCGGCCGCTCTCCGACGACTTTGGCTCCTGGTCCGTATTGTCCCCATTCTTTGTCTTTTTCCCTTTCCTGACCACAGCGTCCTGCGACACCTGGCAGTACATCAGCAGGCAGGGAACATGCTCCGCAAAGTAGAGCAGCGGCGACGGCATCTCGGCATTGAGGATGTGCCTGGGAGTGGGCACCTCTTGGCTCGGCACTGGGGTCTGGCCCAACAGGGCCAGCACGCAGATGCAGTAGACCTGCTCTGGCGGATATGAGCGGGGGTAGAAAAGCAGGATCATGCGGTCGCGCAGCCACAGCTCCTCCATTCGGCGACAGTGGTCAGTCAGGAAGTGGGACATCACCAGAGCGGATCTAAGACGCGTTTCACAGCCTTTGATCGGACAAGAAAATTGTTCGGTGGTGTCCACTTGTGATTTCGAAGGATAACGGCGTATGCTTCTCGGGCAGGGATTAATGGCCAGGGCGTCCGGCCTGGGCAGGACGTGCCGCTCGTAGAAATTCTTGAACGCCTCCAGGTTCGGAGTCCGCAACACCAAATTGGTGTCGGAGTTCATGCCCTTACGTTCCGCGGAACAGTCCAAGGCCTCTTCATAAATGGCGTTGACGCGTCCTTCGTGCTGCAGGCTCCATAGCAGCAGCTCGGCGCAGTTCAGGCTGTCCCGGAAGGGGCGCAGCCCCTGCTCCTGGAAAAACAACTCCATCAGGGAAACGGCGAACCGACAGCGCAGCAAGAACCTGTCTTCCAGAGGCCGCGACTTCTGGCTGGCTCTGGCGTGCAGGACCCGGAAGTATGTGGTTACCATGAAATAGGCTTTCAACGGCGACATTTTAATCCTCGGCTCCCCCGGTTTATTCACCTCCTTGATGTGCTCCAGCACAAGCTGGTCCACCTCCCTGTTGGACATGACATCGAGCTCCGCCAACGTTTTCTTATTGATCAAGTAGTCGACGGGAAAGAAGCCCTCGTTGATGAACCAGTGGAAGTGGAGTCCATCCTTCGTTAGGCGGTCCCAGTAGAAGTGTTCCATGTAGTGGCGAATCCGATCATGGGACTCGATCCTCTCGGATTCCAGAGGCACCTTTGCCACCCAAAGCAGGGCCAGCAGAGTGAGCTCATCCAGTTCGAAGTAGGACCGGAAATCGCCCCGTTGGGGTATCTCGTTTGGGATTGGACACTCGGGCTCTGCGACATCCTCTGAGTTCGACAGACTCTTCTCACTCTGGCTCCACACCAACTCACTGCGAATCCAGCTCTCGCCCGATGAGCAACAAGGCTTATCAACGATTCTGCCGCGTCGTAGATTCCTACTGTCTTTCTTTCCATACAATTTTTTTTCGTCCTTCTCCTCCCCCTGATCCGTCACCTGGTCCTCTTCTATCGCTTCAACGGGACTGCCGTCAAAGTCAAGCTCACTACAGGAGGCGAAGGAGTCCACAGAGTCCTCTGATCTCGGGGAAGCGTTATCTTCACTCATGCTGCAGGAAGTGCTGTAGGATTTTCTCTTACTGCCGTTGCTGGCCGAGTCCCAGTCACTGTCTGTGCGTGTATTCCTAGTGTTCTGACTCGCAGGACTGTCCAGGCTTTGATGCAGCTTCCCCTTGGCTTCGGGGAGCGATTCGGATACGGACGAGCGATGCATTAACTTGGGGAGAAAGACTGCTTCCAAAGGATCATCGGGAGGCACCAAGTGATGCAACTTCTGCTGCTGCCTGAGGCGGTCTTTGTCCATTAAGAGGTTCTTCAGCCTCTGGCCCCGATCAAGCTGCTCTAGCGGCATATCCTCCTTGGGCATGTTCTTGGCCAGTGGATTATATGGCTCTACCGCGGGCACCTCGGGAATTATTGCCTTTGGCGTGGGCATCGGCGTGAAGAGCCTAACCACACTCTTTGGCTCTTCGACTGACTCCTTTTTGGTCTTTGTCGGAGCGGGTCCGATGAATTTTGGCTTGCACTTTGTCAACTTACGCCTGTTTCTCATAGCTTGGTCACAGATTCTGCGCCTCGTCTGGGACCCAACGGCCTCCACAACTGGTTTCCGTTTGTATTTCTTTTTTCCAAATTGTTTCAGGTTACCAGGCTTTCCAGTCTCCGGTTGATCTCTCATATAAATCTCGAATGGATTCGATTTTCCGATGAACTGCTTCATCTTGGGCACTGGCATATCCCCAAGGGTGAGGCAATTTCTGGCGTCCACAAATGCTTGTACTGGGGAATACCTAGTTTGTAACGGGGGCTCCCCGGTAGTGTTCGGAAAACTTACCAGGTAGCTGTTCTATAATGGGTTCCGGCTCTGAATCATTGGCACGTGGCGAAACCTCAGCCGCTGCAGGCTTGATCTGAGAGGACGTCTTCTGCTGGTCCCACTTGGCTCGAGCTTCATCAATGCGACCTTGGGCTGAGAATTTGATCCTACATTTCGTAAATAGTCGGTTAAAAGCACACAGGTCGCAACCCACCCGAAGTCGACGGCTCCGCCAGCATGGACTCCTGTGTTTTACGTGATTCCCTGTGGTTATTGGGAAAAGCTTCGTCACTTTTCTTTCTCAACTGTCTGAATATGGGGCGGCCCTTGTTTAGTGGGCGAATGCCCTGGACCTCCGCCTCTGCTGGACTGCAAGGTCGAGTGGGCACACCCCCACCCTCGCTCCAGAAATCGGAGTTGGACGTGAGGGAATCGCTGGACGGGTAGGGAGCTTTACCTTTCCCACAGCGACCAAGGACTCTGGGAGCTTGTTGTGCTCTGTCCTTACACTGATTCTCGTTGCCTGGGAGAACGCCAATCAATTCGTGTCTGGCATTAGATCTTGGATCACTTACCGCCTTTCTGGGTATCCCGTCGCTTTGGGTTCCCATTCGCACTACTACTTGCATTCGAGCCGCAGCCGCTTCCACTTCCCGAATACGAGTCTGATCTCAAATCTGATCCACGCTCATGTCTCCCGTTTCCTTGTCCCTGACCATGTCCATGTCCGCGTCGTTTCCCGTGTTCCCATCCGTCCCTATGGTCTCGTCCCTCTCCAAGTCCCTGTTCTGATCCACCAAGCGTTTCCCCACGCACCCTGTTGGCACGATACTTCTCAATGTGCTCCATGCCGAACTCGCAGTCCAAATCAATCTCCAAATCAATCTCAGGGTCCTGAGCAGAAACCTTTTTCAAAGGCAGGCACCTTTCTCTGCGTCTAGCCGATGGCTGAGACTCTGCGGAAATTAGGGGAATATAAAGGTAAAAAATATGTTTATCTCCGGGATAATGCTTTGACGGAGTCACTCACTCGACTGGCTCGATTGTTTCGAGTCCCTGTCAGCCGAACTGACAGAAGGTTTCACATGGCCTGTTTGGCTCTTAGCTGGCAAATACCTAATTTTGGGAACAGTTCCGGTGCACCTTCCCATGGGCTGTGCCTCCTGTTTGGCACTCAGCGCCAGATTTAGATAGCGCCCCATCTGCAGCACTAGACTGTCCACCAAGGTGAATATGTCTGGATTATGGATGTACATTTACACACAAGATTAGACGTAGTTTTTCGGTCAACTCACACTTCACCCGCGTCCCAGTTGTCTTGCCAATAAACTCCGGATAAAGGAAGGGCGGGTCGTAGCCTTGGCCCGACCCTTTCGGGGCCGTACAGTCTCCCACCACCACGGTCGGAAGATGGTAGTTGTACATGCTCGTGGGCATGGCGGTAGATACCTCCTTTAGACGGGGAGGACTGTCGCTCACATCCTCCGGCAAAATCACCAAGTCCTTCTCATCCACCTGCAGATCAGTTAACTGCTTTAAGACAATTTTGGTTTCTTTTGGAAAAGTTGTACTGTTTCAATTAGCATTAGCAGTGGCCAAAAACTTAATAGAACCTTTTAATGGCTTCATTGGATGCAGATCGATTGGGTCGAACGAATAAAGTGTAGAATATATGTACATATCTATCCAAATTTTGAGATTGCCAAATTGCCAAATTGCCAAAGATTAAGACAAATTTTAGGGTATCAGAAAAGCTAGGCGCAGCATTTTCAGGCACACAAATTACCTTCGCAGCGACCGCCTTGTCGGAATCCTGGTTGCGGTCCGTTCCCAGATTGGGCTTCTCCGCTTTCGTCTGCTCACCCAAATGCGGATCGAGTCCGCAAGAAGCCTCGCCTTTAAAGTCCTCGGGAATAATATCGGCTCGCGCGATGCCGATGCTCGGGCAGTGGGTTATGAGCAGGTTGTGCAGCAGCTGCTGCTCCTCGAACAGCTGGTGCAGGTGGCTCCCGAGCACACGCTCCGGTGTGGAGGACCGCGTCCTGATCTTCTCCCGGGCCCGGTGCCTCTGACCCGGTCTTCGGGCACCTGACCTGTCGGCGTGCGGCATCCCTCGAGCTTCAGCAAGCCCCAGTTCAAGCGACTTTCAGTGCTCCGCCTTCCATCGATGGGTATTGGTTATTGGTTATTGAGCTGTAGGGGGTATTGGCAATCGATTGATTCAATGGACCGGCGCAGTAGAGGCCCGAAGGCGGTGCCTTCAGGTTGCTGTCGTTCTCTTTTTATTAAAGGATGAATGAATGAACGAATGAATGCGTGTTTGTATCCACAAAAATAGGCTACATTTCATCATACGGCGAAGCTTGTTGGCGGAACAAAGGACCCAAATGTGGGCACGGAATTGGGAGTCGTTTTCAGCCGTATTTTGCAGCATTTTTATTTAGTTTTTCTTTACGCTGGCCAGCCAGGCGATGTCAATTTGCGGCTGCAATCCCGGCAATGAAACTGAACAAACGAATTCCCTCTGGAGAAATGTACAATAATTTAAATTTTATGCCATTGGATGCTGCTGATCCTGGCGTTTTTTGTGTTGAGAAAAAGCGTATATTCCACATTTTTATTCCCTTTATCGATGCTCTTTGAAAGTGTTCTGTCAGTGCCTTTTCAAGTGCTGAATTAGACATTTATCGCCGCTCTCGTGTTCACTCAACCCATAATAGCCTCCGACTAATAACTAACGTGGCCAGCTCAGCTTGAACCCTGACCCCACCTCCCCTCAACCTCCCCCTCAAGCACGCCCCTGTGCAACATCAATTCTCCCCAGACACTATCAAGCCCCACCCGACAAAGTTAGTTTACGGCAAAAGTTTAACATAAAAACCAAAAAAAAGCAAACGCCCAATGGAAATGAAAACAAAAAATATGCGAAAAAAGCAAATCATAAAAAATGGTGTAGAAAAAATGGTGTGTGTGTGTGTAAGGGGTGAAGGAGAATTTTTGGTCAAAAAGCTACGAACCAGTGAGGAACCGTGCAGAGAATCATGGGAAAGCTGGACTGTATCCGAAAAAAAAACGTACTAGGGGAAACTCGTGAAGAAAAACCCTGGGGAGAAAAAAATTGGTTCGCAATGCATTCTGCTTTTTTTTTTGGTGTGCCAGCTTGGCGCGAAGCTTTTCATTTGGCGCTGGCAGCCATTAGAGGAAAAATCAGCAGCAGACAGGGAGGTGGCAAGGAGGAGCCTCTCCATAGCCGGGCTTCCACACATGTGGAAATTGTGCGCGTTTTGCAGTTTTTTAATTGACCAACAAATTTATTTGATTCGTTAGCAGCGCGAATATTTTCTTCCACTGTCCTGGCCTCCATCTTTCCACCTCCACCTCCACCTCCAGCTGCAGCTCCAGCAGCTCCAGCTCCAGGTCTCCCCTAAATTCTCCCCCCTATCTGACCATCAGTGTATGTATGTAGTTCCGTTCAGCCATTTCAAGTGGGGATAACATGTTGAGGAGAAAATACTTTGGCAAATCATTAATTAATTTTAAAACACATGTACATATACATTTTGAGATGTCCAACAGCCAATAAGCACCGATCCTAGAAACCTACAAAGCCCGGAACTCGGAAATCCCGTGCGCCCCCTTCCGGTCGTCAAGTCAAGGGTAATTGAAATTCAAACGAGGTGAGGGGGCTAGGGCCGCTCAAGCGCCAGCGCCGAAGCCAGCGCCCAAGCACCAAAAACAAGGATACGCACAGGACAGTCTCTTGTTGTTTCTAAGGATTACATATTGGTAAACAACGATTACAACAACCAAGAACGTCCGATGGTAACGATAACTTATTGTGCTACAAATTGCTTTGTTTGTCCGACCGACGCCCCAGGATTGTCGGCTGGGGACGGAGCGGCTCTTTGGCTCCCTGGCTGTTAGCTGTTTGATTTGATTGTTGACTTTATTGGTCAGTGCGGCTTTCGGGGGCTTTGTTTAGTGATGTAGCCCCCAAAGTCCACACCCCTGCCTCTGCTGGTTTTGTTGTTGCCTCGCGATATTTAATCTATGATTACAATCAATTAAATGCTACACTCCTCGACTTAATTTATTGTCGTCGAAATCTCCAAAATCGGACAAAGACAAGTAGCCGCCTGCCTCTATGTAGAATCTGTATGTACATACATACACCGATGCATAACGAAATGCTCGTAAAAATCAAATTGGTCTTTGTGCCACTCCCCTCGCTCCAGCTTCAGCTCCAGCTCTAGCTCCAGCTCCAGCCTTCTACCAATAAAAATCTGGCAGCAAAAAATTAAAGCGTCGGAAACACTTTGCCGGTGGCTTGGCTTGTTACTTTTCGTATTCTGATTCGGATTCTGATTTTGATTCGGATTGGGATTGGGATTTGGTTTTGGTTTTGCCTTTGGATTTGTTTTGTAGTTTTATCTTTATGGCTCGATCTCACTTGGGGCCGGCCGGCTCTTTCTAGCCCGGCCGGTTACCAACATCTCCACCATCCAAGCAACAAAATATTGGCCATCGGAATGGGGAATGGAATCGCAAATTGATAGAATTTCGTTGAAACTTCAGGCATACCCTCCTCGTATAGGGTATATCTCCATAGCAGCCTCTTAATCGTTTGTCGGTAACTTTCTTACGAAGTCGCCGAGGCGGGAATCGATCTAATACATTAAACGCAAATGCAATAAACTCCAGGGCGACCTTGAATCCGGTGGTTTTTCGGTGAATCACATCGAATCAGAGGGAACAGAACCCGAAGCTGCACTCAACAAACGCCAAACACATGCAAATGGCAATGATAGGATGGCTGGATGGCAGGACAGGTCTCGACAGGACATCAAAAATTCCTTTTAATGATGCAATTGGAATTTGATGAGTTGGAAAACTGAATGGCGGAGGAGGACATCATCCATCGCAATCAATGCAAGGACACTTTTCGACCAGGACTCTGATGGGACTGGAGACTGGAGACGGGAGGATGCCAGAACGGCATCCAGCCAGGTAAATTGCAACCAATAATAATGAATAATTGAAAATCCAATCAAACACCAAATGAAAACGGAGGTCGCAGCTATCTCTCGCTCTCGCTCTCGCTCTCCCCTTCCGTCTCTGTCTCTCTCTGGCAGACACATCCTGGCACATATTCTGGCCACTCCACAGCGGGTCCTTCAAACGGCCGCCGAGGCGGGAGTGTGAGGGTGTATCCTTTGGTGGCTGGTGTTGATTTTGCTGGCTTTATCGAAGGACATTAGCAAACGGTCGTTGGGGTTTGCGCCTGCAAATGCAATCAAACGCGTTGGGCAACATCCAGCACATCCTGGCTACAGGATAAACCAAAGCAACCTGCATACATGACACCCCAGGGACAAAAGTCAATGAATGGTAATAGGTGTCGACATGGTCTCCTGCTCCCCCTCCCCACATGCCTCCACCGCCCTGCTCCTTCGAACGGGAGGCGTGGCAACGAGTATGCGGGCATGTGTTTGTTGTTTTTGCTGATTGCCACTTTCGGCAATAGATCGAATGGACTTGGATGGGAACGGGAACGGGAACGGGAACGGGAACAGAAACTGAAACTGGAATGGCTCTCAAAAAGCAGTGGCATTCATTAATTGCCAGTTAAATTGAGTTTGACTACAAATCGTTGGACGGATGAGGACGCAGTAGTGCCAGTGGGCTTTCCCCTGCGATAGTTTTACCCTCCAACTCTACCTTCTTTCGCAAATCAGTTTTTTCCATAATTCTCCAGCCTTGCCGAAGCGAACATGTAAACAAACAATCACATTGAAGGTTTCCCATATTGAAAGGGCTGCCGGCGGTTTCAATCCCTATCGACGCGTCTACTGCACATACATATGTATGTATATTTATGATTATAATTAATTACAAGCAAATATTCGCCTCAAATTGAGTTTCTGTTGTTTGGAATTTGGAGTTCGGTTTCGGTTTCGGTTTCGGTTTCGCGTTCGGTTTCAGCTTCAGTTTCCGTTCGAGCTCCGTGTGTCGAATGTTGTTCAATTAACGTGGCGCGCTTGTTTATGTTTTGGTTTGTCTGCCAGCCCCCGTCTACCTGCCACGCCCACTGCGGCAACAAAATGACAACCGCAAGCGTTTTCGCTTTTCCGCGGACTGCAGATAAAAGAGGGACTGGCTGGCTGGATGGATGGATAGATGGATGGATGTGCTGCATCAACATGTTGCACAAATATAAACATAAATCAATTAACATTTTTCCACAAGCCAGAGTGCTTGGCTACACTTGAACAAAACGGGGAGTGATGCGCTTGAAAAGTGCACCTCTGGAAATCCCAAAAAGCCAACTGTTTTTTCCTGTTCTTAGGCTGCGGGTGCCATTTTCAGAATTGACAATTTGGAGGCGCTGTCGGAATCTGCCACCCATGTTAGGGCGCCTATGCGGCAGGATAGCGAAGTGAATCGAATTTTCAGGAAGCTTTCAGCACCAATGGGGCTAGAGTCGAAGATGGAGTTTGGATTAACCGGAATCGGATTCGGAATCGGAATCGGAGACAATCAGACACACATGCCGACAATGGGGCCACAGAGGGTTGGCTGGGCCGACTGGAACCCGGAATCCGAAAAGCGGAACCCGAAGCCAAAACCCAAAACCGGGCCGAAAACCAAAAAACTTGTTTCATAAATTTCCTATTCAAAATGTAATTAAACCCTTGCCCGGCTCAGCTGCTCATCTAATTACAGTGAATGTAGCATCTTCCAGAGCCGGCCGACCATGTCCCAAAAAGGACACCCAAAGGATAAAGAAAAGCGGCAGGCAGTAGCAGTGGCAGACTCAATAATTGCAAATGAAAAACACAAAAGGCAGAAAGCAACGCGACAAATAAAAGGCATCGTGGTCTTGGTCTATGTATTTCCATAAATATCTTCAAAGTCATTAAATTTCACACATGCTGGCGGTGCGCAGAATTGTTTTAATTTTAAAATTATTGTCGTTAATTGATTTTTGATACAGCCGTAGAGCAATGGACCCGCCCATAAATCTCCATGCTCGTGTGTGTGTAAATCCAGCCAGCTTTCAGGGGTTGGATGGAGCTCAGCATCGAATAATCACTAGACTCCGAAAAAAGGGGTAGCCAAAATGGGGGGGTGGTGGTGGTGGTGGCAGATGTGCAGGGTGCTGGGGGGGCAAGGGTGTTTAAACGGCCCTGGCTTGAATATTGAGACCATTATTTTTGTTTAATTACGTTACGGGCATTAATGGGCCCCGAGCCCGGTTCTTTCAAGACACAACACACATTAATCCCTGGCCAAAATTTTTATTATTTTGTTGAAATATTTTTTAGTGTTAATAGTGAAGGGACCTGTGAGTATGGGTAACATATATACATATGTAGAGAGAACTATGTCCTATTTCCACATTCATGCATGGTTTCATATGCATTAGGTCGTTCCGGATCTGTGAGTAATCCTGCCAAGAATGGAAACCCTGGGCGGACCAATTCGCGACACGTTTCCGACAACTTTGCCACGTCGATTTTTCTTGAGCCTGGGGAAAGCTTGTCGTTTGTCGCCCCTACTCATATATATTTTATAACTGTAGACGGGAAAGGCGATACATATCAAGTGGGTGCAGGGAATGTGGGTTTTTTTTCTTAGCTGGGGGTACCTGAGTTTTTTGCCTGTAAGGTGGTGGTGGTTGAAAGATAAACGTCCCTGCCGTTGACTCATACGCAAATTTTTGCTCACACGCTGGGGTAGGGGGGCGCTACAGCTACACTGGAGAAACTGGCAAGCGTGTGTTTGGTACCGAAGAGCAGAGACTAGCGGTGGCTCATGCACATATTTTCTCTCGGTGCATAGCTGTTACCCTGTCATAGCCGACGCTACTGTTCTAAATGGTTTGATGGGTTTAAAGTCGTGTAGCTCCATTTTGTTTCTTATACCCGGTAATCTATGTCTCCAACGATGGGTATATCGTCTTTGTCGGCAGTTGTGTGGGAGTTGGTATGTGGGAGGGGGCGTGTCTGTTTCACTAAAGTATAGATCGCTTTTATTATATCAAATAATCCCGATTTGAAAAGGTGATCGACTAGCAATTAACGACTAACGATTAACGATTAATGATTAATAATTAACGATTAATAATTAACGTTTAACGAGTAGGGAATAACGAGTATCTAGTAGTCGAGCAACTCGACTGAAGCGATTCTTGCTTTTATTTTGTTGCTTGGTGAGGGGGTGCGTCAAAGTATCGCCGCAAACATCGAGGCGCACATATACAATACATTTATCTGGATGTACATATATGCAAATACGTATACATATGGACGTTTGCCTGGCTGGGCATTGAGATTCAGATTGGGATTGGGATTGGATTGCGGGCGCCCGTCCGCCTGGCTGAAGTATCTTATGGCTTTAATAACTTTAGTGCCGCTACGTGCCATTGATCCTTGATGTACGAGCAAGGATGTGCCCCATTTTCGGGAGAACTGTATATCAGCAGGGTATCCAAAGTCAAGGGGGATGCCCCAGCATGGCATCCTTTTTTTTTTTTTTGTGGATATATTAAACAATAAATTCATAAAAGAATATAAGAAATACTAATATAATCTCCGGGCATTGACGTAATCCCAGAGTATGTAAAGTTCGTTTTAAGTTTGTTCATCTGTGCCGGGGCCAGAACGTTCCCAGGATACACGCCCCCACTTCTCCGCCCATGTCATCAATTCATCCAATTGCTCTTCCTAGTTTGGCATTTTTTTGTGCTCCTCTTCAGTTTGCCTCGGCATCGTTTGTTGTTGCTTTTATTTGCCGCTTTTTGATGGGCCATTCGCCTGCTCGCTTTTTGGCATTATGCATAAATTTCATTTTCCGCCGAGCCCCTCCTCTATCCACCAGCAGCCACTGGATATTGCTCATTTTTTGTGCATTTTGTATTTTATTTTTTGTTATTTATTTACGAGTGTGTTTGCTGGTGTGTTGGGGGTGCTGGTGTGCTGGTGTGCTGGGGTGCTGGTGTGCACCTCTCTATGTTATTAATCTTGATGGGAGCTATTGCTCTTCGCTCGCATTAATTCTACGCGCCACGCTCTAGCATCGGTTTTGGGCGGGTGGGTGGTGTGGTGTGGTGTGGTGGTGCGTTCATTTGGGTACGAAATTAAAATCACACCCATGAGATGTCCCAGAAAAAAGAAAATACCCATTTCTTCCTCCTATTATTTTCCACTGATTTTCTTCTTCCTGCACTTTCCGAGGAAAAAACGGACGACCCGCGGCCAGTGGGCAGTAAGCAGTGGAATTCCACTTGGCCGGGAAAGGGAATAAGAAAAATTACCGGCCAGTCAGAAAGAAAGAAAGAAAGAAGGAAACACTAGCAACAAAAATAAAAACTGTAAATTGAGTTGTTGCCCTTTCGCCACCGAGAGAGCAAGAGCCAAACTTTTGCCCATCGCCTAATTCATTCATGAAAACCGTTGCCCCAGCCCCGCCCATTTTCTTAGGCATATGGATGTAGGGGTGCGGGGGTGTAGGGCTGTATAGGTGGTGGTGCTCCCTGGAAGAGCATTGCATTTGCTGCTTAGCATACAATTGCCACATTAACTTGCCAAGCCAAAGATAAATCGCACTGCCCAGGGAGCTGCAAATTGTTGCTGCGCCAGCAGATTGGCAAACTAGCGAGCCAGCGAGCAGAGCAGGCAGTGGCAGCTGAAATTCGCGCTAAAATCGCCGAAGGGCAAGGCTAGCAAAAATGGAAACAAGTTTGGAGGAAATGCTTTTTTCGCAAAGTGCATTTCACGCCTGCGGGCTCCACACTCCACAGTACACAATGGCTCGGCCATGTTAAGATCTGGGCCCTGGAATCGAACTTAAAGTTCACTGAGCCCTCGATCCTTTATTCAATATGATATTGATTCGTAAGCAAAGGATTTGAAAATGGCCATAGAGTTGTGGGGCAAAGCCCGCCCGTTGGCCAATAGGACCAAACGTAGAGTATTTCGGTCAACACCCAATAGCCACCAAAGGCAGACGAAGAACAAGACGAAGACGGAGAAGAAACAATTTTTAATGTGTTTGCGCTTTAGCCAAAAGTCGACGTTGGGTCCATTTTTCTTTGGCTTGTTAGACGTTGTGGCAAGCAAAACGAAAACGAACTAAAGCCTCCCAACACTGCCACAAAGCTTACAGACTTTAAATAATTCAAACTTATATGGCCAACAACGAAATCAAACTGAAAACCAAAGAAAAGATTGCACTATGCTGTTTGACTATTTTTTTAAGTGCCACACAGAGTTTTAAAGTTGCTTTGATTTCTTTCAGTGCACGAGCAACATGGCCATGTTGCTGTTGTTGTTTATGATACGTCAGTTGCTGCAGTTGTTTGAAGAAGTTGTAAGAAATAGCAAGCCTATAAGGAGGGGAGGGAGCCCCCAGACAAATGTTCTGCTCCAACACAGTGGAACAAACCCAAAAAAAAGGCAGGGAGGTACACAAATAAAGAAACATAGAATTTAGAGAAATCATAGCTGGTTTTTTTGAGTGGACAATGCATGCAAATGCGGTAATGAAACCAAATCTTAGACGAAATCTGGTGATGGATTGGAACTTGGCTGTGGGGCAGGTTCCTCTGTATTATGCTGCTTCGGGTGCCACGGAAGACAATTCATTTATTAAACTGCACTTAGCATCATCACCACATCATCATTAATATTAACTGGCCGGAGCCAGCAGATTGGACACGGCTAAGGTGTTAACACTGTCGGTTCGCGGGGTCGTGCAGCGTCTAGTACACCGATTTGTACTTGCGAATCAACACGACGTGTTCGGGAATGTGGGATTGGTCAGGAGGCCACCGTAGATTCGATTGAAAGTTACTTCCAGTCCATGGAAATCCTTAAAGCTCCTCATATGGCCCCAATCGATAGCCATATCTCAGCCAATTCTCACCCGATCCTTGAGCGAAATACAGCAAACGAATTCTACTTTAATTCCCCTTCATTCTGCATCAAAACATTAGACATTAATTTTTTTTCGATTTTCTTCTAAATTTTTCTAAAGGACCCCTTTGAAAATCCTTGGAGGTCCTTGGAAAACCACATATGGCCCCAATCGATGGCCATATCTCAGCCAATTCTCACCCAATCCTTGAGCGGAATACAGCAAACGAATTCTACTTTAATTCCCTTTCATTCTGCATCAAAACATTAGACAATAATTTTTTTTCGATTTTCTTCTAAATTTTTCTAAAGGACCCCCTTGAAAATCCTTGGAGGTCCTTGGAAAACCACATATGGCCCCAATCGATGGCCATATCTCAGCCAATTCTCACCCAATCCTTGAGCGGAATACAGCAAACGAATTCTACTTTAATTCCCTTTCATTCTGCATCAAAACATTAGACATTAATTTTTTTTCGATTTTCTTCTAAATTTTTCTAAAGGTCCCCCTTGAAAATACTTGGAGGTCCTTGGAAAACCACATATGGCCCCAATCGATGGCCATATCTCAGCCAATTCTCACCCAGTCCTTGAGCGGAATACAGCAAACGAATTCTACTTTAATTTCCTTTCATTCTGCATCAAAACATTAGACATTAATTTTTTTTCGATTTTCTTCTAAATTTTTCTAAAGGACCCCTTTGAAAATCCTTGGAGGTCCTTGGAAAACCACATATGGCCCCAATCGATGGCCATATCTCAGCCAATTCTCACCCGATCCTTGAGGGAAATACAGCAAACGAATTCTACTTTAAATCCCTTTCATTCTGCATCAAAACATTAGACATTAATTTTTTTCGATTTTCTTCTAAATTTTTCTAAAGGACCCCTTTGAAAATCCTTGGAGGTCCTTGGAAAACCACATATGGCCCCAATCGATGGCCATATCTCAGCCAATTCTCACCCAATCCTTGAGCGGAATACAGCAAACGAATTCTACTTTAATTCCCTTTCATTCTGCATCAAAACATTAGACATTAATTTTTTTCGATTTTCTTCTAAATTTTTCTAAAGGACCCCTTTGAAAATCCTTGGAGGTCCTTGGAAAACCACATATGGCCCCAATCGATGGCCATATCTCAGCCAATTCTCACCCAATCCTTGAGCGGAATACAGCAAACGAATTCTACTTTAATTCCCCTTCATTCTGCATCAAAACATTAGACATTAATTTTTTTCGATTTTCTTCTAAATTTTTCTAAAGGACCCCTTTGAAAATCCTTGGAGGTCCTTGGAAAACCACATATGGCCCCAATCGATGGCCATATCTCAGCCAATTCTCACCCAGTCCTTGAGCGGAATACAGCAAACGAATTCTACTTTAATTTCCTTTCATTCTGCATCAAAACATTAGACATTAATTTTTTTCGATTTTCTTCTAAATTTTTCTAAAGGACCCCTTTGAAAATCCTTGGAGGTCCTTGGAAAACCACATATGGCCCCAATCGATGGCCATATCTCAGCCAATTCTCACCCGATCCTTGAGGGAAATACAGCAAACGAATTCTACTTTAAATCCCTTTCATTCTGCATCAAAACATTAGACATTAATTTTTTTTCGATTTTCTTCTAAATTTTTCTAAAGGACCCCTTTGAAAATCCTTGGAGGTCCTTGGAAAACCACATATGGCCCCAATCGATGGCCATATCTCAGCCAATTCTCACCCAATCCTTGAGCGGAATACAGCAAACGAATTCTACTTTAATTCCCTTTCATTCTGCATCAAAACATTAGACATTAATTTTTTTCGATTTTCTTCTAAATTTTTCTAAAGGACCCCCTTGAAAATCCTTGGAGGTCCTTGGAAAACCACATATGGCCCCAATCGATGGCCATATCTCAGCCAATTCTCACCCAATCCTTGAGCGGAATACAGCAAACGAATTCTACTTTAATTCCCCTTCATTCTGCATCAAAACATTAGACATTAATTTTTTTCGATTTTCTTCTAAATTTTTCTAAAGGACCCCTTTGAAAATCCTTGGAGGTCCTTGGAAAACCACATATGGCCCCAATCGATGGCCATATCTCAGCCAATTCTCACCCAATCCTTGAGCGGAATACAGCAAACGAATTCTACTTAAATTCCCTTTCATTCTGCATCAAAACATTAGACATTAATTTTTTTTCGATTTTCTTCTAAATTTTTCTAAAGGACCCCCTTGAAAATCCTTGGAGGTCCTTGGAAAACCACATATGGCCCCAATCGATGGCCATATCTCAGCCAATTCTCACCCGATCCTTGAGGGAAATACAGCAAACGAATTCTACTTTAAATCCCTTTCATTCTGCATCAAAACATTAGACATTAATTTTTTTTCGATTTTCTTCTAAATTTTTCTAAAGGACCCCTTTGAAAATCCTTGGAGGTCCTTGGAAAACCACATATGGCCCCAATCGATGGCCATATCTCAGCCAATTCTCACCCAGTCCTTGAGCGGAATACAGCAAACGAATTCTACTTTAATTTCCTTTCATTCTGCATCAAAACATTAGACATTAATTTTTTTTCGATTTTCTTCTAAATTTTTCTAAAGGACCCCTTTGAAAATCCTTGGAGGTCCTTGGAAAACCACATATGGCCCCAATCGATGGCCATATCTCAGCCAATTCTCACCCAATCCTTGAGCGGAATACAGCAAACGAATTCTACTTAAATTCCCTTTCATTCTGCATCAAAACATTAGACATTAATTTTTTTCGATTTTCTTCTAAATTTTTCTAAAGGACCCCCTTGAAAATCCTTGGAGGTCCTTGGAAAACCACATATGGCCCCAATCGATGGCCATATCTCAGCCAATTCTCACCCGATCCTTGAGGGAAATACAGCAAACGAATTCTACTTTAAATCCCTTTCATTCTGCATCAAAACATTAGACATTAATTTTTTTCGATTTTCTTCTAAATTTTTCTAAAGGACCCCTTTGAAAATCCTTGGAGGTCCTTGGAAAACCACATATGGCCCCAATCGATGGCCATATCTCAGCCAATTCTCACCCAGTCCTTGAGCGGAATACAGCAAACGAATTCTACTTTAATTTCCTTTCATTCTGCATCAAAACATTAGACATTAATTTTTTTTCGATTTTCTTCTAAATTTTTCTAAAGGACCCCTTTGAAAATCCTTGGAGGTCCTTGGAAAACCACATATGGCCCCAATCGATGGCCATATCTCAGCCAATTCTCACCCAATCCTTGAGCGGAATACAGCAAACGAATTCTACTTAAATTCCCTTTCATTCTGCATCAAAACATTAGACATTAATTTTTTTTCGATTTTCTTCTAAATTTTTCTAAAGGACCCCCTTGAAAATCCTTGGAGGTCCTTGGAAAACCACATATGGCCCCAATCGATGGCCATATCTCAGCCAATTCTCACCCGATCCTTGAGGGAAATACAGCAAACGAATTCTACTTTAAATCCCTTTCATTCTGCATCAAAACATTAGACATTAATTTTTTTTCGATTTTCTTCTAAATTTTTCTAAAGGACCCCTTTGAAAATCCTTGGAGGTCCTTGGAAAACCACATATGGCCCCAATCGATGGCCATATCTCAGCCAATTCTCACCCAGTCCTTGAGCGGAATACAGCAAACGAATTCTACTTTAATTTCCTTTCATTCTGCATCAAAACATTAGACATTAATTTTTTTTCGATTTTCTTCTAAATTTTTCTAAAGGACCCCTTTGAAAATCCTTGGAGGTCCTTGGAAAACCACATATGGCCCCAATCGATGGCCATATCTCAGCCAATTCTCACCCGATCCTTGAGGGAAATACAGCAAACGAATTCTACTTTAAATCCCTTTCATTCTGCATCAAAACATTAGACATTAATTTTTTTTCGATTTTCTTCTAAATTTTTCTAAAGGACCCCTTTGAAAATCCTTGGAGGTCCTTGGAAAACCACATATGGCCCCAATCGATGGCCATATCTCAGCCAATTCTCACCCAATCCTTGAGCGGAATACAGCAAACGAATTCTACTTTAATTCCCTTTCATTCTGCATCAAAACATTAGACATTAATTTTTTTTCGATTTTCTTCTAAATTTTTCTAAAGGACCCCCTTGAAAATCCTTGGAGGTCCTTGGAAAACCACATATGGCCCCAATCGATGGCCATATCTCAGCCAATTCTCACCCAATCCTTGAGCGGAATACAGCAAACGAATTCTACTTTAATTCCCCTTCATTCTGCATCAAAACATTAGACATTAATTTTTTTTCGATTTTCTTCTAAATTTTTCTAAAGGACCCCTTTGAAAATCCTTGGAGGTCCTTGGAAAACCACATATGGCCCCAATCGATGGCCATATCTCAGCCAATTCTCACCCAATCCTTGAGCGGAATACAGCAAACGAATTCTACTTAAATTCCCTTTCATTCTGCATCAAAACATTAGACATTAATTTTTTTTCGATTTTCTTCTAAATTTTTCTAAAGGACCCCCTTGAAAATCCTTGGAGGTCCTTGGAAAACCACATATGGCCCCAATCGATGGCCATATCTCAGCCAATTCTCACCCAATCCTTGAGCGGAATACAGCAAACGAATTCTACTTTAATTCCCTTTCATTCTGCATCAAAACATAAGACATTAATTTTTTTTCGATTTTCTTCTAAATTTTTCTAAAGGACCCCCTTGAAAATCCTTGGAGGTCCTTGGAAAACCACATATGGCCCCAATCGATGGCCATATCTCAGCCAATTCTCACCCAATCCTTGAGCGGAATACAGCAAACGAATTCTACTTTAATTCCCTTTCATTCTGCATCAAAACATTAGACATTAATTTTTTTCGATTTTCTTCTAAATTTTTCTAAAGGACCCCCTTGAAAATCCTTGGAGGTCCTTGGAAAACCACATATGGCCCCAATCGATGGCCATATCTCAGCCAATTCTCACCCAATCCTTGAGCGGAATACAGCAAACGAATTCTACTTTAATTCCCTTTCATTCTGCATCAAAACATAAGACATTAATTTTTTTTCGATTTTCTTCTAAATTTTTCTAAAGGACCCCTTTGAAAATCCTTGGAGGTCCTTGGAAAACCACATATGGCCCCAATCGATGGCCATATCTCAGCCAATTCTCACCCAATCCTTGAGCGGAATACAGCAAACGAATTCTACTTTAATTCCCTTTCATTCTGCATCAAAACATTAGACATTAATTTTTTTCGATTTTCTTCTAAATTTTTCTAAAGGACCCCTTTGAAAATCCTTGGAGGTCCTTGGAAAACCACATATGGCCCTAATCGATGGCCATATCTCAGCCAATTCTCACCCAATCCTTGAGCGGAATACAGCAAACGAATTCTACTTAAATTCCCTTTCATTCTGCATCAAAACATTAGACAATAATTTTTTTTCGAATTTCTTCTAAATTTTTCTAAAGGACCCCCTTGAAAATCCTTGGAAAAGCACAAATGGCCCCATTCGATGGTCATATCTCAGCCATTTTTGAACCGATCCTTGAGTGGAATAAATAATAATAATTCTATTTCGATTCTCTTTTATTCTTAACAAAATATTCACTACTGACGTAGTGGACCTTGAGGATTGGTCCCATTTTAATTTGGCGTGTTTAGAGGGCCTATTAATTCGATAGCGACTGAAATCAATAAGCTGCCACAAAAATTGGTAGCCTGCCTCCATTGGACCCTCTTAGCTCCTCGGACACCCAAAGAAAATCGACGGAGAGCAAAAAAAATGTCAAGAACTCATGTTCAAATGTCAAACTGAACCGACAAACCGTTAATTATCAAATCAAAGATATGCCACGCCACAGACACACATTCAACGAAAGCGAGTGAGGGTTAGAGGAGGGGGACAAGGAATCGAGGACTGGGAGGCTGCGGATCCGGGGATCTGGGGACCTGGGGATGTGAGGATATGAGGATCCACAATCTCACTCACTGACAGCTCACAAAATCCGACAGTTGCGCAAATTCGAAAAAAGATCAATGAAAATTGTGAAAGAAGCTGAAGAAATCCAACAGACGGAGAGCAATTAAAAGGCGAGTGGCAAGGGGCAGCTCAGGTGAGGAGCAATGCACTCTAAGAAATATATATTAAATACAAAATATATATTACAAGCAGCTTTTTGATATTATAATGTTTAATAACTTTAATAAATATAAATATATATTAAATATTAGAGAGCTTTAATCATTTGTATAAACTTATTTATTTTAATGATTTTGCTGAAAGCTCTCTGTTAAGGTATTAAAAATAGATGCAGGCCTTTTTTGTAGTGATTTTCAATGGAGCGACGAGGGAGGCAACCGAAACGGCCCTAAGGCCGTCAAGCTGTCAGGGATACGTATGTTCGCGGATTGCTACGGTTCGACTTTGGTTTAGGTTCAGATTTATTCGGTTTGGGCCTGGGATTCGGCTTGGAACTTACATACTGTCGTTGTCAATCATAAGCCGCGTCCAGTCGCTGGAAACGAATCCACCCATTCCCCCCTTGCGATCTCAATCTCGATCCCGATCCCGATCCCGATCCAGACCGGTGTCGAGCGCGCCAGCCAAAACCCGATTTGCCCACCTCCCATCCTCCTGCAAAAAGAATCTGAACCCGGGGGAAAAGCGATCTAAGCTCTTCTAAAAGTCGCAGCTCGCAGTTGTAGTCGCATCTGTCGGATTTGCATTACCGGGTCCGACTTGCCTTAAAATTATGTGAAATTGATCAATTTCAACGTTGCTGCTGCAACTCCTCTTGCCCACGTCTGCGTCTTGCTGCGTTTTCCTGGGAGAGCTTTGACTACAGAACATTTAATGTAAAATGTCAATCAAAAATCGCACAGAATAGAAAAGCAACTTTGAAAATTTAATTAGAAATGTGTACACGTTTCTGGCACATTGAAGTCGCCTGGGAAACTGGCAAATGGAAAATCCCCGGCGACTCCTCAATTGAGGCGATGAGACGTGAACTTGGGCCAAGAATGCCAGAAGAGAGTCCTACTTGGTTGTGCTAAATACAAGTATCTAATGTTCATAAGAATATGATTAAATGTACTGTAAAAGTATGTATCTCAATGTATTTCTTAACCATCACAAGTATCTTTGAAATGTTCGTTTGACTTTCCAAACAACATGGATCTTTGTAAAGACATAACTCAGAGTTTAATGGCTATAAATTCATTTCGTGGTATAAAATTTTCGTTGGAAATTCTAAAAGCCGAAAATCACAAGAAACACAAGCCGAGCAGGCGACTTAAATAATAATAATTATAGTTGTAAAAATAATCATAAACCGGGCAGGGCAACCGGGCAAACGGTGAGAAAAGACGCGTTTTCAGCAATCAAATGACGGGCTTGGAGTTGGAGTTGGAGTCGGAGTCGGAGTCGGAGTTGGATTTAGAGTTGGACGGACCTGTTGGTTATTTTTTTATAGCACTTCCCAATTAGAAATCCAAGTGGCCAGCTGGTCGGTCAACTTCAAAAACCAAGTTTTGTGTATTAATTTGTCAACTTTTGAATGAGCCACAAGCAAAAACACACAAGAGCCAAAGAAGTAGCCAAAAGACTCGACTTATCAATGGGCGGTGTGTGGCTCTTCATGCTAATTTAGTTATAAAAACTTTGCTTTTTTTTTACCGAGTTGTTCGAGAGAGTCAGTCGAGGCTGAGTACCGACTCCGGTCATGTATCATATTTCTTGTTTGTTTCGAGACTGTTCAGTTTAATGCCTGATTTCTTTGAATTTCATAATTACACGGCTTTGACCGCTCCACCACACACCGGTAACTGTTTCTTTTTTCTGCCATTGTCAACTTTTCTTGAATGAACTTCGACTGCAAAGTGTTTTGTGTTTTTGGCTAACTGGTTTTTGTTTGCGGCGCTCTCCTTGCTTTAATTAATTATTGTTGTATAATTTTTAGTTAGTATGGCGCATAACGCGCCAGAAGTCTCATGAATGGCTCGCATTTTCACACATTTCCGGTACAGTTGGTCGAAAAGGGAAAAAGAGTTGCGGCAAAAGCCCATTTGGACCGCCCCAAGTTGGCCGAGTTGGCCGAAAAGGGCGTTGTGGGCAATGTCAATCAATTACGTCGCTGGCTCGGTTGGTTGCTCGATCTCGGAATCTGGATCTGGATCTGGGGAGCCACAGATACAGAATCAGGCCTTGCTGGCTGATCGCCCAGCCTCGCATACAGATACAGATGCAGATGCAGATACGGACACAGACACAGATACACATACAGATACAGATACAGATACACTTACAGGTCCAAGACTCGAGCCAAGCTAAAATGGCAGCTGACTGACAGACAGATCGAAATGCCAGTCAGTCGGACCCTGGGCCTACCTTCGCAAAAAAAAGCTACCAACAGCAGCAGCGACCTGAGGACTGGTCGCTGGATTTGCCGATACTTGCGATGACATCGTGTCACGACGGGGCTATGTAGCTATAGTGTCCTCAAACATTTTGTGGTTAGTTCGAGTGCCAAGCGCGGAAAAGGCCAAAGATGAAAAGAACCAAGAAGATGGCATCTCCAAATACGGGGTAGAGGGGCCAGCAGTCAGCCAAATCGATCGAACTGCCTTCATTAAACAGAAAAACAAGAGCAGGCCGAGGAGGAGCAGAGGAAAAAAAGGTAAAGCAATGCCGGGCTGGCACTTTCCGTCTAGCCATCCCTTTCTGGCTTAATAACTCTTTTCCTGCCGCCGATTTGGCGGCAGCAACCGAACCAAAAAAGTAGCAACAACAGCAGCCTGATCTCCAACTTGGCTCCTTCGATCGCCTTCCATTAATTTCCCCGTTGGCCACAATTTGACTTCTGTTCGCTGATCGTTGGCCCCTCTCTGTCTGGTCACTCGTGCCATCCCTTTCTGCTTTCGCGGATCTCCTTGCAAATTGGCGAACCGTGATTGCCATTGCCATGCCAGGCACGCAATTTGCGCTTGAATGGAAAATGAAAACGAAATCTGCAACAAATTGGAAGCCAATAATCAAATGTCAGTCAGGCGCCGCCCCCCGCGATCCTCAAGGGTTTTGTTTTTTTTTTTGCAGCCAGTAATTTGGAGCGTCAGTCAGTCAGTCAGTCAGTCAGGCAGTCATTCTGCCAGTTAGTCATTCAGTCATTCAGCCAGTCTGAGGCGAGAAAGGAAATCAGTTTGACCGCGACTCAGGGCTCATTATTCAAACTCAATTCCCAGATAGCCGTTTCCACAGAAAGAAATAATAACGAAAAGCTTCCTGAAAACCAAAAAAAAACTTATAAGAGGGCAAAAAAGAAATACTCCCTCTTTTATTTAAAGTTTGAAACCATACTAGTTATGTTTTCGGTGCAGAAGCTTGCCTCAAGTTGTCATGTCCGATCCGGTTGTCTATTCTTTCGAGCATTTCTCGAACTCAAATTCGATTTTGATTTGATTTTAGTTTCGGTTTCACGCTTTGCCTGCCTCAAACATTAATAAGATTGCCGGCCAACGAATTCCGAGGCAAAGCATAAAGTTGCCAAAGAAAAAATAAACCGCGTTGCCGATTATTGTTTATTGGTTCCACATTACGCCCGCCGCGTATTTTCAGCAATTTAAAGTTTCCAAACTCATTTTGACACAATTTTAATAGTCAATAAAACGCAAGAGGCGGGGCATGGGGCATGGGGCATGGGGCATGGGGCATGGGGGCCAAGGCGCTCCTCAAGTGCCACACAATGGAATGAAATTGTCGCCGCTAATGTGGTCATTGTTCGAGTTCTTTCTTCGCGTCGCTCGAGCTGGTTATTGTTGTTGACAAATCGATAAACAGCTCAATTAACATTTTTAATGCTCAACCGCCCCGCTCCAACTCGAATGACTGACAACTGTATGGCAATCATAAATCAAACCATAAAAAATATCTGGAATTCGGTTCAATAATCAATTTGTATTCCCTGCCCGACGCGGTGCACAATTATGCAAAGTGGGCTGTCAAGCGGCTTGACTTCTTTTTTCTCGTCGACTTTGGGCAAGAGGGAAACCCCAATTTTTATGACATGGGGCGCAAGTTAAGGGCTCTTTCAAACCGATATCAATCAAAATCAGTGATCCCTATAATAGATTAGAACTTTAATAATTTGTAAATCCTCGGATCTCGTGAGAAAGGGAATTTAAAGCGCAGGATATGTCTCTGGAGTCTAGACTAACTTAAAAGCTGAGAAAATTCTAATTTTGAATGCAAAACTTGTACTGGGGAATGTGGGACGATTCGTCCAGAGATCCTCCGAGGGGGCTCATAGACTCTCGCTGCCACTTGAAGTCGGCATCCTTCCAGCCGAGTCGAATCTTGCGGGTCGCTTTGCCATTCAAGCGCCGATTTCCATCTCCTGGAGGCGAGGGCGACGTCCGCTCCGGACTTCCCATGCATCGCAGGTAATCCTCGAGGGTGAGGACCCTCAGGCCCTGCAGGGAGCTCAGCGACGTATCGTTCAGATTGAGGCTCGAGAGAAAGTCCCCGACTGAGGCAAAGTTAACGGCTCTTCGACGACAGCGGCTGTGGGCCAACTCCTGCTCGCTGCTGGCACTCCGGCACTCCAGTTGGTCGCCGTCCATTGAAGACTTCCAATTTGATATACGCTTCAATTTGGCAAAAGATTCTCCGTGATAGTTTTTGATTTGCTTTCGTGTCAGTGGAAGTCCCACCTTGAATGTGTTTTTTGATTTTTGGCACTAAAGCTGCCTGGCCAACTTTGCTAGTTCGAAAATGGACGTATTTACAATCCTTCAGAGAGAAGACCAGAACTAGTACACGTCGTGTAGTGCCATAAATCCATTAAGTGACCCAACCTGTTCGCTCAGAACTCTCCAAGGTATTTCAATAATTCAATCACGTGGCGTTGTATCGAATAATTGAATATGTCATCGTGATGAGCGACACAAATTTCATTTCAATACGCAGAACATTTAACAAATAAACTTTACGGAGACGAGACGGGACGAGCCTCAAAGACGACCGCCGATGATTGAACGATGATTCGGAGCAGGGACGCCACAGGGGCAGGTGCCCCGGCCTCTCCCCCTCCTCTTCCCACCGGCATGAGACGGAACCGCCAAATAGCAACGTGAGTGATTGTCGCAAAAGCTCAAAGGCGACAACAGCTCCTCGAATTGTACTGATTTTTATTTATTTTATGTTTGAACCGAAACGTCCACGGAATCCCAAATGAAATGCGACTGAAATGCTTTAATTTTCATGGCGGTGGGGGGAGTGCGAGGTGTGCAAGGGTTCCAATATCGGTTCGGGTCTCGCCCTCAAATTGCCAATTGGTGTGGGAAAACGGCTAAAGCCGCGCCAGCTGGGGTGGAGATAATTCATTAGCATGTTCACCTCGTGGCGATTTCAATCGAATTTTAATTGCCCGCATGTGGATTGAAAGATCTCTTGGCGAAGTGGAGAACTGACACAAGAAATGGGGTACAAATCTACTAGCGAACCTTTAATACAACTCCTGATAAGTTCATTCACGTAAACTGGGTCGATAACTGACCTACACTCCGGCAGGAATTCCATCGACCTGACCAAAGAAGGATCCACTTCGATATTCGATAGATTTTTGACATATTTTTGATCGTCTCGGCGGCGCATTGAACCCGATCCGGGCCGATCCAGGGCATTATTCACACGCTTTGCGGCCGTGGGAGAAAAATGCTGGATCGAAGGATGGCAGGACGGCTAGGTAGGCTGGATGGATCTCCAGCGCACCTCAGCCGAAAAAGAGCTAAACAAATCAATACGAAAACGATGCAAATGGCAAAAGGCATGTCAACAATGCCAGCGAGTAATTGGCAGTGGTCGGCTGATGACGCTCGCATTGAAGTTGATGATTATGTCTCCGTTTGCCTCCTCGAGTCCCTCAACTAACTCCTTTCACAGTGATTGCAATCGCTGGAACTTGAGCTCCAAGGCTCCCAGCTCCCAGATCTCCACTAAAGCCGCCAAAGTGCAGCTAAACATCTGGAGCAAGGCAGTCGAACAGTCGAGGAGCTCCACCCATCTCCGGCCTTCCGGAGCTGATCACTGATCTTTGCCGACATGGCGTACAGTGAGGGAAAAGACTTCCAAATACTCCCAAGCAGAGCAAGGTGCTCCCCATGATCTCTCATCCTTTTCGTGCAGTGTCCCCTGAGCAAATAGCGGCTTTGATGTGTCCCCGCTCGCCAATCGAATCACGGCAGACGCGAGCGGCAGCAGATAAAATTATTGAAATTACATTGGCAAACGCCGTCTATCAGGAATCAGGGACAGGGAAGGAATATATACACAGTATACACAACTATATATATACAAACAGCTGTTGCCGAGGCAGAACACGATCGCCAACACTTACAGGCACAATAATTATCGCTTTTAGTCCCAGTCCGGCCTGTCAATGAATGCCATTCGAAAAATGTCGTCAGTGTCGCCCAGTGCCGGGGTATATAGCTCATCATTGTACAAGGAGATGCCTACCGATCCCGATCCCGATCCCGATCCTGGCCAGTGCCCAGCTAACAGTCGTCTTGATCGGCCCCGTGATTTCACATTCGATTTCGTGCCGCAGTGCTCGTTTTTAAAATGTAATCATCATTAAAATATTTATGGGTTATCTCTCGCTCTCGCTACCAACGGCCGGGCTGGCCGGCTCCACTCCACTCCACTCCACTCCAAACTGGCCGGCTTGTAATGACCATACATAGCAATTGGTTCTCACGTTCGGACCACAAAAAAAAATACGGCAGGAGAAACAAAAAACAAAGACGCGTTGCCAATTTGGCTTCATCATTGGAAGCCGAAGCCGAAGCTGAAGCTGAAGCTGAAGTTAAAGCTCAAGGTGCAGTTGCAGTCAAGTCTGCTGGAGTCGATGCTGAAGTTGTCATTGTCATTGTCATCGTCACTTTGGCTGGGATTCGGATTCGCTTCCAGTTCGAGATTCGAGTGGCATCTTTCGGCTGCAGTAAGAATTTGCCAATCTGTTAGCCGGGTTCGATGGCTGGGACTGAGACTGGGGCTTGCGGACGTTCCAAATGGAATTCTTAGGTGTTTCCCAAACACTTCTCAGGGTATCACTAGTTCGATTCTGATCGAACTATCACTATGCTCGATTTGAGACCCCGACCAGGCGTGTGACGAGTCGAAAACCAAACAAAAAAGCAACTCCAAGTCGTCATTTGCTTCCCTGTTTCCAACGGAGGAGTTGCTGCTCTTCCAGCCAATGTTGTCGTTTATCAATTATGACAAATCTTTGCGCATGCGTGGCCAGCGGCGTCGTCAACGGACCTATTTATAAACACGCCGAAGCCCCTCCATCCTCAACCGACCCCTCCACACAGACGAACATTGCACTGTCCCATTCCGTGTTTCATTTTAATTTTTAATTATTTCTTCAGCGTTTGAGCGCTGTAGCTGCTTCGTGTTGAAGTTTTTACCTCTTGTACTTTTCTCGGATGCCTCTGGCTCTGCATGTTGGACTGTTTTTCGCGCTTTGGTTCAGTGACAAATACAAGTGGCAGCCTTGTCCCTGGGGAAGCCCATTAACGACGCCGCATTATGAATTCCCAACTTTGTTCTGGTCAAAAATCAATAGCCAGCCAAGCTTAATAACCCGTTGAGGTGGGGAATCTATTTGAAACTATGTACATTGGGATACTTGTCTAGTACTCTTGCATTGTTTTTGGCAAGGGATTTGGCCAAACTCTGCGTTGGCCGGCAATTAGAACTGCGTCAAAGCTAAGGACAAGTTTGGAGACCTTCGGAAGCGCGGCAACTTTTGCTGATTTAACAAAATTTCACCGCCGAGACAACACGTACACGTAAACGGCTTCGATCTGTGGGGATGCAGATGGGGATGGTTGTGACGAGGGGGACGCAGGGGGACGGGCAGGCAGTCCAGGAGGAGCGTCAACAGACGACAAGTGGCACTTTGGCGCATTAAGAAAATCTGTACAAGTGTCACTTTGGCACACACAGCATCCAAGATTCTCCTCCAGGAACAGAAGCAGCCTGTCAGCTGGAGGGGATCGGAGATGGATCGGGGACTCCACACTGAAGCGGAGTCGGAGCTGGAGTCTCGAAGGTGGGTAGGAAGAATTATAACGCCAACGTTCCAGCAACGTTTACAACAACAGTCAAATGCAAGGATTATGCTGGGCTTGTTTAATCACTTTTCATTCGAGCAGGACAAGCGGGCAGCGAATACAGACTCAACAAAAAAAAACACACGAAAGACTGCTTTGCCCTGGAGCTTCTCGAATTTGTCCAGTCATCGGCATTATTTAATGAGTTGCCAACAGGTTGTCCAGGCGGAAAATCATCAGCTCCAGGCCTCGGCCTCGGAATCAGATGCAGATTCGGATACAGATTCGGACTCAGACGGAGACGGAGATGCAGATTCTGCTGGAGACGTATTTTTGATTCATGTTCGAGTATGCGGATCTGCAGATCTGCGGAGATGTGGAGATGTGGAAATTGTGTCGAGTCAGCGCCGCAAACAGAAGCCAACAGGTAGTCCATCAGTCAGTCAGTCAAGCGGCCTACGCCCGGCCCGGACTCCAGCGAAGGTTTCCCAATCCCAATCCCAATCCCAATCCCAGACCCAGAACCCTTGCCCTGCGACACATTTTCGCCCAGTGCACCTCGTGTAAATACAACTTGTTGGTGGCTCTGCCAGCTCTTGACTTACCCGGCAGCTGCCTCGCCATGTGGACTGTCAATTTGACAGACAAACTGTCGACCGTTTGAAGCGATTGCAGCTACTGTCTACAGCCGCCGATGATTATGATTTGTTTGGCGATGGAGGCGATGGAGGCGATGGTGCTACCCTCGAGAAGCAGGGCATAATGGTTCGAATCGAGGCGGGAAAACAAGAAATGTAGCTGCCAAAAGGCTAGAGTCGAAAAAGAGGCAGCAAATTCAAAGGACCGTCCTCAAAAATGCCACTCCACTTGGCTTGTTATTAGTTTTTTAATTCAGGGATTATACTTGTACCCTCGCGCACACATTTAGGGAATTGTCTGGTTGTCTGGATGGCTGGATGTCTGGCGCTGGCATCTACAGCATTCGACAAGGAATGCTTGCGATTTGTATCTCTCGCCCGCCGCGCAAGCCTCGCATTCAAACTCTCACCCCACCGATCGACGATCGGAGATCGCAAATACAAGATACAAAACATTGCCAAGAACACTCACACTGCCACCACCGTCTGCCCCTCTTTTGAAATTCTCGATTCCCACATCGCAGATCCCATATCCCATATCCCAGAGCCCAGAGCCCGGATCCCACTTCCCACATCCACATCCACATCCACATTTACATTCAAAGCGATCCCCATACGGCCCCTCGGTTTAATACTCATAATTGATTAAAAAGAAAATTTCCATGGCATTTTTGCGTACCACGCCACTCATACCCACAATGTCGAGTTGTTGACAGCCTCCGATGTTGTTGCCCATGAAGTGGGCTACACTGCGAGGAAACAGGCAGCTCCAGCTCCAGCCCCAGCTCCAGCCGCCATTTGAATATGTTTTGCCTAAGTCGGAAGGGGACTCTGTTTTGGTTCCCATTCTTTATTATTCTTGTGTATGCTTTTCTGCACAGCTCGCTCTTGTCTGTTCCCTGGAAGTAGTTGTCGAAATGTTTTTATTTGCTATCGATTAATCGCTTGAATCAACAGGCCGCGCCGTGCCACGTACGGTGGCAGATACATACATACATATGTATACCAGCTCGCGACTTGGAAATGCTGCTGTGTAATTGTTTTGAAGTCTCGGCCAACAGATTGGTAGCAGGTCGGGGGGCTGTCACAGCGCCTGATTGATCGATTGTTTGCACACGTTTTTGTGAGCGCATTTATTGAGTATTTTATTAATTTTAACTGATCGATGAGCCGCTGCCTGTATTGCTGTTACAGTTTTATAGTTTCCGAAACCGACTTAGACCAGTCTGTCCAAGCTGACGCAGCGCCTCAGCCACGGCGACTCCTTGGGCCTGTCCAGGATCAGGTCAGACTGAGTACGGAACAGGCAGGGGGTGTGCACTGCCAGGCCCCAGGATAGGGAGGAGCGCGAGGAGAGCTCCGTGGCCAGTTCGAAGTCGTCTGGGTCGCACTCGACAAAGTCCTCCGAGGGCGGGGAGGCCCTTTCTTCAATCGGGTCGGGGTCGGTGTCCTCGAGCCACTGCTGGGGCTCCTCCTCACTGGACTCCGAGTGCAGAATGATCCGGGCACGCGGCCTAAGCGATCGGTATGTCCTTCCAGTCTTCTTGGCGTTGTTACGGCACCCGATACCCAGCTTGTTTGGCCTCGACTGGGGTCGCAGCCGCCAGGGCAGCCGCCTGAGACGCTGGTAGTCCAACAGAGGCTCCTTCAGCTCCACAAGGAACCGGGCACAGTGGCGGCCGTCCATCCACGAGTGGTTACGGCCCGGCAGGTTCCCCTCGGGCGGATATCGACAGTGACGGGGTCGCACGGACAGGGACTTGACCATGGTGAAGGAGACGTAGTGGCTCTGGTCGTAGCCCACGGCTCCCTCGCACGCCGGCGGATCTATTAAGTCTCTGACCCTGGCATCGATGACCGGCAAGGCATCAGCGAATAGGTGGCGATGGACGACGTATAGCCAGGGACTGAGCACCTGGTTGGCGGCAGCCCCCTGGCTACCCACTAGGGGGGGCGGGCGGAAGATGTCCGGGTATGGCTCGGACTTTAGTTTCGCCATCAGGTCGAGGGCGCTCTGGTGGAAGTCAAAGCTGGTCTTCCCCTGTGGCAAACGCCACTCCCCGTAGGCACTCAACTCACGTAATTTTGGCGGACAGTAGGATCCGATCTCGGAGTCCGAGTCCGAATCGGGAGATCTCTGCCAGTCGTAGGACCAGCGCTGGATCGACTGCGACAGCTCCTCGGCGGTCACCAGGTCGAAGTCCTCCTGATCCTCGATCCATACGGTGCGGCGCCGCAATCGTGTTCTTCTCTTTAACGGAGCGCGACCCATTTCTTGTTTTTTTGATTAATTTCTTTTTTGGCAACCTACCCGATGTGATTTCCAGTATTTTGACAACAATGTTCGCCGATGTGGGGAGTGTGTGCTATTGAGGATATCGAGCAGCTTTGTGCCTTGTAACCTGACAGCGTTGTCAGAGATTTGTGCGTTAGAAAGCGAATCCTACAGAGTACTTCTATATATGATTGGATTCGAAGGGAAAAGGAGCCTTCTGCTCTCTCTGTCGCCGTAGTTGTCGTTGTCGGTTTTTTTCATAATTTTTATATGCAGTCATCAACAGGTCATATATATTTTTATTGCCAGCACCGCACAGATATGCATCTGAAGCATCAGCGACAACAAGGAGATATAAGTAAAGATCGGGCGGCAGATGAAGATGCGCTTGAATTCGAATCCAAAAAATGATAATGACGATAATAATGACGATGCCGGGGATTGGGAACGGGCATGGGTATGTGTATGGGTATGGGTATGGGGATAAGGGATAAGGATGAGAACGACGATGAGGATGCGGTGATGACTATTTCTGCGTACAGATTTCCAATAAAAATTTTGTCGACTCCGAACTCGAAGTCTCAGTATTTCATCTGGTGTGTGAGCAAGATTTACACGCTGATACAAGAAATAAAAAACGACAAAAACAACAAAAATGAAAAGGAACAATAAACCCAAGACGGAGGCTTAGTCACTTGCCAGATTTATTTCTTTATTTTGGCAGCAGCCAAGCAGCCAAGCAGCCAGCCAGTAGCCCCTCCAACTCTTTTCCGTCTCTCGGCATTTGGTTTGGTTTTTTTATTACCAGGAAATTTTTATTTAATACGTTTTTTCCGCGTTTCGGGTGCGACATTGTGTCTTGGGGGGTTTTAAGCTTAACCCACTAACCGAACGGTTCTCGAACTCGTACTCGGACTCGGACTAACCCAGCCGGATATCTGGACACGAGATCTGGTCTATATGTCCGACATTTGGTGGTCGGTAGCCGATTTTCAATGGAAGGCGAAGCCACAAGTCAATCGGTTCGAAGAAGTCTTTAGCTTACAGCCTACAAATATGAGATGGTTTCCAATTTCCAGCTTCTAGCCACGCCCTGATCTTATCAGTTAAGTGTTACAGCTCTAATCGATTTCTTGGTACGTGCTCTCAACGTCTCAGATTCTATATTATTCCGAGTTTTTTACACTTCGAAAAGAAAAAATAATAAGAGGGAAAAGGTAGCTGAGAATCTAATCCTAATTCGCATTGCCAAGCCAAGTGGGCCTTGGCGCTTCAGTTTAGATCACAGTTCAGTTTAGTCAATTGCCTTGTGCGGGATGCTCAGGGATTGCATTTAATTGCTATAATTTTTCAATTGAAACAAAAGACGCCCTGGCACAATGCAAACAAATTGCAGGCGGAGACAATGCAAAGGCCCCCCTTGACAAATGCGAATCGGAATACGAATGTATCCGAATCCATTGGAATCCAAAACCAAAGCCAAAACCAAAGCCGGGCATGTGCAGGCACATATATTATCATTCAGGTGTGTTGCAGGTGGGTGAGCTGCTGGCTGAGCTGGCTGAGGTTTCCTGAAATCAAATCTAGCAAATCAGACCAAAACCAAACACCGAAAACCAAACTAAAACAAACCGAACCGAACCGAACTCAACTGATGTGCTGTTGTCTGTCTTTGGCAGAAACTAAAATTTTAAATGCTCTCCAGGGTGAGGTAAGTGGTGGTTTTGAGAGGCGTGGGGGGCGGGGGGCTGGGGGCTTGGGCGCTTTTGGGGGCGCTTATGAGGGGGGCGGGCCGGGCCGGGCCGGGCCGGGCCGGGCCGGCAAAGGCAGGCGGCGGAGCGTGCCATCAATATATGGCCAACGACGACAAACGCAAACTTGGAAACGTCTGAGTGAATCGACGACGCTGGCATTGAACAGAAGGCAGCTAGCTAAGCCATCACTCCAGCCTGCACTCCACCTCCTCGCACTTCCGACGACTGCTCTCCCACCTACAACCCCTCCCCTGTGGCGCCCACTTGTCACCCTTCACCACCCCGCCTAGTCCGACAAACGTCATGCTCTAAGATACAAATACACAGAACAAATTCCAGGGGTTTCTAAAACAGAAAGTTTGGAGTTTTATGTTTAAAAGCCACTCTAAATGATGGCCTTTCAGCATCTCCTTTTTAATTAAAGTACTAGTCTCTGGCAATTTCTCGCAGTGATCCGGCTTGGCTCGGCCTTGCTCTTCTTCGCGTCTCTGCTCTTCTGCTCCTCTGCTTTTGGATTTTGTGCTTTTGGCCAGGCTCAGTTGCCAGCCAGTTGGCTAGGTGTACAATTACCTTAACGCATCGACAATTATACGAATGGTTGGACGGCGCTTGGATCTTTGCCTCGCTGTGGAGCAGTAGGGGGCCTCTGGGGCGAATTGGGGGGTGGAGTTTTTGTACCAGCCCATCCATCGCCATCCAGCCCATCAGGCCATCAGGTGCGATATGCGATACGCAAGCGACGCGTCGACGGTTGAGACAATTGCGCCACAAAACGGTTGCGACTGGATGCCCAAGAAGATTGCCTCTGACTTTGTCTTTGGATGCCCCTTCTCCCGGGCTCATCCTAGGCGTGGTGGAGGCGGGGTCGAAGAACCTCCGCCACACAAACGAAAATAAAACGCCTGGCAATGAGCATGTAGATCGAAAACACACACATCTTTCAATCCACAGAAAACTGTTAGCTAGCTTACCATTTCTGTTTAACCCCCTTTGGTTTAATTATTGATATTTTTGTTAGCCAAACCAAGCAACCCCCAACCAAGGAACTCTGTGCAAAGATGCGGCTTCCCAAAATCCCAGGAACTGATTCAATTGAGTTGGGCACTTTGCGAGGGCGAGCGTGGAACTGCCAGCGGCATTTCATCCATCCATATATCCATTCCTCCAGGAGCAGGTAGATGTGTGTGTGTGTGTGTGCTCAGATTGGATTAAAATGTATTGAAAACTTGTGGAGCGCACCCACACCCAGTCCATAGTCGGAAAAATGAAAAAGGACAGACGCTCCCTTGGCATCTCTATCTGAAAGGATGCAGGCTCTACTTACTTTTTAATTGGCAAAATTAATGCAATGCAATGAAATGAAGCCCATCATGCTGACACGCGATATGGGATATGGGATATGAGATCGAGACACTGTATGGAGTGGGGTGGGACGGGTGGAGTCGACAGACTCTGGCACGGATTGGGGATGTTGCTTTTCAGGGGGACGATTGGGCATGGGCTTGGGCTTGGGCTGACATGCCAACGGCACTTTCTGCACTCCGATTGTGTTTTTGTAATTCTTAGAAATTCAATTTTTAACTGCCGTCGCGCTCCCAAGCAGAGACCAAGTGAACGGCAGAGAACAAAGAATTTGAATATCAAAATGCCCTATTAAATTATTGTAATTCCAAAATTAACAAAATTACGGCATTAACCCCATTAACTCTTGCGAAACTTTCTGATATTTACAGACTTTTCGATAAGATTCGTCCAGTTCTTGGCACAAATCGGAATACCCTTTATGAGGGCAACCTGAAATGTTGTTGGCGGCGTCGCGGTTTTGATCCACTCGCATAATGAAGATCATGACGATCTGGGACGAGGCATTGGCATTGGCATTGCCAGTCCGTCCGGCCGTTTGTCGTTCAAGCGAGTCAGTCAGTCACACATATTGAAATAATTATTATCTGCATTTCGAGATCGGCCCAGCGGATCCGGGGCATCGGCATCGCCATTTCGCCATCGACATTTGGCCCCACATCCCAGTCGGATTCGCAGTCGCAGTCGCAGTCGCAGCCACATCAAATTGAAGGCCATAAAATGCCGTGCTCCTTACTCGTCCCAAAAGGAAGTGATAATCCTTTGACAACAGCGACTGCCCTGGAACCAGCTTTCAAAGACCTGGGAGATTTCGCACATTTCAAACGACGCGTGAAGTGAACAAGAAAATCCGCGTGCAAAAAAAAAAAAAAAAAAAAAAAGAGAGAGGCGGCAAGGCAACCCCTTGGCCCGATTTGGCGAATACCCCAAAGCCCCCAGAGAACCCAGAGCATCCCAGAGAACCCCGGGTACCCAGGGAACTCCAGGAACCGGGCCAAGCCAAATGACAACAATCAGCCACCGACCCCGCCCTCCCGCCTGCCACCCCAGCCTGCTGCTGTCCCATCATGTAATGCGACGTGTTTGCCTCAATTCGAGCATATAAAAACGGTTTATTTTGCTCGATTAAGTTGCCTTTTGAAATGTGATTCAAGTCGGCGGCAAACAAAAACACAAAAAAAGAAAATAAACCCAAAAAAAAGCGGGACGAGGTTATCCCTGGAAGCTGGAGCTGGAAAAGCGCGACAGGAAGCAATAAAAATCGAGCCAACGGAAGTGACGGTCTAAAGATATTGAAAATCGTTTTGCCTGCGAATGTTTCCTTGAAGGGGAGCCAACATGAATTGAAAATGGTAATCCGTGAGTTTCGATGGGCAAAAAAATGGCTAGAAAGGTTGTCAAAGGTTGTATTGTAATGCAAGCTACTTAAATGCCAATCAATCCCCTCTGTCTAAATCGACCTTGCCAGGGTGGCCAGGGTGGCCAGGGTGGCCAGGGCGTGTTGTCTCTCTAAAGATTAGATAACTACACTTCCCTCCAGGTGGAGAGAAACTGGAACAATTACTAGCGTAACCAGTCGTAAAACTTTCACCGATAGCCCGATAAACATCGATGGGTGCCCGTTCCCACCCAGTTCTCAATGGGCAGGGTAACAGGTAGCTAGATGCCTTTACGATCGCCATAAAACCAGAGGTTGCCGAAGGACGGCTTTCAATTGCACCAGTAGCTGGTGGTAACTAGCTAGATTTTAAGTGCCTCTTAAACTAACCCAACCCTTCAGATCCTATCTGACCCGTATCCGATCATATCCGATCCGGAGACAGTAGCCGCGGCGCCGTAAAACATTCGGGCCCATCATAAATCCGAAACTTTTACGAGTACTTTTCATATATTTTACGACTTTATTAAGTGTCATGGTAAATATGGGAATTGGAATGGCTTTAGAAATAATTCCAGTGGTGGGGGAAGTTCAGGTACGCCTTTGAAAGAATTAATGAGAGGAGAAAGTGATGGGAGTCCAGTTTTATAGGCACCACAAAGAAACTCTCATCCATTTAGATATGCGAACTCATAACCCCCATACCCTTAATTTGGATACGCATGTACAAATGCGTACATTCGCCCACACAAGGATCAAGTCTCCGTGCTTTGCTTTGGAGTCTCGTCTCCCAAGACATCGGCCAAGGATCGGGCGGGGAGAAAAAAAGGCGGAGATGACGCCCCTCGAGGGACAATATTTATAACTTTTGCGGCGCGTCTCAATCCATTTGTCGCTATGTGCGAGTCTGGGCACTGGGAGAAATTGGGGAACTTTAAACGAAGAAGGCATCAAGGAGATGATTAAAATTTGAATCAACATAATTTAAGGACAGCAACGCCAATAGCGAAAAGATCCTCGAGAGACTGCAGAGACTTTTTCGCGCAGTGTCTGCCTCCTGGGCCGATTTTGCCAGAATGTCTGCCACCTACGTAAGCGTATAATTCGTTTAGCGTCAAAAGGCAGCCACGCCAACAACAGAAACAGAAACAGAAACAGAAACACAAACTTAATCAGTCACTTTAACACCCAGCAGCCGCCACTTACACACACCACCGCCACACGGGCGAAAGAGTCGGCACTAGTGGAGGCGAAAGAGATGGCAGCAGGGGAGACTGCCATGGTCGATATTGCGTTGACACCAAATTTGCATTAAAATGCAATTGTGAGAGCAGATCTCGCTCCTTCTCCTTCCTTCGCATTTTCGAATCGGATCGCTTCGGTTCGGTGTCCCGGCACTGAGCGAAACTCCAGCCACCTCGCATTCTGCCAAATAGACGTTCTGGCTTGGGTTTCTCTCTCTGCGCCTCTGGCGGGTCGTGGTAATGCATCTTTAGTGTCTATTGAGCAGGACATTAGTCACGTGGCAGGCCGTGGGCAGAGGCTCCCGCCAGGGGAGGGGGCCCCCCACGAAAGGGGGGAGTGCGCCAGACACAACGCCGCGAAATATCAATTAAATCGCAGAAAATAGAAAGTGAATTCCTTGCAACAGCCAGTTCCGCTTTGATCTCTCCTGGTTTACGATCTTCGGGAAATCGCGTCTATATGTGTACCTATAATATCCAAACACTTCCCTGCTACGGCCATGCGACATTAATTAAAAATAGTTTTGACACCAGCGACAATTTCGAACAATAAATTAATCAGATAAATGCAAAGAGAAAGGCCGGAAAGAATTGAATTTGAATTTTTAGGCTTGAAATTATTAAAAATTCGAAGTTTCTTTGCGTTTTGCAGGAACCCCTTCTTGGGTGATAGTATCCCCCCTTCGCCCGCTCCTGTCCGCCTTCTTTTTTGGGTGACGATCTGCAGCAGCCTCTCAGGGCCTTCTGCTCAAGTGTTTGCTGGCCTGTTGTTGGCAGACAACTCAGCCACTAGGCTTGAAATTTCAAGCTAAAGCACCGCGGCTCAAGTCGGAAAAAGCTCGTGCCCCTCAGCCATCCGTCTGCTGCCGCTTTCAATTATTCACACATCATCAATGGGCATTCGAAAAGTAAAAACATACACGAAACCTCCTTGGCTGCCTTTTGCCACATTTCTCCTACCAGCCCAGCCCAGCCCGGCCCAGCCAAGCCAAGCGACCTTCCTGGAGCACTGGGGACGCCCCCGCCCACTGCTGGGAACGTGTCTGCATATTGTTTCGTTCATGTCAAGTTATTGACCCGCGCCGGGCATTCTGAAATGTTTATGCGTTTTCATGACTGAGATGTGCAATTGATAAATCCCCAACTGGAAATTATGAATATGCAACCTGGCTTATGTGTTCCTCGCTTGATTTCTCAGCCTGCCCCATGGCCTGCCTGGAAGCCAAAACAAAACGAAACGACAGGGACGAGGAGGATGGGTTTCGACTGGGATCCCATCCCAGGAGGAGCACCGCCCGCTGGCTGGATATCAGGTCGGTAGCCATCGCTGAAGACGTCTACGTTTATGGCGAAAAATACAAATTATTCCCCGTAATTATGAGGCGAAGAGCCTTCCCTGACAATCCAAACTAAATAAAGTGACAATTTTTCCGACCATCGGGAGATTTAAGTGGAAACTAAAGAGCCTTGTTGGAGAAATCCGCATAAACCAAGTGAGGGAGTCTCGCTTGGAAGCCGAATCTGAACAAAACCCCAACTGGGCCTCTTGCAACATTTTCCATTTGTTTTTTTATCAGCGACAAGCGATCAATACAGCAGCAATCAATATGGTCAATAAAGTTCAGGCCATGGACTCGCGTCCAGAGAAGCGTGGGATGGGGAGGGAGGAGACCCCGGAGAGAAGATGCGATGGGTTAAGGAACAAGGCGACGTGATGTACACCGGTGAAACCCAAGAAGCCTGGATCGCATATGGAAATGGTTGAAAATGAGGGGCTTCCATGGATAGCGAGTCACAGGGGGCTTTCCGTTTGACCGCCAGGGAGCCGGGGGGTAGGGGGAGACAGCGGGGCATCAGGACATTGGGACATTGGGCATCCCGTCACCGACTCTTGTTGTCACTGTTGTTGTCGCTTGATCGCAAGTTTGCCACGGCAAGCTTGACAACTTGCAACTTGCACTGGCAAAATAAGTATTCACTAGAAGCAGGAGAAGATGCACCTTCATCTTTGGGCGTAGCTTCAGTTTAAGCTTTAAGCCAAACATTTTTCTCAGTATATCCGGAGCGCAAGGTAGCAGCAAAGCTGGATAGCCAGCCGCCACTTTAAAATAATGTTACAAAACTTTTTTGGCATGTTGCTAAGTACGGCCCTGTAACCAATTCGAAGCAACGCCATGATCTTCGGACCCGTAAGCCACGTACCCTCCAATCCAAGGCCCCCCTTTCCTCCTCTTCTAGCGCATCCTGATACCCATACCCGGCAACAACAAATTGGAGATCACGGTTTCCATGTACTACATGCAAATTCATTGCTACTGTTGTTCCCTGCGATCTTAGCTGGCCAGAAAAGTCTTTGGGGATCTGGTTGAGATCTTTCTGGACCTCTCCCGGCTACCGGGCTATCGTTTCCATAACTATAAGGCTGGACCCGAGGCCCCAAGAGGAGGAGTCGGTAGCAGCCGGAAGAGCAGCGAGTTAAATAAACAAACAAGTTGCTCGAGGACCGGGATGTTGGTGGCATAATGTGGTGTTTAAGAAATATTTAAACTTTTAAATTCACTTACCCTTCACTGTAGTTTGTAGTACCAAGTTTCTAGATCCTCTTAGTTTTCCAATTATTATTCCAGGTATTCCTTCCGTTCATGAATTTACTCCGAAAGGGATTCCTCGGTAATCTAAAAGCATTAAACATATACTATTGAGTTTGGATATTTGTTTAAAAACTTAATAAATGTATCGGGTAGAGTTCTTGAAGCCCGGGCCTCCCCAAGTCAATATACCCTTTCGAGGCTCTGACACTGTGCCAAGAATGAGTAAATAAAACTGTTTGATCGGCCTGTCCAACTATCGAGTACTCGGGAAGGAGAGGACAATGAGCCAGGACGGGCAGACACGAAACCGTAGACGCCAGGCTTCGCGACAAAACCAGCTCCTGTTCCTCTCCCTGCGAGCGAAGCACGTGGCGTCCGACAGGGAACAACTCTGCTGGCGAAGATATTGTTGCAGGATCCTGAATAAAAAGCCAGACGACTGGCTTTTGGCGAGGGTGTAAGTGGCGGCGCCATCGCAAGTACGTAGGATGGCATTTCTAACACTTCCACTCCAGGCCTTAACTCTCCTGCAATCACGAAATTACCACCCATTCGAGAAATCGATTCGCGAAATTTAGCTCTAGAAGTTCGGGTTTCAGTGGCGCGTCTATCAGGCACCTAGACAGATCCATTCACATATTGGTCGATATGGATCATTTGGCGTAAACACTCGGGGCTCAGACTTAAGCTGGGAGGGGGCCACTTGCAGTTTGGTTTGGATCTGGCAGTTGACTGAGCAAAACTTATAAGGGGAGGGTCTGGAAACTCCCCAAGGCAATCGGCGAGCGGCAATGGACTATCGATAGGAGCTCCGGGGAACCAGGGCTTCCATCATCTGATTGCAACTGGATCGTTACTAGATCGATAGGGAAAAAAGCTTTGAAAGTGCAATAGTCATCAATTGTACCTTTGGTGAGTCTGGATTCTTTGAAAATGACCGGATTGTTAAGTGGGAGAGGGTGGCCTGTTTTGGGTCACCTTTTCTCTTGGGCTTTTTTCACGGATCAACGTTTTCCTCGACTGATTTGCATGCGGTTGGCCATAAATTGTCGTTTGCTGTTTACACTCCCCGGAAACACAAGCCGAGGAATTTGTAACAAACTGCCAGAAAACCAAAAAACAAAGGCCCAACCAAAATACAACAACAAAAAAATAAATAAAATAAAACAAAACAAGAACCGAGACTACAATTCAAACATTTCCTGTGGTCCGCTCCGCTCCGCTTCGGTCCGTCCCGGCCCGGTCTGGTCCGATCCGTCTCAAAAGTCTCAGGTTTAGGTAGCGCTCTCGTGAGATTGGCCTTAAAAATTATTTATATTTTTTTATTAGAAAATCAAACAATTAACCTCGAACTTGCTGCTTGTGTTGCCGCTCAGACCTTACAACATGTTTGAGACATAAAAATTTCCAATTAATTTTTTCTCCGTCTTGTGTTTTGGTTTTTTTTTTTTAGTGGCGGAGCAACTTCCACGGAACGGCGGCGGCCAAAATGGACAAAAATTGTCACAGCCGTTTACAAATAATTTTTGTGGCTGCTGGCCGCTGTCTGCTCGCTTTTTTCGGCTCTTTGGGGGTTTCAATGGAAACGAAACGCATAAAACACGGCCCAACAAGACCGACTAACTCACCGAATGATGGAATGACAGTCAAAGCGACCGGAATGCCATAAAAACTGAAAAACCCACTTAAAGGAACTCGAACGGGAACAATTAAAAGTTATGCTCCGATTGACCCTTTCTGACCCTCTCCAAATCTAAAGACCTGACCCGAGTTTCAACTTTGGCTAACCTCCTTTAATTGAACTTGATTTTTAGGCAAACACCCGGCAAGATTTCCAATCATTCTCCTGTTGCCTCCACCCCCGGGGAAAATTAGCCCACATATCCAGTTGGCCACCATGTGTGGCAATGACAAAAGTTCATTAGCAACGCATCAGTGGATTGGCCAGAAGGGCCACATCCGGTGCGGAGAAGCTCATGATTTCTGGGCGCCTGCTGGGTATTATTACTAATAAATATTGGATCATAAATTCATAATTAATATCAAGCCTCGAAGGAGTGCGGATGGCCAAGAAGTGGGTGGATATGGCCAAGAGATACGAGACCGCGTAGCATTTCCCCAAAAGTCTAGACTCGGCACTTAATGCTCCTTTCCTTCACTTCCCTTTCCGTCCATAAACACAAATGTGTAAATGTAATTTAAGGAAATATTTTAATTGTTTTCGGTCCTGGGGACTCGCTGTGGATTTTATTGTCATTGTCATTGTCATTGTCGTTGTCATTTTCATTTTCAGCACCTGCCAGGACTCACATGTAAGACTCCTTTTGCGGGACATTCGCATTCACGGCAATGCCACACCGCCTTGGCAATGGCCATGATGAAATTTTATCGCTTGGAAGTTTTTCAATTTTCAGATGAAACGACTTAGGATATAGAACTGAAGATTCATCCAAAATATAAAAATAGCACAGAACTTAAGTCGCCTCAACCCGCAGGAATCAAAGTAACCACCACCTCCCTCCCACCCCTCTTGAAAACCAGATGATGTGACTCTCTTATTAAGGTTAACAACCCGCAACAAAACGGGCATGTCGAAGCCCTCAATCCTGAAAAGTTTCCTGCGCCCGGCTCGGCTTTTCTTCGGTTGTAAAAAGGACATGTTCCACTTGAAAATAACAATTTCATTCAATTTTTGATCATTTGCTACCAGAAATGGCAAATCAAAAAGCCATAAAAACCGACAAACGACCAAACCAACCAAAGGAAGGAAAAAAAAACAAAAGCACAAAAAACGAAAAGAAAACCCAAAAACCGAAAAACCGAAAGACGGACAAGGAGCAGGCGGCGGACGAGTGTCCTGTTTTGTCGTCCTTTAGTCCTGCCGTGTGCCGAGTGCTCCTTGAGCGGTTTTTTTGGGGCGGGTATTACAATTTGACTTTTCACACTCTTCCCCAAGGGGTTCAATCGTTCCCTGTCAAAACAAAAAATCGATTATTTCGCCTGAAGATTATCCTTTAATAACCAAATATATTTTAAAACATTTAAACTCTTTTTCTAATGAAAAATATTCACAAAAGGTAAATTTTGCAGCAAAATATTAGTGTGTAACCATGTACCTCCCTGTAAGGGCATTAAAAATGTCACTTTAAAAATCGAAATTCTAAATTTTTTGTTGGTTTGGGAGCTAGGCTGGAAGGTGGGAGGTGGGGAAGGGTTTCCCCCGGGTTGTCGCTCGTTTGGTTTAAAATTGAAACGATACACACACCCAAGCAACCCACAGCTGGTCCACTTGCATGTGATTGAGTTCCCCTTGCCACGATTTTCCGCTTTTCTCGGTTTCTTTCTCGTGTTTTTTTTTATTGGACGATGGCCAGGCAAATCCTGCACGAAAAATTTATGTTGCATAAAATTTTTCAATGAATTTTATACCAGGAATTTTCCTTGGTCTCCTTTCCGCTGGCTAGCCCGCTGCCTCGCTGGCTCACTGGCTGCTGGCTGGCTGTCTTCTTAAATTTTGAAAACGACTTCTGTGCGCTGCACGTGGCATATGGAGCGTAAAGCATTTGGATTTAGTCCACCCCCAAAGGATTGGCCAGATATACGGGATGTCCTTGAAGTCACCACCGAAATTCAGAGTTTTGAGCTCAGACATATCGAATTGGCGAGTGGATCAGGTCAGTTGGAATCCAGGAGAAGTACATGGTGGAGGCGGGGTAGGTAATGCCAGCCAGCAAGATATGCTGATTATTTTTGCATTTATTGGGATATGCCAGCGAAGCTGTGGGTTTTCCTCTGTTGGCTATATATAAAGTGTGAAAATCGACAGATCCTAGGTACAAATTTAGAACCACATTGCGACCACGAAGCGGCAGGTTGGGCACAAAAGGTGCATCCCCGAGATAAATCAAAATTGGCTGCAGCCGAAAACTTCGAGCGTAGACCACCCGCGTCAGGTAAACAAGCTAGAGACCATGGATGGGGTCCCATGTATGTATGTACATACGTCGGAAGATATTGCCGGCTGAGGCTAGGCAGCCAGATCGATTTCCGAGCCCGTAACTCATTTGCTCACCAAAAAATATACAGAACTAGTCGGATCCCATCGATATTAAATCGATTTGCCTGAGATTCTCAACTAATTTGTTTGGATGGCGTGAGACACTGCGGAGAAAAGTGAAGATTTTGTGAGAGTCATGTAAGCGAAATGAAAAGAAGCTCGTAGGGATCTGCTGAGATTTTTCCCAGTGTGAGTGCACGCACAGGTAAAGGATACTCATTAGAAAGGTAAAACTTCCTAGGGCAGAGAAAGTGAAAATGCCGCTCAAAAGGAAATCAGAAGGTCATCAATAAAAGCGGACAGGAGAAATGGAAAAAGGCCCAGGAAGACAGAGCCGGGGCTGAGGCACCCCAGACCAAGCCCCAGTAGTCGCAGCACATTTTTTTGACTTATTACGGGCGATTTGTCAGCATCGGGCATGGCCTATCTCCGTCCATCTGTGGCGCGTCTGATCGAATTCTGTGAAGAAGTACCCCGTCTTTCACGGCCGCGACGTGATCCATAGTTTGGATTCCCCTGATCTTTGGGCCTGATCTTTCACATGCACATATGACATGAATCGTTTGTCATTCGGAATGCGATTAGAGTCCTAAAACCGATTTTAAAATCACTCTTGGCCCAGTCTTCCCAATAGAAGTCGTCGTGAACAAGCAATTAGAATGGCAGTGGCCGTAAATCAATCACAAATCTGCAATCTACAATTGGTTGTCGGGCTTGTTTTCTTTTTCTACTGGCGAGGTCATCTGATCTTGATAGCCACTTTGGCTGATTCACCAACGTGTTCGGATCAGCACACTTGAAATGGAGCTTTAAAATATATTGTATACAAAATAGTTTAGGAAAGGATAATGTAATCTTCTACTTGGCGGCATTCGTTGATCCTCATTCTCCTCTCGGAATTCTTACTCCTCGCCGCTCCTTGCCTGGTCCGGCACTTTCTCCTGCCGCATACTCATTTTATTGCCCTGGCGAAATAAACAAATTACTTGTTTGATTTCTTTTGAACGAGCCCCGAATATTTACCACAGACTCAATAAATTCTGCAGCGCTGCAGCAAAGCCCCCAAAAAACGGCGGGCGGACCGGCACAGGGACCGGGACCGGCATCGTTTATTGAAACGTTGCGGCTGCTTGGGTCTTGTTTAGACAACAATTTCCATTGTTGACTTTACTTGTTATGTTAATGAGAGAGCCGACGAGCCGTCACTCGGATCAGTTCGTTTGTCTTGGAAAAGTGGGCGGAGGCGCGGCGCAAAAGGGGCACCATCGACTCCAGGGGGCGTTGGGAAGGCGGACTGCAGAGGGGGAGGGCAAACCGTATCTAAAGATACGATACACGCCTGACGCGTGTGCCTATTGACATTTCGTTTGACTGTTAACACACGAGTCAAATAAAGTGGATATGCATCAAGAGGGCCCTTAACTAGATCATAAATACTATATGTATAAAAAAATGAGTATATGGAAAATGAAAGGCCCCTATGGCCCACAGGGAAGGCCATAGTCTGGTCAATACTCATCCGATCCTATAGCGGATTACCTTTAAATAATTGTGGATCGATTCTCCGTCGATCTGCATCAAAATTCGATCACAAAAATATTTTTCACTTTTGCGTCAATTTTTTCTAGGGAGAACCCTTTATAAAGTGGAGATGTCCCCTTGGAAGGCCATTATGGCCCAAAGAGAAGGCCATAAACTGGTCAATATTCATCCGATCCTATAGCGGAATATCTTAAAAGATTTGTGAATCAATTCTCCGTCGATCTGCATACTAATCCTATCACAAAAATTTTTTTCACTTTTACGTCAATTTTTTCTAAGGAGACCCCTTGAAAAAGTAGAGATGTCCTCTCGGAAGGCCCCTATGGCCCACAGGGAAGGCCATAGTCTGGTCAATATTCATCCGATCCTATAGCGGAATACCTTAAAAGATTCGTGGATTGATTCTCCGTCGATCTGCATCAAAATTCGATCACAAAAATATTTTTCACTTTTACGTCAATTTTTTCTAGGGAGAACCCTTCATAAAGTGGAGATGTCCCCTTGGAAGGCCATTATGGCCCAAAGAGAAGGCCATAAACTGGTCAATATTCATCCGATCCTATAGCGGAATACCTTAAAAGATTCGTGGATTGATTCTCCTTCGATCTGCATCAAAATTCGATCACAAAAATATTTTTCACTTTTACGTCAATTTTTTCTAGGGAGAACCCTTCATAAAGTGGAGATGTCCCCTTGGAAGGCCATTATGGCCCAAAGAGAAGGCCATAAACTGGTCAATATTCATCCGATCCTATAGCGGAATACCTTAAAAGATTCGTGGATTGATTCTCCTTCGATCTGCATCAAAATTCGATCACAAAAATATTTTTCACTTTTACGTCAATTTTTTCTAGGGAGAACCCTTCATAAAGTGGAGATGTCCCCTTGGAAGGCCATTATGGCCCAAAGAGAAGGCCATAAACTGGCCAATATTCATCCGATCCTATAGCGGAATACCTTAAAAGATTCGTGGATTGATTCTCCGTCGATCTGCATCAAATTTCGGTCACAAAAATATTTTTCACTTTTACGTCAATTTTTTCTAAGGAGACCCCTTGAAAAAGTGGAGATGTCCTCTCGGAAGGCCACTATGGCCCAAAGAGAAGGCCATAAACTGGTCAATATTCATCCGATCCTATAGCGGAATACCTTAAAAGATTCGTGGATTGATTCTCCGTCGATCTGCATCAAAATTCGATCACAAAAATATTTTTCACTTTTACGTCAATTTTTTCTAAGGAGACCCCTTGAAAAAGTGGAGATGTCCTCTCGGAAGGCCACTATGGCCCAAAGAGAAGGCCATAAACTGGTCAATATTCAACCGATCCTATAGTGGAATACCTTAAAAGATTCGTGGATTGATTCTCCGTCGATCTGCATCAACATGTTTCTGGGGAAATTCAACATTTTCCATTGGAAATAGGGATCCTAAAGGCGACCAATTAGTAATCACACGATTTGCTGCAAATAGGAGATCGGAGCAAGATATTTAATAAGTTTATGACATGGAGCAACGTAAAACTGCAAAAGATAATTGTAAAAGACGGCTTGTTGCCGGTGGAATTGTGGATCAGGGTTCGAGATATCGGACGGACTTATCAGCAATTTGGCGATCGTAAAAGTTTTGACAAATCACACACACAGGCGGCGATTGAAAAGGTGACTGCCTGCGAAAATATAAAAAAAAAAAAAAAACAGAAAACAAATGAGAAAAGGTAGCCCCGGAGTCCCCGAAATCGGGGGGATGGGGGGAAGCATATTGCTGAGCGGCAGGCTTTGAGCTTTATTTTGATTTCAATCTAAAACTCACAAATCGTTCATTCTTCTTCGCTCTGCCGTCGCTCCCCGATCCCAGCTTATCGCACTGTGGGTAAGAAAGTGGTTTTTGTCCTTAAAAAAGCCTGGCTTAAACCAAGGGCAGCCGAAGGGGGGCTCCTGCCAGCTCCTGCCGTGCCTGCTTCTCTCCCTGAATGACATTTTTACGATGCTGACGCGCGTTCCTCAACACGAGACGTCGACTCGAGGATGGAGATGTGATTTGCATGCTTAAGCAGCCGATTCAAAAACAACAATCTGGGCATATGAAGCGCTCCTTTTTTCCAGTGCGGGGCGAGGGGCGAGGGGGCGAAACCAAGAAGTGACTAAATGAACGGCCAAGATATAAGATTCTTTGCCGATCCGATGCCTTGCAAGTTTACTTCCAAAAGCAATACTTGATATAAAGGGACAAATCTTGGTGAAGAGTCCAAGCTTTACGGACATTTAATTGGAAAAATGGATGGCCCTTGGAATTCTTCCGCGATCCCATCCCATCCGATCCGATTCCATTCGGTTCGAGGTGAATCAATCCCACACAGCGACCGCAGGCGCTGACAATTGATTTGTCATCACAATTGGACGTGGCCAGGAATGTCGGCCAGAGATTTGCCATAGTCGTATCAATCATTATGATGAATCCACTCTACTTCTAGCCACTCAACTCTTTTTTTCCTGTGACTTTGGCTTTGGCTTTGGCTTTGACTTTGACTTTGACTAGAGGGGCAAATCCAATCGGGCGGCCAATGCAAATAAGAGAGCCTTACCGACCCTGTCACGTACGTGGAATTGGGTTGCCCGTTGCCTGTTGCCTGGCTCCAAGTTTTGAGGTTGAGCTCGAGAGATGGGGCCGTCGAAGCCGTCCGTTTACTGGAACAAATTCGGCTCATTTTTATTGTGATTTCCTAGAACCGAACGACAGACACTCAGTCAGAGTCTTTGGCCTGGTAAATCACGAAAAAGTGTCGGCGGACACGCGCCTCTAAAGACCAAAAGCGAGGCTTTCAATCGAATCGAAATGCAAATTATGCAACGCCATCAAATGAGCTCCGGACTGGGGCTGGGAGCTGGTTGGGGCGGTTGTACGGAAAGTTCACCCCATACTCCTCACTCTGCACTTAATTTTTAACGATTTGTGCATTCAGGCGCTACAAATTGTTTATTGTGGGTGGGGGGAACAATGCAGGAATACCTTCTTCTTCGACGACAAGTCAGAGGGTCTCCATCACCAAATCGAATTTGCTGTGGTCAGTCTTCGTTTTCGTTCCTTTCCCTTGCCTTTTTGCCTTTTATTTATGCCGGAGGTAATAACCAGAGACACAATCACGTGTCGGCGACACCAACATTGTAAAGAACACCTTGGCCTGTAATGATTCATTTAAATGCTATTCATAATCGGAGCTCTGTACTTGTCCTGCTTAGCCCTTCGTTCCGTTTTTCCCCACTTCCCATTCAATTAGTCGAAATGAATTGAGTTATCGGCGGACACGTTGGCATCATTAATAATACTCAAAGTGCTGGCAGGCGATGGGGATGCCACCGATTTTCACCCACCCATCGGCCATGGGGCCAACTTGGGGCTCCCAGTCCGGCGTGGCCGATCGCACAGATCAATTACTCGCCGACTGCTTGGCTGCCTTGGCTGCTTTGGGATGCCAACAGATGCACCGAAAGAATCTCTGAATATGTGATGCCAAAAATCACAAACCCATTCCAATTGATTGAATAACGTAAATATGAAGTTTATCTAATGGCATGCATCGAAAATTAACTTGACAAATAATGTCATCTTGCCTTGATTGAACAAACAGATCATCAATCACACACGCCACTTCTTTTTCCCCGTGTGGAGTCTACAACGAGGCACATATAATTTGATGTGTGGCCCGAGTGATTGGGCCTCCTTTTGGCCCGGGAGTGGGAGATAAATCACGCAAGGCCAAATAAGTATCGGATCGGCCCAAGGAAGCAGCACGCCACGAATAATCTATCACCTGTCAGCACCTGTCATTCAAGCGTCACAATTGCGATTGGGATTGGGATTGGGATTGGGAGCCCGGGCAGGAGCACCTTCTGGAAATCGGAAGAGGAACGAACGAACGGGCACGGAAGACTGGGCGAGAAATGTGGATAACCAAACAGGATTGGAGTCACTCAGTTTGACACCATTAATCATGCGATTAGTTAAATGCGCCGACTCCGACTCCGCTCCTGCTTAAAAATCAGTTCCGAGCTGTTTAATTTGACGGCTGAACGCATGATTGCATTCTCAACAGCTTACAGCGACAGCCGAAGTTTCTTGGGTAGGTGGCCCTGCCGCCTGGTGGTAGCCTGGTGGGATGTCAAAATTAGCGTGACGATGTCGTCAATTTGCTCGCCTCATAGTCCTGGACCTGGACCTGGGCCAGCAATTGATTGACTGGGAGGGTCAGAACGGATAACCAGACTCGATTTTGCAACTACCATCTAAGCCACTCCACTTCTATACAGAACAGTTCAAGCCAGTTGACCCCCCATTAATCGGCACCTCAACTACTCACCCGAAGGTCAGCCAAAGCCAAAGCCATACTCACAGCCGCAGCGGACAGCGTTCGGGGCTGTGGGCCCATCAATTTTGCGCATCATCATCGGCATAAGCAGGACCACCAGCCAAGCTGCGGCAACACCTACAACCCAACACAACACCTTATAGACCCTTATAGACCCGACCGACGCAACATCGTTGACTGGCAGTGTACGGCAGCATGCCGGTGTGACAGCCACCACTGGCAAAAATAACTTGCATTTGCCAAACTTAATTCGAAGAGTCCTCAAAGCCTCAATTCAACTTGTTTCCAGTGCAACGCTTGCTGCATCAAAGCTAGCAACTTTGGCGAGTAGTATCAAGTGTGTAATTAATGTTTTATTAATATAAGGGACAAGCGATCGCTGCCTGCGACTTCTTGGGACTTCTGAGCCCTCCACTGCGAGCCAGCAGGGTTCTCCACACCTAGCCCCATGCGCCGCCCGGCTCCACCGGCCCCTCGGTGACCCCTCGAAGATGAACAGCAGTCGAATTGCAATCGATGCATGGCGGGGCGCGGCAAGGTAGGGACAGCCGGCCAAGATTCATATGCACAATGCCATAAAATATGTTCTCCGGCGGCGCAGAGTCAGAGTCGCCGCTTCGAACTCCTCTTTTGCATGCCAGCCAGCCTGGCATAGCGGCTTCGGTTTCCTGCGCTTAAATGAATTACCAGATTAATGGACAGCATAAATCACATTATCGCTTCGCTCGTGGTCCACCGGCCGGCCAGCCGACCTGCCGGCTTCGGTCGCGTTTAGAAGCTGCTCAGCTCATCATGGGACGACCGGATCGAGCGTCCTTTGTGGGAGGCCCACTCTCCCCCCCTTTAGCGTCTCCGGGATCTGCTGTCCCTATTATGTGGAGTCCACTTGTGCTCGCGGACGGTTAATGATGCTGCCAAGTGCTTTGGGAATTGGGAGAATTTATTGAACCATTGCCAAAACTCCAGTCAGCCAAAGGCAAAGGCAAAACTACTTGTTTCTAACAATTCAAGTCAGACTTGAGGGAAGTATGAAAAGGTTAAGAAAGATACTAAGGAAAAGGGAAAGGTAATTGTTTTCAGTGCATTGAATTGCCACTTGAAGCATGATTCACTCAATAAAAAATAAATGCAAGATCGCCGAGTAAAAGAAGCCACAAAACAACAAACACAAAACAAAAAAAAAGGTATAATAAAGTGAGAAGGAGAGCGAGCAGGACTGTGATCGGTACAAAGACAAATCACACCTTCTGCATTTGTTGAACAAAATAAATCTCGTAATGAGTTACGATAAGACGACGATTTCGACAGCTAAACAAATCACCTGCAATTGATCTTGTGTATGCAAATCGCGGAGCCGCGGCCAAGAGGAATGCCTGCCATTTGGAGCACTGGAGCACCTTGGCACCTTGGCTCGAAACGAGGCGGCCAAACAGGAAACCGAAACCAGAACGATCTCTGCCGTGGGGTGTATACTCTGTAGTGTACAGTGTTCGCTGTTCAGTGTTCAGTGTGGACAATCAAAGACACAAACATGACATTTATTGACTGCTTGGCTGGAAGGTATAAATAACATATGAGTGGCCCAGGAAGGGGCCACTGAGTAACCAAAACTGGAGTATCCGATCGGATCGAATTGGGCTTTGGGGCCCTGTAGTACGGATTCATAACTGAATCGATGCGATGGTGTCACACAGCAGGACACTGGCCCAGTGCACGCGTCGAACGCATAACTCACTTTCGCCTCAACAATTCATCTATAAAGAGGAGATGCCCAGATTCCAGGTTACAGGTTACAGCTAGTGGGAAGGGGGGACGGACCAACCACGGCGAGATGAGCTGGGATTACCTGGGGCACAGTGAGTATAGAATGTGCGTGCCGTTTCCCGGTAGGGGAATATATATTGCGATAATGATCATGACAGCCTATAGTCGCTCGAACGCTGCCAAATGACATTTGTCTCGTCTCGGGACCTCTCGCTGGGCTCCTTTATGCCTGACAAAATCAAAACCAGTGGCTAAATTGCAATAATAAGCCACCTTTATAAATCGTCCGGTCCCTATTTGTCTATTGCTCGCTCGACTCCATGGAAGAGTTCTTCCATCTGCATTATGCTACCGTGGGTGAGACTCGTTGGCCCTTCATATTTCTCCCCTTCCCTTTCCAGGCTCCTGCCTGGACTCGAATCCGGAATGCGGGGAACGCCTCTGTAGGTGGCAGACTACTGATCAGACCATCTCTCAAGCTGGAGGTTGGCTGGAGGCACAATTCATGGTGTACGAGGAGACTTTTGACGCTCTTGAAGGAACCAAGAAGTTTCTTATTTAACCGAGTCTCAATATTCTTCCCAACTTGAACCGCTCCTGACTGCGGAGCTTGGAAAACAAGCAGCTCGAACTATAAATTTTTGACAGTTGCAAAAAATGGGAATCCATTGTGACCCCTATCGTGTTTCTGCGCCACCGAGCTGCGATCTCTATGGGTGGACGTGGAGGAGCCAGGAGTCCACGTTTGTAACACGAGCCAGAAGCTCCATAGACTGCTGGGTTTTTAATGGCACTTTTGGTGGCCAACGACTAGCCCATGGCCCATGGCCCATGGCCATTGTGGTCTCTTTGTGGTGTCGTGGGGTCTTCAGTTGCTCAATAGAATTGTTTGCCGCGAATTATGCTTTATTGATGATGATAATGATGTCCTTGGTGGCTCCTGCTGCATTATAAGCTTGACAAATTCTGGGAATGCCGGCAACCTTTTAATTCTGGCTCTCTGGCACGTTTTTCTGGTAATAAAAATGCCATAAGTCAATATCAGGCGAAGGCGATGGCGATGGCGATGGCGAAGGCGAAGGAGTACGAAAGTGGAAAGAAAAGAGCCGGGCACGGGTCTTGTTTAATGAGTGCCACGATGGGTATTGTCTCCGGGGTCAAGCTGAACCATTGCAGCTGCCTCTGCACTGTACAAAAAATGTTGTCAAAATAAAGACAAGACAGAGAATAAAAAAGTGGTGAGGCTAGGGCCTGAAGATGTATGCCCAAGAGTTACAATTTCATTAAAAGTTTTTCCTCATTTTAACCAATTTTTCTGGGAGTGTAGACAAAACGATAATGTGCCAATGCGGACGCTTCAGTTTAATATCATCAATTAATGCAAAAGATCTTCTGCGAGGGCACTGTGATCGACGCATGAATTATGTTTGCTCAGCAGTTAGTTTTAATTGAAAGTGACATTTCAATAAATTGCAGTCCGGATGAAAATAGAATTACGAATATGAATATGGATATATGGGTAGGGGTCTGCGTATGAGTGCGAGTATCTTCTCGATCATTAATGACAATGATCGTCGTTCCACTCCGCCAAGTGTTAATATGATCAACAGCATCTCCTCGTCAGCATCTCAACTTTATCTACAATCTACGATTTTGTTTTTTGTGTTCGTTCGACTCTCCGGTTTTTTGTTTTTGTTGTTTGACCGTCGCGACGGATCGCCGATCGTGTGGCAAAAGGGCGTGTGAAAGCTGCAATTAAATTGAGCGGAGATAGCCGGCCGGGGCCGGGGTCTGGGCGGAGAAATTTAACTTAATTGAAAGTGTTTTTGTTTCGTTTTTGTTCTTTTTTTTTGTTTTTAATGCCGTTCGATGGTTTTTGTTAGGTGGAGAGGCGGACTCGTTAAGTGATTACTCCGTCTGGGAAGCATGCGGATGTTGAATATTTGATTATGGCATGAAAGACATCGGAAACGATCGTCAGTTGATTGGATATGGGCGAGGTCGTGCCATCTACATACAATACAGCTCCCAATATCTATACTTGTTCTTTGATCCATAGCCATATCATCGGTTTGTGATTATTTAATGGGATCTTGGTCTTAGCGCCAGGCTACGATCGCCGGACCGAAAATAGTCCCGGATTTGGAGACGGCCGCCACCACCAAGGTGGTCCAAATGGCTGCCACCGCCGGGTGGTGCAAGGCGGTCGTGCCGGCTGCAATTTTTTATGATGGCTTCCTCTCTTTCCCTTTCCCTTTCCCCTTTCATTTTTATATGTTTATCTGTGCTTAGTTTTAGTTTTAGTTCCCTACTTTTAAGGAGGGGTACGTTACCCCTCTCTCTTGTCGGTCTTTTCCTACTTTTTCCATCATTAACCCATTAAACTTCCGATTTGCCGACACCGTTCGACGCAATGTGCACGTACATATGTATTTTTATTTATCCATATACACGCGTACGCTTGTATATACCCTTTGTGTGTTGTTTTTTTAATGACATATCGTAAATATTTGTTAAAAGCCGACACAAAGATCTCCAAAATACGCAGTGCTTCCTGCATTTCATGGGCTCATTTTTAGTTGATGCGTGAAAATGTATCGGAACGTTAGATGGGGGCCGGGTACTCAAGTACAGAAATACCGAGACCCAGAAAGAAATGCCACCCATGAGATAAACGCCTCGGAAATTGATCAAATTTAACTATAAATTATGCACCGACAAATGCACAAATAATATTGGAACGTGATCGAGTCGGCCGGCTTACAAAATAAACTGATATTGGAGCACCGATGATGCTCCATCTCCTTAAGCCACGAAACCGCACTGTTCACCGAAAGGCAATCCGGCAAACTAATCAATTTGGAACTTTTTATGGAGTTTCCAGTTGTTCTGGCCACGACTTGATTGAAAATTGCAAATAAATTGTATAAGCGGTGGCCGCTGAAATGCAAATATTTGTGCCCGCATTTGCGGTGGTCCAGATGGACCATCCATCCATGGTCTTGCCAAACAATTGAGCAATTTGCGACCGCACATAATTGTGGCACGTTCGCATTTAATGGGTTAAGGTGGAGTCATGGATGTGCGGCCCTGCGGACCCGCAGGAAGTAACCATGGGATCACGGTTGAAGCCGTTTCGGAAGCCGAATGCCAACCGCAGACTCCAAGCTTATACATATATTCCCATCTCTGTGGGTATATTAACTGAAATTTCGCCAACATCTGGGTGATCTCCACTCCCGTCAAGTGCATATCGTTTAGCATAGCTCCGTAATGACTGCCACTGGTCTTGGGGTTGGGCTTGTATGCTTTAGTTCAGAGATCGGGGTTCTGGCTCTTGGCTAAATACTTTCAGAATGGAGAAATTTTCATGGCCTCTGACTCAAGTCTAGAAAGTAGTCCGATCTCAGAAGGTATCAAAAATACATCGGCTTTTGTTCCCCCTAGGTCGCCCCAGGAAAGGTTGCGGAGGCGCCACTGGGGGCAGGTTTTATGTGAATTTTTACACATCCGATTCGATGGCAGATCGCGATCGCCAAAGCAACCACGAAACACATGAATGCGAGCGAAAAATTAATTTAAAAGCCTGCTGCAAAGTGGAAATGGAAATTTGATGGGAGCTGGAGCTGGAGCTGGGCTGGAGTTGGGTGGCCGGGTGGCAAGGTGGCAGGGGCCGCACAGAGAAAAGAGCAGCGACCGCATGCGAAAACGGAGAACAAAAGATGGCGTCAACTACGGCTGAAATGCTGGCGAATCAACGGCGACGTAAAGCGATCATCATCATCAGGTATGTGTGTAGTACTATAACCGATACAGGTGTATAAATAGGCACCGAAAACAATATTTTGTGAACTTGTGAGCGAAATGGGTCTGAAAGACAAGACCAAAACGTAGCCCCTTCAAAAGATCTCCCAGTGTATAGCCCTTAACTGGCTTGAAGTCTTTTCGCAGTAGCTTTCGTTCTCCCCCACCCCCCCTCTACAACACTGCTGAGAGCCTCTGTAACCCCCGCCTCCAGATGATAACTCGTATGTAACAGGAGACATGCTCTACTGAACACGAGGTTCGATTAAATGTTAATGTTGGTTAACTTTGGGGTTTTTCTTTGGCTTTTTGTTGTTGTTGTTGTTGTTGTTGCTGTCTGCCCGTCTGCCTAACTAACTAACTGACTGACTGGCTGACTTGTTGTTGTTGCTGTTGTTGTTTTAGCTGCGATGTTGGTGCCTTTTGTGCGACTGTAACTCGGCATCTATTTAACTACCGAACTTGTCTGCGTTCACACATAAAAATCGCATATGTACCTATCGGCTTCTGTTGCTTCTTTATTGTGTTTCGTTTTTTTTTTATTCATAGGTACCTACTCCTGTGTGTGTCTGTTTTTTGGGGGCTTGCTGCTTGGTTGGCTGGTGCACTGAATCGTAATTGGCGACTCCTAACGTCTCTGAGACTGCGCTGAGGTTGAGGTGCGTAGCTCTCAGTGGCCAACTGACACTGACCGAAATGTTTCCCTCAACTTTTTGTTGGATTGTTGCATGGAAGACCCATTACCCACCCATCATTTTCTCCCAGTGCAACCCATTTCTCCGCCCACACATGCGCGAGCGCCTTCGAGTGCGCTTTTATCTTTCGACTTTTGGTTTTTTGGCTCTTGGCTGCGCAGTCGCAGTCGCAGCCGCAGTCCCAGTCCCAGTCGCAGGTGCCTGCCTGGCTTGTATTTTATTCCCCCGAGTATCTTTTATTTACTTTTGTTTCTTTTCGTGTTTCGTGAACTCGGCACCCAAGTCACTGTTGGTTTTGTGGTTGCTGTTGTTGCTGTGTTTGTCTTTTGCACTTCACTTCATTTCAATTCCGCAGCGCTTGGATGCTTCGCTCATGCCCGGTTCATGTCGGAGTTTTAGGTTTTCCACCACCCCCCCCACCCAGGTTTTCATAGGTTTCCATAGGCCTCGGCAGTGGTGCCTATTAAAGTGCGATTTGTTTAATGATTTTCTACAACTCGCTGTATAAATTTCCCATTTCAAATTACACACAAAGATGTTCCGAGTTTTCTATTATTTTAGTTGCGCTGATGGTTTTTGGAAATGGCTCATGGAAATTAAGTGTTTTATTATGCAAAAATCAGTCGGCGGCTTAAAAATGCTACAACCGACGCGCCGATCATTCTTATAGACCAACAAACACTGAAAAAAAATCGTATTTGCTTTCACAAACAAACTATTTGGTATAGCTGAGAGCTAATCTCGTGGGGAAATATAATGAAAAGAAATGAAATGAATATAATTTTTTAGCAAAGGCTTGTTTAAAGTGTGACTATCCACTGGCTAATAGTCACGGCTTAGGGTTTTGGGCTGAACTTTGCTTCAGCTTTGAGTTTAAGTTTCCATTTCGGCCTCAGTTTAGTGTAGTTGGTAATATTTAGTGGTTTTAATTAATGGAGTAGCTGGATGCTCTTCGTTTCCGCCGCATGTGCGTTGGGCAATGAAGTGATTTGCATTGCGTGGAAAAAAAGTGAAAAAAAACTGAAATAAAACTATAAAGGCAAAGTTTCAGTCCAGCAGATCTGATGTAACTGGTCTACATTTTATTTATTTCATTTTTAATTTGAATATTGTAGATATGCATTCAATATCAATCCATTCAATCAGTCAATGCACCAACCCAAGAGACAGGGCCCCGCCCACCAGCCACCCACACCTGCGCAGGTGAGGAGTTGTGCCCATTTGCCGCCATTTACCACATACATTACATGACGAGGAGGTGGAGGAGGAAAACCAAACAGTCAGTAACAACAACCTAAACGACTGCGATAATATATACACTCGGATATGGGAGGTGTACCTACACCTATACCAATATTTCAAGAAGAACAACACACATGGATGTGCATATGTACATGGCTGTGCACCTGAATGGGGCAGAAGGTGGCAATCAAAGAACCGAAGCAAACAGGAACAAACGCCATCGCCCAATGAATAATAATTCAAAATTCTGCACATGCGACGCTAAAAGGGGCGACTCAGGAGCGAATGCTAGGTCTATCGTACAGCTGTGTAAGAAAGTCTTTTTCTTCTTCTTCTTCTGATTTATATCCGAAAGGCCCACAATACCTGCATGCAATCGACTTTATTGAATAAAGAATGCATGGTACGGCAGCAAGAATCGGAGACGAGAGAATTTCAATTAAAAATAATATATAAAATAATATAAGATATTATGATACATAATAAAATATAATATAATCTATTTAATAACGACTATATTATACATAATAAAATGAATATAATGTACAAAGGTTTTAAGTTTTTCTATAACAAAGTTAACTCACTCTATAATATACATATGTATATACATATATACACATATACATATATTTACATACGCACGCGCCACCTACTTGGGGCTCCTGAAGCCACCGCAACACACACACGCACACACGTACACCGACGCGGGCACCTGCGGGAGCGTCCACGGAAGCACCCCCTTCTTATAGTCCCGAAAAGTCTCAATCATGATGAAAAGGACAGGTTCAATTCTGTTTAAACACTATTAGTAACCAACAGGTGCTTTACGGGACATAATACTTCACAAATTGCGTATTTTAATTCGCGGCGACTTTCAAACACATGCGTATCCGAACGAAAAAAGAAGTCGGCACTTAAGTAACCTGATTTTTGCTTATTGAACTTGCAAAAGTTTAACAATTAAGGATATTCAATCAATTTAATCAAGAATCTAAGCTTTCTCCTCGTTTCTATCTGTTTAATAAGCAAATATTAGGCCACTTGCGCGTTCGTTAAAAGGAATTGCATTCCAATGGCAGGATAACTAATGACTGGAGAGGCTGCGAATTTCGCGTTTGGAAGACGGGTCAAAAGGAAACGAAGGAGGAGAGCGGGAGAGGTGAAATATTCCGGTGAGGGGAAGGGGGGTGGTGGGGGTGGGTTGAGAGAGGTGGTGTATTGAAAAAGGGGTGTGGGGGGTTGGGAATGGGAGTGAGAGAGGTGACATGGGTGTCCGCCATTATTTAATTATGGGAAGTGTGAGGGGGAGGGGGAGTGTGAGGGGGAGGGGGAGCGTTAGAGATGGTAGTCGCGAGAGAGGGGGATCGGTCAAATTGGGGATGACACATTTCGATAGCGAAATGTTAAATTTTAATTAAAATTGATTTCTTATTAAAATCATCAATCAATGATCGATATCCCAATGCTTTATCCGAAAATCTTTGGGGATTTATGGAAATCACAAGTGTATCATATGATAGGAATAAAATTGAAATTAAGATTTATCTTCGTCCATTTGGCATATTTGTATATAATTGCACTGAAAAATAATGGTTTTTAAAGGTTTTTAACAATATAAGCCTAAAATATGTGGATTTCTTGGAAGTATTAATGTAAATGTGTTACAAAAATGTATTTGATGGATTTTTTTTAGCTATAGCTGTTTCTGTTTATGGATTTAATTATGTTTGAAGTTAATAAGCTGCCGGGCCGGGAGCCGGGTGTTGATGTGGTTGAGTGGTTTGATATAATGGTCCCCTCTGAGGGCCGCCGCCGCCGGAGAAGATGGTGAGGAAACTTTGGACTTCGGAGCCGCATAAAAATGCTAAATTCAATTAAAAGCAAAGCACTGGCTGGACCGGGCCAACTGGGCCGCAAAAACAGTGTTTGGCGTCAGCAAGTCATGCTGATGTATTGGAAATCGGAATGAAAGATTGCAGCGGGCTCCAATGTGAGAAAAATATACAATATTTTATAGTTTCCGTTTAGTGGCTCTTACTTTCCCATCTTCCCATCGCACCTTATTTTTTAGGGCTATTAATATGGATGTGGATTAACGACCTCTCCTATATTTTCCTATAAAAGCCATGAACTTCATTTCATTTCATTTCCAGCTTGAAAATATTTCCTGTGCCGCCCCCTGCCGCCCTCGTGCCTTTCTTTTGGGCCAAGAAATCGGGCCAAGTCAACTTGCGAAGCTCGGAATTTTAGAACAATGGATCATAGATCATATTTTAATGGCTTGGCTCCAGAGTCGGCGCGGTCTTATACATAAGTACATAAGTACATAAGTATATATGTACGCAAGCGGATTAGTATAGAATATATTCCGTACAATGACCCATCTTCCATTTTCACCATTTTTTAATGCTTTACCAATTTTTATATACCTGAAATCTTGAAATCTTTCCAAGAATGTATATGCATATGTATGTACATGTAGCTGGCTCTCTCTGTCGCACGTTTTTAATAATTTTCTGCTGTCTTGTCGCCCGTGATTCTTGTGTTATTGCTGTTGTTGTTTATTTATTTTGTTTCTTTGTTTTTTGTGTTGTTTTTATGGCCCACAACGATGGCGGCTTGGCTGGGATGGCTGGGACGATACGACGGCGCGTCTTTTGATTGGTTCAAGTTGGAGCGCTTTTTAACGAGCTCTGATTTCTGTGGCTGCCGCAATCGGCAGCAAAAAACCAAAAAAAAAATAGGAATAGGAATAGAAGAAAAGACGAGAAGAGGCCTTTTCAGACTGCCGGCGATTATCGGGCCCTGCGATCAGCCAGGGTCGGGGTCTAAGCTTGTACATATTTCTTATGACTTCTATATAATAATTCACCTATACGCTAGAGCAGATACACTCGGCAAAATCAGTGGTAATGTGCCACCAACTCTGCGGTTTAAGCCCAAATATCTCTTCTAGCTTGAGCTTCCGTTTCCGGGCAGTGCACGAAATTCGAGGAGGTGAAGTGCGTGGTCGGTTTCTCCAGGCAACGTGACTTTGATTCGCTGGACGAGATTGCGGTAGCTGGCCAGGATTGGATGCATTCGCATCTGGCATGCTGATTGCCTTGATAGCTTGGCCCTAATGAAGAGATTGGCCGGCCATGTCCCGGTCTTTATGGCCTGGGAAAGAGTCTTCAGAATTTGTAGCCACAGCAGCAGAAGCAGAAGCAGAAGCAGCTGGCGAATGACTTCATTCCATCGATCGCATTTGCATCGATCCGATCGATTGATAGAAATACTTCCAATTTCCAGGCTGTCAAGCCCGAGTTCCTAATTACATGACGCGACCGCAGCTCAGGTTACCTGGTGTCCGTTTGCACCTGTGCGCCGAGGTACAAGGACGTGTCCCCCCCCCAAGTGGAATTTTAATTGAAATGGTTTGTGACGAGAGCGACCCTCTGAAGTAGCAGGGGTCGCTCCTAGACACCTCCATCTCGGCTTCGGCCTCGTTTTTTGGCGGTTGATTGATTTAGAGAGCGGGCCAAGGACCTCGCCGAGGAAGCCACCACCTATAACACCAAGAGTCTAGTCCTCCGTCCCAGCGCACCTGCCTGCCCGCTGGCCACTGACTTGTATAATGGAATTCGAGGCGGCATGCGATCGACACTCACCCCCGATCCCTCGAATCGAATCGAATGATCCCCCTCCCCCCGCCCGACCCAACCCTCCACTACTGGCTGTATGAGTATCTCCCCCCATAGGGACAGAGTGCGATCTTGTCCGTTGATCTTTTTGGTGCATTGGCCAAGTTAATTGGTTGTAAAACAATTTTTCGAATTAACATAAAAATGTTTCATTGGAAAACGTATGACTGGGTGTGTGTGTGTGTTGTTTGTTCGGTTGTGTGAGTGAGTGCAATTAACATTCGTTCCTCGGCGGCGTTCCTCGGGCTTCGTTTGCGGTTCCGATCGCGCCCGCATATTAGCAGCCTGCCCTGCCTCACAGATATTGAGGGGCTATCGGGGAAGAATGACGTACAGATGATTAGCTGGGAAGAGTGCTTCCAGATGCCACCTTCCAGGCCCGGGTCAGGGGCCACTGGAAAGTGCAGTCGTCATCACCAAACAATAACAAAACAAGAATAACAGTTGACCCAACAGGCGGACAATTGAATTGTTTCGGTTCTCCGGTTGACTCTTTTCTGCCGCCCCCCACCCCCTTTCCAGTTAACACCCCCTCCACCGCCACCACCGGACATAGCGCCCGCAAAACCATTCAACCATGAGGCTGCTGGCCACAAATGCAAATTGAATGAAATGGAAGTGCACTTGGAAAAAGAATCATTCTTCCTCCAGCAAACATACACTTGGTGCGCGATATAATTCCCACTGTTTTTTTCGCAGTGCAGAGACCCGCGCAAATAAAATAAAGACAATGGAAAGGCGACTTTTATAGGTTCCATTCGATGATCGGAGCAACGCCGTCAGTTGCGATGTACTTAGTGACACCATTAACCATGGCGGTACTTCGGGCCCGGATCCCATTCCGCACTCCCCCGCACCGCCGCTTCCCGCTGCGGTAGCCGCTACCCATCCACATCCACATCCACATCCGGCGTGCGCGCATGCGTCGTCTGTTTGATTGATTTTGTTCCAATGGAAGGGTCGCACTCCCAGTCCCAGTCCCACTCCCAGCCTTTCTCTCCGCCGACTTGTTTTATTGTTGAATGTTGAATGTTGAATGTTTATTGCGATCGGTGTGAAATTTCACACCGCAATGCTTAAATGATTCCCGCTCCCAAGTCGCTTCCTCTTTTCTGTTTTCTTCGCTTTTTGTGTTTTATTTTTTATCTTTTTTGGCTTGCGAAAGCCGAGCCAGCGGAACCTCTTGGAAAATAGATACTTGGCCCCAAAACAATTCCAATAGCTCAGATAATACTTATTACTTATACTTTTTCTGATGGACCCCCTTGCCGAGTTGAGGAAATCCAGGATTTGAGGGTTTTGTGTCCTTGCGAAGGCTACAGTTTGGCCAATACTCATCGGATTCTTTTGCCAAGACAAGATTCTGAATCTGGAAACCATTCTCCATAATTCTGCATCAAAATCTCACAGACGAATATTTTTTGCGGAGCACCCAACTTTTTCTGATGGACCCCCTTGCCATAAAGGGGAAATCCAGGATTTGAGGGTTTTGTGTCCTTGCGAAGGCTACAGTTCGGCCAATACTCATCGGATTCTTTTGCCAAGACAAGATTCTGAATCTGGAAACCATTCTCCATAATTCTGCATCAAAATCTCACAGACGAATATTTTTTGCGGAGCACCCAACTTTTTCTGATGGACCCCCTTGCCGAGTTGAGGAAATCCAGGATTTGGGGGTTTTGTGTCCTTACGAAGGCTACAGTTCGGCCAATACTCATCGGATTCTTTTGCCAAGACAAGATTCTGAATCTGGAAACCATTCTCCATAATTCTGCATCAAAATCTCACAGACGAATATTTTTTGCGGAGCACCCAACTTTTTCTGATGGACCCCCTTGCCGAGTTGAGGAAATCCAGGATTTGAGGGTTTTGTGTCCTTACGAAGGCTACAGCTCGGCCAATACTCATCGGATTCTTTTGCCAAGACAAGATTCTGAATCTGGAAACCATTCTCCATAATTCTGCATCAAAATCTCACAGACGAATATTTTTTGCGGAGCACCCAACTTTTTCTGATGGACCCCCTTGCCGAGTTGAGGAAATCCAGGATTTGAGGGTTTTGAGTCCTTACGAAGGCTACAGCTCGGCCAATACTCATCGGATTCTTTTGCCAAGACAAGATTCTGAATCTGGAAACCATTCTCCATAATTCTGCATCAAAATCTCACAGACGAATATTTTTTGCGAAGCACCCAACTTTTTCTGATGGACCCCCTTGCCGAGTTGAGGAAATCCAGGATTTGGGGGTTTTGTGTCCTTACGAAGGCTACAGTTCGGCCAATACTCATCGGATTCTTTTGCCAAAACAAGATTCTGAATCTGGAAACCATTCTCCATAATTCTGCATCAAAATCTCACAGACGAATATTTTTTGCGGAGCACCCAACTTTTTCTGATGGACCCCCTTGCCGAGTTGAGGAAATCCAGGATTTGAGGGTTTTGTGTCCTTACGAAGGCTACAGCTCGGCCAATACTCATCGGATTCTTTTGCCAAGACAAGATTCTGAATCTGGAAACCATTCTCCATAATTCTGCATCAAAATCTCACAGACGAATATTTTTTGCGGAGCACCCAACTTTTTCTGATGGACCCCCTTGCCGAGTTGAGGAAATCCAGGATTTGAGGGTTTTGTGTCCTTACGAAGGCTACAGCTCGGCCAATACTCATCGGATTCTTTTGCCAAGACAAGATTCTGAATCTGGAAACCATTCTCCATAATTCTGCATCAAAATCTCACAGACGAATATTTTTTGCGGAGCACCCAACTTTTTCTGATGGACCCCCTTGCCGAGTTGAGGAAATCCAGGATTTGAGGGTTTTGTGTCCTTACGAAGGCTACAGCTCGGCCAATACTCATCGGATTCTTTTGCCAAGACAAGATTCTGAATCTGGAAACCATTCTCCATAATTCTGCATCAAAATCTCACAGACGAATATTTTTTGCGGAGCACCCAACTTTTTCTGATGGACCCCCTAGCCGAGTTGAGGAAATCCAGGATTTGAGGGTTTTGTGTCCTTGCGAAGGCTACAGTTCGGCCAATACTCATCGGATTCTTTGGCCAAGACAAGATTCTGAATCTGGAAACCATTCTCCATAATTCTGCATCAAAATCTCACAGACGAATATTTTTTGCGGAGCACCCAACTTTTTCTGATGGACCCCCTAGCCGAGTTGAGGAAATCCAGGATTTGAGGGTTTTGTGTCCTTGCGAAGGCTACAGTTCGGCCAATACTCATCGGATTCTTTGGCCAAGACAAGATTCTGAATCTGGAAACCATTCTCCATAATTCTGCATCAAAATCTCACAGACGAATATTTTTTGCGGAGCACCCAACTTTTTCTGATGGACCCCCTTGCCGAGTTGAGGAAATCCAGGATTTGAGGGTTTTGTGTCCTTACGAAGGCTACAGCTCGGCCAATACTCATCGGATTCTTTTGCCAAGACAAGATTCTGAATCTGGAAACCATTCTCCATAATTCTGCATCAAAATCTCACAGACGAATATTTTTTGCGGAGCACCCAACTTTTTCTGATGGACCCCCTTGCCGAGTTGAGGAAATCCAGGATTTGAGGGTTTTGTGTCCTTACGAAGGCTACAGCTCGGCCAATACTCATCGGATTCTTTTGCCAAGACAAGATTCTGAATCTGGAAACCATTCTCCATAATTCTGCATCAAAATCTCACAGACGAATATTTTTTGCGGAGCACCCAACTTTTTCTGATGGACCCCCTTGCCGAGTTGAGGAAATCCAGGATTTGAGGGTTTTGTGTCCTTACGAAGGCTACAGCTCGGCCAATACTCATCGGATTCTTTTGCCAAGACAAGATTCTGAATCTGGAAACCATTCTCCATAATTCTGCATCAAAATCTCACAGACGAATATTTTTTGCGGAGCACCCAACTTTTTCTGATGGACCCCCTTGCCGAGTTGAGGAAATCCAGGATTTGAGGGTTTTGAGTCCTTACACTTCGACTAATAGTGATGCGATCCTTGATAGAAATTCCTCAAACGAATTCGACGAGAGAGACCATTACGATTCAAACACCTCCCGGCAACAAGTGGCCGCCTTCCCTGTTGTTTTGTGGGCCATTCGAAGAGTTGGTGGTGTGTGGAAGGGAAAGCCCTTGAAATGCTGGGCCCCTGGCCCCGATGAACCCTAGAAGGCAATGCAACTGCAACAATTGCTGTCACGCCTCGCTGGGAACAGAATACACAAAGAACTTCAAACTGGGAGCTGGACAGGACAGGGAACCACCGAATGGGAATGGGAACGAGAATGAGGGAAGTGGAGTTGCGAGCTGCATAGGGCTGATTGAAAGATTATTTTGCACTGATAACGCTAAAAACGTATGGATGGATGGCTGGTTGGATGGATGGATGGGTGGATGGGCCATCCAAGCCACCAAGCCACCAAGCCACCAAGCCAGCAACCACCAGAAACTGCACCACAACACAGCAACAAAAAAAGTCAAATAGAGCGAGACAGAGCGGCACAAAATTGCAGTTCGAAAATTGTTGCGCTTCGGGTTTGCGTGTTTGTTTGCATTTTTGCATTCATTGTCCGTCTGTCCCCCAGTCCCCCAGTTCCTCTGTCTCTCAGTTCCTCTATCCCCTAGTCCCCTAGTCCCCTAGTCCCTCAGTCCCTCAGTCCCTCTGGCCGTTGCCGGCGTTGTCGTCATCAATTCGCAATGCATTTCCCACATTTTCAGGCCAGCGAGCGACCATCATCATTAATAATATTGAAAAGCCCTAATTACGGTTAAGTGGCCCAAACGAGGGGCAAAAGCATCAGAGGAATACACACAAAAAAACAAAAACAAAGAGGGGCCACCGCATGAGGCACCTTCCGCCAAATCGAACTTCGAAGCGAAGGGTTTCCCTCGTTTTGGTGCCACCTCTGGTGGCTTCGTCACTGAAGCGGATCATCATTATCAACATCGGAACTGTAGCGCGTTGTGTAAATCATTTTTCCAACCCCTTGGACGGATCCTGGGCCATCAGACCTTCTTCACCTGCCTTCAAGGTGCACACTGCCTGGCTGGCTGGCTCTTGCAGGTGCTTCGCTCCTCGTCTTAATGAAATCATTTATAATTTTTCTTCGACCCCAGACGACTCAGGCGACTCAGGCGAGTCAGGTCTTGTTTTGCGGTTACCTTGGACGGTTTTCTTCGGGAGACCATAAAGGAAGGAAGGGAACTACCTGCCATTCGACCTTTTCCCCCCTCCTCGCTCTGCTTCGAACTCATTGATGGGATAGCACGTGGCGGCTGGGCAGCTGCGGGTCCTTCACCTGCACCCCCATGGGTCCACAAACGATCCACAAGGTCGCCCACATACGCTGCCGGGATAAGGAGAGGACACACTACACAGTAGCCTTTGCCTGTTCAAACACTTTCTGAGCCGGACACTTTGTAGCTGTGTATTCTGTCTGGGCTTTGGGCCCCATTTCTTGGCAAGCTTCCGGTCGACATCCGGCTGAGATTTTCACTTTCCCAGCACACTTCCAGATCACAAGGCCACAAAAAAAAAAACGGAAAAAGAAATACAAAAAATTGGCAAAATAAAATTTCGACAAAAGGAATAAATTTGTTGTGAACCTTTCGGAGATCCCCGTGGAAGCCCTGGCATGCAGCAGAGCATTTGGAGCTCCCCGCAGGTGGGCGGGTCGGGCGGTGCATTGAAGGCCCTGGCCAGGAACGTGGCCAACCATCTGAAGCTGAACCGCAGCGCCATGAAGCGGGTGGTGGCCCAGGTGGTGGCCGAGCACCACAGCCTCGGCGAGGTGGCCGACTACAAGGGCCATCTCTACTTCGCCAAGCCCGACCGCCTCAACTTCACCCAGCTGATCGCCCAGTCCAAGGAGGCCTTCGACGACCTGCTGCTGCACGAGCCGCGTCTGGCCAGGAGGCTACAGCCCCCCCGCCCCAAGTTCCAGCGCCTGCGGCCGCCACGTCCACGTCAGTCCCAGACCAACAATAGAGTCCCGCCCCAGCCGGTGAGGAGGCAGCGACCTCCGCCTCCAAAGCGGAAGAGGAGTCGCTCCCCGGTGAAGCGACGCGCCAGGAAAAGCTCCACCACGGAGTTCCAGCTGGCGGACGCGGGGATTCGCAGCCTCAACGGCGTCATCATCGAAGACAACCACTTGCCGCAGGAGGGCGAGCGGCGCGAGATCCTCCTGCACGTTCCCCCTGCGGCCAAGCGGCGGCGACGCGCAAGGCGTGTCCAGCCCCCAACGGCGGAGGCCTCCAAGCCATCTAATCCCATCCGCTCGAGGCGCTCGCAGCGACAAATAAATGCGGGGGGAAAAAGGCTCCCAGCCGGGTCCACTCCCCCTGCGCCACCGAATCCCAGTTCGGCGCTGGAGCCGCCCAAGCCACAGGTGGTCAGCAGGAAGAGGGCCACGAGCCCACGGAACCGCAAGAAGCAGCTGCCGCTGCTGCAAAGGACCTACGACAAGCCCTGGCTGGTGCGGCGCCGCAAAAGGCGCCTCTCCGTGGGCTGCCAGAAAGCCAGGATCAGTGCCAAGGCGGTTGAGAAGAAGCCACAGCGCCTGGACAAGATCGAGGTGGAGTGGGTGGAGAAGAAGTCGGACAACGAGGAGCGGAGCGATCGGTCGGGCAGGAGCAAGGGGGGCGAGGAGGTCAGGAGCAAGCCCCGGCGACCGGCGCAGTCCCACGTGGGCCGCCAGATGCAGAACGTTAAGTTTTCCTGGTACCCTCCAGGTCACTTACAGGACGCCGCCGGAGCCCCTCGAGCCATCCAGCGCCAGAGGAGTCGCCGGAACACGTCAGCCACGCCCATTCCGCCACTGAAGAGGAGGCATAAGTTCACCAGCCGGCAGCGGCACCATCGCAGGTTGCAGGAGCGCCTCCAGCGGGACCTGCAGCGAGAGGAGGCCATCGACGAGCCGCAGAGCAACGGCTCGGGCATGTTCCGGCGGCGCAGGGTCTGGCTGCCACCCGCACCTGTTCCGGGAAAGGAGGCCAGGACGAAAAGCAAGACAGAAGTGCAGGTGGAGCGCAAAAGCTCGAGGACGAAGAGGTTGCACCCGTCTGTGGCCACCGCCAGGGCAGCGGGAGGAGGAGGATCGGCTAGCCCCCGACGGGGCAATCGCCGCAGGAGCCGCTACGTCCCGGTGGGCAGCAGCCTGGGGAGCATCGCCGGCCTGGGGGCGGGCCAGCCGCCGGATCCGGAGCACTCGCTGACGCCGGCCAAGCGCCATCTGACCATTGCGTTTCTGAACAAGCGGGAGGAGCGCGGTCACCATCGCCCAGCCACCCAGCACTGGAAGTAGGGGCGTGACTAGGACTTCTGTTTGTTTGTTTGGAGCTCAATAAATTCTGAAGTTATCGAGACGAGAATCCCGGGCGGAAGCCATACACAGGTGGCACTGACATCCACGCTCATCTCCCCTCCAAGGTCAGAGTGTCAATCCTTGAGCCAGTTTCCTTCGGTGATACTTTGTTTTCGGTTATTGTGTCAGGACATGGGGAGCTCCGAATTCCGCTGGGAGTCGATGAAAAAAGGATACAGGATAACGGGAAGGAGGACAAGGCCATAATTTAAGTCGCTAAAAGTTTGCGCCTTTTGTTCGTTTGGCAAAAGTTATTGAAAATCGGGCGGTTGGGTGGTTGGGTTGGGTTTCTGTCGCCGAAAGGGTTCGAAATTGAAAAAGAAAGCGACTGTCAGGTGGTTGGGTCTGGTTTTCGGGTGGTTGGGTGGTTGGCTGGTTTCGGGTGCTTCATCCAATGGAGTGGGTGATTTAGTGTTGAATAAAAACTTTTAAATTGCCATTTGATCGTTTGTTTAGCGACAATAATGTCGTCGGCGTTGCCCCATTCCCATTCTCATTCCCATTCCCAGCCCCCAAAGCCCAAGCCCATCGAATTGAATGCGCCGGGGTCCTGTGACAGGTTTATAGGTCGCTTCCTTCGCAACGGCCAGGATCGAAAGGGAATGGCTGCGAAAGGAAAGGGTGAGGGCGTCGTGACAATGACATTGTTTCGCTGACAGTTGTACGAAATTTATTGAAAAGGTGTTCCTTGCTATTTGTTTCTGTTTTTGTGTCTCTGAATTTCTTTTCCTTTCTGGTCTTAGTCCTGCTCCTGCTCCTGCTCCTGCTCCGGCTCCTGGCCCTGGTCGTGGTCGTGGGCGGAGGAGTTGCTTGTCGGCGGGGTGGAGAAGATGTCAAAAAATTTATTGATATGTTGAAATTGCTCCTTGGCCCGCCATAAAAACTTTGACAGCTTCATTTTTTGCTCCCATTGTGCTAAATTTGACAGCAATTGTTTTGTTTGACAGTTTGTCGTCTTCTCATTTTGCCAAAAAAAAAATGGAAGAAAGAAAGAAATGATGATGTCAATATGCAAAGCAGTCTGGGGCGGAGGGTGGCAGCTCCTGGCTCTCCTCGTGCCCTCGTGCACTCATCCCACATGTGTGGAGCGAATGAATGAACTCGAATGGGCATCGGAAGTTGACGGGTTGACGGCTCGCTTTCGAAAGGACCTTCCAAGCGTGTTGGTTTCTTTATTAGCAAGGATATGCGGGATAGAAGCGATTCCGCGTCTGTTTTGTGTTACTTTTTATGAGAGTCTCGGGAGTCTCCAGAGGCTTCTTCGATGCCCAGCGAAGCGCGAATTCCAATAGAGGGGCCGCCCCTCAACCTCCAGGCAGCATTTATTAATAATTACCTCGGTCGCGAGTAGGCGAGTAGAAGAACGAAGAACGAAGTGCCCAAGTAGTTGGAAATTTATTTGTTATTTATGTTTTTGGCATTATGCATGAATGGCAATAAAAAATGTTCACATACATAAATGTTGGTTAGACAGCGGCCTCAACGGCAGCGGCAGCAAAAAGTGCCATAAAAAAATGGGTTCCTAACCATCTCAGGTGTCTCTCTTGCACACACCTTTCCCCGTCTCTTTCTCCGACTCTGGTTCCGTCTCTTTCCCCATCTCTCAGTCAATAGATTCGAACCAACTTGGCCGTAAAAGAGACCCAACCAGCGAACTAAAACCAACTACAACTAGCCAGGTGGGACCCGCCCGGGTCCCAGAACAAGCTCTGATTTGGTTGCTGGATGATGCCAACTTATTGACTCTGCTCCCGGCCTCCTCCCTTCCTCCTGGTCGGTCGGTCGGTCACATGTCAAATCCGAGATCTCTGCTTGCTTTCTGTCTTTCTCGGCCGGCCTGCAATTGTTTTTTGGGCGAAGCTTCCTCTTACCGGGGGGAACATAAATCCCATTATCGCTGGGCAAACAATGAGAGCACTGCTTTGATTCCGAATGTAAAGTGCCATTGTTGGCTTATTCAATTATTTGTTCCCTCCACTGTTTTTAGAACTAAATAAAAATACAAAAAAAGTAAGGTGAAGCCGAAATCAGAGAGTATTCCTGGAAAATTGGCCTCACAACTTTGGCATGCGGCTATGTTAGGTTCGGTGATGGAAACTGAGAACCGCCCTATCTTATCTATCGGGCGAAGCCAGTTCAAATAGAAACCCAGCAACAGGCCCTCCAGATAAGCAGGGATCCGGGGCTATTCAATGCCTTATCATATGTCGGAAACTATCCAATGTTTGCGGAAGATCAACAGGTGTCAGCATCCCAAAAGAATAGTCAGAGCTTCGCACTGGAGACATGCTTGGTTCTTGTATCCAAACAGATTTCCCAGGGAGCGAAGACTCCCATCGAGATGATGATGGGGGGTTAGCGGTTAGGGAGAGGGAGAGGGAGAGGGAGGCCGACATCCCATGGGCCGTTGCATTCGAGAAATTTCAATAATTGCGGCTCATTAAAAGTGGCCGAGTAAGTGGTAATTGGTAATGGGGAGTCAGCCGAAAAGTAGAAACACTTCCGATTACGTATCTATAATGCAATTACTGGAGGCGATTGAGGCGTCGATGGCAAGCTCTGGTGGGTACCTCCAGGTATCCATCTAAAATGCCAGCGAATCAACAAACGACGGCGACAACGAAGACGACACTCATTAAAACAATTTTAAAAAATAATACAAAATAATTACAATAAATTATGATTACGCTTGGCAGTGACAGTGACAGTGGCCACGAATAGGAAAAAATACGACGAAGACGACGACGAGGAGGAGGAGGAGGAGGAGGAGGAGGGCCAGCCACGCCATCGATGTCTGGAAATGTGGAAACCTAGGAATATGGGAGTCGGTCGTAGTCGTAGTCGTAGTCGGAGTCGGAGTCGGAGTGGTGGTTCCGCACTTCCAGCTACAGGTGCTACAGGTGCAAGTTACGATGAGCAGCCCAGAAACTAAAGACCAAAGACCAAAGACGATGACGACGACGACACCCGAGAATCACTCAACTGTGGCCAAAAAGTTCGTTGTTCATTTGCGCTCGACTCCCGGTTTCATTATGCTGGCCAGGCCTTGGGTATCTGGCGGGTATATCCGGACTCTCGCAAGCTTCCCAGCCTGCAAACTGCAAGGTATTTGTGGGTCGCCTTCCGCGTTTGGCGTATGGGCTCCCTGATGGCCCGGTGGCCTGGCCTCTTCGCTTTAATTCAATTCAATTTGGCCACAGAAATAATTACAAACTGTCCAGGCTAACGCGCCGCGTGTGAGCGTCGCAAAGTGGCGCCGCCCAGCGCCCATGACATGTAGCAACTGGAGCGACCCTTGGGCGCTTCTTGGCCAGATTCGGAGCGGAGGCCGCCTCCGAGATCCCAGGGGGCCCAGTGGAGGCGGGGGAGTTTATCAAAAGGCCATTAAAATCAAATTGAGGCGCAGACAAGCGATAAACGACTCCAACCAAAATAAATGGGCGAAGGTGGATCATCGGGTGCAGGGACGTCGATTCCGACGTCCATGTCCATGTCGATGTCGATGTCGAATGTGATGGACATGCCACTACTCGATGCTCTGTCAAATGCATTTCTGGCGACATCGAAATCTCCTCCAATCGTTAAAAATGCATCATCATCAAGTTTTGATGCATATTTAATGTAACGAGAGGAGAGTATCTCCGTTTTTTTGCTTCGCTTTATTCTCGAATACTAGAGCACGTGTATCTTTGTATCTGTATCTTTGTATCTGCGGCGTCTTGGGACTTGGGGCTTGGGGCTTGGGGCTTGGCCGTGTGTCGCCACCAATTTGAACAAGAGTGGGGCATAAAAATTGATTTACTCCCCAATCGGATTGGGCGTCTGGCCCTGTTATGGCTCAATTAGAGGCGTTATTTTGGTGGCCCGGATATCCGAGCGGGTCCTTTGTCGGCAACCTCAACGGGCCAGGGCCAGGCCGGGGCAGGTAACAAGGACTCGCAGCCGCAACAATCGAATGCGATATTTCGCAGGCAAACACGAAACTCGAGCAGGTCCTCAGATCCGCCGCGGTTTTATTGGTCGGTCGGAGAAAGTTGCGCCTTAAGATTAGGAGGAATCTTGCCGCTATTTGGTATTTGCTATTTGCCTGCCAGTCTCTGCTCCGGTGGTTTCCGCTAAAAAAAACCCAAACCCAAACCCAAAAATAAACAACAATAACGAAATAAAAAACAGAATTAAAGTCAAGTCAGGCCAACTTTCATAAATTAGTCATTGAACCCGGCAACCCAAATATACAAAATCATAATAATAATAAGGCAGCCGAGCCGGGGGGGCGCACCTAATTTTTTATAGTGTGAATGAATCCAACAAAACAATAAACACATCTACGCTTTAACAACTCTCGCATCTGCAGAGTCTACATTCGGTAGGCATTCGGCATTCGGATTTCGTTTAGGAGAATTGTGAGAATCGGAAGAATCACCTTCCACCAAATACCAAATGGGAAGTCAAGTGGGCCAAGCCACCCACCGGATAATATTTAATTTATGCAACTATAACCTGGCCAAGCCGGGCCAGTTCAGGAGAAATTCAAGTCACGAGATGCGGGCGGCGGCCTCTTCCATTCTCATTTCCATTTCCATTTCTATTTCCATTTCTATTTCCATAACCATTTCCCAGGGGCTACGCTAATTAGCCAAAAACAAAAACCCCCAAAAAAAAAAAAACTAGAAACTAACAATGAGCATAAAATTTGAAAAATGTTTTCAGTTCTACTTTAGTCGGGGCTGCGTTGTTGGCTTATTTTTTGTTAACTCATATTAGAGGCATTCGTCCAGAAAACGAAATTCAAAAATGGCGCAAACTGAAGAAACCCGAAAACCCGAAACCCCGAATCCCCGAAAGCGAGGGGAGACATAGAAATGGGCAGGTGGAATTCAAGATAAAGCGACTTGAACTCGGAGACGCTTGGCTGCCCGACTGAATGACTAAATGACTGATTTTCGGGCTTATCCACGGCGACTGTACCAGCCGCGATCCATGACGATCCATGATTTGCCAAACTTTCCATCAAACGGGAAGAACGCCGCATGGAGACATAACATAGTTCGCAGGATATACAAATGTATCTTGTATCTGCGCCCCCAATCGCACTCGTATCTTTAGTGCAATGTGCATTTTTAGTGTAGGCAATAAAATTTAGTTTTATTAAAGCAAAAACGAACCGAATTCAAAAGAATTTCTCGCGACTTGTTGTAGCAGTGGCGGTGGCAGTGGCGACATAAATTTAAAACCACCTACACATAAATTTTTTCCTAGCTCTTGGATACAAAAAATAAACTGCAATGATGATCATTGCCTGGCAGCAAGTGCAACTGTCAACTATTAAATGACATTTAACATGCCCCACCGGGGGCTGGGGGCTGGGGGCTGCGGGCTGGGGCTGGGGCATGGTTGGGCGAGGGCGGACCCCCTCCGCCCCACCCCACGCGCCACTGTCAGCGCAGAGATATGGCGGCATTAGTTTCTTAAAATATCACTTCGGATTTCAAATCAAGTCATCATCAGCAGCACCGTTCCGTTCTCGCTCTCGTACATATGATATATCCGCCTGATCCGCCCCCGCTACCCCGCTCTCCCTTGCCACACATGTGGCTGCCACGCCATTCCGCTCGAGAAATTTTTTATCAGAGCAAGTGTATGGATAATTTCAATTATAATTTATATGCAATCATGCGGCTATTTTTAGCCAAGTGACAGATTACTCCCCGGCGGCGGTTCTCCAACCATACCCCCGACCCCTCTTCCCTTATCCCTTCAAAGGACCTCCAGAGGAAAGGCAGGCTTTTGAATTTTGACGTAAATTTTAAAAAATGCCTAAATATTGTGTTACAGTCCTAAAAAGTCTAAAAGTGTCCGAAAGAAAGTTGTCCTGGAAGTATCCTTAAGCGCACTACGCTCTAAGCGAGAGGCGCCGAGTCCTTGGGGAGTCACTTGGCCTTGGCGGGAGTGGTGGAAGTGGATGTGGAAGTGGATGTGGATGTGGAGGTGGAAGAGGCAGTGAGGGAGGCTTTTTTGTTACACGGAGCAGCAGAAGGGTTCGAACTCCTGGACACGCCTTTGGAAGCCTCCAGGTCCAGGAAGTTCTGCATCATTATTTCATTCTTCTGCCGCTCCGTGTACAGCTGCCTGGCCATCTTCACCAGCTCCTTGGCCAGCTCCATGGGGTCGCTGACCTGCTGCAGGAGAGCCTCCGGACTGTCGTAGCGCCGCCGCTTGGGGTCCTCCGACGAGCCGGCATTCCGCACGAACGGCACACACTGGACGGCGGCGTCCGCCGGCTGCTTCCGCTGCTCGCCCAGCAGCTTCTTCAGGTACGCCTCGTTCTCGGCCTTTCGGATCTTGCGCTGCTCCAGTTCGTTGCGGCGGTGGATGACGGGCTGCGGCAGCTCGGCCGGCTTGAGGGGTTCTTCGGGCACGAGCTCCGTGGGCTGGTCCTTCGGCAGGGTGCTGGTGCGGACGGTGGCCGAGACCTTGGTGTCGGGGCGGCCCTTGCTGTGGGCCAGGCTCTGGGCGTCCAAGCGGAATGATCGGGCTACTCCAGAGAGCAGGAATACGCGCCTCTGCAGCTGCATCTTGGCGAGGGACAAGGATACCGACGCGGACATGAGCGACTTCATAGTGCCTGGATCAAGGATCTATTCACCAAAAGAACTAGATTTTAATTTGGAAAATGAGTTTTGATACAAAACAAAAAAAAACCGATACTTAAAAAAAAAACGTACGAAATTTTGGAAAAATGTACTGGTATGGGTATGGAGCTGGGAGAGGGATGTGTGCTGGCGAGCCGAATAGTTGGGATTGAATGAATCTCCGGGGAGCTGGATCGACTAGGACCCAAAAGTGACAATCCCAGGCCTACTCGATGCCAAAACAAATGGAATCCAAGGCCTGCTGGAGTGTAATTGAGTGCCATATGGATATGGATTCGAGGCACGCCATGTGAGGATTACCACCCCGCCGGTCCATTTTCGGGCACATTATTCATTCATTTCGAACAACTTCATCAGCGGCATGCAGCATGGCATGGAAACTACATACTCGATGAAAAATTAGATTTGCGTTTTGCATACACCGTGGTAGCAGAAGGGGGTCGGGGAGGGGTGGGTGGTGTCCCACCCCCCACCCATGCCAGATCCTTTCGGGGAAATAAAAACGAAAGGAAAACGAACTGCGACTTGGTAGTATTTTGATTGATTTGAATGTTACGTTGAGTTCAGCCCGACTTGGATTGTGGATGTGTGACTGATGATTGATGGACTTTCCCTCCTTCCTTACCTCCCTTACCTCCTGCCACTCCTGCCACTCCTGCCACTTCCTCCTTGGCAGGAGCCGGAAAAAATGCGACTGGAGGAACGAGAAAGGAATAAAAGTAATTTCCAGGCCCTGACAGGCGAATGTCAAATTCGACGACACACGAATTTTAATATCCAGCCCATTGGAGGGCATCCTCTGGGCATCCTTCTGGGCATGGTAGCCCATGCTACCACCCAGTCCTGGCCGGCCTTTCCCACCAACAGGTTCCCACACTTTCCACGTTCCTTTCCAAAACCAAGCCCCGCCAAGTGAACGACCAGAAGTTATGTTCTGAATAAAATCTTGGAGTGTTAACTGCTCCTCCGACTCCGGCCTGACCTACTGAACTTCTCCTCTCACTCTCTCGGCGGCTGACGTGTGGGAGCAGCGAGCTGGGATCGGATGGGACAAGGGCCGGATGTGGTGTGACCCCTCCAGTGCCACCTAAGTGGTGTCGGCCTCTTGAGAGCCGGCCTGAAAGTGCGGCATGCAACGCGACTTTCTGTTTGTCTAAGCTCCAAGTCCGGGCAACTAAAATAATAACAATAATAGTACATAATACCGAGTCAAAACGCCGACTTCCGAAAGCCCAGCTCCGTCATTACTCCATTTTCTTTTTTTTTTCGACAATTAAAAGGTGGATGATGTGGCGGACCCACAACAGTCTTCAGTCCCCCATCTCCAGTCTTCTCAGAGGCTCTCGAGTGTCTGGGTGAATGTCTTTCCTACCTATCCCTCCCCCTCCCTTTCACCGCTCAAAGTTTATTTACTTTTTTTTTTTGGATTTTCCATGTGTGGCTGGGCTGGCGGACCTTTCTTCCGAGCCAATGATTGGCCCCTCGGACGATTCTCCGGACTTTCCCATCGCAAATTATAGGCCAGGCCAGTGGCGATGGGAAATCCATCTTTGAACTCTCTGTGCGTTTTCCTTATTATTTATTGCCAGTTTTAGTCGCGTCATTGTGTCTCGAAAGTCGCCTAACCGACAATTTCGGCGAAAAATAGATGGAATCGAATAAACGGAGGATAACGCGATCCGTAGCACGCAACAACAAACAGAGGTGGAAGAGGATGGGGATGGGGATGGGGATGGGGGCGTAGTGGAAAGTCTATAAAAGGATTCAATATAGAAATTAATGTTGCACCGCCTTTCCAAAAATTGTAAAAAATACAAAAGGGAAAAAAGGGAAAGGCCAAATAAATTACAATAAGCAGCAGGCGGCAGCCCACCAAAAAAAAATAACAACTGCCCAGGAAGGGGGCCTGGGGGCCAAGAGGGTGGCGAAAGGATTTCCGAAAGGGGCGAAAAATTGCACCAAAAATTAATAAGGAGTAGCTGGAACACAAAAAAAATACGGAAATGGATCGACTTGGCAGAAAAGTTTGAACTTTGGACATAGACGACTGGCAAAGTGAATATAATCATTATTTTTTTAAATATACATATATTCAAGCATGAGATCTAGTATCAAGGGTCAAAGGTTACAAGATAGAATGTATATTTAAAAAATCCCCAAAAGTCAAAGGGGAAAGGCTTTGGTGGCCGATTGTAGGGGACTCTGGCCAATGGGCTAAGGGAAAAATTATTGAAAGTTTATGAAAATAACAAGAGAGGAAAAAATTAAGAACGTATAGACCAGAAGCCAGGAGGAAGGAGCAAGGTGGAAGGAGGAAGGAGGAAGGAGGAAGGAGGAAAAATAACCCAAAACACAGGACAACAATTGCTTGCCGGTTTCGGTTGTGGCTTTCTTTTATTCAGTTTTTTCTTTTTTCATTCTTTCTTTCTTTCTTTCTTTTTTTTTGTTTAACTACAGCAACAGACGGTGTCGAAGGGAGTTGAAGGGGGGTGGGTTCAAGACAGCGGCATATTGCAGCCTTTGATTCCTTTTCATTTAATTTTCTTCGCTTTTTTCGGGCTTTGCCAAAGGATACACGAGCGCGATGGAGGAGGAGGGGGAAGGAGGAAAATGAGTAAAGAAATTTTATTGTTACACCAGAAAAATAACAAGAGGCGGGGGCGGGGGCGGGAACGCCGCATTTTGGCTTCGTTTCCGCTTCCGTCAAAGACAAAGTCCTGGAAGCCCGAGTCGCCACATCGAAGGCGATTCGGCGATTCGGCGTGTATCGGGCATGTATCCTTCCCATCCGTGCGGAAATTATAATAACTTTTCCCCATAATTTTTGTGTCCCGGCATGGTCAGCGGCTGCCGGCCCAGAGCGGGGTTAGACTCACTTAAGAACCGCTCCTGTTTACATTTTTAATAATGCAGGAGTCGAGAGAAAAAATCGAAAGGCACAAAAAATTAAAATTAAACATTGAATCCAGAAGTGGGCGTGCGGGGGGGGTGGGAGTTCGCCTCAATAAACAATCGCATTCGCCATCGCCAACCCTCTCGCCCTGGAGTCCTTCGAGCCACCAATGTTTGATGTGCAAGGCCCCTGGCTTTGGCTACAATTTACAATTTTTATTACCCAATTTCTGCGAGTCAAATTAAAAATTAATTACATACCGAAGCAGGGACCACCAAAAAATAATAATAATAGAGGAGAATCGAGCGCAGAAATCTTGTTGGTTTCTTCCCCTTCGTCATTTTATTGTTGATGTTCGAAATGATTCAATTAAATGACGCCACACGACGATTGTTATGGCAGGATAGGGGAGGGTGGTGGTGGTGGTGGTGGTGGTTAGATGCCAGTTAAAAATGTACGACGTAATTAAAAACTTCCTGATTAAGCCCCAAACGAAATAATGAGCGAGCGAACACTGTGAACAACGCCTCGAATACTTTCGAATGCACACTCGAACTCCGTTCGATATTCAAAGTGTGGGTAGAGGGTTTCTTCCGGTGCATAGAATACTAAATCGCACTTGATCTGCGAATAAATATATTCATCAATTGAGAAAATTTGGATTAATGACGCAATTGCGAGTCCCCCGAGTCCCGTGTCCCGAGTCCCGGTCCCGCATTTCCGGAGAATCGTTGCAAAGGAAATCTACTGTACGTGGCTTTCTCGCACATTTCTTATGCAAGAGATACGTTAGAGAGAGAGACCACTGGACTCCGTGGCCCCTTTTCCCTTCGAAATTTTGTGTACTTTTTATTTATTTTGTGTATTTTCGTCAGCGACAATTTGGAATTAATCACCTGGCAGGTAATGCAATAACAATAAAATATTATTTTTATTAACAACCAGTTTGGCCCCGACTATTATTACTTTTATTGTGATTATGGTACAGTCTGTCGCAAAAGTCGCTGGGCTTTCTATAGACAATACCCCCCACCGCAGCCCCCCTTGGCTGACTGACTGATCGCAGCCACTGTCCGAGTCATGAGAATAAAGCAAATAAGAGTGGAAAGACGAAAAAGCTACCAGTTTATGGCAGCAATTAAGTAATTTTTTAAACACTCTCCCCTGCCGCCACACCCCTCTCCGCGTCGAGTAAGACAAATATGGATCTCGTATCTGGTTATAATTTTAACCAGTTTGCCAATGTGTGAGTGTGTGAGTGAATGAGTGTGTGAGTGAGTGAGTGAGTGAGTGAGTGTCTCACTCACTTGGCCAAGAAGCAGCAGCAGAGGGCCGGCCACAAAAACTGTCATAAAACTGCCAAAAATATACGTTAATTACCTTTTAAAGGTTTTTCATTAAACTCGTTAAAATGTAATAGGCCCTCTCTTTCCAACATCCAACATCCACCCCTCTCGCTCCTGCAAAAGCCCCGTTTCCGACAGATCGGCCTCAAAAACCTTAGAGGTTTTCGGTTTTCTGTTTTTTTTTTTTTTTTTGGTGGAGACATTGCATATGTAACGTGTGAAGTTAATTAAATCCGAGTACAAGTTTATTACAAAATATGATTTTAGTTCACACACATCCAAAGACCAGGGCCCAGAGCGAGAGGGGCAGAGCGCAGGCAGAAAGAGATGGCCAGATCGCACGGAGTGTGGCGGCCTCTGTTTCTTCTTTTGATTTGATTCCTTCTCCAAGGAGCAAGGAGCAAGGAGCAAGGAGCAAAATCAATATGCTCTCTCTCAGCGTTGGCTTAAAAAAGGACTGGCGACCAGCACACATGCACTGACATATGAATAGCAGCGTTATTAATAAATGAATTGCATGTTAACAATAAAAGTTGGAGGGCTCCGACTCCAACTCCGAGCCAGGACAAAGGGAAAAGCACAACGCGGCTATGAAAGGCTATGAAAAGCAGCTGAAAAGCCGTGAAATATATGTATCCTTGTTTCGCGTTTCGGGCTTTGTGTTTCGGGTATCAGGTTAAAGGCAGTACGGATAGTTGGTAATAATAATGGAAGGAGCAGTGGGGGAGAACGAGCCGAAATACGAAATGAAAACAACAAGAAAAAACTAGATTAATATCTCCCCCGAGTCCTTTTAGCCAAGTTAATACCCTGGCATGTGTGCAGCCCGAAACCGAATGGACTAATTGGAAATTGGCCTATCCACGATATATTAATAGACAGTCGCCGTTCAGGAATATTTGCCTGGAGGCACTCTTGCTGCTTAAACAATTTATTGTGGTTGACCCCACTGTGCCACAAGGACTTTCGTCATCTCGCAATGGCCACAAATGTAAATATATATACAATCGTATGTGTGTGTGGTACATGGAAAAGTTTAACTATTATCCTGCAGGGGTGCAGGCAAGGGGTTCCGACAAAAAAATATATATAGCGCCGGTCGGTCGAGTGGGCAACTTTTATTCGTATTCGTTTTAAATGAAAATTAATTTATGCGAATCGATAAGCCGTCGGAGAAACTGCGCCAGAGGTGGACGGGGATATGGAAATGAAAATGGAAATGGAAATGGGAATGGGAATTTGACTTTGGCAGGACCAGCGCTAGGTGGCGCCGCCTCGATCATTCGGGGCGGGCTTTGGCCGCGACGAGGACCTGTCAACCCTTCAACCCCCATTTGCCGTGTGCGTGTCCTGTTGCCCTGTCCTGGGGACCTGCCCTTAGAGTTTAGCATTTTTGGTTAGTCACTGGTCAGTCGAATGGTTAATTGAAGTCATTTCTCTGGCCCTCGTTTGGGCCTCGACTTGACTTGGCTTGGTCGTGTGTGCCTTTTATTATTGAAAGGTGATAACAGTCCGAAAGGGGTGGGTGCTTCTCTGGCCCGTCCTCTCCTGTCCTGTCCTGTCCTGTCCTGTCCTGTCCTTAGGTGTTAGGTGTTAAGTGGGGTTAACTGCGTCCTGGCCCGTTCGGACTAATTGGGACTTCTCCTTATCTGGCCAATAGCTAATTCCTGCCACGGCTAAGCTCATCAATCTGCGAGACAGGGGAAAGCGCCTGGGAGGGGCCTGGACTTATCAGAGCTTGGCACGTTGATCGCGCTCCTCGTTAGCCCCGAAAAATCAATAGCTTTGGGGCCGAAGGCGCCGAATGCCGACACGTGCCTAGTGCCAAAGCTCTTCGCTCTGCCTTCGATGAATCCGGAGGAATATGGGGAGAGTTCTGCGTACAGATTGCCATCATCGTCGTGGTCGTCGTCGTCGTCGTCGTCGTCGTCGTCGTCGTTACTTTATAATGATCGTGATCTGTCCCGATGCAGCGCACGCATAAGTCATAAGGCGGGGAAGTGGACTTGATGAAAATTATTACACCTTTATGGGTGATCACGTACGGGCGAGGGAGTCATAAATTCCGGCTAGGAGAGCACCAGATGACAGATAAGGCGCACAGATCCACACCGCAGTTCCCAGGCAGCTTGACTTCCCCTTAAGAACTCTGATTCTGATTCTGGTTCTGAATCTGATTCAGTATTTCTGCCTACTGGTTAATGAATGCCTGATTAAGACCAAAGTCAGAGGGAAAGGGAGTGAGAGGTCCTCCTCCCCGTTGGCCGTCGTAATAAATATTCAAATTACACAATTTCCCTCCATCGAGCGGCCATTTCTGGAGCAGTTTTCGCCCATTTAGCCCATTTCGAATTTCCATTTTTCCACCTGGACATCGACATTAACACGACCAGAGCCCAAATGTATATATCGGGCCACTGAGCCAGAGCCCCCGACCACGTCCTCGCGGTAGTAGTTGGCCATGTCACATTTATAGTTGCATTATGCTAATCAAATGACACCCAATGGTGGCATATCCTCCACACACACACACACTCGACTGACCCCTGGGCCTTGTGTTGACTCTGACCCGGGGGTTGTTATTTTGACATTCGAGTTAATAGATCGGTTTTGGCCATAAATTAGCATTTTATATATATACATGGGCATAGTCCATAGCCCATAGGTGTGTTGTATTCAAATACGAATGCGAGTATGTGTATATCCTTGTGGTGTATCCATTCCCAGGTGGCTGCTTTTACTTTTTGGGGGCGACTGAGGAGCAGGGCCAGGACTCTTTTGGTAGGAAAATAGCGCCAATTAATGGTTATGGAAATCGAAAGGCAGCACGCGCCCCAAATTGCCACCTTGCTGGCTTTAAGCCACGTTAGTTGCCACATTGGACTCGAAAGAAACAGCGCCGATATTTGAAGCATCGACGACAGCTGCCTGGGATTTGCATACGGAGGCAGAGTCCTCAAAATCTGAGGCAAGGATCAATCAATGGGTTATGCTAATGGCTAGGAAACGAGCTCCGTTTCCGTTTCCTCACCATTCCGGATCCGAAGCGAGCCTGCCACCAGACTCGGAATTATGGGCCTGCATTTATAATTGTGAGAAAATCGGTGCGGCGATCGATCCGACGCATCCGCAACGATTCGAGGAATAATATTCGGGAAGGAATATAAATAATATCCGCTGGCATTGGCATTGAAATGCAAATGATTTGGAATAGGAAATCGGCATCGCAACCGCACGGCCAAGGAAATGGAAAGGATATCGAGATCGCGATCGGGATCGGGATCGGGATCGGGATCGGGAGCAACCCCTGGGGAAAATCAAAAGCAATACCTGATGGCCTTGCCTCAAGATTATGCAAATCAGTTGTCAGGGAAGCCCGAAGGGTTGAAGGACTCATAGGCTCAAGGGTTGAAGGGAAAGTCCCCCCCCCCAACCCCCCATTCCCATCCCTAACGTATTTGGCAAATTTGCCAAAATCTAATTGATTGTTCGTTTTGTTCGATTTGCGACAATTTCGAGTGGCATTATGTGGTAATTGATACGATATCGAGTCCTGTGCGAAAATCCTCTGCCTGGAACGCCCAATAAAGGAAAGTTGGCAAAACAGTGCACCAAAGGGTGAAAGTGGCTTAACCCTTCTGCCTTTGCCTTTCCCCCTTTATCCCTTTTTTCGCAATGAAAGGCAATGTGTCCTGTAATGAGATCAATCGTTTAATGCCTTTTTTTTTGGCAATTAGGCTTTGTAGGCAAGTGATAGGCTTTATCCCATTCGCGGCACAAAGGATCCCGCTGGGATTGTGTGATTCTGGGAGCTAATCTGCGTTCAAGGACTTGTGCCACTTGATTCCTGGCCTCTGTCTCCGGATAGCTGGAAAACGATTTCCCCCCCACCACGACTCTTATCCGGGCTTTCCATCTTTTACATTTTTGCCCGCTCCAATTCCATATTTGTAAGTAATTCCATAACCAATCTCCAGTCGGAGATCAACTGTCGATGGGCCGGCTGCCGAGTTCCGCTGGCAAACTCGCATCGTGTGTGTGAATTTTGTGGCATTCAACCTTTATTGAGTGTATCTGCAAGGGGCAAGGGGCTAGCAGAGGGGGGCATGTGCCTCACGTAAGCTTTTGCGGTGGCAACCGTGTTTGCCTATTGTTCTACACTCCACACTCTAAACGACTCCGACTGTGCTCGAAAATTAATTTCCAACAGCAACAGCAACTGCATTGCTGTGTGTGTGTGTGTGTGTGTGTGTATTCAGGGGCGTGGGCGAAAGGGGCTCCCAGAGGGGGAGGGCACTGCAGATTTGCCAGGCGCTGATAAAAACCAGACGCTCAGGCTTGAAAAGGTCGTCGCTTGTGGCTCCCCTGCTCTCTATACCCTTCCAGAGGGTGCTACAGGTGGGAGAACTATGCAGAAGGACATTCTGCATCAGGGTCTCACTTTTAACTAACTAAACCTCCTCTAAATGTATCCGATATTTACTTTATTTTGAAGCACGAAAGGGTATTCAAACTTCAACTCCACCTGACCGCATTCTTGTTGTTTCTGTTTCTGTTTCTGTTTCTGTTTTGCACAAAGTTTCGCGGGCCGCAAAGCAAAATGCACCGTTATGTGAGAAGCGAACGGCTAACGGCCGCGTATCTATGAGATACAAATGTGGAGAAGGCAAGTTTACATATGCCGCCGCCCGCTGCCGTTTTCCAATGTTATTTAGTAGTTAATAATGAGCATGTTGCCGCTGTCGCAGTTTGTTTTGCCACGCACTTGCCACGGCCCAGGGTATCGCCGGGTGTATTCGCAGGACATGCAGGACACTCAATGTTTACTCACCAGAATGCCAGAGAGAAGGTCCGAGTCTGAGCCCTTTGCTCGTCATGGAAGCCTGCAAGAGAATAGAAAATAACAATTATTGTGGGCTGGATGGGATATAGGATGTAGGATGGAAAGAGGGTATCCTTGGGATGCAAGTATGCCCCCCCAGACACCGGCAGAGTCACTTGTTGCCTCGCTGCCGTTGGATTTGGAACTGCGTGCAACGCCCCCACCACAGCCCACCAAACATCCTGGCGCTATCCTGCTCTAAATTCGCCGGCCTGTAGCGGCATAATGTGCCGTAGGAACCCAAGGACATGCCGCTTCTCACGGCGCATTATGCAAATTGGGGGCAGGGGATACAGGATCGCATTGTGCGACGGCATTCCCACAGATAAATCGGATATCTCAGGAAGTCGCGACTGGAAGTACTCAAACACACGCACACACACAGACGCACATGGCTTCCAAACAAGGATCTGGTTCGGCTCGGCATTGATTGGCTCACGCACTTGTTGTTTTGTTTGGTCATTAATCAATGGCCTGCTTATGCTAATGTTGGCAGGTTGCTCTGGAATGGCCAGGATGTGGGGCAGACTTTTTGCTCAATGCCACAAAATGCCAATAAATCACATACGTATACGTATACGTATACGTATACGAGTGCGGTTCCGCTCCCCCCTCCACCACAACCAACCCGGCCAGATTTCGCTTCACTTCACTTGTCAGCGGCATCATTAATAATCCTTTACTTTTGCGCCATAGCCTACTTAGCGGCGTCCTTTCCGGCAAATCGGCAAGGACTCGGGTGGTCGGCGGCGCTGAGGACGAAGCCAAATGATGCAAATAAACAAATGTCATATGCGCTGCGCATCTGCAGACGCTGGAAACCCTTTTCACTTCCTTTTCTGTCAACCTCAAAAATGTCATTAGGCAGGATGTGCTCTCCTTTCGCTCCTTACCCATCCCATTGTGTGCGGCTCAGCTTTCTCCTTTCCTCCGCCGCGACCTCTGCCTGTCACACATATGCTCGATTCGTGTAATTCGATTCGAAAGGACTCTGTGCCATTTCTTGCTCACATTCCTTGATTCGGAATTAATGCAAATTAATGATGCCTAGTGCCCTGAGTCCTTCAGCCTTCAGCCGGAGTCCTTTGTCCTGCACGTGAAATCAAATGGTTGCTAGGAACGCTTGCAAATAGTTTTTTAATGATTTCTCTTTTTCTTCTGCTTACATTTCCATGTATATTTTGCTTTCAGACGTTGGCTGCGTTTTTTTTAGGAGCTCCTTATGTGAGGACCTTGCTAAGGCTACAGTTCGGCCAAAACCCATCGGATTCTTTCGCCAAGACAAGATTCTGAATCTGGAAACCATTCTCCATAATTCTGCATCAAAATCTCACAGACGAATATTTTTTGCGGAGCACCCAACTTTTTCTGATGGACCCCCTAGCCGAGTTGAGGAAATCCAGGATTTGAGGGTTTTGTGTCCTTACGAAGGCTACAGTTCGGCCAAAACCCATCGGATTCTTTCGCCAAGACAAGATTCTGAATCTGGAAACCATTCTCCATAATTCTGCATCAAAATCTCACAGACGAATATTTTTTGCGGAGCACCCAACTTTTTCTGATGGACCCCCTAGCCGAGTTGAGGAAATCCAGGATTTGAGGGTTTTGTGTCCTTACGAAGGCTACAGCTCGGCCAATACTCATCGGATTCTTTTGCCAAGACAAGATTCTGAATCTGGAAACCATTCTCCATAATTCTGCATCAAAATCTCACAGACGAATATTTTTTGCGGAGCACCCAACTTTTTCTGATGGACCCCCTAGCCGAGTTGAGGAAATCCAGGATTTGAGGGTTTTGTGTCCTTACGAAGGCTACAGCTCGGCCAATACTCATCGGATTCTTTTGCCAAGACAAGATTCTGAATCTGGAAACCATTCTCCATAATTCTGCATCAAAATCTCACAGACGAATATTTTTTGCGGAGCACCCAACTTTTTCTGATGGACCCCCTAGCCGAGTTGAGGAAATCCAGGATTTGAGGGTTTTGTGTCCTTACGAAGGCTACAGCTCGGCCAATACTCATCGGATTCTTTTGCCAAGACAAGATTCTGAATCTGGAAACCATTCTCCATAATTCTGCATCAAAATCTCACAGACGAATATTTTTTGCGGAGCACCCAACTTTTTCTGATGGACCCCCTAGCCGAGTTGAGGAAATCCAGGATTTGAGGGTTTTGTGTCCTTACGAAGGCTACAGCTCGGCCAATACTCATCGGATTCTTTTGCCAAGACAAGATTCTGAATCTGGAAACCATTCTCCATAATTCTGCATCAAAATCTCACAGACGAATATTTTTTGCGGAGCACCCAACTTTTTCTGATGGACCCCCTAGCCGAGTTGAGGAAATCCAGGATTTGAGGGTTTTGTGTCCTTACGAAGGCTACAGCTCGGCCAATACTCATCGGATTCTTTTGCCAAGACAAGATTCTGAATCTGGAAACCATTCTCCATAATTCTGCATCAAAATCTCACAGACGAATATTTTTTGCGGAGCACCCAACTTTTTCTGATGGACCCCCTAGCCGAGTTGAGGAAATCCAGGATTTGAGGGTTTTGTGTCCTTACGAAGGCTACAGCTCGGCCAATACTCATCGGATTCTTTTGCCAAGACAAGATTCTGAATCTGGAAACCATTCTCCATAATTCTGCATCAAAATCTCACAGACGAATATTTTTTGCGGAGCACCCAACTTTTTCTGATGGACCCCCTAGCCGAGTTGAGGAAATCCAGGATTTGAGGGTTTTATGTCCTTACGAAGGCTACAGCTCGGCCAATACTCATCGGATTCTTTTGCCAAGACAAGATTCTGAATCTGGAAACCATTCTCCATAATTCTGCATCAAAATCTCACAGACGAATATTTTTTGCGGAGCACCCAACTTTTTCTGATGGACCCCCTAGCCGAGTTGAGGAAATCCAGGATTTGAGGGTTTTGTGTCCTTACGAAGGCTACAGCTCGGCCAATACTCATCGGATTCTTTTGCCAAGACAAGATTCTGAATCTGGAAACCATTCTCCATAATTCTGCATCAAAATCTCACAGACGAATATTTTTTGCGGAGCACCCAACTTTTTCTGATGGACCCCCTAGCCGAGTTGAGGAAATCCAGGATTTGAGGGTTTTGTGTCCTTACGAAGGCTACAGCTCGGCCAATACTCATCGGATTCTTTTGCCAAGACAAGATTCTGAATCTGGAAACCATTCTCCATAATTCTGCATCAAAATCTCACAGACGAATATTTTTTGCGGAGCACCCAACTTTTTCTGATGGACCCCCTAGCCGAGTTGAGGAAATCCAGGACTTGAGGGTTTTGTGTCCTTACGAAGGCTACAGCTCGGCCAATACTCATCGGATTCTTTTGCCAAGACAAGATTCTGAATCTGGAAACCATTCTCCATAATTCTGCATCAAAATCTCACAGACGAATATTTTTTGCGGAGCACCCAACTTTTTCTGATGGACCCCCTAGCCGAGTTGAGGAAATCCAGGATTTGAGGGTTTTGTGTCCTTACGAAGGCTACAGCTCGGCCAATACTCATCGGATTCTTTTGCCAAGACAAGATTCTGAATCTGGAAACCATTCTCCATAATTCTGCATCAAAATCTCACAGACGAATATTTTTTGCGGAGCACCCAACTTTTTCTGATGGACCCCCTAGCCGAGTTGAGGAAATCCAGGACTTGAGGGTTTTGTGTCCTTACGAAGGCTACAGCTCGGCCAATACTCATCGGATTCTTTTGCCAAGACAAGATTCTGAATCTGGAAACCATTCTCCATAATTCTGCATCAAAATCTCACAGACGAATATTTTTTGCGGAGCACCCAACTTTTTCTGATGGACCCCCTAGCCGAGTTGAGGAAATCCAGGATTTGAGGGTTTTGTGTCCTTACGAAGGCTACAGCTCGGCCAATACTCATCGGATTCTTTTGCCAAGACAAGATTCTGAATCTGGAAACCATTCTCCATAATTCTGCATCAAAATCTCACAGACGAATATTTTTTGCGGAGCACCCAACTTTTTCTGATGGACCCCCTAGCCGAGTTGAGGAAATCCAGGATTTGAGGGTTTTGTGTCCTTACGAAGGCTACAGCTCGGCCAATACTCATCGGATTTTTTTGCCAAGACAAGATTCTGAATCTGGAAACCATTCTCCATAATTCTGCATCAAAATCTCACAGACGAATATTTTTTGCGGAGCACCCAACTTTTTCTGATGGACCCCCTAGCCGAGTTGAGGAAATCCAGGATTTGAGGGTTTTGTGTCCTTACGAAGGCTACAGCTCGGCCAATACTCATCGGATTCTTTTGCCAAGACAAGATTCTGAATCTGGAAACCATTCTCCATAATTCTGCATCAAAATCTCACAGACGAATATTTTTTTGCGGAGCACCCAACTTTTTCTGATGGACCCCCTAGCCGAGTTGAGGAAATCCAGGATTTGAGGGTTTTGTGTCCTTACGAAGGCTACAGCTCGGCCAATACTCATCGGATTCTTTTGCCAAGACAAGATTCTGAATCTGGAAACCATTCTCCATAATTCTGCATCAAAATCTCACAGACGAATATTTTTTGCGGAGCACCCAACTTTTTCTGATGGACCCCCTAGCCGAGTTGAGGAAATCCAGGACTTGAGGGTTTTGTGTCCTTACGAAGGCTACAGCTCGGCCAATACTCATCGGATTCTTTTGCCAAGACAAGATTCTGAATCTGGAAACCATTCTCCATAATTCTGCATCAAAATCTCACAGACGAATATTTTTTGCGGAGCACCCAACTTTTTCTGATGGACCCCCTAGCCGAGTTGAGGAAATCCAGGATTTGAGGGTTTTGTGTCCTTACGAAGGCTACAGCTCGGCCAATACTCATCGGATTCTTTTGCCAAGACAAGATTCTGAATCTGGAAACCATTCTCCATAATTCTGCATCAAAATCTCACAGACGAATATTTTTTGCGGAGCACCCAACTTTTTCTGATGGACCCCCTAGCCGAGTTGAGGAAATCCAGGATTTGAGGGTTTTGTGTCCTTACGAAGGCTACAGCTCGGCCAATACTCATCGGATTCTTTTGCCAAGACAAGATTCTGAATCTGGAAACCATTCTCCATAATTCTGCATCAAAATCTCACAGACGAATATTTTTTGCGGAGCACCCAACTTTTTCTGATGGACCCCCTAGCCGAGTTGAGGAAATCCAGGATTTGAGGGTTTTGTGTCCTTACGAAGGCTACAGCTCGGCCAATACTCATCGGATTCTTTTGCCAAGACAAGATTCTGAATCTGGAAACCATTCTCCATAATTCTGCATCAAAATCTCACAGACGAATATTTTTTGCGGAGCACCCAACTTTTTCTGATGGACCCCCTAGCCGAGTTGAGGAAATCCAGGACTTGAGGGTTTTGTGTCCTTACGAAGGCTACAGCTCGGCCAATACTCATCGGATTCTTTTGCCAAGACAAGATTCTGAATCTGGAAACCATTCTCCATAATTCTGCATCAAAATCTCACAGACGAATATTTTTTGCGGAGCACCCAACTTTTTCTGATGGACCCCCTAGCCGAGTTGAGGAAATCCAGGATTTGAGGGTTTTGTGTCCTTACGAAGGCTACAGCTCGGCCAATACTCATCGGATTCTTTTGCCAAGACAAGATTCTGAATCTGGAAACCATTCTCCATAATTCTGCATCAAAATCTCACAGACGAATATTTTTTGCGGAGCACCCAACTTTTTCTGATGGACCCCCTAGCCGAGTTGAGGAAATCCAGGATTTGAGGGTTTTGTGTCCTTACGAAGGCTACAGCTCGGCCAATACTCATCGGATTCTTTTGCCAAGACAAGATTCTGAATCTGGAAACCATTCTCCATAATTCTGCATCAAAATCTCACAGACGAATATTTTTTGCGGAGCACCCAACTTTTTCTGATGGACCCCCTAGCCGAGTTGAGGAAATCCAGGATTTGAGGGTTTTGTGTCCTTACGAAGGCTACAGCTCGGCCAATACTCATCGGATTCTTTTGCCAAGACAAGATTCTGAATCTGGAAACCATTCTCCATAATTCTGCATCAAAATCTCACAGACGAATATTTTTTGCGGAGCACCCAACTTTTTCTGATGGACCCCCTAGCCGAGTTGAGGAAATCCAGGATTTGAGGGTTTTGTGTCCTTACGAAGGCTACAGCTCGGCCAATACTCATCGGATTCTTTTGCCAAGACAAGATTCTGAATCTGGAAACCATTCTCCATAATTCTGCATCAAAATCTCACAGACGAATATTTTTTGCGGAGCACCCAACTTTTTCTGATGGACCCCCTAGCCGAGTTGAGGAAATCCAGGATTTGAGGGTTTTGTGTCCTTACGAAGGCTACAGCTCGGCCAATACTCATCGGATTCTTTTGCCAAGACAAGATTCTGAATCTGGAAACCATTCTCCATAATTCTGCATCAAAATCTCACAGACGAATATTTTTTGCGGAGCACCCAACTTTTTCTGATGGACCCCCTAGCCGAGTTGAGGAAATCCAGGATTTGAGGGTTTTGTGTCCTTACGAAGGCTACAGCTCGGCCAATACTCATCGGATTCTTTTGCCAAGACAAGATTCTGAATCTGGAAACCATTCTCCATAATTCTGCATCAAAATCTCACAGACGAATATTTTTTGCGGAGCACCCAACTTTTTCTGATGGACCCCCTAGCCGAGTTGAGGAAATCCAGGACTTGAGGGTTTTGTGTCCTTACGAAGGCTACAGCTCGGCCAATACTCATCGGATTCTTTTGCCAAGACAAGATTCTGAATCTGGAAACCATTCTCCATAATTCTGCATCAAAATCTCACAGACGAATATTTTTTGCGGAGCACCCAACTTTTTCTGATGGACCCCCTAGCCGAGTTGAGGAAATCCAGGATTTGAGGGTTTTGTGTCCTTACGAAGGCTACAGCTCGGCCAATACTCATCGGATTCTTTTGCCAAGACAAGATTCTGAATCTGGAAACCATTCTCCATAATTCTGCATCAAAATCTCACAGACGAATATTTTTTGCGGAGCACCCAACTTTTTCTGATGGACCCCCTAGCCGAGTTGAGGAAATCCAGGATTTGAGGGTTTTGTGTCCTTACGAAGGCTACAGCTCGGCCAATACTCATCGGATTCTTTTGCCAAGACAAGATTCTGAATCTGGAAACCATTCTCCATAATTCTGCATCAAAATCTCACAGACGAATATTTTTTGCGGAGCACCCAACTTTTTCTGATGGACCCCCTAGCCGAGTTGAGGAAATCCAGGATTTGAGGGTTTTGTGTCCTTACGAAGGCTACAGCTCGGCCAATACTCATCGGATTCTTTTGCCAAGACAAGATTCTGAATCTGGAAACCATTCTCCATAATTCTGCATCAAAATCTCACAGACGAATATTTTTTGCGGAGCACCCAACTTTTTCTGATGGACCCCCTAGCCGAGTTGAGGAAATCCAGGATTTGAGGGTTTTGTGTCCTTACGAAGGCTACAGCTCGGCCAATACTCATCGGATTCTTTTGCCAAGACAAGATTCTGAATCTGGAAACCATTCTCCATAATTCTGCATCAAAATCTCACAGACGAATATTTTTTGCGAAGCATGAAAGTCCTTGGAAACCTATTTATCCCTCCAATACTTTGGGAACTTGTGCCAAGATCCTTAAGAGGAATACCTCAGATGATGGGAAATATTAAAAGCGAGCGATCCACCTGGGCCACCTGGCTCGGCAACAGCGGAGGGCGACGAGGAACTATTACGAATCTGGGGTCGAGTACAATTGACCGGCAAGTGGCACTTTGGAGTGATGGAAACCGAACAATCAAATCTGAATTATTGTTATGTCAGCCGTAAATGGGAATTAGCAGAATCCGAGACGCGAACGAGTGAGCGAACGTATCAAAGTCTGAATTTATAGTTTGGGGCTGGCAATCAAGGTGGGCAGCACAGGGATTTTGGAAGCTGAACAAATTTCAAGAAGCCCCATTAACCTCAATTAGTGACTTTGGCCACGGACGCCGAAAACACAAAAAATGCAAAACAATGGCAAAACTCGAACTGAAACTGAAACTGAAACTAAAACTGCTAATTAAAATAATGTCAATAAAATTGTTGTCCATTATATGTCAACCGAAAATTGCATCTCGCGAAACGCGAAACTCGAAACGAGACGAGACGAGACGAGCGATTGCCAAACTTTTGGCCAAGCTGGCCAAACAAAAAAAAAAATAAATAAAAAATAGAGTCAAAACGAGAAACTGAGATACAAAAAATTAGAAACAAATACAAGAGCAGCGAAAAAATAATCACAAGTTTGGCCATAAAAGTCGAAACGCGGCGTACAAAGCAACCCATTAACGAAAACGAAAGATGAAAACAATAAGTCTCACACGCCAGCTACAGTGCGTGGCATGAGTGTAGGGCCCTCGCCGTTCTACCAGCGCCGCTGGGGCAGCAGGAGAGACACGAAACGCACTGTACTCGGTGCAACTACAAAGTGAACAATCGAACGGTAAAATATTCCCACAAATTTCGTAAGCCGAGGTCTACAATTGCGGCCTGGCTGGCAAGCTAATTATTAGTTAACTTGTATCTTTAAGATACGCGGCGACTCGGGCATTGCTTAATAGACCAGAACCCGACTCCGACTCCATCTCCGTCTCCGTCTCCGTCTCCTTCTCCATCTCCGTCTTCGACTCCATCTCCGTGTAATCCGAAGAGCCCTCGCTCCATTGTCATAACACGTTTCCGTGCCGCTGCTGCTTAGAGGCGGTTTTGTGTCCCATCCATAGGACGGCTCCATAGGTCCATCCAATAGTACAATTCATTGGCTTTCCCAGCCCCGTCAAATGCACATGATTTTCACATGTATCCATCAGATACGTTTGTACCCATTGTGGCCGTGGCAGCGCCAATGCGTAGCAAACGGCACAGTTTACTCCCCCGAACGACCACGCCCCCATCGTCTGTGGGAAGTTGGTTATTGGGAGTCCAGGAAAGGTGGCAGCTTGAACGGCGGAAAGCGATCAACACTCGAGCGGCGAAAAATTTGCATATTAAGGACGATGGCAGGACACGAATTGTCTGGCAAGGGGGTGCGGCGGAGCAGTCATTAGGAAAAGGTCAGAGGTGGGTTGGAAAGAAATGGAAAAAAAGTAAACATTTGTGCATTGTTGATGACGCTCCCGCAGGACTCGCCGCTATCTATAATGCGTTTGCCATCTATTACGGAGCATCAGGATATCGCTGATTGCCAATCCCGTCAGGAGGTGGACCAGCGGCATATGCAAGAGCCATAAATCTGGAGTAGCTACTGGGCTGTTGCCATTTGGCATTCGACACCGCTTCGCCTGATGATGAGCTATGCGTTTTCTATGCAAATCCGAACACGAAGCTTCTCTATGCTCTCCGCCGTTCGATTAAAATGCAAATGGGCAGGAGAATGGATTCGGCGAGGGATTTCGGCCAGGCTTTCATGGATCACGCTTTGGCCAGAAGCTCATCCAACACGAACACACGATCAAATGCGAGCGAAATCCGAGATCGCTGACGTCGATTCTGCCCATTGTGTATTTTGTATCTTTTATTTTGTATTTTTCATTTGTTTCCGTTTCGTTTTTCCCCTTCATCCATCTATCTATGGTCAGTTATCCAATCCAGCGTCCAGCGTCCAGCGTTCAGCGCCCACAGTCCAGGTATCGGTGTCCATTGGACGTAATTAGAACGAAAAAGATGCAGCGCAGAATTTGCAACTGAAATGCATCTGGCGGATTCCAATTAAAGAGGCGCTTACCCAGGCGTTGAAGGATGTTTACCAAAGCGTAATCCGATACGAGCCTCCTCCTCCTCCTCCTCCTCCTCCTCTTCCTCCTCCCCACCATCCTCCTTCTCCCATTTTTTTGGTGATATTGAAAAGCTTGACTTGTTATAATCTTGATGCTTCAATGCCGGCAACGATCGGCGGCGAGGAGCAGTGTTGCCGATTTTCATGGAACTTGCGGCAGCTGCACCCTATCACCCCAGCTAGCCACCCCATCCCCCATCCCCCGGCAAATTATAATAATTTAAGCTGAAGAAAGCGTCTGCGAGCCGAGACACAAAGACACAAAGGTACAAGAAGGCAAGGAAGCAAGGAGGTTGCCTAGGAAGTGGGACGTCCAAAAAGGACTATTGCTGCGCCTGCAATATGCAAATTAGCACGAGCCGAATCGGGAAGTGTACACCCGGCCACCGGAGGCACCCTTGCTTCGATTCCTTTCGATTCCGTTTGCGTCCAAAGACGGGCAGGACGAACCCTTGAGTCCTCCTGAACCCGAACCTGAACCTGAACCTGAACCTGAATCGGAGTGTTTAATTGTCGACGGCAGCTGGAAGGATTGGCCAGTCCCGCTTCCCAATACGCAATTTCCAGGACGATGTGCTGTCCTGTCCAGCAACCCCATTAATTGGCCAACTCCATTACCACCAGTCCGTTTCATTTGATTCGATCACCCCCCAACCTGCGGCCATCCTTCATGTCCTCCGCGAGTCCTTTATCTATTATACAATTACAGCGGCGCAACAATTGCCGCCTGTTGCTCCTTTTAACCCCTTTCGCCCGAATTTTCGCACTGCTGGAAGCGGTGTAATTTTTTCGCCAAGCCGCCAAGCTGCCAAACTGCCAAATGCAGCGGAACAAAGGCACGCACTGTTATTACCCTGTCTTCGAGTCCTGTCGCCCCTTTCCGCCCTTCCACCCTTGTCCAAGGCTACACTGGGCGCAAATGTTGGTGTGCTCCCGAGACAAGCAGGTCCTGTTGGAATCCTGTTGCTGGCAAATTTTCATTAATTTTTGGTGGCCAAGTTTTTCGGGCAGCGCATCAACCCCTGCGGTTGTGTCCTTGCAACTGCAACACCTTCGACTGTCTCCCTCTCTCCCTTCTTTCTCAGTCTCGCTTTCACTCTCACTTTCCCACACGTACGTGCTACCATGTGCATGTGTGTGTGTGTGTGTGTGTGTGTGCATTTGCAATTATCGCGCATTTATTGCGAAATAATGCAAAATACACAACAACAACAACAACAGCAACAGCAACAAATGTACCGTTTGTATCAACTGTTGCTTCTTCTTCAAGCCGCTCTTCTTCTTCATCGGCTTACGCATGTGTGTGTGCTTTGTTTTTGTTTTTTTGCCGCTATTGTTGTTGTTGTCTGTTTGGTGTTATGCAATTTGCTTTGTTGTGTGCCATTCTCTGCTTCTATTATTTTTTTTTGCTTCTGCCTCCTTTTTTGTTTTCGCCGAAAAGGTCAAAAGGCAGTCGATGTCCTGCTGTGCTGCCAGCGCCGACCGCGACGCCACCAAGACCAACGGCTCCTGTAATTGCCGTCAATCTGCAGGCGTTGTTGCTGAATTTTGGGTTTTGAAAGGGAAAGCGAATTGTTTTTGTGATTTTTCATGTTTATGAACGTCTAATTAGCAGTAATTAACGCATTAAATGGGCATGTATGGGTCCCTTTGGGGCGGGGAGGGGGGTCAGGAGTGAAGGCAAAGGGATTGGACTATCCCTCGAAGAAAGGACACAGATGGAGCATAACCCCCCTGAATTTTGAGAAAATTCAAACTCGTCGCTTCGTTTAGCTGATTAGTGGCTTGGCCAGGAAGAAGAAGCAAACACAAAAAACTCGAAACAAATCAAATCAATTTGCCTCACCCACACGCACACACACACGCACTCACACACTGGGGAGGCAGCCAACCAAAAACAACGCTAATACGACACTTTAACAGTTAGGCCAACACACACACGCACAACTAATAATAAAAAATCATAATTTCAATCAGCGACAACAACAACAGCAACAATAACAAACAACAAAAGAGCAGGAGCAGCGAGCAGCATCATCGGCACCTGCATAGTGCCGCTTCGCTCGCACCAGTTTAGCCCCAAGGGGGGCAGCAGCGCAGCCGGCAGAGCGCCAGCGACGCAGCCCCAACGAAAAAAACAAATAATACACAAATAATAAAAGTAAAAAGAATAAGCGAATAGCACTCGAAAAAGGGGAAAAGACAGCGCTTGCGCGCATCCAAGAAGAGAGTGAGTGTAACGTGAATATGAGTATGAGTGTTTGGTGTTTGAGTGTTTGAGTGCAGTGGGCGAGCGAGCGAGAGGGAGCTAGCGAAAGCGAGAATGAGAAAAGTAAACCTGAAAGCCAAGAAAAATCAAGACTTAAAGGTAGTTTCCAAAATTATTCAATGGCATTCATTTGATCAATTTTCGTCCAACAAAAATTCGTATTTTTTCAAATATTTTCGTGAATATTTTCTCATAGTTGCTTCGCCTCATTACTGATGCTGTGGCGCTGCGTTGAATGAATGATGTTGCTGCCACTGTCGCTGTCGCAGTCGCTGTAGCTGCGCAGGTAGCAGAGGCAGAGGCAAAGACAGCGACACATACAGACGCACCTGAGACACACACATGTGTGTTGTTGTCCATTGACGATGGTGTGTCGTCTGTTTGCTGCCTTGCTTTTTGCTCGCCAATCAAATGGGGCGGGGCTTAAATCGTTCGCCTCGTTTTTTTCTTTTCTTTCTTTTTTTTTCGGCCTTTTCCCCACTGTCTGCCTGGCGCTCTGCCTCTGTCGCTGCCACTGCCTGCGTCGCTGCCTTCGCTTCTTTGACTTTTTTGTGACACTTGTCAATGTGTGTGAGTGTGTGTGCGCTTCGGGTTTTATTATGGGAATTATCGAAAATTGAGAATCTGAGTTTTTTCTTTCGCTGCTGCCTGAGCTTTTCTCCAATTAAGCATTATGCATGGATTTTTTAGATATCCTTAATCCCCTATAACACAATTTAAATAGTTTCTACTTTCGATCAGAGAAAGCACTGTTTCAGCTGTTCAACTTTGAACTCTGAACTAATGTATTCCCAAAGTCCGTTGAAAATAGTACAGGCTTTAATTTAAAGTGCCAGGACAGTCGTGTGACTCAAGGACTACTGGACCTCAGAAACACTCGGAACATTGGTCTGACTGCCTTCATTCGAAAAGCGACTCAACAAGTTCGAAACTTATTCGAACTGACTCGTGCCCCTGCGCTCGATTGCAGCTGCAGCTCAAGCGGGAGCGAGAGAGAGGGAAGTGGGAAGAGCGAGAGAGTGGGTGAGTGTTTTGAGTGCTTCTGCTGCCCCTTCTTTAAATGACTGACCCTTCTCCCGGCTTTGTTCTTCATCTTATCTGGTTGGAACTTCCTTCGGGGCACTTGTCCTTTCTGTCTTGGTGTCCCATTGGATGGGCGTCCCGATTTCGATCCTCCAACGATTCGATCAATTACTTTAGGGGATACAAAAAATCAGGAAAGTGGGAAAAAATCTAATGGTAATAAAATGAAATGAGTCTCGGACAGCGACGTCGCCGGCAACGGCAACGGCAACGGCAGCGGAACCGAAACCAAAACCGAAACCGAGCATCCGAAATCCTGAGTTTTTGTCTTCGTGTAGGTGGCCCTTGCTCTCTTTCTCTCGCCAAGCCAAGCCGACTGCGACAAAGAGTCGGAGCAGGGCACAGAGAATTCTCCAACCTCCAATGTCCCATCTCCCATCTCCGGTCCCCCATTTTTCCCATTTTCCTGCCATTTTCTCTCAGACTGCAGCAACGCATCTGCGACTGCGACTTCTCAGCCATTCTATAGGTGTAAGCCAGCCCCCATCTTCCCCCCGGGACACCCCACCCCCCAGCCCCCAACCCTAAGCATGGGCTGGAGGTAAAAAAAAATAAAGAAAAGAAAAGAAACCATTGCACTTGGCGTTTCGATACAATTTGAACTTTTCTTTATGCGAAAATCCCGTAACGGGACCGCTGCCATTCGCCTACTTAATATTCCATGGGTTTCCTTCCAAGAAGGGAAAAAAAAGTTGCTGGAAACTCTTTAAATTTTAAAGAATCCTGTAAGCTTGTGAAAAAAAGGATACTCCATCAAATCAAAGGATATTTTGAATGAATATCTTTCCATGCAACACCCGCAACTCTCCGCACTCTGTGCTAATCAAAACGAAATCTCGCTCAATTTATTTACCAATTTCAACATTCTGCCGACCTTTACGGAGGCAGCAGAAATATACGTAACTGTGTACTTATAACTAACCGAAACCCAGACACAATAATAATTTCAACAACTTGCCCATTCCGCGAACTAAAAAATCCTACAATAAAATAAATAAAAACAAGTGCACGAAACAAGAAAAAAAAAACAGAAACGAAGTTGCAATCTCAATCCCAATCCCAATCCGAATCCGAATCCAAAACCGAATTCCCCGATTATCCTCACTCAAGAAATATCTCTCGCCAAAGACGTCGTCTGCCCCTCGTCCTTGGCACTGCCAGAGTCGCAGCCGGCGTTGCACTCAATCTGCGGCTCAATAAACAAAAACTTCGGCTGAGTTCGCTTTTCCCCTATAAGTTTTTCCCAATAAAAAAGGCGTCGCTGTGCGACAGAGACAACAAGCAGGGGGGCGATGGCTTGGGACGGGGGCTGGGATGGGGTTTTTGAATGAATGAATTTCAATACATGCAACTGACAGCGGCGGCGCAGAAAAAATGCTCAAAAATATATATAAAAAAAAAAAAAACAGATGGAAAGAAAAAGAAAGAAGGAAAAAGGGAGCCCCAAGAAAGGAGGAAAAAAATGAAAAGCAGGGAAAATCAAAAACCTATTGAAAGAAATCAAAAGCGTGCAGTTGGCAGCGAATTGAGTGGATCTCGCTCGGGCTCCCCACTTGCCTTCTCGCTTCCGCTCGCACAGTGCTCGCTCCCCACAGTGTGCTCTCTCTTTCTCTCTCTCTCTCTGTGAGTGGAGTGGAAAGCGAGCCGAACGGCGAACGGTGAACGGTGAACGGTGAACGGCGAACGAGGAAGGCAAAAACGAAAAACGCCGAAACGAAGCAGGCCCGAATACATTACACTCGCTGGTTCGAATGTATCTGTATCTGTAGCGCGCGTATCTTGCGGATGTGTGCATGCTAGATGGTTTGGAGGGTTGTCGGCGCTTCGTTAGGGTTCGATTTGTTCAGTCATCAACAGCATTCGTGACTGGCAACGTCGCCAACTCGTGTGAGACTCGAATGGGTGAATCCGGTGAATCGGTGAATCGGTGAATCGAGAATCGGAGAAACGGAGAATCGGAGAAACGGTTAACCGAGAATCGAACTGGGAATCTTGAGAGATTTGATGATTTGACCCACACACACACACCTTGCCTGTCTCAGTGTCTCCGTGTCTTAGCTTAGCTTAGCTTAGTGGGCGTGTGTGTGTGAGTGTGTGTGTGCCGTGTGACCGCGTAAGAATGTGTGTGCTCCTCTTCCTCGGTCTGTGATATATATTTTGTATATATCCGAGTAAAAGTATATATCAAATCGAAAGCCATCCCAAGCCAGATCGGGATAATAAACAACTGCAACTGCAACGGCAACGGCAACGGCAGCGACAACGGCAAAGGCAAAGGCAACCGCCAGAGACGCCCGAAAAGAAATTCCAGCCAGGACGAACTGCAAAACACTATTTTTTTCGAGTGCTCTTTGATGATATTCATTTCAATCAGAAAATGTGCGCGTGTATGAGTAGTGTCAAGTGCAAAAAACAACAACAACAACAGCAGCAGCAACAACTGCAACACCAGCAACAGCAGCAGCAACAACGGCAGTGGCAGCAACATCAACCCGAAACATGTGCAAAATAATCTGCAACACCAGCCACAAAATCAGCTGCAACTCTTTGGCGACAATGGCTTGAAAGCATCCAAAACCCACACAAACGCAACAAAACCAAACCAAAAAGCAAAAGTTTGAATAATTTCGAATAAAAATCAATCAACAATAGCAACAGCAACTGCAACTGCAACAGCAACAGTAACATCTTCCCCTCGCACTCTCACACCAAGCAAATTAATAAAAATTATTATAATCAAAATAAGAACAAAGCTTAAAACAAATAACTCACGAATCAAATTGGCTAATTTTATCGTAATTTATGAATTTTTTTGGGCACGTAAAAAAGCAAGAATAACAAACGCATTATACTTAGGTGTATCTCAAATGTGATGTGACAAAAACAAAAACAACAACAAAAACAAAAACAAAAAAACAAAAACAAAAGCAAACAACAAGAAACGATAAACAAAGAAACTTTACTAAAAACGAACTAACAAAACAATGCGAGTAACAATTAATCGAACCTCATCGAGTATCTCTGCTGCATCCTCCACAATCTGAATCGAATCTGAACAATCCGAATCTTTTGAAATTGAAAGCCCACGAATGCAGCCAACATTGCCTCAAGCCGCTGGGACAGCCGATATGGATCTGACGGCTGTTCAATCAATCAACGATTGGTTTTTCAAAAAGGAGCAAATTTATTTATTGGCACAATTTTGGCAACAGGTAAGCTCTAAGCCCTAAGCGCCAAGTAAGAGTCGGTGCGAAAGTGATTCGAGTATCGAATGAGTGTTTGAACATTCGTGATTGACTTGTGAGAATTTATTCGGAAAATTTGGTTTTTTCCCGAAATCCAGAAAGTCTTTGAATTATTCGGAGGAGGACTCGTGAGTGTTGTGAGTCTGTGAATGTATTCGTAGAGCCGATTAGGGACTTGCGACAATAATTGAATCGGAGATGAATTAGAATTCCGAATCCCACCAGATAAAGAAAAACAATAGCCAGGCCTCCGCCCACCGCCCACCGCCCACTGCCCCACACCGCCTCCCACCTTTTAAAGCTTTACTTAAGTTAACTAATTGAGTTTGCGTGTCTGTGGCAAATTTTTTTTTTTCTGGCCGCTAGTGCATTATTGATTTCGGCTAAAAATTGTTTACAAAACAATTCGAATGCAAAGTGCAACAAGCAACGATAAGTGAACGATTTGTGGCTTGAATAACTTTCGTGGCAGCATTCGAAGCCGTTCGATCCGGTGGAGCAGGTGGAGCAGCAAGGATAGTATAGTTAGATAGCATAGTAGATCGCCAGACAGCACCCCCTCCAGCCAGGGGTAGCCTGGCCAGACGACGCTGAGTATTCCGCTGGCCGAGTGCCAGACTCCGGACCAATAGGGCGGCAAAGGAGCCTTGGAGGAGGGCCGGGCAAGTGCCAGACTAGACATGGAACTATCAGGCTGCACTATATTTGGCCATTTAATTGGGTTGAGTTCAGCGCCAAGGGGCAGGGGGCACTTTTAATTGCACTTCTTGCCGCTTGATCGAGGAGTCGGGGCCACCATTTGCCGTCGGCTTTTCAAGGCTCCATCATAGACAACTTCCCCACCAGATTGGGAAGAGTGGGGAGATTGAATCCTCGCAAACTGTTTCCCAGAGCTCTTGAGAAGCTCGTTAGAGATCGTGTGATGTGGGATGATCGATTGCAATCAATGAATCAATATCAAATATATGAAAGGTTCCCAATCCCCAAGCCCCAAGCCCCAAGTCCCAATCCAGTTTCGTCATGGAGTCAAAATTAGAACAGCGTTTCCAAAGAGCTAATGCCAACAGATACGAGGCAAGCAGGCAAAGAAAAAAGGTTATTCAACACGAATATTAATTTGCCAACCAAAAATAGAAGTTTATTAAGTAAATTAAACAAACCGCAGACTTGTTATGAGACACACGGCTAGGGGGGAGGGCAGTGGTGGACTACCGTCTACAGCTGTCTAAATGAGTTGATGAAATACTTTTTATAGTATTCCTTATTTATTTATTTATTTATTTACACTTATCGCTCGCTCAAGTACAAATGCGGGCGAGAGGAGGGCCAAGCCGACCGTCTAATACCCTCGCCGCCCCGCCAAGGTGCATCAATTGACACAAATCGAAGCCGCAATCAAAATGTGCTTGATTGACACAAAGTTTGCCACTAAAATATGGAACGGGCGGCTCTAGGAAAAAACCGAACAAGAGCGGCGAAAAAGAGCAAAATTAATTTCCGTAATGCAATCTATAAACTTGACCCATTAACATCGAACCGGGCCAGGTCGGACTTTGTCTTTCTGCTCGGCTTCTGCAATTACCAAAGACTTTGTCGAGAGCTTTGTCATTGATTTGTGCTGATCCCAACTGGAAATGGAAACAAAACAAAACTAATTGCTAAATGCATTTGCTGACAAAAAAAAGAAACTATCAAAAAAAAAAAAAAACAAAAAAAAAAGATGAGAGAAAATTCAAGTTTGTTTTTGGATGGATTGGGTTGAGTTTTAATCGAATTGAAACCGGTTTATAGGCTAGCCACCACCACCATCGCAGATGCAGATAAGGCCACAAGGATACAGGGATACAGGGATAGAGGGATACAAGGGGAAGAGCATTGATAGTTTATAATGTTTAATTTTCAAAGATGGCGCTCGGCATTTGCATTTGCATATGCCGAAAATGAGCAGCCCGGCAGGAGCCGCAGGGTTGTCCGTTATCCCTTGTCCTTGCTTTTAAGCCCTTGCCTACACACACACACACACACACACACACACACACACACACACACACACACACACATAGGCAGACACGTTATATCCTTTGCATAGATAGAGATAGCCGTCTACTGCGATTGAGATCGCGGCGTGTGTCGCATAATTTTTAGCGTTTTAAGTGCAATTTACTGGCAGGGGCGGCTAATGAGTCAGAGACAAAGCGAAGGGGTTACGCCGAGAATCACAGAGACATTCAACCATCCACCCACTCACCGAATCAAAAATGATACTCGCAGTCCAAAAAAAAAATGTATTTCGGTCGGTTCGATCGTTCGATCGCTGGAAAGATATGTTAATATAATTAAATTAATTTGTCAGCGCGGAAATTAAAACACAACAGAAGCCGAAAGCATTCTGAAGCTCTGTCCCACATACGACGTTCTCTGGTCTACATGGTCTACATGGTCTATATGGTCTATATGGTCTATATGTGGTATATGTGATATTTGTGGTATATGGGGGTGTATGTATCTACATACGTATAACGAAAGAACGAAACGAAACGAAACGAAACGAAACGAATTGAATCGAATCGAAATGAAAATCGAACAATTAAAAGCTTGTGGGTGGGAGAGGAGCCTCGATCGTCGGCCACGCCACCGACCTAATAACTAATAATGTGAAATAAAAAATCATTTGGAAATTATTATTAAAAATTGAGTTCATGAACTCTGTGCATACCATAGACAGGCGTCTTTTTTGTTGTTACGATTATGTGTGCGCCTCTCTTTCCGGTTTATGGCATTAATTATGGATGGCCATTGAAGCTAATTGAAGTCGGACCAAGTCGGGAATAGATTGAGGAGCGTGGAGTGTCCTCGAGCCATACACATCATCTCGGCAACTAATCACGCATCAGTCTTGTTTGGCCATTAATTAGGTATATCATAGTCCAGGTTTCCGATTCGAGTGGAAGTGGAAAGTAGATGACGAAGACGAAGACGAAGACGAGGCCTGGACGGCGACACTAATCGAGCATAAATATCGTAAATGTGGAATGCTAAGTGCGCTCGGTGTTGCATCAATTGTCGTTGCATCATTAATTCCGCATCAGGCGATGCCAAAAATACGAGGCACCAGGCACCAGCAGAGGAGAAAAGATTCGACGGCCTTTGTGTACAACTTAATAACAACTAATTGTCTTTTTATATGCATAGCGCAGTCGATTCTCTAGAGAAAAGCCCTAAAGATTGGGAGGCAGGGGGTAAAGGATGGCAAAACCTGTCTTTTGAAAATCTCGAAATCTTTTTGTGCGGCGAGGCTGCTTCTTTCATCTTCCAGTTGTCAGTAATTTGTGCAGCTCAATATATCAGTCGATATCTTATGAGTTTTTAATTTCAGGTTTCTTCTCATGCCGTCTCACCATCAATCCGATTTCCTTTCCCGCTTGAAAAGGACAAATCGTTAAGACCCAAAGCGGGGAGAACGAGAATCAACCTTTCGCTGTTGTCGAGGATATTGAATAAAATATCATTTTGTCCACGCCCCCTTTACTTATTCTTTTTGTTTCTCTTTTTGTTTTGAGAGAGATTGGACTGACAGACAGACAGACTGTCTGACTGACTGACTGGGGCTCTGGTGATGATGATGAGTTTCGAGAGCTTCGTCGTATTGGCAACATTTTGTGTGATCGATACGCCTGAATGCAAAAAGTCTTTGGCGCTCCATCCTCCAGATCTTGGAGATCCCAGTTCCCAGTTCCCAGTTCCCAGTTGCCAGCTCCAGGTCTCTTGAGTAATGACCAACGCCTGGGGAGTGCACATTAAAAAGGAATCATCATTATTGGCAGCTTGGCCGAGGGAGAGGGGGACGCTCAAGGATTTTATTGGCGGACTCCATTAACTCGCCAGCTCGCTCATATTTTTCAGAAGAAACACAAATCAAAGAGTGCAGCAATGTCCTCGTCGTCCTCGTTGTCCTCGTGGCGTCGTTCTCAGATCTTTTTGCATTTCTTTATTGATGCTTTAATTAAGTTGTTGGTTATCCACCCACGCCCCCACCTCCATCCCCATCCCCATCCCCATCCCCATCCCCATCCCCTCTCTCTGCCTGTCTGTCTGGGCAGTCTGTTTGTATTTTATTATTTTTGGCACGACACGAAAATTAGTTTAGAATTTAATTCGCTTTGACTTTTGAGTGCTTGTTACCATTTGCAATCCATTCCATTGCCCACCACCCCCTCCCCCAGAAACGCAACAAAAACAAAAACAAAAAAAAGGCAAAACATTTTTATGTTTAATTTGATGTTATTGAAATATTTGATGTGGCATAACTCTTGGGCCGTTTGCCGCCGTGTTCACCCTGCCGCGTAGCCGCGATTCTGGTTCGGGCGAAATCCGCAGGATCGGGGGCGTCATTATTTCTTTTTCATTGGAATCGGGAGTGACGCTCGATTGAGCTTTATAGTTGCACTACAAATATGGCAGCTCGGCAGCTCGGCGGCCCGGCAGCTCGGCAGCAAAATGTTTATATAATTAATTATGAGAAATTTTCCCCCAAGATTCCATATCGCTTTGTGGCTTTCGCACTGCGCCGTAAACTACATACTCCGGCTTCGGTGGAGTCCCTCCCCCTCCTCCCTCTCCACTAAATAATTAACTTCCATAACTAAGAACGCGGCTGCGATAGTAGGCATGGGAACAGCGTGTGCGATCTCTCATCTTTGACCCTTTCCAGATGGGTTGGTGGTTACTTTTTCGGCAGGGATGCCAGGGACGCCAGGGATCCGGGAAGGGTTGTTCCCGGATTGGCTTTGGTTTTCCGCCACGCCACGCCACGCCACGCCGGACCTGGACCTGGGCCGGGGCCAGTTTGTCAATTGTCGGGCCTGTTTCGCTATAATTTATCAGTTGGTATGCAAATGAGTTTGATTTATTCAATGAGCTGAGCACAATTCCAATTTTTTATATTTTTTTTTGTGATACTACGGGAGGAGAAACGGAGGCCCTTTGCATCCATTTTTTGTGGACAGCTGGGATTACATTCCCCGGTTTTTTGGCCTTTTTTTGCCTCGGATTTTTGTTTTTGCATTTTCTTCTAGCATGCCACAAAACGCTGCGCCTCATTGCCAGGCAACAGACGCAGAAGCAGGACGCGCGGAGGGGATGGGAGAAACTAAAATATATCTACGGCATATGCACAGATCCCTCCCGATCCCGGATCCCAGATCCCGGTTCCCGGTTCCCGGTTGCCGGGTAAAATAAAAACACATTTATGCGTTTTATCTGCGCTGTGCGGCTGTGTGGCTGTGTGGCTGCCTGCCTGCCTGCCCCACTCAATCATAAAGCATTGGCAGGCGTAAATCAAATCAAGTAGCAACCGCCGCGGTTGCAGTTGCAGTTGCACCAAAGCAGTTTTCGGGAGGGCAAGGGCAACGGCAACGGCAGCGGCAGCGGCAACGGCAGCGGCAAGGGGCATGCTTGTGTGGTGCATGTTGCACGCACAGACAATGATTAAGTAGGCAAAATATACTTATCCAGTCTTCAGTCTCTCCAGTCTCTTCAGTCTCTTTAGTTTCTACAGTTTCTACAGTCTCCCGTTTTGGGCCCTTTTTTATGCTTTTAATTATTGCCACCGTACGGTGGCTGACAAAAGTCTGCGGCCAGGCAGCCAGGCAGCCAGGCAGCGCCAGTGACAAACAATGCACACATGTGGCTGCCTCTTTCTATATTTTTAGATACTTTTTTGTCCCTTACTATGCCACTAAACTTGCCCCACTGATCCGAGGGGTGTTTCCGATCCGTTCAAGGGTTCAAAAAATCTCGAAAATCCCAAAAATCTGAAAACTTGATTTCTTTGGAAAACTTGTTTCCATCTCTATTGATTTTTTTGTTGTTTTTTTGTTGCACTGAGCGCATATCATTTGCATCTTTCCCGGGAAATGCAACTTCAACGATTGATAGAATAGCCCACACAGGGCAGGGGGATGGGGCAGGGATGGGAACTCAAGAGTTCGATTTTCAGATCTGTTGAACTTGATATGGGGATATGGGCTATACGCCTACATGCCTACATGCTACCAAAGATCTTCTCATCAACAAGCGATTTGTTTCTCACACCCAGCCACTGTTCTTCTGGCAGCTTCTTCCCAAACGCCAGAACTGAGCAGAAGAATCGTCTGCTGCTGACAATGCTTTTTCAAGTCCCAACATATGAATTATTATATAGATCGACTGCAAATGTACAGCGCAGCGCAGCGATCGGATGGGGACACTAAGAGGAACCCACTCCCCTCCACTCCCCTCCTTAATGCCCGTGGCTACGGCTACTTGAGATATTTGTTGGTGCTTGTGTTCCACTAAATACTTTGTCTGTTTAGAGACACACACACGCACTTTCTCACAATCAATGCGATCAATCGTGCTTCAATTCTTTCAAAAAGAAAAAGAAAGAAACGAAAGAACGGGCGGAAATCTTTTGTGTTGTGTCTTCAAGCCTCAAGTGGCTGCCAGTTCATGTTCTTGTATTATTAGCTAGTTTAGTTTTTTAGTTTTTTTCCCTATTTTGGGAGGAGGGGGCGGTGGGGGAGGTCTCCGCGAGGGGGAGTGGACCCCGGAACCCAACAAGTGGCCGCTGAACGGCTGCTAAGTAGCTCAGATAATGGCAGCCCCTTGCATAATCGGGTGTCAATTATACACACAAAAAAAAGCAGCTGCTGAAGATATTAGAGGACGTTATGGGCGTAAATATTATTAAATATTGATGGCTCCGGAAGAGGCAGTTTTTTAATGTATGTACATGTGTGGATGTGTTCCTCCCCCAGGATAGCGCGGACGTCTTCATTTATTAATTTATGGGCTTCTGGCCGCAGGCGTTGTTGGGAAATTTTTGGAAATTCGAGGAAAACCAAATGGGGGGGAAGGAAAACTCAACTGGCGACTGCATGGGGGGGGGGGGGTGGAAAATGTTGTTCCCCGGCCGCGAATCGCGATGATCTCAGTTGTGCAGCATTCTGCGGAGACTGTAGACTGTAGACTGTAGAGTGTCTACTGCAGAGCCGAAAACAACAAAGAATTAGTGCAGCCACGCATATATGTATGTGGAAAGGCATAAAATCAAATTGCACTTGTTGGCAGCCATCGTCACGGGCTAATAAAAAGTTTTCGCTGCCTTTCTGCTGCCATATCGAACGACATAAAAACTGATCGACAACGACAAATATATGTATGTATGTAGAAACGAACGTTGGGGAAGGATGGGGCAACCCCCCTCCTAAAAAAAAAAAGCAGAAAAATAATGTCCACTATGGTTTGAGTTTTTCTGGGATCGGAATGGGGAGTGGGGAGTCGGGGGGGGAATCATTGGGGCCTCTCTCGCCTGCTGGTGTTGTTGTAAATTTTAATGATCTGTCATTTCGATTTATTTTATTTTCAACCGAAGCCCCGAATGAGACAGCTACAGATACATATTAAGCTACAGATACAAAGATACTCGGATACTCAGATACACAGATACACAGATACGGGGCGGGAGACAAAAGCGATACAAAGACTGACTGATCGAGCGGCGATCGCACGTCAGCTGCATATTAAATTAAAAGGTATTATATTGTACTAAATATATATATATTGTATATTTGTTTTTATACTCTGGCTCTCCCATAGCAGAGTCCCCCCTTTGTTCTGGTGTGGTGGGGCTGCCCATTTCCATGGGACATGACGATGTGATCTGCTCCGGTCGCGACTTTGATAAAAATATCTATCCACACATCGATAGAATTTGAATTTGAATTTGAATTTTTCAGTTTCAGTTTCGGTTTCGGATTCGGTTTCTGGTAGCCCCCATATTGGCATAGTTTCCGCGTCAAACTGGGGGCGGGGGTAGGGGGTAGGGGCACTGCAGGCACACATATAAAGATTTGATTTGATGGGAACTAGAGCGCAGTGCAGGCTTTGTTCTTTGCCAGAGGAGGGCCGTCTACATAGTTCACATGTCGCTACGTTTCGGTACGGTATTTTTCCCTTTAATTTATTTGCCTTTTATTTGTTTCTGTTGATTTCACAACATTTCGATTGTCAAGCGGTGCGGATTTAATATTTAATTGGCTTTCACAAAAACCGACGATTTATTGAAAATCTCCGCCACCGCCACCAAAAAATGGAAAGAAAGAAAAAACCACAAAATAAAAATACTTAAGAAAGCAGAGTTTGTCACAAAAATTGTATAGCAACGTGCACCGAAAGAAATCCATTAATCCATTAAGTCCCACAAATATTAATATCAAAACCCATTAAAAAACTTGTCAAAATAGTTCTCTAGGTGTACCACAAAGACTGCGTAGACTCCTCGTCCCAGACAGAGGATATCAGTTGTGACAATTTATGGTGATTGCCAATACCGTGGGGCGCGTGGGCGTGGGGCCTTTGTTGTGTTTCGGGGATTACTTTGCCACTGTTAATTTGTTAAAATTTATTTCAAATAGTTCTGGCGTTTTCTTTCCTTTATACATATGTACATGTGTAGAAGTATGTATATTTTTTCGGGCTGCCAATGTATCCCCATCCGAGCATCCGTGTATCTGGGCGAATCGTAAATATTTAAGAGGTCATAAAAGCCTCCGACCCGCCGACCGCCGACCCGCCGACCTTCCCATCGCCCCCGCCCCTCTCATAATTGGCAAGCACTGATAAGCGGTGTTCACATATATTCGCCTTAATTATGATATAATGTCCATGGGTGGGGACACCATCCCCCGACTTAATTGTCCAACGTTTTTGGCATTAGTTTTCCGACTACAGGCAACAAGCTACAGTCTCCCAACTCCCGACTCCCGACTCCCGGATCGAGGGTAGATTTCTATTGAATCCGGACGGGCTAGGGCTAGTTGTTTGGCTGTAAAGCGTTTATGAAGTCATAATTTCTGTCATATCATTGCCCACTTTTGGCCCAGATCGGCGGCTCATGATAAGCCCGGCTTCGGTGTGGCAAGCAAGCCACTACCCGGGCCGGCCCATCAGTCTTGAGTGGCTCTGCCGAAGACCCTTCGAGTGTTTAATTTGATTTCGGATTCGGATTTCGTCCGAATCAATTCTTGTTTGCTTAGGCTTTAGTTTTTCCAACTATATAGTAGTCGTTATAGTATGTCGTTAACCCCGCGTAGATGTATGCCAATATCTACGCACAGGCGGCAAGGGGTGCCTGGGCCAAAACTATGCCAAAAACTTTCAAGGACACATGCATTGCACAATGGCTGGCTGGCTGGCTGGATGGTTGGATGGCTGGATGGCTGGATGGCTGATGGCCAGGGGTGAGTGGGGTGCGGTGACGTTGGAACCATGCGTTTGCGGCATTTTCGAGACACACATGCAGCCAGCCAGCCTGCCAACCAACCACCCCCACCCACCCGCGCCGCAAAACGTGCGTAATTAAAAGTGTTTGAGTGTGCGGGCAACTACAGTGCTCCCCGCTTAAGATGGACCTGCTCACTCACCTTAAAGCAGAAACAACCATGGCCTTGCTCTTGTATAAGTCTTTCCGGGAGAATCGTCTTCGAACTCTTGCCAACGCTGCAAAGAAAGTGAAACAAAAAGGCATATTAATCTTCCAAAAGCTAAAAAAAATAAAAAACATAGATATACTCGATTTTGAACTTGATTTGTTACTATTTTCATAGACCGTTTATCCCTTTTACTCGCATGCACGATCGTGGGCCAAGTTGAAGGAATTTAGTGCCACAACTGTTGCTCCTTCGCTTTAAAGTTGTCTGGGTGCCTTTTGGAAGTAGGCTCAACAGCTCACTCCCACACACACATCCTGCCATATTGAAGCTCAAGGACGTGGTCTAAGTTTAAGACAGCAAAATAGGAGAAAATGGTGAAAAAATAGCACAGCCCGCAAACAAACAACAGCACTAATACAAAGCCAAAAGTGCCTTGTCTCTTGCCTTGTCAGGACCCCGACTCTAACACCCCCAGCTCCTTTGCTCCTTCGTCTTTTGCTCGGCTCTCTTTGCTTCTTGCTACTAATTTTGCTACTTTTTCAGCCAGCAGAGAGGGTGGTGGGACCCCCTCTCTCTCGCTCCCTAGTAGGGCTAGGTGTACGACTGTGAGCTTCAATTACTTCAAGGCGCCTTGTACTAGGCTATGTTTTTTTTTTTTTTTTTCGTTTTGGGTGGCGGCAGAGGCAGAGGCAGAGGCAGAGCCAGCGACAACGACAACGACTACGGCAACGTTTTCCTTTAAACTTAATTTCTTCTGGTAGTTTTTCGCCAGCTGGCGACGTCGGCGCTGTCGGCCTGCTTAGAATTTTCGTTATTCGGTATTGTTTTGTTGTCTGAGGTTAGTTTTCACTGCCGACGTCGCCTTCGCCTTCGCCGTCATCATCATCATCATCATCGTTTGCCTCTTGGCACATTTTCCCCTCTGCCACTGTGTGTGTGTGTGTGTGTGTGTGTTAGCCTTTTACTGTTGGCTTTAATTAGAACATTTCACGAGTTGCCATTTTGCCATTTTGGCTGGCTTCGGGCTGGCGCTGGCAACAGTTGGGCGGCTTTAAGTTCAGGCGACCAAGACGACCGAAGTGAATCCACAAGTAATCAAAAATATTCAAGAAGCCCCGCCCCCTCAGTGCCCCAAGGCACTCGAACTGCGATTGTTGTTATCGATAATTAATGCGAATCCGGTTTCCCCTTTGCTCTTCTCTTTGCAGGTATGTGAACCTTGGCTTTATCGGCTGACCCCAAACCCGAGCCCGATTATTCCGTAAGCGGGCTGGCTTTCGATAAGTAGTAAGTAAGTTATCGACGGCAATACCAAGTGGGCGGCCATGCTTGCTTCTGGGGGGGGACTTTACTTTGAGGAGGCACTTATCGCACATATGTTGGGCATTCCCCCCTCTCCCCTTTTCCATATTTCCATACATACATATGTATATGCGTATCCCCCCTCGTTCCGGGGCGGATCTCATTGAATTCGTCGCACACCCCAAGCACACACAACAGATATTATATGATATATGGGCAGATCGGAGCACACCTTTCCCGAAGCAAGAAGGGCCTGCGGCTCTCAAGGAAACAGCCCGAAAATAGACCGCCAAGCGGAGCCTTTAATTGGGAGGAAGTCATTGGATCACATATTTCATTGTTGGAAGAAACATAAGTCTGCATTTTGATTTATATGCACGCCCGCGCGACTATCTCCGTTCTCCGCTCTCCGTTCTCCGCTCTCTGTTCTCCGTTCTTCTGTGCCGTGCACTCCTTTTTGTCGATTTTGGTTTCGTTTTTTATGCAAATAGCGAACCAGACTGGGGAAAAATCGAATTAAGTGCGATCCCTGAGATCCCCAGTCCCGTATGTTCAATTTTAATTTGGATTTCCGCTGAACGAGGGTGGGGAGGGGAGGCAAACAGGAGGCACTAATAAATCTATAAAGTGGCAAACGCAAGTACACGCATTATTACTTTGATTTTTTATGACGGAAGACAGGAAGCGGCTACAAGCGGCTCTATCTCTCTGGTGGCTCTGCTGGATGCGTGGAGTAGAACAATAAAATGTGGCTGTGGCCCGCTTCTGTTTCGACTTTTGTTTCATTGCTGATTGCCTTTGATTTTCGTTGAGCTCAGCTTGGCTTGGCTTTGCTTTCAATTTATTTTTGGAGCGACTTCCGTTTGTTCTACAAATGAGACGGACTTGGACCGGACCGGACCGGAGCACTGGCCCAGTCCCAGGCCAAGTCAAATCGAATTCAATTAAGTGTCTTTCCGCCGCCAACGTCCGGCGTGGATCTCCAGACTCCAACTACGGACTGCGGACGGCGGACTGCGGACGGCGGACTGCGGACGGCGGACTCTGATTTACCAGTTAAACGCAACACTTTTTCTGCCCATGCGCTGCCCATGCCATGGCCCGGCCAATTGATCATACTAATGATTATTATCAGGCCCCCCGGACTATCCCCAATCCCAAAAGCATTCGGAAACCGAAACCGAAACCGAAACCAAAACCAAACTCTGACTGATAATTGAAGTCAACTTGGCGGAGAGCTTAGACTCATTGTAAGATTGTTTAACTACCGGATGTTTTAAGCGTCTAGCTTGGCTTTGTGTTTTTTTCTTTGGCCTTTTTTTTTTCTTTTCAAATCGAAGCTCCAATCATGCCATGTCTGATAGTTATTGCCTCGCATGTGGGCTCTGTTTCCGCCCCATGGAAGCGATCGAATGCTCCAGTAGAAGCTTTGTGTCCTAGCATTTGCAGTTATTATTGATGAACTCCAGGGTCGCCACCCCAAGTGCAGGGGGGCCTGGAGGACGATCAAATAGGAGCCATCAAATAGCGCTGGCAGAGGCCAATTTATTGCCATGTACTAGAGCCAGGCTCTACCCAGCTCCGTTCCAGCTCTACTCCCGGTACATATGTATGTATGTGTATGTAATGGCTATGTATGGATTGCTATTGCCCGTCCTTATACATAAATTTGTATATATATTGTAGAAAATGGCAAAAATCCTGCGCGCGCTCAAAAAGAAATAAATTCCCTTATTTTCCTTTCTTTCTTTTCTTTTGCCATTTCTTCTTGTATGCCGCGATTGCTTCTGCTTCTTCATCCACTTGGTTTTTTTTTCTTTCCTCCTACTTCTATTCCCCCCCCTCATTTTTTTTCGTACATATATACAATATTTTCCTCCCGATTTTCATTTCTGCTAACGCGCTCACACACACAGACACACACACACACACAGATAAAGAGAAAGAGAGAGAGCGAGTGGAACTCCTAGTGCCTCCTCCACAAGTCCTCCCAATCCTCCCAATCCTGCCATCCTCCCATTTTTCTTCCTGTCTTTTCTTTCGCTTCGAGCAGCTCCTCTCTTTTATTTCATTTCATTTCATTTTTTTTGCCCCCGACTCCTGCTCCTGCTCCGACTCTCTTCCTTTTACACATATCGGGAAATATCCTTGAATCGGAATGCACGGCACACGGCTCCTCCTTGAACCCCCCCAAAAAGCTGACTGGCAATCATCCCTACCCGACCGACACACAAAAATCTATACACGTCAAAAAGAAAGAAAGAAAGAAAGAAAGAAAACGAAACCCGAAAGTGAAGATGAAATGAAATAAAGCAAAGAGGCAAGGAGGAGTCGCAGCAGCAGCACCACCAGCGTTGGGTGGTTTGGTCTGGAGATGAATACAAAAACAACACAAAAAAATCCCAGAGAAGGTCCTGGGCAGAAAAAAATGAAGAGGAGAGGAGAAGAGAAGAGGAAACGGTAGGGAGCGCATAAAAATTGGCAGCAGTTTGGGGCAGACAGCTTCGCAGACAAGTAAACTTTTTTATGCCATTCCCACACACAGAGTTCGTCTGTCAGTGAGTCCCTCCGACACTCACACAGTGGCAGCTCCAACAGGATACACCAGGATCCCAATACACAGACAGCAGGCAGCGAACTCTGGGCTAAAGCTAAAGCTGCCATCGTCTCGGCCAAAACGACAAATGTGAAAGGACATTGTCGTCGTCGTCGTCGTCGTAGTCGGAGTCGGAGTCGGAGTCGTCGTCATCATCGTTTGTAGTCCTCGGTGGAGGGTCCTTCCTTCGAGCCATCCTGCCCGCTTCCCCTGCCCACACTCGTTATTACGCCAAGTACGAAGGGCGAAGGACGAAGGACGAAGGACGAAGGACGATGCCTGCAATGAGTCTCCTCTTCTCGTCCATGTTCATGTCCATTCTGTTCAGTTCAGTTCAGTTCAGTTGTGAGTGCGTCGACACTGACTCCCGAAACCGCCACCCCGAGCCCCACCTCTAGGCCCCCCTGCAGACCAACCCACAGGACCCTCTCCCCCAGGACCTTGCGGGTATCCCGAGGCAGTCTCTGGGCTCCATCGGGGGATGGGTCGGTCTCTCAGTACAACGCCTTCTTTTTGTATTGGCAGACTTCGTTTATGGCGATGCGGATAAAAGAGGGATTTGTCTCTCGTGTGTTCGCCTGGCAATCGGAAACCAATCGGAATCGGAATCGGAATCGGTAATCGGATGTCTTGGGAGGAAAGCCCCAAGCCTGGCCCTCTTAATATCCTAGAAAGGAGGAGCATCGCAAACAATACCTCGAATAAGGATTCAAAAGCAAAGGACTCTTACTGCGATCCCCAGTAGCTGATCCTGGAGGAATCCCGAACTAACGGCCCAGCCCTTTCGTAGCACACCCCACTTGGGTCCTGTCCCATGTCCTGTTTCCCCAACAAATCGCCTCCCCACTAACAACAACAAGTGGCGAATATACATATGCGGCATATATTAATGCACATGTGGTTGTGTGAACGAGAACCGAAGCGAGTCCTTTCACATCCACTTTACGTTCCAAGCTATTTTTTTGCTTTGGCCCCGAATGTCCTTGCATGGGTGTTTGGGTGTTTGGGTGTTTTGGGTCGGTATGTGTTTCTGGGAGGGATCTATGTACGAGAGGCATTCCCCCCATTTTCGTATGTTTCGTTTCGATTCGTTTGGCTCGGTATTTATCGACCAATGATATTGGAAATATGTCAGAGATGCGCACAAGGATCCGGCAGTTGCTGCGCTTGGTCCTCCCAATTTCGGTTTCGTAGGGCGGGGAAATAGTGAGATAGTGCATCGATTCGAGGGATGCCTTGGCCGAGAAACGTACGATTTTTATATTCGCTCGAGAAGGTCCCTTTTAATCAAACTAATCAATCCCCCACCACCATCCCCGTGTCCGCCATTTTCCCATTTCCCAGTTTCTTGTTTTTTTCGCTCCCTCCAGTTTTTTTTTGGCCTCGTCCAATCCGCCTGTCGTGCCATTTTGATTGGAAAATCGTACGCATTGGAAATTTTTGCCATTGGCCAAGAGTTCGATACACACACACACACACACAGACGCACACACAGAGCTGGCAGCAGCGCTGCCGCGGCTGGCGTCGCTGCCGGGGGTTGGATGTTATGGAAAATCAATCAGCACCAGAACCAAATAAAAAAACTCTGCCGTGTCGGTGTCGGTCGAATAAAAAAGGAGGCAGCAATAGCAATAGCAATAAAAATAAAGAAAAAAACACTCAAGCCGCGACGGCGCTCTTGGCCAAGAGAGTTCTCTGTCGCTCGCTATCTCAGGCCGTCTCTCTCTAGTGCAGCTACAAGTTTTGGCCAAGAAACTGCAACGGCAACAGCAATTATTTATTTGGATTTTTGCTTAATTTTTTCAAGGGAGAGCTAACAGGAGCGTGGAGAGCGCGAGCTCCAAGCTAGGCGCTGCACAAGCCCCACAAAGCACTCAAAATAGGGCTCAATACTCAACGGGCCATTGAGTGGAAGTGTCAGGGAAAGAGAGAAAGTGGGCGAAAGAGAGAGCGCCTGCTCGCATCAGAGTCCCCTGAGCGAGCTAGCGAGCCGTTGCCGTTGCCGTTGCAGCTGATAAGGCACACACACACGTCCATACATAGATACGTAGAGGTAGCCGTACTTTTGGTTCAATGTGTGTTCGATAACCCAGAGCAAATGAATGAAAAGCAGCAGCGTCGGCGCTGACGTCGCCGTCGCCGTCGCAGTCGACCGCAGCTGCGCCGCCAGCAGAGCCCAGTGGCTGCGACAGAGGGGTGGGGCGCGCTGCAGTCGAGGGGTCTCTCTTCCACTCACATACGAATGCGAGTGTGCGGACATCGACTGCGTCGCCGTCATCATGAACATCATATATAGATAGATTTTTAACAAACCTGATTGGATGTTATTGACTAGCGCACACACAAACACATACACACACACACACACTCGCCGCCACTCGTATTCGTTCGCTCTGGCCGACTGGTTTCCACACACTCACACATCGAAGGGGCTATCGACAGGCGAGCCGAAAAGGTGGAGGGGCCAATGGACAGACTGCACCACCAACCACTCGCCCGGCTCACCCGCTCAACCACTCACGAGGGCGATAGCGTACGATTCCAATCCGAGCGCTGTGATGTGAAGGCAATGGCGATGAGGCGATGTGGCGATGGCGATACGATCTCGCATGACTGTCCCGTGATTCACGATCGATATCTGGCTGATAGGCGATGGTGAATCACCCACCGTCTTCCCCTTCGCCAAGTATCGCCAGATCGTTCTGATCGTGTCATAGAGTCCAAATTGCAACCGTAAACCATTCCCTACTCTTAATAGACTTGCATTTATTTTTATTGCACTTTTTTTTGCATTCTGCTGTCATAGGAGTGTTCCCAAAACTTCCCTCCAGAAAAGCCCCGGTGGAAGCCGAGTTCCTTGAGGTCAATACCGCAATACCAAGGCCCTTTGGCCCCCAAACCGTCTATGTACACACGTATAGGGGGTGCGAGTGTGTGTGTGTGCGGTGGAAACCAATCACAAGTGGGCCCCCGAAAGGCGTTGCCAATATGTATTGAAAGCAATCTATATAAAGCACACACCGACGTGGAAACGGAGGGTGTCTCTCTGTGTGTGTGTGTGTGTGTGTGTGTTTATGTGTTTATGTGCGAAAGGTTAACAGCTTTTCGTTGACGCCGACAGCGCAGCCAGCACCGGCACCAGCACCCACCACCCACCACCCCCCACCCACAGACTGCTGCCCTTTTTTCAGTTCTTTTCCTTTGCTCCCTACACGCCCATACGCCCCAGACCACCCACACGCCCACTCGTGCGTTTCTGGATTCGTCCAATCGAATTCAATTGACGCACAAATTTTTATGTACGGAAAAAAGGAAGGCGATGGGAAAAAAGGAGAGTAAAGTGCTCCTTTTCAGTCACCCTCCCTTGCCAATATAGGTACGTATGTATGTGTGCGACTTCCAATCACCCAAAAACCAACCCCCCAACAAATTTTACCCCCAGCCCCCTCCCCCGTAAAACGCCAAAGGAAAAAAACCGAACCGAACCGAACCGAAACTGAAACCAATCCAATTTGGTATTGCCCCCCGTATGGGATCCTTTTTTTCTCTCAGCTTTCCTCCTTTGGGAAATCGCACCCCACCAGCCCCCACCTTCACATGGGCACCTCTCTTTCGCTCATGGGCACGCCGTCCCTTTCTGTCTTGGCACCCGACCCGAACCGAAAACCGAAGCTTCAGGAAAAAAAGGAAAACAGAGGAAAATAACATAACAAGGACCCCCCAGTAAAAATGAGAAAAATGAGTGGGAAAAAAGCATGGGTGGGGATGGGGATGGGGATGGGGGTCCCTCCACCAGACAGCAATAAAACAGAGTGATGACTAGGCGGCGGGGGAGGAAGGAGGTGTGGGGGTCGGGGTGAGAAAAAAAGAATTTACAAGACACTTTCACTCGACTCAATGCCGAAGAACATCTCGTTGAAACCTTAAAGCTGTCCAAGGAATATTGTCAACCGCCCGCCGGAGAGTCCCAGAATGGGGAGTGAGAGAAAGCACGAGCGAGAGAGAGAGCCAACGAGTGTAATTCCTATTTTAGGGTGGTTAAAAAAAAAACCAAAAAAAATATGAAGCCGGAACGTGGCGGAGAAAGAGGAGCGGAATACATACGAACATCGATTTCGATTGGGAAGCCATCAACAGCTTGCGGCCCAAATGGGAGGCTGACCACCCCACCCCAGGCCACCCCCTGGCCGGGCGGGAGGGAGCACTGGCTTCGTTTTCGGTTCGGGCTCCTTTTCGTATTGCTGTCGATGGCGATGTCGCTCTCTCAGCGCCCTTAAACCAGAACCGAAGTTTTTTTCAGTTCTGCCCCCCCCCCTCCACCCACGCCTCTGGGTGCGTGTGGGGGCTAAGGGATGGAGGTGCTTTTTTTCCCATTCGTTTTGGGGCATTGAATTGGGGGTGGGGATTGGGTGTGGAAGGTTGACAAGTTCCAAGGGAGCCGACCAACCAGGCGCCCGGTGGAGGGGTGGGGGTAGGGGTGGGGTCTGCCGTCGATATATTATGTACATGTGTAGAGGGGGAGAAAGGCAAGGGAAAAAAATACAACAAATTCAGCAAGGCAGCAAGGATAAGGATAAAGGAAAAGCATTGCCCCAAGTAGTAGCAGTGGCAGGAATGTAATCAAGTGCACACATATACATACAGCCACAGATACAGATACAGAGACAGATACAGATACAGATACAAATACAGATATTTAAGAGCCACAGATACATTGGGGGGATGGGGGAGGAGGATTGTGTTTTCGAGAGCGCTCGACTGTATAAAAATAGTAGCACGCTTTTAGGTGCTAAGCAGCGCACTCAGCCAGGGGAGGAGGGGGTGGCAGGACAGGAAGGATAGCCGTGTACAGGTGTGTGTGTGTGTGTGTGCTATTTATGTCATTATTGAATATGCGTTTGAGGCGCAGCCAACCCAAATCTGGCCAGCTTAGACATGTGTATCTGTGTATCTTACGGATACAGCTTCCCTATTCAGCTTATATACTCACACACACACACACATCCATATCCTTGTGGCGTGCGTTTTTATGCTTATTCGATTTTATTCGAGTGCTGCCACACACACACTCATACACTCATAGAGAGGCGACAGAGAGACAGATACATTTGCCGGAGCATCAGGATTTGCTGGAAATCCCGTAGCTTCCATTGCTCCTGCTCCTGCCCCAGCTCCTGCTCCTGCCCCAGCTCCTGCTCCGACTCCGATTTCTTTTCACTTGGCAGATTTTTCCCCCTACCCCCACACTGCCACCCCATCTCCATCGTTTCCTTCATTTCTTTTCGTTTCGTTTCGTTTCGTTTTATTTGATTTCAGTCTTTTTTTCCGCTCTTTGGTTGATTTTCCTTCTGGTGCTCCGCCCCGTTTTTATTGTAGGGATTCCAGCTAGCACATACATATATGCTCAATGTATATACATATGTACATAGATGGATGGTATTCCTGCAATATGTATTCATATATATACATACAGTCCCTGATTGCGCGGATAGATATATAGCATTCGGCTCTGCCCTGCCCTACCCTGCCCTGCCGGGCTTTCCGCGTTAGGAATATTGTATTACCGATATTGGGCAATGGTCGGGGCGCAAATCTCCAAAGTGGATCTCGAAAGTAGCTCAAGGTCCCCCTCCGCTTCTGACGCCGTGTGACGCCAATTGCCACACAGCCAAGATCCAGCCACTGGCTATGTGATCCCCATAGCCGGCCGATTTCTTACAAATCATTATATGATCTCGCACACAGCCCTACCATAAATCTTTCAACATGTTTAGCCAACAACTAAACAATTTATGACGATTGTCTCCGTAGTCGTCGTCGTCGTCGTCGCCATGCCAGTGGATGTCTGTATATGTACATATATTGGAGTGGGCTAGTGGTGGTAGGTGGTAGGTGGTAGGTGGTATAAGGCCCTCCGATTAACTGATATCATGGCTATATCTCGTGCCCGTCAGCCAGATAGGACTGCCACTTATCTGTCACCCTCGTCGTCATTTTTTTGCAATTTTATTTATACACGTATTTGTTTGTCCACTAAGGCGACTAGATATATACCCGAGTATATACATAGATGCACTACATACATATGTATATGGCAGAGATAAGCGATCTTATCGGGAAGCGTATGGCCAATAGACGAAGCTCCTCCAGCTCCAGCTCCAGCGCCAGCTCCAGGGATTACGTCTCTATACAAATATGGCAGCTATACGTCTTGATATCTTGGGTCCACATTCGACCCCATTGTGCTCCTATCTTTGGGTGGTTGGCTGGCTATGTGTCTTTGGAAATATTTGAGCATTGCCACATACGCGTTTCGACTTTCTGAGAATGTATATGGTCTTTATAACACCTGATCCTCAGTCGCCTAGCCTCCTAGCCCCTCTGCTCCCATCCTATCCAATCCTATCCAGCGTTTTTACGGCCGCTGGGCAACAAATAAAATTGATAAAACCAAAAAACACGCTACAGGAATTTCATTTTATAATTATGATGATGATGTATTTGTTTAGAAATCGTTGCTGCTCCTCACACAGATATGGCACACAGATACACAGATACAGCTTCAGTAGCTGCCTTGTGATTATTTTATTTCTTCGTTCTTTTCGTTAATTCTTTTTTTTTTTTTTTTTTTTTTTTTTAGTTGGTTGGGTGGGGGGTGGGGGGGGGTTGGTAGCTTTAGATTTGATTTTGTTATTTTGTCCGTTTATCACAAAATGCTGCGGCCATTGCGTGTTTGCTTGTATTTGCTTCCCAACACACACACACACACACACACACACACACACACACATTGTATATGAGTACGCACGGGTATGGGTCGTTGAAGTTTTTTCGCGCTCCGAATATTTCGTCCAGTGATTATCTACATCAGTTGTTAATTGCTATTTGACGCGTTATATCGGCTACCGACGTATTCCATCCAGCTCCTTGCCAACCATAGCCTCGATTGGTCGTCACTCCTTTTCCGGGCTTTCTAGTTTTTTTCTCAGTGCAATTTGTGGCCAAATACTTAAAGTATAGGCGATCGGAAGAATTTAATGTAAGACCCAAGCCCGGCCAGGTGAATAATTCCGTGACTAAATCCATTTCCTGTCTTTTTTATCTTTCCAGGTAATTATTGCATCCCCCTGCCCTGGGGCCTTGGGACCAGTAAGTTTTATTCAATTTCTTGACGTTTGTCGCGACCGGACTTTTATCCAAGTGATGAGTACACTGAGAGAATACAGAGTAAGGGGCCTTCCTTTCAGTCACTCCTTTTTTGTGTTCTTCTTGTGTGCTGCTGCCTTTGAGCCGCGTTGCGTTTCATTCATTTGCGTTTCATTCATGTGGCGACTGCTCATGTGCTCCCGCCCCCAGCCGCATGCAACAACAATCCTTGCAGCAAAATATGTCAAAACTTGTCTCGTCTGTCTGCCATTAGCGACTACAGCAACTACAGCAACTACAGCAACTAGAGGCAGCGGCAGCCACAACAATACGCCCACGAACACGATGATGCTTATTACGGGATGCGATGATAATCATCATCATCGTCATCATTATGCCGCATAAGGGGTATCTCCTCTCCCCTCCCCTCTGCTCCCACAACTCCCCGTTTTCGGGGCCCCACACTTTTCAAGGCTAACAAAAAGGCAGCCGGGCCGGGCCGGGCCGGGCCGGGCCGGGCTTCGCCTTAAATGTAATTTATGTGCCAGGCTACAATAGAGCGATCCTTATCCCCGAAGAGTTAGCACACGACTTGATTGCAGCTACTGTGCTGGCGACTCGGCGACTCGGCAACTCGGCGGCCCATTCAGAGCGGAGCATCGAAAAAAAAGAGATTCAAACCTTTTTATTATTGAACGCCCCCGGAGGAAAGTATGTCGCGTTCATTAAATGCAAATTTCAATTATTTGCACAAATCAGGCGCACAAAATCTGCCATAAAGCCACGACGTCTTCGTCTTCGTCTTCGTCTTCGTCGGCGACGCATTATTATCGAGAACCCCTCCCCGCCCCAGTCCCGCCCCGTCCAGCTCTGGAACCCTCAACTCCCCCGCAGCAAAAATATTATGTTCGAATTTTCTGCGGCTCTGCTCGATTCGGTTTTTTTTTTTATCGGAGCAAACAGGAAGAGCCATAATATAATTTATTGTATTAATGTTGTCCCGCATGCCAGCATCGTCATCATCCCGATCGCGGACGATCATCAGCGTGGTCGGCTCAATGGTTTGCCCGTTTCATTGATACCTCGCCGAATACATATGTACATACATATGTATGTATGTATGTAGGCCCTTTGTATTATTATTAATTTAAACATAAACATGGATTTCCTGTTTGGCCTTGTCAATATGCAAAGCCCGAAAGAGGAATCGAAAAGCGAAATAAAACCGAGCTCTGCTCTGAGTGATTCTTTGTTTTCTCCAAAAAAGCGACAACAAAATCCAACATTCGATCGAATTTCACATTCGTCTGGAGGAAATTAAATTAAGAGCCCCCCTCCCCCCCCTGCCGGCCCTCTGGCTCATCGGATGCGTGGGAGTTTGATTTTGTGGGGCTTGGCATTGATTAAAAAAAGCTCAACTTAACCTTGAACTGACATTGTGGATCTCGGCCTGCCCCACAATGCCCCATCCACAAGCCGGGGGAAGGCGTATTTCGGAATATTCGCGCAACCTGCCCATGCCCCATGCCCCCTGCCCCTGCCTGTGCCGGTGTTGTTGACATTGCGTCGAGTTTGGCTTCTGGGGGGCTGGGACTCCCAGTGGCCACTGCAATTGACACAATTTCAGAGGGAGACAAGGCCGGCTGCTGGCACTCGCCTGGCATTGACCAAAAAGGCACTCCCCTCCACTCCCACCGCCACTCCCCCTCTGCGTTTGTGGGCGACACAGGACGAGCTAGTGTGTTGGGGATGGGGGTGGGGGTGGGGGTGTGTGTGTGAGTGTATCATTTTCACATCCAGCGGACACTGACACTGACGTACGGCCAGGACGAGGACGACGACACCAATACAGGGGCAGATACATACATATATGTACATACACTGGGGCGACCGCAGCATACACATGCAATTGATTTGTACTTTGGGGTCAGGAGCATACCAAACATGCCAACGCAGAATGCCGAGAGCAACAGTTTGTCGCAACGCCCCTCCCACACAGCCTCCGTCCGTGTGCGTAAAAACCGCAAACGCACACCCACCCAGGCCAGCCAGCCCACTCTTGGAATCCTGGAATCCACCTCCACTCCGCTCCGGCGCTGGCTTTATTTTTTTGTTGTCCGCGAATTTTCGCAGTTTAAAAATAAGCCAAGGATTATTGGGAGGCAGGAGGTGGAAGGCAGGAGCCATGCCCCCACACATGTATGAACTTTATTAATTGGGAAGAGTGGCCACCGCAAGTCACCAGTCACCAGATTGGCTCCGGCGGCTCTTGTTCTTCTCCGTCAATTAGCGAAAATCGAATTAATATTGTAATACTTTAATGAAATAATGCATGCAACCCAGCCAGACAGATCCCCGAGAGTGGCAGGAGAGGCGAGGGCGACGTTTATTTATGCGGAACGACAAGATGGGTCCTCCCCGCTCCTGGCTGCTGCCTCCTGCCTCCTGCCTCCTCCGTCTGGTGAATAATAAGCACGAAATGCACACAAAAAGGCCACCAAAAACTATTGCAAGTTGATAAAAATAAACGAGAGCCACACATTACTGAGAAATTGAGAAACTGAGAATTGGAGAAACTGGGAAATGGAGCAAGTGAATAGATTGGATAGACAGGGCCTCGCTCCTTTGTGGCAACTTTGCCAATTGTCAGGGCGGTGACACATGGATTCTGCCAGGGGGCAGAGGCGGAGGAGGGTGGGTGGTGGGGGGCTGCATGCCACAGAATATGGCAAGGTGTGGAAAATGTGCGTGTAGCAAAGGAATTGATATAAAATATGCTAATTGCCGTTGAGCTTGGAGAGCTGTCTCGACTAACTTGATTCTCCTTCGATTTCTTCCAAAGCATCCCCCTGGCCCCCTGTCCCCCTGGCCCCCTTGCCACCCTCCTTTGTTTTTGGCAACGAATTTGTGGCAAGACTGTCGCGTTCGTCTATTTATGAGAATTATTGGCAAAAATGCAAAACGGCAAACAATTGAAAATGCAATCAAGCGTTGGTCAAAATGCCGCCATTCCTGCCCCATTCTTTGTCCCTTCCTTGTCCCTCCCTTGCCCCCATAGGCAGCAGCAACAACAACAACAACAACAATAATAAACACATCATCATCATCAGCAACGCTGCCAATTAATCAAGAAATTCTTAAATAATTATTTGGCTATTTTTATAGTGCCACTAGCAGAGGGGCAGCCGGAGGGGTCCTCCCTAATGCATCCTCGCCGCCATAAGGACCAAAAAAATGCATCCAATTCCGGGGGGATGGGGGAGGAGGGAGAAGGGAGCTGGCAGACAGACGCTCTGGCTGACTGAGTGACTGGCACGACGACATCGTCTGTTCGAGTGTAAATTTGTTGTTGTCCCCCCTCCTCCTCCCCCTCCCCCACCCCCTGCGCGCCATCTCTCTCACTCTCTCTGGTGGAATACTTTGTAGTATATACTACATACATATACATAGTGGTTTTTGATGAACACACACACACACACACACACACACAGACACACACATCCGTGCACAGATGTCGGATATTTTATATGTGGCGGAAAGGAAAGGAAAGGAAAGGAAAGGAAAGGAAAGGAAAGGAAAGGAAAGCGTGCAGTTTTCGATTTTCATTTCATTTCTGTGATTTGCTGCCGTCCCGCTCTCGCATCTGGATGGCATTGTTTTTGTAAAAATAACAACCAGCGAGCCAGCCAGCCAGCCAGCCTGCCAGCCAGGACTCCCCGCCACCACCTCCCGGGCCAAGGCAACTCCTACAGTTGCTCCCTTTTTCCGAATTTCTATGAAGCATTGCAGTTAGATGAGCCGTTTAGTGACAGTCCAAGTCGCTGAGGGGGGTACAAAAGGCACAGGGGCCACAGGCGGAGAGTGACGGAGGGGGCAGTGCGAATCAGTGGCATCCATTTAAAAGTGTATCTGTATCTGTATCTGTATCTGTATCTGTATCTGTGTCTGCGGCGGACTCGGACTCGGACTCGGAGCGAGTGCATTGCCATCGCCATTTGCGGGTCGACTAATAATAATAAATATTTTTACAGAAATTAATTAACAGAGGCGGAGGCAGAGGCAGAGGCAGAGGCAGGGGCGGCGTGTGGAGGGAGCACAGAATAAATGGGATTTTGCATTGGAAGATTTTGGAACTTTTCGCCCTCTCTCTCTCTCTCTTCAAGATTCCTTTCAAATGGAAGCTTCTGTCCCGGACTACTCCTTGGGCAATTACTCAAATTCAAATTAAGTAGCACCACACACACACACACACTAAAGCACACATATTAACATATACACATGCACATGTGTGTCCCAGAAACCCCTGGCGGAGAATCCTTCTCAATCACCCTTTTCCGAAAATTCCAAAATGCCGCAACTTGTCTCGTTTTGTAAATAACAAATCAGGCATTTATAAATGATGTGAGCATAAAATTTTGGCGCCCCACCCATGAGGGTGGTGGGGAAGGATGCGCCACACCGTCTTCACCCTCTACACCCACCCACACACCCCACACCCACACCCCCCACTCGATACTAAGCTCGACTGGCAGGCACTTGAAACAAAAGCTAAAGGCAGAGCAACTCTTTGGCAGCTGACAAGCGCCGTTGTTTCACTTTCCCAGCAACAAAACAGTCCCCACCCGCCCACACCTCGTCCTTTTCAGCTTTTCCTCAGCTCCTTATTTCCTCCCCTTCTACCAGAAAGGACACGACGTCTTGCGCCGCTCCGCTCGTCTCGTCTCCTTCATACGTCTCTAATAAGACATGATTGTAATTAATTAAATTAATTCGTTTCGGTTTTAATACACGAAATGTTTTTCGATTTTGCCGGGACAGCGGCAAGGACAGCGACAGCGGCAAGGACCAAGGACCAAGGATCCAGAGACGCCCCTTTCTCGCCGGCACAAAAGGATTTGGCAAATGAAAGCGAAAGATTTCTGATTTACGTTCTCAAATATTTGTTTGTCACACACTCTCCAGGCTAAGCCAGCAAAAGGTGAACCTGCTCCCCGCTCTCCTCCCCCACGTCTTGCCTTTCCAACGATTTTCCAGCAGGATACTCCCCCTGCCCCACAGCACCCCGCCGCACACTCGAAACTATAAAACGTTGTCGATTTTGATTAGGCAAACTTGACAGGCAACTTTAGGGTTTCGTCGTTGCCATCGTCGTGGCTTTTCATTAAAAATGCCAACTGAGTTTTGTCTTTGGGGTTGCTTTAGTAGCATTGAAATTGGCGCAGGACCTCCTCGCCAGGACCCCTCCCCAGTGCCGCTCCAGTAACTAGGTTGCCTTGGTTTTTGGAGCCGGGCATAATGAATTGACATTGATTGGAAATTTTGATTGAAAAAGGGTCGTCGGCGTTATAAGACGCCTCTGCAAATAATAAATTGCTTAATTTTCGGTTTAATTAAGAGATTTTTGGAAAAGAAGGTGTCCTGCCACCAGCCTCCCCCGCATTTATTGATTCGCCGCCTTTTCCGAAAATTAATGCTTGGATCCTGATTAAAATATGAACGACGGGGGCAGATTCGGAAGAAGGATGGCCGAAAATAATGTATTGTGCTCTATAGATGTATGTATGTTTTGTGGCCAACTGTACCTCGCCTTTGTTTCCTTATTTGCTTTTGTTTTTGGTTCTCACTCGAAGCACAAAACACAAAACACAACACACAACACACAAAACAGCAAACTGAAATCATTAATTTCGTTTAGATTTTAAAATGTCAAATTTGTTTAATGGACAACCCTTAGGCTTTGGGGTTTTCCTTTTCCCTTTTTTCCCGTTTTTTATCCCCAACCGAACGCATTTTGAGGCCCGCATAAAAATGTCAAAAATTACACACACACCCACACATGTGTGGGGGGAAAAGGTTTCTAATCATTATTTGGACGGCCTGGAAACCCTACTGCCCCTCCCACACAAGGCCCACATATGAGTTATATTTATTTGTGTTTGTCTGGGCCCTTGCCTTGACTTGCTATTTGGTCAGTGTAATGCTTAATTATTTACTTGGCCAAAAAAAAAAAAAAAAAAAGCAAAAAATAAAAGCAGGACGAAAAGGCCTATTGCGATCCGGACCCATTGTTCTCTCCCCCTCCCACCCACTCACTAGCCCACAAAAAAGGGTCATCCACACCAATGTCCAGCGCTCATTTTTGATGTACGATTGGGCTGTTCGGATGTGCCACATCCAGGATGTGGCAGGGCAGGATGTGCCAGGGCAGGGGGGTGGCGCAAAAAGGTATGCATACGTTATGTAATAATAAGGATAAGCCAAAAAATTATTATTACTTTTGGTCACTCGCCCGGGAGTCGGGGGATGATGGAAAAAGGGTCGCTTCGCCTGCGAGTCCTGCGAGCATTTTGGCATTCCCCGTTACTCATAATGTGACACAATTCTGGCCATCCGAGTCATAAGTGACTTGAGCAGAGTACCTCAAAATCTATGCAGGACTTTTAAAATTATTAATCAAGTAAAAAAGTCCTTTATCCTTAATTTTTCATTTGTATTTCATGACATGCTTTTCAGTCCTTTATTTGTTTGCCTCTGGCAATTAGAAATCCTCTAATTTCATCCCCACCACGACAGAGGACGCAGGACACAGGACACATATGTGCAACTGTATCTTGTGGGTGGAAACACAAAAACAAAAAAAACCGGGAGATTCTTCTTTGACACTTTTCAAAGCCGGAGGAACTTGAGCTCCAGCCAGGTCCTTTCGCTTGCCGTGTAACGCATTCAAAATCGAAGCGAAGCCCAAAAACTGCCCCCTCCCCCGAAGCACGTCTTCCTCCTCCTGTTTGCTTTGCATTAATCCTTTTTTCCAGCATCTTTTCACACACCAACACTGACAGAAGCCACGCACGCCCGCGTGTGTGTGTGCTATATATAATCCTTTTTTCCAGCACATCCTTTTTGAGCCTCATCTTCGTCAGCAGCAGCAGCTTCGCATATCAAAGCTAATTTATATTTCGTATAGCATATATTTGGGCGTGCACGCACTTTCCGTCACCCCCTCCCCTCTACCACTACCCCTTCCGCCATTCGAATAAAAAACAAGCAACCCCCTCGACGGGCCTGCCTCTGATTTTTGATAAGTAAATAGAGAATTTTATAAATTTACATATGCGTCGGATCGCGTGTGTGTGTGCGCCCGGGGGTGGCAATAAAAGAATTTTAAATTTGAAAATATTAGTTATCAAAAGGCTATCCAAATATGGCCCCAAACTGAGGCCATTTCGCAGTCCTATTTCAGTCAATATTCATCCGATCCTTTAGCCAAGACAAGATTCTGAATCGTGGAAGTGTCCTCCGTAATTCTGCATCAAAATCTCAGAATCGAATATTTTTTGCGGAGCTCCCAAATTTTTCTGATGGACCCCCTTGTAAAATTGGCGAAATCCTGGATTTCAGGGTTTTGTGTCCTTGCGAAGGCCATATTTCAGTCAATACCCATCCGATCCTTTAGCCAAGACAAGATTCTGAATCGTGGAAGTGTCCTCCGTAATTCTGCATCAAAATCTCGGAATCGAATATTTTTTGCGGAGCTCCCAAATTTTTCTGATGGACCCCCTTGTAAAATTGGCGAAATCCTGGATTTCAGGGTTTTGTGTCCTTACGAAGGCTATAGTTCAGCCAATACTCATCGGATTCTTTAGCCAAGACAAGATTCTGAATCGTGGAAGTGTCCTCCGTAATTCTGCATCAAAATCTCAGAATCGAATATTTTTTGCGGAGCTCCCAAATTTTTCTGATGGACCCCCTTGTAAAATTGGCGAAATCCTGGATTTCAGGGTTTTGTGTCCTTACGAAGGCTACAGTTCAGCCAATACTCATCGGATTTTTTAGCCAAGACAAGATTCTGAATCGTGGAAGTGTCCTCCGCAATTCTGCATCAAAATCTCAGAATCGAATATTTTTTGCCGAGCTCCCAAATTTTTCTGATGGACCCCCTTGTAAAATTGGCGAAATCCAGGATTTGAGGGTTTTGTGTCCTTACGAAGGCTACAGTTCAGCCAATACTCATCGGATTCTTTAGCCAAGACAAGATTCTGAATCGTGAAAGTGTCCTCCGTAATTCTGCATCAAAATCTCGGAATCGAATATTTTTTGCGGAGCTCCCAAATTTTTCTGATGGACCCCCTTGTAAAATTGGCGAAATCCTGGATTTCAGGGTTTTGTGTCCTTACGAAGGCTACAGTTCAGCCAATACTCATCGGATTCTTTAGCCAAGACAAGATTCTGAATCGTGGAAGTGTCCTCCGTAATTCTGCATCAAAATCTCAGAATCGAATATTTTTTGCCGAGCTCCCAAATTTTTCTGATGGACCCCCTTGCCGAGTTGAGGAAATCCAGGATTTGAGGGTTTTGTGTCCTTACAAAGGCCATATTTCAGTCAATACCCATCCGATCCTTTAGCCAAGACAAGATTCTGAATCGTGGAAGTGTCCTCCGTAATTCTGCATCAAAATCTCGGAATCGAATATTTTTTGCGGAGCTCCCAAATTTTTCTGATGGACCCCCTTGCCGAGTTGAGGAAATCCAGGATTTGAGGGTTTTGTGTCCTTACAAAGGCCATATTTCAGTCAATACCCATCCGATCCTTTAGCCAAGACAAGATTCTGAATCGTGGAAGTGTCCTCCGCAATTCTGCATCAAAATCTCAGAATGGAATATTTTTTGCCGAGCTCCCAAATTTTTCTGATGGACCCCCTTGTAAAATTGGCGAAATCCAGGATTTGAGGGTTTTGTGTCCTTACAAAGGCTACAGTTCAGCCAATACTCATCGGATTCTTTAGCCAAGACAAGATTCTGAATCGTGAAAGTGTCCTCCGTAATTCTGCATCAAAATCTCGGAATCGAATATTTTTTGCGGAGCTCCCAAATTTTTCTGATGGACCCCCTTGTAAAATTGGCGAAATCCTGGATTTCAGGGTTTTGTGTCCTTACGAAGGCTACAGTTCAGCCAATACTCATCGGATTCTTTAGCCAAGACAAGATTCTGAATCGTGGAAGTGTCCTCCGTAATTCTGCATCAAAATCTCAGAATCGAATATTTTTTGCGGAGCTCCCAAATTTTTCTGATGGACCCCCTTGCCGAGTTGAGGAAATCCAGGATTTGAGGGTTTTGTGTCCTTACAAAGGCCATATTTCAGTCAATACCCATCCGATCCTTTAGCCAAGACAAGATTCTGAATCGTGGAAGTGTCCTCCGCAATTCTGCATCAAAATCTCAGAATGGAATATTTTTTGCCGAGCTCCCAAATTTTTCTGATGGACCCCCTTGTAAAATTGGCGAAATCCAGGATTTGAGGGTTTTGTGTCCTTACAAAGGCTACAGTTCAGCCAATACTCATCGGATTCTTTAGCCAAGACAAGATTCTGAATCGTGGAAGTGTCCTCCGCAATTCTGCATCAAAATCTCAGAATGGAATATTTTTTGCCGAGCTCCCAAATTTTTCTGATGGACCCCCTTGCCGAGTTGAGGAAATCCAGGATTTGAGGGTTTTGTGTCCTTACGAAGGCTACAGTTCAGCCAATACTCATCGGATTCTTTAGCCAAGACAAGATTCTGAATCGTGGAAGTGTCCTCCGTAATTCTGCATCAAAATCTCAGAATCGAATATTTTTTGCCGAGCTCCCAAATTTTTCTGATGGACCCCCTTGCCGAGTTGAGGAAATCCAGGATTTGAGGGTTTTGTGTCCTTACAAAGGCCATATTTCAGTCAATACCCATCCGATCCTTTAGCCAAGACAAGATTCTGAATCGTGGAAGTGTCCTCCGTAATTCTGCATCAAAATCTCGGAATCGAATATTTTTTGCGGAGCTCCCAAATTTTTCTGATGGACCCCCTTGTAAAATTGGCGAAATCCAGGATTTGAGGGTTTTGTGTCCTTACAAAGGCTACAGTTCAGCCAATACTCATCGGATTCTTTAGCCAAGACAAGATTCTGAATCGTGGAAGTGTCCTCCGTAATTCTGCATCAAAATCTCAGAATCGAATATTTTTTGCCGAGCTCCCAAATTTTTCTGATGGACCCCCTTGTATAATTGGCGAAATCCAGGATTTGAGGGTTTTGTGTCCTTACAAAGGCTACAGTTCAGTCAATACCCATCCGATCCTTTAGCCAAGACAAGATTCTGAATCGTGGAAGTGTCCTCCGCAATTCTGCATCAAAATCTCAGAATGGAATATTTTTTGCCGAGCTCCCAAATTTTTCTGATGGACCCCCTTGTAAAATTGGCGAAATCCAGGATTTGAGGGTTTTGTGTCCTTACAAAGGCTACAGTTCAGCCAATACTCATCGGATTCTTTAGCCAAGACAAGATTCTGAATCGTGGAAGTGTCCTCCGTAATTCTGCATCAAAATCTCAGAATCGAATATTTTTTGCCGAGCTCCCAAATTTTTCTGATGGACCCCCTTGTAAAATTGGCGAAATCCAGGATTTGAGGGTTTTGTGTCCTTACAAAGGCTACAGTTCAGTCAATACCCATCCGATCCTTTAGCCAAGACAAGATTCTGAATCGTGGAAGTGTCCTCCGCAATTCTGCATCAAAATCTCAGAATGGAATATTTTTTGCCGAGCTCCCAAATTTTTCTGATGGACCCCCTTGTAAAATTGGCGAAATCCAGGATTTGAGGGTTTTGTGTCCTTACAAAGGCTACAGTTCAGCCAATACTCATCGGATTCTTTAGCCAAGACAAGATTCTGAATCGTGGAAGTGTCCTCCGCAATTCTGCATCAAAATCTCAGAATGGAATATTTTTTGCCGAGCTCCCAAATTTTTCTGATGGACCCCCTTGTAAAATTGGCGAAATCCAGGATTTGAGGGTTTTGTGTCCTTACGAAGGCTACAGTTCAGCCAATACTCATCGGATTCTTTAGCCAAGACAAGATTCTGAATCGTGGAAGTGTCCTCCGTAATTCTGCATCAAAATCTCAGAATCGAATATTTTTTGCCGAGCTCCCAAATTTTTCTGATGGACCCCCTTGTAAAATTGGCGAAATCCAGGATTTGAGCGTTTTGTGTCCTTACGAAGGCTACAGTTCAGCCAATACTCATCGGATTCTTTAGCCAAGACAAGATTCTGAATCGTGGAAGTGTCCTCCGCAATTCTGCATCAAAATCTCAGAATCGAATATTTTTTGCGGAGCTCCCAAATTTTTCTGATGGACAACCTTGCGAAATTCTGAGGGAGGTCCCAAGCCAATAATCATCAGATCCTTGAGTGGAATGCCTTCAATAGTTTCCACTTTTATTCTCTCCTATTCTGGAATCTTAAAAAGCACATACTTTGTATATTGATTCAGTTTTTTGTATCAAATACTCGAAGGATAAGTTTGAGGCCCCTGGGAGCTCCAATATGTGTGTCTCTCTATCGCTCTTTGACTTTGGCTGCTCCTCCTTGTCTGCGTCGTGAGTGTGTGGGTGGAGGAGATTGCTTGCAGACAGGACCCCCCCCTCCCCCAATATCCCAATACATCATTTTCGTCCTTCGTCCTTTCCTCGCCTCGTATGTGTGTTGATTTTAAGCCACTCTTTTCATTTTGTTTGTTTTACTTTTTGTTGCATTTGTGTTCCTTTTTCAGAGAGAGCGAAGGATTGCCTGCCTGTGTTGGGTATTTTTTGTTTAATATTTAAATAAATAATTAGCAAAAAGGGATATGTGTGTGTGGGTGTGCACATATGTGTGAATCCCACACCACCCCCCACCGCCGGTGCCGCCGCCACTGTGTGCGTTGCTAATGATGTTTGAAATTGTAAAGCAAATGCAAAGGCATGCCCCGAATCTGAAGAATAATAGAAGGGGCAGGGGGTGGAGCTTTTTTCGAGGACTATAATATGGGGGGGTTTAACGCAAGACAGGACTCGTGGGAGGAGGAAAGAGCGGAGAGCTGCCGGAGTATTTAGCAGAAGAAGGAGCAATTAATGGATGGCAGTTGAGCTGCTTAAATGCGGCATGCAAGGATTAAGGAGCAGCCGAAGGAAGGGAGGGAAACCGAGAAAAAGTGTAATTGTGTATCGGTTATTTTCGTGTGTATTCAGATCCTCCTAGCCCGCGAATTGGAGCCACATCCTTGTTCCTTGAGCCACGTTCGAGTGGCAGAAAGGCAGATTTTGTCAACCCAACAGCCCTCCTTTTTGCCTTCGTCCTGCGGGCAATGCATCAAAGCCATGCAGCAGCCCCTGAAGCCCTCGAGCGAAAAGGACCCTTCACAATATTGTTGCATTGATTTGCTTTGATTTATTGTCCAAAACCGCACAATGCAGCCGCGTTAACCCTTCCACTCTCCGGCTCGTGCCACCCTTTTTTTTTTTGGCAACCAAGGGGTTGCGCGGCCACACCCCCTGCCGCCCCTAAAATACATACATAGAAATGGGAAAAGGAGCACAAGCCCGAGCACTCGAGCTTAAGTTGAAGCACAATTCATAACATTGCCTTCATACTAATTACAAAAAGTGCTTGCTGGAACTCCAAAGTCCTGGAGTCCTGGAGTCCGGGAGTCCTTAGCGAAAATGCACCTTGAGAAATGATTCGACGTGTTATCGCAGAATTCGACGCGAATCGGGTGTGGCAAGTTCGCAGTGTAAGGGCAAGTCCTGGCAGGAGGAGGGATTCGTTGGCTCGCGGGTCTCGAGGCAGGCTCACTTCAGACAAACAGCTTGAGACAATGCCGCATGCTGCAGCTCCATAGGGACAGTAGTGGTGAGTGGGTCGAGGGTGGAGGGGGAAGTTGACATGTGCCAAGCACACGACAATTGCGAGCAAACAACTCAAACACATACTCGATCCTTTCCCCAAACAAAAGGGAAATAAAGAAACGAAGCAGGAAAGCAAGAAAGCAGGGAAGCAGGATATCAGGACCTCAGGAGTCCAGTTGGACTCCCCGATAGTTGATACAATTCCTGGACAAAACTTTAAGACACTTCCAGTAATTTGCGAGGCCCAGTTTAAATTTTGCGAATGAAAGGAATTTGAAGAGCCCCACGTCCTGGGGGGAACGGGAAGGACTAACATTTCACTTAACATTTTTTGGGTTTTGGGGCGCGAGAGATTTTTGCCCGTTTACGTTTCGACGTGAACTCTTTTTTTTGAGTTTTTTGGTTTTTTTGGAAAAGCTCCTTTGAAGTGGCAACGGGGCAAAATATTAAATGAAACCCGAAAATAAAAGGGGCGCACCGGCCACGCTAAAAGGGTGCTCAATAAGAATAAGCTGACCACACACACGGTCCGGGGGGCAATGGACAAGGGCCATTGAAGTGGCCAGAGCTCCCAAAAAAAAGAAAGGCATGGAGAGAGGGGGAAGAGGGACCCACTCCAGGATACGCGGCCAAAGCCACCCGCATTTTAGTTAATTAACTCATTTGGTTGGCAACTGGGCCAGAATTTCCTGGCTACCATTAATTGATTTGCTCATCCGAGTCCTGAGTCCTGAATCCTGGATCCTGAATGCTGTGTGTGTGTGGAAAGGGGAAACTATTTTCCGGGAACGGCGAGAAGAACCTGAAAAACTGGACAGGACACAACAAGTGTCGGCTTTCCCACGGGGATTTCGTCGTGGCCAAGGCGGGGACGGAGACGGAGACGGAGACGGGGGCGGGGACAGAGGCGGAGGCGGAGGCACTGATCGATTCCGGACGAGACGAAGCAAAAAGTCAGCGCAAGAAAAACCAGGACTAGAAACGAAAGCGAAACAGAAACAGAAACAGAAAATGAAAATGAAAAGTATCCTCGCCATTATGAAAACAATTTGCAGGCTTAAGCAGCTCACGAAAACAAACGGTGCTGGGGTCTTGAAAACAGCAGAGAACAGAGCAACCACTGAGCCCCCAAGCCACAGGAGCCACCCACCGAACCACCCAACCACCCATCCAACCATCCACCCATCCACCATCCACCCATTCAATCCTGGCGAGTTGTCCTGTCTGCCTGTGTGTCTGGCATTTGAGTCTCAGACGAAGGACGACAAAAGTGCAGCTTCCCCGAAGCGCGTCCTGTCTGTTGTTTGTACTTAAGAGCTTTTAAATATCATAAATATATATCCTCGACTTTTCCCCTTCCATTCCATTCCATTCCATTCCATTCGATTCGATCCGATTCGCCACGTAATGAGGATGATGATGTTGACAAATATGCCCGGCAGGGACAAGAAAAATGATTCTCCTTTGGCGCTCCACACTCCTCGCCCTTGTTCCTGGCAAATGCTTTTTGTCATTAGGCGCGCGATGAGAATCGTAACACGGACAGCTGGAGATATCGGGAGAAAGTTTTGCACTTTGTTTATTTGTTATTTACACAGAATGTAGTCAGTCCTTCTGGTGTGTGTCCTGCGGCATTGCTTTAATATCGAACTTGTACAAACTGAACCGAAGGCATTTGCCGGCGCCCTGTAACGACTTCCTGCTTTGCTTCTTTGGCCGAAGGATCGAAGGATGGGGGCCCAGAAAAGGCTTAACTTTGCAAAGGCACTACAGCCGATACAGCCGGTACAGCCACTACTGGCCCATCGACTAATTTCCAAAGTTCTTTATTGCCTGCAACGCCCCGCAAGGATACACTCGGAGCTTTGCTAGCTTCCGGTATTTATACAAATAAAATAGCAGAGCAAAAACCCAAAAACCGAACCAACAAGTACAAATCAACGGAAAATCGAAGCCAAGAGCGCCGCCAGAAGTCATTCGCCTTAGGCTTAGGGCCCTCATGGCAGCCCTTAAACTTGTCCGGGTGGTGGTGGGGGGCGGTGGGGGGCGGTGGGCAAGTGGCAAATCCTGTCCGGGTCCCAGACTAATTTGCCAAAAAAGTTTGCACCGCATATTTTTGTAACCTTCTTCTGGGCACTGTTTTGTTGTTTTAATTCCTCATTTGGCATTCGATTCGAAAGGAGTCCTGGAACCAGGAAAAACAGGATAAAAAAGAAAGGTCAGCTCTAATAGCAGGGAAAATTTTCAAGTTGGCCTTATCGATACGGACGATAAACTATAAATTCGTTGGTCGTTGGTTGGTCCTGATGGGAGTCCTGGTCCTTAAACTTTTTATTGCTTGCTTGTGGCAGACGGAAAGGAAAGGAAATAAGCCAGGATGTTTTTTTGAGCCTCAATCCCCTGGCATTTGGGCGGCCCCAGGACAAAAGTTTTTGCAACGTATTAATTTGGCTAAATTTAACCCGTAATGACTTTAAAAGTAAAATTAATGAGGGTCGATAGTTGCAGGAAACTTTTTTGATTCCAGCATATGTGTGGGTCCTTCCACTTGCGGGGGGTTGCCCCCTCCTACTGCCAATGATTTTGTAATAAAACACATTTACTGGCTTTCCAGCGCGCTACTCTGGCCGAGAAGGAAGTGAACACTTTGAAGGAGCAGCTATCCACCGGCAGCAGCGACAACAACAGCACCGACAACAGCGACACAGCAGCAACAGGAGCAGGAGCAGGAGCAGGAGCAGGAGCAACAGGAGCAACAGGAACCGTAAAGAGCGAGGAGGAGCCAGTGATCAATACGGGAGGCATCTTGGAGAGCCTGGAGCACCTGAAGCTGCAGCAGCAGCACCAGCAGCAGCACCTCAACGGCGGCAGCCTGCTGGCGAACGCGGCGGCCAGCGCCAATACGCCGTCGCCCTCGCCGCCGTTGCTCACCGCCGAGCAGCAGCAGCAGTTGCAGAGCAGCCTGCAGCAGGGCGGCGGCTGCCTCAACCCGAAGCTCTTTTTCAGCCACGCCCAGCAGATGATGATGGAGGCGGCGGCGGCGGCAGCGGCAGCGGCCCTCCAGCAGCACCACGAGGAGGCCGATGTTGCCGCCGATCAGGCGGATCATGTTGCAGGCTCTGAGGCGGCCACCCCCAACCACTCCCACCACCAGCAGGAGGCGGAGGCGGCGGAGGGGGTAGAGGCCGAGGAGGCCGACGAGGCCGACGAGGAGGAGGACCCTGAGGAGGAGGACGACAATGCCTCGATGCAATCGAACGCCGATGAGATGGAGCTGGAGACCGGGGCCGAGTCCGGCGCCTCAAGAACTGAGCCAAGTGCAGCCCAGCAGCAGCAGCAGCAGCAGCAGCAACAGGATGAGGATGGCGGCGACGAGGACATGGAGGGACACGAGGCGGAGGCTAGTTTAAATGTTAGCATTAATCACACAAGCGATAGCAATAATAGTTGTAGTCGGAAGAAGAGCAACAATATCGGCGAAGGACATGCGAAGCAGCAGCAGCGGGTGGCTGGCAGCGGCGAGGACGAGGACGATTGCGCCAACAACAACAACAGCAACAACAACAACAACAATAATAATAGTAACAATAACAACAACAGTACCAGCACCAGCACCACCTCCCCCAGCAACAACAACAATAATAATAGCAACAACAACAACAACAACAACAACAGTGGCAATAGCGAGAAGCGCAAAAAGAAGAAGAACAACAACAACAATGGACAGCCCGCCGTCCTTTTGGCAGCCAAAGACAAAGAGGTGAGTGTCCTTTCTCTTTCCTTTCCGTTTTTAAACCAAGCTTGGATAGGTGGGAGTCCTTGAGGGAGTAGAATCCTTCGGGAGGGCTTTCTAGCTGGCTGGCTGGCAGGAGGCACCAAGACTAAGTGACTTTTTAATTTAATAAACTGTAGCGGACGCCAAGGACCTAGGTCCTAGCCGCAACAGCCAACAGCCAACAGCCACCGCCCCCGGCCCACGCAGACAATTACCCGACGCAATGAAATGTAAAACCGTTAAGATTAGACAAACGTCGCCGCCCACACTTGGGTTTCCTTTATTTTTTTTTTTTGGGGAAGTGTGCAGGATAACCAAAAAGGATGCAGGCTGCTGTAGCGGAGAGGGGGACGGAAAAAGGCCAAGCAGCTCCGGAGCTGGAGGAGGAATTTCAACCGCAGACAAGGACGAGGACGAGGACGAGGACGACGACTGACCGACCTCCCATCACCACCACCACCACCACCAACACCACCAACTCCAACCCCACCCCACCCCTGACCAGCACGCACAATTGAGGAAACACTTGCACAAATAAACAAACACCCCGCACTTTTCTTGTAATTTTTTAGCCAAACAGAAAAAACTGAAACCGAAACCAAAAAGCAGGAAAGCAGAAAAACAAAAGCGGAAAATTTACAAGGCAAACAAATGCAAAAAAAAAGAAAGGAGAAAGGAGAAAGGAGAGAAAAAAACGCCACTTTTGACTTTTTCTTTACACGCCAAAGACAAGAAATAAAAAGGGACGAAGGCGTCCCGCGGAAGGGGAAAGGATATACGTTCGGTTGGGGATTTCAGCCAACAAAAGTTGGAAGGAAACTTTTGGCTCTAAAGGACCCGCGCCGGGCCGGGCCGGGCCGGGCCGGAGTGATGCGGTGTTGGCCGACAGAGAGGTCTAAGGACAAGGACATCCTGGCAGGGGGTGTAAAGTGATATCATTAAAATATTGACAAGACAATTTTTACGCCTACAAATTTGTTGAATGCCTTTGTTTACACGGCGCTGCCAGGATCAGGTCGGGGGATGGGGTATGGGATTCCCCAGGGCTCCAGGACGAAAGTCACCTTCCAATTAAAATTCTTGCAATCTGCCTAATGCAGCAAATAGGCAAGAGTCCTTGCCCACTCTTCTTCGTGTGACTTTTTGTGTTGATTTCAAGGAGGCCCGAAAGGAAGAAAGGAATAAATGAAGAAAGGAAGGAAGGACGAGGCGCTGCGCTGATGCATTTCCCATTTCAGCATCAATCACAATCATTCGCCATTAAGCGGCGGCGGCGGCGGCGGCGGCGGCAGAAGGAGCTTCCATTAGCAACCCACCGCCGGGTGGCAGTGGCAGTTGCAGTTGCAGTTGAACGTGCAACAAAAATAATGAAAAAAAGGAGCGCGTTTTCCTTATATTTAAAAATCCATTAAAAGCTATTTCTGCCACCCAAGCTCTCGCATTAGTTTGATTACCGGCGCCTCCTTTGGGGAGGCCTGCCTACTCCCTCCCCTCCTTCCCTCCTGGGCGCAGCTGGGATGATAAATGCCGTCGCCTGACAACTAAATCACTTATGGCCAGGCCAGGCCAGGCTAGGCCAGGCCAGGCCAGCACCAGATTTATCTGCTACACATGTTCATATTTATGCGACAATATTTTGTTGTCCTCGCCGCCGAAAAGATGATCGACAGGAGTGGCGGGCGGGCGCAGAGCAGGGAGTCCGGGTCAAGAATCTCTGGATGCGGGAATGTGGCAGAATGTTAAATGGAATTGCAACAGTTGTTTGTTGTTAGAGTCGAGTGTCTGCGTTTGTTTTGGCTCTGAGGCGTCGTGTTCGTGGCTTCTGTTTATTTTTTCGGAGAAGTGCATTTTTATAGACAAAGTGCTCGGGCTCGGGCTCGTAGTCGTGGTCGTGGTCGTGGTCGTCGTCGTGGTCGGGGATGGGGATGGGGATGGGAATGGGGATGGGGATGGGGATGGGGATGGGGATGGGCCCCCAGGCCGACCCAAAAATAAACTCGAAAAATAATCGAAATGGAAAAATTAAACGCCTCGTGACAGCGCAAACAAATTAGCAAACAAAGCAGCTTCCGCTCTTGGCTTACTGCTACTACTACTATGTAGTTATAGTTCTTAAAATGAAGAATCGACACGTTCGCCATATCCGATAGTGGCTTGTATTTTTTATTTTGTTTCGGAATATTTTCTTTATCACGCGGCAAACAAAAACAAACAAACATGTGCGGAAAAAACCACAAATGAGTGGAAAGGGGAAATGTGTGTGTGCGTGTGTTTGTCAAATTTATTTTTTATCTAACCCGATACATGTACATATGTACATATATGTATGTATATGTAGTTGTGTGCAATGCATATATTTATAGAATTTCTTTATCGGCATATTGCCACATAAATGTATTTATTTTAGAGCACTAACCGACAAAAAAATGAAAGGGAAATCAATGCGGTCGGATTTGGTTGTTTATCCTGACACGGTCGCCACAAAAAACAGAAGCAGCGACCGGAAACGTTTGCCCCTTATCAAAGGCCACTCCCGCAGCCCCGCAGCCCCCTCCCCCAGCTAGTGACCAGCATAAGAGTACTAATCCATAATCATAATTAATATAAATAATTCGATTGGTGCTTATCATCGCGTGACGATGCGATCGCTTTCCGCTAATTCGAAATAATTGGGGAGATACAAAGTATTCTGGACGGGAGCAGAGACCAGAGACCAGAGACCAGGTCCGACTACGTCAGAGGCAAAACCCTTGTATGCGTCGGCCAAATATTTGGATACACGCTCCAGCCAGAAGACAATAGGAGCAGGCCCTGGCCCGGGCCCGGATCGAGGTGTTATTTTTAAATGCAAATCGAGCGGAAAATCCATCAAATGTCGAAACTCTAAAATTAAACCCATTCTGCTGGAAGCGGAAGCCAGATCAACTGTTCAAACAACTCATCGAATGATTAGTATTTATTGTCAACTGTCCGCTCTCTCTCGCTTTCAATTGTTTCTAATCGGAAGAAAGAGGCGCCTGCCGCCGAATCTACAATCTACTGGCAACGATTCTGGGAGGCCTTGGGAGCTCGATTGTTTTGGATTTGATTGTTAATCGTTATGATTAGGGCGAGAGGTAGCCTTCGAATTGATTTGCCACTTAGTGCGATGATCAGTGCCAATCGAAGCAAAAGTTTGATTTCTGCCGCCGAATGCCGAGGATGGAACGGGTGAGTCTTCCGATCGAAAGCTGGGACGGCACTCGGACTGGGCTGGGGTGGGGGGATTGAGTCGGGCCACGACACAATTGCAATTATTCAATTCAAATCAATCAGCCAGGCAGTCAGCCTGCCATCCAGCCTGGCTGGCACAAACACAAGTCCATAGATGATTGCTGGAGACATTGAGCTTAGTTTAGCAGCGATTGTAGCTGTCGCATTGCCTGATTAAAGTGAAAAAAAAAAAAAAAATACAGTCATTATCGTTCACTCACACATCCATATACCATATGCCATATGCCATATACCATATAGCTGGATCCCCTCCCCTTTCTCCGCTCTCGACCAATTGCGGATAAATTCAATTCATTTATCGCATATGGATTCCGATCGGCCGTCTCTGTCTCTATCTAGCCGAGCGCAGGCCCTCTCCCTCTGGCCGTGCCACGACCTCTCTGTCTGATTGCCTGCTGCTGTCTCTACCAAATGAGTAAATGTGTGATTTTGATTTTTTTAAATTGATTATTTCCTTATTTTCGTTTCGTTTCGCCAGAGTGGCTTTTGTTACGAGTCGGAGAGCTAGTTCAGTTCAATTTGAATTTTGAAATCTGTTGCATCAACATCCCCAAGCTTTAGTATTCTTGATTACCGATTGAGGTTACCTGACTGGTCGGCTGGCTGCCTCCTCCTCCTCCTCCTCCTCCTCCTACTTCTCCTTTATTGTCGCCAACAAATTAGAGACATGCGGCCAAGACACCGTCCGGGAGTCTAATTGGGGGCCTGCGACACACAGACCCGGAGCCGAAAATTGAAAATCAGGCGCCTGATTTATGGCCAACAAATAATCGGGGAGGTGGGAGGTGGGTAGCTGCCGGACGAATGAAAAATCATCCGAGTCTTGGCCCAAAGTCTTGTAGCCATCAATTTTTGAGGCACACACACTACTACTAGAGGGGGAACTACCAAGTCAATTACAGGCATGAGCGGAAATTTGGCATTTCAATTAGGAAAAGACGAAGGGGCTCCTCCAAGCCCCGGCTCCTCCAAGCCACCCACTCCCGCCCCCTGTCGATAAATCAAATGGCATCTATCTCCTTATTAATTTGCCATCAAATTGAATTTGCCCGGCACTCGGCAACTAAAAAACGGAAAAGCAATTAATTAAGTTTCCATTTGTTACTCGTGTCTTGGCTCGTAAAGATCCTTTTCTGGATTTTTAACCAATTTTAAGACAGGGAAGCCATCATCTGGACAATTGATTTCAAATTAAAGGCCGTAAAAGCCGAATATTTCATCATGGCTGCGTTTTAGTTCCTTGGCCATCAAAAGCAGGCTGTCCCTGGCACACCTCCCGCCCCAACGCCGATTCAGGACAATTAAAAAAAGGCCGGGACATAAAAATCGTTCAATTTGCCACCAAAAAAAATTGGGTTTGGGTGTCCAAATGCCCTGACTTTAATTAGTTGGCTATGCTGTCGCTTCAATTTTGATGCTAGTTAACCGCGAGACATCGTCTCCAGCTTCCAGCTTTCAGCGTCCAGCTCCCACATCCCACTCCCAATGCGTCATCATCCGCAATAGCATCCGCAATAGCATCCGCATCCGCATCCAAGAAATCTCCAACTCAACGCAAATTAAGCGTCGTCAAAATAATTGCCGTGGACCTCAGCCAGACGGGCGGCGGTGGCACAGTGGCTGCCACAGAGGCCTCCTCAAGGATAATGCTCGAGTTTTATGATTAACCAATCCGAACCACTGTCCTCCGTCCCACAAAAAACACGCTCATTTCCTTGCCCCCCGAAAACGGGACGGGCAATTAAAATAAGCTGGCTATATCTATCGTATACTTTTTTTTGACCCAAGGCGGAGGGATGGGGGAGGGGTTTTGACTGCTTTTTATGCCATGAAATTGTCATCAAATGAAGATTGAGTCCGCGGCGAGGAAAGGCGAGTTAATCGATGCACAGACATCGCAATGAGGGGCCGAAATTGAATTAGAACTCGACGCTGATGTTCAAATCAAATTACAGAGCGCCGTCATCCAGAGCTTCCAAAAAAAGGAGCCAAAAAATATGCCACCTTGAAGGACATGCAACCATTGATAGCCTCCTCTTTGAAGGGGGGGTCTCCCCCCTTTTAAGTAGCTTTGTGTGTTGCAGCGGCAGACACCTGCCCCGAAAAAAAGCCAGAAGGCTTGGAGAGATTTTCATGCCACAAAAAGGACAACAGCTGCCAGCGGAAGGAAGTTGAAACCATTAGAAACCGAAGCCAAAACCCCAAAAAATCCACAGCTATTGCTCCTCTTTATTTCGTTTCATATTTTTATATTCAAAAATAATAAAAAAAAAAAAAAAAAAAAAAAAAAAGAAACAAAAAAAAGAAAAAACTCACAAAAGGCAAGGCACACACAGAAAACAATGACAGACCAGGATGCAGGATCATCGTCCTTACGACTGTTTGCTCCAGAGATGTTGATTGGCATTCGAAGGGGGTAAGGGAGGTGGGTCCTTCATGCGGGCCAAAAGGACCAAAGCCGAAGCCAAAGCCAAAACCCAAGCCCAGAGATGAGCAATGTTCCGCGCTCATAAATTATTGTCTAGACTATGATTTTAACGTTTTTTGATTATGAAAGCCCTTGCTTCGAGGGCCCCGAAAAATCCTTCAGCATCCTTCCCCACCCCCGCCGGTCCCGCTAGAAAATATATAAAATAAAATTTCGCTTCCACATCCTTTTTGTGGACCATTTTTTCGGTTTTGGTTTTGTCTCTTTTTGCGTGTGTGCAGATATCATATCAATAAGCAAAAGGATTAGACATGTGACTGGGCGTCCGCCCTCCCCCACCACCCACTCCTTCTGCTTCCCCCCTCCTAGCCCACTCAAGGACCAGCAATTTTTGGGTCGCCGTCGAGTGCTTATCGACAAAAAATAAAAATATTACCAACAGCCCAAAATAAATGGAAGCAACATTTTATTTTTTATTTTCTATCTATTTTTTTGATTTGGGAATATGAATAAAAGTCAAGTTCACATATTTGCCATGGGGGAAGGATGTCTAAAGGGTTATGCCATCCCTTTTGTGGGGGGGAAGGGCTGGCAGCCAGACAATTATTAAGCAAAAGTTTAACGAATTAGAAACAAAAGTGGGTGGATGGGTGGATGGGCGGAAGGTGGGCCACTTTGATTAAAAATATACACCGTCATGTGTGTGAGGATTGGAGGGGGATGGGTGGCAGGGATAAGGGATAGGGATAAGGAGGAGTGGGGAACATCAAGAGCACAAGAATCTTGCCATAGCCCTTTAATTTCCTTTCAATCCAATCTCCGAAGGACCGAAGGAGCAAAGGAGCAACGGACGCCCACTCCCCGCCGCCCTCGAAAGCGTAGACAATAAAATCGAAACATAAATCGAAAATTGTAAAATTCAAATAGGAAAATAAGCGCGGGAAAACGCCCAAAGGGCAGGGCGGCAGGCGGTGTTTGGTGGAGAAGATTTTACCCCGTTCTGAGTGACAGAGGGGCTGGGAAGGGGAAGGGGGCTGCAATGGTCCTGGGAATTGTAAAGCTGTCAAATTTTAATTACAAAACTTTATAATCCAAAAAATACAACAACATCGAATGCCAGAAGAAGGCGGCAAGGGAGATGGGAAGGGGGGAAGGACGCACAAAGACAAGGACCTCCTCCTCCTCCCTTCCCCCAGCCCAGGACCGCCTTCGAATCAATTCAATAACTTTGCCGTTGGTGTGCGTGTGTGCGTGTATGCGTAAATAAGCGACTAAACGAATAACAGACTGACTGACTGACTGACTGACTGAATGAATGAATGAACGACTAAAAGCCGGGCCACTGCCACCCCCGCCCGCGCTATCATTTCATGCCAACTTCAACTTGCAAAATGTTTGATTTATGCCTTTGAATTGTTGTAAATTGCCGGAGCGTCCCCCCCTCCCTCAAAAACTGGAAAGGCCCCCCCCCTGGCAATTGACAAATAATGCAAAAATTCTGGCGAAATTACCTGCCATTTGAGGTCTTTAAGTTGATGAATTGTCTGTCAGGGGGAGCGCGAGTGTCTGAGTGAATAGGAACTATTGTATGTATGTATGTATGTAGGTGAGCTAACTAAAAAACGGTAAATGCTGCGTTCCAGACTTTCCAGTAGCCAGAAGTTTGGATGCCTGGAATATGTGACCTCTTTCCGGGGCCTTTGTTTCTGCGTTTTGTGTTTTGTGTTTTGAGTTTTGAGTTTTGAGTTTCTTGTTTCTTGGATTTCTCATATGTGATATTTTCTTTAGTGCTCTCGTTCTGTTTGCACTCGCTCGTCATATTCTTTGTTATCTTTTGTTGCAAATTGCCAACTTGGGCATTGCCAGATGCAAAAAGAATATAAAAAAATAAATGCAACAGCCACCACGGCCACGGCAATAACAAAAAACAAAAAACAAAAGCCTTGGCGTCAAAGCTCTGGGGTGCACTTGGCAGACTTTAAAGCTTCCTCCTCCGCCTCCATCCTGCCCCGCCCCTCCAGCCACCGCGTTGCGGGGCAATCCTTTGCCAACACTTGAAACAATCAAAAATCAATGACAAGCTGCACCGCGAGAAAAGAAACGTTGGCAGGAGTTTACTTGAAACTATATCCGTCCCTGCATTTCTCTCAGTGCAAGCTATAAAATTCGCTTGAGGAAAGAGTAAAAAACGGAAAAAAAAAGAAAAACAAAAAAAAAAACAGAAAAACACAGTTGACGACATTGAGACGCAGCAGCTTCTTCCCCGTCTGTTGCCTTTTCCTCATTTGTCTTTTGGCTTTTTGGAAATTAACAACAGAGTCAACCCCCGTGCTCCTCCCTCCCCCTCCTGCCACCTGGCAAGGATGCTAAGGATGCTTCTGGCAAAAGTTACCCCTTTTTTATATGACGCTATCTCTATCCATCACTCCTTCCGCCTCCGCCTCCGCCTCCTCCGCCACTGCCACTCTGCCAGTCATATATATATTTTAAAATTTTTATGCCCGAATGAATTTTAATTCCTTTGACGGTTTCTGCCTTTGCCATTGGCAGCTGACGGCCTAAAAGTCGTCTAAACAAAAAAAGGATATACATCTGCAAGTGTGTGTGTGTCTTTGATTGCTTATTGTTAATTTGTATTTGTAGATTGTACGATGCTGCTCCTGCCACTGCTGCTCCTGCTGCTCGCTGATTAAACCCTTTTTTTACCAAACCCACCCACTCACCACTCACCACCCACCAGCCACTACCCACTCGAGTGCCTTTGGGCTCATGTGGAACACAAACAGCCCGATATATAAATATAAATATATATATATATTAAGATATATATGGAAATCTGTGGGGTAGGACGAGCGGACGGACGGCCAGACAGAGAGACGCATAACCTTAATTCCTTTTGGCATTTTATGCTTCCTTCGTCTTGTGCCTGCGAGTGTTTGTTATTGTTGTGCTCCCGCTCCGGCTCACGCTCCCGCTCCAGCACCCGCTCCAGCTCCAGCTCCTGATCCTGCCAGGACTACATGTGCGTGTATTGACTCCTTTGTCAATTGTTATGCAGAAGGATTGGAGGCGGCAGGGGGGCTACTTTCGGCTGCTTGGCAATTTTGTTAATTACAAATCGTTTGCTTTTCGCTTGCTGCTAATGTCCTTTGCCCAGGACTCTCCCAAAACTCTCACTTGCCCGCTGTCCGCTGTCCGCTGTCCGCTGTGCGTCCAACCTTTTGTCCGCCCCCACCCGCGTCCGAGAAAAATGTAAATTTTCATAATTTCACAGTCAATACCAGGAGTCAGGAGCTCTCTATGCTAAATATTTGTTATAGTTTGTTTGATTGCTGCTGGAGACCCCCCTCCAGCCCACGCCCATGCCCGCCCAGCCTCATCAACCGCAGAGTGTTGCAGAAAGTTTCTGGCGAAGCTCCGGCTGGAAGGGTTGAAAATGATTTCTGCTCTGTCTAGGGTGTGCTGGGAAATCCGAAAAGTTGATTTATCGTTTTAATATTTCTTTCATTCGCCGACTTTGCCGAATCTCGTCAGGCATCAGGACTGGCAGGACCTTGTCTTTGGCTCCCAATTTCCATGCAGCCAGTCGGCTTTTGTTTCGCATTTCGAAGAGAGATTTATTAATTAGGATGCATGTGACCGATCCTCTGATCTCTGGTTTCTTCCCGGCCCTCCCTGCCGTGTATGATGTCCTTGAGTCCTTGAGAATGGTACAGTTGCCCCTGGAGGAATTCGAGTTAAGGGAAATCCTTTCAAGAGCTTCCTCCCCGTTGCGACTTTTGCTAATTACGTTTATTTAAGAAAGCTGAAAAATTCGTATGGCTGCGGGAAGGATTGGGGTGGTGGGAGGGGGATTGTCTGCCGCCAAGAAGCAGTTGGCAATTAGAAGCCAGCCACCCCTTGTGGCAGTCACCCCCTCTCCGCCCCCTCCCCGCCTCCTGCTGCCAATTTTTATGCAATTAATTTGAGTCGTTTGTCGTCTTGTCATGTCCTTTACGTTTTTCGCTACGTGGGAGGGTGTGTATGTGTGTGTGTGTGTGTGTGTGTGAGAGTGTGTGAGAGAGTGTGTCCCGTATGCTAATGAAAAATCGAACACGCATGGCATGGCAACCCCTTTTGCGAGGTCCCATACCCGGGGTGCCCCGAAAAAACCCCAAAAACTCCCCGCATGTCCTGTTCGTCCTTTGATTGATAATGGAATTAACCGGCTGGCGGCTGTTTTGCATTTTTCGGCATGCCGCACACGCATATTGTTGATGCTTTTTTAATGCCAATTATATGCCATTGCCGCTGCCTTTGTTTATGGCCAATAATCATCAAAATCAAGCCCCAGGCCCCCAGCCCATGCCCCACAAATATTGATAAAATAGACGCACACACACACACATCGTAGATAGTGGATCCCTGTCCGAAGGATTGGGTGTTCCCATGTTGATGGAATTATTGTTTATGCCCATGTTCGACACAAATCACACAATGACACGCGAATTTCTAGTTAGAATTCGAATAAGAATTAGAATAACGGGAATGGTGGTGGAGGTGGGGGTGGGGGTGGTGGTGGGGGTTGGGGTTTCTGTTATAATTTAATCAACCCGCTTGTAACGGTAACTGTAACTGTACAAAAGTATCGATCAGGCAAAGTTTGCGCCGCTGGCAGATGCGTCAATTAAAAACCGCGCCATAAAATTAATTTTAATCACATAATGAGAAATACACACACCCACACACACACACACACACGCACACAAGGAGGGGGCGTAGTCACGCCCACATGGCTGCCATTAAAAAATTTCGCTGCATGCCACACGGCGCAGCCGAGAAAACTTTATCTTGTCAACTTTCAACGAACAAGATTTCGGGGCCCACAAGACGTTCAAACGGGGGGGGCTTAGACTCTAGAGGGGGGAGTGGCACACACCCCCACACAGCCACCCTCTGGCACACACACACACGTACGGCGCACTTCAGAAAAATTCCCTTGTCAAATTTGCCAATTATCATATTTTCATCAAAAAAAAAAACAAAGTTCCAAACAAAGCTTGTGCCTCGAGGGGCCTTGGGTGGAGGCAGGATGGAAGCTGTACCTGGCGGCATTCACCAGGAGCTGGAGCTGGAGCTGAAGCTGGAGCATCAGTCGCTGGCAATCACCGACGAGCGACATTGACGTCGTTGTTAATTTTATTAAAAATTTTTTTATAACTTTGGAAACTTTTCCCCTTTGCTCCTTCGCCCCCCTCCCACCCCGCCTTTCATCACACACATGGGAAATTCCCAGAGGCAGGATGGGAAAAATCCTGAAATAAGGAACAGGAATCGATGGGCAATAAGGTTAGACGATAAGATAAGGGCTTCCGCAGGTTGAATTCGAAAGGGGGGAGGTCCTTGCAGGAGAGAAAATCACTTCCAGTTTAATAATCAAAGCCTTGATTTCCACATCAATTGCAGATTAAGGCCCTGCTGGATGAACTGCAGCGCCTGAGGGCTCTGGAGCAGACCCACCTCGTCCAGATCCAGCGCCTGGAGGGCCACCTGGAGGTCAAGCGGCAGCACATCATCCGACTGGAGGCGCGCCTGGACAAGCAGCAGATCAACGAGGCCCTGGCCGAGGCCACCGCCCTGGCCGCCGTTGCCGCCACTAACAACAACAACAACAATAACAATAACAACATTAGCCAGAGCAACGACAACAACACCAAGCTGCCCACATCTGCCTCTGCCTCTGCCTCCACCACCGCCACCGCCACCGCCTCGGCCTCCGTGGAACTGACCGCCTCCGACGCTGTGATCGAGGACGAGGAGGAGGAGCAGGACCACGACCAGGCCATGCTGGTGGATGGCGAGCCGGAGGAGCCGGAGGACGCCGAAGAGAAGGCGAAGGAGCAGGAGGAGGAGGAGGAGCTGGAGGAGGAGGAGTTGGACGAGGCAGCAGCCGGCCCAGCCCCCACCGCCTCAGCCTCCGCCGCCGATGGCAACAACGAGCTCAAAATCAAAAAGGAACAGCAGTGAGTATATTGAATCCCCCCCCCCCCACAATCTTTAGCGTGCTGATTCTATCCGTCAATCGTGTGCAGCAGTCCGCTGGATCTGAACGTGCTGAGTCCCCAGTCGACGATCGCCGCCGCCGCTGCGGCCGCCGCTGCCGCCGCCTGCGCCAACGATCCCAACAAATTCCAGGCCCTGCTCATGGAGCGGACCAAGGCCCTGGCCGCCGAGGCGCTCAAGAACGGCAGCACCGGAGACGCCGCCAACGAAGGTGAGTCCTCGTTCCTTGCTTATTCTATTTGTCCGGACTATCGATCAGCGTGGAAGGGAGGGGGGAATTGCACTTCCGGCTCGGGGTCCGATCCTCTGCAGAGGAGACCCAGATTTGAGACGCCGCCTGCCTGCCGCCATAAAACGCTTTTATGGTTTGTTTGAACGCTTATCGTGGTGCCAAGGAGGTTAAGCTCCGCCAGCAGACGGCGCCAGATTTTATATTTATGGCGGAGGAGTGCACTTCCCCCTTCCCCCTTCACCCTTCCCCCTCTCCCTTTTATTACCATTATTTTATTTTCACTTCGAATAAGAAAATATTTGCATCGGCGATGCCTTTCTTTACCCTTAACCCTTTGAGTCTTGCTGTTGCCGTTGTTGTTACTGTTGTTACTGTTATTTTTATTATTGCTGTTAATAATATTAGTGCTGCACAAAGGATTCTGAGAGGAACCCCAAAAAAGTTCAAACTTTTATATTCCAAATTCATGTTCTAATTTTTCCACTCTGTCAACCATTTATTATATTATATTAATATATTATAATAATATATTATTATATTGTATAATATAATATAAGCTCTATCTTTGACTTCCTGATATCAGAAATTCCAACCTCTCGCTGTTTCCTCTCGCTCCAATGCAGCACTAGTTATTGTTAATCGTTGTTATCAATCGTTGTGTAATTAGCATGTTTATCGATAACAGAAATTATCACCGAAGAACTACATATGTATGTATGTACTCTTCCCCATTATCAAACTACACCCGCCTGAGATTCTTTGTTATTTTGTGGCTAACATTGGCGATCCTTCGAGAATTCCATTCCAAAATTGATCAAATTGAAAAATAAAAGTAAAAGAAACAGCAAAGAACCAGTTCATAAACAAGTTTTGATTCATTTTTGGCGTTTTGTTCCTTGGATGGTTGTTTCACGAAGACACAACACAAACAATATAGAAAAAGAACCCTTTAATTTCTGGCAACAGCAAATAGAAAACACATTCGTTTGTTGTTCGTTTGTCCGCAGAGGTCCGAACGAAAGCGAAAACGGAAACGGAAGTGCTGGCCAAGCAGGAAGTGGCCGTGGCCGTGGCCGTGGCCGACGACCAGGAGCCCCAAAGCTATTGGCGTCGCGGCTTCGACGCGGACAGGTCGGAACGGTCCGGGAGCAAAACGCCAACAATCTATCAAAATTTTGCGTCAATCGAGCCGGGCCGGCTGCTGCCGCCGCCTCCCCCGCCTCCTCCGCCGCCACCTCAGCCGCAGCCGCCTTCCATGCCCCCCAGCCAGCATTTTGGCAACCCGACTGCCCCACCACTTTACCCCCAGCAGCCACAACAGCAACAACAACAGCAACAGCAACAGCAACATGGACCCTCGTCCACCGCCCTGCTAAGCCAACTGGTTAACTCCACATTTTCCAACTCCAATCCCTCTTCTTCCTCCACCCGCCTAGATGGTAGCCTCTCCTCGCAGCAGCACCAGCACCAGCAGCAGCACCACCACCCGAGCGCCAGCCAGCCCAATCCCGCGGAGAACCAGCACCACCACCATCACCACCTGCACATGCTACACCCGTCGGCGGCCCATCACCTGCAGCAGCAGCAGCACCACCACCACCACCAGGACGGCAGCACGAGCTCGAGTGCCACCAGCACCCCCGCCGCCAACGGCGCCAAGACGCTGCTCCAGGACTCGGAATCGGCCGCCGCCGCCGCCAACGGACTTGCTGCCGCCGCCATGGCCGCCCATGCCCAGCACGCCCTCGGCCCGGCCGGATTCCTGCCAGGCCTGTCGCCGGCCTTCCAGTTCGCCGCCGCGGCCGCAGCTGGCCAGGATGCCCGCGGCCACTACCGGTTCGCCGATGCCGAGCTGCAACTGCCGCCGGGCGCCTCGATGGCTGGCCGCCTGGGCGAGTCCCTTATCCCCAAGGGCGATCCCATGGAGGCCAAGCTGCAGGAGATGCTCCGCTATAACATGGACAAGTACGCCAACCAGGCGCTGGACACGCTTCACATATCGCGCCGCGTCCGCGAACTCCTCTCCGTGCACAACATCGGCCAGCGGCTCTTCGCCAAGTACATCCTGGGCCTCTCCCAGGGCACCGTCTCCGAGCTGCTGAGCAAGCCCAAGCCCTGGGACAAGCTGACTGAGAAGGGGCGCGACAGCTACCGGAAGATGCACGCCTGGGCCTGCGACGACAACGCCGTCATGCTCTTGAAGTCGCTGATACCGAAGAAAGGTAAGTGGATTAGCTTACATCCTGGGGGGTGGGATTGTCCTTTCCGTTCGTTTGGAGACTGCCTGCTCCAGGTCCTTCGTGTGTATTCCCTGTAATTTATCAGTTCATTGAACCAGTGGCCAGATTGTGGCGACTCCTTTATTCCGAATCTCTCGCTTGCTCACCCCTCTCCTGCCACTCCCACCGCTTCCACCGCTCCTGCCACTCCTGCCGCTTCTGGCGTTTTCATTCCGTTTGGCCGCCGGCCAAAAACATTAAATTTGTTGTGAAATTTTAATTATTTTTGATTTTTGCGTATAATCAACGGTGCCAGCCAGCCAACCACCAGCAGCCCCGTCCCAGAAGCGGCGACAAACTTGACGACGCGGCCACAGGCGGGTGTTCGAGGGGGTTTGAGGGGGTGCATCTGCCCCGTCGCCATAAATTTCGGCAGATTCGCACATTAGGCGTGAAAATGAACAGGAATTCGTTTCATTTCGTCGCGTTTGGTTGCTTTTGGTGCGGCGCATTCCGTTAGATGGACGGGATCTCTACGGTTATAGGGGCTATACCGTTATATGTCTATATGTCAGGTCCTCCTCCGACTCCCTTGTGTTCCAAACAGTCGTTTGTTGTCTTGGTTTCCCGGCATTTCGCCCCCCTCCCCCTCCTTATTGATTACTCATCAATTAAATACGCCCGGAAAAGTTTCCAGCAACTATTAAAAGGGGGTTGGGGGGGGGGAGTAGCGGAAATATGTCAATGCAAGAGTATGTTTCAAGTGGTGGGGCACGCACCCTCCCATACACAAGTCTCCCCCCTACACCTACGCCCATGTGTGTGCCGGTCTAAGTGCATGCAAATGTTGACAATTAATTTATGACGATTACTCATGGCAGCTAAACTAACTGTGACTGTTTATAGAGAGTCAAGGGTTAAGCAGCGCCCCCGCCGGGGGGTTAAGTGCAACAGGGGTCACCCTTTTAAATTTATTTCCACCTGCTAATTATATGCAAATACTCCGCTTAGAATAGCCCGTAGCCGAAAAAAAAGGAAAGGAAAGGAGAGGAGAGGAGAGGAAAGGGAAGGGAAGGACTTTGGCCCCCCTTCCCCTGCTTGAAGCAGCCACGCCCCTGTCAACTCTGTTGGTTAACAATACTTTGAAGTCATTGTGGCAAAAGTTAACTCGGGATGCGCGTCAATGAATTTTGAATTGTAATTGTTTAAAGCGCGTTATGGAAAAATATGGGCGGGAGAGGGGGATCCTGCAGGACGCAGGATGGAGGACGCAGGACGCAGGACGAATGCCGTGACAATTGGTCGGCTTGAAAGGCTTGAAACAAAATTCAACACAGCAAAAAATACACAGAAATGTACGTGAAGCTGAACAAGTGCAACAAATTCCCGTTAGCCAGGGGCGTGGCGCGAGCCCCCTTCCAGCCGGGGCTATCTCCGGGGCATAGCCCCTCTGCGAGACTAGCGCCTACGCCACTGCCACATGCAACTGCCTCCAACGAGGCATGCAAAACGTTGACGTGCCGAGCGTTTGAAGTCGTCTTTGTGGCTGCCCAAAAGGGGGTGACTGGGGGTCCTGGACGGCTCTGGGTGGCAGGATCTACCCGTGTCTCCCCCCTTGCTCCTGGCTGGCTCGACGCAAAAGTTTTGCGTTTTCGGTTTGTGTTTTCCCTCCACTCCTGCGGCTCTATTTTGTTTTATTTTTGCAACATTTAACAACAATTGTTGCATATTAAACGGGGGGAGGCGCGGACTGGACGGACGCCAGTATCGATCAGAAAGTATTTATTAGAGCAGCCGGAGGGGCATTCCTGAGTTTTGCTAGCAACTTTGAGTAGAGCTCCTTTTCGGCCACAAAGCAAGGACTCTCGGAGGCACTAGGAGCTACCTTAAAGCCTGGCAAACGAAACAAAAAACCTCGGAGGCGGAGGCGGAGGCGGAGGTGGAGGCGGAGCCATTAAAGCGGCTAATAATACTAGAATATTAACACATAATTGTGAGGCAGACACCCGACCAGGCCAACTCGGGCCGGGCCTAAGAATAGCCGCGCACTCGGACAAATCGGAGGGGGGTGACACAGAGGCTGGGAGGGCGTGGTGACAAAACAAAAGCATTCCAAACGCCGCAACGACAAAAAGCCAAAATAAAACAAAAGGCAGACGGCCGCGCATTTATTTGTGGCCGCCACTTCTTCACAAATTATTTGTCACAAGCCATAAAGCGGCCACTGAGAGAAAAAGTGTGTGCGCAGTGCCCCTGGCCCGCCCAAACCTTTCTCGCAGTGTAGTGCTCTGACTAAGTGACCAACGGGGCGTATCAATTCTGTTGCTTCTGTGCGATTTTCGGCCCCATCTTTAACGTATTTTATTTTGTTTGATTTTATTTATATTTTTATTTATATTTACATTTATGTTTGAATTCCGAAAATTGTTCATTGAGTGGCGGCGACTCATTGCGGTGGCCGAGGAAGGGGGGGCGTGGGCGGGCCAAACAATACGCATAAATTAGCATAAAGCTCGCTCAACAATTTTCATAAATCTGGCGATCTACATAGTCTGGGCCGAAAAAATTTATTTTATTTTGAATTTCTTTGATATCTTTTGTGATGAACGAAATGAGGCAATCAGCCTTCCTCCCCTCCCCCCCCTCCAACCGGCCTGGCCGAAGAGTAATGGCCTCCGATCAGGGAGTGCTAATAATTTGATGGGGACTAACCAGAAAAACCGAAAATCAAAAACCCGAGAAGACAGTCCCATAAAAAAGGCGGAAAAAGCCAAATAAATAAAATATTAAATGGGGAAATGGGGAAAAGTGGGGAAATGGGGGAAAGGAAAAGCAGACACCAGCAGTTGGAAAAACTTTTAAGCCCACCGCCACAAATTAATGTTGCACATGTCGCTGTTCGTGTTGGTGTTGGTGGGCCCTGATTTTTGTGCTTTTTATTTTGCATATAAGGCAGCTAATTACTTTGTAATGAACTTTGACAAGAGCCAGGCCAACAGGATGATGCCTGGAGAGGAACAAATCATGACGAAAACAAATTAAAATGCAAGACAAAGTTGCTGCACGTTCCCCCATTCCCGTATTCCAGTCCATGTTCCAGTATGGGAAATATTTTCTGCTTAATTGCAAGACAAACAATAAAAGACCGAAAAGGAGGTGCGAGAGCAGGATAACAGGTGACTCCGCAGTGCAGAAAATCACACACAGCGCCCCTTCTACTCCCCGTCCTGTCGAAGTCCTTCAATTTTCCACGCTACGTTTAGCTCCGTTACCATTCCAGTCGGGAATTCCATTTCCATTTCCATTTCCAATTCCCATTGGCGCGCCAGCGCCACCCCACTTGTCTTTTCTTTCGCATTTTTCGCCTTCTTTTTAATTGACACTTTTGCTAATACAAGGAGCCCAAGCAGAAGCAGAAGCAGTAGCAGTAGCAGAAGCAGGAACAGGAGCAGGAACAAAGGACTCACCTGACGTGAAATGAAGGGGAACGAAGGTGAAAAACAAATGACTGGCATTTTAATTATAAAATTTTTGCCTGCAATTAATGCAAATTGCGTGCGTGTGCCAATTTCAATTCCCCCCTCCCCATCCTCCTACTTTTCAAATATTATATTTACATATATCCTTTGGAGTATCCTTGCGGATCGACGCGACATGTTGAAGTATGATTACATATTTGTGTGCTCCGGCAAATATTTATTGTATTAGAATAAAAAACGGAAAAAGGACTCGTCTGGGCCGGGTTCTTGCTCCTCTGATTTGTTATAAAAGGCAAATATTCATCAAGCAAATGGCCGGGGATGGGCCGGATTGTTAAAATGTAGAATAGTATGTGGCCAGACGAGTGTGATAGCTCATATCTGGTGCGCATATTCCTCCTCCTTCCGCCTCCGCCTCCGTCTCCGCCTGGCCAAGTCCTGCTCCCAATCCCAAATCCCTTTGAATGACAATTTGGTCAACATGTTCCTCTCTAATAAATTACAAAACAAAGAACGGGGCGAAAAAAATAGATACTCTGGGATGTTACTTTGCCCAACATCCACAAAAAAATGTAGAAGGGGGAAAAACGGAGACAACGGAAAAAATAATGCAAATCGCAGACAAAAAAGTGGCCAACGGTAACGACACATATGTATGTAAATAGCATCCTTTATCTATATCCATATCTACGTATAAAATATCCCCGGAATATTTAAATACATATAGATATCCGTGTACATATTGCGGGAAAGTTGAATGAATGACGGCCATGGCCATCCAGTCGCCTTTTGGCCAAAATATTAGCGACTGGAAGCTGAAATTGAATTAAAAACTTGCCAAATAAAAGCCAGGTCCAGGCAGGTCCTTAAAGCCAGTGGTCCAGTGGCCCCAGACCCCCTGACCCCCCTCCCTCCACCTCGCTACAATCTTCCACTAAGACCCTTTAAGCTGTCTGTGTCTATGGCTCTGCCAATCCCCGCCAGATCTGGGTGTGAGTCCAGGTCTAGGTCCCCGGGTCTGGGTCATTCCAGGTGTCATCGATGTCATCTTCGACTTTATAACACAAAAACACTTTGTAATCCCCAAATGAAGCAGCGACAAAGACTCCTCCACATAAAACATGGAAAAACCCACAAAAATCGAAAAGCGCACAAAATCATTTTTCCAATTTTCATGCCATGGACGGCCATGGCCATGGGCAAGGATCTATTGTAGTTGGCCATTTTATCGCCTTTGGCCCCCCGTATCCTAGCTGGCTATTTTTCCAAATCTCTCGCCTCAATGGCCCCGCAGTCGCCGGGTGGACATGGGCGGACGGTCAGGACATTTGCCATTCATGTGTTGATTTCCGTTTCCGCTGGCGCTCCAGCGACTCTTGCAGTTTTATTTTGAGGCCAAGTGTTTGCTCCTTTGGGGCATCGATTATGCTTGGCAATTGTAAAGCGATTTTCAGTTATTTCATTTCGGAAAACCACTCTCTCCTACCCCCCACTCGCCATTCCGCCAAACCTGATTGATGTTTTTGCAAATGCCAGCCACAAAAACATGCCGCAGGACATCAACGCTGGGTGGCAGGACCCTCTGCAAGAGTGTGTGTGCCCGAACCACTTGTGTGATTATTTTGCAATTTACCACTCGATTCTCTTTCAGCGCTGTCACGGAGCAAAAAGCCAAAAAGCAGACTTTTCAATTCAATTCCAGCCAAACAATTTCCAGTTTTTTTCATGTCCCAGCCCGGCCTTTCATACACAACATTTATATTTTTTCAAACATTTTTTGCTGCTCTCTCAATTGCAATTGAATTCATTCATTTATTCGTTCCGTTGGCCCCTGCTCCCGGCAGGACCCCCTCGCGCCTCGATGGGCATTCCTGGCGCGTGCCAAATTAGCCCAAAGCCTTTGCCATCGAACCACTATTCGGGCCCTCGACTATGGCGGCCAGAAGCCAGTGGTTGCGGCGAGGGGGGGAGGTAGGGGAAAGGTTCTAATAAAGGGCCCGAAGCTTACCAAAGGCAAAATAATATTTTACAATGCATATTCAAATTGTAATATAATAATAAACATAACACAAAGAAAATAATAATAAATAATCAATAAAAGCTATAACCAAGTAATAATTGTTATTATGTAATTACTCACATGGAACTTGACGAATCCATCCCACTGTACCTCTGCAAACACCTGCAACCGTTCTGGCCGTCGCTTCATCCGCACCGCAACGCAACGCAAAGAGAAGACGAAGAACGCGAACGGCTCTGATCGTTGAGCTTCTATCCACGGGATGGCCAGACACGGCTCTCTTAGAAATTCGCGATCCTTACTATGTATCTCAAGCTTAATATATATCCACAGTGTAATTAAGCTGAGATAACAACAGTTAGGATCTTTCGAACGAACTTCGCAACACAATACACATGAAAAAAATTTAAAAAAAAGGATCATTATATGCAATTACCACTGTACTTTGCACATCCGAACAGTTTTTAACGAACTGAAGCGCAAAGAGGAGGCGAAGAAGGCGAGCTTACCGATGCTGCCCCATCGGCTAGATGGCCAATATACCTTTGATTCGTTACAAATGTCGGATCCTTACTATGTATCTCAGGCTTAATATATATCCACGGTGTAATTAAGCTGAGATAACAATAGTTAAGATCTTTCTAACGAATTTCACAAACAGGACACAACAAAAAATATGTAACAAAATGGCCGTGGCGGCAACATGAAAATTTCTCGAATCGCGGATCACTTACTTACGAAGCGCTTTATAGTTGTTTATTAACTAGGTTTCACTGTTTCTGTCTGCACTTTTGCAGTTATTTCCCAGCTGCAACCGTTTTCAAGGCCAATTCCGACGAACCAAAGCACAAAGAGGAGACGAAAAACGCGAGCGGCTCTGATCGCTGCCGCTCCCTTCACGAGATGGCCTTAATGTGGCTTAAAAGCGTTAGATTTCGTCGCGAAAACACGATCCTCACTATGTTTATCAGACTTAATATGTAATCCACAGTGCGATTAAGCTGAATGAACAATAGTTAAGGTTTTTCCAACGAGCGCCAGCGAGAAAAAATTTCCGCGCACCGTGTCGCACGGAGATTCTTTAATTTCGCGTTTTTTCCTTAATCCTTTGTGGTATTTCACTAGTCCCGACTATAATCCGAATAGTTCTAACAGTAAATGGTGTTTTTAGCCACTCTTTACTATTTTTTTAATCACTTTTGCCGGAGCTTGAAGGCGTCGGAGAAGAAAGTGAAGAAGAAAATGGCGAATCCGGCAATCGTGATTTCGATAGTCCTTTCGATTGTCCTTCTACTAGTGTTGTGCAACTTTTTTATTTTTCAAGTTGGCGCCCGACTTAAATTCAAATTCCGCATGGAATCGAGGGTCTATATCTTTCTATATCTATAAAACCCATTGCCTGGGAGTAGGAGACTCAAAAGGGGTTTGGACGGCATTCAATTCGGGCATAGTCCGAAAACATACAAACTTTAATGAAACGCCCCCACTTCCCACCTGGAATCCCACGCAAGTGGAGCAGGCTTGGGGCTCTCGGGGTCCAGAGGACACTTGGCGGGATGCCTTTTGAACTGCAAGGCGGTGCAGCGGGTTTATAGCCGCAAATTCGCTTTGGCTTTTTGAACGCTTTATGGCTTAATTGGTTTTGGCCGAGGTCTGGTTTCGGGTTCGTGTTGGGCTCTGGCTTTGGATACGGGTATAGGGTAGGGGTTCTGGCTTAAGGACTCATCGAAACCACCTCTGCCAGTCCGCCCATAAAGTTTACAGCATTTAATGGGCTTTACGATCTCAGCCAGCTCCTAATCTGGCCTTGGTACACATATTCCCCCACTTATTCATCACGTGTTTCTCCTGTTCCAGACTCTGGCCTGCCCCAGTACGCCGGCCGAGGCCCCGGCGGCGGTGGCGATGACTCCATGTCCGAGGACCGCATCGCCCACATCCTGAGCGAGGCCTCCTCGCTGATGAAGCAGTCGAACGCCGCCCAGCAGCAGCGCGACCATAACCGGGAGGACTCGCACAGCAACGAGGACAGCAAGTCGCCCCTCCAGAGCTGCACCTCCCCCTTCTTTAAGGTGGAGCAGCAGTTGAAACAGCAGCACCTCACCCCCGATCAGGCCCAGCAGCAGCGCGAGCGGGAACGGGAGAGGGAGCGGGAGCGGGAGCAGCAGCAGCGGCTGCGACACGAGGATCTCGCCCAGGACAAGATGGCCAGGCTCTACCAGGAGCTAATCGCCCGCACTCCCCGCGAGACGGGCTTCCCCGGGTTGGTAATCCTTTCAAGGTTTTGTTTTGTCCAGTGCTGGATTACTCCGGTATTGGGTGGTTCCCCTTTTGGTTGATCGGAATTATCGGTAACTGTCTTTTGTGCCACGTGACTATTAAGTTTGTTATTAAGTCATTCTCTCAGTGGCCTTTTGGAAGTTTTGTTTTTCGAGCTGCTCGTCAGTTGGCGGTGTAAAAAAACATTTATCGAATTCCGATCTGTCCTGTGGAAGCCACGTTTGGAAGTATCCGCCAGTTTGTCCCTTTGAAGTCGTCTAATCCGTGATTTTTCTGGTCTTATCATAGCTTCCTACTGTCGCCGTTCTTTGGGGGAGCAGCCGGCATGCCAGGAGCAGCCGCCAACACCTTCCCCGCCGCCATGGCCGCCGACGAGAACATGCGCCACGCCTTCGAGCGGGAGATCGCCAAGCTCCAGCAGGCCCAGCAGCAGCAGCAGCAGCAGTTCCCCAACTTCTCCAGTTTGATGGCCCTGCAGCAGCAGGTGCTGAACGGTGCCCAGGACCTCTCGCTAGCCGCCAAGGACATCAAGCTGAACGGCCAGCGGTCCTCGCTGGAGCACAGCGCCGGCAGCAGCAGCTGCTCTAAGGACGGCGAGCGCGAGGACAACTACGCCGGGTCCCTGCACGGCCTCCAGTCGGAGGGAGGCGGCACTCCAGCCCCGGTCTCTTCGGGCCAACCGCCCCTGGCAGCCACAGCCGGACCAGGAGTCGCCGGAGCCTCTGGCACCACCAGCAACTCAGCGGCGCCCAGTCCACTGAGCAACTCCATCCTGCCGCCGGCCCTGAGCAGCCAGGGCGAGGAGTTCGCCGCCACGGCGAGTCCCCTCCAGCGGATGGCCTCGATCACCAATTCGCTGATCACGCAGCCGCCGGTGACACCCCACCACAGTACCCCGCAGAGGCCGACCAAGGCGGTCCTGCCGCCCATCACCCAGCAGCAGTTCGACATGTTCAACAACCTGAACACCGAGGACATCGTGCGGCGCGTCAAGGAGGCACTCTCGCAGTACTCGATATCGCAGCGGCTCTTCGGCGAGTCGGTGCTGGGGCTCTCGCAGGGATCCGTCTCGGACCTGCTGGCCCGGCCCAAGCCCTGGCACATGCTCACCCAGAAGGGGCGCGAGCCCTTCATCCGCATGAAGATGTTCCTGGAGGACGAGAATGCGGTACACAAGCTGGTGGCCAGCCAGTACAAGATCGCCCCCGAGAAGCTGATGCGCACAGGCAGCTACAGCGGCAGCCCCCAGATGCCACAGGGATTCGCCTCCAAGATGCAGGCCGCCTCCCTGCCAATGCAGAAGATGATGAACGAGCTGAAGCTGAAGCCGGAGGGCCAGCAGCACCTCATGCAGCAGATGCAGGCGGCGGCCATGTCGGCGGCCATGCAGCAGCAGGCGGCAGTGGCACAGCAGCAGCAGGTAGCGGTGGCGGCGGCCGCTCAGCAGCAGCACCAGCAACAGCAGCTCCAGCACCAACACCTCCAGCAGCAGCACCTGCAGCAGCAGGCGGCGGTGGCGGCGGCAGCCGTGGCCGGTCAGCATCCGCACCACACGGCGGCAGCCTTGCACCACCAGAGCATGCTCCTGACCTCGCCGGGCCTGCCGCCCCAGCACGCCATCAGCCTGCCGCCAGGCGGAGGAGGGGGCAATGCCAGTGGCGGTGGAGCCGGTTCGGGAGGAGCTCCTGGTGTAGGAGCTGCCAACACGAACAACGTCAGTCCCGCCGGGGGCGGAAACAGCGCCGAGAAGAAACCCATGCTGATGCCCGTCCATGGTGCGAACGCCATGCGAAGCCTCCACCAGCACATGTCGCCCACCGTCTACGAAATGGCCGCCCTCACCCAGGACCTGGACACCCACGACATCACCACCAAAATCAAGGAGGCTCTCCTCGCCAACAACATCGGCCAGAAGATATTCGGCGAGGCGGTCTTGGGCCTCTCGCAGGGCTCCGTCTCCGAGTTGCTCAGCAAGCCAAAGCCTTGGCACATGCTCTCCATCAAGGGCCGGGAGCCCTTCATTCGGATGCAGCTCTGGCTGAGCGACGCCAACAACGTGGAGCGACTGCAGCTGCTGAAGAACGAGCGGCGCGAGGCGTCTAAGCGGCGCAGGAGCACCGGTCCAAACCAGCAGGACAACAGCAGCGACACCTCCAGCAACGACACCAACGACTTCTACACCAGCAGCCCGGGCCCCGGCTCCGTGGGTAGCGGTGTTGGCGGAGCCCCGCCCAGCAAGAAGCAGAGGGTCCTGTTCTCCGAAGAGCAGAAGGAGGCTCTGCGTCTGGCCTTCGCCCTCGACCCCTATCCCAACGTGGGCACCATCGAGTTCCTGGCTAACGAGCTCGGCCTGGCCACCAGGACCATCACCAACTGGTTCCACAACCACCGCATGCGCTTGAAGCAGCAGGTGCCGCACGGCCAGCCTGGCCAGGACAACCCCATTCCGAGCCGGGAGAGCACCAGCGCCACGCCCTTCGATCCCGTCCAGTTTCGCATCCTGCTGCAGCAGCGCCTCGTCGAGCTGCACAAGGAGCGCATGGGTCTGAGCGGCGCCCCCATCCCATATCCGCCGTACTTCGCCGCAGCCGCCCTGCTGGGCCGCAGCCTGGGACTTCCCGGTGCGGCAGCAGCTGCCGGAGCAGCGGCGGCAGCAGCGGCCGTGGGTGCGGCCGGCTCCGGCGGCGCCGATGAGCTGCAGGCCCTCAACCAGGCCTTTAAGGAGCAGATGAGTGGCCTGGACCTGTCCATGCCCAGCCTGAAGCGTGAGCGGAGTGCCGACTACCAGGACGACATGGAGCACAACCTGAGCGACAACGAGAGCCTGGAGGGGTCCGGCGGCCAGGACGGAGATCTGGACAAGGCCGGACAAGGCACCACCGACTACGAGAAGGTCCTCCACAAGTCCGCCTTGGCCTCGGCTGCCGCAGCCGCCGCTTACATGTCCAATGCGGTTCGCAGCTCCCGCCGCAAGCCGGCGGCCCCTCAGTGGGTGAATCCGGCCGGCGCAGGAGGTCCTGCCGTCGCGAATCCTGTCGTTGCCGCCGCCGTAGCAGCAGCCGCGGCAGCAGCAGCGGCCGCCGAGGGCGAGCGGATCATCAACGGCGTGTGCGTGATGCAGCCCTCGGAGTACGGAGTCCGGGGCGAGGAGAACGAGGGCAAGGGCGGTGAAGAGTCGTCCCTGGGGGGCGGCGATGCCGAGCTGGAGATCGACCAGCGCTTCATGGAGCCGGAGGTGAGCATCAAGCAGGAGGAGGACGACGACGAGGAAGAGGAGGAGCACGCCCAGGCGCACCACGTCTCGGAGGGCGCCGTCGAGGAGGGCTCTCTGGAGCAGAAGCTCAAGGTGGTCAACGAGGAGAAGCTGCGCCTGGTGCGGGTGCGCCGCCTAAGCAGCAACGCCGAGGAGTCAGCCGGCGTGGGAGAGTCTGTCTCCAACCCCGCCGCCCTATCGCCTTCCGCCGGGAACGGAAACGGCGGAAGCGGAAACGGAAGTGGAAGCGGAGCCGGAGCTTCCTGGAACTACTAGGCGTAGAGCAAACAGTGCAATGAGCGTTTACTTGTGATTAAGTTTGATTGATCAGAAACCAATACACCCACACCCTACACACACACACGTATATACCCATATATACGTATATATATACATATATAGAGAGTAAACTGTAGCACCTAGGACCTTAGGAAAACTCTAAAACAAAACGCAAAGAATCCATGTTTTTTTTTTTTTTTTTTTACACTTATTGTTAGGAAGTAAAGTATTAGGGATAAGAGTTTAGAATTAAAGTGAAGAGTTGTAGTAGTTATAGCTTAAAGTTTAGAGACGCTATGCGAAAACCCAGATAAGGAGCAAAAGTATTAGAAGGAAAGCTGACGGAGGAGAAAGTGTGTAAGGAGATGAGAAGGAGAAGCGAGGAGAAGAGAAGAGAAGAGAAGAAAGGGAACCCTGACTTGCCGAAGAACTTTAACCAAAACGAGGTCGAAATCCGGAGCGAAAAAGATTTGATCTTGCAAAGATTTGTTCGATTTGTTTCTACTTGAAGACTGTAAGCAAAGGCGGTACACGTAATTCTACGCTAAACTTTTTTTTTTCTATTATTATCATTATTATTATTATTATTATTATTGTCTAGACTGTAGAGGTAGCCATGTAAATAATTAAATAAATTCTGTAAATAGAGTTCTGCGAGGCACAAACTTGCTTTCGATCTTCCTACGATACGATATAACCCAAAAAAAAAAAAAAAACAAAATTAATGATAACCTTCAGATACCGACTTGTTTAACTATCTTTTGATCTCAAGAAAAAACAAAACAAAACAAAAACGAAAACCTAAATAAAAAACTAAAAGCTGAAACACGAAACATGAAAAGAAAGGATACGAAAAGAAAATAAAAGAAAAGAAAAGACCCAAAGTAAAAGATAGTTAATGGAGAAAGTTGAAAGGCTGCGAGGAGCCGAATTGTTTCCCCCACATTCTGATTTTGTATTTTATTTTCCGAGGGAATGAGGAAAAGGCGAGAGGAGAGGAGAGGCGAGCAAACAAAAAATATAAAACAATAAAATTCGTAAATTTTGAATTTACATAAAATCCACATACATTTATAAAACACAATCACACAGATACACGAACAATGAAACACACACGCACACAATGAAATGATTAAAAATGGATTAATTCATAATTATAGCAAAAATAAACATGCAACATGCACTAAATTATTTATAATATTATTATTATATACATTATTATAATGCATATTCAAATTATACCACATAGAGCGATGGATCGCGGAAATTTATCAACCTTAGCCTAACGGTAATTTCAATTTGCATCAAGCCCTAGCATAAATAAAAACAATTTTTTTCTGTGACTCTAAAATATTTAAAAACAAAGCGAAAAATGTAAAAGTTAAAGTAAAAACAAACACAAACCGCATATCGTACTAAAGAAATTACACAAAAAAATTAAGGAAAAAACCAAAAAAAAAAATAAATAAAAGTTAAACAAAAAGGAAAAAGAGAAAGAAAGAGAAACCTTAAGCTAAGACAGCCAACTTTTTTTTGCCTAGACATTAAGTTGACAACGTAATCGTAATATTAAACAAATTTAAAATAAATATGCAACAATAAAAACTCAATCTGTTTTCCTAAATGAACAAGAGACAAACAACAACAACAAATTTTATTAAATATTTAAACCTTTTTTTTTTTAACTAGACTAAATGTTAAGCCTAAAACACAACACAGATTTCTCAAAACCAAAAACAAAGCGACATCAAAGTCTAAAAAATAAATGAACACCACCATTTCTCCACAGGCCCAAAATTTGCCGCTTTATCATTATCCTTATTATTATTATTATTATTATTATTACAACATGCATATGTATATATGAGAAGAGGATTAAGGGAAAATTACCCGCATATACCAAACACATTTCAAAACCTAATACAAAACCTATTCAAGGAAGTAAAGCCACTAAAATTTAATGCAAAATCGAGCAACTTGCCTCTGTCAGTAAAGTGTTGATTTAAAAGGAGAGTTTGGTTTGGCCCGCTGTTCGCTTTAGGTTACTAAGTTAAATACTTTGCATTTTATACGCTTTAGCTAAAGAATAAATTACACCTACATATATACATATATGGAGTATGATAAACGTAAAGCATATACACTAATAACGAATGATTATAACAAATATATATATAATATATATCGGATTACGAAGTTGAAACGACACGTTGGCATGGTTCGCAACTTTTAGTTCTAATTATTTTTTTAATACAATTTTTTGTCTTGGTAATTTTTATTATTATTGTAATTATAATTCTAATTCTACTATATTATATTCTATTATTATATATATATATATGAAATCGAAGAGAAAGAAAAGCAAGCAAGCGACAACAACATACCAATAATACATGAACGAAACTTTATCAAATAAAAATGTTTTCTTAAACGAAAAAAAAACCCATCGAAATCCTTTCTTATTTTCACAACATGGCTTTAGACTTATGATTTCCCCGAAACACTCCCCGAGAAGATCTAGATCTCGAGTCTAGCCGCTGAGGAACGAAAGTACTCGCAACTTTCCCCCATCTCCCATATCTCCCATATCTCCGATTTCTCCCATCCTCCTACAAGCCCCTCCCACCAATACCCCCACGGATACACTTGAAGAAATCAAACTCTTAAGTAGACAGAGGCAGGCTCTGAAAATGTATAGCATACTTTTTTGGGCTCCTTGAGAGCGAGACCCAAAGCCGATATAAGCCTACATAGACTTAGACTTACTACAAATATATATGCATGATCAGCATTTTTATACATACGTAGATACATAAAAAGAAAACAATATGCGGTGCTACCCAAGTAAAAGTAAACATATATTTAAAGCCAGTGCAAGGATCAGGCATATAAATACATTAATATATATATACACGAATATAGGAACGTAGGCCCATGAAATTTTTTGCCTAGATCCGTAATGTAGCATTCAATATCTGTCGGAGATCAGTCGGAGTGCGATCTCCCAGACACACATACGTAATTAATGTAATGATCGAAATCAAAACTCAAGCTGTACATACACGAGAGATACACACAAACTTATCCTTCCAACTCAAGACACAACTCACCACGTTTTTGATACCACTTGCCACAAGACCTCTCCAAGGCGATTGGTGACACATGGCGATAAAACGAGATGAGTCACAGCCGCCCCCAAGGTCCCACTGCACACCCGTTTAGCTGTAAATACACCCCCAGATGCAGATCTATGGGTCAAGAAACATAATATTACTAAAACCAGACCATATCAGTTTCGTGTTTAAAGTTGAAACTATAAAGCCTAAGGAATAGTGAATCGAGGGATATACAAGCCGATATTTTAGCAGACCCTGAGCAGCATGACTTGAAATAGCCACATAGTGTTAACCAGCAGATATATATATACAAATACAAAGCCCCTATATAAACATAATCGTAAAATCGTAAAATCTAAAATCTAAAATCTAAAATGGTAAAATCGTAAAATATATACATGTATACATGTACTACGATATATACATATATGCAAACAGAACTGTTGAACCAAAACGAACATTATGAAAAGTAGTTAACACACACAGAGCCGATACCCTAAGTTATCCACCAGATAGTCCTTATCCAAAGCAAGGACTAAAGTCAGCTCCGTTTTTCAGTTTGAAATCCGCCCAAAAAAAACGAAATAACCGAAAGAGAGTTGAATTAGCAAAATGTGCCCAAACAAACAATTAATAATTAACATATACCAGAGGATAAAACCAAAAACAAAACAAAACAAAAGCAGCAAAAATATCAAAAATTTATATATAAACAAAGGGAAATAGAAAAACCAAACAGTATATACATACATAGCTATAAATATATATATATATATATATTATACATAGATATTAAACATAAGCACATACAACTTTTGGCAACCTCGAATTCAAACTCGAAATCATTTTTAAGATCTAAGAGCAATTATTAACCGAAAAGCAAAACTCAAACTTGGAAAATATTTTTTTGTAGCATTTCTTGTATAAATGCACAAGCCACAGGACAGTAAAAAGGAAAGACAACACGATAAAAACTTAATTAAAGATAATGTTTTTTTTTTAACGTAAGCTAAACTGTATCTTTTGATTTTAATCGATTCTGTTCAATCGAATAATGTCTGTACTCCAGAAATCGGAACATAAGTTTACAGGTGTATACCCGTGGACTGGATAAATCGGACAATTTTCGAAACGACATACATTCAAAATGGTGGACACGAGCAAGGTACCCAAACAATGCAAATAAATATAATAACGAATAACAAATAACGAATAATGAATAACGAGTAACGAATAATATGATTAATAAACTAGTTTATATAGCATGTAAAACTGAACAGAAAAATCAAATTCAATAAAGAAGAATCTACTGTATTCCAATTCGAAAGTACCGCCTTTTTGTGGGGAGAGAAAAGCTTTCTTTACTTTCTCTTTTGGTTGGGAACTCGGCTAAGTCCGATTGGCAACTCGGCTGAATGCGCGTACACTGCGAGAAAAGTAGAACCAAGTAAGAAGACCCAAAAAAATGTAGTGTTTAGTGTCCTTGCGAAGACTATATTTTGGCCCATACCCATCTGATTCTTTAGCCAAGACAAGATTCTGAATCCTGAAACTATTCTCCACAAAACTGCGTTTAAATCTAAGAATCGAATATTTTTTCCGCGGCCGCCAACTTTTTCTGATGGACCCCTTGTCACATTGGGGGAATCCAGGATATGGAGGACTTTTTGTCCTTGCGATGGCCATATTTTGGCCCATACCCATCTGATTCTTTAGCCAAGACAAGATTCTGAATCCTGAAACTATTCTCCACAAAACTGCGTTTAAATCTAAGAATCGAATATTTTTTCCGCGGCCGCCAACTTTTTCTGATGGACCCCTTGTCACATTGGGGGAATCCAGGATATGGAGGACTTTTTGTCCTTGCGATGGCCATATTTTGGCCAATACCCATCCGATCCTTTAGCCAAGACAAGATTCTGAATCCTGAAACTATTCTCCACAAAACTGCGTTTAAATCTGAGAATCGAATATTTTTTTCCGCGGCCGCCAACTTTTTCTGATGGACCCCTTTGTCACATTATGGGAATCCAGGATATGGAGGACTTTTTGTCCTTGCGATGGCCATATTTTGGCCAATACCCATCCGATCCTTTAGCCAAGACAAGATTCTGAATCCTGAAACTATTCTCCACAAAACTGCGTTTAAATCTAAGAATCGAATATTTTTTCCGCGGCCGCCAACTTTTTCTGATGGACCCCTTGTCACATTGGGGGAATCCAGGATATGGAGGACTTTTTGTCCTTGCGATGGCCATATTTTGGCCAATACCCATCCGATCCTTTAGCCAAGACAAGATTCTAAATCCTGAAACTATTCTCCATAAAACTGCGTTTAAATCTAAGAATCGAATATTTTTTCCGCGGCCGCCAACTTTTTCTGATGGACCCCTTTGTCACATGAGGGGAATCCAGGATATGGAGGACTTTTTGTCCTTGCGATGGCCATATTTTGGCCAATACCCATCCGATCCTTTAGCCAAGACAAGATTCTGAATCCTGAAACTATTCTCCACAAAACTGCGTTTAAATCTAAGAATCGAATATTTTTTCCGCGGCCGCCAACTTTTTCTGATGCACCCCTTGTCACATTGGGGGAATCCAGGATATGGAGGACTTTTTGTCCTTGCGATGGCCATATTTTGGCCAATACCCATCCGATCCTTTAGCCAAGACAAGATTCTGAATCCTGAAACTATTCTCCACAAAACTGCGTTTAAATCTAAGAATCGAATTTTTTTTCCGCGGCCGCCAACTTTTTCTGATGGACCCCTTTGTCACATTATGGGAATCCAGGATATGGAGGACTTTTTGTCCTTGCGATGGCCATATTTTGGCCAATACCCATCCGATCCTTTAGCCAAGACAAGATTCTGAATCCTGAAACTATTCTCCACAAAACTGCGTTTAAATCTGAGAATCGAATATTTTTTCCGCGGCCGCCAACTTTTTCTGATGGACCCCTTGTCACATTGGGGGAATCCAGGATATGGAGGACTTTTTGTCCTTGCGATGGCCATATTTTGGCCAATACCCATCCGATCCTTTAGCCAAGACAAGATTCTGAATCCTGAAACTATTCTCCACAAAACTGCGTTTAAATCTGAGAATCGAATATTTTTTCCGCGGCCGCCAACTTTTTCTGATGGACCCCTTGTCACATTGGGGGAATCCAGGATATGGAGGACTTTTTGTCCTTGCGATGGCCATATTTTGGCCAATACCCATCCGATCCTTTAGCCAAGACAAGATTCTGAATCCTGAAACTATTCTCCATAAAACTACGTTTAAATCTGAGAATCGAATATTTTTTCCGCGGCCGCCAACTTTTTCTGATGGACCCCTTGTCACATTGGGGGAATCCAGGATATGGAGGACTTTTTGTCCTTGCGATGGCCATATTTTGGCCAATACCCATCCGATCCTTTAGCCAAGACAAGATTCTGAATCCTGAAACTATTCTCCACAAAACTGCGTTTAAATCTAAGAATCGAATTTTTTTTCCGCGGCCGCCAACTTTTTCTGATGGACCCCTTTGTCACATTATGGGAATCCAGGATATGGAGGACTTTTTGTCCTTGCGATGGCCATATTTTGGCCAATACCCATCCGATCCTTTAGCCAAGACAAGATTCTGAATCCTGAAACTATTCTCCATAAAACTGCGTTTAAATCTGAGAATCGAATATTTTTTCCGCGGCCGCCAACTTTTTCTGATGGACCCCTTGTCACATTGGGGGAATCCAGGATATGGAGGACTTTTTGTCCTTGCGATGGCCATATTTTGGCCAATACCCATCCGATCCTTTAGCCAAGACAAGATTCTGAATCCTGAAACTATTCTCCACAAAACTGCGTTTAAATCTGAGAATCGAATATTTTTTCCGCGGCCGCCAACTTTTTCTGATGGACCCCTTGTCACATTGGGGGAATCCAGGATATGGAGGACTTTTTGTCCTTGCGATGGCCATATTTTGGCCAATACCCATCCGATCCTTTAGCCAAGACAAGATTCTGAATCCTGAAACTATTCTCCACAAAACTGCGTTTAAATCTGAGAATCGAATATTTTTTCCGCGGCCGCCAACTTTTTCTGATGGACCCCTTGTCACATTGGGGGAATCCAGGATATGGAGGACTTTTTGTCCTTGCGATGGCCATATTTTGGCCAATACCCATCCGATCCTTTAGCCAAGACAAGATTCTGAATCCTGAAACTATTCTCCATAAAACTGCGTTTAAATCTGAGAATCGAATATTTTTTCCGCGGCCGCCAACTTTTTCTGATGGACCCCTTGTCACATTGGGGGAATCCAGGATATGGAGGACTTTTTGTCCTTGCGATGGCCATATTTTGGCCAATACCCATCCGATCCTTTAGCCAAGACAAGATTCTGAATCCTGAAACTATTCTCCACAAAACTGCGTTTAAATCTGAGAATCGAATATTTTTTCCGCGGCCGCCAACTTTTTCTGATGGACCCCTTTGTCGCATTATGGGAATCCAGGATATGGAGGACTTTTTGTCCTTGCGATGGCCATATTTTGGCCAATACCCATCCGATCCTTTAGCCAAGACAAGATTCTGAATCCTGAAACTATTCTCCACAAAACTGCGTTTAAATCTGAGAATCGAATATTTTTTCCGCGGCCGCCAACTTTTTCTGATGGACCCCTTTGTCACATTGGGGGAATCCAGGATATGGAGGACTTTTTGTCCTTGCGATGGCCATATTTTGGCCAATACCCATCCGATCCTTTAGCCAAGACAAGATTCTGAATCCTGAAACTATTCTCCACAAAACTGCGTTTAAATCTGAGAATCGAATATTTTTTCCGCGGCCGCCAACTTTTTCTGATGGACCCCTTTGTCGCATTATGGGAATCCAGGATATGGAGGACTTTTTGTCCTTGCGATGGCCATATTTTGGCCAATACCCATCCGATCCTTTAGCCAAGACAAGATTCTGAATCCTGAAACTATTCTCCACAAAACTGCGTTTAAATCTGAGAATCGAATATTTTTTCCGCGGCCGCCAACTTTTTCTGATGGACCCCTTTGTCGCATTATGGGAATCCAGGATATGGAGGACTTTTTGTCCTTGCGATGGCCATATTTTGGCCAATACCCATCCGATCCTTTAGCCAAGACAAGATTCTGAATCCTGAAACTATTCTCCACAAAACTGCGTTTAAATCTGAGAATCGAATATTTTTTCCGCGGCCGCCAACTTTTTCTGATGGACCCCTTTGTCACATTGGGGGAATCCAGGATATGGAGGACTTTTGTCCTTGCGATGGCCATATTTTGGCCAATACCCATCCGATCCTTTAGCCAAGACAAGATTCTGAATCCTGAAACTATTCTCCACAAAACTGCGTTTAAATCTGAGAATCGAATATTTTTTCCGCGGCCGCCAACTTTTTCTGATGGACCCCTTTGTCGCATTATGGGAATCCAGGATATGGAGGACTTTTTGTCCTTGCGATGGCCATATTTTGGCCAATACCCATCCGATCCTTTAGCCAAGACAAGATTCTGAATCCTGAAACTATTCTCCACAAAACTGCGTTTAAATCTAAGAATCGAATTTTTTTCCGCGGCCGCCAACTTTTTCTGATGGACCCCTTTGTCACATTATGGGAATCCAGGATATGGAGGACTTTTTGTCCTTGCGATGGCCATATTTTGGCCAATACCCATCCGATCCTTTAGCCAAGACAAGATTCTGAATCCTGAAACTATTCTCCACAAAACTGCGTTTAAATCTAAGAATCGAATATTTTTTCCGCGGCCGCCAACTTTTTGTGATGGACCCCTTTCTCACATTATGGGAATCCAGGATATGGAGGACTTTTTGTCCTTGCGATGGCCATATTTTGGCCAATACCCATCCGATCCTTTAGCCAAGACAAGATTCTGAATCCTGAAACTATTCTCCACAAAACTGCGTTTAAATCTGAGAATCGAATATTTTTTCCGCGGCCGCCAATTTTTTCTGATGGACCCCTTTGTCACATTGGGGGAATCCAGGATATGGAGGACTTTTTGTCCTTGCGATGGCCATATTTTGGCCAATACCCATCCGATCCTTTAGCCAAGACAAGATTCTGAATCCTGAAACTATTCTCCACAAAACTGCGTTTAAATCTGAGAATCGAATATTTTTTCCGCGGCCGCCAACTTTTTCTGATGGACCCCTTTGTCACATTATGGGAATCCAGGATATGGAGGACTTTTTGTCCTTGCGATGGCCATATTTTGGCCAATACCCATCCGATCCTTTAGCCAAGACAAGATTCTTAATCCTGAAACTATTCTCCATAAAACTACGTTTAAATCTGAGAATCGAATATTTTTTCCGCGGCCGCCAACTTTTTCTGATGGACCCCTTGTCACATTGGGGGAATCCAGGATATGGAGGACTTTTTGTCCTTGCGATGGCCATATTTTGGCCAATACCCATCCGATCCTTTAGCCAAGACAAGATTCTGAATCCTGAAACTATTCTCCACAAAACTGCGTTTAAATCTGAGAATCGAATATTTTTTCCGCGGCCGCCAACTTTTTCTGATGGACCCCTTGTCACATTGGGGGAATCCAGGATATGGAGGACTTTTTGTCCTTGCGATGGCCATATTTTGGCCAATACCCATCCGATCCTTTAGCCAAGACAAGATTCTGAATCCTGAAACTATTCTCCACAAAACTGCGTTTAAATCTGAGAATCGAATATTTTTTCCGCGGCCGCCAACTTTTTCTGATGGACCCCTTGTCACATTGGGGGAATCCAGGATATGGAGGACTTTTTGTCCTTGCGATGGCCATATTTTGGCCAATACCCATCCGATCCTTTAGCCAAGACAAGATTCTGAATCCTGAAACTATTCTCCATAAAACTGCGTTTAAATCTGAGAATCGAATATTTTTTCCGCGGCCGCCAACTTTTTCTGATGGACCCCTTGTCACATTGGGGGAATCCAGGATATGGAGGACTTTTTGTCCTTGCGATGGCCATATTTTGGCCAATACCCATCCGATCCTTTAGCCAAGACAAGATTCTGAATCCTGAAACTATTCTCCACAAAACTGCGTTTAAATCTGAGAATCGAATATTTTTTCCGCGGCCGCCAACTTTTTCTGATGGACCCCTTTGTCGCATTATGGGAATCCAGGATATGGAGGACTTTTTGTCCTTGCGATGGCCATATTTTGGCCAATACCCATCCGATCCTTTAGCCAAGACAAGATTCTGAATCCTGAAACTATTCTCCACAAAACTGCGTTTAAATCTGAGAATCGAATATTTTTTCCGCGGCCGCCAACTTTTTCTGATGGACCCCTTTGTCACATTGGGGGAATCCAGGATATGGAGGACTTTTTGTCCTTGCGATGGCCATATTTTGGCCAATACCCATCCGATCCTTTAGCCAAGACAAGATTCTGAATCCTGAAACTATTCTCCACAAAACTGCGTTTAAATCTGAGAATCGAATATTTTTTCCGCGGCCGCCAACTTTTTCTGATGGACCCCTTTGTCGCATTATGGGAATCCAGGATATGGAGGACTTTTTGTCCTTGCGATGGCCATATTTTGGCCAATACCCATCCGATCCTTTAGCCAAGACAAGATTCTGAATCCTGAAACTATTCTCCACAAAACTGCGTTTAAATCTGAGAATCGAATATTTTTTCCGCGGCCGCCAACTTTTTCTGATGGACCCCTTTGTCGCATTATGGGAATCCAGGATATGGAGGACTTTTTGTCCTTGCGATGGCCATATTTTGGCCAATACCCATCCGATCCTTTAGCCAAGACAAGATTCTGAATCCTGAAACTATTCTCCACAAAACTGCGTTTAAATCTGAGAATCGAATATTTTTTCCGCGGCCGCCAACTTTTTCTGATGGACCCCTTTGTCACATTGGGGGAATCCAGGATATGGAGGACTTTTTGTCCTTGCGATGGCCATATTTTGGCCAATACCCATCCGATCCTTTAGCCAAGACAAGATTCTGAATCCTGAAACTATTCTCCACAAAACTGCGTTTAAATCTGAGAATCGAATATTTTTTCCGCGGCCGCCAACTTTTTCTGATGGACCCCTTTGTCGCATTATGGGAATCCAGGATATGGAGGACTTTTTGTCCTTGCGATGGCCATATTTTGGCCAATACCCATCCGATCCTTTAGCCAAGACAAGATTCTGAATCCTGAAACTATTCTCCACAAAACTGCGTTTAAATCTGAGAATCGAATATTTTTTCCGCGGCCGCCAACTTTTTCTGATGGACCCCTTGTCACATTGGGGGAATCCAGGATATGGAGGACTTTTTGTCCTTGCGATGGCCATATTTTGGCCAATACCCATCCGATCCTTTAGCCAAGACAAGATTCTGAATCCTGAAACTATTCTCCATAAAACTGCGTTTAAATCTGAGAATCGAATATTTTTTCCGCGGCCGCCAACTTTTTCTGATGGACCCCTTGTCACATTGGGGGAATCCAGGATATGGAGGACTTTTTGTCCTTGCGATGGCCATATTTTGGCCAATACCCATCCGATCCTTTAGCCAAGACAAGATTCTGAATCCTGAAACTATTCTCCACAAAACTGCGTTTAAATCTGAGAATCGAATATTTTTTCCGCGGCCGCCAACTTTTTCTGATGGACCCCTTGTCACATTGGGGGAATCCAGGATATGGAGGACTTTTTGTCCTTGCGATGGCCATATTTTGGCCAATACCCATCCGATCCTTTAGCCAAGACAAGATTCTGAATCCTGAAACTATTCTCCACAAAACTGCGTTTAAATCTGAGAATCGAATATTTTTTCCGCGGCCGCCAACTTTTTCTGATGGACCCCTTTGTCGCATTATGGGAATCCAGGATATGGAGGACTTTTTGTCCTTGCGATGGCCATATTTTGGCCAATACCCATCCGATCCTTTAGCCAAGACAAGATTCTGAATCCTGAAACTATTCTCCACAAAACTGCGTTTAAATCTGAGAATCGAATATTTTTTCCGCGGCCGCCAACTTTTTCTGATGGACCCCTTTGTCGCATTATGGGAATCCAGGATATGGAGGACTTTTTGTCCTTGCGATGGCCATATTTTGGCCAATACCCATCCGATCCTTTAGCCAAGACAAGATTCTGAATCCTGAAACTATTCTCCACAAAACTGCGTTTAAATCTGAGAATCGAATATTTTTTCCGCGGCCGCCAACTTTTTCTGATGGACCCCTTTGTCACATTGGGGGAATCCAGGATATGGAGGACTTTTTGTCCTTGCGATGGCCATATTTTGGCCAATACCCATCCGATCCTTTAGCCAAGACAAGATTCTGAATCCTGAAACTATTCTCCACAAAACTGCGTTTAAATCTGAGAATCGAATATTTTTTCCGCGGCCGCCAACTTTTTCTGATGGACCCCTTTGTCGCATTATGGGAATCCAGGATATGGAGGACTTTTTGTCCTTGCGATGGCCATATTTTGGCCAATACCCATCCGATCCTTTAGCCAAGACAAGATTCTGAATCCTGAAACTATTCTCCACAAAACTGCGTTTAAATCTGAGAATCGAATATTTTTTCCGCGGCCGCCAACTTTTTCTGATGGACCCCTTGTCACATTGGGGGAATCCAGGATATGGAGGACTTTTTGTCCTTGCGATGGCCATATTTTGGCCAATACCCATCCGATCCTTTAGCCAAGACAAGATTCTGAATCCTGAAACTATTCTCCATAAAACTGCGTTTAAATCTGAGAATCGAATATTTTTTCCGCGGCCGCCAACTTTTTCTGATGGACCCCTTGTCACATTGGGGGAATCCAGGATATGGAGGACTTTTTGTCCTTGCGATGGCCATATTTTGGCCAATACCCATCCGATCCTTTAGCCAAGACAAGATTCTGAATCCTGAAACTATTCTCCACAAAACTGCGTTTAAATCTGAGAATCGAATATTTTTTCCGCGGCCGCCAACTTTTTCTGATGGACCCCTTGTCACATTGGGGGAATCCAGGATATGGAGGACTTTTTGTCCTTGCGATGGCCATATTTTGGCCAATACCCATCCGATCCTTTAGCCAAGACAAGATTCTGAATCCTGAAACTATTCTCCACAAAACTGCGTTTAAATCTGAGAATCGAATATTTTTTCCGCGGCCGCCAACTTTTTCTGATGGACCCCTTGTCACATTATGGGAATCCAGGATATGGAGGACTTTTTGTCCTTGCGATGGCCATATTTTGGCCAATACCCATCCGATCCTTTAGCCAAGACAAGATTCTGAATCCTGAAACTATTCTCCACAAAACTGCGTTTAAATCTGAGAATCGAATATTTTTTCCGCGGCCGCCAACTTTTTCTGATGGACCCCTTGTCACATTATGGGAATCCAGGATATGGAGGACTTTTTGTCCTTGCGATGGCCATATTTTGGCCAATACCCATCCGATCCTTTAGCCAAGACAAGATTCTGAATCCTGAAACTATTCTCCACAAAACTGCGTTTAAATCTGAGAATCGAATATTTTTTCCGCGGCCGCCAACTTTTTCTGATGGACCCCTTGTCACATTGGGGGAATCCAGGATATGGAGGACTTTTTGTCCTTGCGATGGCCATATTTTGGCCAATACCCATCCGATCCCTTAGCCAAGACAAGATTCTGAATCCTGAAACTATTCTCCACAAAACTGCGTTTAAATCTGAGAATCGAATATTTTTTCCGCGGCCGCCAACTTTTTGTGATGGACCCCTTTCTCACATTATGGGAATCCAGGATATGGAGGACTTTTTGTCCTTGCGATGGCCATATTTTGGCCAATACCCATCCGATCCTTTAGCCAAGACAAGATTCTGAATCCTGAAACTATTCTCCACAAAACTGCGTTTAAATCTAAGAATCGAATATTTTTTCCGCGGCCGCCAACTTTTTCTGATGGACCCCTTTGTCGCATTATGGGAATCCAGGATATGGAGGACTTTTTGTCCTTGCGATGGCCATATTTTGGCCAATACCCATCCGATCCTTTAGCCAAGACAAGATTCTGAATCCTGAAACTATTCTCCACAAAACTGCGTTTAAATCTAAGAATCGAATATTTTTTCCGCGGCCGCCAACTTTTTCTGATGGACCCCTTTGTCGCATTATGGGAATCCAGGATATGGAGGACTTTTTGTCCTTGCGATGGCCATATTTTGGCCAATACCCATCCGATCCCTTAGCCAAGACAAGATTCTGAATCCTGAAACTATTCTCCACAAAACTGCGTTTAAATCTAAGAATCGAATATTTTTTCCGCGGCCGCCAACTTTTTCTGATGGACCCCTTTGTCGCATTATGGGAATCCAGGATATGGAGGACTTTTTGTCCTTGCGATGGCCATATTTTGGCCAATACCCATCCGATCCTTTAGCCAAGACAAGATTCTGAATCCTGAAACTATTCTCCACAAAACTGCGTTTAAATCTAAGAATCGAATTTTTTTTCCGCGGCCGCCAACTTTTTCTGATGGACCCCTTTGTCGCATTATGGGAATCCAGGATATGGAGGACTTTTTGTCCTTGCGATGGCCATATTTTGGCCAATACCCATCCGATCCTTTAGCCAAGACAAGATTCTGAATCCTGAAACTATTCTCCACAAAACTGCGTTTAAATCTAAGAATCGAATATTTTTTCCGCGGCCGCCAACTTTTTCTGATGGACCCCTTTGTCGCATTATGGGAATCCAGGATATGGAGGACTTTTTGTCCTTGCGATGGCCATATTTTGGCCAATACCCATCCGATCCTTTAGCCAAGACAAGATTCTGAATCCTGAAACTATTCTCCACAAAACTGCGTTTAAATCTAAGAATCGAATTTTTTTTTCCGCGGCCGCCAACTTTTTCTGATGGACCCCTTTGTCGCATTATGGGAATCCAGGATATGGAGGACTTTTTGTCCTTGCGATGGCCATATTTTGGCCAATACCCATCCGATCCTTTAGCCAAGACAAGATTCTGAATCCTGAAACTATTCTCCACAAAACTGCGTTTAAATCTAAGAATCGAATATTTTTTCCGCGGCCGCCAACTTTTTCTGATGGACCCCTTTGTCGCATTATGGGAATCCAGGATATGGAGGACTTTTTGTCCTTGCGATGGCCATATTTTGGCCAATACCCATCCGATCCTTTAGCCAAGACAAGATTCTGAATCCTGAAACTATTCTCCACAAAACTGCGTTTAAATCTAAGAATCGAATTTTTTTTCCGCGGCCGCCAACTTTTTCTGATGGACCCCTTTGTCGCATTATGGGAATCCAGGATATGGAGGACTTTTTGTCCTTGCGATGGCCATATTTTGGCCAATACCCATCCGATCCTTTAGCCAAGACAAGATTCTGAATCCTGAAACTATTCTCCACAAAACTGCGTTTAAATCTAAGAATCGAATATTTTTTCCGCGGCCGCCAACTTTTTCTGATGGACCCCTTTGTCGCATTATGGGAATCCAGGATATGGAGGACTTTTTGTCCTTGCGATGGCCATATTTTGGCCAATACCCATCCGATCCTTTAGCCAAGACAAGATTCTGAATCCTAAAACTATTCTCCACAAAACTGCGTTTAAATCTAAGAATCGAATTTTTTTTCCGCGGCCGCCAACTTTTTCTGATGGACCCCTTTGTCGCATTATGGGAATCCAGGATATGGAGGACTTTTTGTCCTTGCGATGGTCATATTTTGGCCAATACCCATCCGATCCTTTAGCCAAGACAAGATTCTGAATCCTGAAACTATTCTCCACAAAACTGCGTTTAAATCTAAGAATCGAATATTTTTTCCGCGGCCGCCAACTTTTTCTGATGGACCCCTTTGTCGCATTATGGGAATCCAGGATATGGAGGACTTTTTGTCCTTGCGATGGCCATATTTTGGCCAATACCCATCCGATCCTTTAGCCAAGACAAGATTCTGAATCCTGAAACTATTCTCCACAAAACTGCGTTTAAATCTAAGAATCGAATATTTTTTCCGCGGCCGCCAACTTTTTCTGATGGACCCCTTTGTCGCATTATGGGAATCCAGGATATGGAGGACTTTTTGTCCTTGCGATGGCCATATTTTGGCCAATACCCATCCGATCCTTTAGCCAAGACAAGATTCTGAATCCTGAAACTATTCTCCACAAAACTGCGTTTAAATCTAAGAATCGAATTTTTTTTCCGCGGCCGCCAACTTTTTCTGATGGACCCCTTTGTCGCATTATGGGAATCCAGGATATGGAGGACTTTTTGTCCTTGCGATGGCCATATTTTGGCCAATACCCATCCGATCCTTTAGCCAAGACAAGATTCTGAATCCTGAAACTATTCTCCACAAAACTGCGTTTAAATCTGAGAATCGAATACTTTTTCCGCGGCCGCCAACTTTTTCTGATGGACCCCTTTGTCACATTGGGGGAATCCAGGATATGGAGGACTTTTTGTCCTTGCGATGGCCATATTTTGGCCAATACCCATCCGATCCTTTAGCCAAGACAAGATTCTGAATCCTGAAACTATTCTCCACAAAACTGCGTTTAAATCTGAGAATCGAATATTTTTTCCGCGGCCGCCAACTTTTTCTGATGGACCCCTTGTCACATTGGGGGAATCCAGGATATGGAGGACTTTTTGTCCTTGCGATGGCCATATTTTGGCCAATACCCATCCGATCCTTTAGCCAAGACAAGATTCTGAATCCTGAAACTATTCTCCACAAAACTGCGTTTAAATCTAAGAATCGAATTTTTTTTCCGCGGCCGCCAACTTTTTCTGATGGACCCCTTTGTCGCATTATGGGAATCCAGGATATGGAGGACTTTTTGTCCTTGCGATGGCCATATTTTGGCCAATACCCATCCGATCCTTTAGCCAAGACAAGATTCTGAATCCTGAAACTATTCTCCACAAAACTGCGTTTAAATCTGAGAATCGAATACTTTTTCCGCGGCCGCCAACTTTTTCTGATGGACCCCTTTGTCACATTGGGGGAATCCAGGATATGGAGGACTTTTTGTCCTTGCGATGGCCATATTTTGGCCAATACCCATCCGATCCTTTAGCCAAGACAAGATTCTGAATCCTGAAACTATTCTCCACAAAACTGCGTTTAAATCTGAGAATCGAATATTTTTTCCGCGGCCGCCAACTTTTTCTGATGGACCCCTTGTCACATTGGGGGAATCCAGGATATGGAGGACTTTTTGTCCTTGCGATGGCCATATTTTGGCCAATACCCATCCGATCCTTTAGCCAAGACAAGATTCTGAATCCTGAAACTATTCTCCACAAAACTGCGTTTAAATCTAAGAATCGAATTTTTTTTCCGCGGCCGCCAACTTTTTCTGATGGACCCCTTTGTCGCATTATGGGAATCCAGGATATGGAGGACTTTTTGTCCTTGCGATGGCCATATTTTGGCCAATACCCATCCGATCCTTTAGCCAAGACAAGATTCTGAATCCTGAAACTATTCTCCACAAAACTGCGTTTAAATCTGAGAATCGAATATTTTTTCCGCCAACTTTTTCTGATGGACCCCTTGTCACATTGGGGGAATCCAGGATATGGAGGACTTTTTGTCCTTGCGATGGCCATATTTTGGCCAATACCCATCCGATCCTTTAGCCAAGACAAGATTCTGAATCCTGAAACTATTCTCCACAAAACTGCGTTTAAATCTAAGAATCGAATTTTTTTTCCGCGGCCGCCAACTTTTTCTGATGGACCCCTTTGTCGCATTATGGGAATCCAGGATATGGAGGACTTTTTGTCCTTGCGATGGCCATATTTTGGCCAATACCCATCCGATCCTTTAGCCAAGACAAGATTCTGAATCCTGAAACTATTCTCCACAAAACTGCGTTTAAATCTGAGAATCGAATATTTTTTCCGCGGCCGCCAACTTTTTCTGATGGACCCCTTGTCACATTGGGGGAATCCAGGATATGGAGGACTTTTTGTCCTTGCGATGGCCATATTTTGGCCAATACCCATCCGATCCTTTAGCCAAGACAAGATTCTGAATCCTGAAACTATTCTCCACAAAACTGCGTTTAAATCTAAGAATCGAATTTTTTTTCCGCGGCCGCCAACTTTTTCTGATGGACCCCTTTGTCGCATTATGGGAATCCAGGATATGGAGGACTTTTTGTCCTTGCGATGGCCATATTTTGGCCAATACCCATCCGATCCTTTAGCCAAGACAAGATTCTGAATCCTGAAACTATTCTCCACAAAACTGCGTTTAAATCTAAGAATCGAATTTTTTTTCCGCGGCCGCCAACTTTTTCTGATGGACCCCTTTGTCGCATTATGGGAATCCAGGATATGGAGGACTTTTTGTCCTTGCGATGGCCATATTTTGGCCAATACCCATCCGATCCTTTAGCCAAGACAAGATTCTGAATCCTGAAACTATTCTCCACAAAACTGCGTTTAAATCTGAGAATCGAATATTTTTTCCGCGGCCGCCAACTTTTTCTGATGGACCCCTTGTCACATTGGGGGAATCCAGGATATGGAGGACTTTTTGTCCTTGCGATGGCCATATTTTGGCCAATACCCATCCGATCCTTTAGCCAAGACAAGATTCTGAATCCTGAAACTATTCTCCACAAAACTGCGTTTAAATCTAAGAATCGAATTTTTTTCCGCGGCCGCCAACTTTTTCTGATGGACCCCTTTGTCGCATTATGGGAATCCAGGATATGGAGGACTTTTTGTCCTTGCGATGGCCATATTTTGGCCAATACCCATCCGATCCTTTAGCCAAGACAAGATTCTGAATCCTGAAACTATTCTCCACAAAACTGCGTTTAAATCTGAGAATCGAATATTTTTTCCGCCAACTTTTTCTGATGGACCCCTTGTCACATTGGGGGAATCCAGGATATGGAGGACTTTTTGTCCTTGCGATGGCCATATTTTGGCCAATACCCATCCGATCCTTTAGCCAAGACAAGATTCTGAATCCTGAAACTATTCTCCACAAAACTGCGTTTAAATCTAAGAATCGAATTTTTTTCCGCGGCCGCCAACTTTTTCTGATGGACCCCTTTGTCGCATTATGGGAATCCAGGATATGGAGGACTTTTTGTCCTTGCGATGGCCATATTTTGGCCAATACCCATCCGATCCTTTAGCCAAGACAAGATTCTGAATCCTGAAACTATTCTCCACAAAACTGCGTTTAAATCTGAGAATCGAATATTTTTTCCGCGGCCGCCAACTTTTTCTGATGGACCCCTTGTCACATTGGGGGAATCCAGGATATGGAGGACTTTTTGTCCTTGCGATGGCCATATTTTGGCCAATACCCATCCGATCCTTTAGCCAAGACAAGATTCTGAATCCTGAAACTATTCTCCACAAAACTGCGTTTAAATCTAAGAATCGAATTTTTTTTCCGCGGCCGCCAACTTTTTCTGATGGACCCCTTTGTCGCATTATGGGAATCCAGGATATGGAGGACTTTTTGTCCTTGCGATGGCCATATTTTGGCCAATACCCATCCGATCCTTTAGCCAAGACAAGATTCTGAATCCTGAAACTATTCTCCACAAAACTGCGTTTAAATCTAAGAATCGAATTTTTTTTCCGCGGCCGCCAACTTTTTCTGATGGACCCCTTTGTCGCATTATGGGAATCCAGGATATGGAGGACTTTTTGTCCTTGCGATGGCCATATTTTGGCCAATACCCATCCGATCCTTTAGCCAAGACAAGATTCTGAATCCTGAAACTATTCTCCACAAAACTGCGTTTAAATCTGAGAATCGAATATTTTTTCCGCCAACTTTTTCTGATGGACCCCTTGTCACATTGGGGGAATCCAGGATATGGAGGACTTTTTGTCCTTGCGATGGCCATATTTTGGCCAATACCCATCCGATCCTTTAGCCAAGACAAGATTCTGAATCCTGAAACTATTCTCCACAAAACTGCGTTTAAATCTAAGAATCGAATTTTTTTTCCGCGGCCGCCAACTTTTTCTGATGGACCCCTTTGTCGCATTATGGGAATCCAGGATATGGAGGACTTTTTGTCCTTGCGATGGCCATATTTTGGCCAATACCCATCCGATCCTTTAGCCAAGACAAGATTCTGAATCCTGAAACTATTCTCCACAAAACTGCGTTTAAATCTAAGAATCGAATTTTTTTTCCGCGGCCGCCAACTTTTTCTGATGGACCCCTTGTCACATTGGAGGAATCCAGGATATGGAGGACTTTTTGTCCTTGCGATGGCCATATTTTGGCCAATACCCATCCGATCCTTTAGCCAAGACAAGATTCTGAATCCTGAAACTATTCTCCACAAAACTGCGTTTAAATCTGAGAATCGAATATTTTTTCCGCGGCCGCCAACTTTTTCTGATGGACCCCTTTGTCACATTATGGGAATCCAGGATATGGAGGACTTTTTGTCCTTGCGATGGCCATATTTTGGCCAATACCCATCCGATCCTTTAGCCAAGACAAGATTCTGAATCCTGAAACTATTCTCCACAAAACTGCGTTTAAATCTAAGAATCGAATTTTTTTTCCGCGGCCGCCAACTTTTTCTGATGGACCCCTTTGTCACATTATGGGAATCCAGGATATGGAGGACTTTTTGTCCTTGCGATGGCCATATTTTGGCCAATACCCATCCGATCCTTTAGCCAAGACAAGATTCTGAATCCTGAAACTATTCTCCACAAAACTGCGTTTAAATCTGAGAATCAAATATTTTTACCGTTGCTCCCAATTTTTTCTGATGGACCCCCTTTGCCGAATGGGAAAATCCAAGGACTTTATGTCCTTGTCAAGGCTAAATTTCGGCTAATACCCATCGGATCCTTTGGCCAAGACAAGATTTCCGACGGGTGGAGATTAGTTTATTTATTAAATGTCATACACAATTCGCTTATTCACAAAGATGCAGGCCCAAAGGTCAAAGGTCAGTCCTCATCTGGTTCGCACTGCGGCTTGTTCTCAGTGTCGTTAGTGTTGGTGTTCTCTACGAGTTAGCAACAAACTAGAATGAAAAATAAAACATTGTCCAAAAGTAGAAAAATGTTATGTCTAAAAAAATACACAGGATAAGATTTCGCTTTCGCTTTCAGTTTCGTTTTCATTTTGCACTTTCTCTTAGAACTTTCTTTGCTTCCTATATGCATTGCTTTCCTTCGTACATATGTATGTGTATATATAAATATAATTTATATTCGATCTTCGATTCGATCAATTGTTCTTGATTATTTTGTATATTTTGTATTTGATGTTTTGGTACAGAGGTCTTTAGATACATAAAAACAGGCGCTAGCTGAAACCTTGGAGGGCAAACAGATGATGATCCGAGTCATCGGAGATACACATACATATACTATTATATATATTCTTTTGTAAATAGAAAAGGTGTTTCGGTTTTTCGGTTCTTTTGGTTTATGGTTTCGAGATGTTTGCGGTATACCCTGTAGTCTGTACATTGTTTGGTTTTGGTTTTATAATCGTAATAGATTGGTTTCTCAACGTAGCTTTCGTGTTCCGTGGCTAAAGCAAGGCGATTCAAGGACCTTGGGGGTCCCTCCGGTATCCTTTTAGCTTTGAGCTAATATCTCAACAAACAAATCTAAGGAAGTTGGCAACAGTGCGGCGTCTAATCAAAGCTCTAATCAATTTCTGGGGCGGGGTAGGCACTTTTACAATAAACACTTCATAACAGAATCCCGGTGATCGCTCTACCTGTAGAGCCAAAACTCTACAGACTCCAATTTATATACAATATATATATATATATAGGCTATGTACAAAATTCCATTGTCAAGGGGATGTAGTGCTTATACTAAAGCCAGTATCATTAATTATACAAAAATAAAAGACAGTCGCGTAAAGAAAATATTTCACATTTTGATTTTTGTGTGTATTTGGTACGCAAAAAAAGACAGTATAATCAAATATGTATATATGTGTTTGCATATATACCAGCATGAATATATAATAATAATAATAATAATAATAATAATAATAATAGTAGTAATTATAATAATAATAATGCGAAATCATCAATTAAAATAGAAGAAAAAAACATTGTAACAAAACTGGTTTTGCTTATTGCAGTTTTTGGGGTTTGGGATCGAATCAGATCTAGATCAAAGGACCAAAGGATAAAGCTTAAGATTGTAGATATAACAATAGATGGATGTGTGCCTGTGTGTGTGTGTGGGTGTAGATAGTAGAGTGTAGAGTGTATTTATTATATATCTAGCTTTTTAGAATTTATTAAGAGTTTAGACTTAAGAGCGACAACAACGATTGTCAGACACTGTTTTGTCGTGCGAGGAGGACAGGATATTGGATATAGGTCACAGGATATAGGCTATAGGATACCTGGTCCTTAGGCTACAGTTACAATTAGTTTGTTGTTTCCGCTTCTATCAGATTTCGTCTACACAGCATCCCTCATCTCGCTTCAAGGCAACAAAGTTCGCAACTAAACTAAACTAAAAACAAAACCATAATCAAATAATCAAAAATCATATACTCATAAGTGTACTCGAATTAAAGGTCTGAGGATGCAAAACATATCAATTTGTTTTGTTTTAACAACTAGCGATTGGTATCCTTTAACATTTAGATTTTAGTTAGGCTTTGTAATTGGTAACTGGTAATTGGTAATTGGTAATTGGTAATTGGTACTTTTAATATATATATTTATTTAGAGTAATTAAAGGTTAATCGTTAATGCGATCTTTGCTCTTGCGTTTTGCTAAAAAGGTACTTGAAGTGTAACACTTGGGCCATCCTTAGTCAAGTGTGGTTGCTTTTGTTGAATTCATTCTTTAACTTGCTTAATTAATTATTTGTTGTTTTTAATAAGTATTCCTTGGTTGCCTTGTGTAAGGTGTAAAGATGTGTCTCCGTGTATCATTTGCGTACTTATAGATTACTTGTTTGCGGAGATCCTGCGAAACTCGGTACTCGGAACTCTGCTCTGGGATTGCATATATTGGATATATTGGATATATTGGATAATGGTTTTCATTCAACTAAAGTTTGATTCTCGTTTAACAAATGTGTTGTTCTTCTCTCATTTCAACTAGGCTTACAATTAGGATTTGTTGTTTAGCATTTCGCTTTTAATGGTTTTGTGGTTTGTTTGCTTATCGACTAAATATCTTTGATTTAACATTTGCTTGAGTTGGGTTTTCTTTTTAAAGGGAATCCTTTGGGGGTTTCAAGGGAGTAGGGAGTTGGCCTTAGCTCTAGCAATATATAGATATAGAATATATATAATATATACTCGTTTATCCGCATAACAAAGCACTTCAAACAATTCAACAGATCTCTCGTTATTCTCTTTTAGCTAAGGACTCAATTTTTAAGGCGCTAATCATATTTATCCTAGCTTTCTCGTTCCCCTGTGTTTTTGTTTTGGGCATCGTGTGTGTGTGTGTGTGTGTGTCTATAAGGTCTATATAAAAACATTCTCGTACAGCCGAAAAAACAATTTTCTTTGTAACAATTTTGTTTGGTTTCTCATTTACAAGCTACAACTTAGAATTATTGCGCTAGTCACATATCTTTTTCATTTTGGGGTCTTAGCAGAATTTGTAGTTTCTTTGTTGGTTTCCCTCTATGTCTATATCCCTTCCTATCATAGATACATTTGTGGATATATATTGTGGTATATAAGCCTACGACTCCGATACGCTGCACAGGTTTCTGGGTTTCACTTTAGAAGCAAAAGGTTTACAACTTGTTTGGCTAATAAAAGTATTCTCTTTAAAATATTTGCACATTTTAAAATTACAAACTAAAAGAAGAAATGAAGCTAAAGCTAAGATTAGGCGCTAGGGGGAAAGCTAGATGGCTAAGTAAATCAGAATAAACGTATTCAAAAAAAATTAATTTAAATGGCCAACAATCAATTGAGTAAATAAAAAAAAAAAACACATTTAGGGCTAGATTTTAAATAAGTTCCAACCTCGAAACAAAAAGGTCTCAATATTTTGAATAACAAACACTGAAAAAAAAACACGGTCTGGGTCGGGGCGGGGGGGATGGTAACCTGCTGGGAATTAAGTTTATCCTTTTCAGATTCGACTAAATGCTTTCCTGTGATCCTCACTTTAGAAAGAGATAACAACTGGGGCGTGGCCGGGGCAGTGGGCGGCGCATGGTGGCACGGCGACTTGGTGGCACGGTGGGCGGCAGGTGGCATGTGGCAGATGGCAGGTGGCAGGAGGTAGCTGGCAGAAGGACCCTGGAAGGGTGAGCCGACCCATTAGGTCCGCCTGCCGCCAGCCTGGCGCCATATTCACCGCATCCAGGCCGACTTCCGCTTGATCTTGGTGCGCAGGGGACCGCGCAGCGGCTTCACCTTGTTGCTGCTGCTCTTGCTGGCTGCCACCATGGCGGCGCTGATGCTCTGGGGCAGCATGCCCGCCGGCAGGTACAGACTGCCTCCACCTCCGCTGGCCGGGTTGTACAGATCCTGGTGCTGCTGCGCCACATTGGCCGCCGCACTGCTTAGCAGGGCCATCTTGCTGCCACTGCCGTTCGTATAGATGCTGCCCGGCTGGTTGCCGACAAAGTGGTGGTGCAACTGCTGGTGCTGGTGCTGGTCGCGGTGCTCCTCCTCGAGGCTCTGGCTGGAGGCACGTTTGTGGGGCGAGCCGTGACTGCTGCCGCTGCTGCCGTTACTGTGGTAGTGGGTGGTGGCCACCGAGCCGCACTCCACAATGGAGGAACGCGACAGGGAGAGCAGGGCGTCCACTCCGTCGCGGTGGCGCTGCTGATCAGCCAGCTCCTCCGGCGTGATGTTGTGGCTACACAAGGATTACGTAACAGATTATTTCCCACCATTCAACAGGCTACTTCTCCGACTCACTTCTCCTCGCTGCTGTCATAGGCAGCGTCCGAGCTGGCGCAGTTGCTGTCGGAGCCGCCTCCTGGGTTGCTCTGGGCCACCGACTGGACCACAGTCTGGGTGAGCAGATTGCCGTTGGTCAAGGGCGTTGAGGCGCCGCTATCCGCGTTGCTGTTGCCGCCCGCCGAGTAAGTGTGGTCCTCGCTGGGCGAGCTCGTTATCACCGGAGCGCTTCTGAATCATCCAAAATGGTAGTTGGCAGTTTTAGCATCGAGACCACATGAATACTCACCCGTTCTGGAAGGGCTCACTGAAGGCCTTTGGTCCGTGTTTGAGGAAGAGCATCGCCGCCGCCGCGTGCACGTCGTCCATGCTATCCGCGCCGCAGTCCCTGGCCAGTCGCTCGTAGTTGATGCTGCCCTCCGCGGCGCCTGGGACGCCCGAGGTGGCCCCAACGCCGTTTCCCAGTCCCAATCCCAGGCCCAACACTCCGCCGGCTCCGTTCAAGCCCACAAAGTTGTACTTGACACCGTTGTTGTTGGCCACGTGGCTGCTGTTGTTGTTGTTGTTGGTGGAGTTATTGGTGTTGTGGTTGTGGTGATAGTCCCCGGAGAGATCCTCGTCGATCATGTCCTGGAGCAGCGGCTGGCCGGCGGTATCGTCGCGGATGTTGCGGAAGGCCTTGGACAGGTTCGGAAAGAGTTTGGGGTCAAAGCGGGCGTGGCTTCCGGCTGCTCCACCCCCTCCCCCGCCGGGGCTGTGGGGCATGGCTGCGTTCTGCGACTGACTAGCGACATTGGCCATCACCAGGCCGTTGCTCTTCGAAGGCGTGGACAGTGCCACGGGAGCTCCGCCGGCGGCTCTCGACCCGACCGCCACTCCGGTCAGAGCTGCTCCCTGGACGGAGGAGACTGGCTGGACAGCGCTGCCATCCAAACTGTCGTAGCCCTGACCTGGGCCATTGCCGCCGCCGGGACTTTTGAGGGAAGGACTGATCTTGTCCACCGCCGAGTTGGAGAAGTAGGGCGATCGGTTGAGAGCCTGGATGAGATTCTGGCGCTGCTGCGGCTCCACGCGCCACAGCGATCCCTTGCCCATGTTCGGCGCCTTCTCCACCTTCACGAAGCTCTTGTTGAGGGACAGGTTGTGGCGCACGCTGTTCTTCCAGCCGTTAGGGGCCGTCTTGAAGTAGGGGAAGTGCTGGACGATCCACGCGTAGATCTCCTTCACGGGCAGCGCCTTCTCGTTCGAGCCTTCGATGGCCATGAAGATCAAGGAACTGTTTGGGGACGAGGAGATGAGAGGATGCTTGAAATATTTGCGGCCCTAAGGGATAAGCGAGAGTAAATAACCCACCTAAAGCTATATGGCGGCTTGTTGTTGGTGTGAACCAGCGGATCGTATGGCACATTGTTGGGATGCTTCTGCTTTTGGGGCGTGACATTGGTGCCGCTGCCGTAGCCGCCCTTGCCGGCGGCGTACTGCGGGGTGCTGGTGGGCATCCGGGAGCTCACGACCATGTCGAAGTCCTTCAGCGAGTCCTCGTTATCGTAGCTGGCGTAGCTGTTGGGGCTGCGCATGTTGGAGCTGCCGCCAGCGACCAAGCCCGAGCTGTGACCTGTGGGCGTCATGGGCGGCGGTGGGGGCGACACGGACAGCTGAAGGCTGCGCGGAGCCGGTCCCCCCGTACTGCCACCACTGGAGGTGGTGGTGTAGTATGCTCCTGGCATCAGAGCCCCTCCGGACGGGGTCTCTGGCGAAGCCATTTGGGCTGGCGTGGATCTGAAAGAGACGGATAGAGCCATTACGATACGTGGGCTGCGTGTGGGATGTGGGGGTCCACCATGATCTCGGTCCTCTACTTACATGACGTGCGGCGTACTGGCCACGTGATTGACGTAGCTGTAGCCCGGCGGCAGCGAGCCGGTGCTGATCACCACGGCGGCTGGCTGCAAGGCGGAAGCTTGGGTCTCGCTGGGGGCCGACACTGCCACGGAAACGGAGACGGCGACGGGGGCTGAGACTGGAACTGCGACAGGGACTGAGGGCTCCTGCTTGCTGCTGGGCGGGGCGCCGGTCGCCGTGGTGGCGTAGTTAATGGCCTCGAACACCGAGGTGAAGCTGGTGGTGGTGCCCTTAGGCACGGGACTGTTGCCGCCATTGACGGCCGCCGTCGAGGAGGCAGAGCCCGATCCAGAACCGGAGCCAGATACCGAATTGCTGGCCGAACTGGAGCTAATCGAGGAGTTGTTGGAGGAGGCGGGTGAGCTGACCACTGTCACGGTGGAGGCCACTTGGTTGCTATGGTCCATCTGCACGTGCATCTTCTCGCGCAGGTACTTCTTGTGCGGATGGTGGGTGGTGGTGCTGTTGCTGGTGGGTGAGCTGAGCGACGACACGGCCGCCTTGAAACCACTGCCTCCTCCGTTGCTGGTCAGAAAGACCTGTGACTGCTGCTGTTGCTGCTGTGGTGGTGGAGGTGCTCCCGCCTGGTGGGGGGCGAGCGTGGGTTTCACGGGCGAGAGAGTGGCCTGGGCAGGCAGATAGCCGTGGCCCAGGCTGGTTCGCTGATACAACTGCTGCTGGGACTGCTGCGGCTGATTGTTCGCCTTGCTGGCCTTGTACTCCACCACGGTGGTGGTGCCGCTGGGCCCCTTGTGCACCGTGGTGGTGCTGTACACGGCCGCCGTGGCCGCAGCTCCCGCCGGATGATCCTGGTCGCTGGGGTGGTCGCTCGGCGACATCTCCTCGATCAGGTCGCTCACTATGCACACGGAGCCCGGCGCAGAACCCTGCGTGGTCTTCAGAGCCACCGCCGCGCCTCGCTTCAGCTGGGCTGCGGCGTTCGCTCCGGCCGGCCCACTGCTGGTCACTATGCCCTTGATAAGGTTACTGTCGTTCAGCCAGCTCAGGGAGCGCAGCTCCCCGTCGTCGCCATCGGTGGTCCTTCCGGCCACGCCGGCTGCTGCCGCCGCCGCGGCGAGGACGTCCGCCGAGCCCATTTCGAGGGGTTCTGCCGCCAGGAGCACGATGTTGCCACCGCCACCAGCTCCCGTGCCGACGCCCTGGGCCTGACCCTGGCCGTGGCCCTGGGGGGCTGCGCTGGTACTGTCGTAGGCGGTGAAGCCGCCGCTATGGTTGTGCTGGAGGAGCACGTACTTGGAGCCGCTGGCTGGCATGTTGGCCAGGACAGGCGGTATCACTAGGGGCGTGGCTGGCTGCACTCCTGCCGAGGGGGTGGTGCCGTTGTTGGTGTTGGTGGCGGGTGGTGCGATGCTGCGGTATCCATGGGCGGTGGGCGTGGGCGTGTTTGCCGGCGTGGTCGTGCCCTGGAGGTGACCCCGCAGTTGGCTCAAATCCCGCAGCGGTGAGGGACTATCTGTGGACATGCTGCAAGTGGATTAAGTGGACGAATAGCATTAGTAATTTGTCTCGATTAAGATTCTGAAAATTCCTTTCAAATTACTCGATAATCGGCGAATATTTTTAGCCTCGCTGGATGATCTAATGACCGATTGATGAAATGATCAATTTGTTTTGTATTTACTTCATGTATTAATCACCTCACCGGCTCGGAGCGGCTCGGCTCGGCTCATGGCTGCACTTGGCTGGGTCATCGAGGTGTTGGCCAGCTTTTCGTGACTTTCCAACTTGGCTATATGCTCACAATTATTCATTCTGTCGTGTGTCCTTGGCTCTTTTGTTTATTGCATACTTTTCCGCGTCCCCCCTACCTACCTACCCCCACCCATTATTTTTTACTTTACGCAATCGAAGAGACATTTTTGTTTTGTCTTGTTTCGCTTTTCGGCTTCTAATTTACGCGTGTTTGCTTTTTGTGGCATTTTTATGACGCCAGAAGCGTGTGTTGCGCCCGTCCCCCACCTAGCCCGCTCTCTGTCCCTCTACACACGGAAAAATAAATGGAAAACATCTCAAATTGGTTCATTTTCCATTTTCTTTCTCCCCCAAACCAATTATCGCCCAGTGTGTGTTTGCTAGCGATTAGCAGATTATCTTATCACAGTTTTCCGCACCTCATTTTCATCGCCTCTCGGCTGTCAAGAAGAGGCGTCGCAAATCTGGAAGCTCAGGGTCCAACGATCGCCACAGTGAGCCCTCGGCATGATTGACCACCCAGGCCTGTAATATTCCTGTAATATTCCCGGAATATTCCTGAGTTGGCCCAAAGGGACTAGGGTGGGGGTGGGGGGTGGTGGTGTGGCAGGCAAAGCGTATTATTATTTATTGATTTCCATTTTCGACCGGACTCCCAAGGAGGAACCACCTAAAAGGGGGGACAGGCCTGAGCCAGAAGAGGCATCAAGTATACGCCACGTTGCCCCGTTCCCCATCGCAGTGCGCGAGTCTCTATTTCCGATCTATTGGTAATGCTGATTGGTAACCCGATTATTAGCCATTCCTTTGGATGAGCACAGCCACGGCTAAAAGGTGCAAGGGGGCCTGGAGGCGGGAGGCAGAGAGAAATTAGCGCGCCACAACAAACCCGTAAACGCAAAAACACAACAAACGCGACGAGAAGTGAGCGCAAAAACAAAAACAATAATAAAAAGCTCCACCGACCTCCAAACGCTGACGTCTGGACGTTGCACTGAAAAATAATAAGTCACTTTGTATGTATGTATATACAAAGACTCTTTTAAAAACGTTTTTTCCCAGTGTAGACAGTGCAGACTGGAAAACAAAAAGCTTGTGGCGCAGATTTACTTTTCTTGCCGTTTTTTGTTAATTTTTCGAAAGTTTGCCTCGTTGTCTTGGCAACTTTTGTTTTTTTTTTTCGCTATTAAACAACAAAATAATAACAAACGCGTACGAATATTTTTTCAGCGTCACAAGAGAGCTCTGGGCCCTCTGGGCCCCCCAAACCCCCCAAAGTACACACATACACCAGAGGGGCCCAAAGAGAGAGATAGAGAGAGACAGACCAACAACGTGGTGGCGATAAGAGCTCTGGTGGGAATTGAATTTTTAACTTGCCTTTGACATAATTAATTAGCAACAAATATGGCGACAACAACAAGTGCTGGAAGCTCACCGTTTTATTTTAATGCCAAAAATGCCGATACATCTTGTCTAAAGTTGTCGCGCTTTCTCCCTCTCTTTCTTTTGTGGGCCATTGTTTATCTGTGGGCTGGCCGGGCGGGGTGCGATTGTTTTGGGGAAAAGCGTGACATAGAGAGAGCCGGGCGTTTGTTTTCAAGTCGTGTTTTGATACTACAGTATGGCCTCGCGAAGTGCAACGCTCAAAGGTAGGCTACGGCTGGAATACTATAATTTTTATGGCAATAACAGCCTTTGATTTTGGACTGTATTTGGTTTGAGATTAGCGCTGTTCTAGAAACGTCAACGTCAGCGTCAAATTGCGGCTCTCTGGCCTTCTGGCTTTCTAGCTAGCTTTCTGGCCGTCTGGCTTTTGGGCTTTGCTGTGACCTGTGAACCTTTTGACAGAGAAAGAGGCAGAGGCAGAGGAGCAGCTGCTCTAAATGTCAACTGAGCCATCCACAGAACGTCAGTGGGCGGATGGTAATTGGAATGGGAATGGGAATAGGAATAGGGGAAGGGGCCGGAGCGAGCAGAGCAGAGCAGAGGACGTCTTGCATTTCGGCCTTTCTTCTGGCGGCCAATTAACGGAGAAACAAGGCAGCAGCCACCAACTAGCGGTAACTGTACCTGCTGCTAAGCACTGCTTTTACTGCTTGCCAAAGAAAAAAATTAAAGCGAATAAACAACCACGCTAATGAAAGGCCAGAGTGAATCATCCAGATCCAGATATGCGGTCTACACCGAATAAATGTGTACAAATGTGGCGCACGGATGCTTATGAGCGTATCAACTAAACAAAAATAACAAAATAACGAGGGTGCCCAGTCACTTTAGTGGCGAACAAACCAAAGACTAACAAGTGGAGTTTAACTACAGCCACTGGAGAAGGGGTATGCGACTTGCCGATACCCTGTAAGTTATTTCCTTGGGAATGGGTGGAAATTAATCAGTCTAGCAGGCCCTCAGCCACCCTGGGGGCAATAAAATGCCTCGTGGAGTAATCAGCGTGCGACTTGTTCGATACTCACGAATACAGACGAATACAAATACGAGTAGTACGAGTGTAAAAATGAATATGAATGCTCTCCCATATTTTTGAGAGTGTATCAACAAACGCTCTTCCTCTTGCCAGTTTAGCGACAAGCAACAACAACAAATAATTGACAGCCAGCATGATTTTGTGTTGTAATGCCTTTGCTTTTGTTATTGTTGTGAAAATTGTCGCTCAATTGAAATGCCAATAAAAAGAGGGACAGGGACAGCGCAAGCAATAGAACGAGACAAAAACTAGGGAGGAAAAACAATGGAACTAATGTGAAAATCTATCTGGGAAAAGGGTAAATGAGCTATTTCCTCTTTTAAGGAATAATAACGATACATTAAAAGAGCGTGAGACTAAGTAAACGCATACTAACAATAAATAAAATATTTGGAACAACAAAAGGAGAGCGCGTGAAAGAGATAGACTGTCTTCATGCCATCTCTTTCTACATCTTTGTATAATTTATTTATTGTAGTAATTAAATCAAAATGTTTAAATGATAGCTCTTTGTGGCGCTTCTTTATTAAAACATATACTGTAAACAATAGGCAAAATAATGCAGCAGCTTTCAAAACATTTCACGTAACAACAAAGAGTGGGAGGAGGAGGGCGCAAGAGAGCAAAAGCTTTCGCATACTTCCGGCCGTCAACAAGATAACAGGAAAGCGAAAAGCAGCAGCGTTTTTTGAGAGAACACACTCACCGCACACTACCCTCTCTCGGGACTTTTCGGAATAAACATAAACAGAAAAAACTGAAATTCATTCAGCCAATGGCTAATGGTGGACAAAGGTAAGTCGAAGATTTCAAAAACGAACAATTTTCGGCTTAGTTTTTAGTTGCACGAGTATTTTTAGCAGATAAGTGCAATTATAAATAAAATCAAATCGAAGCGTTCACATCGTCGTCTCCATAAATACACATATATTTTAGAATTTTCTCGAGCGACGACGACAACGGCAACAACAAAAGTTAAGAAAAAACCACGCGGCGTATACGTAATGCCCCGACTGTCTCGCTTCTCTGCTCTGTGTGACGCGTGCATGTGTGGGTATCGTCTCTCGTTCTCGCTCTGCTGTCTTACACATTACGTATACGCCTGGGTAGCAAGAAATAGTCGGAAAGAAGCGGCTTGGGGCAAAAAAAAAGAACGCCATACGCCGCCATCAGAGCTCGTATCACCCCAAAGGATCCTTATCTTCCAAAAAATGAAAATGAAAATTGGTATTGGAATCGAGAGGTGGCAATGGGGCGTATGATTTTCCCCTTCGATTCGAGGTTTCGATAAAAAAGAGCTGTAAGTGTAAGTATTCACGATTCCTCAGTTCGCGGTATTTGTTAAAATATAAATAAAATTAGCAATATGGGCTTGTTTATCGTACTTGTGTGTACACATTGAAAAACGCAACAAGGCCGCTAGAAAAACGCTTTTGGCGTTTATAATTGCTATACGCTTTTGTTGGCGTTCTTGTTTTTGTTGTTGTTGCTGGTGCCGCTGATTTTATTGTTATTTTGTTGCTGCTTTTAGCTTTTCGCGTCGCAGCGAACGGCTCTCGTTGGAAAAAAACAAATGGCAATGCACGTGTGTGCGAGAAAGCCCAAAGGTGGGAGGGAAGAGGAGCCGAAGAAAGTGGGGAGCCAGGCTGGCTAAGAGACTAAGAGAGCGGCCGACTTTATTTAGTGTGTCACCAATGTATTTAGTGCGCGGCTCTCTTTGGAAGCGAGCTTTACAAGTAATTATTCATGATTATGATTTGAATGTGCCTTCTGTGGAACAGTACAGTGAATCCTAGCCATGCGTTGCAATTTCTTGAACCCCAGCCAGGGCATAAATGATTGAGGGGCAATTGCTATTTGTTACAGCTACACCCGGAGAAATACTACATTCCTGTGGGTGTTTCTTTTAAGATATTAGAACTGTATTCGCAAAACGCATACTGCCTCGCTAACAGGACGCCAAAAGAGAGCCCCAAAGAGATTTGGGGAGCCGCTTGGGGAAAAAGAGAGCCGCTGACGTCGCTGCCCAAAATTTTAACGTGGTTTTCTTTCTTTTCTTTTTATTTTTTTGGTTCTTTCATTCGGTTCCTTCTCTGTTTAAGTTGTTGTTATTTTTATACACGCCGCCTGGCATTTAGTGGCTGTGTTTTAGGCGTGATTATGAAATCGGAGAATGTGCTTGCCATTACGCAAAATAAGCCCAAGCAAATCAACAATAAATATTTTGAAAGTGTAAGTATTTGGTTTGGCAATTGCTGGGGAAAAAACATCAATTTGAAATTCTACTTTTAATCTGCCTTTGTTCCACTCTCTCTGTCTTTCTCCTCGCTTTGTTTGCCCGCTGTATCTTTCCTATTTTTTATTATTATTTTTGTTTTGCTTACACCACTACACTCCAAGGCACGCACTCACACACAGCCAGGGGCTGTTGTTTATATTGTCCGCGGCTAGTTTTCTATTTTTTTCAAAAACTTCTTGGGCATTGTTTCTCTTTTTGAATTTTACAGAATTATTTGTTGGTTTTTTCTTCACATACCTCCATACAAGGCGTTCTCAGGTTGGGACGTAGACGTTCTTGTTGTTGTTGTTGGTTTTGATGTTGTACACTCAAAAAAAATGTGGGGCTTTTGCTTTTGCCAGCCAGGTTGTGCGAGGACGAATTGTGGCTTGTTTTGTAGTCTTGAATTTGAAGGAATTCAGGGACTTTATCGGGGATTTCTCTATTAATCTCGAACCGTAAAGCACGCGAGCAAGCAAACGAATGAAGCGAAGCGGCGATTTTAGCAATTGAAAAACCGACAATACACCTACCACTACAACTGCAGCCCATTGCCGCCGCCATCGTCGCACACACACGCTCGGCCCCCTGGCACTCCGGCGGAATCCACACAAAAGCTTGCCGGAGAGACTGCCGAGAGAGTGCCGGCTCTGGCACACCGAAGAAAGAAGCAAAAATAAATAAATAAATGAAAAGCAAAGGCAAAAGCAAAGTCGAAGCATCGTAAACAAGCTTCGAAGTGTACGAAATACGTACATATGTACATACGTAGGTAGCCGTATTAAGGTGGTCCTCCATAGGCCCCGAAAAAGCATTCACTTTATCCACGAGCAACGCAACGGTGCGTATGAGTGATAAAGTTCAAGCCCAGCGGGTGACCTTTGATACGGAGGCTTCTCCTTTGGAAAGTGCGTTTATAAAGTGCATTATAAACGCCACTGCGCACTTCTATAAGGCGGCGGCGATGGTGGGACGATGGCATTTCTATGCAAAACGAAGACCGCCCTAATGAATACACTCCCGGCCACACGAATACATGTGTGTACCGTATATTTCCTGAGTATGAGTATGGATGTTTCTGTTTTTGAGAGCTGTGCGTTCGCGCATGACATTGCCATTTATTGAAAAGTGAGGCAGCAACAAAAACAATCGCCACCCGCCCCCCACCCTCCTCCCCCTCTACACCCTGCCGCACATAAACAACTTTTGGTAAGGATCATAAGCTAACAGGGAAGAAGCAACAACAACAAACAACAAATGAACCCCAACAAACAGCTGTTTGGGCTAGGCTTGGGCCCCCACCGCTCTCTTAGCGCCTCTCTTCGGGCCATTGTGTGACTCAGAAACGAGGCTCTTTTCTTACAGATTTTATTTACGCGTCCCATATAGAGATTAATAAATAAAGACGACGGGCAGTCATAGCTAAGACGTCATAGTTCTGCCCCAGAGGCCAGACTGTACTGTACCAAAGCTTTGATCTGTGGGGCCGGACAGGCCGATATGCAAATGCTTCCCAAATGAAAACCTTCGGTTTGTGATTTTTGATAGAGACGCAAACTAGTTTCTGGCTTTTAATTAAACGCATAATTAAATTAATTATATATCGGCAGCATTTTCTCGCTCTGGTTAAGATCTAACCAAAATACAACAAGAATAGAATAATAATTCGGCACGTGCGACGAAAATGGGTATAGAGTGGGCAGTGGGAAGGGGTTGGGGGGGCGTTAGGAGGGTGTAAGGGAGGCAGGTGAGGGCGAAGGTGGAGCAGAGAGAGCGCCAGTCAAAGAGCGGCAGAGCAGGAAACACAAGAAGCCAAAAGCACAAACACTAAACAAGCACCAACATGGAAATTCCAACAAAAAACAAATACATTTTCAATAGTTCTCATACATTTTTTGTTTATGTGTAGGCATTTGTTTTAGTTGCGATTTCGAGGTGTTGCTTTAATTGTTGTGTTTGTTGCTTGACCATATTTAATTTTAGCAAAAGCAGCGGAAAATTGAACAACGACGGCATTGTCGCCGCCGCTTATGTATCATCCTATATTTGTTGAGGAATAAAAATAAATTTCGAGACTAAAAATTTTTCCCCCCACTCCACACACGGCGACCGCACAGCCGGGGAGAGGAGAAAGGCCAGAGAGAAAGAGATTGGGGCCTCTCCAAAGAGCCAACGAAGGGGCTTACATAAAGTGAAGTCTGCCGGCTTTTTGGGCGAGAATTGCAGGAGAGAAGCCCACCAGAGAGAGCCACAAAAATGTAAGTCCATATTAACATATACATTAACTAATGGAGCTCCAAACCGCTATTAATATGCCCCCAATTGTACACATTTACATAACCAGCGCATGCAGGCGAGCATATACATATGTAGGTACAGGTTTCTTTTTGTTTTCTTTTAGCATTTAAGTTTCTGCGATGTGACGCGACTATTTACGAAAAAAAACTAAAGAATGCTGTTGCCAGGCGCATCCCACCCCCGGGCAGCCCCATGCGATTCTAAGGCTACACAGGAAGAAGAAAGGAGTCTCTTCGGCTGGCTTAAGTTTCATTTCATTTCGGCACTCGCCGAAATTTCAATTTCAATTGATTTCAACTGCGTCCAACCAAAATAAACACATCATGTGTTCTTTCGGCTTCTAAACCGTCCTCTATTTTTACTCCTGCCTTATTTTTTGTTGGTTTTGCTTTTGGTTTTTTGCCTTTGTTGCAATGTATTTTTACTCTAATCAATTACACAAGGCGTCGCCCCGCCAGTGCAAGAACAACAAATTGGGTCAACCGCAACTGCGGCGGTAAGACAAATAATTAAATAAAAATAAGCAAAGAATTAAGCGAAAAATAATAAAGAATAGTAGGTGCTGTTGACAGAACTCAGCTGTTACACAGGCAGGCTCTGATAAGTGGATAAGGGGCCACCACGGCGGATACGCAATTTTTTCTGATCATTCGCGTACAGTGGGCCCTCTGCCGTACTCGACTGCCCTTCGGGCCAGCCCATTGACACACACTCGGCCCCAGAGCGCTATAAACGTTTCCCACTAATTAGCACATTCGGAACGGCCGGCTAAAAAACATATTAATAATGAGATAGGAGGGGTGGAGTGGGTCTCTCGATCGAATGGTACCCGGCACTGGGCTAGATCGCCCCGATCTACTACCTACTGCTCCTTGAGCCCAATATACCCAGCGTATGGGTTATTGGCCACGCTATTTTTTGTTAAACTTTTGGTTAAATAGATGAATTGATAATTGTTGGCAATGGGAGCGAGTCTGACGGGCGTTACGCAGTGGTTTGTGGCACAGATTAAAGTTTTTTGGAATTATAATTTGCATACTGCACTCGTGAGCGTCCGAAAATGTGCTAACAGCTGGGAAAACACTCGCTTTATTTCCTCTTCTCGGCGTACAGGTATATTGGAGGTAGAGGAACAGGTGCACGCTTCGAAATTATGCTAACAATTGGAAGAGTCGCTCGAAACTCTAGTCTCCAAAAGCATCTACTGGACGGATCTCTGTTGATTCTAGTTCTATTATAATAGACCCGTCAGCTCCCACTGCCAGGTCTTTGCTTTTCGAGTTGTATAACAGAAAGAGCCAACAATGTTGTCGCCTCCTGTTGCTACTTTGTAGTGTTTTCTTTTTTATTTTATTTTATTTTATTTTATTTTATTTTTTTTTTTGCATTTTGCGCACTATTGCCGCCATAGTTGTTGCTGCAATGGCCATTACACAGGTATGTGTTGCTATACGGCCGTTTAACTGTGGATGTAGCCATATCTTATCGCGCTAAAACACATAGTTTTCGTCTAACTTGTGCGTCGAGTTCTCTGGCTGTTGTTGGTGAGAGTGTGTGCGTTTAGTTCAACACAAACACACTGCTGCTCTCGCTCAGTGTACACCAGAGCAGTGTACATAATTATTTTCATTTTTTATGTAATCAACAAACGACTTTTCGCCTCGCGAGGTTCTCAAAACAAACAGCCAGCCCCCCCAAGCTGGGCCATCGATCAGTGCAATTCCTGCGACTCCTCCCGGAGTCTGATGCTAAATATTTGCTTCTGAAATGCTCCAGATAGTCTCCTTTGTTTCCACTCTTGATAATTTGCCATGGAAGGCTGTGGAAAACGTGAAAAGTTGGAGCCAACTTTAGCAGTTGGCAGTTTTCGCCTCTGCGTGTCGACCCACAGACCTCCCAAAAACGTCGGAAATGTTCCGGCCGATATTCAATTAGTTTTTAAGCCAGCCCAGCGCCAAGGGTTAATTTTCCAATTGCTTTTTAAGTCGGAAATTGTCCTCACGCACGCACCAACCAACACCACCACACGTACAACAATCGGGGAAAAAAAGTTTAGAAACTAAAGGAATCTAATGGGGAGCTTTTGAAGTATCAAGTTTTCATAAGTTTTTCTTCAATGCCAGTTGCATAATCGCTGTTGCACCAAAGACTCGAGGCAGGGGTTGAAGTTCAAGTTGAAGAAGCGACTTGGGGAGGCCTTCCAGGGAACACTTTTCGACTCTTCAGCTGCGATAACGCATTTAATGGAAAACTATAACCTACCTTTAGTTAGGTGGGGTGGGGGCGAAACAAGTTGAGAAAAAATAACGTAAGGTCGACCACGACGCCATACGTTCGTTGTACAGGGCGCACCAGTATCAACAAAAAATTAGCGTCTTCGCAGAGAGAGCTTCAAAGCCCCAAAGCCCCCAAACCGAGAGAGAGAGCGGGGAGGGCGCACAACAACAAATCATCCGATCGCAAACTCACACTGAAAACATGCAAAAACAACAACAAGTTAAAGAGAGTGTGAGTGGGGCGACTAGGTAGTATCCTTTGTTTAGCTACAGTCTAAAGTTAGTGCGCGATGGAGCATACTCGCGAGATAGAGGGTATGATTGGGAAAGCGTCTCTGCTATAAGTTTATTATTTTGTATTTTCCCGCTGATGCAGCGCTCCCCCAACCCAAACCCCCCTTTTCCCCACGCCCTCCCCACACACATGTGCTTGTGGGGGTGAAAGGCCAAAGCGAAACTGAGCAAAGCAAAAAAACAACCAAATTAACAATCTTAAAATTAAAAGATATCTGGCCTATCGTGTTTTTTTTTACAGAGGGGCAGGCAGGACTGTACGTGGAGAAGGTGTCTTCCAGGTTAAATCAGAGCCTCTAAGGATAATCCAAGCCTATAACCTTTAAGAATATAACCCAGGTTTTGATTAATACGCTTTCTTATGTAAGGTAACAACAACAGGTGGCGACGCTTTCGATTTCCGATGATTGATTGAGGGTTGAGGGCTGCCCAGGGGGTGGCTTGTGTACATTATGTATTCCCTCACACTTATTTACATAGATCTGAAGCAAATTAAAATAAAATATACAAGTTTTCATATTTTCGCCATGACATGCGGGTGCCCCGCCCCCCGCTAGGTCGCCCCTATCCTTACCAGGGATAAGTGATAATTTCGAGTATTCGATATTCGGGCAAAGCGGGGGGCGTCCCAGAAGGAAAGCAACAACAAGGTGGGGGACCCGCACCCAAGTACACGCACACGCACATGGATGGGTGACAAATTTTTGTACACACACTAAATAGAGCACTAGGAATGTTTTTGATTTTAAACCACGTTGTTTTTCTGCTCGTCTTAGTATGTATTTACTTCAAAGCTTTTTGTGTGTCTCGCAGTGTTTTGTTTGTGTTTTTTCTTTTTGCTGCTTTCCCTCCTCTTATTCTGTTATTTATTTTGCACTCACTCTCTTCCTCTTCCACTTCCTCTTCTCTCTCTTCTGACGCCATTCTGTTTTTTGCTTGGCGTCGGGGGCGTCACTTGCGAACTTTTTCGCCAGTTTTTCGCAGTTTTGCGCATTTTGCGCTTAAGTTTTAGGTATTCAGCATTGTTTTCTTATTGCATTTTATCAATTACACCAATTGCACTCTTGTAAACTAGAAAAAAAAACAGTGGAAGCTTGGTCATACCTACTTAGTTTGGTTGCTTCTCGGCGGACATCAATGGAAATTGCAATATAACAGCGATTTGTTTTAAGGACCCGAGGACTGCTTCTACTGCTGATTGCTGCTAAACGTTTGTGACAATTTGTTGCAGTTTTACCCGGTTTATTGTTCACGCTCCTCGAAAGTCAACTTTGCTGGTTAAATTCTGTTTTGTTTCTGATTCCTACGACGTGGAAGAACGCTTGTGCCTCTACTGCGTCGCCAGAGAGCGCTCCCTCTCTCTCTCGCTCTCCGCTCTCTGGCGAGAGAGCGCAGCATAAGCGCGTGGCAAACACATGGTTTTTGTTTTTGCCAAAACGCAGATGACAAGGCAGGCCTACACTCAGCCGAATTGGCTATCAAATTCGAAGTCAACTGTAAGTATTGATACCAACTATTTGTATGTACATATGTAAGAATGTAGCCAGTTGTTTTTAAAAAATTAACAATCCCATGATATCTTACCTAAGACCCGACCCAGTGTGTTCTGGGTCTTATCATCGGCTAAAGGTCTGCGAGGGATTTCCATAACCATAACCCAGGCCCAATGTTTCAACCACGCAAAAGATTTGCAGCTATTTTACAAATGTTTTCGTTGGCCCCCCATACCCCACCCTCCATCCCCCAACCGCCCAGAGCTCCCAACCCCCCCCCCCCCAGTATTGGCAATTGAAGAGCGACCATTCATATCAAGAAAAGTGCCGTTATTGTCTTTCCGCTGCCTGCCTCTTGTAACGAATGTAATGTGGCTGAGTTGGCTGCGCTCCAGTTTCTGGCTAATGAAACTAAAAATTAGTAACTATGTAAATTGTCAAGTAAACGTGTTGGTTGGAGGAAGAAGACGCTGGGGATTTGGGCAACAGTGGAGGAAGAACAAACAAAGAGCAGAGCCAGAAAAGAAAGTCAAGAATACGATAAGTTCTTATCACATGTCACTCCGTGCCCTGAGCCAGAGGAAGACAGAGAGAGAGATAGAGAGGGAGAGGAGACCACGTAATGGCCAAGAGACTCCAATTGGAGAATTGTTTGTCCGGCTGTTTTCCCGGCCGGTTTTTCGCTCCGTCGAGCCGATTTTCCAACAACGTGGCTGGCCAAAAATAAGCAAAAAATAGTGACACAGAGAACCGAAGGGGGGTTAGTTGCTAGCAGCGGGAGAGAGCGTACGGAAAACGTGTGTGTCGGAAAATAGAACACAAAGACGAAACTCGTGGAGCAGCAGAAAAACTAACAAACAAACAAACAAAAATTATGTGGGACAAACGGCGCATAAACAAACTGCAGGCGGTCTCTCTCTCTCTCTTCGGTGCTCTCTCGCGACGAAGAGAGCGGCCCCAACATTTGGGGCCAACTTTTGTTTACACACAACTTTTCGATGTTGTGTTGGCAAGATTCTCTCACATTCGTTTTGCCATGCGGTTTTCTGTGGCAGTGGACCCTGGTTGGGGGCGAACGCAAGAGGCCCCAGCACAAGGCTGGGCAATCGCGCCGGGCTCCACTGTATCTGCTGTGGCTCACTCACACAAATAATTATACAACACGCTCTGGGGGCCAAATACGAAGCTGACAGCCAATAAGCTGCTGGGCAATGAGCAAGTGATATTGCAGTGCAAAGGAATTTCGAAAAACCAGTTAGAACCATGGCAACGCCACACCGCCACAACGTCAAGGGGGGCTCACCACCCCCTCCCCTCTGGTTCATTTAGCCCGCCCGTGCAGTATAAGGGCGCTCTCTAAAACGGCGAAAAAACAAAAACAGTTAAACAGGTGCAAAAAGCATAACAAAAGCGGGGCGGCCCCCAGAGAGCGCACAGTGGGGAGAGCGAGGCGAACGGCAGTGTTACCAATCTGTGACAAACCGTTTATAAGCACAGCCCCACACGTGACAGAGAATTAAACAATATCTTGAATATGAAATGATGGTTTCGAAGATACTTTCAAGGGGTTTCGATTGCCGAATGTGGGGGGAATCCATCATGGCAGGATTATGTTTGCCGATAACAAAGCGGACGACGTCATTGTTTCTGTTTTTTTTCAACTATAACTACGTGTGTTCTGTACGGGTGTATGAATGTGTATGTGATGGCGACAAATGTGGAGATCAACAAATCAGTCACTCAAGAAGGAAAATTCCTTCGGGGCAAACACACTCGCGCACACACACACGTGGTGAGTGTATACCTGCGTGTATGTTTGGGGTATGTTTGTACAATCATGTGATACCAAAATAAAGAAAAATGTGAAAATCAAATAGCGACAAACAGAGCGACTGCCAGCGGCCAGGGCACTAAAAAGTCACAGTCAAAAGTGGAGCAATAAAGCAAACAAACCCCACGAATTTTCTGTTGCCATGAGCCTCTTCTATCTCCATCTCTATCTCTATCTATATCTACATATATCTAAATCTCTATCTCTATCTGTTGCTCGGAAATGTATCTGTATCTCCACCCCCTGCCAGACAATCACTATCGGATCGGCCAAAGAAATATGCAAATGCGGGAGAGTTAAAACTCTAAGTTACGAAATTTCATTAAAGCATTGCATCACATTGTCACCAGCTAATTGTTGGCAAGGTTTTCCCTCAGTGTGAGCATCTCGTGGACTGGGTCGTCTGCTGGATTGAATTTCGTGCATAGAAAAGCTAAACGATCTTCAAAAGATACAGAAAAGCGAAATTCTGAAGGCATTAACCAAAACATTTTTAGCTGGCCGAGTGGTGGGGGGGTGGGTAAGGGGTTGGGGATGTAGATGGGGATGGAATGGTTGGGGAGGCAGTAGCCTCAAAAAATCTCTCGAACGGGCATAGTGTGGGTCTTTTTTATAATCAAACTGCGTCACATGATCTTGATTTGTTGTTTATTCCGTGTTTTCCATTTTTGTTTTCGCCCAAAATTTAACAATTCTAATGCTGAGGCCCCTGGTATTCATTGTAACTGTAACTGATCGATCGCCTCGCATAACTTATCCCTTTCCCAATGCGACTTTAAAACTCTTCTCCTCGCTACGATTAGTTTTCGTAACAATCACATAATAATGTGGTGAAGGCCGAACCTGGCTTTTGCAAGAGCTCTGGATTTCGAATTCGGATGCTAATTGCCTTAATGATGTTTGGGAGTCGCTAGGTAATATGACATTGCTAATTCCTAATTGTATATTAAATATTTTAATTCGAATAAGGCCTAAACGAGCCGCCCTAAAAGTGCTGCCCTCTTTTTTTTTCTGGCAACACTGCCGGCGAACCGTTAATGGCACCACTAAATGTAACGGTTTTCGGGGCCGTAGATGGCGCCAACATGGCTGCTGGAATCAAAAATCGCACAAAATCGTAAAGGATTTTACATATTTAACTATAAATAAACAATATGGATTTTATTTTAAGGAAAACTCGTTTATTTCATTTTCATTTCTTTCGATTTAATCAAAATTATTTTAATAACGAAATGTAATATCGTTTAGCAATTGCTTACAGAAAGTATACTCATTCCCCTATGCTCCTTGGACAAACAAATCTATCAATTAGGAAAAAGCTTTAAGCTGTCAACACGCCCCAGTACTTTGTCAACTTTTTTATCCTTTTTTGGGATGAGCTGCACTTATTGTTTGCCCAAAACCTCAGTTTTCCTTGTAAGGACTTTCTTGGCGAGTCCTTGGGGGTTTGCTCCCCCGCGTTTTTTTCCTTTCTCATTTTATCCTGCCGGTTAGCTCGTCTTGTCATTGGCAAAATGTCCTTTGGATTCCCCCACACACAGCCCATAGCCGTTGTGAGTGGAAACCGCTGCCAATTGTCGACTGTTGCATGAATTATGAGTGTCTGCCAAGATTTATGAATTCGAAAGGAGCTGCAGGATAACAAAGTGGGCTCCCCCTTACCTTCGAAAAGGGAAAGAATCTGTCAGCTGTTAAGTTGAGTTATAAATTTCCTTCAATTAGGTTGAATTTCAATTTCGCCGCTGCCCCCCGCCCCCTCCGATTCTACTTACTTTGATTACACAATGATGGAGATGATGATGTCCCCCTCCCCCTCCCTCTCTAGCTATGCAAATTTTTATCGACTCTTTTTGTACAGACTGTACCTTCCGCGTGGGGTGTTTGATCGACGTATTTTTTTGCGAGTCCTGATTGGCTGGCGGTGCAGTTTTTCCGCCTCAATGGGTAGAGGTTTGCCAATTCAGGGAAACTCATACGTTTGATAAAAATTTAACAACACAAATGACAAACAAGTGCAAACGCAAACAACAGCAAGATGCAAAAGGACGAAGAGCAACAGCCGGAAACGGAAACGGACATGAACACGGACACGGACATGGACTTGTGGCTCGGCATGTTGCATGTTCATTAAGCAGCGGCTTGCAAACGAAATCAATGAATGGTGTAAAAATGAATATCCTGTGGGCGAAGGACGAAAAGGAAAAAATAACGGAATGTGCAAAAGAACGCCGTTAGCGGTTTTAATTTACACAAAGCGTAGTCAGGCGTGTAATGCGCCCGAAAAAGGGAGGCGGGGCGGTGCGGGGAAGGACAACTCGCGCCAGGACATTTAAAAAGTGCCTCGAGGCAGCCCCCGCCACGGAGCGCAAGGAGAGGACCAAGATGAGCGAAAGGCAGCGACGACAGCGGCGTCAAATGATTTATGAAATTACTTTTGCCGCTGCCAGCCTGCGGGGGAGTGTGGGAGGAAATGAACGGGAAGAGGAAGAACCGAAACTGGGCAGAGGAGGGAGCAGAGCAAGAGCAGCCGAAGACAGCAGCCAGGAGGAATGGCTGTGTGAAAACAAAGGATTACTTTTAGAACAAACTACAAGCAACCTGCCCCCTCCCCTAGTCCTTCCCAGTGAAAGAAGTCCTTAATTTTTTTTTATGCAATTGCAAATACTTTATTGAAATGCTTGGAGCCCTAATCGATCTGGGTGATGGAGGCGTCGTCGTTGCTGGAGCAGCGGCTGCTCTCTCCGTCCGTCCGGTACTTGATGGAGTCGATGATTTCCACGTCGATGTCGCAGTTGCCCTGCCCGCCGCCTCCACCGCCCCCGCCTTGGGATGAGTTGCCCTCGAGGCCGGCGCCCGCGTCGCTGGAGCCTCGCCCGCCCATCGAGTCGTCGTCGCAGAGATCGGGGGCGGAGAGCGAGGCACTCACCGAAGCCGACTCCGACTTGGCGTCCGCGTCCTGGACGCCCTGGGCCTGGTGGGCCTGGTGGGCGGCGAACTGGCTGTAGAGGCGTGGCAGGTGCTGCAGCATGTAGCTAGCCCCCGACTTGGACAAATTGGCGGCAGCTGCGGCCGCCGCGGCAGCTGCCGAGAGGTTGGCCGTCGTACCGCTCCCCCCCGCTCCTGGGTGGTTCTCCTTCGCCTCGCCCAGGTCGTAGTACTTGGCGTAGTGCTCGAACTTGCTGCCCAGGCTGCCCCCCGCTCCTGCCCCGGCCTGGGCGTTGGCGCACAGGTTGATGGCGTCGCTTTGGGCCGCCTTGGGGATGGGCACCGTGAAGGCGGAGCCGTGGCGCTGCTTGGAGATAAGGCTGCTGGCGAACTGGTTAGACCCGGACCCGGAGCCGGCCCCTGAGCCTGTGCCACTGCAGGGACCAACGTTGGGGACGCTCTCCTCGGCGATGGACGCCCCCCCGTTGCTGCTGGAGAGCGGCGAGACGTTCTCCTTCTTGCGGTCGTAGATGTGCCCGGAGACGCGGAGGTCGATGAAGAAGTGTAGCGGATCGATGCCATAGGGCGCGTAAAGCGGCGGATACCAGACGGGGGGCGGCGGCGGCAGCACTAGGTCCTGCGGTGGAAGCGAGGCCGCCGGCGGAGCGTTGTCCTGCAGGACACTGTCCACGGCGCCGCCCAGCGAGGCGCTCTTTCCGCTCACATTCGTTGCCGTCGATGTCGGAGGCACAGCCGCCAGTGCAGGTGGTGCCTGGGCCGTCGGCTTGGCCTCCATCTTGGGGTAACCGTACGGAGCCATGGCCTTGTTGGTGAGTTCCAGCGGCTTCTCAGGCCCCACTTGCTGTAGCTGCTGCTGCTGTTGCTTCTCCTCGGCGTCGCGGCGCTCGCGCAGTTGCTCGTAGTAGGGACGGTGCGACCAGGACCTCTTCCTTGGCCGCCGCACTAGCGCCGCCTGCTGCTGCTGCTGATGCGCCTGCTGTTGCTGCTGCGCCTGCTGCAGCTGCAACACCCGCGCCGTCTCGTTGTTCCGTGCCTGGACTAGGGAGCGCAGCATGTCGCTGAAGAAGAAGTTGTTCGGCCCCACCGGGGCGGAGTACAAATAGGGGGGCGTGGCGGCCATCAGGCGGCTCACGTAGTCCTGGTTCCTTAGCTCGTGGATGTTTGGTTTGCCGCGTTGCTGCTGCTGCTGCTGCTGTTGCTGCTGTTGTTGTTGCTGCTGCGTTGCAGGATCTGCGGCGGAAACGGCGGCCGTGGCGGTCACAGGAGTCGAGGGCGCACTGGGCGTCGCACTGCCGGAGGTGGTGCTCGGCAGGCTGCTGCTGCTGCTGCTGTCCTTCATTCCTGCAAAGGTCCATTAAATAATTAGTCTAAAATCATTTGCATCCTTCCGCTCAGGCACATCCTTGTCTGCTTGAGATTTATATTGGCATTGTCTTGCAAGAAAAGGCCCCACCTTTTTCGTGCTCATCTCGTTCTGTCCGGGTGTAAGAGTCCTTGCGCCTTGGATCTCATTCAATTTCATTTTGAAAAACTACACTGTTTGAGTCGTGGTCCTAATACCTTTTGTTTGCGGCGCAAGCCTTGTTTGCCCTGCCCGAGCCCCCAAGTCCTTGAATTTGCATAGAAAAACAGGCTATAAAAGGCTAACCCCCTCACCGCCTCACCACCCACCCCCCACACAGCCCGCAAGGACCTCTTTATGGGAGAGAACTGTTAATAAGCTTGCACACATCGCGCCAAATTCTGGTAAATTAAATGTTTCAACAGCAGGACCCCCGTCCCCGCCTTCTAACCCGTCCAGGGACAACTCAATTGTTGGGACACTTGATGCCGCTGTCGCTGCTGCTGTCGCTGCTGCTGTCGCCGCTGTCGCCGTGTGCCGGCTGCATGTATCCTGTTGTGTCCTGTGCCTGTCAACTCCACCCGCTAACGAGGAAGGGGGAGGGCCGTGTTGCTCTTTCATTTTCGCATTTAAAAAGTTTTCAACAGGCGCTCTCTGGATGGTTACTTTGGCTTTGGCCATACCCTGTAATTAGTCGCGCCAGGATGCCGCAGGATAAAGCACGAGGCAGGGTACTTTCCGGACCGAACCTCCTCCACGGTTTTTTTCTTCATTCATTAGCTCGCCTTGTGGCTGGAGCCCCCATAGCCGCTTGTTGGATTTGCGGAGTTTTCCATTTTTATTGTTTTTTCATTTCGTTGGGAAAATATATAAAGTTTTCAACTGTCGCAACTGGCTGGAGGAAGGACGAAGGACGAAGGCGGCTGGATGGGGAGTGGGAGTGGGAGTGGGAATGCGTTGATTTGCATTTTTTGGCAGCCGTCATGTGGTCGATGTGGAAATACAACAAAAAAAACGCGGGGGAGTTTGGCGACAAAGTCGAAATTAGATTATGCTAATTAAGGATTTGCGGGGGAGGCGCGACACAGAGTGGGGGGCGCTGGGAATTCCTTTGATTGACGCCCTCGAATCGCCGCATTTTTACGGCGCAACTGGCAGCGTTTTAATATTCAATCAACAGCTGTCGTCAACTTTTTATGGCCCACGCCCAAGAACTTTTGCCAGAAGTTTGCAGCTGCGGAAAATATAGGGGGACAGGATGCTCCAGGATTAATGCGCAAAGTGCATTGCGCCTTGGTCCGACGTTTGTTTGTCTTTCGTCTGGTTTCGGGATAAGCTGGAAGCTAACTTTCGCACAACTCCGAGGGCGGGGTCGGGGGTCCTCCGGCCCAGCAATAAAAAACCATCTGAATCACGGCGCTCCAGGACGAGGCCGCGGTTGACGGCAACCACCCGCCGCTGAATCCTGTCCAGCTGATTGATGTCCTGCCAGCCTCATCAACCCCTGGCGGCTGGGGTTGCCAACCCTTCGGGCACACACTTAACAGCCACTTGTGCCTGGGCAACCTTATAACATAATTACAGCATATCAAGCGCCGCAAATCCCTTCTCGACGGGGTGCGACCCCGCCCTCGGACGTCCTGCCCGTCAACCACCAAACATCCACCTGATGTGCCGCCCCTTCCCTTCGCTTTCTGACTCTGACACATCAGGTTCGCCCTCGATACCGAATTCCGCATTCAGCTGGGCGCCCCCAAATTCAAAACTATTAACGCCGACCTTGAGAGTCCTTTGGAAGCCTTACAAATCCACACATCTCCCCCATCGATGGTTATATTTCAGCCAATTCCCATCGCATCCTTTAGCCAAGACAAGATTCTGAATCCTGAAACTATTCCCCATAAAACTGCGTTTAAATCTTAGAATCGAATATTTTTTCCGCGGCCGCCAACTTTTTCTGATGGACCCCTTTATCACATTGGGGGAATCCAGGAAAAGGAGGACTTTTTGTCCTTGCGATGGCCATATTTTGGCCAATACCCATCCGATCCTTTAGCCAAGACAAGATTCTGAATCCTGAAACTATTCTCCACAAAACTGCGTTTAAATCTAAGAATCGAATATTTTTTCCCCGGCTGCCAACTTTTTCTGATGGACCCCTTTGGCGAATTGTGAGAATCCAGGAAAAGAGGACTTTGGGTCCTTGCGGAGGCCATATTTTGGCCAATACCCATCCGATCCTTTAGCCAAGACAAGATTCTGAATCCTTAAACTATTCTCCATAAAACTGCGTTTAAATCTTAGAATCGAATATTTTTTCCCCGGCTGCCAACTTTTTCTGATGGACCCCTTTGGCGAATTGTGAGAATCCAGGAAAAGGAGGACTTTGGGTCCTTGCGAAGGCCATATTTTGGCCAATACCCATCCGATCCTTTAGCCAAGACAAGATTCTGAATCCTTAAACTATTCTCCATAAAACTGCGTTTAAATCTTAGAATCGAATATTTTTTCCCCGGCTGCCAACTTTTTCTGATGGACCCCTTTGGCGAATTGTGAGAATCCAGGAAAAGGAGGACTTTGGGTCCTTGCGAAGGCCATATTTTGGCCAATACCCATCCGATCCTTTAGCCAAGACAAGATTCTGAATCCTGAAACTATTCTCCACAAAACTGCGTTTAAATCTAAGAATCGAATATTTTTTCCGCGGCCGCCAACTTTTTCTGATGGACCCCTTTATCACATGAGGGGAATCCAGGATATGGAGGACTTTTTGTCCTTGCGAAGGCCATATTTTGGCCAATACCCATCCGATCCTTTAGCCAAGACAAGATTCTGAATCCTGAAACTATTCTCCACAAAACTGCGTTTAAATCTAAGAATCGAATATTTTTTTCGCGGCCGCCAACTTTTTCTGATGGACCCCTTTATCACATGAGGGGAATCCAGGATATGGAGGACTTTTTGTCCTTGCGAAGGCCATATTTTGGCCAATACCCATCCGATCCTTTAGCCAAGACAAGATTCTGAATCCTGAAACTATTCTCCACAAAACTGCGTTTAAATCTAAGAATCGAATATTTTTTCCGCGGCCGCCAACTTTTTCTGATGGACCCCTTTGTCACATTGGGGGAATCCAGGATATGGAGGACTTTTTGTCCTTGCGATGGCCATATTTTGGCCAATACCCATCCGATCCTTAAGCCAAGACAAGATTCTGAATCCTGAAACTATTCTCCACAAAACTGCGTTTAAATCTAAGAATCGAATATTTTTTCCGCGGCCGCCAACTTTTTCTGATGGACCCCTTTCTCACATTATGGGAATCCAGGATATGGAGGACTTTTTGTCCTTGCGATGGCCATATTTTGGCCAATACCCATCCGATCCTTAAGCCAAGACAAGATTCTGAATCCTGAAACTATTCTCCACAAAACTGCGTTTAAATCTGAGAATCGAATTTTTTTTCCGCGGCCGCCAACTTTTTCTGATGGACCCCTTTGTCACATTGGGGGAATCCAGGATATGGAGGACTTTTTGTCCTTGCGATGGCCATATTTTGGCCAATACCCATCCGATCCTTTAGCCAAGACAAGATTCTGAATCCTGAAACTATTCTCCACAAAACTGCGTTTAAATCTGAGAATCGAATTTTTTTTCCGCGGCCGCCAACTTTTTCTGATGGACCCCTTTCTCACATTATGGGAATCCAGGATATGGAGGACTTTTTGTCCTTGCGATGGCCATATTTTGGCCAATACCCATCCGATCCTTTAGCCAAGACAAGATTCTGAATCCTGAAACTATTCTCCACAAAACTGCGTTTAAATCTAAGAATCGAATATTTTTTCCGCGGCCGCCAACTTTTTCTGATGGACCCCTTTCTCACATTATGGGAATCCAGGATATGGAGGACTTTTTGTCCTTGCGATGGCCATATTTTGGCCAATACCCATCCGATCCTTAAGCCAAGACAAGATTCTGAATCCTGAAACTATTCTCCACAAAACTGCGTTTAAATCTGAGAATCGAATTTTTTTTCCGCGGCCGCCAACTTTTTCTGATGGACCCCTTTCTCACATTATGGGAATCCAGGATATGGAGGACTTTTTGTCCTTGCGATGGCCATATTTTGGCCAATACCCATCCGATCCTTAAGCCAAGACAAGATTCTGAATCCTGAAACTATTCTCCACAAAACTGCGTTTAAATCTGAGAATCGAATTTTTTTCCGCGGCCGCCAACTTTTTCTGATGGACCCCTTTGTCACATTGGGGGAATCCAGGATATGGAGGACTTTTTGTCCTTGCGATGGCCATATTTTGGCCAATACCCATCCGATCCTTAAGCCAAGACAAGATTCTGAATCCTGAAACTATTCTCCACAAAACTGCGTTTAAATCTGAGAATCGAATTTTTTTTCCGCGGCCGCCAACTTTTTCTGATGGACCCCTTTCTCACATTATGGGAATCCAGGATATGGAGGACTTTTTGTCCTTGCGATGGCCATATTTTGGCCAATACCCATCCGATCCTTTAGCCAAGACAAGATTCTGAATCCTGAAACTATTCTCCACAAAACTGCGTTTAAATCTAAGAATCGAATATTTTTTCCGCGGCCGCCAACTTTTTCTGATGGACCCCTTTCTCACATTATGGGAATCCAGGATATGGAGGACTTTTTGTCCTTGCGATGGCCATATTTTGGCCAATACCCATCCGATCCTTAAGCCAAGACAAGATTCTGAATCCTGAAACTATTCTCCACAAAACTGCGTTTAAATCTGAGAATCGAATTTTTTTCCGCGGCCGCCAACTTTTTCTGATGGACCCCTTTCTCACATTATGGGAATCCAGGATATGGAGGACTTTTTGTCCTTGCGATGGCCATATTTTGGCCAATACCCATCCGATCCTTTAGCCAAGACAAGATTCTGAATCCTGAAACTATTCTCCACAAAACTGCGTTTAAATCTAAGAATCGAATATTTTTTCCGCGGCCGCCAACTTTTTCTGATGGACCCCTTTCTCACATTATGGGAATCCAGGATATGGAGGACTTTTTGTCCTTGCGATGGCCATATTTTGGCCAATACCCATCCGATCCTTAAGCCAAGACAAGATTCTGAATCCTGAAACTATTCTCCACAAAACTGCGTTTAAATCTGAGAATCGAATTTTTTTTCCGCGGCCGCCAACTTTTTCTGATGGACCCCTTTCTCACATTATGGGAATCCAGGATATGGAGGACTTTTTGTCCTTGCGATGGCCATATTTTGGCCAATACCCATCCGATCCTTTAGCCAAGACAAGATTCTGAATCCTGAAACTATTCTCCACAAAACTGCGTTTAAATCTGAGAATCGAATTTTTTTTCCGCGGCCGCCAACTTTTTCTGATGGACCCCTTTCTCACATTATGGGAATCCAGGATATGGAGGACTTTTTGTCCTTGCGATGGCCATATTTTGGCCAATACCCATCCGATCCTTTAGCCAAGACAAGATTCTGAATCCTGAAACTATTCTCCACAAAACTGCGTTTAAATCTAAGAATCGAATATTTTTTCCGCGGCCGCCAACTTTTTCTGATGGACCCCTTTCTCACATTATGGGAATCCAGGATATGGAGGACTTTTTGTCCTTGCGATGGCCATATTTTGGCCAATACCCATCCGATCCTTTAGCCAAGACAAGATTCTGAATCCTGAAACTATTCTCCACAAAACTGCGTTTAAATCTAAGAATCGAATATTTTTTCCGCGGCCGCCAACTTTTTCTGATGGACCCCTTTCTCACATTATGGGAATCCAGGATATGGAGGACTTTTTGTCCTTGCGATGGCCATATTTTGGCCAATACCCATCCGATCCTTAAGCCAAGACAAGATTCTGAATCCTGAAACTATTCTCCACAAAACTGCGTTTAAATCTGAGAATCGAATTTTTTTTCCGCGGCCGCCAACTTTTTCTGATGGACCCCTTTGTCACATTGGGGGAATCCAGGATATGGAGGACTTTTTGTCCTTGCGATGGCCATATTTTGGCCAATACCCATCCGATCCTTAAGCCAAGACAAGATTCTGAATCCTGAAACTATTCTCCACAAAACTGCGTTTAAATCTGAGAATCGAATTTTTTTTCCGCGGCCGCCAACTTTTTCTGATGGACCCCTTTCTCACATTATGGGAATCCAGGATATGGAGGACTTTTTGTCCTTGCGATGGCCATATTTTGGCCAATACCCATCCGATCCTTAAGCCAAGACAAGATTCTGAATCCTGAAACTATTCTCCACAAAACTGCGTTTAAATCTGAGAATCGAATTTTTTTTCCGCGGCCGCCAACTTTTTCTGATGGACCCCTTTGTCACATTGGGGGAATCCAGGATATGGAGGACTTTTTGTCCTTGCGATGGCCATATTTTGGCCAATACCCATCCGATCCTTTAGCCAAGACAAGATTCTGAATCCTGAAACTATTCTCCACAAAACTGCGTTTAAATCTGAGAATCGAATTTTTTTTCCGCGGCCGCCAACTTTTTCTGATGGACCCCTTTCTCACATTATGGGAATCCAGGATATGGAGGACTTTTTGTCCTTGCGATGGCCATATTTTGGCCAATACCCATCCGATCCTTTAGCCAAGACAAGATTCTGAATCCTGAAACTATTCTCCACAAAACTGCGTTTAAATCTAAGAATCGAATATTTTTTCCGCGGCCGCCAACTTTTTCTGATGGACCCCTTTCTCACATTATGGGAATCCAGGATATGGAGGACTTTTTGTCCTTGCGATGGCCATATTTTGGCCAATACCCATCCGATCCTTTAGCCAAGACAAGATTCTGAATCCTGAAACTATTCTCCACAAAACTGCGTTTAAATCTAAGAATCGAATATTTTTTCCGCGGCCGCCAACTTTTTCTGATGGACCCCTTTCTCACATTATGGGAATCCAGGATATGGAGGACTTTTTGTCCTTGCGATGGCCATATTTTGGCCAATACCCATCCGATCCTTAAGCCAAGACAAGATTCTGAATCCTGAAACTATTCTCCACAAAACTGCGTTTAAATCTGAGAATCGAATTTTTTTTCCGCGGCCGCCAACTTTTTCTGATGGACCCCTTTGTCACATTGGGGGAATCCAGGATATGGAGGACTTTTTGTCCTTGCGATGGCCATATTTTGGCCAATACCCATCCGATCCTTAAGCCAAGACAAGATTCTGAATCCTGAAACTATTCTCCACAAAACTGCGTTTAAATCTGAGAATCGAATTTTTTTTCCGCGGCCGCCAACTTTTTCTGATGGACCCCTTTCTCACATTATGGGAATCCAGGATATGGAGGACTTTTTGTCCTTGCGATGGCCATATTTTGGCCAATACCCATCCGATCCTTTAGCCAAGACAAGATTCTGAATCCTGAAACTATTCTTCATAAAACTGCGTTTAAATCTTAGAATCGAATATTTTTTCCGCGGCCGCCAACTTTTTCTGATGGACCCCTTTCTCACATTATGGGAATCCAGGATATGGAGGACTTTTTGTCCTTGCGATGGCCATATTTTGGCCAATACCCATCCGATCCTTTAGCCAAGACAAGATTCTGAATCCTGAAACTATTCTCCACAAAACTGCGTTTAAATCTAAGAATCGAATATTTTTTCCGCGGCCGCCAACTTTTTCTGATGGACCCCTTTCTCACATTATGGGAATCCAGGATATGGAGGACTTTTTGTCCTTGCGATGGCCATATTTTGGCCAATACCCATCCGATCCTTTAGCCAAGACAAGATTCTGAATCCTGAAACTATTCTCCACAAAACTGCGTTTAAATCTAAGAATCGAATATTTTTTCCGCGGCCGCCAACTTTTTCTGATGGACCCCTTTGTCACATTGGGGGAATCCAGGATATGGAGGACTTTTTGTCCTTGCGATGGCCATATTTTGGCCAATACCCATCCGATCCTTAAGCCAAGACAAGATTCTGAATCCTGAAACTATTCTCCACAAAACTGCGTTTAAATCTGAGAATCGAATATTTTTTCCGCGGCCGCCAACTTTTTCTGATGGACCCCTTTCTCACATTATGGGAATCCAGGATATGGAGGACTTTTTGTCCTTGCGATGGCCATATTTTGGCCAATACCCATCCGATCCTTTAGCCAAGACAAGATTCTGAATCCTGAAACTATTCTCCACAAAACTGCGTTTAAATCTAAGAATCGAATATTTTTTCCGCGGCCGCCAACTTTTTCTGATGGACCCCTTTGTCACATTGGGGGAATCCAGGATATGGAGGACTTTTTGTCCTTGCGATGGCCATATTTTGGCCAATACCCATCCGATCCTTTAGCCAAGACAAGATTCTGAATCCTGAAACTATTCTCCACAAAACTGCGTTTAAATCTAAGAATCGAATATTTTTTCCGCGGCCGCCAACTTTTTCTGATGGACCCCTTTCTCACATTATGGGAATCCAGGATATGGAGGACTTTTTGTCCTTGCGATGGCCATATTTTGGCCAATACCCATCCGATCCTTAAGCCAAGACAAGATTCTGAATCCTGAAACTATTCTCCACAAAACTGCGTTTAAATCTGAGAATCGAATATTTTTTCCGCGGCCGCCAACTTTTTCTGATGGACCCCTTTCTCACATTGGGGGAATCCAGGATATGGAGGACTTTTTGTCCTTGCGATGGCCATATTTTGGCCAATACCCATCCGATCCTTAAGCCAAGACAAGATTCTGAATCCTGAAACTATTCTCCACAAAACTGCGTTTAAATCTGAGAATCGAATATTTTTTCCGCGGCCGCCAACTTTTTCTGATGGACCCCTTTCTCACATTATGGGAATCCAGGATATGGAGGACTTTTTGTCCTTGCGATGGCCATATTTTGGCCAATACCCATCCGATCCTTTAGCCAAGACAAGATTCTGAATCCTGAAACTATTCTCCACAAAACTGCGTTTAAATCTAAGAATCGAATATTTTTTCCGCGGCCGCCAACTTTTTCTGATGGACCCCTTTCTCACATTATGGGAATCCAGGATATGGAGGACTTTTTGTCCTTGCGATGGCCATATTTTGGCCAATACCCATCCGATCCTTTAGCCAAGACAAGATTCTGAATCCTGAAACTATTCTCCACAAAACTGCGTTTAAATCTAAGAATCGAATATTTTTTCCGCGGCCGCCAACTTTTTCTGATGGACCCCTTTGTCACATTGGGGGAATCCAGGATATGGAGGACTTTTTGTCCTTGCGATGGCCATATTTTGGCCAATACCCATCCGATCCTTTAGCCAAGACAAGATTCTGAATCCTGAAACTATTCTCCACAAAACTGCGTTTAAATCTAAGAATCGAATATTTTTTCCGCGGCCGCCAACTTTTTCTGATGGACCCCTTTCTCACATTATGGGAATCCAGGATATGGAGGACTTTTTGTCCTTGCGATGGCCATATTTTGGCCAATACCCATCCGATCCTTTAGCCAAGACAAGATTCTGAATCCTGAAACTATTCTCCATAAAACTGCGTTTAAATCTTAGAATCGAATATTTTTTCCGCGGCCGCCAACTTTTTCTGATGGACCCCTTTGTCACATTGGGGGAATCCAGGATATGGAGGACTTTTTGTCCTTGCGATGGCCATATTTTGGCCAATACCCATCCGATCCTTAAGCCAAGACAAGATTCTGAATCCTGAAACTATTCTCCACAAAACTGCGTTTAAATCTGAGAATCGAATTTTTTTTCCCCGGCTGCCAACTTTTTCTGATGGACCCCTTTGGCGAATTGTGAGAATCCAGGAAAAGGAGGACTTTGGGTCCTTGCGAAGGCCATATTTTGGCCAATACCCATCCGATCCTTTAGCCAAGACAAGATTCTGAATCCTGAAACTATTCCCCATAAAACTGCGTTTAAGTCTTAGAATCGAATATTTTTTCCGCGGCCGCCAACTTTTTCTGGTGGACCCCTTTCTCACATTATGGGAATCCAGGATATGGAGGACTTTTTGTCCTTGCGATGGCCATATTTTGGCCAATACCCATCCGATCCTTAAGCCAAGACAAGATTCTGAATCCTGAAACTATTCTCCACAAAACTGCGTTTAAATCTTAGAATCGAATATTTTTTCCGCGGCCGCCAACTTTTTCTGATGGACCCCTTTGTCACATTGGGGGAATCCAGGATATGGAGGACTTTTTGTCCTTGCGATGGCCATATGTTGGCCAATACCCATCCGATCCTTTAGCCAAGACAAGATTCTGAATCCTGAAACTATTCTCCATAAAACTGCGTTTAAATCTAAGAATCGAATATTTTTTCCGCGGCCGCCAACTTTTTCTGATGGACCCCTTTGTCACATTGGGGGAATCCAGGATATGGAGGACTTTTTGTCCTTGCGATGGCCATATTTTGGCCAATACCCATCCGATCCTTTAGCCAAGACAAGATTCTGAATCCTGAAACTATTCTCCATAAAACTGCGTTTAAATCTGAGAATCGAATATTTTTTCCGCGGCCGCCAACTTTTTCTGATGGACCCCTTTGTCACATTGGGGGAATCCAGGATATGGAGGACTTTTTGTCCTTGCGATGGCCATATTTTGGCCAATACCCATCCGATCCTTTAGCCAAGACAAGATTCTGAATCCTGAAACTATTCTCCATAAAACTGCGTTTAAATCTTAGAATCGAATATTTTTTCCGCGGCTGCCAACTTTTTCTGATGGACCCCTTTCTCACATTATGGGAATCCAGGATATGGAGGACTTTTTGTCCTTGCGATGGCCATATTTTGGCCAATACCCATCCGATCCTTTAGCCAAGACAAGATTCTGAATCCTGAAACTATTCTCCATAAAACTGCGTTTAAATCTTAGGATCGAATATTTTTTCCGCGGCCGCCAACTTTTCGTGAAGGACCCCCTTGGCGACATGGGAGAATCCAGGATTTGGAGGGTAAGGTGTCCTTGCGAAGCCTATATTTCAGCCAATTCCCATCGCATCCTTTAGCCAAGACAAGATTCTGAATCCTGGAACTTTTCTCTGTTAATTTGCACAAAACTCCGAAGGCCAGATCCGGTCCTGTGCTTCACTTAACCCCCCTGGACGCATGGACTATTTGGGATGTTGATGACATGTCGCTGTGGTGTCGACGTTACATCGTTTGACTGCGAATTAAAATAATGTGCCACTTGTGGCTTGTGACTCTCCGAGTGTCCGTGTCCTCACGAGTTCGTGTGTGTGTGTGTGTGTTGCGGCAGACAAACCCCGTTCAGTCCCAGGCCCTTCTCCTGTCGGCGTCCGTTTCCGGATGTGTGTCCGCAGAGTCGGGGCTCGTGTGTCTGAAAATTTGGCGAAATTTCATTTGCAACTTTGTCCGAATCGAATTCGATTCGAAACCTTTCTGGCGGTCGTGTGATCCTGGTGCCAGGACCTTCGTGGTCTCCCATATCGTCGACATTTTATCAACTAGGTTTAGCTTCTAAGCACTTTTTGAGTTTCTCACCTTTGGTTTTCTTGGAAATTTAGAACTCTTCTCACTTGAAAAAAAACAAAACAAAGGTGACTTTAAACCGTAAACACTGCGGCAGGACACGGAAAGAGGATAACGGTCTGGTCCTGAACTGCCGTCGATGACAGTTAAAAATCAAATGAAATAAATGCGGGCAGCAGCTTGAAAGCAGCGGCAGGATAGCAGCAGCGGCAGCGAGTCCTTAGGCCGAGACAGAAACATCAGAATCAGAATCTGAATCAGAGCCGGAGCCGGAGCCGGGACTAGAGCCAGCAGGACGACAGACGAGGGCTCCGAACGCGAACCCGAACCCGAACCCGAACCGCAACCGAACACGGGATACGGAACACGAAACACGAAACACAGGACGACTCACAGGACGAGGCGGTTGGATGGTTGGGATTTTAAAATTATGAATTGTTGGAAATGAAGCGAGGCGTAAGTTCCGCAGGCTTGGCATGTCCTGGCGGGTGGGTGGTTGGTTGGCTTTGGTGGTGCAGCCGGAGGAAAGTGTTAAGGCAAACCACCCCCGGGAAAGGTGGCCGGGCAGGAGCACAAAGCATCGGGTTGATCGTCCAATGTCAATCAGGAATAGCCAAATGATTGAAAATATGAAAGTATCCTTGCATCCTGCCCAGGATGATTGAAATGTGGCTTTAAAAATGGGTGCCGAGTGTGGAACACATGTATATTGTATATGGCAGGAGACTTTTTATGTGAAAACAATGGCCTGGCAGAGCAGCGTTTTCAATTACCAGCCACTGGCGGATGCGGATGCGGATGAGGATGAGGATGAGGATGAGGATTCTGGCATATTAGAACAATGGATGTGCAATCCTTGTTGCTAAAACGACAGTCCTGGCGGAGGGGACGGGGGCAGGGATGTGGTACGGATGCAGTGTGTGGCACATTCCGCTTTCTTCGCTTAATTTTTTGCCACCGGCGGCGGCGACTTCATTAGCGACACCTCCCCACAAGCTGTTGCTGTTGCCAGGCGATTGGCTGCACTGCGAGACATTTCGGGCAAATCCAAGACGGCGTAAGGGAGAGCAGTCGTATATTATGTCCGGGTTTCTTTCCAGTGTATTCCATATGCAAGTGCTCCCTTTCGTTGTCTTTTTAATTTCAATTTTTTGCACAGAGCTTGTTTGAAATAAATACCACTTTTGGTTGGGCGTATCCTTTTTTGCGTGGCAACCCCCCTCCGCCCCCCTGTCCGGAGGGGGAAAAAAGCTGCCATGACTGCACATCAAACGTCAGCAAGGAAGGAAGCTGTAGCTGTAGCTGTAGCTGTAGCTGTGCTATCCAGGGGGAAGGGGGTGGTCCTGGCATTGTCTAGTAGCCAAAAGCGAAACCTATCCACTGCCAAAACGGAGGCTGTGAATGTTTACACTTTGGATTTGGTTCTGGTCGCCGCATAGCCACCCCACCACCCCTCCGCATGACGAGTCCTGTTTTTTATCCTCAACGTTGGGCGCTCCTCTGGAGATTTTAAATGTATCTCGGTTAACGGTTGTTATGGCAATTCCATGGCCGCCCTGGAAGGGTGGGGGTCGAGTGGCAACAGAGTGTAGCAGCGGCTGTTGCACTCGGCAAGGATTCTCGCAGAGGAAGGAGGCAGCTAAAAAATGAAATCAAAAGGACTCAAAGCCGGAACATGAATTTTTTGGCATTCCATCAACATATTTTTAGAAAATGAATAAAGTAGCACTTGTTTTTTTGGGTGTATGAGCCATTCTTCTGTCCGCCATGTGCACGTTGCGATGGTGTCCTTCTTTGGCAGTCCTTTTTCATATTGTTGCATGCAATGTCTCCCACATGCCACACAATTTGTGCCACTTTTGTGTTGCGCATCCATTTCCGCTTGGCTGCCATCCCCCCTATCCTGCCATCCTGGCACATTATCTTTGCTTTTATTATCATTTTTTTAACATTTCACTCGAACGTTGATTGAAATGCTCACCGAAAACATTTGCCAAGGATGGCAAGGATATCGATATTTTAAAGAGTATATTTAATTCACAGATAATATCAAAAATAATTGAGGTCCTCTGGGTGGTGGGTGGTGGGTGGTGGATGGTGGGATGGTGGGATGGTACGGTGTTGGTTGGTTATGCAGATTTGTTTGTTGTGTAGTACATCCCCATATTTCTCCCGGACTCCTTCCGCCTTTTTACATTCTACAATTTCTGAGGTCCTTGTGGTTTTGCCGCTTATTGTCATTTGCTTTTAGCCGCACCACCCACCCATTATTTATGAGTGGTTCGCGTCCATCATCCATCCACCAACCCAGCAAATCCATCCATCAAGGACAATTAAGGATACGGCCTGGATTTTTTACTTTTTGGGCTTTCTTTTGTTTCTCCGTTTGCGGCCTCTTCCTTTCGCGCTTTTCAATTTCCCCAAAAAATATCCTGCTAATGAATTAGTTGGCCGGATATTTGAAACTCTCATTCTCCCTGGTAGGCGGTGTTCGCAACTCCTCCAGGATAATGCAAAGCATCTGGAGAGGCTTAAGTGCTGCCGGCGTCGGATTTGCCAAATATCCGTCAGATACTCCAGCGACAAAAGAAACGCTTTGGCTCTCCAGGATACACATCCTCCGCGTCCTTGTGTACATCCATTTCCATATCCCTGCACTCACGCAGACAGTAATCGCTTTATGTGCGCTTTGTTGACAATTGTCAAGTGGCTCTGGATGCATGGGGGTGGGAGAGTCCTTTGTGGCGGTGGTGGTGGGCGTGGGTTACAAAGCCAGACTCAGAAGGAACATCATAGACACCACATGTTGCCGTCACAGATGCGCCGGATTGCAAATTGCTCCAGGTAAAGTGGGCACTGTGAAAAGTTTCTGCAGAAGGTCCTGTAGTAAAGTACGGGAGTATCTGGCAAGCATAAAGGATTTCTCCCTGTGCACCCGATTCCACTTTATTGAGAATGTCGAATTTGAGTCAGTCCCTCAGTCAATTTGTGGCCTGGGACCGGCCCGGGGGAATTCGCACGACAACGACAAGCCAAGGCAAGCGAGCAAACAAACAAACAAATAAAGGGGACAAACAAATTGGCAAACAAACTCACACATTTTTGGCGACAATTCCAGGATTCGTGTCAATTACGCCAAATGAGGATTCCTCACAATTGGATAGCAATTGGAAACGCTTTAGCTGGCTGGCTGCCTGGATTCTCTAAATGTTTGTCTTATTTTATGAAAAAATTCGCACGCCCCATTGAGGCGACGCATCCTGCCACCCTGCCACCCACTCCTGGCCACGCCCCCCAACTACAGGCCCCGGCCAATGGCAGGCGAACGTTTAGGAAAAGTTTCGTGTTTTAGTTGGCGCTATCTTTGCCGTTCGGCGCCTTTCGTTAGTTTTCACTCCTCCCACATGGGTTTCCGGAAAAAAGAAGCCAAGGAGCCGGTCCTATCAACGCCTGAGGAGGGAGGATCCCATCTGGCCCTTAGGTCCTGCGGATTTTTCAGTTTGTCTTCCACAATCAAAGTTATTCTAGAGGGTAAAATTAATCCCGAATCGTTAGTTTGGGTCTAAAGTTTTAAGTTATAGCCCTGTAGAAGTAAATTACTTAATGTTTAGTTAGTTAATTCTACTAAACTAGTTACTTTACTAAACTAGTTTGTTTTTCAACATACATCAAAATTCAGATATGACAAACATAAACTCCAAGGAAACGAAGTTTGTAACATATTGTCACCCATACTTTCTATTCCAAGTGATAAACCATATAGCAGACTTATTTCTAATGATTTAAATGATACGAATTTTTAAATTTAAACTAAGACTTCAAGTTAAACTTAACAACCAGGCTGATGGGCAGCACTTTATCCCGCAGCAAGGGAGCTGCCAGACTGGCGAGAGTTGCCATTTATCGGTCACACTGCCATGTACGCAAGCTGCCGTGCAAAAACATTATTAGTTTGTTGTTATTAATTGTATATTCTTAGAGCTGTATTGGCCTGCTCGCGCCCCAGATCCGGACGTAACTCGAGGGCGGCATGCGGCTCATCAAGCCGGGCTGGGTGCACCACGATGGTGAGTTACCTCCAAAGTCCGGACTTCGGTTCCCGGTTTCTCGTATCCGGCGTACAGTGCCGGCTTTTTTCCGCCAGTAACCCCATCCTCCTGCTCTCCACCCTAAAGACAAGCAGATCTTCTCCGTGGACATTCACCAGGACTGCACCAAGTTTGCCACCGGAGGACAGGGCAACGACTGTGGTCTGGTGGTCATATGGAACCTGCTGCCGCTCCTCTCCGAGAAGGCGGAGCACGACGCCAGCGTGCCAAAGATGCTCTGCCAGATGGACCAGCACCTGGCCTGCGTCAACTGCGTCCGCTGGTCGCAGAACGGACTGTGCCTGGCCTCTGGCTCCGACGACAAGCTGATCATGATCTGGCGCAAGTCGGCCGGCTCCAGCGGTGTTTTCGGCACTGGCGGCATGCAGAAAAACCACGAGTCCTGGAAGTGCTTCCACACGCTGCGCGGTCACTTCGGCGACGTCCTGGACCTGGCCTGGTCGCCCAACGACCTCTACTTAGCCAGCTGCAGTGTGGATAACACGGTGGTCATCTGGGACGCCCAGGCCTTCCCCCACGTGGTGGCCACGCTGCGGGGCCACACTGGCCTGGTAAAGGGCGTCTCCTGGGATCCGATCGGCCGCTTTCTGGCCTCCCAGTCGGACGACCGCAGCATCCGCATCTGGAGCACCGACGGCTGGACCATGGCGCACAAGATAACTGAGCCGTTCGAGGAGTGCGGCGGCACCACACACATCCTGCGGCTCTCCTGGTCTCCGGACGGCCGGTACCTGGTCTCTGCCCACGCCATGAACGGCGGAGGACCCACGGCCCAGATCATCGAGCGCGAGGGCTGGAAGTGCGATAAGGACTTCGTGGGCCACCGCAAGGCCGTCACCTGCGTTCGCTTCCACAACTCCATCCTGCGGCGAGAGATGTCCGACGGCAAGCCGCTCCAGTACTGCTGCCTGGCAGTGGGTTCCCGCGACCGCTCCCTCTCCGTTTGGATAACCGCGCTGCAGCGGCCCATGGTGGTCATACATGAGCTCTTCAACGACAGCGTCCTAGACCTGTCTTGGGGCCCCAAGGAGTGCCTGCTGATGGCCTGCAGTGGCGACGGCAGCATCGCCTGCCTCCAGTTTGCGGACACGGAGCTGGGGACCCCTCTGCCGGACGGCGACAAAAACCTTATCATCCAGAAGCTGCACGGCATGGCGTACGGCGACGGCCTGGCGGTGGCCAAAGCCGCAGCCATGGAGCACCCGGAACGACTGCTGAAGCCGCAAGGCGGCGGCGGACAGCCGCCCATCCTGGAGACGCGCCCCGTCAACTTCCCCCTCTCCACGGAGTCCAGCCAGCGGCCGATTAGCCAGCAAACCGAGACGCGAACCAAGGACGGCAAGAGGCGGATTACGCCCATGTTTATACCCCTGCACGAGGACGGGCCCACCTCCCTGGCCACCAGCATAGTGTGCAGTTCGGTGGCGGGCAGCGGAGTGGCAGCCAGCAGGCCGGTGTCCTCCACGGCACCGACGGAGAGCGCGGCCACGCCCTTGATGCCAGAGCCCTTGGTGCGGACGGAGCACGGGCGGCTAGATTCCAGGTAAGAAAAACGCACACATTCTCCGATCTCCCATAAACGCCCATAAACATTTCGCAGACTGAAGACCCAGCCCACCGCCAGCCAGCGCCGCCAGTCTCAGCCGGTGGATCCCGCCGAACTGCCACGCTCCCCACGTGTTGAGGAGCACCAGAGTTCCACGTTCGGACCGGCGGAGGTGCAGGTTACAGCCACCGGCAAGAGCGAGTTCGTCAAGTCTGCTCTGGACTTCCGCGTCCACGTGCAGAACGGCTACCTCAAAACGACGCACGGCATGCTGGCCAAGATCACTGCCTCGGACTCGACGGAAATGTTGTGGGAGTTCTACTCGGGATCGCCAGTGGTGAACCTGAATCTTTGCGAGAAGTATGCCATGCTGTGCTCCCTGGACGGCAGCATGCGGCTTGTCTCCATGGAGACAGGTTGTCCCGTTTTCCCCGCCATTTCCCTCATCAGTTCCGCCGTGCACTGTGCCTTTGTAAGTGGATGAACCGTGTGGTTGATTTTCCAGGGAGAGTTTTTCTAAGACTTAATTTTTGCAGAGCCCGGACAACCGCTTCGTTGGCGTGGTGACGGACTGCGGAATGCTGCGCGTTTGGGACATTGCCCGGCACTCTGTCAATTTGGCTGCCGGATTCGCCCAGCTCCTCTCCGCCCACGGCCAGGTCGTCCAGTTCTCGGTGACGGATCACGGGATGCCGCTGATCGGTTTTGCCAACGGACTGGCCTATTCCTACTCGACCAGCCTGCAGTCCTGGCTGGTGCTGGCCACCAAGGACGCCATCATGTACCACGGCATCAAGGGCACTCTGCCCAGGGACATGGACCAGATCGACCAGAAGTTTCCCGTCCTTGGCATGCAGGCCAGTAGCTCCAACTACTTTTGCTTCAGTGCTGGAATGGAACTGTAAGTGCTGGAGTCTTCCCACCAGGAGAACCTACCAACCACCCCATTTTCCCCTTTTGCAGGCGCAAGGCGGAAGCGTGGCAGCAAAGTGCCAAGATGGTGTTTATCGAGAACCAAATAAAGCTCTGCGAGGCGCTGGAGTCGCTGGACGAGCTGAAGCACTGGCATCGGATGCTCACCTTCCAACTGGCCACCTACGGAACGGAGAAGCGGATGCGCCAGTTCCTCGACGACCTTCTGGAGGATCCCGAGCCGGGAGCACCGCAGGTAAGCCATTCCGCGCAATCGCCTCTTCTCGCACTAAGCGTGCTGTCTCTTTTCAGTTTGTGCCCAAGCACGAGCTGATGCAGTGCGTGCTGGACACCCTGAAGCCGCACTCCCAGTGGCAACTCATGTACGCGGAGTACGTGGACTTGTTCAAGATCAGCAAGTCGCAGAGGCAGGAGGAGGTGTTCGCCACGCCTAAGGTGCCACAGCCTAAGGACGGATCTCCGACAGGGTCCGGGCCGAGTTCTGGCTCCGTAAACGGAGCCAGCTCGGCCAGTGGAACCAGTGCAGCAGACAAATCAGATGAACCCACTCAAGGTAGAAAAAGAAAAACGAGAAAGAGAATTATCTAGCCCTGTGATCCTGCTAACATCCCTAACCCGATTCGGCCATCCACTCATCATATATTTTAAAGCCTTCATGTTCCAAGACGCATGTTTTTTCATCATTCGCAAAAACTAACACATTATAATCCCATAAAGATCCAGTCCCTGTGACCCAGACCACTGTTTAATCATATTTCGAATCTCTTTCTAACCCTAATTTAGCCGAAGAAGGGTCGCCAGCGGCGGTGACCGCTTCTGCCCTGACTAGCACCACCAGTCCCAATAGCTCCAGCTCCTCCTCTACCAGCTCCTCCTCCTCGACGTCGTCATCGGCGTCTGCGTCGGCGTCGGCGCCCGCAGTCGGCCTCTCGCCGGACAACCCGGTCCTGGACGAGGACTCGCACACCGTCTGCATTGAAGACTCCACCTCTCTACCTCCGCTGGAAGCCTCTACCTCGCCTCCAGCTCCACATACTCCTTGCAATTAAGGCAACACAATGTGCAGGTTTTTATGCATATATATTTTTTTTGTATATTTTATTTTTTTCCATATTCAAAATCAGTTATTAATTCGTATTTCATATTTGAAAGGATATTGTTTGGGATTTTCATTCAAGTAGCCAATATTTTCAATTTCATGCGATTTTAAATCGGCGGAGAGCGAGATTTCCGTAACTAATTAGCATTAGCTATTAGGTAATTGTAAACACTTTTAATTATTTATTAGCAGTTAGCAAGTACGTCAGTCAGCAACTAAATTTATTAAAGACTTGGAATATTTTCTAATCGTTTGAAAGGGAAATGAATAATTGTAAATTACAAATTTTAAATTAAAATACATAAGCATGAAAACAAACTATTTGATAATCAGGATAATCGGAGTAAAGCCCGAGAACGAAAACGCTCCAGATTTGTACTCTATATAAGTTATAGTTACACAGGCGGAACAATTATCCTTTATCCATTACTGGTTGGCGCCTCACACGGGACACACCTAGTCTAAACACAATATACTCTTATCCTGCGCTCAGCACTCTACAGGCAAAAACTAACGCCCAAGACTTATCATCTACTCTCATCTGCATCCCTGCAAACGTAACTTGACCATAATATGCGTAGACTTGGGATCAGAATCGGGGTTCATTATCCGACGACAGCCGCTGGAGCTATAGCTGGCGCTATAGCCGGTGTTGGAACTGGAGCAGCGGCCGCCGGCGCCTCTGGCTATTGGGCATTATAGTGCGGACCGGGTGTGGGAACACTCTTTAGAGGCGAGTCGAACTCCATTGGTGGCGCCTCGATCACCGGCGTCTCCGCCTGCCCAGCCCCGATCCGCTCCTGCAGTGTCTCATACAGCTTGTGAATGTGTTCGTTGTGCGCCGTCGTCGGTTGCATGGCCTTCATCAGGGTGGCCAGTCTCCCGGCCGGTAGCTTGTTGTGCACGTACCAGAGCAGCTTGAGCATGTGCCGCGAGGTCACGTTCTCCCGGGTCAGGCCGGCGAAGATGAACTCATCAAAGAGCGTCGTGCAGAAGTCCTCCGTGGAGAACTCGTCGCTCATGGGAATGAGCAGGGCAATCTGGAAGGAGGAATCAAGAGGATTAAAAGACTTATCGATCCGAGTCCGACTCTCTACTCACCAGCGAGTGCAGAAAAGGGTCCTCGTAGGCACGGTCGTCCTTGCAGGCCGATAGAATGGCCAGCACCCGGAGCACACCCACGCGATCCTTGAGTCGCGCCGTATGCAGCGTGTAGTACATGGCCAGTATGCTGGCCACGGAGCTCTCCCGAATATAAGCCTCCACGGCGTCCGGTGCAGGGCCCGAGTGCTCGATGGTGGTCAGAGCGGACTCGCGCTCGTCCGGCGGCAGCTTGCCGTGCAGACTGCGGCACTGGTCGTCCACAATCAAGGACATGAGGGCGGGCAGGAACTTGGTCACCACCTGGCAGTCCAGTTTCGGCTCTTTGAAGTCTTGTGAGTCGATCATCACCCAAGCACTTAGTCCCAAAGCCAACATCCGCAGCAGCAGAATGAGGATCTGGTTGTCGCGCGGCATGCCCTCGTTATTGATCAGGTGGTGGAGGATCTTAATGGCGGATGTGGCCAGGAAGTTGATGGCATAGGGGTCGCATAGGGTCATGGAGAGGTCCCCCAGGACCTGCTCCTGGCCCCGCTTGATATTATCAAGGAAGCCCTGCAGCTCTCGCGACCGCTTGATGTCGACATTCTTCTCGCGAATGCAGGCATCCAAGCACCAGGTAAACTTGTGGCAGGGGTCGATCGAAATGATCTCCTGGACCTCCAGGTCGTGCAGCGCCATCAGTAGCTCGGCGCGCAGCGTGCAGTAGTGTACGTTGCGGGTGCGCAGGAAAAGGGTGCGGAGGAACTGCAGCACCATGTCATAAAGCTTTACGCTCGTCCCGATCATGTTGGCCAGCTTCTGGACCACCTCCCCCTGCCGGCGCACCTTCGGCGTTGGCTGGAAGAACAGATTGTTAAGGTTGGTATGGTCGAACAGAATGTGCTCCTTCTCGCGGATGTACTGTGAGAGCAGGGGCGACACTTCGTCACCGAACAGACTCTGGTTGTCGCGCCAAATCTGCCTCTTCACCTCCGTGTCTGTATCGGCGTACAGCTCACGGTCCCGGACAAGGATCTTCAAGTATTTATCGTCGATGTGCTGGGTGTTGCGCAGGATGGCCATTACCACTGGCCGCAGCGACTTTACGCGCACCACTGGAAAGCTCTTCACTAGCAGCTCCTTTAGCTTCTTGTCACGCTCTCGGGCCTCCTTTTGGCCCAGGTCGTTTATGTGGGCGATCAGCTTGTCCCGCAGCTCCTCCATCAGCGACGTATGGAAATCTAGCCGCCGGACGCCGTGCAGGTCCAGGAGCGGTAGCATGGGTCTCAGGGACGGCAGCAGCACTCCGTTCTCTAGCTAAAATAGTGTAGTAAACCGAAGGATAAGTGCTTAAATCCACAATGTTACCCTTTGGCGCGTTTTCCACTGCCAACGTAAACAAACCTGGAAACTCTCGATGGCCTTCAGGGGGTCCGTACAGGAGGTGAGTGCCTCGCGCAAGTACGCCTGTCCGGGTATATTAACGTCCTCCAGGCCCGTTCCGTTGTTTTTCGCCGGCGTGCTCATGGTCATAGACAATTCCGCTAGTGTTTGCGGCCAATTTACAATGCGGCTTGTTTTTCTCTTTATTTTCTTTATTGTAAGGGCTGGAGGCGAAAAAAATGCGTGCTATCGATACTTATCGCAATCGAAAGTATGTGCCATCACTAGTCGGAGGACGGTAAGAGAATCTGAACAATCGACACATCGTTAGAAATCGGTCCATCTCTAGCGCGAAGTAAGTAACGCCAAAGCACAATCAAACCCAAACTGAGAAATTCAAGCGTAAAGTGATCCTGATTCCCCTCGACTTTAGCCAAACTCCTGGCAACTGGGATATCGGTGGCTGTGCTGGTCTTGTCCGCCTGTTAACGTGTGGGAACTCTCCATGTCTGTATGTGTTTCTGTGCCCGTGCTTGAGTGTGTGCGTGGATCTTGAGATTCTTTTGAATTTCATGTTTCCTCGAATGCGAGTGGAGCTGTAAACATAAACAAACCCCATTAGATGCAACTGACACCGGAGCTTGGCATTCGGAACTCGCAACTTTGAACAGCAGAAGCAACATGTCCTCGTCGACGCCAGAGCGCAAGCGCTACCACAAGGACAACGCGCCCACGGACGACATCCTGACACTGATCAACCTGGTTCGCCAGAACCCGGCGCTCTACAACTACAAGCTCCTACCAAACCAGCGCCGTCGCTCCGATGTCCTCAACGGCTGGCAAGAGGTTGCCCAACAGATTGGCAGTAAGTACAGGGGTCCCCCCAGGAATAGGCATGTGAGAGCCATGGATTTGAATTGTGTTTTGCTCCTTCTAGACAAGTACACCGTGCAGGAGGTGCGGCGCAAGTGGAAGAACCTACGGGACACCTACCATCAGTACCGTCTCCGCACGCCCAAATGCATCGAGGGCCGGCTCTCCAAATGGCGCTACGCCAAGGAGCTCGACTTCCTGTCGACGGTGTACCAGCCCAAGCTGAAGTCCCACCGCACAGCGCTAAGCTACGAGACTACGAGCAGCAGTGGCAGCGCTGCCACAGGCACCGGCAGCGCCAACAGCACATCTTTGCCAATCGGGGCGATGCTGCATCTGAAGCAGCATGTCGAGGACGACGAAGATGAGGTGGTGGATGACGATGTGCACTCTGATCCGGATACGGCCACAGTGTCATCCCACCACGGAGCCTCGCAAATCACCCTGGTAAGCGAGGAGGCGGAGACCTTCATCCTGACCGCCTATGAGGAGGGGGTGGCAGATGACTCTGTGTCCCAACACCACCATCAGCATCATAGCCACCACCAGCACCATCACCACAGTCACCACCAACCGCACCACCACCAGCACCACCACCATAGCCACCACCCGTCGCAGCACGACCGCAGCATCTCCAGCATCGAGCTCTCGCAGCTAGCACATAACGATGATGTCGTGGACGATGTGGATGACGACGAAGACGATGTGGACGGACATGTGGTGGACATTGTCAAGCACGAGCTGGACGAGGATGGCGCCACCGGGGCTGAGGTGGACTACGAAGAAGTGTGTCTTTACGAGGAGGCCAGTGGCGCACATGTCGACTGCGAGATGGGCGTGGGAGACGCCGTCGACGCGAGCAGCGACGTGGTGTCGCTGGGCAAGGGCTTTCACTACATCGACGCCCACGACTTTTGCATATCGGACATTGAGCCACAGACGGTACGGGCCAGCAAACACCAGTTCCAGACCACATCAGCCAGTGCCTCCAACAGCGTCCTGGCGGGCGGAACTGTGGTGGGCGATGGCAAGCTGAAGAATCTCACGCTGGTGACGACCACAGGGACAGGTGGGAATGGAGCAGGAGGTGGTTTTCTTCTATCTTTCCGGTTATAGCATGAACTCAATTCCTTTTTATCGCCTAGGTGGTCCAGCAGGAGTCTCGCGTACGGATCAGATTTCTCTGGTAGATGTCACCGAAGCCACCAGCACCAGTGTCTCCATCTCCAGCACTCCAGCCGTATCCCTGAACGCGGCCACTGTGACCACTACGCCGGCGGCTGCTTTGTGCAACACCACATCTTTCACAGCAACGCCGACGGCGACGATCCTGCAGCTGCCGAGTTTAAACTGCGGAGGTGGTAGCAGTGGTGGCGGCGGTGGGTCGGGCGTCTCCGCCGGATGCGGGGGCATTCCTTTGTCGGTGAGCGCGGCTAGCAGCAGTACCACCAATCTGATCAAGGAAGAGGACTTTCAACAACAACAGCAGCTTGCCCAGGCTCTGGCGAAGCGGGACGAACTCGATCTGTTCTTTGATTTCCTTAAGAAGAAGATGCAGTGCTTTAGCAAAACGCAGATCACGCACATCCAAATGGAGTTCCTTAACTGCGTCAGTCGGCAGGAGTCGGCCGAGCAGGATGGCAAGGATTAGAGTTGATTCTGAGCCCCGGTCGCCCACCCCAGTAGATGCGTAGTTTTTTTTCAGTGTTTAGGATTAGGACTTGTACCGTTTACCAGTTTGGGAAAGCCCGAAACTAACTTCAGGGCTTTCTGTTAGCTTTACCGCCCCCATCCTCTTGCATCGTCGCCCTGCAGGACTATTCGTTTGGATCCCGTACTCACCGTCGTCTCACCACCCACCCACCATCCGCACCAGCCAATCGCTTTTACATATTCTTATGTAGCTCAGCGTTATATACAATTATTGCAAGTAAGTGTATAATAAAACGATTCTCGAAATTACTAAAAAGAGTAGCACCTATCCAAGTATATCAGATAATCCTTATTTGAATCCTAAAATCCTTTTTATATAGATTGAATACTTTTCTGGTTGAAAGAAAAAAAACACTGCTCTTCCGCTATCCGCGTGACTTTAATTTGGCACGGCAGTCGTCCAAGGTCTGAGGCGGCGATATAAAACAAAAACTTAAACGTAAAACTAGTGGCTATGCTAATGCGGTGGAGGTTCCTTCAGGCATCACGCTCCGGGCGCCTTGTTCGCCGACTGCTCCTGCTGCTGCTTGGCGATGTGCTCCGAGTTGAAGTAGATGACGGTGATGGTGATGTCGTCGCGGTAAAGTCGCACCACGTCCTTCGGCAGCGTCAGGTAGTACGAGATCTTCGAGTGCTCGATGCCGTAGTCCGTAGCCCCCAGAGCGTTTCGAATTAGATGCGTTGCCGCGTTCGAGTCAATGGGCTTGCGGGTCAGTCCAGCTCTGAAAGCACAAGGAATATATTTTAGGAGCTCACTCTGCGGCTCTATTTCTACTCACTTGCGTTCAGCCAGCTGAGCGGAGATTTGCTGCAGCGTCACGTCATCGCCCTCGGGTAGACGCATCGGCTCCAGAATCTTCTTCGAGTTGATGTGTTCGCCGACGAGGCTCACCACCTCACTGGGAGAGAGAAAGTCCCAGAGGCCGTCGCTGGCGATGACTAGAAACTTGTCGTTGGGGCCCAGTTGGTGTTGCTGAACATCCGGACGAGCAGTAAGGTACGGAGGCGTATAGTAGTGAGGCGCTATGACATGCTCCCCGAACATGGGCACCACCTTCTTCTGCATGACGTCCAGAGACCACTTGTAGCGAAAGTCGCCAAAGGCACGGAGCGGAGCCAGCTGGCTGAGAAGACGCCCGTTGCGGATCACCGTCTCCTGCTCTTGCCTAGGATGCTCGGCGAGAATGCGATGCACCTCGCCAATGTTATCGGTGTTATGTTCGACGTTGAGCTTCTTTGGCATCCACTGCTGGGTCTGCGGGTCCAGAACGCCCAGCACGGCGCCACAGTCCCCCGTACTGGCCACGTGCAATTGGAGCCCCTCCAAGTGGACCAGACAGGCGACGGCTCCTGGAAAGGATTGAAATGAGTGGACGGACTTTAGAGTTAGGACAGTGGGGCACCCACCTGATAAAGCCACGCCCATAGTACGGACGTCACTGACAGCGAGGGCCTCCTCCGACAGACTCTCGTCCAGCTGAAGAAAGGCGTCGACCAGCTCGCTGGCCACATCCCGCTGCGGCGTCTCGCACAACTGCTTGATGTATTTCTGGAAGCTGGCCTCGTAGATCGGCTTGATCTCGCTGACAAAGTCCACATTGTCGTTGTGGCACTTCAGGAAGGACTGGCTGGTGCACCTGTTCTTCATTTGCTCGCGAAGCACCTGACGCGGCAGCGTGGCCACGGACACATAACGCAAAAGGCGCTTGGACACCACCTGGCCACAAGCAGCTCCTCCGTGCCCATCGAAAATGCCACATATGAAGCCATTCCGGTGAAGCAGGCTGGCCTCCGTGCGCGAATCCTCGCAGGGCGAATTGGAGCTCAGCTGGTTCGTCTCATAGCTGCGGATGACACCATCCAAGGGGAAATTGAACACGAACTCGTTCTCCCTTAGCACTAGGTTAACCTGTAAAGAAGATGTCAGTGAAGGGACCATTTCATGCTACTAAATTGTTTGGTTTTCATCTAGAACTTATTTTCACAACAAACCCGGAATTTGAATATTTTGAATATTTTATTTTGTCAAAATGTTAAAAGGTCAGTTGCTATGATTGGTGCTTCAGGGATCTACTATATTGGATTTTTATAGACTGAGTTTCGAAAAACTCAGGATCAGATCCCGTTTACCAGTGCTTATACATCCTACGATCAACTCACATCGTATGGACTCAGCTGGGGCAGTTGGGGCAGGAGGCGCAGGGCGTTCAGGCTGAAGTCCCGGACATTGGAGCGCACATAGTTGGCGGCGTCCTTTATGGCGAACTTAAACATCTAGACGAATCGACTACGAAATATACAGCTTCGATACGTTCGCTCCACCCGATTCGCTGCGGCTATAATTAACGGTAATATTTCGGAATCCGTAACCTTGCGCCCACGTTTAGAGTCGCCGGAGAGGAGAAGAGAGGGGGATGGATGGATTGATGCAGTCGCGAGGAGGAAAGTCAGTGACGGGATGTGGAGAAAGAAGGTCGGAGGATAACCAAAAGCTTATAATGAACCCGGAGACAGGGTCCGGACAGGCTGCTGTTTACGGTTGTGTTACGGAATCACGGCTCCCACGGAGTGAGAGGATTGGGTCGCGGCAACGTCCGATCGATCCGGCGATCTGAATTTGTACTTTCGTAGGCGAAAAAGTACGGACAATTTCGATAAAAAACAAACTTATAATGAATATAGTAGGACATATATACAATTCGAACAGCTGATGGGGGAGCAAGGCCCACTTGTCTGGCAACTCTGGTTGGAGTTTCCTATCGGAAGCCGATAACTTATCGGCGGCACTCCCATCACTAGTCGATTTGACTGTACAGCTTTGACAAAAACACATACCGATATATTTACATATATAACACTTGATATAAATAAACATATTGAAAGGGTTTGTTTTGTGTATTACGTGTCTGCATTCGATTCTATAGACGGTCCTATTGGATCTGAAAACCAGGCGCTAGCTGCAGAGCCGAGAAAGAAGCCACAAGCCGCACGCACACACCTGAAACCGCGGACGCAGAGCAGAAGCGTTCGAAGTGAACACAGCGGAGAGCGGAGTGTAGGAGGATACAACACCTGAAGCGCACACCCGAGATCCCGTGGGCGAGGAAAAGGATTAGGTTCATCAGAAGCGATGGCTGGATCCGCGCTACGACGCCTCATGGCCGAATACAAACGTAAGTCCGGGAGCGAAGTCCACAGACAAAGTTCCTCTGCAGCTAATTACCATTACCATTTACCTCCAGAGTTGACACTCGACCCACCCGAGGGCATCGTGGCCGGACCCATCAGCGAGGATAACTTCTTCGAGTGGGAGGCTCTAATTGCGTAAGTCTTCCCCGTCCGCACGGACTCCATAATCTCTCGAGAATACTTACGATCTGTTCTTTGAACTTTAAAGCGGACCAGAGGGCACTTGCTTTGAGGGCGGCGTCTTTCCGGCGCGCTTGGTGTTCCCACCCGACTATCCGCTGAGCCCGCCAAAGATGAAGTTCACTTGTGATATGTTCCATCCCAACATCTTCGCCGACGGCCGTGTCTGCATATCCATACTGCACGCCCCCGGCGATGATCCCATGGGATACGAGCTGTCCGCCGAGCGATGGAGTCCCGTACAGAGTGTTGAGAAAATCCTATTGAGTGTGGTCAGCATGCTGGCAGGTGAGTACCCCGATCCCCAAGGGGCTTCATAGTCTTTGAGACTACGAGCTCACCACTTCGCCAACAGAACCCAACGATGAGAGTGGCGCCAATGTTGATGCAGCCATCATGTGGCGGGAACGGAGAGACGAGTTCAACACCATCGCCCGACGACTGGTGCGCAAAACATTGGGGCTGCCCACATAGATGGCAATTCGTCCACGGACTGGCACTGGAACTGGTTAGTCAAGACCCAGACAGCGCCACCACCCCGTTACTGACCCCTTTCCAACCCGATTCCAGGATAGCGCCTAGCGAAACTGAAACCGAAAAAACCCGACCCAAAACGGAACTGAACCAACCCGAAAGCAAAAACAACGGCAGACACGACGATCTAACCCACACTTCCTACATCTGAAGACGTTTCAAATTAGCAAAAATCACGAAAACCTAGCAATAAAATCGACTGTAACACAATCAGAGACCAGTGCATCCCGTCTAGAGTTGTATTTCCCGGAATAACTGATCCCGAGATGCCTGAGTAGTAGGCTGTTCGGGAACCCACATCCCTTTACCAGCAAACTAGTCGATTGGGTCCATCGACTTTAAGATTGGGATTGAAAAACTCTGGTTTTCGGACTGGTTCCTAGTTTTCTAAATCTTTCCCTTTAATAGTTTAAACTTTAAACCAATCAAAGTTGTATATAACGTGAGAAGCTATTTCTATCAATGGAACGATGCGAAGAATATGTCTAGTGCGTAGGACATCATACACAGACTCTTCAGGACCCGAACTCTGCTCACTTTCTTTGCAACTCTTTCGTGTTTCCAATGCACAAAGGCACCACTTGTGTCCGCCAAGCTTGTCTAAAGTTTTAATATCCGTTTATTATGCAATATGATTGGTACATTAAGAGAAAATATGTGTATATAATATAAGGCTAAACCGACTATTGGATAACAGATATCCGCAATCCCTCCCCCCAATGGATTCTTTGTATTCATATATATATATATTTTATATATTATATGTATATGTTACTACGCAACTGTAAATGTCTTTATTTGGTTAAGTAAATTGATTACCGTGTACACTGATAAGGCCTGTGTATATAAAGGTGCACTTTTCGTTTTTTTAAATTAAACAGTAATTAAAAACAGACTAGTATAAGTGTTGTGGGTTTAACTTGGTTTCCACTTACTTCATCTACATGTTTTGGTTGCCCTTTCCATTCATTAATGCGGCGGATTGGTACGACAGCCTCAGAGATCTTTGGTTTACATTATGTCATATATTTCTATAACATTTATCAATACATACATTCCGTTTATCTACTATGGCCGCTTTAGGTAGGTAAGGTAGTTATCAAATTGACGCCGGTAAGGGCCACTCGTCCCTCAATTTCAATTACCGAGCCAGCGTTCATTTACGCTCCCATTTCCGTTCAGTTCCACGCTTGGCCTATTGGGCCACAGTTACATAACAGACTCCAAATGTGCCTCCAAGCGGCGTGTGTGTCGAAACGTCGCTTTAATGGGCACAGTTTCTCTGCCTGCCCGGTTTCGTCGGCTACTGCAAATGCCCCAATGCCCCCCCGCACTGTGAGTCGAATTCAGCTTTGTTTGCTCAAAAGTCGTCCATATCATATCATGTCTATCATAAATGGAGGCCTTTGTAGCCTTGTGAAGGCCAATACCCATCCGATCCTTTAGCCAAGACAAGATTCTGAATCCTTAAACTATTCTCCATAAAACTGCGTTTAAATCTTAGAATCGAATATTTTTTCCCCGGCTGCCAACTTTTTCTGATGGACCCCTTTGGCGAATTGTGAGAATCCAGGAAAAGGAGGACTTTGGGTCCTTGCGAAGGCCATATTTTGGCCAATACCCATCCGATCCTTTAGCCAAGACAAGATTCTGAATCCTTAAACTATTCTCCATAAAACTGCGTTTAAATCTTAGAATCGAATATTTTTTCCCCGGCTGCCAACTTTTCTGATGGACCCCTTTGGCGAATTGTGAGAATCCAGGAAAAGGAGGACTTTGGGTCCTTGCGAAGGCCATATTTTGGCCAATACCCATCCGATCCTTTAGCCAAGACAAGATTCTGAATCCTTAAACTATTCTCCATAAAACTGCGTTTAAATCTTAGAATCGAATATTTTTTCCCCGGCTGCCAACTTTTTCTGATGGACCCCTTTGGCGAATTGTGAGAATGCAGGAAAAGGAGGACTTTGGGTCCTTGCGAAGGCCATATTTTGGCAAATACCCATCCGATCCTTTAGCCAAGACAAGATTCTGAATCCTTAAACTATTCTCCATAAAACTGCGTTTAAATCTTAGAATCGAATATTTTTTCCCCGGCTGCCAACTTTTTCTGATGGACCCCTTTGGCGAATTGTGAGAATGCAGGAAAAGGAGGACTTTGGGTCCTTGCGAAGGCCATATTTTGGCAAATACCCATCCGATCCTTTAGCCAAGACAAGATTCTGAATCCTTAAACTATTCTCCATAAAACTGCGTTTAAATCTTAGAATCGAATATTTTTTCCCCGGCTGCCAACTTTTTCTGATGGACCCCTTTGGCGAATTGTGAGAATGCAGGAAAAGGAGGACTTTGGGTCCTTGCGAAGGCCATATTTTGGCAAATACCCATCCGATCCTTTAGCCAAGACAAGATTCTGAATCCTTAAACTATTCTCCATAAAACTGCGTTTAAATCTTAGAATCGAATATTTTTTCCCCGGCTGCCAACTTTTTCTGATGGACCCCTTTGGCGAATTGTGAGAATCCAGGAAAAGGAGGACTTTGGGTCCTTGCGAAGGCCATATTTTGGCAAATACCCATCCGATCCTTTAGCCAAGACAAGATTCTGAATCCTTAAACTATTTTCCATAAAACTGCGTTTAAATCTTAGAATCGAATATTTTTTCCCCGGCTGCCAACTTTTTCTGATGGACCCCTTTGGCGAATTGTGAGAATGCAGGAAAAGGAGGACTTTGGGTCCTTGCGAAGGCCATATTTTGGCAAATACCCATCCGATCCTTTAGCCAAGACAAGATTCTGAATCCTTAAACTATTCTCCATAAAACTGCGTTTAAATCTTAGAATCGAATATTTTTTCCCCGGCTGCCAACTTTTTCTGATGGACCCCTTTGGCGAATTGTGAGAATGCAGGAAAAGGAGGACTTTGGGTCCTTGCGAAGGCCATATTTTGGCAAATACCCATCCGATCCTTTAGCCAAGACAAGATTCTGAATCCTTAAACTATTCTCCATAAAACTGCGTTTAAGTCTTAGAATCGAATATTTTTTCCCCGGCTGCCAACTTTTTCTGATGGACCCCTTTGGCGAATTGTGAGAATGCAGGAAAAGGAGGACTTTGGGTCCTTGCGAAGGCCATATTTTGGCAAATACCCATCCGATCCTTTAGCCAAGACAAGATTCTGAATCCTTAAACTATTCTCCATAAAACTGCGTTTAAGTCTTAGAATCGAATATTTTTTCCCCGGCTGCCAACTTTTTCTGATGGACCCCTTTGGCGAATTGTGAGAATCCAGGAAAAGGAGGACTTTGGGTCCTTGCGAAGGCCATATTTTGGCAAATACCCATCCGATCCTTTAGCCAAGACAAGATTCTGAATCCTTAAACTATTTTCCATAAAACTGCGTTTAAATCTTAGAATCGAATATTTTTTCCCCGGCTGCCAACTTTTTCTGATGGACCCCTTTGGCGAATTGTGAGAATGCAGGAAAAGGAGGACTTTGGGTCCTTGCGAAGGCCATATTTTGGCAAATACCCATCCGATCCTTTAGCCAAGACAAGATTCTGAATCCTTAAACTATTCTCCATAAAACTGCGTTTAAATCTTAGAATCGAATATTTTTTCCCCGGCTGCCAACTTTTTCTGATGGACCCCTTTGGCGAATTGTGAGAATGCAGGAAAAGGAGGACTTTGGGTCCTTGCGAAGGCCATATTTTGGCAAATACCCATCCGATCCTTTAGCCAAGACAAGATTCTGAATCCTTAAACTATTCTCCATAAAACTGCGTTTAAGTCTTAGAATCGAATATTTTTTCCCCGGCTGCCAACTTTTTCTGATGGACCCCTTTGGCGAATTGTGAGAATGCAGGAAAAGGAGGACTTTGGGTCCTTGCGAAGGCCATATTTTGGCAAATACCCATCCGATCCTTTAGCCAAGACAAGATTCTGAATCCTTAAACTATTCTCCATAAAACTGCGTTTAAGTCTTAGAATCGAATATTTTTTCCCCGGCTGCCAACTTTTTCTGATGGACCCCTTTGGCGAATTGTGAGAATGCAGGAAAAGGAGGACTTTGGGTCCTTGCGAAGGCCATATTTTGGCAAATACCCATCCGATCCTTTAGCCAAGACAAGATTCTGAATCCTTAAACTATTCTCCATAAAACTGCGTTTAAGTCTTAGAATCGAATATTTTTTCCCCGGCTGCCAACTTTTTCTGATGGACCCCTTTGGCGAATTGTGAGAATGCAGGAAAAGGAGGACTTTGGGTCCTTGCGAAGGCCATATTTTGGCAAATACCCATCCGATCCTTTAGCCAAGACAAGATTCTGAATCCTTAAACTATTCTCCATAAAACTGCGTTTAAGTCTTAGAATCGAATATTTTTTCCCCGGCTGCCAACTTTTTCTGATGGACCCCTTTGGCGAATTGTGAGAATGCAGGAAAAGGAGGACTTTGGGTCCTTGCGAAGGCCATATTTTGGCAAATACCCATCCGATCCTTTAGCCAAGACAAGATTCTGAATCCTTAAACTATTCTCCATAAAACTGCGTTTAAGTCTTAGAATCGAATATTTTTTCCCCGGCTGCCAACTTTTTCTGATGGACCCCTTTGGCGAATTGTGAGAATGCAGGAAAAGGAGGACTTTGGGTCCTTGCGAAGGCCATATTTGGGCAAATACCCATCCGATCCTTTAGCCAAGACAAGATTCTGAATCCTTAAACTATTCTCCATAAAACTGCGTTTAAGTCTTAGAATCGAATATTTTTTCCCCGGCTGCCAACTTTTTCTGATGGACCCCTTTGGCGAATTGTGAGAATGCAGGAAAAGGAGGACTTTGGGTCCTTGCGAAGGCCATATTTTGGCAAATACCCATCCGATCCTTTAGCCAAGACAAGATTCTGAATCCTTAAACTATTCTCCATAAAACTGCGTTTAAGTCTTAGAATCGAATATTTTTTCCCCGGCTGCCAACTTTTTCTGATGGACCCCTTTGGCGAATTGTGAGAATGCAGGAAAAGGAGGACTTTGGGTCCTTGCGAAGGCCATATTTTGGCAAATACCCATCCGATCCTTTAGCCAAGACAAGATTCTGAATCCTTAAACTATTCTCCATAAAACTGCGTTTAAATCTTAGAATCGAATATTTTTTCCCCGGCTGCCAACTTTTTCTGATGGACCCCTTTGGCGAATTGTGAGAATGCAGGAAAAGGAGGACTTTGGGTCCTTGCGAAGGCCATATTTTGGCAAATACCCATCCGATCCTTTAGCCAAGACAAGATTCTGAATCCTTAAACTATTCTCCATAAAACTGCGTTTAAGTCTTAGAATCGAATATTTTTTCCCCGGCTGCCAACTTTTTCTGATGGACCCCTTTGGCGAATTGTGAGAATCCAGGAAAAGGAGGACTTTGGGTCCTTGCGAAGGCCATATTTTGGCAAATACCCATCCGATCCTTTAGCCAAGACAAGATTCTGAATCCTTAAACTATTCTCCATAAAACTGCGTTTAAATCTTAGAATCGAATATTTTTTCCCCGGCTGCCAACTTTTTCTGATGGACCCCTTTGGCGAATTGTGAGAATGCAGGAAAAGGAGGACTTTGGGTCCTTGCGAAGGCCATATTTTGGCAAATACCCATCCGATCCTTTAGCCAAGACAAGATTCTGAATCCTTAAACTATTCTCCATAAAACTGCGTTTAAGTCTTAGAATCGAATATTTTTTCCCCGGCTGCCAACTTTTTCTGATGGACCCCTTTGGCGAATTGTGAGAATGCAGGAAAAGGAGGACTTTGGGTCCTTGCGAAGGCCATATTTTGGCCAATACCCATCCGATCCTTTAGCCAAGACAAGATTCTGAATCCTTAAACTATTCTCCATAAAACTGCGTTTAAATCTTAGAATCGAATATTTTTTCCCCGGCTGCCAACTTTTTCTGATGGACCCCTTTGGCGAATTGTGAGAATGCAGGAAAAGGAGGACTTTGGGTCCTTGCGAAGGCCATATTTTGGCAAATACCCATCCGATCCTTTAGCCAAGACAAGATTCTGAATCCTTAAACTATTCTCCATAAAACTGCGTTTAAATCTTAGAATCGAATATTTTTTCCCCGGCTGCCAACTTTTTCTGATGGACCCCTTTGGCGAATTGTGAGAATGCAGGAAAAGGAGGACTTTGGGTCCTTGCGAAGGCCATATTTTGGCCAATACCCATCCGATCCTTTAGCCAAGACAAGATTCTGAATCCTGAAACTATTCTCCATAAAACTGCGTTTAAATCTTAGAATCGAATATTTTTTCCCCGGCTGCCAACTTTTTCTGATGGACCCCTTTGGCGAATTGTGAGAATCCAGGAAAAGGAGGACTTTGGGTCCTTGCGAAGGCCATATTTTGGCAAATACCCATCCGATCCTTTAGCCAAGACAAGATTCTGAATCCTTAAACTATTCTCCATAAAACTGCGTTTAAATCTTAGAATCGAATATTTTTTCCCCGGCTGCCAACTTTTTCTGATGGACCCCTTTGGCGAATTGTGAGAATCCAGGAAAAGGAGGACTTTGGGTCCTTGCGAAGGCCATATTTTGGCAAATACCCATCCGATCCTTTAGCCAAGACAAGATTCTGAATCCTTAAACTATTCTCCATAAAACTGCGTTTAAATCTTAGAATCGAATATTTTTTCCCCGGCTGCCAACTTTTTCTGATGGACCCCTTTGGCGAATTGTGAGAATGCAGGAAAAGGAGGACTTTGGGTCCTTGCGAAGGCCATATTTTGGCAAATACCCATCCGATCCTTTAGCCAAGACAAGATTCTGAATCCTTAAACTATTCTCCATAAAACTGCGTTTAAATCTTAGAATCGAATATTTTTTTCCCCGGCTGCCAACTTTTTCTGATGGACCCCTTTGGCGAATTGTGAGAATGCAGGAAAAGGAGGACTTTGGGTCCTTGCGAAGGCCATATTTTGGCCAATACCCATCCGATCCTTTAGCCAAGACAAGATTCTGAATCCTGAAACTATTCTCCATAAAACTGCGTTTAAATCTTAGAATCGAATATTTTTTCCCCGGCTGCCAACTTTTTCTGATGGACCCCTTTGGCGAATTGTGAGAATCCAGGAAAAGGAGGACTTTGGGTCCTTGCGAAGGCCATATTTTGGCAAATACCCATCCGATCCTTTAGCCAAGACAAGATTCTGAATCCTTAAACTATTCTCCATAAAACTGCGTTTAAATCTTAGAATCGAATATTTTTTCCCCGGCTGCCAACTTTTTCTGATGGACCCCTTTGGCGAATTGTGAGAATCCAGGAAAAGGAGGACTTTGGGTCCTTGCGAAGGCCATATTTTGGCAAATACCCATCCGATCCTTTAGCCAAGACAAGATTCTGAATCCTTAAACTATTCTCCATAAAACTGCGTTTAAATCTTAGAATCGAATATTTTTTCCCCGGCTGCCAACTTTTTCTGATGGACCCCTTTGGCGAATTGTGAGAATGCAGGAAAAGGAGGACTTTGGGTCCTTGCGAAGGCCATATTTTGGCCAATACCCATCCGATCCTTTAGCCAAGACAAGATTCTGAATCCTGAAACTATTCTCCATAAAACTGCGTTTAAATCTTAGAATCGAATATTTTTTCCCCGGCTGCCAACTTTTTCTGATGGACCCCTTTGGCGAATTGTGAGAATGCAGGAAAAGGAGGACTTTGGGTCCTTGCGAAGGCCATATTTTGGCAAATACCCATCCGATCCTTTAGCCAAGACAAGATTCTGAATCCTTAAACTATTCTCCATAAAACTGCGTTTAAGTCTTAGAATCGAATATTTTTTCCCCGGCTGCCAACTTTTTCTGATGGACCCCTTTGGCGAATTGTGAGAATCCAGGAAAAGGAGGACTTTGGGTCCTTGCGAAGGCCATATTTTGGCAAATACCCATCCGATCCTTTAGCCAAGACAAGATTCTGAATCCTTAAACTATTCTCCATAAAACTGCGTTTAAATCTTAGAATCGAATATTTTTTCCCCGGCTGCCAACTTTTTCTGATGGACCCCTTTGGCGAATTGTGAGAATCCAGGAAAAGGAGGACTTTGGGTCCTTGCGAAGGCCATATTTTGGCCAATACCCATCCGATCCTTTAGCCAAGACAAGATTCTGAATCCTTAAACTATTTTCCATAAAACTGCGTTTAAATCTTAGAATCGAATATTTTTTCCCCGGCTGCCAACTTTTTCTGATGGACCCCTTTGGCGAATTGTGAGAATGCAGGAAAAGGAGGACTTTGGGTCCTTGCGAAGGCCATATTTTGGCAAATACCCATCCGATCCTTTAGCCAAGACAAGATTCTGAATCCTTAAACTATTCTCCATAAAACTGCGTTTAAATCTTAGAATCGAATATTTTTTCCCCGGCTGCCAACTTTTTCTGATGGACCCCTTTGGCGAATTGTGAGAATGCAGGAAAAGGAGGACTTTGGGTCCTTGCGAAGGCCATATTTTGGCAAATACCCATCCGATCCTTTAGCCAAGACAAGATTCTGAATCCTTAAACTATTCTCCATAAAACTGCGTTTAAATCTTAGAATCGAATATTTTTTCCCCGGCTGCCAACTTTTTCTGATGGACCCCTTTGGCGAATTGTGAGAATGCAGGAAAAGGAGGACTTTGGGTCCTTGCGAAGGCCATATTTTGGCCAATACCCATCCGATCCTTTAGCCAAGACAAGATTCTGAATCCTTAAACTATTTTCCATAAAACTGCGTTTAAATCTTAGAATCGAATATTTTTTCCCCGGCTGCCAACTTTTTCTGATGGACCCCTTTGGCGAATTGTGAGAATGCAGGAAAAGGAGGACTTTGGGTCCTTGCGAAGGCCATATTTTGGCAAATACCCATCCGATCCTTTAGCCAAGACAAGATTCTGAATCCTTAAACTATTCTCCATAAAACTGCGTTTAAATCTTAGAATCGAATATTTTTTCCCCGGCTGCCAACTTTTTCTGATGGACCCCTTTGGCGAATTGTGAGAATGCAGGAAAAGGAGGACTTTGGGTCCTTGCGAAGGCCATATTTTGGCAAATACCCATCCGATCCTTTAGCCAAGACAAGATTCTGAATCCTTAAACTATTCTCCATAAAACTGCGTTTAAATCTTAGAATCGAATATTTTTTCCCCGGCTGCCAACTTTTTCTGATGGACCCCTTTGGCGAATTGTGAGAATGCAGGAAAAGGAGGACTTTGGGTCCTTGCGAAGGCCATATTTTGGCAAATACCCATCCGATCCTTTAGCCAAGACAAGATTCTGAATCCTTAAACTATTCTCCATAAAACTGCGTTTAAATCTTAGAATCGAATATTTTTTCCCCGGCTGCCAACTTTTTCTGATGGACCCCTTTGGCGAATTGTGAGAATGCAGGAAAAGGAGGACTTTGGGTCCTTGCGAAGGCCATATTTTGGCCAATACCCATCCGATCCTTTAGCCAAGACAAGATTCTGAATCCTTAAACTATTTTCCATAAAACTGCGTTTAAATCTTAGAATCGAATATTTTTTCCCCGGCTGCCAACTTTTTCTGATGGACCCCTTTGGCGAATTGTGAGAATGCAGGAAAAGGAGGACTTTGGGTCCTTGCGAAGGCCATATTTTGGCAAATACCCATCCGATCCTTTAGCCAAGACAAGATTCTGAATCCTTAAACTATTCTCCATAAAACTGCGTTTAAATCTTAGAATCGAATATTTTTTCCCCGGCTGCCAACTTTTTCTGATGGACCCCTTTGGCGAATTGTGAGAATGCAGGAAAAGGAGGACTTTGGGTCCTTGCGAAGGCCATATTTTGGCAAATACCCATCCGATCCTTTAGCCAAGACAAGATTCTGAATCCTTAAACTATTCTCCATAAAACTGCGTTTAAATCTTAGAATCGAATATTTTTTCCCCGGCTGCCAACTTTTTCTGATGGACCCCTTTGGCGAATTGTGAGAATGCAGGAAAAGGAGGACTTTGGGTCCTTGCGAAGGCCATATTTTGGCAAATACCCATCCGATCCTTTAGCCAAGACAAGATTCTGAATCCTTAAACTATTCTCCATAAAACTGCGTTTAAATCTTAGAATCGAATATTTTTTCCCCGGCTGCCAACTTTTTCTGATGGACCCCTTTGGCGAATTGTGAGAATCCAGGAAAAGGAGGACTTTGGGTCCTTGCGAAGGCCATATTTTGGCAAATACCCATCCGATCCTTTAGCCAAGACAAGATTCTGAATCCTTAAACTATTCTCCATAAAACTGCGTTTAAATCTTAGAATCGAATATTTTTTCCCCGGCTGCCAACTTTTTCTGATGGACCCCTTTGGCGAATTGTGAGAATGCAGGAAAAGGAGGACTTTGGGTCCTTGCGAAGGCCATATTTTGGCAAATACCCATCCGATCCTTTAGCCAAGACAAGATTCTGAATCCTTAAACTATTCTCCATAAAACTGCGTTTAAATCTTAGAATCGAATATTTTTTCCCCGGCTGCCAACTTTTTCTGATGGACCCCTTTGGCGAATTGTGAGAATGCAGGAAAAGGAGGACTTTGGGTCCTTGCGAAGGCCATATTTTGGCCAATACCCATCCGATCCTTTAGCCAAGACAAGATTCTGAATCCTGAAACTATTCTCCATAAAACTGCGTTTAAATCTTAGAATCGAATATTTTTTCCCCGGCTGCCAACTTTTTCTGATGGACCCCTTTGGCGAATTGTGAGAATGCAGGAAAAGGAGGACTTTGGGTCCTTGCGAAGGCCATATTTTGGCCAATACCCATCCGATCCTTTAGCCAAGACAAGATTCTGAATCCTTAAACTATTCTCCATAAAACTGCGTTTAAATCTTAGAATCGAATATTTTTTCCCCGGCTGCCAACTTTTTCTGATGGACCCCTTTGGCGAATTGTGAGAATGCAGGAAAAGGAGGACTTTGGGTCCTTGCGAAGGCCATATTTTGGCAAATACCCATCCGATCCTTTAGCCAAGACAAGATTCTGAATCCTTAAACTATTCTCCATAAAACTGCGTTTAAATCTTAGAATCGAATATTTTTTCCCCGGCTGCCAACTTTTTCTGATGGACCCCTTTGGCGAATTGTGAGAATCCAGGAAAAGGAGGACTTTGGGTCCTTGCGAAGGCCATATTTTGGCAAATACCCATCCGATCCTTTAGCCAAGACAAGATTCTGAATCCTTAAACTATTCTCCATAAAACTGCGTTTAAATCTTAGAATCGAATATTTTTTCCCCGGCTGCCAACTTTTTCTGATGGACCCCTTTGGCGAATTGTGAGAATGCAGGAAAAGGAGGACTTTGGGTCCTTGCGAAGGCCATATTTTGGCCAATACCCATCCGATCCTTTAGCCAAGACAAGATTCTGAATCCTGAAACTATTCTCCATAAAACTGCGTTTAAATCTTAGAATCGAATATTTTTTCCCCGGCTGCCAACTTTTTCTGATGGACCCCTTTGGCGAATTGTGAGAATCCAGGAAAAGGAGGACTTTGGGTCCTTGCGAAGGCCATATTTTGGCCAATACCCATCCGATCCTTTAGCCAAGACAAGATTCTGAATCCTGAAACTATTCTCCATAAAACTGCGTTTAAATCTTAGAATCGAATATTTTTTCCCCGGCTGCCAACTTTTTCTGATGGACCCCTTTGGCGAATTGTGAGAATCCAGGAAAAGGAGGACTTTGGGTCCTTGCGAAGGCCATATTTTGGCCAATACCCATCCGATCCTTTAGCCAAGACAAGATTCTGAATCCTGAAACTATTCTCCATAAAACTGCGTTTAAATCTTAGAATCGAATATTTTTTCCCCGGCTGCCAACTTTTTCTGATGGACCCCTTTGGCGAATTGTGAGAATCCAGGAAAAGGAGGACTTTGGGTCCTTGCGAAGGCCATATTTTGGCCAATACCCATCCGATCCTTTAGCCAAGACAAGATTCTGAATCCTGAAACTATTCTCCATAAAACTGCGTTTAAATCTTAGAATCGAATAATTTTTCCCCGGCTGCCAACTTTTTCTGATGGACCCCTTTGGCGAATTGTGAGAATGCAGGAAAAGGAGGACTTTGGGTCCTTGCGAAGGCCATATTTTGGCCAATACCCATCCGATCCTTTAGCCAAGACAAGATTCTGAATCCTGAAACTATTCTCCATAAAACTGCGTTTAAATCTTAGAATCGAATATTTTTTCCCCGGCTGCCAACTTTTTCTGATGGACCCCTTTGGCGAATTGTGAGAATGCAGGAAAAGGAGGACTTTGGGTCCTTGCGAAGGCCATATTTTGGCCAATACCCATCCGATCCTTTAGCCAAGACAAGATTCTGAATCCTGAAACTATTCTCCATAAAACTGCGTTTAAATCTTAGAATCGAATATTTTTTCCCCGGCTGCCAACTTTTTCTGATGGACCCCTTTGGCGAATTGTGAGAATGCAGGAAAAGGAGGACTTTGGGTCCTTGCGAAGGCCATATTTTGGCCAATACCCATCCGATCCTTTAGCCAAGACAAGATTCTGAATCCTGAAACTATTCTCCATAAAACTGCGTTTAAATCTTAGAATCGAATATTTTTTCCCCGGCTGCCAACTTTTTCTGATGGACCCCTTTGGCGAATTGTGAGAATCCAGGAAAAGGAGGACTTTGGGTCCTTGCGAAGGCCATATTTTGGCCAATACCCATCCGATCCTTTAGCCAAGACAAGATTCTGAATCCTTAAACTATTCTCCATAAAACTGCGTTTAAATCTTAGAATCGAATATTTTTTCCCCGGCTGCCAACTTTTTCTGATGGACCCCTTTGGCGAATTGTGAGAATGCAGGAAAAGGAGGACTTTGGGTCCTTGCGAAGGCCATATTTTGGCCAATACCCATCCGATCCTTTAGCCAAGACAAGATTCTGAATCCTTAAACTATTCTCCATAAAACTGCGTTTAAATCTTAGAATCGAATATTTTTTCCCCGGCTGCCAACTTTTTCTGATGGACCCCTTTGGCGAATTGTGAGAATGCAGGAAAAGGAGGACTTTGGGTCCTTGCGAAGGCCATATTTTGGCCAATACCCATCCGATCCTTTAGCCAAGACAAGATTCTGAATCCTGAAACTATTCTCCATAAAACTGCGTTTAAATCTTAGAATCGAATATTTTTTCCCCGGCTGCCAACTTTTTCTGATGGACCCCTTTGGCGAATTGTGAGAATGCAGGAAAAGGAGGACTTTGGGTCCTTGCGAAGGCCATATTTTGGCCAATACCCATCCGATCCTTTAGCCAAGACAAGATTCTGAATCCTGAAACTATTCTCCATAAAACTGCGTTTAAATCTTAGAATCGAATATTTTTTCCCCGGCTGCCAACTTTTTCTGATGGACCCCTTTGGCGAATTGTGAGAATGCAGGAAAAGGAGGACTTTGGGTCCTTGCGAAGGCCATATTTTGGCCAATACCCATCCGATCCTTTAGCCAAGACAAGATTCTGAATCCTGAAACTATTCTCCATAAAACTGCGTTTAAATCTTAGAATCGAATATTTTTTCCCCGGCTGCCAACTTTTTCTGATGGACCCCTTTGGCGAATTGTGAGAATCCAGGAAAAGGAGGACTTTGGGTCCTTGCGAAGGCCATATTTTGGCCAATACCCATCCGATCCTTTAGCCAAGACAAGATTCTGAATCCTTAAACTATTCTCCATAAAACTGCGTTTAAATCTTAGAATCGAATATTTTTTCCCCGGCTGCCAACTTTTTCTGATGGACCCCTTTGGCGAATTGTGAGAATCCAGGAAAAGGAGGACTTTGGGTCCTTGCGAAGGCCATATTTTGGCCAATACCCATCCGATCCTTTAGCCAAGACAAGATTCTGAATCCTGAAACTATTCTCCATAAAACTGCGTTTAAATCTTAGAATCGAATATTTTTTCCCCGGCTGCCAACTTTTCCTGATGGACCCCTTTGGCGAATTGTGAGAATCCAGGAAAAGGGGGACTTTGGGTCCTTGCGAAGGCCATATTTTGGCAAATACCCATCCGATCCTTTAGCCAAGACAAGATTCTGAATCCTTAAACTATTCTCCATAAAACTGCGTTTAAATCTTAGAATCGAATATTTTTTCCCCGACTGCCAACTTTTCCTGATGGACCCCTTTGGCGAATTGTGAGAATCCAGGAAAAGGAGGACTTTGGGTCCTTGCGAAGGCCATATTTTGGACAATACCCATCCGATCCTTTAGCCAAGACAAGATTCTGAATCCTTAAACTATTCTCCATAAAACTGCGTTTAAATCTTAGAATCGAATATTTTTTCCCCGACTGCCAACTTTTCCTGATGGACCCCTTTGGCGAATTGTGAGAATCCAGGAAAAGGAGGACTTTGGGTCCTTGCGAAGGCCATATTTTGGACAATACCCATCCGATCCTTTAGCCAAGACAAGATTCTGAAACATTAAACTATTTTGCAGGTTTATGCGTTTAAACCTCAGACTTGAATCATCACTTAAAGGAGTTTTCAGGATCCAGAAATTGAAAATATCTCCTACATGTATGCAAAAATCATCACGCATCCCACTTATGTTTAAACGTACAATAAATATGAATAAAATCTATTTTTAAATAAAAATTCTAAAATGATTACAGAGAGTTCCCTCCAGCTTGTCCCCACCATATGAGTGGGTGTGTCATAGTTTAATGGCGTCGTTAGACTTTACGAAACCGGTTAAATATTTTCCATGCCATGATGCCATGCAAACAAAAATAAGAAAGTGACAACAGAAGCCCGAGATGCAAATGAAAGCGCATGCGGAATAGAATTTAGACTGGAACTGGGATCGAAAGAAATACAAGAACATAAAAATGGGTTTGTCAATTCTATAATTGCACACATGGAGTGTGATTTTGAACAAAAAGGCAACAATAAAGCTTAACATGGTAAAAATAGACACACCGCACCGAAAACTAGAGAATAAAGATGTCCAGAGCCTCCACCAGCTAGTCAACGTGATACTCCGTCCTGTGCGGCGATCCGCGTCGCTTCTCGGCTACGAAGGCGGTGCTGATCCCGGCCAGACTGGTCACTCCTCGGACGCCAGTGCTGCGGAAGTAGATCAGCAGATACTGCTCGCCATGGCGCAGCTCCACGTCGTCGGCAAAGTCCAGGCGCACCTGCTCCTGCGAGTTGGCCTCTTGATGCCGTCTCAGCCTCTGGCGATTCCTGTGGTGGTGTCGGCCACGCCGGTGGCTGGCGGGAGTGTCGAATGGATCTGGCTCGTGATTGGAATCCGAGGACGTAGGCGACTCCGCCTGGTTCACGTACTCGTAGGCGACGTAGTCCGCCAGACTGCCGTAGTCGAGTGGATAAATGCCGATCCAGTCGTTGTTGCCCTCCTCGAACTCCGTCTGCTTTCGGTACTCCACCGTATTCTCGTCCCCAATCTTCCAAAGAGCAACCGGCGAGAACACCACACCCGCAACCCGCACACTTGGATAGAGCTTCACTGTAAAATCACTGGTCACTGGCTTGTGGTCGCTTATGGTGTACACGGGATGGGATTTATAGGAGCACTGCTCGATGGACAGCTGCATGCCGGGTTGTTTGTTCAAAGGCTGTACTGCGTACATGATGCGATCCGTCCAAGCTGGCCTTCGTTTCAGATCGTACTCCGAGGTTCCCTCCCGGAACTTGAAGGTGGGCGGAAAGGCAGGAAGTCGTTCGTGCATAACCTTGGGAATCGGACATGTTTTCAGTTAGACTGAGTTCAAAAATGACCCGTTATGGGCTACTACCTGAAAGGCCTGCTGCGTCAGCTCGCGGACCTGGTACAGCTGATCCCGTTTCATCAGAGCCTCGTGTTGGGACTCGTCGCCTACCAGCTGCCGCACCTCGTTGGCGGCGTCGCTGCCCTGCAGCCGGAAGTTGAGGTCGCCAAACCAAAACACATAGTCGTGGTCATAGATCTCCCGATAGCGCTTCACATGGTAGTGGTGGTTCTCGAGAATCTGGCGATAGTCCTCGATGCGTTCGTCCAACTGGTGGTCGTGGGCAGCCAAATGGGAGACCACAAAGGCCAGACCGCAGCCGTACAAGGTGAACCTGATACTCACTGCTCCCTTGTTGCCCCAAATGCCACCGAATCCAGTACGCGTGAACTCCGCCTCGATGTCGTGCAGGTGCTCCACATGCATCCGCCGGACGAACACGCTCAACAGCAGGCCCTGCATTTGCTCCGTCTTAATGGCCACATAATCGTAGCTGCGCAGCAGCTCCTTGGCCTTGTGCGTCCAGGGATCCTCCTTGAACAAGCCAAGCACCTGTTGCTGCGGCTGGGCGTTCACCTCCTGCAAGCCAATAGCGTAGATATCCGGCAGATGGGTCCTCTCCTCCTCCGTCTCCTCCGTGGCCACGTCGTGTAGACCCAGTAGCTGCCGCAGGGATATGTTGTCCGGAAAGCGACTGCCCACGTTCCAGGTGACCACGTACACCCGGTAGGTTTCCAGCTGCTGTTTGGCGCCCTGGCCACCCTTTGCCTCTTCCACCTCCGCATTGGCTGTCCCCGTCGTCTGGCTCATTCTGCTCTGTGTGTTAAGGAGATAAGAAACGGTCAAACCAACTATCGCTGTCGCCTTCGCTGCACTGCACCCACTGGGAGATTAACTTGTTTACCCACCTGATAAGGTGTTTTATTGGTTCGACGGTGTCTTGCTTTGAAGATCGATTAAAACTAAAGTCGGAGCTTGGGTGGAGCTCTGCAATTGCGAAACTCTGGATAACAATTGTTAACGAGACTCTTAAAGCAACAACAATATGGCTTGGAGACAAAAACGAAGCTCCATTTGGTGGAGCAACTGCAGCCTGACCGTTCGGCGGGGCCCCAAAGAATCCCCAACACCTAAAACAGACTAAACTGGCCACACCGTATGTTAACGTTCCCCATTAGAATATTAACAAACGAAGGCAGAAAAATAAGCAGTTAAATATATATATTATATTGTTATCACCCAATAGGTCAAGTTTTCAGATAAATCTGACAGATAGTTGCGTTGATTTTTTAGTACGATAGGTCGATAGGCTTTGGAACGGCCACACTGATATCGGTTATCGCTCACGCTCACTGTTCGAAGTTTAAACGGGACTTTTATTGTGCGCGGCGTCACTTTTTAGCAACTTTAAATAATCAAGTTAAGTGCCTTCAATTTATAGTCTGTGGGTGAAAAGTAGAAATGGACACTCCGCGCCGTAAGTTGCGCGACCTGCATTTGGAGAACGTGCAAAACAGCAGCACCCCGATTTGCATTCCTCCGTCGCCGCTACTGAAGACCCTGGGTCATGGCACCGGGGTCAGCGTTTACCGTCTGGATCGGTCGCCGCGACAGGGCCAAATACGCTCGCCTTGGGCCGTCAAGCGCATCGCCCAGAACCCAAGGATCAGGAAGGACCCCGTTTACAACGAGCGCATCATGCACGAGGCCCAGATTCTCCGGTAAGTGTCAAAAAGTCTCATAGCGGTACTATGTGTGCGTGCGTCCTGGCCTGGACGTGTGTGCGCGGTTGCATTAATGTGCGTGCTCCCAAGAGTGGCCCACTTTTCCTTCTGAAAGAGTCGTTGACTTAATATTGCTATTTCGTCAAAACGGACTAGTCTTTAATACCTTCCCTTTTTTATTGCAGTAAACTCCAGCATCCCAATATCGTGGGCTTCCGCGGCTTGGTCACTGGTCCCGAAGGAGTCAGTACTTTGGTCCTCGAGGTGTGCAATACCTCGCTGGGGTCCATTCTGGAGGAGCGTCACGATGAGGACCTGGGCCCCTTGCCGCCCAAGAATACATTGAAGATGATTATGGATGTGGCCAAGGCTTTAGACTACCTACACAACGAGGCCCGCCTGCTGCACGGCGACATCAAATCCTTTAATATCTTGGTCAAAGGCGAGTTTGAGATTTGCAAACTATGCGATTTCGGTGTGTCAATGCCCTTGGACGAAAATGGCGAGGTTAACATGGCCAAAAATGCGGAGCAGTGCTATGTTGGTGAGTATGCTTTGAACCAATAGGATATGTGCTATCCTTCAGTGGCAAAAACCATTGCTTTTCATTGCAGGAACTAGCCTTTGGTCCGCCCCAGAGGTAATTGACGAGGTCGAAATCATTGACAGCAAGGCTGACATATTCAGCTTTGGCCTGGTTATCTACGAGACCCTAGCTTTGGTGCCACCGCACATCTTGGAGCTGGATGCAACAGTGGGCGAGGATTTAGAGAACTCGCAAGATTTGGAGGCTCACAAGGGCAATAAGCCGCCATGCGGAAAGCTTGATTATTCTGAATGCACCGAGTCCTCAAAAAATGAAACCAAATCCGACATTGAAGACGTGGATATGAGCCACCAGGACCAGGCTAAGCACACTGACTGTACCGATTCCTCATTAAACAAAACCAATCCCGAAAAGTCCGAAATGGATGGCATGTACATGAACCGCCAGGATGCTACAAAGGAAAATTACACCTCCGAGGAATCTCTAAACCATCTGCAGTCTGCCTACGGCACCCGCCCTCCGCTGCCAGTGGCGTTTCAACTGAGCGCTGACTACAACTGCATTGTGGAGCTATTTTATTTGTGCACCAATGCCCTCAGTGAAGATCGGCCTGCTGCCAGGACCATTTGGCAGAGCCTGGAGAATAATGCAGTTAACGTGGGGTGTGGAGGTGATTAGATGATTTATACTTTACACCTAACACTAAACAATACTAACTTACCTTATACATATATACTTACAAGTTCTACTAAGCTCGGAAACTGGGGGGGTTTCGATATTTCTGAAGGGATAAGGTTCTAAGTTGTACATAATCTTGTCAAGAAGTTTTTCGAATCGATCGAAGATATAATATTTCTTTAACGTTCCCCCAAGCCTCTGCTTTTATAATTAATCTTCGAATAATGAAAAGGGAAAAAATTATGGGAGCCAATATCCTGTTGTCATTATCAAAACAGGGCTGTAGGGCTAAAGGATGAAATAAACATAATCCAAAGACCCAAAACTAAAAGTTACTTTGGTTTCTCACACCCGAAATTGAATGCCGGTCAAAGCGCATGAAAGGAATAACTTTAATCAAAATCTGGATGCCAGAGAAAAACGTAGCGTAATTATTTTTAGATGAGTAAAATATAAGAGAGTCTCCCACCTTGAATCCTATGTTCGAAACTATAATATGATAAATGAATTCGAATATACTCAAACCCTTCCAAGAAAATGAAACGCACCTCGGTTACAAGTTTACTTAGGTTTATTAAAAAATAATAATACATACATCAAAATATAAGTTTTATGTCTTTTCAGTTGTTCAGCTAGAATTTACATTTAATTTTTGTATAGATGCATCGGAAATTCCAGAGACTTGTGGGTTGTTGTTCGGTAGAAGCTTCGATTGCTTTGACTGTATAAAAGGATATGTTCGCGGGGATGGGTATGCGTTGTGGGTGTAGACTTGATACGCATCTAGATATAGTTCTGATTCACTGCTGCCTCTACTCTATATCGTCCTATCTATATGTGTATACTTTCTTGTGATAAGGTGCGATCTCTACGGTTGTTAGCACTAGGCTTGCTTGTTTCCTCTCATAAGTATGTTGGTATTGTTAGCTTCGAGTTAGCAGGCGGATGGCCTGGCATCTGCTCGAGGGTCTTTTGCCCGTGCCCTTTCTCTGTTTGACTTGACTAAAGCGTACACAGACATCGACTAACTCTACGTTACGTTACGTGTATAAAATGAAAGTATTCTCTTGTATATATATAATGTATAAAGTATCGAATTGCTCGCTTGGAGGCGAAGGCGCTGTTGGTGTTTCGTTTTGTTAACTTTATCTCCTCGATATCATCGTTCCTGGTTGCGTAAATTGTTAGCTTTCTTTACAAACAAGGGAGTATTGGACACATGGACAAATTATTAAAATAAACAAAAAAAAAATACACTATAGATAAAATAAAATAATCAACTATACGATGTAAAGTCAAATAATTCAAGAACGGCATAAAAAGACATTCAGACAATCATCTAAATTAAGATATCCTCTGTTGAGTTTTCAACGTGTATAAAATGGAATGTTTTCGATATAAATTAGTGGTGTTTTCGTGGGATTTGGTTGTTCAATTCCGTCTGATTTTCAAATAAGCTAGGCGAGTGAGTTTCTATCAGCATTTAATGCTCTCTGCCCTCTCGCTCCTTCTCGCTATAGCTGCCTCACTTTAACCTAATGCAACAAGTTAGAATAATAACAGGACATAAATCTTACAAATTTAAATACACATAATATATATATATGGAGAGGAAAAGATAAAACAAGGGACTGCATTCAAAAACGTGCAAATGAATAGATGTGTGGTGCGATGGGAGTTTGGATGCGGAATGTATGGGGACTCTTGTATGACTAAGTGTATATAGGCGATTCTACATATCCCTCACTTACTCCAGGACTGTCTCCTCCTACCTTAGCCAGTCTTGTTCTAAGTGAGAAATGCATATTCGATTGTCTTCAGCAGGCCTAGCTTCGGCTTCGAATAATTGACTCAGGTTAAACGAGAACTCATCGATGTAAAGATATTTAAGTCTGCTAAACCGAATGTCTCTCCTCCTCTCTGCACTCATTCTGTGTGCCGCCTACAAGTGCAGCACGCCATCCTTGACGTCGCTGGCCATTATCGTGGATGCGTTCGAGCCTGCCTGATGGTGGTGGGAAGAAGGTAAAGGGGACGGTTGGGTGCTCGCCGCAGGTTGGTGGTTGTGATTGGGGGCCGAGGACGTGGGACTCTCGTCCAACGTAACTCCCGTAAGATCCACTATGTCGTCCTGGTCGTCGTGCTCGATCTCGTCCGAAGTGTTGGTGTTATTTGTGTGATGCGAGCTGCTCGAGAGCTGGCTGTTTCTTGAGAACGAGCCTCGGTGCGTTGACGTTAGCGTCCGCTGATTGGCCGGCTTCACTGTGATGATCAGATTCGAGCTATTGGCCACCATCATGTCGGTGACTTGGTCCAATGTCTTGCCGGCCACCTCGATGCCGTTCACCTCGATCACTTCATCGTTGACGGCTAGCAAGCCAGTGCTCTCGGCCAGGCCTCCTGGCACCAAGCGTGATATAAAGATTCCCGGCTGTTTCTCCAAGCCACTGGCCGTTACCCGCACTGAGGTTCCGTCCCGGATGTAGAAGCCCAAGGGTTTGTCGCTGCCATGCTTCAGGAGGCGCACCCTTCGATGGGTTTCCGGCACAATGTCAACGTCTATGATGGCCGACACCTGTCGAAAATCGTGCGGTATAGATATCGACGGGGCTTTGGTCTTCACCGGAGTGTGACCCATCAGTATGCTGCCAATAAGGTTTCTGGGCTTCATGGTGCCGAAGCCGGAGTACTCGTTTAGATCGTCTATGGAAAAATATTTTGCTTAAATGACAATGCCACATCTGCCACAGAACTCACCTTTTCGCTGCACAATGACCCGCAGGAGGGGGCGTGCCGTCTTCAGGGCCCGTCCGAAGTTGTCGTCGTTGTTGATGGGCAGAAGATCGTTGTCGCGCGGATCTATGTAGAGGATGAGAAACTGTATGTTGGCCAGCTTGTGCAGCTGCTCAATCAGAGCTGCGAACTTGTCGAAGCTCTGATCCGTCTCGTTGCGCTTGAAACTCCAGCGCCGGAACTCCGCGTCGAACTGTAGAAAAAATCGGAGATTAGAGATCGAATTGCTCTAGAATACTAGAATATGTGATCGAGCTCCGATCCCCAGCCAAACCATTGCTATGCGCATGAATCAGCGGCTCAGCGGTGAAAGGGGCGTGGGGATTTTGTGGCGGGTCGCGAGGGCGAGCGTTACCCAGGGTCGGAGTGGGAGATGCAGTGGACTCACCTTTGATTTCACTTCGATCAGATTCGTTTCCGCGCTGGCCGCTGCGGCGGACGTTGTGTTTATCTTGTTCTTCGACATTTCTTCAACTGCTCGCCAATTTTCACACAACAGTCTTGTGGATTGGGACTCTTTCTTTTTTATCTGATCTTCAGGATCGGGCACAACCGAAGAACCGATTGGATGCCAAGTTAACCGAACTGAAGACAGGGACAGTAAAATTAAAAGGCTTCCAATAAATTAGAATTAGAAAGGTAAATTAAAACTAATTAAATAAAAGAAATGGATGTGGATGGAGTAAATCTTGTTCAGCGCTGTAGTGTTGGTGAACGCTCAGGTGTTGCGGAATGCAACCACAGTGTTGTAAAACGCGGGCCAACAACGCCCTGAATATTAAAATTTTCGAATTATTCTGATTTTTAAGCCCCATTCACTCTATTTTTAAAGGGCTAAGTTCTTTTTTACTCCTTGATTAAGCGAAAAAGCCCCATTAATTAAAGAGAATAGTTATCGATAGTTTAGAACAGGTCACCTTGTGGTGTGAGGGAGCATTAGTGTAGAGACTTGCTTGGCTTGGCCAGCCGCACATTTGAATACGTTGAAATTTGAAAAATATAACACAAAGATCCTGGGAAAGGGCCATTTGGAAAGGGGAATACTTAAACATGATTATATCGGTTCTTTTTATCCTTTAGAAGGCCCAACATTAACTGATCCGTCCAAGAAACATATTTTTCTTTGAAATTCAAGCGACTTATCGATAAAAGTCATCGATGGTTCGCCTCTACTGCGACGAGGGTTTCAGTAAAGTGGAGTGCTTTTGTGTGTTGTTGTCGAGCGTAAAATGAAATTGGACAACAGAATTTGATTAAGTGTGAATAAACACACAGCAACATTCAAAAAATCAGTTAGGGCGTTAGAGCTATTCGATTTCAAAACTACAAACATAGCCAAAACAAAATTCCAAGTTGCTCGACATTCGGAGCCCCAAGACAACACGGAGAAAAAGGAAAGAAACTCGAGCCACTGCAACTGCAGCTCCAGTTTCCCACTGGCCATCAGTTTTTTATCAGCGAAGGCGCAGCTGGGAAATCGCAGCGTTCAGCGCGTTTGGCAAATTCGCGATTTTCGCGCGACCTGCGTCCCTGAGAGCTGCAGGAATATACGCTGACGCGAAACCTTGAGACACTCAAACACGCACGCTCATACACACCGTCGCACTTGAACCCCCGCTCGCTACCACACACACACAGGAGCAGGGCAGGAACAGCAGCAGGAGCAGGAGTTGGAATAGGAGGACGAGGCATAAGAAAGGCACCATGAGTTCGGTAAAAAAACATTGCTTATCCCCAGCCTGCCGTAGCCCTTGAAACTTCTATTAACTATTAGCGGTAGATGGTACAGTTCCTTCTTGGAAGACTACTCTGCATCCTTTAATCACGGACATGTTTTTTAAGTAATATTAGGTGGACTAAACTGACCCTTTTCCGAGTTACATCAATGGCTTACATTTTCCCTTGGTGAACAAACCTTTAACTTTATTCAATCTACTGCAGCAATACTCAAATGTGGAGAACCTGTCGCCGCAGACGATAAGGCAGGTGATGCGGGAACTCCAGGAGATGGAAACCACACCACCGGAGGGCATCAAGGTGCTGATCAACGAGAGCGACGTCACGGACATCCAGGCGTTAATCGACGGACCCGCTGGCACACCCTATGCTGCTGGCATTTTCCGCGTCAAGCTGACGCTAAACAAAGATTTTCCCCAAACGCCGCCAAAAGCGTACTTCCTAACCAAGATCTTTCATCCTAACGTTGCTGCCAATGGGGAGATTTGCGTTAACACACTAAAGAAAGATTGGAAGCCGGATCTGGGCATCAAGCACATCTTGCTAACCATCAAATGCCTGCTGATTGTTCCCAATCCCGAGTCGGCGCTCAATGAGGAGGCCGGAAAGATGCTGCTCGAGCGCTACGACGACTATTCGCAGCGGGCGCGCATGATGACAGAGATTCACGCACAGGTAAGTGATTCCCAATATAGTGAATGTGACGCGTGCTAATTTTGCCTTGTTTCCCTAGCCCGTTAAGTGCGCGGCAGGCGCTGCTGGTGACTCCAAAGATGATGACGGCCCCTCGACAAAGAAACATGCCGGGCTGGACAAGAAACTGCAGGACAAGAAGAAGGAGAAGTTGCTCAAGGAGAAGAAACGTATGCTTAAGAGATTATGAGACGCATGAGTGGCGCGAGTTCCAGCGAGCCAGAGGAAGATGGAGCCGTAGAAATAGCAGTAGGAGTATATGTAGGAAACCGAAGGATGTGGAGGCTAAGTAATGGATGGATAACGGCGGTCGTGTGTACGGCGGTACCCAAACACAAGCCACAGGGCCAGATGTTAGAAGCAAAGCTAATATGGTAGAAGCAAAGAAGCAGGCGCGCTATAAAAATTTACACTGATTTGAGGATTTAACAAGAAACGCAAAAAAATCACGCAAGAGGGAGAGGAGCCGCGAAACACCGACCTAGATCGTTTAGAGGCGTAGAGGATGCGGATACACGGATGCGGAAGTTAAAGTTGACGCTAAATTGCTGTGGGTCACGAGCATGAACCACTCACTCCAAAGAAATGTGCATCCTGTTACCACATACGATTATACATATTTAAATCACACACCCACCCACATACACTCATACACAGACACACCTTTTGGTAAGACAGGATCATCTCACAGTCAGCTTAGCATGTAGACAAAACAAAGATAAGAGGAAAGAGGAAAACCGAGAAGCAGCCAAGCATCTTCTAAGTATGTAGTTCTTTTTTCTTACACTATTCTAGCATAATTTATTTAATTAGTTTAAAGATAATCAAGGGGTACTGTTCGTCGCCTCATACACCCATTTGTTCCCAGTCCGAACCCGCCCAGTCCTGTCCACTTCGTCTCCAAAATATCGTCTTTTACAACGCATCACCTTAACTCACAATGTAATTCGTGCACCAACCTTCAGGTTAGCCGTTTTTGTCTCCTGTAGTTTTGTTTTTGGCAATTTTTTGATTTTAAACACTAGGCCTAAGATTAAAATACAATATAAATACGATTGACAAACCTAAACAGATCATGTCCCATTCTGGTTGACATTGAGGCTTAGTACTTACGATTACGAGCATTCGAGGAGGAGATCCTTTCGCCGTTTCCCCTGTTCCCTGACCCCTGATTCGTTTCTTTTCTCCTCTCCCCGCACTCACCACAACACACATCCACTATATTTTAAAGATTTGCCCGAGAAAATGAGGACGGCGAGTTAAAAGCAATAAAAAAGAATAAAATTAAAAGTATATTTCCATACTATTGCTTTGCCAAACTCCTTAGACACTTTATAGTGCATCTGTAGCATCCTTTTCGGATTGAGGTCTTTGCAAGCCGTGGGTTTCCGGGCTTCGTTTGTCATTTTCTGGCCAAGCACGTAGCGCGTGCCACTGACAATGGTCACTTCCCCTGCAGTTCCGGAACAGTTTACGCTCCCTTCGGGTGCCCCGAAGTTCCTCGGTTCCGCGAAATGCCATGAGACATATATTCCAGTCACATTCCAGTCCGCTGACTGTCTCTCTCAGCAGATGAGTAGGTGTATGCGGTTCTCGTCCGGGTCTACAGGTCTAACCTTCAGGCAACTTGTCGTTCGAACCAAATATTGCCGCACTCTGTGCCAGATACCCTGGAACCCCACATCCGACTGGTTTGTATGAGACGAGGGTTGGGTCTTCCCCAGTGCGGGCCAAGTGCGAATACCCCCAGAGTCGTAGAGTATTATCCAGCTCCAGCTCCAGCTCCGGCTCTGCCTCTCGCCAAATAGCACGCTCTCCCGCTCTTTTCGATGGAGCTCAGTTCGATTGTGGGGCTATAGCCATGGGCGGATCACGCCGACATGAAATTACAGATTGACAGAGAAACCCCCAGCAGTTCCACGCCCATGCGAGCGGGCTCTCCCAAGTCGGACTTGAATGAATTTGTGGCCAAGTGGCTAGCAGATGGACCGACCACAAAATGGAAAAGCAGAGATCGGAGATTAGCGCGGACGCGGGCGGATGCGGGAGAGACCGCAGGCGTGGATGGCGGGAGACGGGGCAGGGTCTCAACTTGGGGCTACAACCAAAACCAAAAGCTAAACAGCCAGCGAATGGCGAATAACAGCAGCAGGCAGCAGGTAGATCAGTTGTGAATCTGGCACAGGCCGACGAATATCAACAAACGATTTGGCTTGGCTCTGCCTCTGGCTCTGGCTCGCCGCAGTGAATTGAAAACAAAAACAAATCTGTGGTCGGAGCTCGGACGTGTGTGTGTCCGAGTCCATGTGTGCGTAGATCGATATAAAATAATATAATATTTGCCTGCATATTATTAGTGTGATTTGCATATTATACTCGGGAGAAGAACTGGATTCATTGGCTTTCCAATCAGGACTGCTGGAATTATAAACTGCCGCAGCAAAGGGCTAAGTGATAAACCGTAACATTAAAAGCCCAAAAAGGACATATTCATGCTATGATCAACCCTTCCGCCCGGTGGGGATGAAAGCGCGTGCTCGGACCTGGCCCAAGTGGCCAACTTGGCGTCCTTTTGGCCTTTTTGGCAACATATGTTTGCTTCTCAGCTTCCCATGTGCTGTATCTCGGCTAATTGGCCAACTCCCCGCCCGCTCCCATCTAGCTGGTTCATACTCTCTTCCACTTTTTTTTCAAATGATCGATTGATGATTGCTGTAACGTGACAACTTCTGTTGGCCTGCAGCTTCTCTTTTTTTCCCTAAAAAGTGATATGATCTCGAGGTTCTAGAGCTCTGTTTTGGTTCGAGTGTATGCGATACGACTTTTGCGACGAATACCTGTCTAAAAGCGATTGCTTTATATAGGCAGTCGTCGTGGGCTGAACCAGACAGAGCTATTCAAATGGAATTCGAGCAGCTCGCCCAGTGTGAAGCTCAGAAAGTGCCCCGTATTTTTGTTCAGTGTCCGTTAGAACCGCATCAACGCTGATCGGAGCCACTCCAAGGCTCGGACTCTCCACTAGCTTGGCCCATTCAGAGATCGATCGACTGCTTTGAATGAATTCGTGTAGCGAGCTCCCCAGACAGATGGACTTCAAGGCGGACTTCGGAGTGTCGCACGGCTACAGACTGACAAACATACCCACATGATAGGTCTATGTGAAAATTAAAATAGAGTACACTTTTCTCTCAGTGCTGTGTAATGTGTTCGTATGCAAATCGGTTTCGGATCGCCTTGACAGCGGTCGCCTCGCGCATCGTAAAGTCCTCCGATTTTGCCGATTTCGGATCGCTGTTTTTGTGTCACCAATATGATGGTATTCGGGTTTCGAGAACTCAAGTTTGAGCTTGAGTTTCAATAACAGGCGGGGGCGACCACGGCCGGGGCCCAAAAACTCAAACTCATTTTGACCAAATATGTTTGAAACTATGCGAGTGGGCAGCTCCAGCCCCGCCAGTTCAGCGCGTTTCAAGATAATCTTGGCCAAAATTATCTTTGCCAAAAGGTAGCAGCCAGCGAGATTCGTCCGGTGATTGCCAAGCCAATGGATGCTCCAGTCATTTCTGTTAAACAGTGGACTAGGCGCAAATAAAGCATCGAGTTTAAAACCCAACAAATCCAAAGCCAAAATCCAAAACTATAAGATGAACTGGCTCCACCTGGTGGTGCTTAGCTGACAAAAAGCATAGCCTACTATTCAGAGCAGGCTTAAAGTTTAGTTCAGAGACTTGAAAGCTCACAGCGAGCGTCTAAATTTAAAACGTGGATAAAGTGCTTTCGCTTTTATTTATTCGTGTATTTTTCGGATTTTAGGCTGTTGAATGGAATTGAAAGCCGAAAGAGTCAAGAGTCAACCGTAAAGAGAGCAACCAGCCATGGCTTTGAGCAAATCAAAGGCTGTCGCCAAAGATGAGCAAACAGACCTGGTGAGTAACCACCCACATCCCCATTACCCATCACCCATTGTACCACAAACAGTGGAACATTAAAATAAGCCATAGTCTGGGTACCAGGTAAGAGGGTGGATGCGGAGCTGAAGGAACTAAAGCTCGGCGGCGTTGCTGGCAAAACAATGAATGGCTTTGGCGGCGGCAGCAGCGACTGGAAAAGTTTGAAGCTCAGGTGTAACAAACTAACGGTGCAGCTAGCCGCAGAACCGCAGTCGCAGACTTCGAATCAAGCTGAGCTCGCGCGTTGTTCGCGTTGCGGCAAATCCGGATCGGAAATCGGAATCGGGAACGGGGTCGGAATCGGATTCGGATCTACAGACGAGCACCTGGTTTTTTTGTTTTAGTTTCTTTTGGTTGATCCGCTTTAATAGCTCCTTAATGGCCCGGACAGGGGCCAGTGCCTGAGAGATAAAGTAAAGAATCAAGTGCATCCATTTAATCCGTAAGCTTTTTCCCTAGAACCAGTGATTAGCCAGTGATAATTATTGCTTCTCTCCTGCCCTCCAGACCCCCTTCACTTTGTTGGCTTTGTTTTATTGTCTCCATTCACTGTCGTGACATTTGTTGCTGTTATTATATTGCAAATCGGCATATTTGCCTCATATTTATGTAGTTTGTACTTCTGTCCGATCTTCGAAGTGTTGCATCATGGACCTCCACTGCCACAGCTACCGCTACAGCCACAGACACCATCCACGTTGAGCATACGCCACGTTGGCCCAGAAAATTAGTTCTAGTATTGGGCGCCATATCTCCCTAGTTTGCAGGTTGTGTTCCTCACTTTCGAGACATTGTTGCTGCATGTATTGCATGCATGTCTTGTGCAAGTAGTGGAGCCCCGCGGGCCTCGAAAATATTTTCCCACCATTAAGTCCGAGCGCTGAGAAACGTTCGCACATACCACCAATCATAGCCTTCTCACAAAGTGGACACTAGACTGGGAGAAAACTCTGTATACTCTCAAAGGGTAGCCCCACCATGTCCCAGTTGTCTCCACATTTTTTCTGCAAGTGCATTCGCCAAGAAGCGGGGGGGCCGGCCTTAATAGCACCCACAACTAATGCAGTTGTTGCTGGTTATGTGTGGCTGCCTTTTTGAAAGAGTTTTGTTTAGTTGTTTATTGATGTTCAACTTGTTTGTCTGCGGCTCCGTTTTGGCCAAGTCGGGGGCGGGGAGCTGCCCCTTGTCCCCTCCGAAAGGTGAACTCTTTTGGCCTGGCTTGCGACTTTTTGGACAGCGACCACCATTCAATGTCTTTGTATGGCCAAAAGGCGTGAATTAGGCGCGAGAGTGGCAGCAGGAGCTACTCCTTCTAGGTCTTCCACTGGTTCCAGGGGCTCTCGGGGCCAAGAACGGAGCAGTGCGTGATTTTTGGGCTCGGCTACAAGTTGGTTGTGTCGCAACTTGTCTCTTACTTTCTGCACAAAACAAAATCTGATGGCTCAAAAGCAGCCCGCCAAGTCAGAGAATTTCTTGGAATCTTGTTCCTCGAGCTTTTCTCTCAGTGTCCGATCGAAACTGCTGGCTTTTGGGTCAATTAAAAGGCACTGCGATTGCATTAGGAATTGTCAAAAGCTCCAACTCTGAATCGGAAACGAGTTGGATTATTTACAAATTTTGGTTTTTGGCCTCATGACTCACCCATTGGGGCGTGGCCAGTGGTCCCTCTTGTGGCCATTTCTTTCGGCCAACATGTGACAAAAGAAGCTATTCCGCCCCCTTGGCATCGCGATTCGAGCCACAAATCGATTTGGCCGGAAGCAATTACAAAAATGGCCAAATTGCAGTCACAATTGATTGGTATTTTTGCGGCGGCCTGACGTCATTTCGTCCAAAACGCCGAAAATGGCAAATCAGCCAGACGAGTCGAGGCTAGATTTATTGTGCGATCGCCTGATTATCAATTCAAGAATCGTTTCAACGGCGTCTGGTTACCCGGACACCGGGGGGAAGCCTCTGATTTATGCCACATCCGCCGCAACTTTACACAAGCGACTTAAACTTGGCCGATAAGTTCGGGTCAAAATTGGCAGAGTACTGTGTTGGTTTTTGGACATTATTTAGTCCAGTTAGTAGGTCCACTTCCACAAGCTTACTGGTCTGGTGATCTCTTGATTCGACCCTTGAACCAGCCACCAAAATGTGCTTTTGGTTTCATTTCGCCGCCCTGAATTCTGCCCGTTGCCCTTTTGGGTCTCGGGAGGCGACTCTGTGACTCTGCGGGGCGGTGGCTCATTCCCTGCTTAGCCAATAGACCCATTTATGGTCCGCCAACGAGGCTTAATGAGCTTGGAGAACCGTTCTGGGCGTAACGCTTCGCGGATTCCCATGGAGGAGGAGGGAGGAGCCAAGCCAGCAAATATGTTTATCATGATGAATCTTTAGAGTTGGAAAAGGTTTACTCTTGAGGCTCTTGATCTTTATCTCTCAGGGTGTTTGTTCAATGATTGATTTGGGATAGAATCTGGGTCTAACCTGGGCCAGCCAGAGCCGTGAATCGGGCTCTGCCATGTTGTGCTTGCCCTGGAGCTGCTCCGAAGCAATTGTATTTAAAACTGAGGCAGGAAGAGTAACCGGAGCCGGAGAAGGGACTGAAGCTGGAGCAGGAGCAGGAGCAGGAGCAGCGGAAGGAAGTGGGGAGAGTGGATCCGGAGGGCAGATGTAGATGCAGCAGAGCCGCCGTTGCCACCGACACCGCCAGATGATCGAATGGTGGTGATCCTCCTACTGTCGCCATGCACTTGCAGCCGCAGCAGCAGCAGCAGCCACGCCCACGAACCCGTCCACCGCCCCCCTCCCTCAGCACCATCTACGCACAAACACCAGCACCTGCACCATCCGCCGCCCACCGCCACTACTTCGCCGGAAAGCCGCGACTCCCGAAGCAGCAATGAGTCCTCGTCCACGGGAGACACAGCCATTCCGGCGGCCGGTTATCTGCCGCGCCTCCAGGTGGAGCCCTATCTCCTTCAGCCTAGTCATAGTCATAGCTACCGACCACTGCCAGTCCTGTCCGAGCCTGTCCACGCGCACCGCTTCGCCGGATGGTTGCCACTGCCAGGGCCCCCGCCCTGTGGGAATGCCGTGCCCAAGCCACCACGCCCTCAGAGTTGCCTCTGGCCAAGGGAGAACTATCCGATGGTCTTCCGCGTCCAGCCACCACGGGATCCCCAACGATTTACTAACGCTAACAATGCCACCACCAACACCACTGACTATGTGCGTCACGTGACCCGGGTTAACTTCTACGACATTGATACTTCGCAGGTCGAATTCGAGTCCAAAGATGAGGAGAGCGCCGAGGCCACTGGCAGCAATTGCGATACAGAAGCTATTACCAAAGAAGGTGAGTCTCTTAACCAAGGGATATAAACATATTCTGATCCTATTCTTGAGCGGAGTACTCCAATCAAAATGAATCTAAGACTATCTAAGCGACTGGAGGACTGGAGACAGATCATGTCGGGTAACTGATCAATCAGAAGGTGGGTGAGACAATCGAGTGGCATCATCGTCGCTCCAAGAGCTTTGGGGCAAGGCTTCAAGATCTGATCGGCGGCTACAGTGTGAGATCAGACGCTAGAGCGCCTCGATTACTTACCTGGTTGTCCGATTGCTGCAGCTGGGAGCCACGGTGGGCAAATGAAAGTGCCACCCATTTGCATATTCATTTCCATAACTGCTAACCCCGAATTCCATTCGCTCCCTGCTCCTCCCCCAATTACAATTAAAGTACAAGTGTTATGTGAGTGAGGAGTCCGGAGCCCGGAGCCCGGAGCCCGGAGTCCGCATGGCGGAAAGCGTAGAAAGTTTCGATTTAATTATGTGATTAGCATAACACAAAGGCAGCTACCTGGCTACCTGGCTGGTGGTTGCAACAATAAGTCGATTACTGGCGGCAATCCGAGGAAAATGTGAGCACAACAGCTTGAAAAACATGTAAAAATTATAAATAATAAGCGAAATGCAAATTTTCAATCCAATGGTGGAGAAACAGTGAGCGACAGTGAGCCCCTAAAAAGGTGATCCGGGCCAGATGTGGGTTCCCACGTTAGCGGCTCATTAAGACTCGACTGCAACTTCCACAAGTGGCAAGTGTGGCAATGGAAAGTGGGGTGGGGATTGAAGCTGCAAAAGGATGTCCTGTCTTTCCGATTCATCACACTCGAGCTTCACTTGTGTCCGAATCTGAGAAACTTCGAGAGCGCGACCTTGTTGGGAGGACCTTGTTGTTGTGAAAAACACGAATATTTGCCAATCAATTAGTATTAGTACTTGGTCAGTGAATGGAGCAGCAAGCGAGTGTTTATCACATACGTGTAATATGCGCGGGGAGGTCGCTCCGGCTCCCAGCAGCTCCAAACCAACTAAACCAACAAGCGACTGTTGGAGCCACTGGGACAGGGGTGTGGCCCGAGTGACAGAAGCCTCCGGGGAAGGGGAGGAGGCGGGGGAAGGGGCAGGCTATAATCAATACCACAATTAGTCCAAGTGCCGCCGCCACGCTGAGCCAATCTTACCCAGAGATTCTGCGGTAATGCAATCTCTTGGCAGTGCAATGTCTGTGGAAATATCCGCGACCTGCAGACAGATCACATCGGACCTGCCACAAATCGGTTGCAATCGACGCTTGTTAAATGGGCGGGGCGGCATATTATAGCCAGGGGACTGTATCTGTGTTCTCCTTCTGGCCAAGTTTGGATATGAACCCTTCCACCCATATCTACCATCCAAGGAACTCCAAACCGAAACAGCAGCAGTTGCAACAATGCGGATGTATTTATTTGATAACCAGATCGAGATCGAGGAGCCCCCTGCTACAGTGAGGATTGCCAACTGGGGAAAACTCGGCCCTTTACCTCCTCCAGTCTCCAGTGAGCTTCGACTGTAGTTCAATTGACCAAGACTCCAGACCGAAGCGGCGGTGGAGGGCGGCCAGACGTCTCGTTTCGGTTTCTGCCGCTTTTGCATTTGCAGATAGATTATGTAAGCGACCTTTAATGGTCCAGCAATCTGAATGCAGTCGAGTCGGACAGGCGCCGAGATGCAGTTTGATTCAGAAACAAAGTCGGGGCATGGCTGAGGGATATCGGGGATGGGAGAGGAGACGACGATGGAGTTCGAGTTGGAGGTGGTCGAGTTTGAGAGCTTAGAGATGGAAAATATGTGCTGGCCAGTTGTTGGATGACGGCTGGCCTCAGTTCGGGGATCTTAGACTGGCGCACTGGAGATCCAGTTTTTAGAGGCAGTGGATCCGGCATTTAATTTTCAAACTCTTGACCAGGAGACAAAAAAAAGGGGCATCACTGACGAGCCCAGTTGACCGGATGGGTCTGCTCCTCAGACTAGAGACCCAGACCGAGTTGCACCGACTGGGTTACGTAATGCGGCGAGCGCTGAAGCGCTTCCCCATCCCTCCTAGCTAGAAATGGGCATCAGCCAGCTAGATGCAAATGCCGCGTCTTGGCCAGTTGCTACTTCGGTTGCGAAAGCAAGAGAGTGAGGAACAAGAATGGCAGTGATGGAGTCAGCCGCTGGTCCTCCCGCCCAGAAAAGCTCCGTCGGGGCTTTGGTTTTGGCCCTGGACCCGAGCTTGAAAGTGCCAGTCCCAGCCACCAGTAGTCTGCTTTTGGGTGGTGACTGAAAAGCTATCTATTTCGCGCGACTAACTGATATTTGGCTTCCCAATCTTCCAGAGGAGTGGATTACGAAACGCAAGACGGAGCTGACGACCACGAGGCAGATCGAGACGCGGGTGAAGCGGCAGGTGAAGCTGCAGGATGGCAAGGTCATCGAGGACTCTGGGCCCATTGTCTTCACCAACACCACCGAGGACACCGACAAGCAGGAGACGGAGACCACAGAGGTAAATACTTACTTACCTACATGACAGTTCTTGTACATTTGGTAACTGGTATGTGGTCCCTTCAGAAACGCGACTTGGACCTGCCCGACGACCTTGACGGCAACGCCCAGCTGACCGACGTAGCCGCCCTCCAAGCGGCCGCCGCCAACGAGTCCCAGCTGGCCCAGATCCAGGAGGTGTTTGGCTCGGCGGACGGCCCTGGGAAGCTGGTCAAGCGGATGGTGCCCCGGCCGGCGGACGGTCTGGTGCGTCAGGTGGACGACAAGCGGGTCATCTCGCACGAAGAGGTTAAGGACTACCACGAGACGGAGGACGTGAAGCACTTGGGCGACTTTACCGACCAGGTGAGTGCTTTTTTCTTTGTCTCTGCTAACAACGTTTTTTTGTGGTGGAAACTGTAATAAGGGGGGGGGACAAGGAACTGAAATGAATTGCTCCCAAATCGAAGTTGGTCGAGTCCTCTGGCTCTGGAAAGCGGGGAAGGGCAGGGAAGCAGACCGGTTGGACAAGAGAATCTGGCACGGGCGGGGTTCCCACAGGGGGCCACAAATGATCTAACCATTAGATACTTCTTTGGCTCAAAAGCCAGTAACTGCCGGAAATATAGTTGGAGCTCATGAAGAGAAAGAAATGGGAGGATTTTGAACCAGGTTCGTCCTTTTTTTTGGCAGTGCAGGAGTAGGATCGGTAATCGGAGATTGGAGTAAATAAGTGAAAATCAATTCGGCGTTGAAGGCAACAATGTGGACACTTTGAGGCTCGTTGGAAAGTTAGTGCTGGCATTGTTGGAGCTTGAAGGTTGGAGCTACATCCCAAAAGACTCTCTGAGAGCCACCGAAAGCCAGCAAGCGACTCTCCCAACCGGTAACGCAACCGGTCTGCGAACCGGGTTACCAGCCAGCCGCGGATCACGACCAGCCAACTCGAACCCGACCAACGAGACATCTCACCTGAACGGACGGATACGGATGGGTCTGGGAGTTCGCGCTGTTTGTTTGTTTGTTTGTTTTCATTCCGCCGAGCTCCGTTTACAGTTATTGGCTTTTGTTTTTCTTTTCGGCGCAACAAAGGAAACGCCAAAAAACAATTAAATCACTGATTAGTGATCAATAGAAAAGTAATTTATAATCAGGCGCCGCTCCTGGCTTCTATCGCCGCTTCCCCCAGTGTGCTCAGTGTTTAGTGCTTGTGCTTAGTACTTAGTTTTAAGTTAGTCACTAGTGCGTGGGCTCCTGGCCAAACCACATCTTTGACTTCACAGCCCCGAGAGTTCCAGCGCTCTTATTACCATAATTATTGAAGTGCGATTTGGTCAGCAGACAAGTTATTATAAAACAGTAACGAGTATCTCCGACTTTGTGGTCCGGATTGTTAGTTGGTAACTGCAATTGGCCAGGTCAAAACCAGGGCCGTATGGGAGTAAGGTCAAGTATGAACCATCTGAGGAGAAGAGGTCTTCCAAACAGTTGCTACTCCTGTCCCGAAGCAAACTATTAGGTACCAGCTCCTTCTACCTGGTAAATGGCTACTTGGGCCTCCACCGCCGCCAGGCTGGGTAGAGCAAGGCATACACACGAACCAAAAGGGGGGGCCAGGCCAGCGGAAGAAAGAGAGGGCCAGACTCTCCCGAAGGCTGCCACTGCCGCCACCGAGCAGCTGAGCTGGGCAGACCTGTTTCGAGCCAGCTTCTGATTCCGATTCTGCTTCTGCTCGGCTCCTGCTTGGATTTCTCGGATTCTAGGCGTGTCTGCCATGGGTTCATGAACCCAACAGATACAGATACATACACGATGCTAGGGTTTCCAGGGCGGAGGGACCCAAAACTTAATGGGCCTCTGTACTGACCACCTGAAAGCGTCCGAATCATTTCTTTCTGTGCAAAAAAGAGCTTGGTGGCATGCGAATTCCAATTTTGTGTCTCTCGCAGTGTGGCGACTGCTGGGCTTCGGTTTTAGTTTTCAGATGTATCTAAATCTCGCAGAAGTGAGCGAGTACTTGGTACTTGGCTGGCCTACCTGGCTTGGCCTGGCCTGGCCTGGTCGAAAACCCGTTTCGAGTCGGTGTCTCTTTGCCCGTGCCCCCACATGATATGGTAAACCCAAAGAAACCCAATCCAATCCAGCCCAAGCCACTCTAATCAGCATATGCCAATCAATTATCCACGAAAACGAAAAGGCAACTACCCTCCACCGTGGCAAATGGGGGATCAACAACTACTTAGTACTAACCAGTAACCAGTAACCAGTCACCAGTACTAGTAACCAACTACTTAGTAAATACCTTTTGAAAGTTATAGACCCTCGATAAAAAGCTATTGCCTTTATCATGTGCGTGGGTCCGTCGCACTGAAATAGTAATAATCGGTGGCGATGGAGAGACTCTCTGTGCACGATCCCCGTCCTCCGCTGAGCAACTCCCAAGGCAAACTGGTCTTGGTCGCTGGCTGAGCCAGTATCCACTGGCCAGTATGTATACACTCTGCTCCGCAACCAATCCTCGTCACGCCTCTGCCACCCCCTTTCATTTCTCTCTTCCATTGCGATTTGATTTTGTTTCTTGGCTCGCTTTACTTTTGGTTTTGGCCAATCGGCGATTACTTGCTTACTCTGCCTGATAGCCAGCTTTTTTCTTTTGGCCACTTGGCCACTTGGCATGCCAGGCCACTCTTGCAGAGCCAGAATGTGAATGTGCTGTCTGCCCTGGCCCTTTGCTGTTTCCCACTCCTGAGCACCCCTGCTTAAAATTCGAATTCCTTTCTAGTTTTGGCCAGGGGAAGACATTAAAGCGAATCCAAATAAGTTGCCCTCCACTTGGCATCCATCCAGAGTCAGGAGAGCCCTTTGCCCTCGAGATGTCTGTGGTATTTTCGCGCCAATGACAAATCTTTAGAGGCTGCGAGTCTGCGTCATCGATCGATATTAATCAGCGATCAAAGTTTTCTCCATGCCATGGCCTTCTTCGCCTCCGCTTCAGTTTCAGTCTCCGCCTCTGACTCTTGATTTCGGATTTGGTTTTTGAGCTCCTCTTCGTTTTGTTGATCAATCATTGGAGTTGGCGGCGCAGAAAAGGTGGAAAAATAATAATAAAAAAAAAACGTGCATAACTCATCTGCATATGTGCTTGGATACTTCGTGTTCGTTGATTGGCTTCAGTGGCTTGGAGAGCATAAAAACGCAATGCCCCAGGCGCTGGCTGGGACTAGTGGCGGCTAAAGCATGAAAAGCAATACCTGAGAGATTGTCCAGATGACTGGCTGGATGGTTGGATTAAATGCCAACTGGATGAGCAACAACAAAACACTTTCTACGAGCGTTACCGTTAGGCAAGGTCGTCGGACAAGCAAGGTGATCCAGGTGGCTTCGCCACTTGACCAGCAAAGAGCACCCAGGCGTGCCTTCTGCCCGTCATCCGACCACCACACGACCTTGAGCTGTCTGTCCATTTGCCAAACTAAAACCACACCTAAATTAACAGTCAAAAGTCTCGTCTGCTTCGAGGAGAAGAGCTAATTTTTTTCCAGTGTAATTTTACCCCACCTGGGTGGCTCTCCCGTCTTACCGCCTGGTACCGTTTCCAGGTACCGTTGCCTGTTGACGTTGCCCCATTCAAGAGTCGGCTGCTTGGAGAAGTGAGTGGGGATTTGTGTGTCTTGTGGTTTCGACTGTCTTGCTCTGAATATCCGAAGCCCAGTGGAGTGGAGGGCGCCTGGAGTTGCCCGGGGAGCTAGGAGGCGCCGCCATGTGCAGCGACTGCATCGCTGGCAAAGTGATGCAACCGCCAGAGGAGCAACTCTAATCTGCCAAACGAGCTTTCAGTCTCGAATTTCCTTTCTCTTCCAATCGCAGAAACTCTTGCTTTCGGATTCGATCCCCACCCCATGCTCCTAGGCTCCCACTCCGGGGGCGCCCACCGTGCCCCCCAAGCGGGCTGCTTCTATTCCAAGAGCAACTGTCCCTCTTGCCAGTCCGTCGTCACGCTCGGCGACTTTCGTCCCGTGGACATCGACGTCCATTATACGAAGAAAAGTGGCAAGAATGCGCCACAGAACGGGGGCTTCAAGGATGAATGGCTCAGGATGAAGCAGTCGGGGCTCAAGACTATCAAGCTGGCGACGAGCCTCAGCCCCAGCCAGCTTTGTAAGATGCCCTACACTGTTCGGCTCCCTTTCGATCCCTTTTCCCAACATTTAACAAAAAACACACATCTGGTACCCAAATCCGCCAATACACACCCACACAAACACCTACAAATACACACATCAGTTACAAAAACTAATGATCCTGATCCAATGTCCTTTGCAGACGTACGTCAACGCGGTGCGTCAGGGCGTGGAGGATCTCGAGGCCGTACTCTGCTCGACGGAGAGCCAACGGCAGCTGGTGGCGCTGGGACCGCAAGTGCTGGCCAGCCGGAGCAAGTCCAGGAAGACCATCGACTCGGAGGATACGCAGAAGCGGTGCTTGGCCCAGGAGGACGGCACCCTGGTGACCGAGAGCCGACGGACCACCGAGCACGAGATAATCCTCGAGGACGACCTGCCGCCGGGAGACCAAAGGCATGCCCAGTTACCGGCCGCAAACCAGGAGCAGGTGACCACGACGGCGGCCAACCAGCGCTTTTTCCGACAGCGAGACGAGCAGCATGTGGACCTGCTAGCCAACGGCCGACTGCTGTCCACCGAGATGCGCTACGCCGCGGAGACGACCCAGATGGACAAGGACGGGCCCGGGGAGTTGGAGCGCACCGGTGACTGGGACAGCCTCTCCGACCGGATGCGCAAGCTCCGCCGTTCCCAGCAGCAGAAGGGTGAGTGTGATCTAAGCTTCAACAGATAATATTAATGGGAAGACGGGAAAGGAGGTGGCATTCTAGTTCACTGGAAAACATAGAATAATCATAAAATCCAAATTCCCCAGAAGTGGCTTTGCTGGCAGACAGGAAGGATGCCCTCACCAAACGGCCTCTGGACTTTGACCGCGAGGAGGAGACCCGCAAGGGTGAGACCATGAAGTGGCTGGAGTCGCACTTCGGGAGCGAATCTACCGCCTCCAATGACTCGCGCGACGATGAGGTGGCCCCCGAGGGCGAGCTGGTGGAACCCACGAAGAAGAGCTACTTCAATGTGACTATCAAGTCGCAGAGCCAGCAGCCGCATTCCCACTCCCATCCGCACCAACATTCTTATTCCTATCCCCATCAGCATCCACATGGCCATGCCCACCACCATCCTCATCATCCGCAGACGTTGCCGCGGAGCGCGGAACGGGAAAGGGAGCGGGAGCGGGAACGCGAAAGGGACAGGGACAGAGAACGTGAAAGAGAAAGGGAGAGGGAACGGGAAAGGGAGCGGGAAAGAGAGACAGAACGGGAACTGGATCGGCAGAGGGAGCGCGAGCGGGTCAAGGTGGCCACCTTGGAGAGGAAGCCGACCGGCCCCAGTCGCTCCAAGTACTTCCAGGGCATCTCCAACTGGTCGGACCGTAAAGATCCAGCTCCTGGCCCGCCCACCGCCGCGGCGGTCAACCACTTTTCGTCGCAGGCCTTCCGAGACGACCTCCAGGAGACTATAAGACGCAAGAACCAAGACTCCGGTCGGGATGCGGCCGCATCCTTTCTCCCCGAGCCGTCTAAGGACAGCTACGTTAGCCGCGAGGACATTCTGCAGCAGAAGCGCCAAAGCCTGTCCTCGCAGTTCCTGGCCCGTTCCATGCGGGGATCCCGCGATGCCCTGGACGACCTCGAGGCCATTCCGGGTCCTGGCCCTGGCCGTGGTCCTGGACCAGCACGGCCTGACGAGCCCACCCACAAGAGGCCGGCCTACGGACACCACAGCCGCTCTCCCGGCAATGGGGAGATCGCATGCGCGCCGGCGGTCTTGGTTAACGGTCGTGGGAAGAGCTACGAGCCAGCTCCTCCGCCGCCAGCCTCGTTGGAGTTCGGCGGCAGCGGAATCGGAATCGGAGGAAGTCATCCGAGACCGACGGTCCCGCAACGACGACGTGCCATCGAAAAAAAGCTGGTGGAGCACACCTCTAGTGGCGGCCACCATGCCATTGGCCATTCACAGACGCCGCCCATCCCGGTAGCGGCGTCGGGGGCTGGGCCGATGTCCTCCAGCAGCCAGCTGGAGCCCCCGCCTGACTACTCGCCGCCGCCCAGGAGCCGCAGCCGCTCGTCCTCGCCCCAGGTGGACTACCCGATGAACAGGTGGGCAACAAACCTATCCAGTTAGTACCATTATAATGATTATGATTGTGTTTCTCTAGGGAGCTGCCGGCCACGATGACCCTCAGCCGGAAGCAACAGCAGCGGACGCGCTTCGCCCCCACGTCCAGCTACCCGCCGGGAGGATCTAGCACTCTACACCGGCCGCACACCGGTGGAGCCGCCACCTCTGCCTCCACCTCGAACCTGTCTGCCATGAGTACCCGAAGCGCCGGCGGCAGCAGCTCCAAGCCCAGCCGGATGAGCCAGGTGATTGGGAATTCGCTGCGGAAGCTGGTGAGCAAGATTCGGTCGGCCAGTGCTGAGCGCAAGTTCCGGATGAAGTCGTCGGCCAGCAAGTCTCGAGAACAGTCGCCCAGTCCGGGACACCAGGGTGCCAAAGGGGGCGGATTGGGTCCGCCACAGATGACCACTTACCAGCAGTACAATGTGATTGATGGGCACATCGGCCATAGCCAAGACTCCGAGGACTCGAATCAAAGCGACAACCACCGGAGAAGGGAATACGAAAGAGAAAGGGAGAGGGAGAGGGAGAGGGAAGAGGACTCCCAGACGCGACCGAGTTTCAAACGAGCCGAGTCCGCCGATCCACAGCTTCAGAACGTGGAACAGCAGGCTATCAGTCCCAGGCAGCGCTACTACCTGGGAGAGGATCCGTACTCCAGTACCCTCTACGGCAAGGAGAACCTGTACGAGCGTCGCCAGCGCCAGTACGAGGAGCGCCAACTGGAGCAGGATGACGACTACTATGAGCAGCGGGGACCGAGCGGGGCCCCTCCTACCGCCCACACCTTGGGCCGCTACCAGAAGCACGGTCAGCGAATCAGCGGGTCTACGCCCAATCTGCACCAGCAGCAGCAGGACTACCGCACAGCCCAGACGCTGCCACGCAAGCTGCATGAGCAGCGCCATAACCAGGGCCGATATTATCCCCCGGCTTCACAACCGCCACCGCCGCTCAGTCTCCGTGGCGGGAACCATCAGCAGCCACCCAGAGGATACCATCACCAGCAGTCGCAGGCGCAGGTGCAAAATCAGGCGCAGCACCAGCCCAATGCTAGAGAGCTGAACCAGCAGCAGGGCCCGACCAAGCCGGCCAGGACCTATGCCAAGGTCCTGAACCGGAGCAAGAGCTTCAACGTCCACGGAATGAACGGAAGCAACGATCCCAGTCCTATTTACATGGAAAAGCTGTCCCGGAACAACTACACGTCGTCAGGATACGGTCTCGGGCAAGGACCCAGCGCCAACTACAAGTCCAACCCGCACCTCTTCTCCGGCAAGGACAACTCGCTGAAGAGCGGCCTCAAGAGCCCCTCCATCGTGAACCTGATCAGCCGCAGCCAGAAGGATCTTACCAAGATCGGGGCAGCCGGAAACGAGGACGAGGTGGAGGACCTGCTGCCAGCGCCCTACCAGGAGCAGCCGGACAAGAAGCAGCTGTATCTACGTGGGCTCCACCAGCAGGCGCCGGACCTCTACCGGGTGATCCACGGCGAGAAGGACTACGCCGGGCCCGGCTCCGGCTCCCGGGCTTCCAGTGAGCAGCGCAGAAACGGGCACAAGTACCCATTGCAGGCCAAGTACTCTCTGGACTCGCGCTCCTCACCCTCCGTCGAGCTGAACAAGGACACGGCCGGCATCGTGCGGAGGAGCAACGAGCCGGAGCACTTGCGCCGTGGATCGGGGGCCACCATTATCGAGCTGCGAACCGGAGGGCACCGCCGGTGAACCTTCTGCTTTCCGCCTTCCGTCTAGATCCCGAAACCGTAAGTCCAATCTTGGCCCAGGGGCTTTAGTTTCATTTGACGAGCAGCAAATTAAATAAAAGGCCAATTGAACTGTTTCCGGTTTGATTAATTAATTGCGAAAGGACGTAATCGCACAGTCCTGCCACGCCTCTTCCAATATATAATTCCTACCGTCTACTTGCAGTATCTACTTATACAATTTTTGTTTTTTTTTTTTTTTTACATTACTACTAATATTAACAATTTTTTGTATATATACTTACGGATCGTTAAACGGATAAACCAACTAATATAACTAATAGTACTTTTGATAATACAAGTTCGATTATTAAACAAATTTAATGAAACGATTAAACAATTAAAATATTGAATATTAAATAAAGTGCCAAAATGAAGTCAGTCTTGAAGTGTTGGCAGGCACCCGCGAATATATCTTCCCATTCCAGGTGGAGATCGTGCAAATATTTGAAAGTCCACGACCGGCAATAAAGAGCAACATTGTAGGGCTTGTTTAAACCCGACCTAAAGGTTTATGCCCAGACGGATCAGGTTTCTGATTACTGCCGGATTGGGTTCGAGGGGTCCCATAAGTGGTCATCAAATATTTCATCTCCTATAATCTGGTCGATTTATAGCTGCCATAGTCCCAGTCCGACTACTGCACTTGTTCATGAGGCGACTTGATACTCGCAGAGTATCCTGAATTTGGTTTACCCTTGTATTATTTCAAGACCCTTTAAAGAGACTTTAAAGGCGATCTAATCCAGCTACCAGTTCAAACCCACTAGTTATAGGAGGAGTCCTACCGTGTGCGATAGCGAGCAGCCCCATTGCGGAAGGGTAGTGTCTCGAAGCTGACAAGGTAATAAAATGCGGCCAAGATCATTAAACGATTGGAGAACGACGCGGATCACCGCGGGATCGACTCGAATATCCGGGGTCAGGCGAGTCGGTTAGACTTTGCTTGGCACCCTCCGGTCATCCAGTTGTGCAGCGTCTGTCGCGGAGCTCGGAGGTGATGCCGTCCAGTTCGATGTTGCTTCACGTTCTTTTAATTGTTCAGATTGTCACGGCGTTCGGCGGCCAGGAGTCCCTGTTTCTCGACCTGCTCAAAGCGGCTGCTCAGGACGAAAGCGGCGCAAACGCCACACTCTCCACGTGCGCGGAGGAGCTGCGCCTGCTCCAACATGCCCTGGAGAAGAAGGCCTCCTGGGCTGTGAAGGGTAAGTGTGGCCCCAGCGATCATATTGCAGATAATTTTTACAATCCCGACAGCACGGGATGCCTCTGGCGAAGGCCTCGGCGACTTCATGTTCGGCCACAGCATGTGGCTGGGCAGTCCGACCACCTGCCGGGCCGCCAGCGAGCCGGTACTGCTGGACATGACCGACCGGGACGCCCGCCTGCTGCGCCACGTATCGCCATTTCCCCTTGACTACCTGGTGGCCTACGTCTGGCCCAATTCAGCCTGGCACCTCAACGTGACTATCATGGAGGAGCCCATGCTGCACATCGGCCTGTGCCTGCCCTCTAGTTGCACCTCAGCTGAGGCGGAGTGTTTTCTGCGTGAGATCCTTGCCACTGGCCAAAGTCACTCCCTGCGGCGTTGGGAGGCGCAGCCGCGCTTGGCCGGCGTGAAGAAACCAGGACTCAGAGGGGATTTCTTTCATAGCCGGACCGTTCAGTTGTTCCTGGCACTCGCCGGGGTACAGGTACTGCTCTGCCTGCTGTCAAGTGCCGGTCTGGGCCGCCACTCGCAGATCCTGGCCTGTTTTGACTTGAGGAGCAACTGGCAGCGCGCCTGGCAGCCCAGCCCGGAGGAAAACCGCTGCATCAACGGCCTCCGCGTGGTCACCGCCTTCGCTCTGCTGGGAGTTCACGTGGTGTGGTACAAGGCCTTTGCCGGGGACCCCTCGCTTATGCTCCTGGAGAAGGTAACGGCGATGACCATGCGACACACTTACTGGCCAAGCATGGTGGAGGTCTTCTTCGTGATCAGCGGCTACCTAACCGTCTCCAACTTTCTGCGCGACGAGCCGACGCAACAGGACATTGCCAGCCACGGCGTCTCAGCGAGGAACGCGTGCCGCTTCCTGGGCGAGGTCCTGCGCCGCTTCCTTCGCCTGGCACCTCTCCAGTTTATGGCCATGCTCCTGGCTTCGGTGGGCTCTCAGTACCAGCGGCAGACCTCCCAACTGCACGTGACAGTGCCGCTCGACGAGATCTGCCAGCGGCACTGGTGGCGCAACCTGCTTTTCGTCCAGAACCTGTTCCCGGTTGCGGAGCTGTGCGGCTCCTGGACTTGGTCCCTGGCGTGCGACATGCAGCTGCACCTGCTGGCACTCCTGCTCCTTTTCCTTCACACCCGCCATCCACGACTGGTGCGGTGGCTGGCTGGCCTGTTGCTGGCCATCAGCGTCTTTTACTCGATGGTGATGATGCAGCTGCTGCAGGTGAAGCCAAACTTTGAAGAGTTCTACCAGGCAGGCAAATGGTTCTACGTCAGTCCCGTCATCCGCCTACTGGCCTATCTTGTGGGCGGGGCCTACGGGTACACCCACGCCCGTGGCTTGGACACGCCCTTTGCCTTGTTCCTGCCCCATTGGTGGTCCAGACTGAGTCTCTCCCTGGTTCTGGGCTGGCTGCTACAGAAGGTCTTGGCGGAGCAGTTGCCGGCGGCCAGTATCCTTAGCGCCTTCATGGCCGTGCTTCGGCTCCTGGTGGCCACCTGGGCCGGCCACCTGATCCTAAGCGGCAACGGTCGGGATGCTTGGGCTCCCAACCGCTGCCTCCTGGCCCTCCTGCGAGCAGAGCGTCTGCAGCGGATCAGCCGCTTCACCTACGCCATCTATTTGCTAAACCCCATTGTGATTATCTGGTTTTATCACTCCTTTACCTCCTCCATCAATGCGGACAAGTCCCTGCTGGTGAGTCGTCCAGCGGGACCCAAAAGATCTCTTTGACAGCTTAAGCTCTCTGTCTTTTCAGTTTCTCTTGACGGTGGCGCACTCGGGCGTCTGCTACATTGTGGCCATCGGAGCAACCCTGCTGTTCGAGCTGCCTTTCAACCGGTTATCGAGTTTGCTGACCACCTCAAGATCCCCCAGAAAAAAGAACCCTTAGTTTTGTAAAAATGTCCTTTGTCAAATAAAAGTGTAGTCTCGATACTTTGCTAAACGTGGCCAGCAACCTTTGTTTACATTTTTCCAGCCTTTGTTTACATTTGGACGACGACTTGAACGCTCATAATTTATCCAATTCTTTACCGATTTTGGATCTGCACCTACCAAACGACTCGGAAGGCCATTATCCTTCGATCTGCGTCCCCAGCTAAAAAAAAGTTGGAACTCGATTTTTGAAAAAATTGTAAGGGGTACATCACAAAAATTTGCAAAAATCGAGGTCAAACTTTTTGTTCGGCTTTTGAAAACTTTAGATGCAGATTTAAGCAGAAAAATGTCCTGATTTCAAAAAGGTATTCCGTTCCCAAATCGGCTGCGAAATGGCCGAAATATTAGCAAAGGAATGTGGAAAAAATCAAGAAAATAAAAACAAAAATAACAGAAAAAAGTTTTGGCCAAAATCCCACATTTTTTGCAACTTTAAAATCGAACCATTTGGCCACTTCGCAACCGATCGCAAAAAGGAATACCATTCCTTAATCAGGACATAAATAAGCTTCGATCTGCGTCCTGGGTTTTCAAAAACAGAAAAAAAAGTTGGAACTCGATTTTTGAAAAAATTGTAAGGGGTACCATCACAAAAATTTGCAAAAATCGAAGACAAACTTTTTTTTCGACTTTCGAAAACTTTAGATGCAGATTTAAGCAGAAAAATGTCCTGATTTCAAAATGGTATTCCGCTCCCGAATCGGCTGCGAAATGGCCGAAATATTCGCAAAGGAATGTGGAAAAAATCAAGAAAATAAAAACAAAAATAACAGAAAAAGTTTTGGCCAAAATCCTACATTTTTGCAACTTTAAAATCGAACCATTTGGCCACTTCGCAACCGATCGCAAAAGGAATACCATTCCTTAATCAGGACCTAAATAAGCTTCGATCTGCGTCCAGGGTTTTCAAAAACAGAAAAAAAAGTTGGAACTCGATTTTTGAAAAAATTGTAAGGGGTACCATCACAAAAATTTGCAAAAATCGAAGACAAACTTTTTTTTCGACTTTCGAAAACTTTAGATGCAGATTTAAGCAGAAAAATGTCCTGATTTCAAAATGGTATTCCGTTTCCAAATCGGCTGCGAAATGGCCGAAATATTAGCAAAGGAATGTGGAAAAAATCAAGAAAATAAAAACAAAAATAACAGAAAAAAGTTTTAGCCAAAATCCCACATTTTTTGCAACTTTAAAATCGAACCATTTGGCCACTTCGCAACCGATCGCAAAAAGGAATACCATTCCTGAATCAGGACTTAAATAAGCTTCGATCTGCGTCCAGGGTTTTCAAAAACAGAAAAAAAAGTTGGAACTCGATTTTTGAAAAAATTGTAAGGGGTACCATCACAAAAATTTGCAAAAATCGAAGACAAACTTTTTTTTCGACTTTCGAAAACTTTAGATGCAGATTTAAGCTGGGCAAAGTCCTGATTCCAAAAAGGTATTCCGTTCCCAAATCGGCTGCGAAATGGCCGAAATATTAGCAAAGGAATGTGGAAAAAATCAAGAAAATAAAAACAAAAATAACAGAAAAAAGTTTTGGCCAAAATCCCACATTTTTTGCAACTTTAAAATCGAACCATTTGGCCACTTCGCAACCGATCGCAAAAAGGAATACCATTCCTGAATCAGGACATAAATAAGCTTCGATCTGCGTCCTGGGTTTTCAAAAACAGAAAAAAAAGTTGGAACTCGATTTTTGAAAAAATTGTAAGGGGTACCATCACAAAAATTTGCAAAAATCGAGGACAAACTTTTTGTTCGGCTTTTGAAAAGTTTAGATGCAGATTTAAGCAGACAAATGTCCTGATTTCAAAATGGTATTCCGTTTCCAAATCGGCTGCGAAATGGCCGAAATATTAGCAAAGGAATGTGGAAAAAATCAAGAAAATAAAAACAAAAATAACAGAAAAAAGTTTTGGCCAAAATCCCACATTTTTTGCAACTTTAAAATCGAACCATTTGGCCACTTCGCAACCGATCGCAAAAAGGAATACCATTCCTGAATCAGGACTTAAATAAGCTTCGATCTGCGTCCTGGGTTTTCAAAAACAGAAAAAAAAGTTGGAACTCGATTTTTGAAAAAATTGTAAGGGGTACCATCACAAAAATTTGCAAAAATCGAAGACAAACTTTTTTTTCGACTTTCGAAAACTTTAGATGCAGATTTAAGCAGGGCAAAGTCCTGATTCCAAAAAGGTATTCCGTTCCCAAATCGGCTGCGAAATGGCCGAAATATTAGCAAAGGAATGTGGAAAAAATCAAGAAAATAAAAACAAAAATAACAGAAAAAGTTTTAGCCAAAATCCCACATTTTTTGCAACTTTAAAATCGAACCATTTGGCCACTTCGCAACCGATCGCAAAAAGGAATACCATTCCTGAATCAGGACTTAAATAAGCTTCGATCTGCGTCCAGGGTTTTCAAAAACAGAAAAAAAAGTTGGAACTCGATTTTTGAAAAAATTTTAAGGGGTACCATCACAAAAATTTGCAAAAATCGAAGACAAACTTTTTTTTCGACTTTCGAAAACTTTAGATGCAGATTTAAGCAGGGCAAAGTCCTGATTCCAAAAAGGTATTCCGTTCCCAAATCGGCTGCGAAATGGCCGAAATATTAGCAAAGGAATGTGGAAAAAATCAAGAAAATAAAAACAAAAATAACAGAAAAAGTTTTGGCCAAAATCCCACATTTTTTGCAACTTTAAAATCGAACCATTTGGCCACTTCGCAACCGATCGCAAAAAGGAATACCATTCCTGAATCAGGACTTAAATAAGCTTCGATCTGCGTCCAGGGTTTTCAAAAACAGAAAAAAAAGTTGGAACTCGATTTTTGAAAAAATTTTAAGGGGTACCATCACAAAAATTTTCAAAAATCGAGGACAAACTTTTTGTTCGGCTTTTGAAAAGTTTAGATGCAGATTTAAGCAGACAAATGTCCTGATTTCAAAATGGTATTCCGTTTCCAAATCGGCTGCGAAATGGCCGAAATATTAGCAAAGGAATGTGGAAAAAATCAAGAAAATAAAAACAAAAATAACAGAAAAAAGTTTTGGCCAAAATCCCACATTTTTTGCAACTTTAAAATCGAACCATTTGGCCACTTCGCAACCGATCGCAAAAAGGAATACCATTCCTGAATCAGGACTTAAATAAGCTTCGATCTGCGTCCTGGGTTTTCAAAAACAGAAAAAAAAGTTGGAACTCGATTTTTGAAAAAATTGTAAGGGGTACCATCACAAAAATTTGCAAAAATCGAAGACAAACTTTTTTTTCGACTTTCGAAAACTTTAGATGCAGATTTAAGCAGGGCAAAGTCCTGATTCCAAAAAGGTATTCCGTTCCCAAATCGGCTGCGAAATGGCCGAAATATTAGCAAAGGAATGTGGAAAAAATCAAGAAAATAAAAACAAAAATAACAGAAAAAGTTTTAGCCAAAATCCCACATTTTTTGCAACTTTAAAATCGAACCATTTGGCCACTTCGCAACCGATCGCAAAAAGGAATACCATTCCTGAATCAGGACTTAAATAAGCTTCGATCTGCGTCCAGGGTTTTCAAAAACAGAAAAAAAGTTGGAACTCGATTTTTGAAAAAATTTTAAGGGGTACCATCACAAAAATTTGCAAAAATCGAAGACAAACTTTTTTTCGACTTTCGAAAACTTTAGATGCAGATTTAAGCTGGGCAAAGTCCTGATTCCAAAAAGGTATTCCGTTCCCAAATCGGCTGCGAAATGGCCGAAATATTAGCAAAGGAATGTGGAAAAAATCAAGAAAATAAAAACAAAAATAACAGAAAAAAGTTTTGGCCAAAATCCCACATTTTTTGCAACTTTAAAATCGAACCATTTGGCCACTTCGCAACCGATCGCAAAAAGGAATACTATTCCTTAATCAGGACATAAATAAGCTTCGATCTGCGTCCTGGGTTTTCAAAAACAGAAAAAAAAGTTGGAACTCGATTTTTGAAAAAATTGTAAGGGGTACCATCACAAAAATTTGCAAAAATCGAAGACAAACTTTTTTTTCGACTTTCGAAAACTTTAGATGCAGATTTAAGCAGGGCAAAGTCCTGATTCCAAAAAGGTATTCCGTTCCCGAATCGGCTGCGAAATGGCCGAAATATTAGCAAAGGAATGTGGAAAAAATCAAGAAAATAAAAACAAAAATAACAGAAAAAAGTTTTGGCCAAAATCCCACATTTTTCGCAACTTTAAAAGCAAACCATTTGGCCATTTCGCAACCGATCGCAAAAAGGAATACTATTCCTTAATCAGGACATAAATAAGCTTCGATCTGCGTCCTGGGTTTTCAAAAACAGAAAAAAAAGTTGGAACTCGATTTTTGAAAAAATTGTAAGGGGTACCATCACAAAAATTTGCAAAAATCGAGGTCAAACTTTTTGTTCGGCTTTTGAAAACTTTAGATGCAGATTTAAGCAGAAAAATGTCCTGATTTCAAAATGGTATTCCGTTTCCAAATCGGCTGCGAAATGGCCGAAATATTAGCAAAGGAATGTGGAAAAAATCAAGAAAATAAAAACAAAAATAACAGAAAAAAGTTTTGGCCAAAATCCCACATTTTTTGCAACTTTAAAATCGAACCATTTGGCCACTTCGCAACCGATCGCAAAAAGGAATACCATTCCTGAATCAGGACTTAAATAAGCTTCGATCTGCGTCCAGGGTTTTCAAAAACAGAAAAAAAAGTTGGAACTCGATTTTTGAAAAAATTTTAAGGGGTACCATCACAAAAATTTGCAAAAATCGAAGACAAACTTTTTTTTCGACTTTCGAAAACTTTAGATGCAGATTTAAGCTGGGCAAAGTCCTGATTCCAAAAAGGTATTCCGTTCCCAAATCGGCTGCGAAATGGCCGAATTATTAGCAAAGGAGTGTGGAAAAAATCAAGAAAATAAAAACAAAAATAACAGAAAAAAGTTTTGGCCAAAATCCTACATTTTTTGCAACTTTAAAATCGAACCATTTGGCCACTTCGCAACCGATCGCAAAAAGGAATACCATTCCTTAATCAGGACCTAAATAAGCTTCGATCTGCGTCCTGGGTTTTCAAAAACAGAAAAAAAAGTTGGAACTCGATTTTTGAAAAAATTGTAAGGGGTACCATCACAAAAATTTGCAAAAATCGAAGACAAACTTTTTTTTCGACTTTCGAAAACTTTAGATGCAGATTTAAGCAGGGCAAAGTCCTGATTCCAAAAAGGTATTCCGTTCCCAAATCGGCCGCGAAATGGCCGAGACACATCAAAAAGAGTTACGGAAATTACAGATTCCGGCAAAAGGCCAATACCAATTTTGGTAACTTCAATCAATGAGGTTTAAATGGGTTAAGCGCATATCTTGGCCATTTCGCAACCGATGGCCACCTAAGTTAGACCCACGTGGCACCTAAAAATGTTTCCCCTTAAATAAAACACACAGTTTAAATATTTGTATTTATTCTTTCAAACAGTTTACAAAGTTTTATTGTTTTTGCATCTGCTTGATAGACCTGCAGCATCCTGCAGCATCCTCCAGCATCCTCCAGCATCCACCAGCATCCACCAGCATTCACCAGCCTCAAGACTCCAGGATGATCGTCCTTTGATGATGCGGACAAATATAAGATCCTGAAAGAGAAGTTCATGGGAAGGTTAGTAACTTTTTAAAGAAAACAAAATATTGTTTCAAGCTCACCATAGTTTCCAATTCACAGGTGACTGGGATTGAACCAAATGCAGCTCGTCGACTCAAGAGGATCGCCACACGATAATCTCTTACAACCAGGAGAGGATCTTTAGCTTTCCGTTGTCCTGGAACATGCTCCTGGAACAGGGACCATCGGGTCAGCAGCCGTGCATTCCACCGAGTATCCTTTGCTCCTTTTTCCGATTAGTTGAAGTTGCTGTAGTCCAGCTTTTCATTTGTGATATCTGAAAAATAATATAAAATAAATATGTGAAAGCATAAACATTGTGTTTTGATTGGGAAGGTGGGAGTAATTGGCGGCGACGCAGTGGCTCCACATGTCGCAGCGAAGGAGGCCCATGTCTCGCAGGCATTCGCTGTTTTATAAAGCCCTGGCCGACGAAAACACGTTCAACCAGCAACATCCTGCTCGGGATGCTTGTCCAGGTGATCTTCCAGGTCCTGCTCTAGGTGCTCCTCCAGTTGCTCCTTGAGATCCCCCACCAGATGCTCTCCTAGCAGTTTCTCCAGATGCTTCACCAAATCCTTCTCTAGGTGTTGCTCCAGATGCTGCTGCAGGTGATCTTCCAGATGCTGCAGGTACTGTTCCTGATCCTGATCTTCATAAGTGTCCTTAAAAGAAGTAAAACATCCATCGAAATCCAACCTGGCAGGACGGCAAAAGCAGCGCCCCACGAAATGCCACACGAAAACGCAAACCCGTTGCGGCCAAATTTCTTGGATTTCGCTTGTGCCAAAAACTGAAGTACTAAGCGAACAGGAACGATCAGCAGGCGGCGCAGTGACGTCACAGGGGCCAAAGTCAGAAATTTTGAAAGTACCATCTCTAGTATAAGAGTGGGGACCAGGCGGTAGAGCAAGGGGGACAAATATGCTAATGTTAATGATGGCCGCCGCCTCCCCTCCTTTTCATACTTACAGGAAGGGCTTCCCCATTTACACTCCATGGGGGAGAGGGAGTTATCGATATATCCCACTCATATCGCATAACGGGGATTACTGGGAAAGGCAACAACAACCACATGGGGATCGAGCTGATCCCAACCAATGGGACGAAATCCAGAATTCGGTTGGCCGATTTTAAAAAGCGAATTTCTCGGCTATTCCTGAACCGATTTTGGATCTGCACCTACCAAACTACTCGGAAGGACATTCCCTATAGGAAATTCCAGCATTAAATGCTAATTCCGAAATGGTTGCGGCTGCGAAAGGGCCATAATATTCGATTTTGATATCCCTATCCACGTGGTGGCTAGCAGCCTTTGTTTACATTTAGACGACGACTTTAAAAGCTCGTATCTTTGTCATTTCTGAACCGATCTTGGAATGGCCTTTTCGGAATCAGGACTCCAATATCCTTCGATCTACAGCAAACGATTTTGAAATCCGAACAAATGTGCCAAAGTTTTCAATTGGCCAGCAACCTTTGCTTCCATTTTTCCAGCCTTTGTTTACATTTGGACGACGACTTTGAAAGCTTATAATTTGGCCATTCCTGAACCGATTTTGGATCTGCACCTACCAAACGACTCGGGAGGACATTGTCCTTCGATCTGCGTCCACAGTTAAAAAAGTTAAAAAGGTCAGCAACCTTTGTTTACATTTTTCCAGCCTTTGTTTACATTTGGACGACGACTTTGAACGCTCATAATTTATCCAATTCTTCACCGATGTAAGATCTGCACCTACCAAACGACTCGGAAAGACATTATCCTTTGATCTGCGTCTACAGTTAAAAAAGGTAAAAAGGCCAGCAACCTTTGTTTACATTTTCCAGCCTTTGCTTACATTTGGCTGACGGCTTGGAACGCTCATAATTTGGCCATTCCTGAACTGATTTTGGATCTGCACCTACCAAACGACTCGGAAGGATTTTATCCTTCGATCTGCGTCCACAGTTAAAAAAGTTAAATAGGCCAGCAACCTTTGTTTACATATGGACGACGACTTTGAACGCTCATAATTTGGTCAATTCTTCACCGATTTTGTATCTGGACCTACCAAACGACTCGGAAGGACATTATCCTTCGATCTGCGTCCACAGTTAAAAAAGTTTAAAAGGCCAGCAACCTTTGTTTACATTTTTAAAGCCTTTGTTTACATTTGGCAGCGACTTTAAACGCGCATAATTTGGCCATTCCTGCACCGATTATGGATCTGCGCCTACCAAACGACTCAGAAGGACATAATATCCCGTTCCCAAATGGCCATAATATTCGATTTTGAAATTCCAACCCTCTGGCAAAGGATTCGGTGGCCAGCAGCCTTTGTTTACATTTGGCCGCCGACTTTAAACGCTCATAATTTGGCTATTCCTGAACCGATTTTGCATCTGCACCTACCAAACGACGCGGAAGGACATTCCCCGTCGATGTGCAGCAAAAGATTTTGAAATCCGAACAGTCGTGCCAAAGTTTTCGGTCGGCGAGCAATCTTTGTTTACATTTTTCCGGCCTCTGTTTGCATTTGGCCACTACTTTGAACGCCCATAATTCGGCCATTTCTCAACCGATTTCAAAAGGGTGGTACCAAACAACTCGGGAGGACATTATCCTTCGATCTGTATCAAAAACTCAAAAACTTCGAAAAACTCGATTTTTGAAAAAATCGTGATGGTACCATCAGTAAAAATCGCGAAAATCGAGTTCCCAACTTTTTTCCAGGTTTTGATGCAGATCGAGGGGGAATGTCGTTCCGAGTCGTTCGGTACCACCCGCCCGAAATCGGTCCAGGAATAGCCGAAATATGGGCTTTCAAAGTTGCTGCCAAAATGTAAACAAAGGTTGCTGGCCGACTGAAAACTTTGGCACGGTTGCGAGGATTTCAAAATCTTTTACAACAGATCGAAGGATATTTAAATCCTGATTCCGAAAAGGTATTCCTCTCCCGAATCGGATGCGAAATGGCTGAAATATTCGCTTTCAAAATATGGAAAACGTAGAAAATCTTTACTTCTTTTCAATTTCATATAAATTAGATTATGTAATATATTGCGTAACTAATGCTACATTTTTATATTCTCAGGACACTAGTAAGGACAATAACGTGGAGAGGAACACCGCTGCTTCATCGTGCCATTCCTGCAACATTCTGGAAACCAACTGGATTCGCTGCTTCATCGTGGCCGTCCTGCAACTTCGCTAGTTCGTCCTGCTTATCCTGCTACATCCTGGACATCACCTGGTTTCACCTTCAAGGACATGCGAGCCAATCAATGCGATATTATCCTGTATAAACAAAGATGTATTCGTTTGTGTAAATAAATGATTATAAAATGATATTTTGTGTTTTATTTGGTAGGAATTTTCCAGCTTTTCCGGATTTTCCGACTTCATCGGACTCTCCAGAATTTTCTTGATTTTCCAGAATTTTTCCGGATTTTTCCGGCCTTTCCTTTAGCTTTCCGGAACGTTTTTCATTTTGAAGCGACTAAAGCGCCACCTTGGGGATATTCGGTGAAACTGCTTAGAGGCGCCGTGGGTTTTTCGGGAAGCGGATTTAAAATTCAAATTTCCGACGACTTTAAACGCTCATATCTTTGTCTTTCCTGAACCGATCTGGGAATGGATTACCTTCTCGGAATCAGGACTCCAATGTCCTTCGATCTGCAGCAATAGATTTCAAAATCCGAACAGTCGTGCCAAAGTTTTCGCCTGGCGAGCCACCTTTGTTTACATTTTTAAAGCCTTTGTTTACATTTGGCAGCGACTTTAAACGCGCATAATTTGGCCATTCCTGCACCGATTATGGATCTGCGCCTACCAAACGACTCAGAAGGACATAATATCCCGTTCCCAAATGGCCATAATATTCGATTTTGAAATTCCAACCCTCTGGCAAAGGATTCGGTGGCCAGCAGCCTTTGTTTACATTTGGCCGCCGACTTTAAACGCTCATAATTTGGCTATTCCTGAACCGATTTTGCATCTGCACCTACCAAACGACGCGGAAGGACATTCCCCGTCGATGTGCAGCAAAAGATTTTGAAATCCGAACAGTCGTGCCAAAGTTTTCGGTCGGCGAGCAATCTTTGTTTACATTTTTCCGGCCTCTGTTTGCATTTGGCCACTACTTTGAACGCCCATAATTCGGCCATTTCTCAACCGATTTCAAAAGGGGTGGTACCAAACAACTCGGGAGGACATTATCCTTCGATCTGTATCAAAAACTCAAAAACTTCGAAAAACTCGATTTTTGAAAAAATCGTGATGGTACCATCAGTAAAAATCGCGAAAATCGAGTTCCCAACTTTTTTCCAGGTTTTGATGCAGATCGAGGGGGAATGTCGTTCCGAGTCGTTCGGTACCACCCGCTCCGAAATCGGTCCAGGAATAGCCGAAATATGGGCTTTCAAAGTTGCTGCCAAAATGTAAACAAAGGTTGCTGGCCGACTGAAAACTTTGGCACGGTTGCGAGGATTTCAAAATCTTTTACAACAGATCGAAGGATATTTAAATCCTGATTCCGAAAAGGTATTCCTCTCCCGAATCGGATGCGAAATGGCTGAAATATTCGCTTTCAAAATATGGAAAACGTAGAAAATCTTTACTTCTTTTCAATTTCATATAAATTAGATTATGTAATATATTGCGTAACTAATGCTACATTTTTATATTCTCAGGACACCAGTAAGGACAATAACGTGGAGAGGAACACCGCTGCTTCATCGTGCCATTCCTGCAACATCCTGGAAACCAACTGGATTCGCTGCTTCATCGTGGCCGTCCTGCAACTTCGCTAGTTCGTCCTGCTTATCCTGCTACATCCTGGACATCACCTGGTTTCACCTTCAAGGACATGCGAGCCAATCAATGCGATATTATCCTGTATAAACAAAGATGTATTCGTTTGTGTAAATAAATGATTATAAAATGATATTTTGTGTTTTATTTGGTAGGAATTTTCCAGCTTTTCCGGATTTTCCGACTTCATCGGACTCTCCAGAATTTTCTTGATTTTCCAGAATTTTTCCGGATTTTTCCGGCCTTTCCTTTAGCTTTCCGGAACGTTTTTCATTTTGAAGCGACTAAAGCGCCACCTTGGGGATATTCGGTGAAACTGCTTAGAGGCGCCGTGGGTTTTTCGGGAAGCGGATTTAAAATTCAAATTTCCGACGACTTTAAACGCTCATATCTTTGTCTTTCCTGAACCGATCTGGGAATGGATTACCTTCTCGGAATCAGGACTCCAATGTCCTTCGATCTGCAGCAATAGATTTCAAAATCCGAACAGTCGTGCCAAAGTTTTCGCCTGGCGAGCCACCTTTGTTTACATTTTTAAAGCCTTTGTTTACATTTGGCAGCGACTTTAAACGCGCATAATTTGGCCATTCCTGCACCGATTATGGATCTGCGCCTACCAAACGACTCAGAAGGACATAATATCCCGTTCCCAAATGGCCATAATATTCGATTTTGAAATTCCAACCCTCTGGCAAAGGATTCGGTGGCCAGCAGCCTTTGTTTACATTTGGCCGCCGACTTTAAACGCTCATAATTTGGCTATTCCTGAACCGATTTTGCATCTGCACCTACCAAACGACGCGGAAGGACATTCCCCGTCGATGTGCAGCAAAAGATTTTGAAATCCGAACAGTCGTGCCAAAGTTTTCGGTCGGCGAGCAATCTTTGTTTACATTTTTCCGGCCTCTGTTTGCATTTGGCCACTACTTTGAACGCCCATAATTCGGCCATTTCTCAACCGATTTCAAAAGGGGTGGTACCAAACAACTCGGGAGGACATTATCCTTCGATCTGTATCAAAAACTCAAAAACTTCGAAAAACTCGATTTTTGAAAAAATCGTGATGGTACCATCAGTAAAAATCGCGAAAATCGAGTTCCCAACTTTTTTCCAGGTTTTGATGCAGATCGAGGGGGAATGTCGTTCCGAGTCGTTCGGTACCACCCGCTCCGAAATCGGTCCAGGAATAGCCGAAATATGGGCTTTCAAAGTTGCTGCCAAAATGTAAACAAAGGTTGCTGGCCGACTGAAAACTTTGGCACGGTTGCGAGGATTTCAAAATCTTTTACAACAGATCGAAGGATATTTAAATCCTGATTCCGAAAAGGTATTCCTCTCCCGAATCGGATGCGAAATGGCTGAAATATTCGCTTTCAAAATATGGAAAACGTAGAAAATCTTTACTTCTTTTCAATTTCATATAAATTAGATTATGTAATATATTGCGTAACTAATGCTACATTTTTATATTCTCAGGACACCAGTAAGGACAATAACGTGGAGAGGAACACCGCTGCTTCATCGTGCCATTCCTGCAACATCCTGGAAACCAACTGGATTCGCTGCTTCATCGTGGCCGTCCTGCAACTTCGCTAGTTCGTCCTGCTTATCCTGCTACATCCTGGACATCACCTGGTTTCACCTTCAAGGACATGCGAGCCAATCAATGCGATATTATCCTGTATAAACAAAGATGTATTCGTTTGTGTAAATAAATGATTATAAAATGATATTTTGTGTTTTATTTGGTAGGAATTTTCCAGCTTTTCCGGATTTTCCGACTTCATCGGACTCTCCAGAATTTTCTTGATTTTCCAGAATTTTTCCGGATTTTTCCGGCCTTTCCTTTAGCTTTCCGGAACGTTTTTCATTTTGAAGCGACTAAAGCGCCACCTTGGGGATATTCGGTGAAACTGCTTAGAGGCGCCGTGGGTTTTTCGGGAAGCGGATTTAAAATTCAAATTTCCGACGACTTTAAACGCTCATATCTTTGTCTTTTCTGAACCGATCTGGGAATGGATTACCTTCTCGGAATCAGGACTCCAATGTCCTTCGATCTGCAGCAATAGATTTCAAAATCCGAACAGTCGTGCCAAAGTTTTCGCCTGGCGAGCCACCTTTGTTTACATTTTTAAAGCCTTTGTTTACATTTGGCAGCGACTTTAAACGCGCATAATTTGGCCATTCCTGCACCGATTATGGATCTGCGCCTACCAAACGACTCAGAAGGACATGGTATCCCGTTCCCAAATGGCCACAATATTCGATTTTGAAATTCCAACCCTCTGGCAAAGGATTCGGTGGCCAGCAGCCTTTGTTTACATTTGGCCGCCGACTTTAAACGCTCATAATTTGGCTATTCCTGAACCGATTTTGCATCTGCACCTACCAAACGACGCGGAAGGACATTCCCCGTCGATGTGCAGCAAAAGATTTTGAAATCCGAACAGTCGTGCCAAAGTTTTCGGTCGGCGAGCAATCTTTGTTTACATTTTTCCGGCCTCTGTTTGCATTTGGCCACTACTTTGAAAGCCCATATTTCGGCTATTTCTCAACCGATTTCAAAAGGGCTTCATCGTGCCATTCCTGCAACATCCTGGAAACCAACTGGATTCGCTGCTTCATCGTGGCCGTCCTGCAACTTCGCTAGTTCGTCCTGCTTATCCTGCTACATCCTGGACATCACCTGGTTTCACCTTCAAGGACATGCGAGCCAATCAATGCGATATTATCCTGTATAAACAAAGATGTATTCGTTTGTGTAAATAAATGATTATAAAATGATATTTTGTGTTTTATTTGGTAGGAATTTTCCAGCTTTTCCGGATTTTCCGACTTCATCGGACTCTCCAGAATTTTCTTGATTTTCCAGAATTTTTCCGGATTTTCCGGCCTTTCCTTTAGCTTTCCGGAACGTTTTTCATTTTGAAGCGACTAAAGCGCCACCTTGGGGATATTCGGTGAAACTGCTTAGAGGCGCCGTGGGTTTTTCGGGAAGCGGATTTAAAATTCAAATTTCCGACGACTTTAAACGCTCATATCTTTGTCTTTTCTGAACCGATCTGGGAATGGATTACCTTCTCGGAATCAGGACTCCAATGTCCTTCGATCTGCAGCAATAGATTTCAAAATCCGAACAGTCGTGCCAAAGTTTTCGCCTGGCGAGCCACCTTTGTTTACATTTTTAAAGCCTTTGTTTACATTTGGCAGCGACTTTAAACGCGCATAATTTGGCCATTCCTGCACCGATTATGGATCTGCGCCTACCAAACGACTCAGAAGGACATGGTATCCCGTTCCCAAATGGCCACAATATTCGATTTTGAAATTCCAACCCTCTGGCAAAGGATTCGGTGGCCAGCAGCCTTTGTTTACATTTGGCCGCCGACTTTAAACGCTCATAATTTGGCTATTCCTGAACCGATTTTGCATCTGCACCTACCAAACGACGCGGAAGGACATTCCCCGTCGATGTGCAGCAAAAGATTTTGAAATCCGAACAGTCGTGCCAAAGTTTTCGGTCGGCGAGCAATCTTTGTTTACATTTTTCCGGCCTCTGTTTGCATTTGGCCACTACTTTGAAAGCCCATATTTCGGCTATTCCTGGACCGATTTCGGAGCGGGTGGTACCGAACGACTCGGAACGACATTCCCCCTCGATCTGCATCAAAACCTGGAAAAAAGTTGGGAACTCGATTTTCGCGATTTTTACTGATGGTACCATCACGATTTTTTTCAAAAATCGAGTTTTTCGAAGTTTTTGAGTTTTTGATACAGATCGAAGGATAATGTCCTCCCGAGTTGTTTGGTACCACCCCTTTTGAAATCGGTTGAGAAATGGCCGAATTATGGGCGTTCAAAGTAGTGGCCAAATGCAAACAGAGGCCGGAAAAATGTAAACAAAGATTGCTCGCCGACCGAAAACTTTGGCACGACTGTTCGGATTTCAAAATCTTTGCTGCACATCGACGGGGAATGTCCTTCCGCGTCGTTTGGTAGGTGCAGATGCAAAATCGGTTCAGGAATAGCCAAATTATGAGCGTTTAAAGTCGGCGGCCAAATGTAAACAAAGGCTGCTGGCCACCGAATCCTTTGCCAGAGGGTTGGAATTTCAAAATCGAATATTATGGCCATTTGGGCACGGGATACCATGTCCTTCTGAGTCGTTTGGTAGGCGCAGATCCATAATCGGTGCAGGAATGGCCAAATTATGCGCGTTTAAAGTCGCTGCCAAATGTAAACAAAGGCTTTAAAAATGTAAACAAAGGTGGCTCGCCAGGCGAAAACTTTGGCACGACTGTTCGGATTTTGAAATCTATTGCTGCAGATCGAAGGACATTGGAGTCCTGATTCCGAGAAGGTAATCCATTCCCAGATCGGTTCAGAAAAGACAAAGATATGAGCGTTTAAAGTCGTCGGAAATTTGAATTTTAAATCCGCTTCCCGAAAAACCCACGGCGCCTCTAAGCAGTTTCACCGAATATCCCCAAGGTGGCGCTTTAGTCGCTTCAAAATGAAAAACGTTCCGGAAAGCTAAAGGACAGGCCGGAAAAATCCGGAAAAATTCTGGAAAATCAAGAAAATTCTGGAGAGTCCGATGAAGTCGGAAAATCCGGAAAAGCTGGAAAATTCCTACCAAATAAAACACAAAATATCATTTTATAATCATTTATTTACACAAACGAATACATCTTTGTACAGGATAATATCGCATTGATTGGCTCGCATGTCCTTGAAGGTGAAACCAGGTGATGTCCAGGATGTAGCAGGATAAGCAGGACGAACTAGCGAAGTTGCAGGACGGCCACGATGAAGCAGCGAATCCAGTTGGTTTCCAGGATGTTGCAGGAATGGCACGATGAAGCAGCGGTGTTCCTCTCCACGTTATTGTCCTTACTGGTGTCCTGAGAATATAAAAATGTAGCATTAGTTACGCAATATATTACATAATCTAATTTATATGAAATTGAAAAGAAGTAAAGATTTTCTACGTTTTCCATATTTTGAAAGCGAATATTTCAGCCATTTCGCATCCGATTCGGGAGAGGAATACCTTTTCGGAATCAGGATTTAAATATCCTTCGATCTGTTGTAAAAGATTTTGAAATCCTCGCAACCGTGCCAAAGTTTTCAGTCGGCCAGCAACCTTTGTTTACATTTTGGCAGCAACTTTGAAAGCCCATATTTCGGCTATTCCTGGACCGATTTCGGAGCGGGTGGTACCGAACGACTCGGAACGACATTCCCCTCGATCTGCATCAAAACCTGGAAAAAAGTTGGGAACTCGATTTTCACGATTTTTTTCAAAAATCGAGTTTTTCGAAGTTTTTGAGTTTTTGATACAGATCGAAGGATAATGTCCTCCCGAGTTGTTTGGTACCACCCTTTTTGAAATCGGTTGAGAAATGGCCGAATTATGGGCGTTCAAAGTAGTGGCCAAATGCAAACAGAGGCCGGAAAAATGTAAACAAAGATTGCTCGCCGACCGAAAACTTTGGCACGACTGTTCGGATTTCAAAATCTTTTGCTGCACATCGACGGGGAATGTCCTTCCGCGTCGTTTGGTAGGTGCAGATGCAAAATCGGTTCAGGAATAGCCAAATTATGAGCGTTTAAAGTCGGCGGCCAAATGTAAACAAAGGCTGCTGGCCACCGAATCCTTTGCCAGAGGGTTGGAATTTCAAAATCGAATATTATGGCCATTTCGCCGATTTGGGAACGGGATACCATGTCCTTCTGAGTCGTTTGGTAGGCGCAGATCCATAATCGGTGCAGGAATGGCCAAATTATGCGCGTTTAAAGTCGCTGCCAAATGTAAACAAAGGCTTTAAAAATGTAAACAAAGGTGGCTCGCCAGGCGAAAACTTTGGCACGACTGTTCGGATTTTGAAATCTATTGCTGCAGATCGAAGGACATTGGAGTCCTGATTCCGAGAAGGTAATCCATTCCCAGATCGGTTCAGAAAAGACAAAGATATGAGCGTTTAAAGTCGTCGGAAATTTGAATTTTAAATCCGCTTCCCGAAAAACCCACGGCGCCTCTAAGCAGTTTCACCGAATATCCCCAAGGTGGCGCTTTAGTCGCTTCAAAATGAAAAACGTTCCGGAAAGCTAAAGGAAAGGCCGGAAAAATCCGGAAAAATTCTGGAAAATCAAGAAAATTCTGGAGAGTCCGATGAAGTCGGAAAATCCGGAAAAGCTGGAAAATTCCTACCAAATAAAACACAAAATATCATTTTATAATCATTTATTTACACAAACGAATACATCTTTGTTTATACAGGATAATATCGCATTGATTGGCTCGCATGTCCTTGAAGGTGAAACCAGGTGATGTCCAGGATGTAGCAGGATAAGCAGGACGAACTAGCGAAGTTGCAGGACGGCCACGATGAAGCAGCGAATCCAGTTGGTTTCCAGGATGTTGCAGGAATGGCACGATGAAGCAGCGGTGTTCCTCTCCACGTTATTGTCCTTACTGGTGTCCTGAGAATATAAAAATGTAGCATTAGTTACGCAATATATTACATAATCTAATTTATATGAAATTGAAAAGAAGTAAAGATTTTCTACGTTTTCCATATTTTGAAAGCGAATATTTCAGCCATTTCGCATCCGATTCGGGAGAGGAATACCTTTTCGGAATCAGGATTTAAATATCCTTCGATCTGTTGTAAAAGATTTTGAAATCCTCGCAACCGTGCCAAAGTTTTCAGTCGGCCAGCAACCTTTGTTTACATTTTGGCAGCAACTTTGAAAGCCCATATTTCGGCTATTCCTGGACCGATTTCGGAGCGGGTGGTACCGAACGACTCGGAACGACATTCCCCCTCGATCTGCATCAAAACCTGGAAAAAAGTTGGGAACTCGATTTTCGCGATTTTTACTGATGGTACCATCACGATTTTTTTCAAAAATCGAGTTTTTCGAAGTTTTTGAGTTTTTGATACAGATCGAAGGATAATGTCCTCCCGAGTTGTTTGGTACCACCCTTTTGAAATCGGTTGAGAAATGGCCGAATTATGGGCGTTCAAAGTAGTGGCCAAATGCAAACAGAGGCCGGAAAAATGTAAACAAAGATTGCTCGCCGACCGAAAACTTTGGCACGACTGTTCGGATTTCAAAATCTTTTGCTGCACATCGACGGGGAATGTCCTTCCGCGTCGTTCGGTAGGTGCAGATGCAAAATCGGTTCAGGAATAGCCAAATTATGAGCGTTTAAAGTCGGCGGCTAAATGTAAACAAAGGCTGCTGGCCACCGAATCCTTTGTCAGAGGGTTGGAATTTCAAAATCGAATATTATGGCCATTTGGGAACGGGATACCATGTCCTTCTGAGTCGTTTGGTAGGCGCAGATCCATAATCGGTGCAGGAATGGCCAAATTATGCGCGTTTAAAGTCGCTGCCAAATGTAAACAAAGGCTTTAAAAATGTAAACAAAGGTGGCTCGCCAGGCGAAAACTTTGGCACGACTGTTCGGATTTTGAAATCTATTGCTGCAGATCGAAGGACATTGGAGTCCTGATTCCGAGAAGGTAATCCATTCCCAGATCGGTTCAGGAAAGACAAAGATATGAGCGTTTAAAGTCGTCGGAAATTTGAATTTTAAATCCGCTTCCCGAAAAACCCACGGCGCCTCTAAGCAGTTTCACCGAATATCCCCAAGGTGGCGCTTTAGTCGCTTCAAAATGAAAAACGTTCCGGAAAGCTAAAGGAAAGGCCGGAAAAATCCGGAAAAATTCTGGAAAATCAAGAAAATTCTGGAGAGTCCGATGAAGTCGGAAAATCCGGAAAAGCTGGAAAATTCCTACCAAATAAAACACAAAATATCATTTTATAATCATTTATTTACACAAACGAATACATCTTTGTTTATACAGGATAATATCGCATTGATTGGCTCGCATGTCCTTGAAGGTGAAACCAGGTGATGTCCAGGATGTAGCAGGATAAGCAGGACGAACTAGCGAAGTTGCAGGACGGCCACGATGAAGCAGCGAATCCAGTTGGTTTCCAGGATGTTGCAGGAATGGCACGATGAAGCAGCGGTGTTCCTCTCCACGTTATTGTCCTTACTGGTGTCCTGAGAATATAAAAATGTAGCATTAGTTACGCAATATATTACATAATCTAATTTATATGAAATTGAAAAGAAGTAAAGATTTTCTACGTTTTCCATATTTTGAAAGCGAATATTTCAGCCATTTCGCATCCGATTCGGGAGAGGAATACCTTTTCGGAATCAGGATTTAAATATCCTTCGATCTGTTGTAAAAGATTTTGAAATCCTCGCAACCGTGCCAAAGTTTTCAGTCGGCCAGCAACCTTTGTTTACATTTTGGCAGCAACTTTGAAAGCCCATATTTCGGCTATTCCTGGACCGATTTCGGAGCGGGTGGTACCGAACGACTCGGAACGACATTCCCCCTCGATCTGCATCAAAACCTGGAAAAAAGTTGGGAACTCGATTTTCGCGATTTTTACTGATGGTACCATCACGATTTTTTCAAAAATCGAGTTTTTCGAAGTTTTTGAGTTTTTGATACAGATCGAAGGATAATGTCCTCCCGAGTTGTTTGGTACCACCCCTTTTGAAATCGGTTGAGAAATGGCCGAATTATGGGCGTTCAAAGTAGTGGCCAAATGCAAACAGAGGCCGGAAAAATGTAAACAAAGATTGCTCGCCGACCGAAAACTTTGGCACGACTGTTCGGATTTCAAAATCTTTTGCTGCACATCGACGGGGAATGTCCTTCCGCGTCGTTCGGTAGGTGCAGATGCAAAATCGGTTCAGGAATAGCCAAATTATGAGCGTTTAAAGTCGGCGGCTAAATGTAAACAAAGGCTGCTGGCCACCGAATCCTTTGTCAGAGGGTTGGAATTTCAAAATCGAATATTATGGCCATTTGGGAACGGGATACCATGTCCTTCTGAGTCGTTTGGTAGGCGCAGATCCATAATCGGTGCAGGAATGGCCAAATTATGCGCGTTTAAAGTCGCTGCCAAATGTAAACAAAGGCTTTAAAAATGTAAACAAAGGTGGCTCGCCAGGCGAAAACTTTGGCACGACTGTTCGGATTTTGAAATCTATTGCTGCAGATCGAAGGACATTGGAGTCCTGATTCCGAGAAGGTAATCCATTCCCAGATCGGTTCAGAAAAGACAAAGATATGAGCGTTTAAAGTCGTCGGAAATTTGAATTTTAAATCCGCTTCCCGAAAAACCCACGGCGCCTCTAAGCAGTTTCACCGAATATCCCCAAGGTGGCGCTTTAGTCGCTTCAAAATGAAAAACGTTCCGGAAAGCTAAAGGAAAGGCCGGAAAAATCCGGAAAAATTCTGGAAAATCAAGAAAATTCTGGAGAGTCCGATGAAGTCGGAAAATCCGGAAAAGCTGGAAAATTCCTACCAAATAAAACACAAAATATCATTTTATAATCATTTATTTACACAAACGAATACATCTTTGTTTATACAGGATAATATCGCATTGATTGGCTCGCATGTCCTTGAAGGTGAAACCAGGTGATGTCCAGGATGTAGCAGGATAAGCAGGACGAACTAGCGAAGTTGCAGGACGGCCACGATGAAGCAGCGAATCCAGTTGGTTTCCAGGATGTTGCAGGAATGGCACGATGAAGCAGCGGTGTTCCTCTCCACGTTATTGTCCTTACTGGTGTCCTGAGAATATAAAAATGTAGCATTAGTTACGCAATATATTACATAATCTAATTTATATGAAATTGAAAAGAAGTAAAGATTTTCTACGTTTTCCATATTTTGAAAGCGAATATTTCAGCCATTTCGCATCCGATTCGGGAGAGGAATACCTTTTCGGAATCAGGATTTAAATATCCTTCGATCTGTTGTAAAAGATTTTGAAATCCTCGCAACCGTGCCAAAGTTTTCAGTCGGCCAGCAACCTTTGTTTACATTTTGGCAGCAACTTTGAAAGCCCATATTTCGGCTATTCCTGGACCGATTTCGGAGCGGGTGGTACCGAACGACTCGGAACGACATTCCCCCTCGATCTGCATCAAAACCTGGAAAAAAGTTGGGAACTCGATTTTCGCGATTTTTACTGATGGTACCATCACGATTTTTTCAAAAATCGAGTTTTTCGAAGTTTTTGAGTTTTTGATACAGATCGAAGGATAATGTCCTCCCGAGTTGTTTGGTACCACCCTTTTTGAAATCGGTTGAGAAATGGCCGAATTATGGGCGTTCAAAGTAGTGGCCAAATGCAAACAGAGGCCGGAAAAATGTAAACAAAGATTGCTCGCCGACCGAAAACTTTGGCACGACTGTTCGGATTTCAAAATCTTTTGCTGCACATCGACGGGGAATGTCCTTCCGCGTCGTTCGGTAGGTGCAGATGCAAAATCGGTTCAGGAATAGCCAAATTATGAGCGTTTAAAGTCGGCGGCTAAATGTAAACAAAGGCTGCTGGCCACCGAATCCTTTGTCAGAGGGTTGGAATTTCAAAATCGAATATTATGGCCATTTGGGAACGGGATACCATGTCCTTCTGAGTCGTTTGGTAGGCGCAGATCCATAATCGGTGCAGGAATGGCCAAATTATGCGCGTTTAAAGTCGCTGCCAAATGTAAACAAAGGCTTTAAAAATGTAAACAAAGGTGGCTCGCCAGGCGAAAACTTTGGCACGACTGTTCGGATTTTGAAATCTATTGCTGCAGATCGAAGGACATTGGAGTCCTGATTCCGAGAAGGTAATCCATTCCCAGATCGGTTCAGGAAAGACAAAGATATGAGCGTTTAAAGTCGTCGGAAATTTGAATTTTAAATCCGCTTCCCGAAAAACCCACGGCGCCTCTAAGCAGTTTCACCGAATATCCCCAAGGTGGCGCTTTAGTCGCTTCAAAATGAAAAACGTTCCGGAAAGCTAAAGGAAAGGCCGGAAAAATCCGGAAAAATTCTGGAAAATCAAGAAAATTCTGGAGAGTCCGATGAAGTCGGAAAATCCGGAAAAGCTGGAAAATTCCTACCAAATAAAACACAAAATATCATTTTATAATCATTTATTTACACAAACGAATACATCTTTGTTTATACAGGATAATATCGCATTGATTGGCTCGCATGTCCTTGAAGGTGAAACCAGGTGATGTCCAGGATGTAGCAGGATAAGCAGGACGAACTAGCGAAGTTGCAGGACGGCCACGATGAAGCAGCGAATCCAGTTGGTTTCCAGGATGTTGCAGGAATGGCACGATGAAGCAGCGGTGTTCCTCTCCACGTTATTGTCCTTACTGGTGTCCTGAGAATATAAAAATGTAGCATTAGTTACGCAATATATTACATAATCTAATTTATATGAAATTGAAAAGAAGTAAAGATTTTCTACGTTTTCCATATTTTGAAAGCGAATATTTCAGCCATTTCGCATCCGATTCGGGAGAGGAATACCTTTTCGGAATCAGGATTTAAATATCCTTCGATCTGTTGTAAAAGATTTTGAAATCCTCGCAACCGTGCCAAAGTTTTCAGTCGGCCAGCAACCTTTGTTTACATTTTGGCAGCAACTTTGAAAGCCCATATTTCGGCTATTCCTGGACCGATTTCGGAGCGGGTGGTACCGAACGACTCGGAACGACATTCCCCCTCGATCTGCATCAAAACCTGGAAAAAAGTTGGGAACTCGATTTTCGCGATTTTTACTGATGGTACCATCACGATTTTTTCAAAAATCGAGTTTTTCGAAGTTTTTGAGTTTTTGATACAGATCGAAGGATAATGTCCTCCCGAGTTGTTTGGTACCACCCCTTTTGAAATCGGTTGAGAAATGGCCGAATTATGGGCGTTCAAAGTAGTGGCCAAATGCAAACAGAGGCCGGAAAAATGTAAACAAAGATTGCTCGCCGACCGAAAACTTTGGCACGACTGTTCGGATTTCAAAATCTTTTGCTGCACATCGACGGGGAATGTCCTTCCGCGTCGTTCGGTAGGTGCAGATGCAAAATCGGTTCAGGAATAGCCAAATTATGAGCGTTTAAAGTCGGCGGCTAAATGTAAACAAAGGCTGCTGGCCACCGAAGCCTTTGTCAGAGGGTTGGAATTTCAAAATCGAATATTATGGCCATTTGGGAACGGGATACCATGTCCTTCTGAGTCGTTTGGTAGGCGCAGATCCATAATCGGTGCAGGAATGGCCAAATTATGCGCGTTTAAAGTCGCTGCCAAATGTAAACAAAGGCTTTAAAAATGTAAACAAAGGTGGCTCGCCAGGCGAAAACTTTGGCACGACTGTTCGGATTTTGAAATCTATTGCTGCAGATCGAAGGACATTGGAGTCCTGATTCCGAGAAGGTAATCCATTCCCAGATCGGTTCAGGAAAGACAAAGATATGAGCGTTTAAAGTCGTCGGAAATTTGAATTTTAAATCAGCTTCCCGAAAAACCCACGGCGCCTCTAAGCAGTTTCACCGAATATCCCCAAGGTGGCGCTTTAGTCGCTTCAAAATGAAAAACGTTCCGGAAAGCTAAAGGAAAGGCCGGAAAAATCCGGAAAAATTCTGGAAAATCAAGAAAATTCTGGAGAGTCCGATGAAGTCGGAAAATCCGGAAAAGCTGGAAAATTCCTACCAAATAAAACACAAAATATCATTTTATAATCATTTATTTACACAAACGAATACATCTTTGTTTATACAGGATAATATCGCATTGATTGGCTCGCATGTCCTTGAAGGTGAAACCAGGTGATGTCCAGGATGTAGCAGGATAAGCAGGACGAACTAGCGAAGTTACAGGACGGCCACGATGAAGCAGCGAATCCAGTTGGTTTCCAGGATGTTGCAGGAGTGGCACGATGAAGCAGCGGTGTTCCTCTCCACGTTATTGTCCTTACTGGTGTCCTGAGAATATAAAAATGTAGCATTAGTTACGCAATATATTACATAATCTAATTTATATGAAATTGAAAAGAAGTAAAGATTTTCTACGTTTTCCATATTTTGAAAGCGAATATTTCAGCCATTTCGCATCCGATTCGGGAGAGGAATACCTTTTCGGAATCAGGATTTAAATATCCTTCGATCTGTTGTAAAAGATTTTGAAATCCTCGCAACCGTGCCAAAGTTTTCAGTCGGCCAGCAACCTTTGTTTACATTTTGGCAGCAACTTTGAAAGCCCATATTTCGGCTATTCCTGGACCGATTTCGGAGCGGGTGGTACCGAACGACTCGGAACGACATTCCCCCTCGATCTGCATCAAAACCTGGAAAAAAGTTGGGAACTCGATTTTCGCGATTTTTACTGATGGTACCATCACGATTTTTTCAAAAATCGAGTTTTTCGAAGTTTTTGAGTTTTTGATACAGATCGAAGGATAATGGCCTCCCGAGTTGTTTGGTACCACCCCTTTTGAAATCGGTTGAGAAATGGCCGAATTATGGGCGTTCAAAGTAGTGGCCAAATGCAAACAGAGGCCGGAAAAATGTAAACAAAGATTGCTCGCCGACCGAAAACTTTGGCACGACTGTTCGGATTTCAAAATCTTTTGCTGCACATCGACGGGGAATGTCCTTCCGCGTCGTTCGGTAGGTGCAGATGCAAAATCGGTTCAGGAATAGCCAAATTATGAGCGTTTAAAGTCGGCGGCTAAATGTAAACAAAGGCTGCTGGCCACCGAATCCTTTGTCAGAGGGTTGGAATTTCAAAATCGAATATTATGGCCATTTGGGAACGGGATACCATGTCCTTCTGAGTCGTTTGGTAGGCGCAGATCCATAATCGGTGCAGGAATGGCCAAATTATGCGCGTTTAAAGTCGCTGCCAAATGTAAACAAAGGCTTTAAAAATGTAAACAAAGGTGGCTCGCCAGGCGAAAACTTTGGCACGACTGTTCGGATTTTGAAATCTATTGCTGCAGATCGAAGGACATTGGAGTCCTGATTCCGAGAAGGTAATCCATTCCCAGATCGGTTCAGGAAAGACAAAGATATGAGCGTTTAAAGTCGTCGGAAATTTGAATTTTAAATCCGCTTCCCGAAAAACCCACGGCGCCTCTAAGCAGTTTCACCGAATATCCCCAAGGTGGCGCTTTAGTCGCTTCAAAATGAAAAACGTTCCGGAAAGCTAAAGGAAAGGCCGGAAAAATCCGGAAAAATTCTGGAAAATCAAGAAAATTCTGGAGAGTCCGATGAAGTCGGAAAATCCGGAAAAGCTGGAAAATTCCTACCAAATAAAACACAAAATATCATTTTATAATCATTTATTTACACAAACGAATACATCTTTGTTTATACAGGATAATATCGCATTGATTGGCTCGCATGTCCTTGAAGGTGAAACCAGGTGATGTCCAGGATGTAGCAGGATAAGCAGGACGAACTAGCGAAGTTGCAGGACGGCCACGATGAAGCAGCGAATCCAGTTGGTTTCCAGGATGTTGCAGGAATGGCACGATGAAGCAGCGGTGTTCCTCTCCACGTTATTGTCCTTACTGGTGTCCTGAGAATATAAAAATGTAGCATTAGTTACGCAATATATTACATAATCTAATTTATATGAAATTGAAAAGAAGTAAAGATTTTCTACGTTTTCCATATTTTGAAAGCGAATATTTCAGCCATTTCGCATCCGATTCGGGAGAGGAATACCTTTTCGGAATCAGGATTTAAATATCCTTCGATCTGTTGTAAAAGATTTTGAAATCCTCGCAACCGTGCCAAAGTTTTCAGTCGGCCAGCAACCTTTGTTTACATTTTGGCAGCAACTTTGAAAGCCCATATTTCGGCTATTCCTGGACCGATTTCGGAGCGGGTGGTACCGAACGACTCGGAACGACATTCCCCCTCGATCTGCATCAAAACCTGGAAAAAAGTTGGGAACTCGATTTTCGCGATTTTTACTGATGGTACCATCACGATTTTTTCAAAAATCGAGTTTTTCGAAGTTTTTGAGTTTTTGATACAGATCGAAGGATAATGTCCTCCCGAGTTGTTTGGTACCACCCTTTTGAAATCGGTTGAGAAATGGCCGAATTATGGGCGTTCAAAGTAGTGGCCAAATGCAAACAGAGGCCGGAAAAATGTAAACAAAGATTGCTCGCCGACCGAAAACTTTGGCACGACTGTTCGGATTTCAAAATCTTTTGCTGCACATCGACGGGGAATGTCCTTCCGCGTCGTTCGGTAGGTGCAGATGCAAAATCGGTTCAGGAATAGCCAAATTATGAGCGTTTAAAGTCGGCGGCTAAATGTAAACAAAGGCTGCTGGCCACCGAATCCTTTGTCAGAGGGTTGGAATTTCAAAATCGAATATTATGGCCATTTGGGAACGGGATACCATGTCCTTCTGAGTCGTTTGGTAGGCGCAGATCCATAATCGGTGCAGGAATGGCCAAATTATGCGCGTTTAAAGTCGCTGCCAAATGTAAACAAAGGCTTTAAAAATGTAAACAAAGGTGGCTCGCCAGGCGAAAACTTTGGCACGACTGTTCGGATTTTGAAATCTATTGCTGCAGATCGAAGGACATTGGAGTCCTGATTCCGAGAAGGTAATCCATTCCCAGATCGGTTCAGGAAAGACAAAGATATGAGCGTTTAAAGTCGTCGGAAATTTGAATTTTAAATCCGCTTCCCGAAAAACCCACGGCGCCTCTAAGCAGTTTCACCGAATATCCCCAAGGTGGCGCTTTAGTCGCTTCAAAATGAAAAACGTTCCGGAAAGCTAAAGGAAAGGCCGGAAAAATCCGGAAAAATTCTGGAAAATCAAGAAAATTCTGGAGAGTCCGATGAAGTCGGAAAATCCGGAAAAGCTGGAAAATTCCTACCAAATAAAACACAAAATATCATTTTATAATCATTTATTTACACAAACGAATACATCTTTGTACAGGATAATATCGCATTGATTGGCTCGCATGTCCTTGAAGGTGAAACCAGGTGATGTCCAGGATGTAGCAGGATAAGCAGGACGAACTAGCGAAGTTGCAGGACGGCCACGATGAAGCAGCGAATCCAGTTGGTTTCCAGGATGTTGCAGGAATGGCACGATGAAGCAGCGGTGTTCCTCTCCACGTTATTGTCCTTACTGGTGTCCTGAGAATATAAAAATGTAGCATTAGTTACGCAATATATTACATAATCTAATTTATATGAAATTGAAAAGAAGTAAAGATTTTCTACGTTTTCCATATTTTGAAAGCGAATATTTCAGCCATTTCGCATCCGATTCGGGAGAGGAATACCTTTTCGGAATCAGGATTTAAATATCCTTCGATCTGTTGTAAAAGATTTTGAAATCCTCGCAACCGTGCCAAAGTTTTCAGTCGGCCAGCAACCTTTGTTTACATTTTGGCAGCAACTTTGAAAGCCCATATTTCGGCTATTCCTGGACCGATTTCGGAGCGGGTGGTACCGAACGACTCGGAACGACATTCCCCCTCGATCTGCATCAAAACCTGGAACAAAGTTGGGAACTCGATTTTCGCGATTTTTACTGATGGTACCATCACGATTTTTTTCAAAAATCGAGTTTTTCGAAGTTTTTGAGTTTTTGATACAGATCGAAGGATAATGTCCTCCCGAGTTGTTTGGTACCACCCCTTTTGAAATCGGTTGAGAAATGGCCGAATTATGGGCGTTCAAAGTAGTGGCCAAATGCAAACAGAGGCCGGAAAAATGTAAACAAAGATTGCTCGCCGACCGAAAACTTTGGCACGACTGTTCGGATTTCAAAATCTTTTGCTGCACATCGACGGGGAATGTCCTTCCGCGTCGTTTGGTAGGTGCAGATGCAAAATCGGTTCAGGAATAGCCAAATTATGAGCGTTTAAAGTCGCTGCCAAATGTAAACAAAGGCTTTAAAAATGTAAACAAAGGTTGCTGGCCTTTTTAACTTTTTTAACTGTGGACGCAGATCGAAGGATAATGTCCTACCGAGTCGTTTGGTAGGTCCAGATACAAAATCGGTGAAGAATTGACCAAATTATGAGCGTTCAAAGTCTTCGTCCATATGTAAACAAAGGTTGCTGGCCTATTTAACTTTTTTAACTGTGGACGCAGATCGAAGGATAATGTCCTTCCGAGTCGTTTGGTAGGTGCAGATCCAAAATCAGTTCAGGAATGGCCAAATTATGAGCGTTCCAAGCCGTCGGCCAAATGTAAGCAAAGGCTGGAAAAATGTAAACAAAGGTTGCTGGCCTTTTTAACTTTTTTAACTGTGGACGCAGATCGAAGGATAATGTCCTTCCGAGTCGTTTGGTAGGTCCAGATACAAAATCGGTGAAGAATTGGATAAATTATGAGCGTTCAAAGTCGTCGTCCAAATGTAAGCAAAGGCTGGAAAAATGGAAGCAAAGGTTGCTGGCCAATCGAAAACTTTGGCACATTTGTTCGGATTTCAAAATCGTTTGCTGCAGATCGAAGGATATAGGAATCCTGATTCCGAAAAGGCAATCCATTCCAAGATCGGTACAATGACAAAGATACGAGCGTTTAAAGTCGTCGGCCAAATGTAAACAAAGGCTGCTGGCCACCACGTGGGTAGGGATTTCAAAATCGAATATTGTGGCCATTTCGCAGCCGCAACCATTTCGGAATCAGCATTCAATGCTGGAATTTCCTATAGGGAATGTCCTTCCGAGTAGTTTGGTAGGTGCAGATCCAAAATCGGTTCAGGAATAGCCGAGAAATTCGCTTTTTAAAATCGGCCAACCGAATTCTGGATCTCGTCCCATTGGTTGGGATCAGCTCGATCCCCATGTGGTTGTTGTTGCCTTTCCCAGTAATCCCCGTTATGCGATATGAGTGGGATATATCGATAACTCCCTCTCCCCCATGGAGTGTAAATGGGGAAGCCCTTCCTGTAAGTATGAAAAGGAGGGGAGGCGGCGGCCATCATTAACATTAGCATATTTGTCCCCCTTGCTCTACCGCCTGGTCCCCACTCTTATACTAGAGATGGTACTTTCAAAATTTCTGACTTTGGCCCCTGTGACGTCACTGCGCCGCCTGCTGATCGTTCCTGTTCGCTTAGTACTTCAGTTTTTGGCACAAGCGAAATCCAAGAAATTTGGCCGCAACGGGTTTGCGTTTTCGTGTGGCATTTCGTGGGGCGCTGCTTTTGCCGTCCTGCCAGGTTGGATTTCGATGGATGTTTTACTTCTTTTAAGGACACGACGTCCACGTTTGCGTGGTTGGATCTTTTCTATGAATCCACGTGAAGGATCGGTTCATGACATTGTTAGCTGCTTAGAAGCCGTAACAAAATGCGAGGGAATTCTATTTTGGCCAAGTTAACCCCATGATGAACCTGAAAATATTCCTTCCCAAACAAAACACAGTATTTACATTCTTTTCCATTTATTTTTCAGATTCCACAAACGATTCAGTACACTGGATGGACTACATCTACTATAACTAATCTGGACTAATCTATAACAGCGTCTGGAGCAGTACCTGCAGCACCTTAAGGATCACGTGGAGAAGCATCTGGAGCAGCACCTGTTACAGCATCTGGAAGACAACTTGGAGGAGCACTTGGAGCAGTATTTGGTGGGGAGCACCTAGTGGACAAACTGATGGAGTACCAGGAGAATCATCTGGTGGTGCACACGGCAAATAATACTCGCTGGATGATGTTCCTGAATCTGATCCTGCTCCAGCCAAGAACGCCCCAATCTTTTTCTGCTTCTGCTTTTGGGGAATTATATTCCCCAGGACTGCGGCAAAGGATATCAACTGCCACAGGTCGATAGCAAAAAGCCAAAGATCCTCCAGGATTCAAACGATGTGCTGACGCCTTTCACCTGAAAAATAGAACAAATGTTGGTGCTTTGAAAGAGCATATCTTTGTCATTTCTGAACCGATCTTGGAATGGATTGCCTTTTCGGAATCAGGATTCCAATATCCTTCGATCTGCAGCAAAAGAATTTGATATCCAAACAACCGTGCCAAAATTTTGGGTCGGCCAGCAACCTTTGTTTACAATTTTTCCAGCCTTTGTTTACATTTGGACGACGACTTTGAAAGCTCATAATTTGGCCAATTCTTCACCGAATTTGGATCTGCACCTACCAAACGACTCGGAAGGACATTCCTCGTCGATCTGCGTCCTCAGTTAAAAAAAAGTTGGGGACTCGATTTTTGCTACATTTTGTGATGTTACCCCTTTCCTAAATTGCGAAAACCGAGAATTTACTTTTTGTTCGGCTTTTGAAAACTGTAGACGCAGTTCGAAGGATAATTGAATGCTGATTCCGAAATGGTATTCCGTTCCCGAATCGGCTGCGAAACGACTCGGAAGGACATTATCCTTCGATCTGCGTCCACAGTTAAAAAAGTTAAAAAGGTCAGCAACCTTTGTTTACATTTTTCCAGCCTTTGTTTGCATTTGGACGACGACTTTGAATGCTCATAATTTGGCCATTCCTGAACCGATTTTGGATCTGCACCTACCAAACGACTCGGAAGGACATAATCCTTCGATCTGCGTCCACAGTTAAAAAAGTTAAAAAGGCCAGCAACCTTTGTTTACATTTTTCCAGCCTTTGCTTACATTTGGCCGACGGCTTGGAACGCTCATAATTTGGCCATTCCTGAACTGATTTTGGATCTGCACCTACCAAACGACTCGGAAGGACATTATCCTTCGATCTGCGTCCACAGTTAAAAAAGTTAAATAGGCCAGCAACCTTTGTTTACATTTTTAAAGCCTTTGTTTACATTTGGCAGCGACTTTAAACGCTCATAATTTGGCTATTCCTGAACCGATTTTGCATCTGCACCTACCAAACGACTCGGAAGGCCATTATCCTTCGATCTGCGTCCCCAGCTAAAAAAAAGTTGGAACTCGATTTTTGAAAAAATTGTAAGGGCCCAAATCGGCTGCGAAATGGCCGAATTATTAGCAAAGGAGTGTGGAAAAAATCAAGAAAATAAAAACAAAAATAACAGAAAAAAGTTTTGGCCAAAATCCCACATTTTGTGCAACTTTAAAATCGAACCATTTGGCCACTTCGCAACCGATCGCAAAAAGGAATACCATTCCTTAATCAGGACCTAAATAAGCTTCGATCTGCGTCCAGGGTTTTCAAAAACAGAAAAAAAAGTTGGAACTCGATTTTTGAAAAAATTGTAAGGGGTACCATCACAAAAATTTGCAAAAATCGAAGACAAACTTTTTTTTCGACTTTCGAAAACTTTAGATGCAGATTTAAGCTGGGCAAAGTCCTGATTCCAAAAAGGTATTCCGTTCCCAAATCGGCTGCGAAATGGCCGAATTATTAGCAAAGGAGTGTGGAAAAAATCAAGAAAATAAAAACAAAAATAACAGAAAAAAGTTTTGGCCAAAATCCTACATTTTTTGCAACTTTAAAATCGAACCATTTGGCCACTTCGCAACCGATCGCAAAAAGGAATACCATTCCTTAATCAGGACCTAAATAAGCTTCGATCTGCGTCCAGGGTTTTCAAAAACAGAAAAAAAAGTTGGAACTCGATTTTTGAAAAAATTGTAAGGGGTACCATCACAAAAATTTGCAAAAATCGAAGACAAACTTTTTTTTCGACTTTCGAAAACTTTAGATGCAGATTTAAGCTGGGCAAAGTCCTGATTCCAAAAAGGTATTCCGTTCCCAAATCGGCTGCGAAATGGCCGAATTATTAGCAAAGGAGTGTGGAAAAAATCAAGAAAATAAAAACAAAAATAACAGAAAAAAGTTTTGGCCAAAATCCTACATTTTTTGCAACTTTAAAATCGAACCATTTGGCCACTTCGCAACCGATCGCAAAAAGGAATACCATTCCTTAATCAGGACCTAAATAAGCTTCGATCTGCGTCCAGGGTTTTCAAAAACAGAAAAAAAGTTGGAACTCGATTTTTGAAAAAATTGTAAGGGGTACCATCACAAAAATTTGCAAAAATCGAAGACAAACTTTTTTTCGACTTTCGAAAACTTTAGATGCAGATTTAAGCTGGGCAAAGTCCTGATTTCAAAATGGTATTCCGTTCCCAAATCGGCTGCGAAATGGCCGAAATATTAGCAAAGGAATGTGGAAAAAATCAAGAAAATAAAAACAAAAATAACAGAAAAAGTTTTGGCCAAAATCCCACATTTTGTGCAACTTTAAAATCGAACCATTTGGCCACTTCGCAACCGATCGCAAAAAGGAATACCATTCCTTAATCAGGACCTAAATAAGCTTCGATCTGCGTCCTGGGTTTTCAAAAACAGAAAAAAAAGTTGGAACTCGATTTTTGAAAAAATTGTAAGGGGTACCATCACAAAAATTTGCAAAAATCGAAGACAAACTTTTTTTTCGACTTTCGAAAACTTTAGATGCAGATTTAAGCAGGGCAAAGTCCTGATTCCAAAAAGGTATTCCGTTCCCAAATCGGCCGCGAAATGGCCGAGACACATCAAAAAGAGTTACGGAAATTACAGATTCCGGCAAAAGGCCAATACCAATTTTGGTAACTTCAATCAATGAGGTTTAAATGGGTTAAGCGCATATCTTGGCCATTTCGCAACCGATGGCCACCTAAGTTAGACCCACGTGGCACCTAAAAATGTTTCCCCTTAAATAAAACACACAGTTTAAATATTTGTATTTATTCTTTCAAACAGTTTACAAAGTTTTATTGTTTTTGCATCTGCTTGATAGACCTGCAGCATCCTCCAGCATCCTCCAGCATCCACCAGCATCCACCAGCATTCACCAGCCTCAAGACTCCAGGATGATCGTCCTTTGATGATGCGGACAAATATAAGATCCTGAAAGAGAAGTTCATGGGAAGGTTAGTAACTTTTTAAAGAAAACAAAATATTGTTTCAAGCTCACCATAGTTTCCAATTCACAGGTGACTGGGATTGAACCAAATGCAGCTCATCGACTCAAGAGGATCGCCACACGATAATCTCTTACAACCAGGAGAGGATCTTTAGCTTTCCGTTGTCCTGGAACATGCTCCTGGAACAGGGACCATCGGGTCAGCAGCCGTGCATTCCACCGAGTATCCTTTGCTCCTTTTTCCGATTAGTTGAAGTTGCTGTAGTCCAGCTTTTCATTTGTGATATCTGAAAAATAATATAAAATAAATATGTGAAAGCATAAACATTGTGTTTTGATTGGGAAGGTGGGAGTAATTGGCGGCGACGCAGTGGCTCCACATGTCGCAGCGAAGGAGGCCCATGTCTCGCAGGCATTCGCTGTTTTATAAAGCCCTGGCCGACGAAAACACGTTCAACCAGCAACATCCTGCTCGGGATGCTTGTCCAGGTGATCTTCCAGGTCCTGCTCTAGGTGCTCCTCCAGTTGCTCCTTGAGATCCCCCACCAGATGCTCTCCTAGCAGTTTCTCCAGATGCTTCACCAAATCCTTCTCTAGGTGTTGCTCCAGATGCTGCTGCAGGTGATCTTCCAGATGCTGCAGGTACTGTTCCTGATCCTGATCTTCATAAGTGTCCTTAAAAGAAGTAAAACATCCATCGAAATCCAACCTGGCAGGACGGCAAAAGCAGCGCCCCACGAAATGCCACACGAAAACGCAAACCCGTTGCGGCCAAATTTCTTGGATTTCGCTTGTGCCAAAAACTGAAGTACTAAGCGAACAGGAACGATCAGCAGGCGGCGCAGTGACGTCACAGGGGCCAAAGTCAGAAATTTTGAAAGTACCATCTCTAGTATAAGAGTGGGGACCAGGCGGTAGAGCAAGGGGGACAAATATGCTAATGTTAATGATGGCCGCCGCCTCCCCTCCTTTTCATACTTACAGGAAGGGCTTCCCCATTTACACTCCATGGGGGAGAGGGAGTTATCGATATATCCCACTCATATCGCATAACGGGGATTACTGGGAAAGGCAACAACAACCACATGGGGATCGAGCTGATCCCAACCAATGGGACGAAATCCAGAATTCGGTTGGCCGATTTTAAAAAGCGAATTTCTCGGCTATTCCTGAACCGATTTTGGATCTGCACCTACCAAACTACTCGGAAGGACATTCCCTATAGGACATTCCAGCATTAAATGCTGATTCCGAAATGGTTGCGGCTGCGAAAGGGCCATAATATTCGATTTTGATATCCCTACCCACGTGGTGGCTAGCAGCCTTTGTTTACATTTAGACGACGACTTTGAACGCTAATAATTTGGTCAGTTCTTCACCGATTTTGGATCTGCACCTACCAAACTACTCGGAAGGACATTGTCCTTCGATCTGCGCCCACAGTTAAAAAAGTTAAAAAGGCCAGCAACCTTTGTTTACATTTTTCCAGCCTTTGTTTACATTTGGACGACGACTTTAAAAGCTTATAATTTTGCCATTCCTTAACCGATTTTAAAAAGGATGGTACCAAACAACTCGAAAGGACGTGCCCAAAGCTTAGGCTGTCGAAGAGAACAGATCCTTCTAATCCTATCGCTGGACAACTCACTGCTTTCATGGGGAGGTGAAGGAATGATAAAACCATATGATCACAATGGGGTTCAGCAAATAAATGGCGTATGTGAAGCGACGTGTTGGCCGATTAGGTTTGGGTGGCCTTCAGAATATGGCGCTACCTTCAATGATTGATTAAACTCGTTGGCCAGGCCATGTGTGTACTTTAAAGGAATATTTCGTTTATTTATCGAATACATTGAAATGCATACACGAGTTGCTTTCCTCAAACATTTTGTTCGTTTTTTTTGTATTTTTTTAGGTTTGTTTTATCATTATATTACCTTGTATTTGTTTAAATAAATAAGATACATACGTTTAATCATAATAGCAGTATTTATCGTGCAAAATTGATAAGCATAATAATAATTGATTACGTTTTGCTCGTTTCTTGCAAGTTTTTGTAGCTTTTGGGTTTTTTCCGTTTTTCTTCTCTTTACGAAATAAATTTAAATATATGAAAAAAAATATATATATATTTCTTGCGTCCTCTTAATCTTTTTTTTGTATAATTTGTCGGTTTTGCAATTATTTTAATTAGCTGCTCTTGCTTACGTGTGTCTGTGTGTTTGTGTGTGTCTGTGTGTGGGAGAAGGAGGGTTTGGTGGTGGCAGGGTATGTGTGTGTGTAGGAGAGTGTCCTTTACCATTATTTTACTTTTTCTTTAAAGTAAAAAACGATCTGCGCTTTGGTTCGTCCTTTTGTGAGGTGGCGGGCAGAGTCTGGGACCTGCTGGCGGCCACCGCTGCCGAATCGCTCTGGGCCTTCAGGCTGGACACCCACTGGGACATCTCGGGGTCATCGTGGGCCTGCAGTAAGAACTCTGCGCCATTAGCGAGCCTGCAAGAGGAGGAGGGAGTAGTTAAAATAAGCATTCCCAAGGATTAAAGGAGGCACTCACTTGACTCGCAGCACATGCTTCTTCTTGGTGTAGTCACTGGCAATTTCGATGGCAGCTCCCTGCAGATCGTAGCTGGGCTCTCCGCGGAAGGTCAATTCAGGATTACTTTTGTAACCCTTCTGATCCTTGAAGAACGAAATCCGTCCACCCCGGGCGGCCATGTAAACCTGCAAGAGCACAACGCAAAAAGTTATGTCTGCCGGGAATGTATATGAACATTTTTGACTCACCTTATCCCAGGATCTGTTGGAGGCCTTCTTGGTGGTCGAGTCCCATTCGTGCTTCCGTGTCACATAGCCCTCCTGTCCTTCGCCAGCAGATGGTGTGGCTCCTCGTTCTGGGAACACACAAGGGTTATTATTAGACTAATCATTCTATCAACTCCACACATATTATAAACACGAGAACGTCAAAAGAAGAAAATATGATGCCTGGAACCAGTATCTGCTCTCAGCTAGAGCCAACTATTTATACCTGTTTGGACCTCGACAACTCGTTCAAACTCGACGGCCGTGTCTTTTGTGGCTTCACGGTTTATGTGGTTAGTTAGTTAGTCCGATTAATTTTAGTAGGCATGAGTGAATGACACAGAACAGTTAAATAAATTAATTCTTCTAAATTTTTTAATTTTTGTTAGGGAGTTGCGGGGGATCTTAGATTTACTGGTACTTGGTATTGAACTGATACTAACGATAATATAGGGATTCAGAACCGCAGCGACCACAACGAGAAGATAGGACTTTGCTTACCGGAATCGTCGTGCGAAGCTCCAACATCCACGTCGTCGCGTCGCTCAGCATCTCGCTTCGCCTGTTCCGCCGCCTCCGAGACGGCCTTGGCCTCTTGCTCCTCCTTGATCCTCTGTCGTTCGGCCTCCTCCGCAAGCTCCTGTCGCCTCTTCATTTCCTTAAGCTCAAACTGCACGAAAGGGAAAACAATGCTCAGCATGGCTCAAGGAAGCAATTAAAATATACTCACTGTTGTCAAACGCTCAAGAGCACTGAAACGCTCCTCCTGTGCGGCGGCGGACTTCTCGAAGGCTTCATGCTTCTTTATTAGGTTCTCCACCTCGTCGATGGTGTGGCCAAGCTCCGATGAGAGAAGGTAGGGCTCCTGGGCGATCAGCCAGGCCTCGGCTACGGCAGCGTCCCGAGCGAATTGGTAGACCTCCAAAACTAAACGTAACACGAATGGAAACCAATGTCAGTAAAAGGAGTGGACCGATAGCTAAAGGCAATGAGATACTCACTCAGCTGAAGATTCTCCCAGCGCTCTTCCCAGCGACGGAGCAGGGCGTTCCGGCTGTTGCTTAACTGCAGGAGGCGGTCCTTAATATCAGCAGAGGCGTAGTGGTTGCGGGTGAGCAGCTCCTTGCCCAGGGAGATGCATGCCCCAAAGTTGTCCTCTCGGGTGTCGATCTCAGCCTTCAGGCTCTGGTGGTTGTTCATAAGCAACTCCACTCCGGAGACGTCACGCGGCTTCTCGGAGGTGTTCATTTGACGGACAAGGTCCTCCATCCAGATCATCAGGATGCGCACCATGTTGAAGAAGCGGAAGAGGTCGCCTGTATCGGCCAGCTTCTGTTTGCGAGCGTCGCACATCGCCTGCAGGTTCTCCCAGGCATGCAGGACCTCCTTCTCGCGGTTGGTGATCTCCTTAGCCTTATCTCCGGCGTAGGCGTCCTGCAGCTTGGCGGACTCCTCCTGGATCTGCTGCACCTGGGAGTAGAGTGTGGTCAGGTCCTGCAGGAAGTTGTAGTGCTTGCGCTGCAAGGTAGAAACAGAGCCGGCGTCGCGACCCAGCTCGTCGGAGACTCCGTGCTGCTTCTCTAGAATGCGGCCCAGCACATCCTTGCAGTCGTGGAAGAACTTGTGCAGCTCCCGCGAGGCGGCCAGCATTTGGGTGCGCGTCTCGATCAGCTCGAGAAGGTCCTGCCACGATTCGTTCAGGTTGTCCTTCCACTCGGCGATTGTGGCAGAGTCAGAATGTCCGGCCTGGATAAGGTTGTCGGCTATTCCGTTGACCTTGGCCACGCGCTCGCCGCCAACAGCCTCTGTGTCGCGGGCGAACTCGTTGAAGCGTTCCGACAGGAGGGTGACGTGGTCGAAATCCTGTCCCAGCTCCTGGGAGCCGGCCACTACCTCGCGGTCTGTGATCCACTGCTCCAGATCGTCCACCTCCCGGCTGAGCATGAACAGCTGAAGGGCCTCGTTGAGGCGAGCCCGTCGCTCACCAGCCAGATCTTTGAGGCCAGCGTATAGCTTATCCAATTGCGACTGTTTGACGGCCACCGCGTCGCCGGAAGAGATGTCGTCTCCGTTGAATTGGCGCGCCACCTCGCCCAGCTGGCGGATGGTGTTTGCGTAGTCCTCCACAGACTGCTCCAAGTTTTCGTGCTTCTTCATCAAGTTTTGAGCACTGATCTCGTCCTTGCCGCGGTCCTCGACCATCATGTACAGCTCCAGCTCGCTCATCCAGGACTCAGCCTCCTGGGCATCGAAGAAGTACTGCTGCACCTTCTCCGACTCCAACAGGTGCTTGCGCCTGTTCTCGATGGCGTCCTTCAGCTCCTGCCACTTCTGTGTTAGATCGCTGATCAGGGTCTCGAACTTCTTGGCGTCCTCGTGGCCCTCGTCGATCAGCTTGCGTCCGTTGTTGCAGATGGCGTTGATGCGCGGCTCGTGGTTATCGATTTCCGTGGCCAGCGACTGGTTCTTCTTCTTAAGGACGTGAACGTTAAAGAGGGAGTTGCCGTAGTCGGAGGAATTAGCCACTGGCAGCTTCTCGTCGATCCAGAGCTTCTCGTCTTCGACATCGCGGCAGAACTGGAAGGCCTCCTTCTTTTTCTCGAGCGCCTTCTGGCGCTCCAGCAGCGGAGCCTTGATTTTCTCGAAGCGCTCCAACACGGCGGTCTTCTTTACCACAATCGGCTCGATCTTTTCCTCAGGCACCGTCTTCTGCAGGTATTCCGTCTGCTTGTCGATCTCCTCCACCTGACGTGCCTTTACCGCCATCTGAGTCTGGATGACCTGTTGCTTCTGCATCAGAATGTTGACCGAGGTCAAGTCGTTGGCCGTGTCTCCGCTGACTATCTGCTTCTCCAGGTCGGTTATGTAGGAGTCAATGTCGTCGCAGGTCTGCTGGACCAGCACTTCGCGATTGGCGTCGAACAGCATGGCCCCCTTCTCCTTGGTGTGCACCTCCAGGTCGTCAAACTGCTTGGCCAGCTCCTTCAACTTGGGCTCGATCACGTCCTTGAACTCGGGCTTCTCCTTGGACAGCTCCTGGGCTGACTTCTCGGCCTCGTACAGGCGCTCCTTGTTGGCGGCTATCTCAGCCTCGAACGCCTGGTGGCGCGTCCACTTCGAATGAATAGTCTTGGCGCTTCTGTAGGACTCGTCCTGGGACGTGGCGTACTTCTCCTGCACCCATTCAGCCAGCTCCTCCAAGTCCTGCAGAAACTCGTGAAGCTTCACCTGGTTCTTCAGCTTCTCGTGCTGCTCCAGAGCCCTCTGGCGGTTGTCGTCTCGCCTGCCGGTGATGTTCTCAGCCCTTTTGCCGATCTTATCGGAGTCAAAGTGGTCCTTCTCCACAAGGGTGTCCGCCACCTGCAGCAGCGTGTTAATCTTGTCATCGTTGGCCTCCATGGTAGTGAGGAACGCCTCGTGGCGCTTCAGTTGGTTCTCGGCCTGCTCCAGGTTGACCGGGGTGTCATCCTTGCTAAGGAAGTGCTCCTGTTGGCTGAGAAGCACCTCCGTCTGGCGGGCGTCGCGGTTGAAGAGCTGCTGGTCTAGGCTCTGCGAGAGCAGCACCTGCCTATTCTCCCACATCTGGTGCAGCTCCTCCCAGCCGTCCTTCAGGGCGTTTAAGCGCTCCCGGAGGAACATGTATTGCGGATCGTCGGAGGTGTTGCCCTCGGAAGTTAGGCGCTCGCCGTACTCCATCATGTTCTTGTAGTCCTCCGTGTAGTTGTCGATCTCCTCGCGAATGGACTGATGCTGGTTGAGCAGCTTCTCAGCCTCCGGCAGCGAAGTGGGGGTGTCCTCCGAGGCCACGTCTGTCTGGGTCTTTGTCAGCCAGGTCTGGAAGTGGTCCAGGTCGCGCAGGAAGCGGTGCAGGTCGCCGGCCTCCTCCAGCTTCGAGTCGCGCTCCTTGAGCATCTGGGTGAGCTGCTCCCAGATCAGTTCGATCTGGGCAATGCGCTCGCGGATTAGCTGCGCTTCCTCCGGGTGCTCATCCTCGATGCTGTTCGCCTCTCGCTCCAGGCTGGACAGTTTGGCCTGGATGGCGGCCAGGTCGCGGTCCATGCCGCTGAGACGGCGCTGCAGAGTCATCACTCCGGTCAGGTCCATCTCCAGGCTGTCAGTCTCCGTCAGGATGCGCTTTTTGTCTTCGATCCAAGAGATAGTTTCACGGCACTCGATGTAGAAGGTCTGGACGCCGTGGGCGGATTTCAGGTCGTCCATCTTGGCCTCGGCCTTCTCGCGCAGCGCCGACCACTCCTGGTTGAGATGGTTCTGCCGCTCAAGAATCTCGTCCGAGTTGGGGTGCTCGACATGAAGCAACTGCCTGGCGAGCTGGTTGACGACGGCCACCCTTGAGGCATTGGCGTTCATTTCCTTGTCGAAGCCCTCAAAGCGGTGCTTCATTATTTCAACGTCCTCGATGTCCTTGCCCGGGGTCATCGTGTCCAGCATCTTGGTCTTCTCCTTGATCCATTGCTCAACACCGTCGGCCTCGGACATAAGCTTGTAGAGACTGAGGGCATCCAAAAGGCGCTGCTTTCGGAGCTTGGCCAGCTCGGTGAGTTCCTTGTACCGGCTGTCGATGGCATCTAGCCGCTTGTCCACGTTGGCCTTCTCGACCTCGTTCAGTTTCAGGTTCTCGGCCTGCTTGTGCAGGGCGTCGATTACCTCGGCGTAGTTCTTCAGCTCGTCGGCCACGTCCTTGTGCTTCTTCAGCAGAGACTGGACATTGGCCTCGTCCCGGCCGACGTCCTCGCTGGAAACAATGCGCAGAGTGTCTAGCATCCAGTTATCCACGTCGTCGGCGTCGGCAAACAGCTGGAAGTACTCCACTGCGTTCTCGAGACGCTGGCGCCGGTACTTTGTGAGGTCCAGGAGGTGGTCCCACTTGGACAGGATCTCCTTCAAGCGGTCCTTGATGCGATCGGCTCCAAAGTGACCCTCCGTAATCAGCTCGGCGCCCACCTTTGCCACGTTCTGGAGTTGGGGGTCGTGCGAAGTGATCTCTGACTCCAGGGCCTTATGCTTGCTTAGCAGCAGGTTGACGGTGGTCAGGTCGTGGCCGATCTCGTCGGTGGACACGATCTGCTCCTTCTCCTTGATCCAGTTCTCCTCATCGGCGGTGTCCCAGTAGAACTGCCACAGCTTGCGGCTCTCCTCCAAGCGGCTCCTACGCTCCACAGCCAGACGGACCAGTTCCGCGTAGGCATCTTCAAGCTGCTGGACGCGGGAGACGATGATCTCGGGGTCACAAGGTTTGTAGGACTCGGGGTCGTCGCTGAGGAACTTCTGTGAGTTCTGCACCACCACCTTGACCCGCTCGCCCAAAATGTTGATGTCCGCCTCGACCAGGGAGTGCTTCTGCAGCAGATCCTCCACGCCCATCAGGTGCTTGCCGTAGTCGTCGGTCATAAGCAGCTGTTTGATTTCCTCCATGTTGTCGAGAATGTAGAGCATCTCCTGGAAGTTTTGCTGCAGCTGTAGCGAGATCTCGAGGCGCATGCGTCGAGCGCGAAGCAATTCCAGAAGGTACGTCCACAGGCGCATCACGTTGTCCTTGCGCAAAAGTATCCTTTTCACGTCATGGTATCGCTCGGACTCCAGCTCATCGCACACGGCCACCACAGCCTGGACGCGCTCTTCGTAGGCGAAGATGTCGGTCTCGATCGCCTCGTGCTTCTTGGCAGCAGCCTCCACAGCAGCCAGGTCGAATCCGAAGTTGTCCTGACTGACTAGGCGCTGGTTCTCGGACAGCCAAGTTTCCCTCATGGAAGCCTTGCGGTCAAACCGGGCAGCCAGCTGCTCTAGCTTCTCCTGCCGAATCAGCTCCTCGCGCAGCGCCAGCTCGCGCTCGTGCTCCGCCTTCTCCAGGCGCTCCCAGGCCTTGTTGATGTCCGAGATCATCTTGCCTTCTTTGGGAGTGTAGGGCTTCTGGTTGTTGGCCCGCATCTTCGACTGCAGGGTGAAGAGCAGTACCTCGAGATTACCCTTCTCCACGAACTTCGGCGGCTTCTCGATAGTCCTGTAGTTGGAGAATTGGGCCAGTTGGCCCTGGACTCCGGACAGGGAGTTCTCGAACTCGCGCTCACCCAACGACTGGATGGTGGTCTCAATCCACTTGAGGAGGTCGCTAGTGAAGTGCTCATAGTCCTGGATCATCTTGTCGTTCTCCATAGCGATGCCCACCACCTTACCGATCCTTTTGCCCTGGACCGTCTCCTGCTTAAGCTTGCTGAAGTAATGGTAGTAGGTGACCACGTAGGTGATGATCGACTTCTCGTCGGGGTGCTCTACGAAAACGTCCTCGGCGTCGAGGAGCTTGGCCAGGCCCAGCTTGTCCTCGGCCACGTCGAAGGCGTTGTTCAGGTTGTGAATGGCGTTGGTCTTCGACAGCTTCTCGAACTGGACCAGGTCCGGACGGTGTTTGTGGATAATGGCGTTAAAGGCCAGGCCGTCGCGCCACGAGGTGGTGAAGTTGCGCACGTTGACGTTGTGGTAGCCGGCGGTCTTCATCTGGCACCACAGCAGCAGGGCGTCCTTGGCCGACTTAGTCTCCTTGTTGTCAACCTCCTCGATGGTGATGTCCTGGATCTGGAAGCGCAGGATGATGGTCCAAATCAGGCCCAGGTTGAGGGAAGCATTGCCATCGACTATGTCGTGGGAGCCGATATTCTCCAGGTGGACGCGCTGCTCACGCAGAAACTGCAAAGCCTTGTCCACGTTCTCCAGGCAGTGGATCCTCATCTTGCCCTTCGTGGGTTTGGGCAGCCTCTCGCCGGAAAGCACCTCCAACAGCTTGATCAGGTGCTTGCCATCCCGCATGTCCACATAGAGGTCAGCGATCCGGCAGTTGACGCGGCACAGGTGCGAGTTCACCCATTTGGTGAAGGTCTTTTTCTGGACACTCTCGCGCTCCTCGGCCAGGGCCTTAATCCGGGAGCGCTCGAAGAGACGGGAGCTGGAGTTGCCGCCGTCGTACTCGTACTCATCGATGTACTCGTTTCCGGGACCCTGGCTAGGATCCCAGCGAACAATCGATATGTCCGTCGTCATGGTTTGGTTCTAGTTGTAGCGTCTACAGTTTCCACAGTGGTTTCGTTTGCTTGTGTGGTTAAACAAGTATATAGTAAGAGGTATCTATATTCGTTTCTTTTGGGAGCTCGCCTCTCCGCCTCGTTCGCTCGATTCTTCGTTAGGGGTCGTTTAGTTTCTTGTTATTGTTTTTGATCAGTGTATCGAGTCCAAACCGAATGTGTTGCCTTTAGAAGATACTCACTGGAAAGCGGTGGGAAAATGGAAAATAGGTTAGATAATTAGGCCAGTGATTCATTTGCGATTCGGCACCGGTGACGCCATCCCCGTCACCACTGGCATGTCCCCAGTTCCGATGGCAGTTGTGGCTTACTTAAAACGATTACATTCACGCCCAAACTGCCACTAAAACAAAGCGAATCCGACAGGGGGAGGTTGTTCTGCTTCCCCAGAGCGGCAGCCCCGTGAAATTGCAGGAAATTCAATTCACAAAAACCATCGAAATTTTAGACATAAACAACAACAACCAGGCGCATAGTCTACGGAGCCGACACTGGCGTGGAAACGACTGTACATAGCAAGTGTTTAATGACCAACATCATTTGTATTATTCTTTAATTGATGAAGGCAATAAGTCATTCGTTCAATACGAAGTACGTCAGGTTGAGAGCTAAGAAGGAACTCTATTCCTTTGAAGTGTTTACTGTATTTTTTAATATTGAAAATTGAAAGAGAGTTGCAAACTGCAAACTACAACTTTGGTAACCTATTTTTATGAACGCACCAGAACAAAACATATCGACAAGCGGGCTGGGCCTAGTTTTCATTTGTATGTGACCGCTGTTTATTTGCTTGCTTTTGCACTCTCTCGCATCCACATCCCCATCTACTATACATGTACTAAGTGAAGTGCTCGTCACTTTTATCGACTTAGCGGACGATTTGAATTTATGACCTATTCACACGACGACCCTCGAGTCTCGAATCTCGGATCCGCGGGTTCGCACTCAAATTCACACTAGCCACAGTTTTCCACACCTTTCGCAGGCGAGCTCTTGGGCTGGGACGCGATCGAGCCGAGTAAGGGGTACGATGCGTGTCATTTTTTCCGCCGGCTTTGACTTTCACATTTGAATTTTGTTGGCCAGCGACGCACTTTTCAGTTTTTACGCCGCTGCAGGAGCGCAAACCTAGGTCATGCGGAGGAGCGACGCTTTGTGTATAAGTGTGTTTGTGTGCCAACGTCCTTTGACCTCTATTCCGCATTCACACGAGGTCATTCCCTTACATTTCCTTCTTCCTTCTGGGCAGGCACACCCAGGCTCCTACTCCGGACTTCGAATTTAAGTGGAATTGGCAGCAAAGGCAGCACCTTTGAGAAAAAGCAATGATGGGTCACCACCTGCTCTTCGCTCTGTACGCAATTAGGCTGCTGATAATCTCAAGCTCTGCCAGCGCCGCTGATTTTGTTCGAACTAATTCCAGCGGCAACAATAGCCGCCCGATGTGGTGATTGTTAAAACAAACAAGAACCAAATTAACACACACGAACGCACAGGCAAAGCTGGAGATGGAGGCGGGGAGAGCAGCTTCTATATATTACGTAATATTTTTTATTAATATGAAAATAAAGCTTAACATTGGCTGCCTGGCTGCCGTGAGGGAGAGCAAGAGCGGGCAAAAACAAAAGCAGACACGCACAATTGAAGCTAGCAGAGCAGAGTATCTTTTGGTGGCGGCACAGAGTAACCGAGTATCTGAGAGCCCGAGTATCTGAGTATCTGAAGGTGGTGCAGTCGCTGAGAGCGAAGAACTCGGATGGGGTGGGGATGTCAGAGTGGGACTGAGAGACAGGGTTGCTTTTCGAGTCGAACTGCATAACTCTGGCTCTCTGTTGTGGAAGATACAAGAAGGGAAAAGCAAATTCTGAATTCCAATTTTCGCCTGGCACACTTTTTCGACGGGCGATCTTCGCGCTGGGAAAGGCGAGTGGAAAAGTATGTTGTGCGATGAAATCATAGTTCGTGTGGGCCAGACCAGAGAGGCGTCAGCTCGGGCTTGTTCAGAGAGAGCAGAGCGTGCGGGGCGTGAAGTCACGTATGTGTTGTGGTTTTAGTTTTAGTTGTAGTTGCGGTTGGGCAATTGAGAGTTCAATTAAGCAGGCCAAGAGTTCAAGTTGGAGACTTGGAAACTTACTGCCAGCCAGGGGAGGGGCACCAGGGCAGCTGCTTGAGCCGATCCCCTTTTGGCAGTCTTGTCAGCAGTTAATTATCTGACCCACCACCACCAAAGTCAAACATTGAAAGCTTAATTTGTTTTTGGCTGTTCCTACTTTTGGGAAAACCTGTTTTCATTTTCGATCCAAATTTGTGCGTTCATCACTCTTGAATTGTCGGAGTGTGGTCCAGTGAGTAGCGTAGTGTACTTGTCATAAACAATAGGATCCACTAAACATACAGACATAACAAACACCATCAAGGTGCACTTGTGCGGCGGGAATGGAACTGGAACTGAGACAGCGGCTGAAGATTTTCACCCTGCACTGCAGCATTGTTGGACAACTGGTGCTTTTCTTTTTCACTCTCATCCACATCCCCTTCGCATGAAAACTTCAACTCGTGACCTCTCCAAGGGGCTGGGGAGGCCAGGGTGGTCAGGGGGAGTGTTTCCTATTTTTACATGGCGTGTGTGAGTGCGGCTCTGTGGTGTTTGTGTGCCAGCCAGCAAGCACGTAACTGTATTTCAGCCAAATGCATACGATGATGGGTGTATCTATGAGGAAGAGAGTGCCGCCCGCACAACCGCCCTACCGCCCGCCGCCATAAACACACACACACACTTAGGTTGGACTGGCGCTGTGTGGGTAAATGTATATCTCCGATTAGGCGATTGCCGTCTTTTCCATTTCATTTTTATCACCAACCGAACTGACGCAAATGTTACTTAAGGCCTTCTTAGCTCGGACTAGGCGGTAGGGCGGTCGAGATAGAATAAAATCTCTGGGATGCACTTGTTTTGGTTTTCGCAGGTTGCTGCGCTTGCCTTTATTTTGCGGGGCGATTAACGTAAAAAAAAAATAATAAAAATAAAACAAATGCGGCGACACACACGTCCAATTCGATTGGGAGTAGCCGAGCCCCACCACAGCAACACCAACACAAACACACTACGCACTACGGGCTCTCACCGAAACCCGAATGATGTCATCAATGGCAGAGCCGCGGCAGAGGCGGAGGCAGCGACGGCGGCAAAATATGAAACATTGGGGCAATTTTAATCGATGATGTTTTCATTATCCGTATTAGCTACACACATATATGTATATCACTCCACTCATTCCCGAGAATGGTGTCCCCGAATCTGAGATACTTTTGCACTAGCATCCGCTCTTCTGCTGCTTCTTCTTTCCCCTCAAGTTTTTTTTAGTACAGCTCTATGGGCGTTGGTTGCCGATTTCACAAGCTTTTTTGCGCGAATCGTGGTTTTGCACATCGCACTTACCTACTGGATAATTTTGGTTCTCCGCTCGCCCCAATCGATTCATAAAACACAGGTAATTTCATAGATTTAGCACTTTAGTCGAAAGGCTTCGGTCTGGCGGATCAGCTTGCGAGAATGGAAAATGTGTATTCAAAACTAGGGATGGCGAAAATATTTACGTATATCGTTGCATCGGATATCGATTTCAGAAATCGGTAGAGTCATCGATTAGAACATAAATATTTCAAAGCTTGGCAACGCGAGCAAATACGTTCGATTACGATAAATACCAGCATATAAACTATTTAATAACGGTATATTTAAACTTTTATTACAATATTAAACAACTTTTCATTACTAACAATGAAAAGAATTGCAAAAATGTAGATAGTGATGCAGAATAGTGGTAGCCCAGATGGCAAATAAAGACTCCTTTTTTGGCTATACCTCATATTTATTAAGAATATATTTCGATAATAGTATATACGAACCAGCTTAACACTTAAAAACAAAAAAAAAGGAATTACAACTACTTTAGAAGAAAAAACCAAGAAAAAACCAATCTGAACTAAACTTTAAATTTGCTAAAAAGTTTAGTTCAAATTGGTTTTTTCTTCTAAAGACTCATTCCAGGATTGTCATCTAATATGAACTTTTGACATGAATCGAAGCAAAGTTCACGTTATTGAAATGTCAAATCGAAGGACAACTAGCCGGAATCTTACTATTGCTGCACAAATTTAGAAGAAAGAGGTCATATTGAAAATATTGAAACATATCACAAAAATATTACGAAGGCAATCTTTTTTTTTTCCTTTTTTGATTAAACCATTATGGAAAGAATCCCAAAAAGGGCGATGACATCTTATGAAGACAACCAGATGGTGGATCCGGCTGCCAAGAGACTACGCTCCTTCGACTGCGTAGAAGCAGAGCTTGCAGAGATCGAGAAAAAAATCAAACGACTGCAGAGGGAGTACCTGGAAATCGCGAAGCAGTGGGTCTTCTGTGAAAAAGTTGCACGGGAGGCATACAAGAGCTTCATGGGATCAAAAGAAGTCTAAAACTGGGTACATATGTAGTATTTTAAAATATAGACGGATTAATGCAATAAACAGTTGACTGCCATTCATCGTCCATTCAAAAAACGTTTTTTTTTTGAAGGTAGTCAGGTTGGTCAGATGTTTATATTTTTCGGGTCTGGTCTATGGTCATTTGAATTTTGCCCCACAAAAGCTGGGAGGTGTCAAGCTTTTGGATTCAAGATAGCCTCCGATAGTTATAGAGATGGACGATGTTACCGCAAGCCAGCTTGTGACCCAGCTGCTACCACCTCTATATTTTTATTAAAAAAAAGTTGTACACATAAAACGAAAAACACGGCTGAGCAGAGGGGAAACGGTCATTTTTAAATTGAGAGTGTAATCACGACGCACCTATTTTGGCTAGAGGAGAGCAGAGGAGCGCCAGTTGCAGTTGCAGTGGCCAGTGGCACAGTGGCAGACTAGTTTTAGCAACCACAATAACAACAATAATAACAATCAACTACGCACCGAAACCGACCCCTAAACCGACCGATCCGACCGATTAGGAGTCGCCCCACGCCACCCGCCACCTGCCCGCACTTTTGGCACATACACGACACCCACTCGGACACACATTAAACACACTTGCACGCGCTTCATAGACACACACCAGCTCGCCGAGTTATCATCCGACCGCATTTATCATCAGCCTCGCATCATTGTTTGCTTTTGTTGTCTACTCCGCTCCGAAGGAGCTAACAAAGAGGACGAACGAGGAGGAGGACGACAAAAGTGGGAGTCGTAGCGCTATCGGCAGAAGCCGCTCCAACCGCCCCAATCGAAAATCGCAGAAATCGAGGAGCATTTGGGAGCCAGGACTGCGCAGTGAAGCAGTACCCGTAGCTGCTCTATGGGTCAGAAGGCGAGCACGCCAGCCACCAGCGGCCAGCAGAGCCCACGCTCCCGGACCTTTTCCAGTAGCTCAACAGGAGCGGCGGAGCCGTCTGCCCCCAATGTGACCACCAGTCGCAGTGGCGGCGGTTCCACCAACACCTCCACTGGCGGCGATGCCGGTCAGGGGTTTAATCTGCTGCGCACGCTACCCGGACTCCAGGTGTACCACAATCAGAATTCTACATCTGCAGACCGCCAGAGAGCGCGTAGTCTTAGCTCCGTGCCAGACATCCAGCAACAGCAAGCTTCCCAGCAGCAAGGCTCGCTCACTTCCTCTGGCAGCAGTCCACACGCCCACACACACGCTGGTCACCCGGCACACCAGCATCTGCAGCCCCACCTGCAGCCGCATCCACATGCACATACCGCGGTATCGGTGACCGTGTCGGCTAGTGCTAACAGTAACTATGGATTCCCGGCTGCCGGCAACAACAACGGATCCGCCACACAGTCCTACATGCAGCAGCGGCGCACTCTGGGCGATTCAATACGGGTAAATTTTTTATTGCTGCTTATTCAGACATTTCCGAGGCTAACGACCCATTCTCTCTTTCCGCAGGACATAACCGGAAGTAACATCGCCGAGAGCATCGCCTTGGCCGCCTCTGCCACGTCCGGCAATGAGATCGGGCGTGTGTACACGGCCACATCGCTTCCATCGCACATTTGGTCCTTCAATGGTGAGTTTCGTTCTTTAACTAAACACTCAATTACCGGGTATAATTGCAGGTATCAAGTGCCCCGTGTGCAATAAGTTTGTGTTGCCGGACGACATTGAATGCCATTTAGTCATGTGCCTAACGAAACCACGACTCTCATATAACGGTACGCTGATGCGCATGGCCTGTTTGTTTAGTCTATTCCACTCCATTCCGTTTCATTTCAGAGGACGTATTGTCGGACGCCAAGGGTGAGTGCGTCATCTGCCTTGAAGACCTGAGTCCTGGCGACACCATCGCTCGGCTGCCATGTCTCTGCATCTACCATAAGGGGTGAGCTTGTGCTTCGGGAATATGTTCCCATCTGATATATGGAAGATCCTTTACTTTTTCTTCACATCGTGCAGATGCATCGACCGTTGGTTTGAGGTGAACCGCTCCTGCCCCGAGCATCCTGGAGATTAATTAGTACCCCGCTAGATGAGAAACAGCTTGTGCTTGGCATCTGGGGCAGTACTCCGGCTTTGGTATAATCGATTCTAATGCTACTTGCAAATTTTCGTACATTGCAATTTGTGTCTTTGTTCCAGATCCATGTTTGCCCGGCCCGTTGTTGCTGAGGACATCAGATTATAAAGAGTAATGACGAAAATATAAGCGCGATGGACAACGACAACGGATACAAACAAAGGTGACTGAGAGGCTAGGGTAGAGAATGGAACGTGTGATCGGGACTTCGATCATTTGACCTACCGACCGACTGCTAATGGAACCCAACCCCACACACAAATCAACGGAAAAGAATTCATTTACAATGTTAAACTGGCGAAATCAACCAACCCACAAAAACTACAGCAAGAGAAACGCAGGAAAACATAAAAACAGAAATCAGATGAGAAGGAAGGAGTGTTAAGCGAAGCAACCAACCAACCAACAAAAGAATGTCAACCAATGTGATGTTAAATTTTATATTTTGTACTACGGATAATGATGTAATTGTAATGTAAATGTATGTATTTATTATTTTAAAGAGGACTAAAATAGGATAAAGACAAAAACAAACGGAAAACGAACACAACGCGTAAAATCACACAAAAATAACAATAACTGAATAACTATTAATAATTATGATAAAATTATGGATGAAACAAAAGCAAAACAAAAAAAAAAAAAAAAAAAAAAAAAAAAAAAAAAAAAAAAACAAAGAATTACTCTCAAGCATCTCTAGGAACAGAAAAGTAATGATAGAAACGACGCTTTTTTTCACTTTCGGTGTTAATTTTAAGAAGATTTGTTTAACAATCGCACCCAATTAAGTTGATGACGAGTTTATCCACGGCGATACTATTAGTTATTAGTTGTACCTTAAGTTATTCTAGCTTTCTGTATCCCTGATTGTTATCAACATGTTGTTTGAGTTTTTGTTTAAAGAGAAGAAACAAAGATTACGAAATTGACAGAAATCGAAAGAGAAATATTTGAAATATTCGCCAAAATTTGTAATTTCTAATTGTCAATGTGAAGTTCTGGTCAAGCGAGAAAGCTTAGGGCAAATGAATGTAAAGTTTTTTTCTATTATTTTACTATTATTATTATTGTAAACAGTTTCAAACTGGTACCGCGGCAACGGTAGTGGTCCAGGCGATCCTGTCCTGGACAGGACCCTGCTGGCCATGGTTCCCGGCCACTTTGTAAGCATTGCTATATGCAATATAGCGCCAACAGTTAATGGCCAGTGGTGCGATTATTATCATTACTACTCTGTATATGTAAATTACTTACCATATATACTTTATATTCTTGCTCATCGATGCGATACACAGATCCGGGATTGCGTCGATGATCCGCCAAAGTTTCCTTAGCAACCGCAGTAGTCGACGGCGGCAGCAGCGCAGCACATAAGAACTATTTTGTAAATTGTATATGTATGTATATTATATATTAAATCGTAACTGTATAACTAATAGCGTTACATTGAGCGATTGAAGATACAACTGATTTCACTCTTTAAACTAAACGACAAAATAAAAACAATAAACGTAACATTTTGAAAGTACTTTAAGCTCTCACTGCTAGTGTCAAAATGGCAAGGGTTATGTGGTCCCAATGGGAACTTAGAGGAATGGAAGAATACCCCGTGGATTCCTTTCAAAGCAAAGGCCATAAATCGGGAAGTCCCCTTGAAAAAATGGAGGAATTCCTTTGAAAGGACACTATGGCCCACAAAAATGGCCATAGCCCGGCCAATATTCATCGGAATCCAAAGCGAAATACCTTAAAAGATTCATGGGTGGATTCTCCATCGATCTGCTTCAAAATCCCATAACAAAAATATTTTTCACTTTTATGTCAATTTTTTATGGGGAGACCCCTTGAAAAAATGGATGAATTCCTTTGAAAGGACACTATGGCCCACAAAAATGGCCATAGCCCAGCCAATATTCATCGGAATCCAAAGCGGAATACCTTAAAAGATTCATGGGTGGATTCTCCATCGATCTGCTTCAAAATCCCATAACAAAAATATTTTTCGTTTTCATGTCAATTTTTTATGGGGAGACCCCTTGAAAAAATGGATGGATTCCTTTGAAAGGACACTATGGCCCACAAAAATGGCCATAGCCCGGCCAATATTCATCGGAATCCAAAGCGAAATACCTTAAAAGATTCATGGGTGGATTCTCCATCGATCTGCTTCAAAATCCCATAACAAAAATATTTTTCACTTTTATGTCAATTTTTTATGCGGAGACCCCTTGAACAAATGGATGAATTCCTTTGAAAGGACACTATGGCCCACAAAAATGGCCATAGCCCGGCCAATATTCATCGGAATCCAAAGCGGAATACCTTAAAAGATTCATGGGTGGATTCTCCATCGATCTGCTTCAAAATCCCATAACAAAAATATTTTTCACTTTTATGTCAATTTTTTATGGGGAGACCCCTTGAAAAAATAGAGGAACTCCTTTGAAAGGACACTATGGCCCACAAAAATGTCCATTGTCCGGCTAATATTCATCTAATCTCAAAGCGGAATACCTTAAAAGATTCATGGATGGATTCTCCATCGATCTGCTTCAAAATCCCATAACAAAAATATTTTTCGTTTTCATGTCAATTTTTTATGGGGAGACCCCTTGAAAAAATGGATGGATTCCTTTGAAAGGACACTATGGCCCACAAAAATGTCCATTGTCCGGCTAATATTCATCTAATCTCAAAGCGGAATACCTTAAAAGATTCATGGATGGATTCTCCATCGATCTGCTTCAAAATCCCATAACAAAAATATTTTTCACTTTTATGTCAATTTTTTATGCGGAGACCCCTTGAACAAATGGATGAATTCCTTTGAAAGGACACTATGGCCCACAAAAATGGCCATAGCCCGGCCAATATTCATCGGAATCCAAAGCGGAATACCTTAAATAATTCATGGGTGGATTCTCCATCGATCTGCTTCAAAATCCCATAACAAAAATATTTTTCGTTTTCATGTCAATTTTTTATGGGGAGACCCCTTGAAAAAATGGATGGATTCCTTTGAAAGGACACTATGGCCCACAAAAATGTCCATTGTCCGGCTAATATTCATCTAATCTCAAAGCGGAATACCTTAAAAGATTCATGGATGGATTCTCCATCGATCTGCTTCAAAATCCCATAACAAAAATATTTTTCACTTTTATGTCAATTTTTTATGCGGAGACCCCTTGAACAAATGGATGAATTCCTTTGAAAGGACACTATGGCCCACAAAAATGGCCATAGCCCGGCCAATATTCATCGGAATCCAAAGCGGAATACCTTAAATAATTCATGGGTGGATTCTCCATCGATCTGCTTCAAAATCCCATAACAAAAATATTTTTCGTTTTCATGTCAATTTTTTATGGGGAGACCCCTTGAAAAAATGGATGGATTCCTTTGAAAGGACACTATGGCCCACAAAAATGTCCATTGTCCGGCTAATATTCATCTAATCTCAAAGCGGAATACCTTAAAAGATTCATGGATGGATTCTCCATCGATCTGCTTCAAAATCCCATAACAAAAATATTTTTCACTTTTATGTCAATTTTTTATGCGGAGACCCCTTGAACAAATGGATGAATTCCTTTGAAAGGACACTATGGCCCACAAAAATGGCCATAGCCCGGCCAATATTCATCGGAATCCAAAGCGGAATACCTTAAAAGATTCATGGGTGGATTCTCCATCGATCTGCTTCAAAATCCCATAACAAAAATATTTTTCGTTTTCATGTCAATTTTTTATGGGGAGACCCCTTGAAAAAATGGATGGATTCCTTTGAAAGGACACTATGGCCCACAAAAATGTCCATTGTCCGGCTAATATTCATCTAATCTCAAAGCGGAATACCTTAAAAGATTCATGGATGGATTCTCCATCGATCTGCTTCAAAATCCCATAACAAAAATATTTTTCACTTTTATGTCAATTTTTTATGGGGAGACCCCTTGAAAAAATGGATGAATTCCTTTGAAAGGACACTATGGCCCACAGAAATGGCCATAATCCGGCTAATATTCATCTAATCTCAAAGCGGAATACCTTAAATGATTCGTGGATCCGTTCTCCATCGATCTGCATTTCCCGGAGATAAACCTTGAAATATTTAAAAGGCCTTGGGCCGGAACGTAACTCGGCATATTCGACCTAAGGACACTGGATGGGGGGATATATTGGATGGGGCGTGGTAAGAAAAGTGTCGACCACTTTATAATCGCATTTGGTTTATTCAGTAATCGTAAAACTAAAAGTTATAAAAGGGGGCTGCGATGACTGCTCGTCCAGGATCGAGCCCGGAAGGAGTAAGGGGTGGCATATGTTTAATCTTTAATGCGGGTACAGATAATTTGGTAACAACACAATTAAATCAGCTTATACGTTAAGAATTTTGCACTTAAGTGAATAAAAAAAACCAGGCTGCACTTAAGGATAATTGAAACAGATCCGGTACGGCGTAAATAAACCAGCGGATATATATATATGTATGTATAATCGAAATTAAGGCGGAGGCAAAGATCCGAGTGGATTTTCGATACCGGATTCCGAAGACCGGGGAACAAAAATGGAGTATTACTGAAACCTACTGGTATGGATGTCGAATCCGACAGCGAATCTGGGAACTAAAATCCGTAGACCGGAAACCGCAACTGCCATTTACCTGCTGCTCCTTCTGGTCTATTTGTTGCAGCTACAGATTCCTAACTCCCGGCCAGACACCCGGAGCGCTCTGAATGCGGTCTTGGCTATAGTCCGCGTGCGTCCCGTCCTTGTATCGTTTCGATATCGCAACAACACTGGGTCGTTGATATTTTGGGGTGGTCCGCAGTTTGCCGTCCGCCGTCTGCCGTCCGCCGCCGGTCTTCGCCTGGCGCTTACAGCCTGTCGCCTTACCGCCAGGCTGCTGGATCCCGTGAAAGAAGACTCCAAGGGAGATCGGCTACCGAGGATGCCCGTCCCACACGTGTGCTGGCTGCGTCCTGCTGCGTGCTGATGTCAGAAGCCCAAAATGCGGCCGAGCAATTGGGAGCACTAGACCCACGGCGTCCAGCCCTCGTAGAGCACCGCCAGGTTGTCCGGGTTAATGGCCTCGCGAATCGCGTAGTCCACCTGTTCAGCCACCGTGCTGCGCTGGTTGCCATCTGGGTCGCGACCCTCCAGCTTCATACGGATCTTCTTCCACACCGATACGCCGTAAGCGTTCCGCTTTTGCTCGTACAGGTTGTTGGCCCCTGGGAAAAAAAAGGCGTAGGGTTGGGACACTTGTTGAGAATGTTCAGGCCAAGTACTTACCCTTGCAGTGGGCGAAGGTCTCATAGGATTCGGTCTGCAGGTCGGTGGCCTGCGCGAGAAATTCTTCCATGCTCCTAAAGAACGCGTTGACCTCGTCGCGGGCCATGGCTTGGACATCAAGGAGCTGCTGCCGCCAGGAGGCCAGCAGCGGTCCCGGCAGTGCGACGCGCTCGCAGCACAGGTCCTTGCGCAGCTCCGTCAGGCGCTGGAAGAGTGCTTGCAGCACCCGCTGGCTGTCGCGCAAGTGGCCGCATAGCAGCTGCACATCCGTTGGAACCAGCTTACCGTTACCCTGGGCCTGGGCGTCTGCGCATAGGCTTCGGACGTGGAAGCGCGGTAGGCTCTCCTGCAGCCGCTGCGTCTCCTTGGCCAGGGTGCAGATAAACCTGTGCTTGCTTTGCTGCTCACAATCCAGTGCGGACATCTCACGCTGTACCTTGCACGTGTGCTCCTCCAGAAGTCCCTGGACGTTTTCTAGCCAGGCGGGGTCGATAGCGCCCTCGGGGTCGAGTAGCTCCACCACAGCCTGCTCCACACCGCTTATCCGCGAGCTGCTGGTCTGGCACTGGCCGTGGACGGCGAGCCACTGCTCCAGGAGCTCCACCAGAACGCGGCCATCCTCGCCCAACGCCTCGGGATGCTGCTCCAGGCGACATACAGCCCCGGCTCCATCTGCCAGCTGTCGCAGCACGGCCACGTGGCCGTTGGCGCGAACGGAATGCGTTTGCTTCGAGCGCAGCAGGCTATCAATGTGGTTTCGGTTCCAGTTACTCTTCTGGGCCTGCAACTGACCCAGCTGGGCGTCCAGGCTGATCTGCAGCCGCTGCACGTTCTGCAGTCCGGTGTCCAACTCCAGCCTGTTTTCCTCGAGCGCCGCCGCAAGCTTCTGACGGCTTATGATGTGGTGGCCACAGCGCATTTGGCTACCGCCGAGCGTCTCCGCGTAGGCCCAGTACTGGGCGGACGCCGCAAGAGTGTGCAGCTCCAGCTGCTGGTTTAGTAGCGTCATCTCTGTTTGCTGCTGCTGCAAACCTCCGTCCGACTGCAGGGAGATGAAGAGGCCCTCGCATAGGTGGTCCGACTGGGCGGCGTCGCCCAGACCTGGGTTTTCACCTGGCGGGGGCTGGCACTGTGGGCCCAACGACTCGTAGAAATGGCGGGCCAACAACGGAAGAAGGCCGACCAGGCTTTTGGATTGGATGCGGTGGATTAAGCACAGAACAGGGCGCGCCATCTCGCGCACATCGCAACTCCGACTGGCCTCCAGGGTTTCGCTGACTAGGCCGAAGAAGCACTCTTCGTCCAGTACCAAGCTTCCGGCTTTTAGAATGCCCAAATCCTGGAAAAGAGAAGGTGAACACCCATGTCTGCCCAAGTGGGGCTCCAAACCTACCGATAGCCTGTGGTCTAGAACCTGAACGCGGGACTCCTCCTCCAAGACCTTAAGGCTTTGGACGAGGTCGTTGTAGGCAGTCGCCGCCAGCTGAAACTGCTCATGAGCAGGCTGCAGGGCGATCAGAAACCTCCGGTCGGCGGGAAACTCCACGCCCAGTTGTTCCTTGGCTTCCTCGACGGTGGCCTCCAGGTAGAGCTGAGCCAGGCTGGTCTCATTCAAGTGGCACAGGGCACTCAGCTGCCCGAGGTTCGGCTGCAGCATCAGAAGTCGGTAAATGCTAGCAGGAAGGTCATGCTCGAAAATCTGCTTCAGATGCGCCAGCGCCGCCAGCAGCCTCTCCAGCTGGTCCAGGTGGGCGTCCGCCTCCTGCTCGCCGACGAGGCTGACGGAAAGCACCCCTTGGCACATGGCGCGCACTAGGTGGATTAGGTGGAGCTGGTGCTGCAGCAGCTCCTCGTCCTCGCTAGCCACTGCGGCTTGTTCGTAGGTCCCAAAGGCCACCACAGCTCTGTCTAGGATGCGCACTAAGCTAGCCTTCAGCAGGATCAGGCTGCAGCCGCTCTGGCCAATCATTGCGAGAAGCACTGAGGTCGGTGGTCCGAGGCTCTGCGCCTGGGCCTGTTTGGCGGAAAACCGCTGCGATGAGCTGTGCAGTTGGCAGCTGAGACGCATCCATGCGCTCTCCATGGCTTCCGCCACGCCCAGGATGTCTGCGGTACAGATGATCGAGCTGGAGGGCGAGTGCAAGTTGTTGGAGCTTTCCAAGGACTCCCCGCCGTACCTAACGTAGGCGGCGTAGCTGTCGTGGAAGCGGACAAATAGGTTCTGTCGGTGGCTCTGCTCCGGGAAGAAGCCCATCACAGAGGCGTACTGCTGCAGTTGCTCCGATATACGCAGGGCTAGCTCACCCAAGTGCTCAAGCACCTCGTCCAGCTGGAGGCGCATCTTTTCGTAGCCCGGCAGCAGCTGGAGCGCTTTAAGCTCGCCGGGACTGCTAAACTCTCCCGCCCCCGCCGCCGTTGCCTGCATTTGGAACTGCAAGAGCTGAGCGTGCAGCTCCGCCAGATAGTAGGGCTGCAGACACTGTCCGTAGCTGGTGAGCAGGTTTTGCACCGCCCCGAAGTCCGCCTGCCGATCGCCGCTGAGGGAGCGCAGGGCCTCCAGGTGGCCGCGTCGCGCTGCGTGCCGCATAGAAGCCGAGTTGAAGCTGTGGCTCTCGATGGCCGTGCCCAAAGACTTGATCTCCGCGATGAGGGCGCTGCGCTGGTTCAGCTCCAGCAGTTCCTGCTCAGTGGCCATGCGTCGCTCCTGGGCGGCATGCAGCTGGCACACCTCGTGCTCCATCTCCTGCAGCTGCATGATCATGTCGTCCCTGGCAAAGGAAATAAAGAGGATAACCTCTATCACCAATTTTGGGATTATGTCTGGAGTACTCACTTATTGGAAGACCAATACTTTTGCAGGTGGCCCAGTTTGGCTATAAAATGCTGTCGCTTGGCATCCCAGTCATGCAGCTTGCTCCTATTCTTGTCCTTTTTGTTGCACTTTCCCAGTTCCCCAGTGACGGCGCCTGAGGCTCCACCTTGCTGTTGCTTAGCGTTAATGGATCTGCGCACGGCCTGCGCGTCGTCGTTAACAGTCCAGTCTACCAGGGGATCGTACACGAAGGCCTCCAGGAGGGTCAGCAGCGTCTCGCGCTCCTTGCGCATCACCTTCAGGACATATTCGCAGCCTAGACGGAACGAACCCTGTGGGGAAGTGGCGGCTAAGTCTAAGTAGAAAATCGAGGGGGAGAGGGCAGCTGGTATCTGCCACCCATAAATGGGGCAATTGCTCCATAAATACGTATCCAGCGTATCCATTGGATAGCAGGCACCCGAGAGTATCTACGACTGATAGATATCAGTCGTAAAGCGAAAACAAGGCTCTTTTATGGGACGCCTGGTAGAAACCCCGATCTGGAGCGGGGCAGGAGCAAGGACAGAAACCCAAACCATTACCATGTTCTACATATACGACCTCAAACGTAATAGATGCCTCTAATCGATGTTTACACTTGCAGATTGCCCCGTAATTTTGGTGATAAGCTTTCGGGGATGGGGATGGGGATGGGGGGCCGCCATATCTGCATATATATCTAAAGCGGTCAAATGGATGGTATGCCCGAACAGGACCCAACTGGTCGTGACCTCGAGTAGATCTGGATATCCTGGATCTCCTGGAATGTCCAGTCACCATGTACATTTAGTTTCTATTTAAATGTAAACAATATGCAAAAAAAAAAAAAAAAAAAAAAATAGAATAAAAAGGAAACCATGTGTGGGCGGAGCATGGTAGCTACTGGCCCTGGATTTTGGGTTTTATCGTTCTATTTTAGTCCGGGACACAGGGCTAATCTGCAAAACCCCCCAGTGATCTGTTTGGCCAGGCACTCCAAATGGTTTTCCATTTGGTTGGTTGGTTGCCTTGGTGGAGCCTAGTAAGTGGCTGGCTTATCGGCGGATTGTGGTTCTCACGCTGGATCCGTCCGCGTTATCAGTTAACTAGTTGGAAATGGTTGGTCCAATGGGCGGAGAAGAGTCACCAGCGAAACGTAAACAAACGACGCCCACGATCCGGCCGTAACGAGCCTGAGGGGAGCCGAAGTCCTGGGTGCAACTGGTGGGTACCCGATCCGACTTTGACATTTGGCCATCCACTGGCAGTGCGAGCGCTACGGTCTGCGCTGAGTGCCATGGAAGTTTCCAGTTCCTCGTCGCCACCCGCCTGGGACTTTCGTAGCACACAGCTGTGGTCCTCCACCTTTGATTCCAACGCCGACCTCGAGTCCGACCCCGACTTCGGCTCCTCCGCCGCTGACCAACATCAAGTCGGCGTGACCCCTCTTAGTGCCGGCCACGTCCTCTGGCTGGCGATCAACGCCGTGCTCTTTATCCTCATCCTCGGCGGCAACATCCTCACCATTGTGGCCGTGCGCACCTGTCGCCACCTCCGCTCGGTCATCTCCAACCTCTTCATCCTCTCGCTGGCCGTCTCCGACTTCTGCGTGGGCCTGGCCCTGCCCTACCATCTGTTCTTCTACATGGGATCGGACATCGGGGCCATGCGGGCTCCCTGCCTGCTGCGCTTCTTCTTCCTCATCTGTGCCTGCTGCGTGTCCATGCTGACCTTGATCTCTATAGCCGTGGACCGCTACATTGCCGTGGTCTATGCTCTGCACTATCGGAGGTATTTGATTTATTCCCACAGTTTCCATTCCTTTCATGGAAGTACATTTTAAAGCATATACCCACCATACCCCTCTATTCCAAACAGATACATGACCCGGCGGGTGGCCTACAGCATCATCCTCTTCAACTGGTGCCTGGGAGCCCTGGTGGCCTTGCTGCCAGTGTTTTGGAATCGATGGCCGGAGGCGACCGCCTGCGAATTCGATGAGGTTCTCGCGCCTGGCTACATTGCCGGAGTGATAACGCCGGGTTTTGTCGTCATCTGGATCTGCATGCTCCTGGTATATTGGCGGATCATGCGGGAGGCCTCTAAGCAGGCGCAGCGACTGCGCCAGTCGGTGGTATACAACACGGACGAGGCTACCACCATGCGGAGCCTGCTGCTCCACCCGGACTGGAAGAGCGTCCAAATAGTGGTCTTCATCATGGGCTGCTTCACGCTCTGCTGGCTCCCGTATTTCTGCGTGGCCATTGCCCAGCTTTTCAGGATCTGCCGCAGCAGCTCAATGATATACAAGACCACCTTCTCGCTGGCCATGGCCAACTCCGCCCTAAATCCGATCATCTACTCTTGGAAGAACTCCGGCTTCCGGCGAGCCTTTGCCCAAACGCTTTGCTGCAGAACGAGGCAGAGCGAGGAGCAGCTGCCGGGGGATAGCAAGCACCGCATGGAGGCCACCTCGTCCTCCGCGGGATACCACCAGCACCAGGAGAAGCTGCCGAAGCAGGCAATGCCGCAGAGGACATAAGCAGGGGAGCTCATGTAAGATAGGAGACCCACCCAGTGATTGCATATTTGGATTTTGGAAATTAAACATTTCCTTGGACAATTCTCAAAGTCCGAATTTCAAGGGATAAGCTTTACGGGGTATTCATCCCAGTAGAGAGTGAAATGTGTAATAGATGGAAAGTGTGACTCACCTCTATTCCAGTTATTCCCAAAGCGTAGATCAGGTTCTGGGTGAGACGGAATGGCACCTTCTCCGGGATCCGCAACGTCCGGCCCTTCTCAAAGCAGACGTTGTAGTCGATGTGGACGATGTCGCCGCTCCCGAGGTTGATCAGCACGTTGTCCAAATGGCGGTCGCCCAGCCCGATCACGTAGCCGATCATGGACATGACGGACATGCAGCGAGCGTAGCGCCGGATCGACTGGTGCCACTCGGCGGCATTGCCCGCCTGACACCACAGTTCTCGGGCGAGCAGGTCGCCCGGAGTCTCATGCGAAAGCTCCGCCAGCACCTGGCGGAGTGCCGAGAGCGGCCACTGGCGTCGCGGATCGCTCACCTGGAGGTTGTGCTTGGCCAGGAGCGGGGAAAGCTTACTGTAAAAGAGGTCAGTGAACCGTCTAGTGGCGTTGACTCCTGCTCCGGGTGCTGCTCCAGCTTTTCCACTGGCCGTGTGTGCTTGGCGCTGCTGCCACTTCTTGTAGAGGGCGAAGAGGGGCGTCACTCCATCCACCCAGCTGATCAAGCCGGACTGGGGTCCCAGGGGGATCACCGAGTAGTGGTGGGCCTGGTAGCTCCCAATTCCTGGTGGGCAGTCGCTGCGGCAGGCCATGATGGCATTCGAAATGGAAAGGAACTGCATGATGCGCTCGTCGAGGTGAAGATCCTCCATGCCTTTGAAGAGGAACGTGTACCGCTGCCCGTTGCTTCCGTAAAAGGCCACCTTTTTTGGCTTCGTCTTGGTGGGCAGGACGCACACGGTGCCCTCCACGTTCTCGATGTACACCTGGTCCTCATCCGGCCCATGGGCGTCAAGACCGGGCATCGAGATCCGCATTCGCCCGATCCCGCATAAAACAGGGCTGAGGCTCTGCATCTTGAGGGTGTTCCCGGTGCCTCGGATCATATTGGATTGGAGAACGTGGTAGAGCTGTTTTAACTTGTCCCATGCCTCCGGGTATCGTCGGGTCCTTAGGGCCTCTAAGGTGACTCGTATGGGCGAATCGAAGCGCTTCCGGAAGCTCCGCTCGTAGATGGTTTCCGGCGGGCGGTCCGTCAGGGCGGCCAGGGCCTCCACGTCCGCGAGGAGCTGCGGTCGCCAGCAGTTGAAGCGGTTGTTCTTCCCCTCGTGGTCATCCGCCCGGAACTCGGTGGTCAGGGCGCTCACCCGGCTCACGTAAGTGTTGTAAATGTGTGCCAAGGAGTGAATCCAGTACTCGTCCCAGAGAAGGCACACGCGACGCAGCTCCTTTACCATCAGCTCGACATGCTGCACTGCCTCCGGCGCCTGCTTCGAGAGGGCACTGAGCAGGTAGCCATAGCAGCAAGTGTCTTCCGTAGAGGGGGCGGGTAACGGCGAAGTCTCCGCCGTCTGTTGTTGCTGCTGTTCCCTGTTGGCGCCCACCACCGCCGGGAAGATCACCAGCTGCGGCCGGCTCTCCGCCAACCGGCAGAGCAAGGCGCACACGCTTTTGCGGACGTAAGGCTCGTGGTGGTTCAGGCGGCTGAATAGCTGCGGAATGATCACCTTCCAGGGGCCGATGGGGGTGTTGCGCAGTCCCTGCTCCAGCACCTCTTGAAGACTGCTGGCGTGCTTAACAATCAGCCTGAGCAGACGTAACGTGGTGGTCACCAGGTTGCTATCGTCTACGTGGAATCGCTGTTCTCCCTCTTTACCGTTGAAACCGCATCCGTTTCCAGCTCCAGGCGCATTTCCACCTCCGCCTTCTTCTTGGGCGCATGGTCCAGAGCCTGCTTTCAGCATCAGATATTGGAAGTATGAGCGCGCTGCGTCCTTATAGTAGTCGTATGTATTGGCAACGGCCCGGCGCCAGATCCTCAATATGTTCTCCAGCACTTCGGGCGGCTTGTCCGCCAGCAAACTCAACCGCCGCAAGCACCTCATAGCCGCCTCGTTGTCCCGAGCCCGGGCCGCCTCTGGGCAAGCCTCCTCGCACTTGGCAGGCGGCTGCTCTATGCTAAGCGCCTGCAGAAGCTCACTAAGCCGCTCGCCGTCGAGCGGCTGATTAAGGTCCAGGGACTGGCTTAGGGCCAGCGAGTCCGCTTGGTTGAGCACGCAGCCGCTGTCCACGATCTTCTTGCCCCAGCGATAGCACCAGTTCCCATACGCGATCAGAGCTTCCTCGCTGTCGGGACGCTGGGCTAGACTGGCGTGCACCAGCCGCGCCACCAGACGCTCCGCCTGGGGAATCGCCAAGGGCTGGGCCGCCGGTCTGCAGGTCAGGGGACACTCTGGTAGCTGATCCAGCAGCTGGACCAGGACTGGTGAGGGGTGCGTTGCCAGACCGCAGCAGCTGCGGGCTGCGATCCAGTCGGAAAGATTAAGCAGCAGATCCGCTCCCAGGGCCGGGTGGCGTTGGCTACGCTGGAGGCCCAAGCAAAGCGAAGAGCAGAGGTCGATTGACGAGGTGGTCTCGACGCCTGGTACCTGCGTCTGCTGTCGAAGGTGCAGGCACTTCACCAGCTCACTGTAACCGCGCACCATGTCCGGGCTATCCACCGCCCCCAGGACTGACTCCTTGGCGATCTCATCCAACGGCTGCCCAAAGAACTGGGCTAGCAGCGACTGGCACAGCTGAGTGTTACCTTCCACTCGGGCGGCGGCGGCTGCGTCCAGGTAGAGCGTCTCCCGGCTGCCGGGGACGCAGTGCTGTCGGAGTAGCTGCGTCCAGGCCAGGCAACGCATAAAAACGGCACTGGACAGATGGGTTCGTCGCTTGTCCGTAGATCCTAGAGGCAGCAGGGAGAGCGGCCGACCGTTGCTTACTCCCTGAACCACATGTCGGAGGATAGACAGCTCTTGTCGAGGCCTCTGGTCGCAGCTCGGATTCAAAAGGCTGTCGCGCCACTGTGTGTCCAGCAAATGGCGCACCTGGTCGGGCAGACTATGCTCCTCGACGAGGTGCAGGAGCACCAGGTTCTCGGTGCGCTGACGCACATGAGCGGAGGAAAAGCTGGCGTGCCCAGCCGACGTTTCTGGCCAGCCCCTGGGCCACAGACTGAGCTCTTGGAGTGCTCCTCCCAAAATGTCCAGGTCCACTGTCTGCTCCTCGCTCTTGGCCAGCAGCCGTTCCAGGGCACTGACTTCCACGTTGCTCTGCTGCAGGAAGGGATTACGCTCTGTGTCCTCGGGGCGCGTCAGTTGACGCTGCTTCAGTTCCACCATCTGCGACCACTGACCAGTGTCCTGGAGGCACTGCATCATCTGGGCGATTATAAACTGGCGCGTGTGTGTGTCCAAGTCTGAGGGCTGATCGACCCCTTCGGCCAGGAGACTGCGGTAACCGGCCAGGGCAACTTCCCGCCTGCCTCCGGCTTGGTCTGCTGCGTGTTGCAGCCACTGGAACGACTTGCTGCTCTTGGAACGGGCCCACAGGTAGAGGCCGCGCAGGGAGTCCGCCTCCTGGCAACTGACCCATGCCCAGGCCAGGTACACGATGGCCTGACTGTAGGTGGTGTCCTGGGTCTTCTGGGTTAGCAAGATTTGCTAAGTGAAAAAGTAAGTTTTAATGTGGCAGGGGACAGGGGGCAACAAAAAAACCGGTGGTTCACTTACCTGGGCATATCGGATGACCAGCTCAGGCTGCTGAACATGCACTGCAATGATGACAACTCCGATTCGGATCCGATTAAACCACGACTGGCAGGTGGGATTGTTAAGACGAAAGAACGCACTCACCGGCTTCTCCGGCGGACGAAGGGCAAATGCGCTTCCCTCAGCCGCGTTGTAGATGAGCTTCTCGAGGGCGTCCAGGAAGCCGAGCATGAGTCCAAGATTTGAATGAATGCTGCACAGTTCCTCCAGGGTCATTGTGTCCAGGGAGGAGCGCTCCTCCTCCTTGCCACAGCCACTCAATTGGCGAGCGTGACGCATGATGATGGCTTCAAAACCGAGGAAGGTTTCCTGCGGCTTGCCCAGAGTTGTTCGGAGCCGCTGGTCCACACAATACCTGGCCGCCTCAAACTGCAACCAGGCGGTGGCCAGGCGCTGGCAACGCCGAGTGCACTGCGACAGCTTCTCCTGCCGCTCGTCTTGGGGTGCCACTTGGCAGCTGCGCACAAACAGGTTCCTCAGGCTGTTGGTCAGCGGTTGCTGTGCCGGCCGCTGCAGACGCTCGATGAAGTCTCGGAAGACGCAGTCCCTCACTGCGCTGCACTGGCTCATCCGCTGCTGCCAGACGCTGAACCTCCGACTACTCATGCCCGAGACGAGCGTTTCGTCTCCAACCAGAGTGTATCGGAGAGGTAGCTTGGCGAAGATCTGGCTGAAGGGGGCATGGCCGGTGGGAGATAGTACCTGGAGTTGTTGGAATGCAACGTCGCGATAGACGGCCAGTAATTCGGGCAGGTGCTCCAGTTTCTCCGGGCCATAGTCCAGCACAGTCTGGATACATACAGCGCTCTCCAGGGGGCTCCACTTGCAGGCACTGCTCCCCAGGCTTCGGCAGATGCTCAGGAAGTGCTCCTGTTCCAGGAGAAGATCGCACCGGTCCCGGCACTCAATCAAGAGAAGCTGCGACCATTGGAGGAGTTGGCGAAGATTCTGGGGGTGCAGCAGGCCGGCATGCTCTAAGACTGCGGCCAGGAAGCGCAGGATACTGGCAAAGCTGTTGGCTGTTGGCGACGTGTTCTCGGACATGAGATGCTCCTTATCTCGCAGCAGGCTAGAGTTGGTGCGAAAGTTGTGGTTCGCTTGACAGTGCACCACCAGCAGATTGAGGATGGCCTGGTGAGTGGAGGGATACCGAACCCACAGGGCCAGGTCCTGGGCCCGACAGTTTGTCAAAAGGAGCTTTAGGATGGAGGGCTTGCAGGCATACATTCCAATGATGGAGGACGTTTGCTTGGCCAGGGCAGCCAGAGCTGTTAAATGGAAGACCAGGAGGACACTGGATTCGGTGGCTCTCCACTGGCAGGGGGGATCCATGAGAAGCATGTCCGCCATGCAGTAGTCGATGTCCTCCACCAGATGCTTGTAGGCCTGCTGGAGCAAGGGAACGTTTCGGATGAGCAGCGTCTCCTGGCAGGTGCGGAGTAATAGCTTGTAGGCCGTGCCTCCTGGAGCACTACGCTTCACCTCCGCGAGGTAGGGATCGCTCTTAAACATTAACTGCACCAGGCTGGCGGGCAGTCGGGCCCGCATCTTTCTTACCGAGCAGAGTAGTAGATACAACGTACTCTGCCGCTGGGCCTCGCTTATCATTTTCACGCGTTCAAACTGGCCCAAAAGCAGCATCTCCAGAGTGTTCGGTTCTAGGCCGCCAAAGCCGTTCATCAGACAGATGCAGAGCAGCTCGTTAATGTTCACAACCGCGTCCGTTTCGGTATCCTCCAGCAGACTCGGCAACATCTTGGTGAGATGGTCTACCGCCAGCTGGACAATGGATTCGCAGGCGGGCATGCCTACGAAGATGTTTATGCGGGCCAGGCACTTCAAGAGCGTATTAAAAGCCCCCACAAACGCTCCTACGCGCTCCGCTGGCTCGGCTTCCTCCAGCACGGTGATGTCCTCAACGAATTGGGCCAGCAGGCCGTAGCTGAAGTCCATCTGCTTGCTGAAGTAGGGCGTCAGCTGTTCCAGCACCTGGGCACAGTGCAACTTGAGCTGTTTGGGCTGACCTGCCTCCAGCTGCCACCCTATGATAATATCTACCACGTCCGTGAAGTGACACTCGAAGGCTTCCCGGTAGATGTACGAGAACTGGACCAGAGCGTCGCTCACGGCCGTGAAGCTTTCAGCACTCTCGGCACCCTCCAGAAAGTCCTTTAGCATCAGAATGATTTTGTTGGCATATGGCTGGAGGTCGCACTTGGAGTCGCAGCTGTGTAGAGGGACATAAAAAGGTAAAAGAAAATAATTAGTCATCGGTTAAAGGGATAGAGCAATGAGGTCCAATCACCTTATCGTGGTGCGCAGCGCCTGGATTAGGTGCTTCTGCAGTCGCTTCGCCCCGGTCCGGTAGTTCTTCACAATGAACTCTTCGTAGATGGGATACGACTTGCGATTAATGTACCCGATTACTCCCAAAATTTTGCTGCACTCCTCCAGAACAACGGGAGAGCACTGCTTGAATAGCGTTAGCATATTCTCGAGGATCCAAACGAAGGAACAGGACAGGTAGCCCATGTTGATAGGCGTTCGCACTGCCTGATGCAGCTTTGCGCATAGTTCCAAGGCGGCCGTGGGATTCGTTTCGTTGCACAGGCGTCGAATGATCTTGGAAAGGCGGAGGTCCTCGCCATTGTTGGCCCCATCCTGAGCCCTACCAGCCTCTGCTGGGTGCGAGAATAACAAAAGCAACGTCAGTCAAAGGTTAGCCAATAGCTTCAGGGACTCACCTTTGTTCTGGTAACACTTTCGGTGGCTTTTGGCCATTTCCTGCTGGTTCACGTTGCGCAGTACCAACTGTTGTCCAGCAAGGGTTGCAGAGGTCCATGGGACTTCGCTGTTAGCGCCGCTGCTTGCCTCAGCGGGATTATTGTTCCGCAGAACCCGATCAACCAACTCCGCGTGCATTGTCGTAGCCACCTCATCCTCCTGCGCATCATTGTAGTTGTCTGGTTGAAGCGCGTTCTTCATCGAAGCGACTGGCGGCGACGCGAGCGCGGACATCTAACCTCCACATTAATTCTCACTGGTTCTGTTTCACTGTTTACACCACAAAATTATCTGTTATTCCTTGTGTTGGGTCGTTTTTTGGTCGAAACACTTATCAATTGAGTTAGGGGTGGCCCACAAGTAGTGGAGGTCACTATCGATATCGATATATGCCACCTCGGCTACAGGGCCATCGATGACGCGGGCAAACTATCGAAAAATAATAATCTTTTAGAAATCTTTGTCAGGTATCCTTGAAAATTGTATTTATTCTCTCAATTCTGAAAGAATTTCACATAGCCAGGGCTCTCGATTATTTCATTCTAAAGGGACAAATAAATTATATATGTCACGAAACGTCAGAAGATACTAGATTTAAATTTTTCTTATCGATTATAGTCGCCTGTTGAATGCAATCGATCGATTATAAAACACTGTTGAATGCAGTGGTTATCGAAAAGATATCCGGGAGAATCCGGGTCTATCATTAATAGCCTTAATATTTATTTAAAAAAAATGAAATTATAAAAATTGAAATATAGGTCTTTAAGAAATTTTAAATAAAATTCAACTATAGAAAAACTCCGCCCCGAAGTCACCTCCGCTCTGTTCCTCGTTTCGCTGCCTTATCTTCTCGGCAATCATGTGCTGGGTGTACGCAGCCACAAAGTTTGCCATCTGGGCGTACACCCGGTAAGGATTTCGATGGGGCAGTACCGGATAGCCACTGTGAGGCGGAGGCGAAGCTGCAGTCGGATAGTCATTCGCTGAAATAGCAACTGGCACCTCAGACAAAGCGGGAGCGGCTGAAGCCACGGGGGCCTCCGGCGCCTGGCGGGGAACTAGCGAGAGGCAGATGTCGCCTACCTGCAGCTGCTGACACCTGAGCTCGTACAGCTGCAGCGATACTTGAGGATTGCATGAAGCCCAGCCTTGCCCGTAAACAAACAGGGGATGGGCCGGCGCCACCATAAGGTTCACCTACAAGAGAAGGAATATATTTCAATCATGTCAAAAAATCCACTTCTAACTCACCCTGGCGTGCTGGTTGTCGTAGCTAAAGGTGATTGCCACGTGCTCGTCGCCTTCACCGGTCCCTCGGTCGATCCTCACCACAGTGGCCTCACGCAGATCAAAGCGCTGATTGCGAAGCGCAGATTGTATGAAGTCCTCCGTGCGAATGTCTTCCACGCGACGCAAGGCGCCAGAGGACAGCTCGATGTAGGATCCGCGGCGGAAGCACGAGTCTTCCGGGTCCGCCTGACTGGAAGACAAAGGGATGAGCTGTGGAGGCCCTGACTACCTCTTGCCTGCTTACTTGCTTGTAGCTTGACCCTGCGGGGTCCTCCGCAAGGGCTCGTAGCTATAGCTGGGCGAAGACTCCATGTGCATGTTAAATGTCGGATTGCGGGATAACCTTTTCGCTGGGTGGGAAACCATCAACTGAACCGTTCGCCTCTCTGAACAATTGATATATTCATTCAGGCCGCGTATTTTCCGCGGGTTTTCCAGGAATTTGGCCAGCCCGTCGGGCTGTAAACTTTTACCTGTTTTATGGCTCCAGCTCCGACCATAATCTCCTCCTGCTACCTGGCTCGCAGCCCGATTTCTGTTTAACGGCTTTGTTTGTGGCACGGCTATTATCCCAGCCAGCGGCGCCGTGTAGGCTGTCCCAGGCGCCTTGAGAACAACGATACGATACTAGTTCTTATGAATCCCATTCGAGGACCTACATATGTATTTATTTCGTCTTTCGTTTTTTCTTTCGAGTCCTCTCTACCGTCTCCGCTGACGCCGAGGAGGCCCATTTGGCGAACGAACCAACACCCAGGACGTACAGATAGTAGCCCCCGAAGAAGTAGAGCACCCCAATCGCCGAGTATACGGAGGTCAGCAACAGGGGCAGAAAGGGCAGCCGCCGGTTCCAGCCTAGAAAGTGGGCCAACAGGTGCTCGTACAGAGGGATGACCAGAAAACCGAGAACGTAGAGCCATTCGAGCACATGGAAGCCCCGGAAGCCAGGGAAGACGCGATACAGCTGGCCATACAGCATGGCCACATAGGACATGTATAAAGAGTAGCGGGGAATGAACAGATCGGGGTCGACGAGCAGCGGGAACAAAGAGAAATAGCCAGCGATGGCCAGTATGTAGGCGTAACGGGCATCCTCACGGTTCACCACGGTGAGCAGGCTGCAGGATCAGGGGTTGAGTTAGTGGGTACCTTTCTGGGTTAGTATACGGAGTTGGGGCACTCACCATAGCGGCAAAAGCACCATTAAGATGGCTTTTTCATGGACGTGCCAGCCGAAGACAAAAGAGGAGCATCCACACAGGACCACGGCGCGTAGGAAAACCAGAGGGCTTTGGCTGTGGGGCAAAGAGATCTGTAATGTAGTTCGTTACAATGGGGTCTCATGAAACCTACCTTCTGGAGCTGCGGAATAACTTAATTAGAATGGGAAGCATAAATAGAACGGTCAGTGCGAAGGTTACAGGCGGCGATATGCTGGGCAATACTACATGCTTCACTTCATGCACCAGCCCAGAGGTGGATCCCGCTCCATCAGTCTTAACCCGGAGTACGTTGGCCAGCACCTTGTCGGCGCTGTTGTACAGGGCCCAAAAGTTGGGCGCCCAGTAAGCGTGAGTCAGGCCCCTCTTGAAGGGAAACAAGCGGGAAAGCACCTGCGGGATCTGCTCCCAAAAGGGTCCAAAGGAGGCGGCAAACGGCGAGAGTCCTACGGCCAGCAGCTTTCCGAATGCCTTTATTTGCGAACCAAAGCCCGCTTGCTCTAGGCAGTAGAACTTCAGAAGGTAGACCCCAAAGGCCGGGGCCAAGTACAAGAATATGTGCTTAAAGTTAAGCAGAACTGCAAAGCCAAAGGCACTCCACAGGAATCTTCGGCGGACCAGGGCGCTGATGCTCAGCAGCAGGATGCCGAACAGGAAGCCATTGTATTGGAAGTGAATGTGGTCAACGAAGAGCAGTCCCACATTAAGCAGAAGGATAATGGAGCCGGCAAAGTTCTGCTGAGTGTCCCGTGCCAGACCCAACGAACCCAGGCAGCTGCGCACGCCAAAAACATAGAGAAGGTCGGTCGCGATCACAGACACCCGTTGAAAGTATACGGTGGCCTTGGAATCATAGTTAAGGTTCGCCACCTCCAGCATTCGGGGGTCCACGTACTTGGCCACCTGGGAGAGCAGCCACTCGAAGTAAGCGAAGAAGGGCGGGTAGTCGAGAGTCCACTCGCTGGTAGCCTCCACATACCAGCGGTTTAGTGGTAGGCTGTGGGTAATGGCCAGCCAGTTGCGGTGCACCTCGAAGTCCGTGGAGTGGCTGGCGAGAAAAAGGATAAGTGGAGAACCTTACTGAGAAGTATGCACTTACTAGGCCGGTATGAGCAGAATCTTTAGACCAGTGCTAATGCCTACCAGGTGCCAGAACAGGTCTTTCATCGTGGACGCACAAATCCTTATCACAATTCGACCGGCGCCACGTATTAGGGATGGAAAGTTATCGATACTCGACTTCGATTGTCAGGGTGTAATTGCCGAGTAGAAATTTAAAAAAATTAAACAATAAAGTTATTAAATGATACAGAGCCTTGAACCACCTTAAATCATTCAATCTGCGCTGGTAGATATCCCTCGGGATATCCTGCATAGATATATAAAAGTGAGAGTGTGGATATACAAAGTTAAGCTAACTACAGTTTTATATTTTTAAAGTTACGCTCATACTTATAGCTACTTTGGTCATTTTTATGAAATTTACACACAATATTATATGAAGCCAGGGGACAGGCGAGTAAAGGGTCGAGGTGGACGAGGATAAGCCCTCTATTAATACAGTTCAGACTTCTGCATGACCGCTGTAACAAGCGCCTTAAAGGCATCCTCGATCATGTTGATGTGGAGCTGGGCATCCCGGTAAGAACAGAGCTTGACGCTCTCCGTGAGCGGCATCTGCATGGTGGTCACGCCCAGCGAGGATTGGGAGTGGAGGCTCCGGCCCGTGGTCATCAATATGTTGACACAGTCATCCGCCAGGATGGGGAACGTCTCAACGAAGCGCACCATGGCCGGCAGGATGTTCCGCAGGAACTTGCACTTGGCTGAGGCTGTGAGCAGGGAAAGCGTTGTTTGGATCACGTTCAGGCAGAATTTAGAGACGCCCAAGCTCTTGGGTATCGAGTAGTTGAGCACCAGGTGCGAGGTAAGCTCAATGGTAAAGATCTGCTTGTCCATCTCGGTCACGTTAAGGAATTCGTGGACAAAGTCAATGCAGATGTGCATCGACGGCACGCTGGCCACGATCATGGGTATGACGGACTTGGGGTACGTCTGGAAGTGGACCAGCTTCGCCAGCGAGGGCTCCGAAATGAAGGCCTGGTGAACGTAGGTGCCGACGATGCCCTGGATTTCCCGCAGCTCCAGATGCGAGACACGGTCGCGGGCCTTGCTGGCCATGTATTCGAGTACCTCCAGCAGAATGTGCACGGCAGCGCTCTCCTGTGAGGCAATCAACGTGGTCTTCAGCTCCTCCCGATCGGCGTCGGTCTGCACCAGGCCGTTCTTGTCCAGCACCTGTTTCTGCTGCATGTGTACATTAAGATAGGTCTTGGAGGCTGCTAAGCTTCCCTTGAGGATGCGCAGCAGGATCATAAGAAGGTACGGAGAACAGAAAACGTGGCGAGGGCAACTATGGGGGAGAAAGAAACTGTTAGATTGACAAGGCCTTTGAAATGATATTTTGCCCACCTTAACACCTCCATGGGCTCCAGCAGGCTTTCGTTGCCGAAGGAGCGCCTGTTGATCGAGTCCGAGCTACTGGTGATGGCTCGCAGCGACATGATCCACAGGGTGGTGGGCAGCACAGCGTTTAGGCGCAGCCAAAGATCGTTGTACAGGTCCTTGATGTACCGGGGCACTGACTTCTCGAACACCATCGGCATGTGCTGCACCAGCTTCTGGCCATACTGCGCCAGGGATTCCGGTGGTAATTGCAGCAATTGCTTGAATGCCCGAATGGCCAGGTGCGGCTTTGTTTGAATTGTGGCCAAAGCGCGATTAAGTTTCTCCGGCTTCAGCTCCTGTTTGCTCACCACCGCCAGCGGGGTGTTGCCCTCGGTCAGGTTTTGCTCCTCCAGCCAGTCGTCGACCATGCTGAGGTGCGGATAATTGGAGATAATGAGCCGCAGCAGCGGGTGAAACAGCGACAGGTAGTCGTGGTGGTAGTGGTGGGCCTTCTGGAGCAGATACTTCAATGGCAGTCCGCCCAAGAAGTTGCCGGTGTACTCCTTCTGCTTCCGGCCGCCCAGGACGCTCAGGTTCATCAGCCGCGTGTCCTCGTACAGCATCAGGTAGTAAATCATCAGTAGCTGGGCTGTAAGTGGGCAGCTCACCTGGGAAAGAGAAAATAAACGAATCAAAAGGGAACGGGAGAGCTACGATTTCTTGGCTCACCTCGATTGATAACAGCTCCTCACTGTCCGCCATTGGGGGCAACTCTTCGGCAAAAAAAGTCAGCTTGGAGGTGCGGAAGACGTGCAGAATCTCAGATTCGGTGAATGGCCGATGCATGTGGTCGATGTTTACCTTTCCGGTGGGATTCGGTATAATCAGCGTGTTCACAAAGACCTCAACCAGTGCGGGCATGACCGGATGCACAGGTCGCACCGAGCTGCAGATCTGCTTGAAGATCCACGCCTTGATGGGAACCTTGTGCTTAAGAAAAGTCCGCGACTTTAGCAGCTGGTGGATGCAGTGCACCGGCAGGTAGCCTGGAATTGTGCCGTTCAGATTCGGCGTCACCGGGACGCGGACGGCATGCAGGGCCACCACCTGCTCCGTAAAGAGATCTTGAGTGAAGAGCTGCTTGATACGGTTGGTGCTGTTCGGCCGGATGGGTATCTTCATGGCCAGCGTAGAGCAGACCATTTCGCTGATCGCCGTGATCTGGTTGCTGTGAAAGTGGATTGCAAGCAGAAGCAGCATCTCGCCGAGGGAAGAACTTGTCCCTGATCTTTTGCAGAAGAAGGCGTCCTCGCGAATCAGCCACGTAAGCCACTCCACCGCCTTATTCTCAAGCGGAACGGTGGACACCAACGAGGGACAGGCGATGAGCATGCAAAGGGCCAGCGTCACAAACCGTACGCCCGAGGGAGTGGCCTGTGGGCAACTGGTGACCAGCTGGGAGAGCGCGTTTATCTCGTCATCGTTGAACTTTAGGCCACCAATTCCACGAAGGGCACAGTAGAGCCGCAAAAGTACCGCTCCTTGCAAGTTAAAGTCCCGTAGCTCCGCCGCCTTGCTGGTCGTCTGAATCACCTTCTGGAGCAGCTCCACTCGCACCAGGTTGAGTGCGTCGCCCTTGCGCTTTTGACTGGAGCGGATGTAGACGGCGATCCAGGAACGCAGGTTTTGATCGTTTCCCAACAATAGGCCCGTGAGAAAGGCAATCTTCCGAATTGGATGCAAGTGACATGAAAAATAAAACGAGAGAATTATTGTCAATAAATAAAACAGAAGAGACAAATGGGTTTGGAGATCCACTCACCAGGTCGTCAGGATGCTTCAGGGTCAGCTTCAGCATAAACGAAGGAACCTTTAACATCTCTACGCACATGGAGCGGTTGGCCAGCGCCTGGGAGGGGTTCATCTCGCTGAGGGCCATCAACAGGGTCAGCCGGTACTTGCCATCAGAGCCCTCCTCATCACAGTTCGCAATTACGTGAGAGACCACGTCACGGTAGCAGTCTGGGAAGTTGGCCACCAGAGCACAGATAATTCTGTGGCCATTCGGCACGTGGACGAGCGCATCCGTCAGCTCCAGAATGTTCAGCAAGGAGGGCAGCTCGGCCAAGGCTATGCAAAGGATGTCTACCACCTCCTCGAGATAGATGCCGTCGTCGAGAATCTCAGAGTGGGCAGCCGGCTTCTGCTCTGACACCTGCTGCTGCAGATTAAAAATCTCGGAGAGCACCACGCGCACCTTTCGGGCCACGTCCGCCCGCTCGAAGCCTAGCGCAATGCCCGACTGTAGGCCGTACTCGTGCTGTTGGCCCTCGAAGTAGACGGATTTCTGACGCGTTTGCAGCTCCTTCTTGAGCTCGTTTTCCAGCTCGTGATAGTTGACCTGCAGGTAGGACACAATGCTGTTCACCACCTCGATGCCGATGAGGACGGCCAAGATCTGCTTGCGGGACTCCATCGAGGACTCAGTGTTGTCCAATGGCGACAGCAGGCTCATTCGTACCAGCGACGGCAGAACCGGGCGGATCTCAGTCTCCGGGTAGCTGGCCAGTGAGGTAATGTCCAGGTTCTGCATGGCGCTGAACACACGCGACGTTACATCGTACATCTTCACCGGCATCTTGTCCAGATGCGGCTCCAAATCGCAACTTGTTGCTCTAGTTAATTGGTGCTACTGCGTTTGTGTTTTGGGACCTGCCTTTCGGTGAACCCAGTATGGCGGCACCCCCGCTTAGCGTTTGACTCCGACTTAACAATCTCTGGCCAGGACAAGCCGGAAGAAGCATAGACTCCTCCAAATTCGTATCCAAAAGTTTTCGACTGTGGCCGCTAGAGCTGTGAAATTGACGATAGCCCTATCGATTACATGCATCTGGTCTTGGTATTTTTAAACTTTTTTATATTAGCAAAGACACGAACCATACAAAAATCGAATATGTAATCGAAATCGGCAAAAAATATCATCATCAAACCCACGGTGCCACTGAAAGTGTGGATATTAATACGAAGTAAAGTCAACGTGATTTTGCACAGAGATTTTTTGAGATAGACGCGCTGAGAAGCATCCGCACAGAGCGACACACCGCAGCAGTTAAGGGAGCAGCCAGAGAAAGCACACGAGCGTTAACCAGAGGATCAGGAGAATGCCACGAGGAAAGTTCGTTAACCACAAGGGCCGCAGTCGGCACTTCACGTCGCCGGAGGAGCTCCAGCGGGAGTCCGAGGAGTCGGACGAACAGTCCAGCGGCAGCGGCAGTGGCAGCGAGAGCGACAACGAGAAGGCCGGCGCTGGCGCATCCACATCCAAGCAGAAGACACCTGCCCAAAAAAAGCTTGCCGCCGCCAGTCGTCCTGCCCAAAGGCAAAAACAGCGTACGGCCGGAGACAGTTCTTCGGAGTCTGAATCCGAGGAGGACTCTGAAGAATCGGAAGGGGAAGCTCGCGATGCCAAAAAGGGCGTGGCATCGCTCATTGAGATTGAAAATCCCAACCGGGTGACCAAGAAGGCGACGCAAAAGTTGTCGGCCATCAAGCTCGATGACTCCGGCGCCGCCCCCAAGCCTGAGCTTACCCGCCGCGAACGGGAACAGATCGAAAAGCAGAAGGCGCGCCAGCGGTACGAGAAGCTCCATGCCCAGGGCAAGACCACCGAGGCGAAGGCAGATCTAGCAAGGCTGGCACTCATCCGGCAGCAGCGCGAGGAGGCGGCCGCCAAGCGAGAGGCGGAGAAGAAGGCTTTGGAGTCCAGCGGCAAGAAGCCGGGAGCCAAATAGATGCAGACCCTCTTTTAACACTTGCAATCGCAACCCAATCCGAATCTTGATTCCGATCCCGATCCTGAGACAAAACGAAATGGCAACCACGCAGGGGCTAATGGCAATAAGCTAAGTTAATTAACCGAGCAGGTCAGCAGGTGTGTCCATGAAAGATCCGTATGTGTCGATTCAAATGTAGTTTTTCAAGCCTATCTTTTGTAATTGCGAATTATATATACAAATAAAAAACGATGTGTAAATGAATTCGCGAAGATCCGGGGGAGATAATGTAAGCATCGAGGAAAATGAACTCTTGGCACAAAATCGCCGACATTGCGTGTAAAGTCAGGTGGTATATTAAAAGAATATACTGATTAGCAATTATTTTAGCATCTAAGTTAAAGCTAGGAAAAAATTGTTAAATACCTAGACCACGCCCCACACCTCCTCGAAGGCGGAGCAGAGCTTGGAGCAGGCTATGGCCGCCGAGAGCGGGTAGTTGCTGATGGAGAAGAGCTCCTCCGTGTAGTCTGTCTTCAGGACGCCATGTGCGAAGGCACCAATGACCAGGACCACCGGTTCGTCGTAGCCGGCGGTGCCCTCCTCGCCATGCGGCACCAGGTCCCGGCAATTGGACTTTAGCTTGCCGGAGAAGCTCATGGCGTATTTCTTGCACCCGACGGGCAGGTGGTCCGTGATGGGGTTCTTAATCACGCTCATCAGGCGGCGGGAAGAGTCACTGGCTCGGATCTGGAACTTGTGCAGCAGTTGAACCATCAAGCCGGCGAATCTTTTGAAGGTTCGGGGGATTCTCGTCTGCGGATTAATCTCGATGAGCACGTTCTTCTCGGTCTTCACAAAGACTTGTAGCAGGCCGGCGCGATTCAGGGGGGAGTCGAACAGCATAAGGAGGCACTGATGGGTGATGTCTGGGCGGCAGGAGCCCGGGTCCCGCTGGTTTTTCCGCATGACGCCGCCGTGGTCATCGCAGTTGAGAAGTTCAAAGGTGTTGTGCACCTTTCGGAGGATTGAAAACCATAGTAATCACTAAGTTCAGTATTTTTGGACACTAACCTTGACCGTTTCCAGCTGGGCGCCCTCCAAAACGATGATTAAGCGCTTCTCACTCGCGTTCAAGTGGAGCACCTTGAAGTGTTTCTTATCCAGGTCGAACTCAGGATCGTCGGCCTTGCGTCCCGTAAACTTGCGCTTCCGGTTGATGGCCTTTCCTTGTCCTCCCATGTCTCCTGGCTTCCAAATTCCAAATAAAAACCAAAACAAGAGCACGCGGCCAGCAGAAGTGTGACCAGCCGGCTGCTGAGCACATTGCGGCACTCCACTGGGCTGCTGGTCACACTGGGAGCTTTTTGTTTGGTTTTAGGAATGTGAATTGGCTTTGATGCCCTACAGCTTCAACCTGTAATTTTCTCCACCTCGGACGGAAGGAAACAACGGCCACGAGTCATGCAGTGAGAAGTTCCGCTGGGATCTCCGCTTCACCCCACTCACGCCCCACTATTTTCGTTCCCAGACGTTCGCGGGCCAGTAGTACCAGCAGTGGACGCCTGCCGGCTCCGCCGAACATCCAGCCCTCGCAGCAAGCCCATCCCCTGGAGGCGTCCAAGATCATAGTGCTCCACCCCGGCTCCCAGCACCTGCGGATAGGCAGAGCCTCCGACCTCAACCCGCAGACCCTGCTCCATGCGGTAGCCTACAGGCGTCGGCAGCTGGAGGGCGATTGGCCACACCACGACCCACTTCTCCCGCCGCTGGACAATATCAATCCCGCCCGGCTGCAGGTGGAGTTCGAGGAGCAGCGACTGGCTGTCTCACGCATTCTGCAGCACTGCGTCGTGGACGAGCAGAACCGGCTTCGGGTAGCCACGCCGCCGCAACAACTGGCTCACTTCAACCGGAGAAGCCAGGCCGAGAAGATACCACCACCCAGCGGGGTGCCCGACGATCGGCCCTGGCTGGACCGCGAGGCGCAAAGCATCTTCGACGATCAGATCCTCAGGCTGAGCGCCTTCGATGCCCGAGAGTACGATATCCACTTTCCTGTCCAGCGTGGCGAGCTGAACGTGCACAAAGAGAAGGGTGGATCCCTGCAGGTGAGCCCAAGCCATGTCTTAGCTAGCTAAATTTAACGGTCTCTCCTACTTAGGCCACCCTCCAGCACCTGGAGCGGATCTGGGCGTACGCTCTCGAAGTCCGGCTGAAAATTTCCCTTCGCGACCTGGGGACTCACTGCGCCGTGCTCGTGGTAAACGACGTATACGTGCGGAGGTATCTGCGCGAGTTTATGACTCTCGTGCTCGAGCGGTTAGGTTTCCGGCGCTGCTTCCTCGTCCAAGACAGCGTGGCGTCGACGTACGGCGCCGGCGTTGGCTACGGCTGTGTGGTGGACATCGGCGCCCAAAAGACCTCCATCGCCTGCATCGAGGATGGCATTTCTCAGCTGGATGCGCGCGTGAGACTCCACTACGGGGGTGGAGACCTCGGGCAGGTGCTGCTGATGCTGCTGCGCAAGTGCGGCTTCCCCTACCGGGAGTGCAACGTTCAGGACAGCTATGTCGATGCCCACCTGCTGGACGAACTGAAGGAGAAGTTCTGCCATTTGAACGCCAACGTGTGCGGCGCCCAGGAGAAGCACTTTACACTGCGCAAACAGAACGGCCAGTGGCTGCGCTACACGATCCAGGTGGGCGACGAGGCCATAATGGCCCCTCTGGCCCTCTTCCACACGGAGCTGCTAAACATTACCGGCCGGACGAGGACCGTTTGCACGCAGCAGTCGGCGCAGGAGCAGTACGACTGTGAGGATTGCTTCAACGCCGAGTACTTGAAGGAGACGGGCCGGAAGAATGGCGTTCGAGGCGGGGACACCAGCTTGCAGCTTCCCTTGCTGGCGGGCCCGGGGTCTCTGCCAAGGCCCCAGCTCCCCGTAACAGCGGACGACGAGGAGATGATTGTAGGGGAGCAGGACGAGGCGAATAGCAACTCCCAGCAGCAGCCAGCGCAGCAGCATTTCTCCAACAACTGCTACTTAAACAACCAGGGTCAGGTGTTGGCCCTGGACCATGCGGTGATCCGGTCTATCAACCGCTGTGCAAGCGTCGAGACCAGGCGAAAAATGTTCGGCTCTATTCTGCTCGTGGGCAGCTGCGCCAAGCTGCCTGGTTTGGCCGCCTGGCTGGAGAGTCGCATTAGCAAGCAGATGCAGCCCACCGGGACGGAGGTGAACGTGTTCACCAAGGGCATGGATGCCGGCATGGTGGCCTGGAAGGGGGCCGCCATCATGTCCGTCCTGGAGAGCGCGCGTGAACTGTGGATCTCGCAGCACGACTGGCAGCGCTACGGGCTGCGCATCCTCCGCGAGCGATCGCCCTTCCTTTGGTGAGGAGGAGCACTGGACTGCGTCGTCGAGGCATTTCGAATATAATTAGGGAATTTGAAACCGTAGTGGGTAATCGAGAGTACAATTATATAGGAATTTAGCCGTAACCAAAGCACAAGCACAATAAAGGCGTCGAACTTCGGAGCATTATGTGAGATTCACCTAAAGGAGTGCGCTTTCCAAGATCTATTCCCCGGAGTATTGTCCAATTGTATTTGTTTAAGGTCTTCTGTTCATTGTTTTTGTCCAGCAATAATTTATGTGCATTTTTAAGTGTGTCGTCGATTAGGTAAACAAATGTAGAACCCGCCCGGACCAGGGTGATAAGCTCTCCAATGGAGCGAAACAAAAAATAAAGTTTTGTTATTTTCGGCACTTGTTCTGGCAAGTAATTTGCACCTTTATCACGCGGATAGCTATGCAGCTGATAGCCGGGGGGTCACTTTGACCACCAAGTGAAGTAAAACGAGATTTCTTATCAAAAATAAAACAGAGCGAAAGTGCATTTGTAATCAAGTTTAAGAAAATGCGTACTTATGGGTACGGATATGGGAGTGTGGATGTGTTGGTGGGATCAGGCGAGGTACTTGGGCGCACTGGAGCCCATGTAGTGGTAGAGGTCGCGCAGGGTCGAGCGCACCAGCTTCGCCTTGATGGTCTCCCGCCGGAGGCGCTTGTACGCCTCGAAGCGGTGGCATCCTCCGAAGCTGAAGAAGTAGTCGCCGCCCTCGCTGCCCGTGATCCACAGCAGGTCGATGGGCGGCACCTCGTCCTCGTTGGTTTCGCGCTGCGGGAGAAAGTATTGTGGTCAGGAAACCAGTCGGCAGACGGGTGTTGGGGCAACCAGTTGAGCAACTACCACGAGTATGGAAAACTTGAACATTTTGGGCGTAATGTTGTTAGTTTTTCAAAGATTAGATAGCAAGGTAGGGTCAAGTAGGGCTAGCTTTTCCCCAATTTGACCCCCTTTGTGCGTCCAAGTCCGTTACTCATACGCCCTGTTGCCTTAGGACGCCAAATATCCATAACACATACGCCATGATGTCCCAGTCCCTATCGAGTTAAAAGAAAATCAAAAGTCCAACCGGAGCCACTCACCTGGATGGTCTCCATCAGGGACTGCACCTTCTTCTCATCCAGAACGGAGGGAATGGGTCGCTTGATCACCTCCATTGGCACATTGTGGATCTCCGCTATGCCCGCCGAGTGAACTGTGGTTTCCATGGTGGTCCTGGTGCTGCAGCTCTGCAATAAAATGTTTGCTGTTAGTTGTAAAATTTCTCTTTGGCTGCTTCGGGGTTGCCACCCACACCCGCAGTCACAGCCACGAAGAGGGCTTACTTTGGTGAACGGCTTCTGGAGGAGTGGGCTTAGTCCGCGTCGAGCGAGTCGTCTGCTTGCCTGGCGAATGGTCTGGCTAATGAACTCCATGGCCACCTCAAACTCATTTCGTTCCGATACTCGTCAGAGCGATGGCAATGGCGATGGGACTCAGCTGCTCCACGACCACTTTTTGTTTTTTGCATAATCGCGTCGCTGCAGTGCCCCCCACATCCCACACAGCCCACTCCAGGAGCACCCAGGCCCAGTATCACCTTTGATAAAGGCAAATGAAATCGAAATTCAAAAATAGAGTAGCTGCTGCGGGGCGGTCGGGGGCTCGAAGCCCGCTGATAAACTCCAAGCGCCAAGGAATCGGAATGTGCTATCTACGCTGACAACTCTTGCTGGTTGTTTTGCTGTTTTGTCGTCAATCTCGAGCCAGATTCAAATTCAAAATTTTATTTGGCGGGCCCAACGATCACTCTGCAGCACTTGATCCGTTAAATTCAAGGGGAGCGGGCTAATTTCTAATCTTTCCTTGACGTCGAAGGCCAACCAAAGGGCAAAGCCTATGCAAAAACTAGGCCACAGTCCCGGAGCGGTAGCTCCTCGGGAACATGGTAAATTACACTTTTATCTGCCTCGGTATCTCCCACTCCTCCGACACAATCTTCTTCAATTAAGTGCTACGAGCTGTTCGACAAGAGACAATTGCAGAGCGACTCACCCGGGCGAGGTGCCAACAAAAGGTAACCGATGCCGGAAGACCCTTAACAGTCACTATTGGCCCTCAGCCGCGACTCCAGCACTTAGCTCCAGTACCTAGTACCTTTAAATTCCAAATTCACGAATTCCCACCAACTTCGGCTCAATTGGATGCGAGCATGAAGTTCAATTTGCTGCAGTCTCTGGTCTCCGTCTTCTGCCTAGTCAGCGTCCAGATTTACGGCATCCAAGGTGATGTCCTGCTAGAGCTCCCTTCCAGTCCAACTAAATCTATTTTTTTCGTGGCAGATGCCAGCGGAAAGCGGATCGTAAGCAAGTACGAAAGGATCATGAAAATGTATCCTCAGCTGGCGACTGGCGGAGGAGAGTCCTCGCAGTGGCGGGCCGTCGGGAAAGATAACCGGCATCCCTGCAAGCGGGACTGTTCCGACCAGCAACCCATGACCTGCTACTACTACATGGTGGTCCACTACGACGACACCATGACGGAGACCTGCAAGCGGTACCTTCAGGTGCGTGGCTCCGACTCTTCGAATTCTTCCAAGGATAAAAGAATATAGGGATCGCCTCCTATTACTTCGCTATCCGGATTTCGAATCCCTTCTTTGAACTCCGCCGTGATGTCATGCGATTAGAAAATTTCCCGAGAATACGTCAGGAACACTGATCAAACACTGATAGTGGTGTTTATTCCTTCGAGTGATCAGTGTCTTCTACGATAAGAAATGTTATTTTGTTTCAAAACCACAACTACACTCAATGCCTGACAAGACCTACCTTCTTCCCGTCTCGTCCGCAGTCCAAGTTCCGGTTCAAGCTCAACGGCAAGGAGTATATCGACGGCGTCAGATTGGCGGAGCAACTGGGCGCCACCGACTGCAAATACGCAGATGGGCTGGAGAGCCAGGTGATGGTGGTTAACGGTCAACTGCCCGGGATGACCATCGAGGTCTGCCTGGGCGACACCGTGGTGGCCGACGTAATCAACAGCATGCACGAGACGACGACGGTCCACTGGCACGGCATGCACCAACGGATGACACCCTTTATGGACGGGGTGCCGCACGTGACCCAGTACCCGATCGAGGCCGGCCAGGCGTTCCGCTACCGCTTCGAGGTTGACCACGGGGGCACCAACTGGTGGCACAGCCACACGGAGCACCAACGGGCCTTCGGGCTGGCCGGTCCGCTTGTGGTACGAATGCCATCCCGCCTTAATCCGCACGCCCACCTCTACGACTTTGACCTGTCCGAGCACGTGATCATGATCCAGGACTGGGTGCACAACTTCGTCGAGAGCGTCGCCGAGAACATCCTGATCAACGGAAAGGGGCGCAACCTAAAGAAGGGGGTTACAGCCAGGCCAACTTTTTACGAACACTTTCCGGTGGTCCGTGGCGGACGTTATCGCTTCCGGGTGATCTTCAATGGCGAGTAGTGGGTCGGTGCTGGAGCTGGTAGTCCTAAGCTAACTCTACAACTCTCTTTCCAGGTGTGTCCAACTGCCCCATTAGCTTCAGCGTAGACCACCACGACCTGGTGGTGATCGCCAGCGACGGCAACGACATCGAGCCGGTGGAGGTGCAGCGGATCATGTTCCATGGCGCCGAACGTTTCGACTTTGTGCTGCACGCCAACCAGGACGTCGCCAACTACTGGATCCGTGTCAAGGGCTACAGCTTCTGCGCCAGGAACCAGCTGCATCAGGAGGCGGTGCTCCACTATCGGGAGGCGGATCCTCGGGCGTTGGATACCCATACCCTGAGCTACGCTTACGATGCTCCGGGAACCACCCTCAACGAGCTGGGAGACACCAACAGCATGACTGCTAATGGAGGCGGAAACAGTATTTCCCTCGCTGAATTGAATGCGCAGAGACAGGAGCCGGAGATGCAGCCGGCAGTAAGGTACTACACCAGCATGAACGCCTTCGAGGTGCGCCAGGGGGAGGGTTTCCGCTTCCAGATGGACGACATTAGCTTCAGCATGCCGAAGATGTCGCTGCTGCAGACGCGCAACCTGGGCGTGGGCCAGTTCTTCTGCAACCGTTCCCAGCAGGCGGACCTAGGCTTCAACTGTCGCCAGCGCCACTGTCGTTGCTCGAACGTGATCCAGGTGCCGGCGAACCAGCAGGTGGAGTTCGTCGTCTACAGCCTGTCCAACACAGCGCACCCGATCCATCTGCACGGCTACACCTTCCGGGTGGTGGGCATGGGGGTCCTGGGCGAGGACCAGATCGGTCAGATCGAGCAGATCGACCGGCGGAATCAGCTGCCACGCCGCGGGCGGGGTGCACCGCTCAAGGACTCTGTTCAGGTGCCCGCCTTCGGCTATACTATCCTGCGCTTCTTCACCAACAGCCCGGGCTACTGGATGTTCCACTGCCACATATCGCCGCACTCGGAAAACGGCATGGCGGCGGTAGTGCGGGTTGGCGAGGACGTCGAAATGAAGATGTGTCCCGTAAGCAACTGTGGTCTCTGCAGCTCAGTGGCGTAGGCTTAGAAAAATACAAATAAACTACCTTTAAGCTGGCATTTCAAACAACGTTAGCGCTTTTTAGTGTTGGAAATCGGGCGAGGGTTTTAATGTTAGACTACGCCGGAGCCCACGTGCCAGTACTGCTAACGTAAATAGACTAATCCCGTCCAGAAATGCAGGCAAAGAGTGAATCCGACTCGGACTCCGAAGATGACGCCCAGATGCGGCGTCTGCGGGAGGCCGCTGACACCTCCCTCTTCACCAATTCGATGTTCCAGGCGAAATCCCCTCCAACGGGACGCTCTAAAGGAGGTCAGCAAATCCAGGCTACCTCTAGGCGGCAGAATGTAGCCCCACCCAAGAGCGAGCGCTACCTGGACGAGCCGGAGCCAGGTGTTAGTGACCTCAAAGTAACCCACGAGATGCAAACGCACATCTGGAACCGGTTAAGTGAGATTATTCAGGGCCAAATCGAATTCTACCAGGAAAAACGGCCTCCTCCTGGTTATGTAAGCAAGCAGAAGTCAGTTCCTGATAGGGTGCGGCTCGTCTCCACTGCTGACTGCTATATGAGTGCAGATGTGGTGCCAGAAGATCCCCCAGGCCCAACCAAAAGGCCCTTCATAAAGAAGCGTTCTCTTCCCGAATACGAATCCTGCGAACCAGACGAATCTCTCATAGCAGTCAGTGGAGAGTCTGTGCTTGAGGGCAGGGATACGCTTTGTTGGACGGCGAAGAAGAAACGGGCCGACAAGCTATTCGAGTACAAGGCGTATGGTGCCCCGGGATCCAATCTGCTGGCCGTGGAGCCCGCAAACGAATTCTCAAAGCGGCGGGTACAAAACCAATGGAACGAGTCCCAGATAAGCAAAAGGAAGAAGAAATAAACGGAAAATGTATTCTTAAAGTGTAGAGGACTTATTATTTTAATTACGATTCAAATGTGGCGTGAAATGTGTTGGCCCCATGCCCGTTCCCATTGTCAGCGCCGCTCGCTCCGCCCACGTTTGCTGTAGAAGACAACTGACCATCGAGCAGTCCGTAGAGCATCTGCTGCTGGGAGCTGGCGGTGCCGCTAGAGCCCACTGAGCTGCCGCCGAGGTCCTGCAGCATGTCCCCCACTATTTGATGGCCACCAATGCTTTGGTTGCTTCCCGTGGCGCTGTTGTCCAGTATATTGAGAAAGTCGGCGCCATTGAACTCCTGCTGCTGGATTTGCTGCTTCTGCATGCTGCTCTGGCTCTCCTTCATCAGCTTGTCGTACTCCTGCAGCACACCGTTGAACTCGGCGATTTCCACGCGATTTCTAGCTATCACCTTGTGCTTGTAGTAATTGTGAACCTGGGTCAAGGACGTCCCAGTAATGGCAGTGTAAGCTCGCTCCAGGGGCATTAGTTGGAGACTAGTAGTCTTCTGCAGCCGGGGATCTGAATCGTAGCAGCCACGATACTCGCCCACAAAGCTGCGCAGGAACTCCACGGTGGCATCGGTCAGCACCTGGACGGCCGACTCGGAGCAGTCGGTGAAACCGGCTAGGCGCAACATCCCGCACATCACTTTGCGCACGGCCTGGCGGCAGGTGCTGCCCGAAATATCCGGATACGGCTGTGGATCGCCTCTGGAGTAGGCTGTGTCCACGGTGGACGTGAACCAGATTGGTTTTTGGAACTTCTGCTCGCTCACCAGATGGGCGGCGTTTTCCGGCGGAAAATCAACCTCAGGAATCATTAGGCAGGGGTTCAGCAGGTAGTTGGATGAGCCCTGGAATGAAAAAGGTTTTTATTTTGGATATCCAAAGCTCCCAAATATCTGCATACGTTTTTGTTTGAGTATGTTTCGATAAGCGACTGTAGCACCTCCGTCTGTTTCATCACCTCGATTGTCTGCGTGACCAGCGAGCTTCTTAGCTCCACGGTGGTCCTACGGATTGCAAAAATTTGCGTTTTATCCACCAAACTTAATTAATTCGCGGTATTTACCGATTTTCCTTTGGAAAATGTTCGTAACTCGGATGAGTTTCGTCAAACTTGGTTTTCTTGGTTGCTGTGAAAATCCCCTTCTCCGGCGGCAACTGGGGGCCATCGTCTTCCGGGGGTATGGAGCCCCAGTGGTCCAGTTCCATTGCCACTCAGTAACTCAGGTTTAAGTTTTTTTGATTTTTGGTCAAAAAATCGCCAACAAAAATAAATAATCAAAAGCCGACGGTAGTGCTGGAAAACGTATCATATATCGATGTTACAGCGATGAAACGACAATCGAATCGCAGTAAGCGTAATGTTTGTTTTTTAGGAAAGGGAAAGAATAATTACCTGACGAGGCGAGTTGAAACGTCGGCAAGATAACACAGCGACGCAGACGACGTGTGGGATTCTCCGGCGGATTGGTGGTGCCAGGGTACGGATACGGCAACAAGATGCACCAGCAACACATGGACCTTCATGCGCCTGTGGACTTGAACAAGGTGAGTGGAGTCTGGAGTGGATTGCCCCGAAGCCATAGACAGGGTCCCAGCTAATATTTGCTCTTTATTGCTTTCAGTCCCTGGATGAAATGTCTCCTGAGGAGCGCATGCGGTAAGTTTGCTTTGAGTCCTGGCTCTTAAATCCTAATGCTTGACCTTCTCTCAATAGGGCGGAACACCAGCTCATGGTGGAGAAACACCGTGGCCACGACGCCATGCACTCAGAGATGGTGATCATCCTCTTTGTGACTCTAGTAATCGCCCAAATCATCCTGGTCGAGTGGAAGAAGCGCCACTACAGCTCCTACGCTTTCGTTACCCTCCTCGCCATGTGGTTCATCCCGCTAATCATCTCGTGCAGCTTCGGTTGGGTGCGCTTCATCATCATCTGGCTGATATTTACCTGCATCACGGCGCTGGTGATGAGAAAGGCCACCAATAAGCCCATCCAGGGCACAACGCCTAGGTGAGTCACTATACTCGGCGATAAGGGCAATAATGTTAATCTTATCCATGTGTAGGCTGGTCTACAAATGGTTCTACTTCATCTACAAGCTGAGCTACGGCCTGGGCCTGGTTGGCTACCTGGTGATCATGGCCGCCTTTCTCGGCATGAACTACGTCTTCTCGCAGCCTCCGAACACGTGGATGGACGTGGGTTTAATGTTCTGCTTTTATGGCCTATATATTGGAGTCCTGGGCCGGGATATATCCGAAATATGCTCCGATAAAATGGCAGCTGCCATTGGCGTTAGTACAGAATGTAGCAGTAATAGTAATATTCCACTAATCCTATCTGGTTTTGCAGTATTACACACCTCAGGGCATTCCAACCCGCCACCTGGAGCACAATGTCTGTGCCGTGTGTGGCAACCAGCTATTGGTCTCCGAAAAGGAGGAGGGAGTCATCGAGAACACGTACAAGCTTTCGTGTCAGCACGTATTCCACGAGTTCTGCATACGCGGCTGGTGCATCGTAGGCAAGAAACAGACCTGTCCCTACTGCAAGGAGAAGGTTGACCTCCAGAAGATGTTCCGTAATCCGTAAGATATGGGCTCTTGTTGCCAAGACCTAGGCATTTGGTAACTTTCGTATATTTTTCAGCTGGGAGAAGCCACACGTGCTGTACGGACGCTTGCTGGACTGGATTCGCTGGCTGGTGGCCTGGCAGCCACTCATATTCTTCATAGTACAAGGCATTAATTGGATGCTGGGCCTGGAGTAGGTGCTCCTGGACCCACCTTATCTTTCCTGGACGTCTAGTCAAGCACACACACACACAACCCATCACACATTGGGAGTTCTGAACTTAATCCCAGATGCACTCTACTTTAACCACTTCAACTAGAACGACAGACCAACTGAAGCACCAGAACCATTCAGCCGCCATTCATTCCAACACGCTCCCGTCCAGAAACGTAGGTTGCGGCTAGTGTCGAGCGGCAGGGTAGACGCATCCACCTCTGGCTCGCTTTCCAGCACCCAACCTTTCCATAGCCAACTTAATCGTAAACGTATTTTGGAAATATGTATGAGTAGATTTATAGAATGTCTATATCTGTACAATACATTGTGTGTTTTATGTACATTGTGTGCCTACTCGTGTGGGTATGTTTCCTAGGTACTTTTACCAATTAATTCAATTCTATGTTCCACCGCACTGGAGCTAGAAGCTAAAGAGGAAATCCAAATAATGGTAGTCCAATATAAGCCGTAAGAATTCTAAAAAGTCTATAAAAACTTTATTTGATTGACAGAATCATGGTTAGTTTTCATACTCTTCCGGATTTCAAGTGTTTCTCTCAAAAATTGTACTTCATGTATCTCGGATTGCACTGGACTTGTATCTGGATGGAAATAAAGCAGATTTATAGTACCGAAATATACAGTACCAGTCGTAAATAACAATTTCATCGCTTTATTGTGTCTATATTTCATTCACTTAAGGCAACAACAATAACAAAAGGAGGATGTAAGGTAACTGAATGATTTGGCGAGGAAACGGGTTTCCGAGTTAGGTTTAGGGAGTTAAGTTTAAGTTTCAGGCACAGGAAAGGTCTGGATGCGGGATCTGGCTGAGTGTGCCGTCGTGCTAGCACCAACGTGGCGACCAGGGAAAGGATTGGGAACGCACTGGTGGACCGGTCCAAACATGGCTTCCGGTTTGTACATCTACGCCTTAATCTAGTAGCCAGAGGCGCCGATCATCTTGCGGATCTGTTCGAAGGACAGCCAAAATGTGAGCGACCAGGGCGCCATACGTATCCAGCAGGGCAAGAACCCCTTGTAGAGAGCCGCAAAGCCCTCCTTGGCAACGGTCTGACGCAAACAGTCCACGGATCCGCGGTACAACATGCCCCTGGAACGAAAGAGAACTCATTGAGTGGTAGGAAGCTGACCCTGGTGGGCCCTGGTGGGTGGAGGCGAACTCACCGGCCCTTGTCATCGGTGGGCTGGTTCATGATGCGGGTCTTTACAACGTCCGCCGGCGTGCCCATGATGGCCGCCACGAATCCAGCACAAACAGAGGCCAGCACGTGGACAGTGTGACAGTCAGGCATCTGCAGGCGGTGCATGATTAGGTGCTTGATAGTGTCGTAAGTGGTGAGATCGCCGAGGTTCACCAGAGCCGCTCGCTGGACGTTCGGGATGCTACCCTTCCACAAGCCCCGCACTCCGCCTCGCTGGACAATTTCCCGGAAGGCATGTCCGGCACTATGGACTCGCGGGGGCTCGCCCATCAGCCGCCGCCGACCCTCCATCTGGATTTGGACCTTGACCAGGTCGGCGGGCGAGGCAAGCCACTGAGCGACGGCGCCGGCGGTCACGCCGCAGAGGGCCGACTTCCAAACGGGCAGGGCCTGATTGCCATCACGAGTAAACTCCTTGCGCATCATGTCGTAGCTGCAAATCCTCACTCCGCTGCGGGTGTAAGCAGAGAAAAGGCACAAGGAGGGATTAGAGCGACTCGAGCAACTGGCCGGATGGCAAGTGGGCGGCATGTGATCTAATTGATTTATTGGCTAGTTCTAGTATGAGGATTTTGATGTTTTGCCCACCTATAGACGACGTGTCGGTAGAGCGCCGGCGTCACGCCCTGCCACAGCTTCAGGGCGCCCTCCTCGCGCGCTATCCCGAAAGCGGTGGCCACCATGCCACGGTATTGCATCTGGTAATGGTAATTGTAATTGTGGTGGCTTCATTGTAATAACAACATCTGCATTTGCTAAAAGTCGGAAAATAACACACACACACAAGGACACAAAGGAGTAGATTTTGGACCTGGTTCACCCAGAGAAAGGCTGACCAGGATGACCATCTGACACTGAAAGGGGTGGAGTTAAGGGTATGAGTTGGGACGGCTCCCGTGGGATCTCGCTGCTCGCTAAGCGTATTTCGTTCCCAATCATTTGGACGCCTTATCGGGCGATTGGTGCAGTGATAAGAGGAGCAGTCTCGGGTTAGTTAAAGCAGGCACAAGTAAACAGATGGATGTGGGATTAGTGAGGTTACAGCCATATCCAGCAACGACTACAGAAACGACTAGTGATGCCAGAATCAGTGATAGGGGATATGCCAGAGAATCAGAACGAGAATGAAGGTTCTTGAAAAGAAAGATGAATTCCTGTCCCTATCACTGGTCCTTGCCTGGCAGCCGTATACTCACATTTGCCTTGGCTATGGTTTGGGTTGGACTGGTCACTGCCACGGCAGCCGCCTCGCCCTGGATTTGCAGACGCGTCTTGGTCAGATCGAGTGGATACGTGACCAGCTCTGCAATAGACGCTGCTACTACGGACACGATGTACGTACAGGCGAAGGAGTCCGCATAGTCATACTTCACAGGACGCAGTTGGTGGCGTCCGCTGGAGGAGGAGGCGGCGGCAGACGAGGAGCTGGACACGGTGGCTGGCGAAGATTCCTCTGTCTGGGAGCTGGGTGAGCCCGTTGCAGCAGCCATAGCTGTATAGTTAAAACTGGAAGAAAGGCAGAAGTGTGAGTAAACCAGCTTGGATAAAAGGAAAACGGCAGAAAACAAACTCTGGCGGGAGACTTTCAAACAATCGCGTGTTTTATGGGTCTTCGAACTTTCCCCGAGGATAGTGGATGCGTTGCCTTGTGCCTTTGTGTCCGAGAGTTCGCTTCCGATTCCGTGTGCGATTTTTTTACATAATAACGACGGCGTCGATTTTGGCAACGCTCCTCCGAGGTGTGAAAAAGAAAGAAAAACAAAGCTGCCCGTTGAATCGCTCCGAATCGCCTTGACTTGGAAAGCAGCCGCGCTCTTGTTAAACTCTTGCTGGGCTAATCATGTTTCAACGCTCCACCGCGACGCGATTCTATTTATATATCCTTGTTATTGTGTTTATAAAACCTTAAGCTTATCAGTTTTTCGCCGTTAAAATAAAAAATAAAAACAAAAACACAACAGAGGATCAGGGTTGTCATGCGCTGCCAATGAGCAAGGTGCAATATGGCAGTCATATTACCTCAATAATATAAATTAGTACAGATTTTTCGATAGCTTGTTTTGATTATTCAGCATTGAAACCCTTTTTATGGATTATAAAAACTATTTAAACGGCAAACGACACACATTTGACAGCCCTGCCACCGTTCAAGCCGTCTCGGGGAAGCGATTAAATTAGAGATGGGAGAAATATCGATAATTTATAGTTTAGATCACATGAAGATCGATAGCTCACGCAATTTAGAGCGATAGAAACGCAGTGGTGAGACATGTACTAAAAATGCCCGCGAAGCGCATAAATAAAGTCGATCTTGTTTTTTTTATGTAAATTTTTGCTGCGGCTGCGTTTTTTGAAATTCCAAAGCGATGTAGATATGTGTGATCCTTTTAACCGAGTGAATCTTAAACTGAAACGCTTCGAATTCAACCAAACCGGATGAGCATCGCAATATTAGCCCCAAAAGTCGTCTATCCGAGAATCCAATAGCGCCCCAACAACAAACAGCGCGTAGGAATCTACCAAGAAAGAGAAAGAAGAGCAGGAGACCATAGGAGTGGAGCGGGGAAGGCACAGAATGGATGTTGAAATACCTGTTTTGGCTGGATATCTTAATGTGCCGACCCAAACTGGATTTTCGCTAAACCGTATCTCAAAAAAGGTATGGAAAATCACATTAGCTTATCACTCAAACTGTTTTACATCCTCACAGTTTTTCGACCACTGAGGCTTATCATGCCTCCATTGAAGCCATTGGCGTTAGCCCAGAAGGAGTTGAGCTGCGATAAACCAGGCAGGACCTGCGGACTGCGGGGCTTGCCATGGGGTGTGCCTTTGCACGCAAGTAGAGCCTGGGATTGGAGTGCTGGGAGCGCTTGAAGTGCGGGCGAGACAGGTTAAGCCGGATCACAAGGGTGACAAGGAGAGAAAGAGCCCCAACATACAGGCGGGGACGATACAATAAGATACAGGCAATTGATCCCCCCAATGGCTTTAGTTTAGGCACACATGTCCAGATTACTTTTGTATCCAATAAGCGAAGTCATGTTCTGAGTTTATATAGAGAGAATAGACCCCTTAAACTAGATATCGTAAATAGTTTTCGACCCATGTAAGGCATTAAAATCCTCCCAAACTACTGTCCCTACCCCCATTGTATACACGGCACATCTGGACGATCAATGTTTAAATCCGTGGTGTGTGTTTTCATGCAAAAGGGGGGCTTCTGCAGGGGGCGGTTGAATATGAGCTCTCTCAGACCAAAGCCCATTATGTAATATCCCTCTAAACAGTGATATAAGCTAAACAGAAGGGTCTCCATTGAATTTATATGAACAAACATCTATTTTGCAGAAGGCATGCAGTCGCTACTGCCTCCTCTTCAAGGCCAGTCGCCACGGGATCGCCAGGCTAGAGATGTGCGAGAGCAAGGAGGATCGCAACCCGAAAATTTTCACCCTTGAAAATTGCGTTAAGATCACCCAAGAACTGCCTCCCGAGCGACTTATTCAGATCGTCAAGCGGCATGGAACACTCACCCTAAGCACCGGAAGCGAGGAGGAACTGAAGGACTGGATCACCGCACTGCAGACCGTGGCATTTTGCGACACTTCCCCGTCTGGTGGTAACGGCGGGGCGATTGAGGAGGACAACGACCTCTACTGCAGTTCCTTTGTGAGTGTTAATTCTCTCGTTTATAGGGTGTGTCTTCTTTCCAGGAACGATGACCAGTCTTACGGCAGCACATTGTGTTATCTTTTTTAAAAGCCTTAGGAGTCAGTTATGCGACAGGGACCCCCCTATGCCGTAGTCAAATTTGCTACGATTCTTGATAAAGATACCGTTAATGATTCGTGGATTGATTCCCCATCGATCTGCATCAAAATCCCATGACAAAAATATTTTTCGCTTTCATGTCAATTTTTTGTGGGGAGGCCCCTTGAAAAAATTGAGATGTCCCCTTTGAAGGACTCTATGGTCCAAAGCAAAGGCCATAATCCGCCCAATTCTCATCCGATTCTACAGCGGAATACCTTAAATGATTCGTAGATGGATTTCCCATCGATCTGCATCAAAATCCCATAACAAAAATATTTTTCGCTTTCATGTCAATTTTTTGTGGGGAGACCCCTTGGAAAAATGGAGATGTCCCCTTTGAAGGACTCTATGGCCCAAAGCAAAGGCCATAATCCGGCCAATTCTCATCCGATTCTACAGCGGAATACCTTAAATGATTCGTAGATGGATTCCCCATCGATCTGCATCAAAATCCCATAACAAAAATATTTTTCGCTTTCATGTCAATTTTTTGTGGGGAGACCCCTTGAAAAAATTGAGATGTCCCCTTTGAAGGACTCTATGGTCCAAAGCAAAGGCCATGATCCGCCCAATTCTCATCCGATTCTACAGCGGAATACCTTAAATGATTCGTAGATGGATTTCCCATCGATCTGCATCAAAATCCCATAACAAAAATATTTTTCGCTTTCATGTCAATTTTTTGTGGGGAGACCCCTTGGAAAAATGGAGATGTCCCCTTTGAAGGACTCTATGGCCCAAAGCAAAGGCCATAATCCGGCCAATTCTCATCCGATTCTACAGCGGAATACCTTAAATGATTCGTAGATGGATTTCCCATCGATCTGCATCAAAATCCCATAACAAAAATATTTTTCGCTTTCATGTCAATTTTTTGTGGGGAGATCCCTTGGAAAAATGGAGATGTCCCTTTTGAGGGACTCTATGGCCCAAAGCAAAGGCCATAATCCGGCCAATTCTCATCCGATTCTACAGCGGAATACCTTAAATGATTCGTAGATGGATTCCCCATCGATCTGCATCAAAATCCTATAACAAAAATATTTTTCGCTTTCATGTCAATTTTTTGTGAGGAGACCCCTTGGAAAAATGGAGATGTCCCCTTTGAAGGACTCTATGGCCCAAAGCAAAGGCCATAATCCGGCCAATTCTCATCCGATTCTACAGCGGAATACCTTAAATGATTCGTAGATGGATTCCCCATCGATCTGCATCAAAATCCCATATCAAAAATATTTTTCGCTTTCATGTCAATTTTTTGTGGGGAGATCCCTTGGAAAAATGGAGATGTCCCCTTTGAGGGACTCTATGGCCCAAAGAAAAGGCCATAATCCGGCCAATTCTCATCCGATTCTACAGCGGAATACCTTAAATGATTCGTAGATGGATTCCCCATCGATCTGCATCAAAATCCCATAACAAAAATATTTTTCGCTTTCATGTCAATTTTTTGTGAGGAGACCCCTTGGAAAAATGGAGATGTCCCCTTTGAAGGACTCTATGGCCCAAAGCAAAGGCCATAATCCGGCCAATTCTCATCCGATTCTACAGCGGAATACCTTAAATGATTCGTAGATGGATTTCCCATCGATCTGCATCAAAATCCCATAACAAAAATATTTTTCGCTTTCATGTCAATTTTTTGTGAGGAGATCCCTTGGAAAAATGGAGATGTCCCCTTTGAGGGACTCTATGGCCCAAAGCAAAGGCCATAATCCGGCCAATTCTCATCCGATTCTACAGCGGAATACCTTAAATGATTCGTAGATGGATTTCCCATCGATCTGCATCAAAATCCCATAACAAAAATATTTTTCGCTTTCATGTCAATTTTTTGTGAGGAGACCCCTTGGAAAAATGGAGATGTCCCCTTTGAAGGACTCTATGGCCCAAAGCAAAGGCCATAATCCGGCCAATTCTCATCCGATTCTACAGCGGAATACCTTAAATGATTCGTAGATGGATTTCCCATCGATCTGCATCAAAATCCTATAACAAAAATATTTTTCGCTTTCATGTCAATTTTTTGTGAGGAGATCCCTTGGAAAAATGGAGATGTCCCCTTTGAGGGACTCTATGGCCCAAAGCAAAGGCCATAATCCGGACAATTCTCATCCGATTCTACAGCGGAATACCTTAAATGATTCGTAGATGGATTTCCCATCGATCTGCATCAAAATCCCATAACAAAAATATTTTTCGCTTTCATGTCAATTTTTTGTGAGGAGACCCCTTGGAAAAATGGAGATGTCCCCTTTGAAGGACTCTATGGCCCAAAGCAAAGGCCATAATCCGGCCAATTCTCATCCGATTCTACAGCGGAATACCTTAAATGATTCGTAGATGGATTCCCCATCGATCTGCATCAAAATCCCATATCAAAAATATTTTTCGCTTTCATGTCAATTTTTTGTGGGGAGATCCCTTGGAAAAATGGAGATGTCCCCTTTGAGGGACTCTATGGCCCAAAGAAAAGGCCATAATCCGGCCAATTCTCATCCGATTCTACAGCGGAATACCTTAAATGATTCGTAGATGGATTCCCCATCGATCTGCATCAAAATCCCATAACAAAAATATTTTTCGCTTTCATGTCAATTTTTTGTGAGGAGACCCCTTGGAAAAATGGAGATGTCCCCTTTGAAGGACTCTATGGCCCAAAGCAAAGGCCATAATCCGGCCAATTCTCATCCGATTCTACAGCGGAATACCTTAAATGATTCGTAGATGGATTTCCCATCGATCTGCATCAAAATCCCATAACAAAAATATTTTTCGCTTTCATGTCAATTTTTTGTGAGGAGATCCCTTGGAAAAATGGAGATGTCCCCTTTGAGGGACTCTATGGCCCAAAGCAAAGGCCATAATCCGGCCAATTCTCATCCGATTCTACAGCGGAATACCTTAAATGATTCGTAGATGGATTTCCCATCGATCTGCATCAAAATCCCATAACAAAAATATTTTTCGCTTTCATGTCAATTTTTTGTGAGGAGACCCCTTGGAAAAATGGAGATGTCCCCTTTGAAGGACTCTATGGCCCAAAGCAAAGGCCATAATCCGGCCAATTCTCATCCGATTCTACAGCGGAATACCTTAAATGATTCGTAGATGGATTTCCCATCGATCTGCATCAAAATCCTATAACAAAAATATTTTTCGCTTTCATGTCAATTTTTTGTGAGGAGATCCCTTGGAAAAATGGAGATGTCCCCTTTGAGGGACTCTATGGCCCAAAGCAAAGGCCATAATCCGGACAATTCTCATCCGATTCTACAGCGGAATACCTTAAATGATTCGTAGATGGATTTCCCATCGATCTGCATCAAAATCCCATAACAAAAATATTTTTCGCTTTCATGTCAATTTTTTGTGAGGAGACCCCTTGGAAAAATGGAGATGTCCCCTTTGAAGGACTCTATGGCCCAAAGCAAAGGCCATAATCCGGCCAATTCTCATCCGATTCTACAGCGGAATACCTTAAATGATTCGTAGATGGATTTCCCATCGATCTGCATCAAAATCCTATAACAAAAATATTTTTCGCTTTCATGTCAATTTTTTGTGAGGAGATCCCTTGGAAAAATGGAGATGTCCCCTTTGAGGGACTCTATGGCCCAAAGCAAAGGCCATAATCCGGACAATTCTCATCCGATTCTACAGCGGAATACCTTAAATGATTCGTAGATGGATTTCCCATCGATCTGCATCAACATCCCATAACAAAAATATTTTTCGCTTTCATGTCAATTTTTTGTGAGGAGACCCCTTGGAAAAATGGAGATGTCCCCTTTGAAGGACTCTATGGCCCAAAGCAAAGGCCATAATCCGGCCAATTCTCATCCGATTCTACAGCGGAATACCTTAAATGATTCGTAGATGGATTCCCCATCGATCTGCATCAAAATCCCATAAAAAAAATATTTTTCGCTTTCATGTCAATTTTTTGTGGGGAGATCCCTTGGAAAAATGGAGATGTCCCCTTTGAGGGACTCTATGGCCCAAAGCAAAGGCCATAATCCGGCCAATTCTCATCCGATTCTACAGCGGAATACCTTAAATGATTCGTAGATGGATTCCCCATCGATCTGCATCAAAATCCTATAACAAAAATATTTTTCGCTTTCATGTCAATTTTTTGTGAGGAGACCCCTTGGAAAAATTGAGATGTCCCCTTTGAAGGACTCTATGGCCCAAAGCAAAGGCCATAATCCGGCCAAATTTCATTCGATTATAAAACGGAATACCTTAAAATATTGATGATTCGATTCTTTTTAATTTCAATCTTGAATCTCTTTAATTTCAAGACCCAATATTCTGCTTAAAAGACTGAACGGCGGAGTGGGCAGCAGCGGATGTCTGGGTGCGGGATGTTGCGAATGGTGCGCCAGTGCATTGGTCCAGCGGATTGCAGCCACTTCAAGTATTTAACAAAGGTGTCGTAGGCCAGGAATTGGATACGCCGACAATCGTTCCCGTGGTGATATGGCGCACGGCGATCGTAGATCAAATGTCGGCTGCTATTACCGGCCCTTCCTTGAAATTTGCTTGCGGCGGCATCACTGAAAAGAAAAATGGACAGTGGAAGAGGTACTCTCAAAGGGGCTCCGGATACGTACATCCCTTCCAGTGTGAGCAAGGCACGCTGGCGTATTTCCGGCATGCCGGACAGAAAACGAAGCACTGGCGGTCCATCAGTTCGTCTAATTAAGGAGAACAGGAATAAAAAGGGCATCTGCTCGAACCGGATACTTTCCATGATCTCTGCAGCATGATACTGGCGCTCCGGCCACTTGTAGTCCAGCCAGACCACGGCGGCCATGTACACCTCCATTTCCGAGTTGACCGCGAGGGAGCCATTGGCCAACAGCCGCTTTATGGAACCAGGATCCAGATGCCTGAACTCTTTGCTGGACACGAACTGGAGAAAGATGTTCCCCACACGGCCGAGTAGATTATCCTCCAGATGTAGGCCCATGGCAAGACCTAGTTGATACAAAGACACTGACCTCTCGGGATCCCGGGTGACCAGTTCCATGGCGTTCCAGACATCAGCCACTATTTCGGAGCAGTCAAAGAACTTGGCTGCCCTCAGCACTTGCAGAAGGTAGTTGGTGGACATCTCGTGGATCGTTTCCAGGGCCCAGCGATACATGGCTACAAAGCACCGGGCGTTGACCATCGAACTGGGCAGGTGGTAGACATGGGACTTGCCCAGCGGGGTGTGTCTGAAGAAGCTAGACACCAATTGCAGGACAAGGGCATGGCAGCGGAACTGACGGTTCTCCACCACTACCAGAAGAGTTGGTTTGACGTTTAGCCTTAGCATTCGGAGGAGATTTTCGGGGAGATTAGTGCGGTCCGGACCTATGGAGTCCTCCCAGAGTTTGTCAAGCCTCGCCTGCTCGGATGTTCCTCGATCCAAGCTGTTCAGCATATCAGAAAGAGGGATTTTAATGGCGGTGGAGTCCTGAAGAGCGGGGTCGCTGCTCTTTTTAAGCTGCTGAAGGATGTTTTCGAAGATGCCCACTTGGAGGCTGATTGGCTTGCTCAGCGGCAGAGGAGGAAATGTTTCTCGTGGGGCCACTTGCAGCAGTAAAAGCTGGGCATCGCTCCGGAGGCTGTCTGGCATGAAGACTTTTTCCAGGCCCGAAAAAAAACCCTTTTGGGCTTTGTTCATTATTAGCTTATTTGGGGGCACCTTTGGGTCATCCCTGGGCCTCTGTCCTTTTCCTTCACCTTTAAGATCTGCTGATTTCTGCTTGGACTCTTCCTGATAATTATTTTCTCCAGCTTCTGGAGCTGTTTTCTCCTTGTGGGTATGGTTTCCTGGAGACTTCTCCTTCTGGGCTAAGTTGTTATTTGCTACAGCTTCCGCTCCCACTGCCCTTGTTGTAAAAGATTCCTTTGCCGTTACCACGCCCTCCACTGACTTATTTTTATCCACAACTGCATCCTTGTTTTCCCTAGAATCCTTAGGTTCCTCGCGGATTTTCCAGTTTTTTTTCGAACAACTGCGCTCTTCCGTTTTAAAATCGTTCTTTTCGTGAAGCTTCCTTGGTTCGTACATTTTTCTGCCTATTTTCATGATAAACTTTTAACAAATAATTTTAATTTTGTTTTTATCGAAACTAATTATATAAAAACTTGTACAAAACGTATTGAAATGTGATATCTTTTTTTGAATTTAAGGTACAATGTGAAATGGAAAACTACAGGCTTGCTTTTATTCATAAAATATTTTAATTGACTCACATTTTGGAGGAATTATAGAACTTTAAGAACTAATAAAGAATGTTTTTTCTAGGATGGCCTGTTCATAATCACATTGATTCCCTCAGAGGCCTCCAGGCGCTGCGGCATCGAACCGAAGACCTACATGCTCCAAATGACGCCCACCGAGCTGCAGCTCAAATCTGAGGACCTGGGCGCCACGATCGCCATGTGGCCGTACCGCTTCATCCGGAAGTACGGCTACCGCGACGGCAAGTTCACCTTCGAGGCGGGCCGCAAGTGTACCACCGGCGAGGGAGTCTTTACATTGGACCACACCAATCCCCAAGAGGTTTTTCGCTGCATGTCCGCCAAGATGAAGTCGATGAAGAAGCTGATCAGCGGGGACAACAGCTCCGCCTCTCTCAGCACCTTGGAATGTGGCGAGAACCAATTTAGTGCGGCGGCCAACATGGAGCCGGGGTCGCGCAGTCCCCTGCCCCCGTCGCCGTCAAACAATCCGCATGGCGGCGAATTCGAAATAAATTCCACGCAAAGCGGCTTCTCCATGCGGGGCTTCCTGAGCTCGAACGACTCGCTGAACAACGTTTCGGTGGCCAGCGGAAGTGCCACGCCGGGAAGCGGAGGTGCTAGCATAACGCTCTCGGTGCCTACTGGCAAGCACATCCCAAACAAGCCGCCCAGGAAACTGGGGGCCAGTCCAACCACAACAGCAGCGATATCAGCGACAACAAACCAACAACAACATTGTGATAAATACAGGAACATTGTGAAATATGAACCTGTGGCCATAACGACATCCTCGCCCGCTACCGACTCGGCAGTTATACTGAAGCCCTTGGAGACGTCGGATCTGGATCCGCCACCCCCGGACCTGCCGCTCCGGAACGAGAGCACTGGAGGCAAGTGCGGTGGGGGTGCCATGGAACGGGACTACGAGTGTATCGAGAACATCACGGAGGCCTGGCGCACTCGCGGCGTCGGCGATGTGAGGCACTGCGAACGCGTGCCCATCCTGTGCGAGACCTCGGAGTTTGTGCGTCAGCGCTCGATGACGAAGCCCTCGAATAGCACAGCTAAGATCATTGACATTGACATTGGGGAAGGATCATCGCCCAGTGACTCCAACTACGATCGCCTAGACTTCCTCTCGCCGAACAACAAAACCTCCAGCGGCTACAAGACCATCGTGAATGTGACCGTACCGGGCAGTCGCGTCCGATGCAGTCCGCCTCCGTCGAACGAGTACGAGATGATCGCCAGCCCGGACACGGAGAGCTTTCGCAAGGCAGACGACAGTCATCTCGGTTACGGGGTGCTCCGGAAGACCAGCACCCCCACGACGAACAACAACAATCTAGGAATCTCCAACAGCAACATCATCATCAGCAGCAGCGGCAGCGGATCCTCCACAGCGAACAAAGGCGGCACCGCCAACGAGCCAGCGGCCACGGCCATCGATCATCGCAACTACAACGGACTAAACTACACGATTGTCAGCAAGCCGAAGAGAGTGTAGAGGGCTTGTTAAGTCTAGGGGGTCGGGAGGACAGGTCAGGACAGGACTAGAAACGGAACAAGGGAAAATCGTGTCATTAACCTGCCAAATTAAGTTTTAGAGCATCTTTTCCTAATCCCAATAACTCAAAATCAACCCGGGATATGTAGAAATCACTGTCACAAAATCACAAATGAAAACTATAATTCCAATGTCTCGAAATAAGAAACTAATTGAGTTGATAATCGATAAGCTTGAAAGTTTTTTTCTAGGATCTCAAGAGAATACAACACAATTATTCAAAAAGAAAGTTTTCGAAACGCAGTAGCAGCATCAATTGTTAAGCCCATTTTTTCGACATTCCGTACTGGCCAATGTTTTTTAGTTGTAATGCAGATCTAAATTGATTTTCGTTTTGTGTGTTTTTAATCTGTGATTGTATTGTTAATGTACTGCCAGTAAAAAGCTTACCAAGTCTTGTGTATTTGAACAGTTTCTCAACGCACGCGGTTTATATATATTTTCGATAATATATAGAACAACCTGAAATTTTATGAGCCTGCCATAATCCATTACGGACCAGTCCCTTACCTTGTTATTCCTAAAAAGATTGCACGACTAATAAGACGATCTGTATAGATGCCATTAGTAACCAATAATCTCCCACATTGTTGTAATAATTTTGGTCCAACCTAGACTATAATAGACCTCCTAAGTCTCGATTAGGGAACCTCCCTCGTGTCCCGCCATCGCATTTGAATATATTTGAACTTTGAAGCCATGTTCGTTGCATTATTGAGTATTAAGAAAAGGTCACGAGTGAAAAATAAACAAGAAAAAACTACTTAAAGGCAAAAGTAAAAGAAAATAATACAATAAATGCCAAAACAAAGATTGTGACAAACATTTTGCTTGAGGAATATCATTTTTTTACTTAAAGTTTAAGTTATAACTATTATAATTATTATTTTTTTGTGTCTGCAAACTATTGTTGAATAAATAAAGACCAAGAGAAAATCGAAAACCCGAAGGTGTTTTGTTTTTTTTATTAATTAATTTTATTAAATTAATTAAACTTTGCAGGAATGTGTTAGGCTTTTAAAAATCCCAGATTTTATATGTTTTTTACAAAGGGTGGTTATATTTAATTAGTCTAGCAAGGAGTATTATGAACTATTTAAATATTTTTCGAAAGAGGAACAGATTTTCAAATTTATATTTAAAAAAAATATTCATGTACAACCCTTTTTAAGGCAACACTTCTTCCGCCCTACTTTGGTTATCGATAACCGATAACGCCCAGCAAGCGCGGGTTTACTTTGGCTTTTTTGTTTAATTTATTTTTTTGAGGACCAAACGAGAGCAGGATGCAGGCGTTCCTCAGGACAGGCAAATCGGGCTCTGGACTAGGAGAAAAACAACATGGTGCCGCCTCCGATAGACGGAAGCCGCCGACACTTTGGGTAGAAAAATAGTAAGTATTCCTGTGTTCGAACCGAAGCACATGCTGACTCTTCTCTTTCAAGCCGGCCTCGTAATGTGGAGGATGTGGTGGAGCAGTCCGAGGTGGTAGCCGTGCTGCGCAAGTGCGTCGAGGGTGGGGACCTGCCCAACATGCTTCTCTACGGACCGCCTGGAACTGGAAAAACTAGTACAATTCTGGCCGCCGGTCGTCAAATCTTCGGTGACATGTACAAGACTCGGATTCTCGAACTGAACGCCTCGGATGAGAGAGGCATCAATGTGGTGCGCACCAAAATCAAGACTTTCTCGCAACAGGCCGCCAGCAGTGTGGGCCCCGACGGCAGGCCATGCCCGCCGTTCAAGATCGTCATTCTGGACGAGGCGGACTCGATGACACATGCCGCCCAGTCTGCATTGCGTCGTACCATGGAGAAGGAGAGTCAGAGCACCCGGTTTTGCCTAATTTGCAACTATGTCTCCCGGATCATCGTGCCCATCACGTCACGTTGCTCCAAGTTCCGGTTTAAATCTCTGGGCGAAGAAAAGGTGATCGAACGCTTGCAGCTCATATGCGAGCAGGAGGGGGTCCAGATAGAGCCGGATGCCTACAAGTCCATCGTCAAGATATCCGGAGGCGATCTGCGCCGCGCTATTACCACTCTGCAGTCCTGCTTCCGTTTGAAAGGCACGGAGCACATCATCAACACAGCGGACCTCTTCGAAATGTCGGGCGTCATTCCGGATTTTTACTTGGAGGACTACCTGGAGGTTTGCCGGTCGGGCGACTACGAGCGGCTGGAAAAGTTTGTGCGGGACATCGGCTACTCCGCCTACAGTGTGGGCCAAATGATGGAGCAGTTCGTGGAGTTCATCGTCAATCACCCGGGATTGAATGATCCGCAGAAGGCAAAGATCTGCGACAAGTTGGGGGTAAGTCTTTGAAACTTTTAGTATATGGTATACATATATATATTTTATAGTATACTATTCTGTTGAAACTAACGAGCCCTTTCTGTTTCTAGGAGTGCTGCTTCCGCTTGCAGGACGGTGCCTCTGAGTACTTGCAAATAATGGACCTGGGCTGCTGCATTATCCTGGCCCTTAAATAGGAGTCAGAGAGGGTACTCTTTTTTAATTGCTTTTTTTTTATACGACTGATGTTGAAAATATATTTAAATGTAAAAATGATCATTTAATCTTTTCTCCTCTTAGTTGGCTATAAATTCAAACTCCTCCTCTTCCCTTTCGCGCTTGACAGCGCCACCCGTTCCGGTCGCATTTCCTGCTCCGCCGCCGGCAATGCTCCCCACGGCCGCCGCATCGCTATCCACCTCCATTTTGACTTCGTTGGCGACACCACTGGGCTCGTTTTTTAGATCTGTCACGGCGGATGATCCGCCACTGCCAGAACCGCTGTTGGATACGGCTTTGGAGGTCGTTGTGGTGAACTTGATGACGGGTTTTGATATCGTCACCACCTGCTGTTTGTTCACAACGGAGTGGGCACGTTTGGGGCCGTTGGCGCTGGACACGGGCTTAACCACGGTCTTTAGTGGGCGCCCTTCCAGCGCCGACTTGGTCATTTTCTTGGGCTGATTGGTGGCTCTCAGTTTGTAGTTGACACCGGTTAGGCAGTAGCGGTCGGGCGGCAATCGCAGACCACAGTGTGGTTTAATTGGTGGCAAGGGCATGGCGTTGCGTATCTCAGCCACCTTGGCCAGGACGTGGCGTGACGGGGGTCCGGTAAAACTCTTGTCTAGCGTCATCTCGGTGGCCAGACGCACGTCGTCGAGGTCGATGGTCTTTTTGCGGGCATGATTGGCGTACACCTTGGCGTCGTCCAGGATACAGGTGACGTAGCCTATACGATAGATACTGATTTTCTGCTTCTAGTAAAGGTAAATCAGACTTTTCTTACGAAATGTGAATTCCAGCATTTGGTTGACCACGCGCGGTTCGTACTCGTGAATGTTCAGCTCCTTCAGGATGGACATGATAACCTGGGCGTCCTTGGGCACGTGCTTGATTTGAGCGTTAATTTTGGCCTTCTCGGCCTTTTCGCTGCTCATTGTTTATTGTTTGTCAACTATATTTAAATATAAAAAAAATATGTCTGCACTAGAGGTGGACGAAAAAAACAAATAAACGATGGAACGTTTACCAACACTTTCTGATTAACGTGTCGATAAATTATCGATTGATCAGTATTAAAAACCAGTGTGGAGCACAATGTTAAGCGGCTTTTTTTTTTTCAAAAATTCAAAAAAAATCGAAACTATTTGAATAGGTTTTAAAGAGTACGCTTTCGTAATCGCAAGAAACGTTTATTTATTAATCGTACAGCTCTACATACAATATGCACTATACTTGGAAGACAATTTGAAGCTTCTCGCGCACTTTTACATTCATATACATTGTACAATGAAACGTTTAGCTTAGATACATTATTATTTTAGATAAGCTACTTGTTCGCTACGTGGTACAATAAATTAACTGTTTATTGTTTCGCTTATTTAATCAGCGTTTGGTCAGCATACCGTCCATCTCCATTAAAGATATGTACTTTCAAAATTTCACGCGCACCTAAAACTCTGACGCAACTTTGACTCAAGTCCTAGATTAAAATATATATGTATTTATTTAGTTCTATATATGTAGGCTCTAAAACTAAATTCTCATAAAAAAAAAGATTATGCTGTATATTATGCGTATTTGAAATTTAATCGTGGCGAGCGCCTTTGATTTCTTTTGCTGGAATGACTCCCCTGGTCTTTCGTAGCTCCTCTCGTGTCCTCTCCTGTCTGCTGTCTAGTAGTTGTAGGGTCCGTACTGGGATCCGTGGTAGTAGGGTCCCGGGTAGATCTGCGGCTGGGCGTAGTTAGCGTACGGGGGATACGGGGGCTGTTTCTGGGAATAGACTGGAGGAGGGACAGAGATCAGATTAGGATTAGCTGGAGGGCTGGAGGGGTGTGTGGGTTGTACTCTTACCTGGCATCAGGTACTGCAGGTTCAGCTGCTCCTCCTTCTCGCGCTCGTTCCGCAGACAGACAGCCGCTCCGGAGAGCAGGATGGCGGACAGCAGGCAGGTGCCGATGCCTGCCCAGGCCACGATGTAGGACCAGTCGTAGGCGATCTTAGTGTTGTCGCGGAGCACCTGTCCGGAAAGAGTCGATTAGTTTCAGGGAAGCAGATTAGTGTACACCTCAAACCCACCGTGTTCCATTGTTGGAAGTAGTCCTCCCCCACGACCTTCTCCTTCTCAAAGAACTCAACCGTGTGCCAGAGACCCATGGCGCCGGCGGCCAGGAGACAGGTGACCAGCAACAGGATCGATGTGGCCGTGATGGCGCCCGAGGAGCGCTTCCAACAGCCGGAAAGTCCGGTCCAAAAGGCGCAGAAGATAGTCACGAAGCTGATGATGAAGAGGGCGATGCAGGAGCGAGCCAGGTGGAGGCGTGAGGTGGCGTCCTCGTTGGCGATCTTTTCGTCCTCCGCTTGGGGGAAGTAGTCGATGTTGGAGCAGTGCGTCTCGATAGGCGACAGGTAGGTGGGCACTGCGGAGTAGAGGAGGTTAGTAGATGCAGGTGCTCTACTGGACTGAGCTGGACTACGCACCTGCCGATGCTGGGGGCCGCTCCTTGGGGTAGCATATGCGGAAGAGGCCGCGAGTCCGGGTGTAGTAGTAGTACTTGTAGTTCAGGTTATGCAGCAGGGACTCGGCATCCGAGTGCTTCGCGGCGAAGGCCTGGAAGAGATCGGAAGCGTTAGGTTGAGTGTCTTAGGGGAGATTGGCCGTGTCTGGGATTTAGATGGGCCCTGGGGCAATCCCGGAAAGACCTGCGACCCAAGTGCAAGATACACATGCATAGTACAGTCCGTTTTGCGGCAGTAGGCCCATCAGACTCCCCGATCTATTTGTGTGCCAGTGACCTTCGCTCTCCATAAATAACCGCATAATTATCGAAAGTCTTTAGAACCCACGTCCGACTGTCTGGCATTACCCTATTGGATTTATGCGAAACCCTAGAGTGAAATCCAATCATTCCGAGCGATATCACGTTCCTCACGTTTTGGCCAGAGATTCTACGGTCTTGGCTTTTCCAACTGGCCTGGTCGGGTAGGGGAACATCGGGCTCGCTGACGAGATTTTCTTTCTTTCTACGAGGGTAGGAGAAATGAGTCGACGAACGCGTTTCACTGTACAGTACGTCCGGTACTCAGACAGTAGCTGGGGGAAGGAGGGGACTTGGACCCAACTCATATCTGATCTGAGGAAAAGGGAAAGACTTTGTGGGTATGGGGGGATGGGGTCTTATGTAATTTGGGGGGCCCGTTTGGAAAATTGCGTAACTCTGGAGACGATGGACTGGTTGGACTAGGGCGTTACACCTTCCTCTCCATTTCCATTTCATTTACAGGCTCGACTCGGGGGGAACTCCCCTTTCTTTTCGCTCGACTCGTTGTTGGCGCCTCTTCAGGCGGATTAGTGTTGTAACTTTCTTATGAAAGTCTCCGGCAGAAAAAAGGGAGCCCCCGGAGTTTGGAGGAGGGCCCATGCTCCTTCGACTATGAAAAAGGTTTCCACTCGAAGACAACATGGACTGGGACTGGGGTTACGCTTGAGGCGGCGCGAATTGCAGGTCCAGCCGGGCTTCAGGGATGATTGATAGCCCTAATGGAATCCCCAGCTAGTATATCGCATTCCACTTACTATTGTCGCAAATTCCGATCCACGAGCTGCGGAAATTGCAACCTTGCTGGCTGATATGGTGGTTTGGTGGCTCTGTGGCTCAGTGTTTCGGTGGTTTGGTTTAGTTTGCGAGCGGGCCACAAATATTTTTATGACACCCAGGCCGGAGCACATGCAAAACTAGTTTCTGCGCCACCGGGGGACCCCAATACCCTGGAGCCACTACACTCCCAGTCTCCCCAGACTCCCTCCCTAGTTGCTAGTCGGTAGTGTCGGATGTTGGTGATTAGCAAATCGTAGAGGAAGGGGGAGGCAAGAGCTCGGATAAAACCAGACTTGGACACGGCAAACTGGATCGGAGTGGGTTCAGGACGCTGGAGGTGGCCCCAAACGGCAGAAACCGCCATCTGGCGCGCGTTTTTGGTCGCTAGAGAAACGCCCTCAAGCCAAGGCCGCATTTGTGGCCGGATTCCGATCCCGAGGAGTGGCCAGTGGTTACTAGTCCTATCCCAAAATAAATCACCGTGCGTTCCAATGAATAATTCAACAATTGCAGCCGATTCCAATGCACAGAAATCCATTTAAATCAACTGGTTTCTGGTGGTTGGTTTCTCGATTTGTCCACCAAAAGTCAACGATATATTGAAATAGCTGACGAAAAAGCGAAAAAGGTCGTGGGAGCACGACATTGAGAGGCCGGATTCCACATTCTTAGCCATTTAATGTACATATGTACTCTTGGCCCACACACTCGCGTCAGCTCCACTCGGCTTGGTCGGATCGCACTTACAGTCTAAAGAAGCCCCATTACGGGTCTATACAAAAATAAAGAAAAAAAATCATGCGGAAGTCGAATGGGAAAAATGTGAAAAAAGTAACAATAATGGCAGAAACCTGAAACCGATTGGAATCAAAAATGATATGTTTATTGAGCGAGGTATGTGGCTCTGGCCAGAGTTGTTTGCTTTGGGCGTTTATTGCTATTTGGTTTTTGCTATTTGCTTTTTACTTTTTGGGTTTTGGTGTTTGGTGTTTGGTGTTTGGTGGGAAGCGAAAGCGTTTTCAATCGCACGCTCAAGCGCTCTCCATAATGAGGGACCTCGGATGCCGGGAGATCTTCATCTCAAGCTCAATCTTCATTTTCATCTTCATCTTTATTGCGATCTGCAATCCGAAAGAATCTCGCATGCGAATAATTGCTAGAAACCGCCTGATAGCCTTAATTTTCAATTGCCGGGACCTGGTTATCGGGGTGGATTTTCAACAAAATACTAGATATGTTGGATGGATGGATGCACCTAGGAAGGCGGCCATAACACAAACCGGAAATGGCCAGATTAGTCTGAGAATCGAATCGATTTCCAATCTATTTATGCTAATTCGGAACCGAACGGGGAGCTGATTTACCAACTTGGAATTTCTCGTGATGTCAGCTATAATAAATTAAATAAATTAGTCCCCGTGCAAAGCGACAAAAGTACGAATAGAGAAAAGAAATCTCCCCTGTCACTGTCACACATGGCGTATGCGCAATGTGGAGAAGAAGGCACTGTAATTAATTTCGCATCGCGAATTAACATGTGTTTCGTCTTTCTCCCGACAAAGTGCTTACTAAGCGTAAAGGCCCAGCACGATAGCACGTCGGGGAAAACTCGGGCGGCTCTTAACTTGATATTTGATTCGATTTGACTTGGCTTCGGTTATGGGTTTTGACTTTTTTGCCTTTGTCGCTGTCGCCACCATTGCATTGCCCAAAAGAGAGAAATGAAATCGAAGAAATTGCCAAGGCAGTGGGGGAAAATACGAAAAATACGAAGAAGAGGAGACTGCACTGAGAGAAAAAGTAGCTACCACTACTTAAAACCATTTGGAGCGGCGCCACGGCTGGCAAGGGTTTTCTCTTTTGCGCCAAAGACCGGGTCAAAACTGGGATTGGGCGCCCCTCCTCTTGCCCCCTCGGCTTAGGGCCAAATCGCCAATTGACTTGGCCAAGTAGCCAAGCAGCCAAAGCAAACCGGCCAACTATCCGCATACCAATTTTGAGTCGTCTCGAAAACGTGAATCGAGTGAAAACTTAACTGGAGGTAAAACCAGTTTCCCACTTCCAAGCAGGGAGGGGGGGAGGCCGGGGGGCCGAGATTAAGGCGTGGATTCAGCTACAACAAGTATAATTCCAAATCCAAAGCCAAAAGTGGATGTCTTTCGAGGCGCAGGACCTCTCTAATTAAATACATTCTTATATTCTTATGGCGCTTGGAAAGAAAATTTTTGTTGTTACACCGCAAACTCTCATATTGAAGGCTTCAAATAAAAGCCGTTTTGCCTGCTTTATTGCATGGACAATATCCTGTTCAAGATTAAATTGTCATTCTAGTGTTGGAAAGCACTCAAACCACGCTACTTTTCGCGCCCTTTTTCGATCAAGATTGTGCACGTCTGTCTGTCCCTATTCTTCCCCAATTCGTTTCTCCTGGGCGCCCCCTGGAGCCCGAATCCAGCGTCGGTTTCATTTCAGTGAAGCTCAGTTTTGTTATTTCCGATCTTTTTACGTCTTAAATTTTCGAAAATAGTCTTCTTTCTATGGAAGGAAGTGCCCAGTAGTGCCAGATCCTTTTGGCAAAGGATCCTTCTTGTAAAATAATAAATTTTAATCGGTTTTACTCCTGGCTACTTCCTCTTGCCAGTAGGGGATCCTGGCATCGGTTTCGCATGCGTGTGCGTGACTGAGAGCGCAAGTACGAATGCTGGATGGGCCCGAAAGTAATCAAAGTAAGCCTCTCTCACTCATTCATTTATTTATTATTTATAACATATATTTATTTAATATATTTAATATGTTATTTCCACAACGAAACGAATGCATGTGTGATTTCCTGTCCAGGTAGTCCATCTAGAATTTCGCCTATACCTGTTGCCCTTGAGGGACAAAGGACGGAAATGGGGGGAGAGGAGGGAAAGGTCAAGGCAGATGGAGTTCTAATGGACTTATAAATGCCCTGCCCTCGAAACAGTTTCCAAATCCAAGGGAGAGTCGCAAATCTCATTCGTAATTATTTCCCGTGTATCGGCTACCATTGGAGCTTTCGGATTAGACGACACCTGGAGCCACAAAGTCAAAAACGTGCAAATATTTTCAGCACACTCTGTTTCCTCCTCCTCCACCCGTCCCCTGTTGGCATGTGAGGCATGCCATGAAGGCATGGAGCACCTTTTAAGATGGAGTTCATTTGGCCACGATCGCACTTGTTAATTTGTGAATAATATCCGATTTTCCAGGGGGTCCAACTATAAAATATCGATATACCCCTGAAGTATTAGGAGTTTTTACTGTATTTTCCATATTCTAAGATTGCAATGTAGGTCCACCCTCCCCCCACTTGGGCCACCGTCCCAGTCTGGGCCATTCATCGCGTTTGGCTTGGCTAAGCGCTCCGTTGGTAGAAAGTTTCAACGTTATAACGTTAACGGCCGTTGCCCACCCTCCCCCTATCCGCCTATCCCCCTTCTCACCTTCCTCCCTTCCGGCCCCTCCTCCGCCCCCCTTGCCCATCTGAGCAACTTGTTGCTGTGTTTGCTTTCGACCTTTCTTCTTTCTCTCTCGCCTTCGCCTTCTCCGCCTTGCCCTTATTTTCTTTTGGACAAGCGATGGTTACTGTTACCACCGTTTGCTGGCTTTGTTGCTGTTTTGGAGATTCTTTTTGTTGGTCCGGAGCCCACAGAGGCCCCGCACACACCTGTCCTACCTTTGCGGCCTCCAAATATCAGCGATAAGGTTCCCGGAATGCATATGAAAAGGAATTCCAGAGCTATGCGATTAGTTCTCCCTATTCCCTTGCTTTGGTTTACTCCAAAGATTCCAGAGACCTCTGAGGAACCTCTACTCCAAGATACTAGAGTACTAGTGCTTGGCCCCACTGTGCCCAGGGCCAGAGCTTTGGATGGAAGTGTGGCTTCTGCCACGACGACGCCAATGGTAGGGGCACTCACCTGGATCTGGTTGCGCCAGACGTCGTAGTGGAGCCAGTTGTCCGTGGAGAAGGCGATGGCCAGGAGGGCGGTGGCGATGATTGCGCAGATCGTCGCGATGGAGAGGGTTACGGCCGAGCAGGGCATGATGCGGAGGTGGGTCTATGGAATCCGGTGGTACAATTCGTGGTTCTCCAAGCGCGAAGTCCCCGAAAGGCCAAGCGAAAAGTAAACAACTACAGTTGTTTTTCTCCACTAATCCTCAGTCTTCCTCAGACAGATTCTTCTGCTTCTGATTCTTTTTTTTACTGATTCTTTTTCCGATTCGTAATCGTATTCGTATTCTTCAAGTGCTGCTGCTGCACAAATACACAGTTAAAAAAAGCAGCAACCAGTTTTGGAGGCACAATAAAAAAAAGGCAACGTTCGAAAAAATAACAATCTTAGAAACGGGCCAGTGTTACTGGCTAACACACACACACGCGCACACTCGGTTACAGCTGCAGGTAGAAGTTCAGGTACAGATACAGATACACACGGCCAAAGATACAAATATACACGCGCGCCCGGCTGAGAATCTGAGAACTGGAGATGGAGAATCAGAGATCCGGAGATTCAGGGAGAGAACTGGGAGCTGAGAACTGAGACTGAGAACTGTTGTGCTCGCGACAACGTTCGCTAGCGGACTGAAACTGAAAATCGTCGGCCCCTGAGCTCGACTTCAGTCCCAGATTCAGGTAATACCTGATACCCGTCCAGTCTGCAGTCGGCGTCGCTGCCTGGTTTTTCGTTTGAGCGCTTCGCCATGCACCGTCTTGAGTCGGGCAGGTATAGGGAGACGAGGTGGCCAGGTAGAAATGGGGGAAACCAGAAAAGAGGATCCGCCCGGGCAGCCGAAGCATGGAGTACCCTATGGCTCTGGGGGTCTTGTAATGCCATTTACTCGACGAAGCAGTCGGGGAACCCCCTGGGAAAGGGTATTCCAGACCAAACAACAACAGTCTGTTGATATTATCTTGTTTTCGCTGGCTGCCTTTGGTATTTGACGTAGCTCTGGTGGGCTGGGAGCCCGGACCTACGTCCTGGTAAGGCTACATCTCTTCCAGGGGCCGGCGCGCCTGCCGAATCCAGACCAGGCCCACTCTATGGGAAACTACACTGAATTCCCTGCTAAGCCTTGGATCTTTCCTCCAGAGCCCATTGTCCGGCCAGCACATATGGCAAAAACACCAGATCCCCTTCAGGCCTGGTCAAACATCTGTGGCTATGAGTGTTCCGCGGGATTGGTAAGCCAATATTTTAATTGGTTCCGTTCGCTGGAACCAAAACACAGCCTCTTGGCCAGGAGATATGTAATAAAAACAGCTAATCCGGCCATTGTTTCTCCCAGTGTGGAGGCTGCAACTGTGCAGGTAATAACGCTCACAGATTCCTATAACCGTGAATCGCAGTATCTTTGTATGTCTGAATCCGAGTATCTTTATACATATGTGTGTACATATATCTGAGTATCCGAGTATCTGTGAGGTTCAGTGGCGGCATTGGCATCTTGCTGCGCCGCCGCCTTGTTGTTTTTGTTGATTTTCATCGACTTTAATGCCTTTGTCTATTTTGGGTTTCTGTTTATGGTGTGGGTTTTTGTTTTCTCAATTGCATTTTTGGGTGCGCTGTCGACTTCAGCACCGTCAGCTGCAGGGCAGGCCAAGAAACTAGTCACTTCGAGTGAATATATTAATGAGGAAAAGTGACAACTCCTACTTAGGGAGCTGATGTGTATCTCTGAGATACATTCAAAGAATCGGAACCTCTGGGGACCTATTCTTGCCCCTCTGGTTGTCTGACTGTCAGTCTGTCATCGGAGATGATGGCCGCGAGTGTATGCGTTGTGGAAATACCAGAATTACCCAAATAACAACAAGAATAGCCATGCACTTATATAGCCATGTGCCTGTAATCAGATCGGACTGGCATGTTGGCCAGTTCTCGATCTCAATTGCTGGCCAAAAACGCAACTACTCCACCACTCCAGTCTCGCCCCGTCTCTTTCGTCGGGCCATAGGCCCTCTTTCTCTCCAACATGTGGAGGTATTTCGTTTTCTTTTTGCATTCCTCAGTGTCGCATTGCTACTTGGCTGCGAGTTGTTGTCACTTTTTAGGTGGGTTTGGCTTTTGGCCAAAAGATTTGAATTGGGGGCTAACGAAGGAAAAGCATTATGTATGCGGGGCTGGCATTTAATTCACACTTTAGCACAAATTATTAAATATTTGACAGCGGCTACGAAAGTGAGAGCGACAAGTGAAAAGCTTCCGAAGACTTCCGCAGATTGCTGCTCACAGAATCGCTAATTTATGCGATTATTGGTAAGGCAATCCACCGAAAGCGGTAATGCTTTTGTCATTTTAATAACTCTTTAATGCATTGTGGGGAAGCTCATAAGCGAAACCCATGGAAACGTGTTCGTCATCTCAGTGAAAGTAACAACAGACCACGGGTAACAGGTGATGACCGCGACGGCCAGGGGCCAAAAACCGCCCAAATGCGAGGAAAATGGCTAAATGAAAATCAGTTGCGAGCTTCTGTGGCTTTCGTTTTCCCCATAGCTCCAAGTAGGCCTTGAAAATATTAATTGAAATGTCTAGATTCCCACGACAGGCATTCGTTTTGGCTTCACATCATTTCTACCTTTCGATTTTATTGAACAAAACGGAAAAAAGTTCCGCATTCTTTTGGTTTTTTTTTTTTAAACAAAAAGTATTTCTTTTTTGTTTATAAAGAATTTATTTCAAAAAAGAGCGTACAAAAATTTAAAATCCATTTCGAATCTTTACGGTCGGCGCGAAGAGTGTTGAAAAGCAAGAAATCGATTCTAACATTTCGATAGGTAATTATCAGTAGTGTTAGTAATGAAAAGCCCCATCCCTATGTATATCGCTACTGTAAAAGGAAATCGATATATTTGGTATTTTGATATCAACAACCCTGTCTTTGCCTACTCTTTTTGCTTTCGCAGCCAACATTAATTTTAATCTTTAGTAAATTGAGGTGAGTGGCTAGCTAAACGCAAAAAAAGAAGCATCGAGAAGCCTGCTGCCGGCACCATAGTCTTTTCCAAGAAAAAAGCCCGCACAAAGGCACACAAAGGGGATCAGTTACTCACACCAGCAGGCGCCTCTGACGTTTCGGGCGTGTTTGTATGTGTGTGTGTGGTAACTGTTCGTCGAAGCTGGCTTTTCACTTTCCCATTTTCATATCTGTCGCCACTTTTTTCTCACAGGAAAATCAATCCTTAAGCCGAAAATGCCGAACATCATTAAGCTGCAGTCGTCCGACGACGAGATCTTCGACACAGACATCCAGATCGCAAAGTGCTCTGGCACTATCAAGACCATGTTGGAGGACTGTGGAATGGAGGATGATGAGAACGCCGTTGTGCCGCTGCCCAATGTCAACTCGACCATCCTACGCAAGGTCCTGATTTGGGCCCATTACCACAAGGACGACCCACAGCCAACGGAGGACGACGAGAGCAAGGAGAAGAGGACCGACGACATCATCTCTTGGGACGCAGACTTCCTCAAGGTAGACCAGGGCACACTCTTCGAACTAATCCTGGCTGCCAACTATTTGGACATCAAGGGACTGCTGGAGCTCACCTGCAAGACCGTGGCCAATATGATCAAGGGCAAGACCCCGGAGGAGATCCGCAAGACCTTTAACATCAAGAAGGACTTTACGCCCGCCGAGGAGGAGCAGGTGCGCAAGGAGAACGAGTGGTGCGAGGAGAAGTAAGAGCCCCGGGGCCAAGGCCAGGCCACGCCAGGTCAGCCAGTCCCAGTGTGCAGTCCCATCACCCAAATTCCCAGAGCTAAATTAAGATGTACGAGTTGGAGCGTGGAGTGGGTTTGGATTTTAGGTTGGACAACACACGCACCATGCTGCAGCACCTCACGACTTGGGACGATACAGATTGGCGGCGGCTGCTGGTTAATTTAGTTTCAAGTTTACCATTCATTTTCCATTGAATCAAAGTTGTATTTTTTTTTGTTCTAACGCTAGCCTCATATACAACTGATGATCTGTAACGAGGGTAATATATGTATTGTCGTACACACACTGTATGGGATTTGCGAGAAACAGTAGTCTATTCATAAGAACATGCGATTCTTCACCAAAATAAATATTACTCACCGTACTAAGGGCGAGTCTTTGATCCTGGAGTCTGAAAAGATTCTCCGGGCGTGATAAAATTTTCCAGGTTTTGGATGCGCTCTAGGAGCACCTTATATTCGTATAGTCATTGGGTTTTTCAATATCTCAAGCCGAATCGCTTGAATTTTATGGCATTTTCGATTGAATTGCTTGGCTCGTCGTATTTGGAGATAATGATACACGTCGAAGCACGTTTTGGCTATTTCAATTCATTATTTTGAATATGTATAGTCCGAATACGCGGATAACAGCACGGAGAGTTCTAGAGACCCGTACTTTAACAGGGCTGCTGTGTGCCACCTGGCGGCTCATCCGGAAACTAAAGTTTCACTCAATCATTTGAGTGAAAACTCGGCGCTGATTTCAATAGCGCAACAGTTGAATGCTTTTCAATGTTTTTTTTTCCGATTTTAAAACCCTTCAAAATGCTACGCATATCCTGCAATTATTTCTCTTACACAAGGGGCACATTTTCGCAGGACATCTGTTCCTATCTCCGGCTCCTTTGTAGTCGCGTGCCAGTTCTCAGAACCGGGGGTATCCAAGGCTGATTGGCAACGGAAGCGGAAATGCAATTGCAGCGGTGAGAGCTGGCTTGACTTAAGTGACCTGGCCAGATCCTGGGATTGATCGATGGCCAGGATGCAGGCAGCCATTGAGCGAGCAAAATGGCGAATGCTTTTCAATTTTCCAAGTGATACCTTTGTGAGGCCCTTGCCTGTTTCCCCTTCCGGCTTGGCATTGAACTCGGGGCAGGTGCTTGTAAGGAATAATAGCGTTTTGGGGCGGAGGGATTTGAGACATTATTTGGATTACTTTAAAAGCCCTTTTAAGGAGATGCAGTTATCCTTTCAAGGGGGTAGGCAATCAACAATTTTGCTTTAAAAAATAGCTATGATCAAATCAAACTTCAATGAGGAAGTCCCAGCCTATATAGTTAATTGTTTTCCATCTCCCAGGGGATTGGGGTCCTGCGCCATTTCAATCATAATAAGGACCAAGAAGGGGGTGCCGGGGGTCTGCTCTTGAGCAAAAGAATTGAAAGAAAGCAAGAAAGGCAAATGCAAATAAAACAGAAGAACAGAGAGCCGAGAAGAAAGAGTTGCGAGCCATAAAATGGGGAGAAAAAAGGTCCTTTCCATTGGCTTTCTTGCCTTGCCGCCTCCTCCGCTGCCATGGAGTAATTAGTGTGCATTTCCGTTTCCGCCCCTCCCCCAAGGACTCCGCCAAATGGGCGCGTGTGTGTGTGTGCAACATTTACTTTTCCACTTCGTTTGCGACAATCAAATGTATCAAAGGAGCGGAAAAAGTAGCACAAAAAACATGAATCCAGTGTTGGGGGAGGGGCCCAGGACTGCCAGGAGTGCCAGGCCTTCTAAAAGAACGGGATCTCCACCTGACTTGAAGCTGTACTGAGAGAAACAAGGGGACTGACTAGGACTAGCACTTGGAAATTCCTTAAAAATTCGATTTTTTAGGAGAATTTAACCTCTTTTGTTGCCAATCCTGACTCCTCTGAAGGATATTACGTTGCGAAAGGACCAAATATGCAATTTTTCCAAGTGATTGAAAGCTGGAACACCTGCCATTGCCATTGCACTCACCTGGCTGGGCCCTTTTATCATCTAAGTCGTGTCCTCCAGTGGAACGTGACATTGAATACGTCTGCATCCTGGATGCTCCACCAGTTCCTCCAGTCCTTCAGCCCATCCCGGCTCCTGGCCATGCTAATCTCTCTGTAATTAAGACTGTCACTCATTCAGGCATTTGCTTGCCATTCAATTTGCCCATCTCGGAGGCTCCAACGGTTCTGGGGATGATGCTCCTACCCCTACCCTCCAAAGACCCCCACGCCCTTCCCAGAGCTACCAGCATGCATCAATGGGCGTAGGCAGATGGGCGTGGAGCATTTGAATTGCCTTTAATTGCATGTTATTTTTTGTTTTCCGCCTTTGCGGATTCGGGTTGGGATCCTTTAAGGGCTACTGATTTTAGTTTCCAGGCTTAATACCAAACTGAAAGATTCTAATAATTAAAAAACCAGGAAGCCTGAAGGCTCTTCGAATATAAATCAGAATGGACACAGATCAAATTAGCTGGCCATTAGTTTCGGGGCAGACCAATTAAATTTATTCTCATCGCTTCCAAGTTCTATCTGGACTGGATGGGATGGGATGGGATTGGATTGGATTGGATTGAGCAAGTGCTGGGCTGGCCATTAAGTTGCTTATGATGTGCCGCCATAAATTAGCGCAAACATTGCATCAGGCTGGGACTTTCGACTCTATTAATACCAGAGTAGGCGTAGTGGGGCCGAGGAACTCTAGATTTATGGTCCCCTATGGGATGGGAGTGGGACGGAGGAGTGGGAGTGCGTGGGAGGACACACAATTCACACATACTACTGCAATACTGCAATACAAAGTGTAAATGCCATCTGGCCTCCATGGCACTCCCGCTCCCAAAATGTAAATAATGCAACTTTTGGTCGCCCTCCTTGTCCATCGATCAAAGTCCGAGGGACTCCCTTCCTCCTCCGGACTGTGCCAACTTGCAAGTGGCTTAGATTTACCTCCAGCAACATCACCCTTCCCTGCCAACACTATTTATATTCGCATCTGGTGGGGCACTTGGCAGTTATTGTTATTGTTGGCTCCGTTTCAGATCTTCAAACAGAATGCAGTGCCTCCTGGATGGAGAGTCCACCATTGCAACTCCCCACATGGATGCTTTGGACGGCCATTGACTCTGGGGGAAGTTTTCCAATCTCTGGACTGCATCGTACTACTACACGATTTTTATGGTCAGATAACGTTGCGTTTCGTAGCTGTAAGGCTGGCGATTAGTATCTTCTGGAGGTTGCTGGGGTCCCAAAAAAAACCTGGCAGTACTCCCGAGTGTGCCACGCCTTTTCAGAGGTTTCCCGAGTCCCCAAACCATATAGTCCCGGCGGAGGCAGTACCTATGTACATACATATATAGTATATATGGAGCTCCCAACCATATATGTTCCTGGAGAGTCGTAAACAGAGCGCGCGGAATGTTCCATAAGCTCCCCCCTCCCAGTCCTGGTTCCCAGTTCCAGTTTTTTCGTCGTAAACATTTTACAACAGCGGGAGAGATCCAGGAAGTCGGAATTCATGGGGAACCCCCGGTTTATGTGCCGCTCATATTCAAATCACTTTCGCTCGGGGCTTTTATGGGCATTGATAGGCAAGTGTCGGGACGTGGTAATGTTTTATTTGCTGCAAATATTGTATAATTTTCGTTCGATTGAATATTTTGTGGCAATTAGCGGCAGAGCTTAGCCGCCAGATGTTGCAACGCATTTGCAGTCGGGTATTCGGATATTGGGAATATCAAAAGGCAGGGAGCTCCTCCTCTGGTCCGCTCTGGTCCACTCCATGTGTGGCACAGTGTGCGGAATAAACTGAATCGGAACCGACCAGGCATCCCCATTTTGCATGTTGGAAGTCAGATGGAAAGGGGGGCAGGTGGTCAGGAATTTGCATAAGAACCAAGTACAGCCGAGCGTAGCCAATGCTTCAATACCCTTCCAGTTCGACAGAAGATGCCTCTAGATCCCTGAACACTAGTCCGTGTACCCATTGCAGGGGAATTTTATTGGAGGAACCCTGGGCCGGGACAAGTTGCAATGCCCTCGAGCCAGAAAGTTTTTCAATGTCCAATTATGGGTATTACAAAAATAAACTTTCTTACTTTCTCCAGAGTCCAGTGCCCCGGAATCCCAGAGTTCCGAAGCAAATCTTTTTAGACTTCACAATCGGACAGAAATAAATCAAACTTTTCAAACTACCGACGATGTGTGGCCATTAATTTAAAATCATTCTGAAGAATATCACGAGTGGAGTGCGCTCTGGCCAGGATTGGCAGCAGCTGTCCCCGGCTCCTGCCAGGACATTTAAGCAATTGCAGTTAGGTTTTGGATTGCAGGATCGAGAGGTAATGGGGTGGGATGGGAGGAGGAGTCACACACGTAGGTCTCTTAAGGGGGGGGTGTGTGAGGAAAAAATGTTCACAAGGACACGATTCCTTTGAGGAGAAATGCGGGTAGTCGCAGCGCAGGAAAGTGTGCAACAAAATACGGCAGCAATGCAATCGAGGGAAATGAATTAAAAAGGACCGGTTGTGGGGTAGGAAACGTCCTGCCTGGCCAGATAACGGGAGATGCCAGATAACGGGAGATGGCCAGGATGCTTGGCTGTCGGGATAGCAGCAGGGGAGCCCGGCTTCGTGACCGTCCAAGTTGCTGCCGGATTTGCATTGACAAAAGTGAAAATTGAAGAGCGAAATGTGGAAAGTGAAAGGAAACCGCCCATTGATAAGCGGCTTAGGACTTTTGTTCCCCACCCTATGAAGCGGGGTAGTGGCGGGATAGTGGACGGGGGACTTGTTTCAGATATTAAGAGTCACCCCTCCATGGGAATCCATTACCCTGCCAAGGTTTTGATTTTAAATGATCATTTACTGCGAAAGAGTGGGCCAGGATTCCTGTTTTGCCGGTTCCAGGTCGACTCGTGTTTCCCGAAAACTTTTCCTGACAGCAGCACCTCCCCCGCACCCCGAGACACCACAACTTTCGCCACAAAGTATTCGAAATTAGCACGCAGTCCTGGCAAACCACATACACACACACTTATACTTGGCCAGGACGCAAAAACCATAAAAGTGAAATTGATGTCAGTTGATGTCAGTGGGAGAGGCGGGGAGGAGTCCTGGGTGGGGGACGCCAGATTATGACACGTTGCTGGTTGCATATATTAATGCCTGTTTTGGGTCCCAGTCGCCTCGTGGCTGTCACCTCGTGGCAACCTCAAGTCATCTGGCGCATGTCGGGATTGTGGGGATTGTCGGTTCTTTCGGCGGTTAACCCTTCCAGAGTGGCAGCCGCGGGTCTGGTCCACAATTCATTAGCTCCTTGACGGCGTTACCCGGCTGAGAATCAAATGAGAGGCTAATCGGTGGAGGCGCCCCACTTGGCCTGCGATTAAATTGCCATCAGAGGCAATCTACAAGAACATTCATCGAGCTTCGGGTGACTTGAGTCGGTTGCAATTCCTAATAAATTGAAATAACTTTGAGGCACTCCCGAGGAGGACGAAGGAGGACTACGAGGAGGACGAAGTGGAAAGGGACCTGGTGGCTCGGCTCGGCCTGGCTTGGGTGATTGAGGGTCCTGAGTTATGCAATCCAAAGCCATTCGTTTGCCTTGACCCTCCTCCCCGCTCGCCACTTTTTCTTCATAAACTGTCGCCTGGCAGGACATCCTCGTCCTGCTGCTCCTCACCTGGATGGCTGTGTTCGCTTGTTTGTTAAATTGAACAATTTATTTTATTTTTTCTCCTCGCCATTTCGATGTTTGTTGCTCTCGCCTCCTCGGCTAGGACATCCTGCAGCCTCACAAAGGATGCACCCACTCCCGCCTCCCCACCTCCACCTCCATCTTCATCTCCTTCTCGAGTGCAAGTGGCAGTGAAGTGCGATAGTTTAGCATTTGTTTGCGTTGCTTTTGTTGCAAATGAATGCGCTAGATTTCACTTGCATTTTATTTGCAAACAATTTTCAATGTTTTTCCTTGCACTTTTCAGCTTCCTCTGTTATCCTTTTTCTTCACTTGTTCAGCTTTTTCCGTTTTTCAGCATTCCGTCCAGATACAGATACGGATCCAGTTCCTGATATGACAGGAGCAGCTTTCCCGTTACAGAAAGCGGCGCAGGCTGTCCGGTTGGGCATGTCCTGGACCCAATTAAAAATAAAAAGAACATAGCATAATCGGTACATCCTTAAAAGCATTCCGTTTTTAGCACATGTCAAATATAGCCGAGACAGTGCAACTCCTGCGTGTTGACAATTAGTTTTGAGTCGGCCATAAACATGCAATTAATAGAGGTCTTGCCAGAGAGGAGGACCAGCCTGGGTGGCAAAGGGAGCTGGCAAAGGGAAATGGGAAATAGGTCCTGATTAGGCCCGCACACAATGCTAATTACGGACTCGATGGCGGTCATTAGGCTGCAAGTGCCCACCCGGGGACTTGGCCGCAAAAACGTGGGCGGCAGGCGGTGGCGAAGGGCTAGGGGGCGTGGCAGGGCTCCACAATTAGCTCGAGTGCAGTGCGGCGTTTGATTTTTCGCAGCTGCCAGCGGGGCTCCGTGTTGCAAGTTCCGTGCTGTCACGCCCACGATTTGATGACCGGCACATAAACATGACGTGGAAGCGTTGGGGGAGAGGGTCCTGCCACACGCTTCGATCCGCAGTTAAGGGCATAAAAAAGCGATTGCCAGGAACGTAGGAGCTCATAAAATAAATCATACGAGGTGTGGGGGAGGCGGCCAGGACGAAGGTGATCCCATTTCGAATAGTTGTAATTGAAGGAGTCCTGGGCGCCATGTGGCAAATCCCCAAATATATTCTGCGTCAATCTGTGGCTGCCTTTATGCCCCCCAAAGACGAGGGGGTGGGGGTGGGGGGTAGGAGTCCTTGGCTCAGCTTTCCACTTAACCTTTTTTCGCTTGGCTAAGGCCATGGCTTGGCTTTGGTTTTTGGCCAGTCTCGGTCGAGTCTCCTTGTCATCCGCGCTGCTGTCGTCGTTTCCTTCGTCCTCAGACACCTCCTCGCCCTGCCCGGGAGTCCTAGGAGCTGCTGCATGCTTTCGGGGTTTCACTTGGCAATTCAATTGCATAAAAAAGTAGACTGCCGCTTTGGCTTCCTGCGTCTCCAGTCCTCCGTCTTTCGTCTTTCGTCTTTCGTCTTCCGTCTTTCGCTTTCCATTTTCGCCGCCATCGTCGTCTTTAGGACTTTTGTTTTTTGCGCTCCTCCTTTAGTGTGATATTAATTCTATGGGAAATCCCTTTCCAGCATAAACGTGCCCATTGAATCGCGCACTAGGAGCCGTCAAATCTTTGGCGCCAGACTTTTTACTCCCCGCGGTCCGACTCCTTCCGAGTCCTCCTTACGTCCTCGCGTAAGGAGGGTGGCGCTGGCAAAAAGTGGCCACGGAAGCGGAATCGGTTTGCATTTCCAACCCATTCAATTGAATCATTTCAATGACAGTGGAGGAAAACACCCAAAACTGTGTCCATCATCCAACGAGGTGTCCACTTGCACAGGCCAGAATCGGACAGGAGCAGCAGGGACGGCTGGGCTGAGAACTCAATTAACAGGCTGGCCCAGTCCATTGGGTTTCTGGTTGGGATTCGATAAGCAGTCGATTGCCATTCGTCAAACCTGCGATGGCAGATGGCAGATGGCAGCGATAGAGGGAAACCGCAAAAATCCAAGTGAACTAAGGACGAATATTCCATATCGCAAATCTGCACATATTCCAGACTGCCACTGTCTATGCTGGCGTTGGATAATCCATCTGTCCTCCCGTCCGCCCATCTATTCGTCACACGCCCACTTTGGTGTGGCATCTGCATGCTCCAGGACTACCAGTCCTGCCTCCTGCCCACCCCCTAGGCTCTCTTCCGTTAAACTGTTGAGTGACTTTCAACGATTTTCGGATGCATCGCCCCGTAGGTTGAGGTCCTGGCGGAAGCCGCCGCCTGTTGGCCCAAAGATAAACCAGCCACCCACCTGCGTCTGCTTTAGGGGAGGGAGGGTCCTGGGTCCTGGGTCCTGGGCTAAGCTCCCTTTGCACTACGCTCCTGCTTGCCAGGCTGAGCCAGAGCCTGATACTGGGCCTTCCACCTGCACCAGCTCGGCTCGGAAATCTCGAAAAACTTTGCCTGTCAAAACTGTTGCTTGGACACTGAAAGAATTTCTGAACGAGTTTTTATTCCCTTTGGCTATAATGAGGAACGAGGATATTTATTTTATTCCTAGGATATATTCCTCATATATTTTCCGGTGGCAAGTGCTTCCTCTCAGTGCTTGAAAAAAGCCACTTGATTTTCTCGACTTGGGCCTGCTTATGCGGGCTCAGGGCTCAGGGCCGGCAGGGTGCTGGGATCGGGACTGGGTATAAGGATCGGGCTGGATGCCGTGGGAGATCTGGCAGAGTGGTGCAAAAGTTAAGCAAATCGCATATTTTATTCATGTGTTCATTAGGCAGCTACAAGGTGCGACCGAAAATGTTTAAAGGAAGCTAGAGGAGCCGGAGGAAGGGACCAGGACGAAGGACAGGTGAAGAAGCCGAGTTCAGGATATGGAATTTATACACACACACGTGTGGGGCGGCGTGTGTGTGTGAGCTTGCAATTCATGAAGCTGCAAAATGGGTCGTCCTCGGCACTCACACTCACTTCAAAAGGGAAACCGAAAAGGATGCTGGGACACATTCTGCCAATAGAAGAAGAACAGGGGGCTGGGTAGGGGGAGGGTAGGTGCTGAGTGCATCACTATTATATAAACCGAAAAAACGGGGACACCCCGATAAAGTCACTTTGCCCGATTTGCCCGACTCGCACACCAAGTGTGTCCTTAAAGCCTGACTGGCTGTGAGGACATAAATTTCCACCTAAATTATATGACGCGACATGACTCGCAGATGGAGAGGAATGTGGCACAGAAAATGGCTAAAAAGTGGAAAATGCCCGCCGCATAAATAAACCTCTTCATTTGGATGCAGCTAACTGTAGAGAGCTCTACTGTGTGTCACAGGACTTGCTATCCCGCTTTTTAGCTTCCCTCACGTCCCGTCGTGGTCAAATGCATGTCCATGCCGAGATCTGAAAACTGAAAACTGCAAACTGTAAACAAATTTCTGGGTTGCCGGTCGCGGTTTGTGACGGTTTGTGAAAGTCGGCCAACCGCCGCGAAAAACGGCTTCAAAGGCCAGGTCCTTGGACGCCAGGACGCCAGGACGCGGCGGACACAAGTCCGTTTTTTTAATTATATCCTTACTGGGATACTGTGGTGAATATTAACTGGGCTGCAATTAGTGCCAACTACCTGCCAAATCCACATCCAAATCCAAATTCAAATCCGGAGCGAAAAGCGAAAAGCTAATCCCGAAATGGCAATATCCTGGCTCGATCCCGAATTGCCATAATTGAACACCCTTCGAGGTAACGCATTCAGCATTTTCCATTCCGCATTTAATTACAGTTTCAGTTTTCGTTTGATGGAAGGTCGGAGGCTAGAGGCTAGAGGCTAGAGGCTAGAGGCCAGGGGTCGCAGCGTTTGCGCTTAAATGCGAATTTGATTTTAAGAGCTTAGTATCCTGTATCCTACAGCCTGTGTTTTCCGCTTATGGCAGCGCATAAATATCGCACATACGACAGGTGCGCCGTAATTTCATTTATTAGCGCTTTCTTGTCATTGGCGGTCCTGGTCCTGGTCCTGTTGCTTTCAGAATTTCATAAATCGCCGCAAATGTTGCTGCTGCATAAATTAAATGTCGCATTTATGCACATCAGTGCGCATTTAAAATTGTACAAATTGATTAAGAACGAATCGCATTAAAAATGTCCTCGGCCGCTTGTTGTTTGTCCGGCCGATTCCTGACAAATGACGTGAAAATCGATTAAAATAAATTGCCGGGCCAGTTTGGATCAGGTATTCGTGGATCCAGGACTTGTCGAGTGCGGTGCAAACTTTGAGTCGAAATCGATAAAACAATAATCAATCCAGCTAGTCTGGGCGGGCAGTCCTGCCTGTCCTGGACACTTTCATTGTGTAATGTGTTTTCCGTTCATTTCTTTTTTCCGCTCTAAGCGCATTTGCCTCAGAGAGAGAGAGAGAGAGGGCATGAGGGCAATCGAAAGAGACAGGTGCACCGCAAAATAAAAAAATGTCCCACAAAATGTTGTTCGGTTGACACGGATGCTATCGTCCTCGCTCGCTGATTATTTATGCATATTGTCCAGATTTGCATATGGCGAATGTTGAACACCGGATTGAAATAGGCGTGACATGGGTGGAGGCGGGGGCGGACACCCAAAGGGGGCGCGACACTGTGACACAGTGTGGCATTTTGTGCTGTATGTCCTGTTTTTAGGCGCTCAGCGGCCGACGTCCTGCATATTCATTAATAATAAACCAAATTACCTATATTCCTTGCTCTTTCTCTCTCTCTCGGTTGCACCTTTTCGTCCTTTATTCTGGGGGCATTCCACCCACCCCGTCTATTCTGTGATTTTTAACGCCCCACGTTCACTTGCCCCGCATATCTGCTTGTCCGCTGCAATTTAATTATGCAGCACGCGTGGGCGAAGGGTTAGAGGGGGTCGGAGGTCAGCCAGGAGCCCCCGGCCCCCTCTAGCACACGCAGCACTTTTGGGAGCTCTTTTAATCCCTTCCCTCCAAGGGCACTGGTCGAAGGACCATCAATTTGGAATTGATAGAAACATCGGCAAAGTGACTCGTGGTATCTCTAATTTAATTAGCCTTTGGAGGACCCCAAGCACACTGTGTCCTGGCCTGGCCACCTGTTGTAGTGTCCTGCCGGCCATTGCTATGCATATTTTGTCCATGTTCGACACGAAAAGGGACATGTCGTGTCCGCTTTTTGCGCTTATGTGGGCCAATAAGCCCCGCCCCTCACCCGCCCCCCTCTCTCGTCCTCAAGATGTCCATTAGCGGCCCCCAGGATTTGCATACGAGTGTGCGTTCCGCTTTTACTTTAACATTAATTGGCCAAAGCCCCGTGGCAGGAAGGGGCTCCCCCCCCGTTCCCGAAAGCATTAAACGCGCGTTTCGCGTGAAAGTCCTGACCACATTGGGGCTCCAATTCCAGGTAACCAGTGGAGAAATGAACCCGAAGCAATAGGGCTCTCAAAGGACTCTGGCAGGACGATTAACCCCTTCGGTGGCAGATATCAAGCTTTAAACGCCAAACGCGACTGTTTTTTGGAACAAATAAATTCTACATAGGCCACTACCCTCGACTCCCAGTCTCTGGCCACCCGTTTGGAGGCGCCATCCGTCTCCTGCTGTCGGAGGACATGAGAAAAATCGTTGTTTTCGTTTCGGGAAACGCTTAAATTATGTTGCTGGCTAGAGAACTGGCTGGGAAGCGGAGAATCCTCGGAGTGCAGCATCCTTCATAGGCAAATGAAGTGCAGCATTCGCATAGAGAAAGGGAGATGGCACTAGTGACAGAGAAAGAGACAGGATGATGGGGGCCGTATACGTCTGATTATGCTAAATAATAAATGTATTCCTGGCTTTCCTCGGCGACCCCTGTCCCGATTCAGGGACGAAGGCTTACGCTTTTATGAAATCACAATTGGAGGAGTCAGTCTCCAGCCAGTCTCCAGCCAGTCTCCACCCCGGGAGCTTGTCATTCCTGTTATCCTGCCTGGCCCTGTTGTGTTTTGCTCCCGAAACGTGTGCGCATAAATATTTAAATGGCACAAAAGTCACGTCTTGAATAATTGTTTAAGTTGGCGGCGCCACCCTTTGATGGCTTGGCTGCTATTTTAGGAACTTTTTCAACTAAGTGCAGCTGTTACAGCGCCACGCCTCTCCCTCCCAGGATCACCCTTCCCAGCTTAAGGATTCATTATTATGAAGGCAAATTACTCAAGCCCCACACACACACACCCATGCACAATTAGGCGGGGCGAGTGTGTGCAGGATGCGTGTGCATGTGTGTGAGCCTGTTAATTTTCATATTAAATCCGTTAAAATGTGCAAATACCCGGCAGGCACTCGAAGGGAACGGCGCCGGCCCAGCGATGGCAGCGTGAGTCCTGAGTCCTGGCCAAATATCTCTTCCAGGTTTTTCCGCCTCTCTGTCACGCTGCCACCTCCTGGAAAACCGCACTAAACTAAACCATTCGGGAAGTCAGGCCGGTACGGGGGCCAGGACGCGTGCCACTGCCGAGTGGGGAATTTCAATAAACGAACGCCGTGTAAGTAAAGTTATTAAAGGAACTTTCACAATCCCACCGCCGTCCTACTCACCCGGGAAACTACCTACATTAATGCATATTACACGGCAGGGGAGGGAGGGGAGCCGTCAGGATACCGAATTATCCGGCTTGACTTCATTAGGCGGCGCATTAAGGCTGCTTTCATAATTGGCATCGTTTCGCTCGAACTCCGAAGAAGCGGCAGCGGAGCTGGAGGACTCTTGAAGAATAGGATTACCTGGCAGGACGCAGCCAATTACTCGACACAGGCGAGCATGTACCGGTCTGGTCAGCTGGTCGAAGGAGCACGTCCTGGCCCTGGCTGCAATTTGACAGCACTAGCAGCTCCTGGAAGAGTTTACAAAATATTAAAAGAATAAATAGCAAGTTGATGGTCACAACATTGTGGCGGGTTCACCGAATTGTTAATAACTGGTTACTGGCACGTGCTTACCTGCAGCTAACACGGCTTTCTCCTGGCGCCTGGCTCCTCCTGCTCCTCGTCCTCCTCCAGCCTGTATCCCACAAATTAGTGGCACTTTTGGGAGTCTAACTATGTGCCAGAGTGTTGCGGGAGGAGCCCCAAAAACACATGCAGCCAAGTTGCAGGCCACAACCTGCCACTGAGGCAACATTAACTGCCTGGCTGGCTGACAGTCCTTGAAGTCGGGACTCGGTTGCCAGCAGTCGCAGATTAAGGGCAAGATGCTCGACAGTGACCGACAGACAAACCGAATTGGATGTCAAGCCACTTTCCCAGCCACGCCACTAATGGACTTTTAATGTAAGGATATTTCGCTTTACGGCCTCGACCATAATTACCAACCTGGATCGAAATATCCTGTGGCCGGAGGCCCCTCGGGCCAGTCTCAACTAAAACTGCAATCGCATCGCCTTCGCCTTCCAAAAATATTTTCCATCGCAAATGGAAATATGTATTTTCGGATTAATTGAAAATCAACAAAATGTGGTAATGACAACGAAAAACTATAATCGCCCAGTGTGTGTGTGCTTTGCTATTTTTTCACCGCAAGGAGCTGTCAAGGACATGTTTGCACAGTCCTGTTCGACCGAATCGAAACGAAAGCCAGCAGGACGGATGTCCTGTTCCCCCCAAATCAATAAAGAGCCTTCGGCACCATCACTCGCCAAAGCTCATTACAAACAAAAACAAACATTCGGGATCCAAAATAGCAAAAACCAATGTGAAATCGACTTGAATTTGGGGAAAAAAGAGAGAAATGCAAATAGAATTTAATGCAGACTCCCTGCGGTTAATCCAGGGATGGATGGGTGTAGTTATTTAAAGGATCGGAGGGATATAGACCGAGAGATAGCCCATTCAAAAGTAACATAGGCCCCACCTCAGAAAGGTTTTCCAGCAACGAAAAAATATTCGAATCTGTAATTTGAAAGCAGTTTTATGGAAAGTAGTTCCACAATTCAGAATCTTGTCTTGGCCAAAGAATCAGATGGATATTGGCCGACATATGGCCATCGCAAGGACATACAAACCTCCACATCCTGGACTTTCAAATTTCGGCAAGGGGGTCCTTCAGAAAAAGTTGGCAGCAGCGGAAAAAAAATTCGACTCTGAGATTTTGATGCAGATTAACGGGGAATAGTTCCACGATTCAGAATCTTGTCTTGGCCAAAGAATCAGATGGATATTGGCCGAAATATGGCCATCGCAAGGACATAAAAACCTCCACATCCTGGACTTTCCCATTTCGGCAAGGGGGTCCTTCAGAAAAAGTTGGCAGCAGCGGAAAAAAAATTCGACTCTGAGATTTTGATGCAGATTAACGGGGAATAGTTCCACGATTCAGAATCTTGTCTTGGCCAAAGAATCAGATGGATATTGGCCGAAATATGGCCATCGTAAGGACAAAAAGTCCTCCACATCCTGGACTTTCCCATTTCGGCAAGGGGGTCCTTCAGAAAAAGTTGGCAGCAGCGGAAAAAAATTCGACTCTGAGATTTTGATGCAGATTAACGGGGAATAGTTCCACGATTCAGAATCTTGTCTTGGCCAAAGAATCAGATGGATATTGGCCGAAATATGGCCATCGCAAGGACATAAAAACCTCCACATCCTGGACTTTTAAATTTCGGCAAGGGGGTCCTTCAGAAAAAGTTGGCAGCAGCGGAAAAAAAATTCGACTCTGAGATTTTGATGCAGATTAACGGGGAATAGTTCCACGATTCAGAATCTTGTCTTGGCCAAAGAATCAGATGGATATTGGCCGAAATATGGCCATCGCAAGGACAAAAAGTCCTCCACATCCTGGACTTTCCCATTTCGGCAAGGGGGTCCTTCAGAAAAAGTTGGCAGCAGCGGAAAAAAATTCGACTCTGAGATTTTGATGCAGATTAACGGGGAATAGTTCCACGATTCAGAATCTTGTCTTGGCCAAAGAATCAGATGGATATTGGCCGAAATATGGCCATCGCAAGGACATAAAAACCTCCACATCCTGGACTTTTAAATTTCGGCAAGGGGGTCCTTCAGAAAAAGTTGGCAGCAGCGGAAAAAAATTCGACTCTGAGATTTTGATGCAGATTAACGGGGAATAGTTCCACGATTCAGAATCTTGTCTTGGCCAAAGAATCAGATGGATATTGGCCGAAATATGGCCATCGCAAGGACAAAAAGTCCTCCACATCCTGGACTTTCCCATTTCGGCAAGGGGGTCCTTCAGAAAAAGTTGGCAGCAGCGGAAAAAAAATTCGACTCTGAGATTTTGATGCAGATTAACGGGGAATAGTTCCACGATTCAGAATCTTGTCTTGGCCAAAGAATCAGATGGATATTGGCCGAAATATGGCCATCGCAAGGACATAAAAACCTCCACATCCTGGACTTTCCCATTTCGGCAAGGGGGTCCTTCAGAAAAAGTTGGCAGCAGCGGAAAAAAAATTCGACTCTGAGATTTTGATGCAGATTAACGGGGAATAGTTCCACGATTCAGAATCTTGTCTTGGCCAAAGAATCAGATGGATATTGGCCGAAATATGGCCATCGCAAGGACAAAAAGTCCTCCACATCCTGGACTTTCCCATTTCGGCAAGGGGGTCCTTCAGAAAAAGTTGGCAGCAGCGGAAAAAAATTCGACTCTGAGATTTTGATGCAGATTAACGGGGAATAGTTCCACGATTCAGAATCTTGTCTTGGCCAAAGAATCAGATGGATATTGGCCGAAATATGGCCATCGCAAGGACAAAAAGTCCTCCACATCCTGGACTTTCCCATTTCGGCAAGGGGGTCCTTCAGAAAAAGTTGGCAGCAGCGGAAAAAAATTCGACTCTGAGATTTTGATGCAGATTAACGGGGAATAGTTCCACGATTCAGAATCTTGTCTTGGCCAAAGAATCAGATGGATATTGGCCGAAATATGGCCATCGCAAGGACAAAAAGTCCTCCACATCCTGGACTTTCCCATTTCGGCAAGGGGGTCCTTCAGAAAAAGTTGGCAGCAGCGGAAAAAAAATTCGACTCTGAGATTTTGATGCAGATTAACGGGGAATAGTTCCACGATTCAGAATCTTGTCTTGGCCAAAGAATCAGATGGATATTGGCCGAAATATGGCCATCGCAAGGACATAAAAACCTCCACATCCTGGACTTTCCCATTTCGGCAAGGGGGTCCTTCAGAAAAAGTTGGCAGCAGCGGAAAAAAAATTCGACTCTGAGATTTTGATGCAGATTAACGGGGAATAGTTCCACGATTCAGAATCTTGTCTTGGCCAAAGAATCAGATGGATATTGGCCGAAATATGGCCATCGCAAGGACAAAAAGTCCTCCACATCCTGGACTTTCCCATTTCGGCAAGGGGGTCCTTCAGAAAAAGTTGGCAGCAGCGGAAAAAAATTCGACTCTGAGATTTTGATGCAGATTAACGGGGAATAGTTCCACGATTCAGAATCTTGTCTTGGCCAAAGAATCAGATGGATATTGGCCGAAATATGGCCATCGCAAGGACATAAAAACCTCCACATCCTGGACTTTCAAATTTCGGCAAGGGGGTCCTTCAGAGAAAAAGTTGGCAGCAGCGGAAAAAAAATTCGACTCTGAGATTTTGATGCAGATTAACGGGGAATAGTTCCACGATTCAGAATCTTGTCTTGGCCAAAGAATCAGATGGATATTGGCCGAAATATGGCCATCGCAAGGACAAAAAGTCCTCCACATCCTGGACTTTCCCATTTCGGCAAGGGGGTCCTTCAGAAAAAGTTGGCAGCAGCGGAAAAAAATTCGACTCTGAGATTTTGATGCAGATTAACGGGGAATAGTTCCACGATTCAGAATCTTGTCTTGGCCAAAGAATCAGATGGATATTGGCCGAAATATGGCCATCGCAAGGACATAAAAACCTCCACATCCTGGACTTTCAAATTTCGGCAAGGGGGTCCTTCAGAAAAAGTTGGCAGCAGCGGAAAAAAAATTCGACTCTGAGATTTTGATGCAGATTAACGGGGAATAGTTCCACGATTCAGAATCTTGTCTTGGCCAAAGAATCAGATGGATATTGGCCGAAATATGGCCATCGCAAGGACAAAAAGTCCTCCACATCCTGGACTTTCCCATTTCGGCAAGGGGGTCCTTCAGAAAAAGTTGGCAGCAGCGGAAAAAAAATTCGACTCTGAGATTTTGATGCAGATTAACGGGGAATAGTTCCACGATTCAGAATCTTGTCTTGGCCAAAGAATCAGATGGATATTGGCCGAAATATGGCCATCGCAAGGACATAAAAACCTCCACATCCTGGACTTTCCCATTTCGGCAAGGGGGTCCTTCAGAAAAAGTTGGCAGCAGCGGAAAAAAATTCGACTCTGAGATTTTGATGCAGATTAACGGGGAATAGTTCCACGATTCAGAATCTTGTCTTGGCCAAAGAATCAGATGGATATTGGCCGAAATATGGCCATCGCAAGGACAAAAAGTCCTCCACATCCTGGACTTTCCCATTTCGGCAAGGGGGTCCTTCAGAAAAAGTTGGCAGCAGCGGAAAAAAATTCGACTCTGAGATTTTGATGCAGATTAACGGGGAATAGTTCCACGATTCAGAATCTTGTCTTGGCCAAAGAATCAGATGGATATTGGCCGAAATATGGCCATCGCAAGGACAAAAAGTCCTCCACATCCTGGACTTTCCCATTTCGGCAAGGGGGTCCTTCAGAAAAAGTTGGCAGCAGCGGAAAAAAAATTCGACTCTGAGATTTTGATGCAGATTAACGGGGAATAGTTCCACGATTCAGAATCTTGTCTTGGCCAAAGAATCAGATGGATATTGGCCGAAATATGGCCATCGCAAGGACAAAAAGTCCTCCACATCCTGGACTTTCCCATTTCGGCAAGGGGGTCCTTCAGAAAAAGTTGGCAGCAGCGGAAAAAAATTCGACTCTGAGATTTTGATGCAGATTAACGGGGAATAGTTCCACGATTCAGAATCTTGTCTTGGCCAAAGAATCAGATGGATATTGGCCGAAATATGGCCATCGCAAGAACCTTATTATCCAACTTGATGAGGAGGGATTCCCAATGCTAAGCAATGGTCATCATTATCGGGAATCCCTCCCTCGCCAATCACACGTTTCAGGGGCTTTGATTGCTTTTGACATTTATTGATTTATTTGGTCAGGACACTCTGTGTGTGTAGTTGTCTGGTGTGTGGGATGTTGAAGGGAGGGGGGAGGTTGTGTGGCTGGATGTAAATATTTATAAATTGCTGATATGCAATTAAAAATTACAGCAACAAACTGGCAGCGACAGCGGCCATGACAGCTGCCTCAGGTGCCCACACCTCCCATTTATAATATATCCTGTTTATGCAGTGCATGTCCTTGTGTGTTTTGTGGAAATCTGCATCTGTGTGCCGTGGGCTTTATTAAGCACTTTTGCAGCTCTTTAAAATGCAAATGCCCAGCATCGCGGATTAAAGGTATTGTCCTTTGCCCGCGTCGTCACCCTCTTTTAATTGGCAAAACAAACGGAAAGGACTTCGCCACCCGACAAGGCAAATATTAGGGAAGTCAATATTGTGTCTGCGAATTTAATAATTCAGTCATTAGGCGACCTGACCCCGCACGTCCTGACCTCCGCGGGCAAACACAGGGAGCTGTGGACTCCCTTTGCATCCTAGCCATAATAGGTGGTACGGAGGAGGGCGAAGAATTGGTAGGACATGCTGATGACCTTCATAAAGGTGTTGAAGGAGATGGGCGGGAAGGTGGGCGGCCGGATGGACGCCGGCTTCTGGCTCCGCATAATGATGTACTGCAGGATGCGCTTGTACTTGCTGCTGCAGGGCAGCCAGTTCTGGTTGAAGGCGGCGTGCCCGATCCGGGAGCTCTGCAAGGACTTGCTCAGTGGAATCGCAATCAGGAGATGACTTACTCACCGAGGAGATCATCTCGTCGCCGTAGTAGCAGACCACAAACACCTGGACCAGCGAGGCCGAGAAAAATATGAAGTAAAGCACGATGTCCTCCACGTTGGAGGCCGTGATCTGGAAACCGGCGAAGCAAATCACCAGGGAGGCGGCTATGAAGTTCCACAGGATGAGGAAACTGAAGATGTTGTTCACCTCCTCGCTGAGGCTGCAACGAACGAGGGTCAAATGCGGCTCTCAGGATACTCCAGTATACTTACTCCAGGGCTCGGGCGTGGTAGACGACCAGGTCGTGCAGGTACTTGATGTTCTCCTCGTCGGAGTGCTCGCCGCCGTCGTAGGCCTCCAGGGTGTCGGCCATGTAGCTGAAGTGCATCGTCAACTGGGTGATGGTGGTGATGAGGAGCAGGTCCACGCAGACGTAGGATACCCCGGCGACGTAGGCGCAGTGGGCCAGGCCCCAGTAGGAGAACCAGTAGACGGTAAGGTCCGTCTCTGCGTCGTACGGGAACTGGATGTGAAAGCCGTAGTTGCGCTCAAAGATCTCGGAGCCCATGAAGTAGTACTTGATCGTCGACTTGATGGCCGGGTAGAAGCTGAACGAGGACGTGTACGTCATGCAGAGTATGGTAAAGAGGGTCATCACGCTGTTCATGTGCTTCTGGTAGTAGGCGACGTGGTAGGCGCGCTGCTGCTCTGGCTCCGTCGGGAATATTGCCTTCAGGTCGTCCAACAGCCGGACCAGCCGCCTCCGGTTCACCGTCAGCCCAAACTGCTTGAAGTCAGCCATAAAGCTGAATCCGATGCACGGCGCCACCGCAGTCGCCTCCAGGAGCGTCGTCGTTGAGGTAATGTGCACGATGAAGTACGCGATCTCGCCCACCACGTACGCGTTGAAATTAAGGAACCCCAGCACCAGGTAGAATCGCAGCAGGTAGCGCCGGATCACATTCGGGTCTCTGTCCGAGTAGAGGTCCTCGCCGATGGTCTTGTAGAAGGCCATCGGGAAGCGGGTTAGGTCCTCGAAGGTCCTCACTTCGCGCTGCTCCTTCCGCCGGCGGAACAACATCGTTCTTCTTTGGACTTCGATCACCGGAGCCCAGGCTTTTATAGAACTTCCGAGCCATCCGAGAACATCAAATTCTCATGAGCCAGCCGCGCTGACCCCAAAATTACTCAACAAGCTTTAGAATAATTGCCGACACCTGCCCGCAGGGACCTTTTCAAATATTAAGGCCTCAGGAACTCGCGCATTTGGCAGGACATTTAAAGCTTTAAAGAACACCGTTATTTCTTCGGGGGCTTATCCGAATTTTGACGAAGAAAGGCGTTGGAGTAAAGTAAAGCCTTTCGCATATATTCGTCTCTGATATATTGAAACTCTAATTAGTTCAAGTGTGAAGGAAGACCTATGTAAAGGTAATCCTACCTCATGTCCTTTTTAGGGACACACACTTCAGGTTTTAGGTTTTCCAAGGTCCTTCGAAACGAATTCAATTAAATGGCAAACTGGTTCTTCGAAGCCACAGCATCGACATCAAAGTCGAGTTGGCAAATGAAGTGGAAAATGTAAGTACCATCGTGGGGTAAGTCGTTGAGGCAGTTACTCCCAAGATTTGCCTGCCATTTGAGTGTGACGAATGCGGTTTCCATAACTTCGAAGTTCGGGGGGCAGCAGGACACCCGTCCCTCCTGGGCGCCTCGTTTCGGTTTCCATTCAGGACTCGGCATTTGGCAGTTGAAAAGGTACTCGGACCGCAGAATGCTGCAATTATGCATTAGGAATGCCAGTGCCGCACCCAAACTCTAAATGGAATATGCAGGACTTTTGGCCTTTAACGTGGCTATGTGGAAGGTTCAGCGTTTGCAGGATGAACGCAGGCTGGGGAGACTTAGTCGGGGGAGAAAGGAAAAGGGACTTTCATTGTGACTTTCAGTTTGATTTCGGAAAGCGAGACAATGCCTCAAATTTTGTTAAAGCAGCGATTTTAAAGCAGCGATTCCGGAGCTACGTAACTCCCTTAAGTTTGATAAAAGCAATCCTCTCACATTCCATCCAACCAGTCATCATCGAGTTCCGGATCACGGACATGGAAATATAAATTCACTGATTTGTTTACCTTTTGGTTAGTTTGCTGTCAGAGTTTTGAAATTGAATGCTGCATAAATTACATGGCGTCGAATAATTTGGGGCAAAGTGAAATGAATTTGAAATATAAGGCCGCAGCAGTCCGACATTCAAATGTAATCACAAACATTTTGTGGCCAAAGGACACAGAGTGGCACAGGGTCACACACAGAGGCTGACACAGGGGCTGACAGAGGGGAAGGATCAAAGGAGACTTGCGGTCGCCGAGCATTTTCTGGCCACTTTCTGACTTTCTGGTTATTAGTTTAAAAAAACACCAATGGATATTTATCACTGGTGCTGCCGGCGATGGCAAGGACGTGGAAGCGAGCTGGTTCATTGGTGTGGCCTGGGCAAACAATTAATTCAAAGATATCACTGCTCATTGGGCTAATAATTGAGTTAAATATTTGCACATGCTAATTCAAAACAGCTCAGGCACTGCAGCTCCTGAAAATGCATGAAATTAAAATGAAAATGACTCAATTATTAATGCAAATTAATTGTGTTTCGTTTGCACAACCATATCAAATATCTGTGTCCTGTTTTTTGTGGCCAGCCCATTACAGTGATTCCAACTAAACTCTTTTTAGTTGACCAAATATCCTTTAGTCCAACCACCGAGCTATATCAAAATTTTAAGCTCGTCCTTCCTGTTTCAAAAGCATCGAAGTGGAAATATATCCCCTTGACGCACTTTTCAAGCGGTACAGGACGTGTGTGCCACATCCTTCTTTGCAGTTTCCAGTTTCCTGTTTCCAGTTTCTCATTTTGCATAATGATAAAATAATAAGAGTGCAATAAATGCTGTGGTCGCTGAAGTGTGTGATTAGTAGTTGTGCAAACAAATGTAAGCAATGGATTACAGTTTAATTTGCATTAAATTGATCACAAAACACGTGTGCTGTGTTTTCGTTGCCCTCTGTCCATTGTCCTTCAATTGACCGGCCACATTGGCTGGCTCGCACAAAGTTATCCCCAAGCGGGGCCAATTGGCAGAAAATGCTTCGTGCGATTCCAAGGGCCGCAGGCTCCTCTAAGGGGCTGCACCTCTGGTCGATATTTGCAATGTTCTATTACAGTTTTCGGTTCGGTTTTTGGCCGCCCCGGACGAGAGCCATCAAAGGCCACAGGCGGGCTTCCCCTTTTTTACCTTCCATTTTCCGGAGCTGGGAATTGAGTTTTCCCTTTGGGAAGGGATATTTTCGGCCATCAACCAAGGACTCAAAGATATCCTCTTTGGAAACCTGGGCCATAAACTCCATCGTTTGCTACCCAAACCTTGGATGCCGGTTTTTGCAGCCAACTGAATTATCATTCGACTATGTAAGAGCATCAAGGATTCGTTACCCGTCGCCCAATCCTGGCTGCTTTGTTCTATCGGGCTTTTTTCTATTCGTTGGGATAATATTCAAATTGGTTGGCCGGGCAAAGAAATGCAAACTCAAAGAGCTCCTTTCCACCTTCACCTGATGCACATTTCATTTCGTTCTCGCTGCAGCATACCCTTGGGTCATATTCGGTTGGGTTGGGTTGGTTTGGCTTGAGGAGCTGCTTCCGACACTCTCCACATTGTTTGCCAGCGGGCCAGGGAAACGGGGGGGTATCCTTGTCCTTTACAGGCAAAAGGCGCTGGGAAATCTGGCCAGGAAGAGTAAGGGAAACCATTAAATGCTCCATTTGAGATGCACACGCACCCGAAAAGCCCTCTTGGTGCTAGCACAAAAAATGGGAGAAAGTGAGCAGAAAAGGCTTAATTGCTTTGGAGAATTTCATTGGCCAACAAATGGGGTTTCAGATGGGCTGTCCTGTTTTTAAAACTTGTTAGTTCTAGGAATCTTCTGAAAGGACTATGGAAAGGACCTCGAACCTGCTCTGCTCCTTGCACTTCCGGTTATGGCTACTTAACGCCAGCGGCGTTTCGGTTCGAGTGGATGTGGAAGAAAGAAAAGCAGGAGCCCCTGCACTTTATTGACCCTCAGGAGCGGCTGACATCGCCCATCGATTGCTATGTGGTTCGTGGAGTGTGTGGGCGTGGTCCGAAAACAGGGAAGCCCCGGGGCGTGGCAGTCATTACGAGAGCAAGTCAAAGTTGATCCTTGCCCGTTTCGGCCAGATCCTCGAGCTTAACCCTCAACTTCCGTTTGGAAAACGTCGCTATTTGTGAAAATTTATAAAGGAGCTAGAACGGGTATTGGTTTAAATTCATTTGAGAGACGGGAGGAGGTGGAGAAGCGGTAGGAGCTCTAGCCAGGACACAGTAACAGCCACAGCCTGGTGGGGGAGGCGAGAAGGATGTCCTGGGCCACCAACCACATGGCTTATGCAGGCCCTGCCGAGGGGAGAGATGACCAGGCCTAGGTCCGGACCTGGGCTATGGGTTCCGGGTGACGAAGTGATGGTCCGTGGCCCAGGGAAGTGAAAGGGAGGCGGCACGGTTGGCAGACAAAAGCACGCAAAAACTTTGTTGCAAAACACTTAACGCACCCACACCTCCCACCCAGGCCATGTCAGCACACGGAGTCCCAGAAACAGACAGGGAAATGTGCAACAGGCGACACCAAATTTCAAAAGTAACCTCTGGAGCCCGCTTGTGCCTGGTATATGGGCTCCACTTTGCAGCCATCCTGGTCGCCTGAATTCCGCATGTTAAATGCGCGCCGCCACACACTCCCCATCGAGTGCCGGGGTTGGGTGCGTGGAGTGGAGCATTGTCTGGTTAGTCCTTTCCGCATATATTTGAAAATAAAGTTACGACAAGTTGCACTCAATTTTCAGCATTTACTGTCAGGGCCCAGGCACGTCAGTTGGGAGGGGGCTCCCTGTGGCTGGGAGGTGGCACTGAATGTTCTGTTGAATGCCGCAGGGCGGGCGCCACAGCCAGCAAAATATTTAGCAAAGGAGTTATTTTATTTGCAGTGGATAAGCCACACGGTGCGTATGAGTAATGTCTGGAATATACATATGTAATTCCTAATTGAATTGCAAAAGAGTAAAGCGAACGTTTCATATGTTCCAGACGACTTTTTTATTCCAATTTTTAAAATTTCAATATTCGCCTTCTTCTTCTTCCTCTTTTTCGCGAATTGGCCAAGTTGGAGCCTGGAAGACATTGCCAGCAACAGCAATGGCCGCTCCAGCGCTCTCTCGCCCAAGGCTTTCAAGTTCTCTCTCTCTCCTGCGTGTTTGCCCCTCTTTTTCTGCGTTGGCAACGCTCTTGCGCATTTGGCTTTTGCAACTTGTTGCAAGCGCACGTATCAACCTTGAAATTGTGTTTTTGGCTTTAAAAAAATGAAAATAATATAAAACCAAGTGGTCCCTTCGAATAATCAATCATTAACGTGTCGGGTTAAAGAAATAACAGCCGCAATGGCGTTTTCCAGTGGCTTGAGTTGGCGATGTCGCGTGTGTTGGTAATATCCAGCAGCCGTGGCGTCCCCCACGGCATTCCCAGCCACAGCCAATAGCCAAAGGAAGTATGTATCCAAGTGAGTTTAACGATTATATTCCCTGAAGCATTGTTACAACATCTTGAAACTATCCACATTTCAAAATTCGCGTTCCTGCACCTGCGCTATCCACTTTTCTTTCACACACCTTCTCACATCCCCCCTCTCCCGCATGTAGGTAACATTGGTTAAGCTGGACCCACCCCCAGCGTCGGGGCCGCAAGTACAGTTAATCCGTCATAGCTGCAACTTATTGGGAGGCATGGGATGGGAAATATTGCAACGAAGTACAATGACATGTAAGTAGAACACTTGGATTGTAAACGTATCGTATATTCGATCGTATATGCGTTCACAGAACTAATTTAATTTAAACTAATTATTCTATTCTATAGTATTACCAAATCATCGTTCAGTAAAATATTTAAAGGCAAGGCATTTAAAAAATATTTGTGCTGTTAACAACCAAACAAAACCACATTTGCCCACTGTAAAACGCAAGCAACGGGTGCACGTGCGCTCTCCCCCATTTTTCCACCCACTCTCCCTCTCTCGCTTATCCTTTGCGTTTTTATCCTTGGTGCATTAGTGTTTCATAATCGGTGGCGATCGGATGTGTGTGCTTAGTGTGTTTCTGTATAAAAATAGGGATTAATGCTAAATTATTCGGCGAACCAATCGATGCCAAGTCTTATAGTGCAAACGTCTCCTATTGGTTGCAGTTGCTCATTTGCATGGGAAGTCTGGAGCACATTTTGCAACTCGCAGGTGAGTCTAGCCACTTTATCAGTTATTTTGCAAGTGAGTTAAGCTATTTAGTATCAGTCGCCCTATTAGTTTTCTTTATTTTAATTTATCAAAACTATTATTGATTCAAAATTTATTTCGCTGCACTTGCGCTCTCTCAAACTCTTGCACACGCTCTCATTTCCCCACTCTTTCGCACACAGGTAAACTATTGGGAGCCCCATGTCCCCCCAACGTTGCAACGTCGCCAACGCAAAGTACAGTTAAACAATCTATGGAAGTAATGGAAATAGTTTTATGGAAGTTTGCAAGTTATAAATTGGAAATATTTTAATACCTAACGGTTGTTGAACGTAAGTAGTGTTGTCTTATTTAGTTTTTTACATTATTTTATTATTATATTGGTTGATTACATTTCCCCTATTGATTCCTTTAAAACAGTTCTTCTGTCAAATTTAAACTGATTTAATATTCATTAACGCTTTATACATATATTTATTAAAACTGTTTATTGAAATTTTGAATTCTTCTCATGGACGTTGAAAACTGAACCATTCTTTCTAATGGTGGACGATAGCTAGGACACCCAGGACAGGCAGGGCAGTTAGGAAGGCAAACAAGCAGGACAGGCTGGCAAAACAAAAGCCAAGCAACGCATAAACGCTTGAAATGAATACGTGTTGGCATTGCCTGCCCCGCAGCTCCCTCAGCTCCCCTGGGAAATACATATATCTGTGTGTGCAGAGCTCCTTTGTGTCCTTCCTCCAGTATCCCACTGGCCTATGCGACTTGCAACATTTTCATTATGCCCCGACATGAAAATGCGGTGCTAAATAGATGAGGCCTACGAGTACGTGGTGTCCACTTTCCTCTAGGTCGTTTAGGTACGAAAGCTAATTTACAATTCTGTTCTGTAGTTGGGAGTTAGTTTGAGGACCTAGACTCTACCATGGCGTAGTATTTTCAAAATTGTTTCCAAATATTTTCGATTGAAAAATTATAATTTATGGGGGGGGTATTCTTTTGAAGGACCTCGTCCCAGTTCAAGATACGTGTGTAAATCCAGAATTTCAGAAAGCCGTGACTTGCCACTTGCCACTGACCACTGGCCACTGGCCACCTCTTCTCTTCTTCTCGGAGGCGACTCCGTTGCGGTTGCACCTTTGTTCATAAAGTGTCGCTGACCAACTCCCTCTGGAGATAAGCTCTGCAGGTGGTCCAGCTCCTGCTCTCCTTTCCCTTTGCCTCTTTTTCAGGCTTTCCCACATTTCCACTCGTGCCGGAGTCCGGACACATTTACATATGGAATTGTGTGGTGCGTGCCAAGTAACGTCAACCATCCGCCCACTCCGCCCACTCCGCCACTGGGGAAATCCCATTCTGAAAAGTGTCACAACAGTTGAGCAGCTCGCTGTCACAGCCTCCGGCAGCTGCAAGTGTGTTTAAATTTCAAACAAATTAGCTTAGTAAATTAGCTGCTCATAAATCTGCGGTCGTAAAAAGCAAGGAGCCGACAGTTTGGACACTCGGAGCGACAGCATCTGTCATTGGTTTAGTTTCATTTTAAACGAGATCCTCACGACATTTCCATAACCATAATTAACGGCGTCCAGGCACGTACCACTTACCACGTACCTCGTCGCACTCGCACGTCGCACTCGCATTCCCTTTACATTCCCGCATTCCCCTCCCGGCACTTACGTAATGATCCGAGTCTGCTCCCGGGATTAAGTCCGGTTAACGGGCTCCGGCTTTCCGGAGCCATCATCCACCCGCCACCATTATCCATCACTCTACGCTCACGGGAATGGCTATTGGGGATACAAATAAACGGTCTATAAATATTTCTTTCCAAAATTCTTTAAAAAAACATTCTAGAGCTTGGATATTACTGTGGCAGACAGATATATACTGGGAAGTCCCATTAATTAAAACAAATCCAATATGGCTTTATCCGTTGAGACCGTAGATTTTTAATCAAAGAAAGCGGGCCGTCAACGCGATAGATAAGCGTTATACAACTTTGAACTAAACAATTTGATCACAATGTCGTTGAGATTCCATCACAATGCCCTTCGGCTCCAGTGTAAAAAGATAAGCTTCGATTATTGGGGAACAACCAGCCGGGGTGGGGGCATGTTGCATGTTGCAAGGTGCTTCTTCTAGCCGCTTGAATGCATCACATCGGGGAGTTGCGATTGCCGGGATCGGTGTCCCCACGGCCGCCCTGTTCCTGTTCTTGTTCGTGGCCCTGCACCTGCATCTGGATCGGAATGGACTGAAGGTCCTGGCGGCGACTGACCAGGCGGTTGTGGTAGATGCCGGCGGACCGGAGGCGCTCGTCCAAATGGACGCGGGAGCGCTGCATCTCCCGCTGGCCTGAGGGGTCCAGCATCTGAGTGGCCACGCGGCGTCCGATGGCCACCAATTGACCGGAGTGGTAGATGTGCGGCACTCCGGACGAGCCGCTGGGCCCCTTCTCTTCTTGGCTCTCGGAGACTGGCTCCAGGGCGACAGTGATACGTGCTAGCTCCGGGCAGCTGGCAAAGATGTCCGGGGTGGAGCAGTCGTAGTAGATGTCTTTGCTGGGGCAACGTTTTGAATTTTGCTTGACCAATTTTTCGACGATCTCCTTTATGTTCACTTGATCCTCTGTCTTCAAAAAATCGGCCATTCTGGGTTGCGTAGGGTTAATGATTCTGAAATATTCTTGCTCTTCTACTCACAAAACAACTCACCTTATTTTGTTTTTATTAAGGAAAAATGAAAAAGTTGTACAAAATGTGTGTCTTGGAGCAAGGCACTCAACTGAATGAATAGAAAAGGTTCACTGATCCCTTCACAAACCCACTGACACTCTCTTGACCCTAAGGTCGCAGGCAAGTTGATCCGAATCGTTGGGTTTCCCCTTTAAAGGGCCTACTTGATGTTAGACTTAGAGCTCGAAGGCCTCGATTCGAGGAAACTAGCGAATACTTTCCTCAAAATCGCATAACGTCCTTTTGTCCATAACCTATGAAGCTTCTATATTTTCCAAAGGTTACAACAAAAAATTAGTGTTATCAAAATTTAGTTACAATTTATTTATCATATAAATAAGGGGCTGAATGATGCATTAACGAAAATAATTTAGGAATTTATGATTAGCCTAAATACAAATCGAAATATGTTTTGTCTTGTGTCCCAATATAGGGACTTCAGCAGTCGTTGTCCAGAAGGTTGAATTGGTTTTCCACATCGCCCACGCTGCCGGAACCTGGCGGTAGGAGAGGCATCTTCTTGCCCACGCTGCCGATGAGAACGAATCCCTGCGAATCCACCTGGCGACCCGACTTTCCGCCCTTGTTTTTGATCCTGTTGCCTTGATCCGCTGACGCCACCGCTGTCTTGTCGCATCTCTGATCATTGGGGTCCTTCTGATCCTTGCGTCCGTTGTTATCCCACTTGCCAGTCTTCGGGCTAATTGGTTCCTGCCTGTTGTTTCTGCCACTAGTTTTGTCATTCATATAGGGACTTAGTAAGGCCTTGTGACCGACATACTGATTGAACCACGGCTGGGCCACCTGGTTCTTCACTGCGATCCTGAACGAAACCTTCGCCACATTGTCCGGCGCCGCCTGGGGCCTGGCCTGGTTGCGCCACGAGCTGGGAGGATCCGGCACCTGCTTCTTCGTCTCCTTAGACTGCTTCAGAGCCTTCAGATAGGGTAACGACTCTGGTTTGCCGAAAGACGCCATAGAGACGCCGGTCTCCTTCTCGGGGCACCTGTAGTAGGGATCGCCCACGATCCTGACAAAGGCCTCTCTGGCTGGTGGGGCTTCGCAAAGGCCCGAATCTTGCTCGCCGAGCCCAGCTCCGCTCATCTTGAAAGCCACTTCAAGATGTTTCTCGCACGGCTGAGCTTCGGCTTCGAGGGTATCTTGGGCGGCAACGACTAGCACGTCCCCGTCTCCTTGCCGTACGTACTCGCTGCCTTGCTTTGGGAAGAAGCGGCTGAACATGGGATTCAACCCCGGCTGGAAGCCCAGTTTCTCACTAATATCCGGGCTGTAGGTTGACGGGACATTGGGATCGTAAAATACGGCCAAAGGTGAGGGGACATCGCCGTTGAGGAGGGCCTGGTGCCCTTGCTTCTGCTGCTTCTGCATTCGCATCTGTTGGAACTGTTCCATTTGCTTTTTCTGCAGTTCATCGTGCAGCATTTGTTTCTCCTGCACCACCTCTGTATTTTTTTTCATCGTACAATGACACATCTGCTGATCCTGTATATGGCAGGACTGCCGTTTGGTGAGGTCGTGCATTTGATCCTGTTGCATCTTGAACTGCTCCTGCTGCTGCTTATCCTTTTCGACGTCGTATGCCTTCGGGGCAAAGTTCACCCTTCGTAGGTCGTCGTAGAGGCCCTCCTCGATGTGGTTGATCATGGCCCTGCCCAGGCTCTCCAAGTGGCGGTAGATTAGCTCCTCCTCGGTATCCTTCTGGGTGCTCAGATTATAGGCGGAATTTTGGAGGATCGGCGCCTCAGCGTCGACCGGGTAATAGGTGCTGCTCTGCTGCTCATTTGGATCTTCGATCTTTCTTTCTTCCTGATATGACTTTATTTGAGAAACTGCTTCCTTCGGCTGATCCGGACGAGCTCGCCAATCGGCTTGTGCCGGCTTCCGAGCCTTCTTTGGTGGAGGCGTTATCCCCTTCTGGCTGACGGAGTGCCCCAGAACCTGAGATTGCCGACGTCGCGCGAGGTAGCAGGACCAGGATAACTTGCGCGAGTTATTGCTGCTGTTCACCTTGTCTCTCTTCGAGTTGTAGAACTCCCTGCTTAAGATCTTCGGGGTCTTTACCTCAATGACTCTGGGCACAGCTGTCCTTCGGTCCTTCTTGAACTTCTTGGTCTTTTGGGCTTTACGATCTTCCGTCTTCGGCTTGCTGCCTTCCGTCACAGGTTTGTCCTGGGTCTTGCCGGCTGTCTTGGGGCCGCACTTTTGGGGGGAACTAAAAACGGTCGTCGGTATCAGCGTCGCTTCTGGCTTGGAAGTGACTCTCCAGCTAACGGGCTGACCCATGCTCCGCTGCTTGAGCTGATGGGCCACAAACTCGCGCACAGTCGGGGGCACGTAGCGCCTGCTCGCCGGGGCATCGAAGGGCCTGGAAGGCCTAGAGGTTCTGGCAACCCTTGGACATAGCGGCGCGGCGGAAACGGAGCGCCTGGGACTGGGCTGGCGGCTAGAGGTGCGGCTCTCGTTCGGGGTCGGCGAAGCGCTCTTGAAGGCGTTGGGAGCCCATTCCCAGATGCCCTTAAAGGGAGCTGGACCTGTCTCTCCATCTGAATAGGGGTCTTCATCTTGAACCGAGGGCTTTGTGTCTTCGACGCCATTCTCTGGGGGTCCAGCTTTGCTCTCATCCTTTGCCGGGTTAACCTCCGCCTTCGTCGTTGGGTGGGGGTGAGGAGCTCCGTCGCGGTACTCGTTCATGCGGGACATGTTGGAAATTAGGTAGAGAAACTAAAATTATCACTAAAAAGGTACCAATTTTGAGGTAACGGAATTTTGCAATCAAAACTTGTCAAAACACGAAGCGAAAGATTGTGAAAAAATATCGGAATTCACGCGATTGAATTATTTTTACTAAAAAATTAGAAAGAAAGCTGGTTGGGTCTGTTTGGCTCGAAATGTAGATGCTGTTTGAGGAATGTTGGGGTGATCTGGGCACAGGCCAGGTTGAGTATATACTCCCAGTCTACTATCTACTTGGATTCTTTGAGTTTTTCACTTTCCATGTGGACATGCAAGAGGACCCCAAAGAAGCACCCAAAAAATGGAAAAACAAGCTGTATAGTACGGGGGGCAATTGCCAAGCATTTAAAATAATTGCAACAAATTTCCAAGTTTCCTTATTATCCCCTTTTGCACATAATCCAGCGCAAAACAACCAGCTGCAGGGAGGGGGCCGGGCTGTCCAGTCTGCAGGAGAAGGCTCGGGGCGGCAGCCACATAAATGTTTTAAGCTGTTGTGAATTATGGTAATGAATGTCAGCGCAAACTTCCGGATGCCTGGCACAGACTGAAGACCGAAGACCGGAGACCGGAGACCGGGGTCCAAACCACCTTTCGGCCCTGATCCCGATTCCGCCCCTGGACATCCTACCTACCCCCCTGCGGAGTGGCCTTTTGTTTTGGCCGTCTTTTGTTCTCGGCCACGTCGCCACTCGACATTGGCCAGTGGCTATATGGCAATATGGCCGTATAGCCGGGGCAGCGGCGGAAATGCTACGTTTTCCATTGCATGCGAAGCCAATTGACAAACGGCATCAGGGACAGTGGACATCTGATCAGGGCAGGCCCAAGGGAAAGGGAATTTTAAAGTAGCGTTTTGCGGATAAGGACGCCATCCAGACAATAAAGTGAGAACTTTAATTGGTAAACAGTGAGCCCTTTCTCAGGGACTGCCACCTGGCGGAGCAGAAAACTGGGGCCCGGGTCCACTGTGCGCCTGTGGTGCACGCCACAAGACAATGCCACAATCCGCAACAATGCTGCTGCTTTTGGTGCTGCCCCTGACCGTACCCTTTGGGGGATCCTCCGCCAGGACACGGATAAAGGCAGGGTTGAGGTAGACACTCCTGATTTATGGTGTCGCGCATCGCCATTTCTACCTGTCCATAACAAATTGGACACCAGTTGATAGAAGCTCCAACTTGTCGCAATGCAGCAGGCGCCTTGTGGCGCCCCCCAGTCCCAGACCCAGACCCAGCCCCAGTCCCACTCCCAGTCCCTTCCAGGAAAACCACTTTTCTCATTTTCGCCCGCCCACGCCCACCATTCGAGGCAAATTTATCAATGGCGAAAGCGAAAGCAGCGCATGGAAAGTTAATCGCAAAGAAACACAAGTGCCCGATCAGTATCGACGGACAAAGGAATCGAAATTAAATTATGCGCGAAAGTTTTATGGCAAAGGGCGTAAATGGGGAAGCTCGAGGGAAATAAAATATGGTTGTTTGGTTGAAGAGATTGTCTTCGGAATGGAAGTTGCCACATGTTTAGTAGCAAATGGCGGGTGGCCAGTAAGTTGGGGGTATAAAATATCCGCAACAAAGTAATCCGTTGCATCTACTGTCACTTCTCGACACTTCTCGCCCGGCGAGCCAAAAGTTGGAGTTGGTTTACAGAGTTTCTTCCCTAGATTCGCAATCAAATGAAATTAATTAATTAAATGTGAGTAAAATTGCCATAAGCTGTAGATTAAAGCCAAGGAAGCTGATTGAAAATAATTTGAAACCAATTGAGAGATTATTGACACATTCGAGTGTATCCTGAGCCAGGGGGCTTAAGCTCTTGTCCAGCTCCTTTGGTGGCCCCGTCTCGGCTGCCAGTGGCCGTGTCCGTTCGTTAATCTATACAGTGTCAGATTAACAATGCTCGAAATCGGCTTGGACGTGTGTGTCTCTGCAATGCCACTGACACCTACAATTCGGATTCTGCTCCTTGCTTCATCCTTGTTGCTGTTTTTGTTTCGGTTTCAGTTTGGGCAATTACGCCCTTGCTACGCCCATGGCTTCCGCTTGGGTTTGGCATCCTGGCGAAGGCCATATTTCAGCTAATATCCAGCATATTCTTTAACCAAGACAAGATTATGAATCGTGAAAGTGTATTCCGTCGATCTGCATCAAAATCTAAGAAACGAAAATTTTTTCCGGTGCTCCCAAATTTTTCTGAAGGACCCCCTTGCCAAAATGCGAAAATCCTGGAATCGGGGGTTAGGGGTCCTTGCGAAGGCCATATTTCGGCCAATATCCAGCCGATTCTTTAGCCAAGACAAGATTATGAATCGTGGAAGTGTCCTCCGTTAATCTGCATCAAAATCTAAGAAACGAAAATTTTTTCCGGTGCTCCCAAATTTTTCTGAAGGACCCCCTTGCCAAAATGCGAAAATCCTGGAAACGGGGGTTAAGGGTTCTTGCGAAGGCCATATTTCGGCCAATATCCAGCCGATTCTTTAGCCAAGACAAGATTATGAATCGTGGAAGTGTCCTCCGTTAATCTGCATCAAAATCTAAGAAACGAAAATTTTTTCCGGTGCTCCCAAATTTTTCTGAAGGACCCCCTTGCCAAAATGCGAAAATCCTGGAAACGGGGGTTAGGGGTTCTTGCGAAGGCCATATTTCGGCCAATATCCCGCCGATTCTTTAGCCAAGACAAGATTATGAATCGTGGAAGTGTCCTCCGTTAATCTGCATCAAAATCTAAGAAACGAAAATTTTTTCCGGTGCTCCCAAATTTTTCTGAAGGACGCCCTTGCCAAAATGCGAAAATCCTGGAATCGGGGGTTAGGGGTCCTTGCGAAGGCCATATTTCGGCCAATATCCAGCCGATTCTTTAGCCAAGACAAGATTATGAATCGTGGAAGTGTCCTCCGTTAATCTGCATCACAATCTAAGAAACGAAAATTTTTTCCGGTGCTCCCAAATTTTTGTGAAGGACCCCCTTGCCAAAATGCGAAAATCCTAAATGTGGGGATTAGGGGTCATTGCGAAGGCCATATTTCGGCCAATATCCAGCCGATTCTTTAGCCAAGACAAGATTATGAATCGTGGAAGTGTCCTCCGTTAATCTGCATCACAATCTAAGAAACGAAAATTTTTTCCGGTGCTCCCAAATTTTTGTGAAGGACCCCCTTGCCAAAATGCGAAAATCCTAAATGTGGGGATTAGGGGTCATTGCGAAGGCCATATTTCGGCCAATATCCAGCCGATTCTTTAGCCAAGACAAGATTATGAATCGTGGAAGTGTCCTCCGTTAATCTGCATCACAATCTAAGAAACGAAAATTTTTTCCGGTGCTCCCAAATTTTTCTGAAGGACCCCCTTGCCAAAATGCGAAAATCCTGGAATCGGGGGTTAGGGGTCCTTGCGAAGGCCATATTTCGGCCAATATCCAGCCGATTCTTTAGCCAAGACAAGATTATGAATCGTGGAAGTGTCCTCCGTTAATCTGCATCAAAATCTAAGAAACGAAAAATTTTTCCGGTGCTCCCAAATTTTTCTGAAGGACCCCCTTGCCAAAATGCGAAAATCCTGGAATCGGGGGTTAGGGGTCCTTGCGAAGGCCATATTTCGGCTAATATCCAGCCGATTCTTTAGCCAAGACAAGATTATGAATCGTGGAAGTGTCCTCCGTTAATCTGCATCACAATCTAAGAAACGAAAATTTTTTCCGGTGCTCCCAAATTTTTCTGAAGGACCCCCTTGCCAAAATGCGAAAATCCTGGAATCGGGGGTTAGGGGTCCTTGCGAAGGCCATATTTCGGCCAATATCCCGCCGATTCTTTAGCCAAGACAAGATTATGAATCGTGGAAGTGTCCTCCGTTAATCTGCATCAAAATCTAAGAAACGAAAATTTTTTCCGGTGCTCCCAAATTTTTCTGAAGGACCCCCTTGCCAAAATGCGAAAATCCTGGAAACGGGGGTTAGGGGTTCTTGCGAAGGCCATATTTCGGCCAATATCCCGCCGATTCTTTAGCCAAGACAAGATTATGAATCGTGGAAGTGTCCTCCGTTAATCTGCATCAAAATCTAAGAAACGAAAATTTTTTCCGGTGCTCCCAAATTTTTCTGAAGGACCCCCTTGCCAAAATGCGAAAATCCTGGAATCGGGGGTTAGGGGTCCTTGCGAAGGCCATATTTCGGCCAATATCCAGCCGATTCTTTAGCCAAGACAAGATTATGAATCGTGGAAGTGTCCTCCGTTAATCTGCATCACAATCTAAGAAACGAAAATTTTTTCCGGTGCTCCCAAATTTTTCTGAAGGACCCCCTTGCCAAAATGCGAAAATCCTGGAATCGGGGGTTAGGGGTCCTTGCGAAGGCCATATTTCGGCCAATATCCAGCCGATTCTTTAGCCAAGACAAGATTATGAATCGTGGAAGTGTCCTCCGTTAATCTGCATCAAAATCTAAGAAACGAAAAATTTTTCCGGTGCTCCCAAATTTTTCTGAAGGACCCCCTTGCCAAAATGCGAAAATCCTGGAATCGGGGGTTAGGGGTCCTTGCGAAGGCCATATTTCGGCCAATATCCAGCCGATTCTTTAGCCAAGGCAAGATTATGAATCGTGGAAGTGTCCTCCGTTAATCTGCATCAAAATCTAAGAAACGAAAATTTTTTCCGGTGCTCCCAAATTTTTCTGAAGGACGCCCTTGCCAAAATGCGAAAATCCTGGAATCGGGGGTTAGGGGTCCTTGCGAAGGCCATATTTCGGCCAATATCCAGCCGATTCTTTAGCCAAGACAAGATTATGAATCGTGGAAGTGTCCTCCGTTAATCTGCATCACAATCTAAGAAACGAAAATTTTTTCCGGTGCTCCCAAATTTTTGTGAAGGACCCCCTTGCCAAAATGCGAAAATCCTGGAATCGGGGGTTAGGGGTCCTTGCGAAGGCCATATTTCGGCCAATATCCAGCCGATTCTTTAGCCAAGACAAGATTATGAATCGTGGAAGTGTCCTCCGTTAATCTGCATCACAATCTAAGAAACGAAAATTTTTTCCGGTGCTCCCAAATTTTTGTGAAGGACCCCCTTGCCAAAATGCGAAAATCCTGGAATCGGGGGTTAGGGGTCCTTGCGAAGGCCATATTTCGGCCAATATCCAGCCGATTCTTTAGCCAAGACAAGATTATGAATCGTGGAAGTGTCCTCCGTTAATCTGCATCACAATCTAAGAAACGAAAATTTTTTCCGGTGCTCCCAAATTTTTGTGAAGGACCCCCTTGCCAAAATGCGAAAATCCTAAATGTGGGGATTAGGGGTCATTGCGAAGGCCATATTTCGGCCAATATCCAGCCGATTCTTTAGCCAAGACAAGATTATGAATCGTGGAAGTGTCCTCCGTCGATCTGCATCAAAATCTAAGAAACGAAAATTTTTTCCGGTGCTCCCAAATTTTTCTGAAGGACCCCCTTGCCAAAATGCGAAAATCCTGGAATCGGGGGTTAGGGGTCCTTGCGAAGGCCATATTTCGGCCAATATCCAGCCGATTCTTTAGCCAAGACAAGATTATGAATCGTGGAAGTGTCCTCCGTTAATCTGCATCACAATCTAAGAAACGAAAATTTTTTCCGGTGCTCCCAAATTTTTGTGAAGGACCCCCTTGCCAAAATGCGAAAATCCTAAATGTGGGGATTAGGGGTCATTGCGAAGGCCATATTTCGGCCAATATCCAGCCGATTCTTTAGCCAAGGCAAGATTATGAATCGTGGAAGTGTCCTCCGTCGATCTGCATCAAAATCTAAGAAACGAAAATTTTTTCCGGTGCTCCCAAATTTTTCTGAAGGACGCCCTTGCCAAAATGCGAAAATCCTGGAATCGGGGGTTAGGGGTCCTTGCGAAGGCCATATTTCGGCCAATATCCAGCCGATTCTTTAGCCAAGACAAGATTATGAATCGTGGAAGTGTCCTCCGTTAATCTGCATCACAATCTAAGAAACGAAAATTTTTTCCGGTGCTCCCAAATTTTTGTGAAGGACCCCCTTGCCAAAATGCGAAAATCCTAAATGTGGGGATTAGGGGTCATTGCGAAGGCCATATTTCGGCCAATATCCAGCCGATTCTTTAGCCAAGACAAGATTATGAATCGTGGAAGTGTCCTCCGTTAATCTGCATCAAAATCTAAGAAACGAAAATTTTTTCCGGTGCTCCCAAATTTTTCTGAAGGACCCCCTTGCCAAAATGCGAAAATCCTGGAATCGGGGGTTAGGGGTCCTTGCGAAGGCCATATTTCGGCCAATATCCAGCCGATTCTTTAGCCAAGACAAGATTATGAATCGTGGAAGTGTCCTCCGTTAATCTGCATCAAAATCTAAGAAACGAAAATTTTTTCCGGTGCTCCCAAATTTTTCTGAAGGACCCCCTTGCCAAAATGCGAAAATCCTGGAATCGGGGGTTAGGGGTCCTTGCGAAGGCCATATTTCGGCCAATATCCAGCCGATTCTTTAGCCAAGACAAGATTATGAATCGTGGAAGTGTCCTCCGTTAATCTGCATCAAAATCTAAGAAACGAAAATTTTTTCCGGTGCTCCCAAATTTTTCTGAAGGACCCCCTTGCCAAAATGCGAAAATCCTGGAATCGGGGGTTAGGGGTCCTTGCGAAGGCCATATTTCGGCCAATATCCAGCCGATTCTTTAGCCAAGACAAGATTATGAATCGTGGAAGTGTCCTCCGTTAATCTGCATCAAAATCTAAGAAACGAAAATTTTTTCCGGTGCTCCCAAATTTTTCTGAAGGACCCCTTTGCAAAATTTTAAAATACTGAAAATACCGATTAGCCAAAAGTGTCCATGTCCGTGTCGCTGACATCTCATTCGATGCGGATGCAGATTTCACTTTCCCCAGGACGAAGAGTCCTGAGGCCTCCCGTCCACGTCACGGCGAATGCCAATAACACAGAGTCCTGGCTTATATCCCTGTCAAAATGGCTCTGCCACGTCCAGGGGGCAGGTGTTGATTGGCTTTCCGGGCGGGGTATGGCGGCCAGACGAGGAGTCCGTTGCAAATGCCAAAAAACAAACAGCAACAACAATAAAAGGAATCGGATTGGAACGACTACTGCAGGAACTTGTTGCGCCCCGCCAGCTCCCTGTCCTCCCCCTCCTCCTGATCCTTCTAGCGGAGGATGGACTTTCGTGCGCAAATAAATTTGACAGCTGTTGGTCCGGGGCCGAGATAATGTTCAGCCGGACAAGGTACTCTATCTCTCCCCACATTTCTATTACAATTTAAAAATTCACAGCTTGTTTTACTCCATCACTCGTCGCATTATAATTGATTAGAGGAAAATTCGTATATTTCGCGGCCTTCGCCCCAAAAAGGGCATTGGAAAGTGGCTCTCATTTTCAATTCCCAATTTCCCGTTGTTTTTACGCAATCTTTCTTCTTTTTTCGTAGCTTTGTTTTGTTGGGTGGCGGGCGGGTGGTGGGTGTTGCATACTTTGTGTGATTTGCCAACGAGCTTGTCAACACCAAGCCCCCCTCGGGGTCCCCAGGGGCGGTGGGGCAGGGGCAGTGCGGAAAATAATTTGGGTGGCTCGTGGGGCGGCTCCCGTTTGTGATTTGTTTTTTTTCTTTGGGAATGCATTTCGCCTGCACATCGGGACCAGATATTTTCTATTCCCTGCTTTGAATTTTCCCCCGCACCTTGCCCCCAGAACGCAGGGTGCAGAGGTGCCCCTTTCCAAGTCCCCGGGGGGGCTCTTGGTATGGCCAACTGATTTTCCACATAATTGCGCGTATTACTAATTCATCCAATTAAGAATTTTGGAAAATTATGCATGGGACCTCACCCTGTTGTCCTCTGGCATGTCCGTATCGATAATGCGGACTGTGTCCTTTTTTGTATAGTTATCCTGTAGCTTGGGCGTTTGTGTGTGTTCGAGAGCTGCATCATTTTTTAAGCACATTTCAAATCAATTAGAGTGTTAAGCCATGTCCGACTGACCAATCAGCTGGCCATGTGGAAATTGAATGGATCACAGGTCACACAGGAGTGGGAGGGCGCACTAAATGCTCCGTTAATCATTTAACTCAATTAGGCATAATTAAGTTTTTCCATTTTATTTTTGTTCTTGTTTAAGAGCCTGCCTGGCATGTGTATGTGCTGTGGAATTTGCAATGAAGAGTCAAATTGAAATGACACAAATGGATGAATAAATAAAGCAAAGTTGGAATCTTTTTGGAATCATTAGAATAGGCTTCTCAATGGCAATTAATGGCAAACTATATTGCATCACTACAATGCGGTTTCCATTGGGCTCCCTCATTCCTCGATTCAATAAAATGGAGTTTCTTGCGGTTTCCCGTTGATTTCATTTAATTAAACTTTATTTTGGACTTTAAAACCCGAAATCTGAAAAGCTAAATAAAAACACGTTCATAAATTCAATCTTTGCCTTGCCAATTTCCCTGGCAGCCATTCAAATGACCCCATTATTTCCGGCTCCCCGAGGTAGGCAGCACTTTTTGCGATTTGATAGACAGAGGATAGTTTTTCAGGGATGTCCGTCCGAATTGTCCCGGGACGAAGGAGAAAGTGCACTACCCACACAGCAGTGGGCTCTGTAGCTCGGCAACTTGCAACTTGTTGCGCAATGACATAAACCCAACTCAAAACAATACGACACATGCGTGGGAGTGGGGCTCGTGGGGCGTGTTTAAATTGAGTGCAAACTTGAGTGCGATTACGCAGCGCGAAGGTCCGCGAATTCCAGAAGGTGTCGTCGTCCCTCAATCAGCTTTTCGGCGCATTTCAGGCACTTTACTTCCAGTTCCACTTCCGCCCCGCTCAGTCCCCCACCCAAAACACATTATTAAAGTTTACTTTTTGGCGAGCGGCGTCAGGACGCTTAATTGTTGTGTTGTTAATAAACTGAAATCGCATTAATAGAGTGCCATGCATACGGTGCCGGAGATGCAATTGTGTTGGGGACTACCAGCACCAACTATGGAGTCCCCTGAAAATATTAAAGCCATGGCCTTGGGCCCTGCCCTGTGTTTGGTCCTGACGCAATTATTTAATAAAACATTTTAATATCATCACGATTTTGTACGCTCTTAAAGTTGGAATGCGATTTCCCACCTCTGCCATAGTGGCTCTCCCTTTTCGGTTTCGCACTGTATGTGTGTGTGTGTGTGTGGAGCCGCCGCAGCGCATAAAAAGTTTTAATTGGCAGGCGACGAAGTTGACCTGACCTCTGGCGGAACGCACTCTCGCACTCACACTCGCATAAGGGAGCGACAACAATTTTTAAGTGCATTTTGAAATGCATGCACATTTTATTTCGCATCTTTTCCTGCATGCTTCTGGCTCTCTGCCGCTGCTGCTGCCTCCTCCTTTCGCCTTCATTGCACTGAATGGGGCGTGGCAGGGACCCACAACTTACAATTGCATTACATTTTGCATACATTTTGTGTGTGTTTAATTTTAATGCGGAGAAAGCGCCAAGTTTAATAGCCAAAATGTGTTGTTAACACACTCGGAAAACTGTGCACCAAAAAATGGCGCAACGGGGAAGCCGGAAGGAGGGGGTGTGCGTAATCAGAATTTATTTATTTTGCATATTCTTACATGTATTTTCCATTAAATGTCCCTCCCAGCAAACGCGGAGTCGTGTTCCAGGCAACGCCATGCACAAAGTGCGATTTAAAATTAGTTAGTAGCCATGTCTGCCGAAAACATTTGGCTCTGACAATTATTCATGGCTTTGCCAAATTCCTTCTATTGCCTTTTCCCCCAAAAGTGCTCAAAATATGACTCCGACTGACCCCAAGCCCCAAGAAGGGGAGCCAAGTTATGCTTTTGAGTGGAAATCGGGACAGTAGAAGGATATGCTATACTAATATCTATGAATTATAACTAAAGTGGATAAAAATCGTATATTTTTTAGGCTTTCCTGGAAAAAATTTATTATTTAGGCATATCTTTCTGTAAAGTATCTTATAGTTCAACTCTTATACGGCCCACGGTGCGGCTGAGTACTTTTTTAGGGGAGCAAAGCAACAGAGAGTGCTGTTAACTCCCTGTTAGCGTCACGGCTCTGTCCAAAAGGGCCTTGGTGGGTGGAAAGTGGGCGGCAGAGCGTTAAAAATATCTCAAAAATCTTTTCTTGGGATGCGATCCATTGAAGCCATTCGTCAGGACACTCTTATATCCTCATTTTTGAAATTTAAACCATCTCAAAGATCTCTAGTTACGCTATGAAGTCTGTTATGTTCCCAAAACATTCTTTACGATATTAACTATATAGTTTCGTGTATTGGCGAACAAATTTTACACATTTTAAACCTGTTGTTAGGGCTACGCTCCTTTGTGAGTACCTTAAAGGACGCAACACACTGTGGTTTCCTTCCTACTTTCGAATCCTTCGAATGCTTGAATCCTTTCGAATCAGAACCAATCCTTAGGCATCCCTATCAAAAATATCAACTTCATGTTCACTCACAAGAGGTCTCGAAAAGCGGTTCGAAAAACACTCAAACACGCTGCTGGTTGGGGCACTGGACGTACTGTATCTGTGAGTTAACAGAACGGCCGGAATGGCCCGAGTGCAGCTCGGGTGCTGCGGGTAGAACCCGAACGCACAAGCCGGGCCATAGCGTCGGAGCCATCACGGGTCGCCATAGTCAGATACAAGTTAGCGGACGGGAAAGTACTGTCGGTGGTTGCGCGGATGTGCGATCTCTTGGCGTTCGGCGTGTAAATCCCTCAGAGTTTAGTCAGCGCGCTGTTTTGCTTTTTGTTTATTGTGTCGAGTTTTCCGCGTGTTTCGAAATCCACAAATCCATAATTTCCAGAATATCCAGAAATCCGGAAAAACCATTGGAGAATCGATTGAAAACAAAGTGTAAGTGGTCGGAGCCTCTCGCTCACACTCGTTCAGTGATCTGATCAACGCGTTCCCGGTTTTCGAAGAGTTTTTGTGGGTTTTTTGTTCTGTTTTATTGAGTTGATGCTATTTTTTTTGTGGTTGCCCAAACCAAGTGAAGACGAGGCGCTGGATAAATTAGTGCGGAAAGCGCCGAGCCATAAGAAAAACTAAATTAAATGATTCATAGCCATAATTTTCAGTTGTTTTGCATGGTTTATTTGTCTCTGTGTGCGCCTGTGTGTGTATGGTCTATAGGAAAGCTGTGTGTGTGAGCCAGAAACGAAACGAAAAGAAGAAAAAAACACGAATTGCATATGGAAAACGGGTTCTTGCAACCAGTCTCGAAAAGCCAAAAGAAAAAGGGTTCAGCCAGCCAGCCAGCCAGCCAGCTAGCTAGCGAGCGAGCGAACGAGAGTCGAAGACGAGGTACTGCCAGAGCTGGGAGACCTTCCAATTAAACTGGGCAGCGAGCGGGCCCGATCGGGCTCTCCCTCTCTCTCTTGTTAGCTCGGCTTCTGGCCACCCCCCTGGCTCGTCTGGGCCAACTACCTGTGGCAGGTGTGGCTGTGTCTGTGTGCGAGTGCGCGAATGGCGGAGCACAGCAAAGGTGGCAAACGCTTCATGCTTGTTTCTTGTCTTATGTTTTTATAGCCACGGCGAAAGATGTGAGAAATGAATTGTTTAAACTAGACTTTGCAAACGTGCAACAGAGGATCACAGAATATTTTTAAAACACTCGAGACGCACTCGTCCTACCAGGACCAGGAGACCCTCATCCGGACCCAAAAAACCATCAAATGCACGGCGGGCAGCGGCGATCTGCGGCGTCGTCGCTGCGATTAGGAGCAACAGCATCGAGGAAAGAGGCGAGAAGGACCAAGACGCAGGCAACCAAGTTGAAACCCACCCAGGTATGGGTGTTGTTGTTGCTATGGAATTTGGACAGCTGCTCATGTTACGCGGGTAAGTTCTTGTTCTCCTTTCTTTTCCCATTCTCCCGTACTTTATCACCCCTCTTTGCACCACGATAGCCCAAAGAATAAAACCCAAACATATATGCCCTAAGTGCCGAAGTGCAAGTACAAAACAAACATCCCGTGGGAATATCGTAGAGCCCGAAATAGACCCACCCGTACCCCTCAAATTCCAAATTCGATATTCGAAATTCAAAATCGATGATCGTAGTTATCAGTTTTTGTTTGCCAGCGACTCCCGTTTCGCCTTATCAAAAGTAAGGCAAGCAAACATTAATTAAAAGGAAGCCAGCAGATAGGTTAATCTTGGGTGTGAATATACATAACATAAATACATACATACATACGTAAGATTCTCCCCCAGACCCATGTAAGGCCCCACGTCTCTGGATTTTCATGGGAACCCTCTCTCTCTACCCAAAGTTCTGACTACTCGGGGCTGAAGCTTCTTTGTGTGAAGATGTGAAAATGAAACCAGATCTCCGACGGTTTATGCGAATCATTAAACATAACCGTAAAGCATACCTTCTGCCAGGGGCCGGGGGCCTCGGGCCTCGGGGGATTCTAATTGCGAAGCCATGAGAAGCCCATCTTGCATCCTACATAGTTCCTAATTCGTGGAAACCAGTCCGAGAATATCCAGTTGCATATCATTGTCGCTCATTATCACTCGTTCTTGGGCACTATCGCCGCCTCTGGCAGACATGTGGGAATGCGAAAACAAATAATCTGCCTTGCACTGCATTTGAGACTTATCAACTCGATCGCATCCCATACCCGACGCCGCCGACGCACCCGACGCCCCCGACGCCCCCGACTTTCGCGAATGCGATCAGTTCCCCAAACAAATATTGGGCCATAGAACCCACTTTGGGCCTCCTTGCCTTCCGATTCATTCGCGGATTGCCATTTGTGTTTGCACAACAAATCCCTGGCCCCAGGCTGACCCACCAGCCAAACACCACATTGTGCATCGCACAATCGCACACTATAATGCCTGCGAAACCAAATATTAAATACAGAATCAACAAATTTCCGATTTGAGTTTTGCGGGGGCTCACGCCCATAACCTCGCATTTGCTGGGGCTTATATACAATCATATGTACATATGTATATCCGTGTTTGTATGCCTCTAGTATTTGCATATATGCGAATGTTGGTCGGCCCAATCGGTTTCATATATAAATTGCCCATGTAAAGGGACGAGGTGGCGATGTTGCCACAATGCGTCCCTCGGGCCGTTGCCTGTTTGCACTGGGGGGTCTCTGGCTTGCGGGGGCGTTCCGTGGCGCTTGAAATTGTGTCAACTCCGCAGATAGGAAGTTATTTAATTTAATAAAGCCGATACTGGGATATATCCCCGATCTTATATTGCAGTATTTGCGGAATGCCACCTGACCTTGTCTGTGGCCTAGAACGGGGAGGGTGTTGCAGGGGGCGCACTAAGCCAAAAAAGCGCTGAATCCGCCAGATTGTTTAACGGTATCGTCTTGCGTCTGCTTCTGTGGGAAGTTTTCCCTTTACCGCTGGAGCCCCAACTCGGATCAGGCCTACCATGCATACTGCAGAAACGCCCGAGCTCCCTCCGTCCGAGTATAAAAATAGCGAGGAAAAAGAAAGCAAGAACCGGTCGCAGAAATCTGACAAAAATGCAAATTGTTTGTCCAGCTGTTTTGCTTTCGCCTTGTCTTTCTGCACTTGTTCCGCCACCCAGCCGCCCTTACCACCCTGACACCTGCCCTCTATTTTTCCCATTCTTCTCCACTTTTTTGCGCATTTGTGTTTCCCATAGATATTTTGTGGCATCATCTCGGGTTACACGGAAAAGCTGAAAACCCGAAAACTCAAGACAGTTTTATAATTGGCTTCGTCTTGTCGCTGTCGTTGTTGTTGTTGTTGTTGTTGTTGTTGGCCTTCCTGTCGTTTCTGGCCACATTACCCACTCACCATCCACCTCTCCGGCGCCATTCATTAACTGGTGACATCCATTCAGCGCTGCAACGAAATCGCTTTTCACACCAAGAGGCCAGGCAATTTTTTGGCCAGTTTTCGGAGGGGGAAGGTTAAGGCAAGACGCTCCGAGGGAATTGACTGTGAAAGATACAATTTAAACAATATGGAGCGAATGATGATGGCAGTTGAAGTTTCATAACAGTAGCGGGCTCGTTGGGAGTTCAATTCGATTCGAGTGCGGTAATCGGTGCAAGGAGAAAGTGATCGCGACCGGGGCAGCTTTTGCTTCAGTTGGTCAAAAGTCCCAAATATTGCAATCTGTCATGCTCCAAAAATCGTATATTGCTTAACGGTACTTTACCCCAAAGCCAAAGCCGAAGCCACCCACTATCCATCTGGCCATTAGCTTAGCCTGGTCATAGCCATGCCATCCAACATAGTTACATATGTATGTGCAGTGCACCTACGAAAATTCGATTAGCTGGCTCTGCAACTCTCTTTCTGGTTGCTGGTTACTGGTTACTGGTTACTGGTTACTGGTTTCTGGTTTCTGCGTTTTGTTTTGCGGCTTTTTTCTGACCATATCCCAGCAGAGTATGTGGCCAAAGGGGGGCCGGCCAAGGGGGGCTGGTTCTGATGCTGGTTACATATATTCATCAGATATTGTGACATGATATTATACTGTTATTTCAGTGACTATGGCTGCAAAAGAGTTCTCGTTTCGCTCAACTTGGGTTCGGATTCGGTTCCCTTCTGGGGACAGTTTCGATGTCCTGTCAAACTCGCCTGCTCCCCTCCGGCTGTCACAATCCCAGTAACAAGCTGAAAATCTCCTTTCGGTTTCTGTTTCTGTTTCAGTTTCAGTATCAGCATCAGTTCCAGTGCCATTCCATTCCCCTTTAACAAGCTTGCTTTCAGGATTGCCATTTTATAAGCCAGTAAGCGCCTTTGGCTACTAGAAATTTCACTCCGCCCCCCACCTCCGATGTATTAAAGGCAAAAAATTAGTTCGACGAGCAAACAAAAGTCAGTCAGCCGCCTGTCAGGCCCTAACAGAAGCAGGGTCGGGTCCTTCTCTCCAACGGGTGTACCATTTGCCCATTTGCATTTTATTTAACGCCAAACACTGACCCAATCTAATAAAGAAATTTTGGTCGAAGGCCCGAATCGACCGCATTAGATAAATCAAATTTTTCGAAACAATTGTTTGAATGCGAGCGCTTCCAAAAATTGATTGACCCACAGCGCCCCGCGGCTGCAAAGGGGGTTGGGTGGTGCGGCTGGAGGGCCAAATCCAATGACGGTGTCCTATATTGGTATTTGTCGTGGTGTGGCTTTTCGGCATTATCCTAATGCCTTTCTATTGACAATGTAATCAGGCGTGGCGCATGGATTTTTGCATCACACAAATATTTACACACTTGGCTGCCTGGAAACAAAGGCCGTCGTCCGGGCGGCGTATCTGGCAGAACAAAAAAGGCAATTAAAGCTGCAAATCGCCTGTGGCTCATTAAATATTAAAGGGACGATGCAGGTGTTGAAATAAAAATGGAAATAGATAGGTGGAAGTCTCAAGGGAAGCCATAGATCATTGGACCAGAAGACTGGGTGTGAAATAAAAAGCTATTAGCGATCAATCAGGCTCTATCATGGGACAGGACAGGACAAAGGACCCAAAGTTGGTTAACGGCATTGACAATGCCAAATTACAACCAGCAGGACATTGTTTTGGCCAGCCTATCTCCTCTCCGCGCTGCAGTTTCCTCGAAATTTTCGCCATGGATCCCCGTGGACAGAGTCAAATGCGTCTGTCACAGCCAGACAGTTTCCGGCCAACTGCGACAACGAGCTAACAGTTTGATGATCCCAAAGTGAGGCGAATTAACAGGACGAGGCATATTCGTTTCGGGATTCCCTGAAAGTTAAATGCGGCTATTAACTGAATTAGAATTAGAAAGTTTTACGCTTCCCGAACTTCGAAATAAAGAAATTGCCAAGCTCTCTGGGGAAATGGTAAACACAACTTTACTGCAGCTTTCGGCGAGTGTTTACTTAGATTTGATAGTCGCAGGGAAGATTCAAACCAAAAATCTTGGCCATTGGAACTTGGCTTGGATGGTTACATACTAGTCCAAACTAGTCCCGTGCCAGATTTCCATTTGTAATTGTTTGAGTAAATATTTCTCGATTCGACTTCGCCGCTTGCCACGCATTTCAATTAGCATTGATCCACTTGCAACAAAAGAAACTCTCGAGTGAAGCCGCAGCCACGGCGCAAAAACCATTAAAAAAGCCATTTTCAAACACAACACACACATGGCTGTGCAATCAAAAATGTGTTTTCCACTCCAACTCACCAAACTTTGGTTTATGATTTATTTATAAATTTATAAAGAATATTTTTATGGCTTCTAATGAAGCACGTTCTTCGGGCTGCAGTGGGCAGAGGGAGGGGGCAGGGCGGTGGGGATTACTGCTCACTAATTGATAAACCACCTCTGGCCGCCCCCTCCGCCACCCGAGCTAATGTTGATTACCAATTTTTTGTTGGCTCTTTGTTTCTTACCTTGATTCCATAGGAATTTTATTGCATTTGCCCCCTCCCTGCTCCGCTGTCCGTTCTTTTTTCAATTAATATGCGAAAGTGGTAAGACCATCGGTGCGGGGCAAGTCCGACTCGGAGTCGGGGCATGTCAAGCTAAGCGAGCAAATGATTGATTGAAGAAGAGCCAAAGAGCCGCGATCAAGGCCGGGCTAAGAAGCGTTGGGTGGGTCATTGCATATGTGCTTGCCCCATCTCCCCCAGAATTTGCATAAGTTGCAAGGCAACAGCAGCAACCGAGACATCTTAGTGTGACTTGCATACCAAAAAGAGGTGGAACGAGGGCTTGGAATCGAATGGGGCATACTCTGGGCGAGGGTGTCCAGGAACCTGCACAGCCAGGTGCAAATTGAAGGCACAAACAGCAGTGGTTCCTTCAGAAGAAGAAGTCGCCAGTTTCATGGTTTATGTCTCAAGAGAAAGAGAAGAGAAGAGCAGGCAGAGAGAGAGAATGCGATGGCGCCGACGACGGCCATCATTAGACATTTCCGGTCTTTCGCTGCACTCTCCAGCACACACCGAGAAACACTTGGGCACGGCGGGTTACCTTTTCAGGGCTCTGGGTCTGGGTCTGGGTTCTGGGTAGCAGGCAGGCAGTCCACTCACCCACACACATGCCGCACACATGAGCTGAAGTCCGCGTCTCGGATTGCGTAGGGAGGGAACCAGAGATGGGACCGAAGTGGCAGGTAGCCGAAATCCGCCGAATCTACCAAAAGTATGCCTCATGGAAGCCGGCGAGAGAGTTCCAATTAGGGGGAGGCCGAGGGCATCTGATGGAACACAATATGCGGCAGGAAGTTTGATGAGGTTTTCCAGTGGTTCGGGGAACCCATTGTTGGTCCAGGATTCATTTTCGCAATTAATTGCGCTGAAAGTTCGTATTGTGAGTGCTTCCGAACCTGACTTGTTCGATTAAGACGGCCTTAAGCCGCGATTTTTGTGGCATTTTAAAGGCCAGACTGAATTATCGGGGCTGGATAATGGCATATTGGAACTACCCAGCTCTCCATAAATGCGGTAACACGTTCTCCACTCGCTAGCCTACTTACCTGTAAAGGGCCAAGGCGGGGGCGTGGCTATCACTAATTTTATTATGCACACATTTAACATAGGGCTGCTCTATCACCCTGAGCAGGGACTGGAATCTGGTTGCAAAAACAAAGCTCCGCCCGTAACCCTCGAGACCCCTTTTTTATATTCCTTGCGTATTTGTTCTGGGGCATTTGTTCATCCGTCCCCTCCCGCGACTGTTGACGCTTTTAAATATTAAATAGGAACCGGAGAAGAGAACAACAGAGGAAAACAAGCCATAGGCGATGGAGCTTCTCCGGGTGTCAATGGACCTCAGACCTAACGAAGGGGCCTCGAGACGCCGCCAAAATCGCTTTTAAATTAGCTGTATTCTGCGATATTCCGTGGAAGACATACTCCTCAATATGTGAGAGTTACTTCATTTTCAATATTCCGCGTTTGGGTTTGGAGAAAACTCAAAAATTCATTGCCCAGGTCACCCTGTGGCGGCGGTGGCTCAGGTCTTTTATTTTTTTCGTTGTTTTGTTTGCATTTTGATGAGCTTGGAGTTGCCGGCGGTTGGTAGGAGGAGGCAGTGGACCTGGTGGGGCAGGGTTTCCTCTTGCGCTGCCTTTTGTTTGCTTCCTCGCCTCCTGGCCTCCCCCACCTTGTTGACAAGTCTCCTAGCCCTCGGAGCCGGAGCTCCTCGCGCCGCATCTTTGGCTACTTCATCTTGTTCTCCGTCGTCTCCTTCGTTCCACTTAATTGTGGCCACTTTATGAGGGCCGGGGGGCCCAATACTATGTATATGTCGTGGGTGTAAAGTGTGCAGGGGGGTATGGGCCATATCTTGTCGCTCAACTCCTTGTACATTTTATTGCTTTTGTGTTTTATGACGCCTCAGCTTGTGCAGCAATTTATATTCATTTTCATACCTTAATCGCTTATCCCCCAGCAGCTGGAAACTTGTCGCCCGGCTCCCCCACCTGGCTTTCGGCTCCTCCTTCCGCCTCTAACAGCTGCATTGTTAATGGCAATTATTCTCGCTTTTAATATCTTATAATATCTTCTCGTATTCAAGTTGAGGAATGACCCACCCCATATCCTCGAAAAGGAGTTTATAGTTTGGGGATCTTTGAATAAAATCGAATAGTAAGTAGTGTAGTGTTACCGCCACGATAGTGGCAGTGACTCAGGTGCCTGCCCCGATTATGGGGCTCCACTGGCGACAGTGGCCATGCATAATTTGAGATAATGGGCCCTCCAAACACATGCAGTCCGAAATCTGAATCTGGGAAACACAATCAACAGACAAACACAAACAATCGGCCACAAAAAGTCCCGATATCTTATCAGCCAGAAATTGTTGACAAACCAATGGTGGCAGCGGGGGAGGACTGGTGCTGGTGCTGGGGCTCGGGCTAGAGCTGGGGCCTTTGTTGCAATAGGGCCGCCTCCACTACGCCCACTCTAATGAGCCTCATGTGTTGGCTTAAATGTTTCAACATTTATTTTACCTTTATTGTCACCAGAGTCATTCCCTTCTATGTTTATCTCTCGGTTATCGTTCGCCTTTTTTTGTCGCAGCCAGTTTAATGGGTTCAATCGGCATTTTGACAAAAAGCATTCGGCATTAGAGACGTGTTTTAAATACCTTCGATTGGCGAAGGTATTTATCAACGATACCGTTGATAAGCTCGACTGGTTTTTATGCATATTCGATGAATGACTTTAGTCATTACCAAATATCTTTCATAATTCGGCGCTTGCCTTTCTGTAGGATATTAGGAGTGTGTGTTTTTTTATTGGTTATCTATCGGAGCTGGTAAAAGCTGGTGGCTGGCCTTGTTCGGCTTGGTATCGATGATGGATGTTGTCCGGGCGATTAGCTAATAACCCGGTCCGTAGGTAGTAGCCAGGTGTTTTCGCAGGAAGGCTAGTGGGGAAACTTGAATTGGGAAATGAGCAATGATATCGAATATAAAAACAAGCCATGCCATGCCGAATGGAAATCGAGTTTGGCTTTGTCAAGCAAAGATTTGTGCTCAACTCATAAAGCTTTGGTTGCTACCTGTAGTCCGGGATGCCGTGGGACGCCTACCCTCTCCGGAGCTCATTGGTAACCTAACCAGATGCATGCCAATAGCATGAATCATGAATATTGATCTCCCTCTTTTGAATGCGACTTGGTGTGTGACTCAGTTGGCTCGGGTTTGCCTCTTTTGTTGCCGTTTGCCGGTTGCCCGTTGCCGGTTGCCTGTTGCCAACCGCTTTTTGGCCAAGTAGCAGTAGCAATAGCAGAGGGAGGGGGAGAGTAAAGGGGATAAACAAGAAGCGGAAATGGTCAACAGCAGCATGAGTATCCGAATGTATCTGAGACATTAAAATGAATTGTCATCATCATTTTGTTGTCGCTGCATCTGGTTTTGGGGCCACTAGAGCAACACCTTGCTGGGGGCCAAACTAATTTCCAGGAAGGCTTTAAGGAGGACTTTAAAGTGGACTCAAGGATATCTCGCTGCTCCCCCGATTAACACAAACTGTAAGCTGATTGCAATTAATTGAAAAGGGCACTGGGTTTGTGTGACAACGGCACCGCCTTCCCCCCCAATCTGAAATCACTTGCTTCGACTCGGGCTTTGACATGGAAGGAAAGACAGAGATAGAGTCGCTTCCCCTAATTGGGTAAGTGGCATGGATTCCTTCAGCCACCCACCGTCGTCACCCACTTCCAATTTTGTCTGTTCTTTGTTCAACTATTTGAGTTATTCGTAGTTTGCGTGCGGGCCACGCATTTCGCATTCTTCCATGGAATGTTTCTGACTCTTGCCCTGTCCCTGGGCCCTCTTCGGGTTCTCCGGATTGGTCCTGTAATTGTTAAGATTTTTCCTACCGAGATGGGGTCGGAGGAGCGCCGATTGAGAGCTCCACGAAACAAAACGCCAGAGATATTCAAAAAAAGGCACAAACGAGTGGATAACTTTCGTTTTGATGTTTTCTTTTGTTAACTGAATCTTGAGGGTTGGGCAATGGGGTGGTGTGGGAGGTACTTATATAATTATGTGGTAATTATGTTGTTCAACTCTTTGTCCCAGTTGTTTTCTTTTTGTGTGCTTCAGTCTGCCTCCCCCTCTAGTTGGCCGTTGCCAAAGCAAATTTTCTGATGACAATTGACAACAGCCAGCGTGTGGGGGGCTACACGAGGGTTAGGGGCTCGGGGCGAGAAAGCAACAAGCCAAGCTCTTTCAAATCGAAGTTTAAGTGGTCCCCCGCAATGTGGAAAATCGGAAACCGGAGGCATGCCCCTCGATGTGTGCACTTGCGGGGTATCCCGGCTGGGCTAATAGCTTCATTGCAACTACACTCCTCCACTAAAGTTTCCAGGGTATTCTCCGCTTCCATTTCCCATCCATCCCATCCAGGCGGCGCGAGGTTCCTGGTCTGGTTTCTGTTTTTGTTGTTGATTGCGCATCTTCTTAATTAATTTGACATAAATTGCAAGCAAAATAAAACGCAAGAAGCAGCCAGGAGCGTAGCATGTGTATTGTGCGTCTGCCTCTTGTGCCTCTTGTGCCCCATCGGCCCCTTGTGCCCCTTAGCCACTGCTTCTTCGCCAACCAGTTGCACACAGTCTGTTGCAAAAGTTGGCGCTCTGCAAATTTGTTTGCTTAAGCTCTTTGTCTGCATGTGTTTGTTTGTTTGTTTGTTTGCTTGCCTTTGTGCGTGTGGGAATCAGTATGGTGTGTGTGTTAGCTCCTGAAAAGGACGATTGGGCAAAGTAAACTTTTAATTGCATTCACTTTGCGTCAAGCACACACATATTTACTGCCATTTTAATTGGGCTTCATATTGATCGGGCCCGGGCTTCATTAGCAGCAGAGACCAGGAAGACCAGGGAGCCCAAGTCAAACTTTGCCTTCACTAAGCCGGGCTGTTAAATCTATTAAGGCTTCCAATAATCTGCTATATCAGAGAAAATAGTTTTGATTGGAAAATTGAAAAGAGCCAGAAAACTTGGCCACATTCGGGCCAGTGAAAAACGGATTTGGGGGAAGCCGTTGCCCTGGCCCTGGCCAAGCCAACTACAATGGCAGCCCGGAGTAGAATTTCTGGCAACGTTGTCTCCTTTATTTACGATTGTACATGCAATCTTTGGCAGCTGCTCCCCAGCCCACCTGTGGGTCGACTCCCCCCTCATCATAGTGACTTGCTGATTTTGGCCAAAGAAAAGGCTGGCCTGGCCCTTTTCTGATCTCTCCTCCGCCTACCGCTCCGCACATTTGTTAATTTTAATGCTGTAATTTTTGTTTATTCCTCCGGCCCCCAGGCTCTGCCCCCCCTTTGCTCATTAGACGTAATCGGAGACTAGAAACCGAATCAAACTGGCCCGAGCTTTCCACTGTTTCGAGCCGGCGCTTTCCTTTTTCTTTGCTTTTCTTTTCCATTTCAGCACATTTCAGCCCATTTCTGCCCATTTTTTGCCCATTTCAATTGTTAATTTCGACATCAGCAGACCGAGACACAAAAAAGGGTGACCTGAGGGGCTTGGGGGGCTTGGGGCTTGCCGTCGATAAAGCACAAAATGTAAATATTTTGCCTATTAAAAGCTGGAATTGAAATTGCTTGCCCCATGATCTGCCCCAATGAAATAATTCCCAGCAAGGACATTGATTTAATTTAATGAATTGGAAAAGCTAAGGTAAAAAGGCTCCTTTCAGGCATATGTAGAAATGTGAAGGCCAAGAAACTGGCTTATATAAAAAAAATTAAAATAAGAGTGATTTATTCCGGGAAATATTTTCATCCCAGAGGAGTGAGAGCTAAAAAATAAGTACAATTGAACAAAATATTTGTATTTATTCTCCAGGACTTCACGGGTGGATGGGGAGGTGGGGAGTACGTGTGTATATTTGTAGTTGTTCATGCGAATATTCCGAAATTCTGAAATTTCTTCTGCAGTGCCACGCCCACCGTGGGCCCCAGGCCGTTTATTATAATTGTTTTGTTTGTTTGCTTTTGCTCTTGCCTTTAGTCTTGCTTTAGCATTTGCTTTAACTTGGCTCCGCTTTCCTTCTTGTTTCCCATCTCACTTTCTGCCCCGCAGATTAATTTTCATTCGTTTCTGAATACACATGCTTGCTTAATGACTTTCGCTTTATTTATTTCGAGTTTGATTACGTTTCATTATATTTTAAATTATTCGCTGGCCAGTCCACTTCCACTTTCTCGCCTGGTACCCAGTGTTCCTGCTTCGTTCACTCTCGATTTTCTACGTTTTTTGCGGCATAACGCAAATATTTACGCCCCATGGCCATGTGCGTTGTAGCACCCATTCCTGGCGTTACCTTCCCCGATCCTTTTTGCACAAAATTTCGATCAATTCTGTCATAACGAAGGGGCTCCTCGAAGCTGCAATTGTCCGAGAGGTATGTACATATAATATGTACATATGTCTGCTTCCCCCAAAATGCTTCGAATGCTTCTGCAATTGTACAATGTCAGAGCTCGCCTGGAATTCCTTTTTTCCACTCTACTCCTGGGACGCTGGGACCCTGGGACTGGCCTTTGACGAAATTATAGCAATTTTTCTACAGAACTTATGCAATGTCGAAATTCCGTGTGAAGAGCGCTTTTGATGGGGCAAACTTAACGGTTTTGTGGCCTCAGTCTGACCGCGGACCACGCCCACTCCGCACCACCCACTCATATGAAGGCAACATTTTCGTTTCTTCGACTGTTTTTACGATGTTTTTGCTTCATTTAATTTGGTTTTCTTTAGAACAAAAGGGCGGGGCGCATCTGGGTTCGGGGGCCTCAAAGCCGAGCTCCACTTTTGCATCTTTAGTCAGCAGAAGCTGAAGCTGAAGCTGATGCTGACACTGTTGACTTCTGGCTAGCCGTCTCTCCCGTGGCCCCATTCGCCCTCTCGCATGGTGTCTCTGCAGCTCCGTCACTGCCGCTTAATTGAGCATCAATTAAAAATGTCTCGCCTCATTAAATATACGTTTAAAGAAAATAAAAACCAGTGACAGAAGACTGGAGACTGAAAACGGAAAACAGAAACCATAAGCTGCAGTGAAAATATTGGAATTTATATTTTGCCTCGTTGTGAGTGCGAAACGAAGACGTTTTCCCGTCGAAATGCATTTGTGGCCGATCTAGGGTTAAGAATTCGCAGCCCCACGCAAAAACTCCACCTCCTGGCCACAATTAAAATCGGGGATTCGAGTAAAGCTTTGCACATCACATAAAGCTTGAACTCGAGGCCCTGCTTGCATGGTTTTTCCAAGTCCATTCAACGGAGCCAGTTTATTGACATCGCAGGGTCCACTCTCTCTTTGCTGATCGTATCGTTTGACCTGCGACCCTTGGCCCACATGGGTCGTAATTAGATTAAAAAGTTTTCCATTCCAGCTTCAGCTTTCCCAGCCCCTTCTCCACCACCCCTGCCATGACCATATTAAAATAATTCCAGCGACCATAAATGCCAAGTCCTCGCATATAAATCAACTCTTTGCCGCTCCACCCCTTTTGCTTGAGCTGCTCGTAATTAAAAGATGCACAACATCAGCACCAGCACCAGGAAAGCAGCAGGGGCCCTGCAATCGAGTGAGAATCGGCTTGAGACCAGGGCCTGTAATCCGCATATCCTGGATTTTTTAATCGTGGCATGGGGGTCCTTCAGAAAAATTTGGGAGCACCGGAAAAAATTTTTGTTTCTTAGATTTTGATGCAGATCGACGAAGGACACTTTCACGATTCATAATCTTGTCTTGGCTAAAGAATCGGCTGAATATTGGCCGAAATATGGCCTTCGCAAGGACCCCTAACCCCCGATTCCAGGATTTTCGCATTTTGGCAAGGGGGTCCTTCAGAAAAATTTGGGAGCACCGGAAAAAATTTTCGTTTCTTAGATTTTGATGCAGATCAACGGAGGACACTTCCACGATTCATAATCTTGTCTTGGCTAAAGAATCGGCTGGATATTGGCCGAAATATGGCCTTCGCAAGGACCCCTAACCCCCGATTCCAGGATTTTCGCATTTTGGCAAGGGGGTCCTTCAGAAAAATTTGGGAGCACCGGAAAAAATTTTCGTTTCTTAGATTTTGATGCAGATCAACGGAGGACACTTCCACGATTCATAATCTTGTCTTGGCTAAAGAATCGGCTGGATATTGGCCGAAATATGGCCTTCGCAAGGACCCCTAATCCCCACATTTAGGACTTTCACATTTTTGCCAGGGGGTCCTTCAGAAAAATTTGGCAGCACCGGAAAAAATTTTCGTTTCTTAGATTTTGATGCAGATTGACGGAGGACACTTCCACGATTCATAATCTTGTCTTGGCTAAAGAATCGGCTGGATATTGGCCGAAATATGGCCTTCGCAAGGACCCCTAACCCCCGATTCCAGGATTTTCGCATTTTGGCAAGGGGGTCCTTCACAAAAATTTGGGAGCACCGGAAAAAATTTTCGTTTCTTAGATTTTGATGCAGATCAACGGAGGACACTTCCACGATTCATAATCTTGTCTTGGCTAAAGAATCGGCTGGATATTGGCCGAAATATGGCCTTCGCAAGGACCCCAAATCCCCACATTTAGGACTTTCACATTCTTGCCAGGGGGTCCTTCAGAAAAATTTGGGAGCACCGGAAAAATTTTCGTTTCTTAGATTTTGATGCAGATTGACGGAGGACATTTCCACGATTCATAATCTTGTCTTGGCTAAAGAATCGGCTGGATATTGGCCGAAATATGGCCTTCGCAAGGACCCCAAATCCCCACATTTAGGACTTTCACATTCTTGCCAGGGGGTCCTTCACAAAAATTTGGGAGCACCGGAAAAAATTTTCGTTTCTTAGATTTTGATGCAGATTGACGGTGGGCACTTCCACGATTCATAATCTTGTCTTGGCTAAAGAATCGGCTGGATATTGGCCGAAATATGGCCTTCGCAAGGACCCCAAATCCCCACATTTAGGACTTTCACATTCTTGCCAGGGGGTCCTTCAGAAAAATTTGGGAGCACCGGAAAAAATTTTCGTTTCTTAGATTTTGATGCAGATTGACGGAGGACATTTCCACGATTCATAATCTTGTCTTGGCTAAAGAATCGGCTGGATATTGGCCGAAATATGGCCTTCGCAAGGACCCCTAACCCCCGATTCCAGGATTTTCGCATTTTGGCAAGGGGGTCCTTCACAAAAATTTGGGAGCACCGGAAAAAACTTTCGTTTCTTAGATTTTGATGTAGATCGACGGAGGACACTTCCACGATTCATAATCTTGTCTTGGCTAAAGAATCGGCTGGATATTGGCCGAAATATGGCCTTCGCAAGGACCCCAAATCCCCACATTTAGGACTTTCACATTCTTGCCAGGGGGTCCTTCAGAAAAATTTGGGAGCACCGGAAAAAATTTTCGTTTCTTAGATTTTGATGCAGATCAACGGAGGACACTTCCACGATTCATAATCTTGTCTTGGCTAAAGAATCGGCTGGATATTGGCCGAAATATGGCCTTCGCAAGGACCCCTAACCCCCGATTCCAGGATTTTCGCATTTTGGCAAGGGGGTCCTTCAGAAAAATTTGGGAGCACCGGAAAAAATTTTCGTTTCTTAGATTTTGATGCAGATCAACGGAGGACACTTCCACGATTCATAATCTTGTCTTGGCTAAAGAATCGGCTGGATATTGGCCGAAATATGGCCTTCGCAAGGACCCCTAATCCCCACATTTAGGACTTTCACATTTTTGCCAGAGGGTCCTTCAGAAAAATTTGGGAGCCCCGGAAAAAATTTTCGTTTCTTAGATTTTGATGCAGATCGACGGAGGACACTTCCACGATTCATAATCTTGTCTTGGCTAAAGAATCGGCTGGATATTGGCCGAAATATGGCCTTCGCAAGGACCCCTAATCCCCACATTTAGGACTTTCACATTTTTGCCAGAGGGTCCTTCAGAAAAATTTGGGAGCCCCGGAAAAAATTTTCGTTTATTAGATTTTGATGCAGATCGACGGAGGACACTTCCACGATTCATAATCTTGTCTTGGCTAAAGAATCGGTTGGATATTGGCTAAAAGATGGACTTCGCAAGGACCCAGAAGTAACGACTTTACCATATATATGTTTCCTTCCAAAGTCTTTCATTTTGCGGGTCAACAGTCACATACTTTTTGCATCCCTGCTTCTAGATACTAAGTCTGGATAAGTCGCATGCCCGCTGGCTGCCCCACTCCGCCCGAAACTGTGTCCTTACCCACATGGATGCAGTGTGGCGCACTTCCTGGTTGGGCGCAGGATGCTTTCAGGTTGCTTTGCTGCCTTGCCGCCCCACTCTCCCGAGCGCGCTGTGTTTGTTAATGAAGAGAATGTGGAAATCCATTCTGGGAGAGGTCTCGAATGGCTCCTACCCTGTATAAGCCCTGTATAAGGCTGCCAAAATCTTTGGATACACATGTAAATTCTGTAATCTCGAGCTTAAAACGGTTTGAAATGCAAAAAGTGCCCCTTAAAGTTGACAAGCTGACATTTTGCCACGGAGCGGAACGCGGAAGTGCTCCCAGCTCATCTTCTGATGGTATCTGGTGGTATCCCAACATAGTCCCAGCCGTCTCAGGGCTCTTGCATCTCATCGCCTCAGATTGTTTGTTTGCTCAGGACGGGGCAGACATTTTTGTAGCCATCTCCGCCCCGATTTCCCCGGCTGCAACTATTTTGCAACAATTTTTTCCACACTTTGCTTGTCAAATTATTTGTTGTTTTCCCCTTTGTGCCACTTTGTGGAATGTGAGAAAAACCGAACTGGGCTGGAGCTGGAGCTGGAGCTGATGCTGCTCCAGTCGGTGGTACTTCTTCTATCGTTTCTAAACCCATTTTGAAGTGCTTCGCGCCCATTTGGGGACGTGTTTTCTTGCCATTTGTGGCACAGTGGCGAGCCGAAGCGTCCCTCCTCTGAGTTGATGTTTTTTATGCTGTTTGCTGTAGTAATTAAAATGCCAAATGTCCATAAATAGAACAACTAGGAATGGGAACTATAATAAAGTAAACCCGAGACTTAAACAGAACCACAAACAGATACCGAAACAGACATAGAAGCTGGAAAGAGCGACTGGCTGGGCAATGAACAAGATCTTTAATTGAGATCATATTTCATTGGAACTGCACTCCGGCTCCGGCCAGAAGAGCCCATAATCTGAAGACCCAGAAAACCGAGAAAGAAACAGACATAAACATTTTGTCTGTTTCGGCACAGGAAGTTCGTATTTAAAATAAAAACCAAAGCAGTCACGCACGAAGGGGAGGAAAGGAAAATATTCAGATGTGGAGGGACGGCGAGTAAAACTACAGTCAATTAGCATAAAGACCTTTGACCTTTCGTGCTCTTTCGGGCTTATTTCGATTGTATGGAAGCGATACAAACCCGATTGAGCTCTAATATCTTTTGAATTTGATCAAAACAAACAAACGTACGTCTCTTCTCCTCATTACTTGAACTCCATTCGATGCCTTTCTTAATTTTTTTCCCGTTTTCAGGGGAGCCATTTTTTCTCCACTCTTTGTGATTGTGTTGTGTTGTCGTCGTTTTAACGCATTCAAAAGTCATTAGTCGCAGGCCTCCATCAGCATTTCTCTGCCATATCTGGCAGCCCTAAGTTCCGCCAGCTCAGCTCCCTGTCCCCAGGAATTTTCCTGCTTTTAATGCCTCTCTCGCCAGAGAGGGCCTAGGGCTTCTGTTTTGGTTTGATCAGTTGGCCAAGTTGTGTCTCTGCCGGGCGGAGCCGGGCCTCTTCCTCGGGGCTCTTTATCTATCATGCACTGTCATTAATTGTCGTTTAGTTTAGTCCTTGGTTTATGGTTTCCTCCATTCCTCGGCACCACCTACTCCCCTGGCCACTGGCCGGGTGCTGTGTTCGGCATAATTATGTCCATTAGCGTGCCGTGCCGCATTTGCAGGCCAGAAGGCAGTTTCTGTTCTGATTCTGATTCAGAGAGCCATGGGGCCGACTTAGAGCTCGAGCTCGAGTCCTGGCCGGGTCCAAGCCATTTGGCTCAATTGTCTTGGCACGTTTCTGGTTTCTGGTCCGTCTGGTTCGTCCGTTCCTTCGTTCTCCCCTGCGGAATCCTCGGAACTTCAAACAAATTTGTGCAACTCACGCACACGACATACACATCGATGTATGGCAGGCGTATATTCCCCGTATTCCAGCCAAGATTTATGTTGGAGAAACCCCTTACCTGTCCCCTGTCCATTGTCCCCTGTCCCATGGTCCCTGGTCCCTGGCCACATAAGTTTAAAAATAATTTTCCTTGTTTTTTTAGCATAAGGGCCTATTTGAAGGAGGACGGGCGGGGATTAGGGGGACTGGGAAATTCCGGGCTAATGGAAAAACAAAGGAAAGGACCAAGAGCTCCTCAAAAGTTCCCTTTGCTAAATGGTATTTTACCTTGATTTGTATTTTATGGAATATTTGAGTTTGGCTCCAAAGTTAATTACATTCCTTTAAAGAAGTCGAACACTTTGGCTTTAAGACAAACATGGAATAAAAAAATTGCGATGCTTCCAATATTCAAATATTTTCCAGAAATGGAATGGAGCAATCCCTTTGAGTTCGTTTCAGGCGTTTCCTCCTTTCCGCGATTGGCTTACCTTTTAGCATTGGAGGAACTTTTCCAAATGTTGCAAGTGCAATTTTTTTTGGAGACATTCAAGTGATTCTCTTCGATTCAATTTGCCACTGCGCCCGATTTTTATTCGATTTTATTTATTTATTTATTTACTTTTGCCACCGAATGTTGTCCATGACATCTCGTGGCTGCTCCTAAAGGAATTCAGGCATTTGTTTTTCTTTGGCTTTCGGTCGCGGCTGTTTGTTTGTCTAGCCCTTGGCTCCGTTGGCTCCATTGGCTCCTTGGCACACTCGTCCCCCCAACGGGCCCATTCGGAAGGGGGAAGCGGAGACATCATTCCCATAACAACGCCGCGAATGCTCCCATTCGACTCTATTGAAAACAATATGTGTATTATTTTATCGGATCTCCTGCCCTATGAATTTAATCATGGGCACTAACTAAATAATTTATTGTTTTGTTCTGCACCTTTTCTGGAACTCACCCAAGTGTCTCAAACAGTGGATCTCCCTGTTTGCACTGTGTCTAGTTGGATATACCCTTGTCAGTCTTGAGATGGATCCTCCTAAGCGATGGATTCCCCCTCTTGGAGCCCAAAATCGACAACGGACAACGCAACATTCCCAGCATGTTCAACATTTTCAGCGTTTCCAGAATTCCATGAATGAATCTTGTCTTTAATATTGTAGGCAGATGGTCCACCATGTTAGGGCCTACAAATGGCATCCGTGTCTCCACAACATGTGTTGCCTGCCCCTCTTGCCGTTCGGGATCCCCTCGCCTAGCAACATGTTTGTTGATGTTTTCCTTGACGCTGCAAGTCGGCGTTTAATTGGCCAGATAACGCGACGAGTTCATCGCCAAGCGAGTATTGTTATTGTTTATGTCGCACATAACTGGGACACCCTGTAGTAATAAAGCAGACCCTGAATAAGTGCCCCAACGTCTGCCTAAATCATCTGAGTTGATGCCCCAAGGCAGCTGCTTCTTGGGGGAGCCTCCTTGAATCGAATTGATATTCTTTCGAAGAAATCCCAACTCTTAGTGCCTCTAGTTTCGATTTCATCTAATTTTCTGTTTTTCTTCTCTTTCCAGGTAAGTCATTTCAAAAATTGAAGACGTTTATTCAACACTCTTCCTACGGTTCGTAATTTTACACTTTTATTAGAAATCAATCTTTCGATATTCAATTATTTTAAATTGTATTTTCAAAAGTTGGCGAAACACATTTAATTTCCTATAATTTTTGTTTTTCCAACATTTGATTACCCAGAACTTTTTACCGCTTCATAAACTCGATTTGATTTTCAGTTTACAACTTTTTCCATTCGTTATTCAATCCTTTTATGAATACGTAAACATTTCATAAATATAAACATGCACATTTAAATTATCTTTTTGCTCAATTTTACGAAACTTCCGTCTGCTTCGATTGCTCCGTGAATTTAGTATTTCATTTTTGGTTATACAAAGTTTCTGGGGACTACTATTTACAATACGTATTCTGATCCGATAATGGGAAGATATGGTCGTGGCCATGAGCCATATATGAAGTGATTTATGGGTCAGAGAATTTGTCCAACAATTAGTTTGTTCAACGCCTTCCCCGATTATACAAATGTACATATTCTACTCCACACGAGCTCATCTCCGTCTCGGTTTGATTTTATCCTCCAGGCAGAAGCTGGGCGCCGGCCCTTCCACATGCGAGTGTACTTTATGGAGTTAAAAATGCAAATAAATCGCATTTAAATTTTATGGTTGACACTTTGTGTGCCCTGCTTTTCTCTTTATTTGTCTCTGACTCGTTTTCTCCCTCTGTGCCGGTCATAATTCACTCGAAAATATTTCGTTTTTCTTTCACGACCACGACGACGACGACCACGGCCAAGACCATGGCCGAGCCAGGCAATTATTCCATTTTAATAAACTATAATTTATTAATTTTGGGCTATTTTTAATTAAGTAATTGATAGATTCCAGACAGACAGACAGGCGGCCCCAAAATCGATGAAATTTAATTAAATATTTTCCATTTTCTTGTCCATAAACTTTTATGCTGCCGAATGGTTGAAAGGGTTTGGGTCAGGGAGGTCACGAGAAGTCCGTGTGGCCCGAGTCTTGAACGTCAAAATGTCAGCCGCGAGCACAAAATAATCTTCAGCATAGGCTCCTCCTGCTGCCGTTGTCCTTCTGCCGACCTGGCCTCCTTTGGCTTGCCGCTGAAATAATCAAACAAGATTCACACGAAAAGGAGCAGTTAGTTCGGCAGGCTTTTGTGTTCTGTTGAGCGCTGCCTTCTTGCATTCGCTCTGCTCCACTTGAACCGTAGCCGAGGAATACGAAGAGGAGCAGGACTGGCGGGGGGTGCAGGATTGCGGCGACGAGCAAGTCACAGGCCAAGTCACACAATGCCTGGTAGTCACGTTCGTGATTCGTGCAATCTACAGAAGTGATTCGGTTTACATGGAATAATTATTAAAAGATTATGTCCTTTAGTTCCTCGAGGTCTTTCTGCCACCCCCCAGCCGGTCTCTCTGTTGGCTATAATTGCCAAAAAACGATTAGAGCTGATTAACCTGGCTGATAATTGAAATCTATTCGCAGTCTAATTGGAACTCCATCCTTTTTTGTCCTGTTCGTGTAGTGTTAGGTTGCCGAGCTCATAATTTGGGGCACTCGATAAAAATGTTGTCCTTGTTTTGTGTAATGCCTAACAAATAAGGCCCCAAGTCACTGTTTCGTTGGCATCACTAATTATCCGCCACTAATTAGGTTCTGCTGGCGGGGGAGGAGGCGTGTCCCTGGCGTAAACCAATTTTCAAAGTCAATGTCGCAACGTGGCCCCATGCACCATTTTCCATTTTTCGCACCTGCACCCCCGGCTAGTTAACCCGTTTCCACCTGACGGGAAGGGGGAACACTTTCCTGGGAGTCCTGGGAGTCCTGGGAGAAACTTCGATGAGTGGGTGGTTGGGTCGTTGGGGTGCGTGAGAAGTTTTCATTATATATTCATACCAGGAGCACCTCTCGCCTCTCCACCTCCATTTCGACCCCCACCTCCTCCCACACACTCGCACAACACGCACACAATTTGCTATTAGACGCTCGTTGAAAAGTTTTCGACTTTTGGGTTCGCACAATTCAATCAACAACTACTGCAGTGGCAATTCCAGAGAAAGTGGAGAGGGGCTTGCCTCCGGGGTTAAGAAGAGCACTGGGTACAAGCCATGTTGAGGAGGAACCAGCCGGGGAGACTGAGATTTGTTCACTAAACACAACACACACCCACACCCACTCCCACTACCACCCAACCACTCGAAGATGGAGCCGTAACAAAAACGTGTTGATTTGCTGAAATCATTTTCATTTTGATTTTCATTTTCATCGCATGAGCAAAAGTTCCTGAATGCGCAAAGTCAATTGTTTCAGTTGCTTTGTTCCCCCAGCTTTGTGTGGCCCCTAGCCTCCCAGGCCTTACCAGTTACCTACCTGGGCTCCGGTGTGTCTGAGGGTTGACATTTGTGTCGGTTTGTTTGCAAATCTCTTTAAAGGGCATCGTTTACGGAATGCGATTCTGGAGGGACATTGCCGGCTCAGTGCGATGGTGAGAGACGTTTTTGAAACCCAAACTGTTTGCCCACTAACGTATTGTAGTTCCTGAATAAAAATACTCTGTTCGGTGTGCAGTTCGGGCCATTAATAATTATGAGGACACTTTAAGGAATACTTGGAATAGTTTCCCAGAGACACGGACCCATTCATCTAGCAAATAACTGAAGGTGAGCCGGGGGAGAATAGGAAGAATCATAAATGCGAAACGATGAATTTGAGTTGCCTGCCACATGTGGCATCGGCCGGAAATAATTGGCAGCCCCCGACAAAAGAGGGGATTGTCTGGTTATTGGGCATTGTAGTGGCAAACGGTTTAGGGCCAAATATTCAAGGAACTCGACCAAAGACGCAAATCAAAGGCTTGTTTCCCTAGACAACTATTCATGGAGATGGCATGCAAATGGAGGTGAGTTCCCAGTTTCCAGGCCAGTCCGCCCCCTATCCGTCCGATGTGAATCATCTCGATGTTTACCAGAACTCTCCAATCCAAACCAACAGCGATAAATGCGAATGGCTGATGATTCATGAATAAGCGAGTGAGTAACTGAATGAATGGGGAAGTCAAGAGCTGCTGCATCCCAGCTTTTTGTCCCGCAATCTGTACCTTGTCCTCTATCTTTATGGCCCCTGGTTGGCTTTGATCATTCAATTGCCAGCTGCATTTCCTAAAGCTAAAGCTAAAGTCTCCCTCCCCGAAGGGTGGAACTTATTTAATAGATCATCTCTTTTTCTTCGGTTCATAAAATGTTATTTTTAGTGTCGATTTGCAGACGAGATTGCTGCCAAGCGAATCCGATTATTTCCTTTCTTCGAGCTCTCCTATTTTAATTAGATAACATGTCTCGCACGGACATGGACATGCCGCACTTGGCCAGAACTGCCGCCTCCCTTCGCCATCAATCGCTGTGACCCCAGACATTCCATTTTGTGCGTTAATTAAAATTAAGAAAGGAATAATAAGAAATAGAATCAACTGGAATATGCAGCTGGAGCTCCCCTTTATCTCTGGCCGGGGCCAGTGAGGGGGCTCTCGATGCAACAAGGGGGATGAGTGGAAATAAAACTTCTTATTCTTGGCTGTTGTCTGACAGGCGATAACAACACAAGTTGACTGCCCTGTTTTTTCCCCATTTTATTTATTTTTCGGAGCGCCAGCCTGTGTTTTTGAAAGGGGCGTGGCCCAGGAGGTTGACTGCACTTATGTAGAAATTATGCGCAACTTGGCCTGTGTGTCTCGTTCCTGCCACAGTTCCACAGTTCCATGGCTCCACAGCTCCACAGTTCTCAGACCCAATGCTGGCTGCACTGTTCTTTTCTAGCCTCTTGCCCGTGAAGTGGAGCAATTCAGCTGTGTGGCTCCTTGTAGCTCCTACTTATTTATTCTTCCTTTAGTCCTGATGCTCCTTTTGATGTCAGCTACTTGTTCGCCGGCAAAGTTTCGATGCTTCCGCGTACAGAGAGACTCCGAACGGGAGTTCGAACTCGAGTTTAATCGAGAAATCAATTACAACTGAGATACTTGCTTCGCATTTTGTTTGATATTTATGGGGTATGAGCCGCTTTGAGGGCTTTGGTTTCCCTCTGAGACTGCAGCGCATTTTCGCTCCGTGTACCTTCGCTTTCATACGACGGCGGCGAGTAAATCCTTGTAGAGTAGTCGCGAAGATTTCACTTTGGCTTCTGCTGCGGGCCTGCAAAGTGGATACATCATGGCCGGCTGGGTGCTGGGGCAAGGGGCTAATACAGAGAGCGAGCCTGACTAGCTTGCGACTGATTGAATTGCCTGATTGCTCTGATTGCCGCCGCCAGACGTCATCAACATCATCAATTCCGCAGACAGAGAAGGGAAGCGGAGAATAGGGGGGGCCGGCCCAGGAGTTGGGGCTGGACCAAGTGGATGAGTGGCTAGCCAGGCTAAAGAGATGCAAGTTTGAGGCAACTTTTTAATTTTTTAAATGATTCACCAAGTGACCGAGGTAGATTCTTCGATATTGTAGAGCTTGTGGCCCACTTTCTGGTTTACTTCTGGTTTACTTTCGTTATCTTGGGCGCCGCGATAAATGTGCAATCGGAAAGGTAAACAATAACTATACCCCCGATTTAAGCGTGATTGGAGTAACTTTTATTTTTAGTTTGGGAAACGTCATCACTGAATGTTTTATTGTGCGTTTGATTGATGTAATCAGTTTGGCATTGCGACAATCCAAGATTACGAGCGCTTGGCGAGTAGTTCCTCGAGTTTCTGGGCTTCTGGTCGTTGTACCAATAGTTTCCGAAGTTTCCAGGGCCAGGCAGATGTCTGTCGAGTGGCTTCTGTGTCTGAAACACTCCCTTTCAACGGCACCGAGGCGGAACCGACCTACCCCTGGCCACCCCAACTTTGCTTCCTGTCTTCACCTGGCGCCTGCCTCGTGCGTCCTGCCTCCTGCCTCCTGCTACCACCCCCCCGATCCTGATCCGCTCAACTGAAATATGAAAATTTAAATTAACAAATGAAAGAAATTGAGTTGACTTCCGTTGCAGCTTTTCGCTTTCTTTTGGTGTTGGGTGTGGTTGTTGGCTCGTTGCATGTGGTTTTTGCTTTCTGTTTTGTTACTTGACTTTTTTTTTTAAGTAGTAGCTGCTGCTGTTGCAATTCTAGAGCTGCAACAACAGCAATTTGGGTTAAAATGATTGGGGAGCGAGCAGGCAACAAAGCCAAAGAGGCCTGAAGAGGAAAGAGTCAATGGTGCAGCAACAAAAGAAGCGAATAAAAGGCCAAAACAAAGAGCCAAATTGAACAAAATGCAGTTCACTGCATTTGCTTGTTTTATTTTTTGTAGTTGTTGTGAGCCCCCTTAACCCCGCTGGTGTGTTGCAGCAACATTTCATTTTCATTTTTTCGTGCTATCGACACTTGGCGATTTGTTGCAGCGTCCACTTTTGGCTTTTGAGCTTTTTGATTGCCTTTGTGTAGGCGAGTGCGAGTGCGAGTGTGTCCTACTTTTGAGGGGGAGCGAGTGCTACCTCGTTTCGCCCTGCCACAGGCGGGGAATGATGGACCATGGAGACCAGATGACCTTTCCACCTTTGCCTTCCTTCCACGCAGGTGCGAACCGGACACCTAAGTGATTTGTGAGCTCGTCTGCCTTGAGCTTCGTCTTAAGTTTCGCTCCAAACTAGCAAAGTTTCGCAAATTTCTAGAGAAGTTCCGCTGATTGATTGATGTATTGGCCAAGTTTGCAGGTCCTGGAGCAGTTCATTTGAATCCCACTCTGGCCACCGTTGCCGGTGAATGCAGGCAGCCACTTGCCTATGTTGTTCTGCTTGGAGGTCTCTGTCTCTGTTGTTAACTGCTGCACATGTCGAAACTGACCCAAGGCAGGGGAGCTGCTAGGGGTGGCAGGCATGCAGCATGCAGCATGCAGCATGCAAAAAGGCGGAAATAAGCCACTCGAAGTGACCTCAAAACCAGGGGATGTCGGTGGAGGGTTTGGAGCACCACCACCAGAAACACATGTGAGTAATCGTGCCCGCCACTTGCCACACTGGCCAAAAGTCTCCAGCCGTTGCAGCTTAAGCTGCTAACCGACGTGAGACAGTTTTTCCCTCCTGACTTTTCTTTCCACCTCACAGACCCACACACCTGAGCCAAGGTGCTGTGGCAGTGGCAGCTGCTGCTGCTGCTGCTGCTGCTGCAACTCCTGCTGCTGCCAGAGACTTCCTTTGAGTCTTTGGCGCTTTATGGAATATATGTACCCGTAAAATGCTCAAAATGTTTCACCACCAGGCGGCAGCACCCAGTGGCAGCTCCAACAAAAGGTTAATACTTTGATGACTGAAAAACCTGATTTACTTGTTCTCTCCGGCCTTCTCCACGTTATTCTCTAACTCCAGCTCCAGCTGCAACTCCAACTCCATCGTTTATCGCTGTCTCTATCTCTGTTTGGGGCCGCTTCTCCGCTTGGCCTTTGTTTTTCGAATCTTTCTTCAGGCATTTCCCACTGGTTGACCTGCCAGGCTTTTCCAGGCATTCCTCTTCGCTCCCATCCGCAGATACTTGCTTTATCTGAGCAGGCAGACTTCTCCGTGGTCAGTTAGATTGGGAAGAATTGGGGATCAGATAGCTTGGATTCTTGGAGTAGTGGTAGTGGCAGTGGTGTCCCCCCACCAGGCCGTTTCCCTTCTCCGCTCTGCCTCTGAAATGGAACGTGGTGAACACATGGCTTCAAAGTGCAGTTAATGCGAGTGCCTGTGTGTTGCTCTTTGCTACGGCTTCTTGTGTTTGTGGAGCCTGATGCTGCAATCGTGGCAGCAGCCCCCTCCTGCCGCCGCTTGCCACCAAAATAGATAAATAAACAAAAACATTTTTAGACGATTTCATCATCATCATCATCATCATCAGCAGCAGAAGCCGCAGCATCAGGCACCAAGAACGAGAATAGGAATGGGATGGAGATGCCGCCACAGCTTCAACAACTATCGGATGCAACACCTCCACCCTTTCGAGTCCCTGCCCCTGCTCCTGCTCCTGCTTCTGCTCCTGCCCCTGTATCAGCTTGCAAGTTTTCTTGTCTTGCGTTTTTCAATAATGAAAATAGCAAAATTGTTTATAAATCCCGAGCAATTGCAATTTGGCAGGGTCATGGAGAGGGGCGAACGCTGCATTTTGTAAATTGGGTTAATGCTAGCATAACGATTCCAAATCCATTGGCTGCTGGCGAAACTTTTTAAATCTTGCCAGCAATATGGCATCAGGAAAGGGGAAACGATGCAACAGAATGATTCCTGCCAAGAGATTGGAATAAGCCCTCGACCACCTCCGCCCACACGTATTTATCTAAATCAAATGGCTTGAATCAATATTGGCCAAGCACCCCTTCCCCTTTTCCGAGTCCTTGCCTCCAGGAAGCAAAGCAGCCTGAGCAGGAGAAGCCACAAGGAGTGCCCTGCCCGGACGGGGGGCAGGGTTTCTGTAAAAATAAATTGCTTTGCTCAATTAGCGGTTTTCCCTATTTTTCCCAGCCACCCGTCATCCTCCATCCGCCCACTGGCCTCTGCTCCTCTTGACCGTTATTGCATTTCTCAATTGCCTGGAGGGGACTCTTAAAGCGAAATTCTTTTCAATTTAGGGCCATCCATTTGCTGCGGGGTCCTGCTTCAGATTAATGGAGATGCGATTTGGAGAACAGCTCCTCTTCAATCTGCGTGATTAGCCCGGCCAGGTGACCCCCGCTTGCCACGCCCTTGCCAGACCCTGCTTCGTTTCCGCCTCCGAGGCTGGATGGAAACAGGAGCCAAGCGGGCGTCTCGAATCGTGAGAGTTAATCGAGCTCTAAATTGTCAGTCAGCCGGCCAGCAGCTGGCGGCAGTTCCTCCTCCTCCTCCTCCACCCTATACTCCTTCTGCTCCACCTTCTGCTCCACCTTCTGCTCCCCTTTCCGCCCTCGAAAGCCCCGATCTCTTGAATGCCCCAGTGAGTGTTACGCTTCAGCGGAGGCAACAAAACTTAATTATAATAATCAGGCAGTACAGGAGAACGAGAACCTCTTATGGGAGTTCCAGACTGGGGGACTGGGCTGTTATGGGTTTTAATGGGGTTATAAGTTCAGAGACTTACAGATCGTACTCTCCACTATATATTTATAGATTTTGGTTGGCTGGCTGTGATACTTTATACAAAACCATTGCCCCCAGTTGTTTTACGCCATCATAACAGAGCCCCTTCGCCCCTTCGCCCCGGGCCGCCCCTGTCATTGTTTCAATGTCAGGATATCTTTCTCCACTCCAATCTCGGGTTCCCGCTCCACTTGGGACGAGGGAGTGCGTGTTTGAAGTGCCAGACACTCTCGAGTGCCCGGCCAGGGGCGTGGGACTGGGACTGGGACGAGGGCGGAGCCGGGGGGTGCCCAGTTGCCTGCTCCTCAGACACGGATAGAGCTTCTCCTGTTGCAGCTGTCGCTGACAGTGGCAAGGAAATGCGCTAATTATGTTGTTTTTGCTGCTCCAGCTACTGTGGGACTCCCTAACGTCGAGAACGACCTTGATTGCACCAGAGAAGGAAATGAGAGATAGTGATAAGGGCCGGAGAAGCAGCCAGGACAATGGGAGCAGCTTTGAGGCTGTGAAAATGTAAACAGGAAGTGAGCAAAGATTCCCCAGGTAATTATTGCCCCGAAATTTGCAAGCGGGTCTTCGAAGCAACATCCAGGAGGTTGAATTGAATTCCGAATGAGCCAAGGTGAAAGTTGGAATGAAAAATGACGAAAGAATTTGGAGCAATTCGTCCAAACATTTAGAACGTAAACAAAATCGAACTCTTTAGTACCCCAGTTTTGGTTTGCTCTCGTTTTAATTTCTACTTTATTACCTTCGAATGTGTCTTTCCCCTTTGATCCAACTCGGGCGACTTTCGAGGCGAAGCGCGGGAACCAAGCGCAAGGGAACCCAACAGCCTGCCATGAAAGGGCCAGAATGCCAGCGAAGCTACACGACAATAAAGCAAAAAATTATTTATACATAACATATAATTCTGGGAAGCTAGCAACCCGAAACAGAACTACTGGGGGCACAAATACGGCAAGAAGCCCCACACCCGGGTGCGGGCCAGGGCCTCCTCCCTTTGGCACTCAGTTGCCAAGTTGTCGTGTCCAAGTCCAAGTCCCAGGAACTCCCAATAAGATAGCGAGAAGGTTACTCCATGTGTTGCCAGCCAACAGAAACAGAAACAGAAACAGAAGAGGGAACAGAAGCAGCAAGAGCTCTGACAGCTTTGAGAGGTTGTCTGGGAAAGGAACGGAACTACATAAATAAAAGGGCAGACCAGGCAGACCAGGCAGGGCAGGCAGGGGAGTGGCAAGCGGAGGGCTCGAGTGAGGTACGAAAACACTGGCAAGCAAGCACTGGCCAACAGACAATGACAATTGCTGGAAAATCATATTAAAATAAAAGCGCAATAAACAACACACGAACGCGGAGGCAGGCGGAATGGAAGGATGGCAGATTGGGAGATTGGCAGGAAGGTGGCGGGACGGCGAAGCTCTCCCTCCGTTTTCCCAAATCTTGGAGCTGGTGTCTTGGCTTTATTAAGTCGCATCAAAACATTCATAAATAACACAAGAATCCGCAGGATGAGACCGAATAACGAGGCGCATTATGGCCCAAATAGTTGCCCCCAAGGGGCAGGACTTAAATGGGAAATCCTTAAAGGGAAAGGTGCTGCTTATGTCCGGTACTGGTAGAGTCGATCTGGCCAACCATTATTGTATTCTTTTATGGAGAACATCTCCCAGGGCATCGCAGCAAATTAGTGAAATGCAGTCTGCATGCCGAGAGAATGAGCTTCCTAGCGCAACTTGAAGATACGAGATCCATATACAGAGTGTGTCCTTCATGCTCAAATGATTTCCGTTGTTGCCTCCGCTGCTTGGCACAAATTTCGCCGCCTTTCTTCTGGCAGTTGCCTGGATTGTGTGGCTCTCGCTGTGGCTCCGGCTCTGGCTCTGGCTGTGCCACATATTTTCCTTTATTTTCCTCTCAGGTAGCAGTCAGGTGCATTGTTGCCACTGCCACAGCGACGGCGCCTCATAATGAGCCCGAGAGTGAGAGTCTTGGCCAGAAAAGAAGCTTCAGCTACTGCTGCTTCTGAGGCAGCTGATAAAGCAGCTTGACAGCAAAAGCAGCTAAGCGGGAGAATGGCTGAATGGCCGTGCTAAAGTCTACTAAAAGAAAATTGCATGCCATCCAATTTTTCGTACCACAAACAGGCCAAGACGGCGGGGTGGGAGCGGGGGTTGTGGCGTGGCGTGGAACAGGTTTTCCTATGTGAATTTCCCCAGAAAAGCGAACTGGTTCAGTGCAAACACTGTGCGACCGGAGCGACGTCTTGGGAAAGTTCACTTTTGTTTTAATTGCATCTAACAAGTGATTATCGCTTGTATGCAAATCTGGGAGAGGATGTCGGCGGCGTCGTCTTTGAGTCCCTCCAAACCACAATACAATACAGATCTTACTCGGGTGGGATTTGTTGGGCCTATAAAAACCGATTACCTGCTCGTTATGGACAAACTAAATATTTATCGAATGGATTTAATGCTTGAACTAGACTCGGCACATATGCGGAGGACTGGCAATTATCCGAGTAAATAAATTTTCCGAGCTGCTATTAATGAGGGTTTATGCAGATTAGGGATCCAAAAGCTATCAATTAGTTCCATTTGATGTCGCTTATGGGCAATTTTAGCTAAAACAAACACTTTCTGGCACAAGGTGTGTAATATTTGGGGCCTCGCCTCTAAGCGACTTCAAACCCCTTCCTTCCCCAGATAGATATTCAATCGTCCAAATCCTTTATGAATCCGAGACAGCAAACAAACATCTTTCATTGGTTATTTTTATCGCGGCTTCAGTTCCAGTTACAGCTACACCGTTTCCCTATTTCCTCCTGAAGCCCTCCCCGATGAAAAACGACGTCCAATGCCCAGTGTCCGATGGCCATTTCCCTGCTGCCCACCACCGACACAATGTCAGGGCAAAAAAATATTTTCGCAACTGCCTGTAGCCCCTGTAGCCCCTGTAGCCCCTGTAGCCCCCGGATCCCCTATCCCCGCCCATCCCCTGTGTCAAATGGCAAACTAAATGCTTTTCAGCAGCAGCTAGGCTAAAAAATAGAAAAATAAAACTCTGGCAGAACAACACACAGAAAGCCCAAAGAACGGGGAAAAACGTGAAAATCAATAAACTCTGGACTTGAGTTTTTTGAACTTTCTTGTTCGAGTTGTCGGGCAATTCATTGTCACACATACATACATGCATACGTGTGCTCATCCATGGAGATGCTCCGATAGATCCCCGGGCCACGCCGACGGACCACACACTTCAAGTGGGAATAGAAGCATTTATAGGTTATAGGTCCAACTATGAGTTTTTTACTTGATTTCAAGAGAAACTAAGTCCCTAGGCGAGAGGTCGGACCTCTCCGCCATTGCCCTGCTCCAAGGAATTCCTGGGAGTTAATAGTGCTTGTCAGGCGACAACCGACTTCCGCGACGATTGCCTAGAACTTGGCCTCCAATAATCCCACATTCATTGGCGCTGGCTGTCTGGTCGGTCTGACTCGACATAGTGGCAGTTTCATTTTGGCCATTTGTCGCATTCCGACTCTGCATAAGTTCAATAAGCCTCACACAACTCATGCTCGTTGTGGGCTTCGAATGGGAATTCCTCGGCTAAATTCGGCGGCCATAACTCAAGCCACTTGATCCCGGGAGTTAGTGTATTAATACCCTTAACCCCTTGGCGGTTCCCCCTGGCAGACTTCGTGCGTCAAGGCAGCCGCAGGAGCTTAGAGCGGTTGGATCGCGGGCCAATTTGAGGAGTCGCTGGGGCTTGGAGTTGGAGTCATCTGGAACACAAACAAAACAACGGGACAGGGAACAGGACAAGTGATAAGTGATAAGAGCAATTTCTCACGTGGCAAACGAGAGAAACAGGCAGAGACGGGGACGGGGATTAGAGGACAGCGACACCAGCGAACAATGAAATTTATGAGATGAGTCAACGACGGCTGCTGGTCAGGAAAGAGGAGGAGAAGAGGGCCCGAATAAAAAACTATTTGTGGGGATGTGGGTGAAGGGACACTCCTTTTGATGGACGACAAAAACGTCAGCTGGACAAAACAAAAATGTCATGAAACGAAATGAATTGAGGTGGAAGGGATGGTCATTGGTTTAAATACTCCTTCTTGTAAACGCAACCTGGAAATTACGAAGGGGTCTTTCTATAATTACAATTTAGAGAGCCCGTGCCGTCTCCACAACTGAATGTTTGAGGGTCCTTCAGAAAATTTGGGAGCACCGGAAAAAATTTTCGTTTCTTAGATTTTAATGCAGATTGACGGAGGGCACTTCCACGATTCATAATCTTGTCTTGGCTAAAGAATCGGCTGGATATTGGCCGAAATATGGCCTTTGCAAGGACCCCTAACCCCCACATTTAGGACTTTCACATTTTTGCCAGGGGGTCCTTCAGAAAAATTTGGCAGCACCGGAAAAAATTTTCGTTTCTTAGATTTTGATGCAGATCGACGGAGGGAACTTCCACGATTCATAATCTTGTCTTGGCTAAAGAATCGGCTGGATATTGGCCGAAATATGGCCTTCGCAAGGACCCCTAACCCCCGATTCCAGGATTTTCGCATTTTGGCAAGGGGGTCCTTCAGAAAAATTTGGGAGCTCCGGAAAAAATTTTCGTTTCTTAGATTTTGATGCAGATCGACGGAGGACACTTCCACGATTCATAATCTTGTCTTGGCTAAAGAATCGGCTGGATATTGGCCGAATTATGGCCTTCGCAAGGACCCCTAATCCCCACATTTAGGACTTTCACATTTTTGCCAGGGGGTCCTTCAGAAAAATTTGGCAGCACCGGAAAAAATTTTCGTTTCTTAGATTTTGATGCAGATCGACGGAGGGAACTTCCACGATTCATAATCTTGTCTTGGCTAAAGAATCGGCTGGATATTGGCCGAAATATGGCCTTCGCAAGGACCCCTAACCCCCGATTCCAGGATTTTCGCATTTTGGCAAGGGGGTCCTTCACAAAAATTTGGGAGCACCGGAAAAAATTTTCGTTTCTTAGATTTTGATGCAGATCGACGGAGGAAACTTCCACGATTCATAATCTTGTCTTGGCTAAAGAATCGGCTGGATATTGGCCGAATTATGGCCTTTGCAAGGACCCCTAATCCCCACATTTAGGACTTTCACATTTTTGGCAAGGGGGTCCTTCACAAAAATTTGGGAGCTCCGGAAAAAATTTTCGTTTCTTAGATTTTGATGCAGATCGACGGAGGGAACTTCCACGATTCATAATCTTGTCTTGGCTAAAGAGTCGGCTGGATATTGGCCGAATTATGGCCTTCGCAAGGACCCCTAACCCCCGTTTCCAGGATTTTCGCATTTTGGCAAGGGGGTCCTTCAGAAAAATTTGGGAGCATTGGAAAAAATTTTCGTTTCTTAGACTTTGATGCAGATCGACGGAGGACACTTCCACGATTCATAATCTTGTCTTGGCTAAAGAATCGGCTGGATATTGGCCGAATTATGGCCTTCGCAAGGACCCCTAACCCCCGATTCCAGGATTTTCGCATTTTGGCAAGGGGGACCTTCAGAAAAATTTGGCGGCACCGGAAAAAATTTTCGTTTCTTAGATTTTGATGCAGATCGACGGAGGGCACTTCCACGATTCATAATCTTGTCTTGGCTAAAGAATCGGCTGGATATTGGCCGAATTATGGCCTTTGCAAGGACCCCTAATCCCCACATTTAGGACTTTCACATTTTTGCCAGGGGGTCCTTCAGAAAAATTTGGCAGCACCGGAAAAAATTTTCGTTTCTTAGATTTTGATGCAGATCGACGGAGGACACTTCCACGATTCATAATCTTGTCTTGGCTAAAGAATCGGCTGGATATTGGCCGAAATATGGCCTTCGCAAGGACCCCTAACCCCCGATTCCAGGATTTTCACAATTTTGCAAGGGGGTCCTTCAGAAAAATTTTGGGAGCACTGGAAAAAATTTTCGTTATTTAGATTTTGATGCAGATCGACGGAGGACACTTCCACGATTCATAATCTTGTCTTGGCTAAAGAATCGGCTGGATATTGGCCGAAATATGGCCTTTGCAAGGACCCCTAATCCCCACATTTAGGACTTTCACATTTTTGGCAAGGGGGTCCTTCACAAAAATTTGGGAGCTCCGGAAAAAATTTTCGTTTCTTAGATTTTGATGCAGATCGACGGAGGGAACTTCCACGATTCATAATCTTGTCTTGGCTAAAGAGTCGGCTGGATATTGGCCGAATTATGGCCTTCGCAAGGACCCCTAACCCCCGTTTCCAGGATTTTCGCATTTTGGCAAGGGGGTCCTTCAGAAAAATTTGGGAGCATTGGAAAAATTTTCGTTTCTTAGACTTTGATGCAGATCGACGGAGGACACTTCCACGATTCATAATCTTGTCTTGGCTAAAGAATCGGCTGGATATTGGCCGAATTATGGCCTTCGCAAGGACCCCTAACCCCCGTTTCCAGGATTTTCGCATTTTAACAAGGGGGTCCTTTACAAAAATTTGGGAGCACCGGAAAAAATTTTCGTTTCTTAGATTTTGATGCAGATCGACGGAGGACACTTCCACGATTCATAATCTTGTCTTGGCTAAAGAATCGGCTGGATATTGGCCGAAATATGGCCTTCGCAAGGACCCCTAACCCCCGATTCCAGGATTTTCACAATTTTGCAAGGGGGTCCTTCAGAAAAATTTTGGGAGCACTGGAAAAAATTTTCGTTATTTAGATTTTGATGCAGATCGACGGAGGACACTTCCACGATTCATAATCTTGTCTTGGCTAAAGAATCGGCTGGATATTGGCCGAAATATGGCCTTCGCAAGGATCCTTCTACTCATTTCCAGGGTTCCCCTCCAAAAAAACGCTTTAAACTATTTCAAGTCGTCGCATGTGGCTTCAGCCGGGCGTAGTTTTTCCTACCGACCTTTTTTTTGTATAAATAATTCGCTTCTTAACTTGGAAAATCTACCACAAAAACCTCGGAGGAAAACCGACATGACAACCCACCCCCGAGGCACCCGAAGCCTATAATTACTGGAGACCTCGCGCCCCCTTCGACTATTTCGGGGTGAAACGTTTTTATTATTATTGAAAATTTGCATCCCATTTATCTTTTATTTCCCAGTCCATGGCAACCCTCCTGATCCTCCCCCTGGAGGCTTGACGTTAGGAAACGACTTGAATGGGATCATTTGCATGGATGTGGGCGGTGCCATCGGACTCTCCAAATTATAGCAATTGAAGTGGACATTTAACAAATATTTGTGGCGGAAAGATAGTTTGAAACTATTCATTACAGATTTATGAATCGTCCGTCCGCTGTCCGAAAACTACGGAAAGTTTGGGGGAAGTGGTTGGCCAAAAGTTAGCCACCTAGCATAATTTATTTACGCTTCCAAGTTTACACTCTGGCAACTATTTTTCAGCCTGGAAGTGTGTGAGATGTGGGCAAAAAAGGGGGGGAAGGCCTCCAGGCCGCCGGTCCACCGGTTCACCAGTCCGGAGAAATCAAGTTGAATTGTTTGTGCGGGTTAAAGTTTGATTGATGTGCCGTGTCCCGCGTGCAGACAACATAAAAATTAGCTGAGAGACCCGCTCTCGAAAGTTAAATGCGGTCTGGAGTGAGTTTGGGCTAGGATGTATTCTTTTGGATGTATATGTATATGTTTGGGATGATTGACGGCTGGACAAGCGAACAGGGAGCGCTTTCAAATAGGATACAAATGGGAGAAAGGCCACATATTCAGGCCGAAAGGGGGAGGAGCCAGCTCTTTAACAGAAAATACAAATGCGCAAAGCCAATTTCCTAATTCGAGCAAAATGATAAAATGATAACGAGAAAAGGCAAGGGAAGCGCAAACAAATACCCCTGGATATCGACAGGATCTTAGGGCATTTCAAATCACTTCCCATGAAACGTTCTCTTGGCTCTTCCTTGTTTTATCCCACATCCAAGGGGATATCAGATTGCCACACTGGACCTCCTTGGCTCCTCCTCCCCATCCCGCTGCGACGTGACCTGACCCCCACTTGAACCCGATTGTGTGGCAGTGTGTTATCATTAACTTCAGTTGCCTGCCGCATGAGGAAGTTGCAACAGCTAGACGCTACGGTCTTGGGTATCAGGCCATCGGGTATTGTGTCCTTCGAGATTGTGTGTTTTGCATCATTGGGCAAACAAATGCAGCAACAAAAGCCAGTGGGCTCCTCGGCCGGTTGGCTCCTCGGGATGTGTGGATGCTGCATGAGTGTTGCTGCATGTTGCACAGGTCGATGGCAGGACAGGGCCCTAAACGGAGGGGACTGACACAGTTTAGGGTTCGCCCGCAGCACTTGAGTGCGTGTTGCAAATTGAGCGCATCTCTGAAAACACAGCAGCTGCCACACATTTAGATTGTGGATGGAATAGGGAGAGGTGGGGAGACTGAGGCCTCGGCCTGCAACTGCCACATGGTATCAGGTGTCCGATATGGGGAAGCCATGCAAAACGGAATTCGAGGTGGCCTGCACGCATGCGCTCCAAACCGCAAAAGCGAAGCAGGGGCCCTGGCCAAGGCAGAGCAGGCCCGGCCCGAGCTGCCACGTGGAGATTTTCCAGGCCGGCACCAACAACTCATCTCTATGAGTCGTACGCCGGCTCCCTTCTGGCTGACCCCATCCCCCTCGATGGTGGCAATTTAACGCCTGCTTTGCTTGATGGTAGGACAACCAGCCGAGTGGGTCGCCAGGCGCCCTGCCACACCTGGCATACTTGCCATGCCTTCCATAAGCGTGCACAGAGAGAATCTACATGTTCCGCTAGGATTTGCAGTGTGGAGGTTGGTGTTTTAGGAACGGATATACCTGCTTTAGTTCCGGGAGAAGCTATGCAGCTTGACTCGGTCAAATATCAAAGGCTCTGCTCCCAGAGGTGTAGTCATAATTTCGGCTCAGTGAGCTGTGGGCGGTTGGTGAGCATGGCAACGCCCCTGGACGGTCTGTGGCAAGGCGTCATTGACTCGGACTGAAACCAAACAAGGGCTCAACAACTAGAGCAGTGGCGAAAACAACGGCAACCGGTCAATGGGCTTCAAAACTCCGTTGGGCGTCATCCAAACAGGCCGGGCCAACATACAAACAGACTAGCAGCGAACGGCAAACAGAAAACGGCAAACACCAAACAACAAGGGGCAGTGAGGCGGGTCGGTTACACAGTGTCGGCTTCAGTGGGGCATGCAGCACACTCGTCGCCACCTTTGTCGTTGGCTTTGGCAGGGCGACAGGCTTGGATCAACAGGGGAGCTGACCAATTGATTGGCATCCTTAGCGGTTTCGAGATTGTTTTCCGAGTGGCGTCAACACGCCTTCAATGGCATTAGAAACGGGAGAAGTACAGTTCCTGGTCAAGGGTCGCCCTCGTCAAGGGTCCTTGGTCCCTGCGATTGTGTGTTTTACATTTCTCAACTGAAACATTCGGGCGTAAATAATGGTCTAGTTCGAAGAGCAAGAGCACAATTATATTGCCTCAAATTAATTTTAAAATGAACAATTACTGACAGCCTTCTATTAGTATATAGTGTGTTTACATGGCCTGTACATTTTCTCAGGGGCTTTGATGATTTCCCAGAAATGGAAAGCAATTATATCGAGTTTGCAGCCAAAAGCATATGCAAGTATTCCATGAATATGTTATTACACATCCTGAATAATTTACTCCCCCTCAATCGGAGGTACTTGGGCGAGGTGATGGGCAGTGGGTCCCTTCCTCTACCTCTTCCGAACTCCGAACTCCTTTGGTAATTGCTGTTGATATCATTGTTACACCATGAATCTGTGCATACAAATGGCAAATATTTATGAAAAATAATTCACTCAACTATTGCACATACTGGCCCCCCCGCCCCGTCCCTTTGCCGGCTCTTTGCTTTGGTGAAAAATATGGTCGGTCTTTGTTTGCATTCGAATCGAATTTATTATGCCACAACAAAATATTCGCAATAGAGGTGCCAGATGGGCGCTGGTTTGACCCACAAACTCCCAATTTCCCCTCGGGGTATTCCCTGTTTTTGTTTCACTATTTCCGGGTGTGTCCAGTCCAGTCTGTCCGGATGCGGGTTAGGACATTGAACATTCGGCTTAGAGGACGCTTGTGTCTTGTCTCTTGCTTGTTTTTGGCCAACCCTTCCACCGGCAGATCCTTGATTCAGTTTTGGGTTCGATTTGCGTCGGAAAATTAAATAAAAATGCAAATAAAATTGAAACAAGAATGTAAATGCTCCTTTACATGGGAATTTTTTTATGTTTTGCTTGCGAAAAATGAAATAATATGTGCATGTTTTTTGTTTATTAAAGCTGCAATTTATTGTTGCCCTCTGTTGCCATATTGTTGCAGCTCCCCTCTCCCCTGCTGCACCGGAACTGCCAAAAGAGACCAAAATGTATCCAGCGCAAAAATGGGAAATAAAGTGCTGGGAAAGTGCCGATCTCGCTCGTTTGTGGGGAATTTATGTATATAGTGCAAATATTCCAGCTTGGGCTTCAGGTTGGCGTTTGTTTTCGCCCTCTGCCATAAATCAAACATTTTCGTCTTTAAGCCTTTCGGATTTAAGCCAAAGCCATACAAATCGGCCCTCGAAACGGTCCGCGGTGCGAAGCTTTTAAGTAAATCCGGCTAATGTATATTCCGGCCATGGTTTATTGGCCAAAAATTGTGGATTTCGCCACGCGTTCGCCGCGGCAGAGTGCGAGATCTATTAGGCATAGTTATAGCTCCATTTCGTATTCAGCGATTTCAATCCGCTTAACTTACCACCTCCCCCTTTTTCCTTTTTTCCAGAGTCCAACCCGCAGCCGCAGCTGATTTCGCAGCAGCAGCAGCAGCAGCAGCCGCACCAGCAGCTCCAGGCGCCCCGGTTCACCACGCACCCCTCCTCGTCGGGGTCGATTGTGAGCGAAGGAAGCACTAAGATCCTCCAGTGTCATGCTCTGGGTAAGTGAAAGCCAAACTTAAACCCTTTTAAAGTCCCCACCTTTAATGTTTCGAAACTGGCAAGTGTCGGGCGGGCACTATCTTGGCGCAGGAGAAACATCTGTTAACCGAATCAAATGCGTGTAGTAATCCACTCCAAACCTCGCTTTACGATGTCCGACGGTAGGCGTGACAACATAATGCCCGTGAGCGGAATTATAATGCCTCTGCCGCCTCGGCGGGCTTTCGCTTTCAGCCTCTAAACACAACACTTGTCCCTCAAAACGCCTGACAGCTAAGCTAAGAGCGCGTCCTGCCGCATGTCCTGCGAGCCGGCAAGTCCGGGGAGGGGGGGAGGCCGGGGCTTAGTGTAAAATGAAACCATAAACGAAAACACTTTTCCCTCTTCGCTGCTCGTGCGCGCTTTTGAAAGATAATGAAGTAGAAAAACAATAACTTTTATGAGGTTTCCCTCAGCTGAGCCGCAGCCTTGCCGGCCCGATCCCCAGCCGACAATACCCAGTTCCCAGGCTGGCCAGTAATCCTTTGAGCGCTTTAGGGCGTGCCAGCGTCCAGTCAACGGCCTTCCAGGACTCTGGGGCCCTGGACTCCCACTCCCACTCCCACACCCACTCGCAGGTACACGTAATTCTTGGCCCTCCCATACCCGGCGTTTCCTGCTTTTGACAGTTTCGAGTATCGGTTTCATATTGTTGGCCCTCCTCCGTCCTCCGTTTCCCGAAAAAGTATGAAATGTTATGAACTTACTTTCGACCCAGCCTTCGTAGCGCGTCCTGGGTCCTGGGTCCTGGGTCCTGGGTCCTGGGTCCTGCGTCCTTCGGCTTCTGCTGTTTACTGCCTTTCTGGGTCTTCCCATCACCTCCCCCAAAGTCCGTGCTTGTGTTTTATGGCCAGCGGATTCGCAAAATTAGTCGTGAAATTTCTATGCCCGGGGGAGCGGATACCACGGGTTACGGATGTGGATGTGGAATACTGCGGGTGTATGGCCATTGTTTGTTGTGTCTTAATTGGCAAGTTACGGCCAAAGGCGGTCCCGGACGACTTTTTTGGGCCATGTGGGTCCCGGTGGGTCCTGGTGGTCCGAGCGTTTAACCATTTTGCCGTCACGTGTGTCCTTGAACAGCGATTAGGCCGGCCATTTGCGGCTTAGGGGGCTTGTATTGAACACCAATTTCACGCCGATTGAAAATTAGATCATTAAGGGGGCAGGGGTCTAATCAAAAAGACCTTCACTTGCTCCAACTGAATCATAAAACCCAACTGAGGTGCCCTTTTTGATGGAAAACGTTCCGCAAACTGCTCTTGCATATGAATGGGTTCCGGCATAACTGATTCTTAGGGATTTTTAGCCATAATCGCTGTTGGTTTTTTGGCCTTTCGTCGAGAGGCGGCCCCCACTGTGGCAAGCGATGTGATGCACATTCGGGGACGGGGCGCGGAGTGCTGCCTACCTCCATTTCGTCGGTGTTTGTGCGCATTTATGGGGATCTATGCAACGACACCCAAGAGCCGAGCACTTTGCATAAGCTGCGAGCGGGCTTCCCGAAAAAACAAAAAGGCCAAACGCTTGGTTGGGGGAGGGGGCAGAGGCCTGCAGGGTGCAGGGGTTGCAAGAGTGTGTTGCAAGAAAATAAAAACAAATGCAAATCTCTTTAGCCGCTCTTTGGCGTATGGCGTATGGCGAATGGTGTGTGTGTTGTTTTTGTTATACATGCCACAACAAGCGTTACCGTTCGCGCTTTCAGTCACTTTGGCGGTTTCAGCTGTCAACACACTCTCCCCTCTTCATGGAGATACAGATGCCCAGAATGCAGCGCAGATACAGCTGCAAGATACAGAGCCTGCCTGCCCCTTTTTCACGCTTTAAGATACTTTATGTCATCGGGCCCCCGCCTCTTCACCAGCAAGTTTTTCCCGGTCGGTCGCGATTTTTTGCCTAGTTTTCCGCGGCCATGAAGGGGCGTCAGCGGCTCTCAGCTCAAGTAAAACGAGTTTCTGGTCCCTTCCAGCCCCCCATCTCGGCCCCACATCACGTCGCTTCCGTCCCCGCCACTCCCACCCCACCCGTTTTTTGTTTGGCTCTGCCTACGTTTGTTCACGTGTTGTGCCGCGACAATCGCGAAAACAACACAGGAATAGCTGAGCGAGTGGCCCCAATCGTTTGGAACTAGGATATACCCTGTAGAAGAGTCCCGGAAAGCGGTTCCTGTTCGAGGGCCAGCGGGTCGTATGAGTAATTTCCGAAAAACCTATTGCAGGAGGAAGCAATACGCCCCGTCTGGAGGCAGTGCTGGGCACATTGGCAGCATAAAAGCTAAGCAAAACGTCTGTAGAATTGTTTCTGGCCAACAAAATGAAATGCGATGAGCCCGCATTAGGGGAGAGAGTGGCGGGAACAGAGTGAGACGGGTAAAAGCTTGCTTCTCAAATGTAGCGCATTCACTTGCAACAAAGACCGTTTTTATGGCAACAACAAAAGCCGCCAAAGCCTTTCGGTGCTCGGTGGCAATGGTGCAAGTCCGACATGTGTCGAACAAGGGACGGGGCCTGGAAGAAAGCTGTGCCAGAAGAAAGAGGCTGGAGACACACACCACACACACGAAGAGTGCGTGGTCGGAGCCTTTCTTCTGCTGCTCTCCTACTTCTCTTCCCCTACCCACTTGCAACTTCCCAGTTGCTTTCTTCATCTGAATGGCAGAATGGCAACGGAAAAAGCTGAAAAATTGTAAGAAACAAAAAGAAGGTAAGCTGAAAAATTGCAAACTATTGTTTTTGTTGCTGCCAGCTTTTTGTCGCAATTTCTTTCGCATTCCCATTCTCCCACCGCTGTAAATCCTGTTGTTTATTCTCCAACCCGAGGGAGCCAGAGTCCGGGAGTCGAAGAATGGAGAATGGAGAATTAAGAATGAAGGAGAAGGATAAGGATAAGCGCACGATATGCCTATACGAGGCGGATGCTGGTGCAACCCGCCCGTGTCGCATTTAGCTGGGAGTGGCTGGAAGGCTTTGCTTAATGTATTGTGCGAAAGGCATGGCAACTGGCGACTGCAGAACAAAGTATTCCTGAAATGGAAACCGAGAGGAATTCTAGCAGAAACAAACCAAAAAGGTGATTGAGGCAACAAGGATATTGTGTTTGCTTAAAGATGAACTCGGCAGCAGGATAGAAGGACGCGCGCGGGCCAGGAATACATGCAGTTAATGAAGAAATTGAAAAATACCTTGAAGTAATGGGAAAATAAAGGCATTCCTTGCAAATCTCCCATCCTGGCTGCAAAGGAAGCATTCGAGGCACTTTAACAAGATCAGAGTAGAGTTGAGGGCTTAACCAAATCCAGGACCTGTGCTCCACTATATAATTTTAATAAAAAATAAACAAAATAAGCTGCCTGCCAGCACTTTCTGGGGGCACTGCCAGGGCAATGTTTGTGAAATTCTCTTCCCAACCAATTTGTCCCAAAGTTGTTGGCCATTGTATTGTTCTTGTTGCGGTGCAAGTTGCAAGCTAAGGCCGGGGCTGGGGATGGGGCCGGGGCAGCGGCAGGATATGGGCAGACACACTAACAAAATGTGTAAACAAAGGCGAGTGCATAAAAGTGAAATGTGCAGTTAAAAAGTGCAGCAGCAACACGAGGCGGTACAAAGCGAGAAAAACCTTTTAGGCACTTTTGAAGTTTTCTTCGCTCCAAGTGCCACAGAAACACCAAACACATGTCACCTGCGAGGCTGTTGGTGTTGTTTCTAGCTGCTGGTCAGGTCCGGGGCGTCAGCGTATTGTCCTGCGCATAATTTAGCAAACAAACTCTTAAATTCTTTTCTCAAAACGATTCAAGATACCTCGCTAGAGAATCCCCAAACAAACTGACTGACTGACAAAGGATACGCCGCCTTGCTGGGGGGGGGGGTCCAAACCCTTACCAGGAGGGGACAGGACTTTTTCGGCAATCTGATATCGGAGCAGGAGCCCAAGTTGACGGATTGGCCAACTGGAGAGGCGAGTGCGCTTGACAAATATTGATAGCTGGAAGTTATGGATGCCCCGAATGACCTGGAAAACAGAAACGGAAAATAGTCTGGTCGTCTTTCTCTTCGTGTGCTTTGCTTCCTGTTACAGGACCTTTCTCTGTACAAAATGTTACCCATGGACCCTCTTTGTGAGGTGTGGAATTTCACATATGGCGGCGGATTCTCGATCGGAATGCAGCAATCGAACCCTATTTTCGTTCCCCATCTTCCAGAAGCCGGTAGCCGTTGCTATTACCGTTTCGTTTTCCGTATCCTTTCGGTATCCTCGGATCGGCGCTGTCCTTAAATGAAATTGATTCCGCGGAGCGCCTGCCCGCCTGGTTGGCTGGCAATCAGTCAATCGATGGACTTGCTCTGGCCACAAATCAAACAATTTCCGCCATGCGTGCCAGGACACACGCAGCCGAAGGGATAAGGGGAGGGGCCACACACAAACACAGACAAACAAGAAAGCGGAAAACCCTTTACATTGCACACAAATGCAATTTGTTGCGTTGCGCCGCCTGTTTATTGAATTTATTTATATGCAGTTGGGCCAGCTTAGACACGAGCTGATTGACTGATTGACTAAATGATTGACTTACTGATGGCTTGGCTGGCTTCCTGGCATCCTGGCGACCTGGCATCCTGGCATCCTGGGACCCTGGTTGGGCTGCGGTGGGCCGCAAAGTGAAATAACCTGAAAAATATTAATAAAAAAACTCGTCTGGCAAACATGTTGCCTACTTTGATGGGCCGGAAAAGGGAAAAGGCTCCCTCCCCGTTCCGCATCCTGAAGTAATCGGTAATTTGAAGTTATCAGCTCGGAAAAGGATGTGCTGGGGAAAGAATGTAGTTGTTTCATTTGAATTCTGATCAAAGCAAAGGCCTCTCAATGATGTTTGTTTCGTTGTCAATTCCACTCGAGCTTCTGTGGTGGCTTAACCCTGCATGTCCCAGTCGCTTTTTGTTCTTCGCCTGAGTCTTTACCAACTGATTGACTTCGGCCTGGCTGCTTCCCAAGAGAATGTAAATTCCTGCTTCAGTTGGGTCGTTTTTATAATTCTTTCCACTTGCTCGCAGTCTTCTTTCACTTTTCTTGCCGGTTGTCGGGTGGGTTTTCTGGTTCTGCGAAGGTTACCCTAAGGTGGCGGCGAGCTTGTAGGGCTTCAGCTTAAAGGACTTTTGTCAGTTTGGTTATCATAATTAAACGCCATGATATGAAAGGGAGCATGTGGCAGGCACTGGGAGAAATCGGATGAAGTGTCCCCCCTGGTAAGGGTCCGTCTGGTTCTTCTCCTCTCTGGCTATTGGAGCTTCGCTTCGATTTAGCGCTGACACATTTCGCTCGAGAGTGTGTTTGTTTCTTCGCCTACTTTCCCCCGGGCACCTCCGCCACCCCTGGCTTAAAGTCCTGGCCGTCAGCTCCTGTTGACTAACGGCACTCTGATGTGTGAGTTTGCATTCGTTTCCGTGTCTGTGTTTGTGAGAGTCCTTGTGCGTCCGTCCATGTGTGTGTATTTGCCTTACAATTCCCCAAATTGTAATTTTATAGCAGCGTCATTGCCCAAAATGTCCAAATAGACTTTTGCCTTTCGGTTCGTTTCGAGCAACTTTTTTCTTGTTTTTCTTCCCCTTTTTTGTTGCCCCTCCTGCTCCTGCTCCGTCTCCTTTTCCGTCTGCTCGTCCTTGTCCTGTCCACTTTGTGGGGCTTTCTTATCCTTGGATTCCGATTTTTTTGGCCGAAATGTTGCTTGAGAAACTTTTCGGCTGCTGCCTGCCGGGCGTCTTTGTCTCTCTTCCCCCTTTCTACAGCCCATGTCCTGGCTATTCTCAAGATGATTCCATTTGATTCCTATTCTCGGCTGGTAGTTTCCAGTTTCGCCCCTAACTTGGCGCAATTCGATTTTGCCCGTAAACTGGATGAAGGGAATTGCATTGCCATTGGCCAAGTTCGCTCCAAATGCTACCCTCTAATCGGGATATTAAAGTTTCGGAAACGCGGGGATAAAATCATAAGAATCTTAAAGCGAAAGTTACAGGGTATATGGCTGCCCCAAAAGTCCAGTTTCCGGGCCAGGTTCTTCTGGCCGGAGCGTTGATGGGCGCTTTTGGGCGTCTTGATGACCGGATTTGCGGCCTCCGGCCATCCGTCTGCTCCCGTTCGGTGGCCTCCGCATTCCAAACAGCCGCCTTATATATGTACATCCTGCAGTCTGCACTCAATCCTGTTGCATTCTGACCAGTTAGGCGGAGCGCATATTTTATTCAGGCTTTCATTTAGATCGGCCTGCCGCCCCGGCCTGCAGCCCCGCCGCCTCGGTCGGTCACATGTAATTTTTGTTTAGCCATTCCAATTGCAATTCCGTTTTGCAAAGGGAGTTGCCCCGAATGGGCCTGGGCCAGGGGCGCGGAGCAGGTGGGCGGGCAATATAAATCAACTTTAATTTCAATGCATGGCTACAGCAATGAAATCAGAATGAGCTTTTCATTCGCTCCAGTACTGTGAACAGTGGACACAGGACAGTGAACATCCTTTGCGGGTCTCATTTTCCCTCGATAGTCGGGGCAAGTTCAAACAAATGGAGCCAACTGCGGCCAGGAGGGCGTCCTTTGTCCTGGCATCCATCTATCGGTCCCTTTATGGCTCCATGGAACTCGGCAAGAATACGATTTAATCAAAATGTGTTCTGCGGTCGGTGGCAGGGGCGTCCTTCTGGGGGACTTGAGCTTCTTGGGGAATTATTTAGCTTGTGTGGAGAGGGTAGGATCATTAAAAACGAATTATGTTTAAATAACCAAACCCCTTCCCCCCCCAGTCACTGTCCATGTCCTCTTTCGCTTGCATATCCTTTGTCAGTGCAAATCAAATAAAGCTCCGGTTTAACGATATTCCCACACAGAGCAGTGCTCTCGCATACTTACAGTGGTATTAACGCATTTCTCTGTCTTATGCAATGACTCATGTCCTGTTTCTCCTTTGTTCCCGCAGGATACCCGCAGCCCATGTACCGGTGGCTTAAGGACGGCATGCCAGTGGGCGACTTCTCGTCCAGCCAGTTCTATCGCTTCCACAGCACGCGGCGCGAGGATGCGGGCAGTTACCAGTGCATCGCCAGGAACGATGCTGGATCCATATTGAGCGAGAGGAGCGACGTCGTCGTGGCCTGTAAGTACACATGCTCCTTGAAGGGGTTACCATTATTTACTCCGCGCGAGAAATTCTATACGTCTCGAACCGAATCGAGGAGCTCGGGTTTCCAGCCAATCAAAGGAAGAATAATTAAGACGCTGATTAGTAAATATAGCTTCTAAAATGTTTCATTTAACTTTCGGTTAGGGCATAATAATATTAATTCGGCTGCTCAATGCATGATATGGGTTAATCAACTTGAAGCAGGGTGAGCCCTTGAGGGATGCTGTCCTCGGTACAAGGAGTACTAATCAAACGGCTGTCACAGCAGTCGCTGTTGCCGTTGCCATCGCCCTCGAAGTGTTTTCCAGGGAAGTCCCACACACACAACATACACACTCTCGATCTGGAGGGGATAAATGTTTAGCAGCTAATTTTTCTTTAATACGAACTTAATTACAACATGAACGAGACCGGGACCGAACGAAGCAGAGCCAGGCTGGTTACGAGGAGGTCACAGCCCAGGCGACGGGGCCACTGGGTAGGTGTGGATGTAACGAACAATTAGACAAGTCAGTGTGAGTGTGAGTGACACTTGAGCTTTCGTGTGCCTGTGCGAGAGCTTATTACCCCACTTCTTGAACCTAATAAATCCCCCTCGATCTCCTCCTCCTCCATCTGCGACTACGACTACTCCCCCAACCAAATTCATGGTGACCTTCTTTTCCCGGGGAGGCATAAGCTACGGGCGTGGCCTGCTGACAGACTGACTCAATGACTCGTTGACTTGGAGCAGCTGGTAGTTGTAGTAGCGTCTTACAGCACTTAATTAATTGTAGGGCCGAACGCTGAGAGCGCCGCTTAACCTGAACTAATAACCTTTAAAGCTCAGCCGCCTGCTTCCAGGGGGGGCGATGAACGAGGCTAAATTGACTTGCCCGCAGGCCGCATTGCCTTCAATTCAATTAGCGAATGACACCACACGAAGGCAGTCGGAGTTTGATGGCTGGCTTCGCAGGAAGGCGAGGGTGGAGAGCACTTCCTTGTGCCTCCAATTCCAATTGTGTTACCCAACATAATGAAAAATGTGGGTCAAGTCGGGGAGATAATGTCCAGAGACTTTGGCACAGGAACCTTAAATCGGCTTTGACCTTTTAATAACCCTCCCGTTTACCCACAGACATGGGCGTCTTCGAGAACACCACGGAAGGGCGGCTGACTGTGATCAGCGGCCACCCGGCCATCTTCGACATGCCGGCGATAGACTCGGTGCCGACGCCCTCGGTCATGTGGCAGTCGGAGGACGGACCTTTGAACTACGACATCAAGTACGCCTTCACCCACGCCAACCAGCTGATCATCCTGAGCGCCGACGAGGGCGACCGGCGCGGCTACCGTGCCAGGGCCACCAACACTCAGCTGGGCAAGGAAGAGAGCAGCGCCTTCGTCCACCTCAACGTGAGCGGAGATCCGTTCGTGGAGGTGGCCCCCGAGATCATCATTCGGCCGCAGGACGTCAAGGTCAAGCTAGGCACCGGCGTCGTGGAGCTGCAATGCATCGCCAATGCCCGGCCCCTGCACGAGCTGGAGACGCTCTGGCTGAAGGACGGCTTGGCCGTGGAGACCGCCGGTGTGCGGCACACCCTGAACGACCCCTGGAACCGGACCCTGGCCCTGCTGCAGGCCAACAGCTCCCACTCGGGCGAGTACACCTGCCACGTGCGACTGCGCAGCGGCGGCTACCCGGCCGTGAGTGCCTCGGCCCGCCTACAAATCCTCGAGCCGCCCGTCTTCTTCACCCCGATGCGGGCGGAGACCTTTGGGGAGTTTGGAGGGCAGGTGAAGCTGTCGTGCGACGTGGTGGGCGAGCCCACGCCCCAGGTCAAGTGGTTCCGGAACGCGGAGTCGGTGGATGCGCACATCGAGAGCGGAAGGTGAGTCGCATGCCCTCAGTATCCCATTGAGAGTATTCATTCAACGCGTTCCCAATCCTTTCAGATACGCGCTCAGCACGGATAATACCCTGGTAATTAAGAAACTAATCCTGGATGACGCCGCCATGTTCCAGTGCCTGGCCAGCAACGAGGCGGGCGAGAACTCAGCCAGCACCTGGCTGCGTGTGAAAAGTAAGTGAAAGCTTTCCGTTTCTACTAACCTACGGCAATGTCTGCGTGGCACTGGACCCGGAGGGGTGGCTAGTGAGCAGCCAGGACTACGAAGGACTTGCCCAACTAATAAATGATACCACGCGAGACGTATACTTTGCTATTTATGCATCAGTTAGCTTTTGATGTTGTAAAATCTTAACCAACCAGAGAAGAAGCATCCAATACAGATGAAAAGCCACTCCTCCTCCAGTGTCACCCGGACGCAAAAGCAAACTAAAGCCTGATGCCTGAATCATAACCATAAACTATTATAAACTTCCTTTAAAATGGCTTTCGCTCTTTGAAAAACCATGCCCCCTAACCAAACCATTTTGCATTTTAATTCCTTTAACCCATTGTTAACAAAAAACGAAACGAATCCATAGCAGACGCGGCCAAGAATCGCGTCAAACGCCTGGCCCAGCCCCGAATCCTGAGGGTAAGAGCTTCGCATGCTGGCTTGGGATCGGGATCGGGATCGGAGAAGGGGTCGGGCTCAGGATCGGGATCGGGAACGGGAACGGGATCGGGATCAGGTTCCCCTGGTAAACGCAAGGAGTTCCGCTTTGGTATGGGCATCTATACAACATTAACTCACAAATCACAAGCACCACACGCTCTAGATTTAAGCTTAGAGACAACAATAGTAGCACTCCTGCACCATCCTTGCACCATCCTTGCACCATCCTTGCACCACCCCAAAACATGTCCCGTAGCTGGTAGCCTGCCTATTTGATTGTTTTTTGATTCAATTTATTGTTTTATTGGCCTGCTTTGCCTGTCTTTGTTTTGCTTCTTGGCGCCTCGGGCACCGGCCACTCTAGTCTAAGCTGTAACATTATCTCCAAGTATTCCTTTGAGTCCTAGCTCCGAGCTCTACCTCCTTTTTTCGTTTCAGCCAGTCCGTTCCTAATTTGTTTTTCACCCTGCGGCTGATGAAGCTCCATAGCATTGCAGAATAGGTTAGTTCATGGAACGCCAGGGGCTCCGGTGCGCTGGCCAGAAGCTGGAATTTCATTTGCCAGCTCCTGGCCCCGCCCCACCACCACCGTCCCTATCGAATTTGTCAAAAGCAAAGGAATTTTTCATTCAAGTTGATTAGTCAGGCATTCCGCCCTTCATCATCTTTCGGGTCGCAGACTCGGAAGCGAAAACATAAATTCGTATTCCACAAAGCTCGAGATTAGAAAGCATTTCTCCGCCATCGATTCCCCTCGGAAGCCGAGCTATCATAGTCACTTTCGAGTGCTAACGAACTAGCCGGCCTGTTGCCAACTTGCCCCCAGGTTGCACCCACAAGTGCCGTTAAGTTACTTCGGATATGACTTTCTGTGGGGCAATTTTGCATTTTAATGAATTTCATAATGCGAAAATTAAGACTGACACACAAGTCACACTCGGAGACAAGAAAGAGTCGTGCTGTCGTGCTGTCATGCTGACACGACAATGTCCTTTCTTCCTTCCTGCCACTTTACTTTCATTTGCCCTTTTTTGAGAACGAGCTTCGACTTGAATAATTCCCCATTTATGAGGGAAAGTTGAAGGCGAAGACCGGGACTCCTGGCCCAAAAAAACAAGTCACTTAGCTGACGTTTTAAATATTTGACAGAGGCAGTTGTGCCCTTTGAAGAGCAAGGACATGCCGGAGGAGTGTCAGACATATTGTTTTGCGAGAGTCTCGAATAAGTTTTGTGTCTGTGTCGTTTTTGATGGGACATTAAGCAAAGTTCGTCCTTGCTGGCCACCGCACTTGAATTTTTATGACCATCACGAGCTCCGAACTCTATTTGAGCCGAGATTTTCATGTAAATTTCAAATTTCTATGCATATTTTGCTGGCTTATACCTCTGTTGCAACGCCAACGCCACCTATTTTGATCCCTGTCCTAGTATTGGTCGTGGTCCTGGTCGTGGTCCTAGTCTTGGGCCTGGCCTCGTCCGATGCAACATTGTATTCTTCGAGTTGAACAAGTTAAGGGATTTTGCCGTCGGCGGTTTATTGAAAAACTTTTCAGCCTCATAGTTAACTGGGCCCGGAGTAAGTTGCTGATTACGTTCCTCCATTCTCCCATCCTGCCAGGACCTTTCAGCTAAGAATGGTAACCAATCGTTGCGGCTCATTTAATTTTATTTGCCTAAGCTAATTCGAGTCAATTTGTTTGCCTGCGCCAGCGCATTTTACGATTCCAGTCGGGCCATCCGTTAGACTCCCAATCCTAGAGGCTAGAGGCTAGAGCCTCTCCTGTTCGGATAACTTTTATTGCCGGCACAAGTTTCTCACCGCCTGCATTGGGTGTGGACTGCGGTGTGGGAGCAAGTCCAGCTCCTACGGCCCGGCCAGTAATCAGGGGAAGGAGCTGCCCTAATCGGCTTTGTTTCCATGTACGGGTCCCTGTCGGAATGGCAGCAGACTTTTCCCGGACCTTCTCCTGCCCGGCTCGGGCAGGCTTCGTAATTGGCGGAGGCAGAGATAATCCAGATCAGAATCTGAATCGGATTACAAACACCTTTGCTCCTTGAGTTGAACTCTGATTGGGGTCCTGGAGCTGCCAGTGCGTCCTTTATTTCTAAATACTCACTTTTTGCCAGTCTTTAATTTCCTGGTTGGGAATGGAAATGAGAGTGGGCAGGACGACGAGTGGGCAGGACGACACCTCAATCTGTCTCCGCGGCGCCCGTCTCCGCCCGTCTCCGCCCTTCGCCATCCTTCTCGAGGCGGGCACTTGGGAATCGCTTGATTTCATTTTGCAATTTCTTTCGTGTATTGTTTGTGCCCTCGTTTATCTCCTGGTGTCCCTCCTCCGGCCACGCTGCACGCGGTGCTTTGCGGCAACAAGTGTTTGGCATTTGTATTGCTGATTCCAGGCCCAGCGAGCGTGCTCCCCGTGCCTCCGACCACCAAACGTCTAGCTGCAAGCTACCATCTCCCGGTCGCTATTTTCCGCTTGGAAGGCCACTTGAAGGATAATCCTTGCGCCGGAGCACTTTTCACTTAGATAGGCGAAGAAGATGAGTTGGGAAAATTATTTTCCAGTTCTTCGCGTTCAGCCACGTGAAAGGACGGCGGCGTCTGGGCCTGAGATTGGGGGGAGAATCGGATGGAAAAACCTGCCACCTTAGCTGCATTTTAATTGCTCCTCATACCGGCCCGCCCAATGTTTGTCAAAGTTTTGCAACGTTCCTTCGTCCTTCGTTGGCCTTTTCTGGAGCCACCCCGCGCCTTTGCACTTCATTTTTGTTAAGTTGGCGTGAATCCCCAGAACTACTCTGCTCCTTTCAAAGGAGCGCCGCCCAGGAGTCGGAGCCGGAGTTTTCCATATTGCTTTGGCTTTGGCGTTGCCTTTTCTTCGTCCTGTTTCAGTTCAGTTTCAGTTTCAGTTCTTGTGCTGATGTTGATGTTGATGTTGATGTTGCTGTTGATTTTGTTGGTGTGCATTTTCCGGCTGCCTGAGCATTAGCGCTCCTCCAACTCCTCCAACTCGAGTAACATAATTTCGTAATTTCCCGAAACGCAAAAGTGATTTTAATCGCCGCTTCCTGCCATTGCCGCCCGCCTCTCCGCCTTTGAGCCGCCTCCACCACCTCCTCCTCCTCCTCGGTGTTCCCAGAGTAATTGGGTGACTTTTGGGAGGCGTGGGCGTGGGCGCTTCACTTTCCCTGCTTGACGGCTCAATGCGATTTTCACTGCGCGAATTTGCGGGCATTCCTTTGTTTGCTTATCCGAAACTATTGGCCAGCCAACAGGTGGCGTTCACGCGAGGTCAGAGGTCACCTTTAACCCGATAACTCGCCGCCTTTCGCCCTTTGCCCTTCGTCCTCGGCCCTAGGCCCTCCCCCCATTCGGTCCGGTGATTGATTGCAATGGGCGCCCTTGGGAGCCGCAGTTTCGAGTTGATTGGTTCGGGACATGCCAGGCCACTCGGAATTGAAACCCCCCCCCAGCTGGCCAAAAATGGCCAAATTTTGGAAAGGCATTTATATTTAATACACGGGAGCCACAGCGATAAATTAGTCCGCGCAGGACACTAAATAAGGCAAAATCAAAGGGCAGAAACTCTTTCAAAGTATCAAACGCATGAATTTTAAAAGGAACCAGGAAGCCTTTCATCAAAATACACAACAAGTGCCGCCGAGTCATACAAATCTAATTCCTGGCAACCTAAATAATTAATTGGCAGCAAAGGGCGATGTTCGATTAGTGTGTTTGCGGCCAAGACGGCCAAGAGGCCTGGGCTCCTGAGTCCTGAGTCGCGGAACTTAAACTCTGAACAGAGGCCCGCTCCTTGGCTCTTTATGCTTATTAAAATAAGTAAGTGGAGCAAGGGCCCAGCTGGAGGGGGAAGAGTGAAACGAAAAACCGTTTAAGCGGTGCGAAATGGGTCGTAGAGGGGGCGGGCCGGCCGCGGCCCATTGAATTAAGAGTCGGGCTCAAAGGCACGAAGGCAAAAACAATTCGCATGCAAATCCTGGTGGGTGTTAGGTGGGGGATAGGTGGTTAGGAGGTTACGTGGAGCTGCCCCCTCCTTCAATGGCCAAGTAATGGCAATTATTGCCATCGCACGCCATCGCCATCGCCATCGCCCCTGCTCCTGCCCCTGCTCCTGCCCCCCTGGCGACTGTTCCCTTTCGAGTCTGAGCCACTTGTCCGGCTGAGTGAGCGTTTTATTATGACTTTAAGTTGATGGCTGGCCTCTTTAGTGGGTCAACTTGAAATTAATTACGGCCGAGCGTTGACGAGGGCTCAAGGAGAGCTGCAGCTCTACCGATAAAGTACGAGAAATGTCACCAAAGTGCCCATAAACAAATGTTATTCATATACTTATGAAATTCGGCCAAGTTTCGAGGTATTTGGAACCAAAGTAAAGTCACCAGGGCGAATGCTCGATGCAGTGCCTAGAACATTACGTATACGGCCTGGTTAAAAATTGCACATAAATCAGTTCGATCTGCAAACTTTTCGCATAGAGGTGCAAGTTTTTGCCGCCGCTCCCACCATGTCTTGGCCCTGTCTGGCGGGGGTCGTGGCACAAATTGTGTTTTCCTTTCTTCCGAGGGTCTGTCCTGTCCTGTCCGGGCTCCTTCGTGTCTTTAATATGCGCCTTGCGTGAGCCATAAAAAGGGGGCCAAAGGACCCCTCGGCGCCGGGCCGCTGACCACAGGGGCCAGCTTAAGCACACTTAACACGTTGGACCGACGAAGGAGTTATCCGGGAATATAGTATGCGCCTCTTACATTTTTCATACCCCATTTTCTTAACGTTTTATTCGTTTTTTAGCCTGCGCAGCTTAATTGTCCTTTAAGTGCATATCGCAGGCCAGCTGCCCTTTGTGAGTCGGGCTGAGCCCGGCTTAAAGTCGCAAGTGGCTGGTCGTTTTACCTTTTGGTGAAGCAGCGCTGCGATGTCCTTGTCATTTCCACAACAATTGCGGCTGAAACTGCAGCGTCGGCAGCCAGACTCTGGCTCAGACTCCCCCGCAGACACACACTACTCGGCACTTAATGTCTTAAGGTGGCGGGGTGGTTGCAGCCGTGCGGGGCTTTTATTGTAATTTTATGCACTTATTTACATAAGCGTAGTTAACGGGAATGCTTCATCATGCGAAATTATTACGAATATTATTACATTTGCGCGGCAAATGTCTCCCTTCCTCCCGGCTGCCTCCGGTTGCCTCCAGTTGCCTCCGGTTTGGTCCTTGAACCGCGTGGCATTTGGCCATAACAATGAAAACAGGAGCCAGGCAGGTGCCTCGTGCGATACCCTGGCAGCCAATGCCATCGCGCCACTCAAAATCCAATAAATAATTTACATTAACCAGGAACAGCAAGTGCCAGTGGCAGTGCCAGTGCTGGCTCTGAGGAATCTGACTCTATAACAAGTATACGCGGCGCACAGCAGCAGCAGGAAGAGTATGGGGCAATGATTCAACATGTGGCACAATGAGTATGTGGCACAATGAGGCAGCATGATTAATTGGCCAGCCTTCAATTTGGCGTAATCATAATTGCAAAAGTCAGCACCCAATGAAAGGTGGATTGAGTCAATGGAGCAGTTAATCAAGCAAAAAGGAATCGATTACAATCAATTGCCAGTTGAAAGGATCGGGGACGGGATCGGGATGGACAATCATGCCAGTTAATGGTGTAAAAAGGTGTGAAATGCACATAAAAAGCTCTGTGGCAGCGCTCCACAAAAAACAAAGAGTGTCATTAGGTCACTTGGAGGATTACATGGAGGATTACAATTGAAATCCCTGGCTACTTTTTAGAGTTCTATGCCCGACGCTGGGCTTCCCACAATTCCCACAAACAATAGTATTTTCTTTTAATAGCTTTCAGCGAAGATTGTGGATAATTTTTGTTCACTTGTTCACTGTTGCTTAGTTTTCCGTCTAACAAAGCCGCTTACCCCTGCACGAAACAATTATCCAAATGAATTTAATGTTAACACTTTTTACTCACTGCCCTAATCGAAATGTGAATTGGGTTTTAAACCAAAACTAATCCGAAACCGAATTCATTGGAATCCCCGCAGCCTCGGCTCCCGTTCTGGAGCTGCCGCCGCAGAACGTGACCGCCCTGGACGGCAAGGACGCCACCATATCGTGTCGGGCCGTGGGATCGCCCAACCCGAACATAACCTGGATATACAATGGTGAGTTTTGCGCGACGATTGTCCTTCTGCCTGATGTTAGAGCATGGTTGCTCGACTAATTAGTACCTTGCTAATCCCCTTGCTAATCTGTACCTCTGTCTATTCTTTGTTTGCTCGTTTTAACGCTAACCTCGAAATGCTTGACTCTGCGCCTGCCAATAACCCGACCATGCACCATGCCACCCGCTCCTGCTCCTGCTCCTGCTACTGCTACTGCTCGTGCCACACGTAGAAACCCAACTGGTGGAGATATCCAGCCGGGTGCAGATACTCGAATCCGGCGACCTGCTCATCTCGAACATCCGCCCCTCGGACGCAGGACTCTACATTTGTGTGCGGGCCAACGAGGCGGGCAGCGTCAAGGGCGAGGCCTATCTGAGTGTCCTGGGTGAGTATTATCCTGCTATCCTCCATCCTTTAGCTACAACGATTACTATCCCAGCCCGCAATTTAATTGCCTGCCGCTCTGCCGCCTTGTTAGCCTCGAGTGCGTCTGTCTGAGTGTTTAACATTTAACGTTTTAGATTTTAGTTTTCAGTTTACAGTTTTCGGATTTTGGTTTTCGGTTTTGGGTTACAAGGACCATTTCACCCAACTTTTGGCGAAAGCTACAACTCTGGCCTAGAGCTCTCAACGCGTTTACACTTGCATTTGCATCGCTCTGGCCAGAGGGAATTCTAGATGCGACCCACTTAACCTTGACCCCATGCATGTGGCCAGAAGTAATTAATATTATTTGGGGAGAATTCAAGTCGCCTATACTTTCGCCACTCTTCCAAGTGCCTTGCTGGCTTGAGCGTTTAACATGTGGCAGGATGATTCCTTGGAATGGAACCCTATAGATGGAGGGATAAAGAGAGCCCTCGGCGTCTCCCCCTCCGTCAATTGTCCAATGGCAGGGCTTTGATGTCGGCCAGGCTGGGCACATCCTACGACTGTAACTGAAAAGCTGTCGGCCGCCTCCACCCAGCAGCCGTGTGTGTAACCACAATGGGGTTTCAAATTGAGTTTACCCGCCAAAAATGTTATCCATTAGGCCGTTGCCTGTGCCTGTGCCTGTGCCTGTGCCTCTACCTGTTCTGTGTCCTGGCGCGACCCTAATATCGCATTAAATCAACTAAAATGCAAGGCCCAATAATAACAACGTCTGTCGCCACAGCCACGGCCCAGGACCATAAACCGCGGAGCAGGGGCGTAGTGCAGGACTATGAGAGGGGCCAATGGTGGTAAAAAAGACTTGAAAGGACATTCAACACCCTGATCAGTGTTTATTTTTGTTAAATGCACTTCCAAAGAGCCCCATCCAGGTGCGCCTCTGCGTTGGTGGGTCCTGTGTGCGGCATTTGAAGGACTCCCCTGGGCGGAGCAGCGTCAATTGCTTTTGTGATAATATACAAATCCCGCCGTACATTTGCACACACGTCTATGGCTTTGACTCTTCAGAGGGAAAACATGGAAATCCGCGGCTCAAATGGTTTTTTAAGGGCTCGCCCGCTTGCTCCGTCCATTGTGTTGTTTGTGTAATTAAAGTTGATTTGCACATGCAATATTTTTGGTCCAGAGCGATTCATGGCGCTGTGTGTGTTTTTGAATCTGAATCTGAATGTGAATGCTGATGTAAATATGAATGTGAATGCGAATGTGCTGGCCCTAAAAGGCAGCATCAATGCGCGGCTAATTGGCAAAACGCTGCCGCTCAGCGCGGAAGGGAATTCGGGCACTGGCATTCCGGCACACCCGGGACGGCGGACAATGGACATTGGACATTGGACAGTGGCTGCAGACTGCAGACTTTACTACTGCGGCCACCAAACTGATGGCAGTTTTCCATCGCCATCCCCATCCCCATCCCCATCACCTTCGTGCATAAAACACAGTGCCCAAGTCTCGGAAAGAAATAAAAAGAGTCCCTGTTCACAGCGCAACGACTTTGGTAATACCCAGTAATACCATCAAGTGTATTAGCTTGCCAGGATGAATCCAAGGTTAAGGTTATGCCCCATTACTTATACATAGAAACTTTCTGCTCAACCGTAAATCCCCCATGTTCCTGGGTATTCCGAGGTGCCAGAGTAAACAAGGTTCATTTGTGGGCCTTTCGCCGCTGCCATTCACCGGAGTGGAGTCAACAGTGCGGTGCAGTGCAGTTCATCTCGTCCGTCCGTCCGTCCGTTCGTGCTCTCCATATGGGAAGTAACTTGGCTTATGGCAGGCCAGCCAACAGCCACCAGCCAGCAGCCACCAGCCAGCAGCCAGCAGCCATCAGCCAGCCGCTGGGAACCAAGCACCAAGGGCCAGCCAGCACCACCTCCAGAATCAGAAGCAGCACATATGCAGGGCCACACCAGGGCAACCACCAGCCGACCCACCGACAATGTCTGGGCCACGGGGCGCGTTGAACTTTTGATGCATGCGGGCCAAGTGACTAAAAAGGGATAAAAAATACCGAAAGGCAGAGAAAGCAAAAGAAATTTCAAGCCAGAGCAAAGGAAAAAAGGGCAAAAACCATTAAATAAATAAAATCAAAAGAGAACGCCATACATAAAAGAACAAACGAGTTGCCAATGCCGGGGAGTGTGGGTACTTTTTGGGATCCAGTTAAGAGACCTGGTGGATACCCTATACAAACCTTGCATGAAGGAATGTAAGCTAAACATCGGTTGGTTGTAGAGTTACCTTTATATTAAGCCATTAAATCCCCATGAACTAATAGCTGAGCACTCCCAGAATCTGTAGTGGCAAGGAAACGAGCCCATTGCTCCTGAGGGCTGGGCCGCAGCGACTTGTCAATGCCACGACTTGCGGTCGCTGGATGGCGCAGGGTGGGTGGTGGCTCGTTTAATCTGCATTGCTGTGTTATTAATGTGCCTCTCTTTGCCTCTCATCTTCTCAATCGCCACCTTTCCACTTTTCACCCGCAGTGCGGACACAAATCATCCAGCCGCCGGTGGACACGACAGTGCTGCTCGGACTTACCGCCACACTACAGTGTAAGGTGTCGAGCGACCCCAGCGTCCCGTACAACATCGACTGGTACCGCGAGGGACAGGCGGCGCCCATCAGCAACTCGCAGAGGGTCGGGGTGCAGGCCGACGGCCAGCTCGAAATCCAGGCGGTGCGGGCCAGCGACGTGGGCAGCTACGCCTGCGTGGTGACCTCCCCAGGCGGCAACGAGACCCGGGCCGCCCGGCTCAGCGTCATCGAGCTGCCCTTCCCTCCCAGCAACGTGAAGGTGGAGCGCCTGCCGGAGCCGCTGCAGCGCAGCATCAACGTGTCCTGGACACCCGGCTTCGATGGCAACAGTCCAATATCCAAATTTATTATCCAGCGACGTGAGGTCTCCGAATTGGGTAAGTTTTCGCTCCTTTTTTTTTCATATCTCTCGGTACGGTCTATATATATTGGGTATTCCATATAGATATGTGCAAAAAATTGGTATTTTTGGTAGCTACCGGTAGTTTGAGGGTTGCGGTGGTTTCGGCTTTATTATATTAATGATTTACGGGCGGTTTCCAGGGAGGGAGGGCTCACAGTCGCGCCTCTTGGTTCCTTTCGAAGTAATTTGCTCACTTGCGTACAGTTTTAAGCCAAGAGGGGGGACTGGGATGGGTTGGAGTCCATAAAGCCCATTCTAGAGACTCTGGGGATTTTCCCTATAAATATATTTAAACAAATTTTGATAAACACTCCATTGCTGGAGGAGCAAGGGAATCCACACAGAAACAGACCTCACAAAGAAAACACCTTCTGATGCATTTTTTTTCCATTATTCTCTCTTTTCTTCCATTCGATTTTACTTTCCGAACGCCAAACAACCAAACTGGAACGGACCGGACCCTTAACTCTTGATTATATTGTATTTGTATTTATTGATGATAACTTTTGTACATTCGTTGGACTAATTTGCGATTGTAATGTTGTTTTGCACTTTGTTTTCATTGCATCGACCATCACACATCACCAATAAAAAACGGAACACCAACCGCCCCCACCTGTACCATACTCACTCCACTCCCCCCCTCACCACCTCTGCATTCTGTATATCTTTCACCCACTTACCACCTATTACTCAACCACTCAACCACTCCACCACCACCAACCCCGCCTGCTATTCGTCGACACATTAACATCACAGAAAAATTCGTAGGTCCAGTGCCAGACCCCCTGCTCAACTGGATCACCGAACTGAGCAACGTGTCCGCGGAGCAGCGATGGATTCTTCTTGAGAACCTCAAGGCGGCCACCGTCTACCAGTTCCGGGTCAGCGCCGTGAACCGCGTGGGCGAGGGTTCGCCCTCGGAGCCCAGCAACGTCGTCGAGCTGCCTCAAGAGGGTAAGTACACCCGGTTATATTTTGCTCCTAATCCTGTAAAGCTTCCCCTTGATTTTGCATCTGCCGAACGTATTTGTATTCGTATTGTGTTGTGAATATTAAGTTTACATTTAGACCGCCAAAAGGACTTCGTCCTTAATTCTGTAAAGAGTCTATACTGTAGCCTTTTTTCAGTTTTAAACACCTTTTTTTCTCGCAAAGATTAAGCAACTAATCCTTTAAGATAAGCCGCTGAAGGATTGGACGATCATAAGTGCAGATATAGACAGAACATTATGTTTCCACTTTGAATCGGCTGCGAAATGGCCATAATATGCGCAACGGAATGAGTAAAAAAACGAGAAAATAAAAACAAAAATAACATAAAATATTTTTGGCCAAAAATCCACTTTTTTCACGATTTCAAAAGCTAATTATTCGGCCATTTCGCAACCGATCGCAAAAAGGATTCCCATTTCGGAATGAGGACATAAATATCCTTCAATCTGCGTCCCAGGTTTTTGAGATCCAAAAAAAAAGTTGGATCTCGATTTTTGAAAAAATTGTAAGGGGTACCATCACAAAAATTTTCAAAAATCGAGATTTTATTTTTTGTTTGGCTTTTGAAAACTTTAGATGCAGATTGAAGCAGAGAAAAGTCCTGATTCCAACGAGGTATTCCACTCTGAAATCGGCTGCGAAATGACCATAATATTCTCAACGGAAGATATAAAAAATCGAGAAAATAAAAACAAAAATAACATAAAATATTTTTGGCCAAAAATCCACTTTTTTCACGATTTCAAAAGCTAATTATTCGGCCATTTCGCAACCGATCGCAAAAAGGATTCCCATTTCGGAATGAGGACATAAATATCCTTCAATCTGCGTCCCAGGTTTTTGAGATCAAAAAAAAAAGTTGGATCTCGATTTTTGAAAAAATTGTAAGGGGTACCATCACAAAAATTTTCAAAAATCGAGATTTTATTTTTTGTTTGGCTTTTGAAAACTTTAGATGCAGATTGAAGCAGAGAAATGTCCTGATTCCAACGAGGTATTCCACTCTGAAATCGGCTGCGAAATGGCCATAATATTCTCAACGGAAGATATAAAAAATCGAGAAAATAAAAACAAAAATAACATAAAATATTTTTGGCCAAAAATCCACTTTTTTCACGATTTCAAAAGCTAATTATTCGGCCATTTCGCAACCGATCGCAAAAAGGATTCCCATTTCGGAATGAGGGCTAAAATGTGCTTCGATCTGCGTCCCAGGTTTTTGAGATCCAAAAAAAGTTGGATCTCGATTTTTGAAAAATTGTAAGGGGTACCATCACAAAAATTTTCAAAAATCGAGATTTTATTTTTTGTTTGGCTTTTGAAAACTTTAGATGCAGATTGAAGCAGAGAAATGTCCTGATTCCAACGAGGTATTCCACTCTAAAATCGGCTGCGAAATGGCCATAATATTCTCAACGGAAGATATAAAAAATCGAGAAAATAAAAACAAAAATAACATAAAATATTTTTGGCCAAAAATCCACTTTTTTCACGATTTCAAAAGCTAATTATTCGGCCATTTCGCAACCGATCGCAAAAAGGATTCCCATTTCGGAATGAGGGCTAAAATGTGCTTCGATCTGCGTCCCAGGTTTTTGAGATCCAAAAAAAAAGTTGGATCTCGATTTTTGAAAAAATTGTAAGGGGTACCATCACAAAAATTTTCAAAAATCGAGATTTTATTTTTTGTTTGGCTTTTGAAAACTTTAGATGCAGATTGAAGCAGAGAAATATCCCGATTCCAACGAGGTATTCCACTCTAAAATCGGCTGCGAAATGGCCATAATATTCTCAACGGAAGATATAAAAAATCGAGAAAATAAAAACAAAAATAACATAAAATATTTTTGGCCAAAAATCCACTTTTTTCACGATTTCAAAAGCTAATTATTCGGCCATTTCGCAACCGATCCCAAAAAGGATTCCCATTTCGGAATGAGGACATAAATATCCTTCAATCTGCGTCCCAGGTTTTTGAGATCCAAAAAAAAAGTTGGATCTCGATTTTTGAAAAAATTGTAAGGGGTACCATCACAAAAATTTTCAAAAATCGAGATTTTATTTTTTGTTTGGCTTTTGAAAACTTTAGATGCAGATTGAAGCAGAGAAATATCCCGATTCCAACGAGGTATTCCACTCTAAAATCGGCTGCGAAATGGCCATAATATTCTCAACGGAAGATATAAAAAATCGAGAAAATAAAAACAAAAATAACATAAAATATTTTTGGCCAAAAATCCACTTTTTTCACGATTTCAAAAGCTAATTATTCGGCCATTTCGCAACCGATCGCAAAAAGGATTCCCATTTCGGAATAAGGTCATAAATATCCTTCAATCTGCGTCCCAGGTTTTTGTTCGGCTCAAACTGTCGAAAGAACAAATATAGTTATTATGTTTTTGTGGATATCCTTTTATTTTTATTTTATTTTTTTGAAATTCAACTAGTTATTTCAGTTGGCTTGTTTAGAAACATTAGTCTCTTTCGTTTCAATGCCTACGTTACACTGAACTCAGCCCAAAGTAATGTAATGTATAGTGTAAAAAGAAACTAATTCTGAACTCCTGTATGTATTGTACTTTCTACCGCTATCGTTGTCGTCGCGAAACGCTAAACGAATATTTTGAACACCACCGTTGGTCGCCTGCTAGAGTTTCCGCTTCACCGAGGTATAAGTTCCAACTAGCCCAGAGGCACGCCCCAATCCCAAACCCAAACCACACCACCCACACAGACACACTTTAACATTATAATATATCACATGAACCCACTATCCTTGAGCGATGAGAGAGGGAGGTACCAACTCTCGCTTGCATAAACTCCAGTAGTAGCAGAGATTTCTGACCCCCGTTCTGTTTACCAAACGCAGCTCCTTCGGGACCGCCTGTGGGATTCGTGGGCTCCGCCCGCTCCATGTCGGAGATCATCACCCAGTGGCAGCCGCCCCTGGAGGAGCACCGCAACGGCCAGATCCTGGGCTACATCTTGCGGTACCGCCTGTTCGGGTACAACAACGTTCCCTGGTCCTACCAGAACATAACCAATGAGGCGCAGCGCAACTTCCTCATCCAGGAGCTCATCACCTGGAAGGACTATATCGTGCAGATCGCGGCCTACAACAACATGGGCGTGGGCGTCTACACCGATGGCTCCAAGATCAAGACCAAGGAGGGCGTGCCCGAAGCCCCTCCCACCAAGGTGCGCGTGCAAGCCCTAAACTCCACAGCGGCCAGGGTCAGCTGGATCCCGCCCAACCCGCAGCAGATCAACGGCATCAACCAGGGATACAAGATCCAGGCCTGGCAGTGCCGAAACATCGACGGGGAATGGCGGGACTTCGAGAAGCGTATGATGACGGTGCCGCCCAGTCTGATTGACCCACTGGCTGAGCAGAACGCCATCCTCAGCGGCCTGGAGAAGTTTGCCGAGTACAACATCAGCGTTCTTTGCTTTACGGATCCGGGTGACGGAGTAGCCAGTCAGCAGGTGCCGGTGAAGACCCTGGACGACGTGCCGGACGAGATCACGGCCCTCCACTTCGACGACGTCTCGGACCGATCGGTGAAGGTGCTCTGGGCGCCACCGCGCTCCTCCAACGGTATCCTCACAGGCTACACGGTGCGCTATCAGGTGAAGGATCGTCCGGAGACGATGAAGGCGATTAATCTCACCGCCGAGGACACGGAGCTGACGGTGGAGCAGCTGCAGGCCACGACGCACTACTGGTTCGAGATCTGCGCTTGGACACGAGTGGGCAGCGGAGCGCCCAAGACGGCCACCATCCAGTCCGGGGTGGAGCCGGTACTGCCCCATGCCCCGACTAACCTGGCCCTGTCCAACATCGAGGCTTTTTCAGTGGTGCTGCAGTTCACGCCCGGATTCGACGGCAACTCCAGCATCACCAAGTGGAAGGTGGAGGGCCAGACGGCGCGCAATATGACCTGGTTTACCATCTGCGAGATCAGCGACCCCGATGCAGAGACCCTCACGGTCACGGGCCTGATGCCGTTCACCCAGTACCGCCTACGGCTGAGCGCCACCAACGTGGTAGGCAGCTCGCGGCCCTCAGAGGCCACCAAGGACTTCCAGACCATCCAGGCCAGGCCCAAGCACGCGCCCTTCAATGTCACGGTGCGCGCGATGAGCGCCCAGCAGCTGCGGGTGCGCTGGATCCCCCTCCAGCAGACGGAGTGGTACGGCAACCCGCGGGGCTACAACATATCCTACAAGCAGCTGGAGAAGATGCCGGGAGCCATTCGTGGTGTACCGCGCTCGGTGGTGATCGAGGACCACACGGCCAATTCGCACGTCCTGGAGGGCCTCGAGGAGTGGACCGTGTACGAGGTGCGGATGAACGCCTGCAACGACGTGGGCTGCTCCCGGGATAGCGGCACCGCCGTGGAACGGACGCGCGAAGCCACGCCCAGCTACGGACCATTGGATGTGCAGGCGAACGCCACCTCCTCCACCACGGTGGTGGTTCGGTGGGGCGAGGTGCCGAAGCAGCACCGCAACGGCCAGATCGACGGTTACAAGGTGTTTTATGCAGCCGCGGATCGCGCTGGCCAGCCGGTCCTTCACAAGACGATCCCCAGCAACTCCACCTTCACCACCACGCTAACGGAGCTGAAGAAGTTCGTCGTCTACCACGTCCAGGTGCTGGCGTACACGCGCCTGGGCAACGGCGCCCTCAGCGCGCCGCCCATCCGGGTGCAGACGTTCGAGGACACGCCGGGAGTTCCCTCCAATGTGAGCTTCCCCGACGTCACCCTGACGATGGCCCGTATCATATGGGACGACCCGATCGACCCCAACGGCGAAATACTGGCCTACCAGGTCACCTACACCCTCAACGGCAGCGCCAACCTCAACTACAGCCGCGAGTTTCCGCCCTCGGACCGCACCTTCCGGGCCACCCAGCTGCTGCCGGAGAAGTACTACAGCTTCAGCGTGACCGCCCAGACCCGACTGGGGTGGGGCAAGACGGCCACCGCTCTGGTCTACACCACCAACAACCGGGAGCGGCCCCAACCACCCTCGGTGCCGCAGGTGTCGCGCAGCCAGATCCAGGCCCACCAGATCACATTCAGCTGGACACCAGGCCGCGACGGCTTCGCCCCGCTTCGGTACTACACGGTGGAGATGCGAGAGAACGAAGGACGCTGGCAGCCGCTGCCGGAGCGTGTAGATCCTTTGCTGAGCTCCTACACGGCCCTCGGCCTGCGGCCGCACACGACCTACCAATTCCGCATCCAGGCCACCAATGACTTGGGACCCTCGGCCTTCAGCAGGGAGAGCGTGGTGGTGCGGACCCTTCCGGCGGCGCCAGCGGTCGGCGTGGGCGGGCTGAAGGTGGTGCCGATTACTACCACTTCTGTGAGGGTGCAGTGGAGCGCCCTGGAGACGGGCATGTGGAACGGTGATGCCGCAACCGGCGGATACAGAATCCTCTACCAGCAGCTGTCTGACTTCCCCACCGCCCTGCAGTCTACCCCGAAAACCGACGTTCACGGCATCAACGAGAATAGCGTCGTGCTCGCCGATCTGCAGCAGGACCGCAACTACGAGATTGTGGTGCTGCCCTTCAACTCGCAAGGGCCCGGTCCAGCCACTCCGCCGGCGGCAGTGTACGTGGGCGAGGCTGTGCCTACCGGCGAGCCGCGGGCCGTGGACGCCGCACCAATTTCCAGCACTGAAGTTCGCCTGCTTTGGAAGCCTCCGAAGCAGAGCATGCAGAACGGCGACATTCTGGGCTACAAGATCTTCTACCTGGTCACCTACTCGCCGCAGGCCCTGGAGCCGGGTCGCAAGTGGGAAGAGGAGATCGAGGTGGTCTCCGCAACGGCCACCTCGCACAGCCTGGTATTCCTGGACAAGTTCACCGAGTACCGCATCCAGTTGCTGGCCTTCAACCCCGCCGGAGACGGGCCCCGGTCCGCGCCGATTACAGTGAAGACCCTTCCCGGTGTGCCGAGCGCTCCTTTGAACCTCCGCTTCGCGGATATCACGATGCAGAGTCTGGAGGTGACGTGGGATCCACCCAAGTTCCTCAACGGCGAGATCCTCGGCTACCTAGTGACATACGAGACCACCGAGGAGAACGAGAGTAAGTGGCTTTGAAGTTTCCGGAATAGTGGACTCTGACCTAACTTTTGGATACGTTTTGTTTTCAGAATTCAGCAAGCAGGTTAAGCAGAAAGTGTCCAACACGACGCTTCGCGTCCAGAACCTGGAGGAGGAGGTGACCTACACCTTTACGGTGCGAGCCCAGACCACGGTGGACTACGGACCGGGGGTGAGTGAGAACGTGACGACGGGACCCCAGGACGGCTCGCCGGTGGCCCCGCGCGACCTCATCCTGACCAAGACGCTGTCCAGCGTGGAGATGCACTGGATAAACGGGCCCTCGGGCCGGGGCCCAATCCTGGGCTACCTGATCGAGGCCAAGAAGCGGGGTAAGTGCCGTTTGTTTTGTTTCCTCCGGTTGTGGATGCTTCTACTTCTACTTCTACTATATTTGACATGTATCTTTTGATCCCTTTCCTTGGCATTCGGTTACCATTTGGTTTTTTGGCTTGGTTCTAATTTGACAAACTCTTTCCCAAATCAAAACATAATGCAATTGCGAAATGCTTGCGTAGAGAAAGGAGAGCCAGCGTTTGTTTGTAAGTATTTCCTATCGAAGCGTAAAAACCAACAGTCTTAGTTACTCTCTTCTCGCCTAGTAATATTAACTCCATTACTTAGTAGTCGATTAGTGAGGACTTGGTCCATCCTTAGTCCATTGAGTCCACAACAAAGCTAACTCTCGCACTCTAACTGTCCTCCCCGCACAGATGACTCGCGCTGGACCAAAATCGAGCAAACCAAGAAGGGAATGATGCAGGACTTCACCGTCAGCTACCACATTCTGATGCCCTCGACGGCCTACACCTTCCGGGTGATTGCCTACAACCGCTACGGCATCTCCTTCCCCGTCTACTCTAAGGACTCGATCCTGACGCCCTCGAAGCTGCACCTGGAATACGGCTACCTACAGCACAAGCCCTTCTACCGGCAGACCTGGTTCATGGTCTCCCTGGCGGCCACTTCGATAGTGATCATTGTGATGGTCATCGCGGTGCTGTGTGTCAAGAGCAAGAGCTACAAGTACAAACGTGAGTTGATCCTCGAATGCCCCTGGTCTAGCTCCAGTACTAATTACCTATCTCCGTCCCCGCAGAGGAGGCCCAAAAGACGCTGGAGGAGTCCATGGCCATGTCCATTGACGAGCGGCAGGAGCTGGCCCTAGAGCTGTATCGCTCCCGTCATGGCGTCGGCACCGGCACCCTCAACAGCGTGGGCACCTTAAGAAGTGGCACCCTGGGCACCCTGGGCCGGAAGTCCACCAACCGCCCGCCGCCCAACGTCCAGCTGGGCAAGAGCCCGCCTCGGCCCTCGCCCGCCTCCGTGGCCTACCACAGCGACGAAGAGAGCCTCAAGTGCTACGACGAGAATCCGGATGACAGCAGCGTGACGGAGAAGCCCTCGGAAGTCAGCAGTTCGGAGGCATCCCAGGTGAGTTCCGTTTCTTGTCGTTTTCTGTTGGGTTCACACCGCACTCGAGCATACTTGGGAGCAAATCCTCGAATTGGCAATACCTTTAGTTTTAAGACTGTCGCTAAGTCATGGAAAGAAAGCTGATAGGACACAAACAAGCACACTAGAAACCAGAAACACGAAATCAAAAACATCCTTTGCACAATCTGAAAATCCTGTTTTGAAATATTTAAAACTAAATCTCGCCTCTGTTCTCGCTTCAACTTGAATGGACGAATGCGGGACTGTGGTTCTGCAGGAAAAGGTAATGCTAACTGTATGTTTCCTCTTGGCTCCCTGTGATTGTCCCTGTGTTGTGTCCTTTATGTTTTGTTGCGTTGCTTAACCCAATCCCCATGTTGAGTATCCCATCTAATCCTGTACTATCCCCATCCGAACCATCTTCCAGCACTCGGAGAGCGAAAACGAGAGCGTGCGCAGCGATCCCCATTCGTTCGTCAACCACTACGCCAACGTGAACGACTCCCTGCGACAGTCGTGGAAGAAGACGAAGCCGGTGCGGAACTACTCCAGCTACACGGACTCGGAGCCGGAAGGCAGCGCAGTGATGAGCCTCAATGGTGGCCAGATTATCGTCAATAATATGGCCAGATCGAGGGCACCGCTGCCCGGCTTCTCCTCGTTTGTCTGACAATCAACCGAGTTCTAAGATCTAAGCGCCGGTAGCAGCGGCACCGTCATCCGGGAGACCTTTGTCTAGGCCCCGGATGTGGACGGGGACGATGACGAGGACGAGGACGTTGGGTCGGAGCTGGCGCTGGGATGGAATGAACGACTGACTGGAAACTAAGAAGGATGATGGCGCAAGGAACACTCACATATCAGACGCGAGGTCTCAGCACCCTCAGCTCCCCAGCTCCCAGCTCCGGCTCCGCCGATGCGCTGCTACATGGATACACTACACAGACACACCGACTCCCCTCTGTACATATATATATGTATATGTACACTGGATATTCGGACAGACATTCGTTTAGTTTAGACTCTACTGCGTTAGTTTAGTTAGTCTATGTAGTTTTACGAGAGATGTGAGATTGGCGGCATTTAGTTAGTGTTTTCCCCAGCATGACTCTGCTTCTGATTTTAGTGTTTAGGATTTTTTTTTAATTTGTGTTTAGTGCTAGTACTAGAGCTAGAACTAGTGCTAGTACGTGTATTTATTTATATGCATGTGTGCGCCTGTGTGCTTGTTTTTAGGTTTGTGTTTGCGTTAACGTTTCGAGGGCTGCCACCACCACCGCCGCCGCATTACTTTTCGGTTTTAGCGATTTTATAAATGATTTCGAAGCGTGCTCGATCGTGGTCCTGGCAGCCCCAAATACTGAGTGACAGAGTGAATGGTAAACGCGTCCAGTCCGGCGCAATCTCATTATGTTAAGAGGGACGGGGGAGCTCGTGCGGAGGAGGAGGAAGCCGTGAGAAATGCCTCGTATGCCCGAAACGCTGACAGGGCAGAGGAGAAAGTGTAGCAAGGATATAGCAACCGATTCAATCGGAGACAAAGAAAGAGAGTTCAACACAACAAAACAAAGGAAAACAAAAGAGAGAATATATAGAGAAATATGCAAATGATAAGAAACAAAAATCATATCTTCTAAGCAAAGGATAGGTGTATTTTTTTTTTTTTTGAAAGTGCAAAAGATGGCAAGGATGAAGGAAGGAAGGAAAAGCGGACGAGCTGAATAGGATACACATATTCGGATATAAATTGATAGGCCATATTATTGCAATTTCCAGTACCACTTAAGCCACAAAACAAAACAAAACAAAACAAAACAAAACAAAACAAAACAAAACAAAAGCAACTGTAACACACAAAATACAAAGGAGCGAGAAATCGTGTCTTGCAGGAAGCGAAGAGCTGAACATCCTTTCAAGAGAGATCTTAGTAGACGTAAGACGTAAGACGAATTTTTTTGGCTAGTTGGGCCTGGTCCCTGGCGGCGGGTCCTGGCTCGGAGGGGATGGCTCGGGGACCACGCCCTAGTAACTCCTCTTTGATTGTTTAAAACGACCGAAAACGATGATGAAAAAAAGAAAGGAAAACGACGGAGCCGACGCGTAATTATATTTGAATGTGTAATAAGCCACTGCTTATATTTACTATATTTATATATCGATGTATTGTACATGTATATCTGTAACCTAAACGACTGATTATATATTTTTTTTGCGACTACCGATTACCAACTACCACTTACTGTCTACCACTTACTGGTTACCGATTTACCACTTAGTTGTATTCGTACTTTTCTTGTACTGTTCTGTACTGTACTGTACTGCCAACGCATTGACTCCTGATCTGGTCCAGAACGAAACAGAAACTAAGCCGCCGGGGAGTGGACCCTCCTCCGCCCTTTCGCAAGCTAATTTATACTTCAAAGACTCGAAGCACAAGTTCATCTAGTTAAGCATACATGTAATTGTAATTGTTGATTGATTGATTGATTGATTGATGGAAGATTGGTGATTCGAGTTGCCTGATAGGCTGAGAGCGGCCTCCTGAAAGAGGCAGCACCTTTCCCCACCAGGAGTGCAGATCCTCCAGGAGATCCTCCGCCTCAGCCGAGGCGGCAAGAGGACGGCGCCCAAGCGGGCTAGTGGAAATCGTGCAGCAAGCGCAAAGTATTAGAATATTTATAAATACAATTTAAATGTGTAAATGTCATTTTGATGGAGCATACGAATACGAATCAATAAAATAACGTGAAATCAATGTGAGTTAAATGTTAGTTTTCGTTTCATTCTGATGTGATTGTCCCCCCGTCTCTGCATTCTTCGAAGGGCAGACACTTTCCTTGCTTTCGATTCGAAAAGGACACAGTAACAGCTTAACTAAACCTAATTACTACTTTTCAGATCTGGCTACCATTTATTTTTGCATCTAACAGGCTGACGATCAGTTGGAGGCTCGGCTTTGTTCTGCAGGCGACTGCCGGAGGATCCTAGACGGGACTGTCGGAGGTGGCGTCCTGGTTCGCCTCCGGCTGCGCCTTTACGGCCGCCCTCTCCTCCTCTCCCGGTCCCTGCTCGTCCCCCTCCTCCTGTCCCTCTGACTCTCCCTCGCCCTCCTCCTCGTCCTCCTCCCCGTCGTGATCCGTGTTCGCCTCCGTATCCGCCACCGCCTGCAGATCATGTCGCTCGATGTGCCGCGCCGCTGCTTGGGGAGTAACGGCCGCCGGAGAAGCTGGGCCCGCCGGAGGAACGGAAGCCACCAAGCTCGGGACACTTACGGGACACATACAGGGCACAAACTGGATGCGACTGCCACCCGCGGCCACGCCCTGCTCCGGCGTCTGGTAGTTGAAGTAGTCTGGATACGGATACTGCGGCCTGGCGTTGTACAAATTGCTCACCCGGCGACTGTAGGTCGGGTACTCGCCCCCGCCTCCGCCCCCGTAGCGCAACAAGCTGGACGTACCGCCGGATCCCGGAGCCGGCGAGGACCCCTCCAAGCCAGTAGAAGGAGGTGGTGGCGGCGGCGTCGCCGTGGTGGTACTGGTGCTGGTAGTCGTTGGTGGTGGCGTAGTCGTAGTAGTAGTGGTTGTAGTCGTTGTCGTGGTGGGGGCTGGGGTTGTACTAGTGGGGGTGGTGGTGGTGCTACTGCTGCCGGCTCCGGGAATAGAGCCACCGATGGTCAACACCGGGGGGGTCACTTCTGGCCTGGCCCCCGATGCCGAGGTGTCGTGACGGCGGGCCGCCGCGTAGCTGGTCATCCCATAAGGATCGTATTGGTGACCGCCCTGCAGCAGGGGCGTCTGTGCCGCCCCGAACCCGAAGAAGGGCATGTTAAAGGCTCCGCCGGGACTCACGGGCTGGTAGGTGTATGTCCGGAAGTAGGTGAGCGGAATCTGCTGCAGCATGGGACCTGCTCCGTTTGGCGGCTCCCTGCCAACGAGAAGAAACAAGGATGCAGGTGAGATTTCTGAATCTCCTCTTACAGCCACACACTTACGTTGTTGTTTTGGGCCACCAGAAGGCGTCTGCGAGCTGGAATCTTCCCGACGAGGCGATGACAGTGATCTGAGGAAATTCAAAAAAAATACAAGTTCCTGGTGAGTGCCACTAATTTTTATAAAGCATGGAAGGACATGATCCTTCTGTCCCAAGTAGATCTTATCTTTGCAGCCTAATCTATATTGAACCAGGCTCTTGTCCTTTTTGGAACATGACTTTAATATGACCTTTCTTTTTTTATATATTTTATTAATATTATCCTAAACCATATTTCTGATGAATTCATATTGGGATGTCACTGTCAGCTTGGTCACTTTTTATATATTCCGTTTTTGGGACTTCCACATCCTTTGTAACCTTTCAATTGTGTCTCTCTCGTTCCACATACCACAAAATACAGCCACATTGTGTTTGGTTCGTTAAAAGCACTGCACTTCGTGGCGGGTGTCCCTTTATCCTTGGGCTGGGGGTAAAAAAAATATCAAAAAAATAGGCAGGTGGAAATATATCCGCGTGCTCCACTCGCGATCGCTGTCGTCTTTGTTCTAAGCCCAAGAAGAGTCGCGGTCCGAGCTTTTATAGCTGCGAGATCGGGGATGGGAATGGGATGGGATGGAGGCGGTTGTGTGGCCCACAGCGATGCTGGTCAGAACAGAACACCGACAACCCAAACCGAAGACCGCCACTAAGCGGGTTTCCACAGCGAGGATGGGGGGATCTTGTAAGAACAACGAGAAAATTAATTGCAGGCTGCAGAGCGAAATCTAAGCTGGAAAATCAATAATAATAATGAAGGTGAAGGCAGCGGGATGGGAACAGGGGTTGGAGAACAGGGAAGGGAAGAGCGAAGAACGAAGAGGGAAGAGGCAACTGGCAGCCGCATCATTGACAAAGTGATTGAATGAATGATGAAGCCAATGACGAGCTGGGAGCTCCGGGGAGATCGAGGCAGGTGGTGGGAGGGCACGGGTCTTGAAAGGGCCGCGTCCATTCGATTGGCCATAAAAATTTGTTGATGACTTTCCCCCCATCCCCGCACCGTTGGCTTTTTAACACATTGAAATATTTTGTTTTTCTTTCTGATTTTCCAAAATTTCTGTCCGTTTCGGTTGTGGAATTTGGGTCAGCCGACGCCTTTGCCCACGGCTTCGCCGGGACCCCTCCGATCCGACGCCGCATCCCCACCTAATCCGAACGCGCCTCGATTTGCACGCTGGGTTACGCAACCCATCCCAATGGCTGGGTGTTTGGCGTGTTCCAAAAAGAAGAGCTCGCTGTTGTTCTCCGAGTCCAGTTCCATTCGCCAGCGCCCAGTTTACGATCGCCTTTGTGTCGCCCTGGAATTTATGGCCGCCCTTTATGGCTGGTAAAACCAATACTGCTCCACTTTAGAGCCCTAAGCTGTCCCATGCCGGGCCAATCCGGGCCATAGATTCGAAGCTGGAAAGGCGTTAACGATCCTCTAACTTTTCCCCTAGCCTGTAGGTATTTTTATTTATTTGGAAAAGCCGCTTTTTGGCAATAGTTAGCTAACACTTTGTTTAGGCGCATCAGGAACTGGTGGTCATCGCGGCCGGAACGCACTACCCACGTACTTTGAGGTGTAGTACTTGGTCTGGTTGTCCAGCCCCCGATAGTTCGGGCCCTTGTACCTTGTGAAAAAGGCAACAAACTTAAGCTCCTCATTATGTCAGAGAATCCACGAGACTAACCTTGAATTGAGTATGAACCAGGTGCTGCTGGGTTCCTTCTCCTCCTCCGAGTTCCGTGCCGTCCGATCGGTCTTCTCCAGCGCGTTCCTGGCGGAGCTCTGGGTCTGTAGCAGCTTTCCCAGGGTGTAGACGGGGAAGGCGTAGTACTCCTTCTTGAGGGCGTAGCGGGAGCTCTGGCGCAGGGGCTGCAAAGGAGGGCTTGGGGTGGTGGTGCTGGCCAGGGCCTCCACCACAGGTCGCTCCAGGCTCTCGTCCAGGTAGACAATCTGGAACGGAGCCTCACTTGTCGCGGCTTCGGTGACTGCGTCTTGGTCCTGTACCTCCAGATCATCCCACTGCTCCCAGTGCTTCTTCTCCGGCTCATCCTCCTGGTTTTCCACCGGAGCTTCCTCTGAGCCCGACTCCGGGGCTGAGACTGAGTTGGCTTCCTCGCTGGGATAATTCCGGTGATTGCTTATGCGGTGGTACCGGTTTCGGCCCGTGGAGCGGCGGAGCACCGACTGCCACTGCATCACTTCCTGGGCGGAGTGGAATGCTTCGTACTGCTTAGCCTTCTTCGGCCTCCGTTTGAACTGTGCCAACTCCTGACTCCGGGGCAGCTGCGTCTCGAACCGTGGCGTAGGCGTTGCCGGCGGCGGCAGGTGGGTGGAGGCGGCCCTGGCCCCGGGATCCCCGATGGCTTCGTGGGCGTAGAAGGGTATCAGGGTGAGGTTCATCACCTCGCGCTGGCCCGGCACCCGGAAGCGCTCCACAATCGGCTTTGGCCGGAACATGGGCGTCGATGGCGGGTAGAGTACCTGCCCGGGCACCGGCTCCTGCATTGGATACCTCCGCCGGCTCAGCATCGTGTTCAGGATCATCTCACCGCGCGTCCCGTTGTACACGAAGAGGGGATAGTGGCTGCCTCGGCCCGGCCTGAGGGAGTTATCGCCCGGACCATTGTCAAAGACGGGCAGGTGGCGCCGGCTTTCCCGGCGCTGGCTTTTGGGCCACTGCTGACCCGGTTTTTGGTGCTGAACGTACTGATGAGGCAGCTGCAGGCGGTGGGGCATCATGAAACGCCGCTGGGGTAGGGAAGGAGGCAGCGGTGGAGGTGCTGCTGCTCGTGGAATGGGCTGCTCCTCGTGCCGCACCAGAAAGGTAATAGCACCTGGTTCGTGGTCGCCAGCGCCACCCCTGCTCTGTCTTCTGAGCACCCCCTGAGTCGGCTCTCTTGTGGTGGTGGTGTATTCCTCCTCAGGTCGCTCCAGTCTCTGCCTCTTGGCCAGTCCGTCCTCCAGGATCCACAAGGGTCGCTGCTCGCCATTCAGAAAGCTTTGTGCCGCCACCTCCGTCGCTCCCCAGATCAGCAGATGGACTACGGCGATTCTCCACGTGGGCAGTAAACTGTCCATTTAGTCCGGCGAGTGTCTACCAAATGGTCGGGCTACTTCTTGGCCGCCAAGTTCTTATAGGGCCATGTCGGTTTATTTTAGTGGCGTTTGTGGCGTAACTTACTTTCGTTTTGAGCGAAAATCGCACAACTCGCTCTGAGTGGGTCGCCAAACCAGTGCGGGGTTACCTCGGGTGACCCGTGGTGACCGAACCTAAACATTTACTTATTTTAGTTAGCAGACCCCGTGGTCCCCGCCTCCCCGGGAACCCCTAGTTTTCCTTCCTCTATTACTGCCATGTGATGGCCCGGACAGCTGTCAAAACTGGCATTAATCAAAACACTCTTAACTGATTCTGATTCCCTTTATTGTGAGTGCTCCTCCGGCTCCTCCGGCTGGCTGCAGCTCCTCCTTCCCCGTCGCCTCTCCCCTCCCTCACTCCGGGAAGTGAAACTTTCGGAGACCCTTTGATGGCCAACTCCGACACTCGATTTGGGGCCAAGTTGTTTCTCAGGGCCACAAGTGCAACAAGTGGAACATTTTGGCCCCGAAACGGGGTTAATAGCCTTTGACGGTCAGACGGATGGACTGCAGGCGGTCGTGAGTTCTCACTTTGGGAACCCGAATAGTCCAATGGAAATGGCAATGGAAAGGGAAACGGAAAATGGAAAATGGAGAATGGAAAAATGATTGATTGTGGCCGTGTATCGCGGCTTTGATCGATCAATCGGCGCTTGCATGTGGCATGTTGCGCTTGTAAAACTTGAACTAATTACGGGACGATCCAAGATTCGTTCTCCAAAGCAGGGCTTCTTCCACATGGGATCTCCACGTTGGGATTTCCAGCTGGGGGGACGAGAAATCGCCCTGGCAAAATGATTCGAAAATCGTTTCTCATGCGGGGCCATCTCGGACTCATCCACTCATTCATTTGTTTGGTTTCTCCTAGCTCTGAACGATCCTCAGGCAGTCACTCGATTGCGTGACGTGACAGCATTATTAGGCCAGGACTTCTGGCCGGGATTAATTCGCTTTTAATGGCTTCTAATGCGTTTTAAATTCCTCCGCACCTGAAGTGCTGGCATGGCCGTCTGCCCAAGCAACTATTCCGGCTATCCGTCACGCCAACTCGTGCCCATAATTAACAGTCCGAAATATTTGGACATCGTAAAACAGACAAAGCCACAAACACAGATACAGATGCCGCTACAAATGTAGATGCAGATGCAGATAGACAGCATCTAAATCAAATATGGAAAGGTACCAGAGCCTTCCATTTTTGACACCAACGATTTGTTCTACCAATTCCGTATAGAATGCATTTTATGTAAATGAAAGTTGTCCGCAATCGAGGCCCTGTCTCTTGTATCTTGTGTCTTCTATCTTTCTTCTTTTGGCTGTTGGTTCTGATTGATGTCCGCCCTGACGCGGTCTCTGAACAATAAACTAATCAAGGGCCACAGTACACTTTTGGAAACTGTCAAAAGATTTGTTTGTCCATTGTGGCGTCCCCTTCCCCACCCCCAACCAGGTCTTTCCCGTATCTTTTTGATTCTTGGCGTGCTTACATGGGCGAGGAAGCGCATCGCTAATGCGATTCACAGATAAGCTCCGGCATCCGATGGATACTGCGGTTAATGTCCACTTTAAATTCTAATTGAGTCGTGCGTCAAATATCCTTCTGCGGCCAATTGGTTGACCTAGCATCTTAGCAGGAGCTTTGGGGTGTTCACCGTTGCCTTCCAAAAAATTATTGCCTCATTTGGCCCAAGTCAACAAGTTGAAAACACCCATTTTCACAGCTTTGAAAGCCCATATTTTCCCCATTTTACAACCGATCGCAAAAAGGATTTTCATTTCGGAATGAGGGCTAAATTGTGCTTCAATCTGCGTCCCAGGTTTTTGAAATCCGAAAAAAAAGTTGGATCTCGATTTTTGAAAAAATTGTAAGGGGTACCATCACAAAATTTTTCAAAAATCGAGATTTTATTTTTTGTTCGGCTTTTGAAAACTTTAGATGCAGATTTGAGCAGAGAAATGCCCTGATTTCAACGAGGTATTCCACTCCGGGATCGGCTGCGAAATGGCCATAATATTCGCAACGGAATGAGTAAAAAAACGAGAAAATAAAAACAAAAATAACATAAAATATTTTTGGCCAAAAATCCACGTTTTTTTATGACTTCAAAAGCGAATTGTTTGTCCATTTCGCAACCGATCGCAAAAAGGAATCCCATTTCGGAATAAGGACACAAATATCTTTCAATATGCGTCCCAGGTTTTTGAAATCCGAAGAAAAAGTTGGATCTCGATTTTTGAAAAAATTGTAAGGGGTACCATCACAAAATTTTTAAAAAATCGAGATTTTATTTTTTGTTCGGCTTTTGAAAACTTTAGATGCAGATTTGAGGAGAGAAATGTCCTGATTTCAACGAGGTATTCCACTCCGGGATCGGCTGCGAAATGGCCATAATATTCGCAATGGAATGAGTAAAAAAACGAGAAAATAAAATCAAAAATAACATAAAATATTTTTGGCCAAAAATCCACTTTTTTCACGATTTCAAAAGCTAATTATTCGGCCATTTCGCAACCGATCGCAAAAAGGATTCCCATTTCGGAATGAGGACATAAATGTCCTTCAATCTGCGTCCCAGGTTTTTGAAATCCGAAGAAAAAGTTGGATCTCGATTTTTGAAAAAATTGTAAGGGGTACCATCACAAAATTTTTCAAAAATCGAGATTTTATTTTTTGTTTGGCTTTTGAAAACTTTAGATGCAGATTTGAGGAGAGAAATGTCCTGATTTCAACGAGGTATTCCACTCCGGGATCGGCTGCGAAATGGCCATAATATTCGCAATGGAATGAGTAAAAAAACGAGAAAATAAAAACAAAAATAACATAAAATATTTTTGGCCAAAAATCCACGTTTTTTTATGACTTCAAAAGCGAATTGTTTGTCCATTTCGCAACCGATCGCAAAAAGGATACCCATTTCGGAATAAGGACACAAATATCTTTCAATATGCGTCCCAGGTTTTTGAGATCCAAAAAAAAAGTTGGATCTCGATTTTTGAAAAAATTGTAAGGGGTACCATCACAAAATTTTTCAAAAATCGAGATTTTATTTTTTGTTCGGCTTTTGAAAACTTTAGATGCAGATTTGAGGAGAGAAATGTCCTGATTCCAACGAGGTATTCCACTCTGGAATCGGCTGCGAAATGGCCATAATATTCGCAACGGAATGAGTAGAAAAACGAGAAAATAAAAACAAAAATAACATAAAATATTTTTGGCCAAAAATCCACTTTTTTCACGATTTCAAAAGCTAATTATTCGGCCATTTCGCAACCGATCGCAAAAAGGAATCCCATTTCGGAATAAGGACACAAATATCTTTCAATATGCGTCCCAGGTTTTTGAAATCCGAAGAAAAAGTTGGATCTCGATTTTTGAAAAAATTGTAAGGGGTATCATCACAAAAATTTTCAAAAATCGAGATTTTATTTTTTGTTTGGCTTTTGAAAACTTTAGATGCAGATATGAGGAGAGAAATGTCCTGATTCCAACGAGGTATTCCACTCTGGAATCGGCTGCGAAATGGCCATAATATTCGCAACGGAATGAGTAGAAAAACGAGAAAATAAAAACAAAAATAACATAAAATATTTATGGCCAAAAATCCACTTTTTTCACGATTTCAAAAGCTAATTATTCGGCCATTTCGCAACCGATCGCAAAAAGGAATCCCATTTCGGAATAAGGACACAAATATCTTTCAATATGCGTCCCAGGTTTTTGAGATCCAAAAAAAAAGTTGGATCTCGATTTTTGAAAAATTTGTAAGGGGTACCATCACAAAATTTTTCAAAAATCGAGATTTTATTTTTTGTTTGGCTTTTGAAAACTTTAGATGCAGATTTGAGGAGAGAAATGTCCTGATTTCAACGAGGTATTCCACTCCGGGATCGGCTGCGAAATGGCCATAATATTCGCAACGGAATGAGTAAAAAAACGAGAAAATAAAAACAAAAATAACATAAAATATTTTTGGCCAAAAATCCACGTTTTTTTATGACTTCAAAAGCGAATTGTTTGTCCATTTCGCAACCGATCGCAAAAAGGATACCCATTTCGGAATAAGGACACAAATATCTTTCAATATGCGTCCCAGGTTTTTGAGATCCAAAAAAAAAGTTGGATCTCGATTTTTGAAAAAATTGTAAGGGGTACCATCACAAAATTTTTCAAAAATCGAGATTTTATTTTTTGTTCGGCTTTTGAAAACTTTAGATGCAGATTTGAGGAGAGAAATGTCCTGATTCCAACGAGGTATTCCACTCCGGGATCGGCTGCGAAATGGCCATAATATTCGCAACGGAATGAGTAGAAAAACGAGAAAATAAAAACAAAAATAACATAAAATATTTATGGCCAAAAATCCACTTTTTTCACGATTTCAAAAGCTAATTATTCGGCCATTTCGCAACCGATCGCAAAAAGGAATCCCATTTCGGAATAAGGACACAAATATCTTTCAATATGCGTCCCAGGTTTTTGAAATCCGAAGAAAAAGTTGGATCTCGATTTTTGAAAAAATTGTAAGGGGTATCATCACAAAAATTTTCAAAAATCGAGATTTTATTTTTTGTTTGGCTTTTGAAAACTTTAGATGCAGATATGAGGAGAGAAATGTCATGATTCCAACGAGGTATTCCACTCTGGAATCGGCTGCGAAATGGCCATAATATTCGCAACGGAATGAGTAGAAAAACGAGAAAATAAAAACAAAAATAACATAAAATATTTATGGCCAAAAATCCACTTTTTCACGATTTCAAAAGCTAATTATTCGGCCATTTCGCAACCGATCGCAAAAAGGAATCCCATTTCGGAATAAGGACACAAATATCTTTCAATATGCGTCCCAGGTTTTTGAGATCCAAAAAAAAGTTGGATCTCGATTTTTGAAAAATTTGTAAGGGGTACCATCACAAAATTTTTCAAAAATCGAGATTTTATTTTTTGTTCGGCTTTTGAAAACTTTAGATGCAGATTTGAGGAGAGAAATGTCCTGATTCCAACGAGGTATTCCACTCCGGGATCGGCTGCGAAATGGCCATAATATTCGCAACGGAATGAGTAAAAAAACGAGAAAATAAAAACAAAAATAACATAAAATATTTTTGGCCAAAAATCCACGTTTTTTTATGACTTCAAAAGCGAATTGTTTGTCCATTTCGCAACCGATCGCAAAAAGGATTCCCATTTCGGAATAAGGACACAAATATCTTTCAATATGCGTCCCAGGTTTTTGAAATCCGAAGAAAAAGTTGGATCTCGATTTTTGAAAAAATTGTAAGGGGTACCATCACAAAATTTTTCAAAAATCGAGATTTTATTTTTTGTTCGGCTTTTGAAAACTTTAGATGCAGATATGAGGAGAGAAATGTCCTGATTCCAACGAGGTATTCCACTCTGGAATCGGCTGCGAAATGGCCATAATATTCGCAACGGAATGAGTAGAAAAACGAGAAAATAAAAACAAAAATAACATAAAATATTTTTGGCCAAAAATCCACTTTTTTCACGATTTCAAAAGCTAATTATTCGGCCATTTCGCAACCGATCGCAAAAAGGAATCCCATTTCGGAATAAGGACACAAATATCTTTCAATATGCGTCCCAGGTTTTTGAGATCCAAAAAAAAAGTTGGATCTCGATTTTTGAAAAAATTGTAAGGGGTACCATCACAAAATTTTTCAAAAATCGAGATTTTATTTTTTGTTCGGCTTTTGAAAACTTTAGATGCAGATATGAGGAGAGAAATGTCCTGATTCCAACGAGGTATTCCACTCCGGGATCGGCTGCGAAATGGCCATAATATTCGCAATGGAATGAGTAAAAAAACGAGAAAATAAAATCAAAAATAACATAAAATATTTTTGGCCAAAAATCCACTTTTTTCACGATTTCAAAAGCTAATTATTCGGCCATTTCGCAACCGATCGCAAAAAGGAATCCCATTTCGGAATAAGGACACAAATATCTTTCAATATGCGTCCCAGGTTTTTGAAATCCGAAGAAAAAGTTGGATCTCGATTTTTGAAAAAATTGTAAGGGTACCATCACAAAATTTTTCAAAAATCGAGATTTTATTTTTTGTTCGGCTTTTGAAAACTTTAGATGCAGATTTGAGGAGAGAAATGTCCTGATTCCAACGAGGTATTCCACTCCGGGATCGGCTGCGAAATGGCCATAATATTCGCAACGGAATGAGTAAAAAAACGAGAAAATAAAAACAAAAATAACATAAAATATTTTTGGCCAAAAATCCACTTTTTCACGATTTCAAAAGCTAATTATTCGGCCATTTCGCAACCGATCGCAAAAAGGATTCCCATTTCGGAATGAGGACATAAATGTCCTTCAATCTGCTTCCCAGGTTTTTGAAATCCGAAGAAAAAGTTGGATCTCGATTTTTGAAAAAATTGTAAGGGGTACCATCACAAAATTTTTCAAAAATCGAGATTTTATTTTTTGTTCGGCTTTTGAAAACTTTAGATGCAGATTTGAGGAGAGAAATGTCCTGATTCCAACGAGGTATTCCACTCCGGGATCGGCTGCGAAATGGCCATAATATTCGCAACGGAATGAGTAAAAAAACGAGAAAATAAAAACAAAAATAACATAAAATATTTTTGGCCAAAATCCACGTTTTTTTATGACTTCAAAAGCGAATTGTTTGTCCATTTCGCAACCGATCGCAAAAAGGATTCCCATTTCGGAATAAGGACACAAATATCTTTCAATATGCGTCCCAGGTTTTTGAAATCCGAAGAAAAAGTTGGATCTCGATTTTTGAAAAAATTGTAAGGGGTACCATCACAAAATTTTTCAAAAATCGAGATTTTATTTTTTGTTCGGCTTTTGAAAACTTTAGATGCAGATATGAGGAGAGAAATGTCCTGATTCCAACGAGGTATTCCACTCTGGAATCGGCTGCGAAATGGCCATAATATTCGCAACGGAATGAGTAGAAAAACGAGAAAATAAAAACAAAAATAACATAAAATATTTTTGGCCAAAAATCCACTTTTTCACGATTTCAAAAGCTAATTATTCGGCCATTTCGCAACCGATCGCAAAAAGGATTCCCATTTCGGAATGAGGACATAAATGTCCTTCAATCTGCGTCCCAGGTTTTTGAAATCCGAAGAAAAAGTTGGATCTCGATTTTTGAAAAAATTGTAAGGGGTACCATCACAAAATTTTTCAAAAATCGAGATTTTATTTTTTGTTCGGCTTTTGAAAACTTTAGATGCAGATTTGAGGAGAGAAATGTCCTGATTCCAACGAGGTATTCCACTCCGGGATCGGCTGCGAAATGGCCATAATATTCGCAACGGAATGAGTAAAAAAACGAGAAAATAAAAACAAAAATAACATAAAATATTTTTGGCCAAAAATCCACGTTTTTTTATGACTTCAAAAGCGAATTGTTTGTCCATTTCGCAACCGATCGCAAAAAGGATTCCCATTTCGGAATAAGGACACAAATATCTTTCAATATGCGTCCCAGGTTTTTGAAATCCGAAGAAAAAGTTGGATCTCGATTTTTGAAAAAATTGTAAGGGGTACCATCACAAAATTTTTCAAAAATCGAGATTTTATTTTTTGTTCGGCTTTTGAAAACTTTAGATGCAGATATGAGGAGAGAAATGTCCTGATTCCAACGAGGTATTCCACTCCGGGATCGGCTGCGAAATGGCCATAATATTCGCAATGGAATGAGTAAAAAAACGAGAAAATAAAATCAAAAATAACATAAAATATTTTTGGCCAAAAATCCACTTTTTTCACGATTTCAAAAGCTAATTATTCGGCCATTTCGCAACCGATCGCAAAAAGGAATCCCATTTCGGAATAAGGACACAAATATCTTTCAATATGCGTCCCAGGTTTTTGAAATCCGAAGAAAAAGTTGGATCTCGATTTTTGAAAAAATTGTAAGGGGTACCATCACAAAATTTTTAAAAAATCGAGATTTTATTTTTTGTTCGGCTTTTGAAAACTTTAGATGCAGATTTGAGGAGAGAAATGTCCTGATTCCAACGAGGTATTCCACTCCGGGATCGGCTGCGAAATGACCATAATATTCGCAACGGAATGAGTAAAAAAACGAGAAAATAAAAACAAAAAAAACATAAAATATTTTTATCCAAAAATCCACTTTTTATTTGATCTATTCCCAAGCGTACATATATATTCTTCTTTCCAGTAAGTGTCCAAGAAGCAGTCACTTTTAGAATATTTAGCTCAAGTTTTTGTGTATTTATTGTTCGAAACCCCGCTGTAATTTTGGAATTACTTGTGTCTGCTATCTGGATTGTTCGGTGGATTCGGTAGTGTTTCCCCTGCGATCCCTAGAATTGTTTTAGCTACCTGCTTGGCTATCTTGTAACCTGTACAAGTAGCGCGGGAATAAAGAATCGTGCGTAAGAATAGGCTGTGGAACACCTGAATGAAGCTTTCGTGTCTGGAGCTTTTTCCGGCCAATCCCGATCACGACTGGCGTTCTCCGTTCTCCGTTCTTCGTTCTCCGATCGCGGAAGAATCGTTTTCAAAGCTCTCGCCCCGGACTGCTTGAGCAAATTCAATTAGCAGTTGTTTATTTTCTTTGTATGTATTTCCAGAACATGTTGCTCTCCGGCACGCTTTGCGTTGACACAATCGTTGCCTATGAGCTATTAAGTGCCGCTTCTGGCGAAAGCCTGGCACCCGCCTCGCCCGCCTCTGTCCCGGCTGAGCAACCCCTACCCTGGGCCACGCCCCCTTGCCCCACAACCCCGTTCCCGTTCACAATCCCCTATTTGCCAGCCGCCTCTTCTTGGACGCGGCGGCAGCTGGCCGCGAGCTCAGTGCGAATTGGGTTCTCGGAGCGAGCGGCGGCGAGAAGCGTTCTCCGGACTGTCGTCTTTTGTTTTCTTACGTTTGTTGTGCGTTTATTTTTTTTCTTGTGTCGTCACGTCCAAGTATAATCATAATCCCAGTCAGAGTTGGCGGCGACAGAAGCCTCTGACCGATCTCAACCGAATCCCAAAGAAAATTAGTAGGCTCCAAGGCAAGGACCCCTTCCTAGACACGACGCAAGGATGGCCAGCACCAAACCAGCACCAGCACCGGCACCAGTTCCGGTTCCAGGCCTCGGCCAAGCGACAGTCAGCCTGGACAACCAGCCGGTCCCAGTGTCCGGCGTAGTGCTCCAGCCGCCAATTTCGCATGCAAAGAGGGCGTTCTTCCAAGTACTGGCCGGGGGCTCCGCCGGCTTCCTGGAGGTCTGCATTATGCAGCCGCTGGACGTTGTCAAAACCCGGATCCAGATCCAGGCCACGCCCGCTGCCACCAGTGGGATGGTGGGTGAGGTAAGTGTGTGGAGCATTAGCCCAGGTATCAGCTGTATTCGCTACCAAGTTGAGGCGGAGGTTTTGCTTTTTTTATTCTTCATATTTTGGATGAGGGCACGGCAAGGTCACGGACACACGCACCCGCACCCGCACCCGCACTCCCACTCGGCTAGTCGGGTGATGGGCTTCCCTCTCTCCAAATTGCTTTCTATTTCTCTCTCAATGTCTCTATCTCGATAGCTCTGTGTTTACTTTCCCTCGTGGCTTCTCCCACCGAGTGGTGTGTGGTGGGCCGTCTGGCCCATGCTTATCAGCGGTCGAACTCCCTGCCCCTGTCCCTGTCTCTGCCTCTGGCTGGAAGTGCGTCGTTGGCCAATCAGCTGTTGACAGTTCTGTCATGCCAGACGCGCCAAACATTCCCCAACGAGTTCGGATTCGAAATCGGAATCGGAATCCAGCTCCGGCTTGACACTGGACTCGCGCTGATGTCATTAGATTTGGAATCTTAGATCGCAACATGCTACTCTCGACACCTCTCGAAATATTCCACCTCCCCACTTTATCTAATCGATGTTTTCATTTCTTCTGTTAAATCTCGAGTCCAAGAATTTTGCGATAATGTTGGCTTTATTTGCTCGTGTCCCAGTATTTCTCCAAAGACCTCAATATTTCCTTCCCGGTTGGCTCGGTGCGAAACGCATTCGAGTCCGTTGCCAGGCATTACTTTGTGGGGCTCTCTGTCGCCAGCATAAAGATGTCTTAATAATGCGACACGAATTTCGTTTTCGCCTGCATCTCGGGGCGATGATTAAACAAATTAATGGTTGCGCACGCATGCAGTCACGAGCAGGCGTGAAGGGGAGGTGTTTGGGTTGGAAATTAGCAGGCAGATAATAGACATTGGGAACAATGCTCGCAGTTGCAATTCCAGATCGAGGGGACCCGGTGGGAAAAACACGAAAGATGACAAAGAAGATGTTCCAACTACGCATCAGGGATACGCATCGGCTGGATTTAATAACGATAAAATTAATTATACATTAGCTATTATAACATAAACATTTCCATTTCAACAGTTGCACTACAATGGCGTGTTCGACTGCTTCGCCAAGATGTACCGCAATGAGGGGATATCCTCTTACTGGAAGGGAATTCTGCCACCCATCCTGGCCGAGACGCCAAAGCGAGCCATCAAGTTCCTGGTATTCGAGCAGACAAAGCCAATTTTCCAGTTTGGGTCACCCAACCCCACGCCACTAACGTTTTCGCTGGCCGGGCTGACGGCCGGCACCTTGGAGGCCATCGCCGTCAATCCCTTCGAGGTGGTCAAGGTCGCCCAGCAAGCGGACAGGCAAAAGAAAATGCTCAGCACCTTCGAGGTGGCCAGGGGTATCGTCCAGAAGAATGGCATGGGACTCCAGGGCCTAAACAAGGGTCTTACGGCCACCATGGGTCGCAACGGCGTCTTCAACATGGTCTACTTCGGGTTCTACCACAGCGTGAAGAATGTGGTGCCGGAGTATAAGGAGACCCATCTAGAGTTCCTGCGCAAGGTGACAATCGGCTTCCTGGCCGGCACATTAGCCTGCTTCGTAAACATCCCCTTTGACGTGGCCAAGTCGCGCATCCAGGGCCCCCAGCCGCAACCTGGAACAGTGAAGTACCGCGGCACCTTCAGCTCCATGGGCATCGTCTACCGAGAGGAAGGATTCCGGGCTCTATACAAGGGTCTCGTGCCGAAGATCATGCGTTTGGGCCCCGGAGGCGCCATCCTGTTGCTGGTCTTTGAATACTCCTACAACCATCTGCTATCAAATTATTCCTAGTTTGTCGAGTCCACCCGATCTAAGTTTAAGATACAAATGTCAGTATGTTGTGTCCTTTCCTAGTTCTATATATCAAGCTCTTAAAGCTGCGGATCTAGGTTACACTTATGCGTAACGTACTACTCTGTTGAGAGGGAGAAAAAATATTGAGCATAAATCGTTTGTTTTACTAAAATGCAGTTTTTGGATGGGACTCGGTGGGGAAGTACCCGCATATGTGTTGCTATCCTAGCCAAGCTTTCTCAACGGCGTTTGGCTGGAGGCTTTGCAGTCTGTCATTGATTGGGTATGTCTAGCCACCTCGTAATCCCTTCATTGTACAAAATGTGGGCTAATCCATGGTTTTCATTCCCCCAGGTGAATGGATGCTGGTCCTGCAGGCTTACTGACCGGTGTATATTCGTCGAGAAAATTAAGCAAAAGGAGGTGGCTCATCTGAAAGAGTTCACGACCGTGATCAATGATTTACAGCAAAATAATCTTTGGCCACAAGCCCACATCCCCTTCGGCTAACAAGGTAATAAGTACATTTTGCATATTTTCATAGTCTAAAATGCGAGGATATATATATATAACAAGGATATTTGCTTGTTCGATTTTTATTAAAAAAGGTACCTAAAAATACTCCTCCCTAAGTAAAACACAAGACAAAGTTTTCAATGTATTTATATTCCAGATTTCACATGTAATGGATTACTGTACTAAACTAGCCAACTACTATAAATAAGTGGCACAGGCGGCAAATGTATGATGGTCATGAATTATGGTCCCTGACTCAAGTCGATAACGGAGAGCTGGTGATCCTTCAGGATTCCTTCAAGAGCATATCGGGCGCCGATCTAACTGTTTGAAACGATGTCCTGCAGGCTGTTACCTGATGAATAGAAACAACAATAAATTATTTTATTTGCTTCTTTGAGTAAAGAGTGCTCATGGTCAGCGAAAAGTCCTGATTCCAAATACAATCGGCTGCTAAATGGTCTTAATATTTGCAACGCATCTGTAAGTAAATACAAAAATAAACAAAAAATATTTTTGGCCAAAAATCCACTTTTTTCATGATTTTAAAAGCAAATTACTCTTCCATTTCGCAACCGATCGCAAAAAGGATTCCCATTTCGGAATGAGGACATAAATGTCCTTCAATCTGCGTCCCAGGTTTTTGAAATCCGAAGAAAAAGTTGGATCTCGATTTTTGAAAAAATTGTAAGGGGTACCATCACAAAATTTTTCAAAAATCGAGATTTTATTTTTTGTTCGGCTTTTGAAAACTTTAGATGCAGATTTGAGGAGAGAAATGTCCTGATTCCAACGAGGTATTCCACTCTGGAATCGGCTGCGAAATGGCCATAATATTCGCAACGGAATGAGTAAAAAAACGAGAAAATAAAAACAAAAATAACATAAAATATTTTTGGCCAAAAATCCACTTTTTTCACGATTTCAAAAGCTAATTATTCGGCCATTTCGCAACCGATCGCAAAAAGGATACCCATTTCGGAATGAGGTTATAAATGTCCTTCAATCTGCGTCCCAGGTTTTTGTAATCCGAAAAAAAAGTTGGATCACGATTTTTGAAAAAATTGTAAGGGGTACCATCACAAAATTTTTCAAAAATCGAGATTTTATTTTTTGTTCGGCTTTTGAAAACTTTAGATGCAGATTTGAGGAGAGAAATGTCCTGATTCCAACGAGGTATTCCACTCTGGAATCGGCTGCGAAATGGCCATAATATTCGCAACGGAATGAGTAAAAAAACGAGAAAATAAAAACAAAAATAACATAAAATATTTTTGGCCAAAAATCCACTTTTTTCACGATTTCAAAAGCTTATTATTCGGCCATTTCGCAACCGATCGCAAAAAGGATACCCATTTCGGAATGAGGTTATAAATGTCCTTCAATCTGCGTCCCAGGTTTTTGTAATCCGAAAAAAAAGTTGGATCACGATTTTTGAAAAAATTGTAAGGGGTACCATCACAAAATTTTTCAAAAATCGAGATTTTATTTTTTGTTCGGCTTTTGAAAACTTTAGATGCAGATTTGAGGAGAGAAATGTCCTGATTCCAACGAGGTATTCCACTCTGGAATCGGCTGCGAAATGGCCATAATATTCGCAACGGAATGAGTAAAAAAACGAGAAAATAAAAACAAAAATAACATAAAATATTTTTGGCCAAAAATCCACTTTTTTCACGATTTCAAAAGCTTATTATTCGGCCATTTCGCAACCGATCGCAAAAAGGATACCCATTTCGGAATGAGGTTATAAATGTCCTTCAATCTGCGTCCCAGGTTTTTGTAATCCGAAAAAAAAGTTGGATCACGATTTTTGAAAAAATTGTAAGGGGTACCATCACAAAAATTTTAAAAAATCGAGATTTTATTTTTTGTTCGGCTTTTGTAAACTTTAGATGCAGATTTGAGCAGAAAAATGCCCTGATTCCAGAAAGGTATTCCACTCCCGGATCGGCTGCGAAATTACCATAATATTCGCAACAGAGTGTAAAAAAACGAGAAAATAAAAACAAAAATAACAGATAAAATTGTTGGCCAAAAATCCACGTTTTTTTATGACTTCAAAAGCGAATTGTTTGTCCATTTCGCAACCGATCGCAAAAAGGAATACCATTTCGGAATGAGGGCTAAAATATGCTTCGACCTGCGTCCCAGGTTTTTGAAATCCAAAAAAAAAGTTGGATCTCGATTTTTGAAAATATTGTAAGGGGTACCATCACAAAAATTTTCAAAAATCGAAGACAAACTTTTTTTTCGACTTTCGAAAACTTTAGATGCAGATGCAGGGCAAAGTCCTGATTCCAAAAAGGTATTCCGTTCCCCAATCGGCCGCGAAATGGCCGGACACATCAGAAACAGTTTACGGAAATTACAGATTCCGGCAAAAGGCCAATACCAATTTTGGTAACTTCGACTAATGAGGTTTAAACCGGTTAAGCGGCTAATATCTTGGCCATTTCGCAACCGATGTTGGCCAAGTTGGACCCACGTGGCACCTAAAAAGGTTTCCCCTTAAATAAAACACACAGTTTAAATATTTGCATTTATTCTTTCAAACAGTTTACAAAGTTTTATTAATTGTTTCTGCATCTGCTTGATAGACCTGCAGCATCCTCCAGCAACCACCAGCATCCTCCAGCATCCACCAGCATCCTCCAGCATCCGCCAGCATCCTCCAGCATCCACCAGCATCCTCCAGCATCCTCCAGCATCCTCCAGCATCCACCAGCATCCACCAGCAACCACCATCATCCACCAGCATCCACCAGCAACCACCAGCATCCACCAGCATCCTCCAGCATCCACCAGCATCCTCCAGCATCCACCAGCATCCTCCAGCATCCTCCAGCATCCACCAGCATCCACCAGCATCCTCCAGCAACCACCAGCATCCTCCAGCATCCGCCAGCATCCTCCAGCATCCACCAGCAACCACCAGCATCCTCCAGCATCCTCCAGCATCCTCCAGCATCCACCAGCATCCTCCAGCATCCACCAGCATCCTCCAGCATCCACCAGCAACCACCAGGTGACCGGGATTGAACCAAATGCAGCACATCGACTCAAGAGGATCACCACACGATAATCTCTTACAACCAAGAGAGGATCTTTAGCTTCCCGTTGTCGACATTGCTCCTGGAACTGGGACCATCGGGTCAGCAGCCGTGCATTCTTCCGAGTATCCTTTGCTCCTTTTTCCGATTACTTGAAGTTGTTGTAGTCCAGGTTTTCATTTGTGATATCTGAAAAATAATATAAAATAAATATGTGAAAGCATAAACATTGTGTTTTGATTGGGAAGGTGGGAGTAATTGGCGGCGATGCAGTTGCTCCACATGTCACAGCAAAGGAGGCCCATGTCTCGCAGGCACTCGTCCACATCCAAGAGATCAATGGCTGGAACCTCTCCGCCCCTAGTAGTTATGGTCGCTCCTTCTCTGCAGTCTCAAATCCCCTCCATTCTATGGCCCAGGACTGCGGCAAAGGATATCAACTGCGACACGAGGTTCGCTGTTATATAAAGCCCTGGCCAACGAAAACACGTTCAACCAGCAAAATCCTGCTTGGGATGCATGTCCAGGTGATCTTCCAGGTGCTGCTCCTCCAGTTGCTCCGTGAGATGCTCCTTGAGATGCTCCACCAGATGCTCTCCTAGCTGTTCCTCCAGATGCTTCACCAAATCCTCCTCTAGGTGTTGCTCCATATGCTTCTCCACGTGATCCTTAAGGTGCTGCAGGTACTGCTCCAACGCTGTTATAGATTAGTCCAGGTTAGTTATAGTAGATGTAGTCCATCCAGTGTACTGAATCGCTTGTGGAATCTGAAAAATAAATGGAAAAGAATGTAAATACTGTGTTTTGTTTAGGAAGGAATATTTTCAGGTTCATCATGGGGTTAACTTGGCCAAAATAGAATTCCCTCGCATTTGGTTACGGCTTCTAAGCAGCTAACAATGTCATGAACCGATCCTTCACGTGGATTCATAGAAAAGATCCAACCACGCAAACGTGGACGTCGTGTCCTTAAAAGAAGTAAAACATCCATCGAAATCCAACCTGGCAGGACGGCAAAAGCAGCGCCCCACGAAATGCCACACGAAAACGCAAACCCGTTGCGGCCGAATTTCTTAGATTTCGCTTGTGCCAAAATCTGAAGTACTAAGCGAACAGGAACGATCAGCAGGCGGCGCAGTGACGTCACAGGAGCCAAAGTCAGAAATTTTGAAAGTACCATCTCTAGTATAAGAGTGGGGAGCTGGCGGTAGAGCAAGGGGGACAAATATGCTAATTTTAATGATGGCCGCCGCCTCCCCTCCTTTTCCTACTTACAGGAAGGGCTTCCCCATTTACACTCCATGGGGGAGAGGGAGTTATCGATATATCCTACTCATATCGCATAACGGGGATTACTGGGAAAGGCAACAACAACCACATGGGGATCGAGCTGATCCCAACCAATGGGACGAAATCCAGAATTCGATTGGCCGATTTTAAAAAGCGAATTTCCCGGCTATTCCTGAACCGATTTTGGATCTGCACCTACCAAACTACTCGGAAGGACATTCCAGCATTGAATGCTGATTCCGAAATGGTTGCGGCTGCGAAAGGGACATAATATTCGATTTTGAAATCCCACCCACATGGTGGCCAGCAGCCTTTGTTTACATTTGGCCGACGACTTTAAACGCTCATAATTTGGCTATTCCTGAACCGATTTTGGATTTGCACCTACCAAACTACTCGGAAGGACATTCCAGCATTGAATGCAGATTCCGAAATGGTTGCGGCTGCGAAAGGGCCATAATATTCGATTTAGAAATCCCTACCCACGTAGTGGCCAGCAGCCTTTGTTTACATTTGGCCGACGACTTTAAACGCTCATAATTTGGCCAATTCTTCACCGATTTTGGATCTGCACCTACCAAACGACGCGGAAGGACATTCCCCGTCAATCTGCAGCAAAAGAATTTGAAATCCGAACAAATGTGCCAAAGTTTTTGGTCGGCGAGCAACCTTTGTTTACATTTTTCCAGCCTTTGTTTACATTTGGCCGACGACTTTATACGCTCATAATTTGGCTATTCCTGAACCGATTTTGGATCTGCACTTACCAAACGACGCGCAAGGACATTCCCCGTCAATCTGCAGCAAAAGAATTTGAAATCCGAGCAACCGTGCCAAAAAAAAGTTAAAAAGGCCTGCAACCTTTGCTTACATTTTTCCAGCCTTTGTTTACATTTGGCCGACGACTTTATACGCTCATAATTTGGCTATTCCTGAACCGATTTTGGATCTACACTTACCAAACGACGCGCAAGGACATTCCCCGTCAATCTGCAGCAAAGGAATTTGAAATCCGAACAAATGTGCCAAAGTTTTTGGTCGGCGAGCAACCTTTGTTTACATTTTTCCAGCCTTTGTTTACATTTGGCCGCCGACTTTATACGCTCATAATTTGGCTATTCCTGAACCGATTTTGGATCTGCACTTACCAAACGACGCGGAAGGACATTCCCCGTCAATCTGCAGCAAAGGAATTTGAAATCCGAACAAATGTGCCAAAGTTTTTGGTCGGCGAGCAACCTTTGTTTACATTTTTCCAGCCTTTGTTTACATTTGGCCGCCGACTTTATACGCTCATAATTTGGCTATTCCTGAACCGATTTTGGATCTGCACTTACCAAACGACGCGCAAGGACATTCCCCGTCAATCTGGAGCAAAGGAATTTAAAATCCGAACAAATGTGCCAAAAAAAAAGTTAAAAAGGCCTGCAACCTTTGCTTACATTTTTCCAGCCTTTGTTTACATTTGGCCGACGACTTTAAACGCTCATAATTTGGCTATTCCTGAACCGATTTTGGATCTGCACCTACCAAACGACTCGGAAGGACATGATTCTTCGATCTGCGTCCACAGTTAAAAAAAGTTAAAAAGGCCAGCAACCTTTGTTTACATTTTTCCAGCCTTTGTTTACATTTGGCCGCCGACTTTAAACGCTCATAATTTGGCCATTCCTGAACCGATTTTGGATCTGCACTTACCAAACGACGCGGAAGGACATTCCCCGGCGATCTGCAGCAAAAGAATTTGAAATCCGAGCAACCGTGCCAAAACAAAGTTAAAAAGGCCAGCAACTTTCGTTACATTTTTCCAGCCTTTGTTTACATTTGGACTGCGACTTTGAGCTCATAATTTATCCAATTCTTTACCGATTTTGGATCTGCACCTACCAAACGACTCGGAAGGACATTCCCCGTCGATCTGCGTCCCCAACTAAAAAAAAGTTGGGGACTCGATTTTTGAAAAAATTGTAAGGGGTACCATCACAAAATTTTTCAAAAATCAAGATTTTATTTTTTGTTTGGCTTTTGAAAACTTTAGATGCAGATTTGAGCAGAGAAATGTCCTGATTTCAACGAGGTATTCCACTCTGGAATCGGCTGCGAAATGACCATAATATTCGCAACGGAATGAGTAAAAAAACGAGAAAATAAAAACAAAAATAACATAAAATATTTTTGGCCAAAAATCCACTTTTTTCACGATTTCAAAAGCTAATTATTCGGCCATTTCGCAAGCGACGGCAAAAAGGGTACCCATTTCGGAATGAGGACATAAATGTCCTTCAATCTGCGTCCCAGGTTTTTGAAATCCGAAAAAAAAGTTGGATCTCGATTTTTGAAAAAATTGTAAGGGGTACCATCACAAAATTTTTCAAAAATCGAGATTTTATTTTTTGTTTGGCTTTTGAAAACTTTAGATGCAGATTTGAGCAGAGAAATGTCCTGATTTCAACGAGGTATTCCACTCTGGAATCGGCTGCGAAATGACCATAATATTCGCAACGGAATGAGTAAAAAAACGAGAAAATAAAAACAAAAATAACATAAAATATTTTTGGCCAAAAATCAACTTTTTTCACGATTTCAAAAGCTAATTATTCGGCCATTTTGCAAGCGACGGCAAAAAGGGTACCCATTTCGGAATGAGGACATAAATGTCCTTCAATCTGCGTCCCAGGTTTTTGAAATCCGAAAAAAAAGTTGGAACTCGATTTTTGAAAAAATTGTAAGGGGTACCATCACAAAAATTTGCAAAAATCGAAGACAAACTTTTTTTTCGACTTTCGAAAACTTTAGATGCAGATTTAAGCAGGGCAAAGTCCTGATTCCAAAAAGGTATTCCGTTCCCCAATCGGCCGCGAAATGGCCGGGACACATCAGAAACAGTTTACGGAAATTACAGATTCCGGCAAAAGGCCAATACCAATTTTGGTAACTTCGACTAATGAGGTTTAAACCGGTTAAGCGGCTAATATCTTGGCCATTTCGCAACCGATGTTGGCCAAGTTGGACCCACGTGGCACCTAAAAAGGTTTCCCCTTAAATAAAACACACAGTTTAAATATTTGCATTTATTCTTTCAAACAGTTTACAAAGTTTTATTAATTGTTTCTGCATCTGCTTGATAGACCTGCAGCATCCTCCAGCATCCACCAGCATCCTCCAGCATCCACCAGCAACCACCAGCATCCTCCAGCATCCACCAGCATCCTCCAGCATCCTCCAGCATCCACCAGCATCCACCAGCAACCACCAGCATCCACCAGCATCCTCCAGCATCCACCAGCATCCTCCAGCATCCACCAGCAACCACCAGGTGACCGGGATTGAACCAAATGCAGCACATCGACTCAAGAGGATCGCCACACGATAATCTCTTACAACCAAGAGAGGATCTTTAGCTTCCCGTTGTCGACATTGCTCCTGGAACTGGGACCATCGGGTCAGCAGCCGTGCATTTTTCCGAGTATCCTTTGCTCCTTTTTCCGATTAGTTAAAGTTGTTGTAGTCCAGGTTTTCATTTGTGATATCTGAAAAATAATATAAAATAAATATGTGAAAGCATAAACATTGTGTTTTTATTGGGAAGGTGGGAGTAATTGGCGGCGATGCAGTTGCTCCACATGTCACAGCAAAGGAGGCCCATGTCTCGCAGGCACTCGTCCACATCCAAGAGATCAATGGCTGGAACCTCTCCGCCCCTAGTAGTTATGGTCGCTCCTTCTCTGCAGTCTCAAATCCCCTCCATTCTATGGCCCAGGACTGCGGCAAAGGATATCAACTGCGACACGAGGTTCGCTGTTATATAAAGCCCTGGCCAACGAAAACACGTTCAACCAGCAACATCCTGCTTGGGATGCTTGTCCAGGTGATCTTCCAGGTGCTGCTCCTCCAGTTGCTCCGTGAGATGCTCCTTGAGATGCTCCACCAGATGCTCTCCTAGCTGTTCCTCCAGATGCTTCACCAAATCCTCCTCTAGGTGTTGCTTCAGATGCTTCTCCACGTGATCCTTAAGGTGCTGCAGGTACTGCTCCAACGCTGTTATAGATTAGTCCAGGTTAGTTATAGTAGATGTAGTCCATCCAGTGTACTGAATCGCTTGTGGAATCTGAAAAATAAATGGAAAAGAATGTAAATACTGTGTTTTGTTTGGGAAGGAATATTTTCAGGTTCATCATGGGGTTAACTTGGCCAAAATAGAATTCCCTCGCATTTGGTTACGGCTTCTAAGCAGCTAACAATGTCATGAACCGATCCTTCACGTGGATTCATAGAAAAGATCCAACCACGCAAACGTGGACGTCGTGTCCTTAAAAGAAGTAAAACATCCATCGAAATCCAACCTGGCAGGACGGCAAAAGCAGCGCCCCACGAAATGCCACACGAAAACGCAAACCCGTTGCGGCCGAATTTCTTAGATTTCGCTTGTGCCAAAATCTGAAGTACTAAGCGAACAGGAACGATCAGCAGGCGGCGCAGTGACGTCACAGGAGCCAAAGTCAGAAATTTTGAAAGTACCATCTCTAGTATAAGAGTGGGGAGCAGGCGGTAGAGCAAGGGGGACAAATATGCTAATTTTAATGATGGCCGCCGCCTCCCCTCCTTTTCCAACTTACAGGAAGGGCTTCCCCATTTACACTCCATGGGGGAGAGGGAGTTATCGATATATCCTACTCATATCGCATAACGGGGATTACTGGGAAAGGCAACAACAACCATATGGGGATCGAACTGATCCTAACCAATGGGACGAAATCCAGAATTCGGTTGGCCGATTTTAAAAAGCGAATTTCTCGGCTATTCCTGAACCGATTTTGGATCTGCACCTACCAAAATACTCGGAAGGACATTCCCTATAACACATTCCAGCATTAAATGCTGATTCCGAAATGGTTGCGGCTGCGAAAGGGCCATAATATTCGATTTAGAAATCCCACCCACGTGGTGGCCAGCAGCCTTTGTTTACATATGGCCGACGACTTTAAACGCTCATAATTTGGCTATTCCTAAATCGATTTTGGATCTGCACCTACCAATCGACGCGGAAGGACATTCCCCGTCAATTTGCAGCAAAAGAATTTGAAATCCGAGCAACCGTGCCAAAAAAAGTTAAAAAGGCCTGCAACCTTTGCTTACATTTTTCCAGCCTTTGTTTACATTTGGCCGACGACTTTGAACGCTCATAATTTGGCCATTCCTAAACCGATTTTGGATCTGCACTTACCAAAAGACTCGGAAGGACTTCGATCTGCGAAAAAGCTAAAAAGGCCAGCAACCTTTGTTAACATTTGTCCAACCTTTGTCTACATTTGGACGACGACTTTGAACGATCATAATTTATCCAATTCTTCACCGATTTTGGATCTGCACCTACCAAACGACTCGGAAGGACATTATCCTTCAATCTGCGTCCACAGTTAAAAAAGTTAAAAAGGCCAGCAACCTTTGTTTACATTTTTCCAGCCTTTGTTTACATTTGACCGACGAATTTGAACGCTCATAATTTGGCCATTCCTGAACCGATTTTGGATCTGCACCTACCAAACGACTCGGAAGGACACTATCCTTTGATCTGCGTCCACAGTTAAAAAAAAGTTAAAAAGGCCAGCAACCTTTGCTTACATTTTTCCAGCCTTTGTTTACATTTGGCCGACGACTTTGAACGCTCATAATTTGGTCATTCCTAAACCGATTTTGGATCTGCACCTACCAAACGACTCGGAAGGACATTATCCTTCAATCTGCGTCCACAGTTAAAAAAAAGTTAAAAAGGCCAGCAACCTTTGCTTACATTTTTCCAGCCTTTGTTTACATTTGGCCGACGACTTTGGACGCTCATAATTTGGCCAATTATTCACCGATTTTGGATCTGCACCTACCAAACGACTCGGGAGGACGTTATTCTTCGATCTGCGTTCACAGTTAAAAAAAAGTTGGAAACTCGATTTTTGAAAAAATTGTAAGGGGTACCATCACAAAAATTTGCAAAAATCGAGATTTTATTTTTTGTTCGGCTTTTGTAAACTTTAGATGCAGATTTAAGCAGGGGAGAGTCCTGATTCCAAAAAGGTATTCCGTTCCCAAATCGGCTGCGAAATGGCCGAATAATTAGCTTTTGAAATCGTGAAAAAAGTGGATTTTTGGCCAAAAATATTTAATGTTATTTTTGTTTTTATATTCTCGTTTTTTTACTCATTCCGTTGCGAATATTATGGCCATTTCGCAGCCGATTCCAGAGTGGAATACCTCGTTGAAATCAGGACATTTCTCTGCTCAAATCTGCATCTAAAGTTTTCAAAAGCCGAACAAAAAATAAAATCTCGATTTTTGAAAAATTTTGTGATGGTACCCCTTACAATTTTTTCAAAAATCGAGATCCAACTTTTTCTTCGGATTTCAAAAACCTGGGACGCATATTGAAAGATATTTGTGTCCTTATTCCGAAATGGGAATCCTTTTTGCGATCGGTTGCGAAATGGCCGAATAATTAGCTTTTGAAATCGTGAAAAAGTGGATTTTTGGCCAAAAATATTTTATGTTATTTTTGTTTTTATATTCTCGTTTTTTTACTCATTCCGTTGCGAATATTATGGCCATTTCGCAGCCGATTCCAGAGTGGAATACCTCGTTGAAATCAGGACATTTCTCTGCTCAAATCTGCATCTAAAGTTTTCAAAAGCCGAACAAAAAATAAAATCTCGATTTTTGAAAAATTTTGTGATGGTACCCCTTACAATTTTTTCAAAAATCGAGATCCAACTTTTTCTTCGGATTTCAAAAACCTGGGACGCATATTGAAAGATATTTGTGTCCTTATTCCGAAATGGGAATCCTTTTTGCGATCGGTTGCGAAATGGCCGAATAATTAGCTTTTGAAATCGTGAAAAAGTGGATTTTTGGCCAAAAATATTTTATGTTATTTTTGTTTTTATTTTCTCGTTTTTTTACTCATTCCGTTGCGAATATTATGGCCATTTCGCAGCCGATTCCAGAGTGGAATACCTCGTTGGAATCAGGACATTTCTCTCCTCAAATCTGCATCTAAAGTTTTCAAAAGCCGAACAAAAAATAAAATCTCGATTTTTGAAAAATTTTGTGATGGTACCCCTTACAATTTTTTCAAAAATCGAGATCCAACTTTTTCTTCGGATTTCAAAAACCTGGGACGCATATTGAAAGATATTTGTGTCCTTATTCCGAAATGGGAATCCTTTTTGCGATCGGTTGCGAAATGGCCGAATAATTAGCTTTTGAAATCGTGAAAAAAGTGGATTTTTGGCCAAAAATATTTTATGTTATTTTTGTTTTTATTTTCTCGTTTTTTTACTCATTCCGTTGCGAATATTATGGCCATTTCGCAGCCGATTCCAGAGTGGAATACCTCGTTGGAATCAGGACATTTCTCTCCTCAAATCTGCATCTAAAGTTTTCAAAAGCCGAACAAAAAATAAAATCTCGATTTTTGAAAAATTTTGTGATGGTACCCCTTACAATTTTTTCAAAAATCGAGATCCAACTTTTTCTTCGGATTTCAAAAACCTGGGACGCATATTGAAAGATATTTGTGTCCTTATTCCGAAATGGGAATCCTTTTTGCGATCGGTTGCGAAATGGCCGAATAATTAGCTTTTGAAATCGTGAAAAAAGTGGATTTTTGGCCAAAAATATTTTATGTTATTTTTGTTTTTATTTTCTCGTTTTTTTACTCATTCCGTTGCGAATATTATGGTCATTTCGCAGCCGATTCCAGAGTGGAATACCTCGTTGGAATCAGGACATTTCTCTCCTCAAATCTGCATCTAAAGTTTTCAAAAGCCGAACAAAAAATAAAATCTCGATTTTTGAAAAATTTTGTGATTTTGTACCCCTTACAATTTTTTCAAAAATCGAGATCCAACTTTTTCTTCGGATTTCAAAAACCTGGGACGCATATTGAAAGATATTTGTGTCCTTATTCCGAAATGGGAATCCTTTTTGCGATCGGTTGCGAAATGGCCGAATAATTAGCTTTTGAAATCGTGAAAAAAGTGGATTTTTGGCCAAAAATATTTTATGTTATTTTTGTTTTTATTTTCTCGTTTTTTTACTCATTCCGTTGCGAATATTATGGTCATTTCGCAGCCGATTCCAGAGTGGAATACCTCGTTGAAATCAGGACATTTCTCTGCTCAAATCTGCATCTAAAGTTTTCAAAAGCCGAACAAAAAATAAAATCTCGATTTTTTAAAATTTTTGTGATGGTACCCCTTACAATTTTTTCAAAAATCGAGATCCAACTTTTTCTTCGGATTTCAAAAACCTGGGACGCATATTGAAAGATATTTGTGTCCTTATTCCGAAATGGGAATCCTTTTTGCGATCGGTTGCGAAATGGCCGAATAATTAGCTTTTGAAATCGTGAAAAAGTGGATTTTTGGCCAAAAATATTTTATGTTATTTTTGTTTTTATTTTCTCGTTTTTTTACTCATTCCGTTGCGAATATTATGGCCATTTCGCAGCCGATTCCAGAGTGGAATACCTCGTTGGAATCAGGACATTTCTCTCCTCAAATCTGCATCTAAAGTTTTCAAAAGCCGAACAAAAAATAAAATCTCGATTTTTGAAAAATTTTGTGATGGTACCCCTTACAATTTTTTCAAAAATCGAGATCCAACTTTTTTTCGGATTACAAAAACCTGGGACGCAGATTGAAGGATATTTATGTCCTTATTCCGAAATGGGTATCCTTTTGCGATCGGTTGCGAAATGGCCGAATAATTAGCTTTTGAAATCGTGAAAAAAGTGGATTTTTGGCCAACAATTTTATCTGTTATTTTTGTTTTTATTTTCTCGATTTTTTACATCTTCCGTTACGAATATTATGGTCATTTCGCAGCAGATCCGGGAGTGGAATACCTTTTTGGAATCAGGGCATTTCTCTGCTCAAATCTGCATCTAAAGTTTTTAAAAGCCAAACAAAAAATAAAATCTCGATTTTTGAAAAATTTTGTGATGGTACCCCTTACAATTTTTCAAAAATCGAGATCCAACTTTTTCTTCGGATTTCAAAAACCTGGGACGCATATTGAAAGATATTTGTGTCCTTATTCCGAAATGGGAATCCTTTTTGCGATCGGTTGCGAAATGGCCGAATAATTAGCTTTTGAAATCGTGAAAAAAGTGGATTTTTGGCCAACAATTTTATCTGTTATTTTTGTTTTTATTTTCTCGATTTTTTACATCTTCCGTTACGAATATTATGGTCATTTCGCAGCAGATCCGGGAGTGGAATACCTTTTTGGAATCAGGGCATTTCTCTGCTCAAATCTGCATCTAAAGTTTTTAAAAGCCAAACAAAAAATAAAATCTCGATTTTTGAAAAATTTTGTGATGGTACCCCTTACAATTTTTTCAAAAATCGAGATCCAACTTTTTCTTCGGATTTCAAAAACCTGGGACGCATATTGAAAGATATTTGTGTCCTTATTCCGAAATGGGAATCCTTTTGCGATCGGTTGCGAAATGGCCGAATAATTAGCTTTTGAAATCGTGAAAAAGTGGATTTTTGGCCAAAAATATTTTATGTTATTTTTGTTTTTATTTTCTCGTTTTTTTACTCATTCCGTTGCGAATATTATGGCCATTTCGCAGCCGATTCCAGAGTGGAATACCTCGTTGGAATCAGGACATTTCTCTCCTCAAATCTGCATCTAAAGTTTTCAAAAGCCGAACAAAAAATAAAATCTCGATTTTTGAAAAATTTTGTGATGGTACCCCTTACAATTTTTTCAAAAATCGAGATCCAACTTTTTCTTCGGATTTCAAAAACCTGGGACGCATATTGAAAGATATTTGTGTCCTTATTCCGAAATGGGAATCCTTTTTGCGATCGGTTGCGAAATGGCCGAATAATTAGCTTTTGAAATCGTGAAAAAGTGGATTTTTGGCCAAAAATATTTTATGTTATTTTTGTTTTTATTTTCTCGTTTTTTTACTCATTCCGTTGCGAATATTATGGCCATTTCGCAGCCGATTCCAGAGTGGAATACCTCGTTGGAATCAGGACATTTCTCTCCTCAAATCTGCATCTAAAGTTTTCAAAAGCCGAACAAAAAATAAAATCTCGATTTTTGAAAAATTTTGTGATGGTACCCCTTACAATTTTTTCAAAAATCGAGATCCAACTTTTTTTTCGGATTACAAAAACCTGGGACGCAGATTGAAGGATATTTATGTCCTTATTCCGAAATGGGTATCCTTTTTGCGATCGGTTGCGAAATGGCCGAATAATTAGCTTTTGAAATCGTGAAAAAAGTGGATTTTTGGCCAACAATTTTATCTGTTATTTTTGTTTTTATTTTCTCGATTTTTTACATCTTCCGTTACGAATATTATGGTCATTTCGCAGCAGATCCGGGAGTGGAATACCTTTTTGGAATCAGGGCATTTCTCTGCTTAAATCTGCATCTAAAGTTTTTAAAAGCCAAACAAAAAATAAAATCTTGATTTTTGAAAAATTTTGTGATGGTACCCCTTACAATTTTTTCAAAATCGAGTCCCCAACTTTTTTTAGTTGGGGACGCAGATCGACGGGGAATGTCCTTCCGAGTCGTTTGGTAGGTGCAGATCCAAAATCGGTAAAGAATTGGATAAATTATGAGCTCAAAGTCGCAGTCCAAATGTAAACAAAGGCTGGAAAAATGTAACGAAAGTTGCTGGCCTTTTTAACTTTGTTTTGGCACGGTTGCTCGGATTTCAAATTCTTTTGCTGCAGATCGCCGGGGAATGTCCTTCCGCGTCGTTTGGTAAGTGCAGATCCAAAATCGGTTCAGGAATAGCCAAATTATGAGCGTTTAAAGTCGGCGGCCAAATGTAAACAAAGGCTGGAAAAATGTAAACAAAGGTTGCTGGCCTTTTTAAATTTTTTTAACTGTGGACGCAGATCGAAGAATCATGTCCTTCCGAGTCGTTTGGTAGGTGCAGATCCAAAATCGGTTCAGGAATAGCCAAATTATGAGCGTTTAAAGTCGTCGGTCAAATGTAAACAAAGGCTGGAAAAATGTAAGCAAAGGTTGCAGGCCTTTTTAACTTTTTTTTGGCACATTTGTTCGGATTTTAAATTCCTTTGCTCCAGATTGACGGGATATGTCCTTGCGCGTCGTTTGGTAAGTGCAGATCCAAAATCGGTTCAGGAATAGCCAAATTATGAGCGTATAAAGTCGGCGGCCAAATGTAAACAAAGGCTGAAAAAATGTAAACAAAGGTTGCTCGCCGACCAAAAACTTTGGCACATTTGTTCGGATTTCAAATTCTTTTGCTGCAGATTGACGGGGAATGTCCTTCCGCGTCGTTTGGTAAGTGTAGATCCAAAATCGGTTCAGGAATAGCCAAATTATGAGCGTATAAAGTCGTCGGCCAAATGTAAACAAAGGCTGGAAAAATGTAAGCAAAGGTTGCAGGCCTTTTTAACTTTTTTTTGGCACGGTTGCTCGGATTTCAAATTCTTTTGCTGCAGATTGACGGGGAATGTCCTTGCGCGTCGTTTGGTAAGTGCAGATCCAAAATCGGTTCAGGAATAGCCAAATTATGAGCGTATAAAGTCGTCGGCCAAATGTAAACAAAGGCTGGAAAAATGTAAACAAAGGTTGCTCTCCGACCAAAAACTTTGGCACATTTGTTCGGATTTCAAATTCTTTTGCTGCAGATTGACGGGGAATGTCCTTTCGCGTCGTTTGGTAAGTGCAGATCCAAAATCGGTTCAGGAATAGCCAAATTATGAGCGTATAAAGTCGTCGGCCAAATGTAAACAAAGGCTGGAAAAATGTAAACAAAGGTTGCTCGCCGACCAAAAACTTTGGCACATTTGTTCGGATTTCAAATTCTTTTGCTGCAGATTGACGGGGAATGTCCTTCCGCGTCGTTTGGTAGGTGCAGATCCAAAATCGGTGAAGAATTGGCCAAATTATGAGCGTTTAAAGTCGTCGGCCAAATGTAAACAAAGGCTGCTGGCCACTACGTGGGTAGGGATTTCTAAATCGAATATTATGGCCCTTTCGCAGCCGCAACCATTTCGGAATCAGCATTCAATGCTGGAATGTCCTTCCGAGTAGTTTGGTAGGTGCAGATCCAAAATCGGTTCAGGAATAGCCAAATTATGAGCGTTTAAAGTCGTCGGCCAAATGTAAACAAAGGCTGCTGGCCACCATGTGGGTGGGATTTCAAAATCGAATATTATGTCCCTTTCGCAGCCGCAACCATTTCGGAATCAGCATTCAATGCTGGAATGTCCTTCCGAGTAGTTTGGTAGGTGCAGATCCAAAATCGGTTCAGGAATAGCCGGGAAATTCGCTTTTTAAAATCGGCCAATCGAATTCTGGATTTCGTCCCATTGGTTGGGATCAGCTCGATCCCCATGTGGTTGTTGTTGCCTTTCCCAGTAATCCCCGTAATGCGATATGAGTAGGATATATCGATAACTCCCTCTCCCCCATGGAGTGTAAATGGGGAAGCCCTTCCTGTAAGTAAGAAAAGGAGGGGAGGCGGCGGCCATCATTAAAATTAGCATATTTGTCCCCCTTGCTCTACCGCCTGCTCCCCACTCTTATACTAGAGATGGTACTTTCAAAATTTCTGACTTTGGCTCCTGTGACGTCACTGCGCCGCCTGCTGATCGTTCCTGTTCGCTTAGTACTTCAGATTTTGGCACAAGCGAAATCTAAGAAATTCGGCCGCAACGGGTTTGCGTTTTCGTGTGGCATTTCGTGGGGCGCTGCTTTTGCCGTCCTGCCAGGTTGGATTTCGATGGATGTTTTACTTCTTTTAAGGACACGACGTCCACGTTTGCGTGGTTGGATCTTTTCTATGAATCCACGTGAAGGATCGGTTAATGACATTGTTAGCTGCTTAGCCGTAACCAAATGCGAGGGAATTCTATTTTGGCCAAGTTAACCCCATGATGAACCTGAAAATATTCCTTCCCAAACAAAACACAGTATTTACATTCTTTTCCATTTATTTTTCAGATTCCACAAGCGATTCAGTACACTGGATGGACTACATCTACTATAACTAACCTGGACTAATCTATAACAGCATTGGAGCAGTACCTGCAGCACCTTAAGGATCACGTGGAGAAGCATCTGAAGCAACACCTAGAGGAGGATTTGGTGAAGCATCTGGAGGAACAGCTAGGAGAGCATCTGGTGGAGCATCTCAAGGAGCATCTCACGGAGCAACTGGAGGAGCAGCACCTGGAAGATCACCTGGACATGCATCCCAAGCAGGATTTTGCTGGTTGAACGTGTTTTCGTTGGCCAGGGCTTTATATAACAGCGAACCTCGTGTCGCAGTTGATATCCTTTGCCGCAGTCCTGGGCCATAGAATGGAGGGGATTTGAGACTGCAGAGAAGGAGCGACCATAACTACTAGGGGCGGAGAGGTTCCAGCCATTGATCTCTTGGATGTGGACGAGTGTCTGCGAGACATGGGCCTCCTTTGCTGTGACATGTGGAGCAACTGCATCGCCGCCAATTACTCCCACCTTCCCAATAAAAACACAATGTTTATGCTTTCACATATTTATTTTATATTATTTTTCAGATATCACAAATGAAAACCTGGACTACAACAACTTTAACTAATCGGAAAAAGGAGCAAAGGATACTCGGAAAAATGCACGGCTGCTGACCCGATGGTCCCAGTTCCAGGAGCAATGTCGACAACGGGAAGCTAAAGATCCTCTCTTGGTTGTAAGAGATTATCGTGTGGCGATCCTCTTGAGTCGATGTGCTGCATTTGGTTCAATCCCGGTCACCTGGTGGTTGCTGGTGGATGCTGGAGGATGCTGGTGGATGCTGGAGGATGCTGGTGGATGCTGGTGGTTGCTGGTGGATGCTGGTGGATGCTGGAGGATGCTGGAGGATGCTGGTGGATGCTGGTGGATGCTGGAGGATGCTGCAGGTCTATCAAGCAGATGCAGAAACAATTAATAAAACTTTGTAAACTGTTTAAAAGAATAAATGCAAATATTTAAACTGTGTGTTTTATTTAAGGGGAAACCTTTTTAGGTGCCACGTGGGTCCAACTTGGCCAACATCGGTTGCGAAATGGCCAAGATATTAGCCGCTTAACCGGTTTAAACCTCATTAGTCGAAGTTACCAAAATTGGTATTGGCCTTTTGCCGGAATCTGTAATTTCCGTAAACTGTTTCTGATGTGTCCCGGCCATTTTGCGGCCGATTGTGGAACAGAATACCTTTTTGGAATCAGGACTTTGCCCAGCTTAAATCTGCATCTAAAGTTTTCGAAAGTCGAAAAAAAAGTTTGTCTTCGATTTTTGCAAATTTTTGTGATGGTACCCCTTACAATTTTTCAAAAATCGAGATCCAACTTTTTTTCGGATTTCAAAAACCTGGGACGCAGATTGAAGGACATTTATGTCCTCATTCCGAAATGGGTACCCTTTTTGCCGTCGCTTGCAAAATGGCCGAATAATTAGCTTTTGAAATCGTGAAAAAGTTGATTTTTGGCCAAAAATATTTTATGTTATTTTTGTTTTTATTTTCTCGTTTTTTTACTCATTCCGTTGCGAATATTATGGCCATTTCGCAGCCGATTCCAGAGTGGAATACCTCGTTGGAATCAGGACATTTCTCTCCTCAAATTTGCATCTAAAGTTTTCAAAAGCCGAACAAAAAATAAAATCTCGATTTTTGAAAAATTTTGTGATGGTACCCCTTACAATTTTTTCAAAAATCGAGATCCAACTTTTTCTTCGGATTTCAAAAACCTGGGACGCATATTGAAAGATATTTGTGTCCTTATTCCGAAATGGGAATCCTTTTTGCGATCGGTTGCGAAATGGCCGAATAATTAGCTTTTGAAATCGTGAAAAAGTGGATTTTTGGCCAAAAATATTTTATGTTATTTTTGTTTTTATTTTCTCGTTTTTTTACTCATTCCGTTGCGAATATTATGGCCATTTCGCAGCCGATTCCAGAGTGGAATACCTCGTTGGAATCAGGACATTTCTCTCCTCAAATCTGCATCTAAAGTTTTCAAAAGCCGAACAAAAAATAAAATCTCGATTTTTGAAAAATTTTGTGATGGTACCCCTTACAATTTTTCAAAAATCGAGATCCAACTTTTTTTCGGATTACAAAAACCTGGGACGCAGATTGAAGGATATTTATGTCCTTATTCCGAAATGGGTATCCTTTTTGCGATCGGTTACGAAATGGCCGAATAATTAGCTTTTGAAATCGTGAAAAAAGTGGATTTTTGGCCAACAATTTTATCTGTTATTTTTGTTTTTATTTTCTTGATTTTTTACATCTTCCGTTACGAATATTATGGTCATTTCGCAGCAGATCCGGGAGTGGAATACCTTTTTGGAATCAGGGCATTTCTCTGCTCAAATCTGCATCTAAAGTTTTTAAAAGCCAAACAAAAAATAAAATCTTGATTTTTGAAAAATTTTGTGATGGTACCCCTTACAATTTTTTCAAAAATCGAGTCCCCAACTTTTTTTTAGTTGGGGACGCAGATCGACGGGGAATGTCCTTCCGAGTCGTTTGGTAGGTGCAGATCCAAAATCGGTAAAGAATTGGATAAATTATGAGCTCAAAGTCGCAGTCCAAATGTAAACAAAGGCTGGAAAAATGTAACGAAAGTTGCTGGCCTTTTTAACTTTGTTTTGGCACGGTTGCTCGGATTTCAAATTCTTTTGCTGCAGATCGCCGGGGAATGTCCTTCCGCGTCGTTTGGTAAGTGCAGATCCAAAATCGGTTCAGGAATGGCCAAATTATGAGCGTTTAAAGTCGGCGGCCAAATGTAAACAAAGGCTGGAAAAATGTAAACAAAGGTTGCTGGCCTTTTTAACTTTTTTTTAACTGTGGACGCAGATCGAAGAATCATGTCCTTCCGAGTCGTTTGGTAGGTGCAGATCCAAAATCGGTTCAGGAATAGCCAAATTATGAGCGTTTAAAGTCGTCGGCCAAATGTAAACAAAGGCTGGAAAAATGTAAGCAAAGGTTGCAGGCCTTTTTAACTTTTTTTTGGCACATTTGTTCGGATTTTAAATTCCTTTGCTCCAGATTGACGGGAAATGTCCTTGTGCGTCGTTTGGTAAGTGCAGATCCAAAATCGGTTCAGGAATAGCCAAATTATGAGCGTATAAAGTCGGCGGCCAAATGTAAACAAAGGCTGGAAAAATGTAAACAAAGGTTGCTCGCCGACCAAAAACTTTGGCACATTTGTTCGGATTTCAAATTCCTTTGCTGCAGATTGACGGGGAATGTCCTTGCGCGTCGTTTGGTAAGTGTAGATCCAAAATCGGTTCAGGAATAGCCAAATTATGAGCGTATAAAGTCGTCGGCCAAATGTAAACAAAGGCTGGAAAAATGTAAACAAAGGTTGCTGGCCTTTTTAACTTTTTTTTAACTGTGGACGCAGATCGAAGAATCATGTCCTTCCGAGTCGTTTGGTAGGTGCAGATCCAAAATCGGTTCAGGAATAGCCAAATTATGAGCGTTTAAAGTCGTCGGCCAAATGTAAACAAAGGCTGGAAAAATGTAAGCAAAGGTTGCAGGCCTTTTTAACTTTTTTTGGCACATTTGTTCGGATTTCAAATTCTTTTGCTGCAGATTGACGGGGAATGTCCTTCCGCGTCGTTTGGTAAGTGCAGATCCAAAATCGGTTCAGGAATAGCCAAATTATGAGCGTATAAAGACGGCGGCCAAATGTAAACAAAGGCTGGAAAAATGTAAACAAAGGTTGCTCGCCGACCAAAAACTTTGGCACATTTGTTCGGATTTCAAATTCCTTTGCTGCAGATTGACGGGGAATGTCCTTGCGCGTCGTTTGGTAAGTGCAGATCCAAAATCGGTTAAGGAATAGCCAAATTATGAGCGTTTAAAGTCGTCGGCCAAATGTAAACAAAGGCTGGAAAAATGTAAGCAAAGGTTGCAGGCCTTTTTAACTTTTTTTTGGCACATTTGTTCGGATTTTAAATTCCTTTGCTTCAGATTGACGGGGAATGTCCTTGCGCGTCGTTTGGTAAGTGCAGATCCAAAATCGGTTCAGGAATAGCCAAATTATGAGCGTTTAAAGTCGTCGGCCAAATGTAAACAAAGGCTGGAAAAATGTAAGCAAAGGTTGCAGGCCTTTTTAACTTTTTTTTGGCACATTTGTTCGGATTTCAAATTCTTTTGCTGCAGATTGACGGGGAATGTCCTTCCGCGTCGTTTGGTAAGTGCAGATCCAAAATCGGTTCAGGAATAGCCAAATTATGAGCGTATAAAGACGGCGGCCAAATGTAAACAAAGGCTGGAAAAATGTAAACAAAGGTTGCCCCCTTACAATTTTTTCAAAAATCGAGTCCCCAACTTTTTTTTAGTTGGGGACGCAGATCGACGGGGAATGTCCTTCCGAGTCGTTTGGTAGGTGCAGATCCAAAATCGGTAAAGAATTGGATAAATTATGAGCTCAAAGTCGCAGTCCAAATGTAAACAAAGGCTGGAAAAATGTAACGAAAGTTGCTGGCCTTTTTAACTTTGTTTTGGCACGGTTGCTCGGATTTCAAATTCTTTTGCTGCAGATCGCCGGGGAATGTCCTTCCGCGTCGTTTGGTAAGTGCAGATCCAAAATCGGTTCAGGAATGGCCAAATTATGAGCGTTTAAAGTCGGCGGCCAAATGTAAACAAAGGCTGGAAAAATGTAAACAAAGGTTGCTGGCCTTTTTAACTTTTTTTTAACTGTGGACGCAGATCGAAGAATCATGTCCTTCCGAGTCGTTTGGTAGGTGCAGATCCAAAATCGGTTCAGGAATAGCCAAATTATGAGCGTTTAAAGTCGTCGGCCAAATGTAAACAAAGGCTGGAAAAATGTAAGCAAAGGTTGCAGGCCTTTTTAACTTTTTTTGGCACATTTGTTCGGATTTTAAATTCCTTTGCTCCAGATTGACGGGAAATGTCCTTGTGCGTCGTTTGGTAAGTGCAGATCCAAAATCGGTTCAGGAATAGCCAAATTATGAGCGTATAAAGTCGGCGGCCAAATGTAAACAAAGGCTGGAAAAATGTAAACAAAGGTTGCTCGCCGACCAAAAACTTTGGCACATTTGTTCGGATTTCAAATTCCTTTGCTGCAGATTGACGGGGAATGTCCTTGCGCGTCGTTTGGTAAGTGTAGATCCAAAATCGGTTCAGGAATAGCCAAATTATGAGCGTATAAAGTCGTCGGCCAAATGTAAACAAAGGCTGGAAAAATGTAAACAAAGGTTGCTGGCCTTTTTAACTTTTTTTTAACTGTGGACGCAGATCGAAGAATCATGTCCTTCCGAGTCGTTTGGTAGGTGCAGATCCAAAATCGGTTCAGGAATAGCCAAATTATGAGCGTTTAAAGTCGTCGGCCAAATGTAAACAAAGGCTGGAAAAATGTAAGCAAAGGTTGCAGGCCTTTTTAACTTTTTTTTGGCACATTTGTTCGGATTTCAAATTCTTTTGCTGCAGATTGACGGGGAATGTCCTTCCGCGTCGTTTGGTAAGTGCAGATCCAAAATCGGTTCAGGAATGGCCAAATTATGAGCGTATAAAGACGGCGGCCAAATGTAAACAAAGGCTGGAAAAATGTAAACAAAGGTTGCTCGCCGACCAAAAACTTTGGCACATTTGTTCGGATTTCAAATTCCTTTGCTGCAGATTGACGGGGAATGTCCTTGCGCGTCGTTTGGTAAGTGCAGATCCAAAATCGGTTCAGGAATAGCCAAATTATGAGCGTTTAAAGTCGTCGGCCAAATGTAAACAAAGGCTGGAAAAATGTAAGCAAAGGTTGCAGGCCTTTTTAACTTTTTTTTTGGCACATTTGTTCGGATTTTAAATTCCTTTGCTTCAGATTGACGGGGAATGTCCTTGCGCGTCGTTTGGTAAGTGCAGATCCAAAATCGGTTCAGGAATAGCCAAATTATGAGCGTTTAAAGTCGTCGGCCAAATGTAAACAAAGGCTGGAAAAATGTAAGCAAAGGTTGCAGGCCTTTTTAACTTTTTTTTGGCACATTTGTTCGGATTTCAAATTCTTTTGCTGCAGATTGACGGGGAATGTCCTTCCGCGTCGTTTGGTAGGTGCAGATCCAAAATCGGTGAAGAATTGGCCAAATTATGAGCGTTTAAAGTCGTCGGCCAAATGTAAACAAAGGCTGCTGGCCACTACGTGGGTAGGGATTTCTAAATCGAATATTATGGCCCTTTCGCAGCCGCAACCATTTCGGAATCAGCATTTAATGCTGGAATGTCCTTCCGAGTAGTTTGGTAGGTGCAGATCCAAAATCGGTTCAGGAATAGCCGAGAAATTCGCTTTTTAAAATCGGCCAACCGAATTCTGGATTTCGTCCCATTGGTTAGGATCAGTTCGATCCCCATGTGGTTGTTGTTGCCTTTCCCAGTAATCCCCGTTATGCGATATGAGTGGGATATATCGATAACTCCCTCTCCCCCATGGAGTGTAAATGGGGGAGCCCTTCCTGTAAGTTGGAAAAGGAGGGGAGGCGGCGGCCATCATTAAAATTAGCATATTTGTCCCCCTTGCTCTACCGCCTGCTCCCCACTCTTATACTAGAGATGGTACTTTCAAAATTTCTGACTTTGGCTCCTGTGACGTCACTGCGCCGCCTGCTGATCGTTCCTGTTCGCTTAGTACTTCAGATTTTGGCACAAGCGAAATCTAAGAAATTCGGCCGCAACGGGTTTGCGTTTTCGTGTGGCATTTCGTGGGGCGCCGCTTTTGCCGTCCTGCCAGGTTGGATTTCGATGGATGTTTTACTTCTATTAAGGACACAACGTCCACGTTTGCGTGGTTGGATCTTTTCTATGAATCCACGTAAAGGATCGGTTAATGACATTGTTAGCTGCTTAGAAGCCGTAACAAAATGCGAGGGAATTCTATTTTGGCCAAGTTAACCCCATGATGAACCTGAAAATATTCCTTCCCAAACAAAACACAGTATTTACATTCTTTTCCATTTATTTTTCAGATTCCACAAGCGATTCAGTACACTGGATGGACTACATCTACTATAACTAACCTGGACTAATCTATAACAGCGTTGGAGCAGTACCTGCAGCACCTTAAGGATCACGTGGAGAAGCATCTGGAGCAACACCTAGAGGAGGATTTGGTGAAGCATCTGGAGGAACAGCTAGGAGAGCATCTGGTGGAGCATCTCAAGGAGCATCTCACGGAGCAACTGGAGGAGCAGCACCTGGAAGATCACCTGGACAAGCATCCCAAGCAGGATGTTGCTGGTTGAACGTGTTTTCGTTGGCCAGGGCTTTATATAACAGCGAACCTCGTGTCGCAGTTGATATCCTTTGCCGCAGTCCTGGGCCATAGAATGGAGGGGATTTGAGACTGCAGAGAAGGAGCGACCATAACTACTAGGGGCGGAGAGGTTCCAGCCATTGATCTCTTGGATGTGGACGAGTGCCTGCGAGACATGGGCCTCCTTTGCTGTGACATGTGGAGCAACTGCATCGCCGCCAATTACTCCCACCTTCCCAATAAAAACACAATGTTTATGCTTTCACATATTTATTTTATATTATTTTTCAGATATCACAAATGAAAACCTGGACTACAACAACTTTAACTAATCGGAAAAAGGAGCAAAGGATACTCGGAAAAATGCACGGCTGCTGACCCGATGGTCCCAGTTCCAGGAGCAATGTCGACAACGGGAAGCTAAAGATCCTCTCTTGGTTGTAAGAGATTATCGTGTGGCGATCCTCTTGAGTCGATGTGCTGCATTTGGTTCAATCCCGGTCACCTGGTGGTTGCTGGTGGATGCTGGAGGATGCTGGTGTATGCTGGAGGATGCTGGTGGATGCTGGTGGTTGCTGGTGGATGCTGGTGGATGCTGGAGGATGCTGGAGGATGCTGGAGGATGCTGGAGGATGCTGGAGGATGCTGGTGGTTGCTTGTGGATGCTGGAGGATGCTGCAGGTCTATCAAGCAGATGCAGAAACAATTAATAAAACTTTGTAAACTGTTTGAAAGAATAAATGCAAATATTTAAACTGTGTGTTTTATTTAAGGGGAAACCTTTTTAGGTGCCACGTGGGTCCAACTTGGCCAACATCGGTTGCGAAATGGCCAAGATATTAGCCGCTTAACCGGCTTAAACCTCATTAGTCGAAGTTACCAAAATTGGTATTGGCCTTTTGCCGGAATCTGTAATTTCCGTAAACTGTTTCTGATGTGTCCCGGCCATTTCGCGGCCGATTGGGGAACGGAATACCTTTTTGGAATCAGGACTTTGCCCAGCTTAAATCTGCATCTAAAGTTTTCGAAAGTCGAAAAAAAAGTTTGTCTTCGATTTTTGCAAATTTTTGTGATGGTACCCCTTACAATTTTTTCAAAAATCGAGTTCCAACTTTTTTTCCTGTTTTTGAAAACCCTGGGCGCAGATCGAAGCTTATTTAGGTCCTGATTAAGGAATGGTATTCCTTTTTGCGATCGGTTGCGAAGTGGCCAAATGGTTCGATTTTAAAGTTGCAAAAAATGTGGGATTTTGGCCAAAACTTTTTTCTGTTATTTTTGTTTTTATTTTCTCGTTTTTTTACTCATTCCGTTGCGAATATTATGGTCATTTCGCAGCCGATTCCAGAGTGGAATACCTCGTTGAAATCAGGACATTTCTCTGCTCAAATCTGCATCTAAAGTTTTCAAAAGCCGAACAAAAAATAAAATCTCGATTTTTTAAAATTTTTGTGATGGTACCCCTTACAATTTTTTCAAAAATCGAGTCCCCAACTTTTTTTTAGTTGGGGACGCAGATCGACGGGGAATGTCCTTCCGAGTCGTTTGGTAGGTGCAGATCCAAAATCGGTAAAGAATTGGATAAATTATGAGCTCAAAGTCGCAGTCCAAATGTAAACAAAGGCTGGAAAAATGTAACGAAAGTTGCTGGCCTTTTTAACTTTGTTTTGGCACGGTTGCTCGGATTTTAAATTCTTTTGCTGCAGATCGCCGGGGAATGTCCTTCCGCGTCGTTTGGTAAGTGCAGATCCAAAATCGGTTCAGGAATAGCCAAATTATGAGCGTTTAAAGTCGGCGGCCAAATGTAAACAAAGGCTGGAAAAATGTAAACAAAGGTTGCTGGCCTTTTTAACTTTTTTTTAACTGTGGACGCAGATCGAAGAATCATGTCCTTCCGAGTCGTTTGGTAGGTGCAGATCCAAAATCGGTTCAGGAATAGCCAAATTATGAGCGTATAAAGTCGGCGGCCAAATGTAAACAAAGGCTGGAAAAATGTAAACAAAGGTTGCTCGCCGACCAAAAACTTTGGCACATTTGTTCGGATTTCAAATTCCTTTGCTGCAGATTGACGGGGAATGTCCTTGCGCGTCGTTTGGTAAGTGCAGATCCAAAATCGGTTCAGGAATAGCCAAATTATGAGCGTTTAAAGTCGTCGGCCAAATGTAAACAAAGGCTGGAAAAATGTAAGCAAAGGTTGCAGGCCTTTTTAACTTTTTTTTGGCACATTTGTTCGGATTTTAAATTCCTTTGCTTCAGATTGACGGGGAATGTCCTTGCGCGTCGTTTGGTAAGTGCAGATCCAAAATCGGTTCAGGAATAGCCAAATTATGAGCGTTTAAAGTCGTCGGCCAAATGTAAACAAAGGCTGGAAAAATGTAAGCAAAGGTTGCAGGCCTTTTTAACTTTTTTTTGGCACATTTGTTCGGATTTCAAATTCTTTTGCTGCAGATTGACGGGGAATGTCCTTGCGCGTCGTTTGGTAAGTGCAGATCCAAAATCGGTTCAGGAATAGCCAAATTATGAGCGTATAAAGTCGTCGGCCAAATGTAAACAAAGGCTGGAAAAATGTAAACAAAGGTTGCTCGCCGACCAAAAACTTTGGCACATTTGTTCGGATTTCAAATTCCTTTGCTGGAGATTGACGGGGAATGTCCTTGCGCTTCGTTTGGTAAGTGCAGATCCAAAATCGGTTCAGGAATAGCCAAATTATGAGCGTATAAAGTCGTCGGCCAAATGTAAACAAAGGCTGGAAAAATGTAAACAAAGGTTGCTCGCCGACCAAAAACTTTGGCACATTTGTTCGGATTTCAAATTCCTTTGCTGCAGATTGACGGGGAATGTCCTTGCGCGTCGTTTGGTAAGTGTAGATCCAAAATCGGTTCAGGAATAGCCAAATTATGAGCGTATAAAGTCGTCGGCCAAATGTAAACAAAGGCTGGAAAAATGTAAACAAAGGTTGCTGGCCTTTTTAACTTTTTTTTAACTGTGGACGCAGATCGAAGAATCATGTCCTTCCGAGTCGTTTGGTAGGTGCAGATCCAAAATCGGTTCAGGAATAGCCAAATTATGAGCGTTTAAAGTCGTCGGCCAAATGTAAACAAAGGCTGGAAAAATGTAAGCAAAGGTTGCAGGCCTTTTTAACTTTTTTTGGCACATTTGTTCGGATTTCAAATTCTTTTGCTGCAGATTGACGGGGAATGTCCTTCCGCGTCGTTTGGTAAGTGCAGATCCAAAATCGGTTCAGGAATGGCCAAATTATGAGCGTATAAAGACGGCGGCCAAATGTAAACAAAGGCTGGAAAAATGTAAACAAAGGTTGCTCGCCGACCAAAAACTTTGGCACATTTGTTCGGATTTCAAATTCCTTTGCTGCAGATTGACGGGGAATGTCCTTGCGCGTCGTTTGGTAAGTGCAGATCCAAAATCGGTTCAGGAATAGCCAAATTATGAGCGTTTAAAGTCGTCGGCCAAATGTAAACAAAGGCTGGAAAAATGTAAGCAAAGGTTGCAGGCCTTTTTAACTTTTTTTTGGCACATTTGTTCGGATTTTAAATTCCTTTGCTTCAGATTGACGGGGAATGTCCTTGCGCGTCGTTTGGTAAGTGCAGATCCAAAATCGGTTCAGGAATAGCCAAATTATGAGCGTTTAAAGTCGTCGGCCAAATGTAAACAAAGGCTGGAAAAATGTAAGCAAAGGTTGCAGGCCTTTTTAACTTTTTTTTGGCACATTTGTTCGGATTTCAAATTCTTTTGCTGCAGATTGACGGGGAATGTCCTTCCGCGTCGTTTGGTAGGTGCAGATCCAAAATCGGTGAAGAATTGGCCAAATTATGAGCGTTTAAAGTCGTCGGCCAAATGTAAACAAAGGCTGCTGGCCACTACGTGGGTAGGGATTTCTAAATCGAATATTATGGCCCTTTCGCAGCCGCAACCATTTCGGAATCAGCATTTAATGCTGGAATGTCCTTCCGAGTAGTTTGGTAGGTGCAGATCCAAAATCGGTTCAGGAATAGCCGAGAAATTCGCTTTTTAAAATCGGCCAACCGAATTCTGGATTTCGTCCCATTGGTTAGGATCAGTTCGATCCCCATGTGGTTGTTGTTGCCTTTCCCAGTAATCCCCGTTATGCGATATGAGTGGGATATATCGATAACTCCCTCTCCCCCATGGAGTGTAAATGGGGAAGCCCTTCCTGTAAGTTGGAAAAGGAGGGGAGGCGGCGGCCATCATTAAAATTAGCATATTTGTCCCCCTTGCTCTACCGCCTGCTCCCCACTCTTATACTAGAGATGGTACTTTCAAAATTTCGGACTTTGGCTCCTGTGACGTCACTGCGCCGCCTGCTGATCGTTCCTGTTCGCTTAGTACTTCAGATTTTGGCACAAGCGAAATCTAAGAAATTCGGCCGCAACGGGTTTGCGTTTTCGTGTGGCATTTCGTGGGGCGCCGCTTTTGCCGTCCTGCCAGGTTGGATTTCGATGGATGTTTTACTTCTATTAAGGACACAACGTCCACGTTTGCGTGGTTGGATCTTTTCTATGAATCCACGTAAAGGATCGGTTAATGACATTGTTAGCTGCTTAGAAGCCGTAACAAAATGCGAGGGAATTCTATTTTGGCCAAGTTAACCCCATGATGAACCTGAAAATATTCCTTCCCAAACAAAACACAGTATTTACATTCTTTTCCATTTATTTTTCAGATTCCACAAGCGATTCAGTACACTGGATGGACTACATCTACTATAACTAACCTGGACTAATCTATAACAGCGTTGGAGCAGTACCTGCAGCACCTTAAGGATCACGTGGAGAAGCATCTGGAGCAACACCTAGAGGAGGATTTGGTGAAGCATCTGGAGGAACAGCTAGGAGAGCATCTGGTGGAGCATCTCAAGGAGCATCTCACGGAGCAACTGGAGGAGCAGCACCTGGAAGATCACCTGGACAAGCATCCCAAGCAGGATGTTGCTGGTTGAACGTGTTTTCGTTGGCCAGGGCTTTATATAACAGCGAACCTTGTGTCGCAGTTGATATCCTTTGCCGCAGTCCTGGGCCATAGAATGGAGGGGATTTGAGACTGCAGAGAAGGAGCGACCATAACTACTAGGGGCGGAGAGGTTCCAGCCATTGATCTCTTGGATGTGGACGAGTGCCTGCGAGACATGGGCCTCCTTTGCTGTGACATGTGGAGCAACTGCATCGCCGCCAATTACTCCCACCTTCCCAATAAAAACACAATGTTTATGCTTTCACATATTTATTTTATATTATTTTTCAGATATCACAAATGAAAACCTGGACTACAACAACTTTAACTAATCGGAAAAAGGAGCAAAGGATACTCGGAAAAATGCACGGCTGCTGACCCGATGGTCCCAGTTCCAGGAGCAATGTCGACAACGGGAAGCTAAAGATCCTCTCTTGGTTGTAAGAGATTATCGTGTGGCGATCCTCTTGAGTCGATGTGCTGCATTTGGTTCAATCCCGGTCACCTGGTGGTTGCTGGTGGATGCTGGAGGATGCTGGTGTATGCTGGAGGATGCTGGTGGATGCTGGTGGTTGCTGGTGGATGCTGGTGGATGCTGGAGGATGCTGGAGGATGCTGGAGGATGCTGGAGGATGCTGGTGGTTGCTTGTGGATGCTGGAGGATGCTGGTGGTTGCTGGAGGATGCTGCAGGTCTATCAAGCAGATGCAGAAACAATTAATAAAACTTTGTAAACTGTTTGAAAGAATAAATGCAAATATTTAAACTGTGTGTTTTATTTAAGGGGAAACCTTTTTAGGTGCCACGTGGGTCCAACTTGGCCAACATCGGTTGCGAAATGGCCAAGATATTAGCCGCTTAACCGGTTTAAACCTCATTAGTCGAAGTTACCAAAATTGGTATTGGCCTTTTGCCGGAATCTGTAATTTCCGTAAACTGTTTCTGATGTGTCCCGGCCATTTCGCGGCCGATTGGGGAACGGAATACCTTTTTGGAATCAGGACTTTGCCCAGCTTAAATCTGCATCTAAAGTTTTCGAAAGTCGAAAAAAAAGTTTGTCTTCGATTTTTGCAAATTTTTGTGATGGTACCCCTTACAATTTTTTCAAAAATCGAGTTCCAACTTTTTTTCCTGTTTTTGAAAACCCTGGGCGCAGATCGAAGCTTATTTAGGTCCTGATTAAGGAATGGTATTCCTTTTTGCGATCGGTTGCGAAGTGGCCAAATGGTTCGATTTTAAAGTTGCAAAAAATGTGGGATTTTGGCCAAAACTTTTTTCTGTTATTTTTGTTTTTATTTCTTGATTTTTTCCACACTTCTTTGCTAATAATTCGGCCATTTCGCAGCCGATTTGGGAACGGAATAACTTTTTGGAATCAGGACTTTGCCCAGCTTAAATCTGCATCTAAAGTTTTTGAAAGTCGAAAAAAAGTTTGTCTTCGATTTTTGCAAATTTTTGTGATGGTACCCCTTACAATTTTTCAAAAATCGAGTTCCAACTTTTTTTTCTGTTTTTGAAAACCCTGGACGCAGATCGAAGCTTATTTAGGTCCTGATTAAGGAATGGTATTCCTTTTTGCGATCGGTTGCGAAGTGGCCAAATGGTTCGATTTTAAAGTTGCAAAAAATGTGGGATTTTGGCCAAAACTTTTTTCTGTTATTTTTGTTTTTATTTTCTTGATTTTTTCCACACTCCTTTGCTAATAATTCGGCCATTTCGCGGCCGATTGGGGAACGGAATACCTTTTTGGAATCAGGACTTTGCCCTGCTTAAATCTGCATCTAAAGTTTTCGAAAGTCGAAAAAAAGTTTGTCTTCGATTTTTGCAAATTTTTGTGATGGTACCCCTTACAATTTTTTCAAAAATCGAGTTCCAACTTTTTTTTCTGTTTTTGAAAACCCTGGACGCAGATCGAAGCTTATTTAGGTCCTGATTAAGGAATGGTATTCCTTTTTGCGATCGGTTGCGAAGTGGCCAAATGGTTCGATTTTAAAGTTGCAAAAAATGTGGGATTTTGGCCAAAACTTTTTTCTGTTATTTTTGTTTTTATTTTCTTGATTTTTTCCACACTCCTTTGCTAATAATTCGGCCATTTCGCGGCCGATTGGGGAACGGAATACCTTTTTGGAATCAGGACTTTGCCCTGCTTAAATCTGCATCTAAAGTTTTCGAAAGTCGAAAAAAAGTTTGTCTTCGATTTTTGCAAATTTTTGTGATGGTACCCCTTACAATTTTTTCAAAAATCGAGTTCCAACTTTTTTTCTGTTTTTGAAAACCCTGGACGCAGATCGAAGCTTATTTAGGTCCTGATTAAGGAATGGTATTCCTTTTTGCGATCGGTTGCGAAGTGGCCAAATGGTTCGATTTTAAAGTTGCAAAAAATGTGGGATTTTGGCCAAAACTTTTTTCTGTTATTTTTGTTTTTATTTTCTTGATTTTTTCCACACTCCTTTGCTAATAATTCGGCCATTTCGCGGCCGATTGGGGAACGGAATACCTTTTTGGAATCAGGACTTTGCCCTGCTTAAATCTGCATCTAAAGTTTTCGAAAGTCGAAAAAAAGTTTGTCTTCGATTTTTGCAAATTTTTGTGATGGTACCCCTTACAATTTTTTCAAAAATCGAGTTCCAACTTTTTTTCTGTTTTTGAAAACCCTGGACGCAGATCGAAGCTTATTTAGGTCCTGATTAAGGAATGGTATTCCTTTTTGCGATCGGTTGCGAAGTGGCCAAATGGTTCGATTTTAAAGTTGCAAAAAATGTGGGATTTTGGCCAAAACTTTTTTCTGTTATTTTTGTTTTTATTTTCTTGATTTTTTCCACACTCCTTTGCTAATAATTCGGCCATTTCGCGGCCGATTGGGGAACGGAATACCTTTTTGGAATCAGGACTTTGCCCTGCTTAAATCTGCATCTAAAGTTTTCGAAAGTCGAAAAAAAAGTTTGTCTTCGATTTTTGCAAATTTTTGTGATGGTACCCCTTACAATTTTTTCAAAAATCGAGTTCCAACTTTTTTTTCTGTTTTTGAAAACCCTGGACGCAGATCGAAGCTTATTTAGGTCCTGATTAAGGAATGGTATTCCTTTTTGCGATCGGTTGCGAAGTGGCCAAATGGTTCGATTTTAAAGTTGCAAAAAATGTGGGATTTTGGCCAAAACTTTTTTCTGTTATTTTTGTTTTTATTTTCTTGATTTTTTCCACATTCCTTTGCTAATAATTCGGCCATTTCGCAGCCGATTTGGGAACGGAATACCTTTTTGGAATCAGGACTTTGCCCAGCTTAAATCTGCATCTAAAGTTTTCGAAAGTCGAAAAAAAGTTTGTCTTCGATTTTTGCAAATTTTTGTGATGGTACCCCTTACAATTTTTTCAAAAATCGAGTTCCAACTTTTTTTCTGTTTTTGAAAACCCTGGACGCAGATCGAAGCTTATTTAGGTCCTGATTAAGGAATGGTATTCCTTTTGCGATCGGTTGCGAAGTGGCCAAATGGTTCGATTTTAAAGTTGCAAAAAATGTGTGATTTTGGCCAAAACTTTTTTCTGTTATTTTTGTTTTTATTTTCTTGATTTTTTCCACATTCCTTTGCTAATAATTCGGCCATTTCGCAGCCGATTTGGGAACGGAATACCTTTTTGGAATCAGGACTTTGCCCAGCTTAAATCTGCATCTAAAGTTTTCGAAATCTTCGATCTTGGAATGGATTGCCTTTTCGGAATCAGAACTTTGCAGCAAAAGATTTTGAAATCCCAACAACTGTGCCAAAATTTTGAGTCGGCCAGCAATCCATTACATGTGAAATCTGTAAAATAAATACATTGAAAACTATTTCTTGTGTTTTATACAGGGAGGAGTGTTTTTAGGCACTGCATGTTTTAATTTGTGCTATAAAGAAAATGCTGAAAAGTCAAAGAGTCTCGGAAACCCCAATACAATAGATAGATAAAATTTAGTTTAAATCTTTTATTTACAAAGGTAAAGTAAGATAGGTCCCATTGGTCCCATGTCGATTCTCAATTAAAGCCGTGATCCTCTGAGTAAAAAATATGTTTGTGAATCGACACAGGCGTATAACTGTAGCTTTTAATTTTTTTTTATCAGAGGGCACTTTGTGAAGATGCGTATAACGTTTCCATTTATTTATTTTAACTTGCGTATTTTAACTTTAATTTTGATTAAACGTTTATATTTTCGTTAATATTGTTGCTTCTTTCGAACTGCGTACAACGATGTCGGAAAGTTGTTGTTTTGTTAGTAAATGTGCGCATATTTTTCTCTTTTCCATTAATATATGCATATTGAATCGTTCCAATAGCGCAAGCTTTTAAAACAATTGCATTCAAACGTTCTACGCAGTTCGTATTTTACATATTAAATGTTTCATCGTTTCGGAAAACGTTTCAAAAGCGCATTTGCCGCATTTCCCGAAACACGAATCGATTTTTAGCGACGACTGTGTGTCGGTTGTGGATTGTGTGTGTGTTTTAATGTGAATTCTGAATCTTGGGCGGGTTCTTAGATGAGTGTCTGAACAGTAGAGATGCTGATATATGACCTCTATTTCAAAAATGAAATAGAAAACTCCTCCAATGTAGAAACTAAAACAAAAGTAAAGGATTTGATTAGTGTATCTTCTCTTGTATGTGGCGGAGCTTCATGGCTGTGGCCAATTCGGGGATGGACCCTTTAAATCATTAGCGGGTTCAAAAGGGTCTGCCAACTAAATGGGGATGGCTTGGAATGGAAATGCTGGTTCAAGAATAAGCTATTTTTTGGCTTTGACTTAGCAATCAATTTCCTGCTGGTTTTCAGTAAATGGGCGGTTTGTCTTTTATTGTTTTATATGATCGAGTTTTTTCATATTTTTAGAAGTTATTTGTTCATTCGTAAGCAAAAAGTATGATCTGTTGCCTTTGCAAACCAGCTGTGGGTCGAACGATTCACCCACAAAGGGTTTTTATTTAGTAATATATTTATTCACTTTTTGCCCACGAACCGAACATTTTTTTAGTATCGCAAAGCTTTATTTTGAGTTTTGCATGGTTTCTGGCTGATAATATGATCGTATCGATTTCTTTTTTTTTTGTTTTTTGTTTGCTGGGCGTAGTAGACACTGTTACTGAAAATCGACGGGATGCAAGCCCGACTTTTACAGGCGGTCTTTAATTTTGAGACATTAAAGCCAATGAAACTAGACTTATTCTTGAAACGGATGCGTGCATGAATTGGAAATGAATTCAGTTGGCTAAGACCCAAAAGACCCGAGTACGCTCCGGCAGTTTCTTCGTTGTTCTTCCAGTATTGGACCAGCGCCATGGTTAAGTCACTCCAACAGTGCCTATAGTTAGGCATATTCTGCAATATTTTGCGGGAGTCTAGGGCTTCTAAATGTTTCATGGAGTTTAAGGGGAAACTCCGCTTCTGGCCGTCATGCCCTCCGGTTCTGGCGGTTGGTAGCAGCGACCCCAAAGGGTGGTTCGTGGGCGCGTCTAGTGCTTGCGTGCGTGGGTGGGGAACCCTTGTCTTCTGTTATTTACGTATCTTCCGACACGTTCTTTTTCGTTGAGTTATGTAGCTCATGGCTATAGCTTTACTGCTCTTTTTGGCCTTGCAGCCCGCCCTATGGCCGGTACGTTCTGCCGCTCGTGCTGCAAACGTCTCACCATTGCGACAGAGAGGTCAATTGAAGGGAGAGGGAGCTACTCTCCGGCCGGGCCGGGCCACTTTTCCGTATTCGTCTCACTCGCATCCGCGTGCCGCCACACCCGCGACGATGGAAGTATGCGGAACGCTTCGTCTCGAGCGCGTGTGGCACCAAGCGGATGCTTCGGATCCGGATCTCTTTCGCTAATGGTCAGACATTTCCACCACAAGCGTTTTCGCGCCCTTCAAGTCGGGCAATCACCATAGAATCGGCGGCACTGCAAGGATATCTTGGATACTGGGTAAAGTCCGCCCGGCTCGCTACATTCCAGGCCGCACCACTCTCGCCCATGGTGTCCAGCTACGCCGAGGCGTCACCTCTTGCAGAAGAGGGGCCACCATCTGGAGGGAGTCGGTCCAGAAGGGGTTTCCTTACTTTTCCATGGGGCTCTTGCGGGTTTATCACTCTACGAATGTGGCTTCAGCGGCTGCACTTTTGTATGGGTGTCGCTTGCACAAAATAAGGAAAAGCCACTCTGGTCATCACTCCCGAGTCTTGTGTGGTCCATAGCGCTGGGGGCAGCGCTCTACGGCGACTGGCACACGGCGTTGCATCGGTGGTCCGCACGTAGCCTCGGTTTCGGAGATCAGGTATGTGGACTGCAGCCTCAGGTAGACAGGACCCCTATAAGTCCATCCCCTAATTCTCTGGGTTCGTCTTGGGTTCCCAGGGTTTTCCAGGCAGCTGCCTACTCGTTTTTCTGGATTCTTCGGGGTTTGTTGGAAGTGCCTTTGTTATTTTAGGGTCCTGTACATTTTAAATGAGTTCCTTCCTCATTTTCGCAGTGCTACTGGCAATGCCGTGCTTAAATTTTTACCTGCATCACGATATCTCTGATTTCTTGGAACACCCCATCGTCTTTGCAATTAGGCGAACTATGTGAACGATTTTTTCAGCTTAACTTTAGGCAAAATGTTTAGAATTTTTCTGAGGCCTCTCGCTACTAGATACTTGGTTCTTGATTTTCGCTATCTCATCGGGAATTTGGGGGCAGAAGGTAGCCCGGCGTTGCCGTTTAATCCGGAATTGAGCTGGGGGTACAGTACTGTATGGGGAAACCTCCTCTCACACGATGCCCATGACCTGCCTAGCCTTTAGATGGCACTGGTTCTCAGCTGCAAGCGCCCTCGGGATATCTGTTTCCTTATTTTCGATTTCTTTGGCCTCATGCTCATGACGTATTATTAAATATTAATTTAAAATTAAGTTTTAAATTGAATTAAAAAGCACGATCGTGCGCACTAAACCCGACGACCCATGAAACCTCTTTCTCACGGTATGGCATGGCCGGCTAATGAATGTTAACGTGGCTAAAAATGTTAAACACCAAATTCAAATTTAAATTTAAATATGACTTTGCTTGGGCCAAATGTTTGCCTTGAAATTAAGTCACTAACTTAAATAATAATGGAATATCCATAAGCCATTTACGTATTCTTTTAATATCTTACACCCTTTGGCTAACTCTGAGGAAGCCTGAAAGTAAATGGTCATACATCGGCAATAAAGTTACAATTTACGTTAAATTTTATGATTCAAAAAGTATTTAAATTTGTGGCTAGGTATGTGTTTTATATAAAATTTATGTAAAAACCGAAAACTCAAAACCGAACGGGATCGGACTATTTACAAACAATGGAATAAAAACGAATAAAAAAAAGGTAACTATACAAATAAATACAATAAAATAAAATAAATAAAAGACGCCTAGGACTAAATGAAATAATGGGCGGGCCAGGCGTTCCAGGAGCGGACAGGGCGGATGAGATACGTCTGACGAGGAGTAAGTACGAATGCAGGAGCGGATGCCCAAGGCTCAGGCCTCTGAAAAGTCGTTGTCGTAGGCATGGTTGCGATAGGCTCCGTATCCCGGTTCCGCCTCCATGCCGCTGACAAGGCGTGGCAAGGACTTTTCCGCTCCGGAGGCCACCGCTCTCGGCTTGGACGGCGGCGACGTCTCGCCGGCAGAGTGCTCCTCGCCGTCGCAGAGATTCTTGTACTGGTAGCTGCGAGCCAGCCACAGGAAGATCAGCATGTCCACCAGCATGAGGCTGGCGAAGAGGGTGAACTCGCCGGACTGGGAGTTGGTGAACTTGAACTCGGCGATTATCACCACGATCATGTTTCCAATGGCTACCGAGAGGAGCCAGCAGGCCTGCAGGACGCTCTTCATGCTGGGCGGCGCTTGGGTGAAGGAGAACTCCAGACCGGTCACCGAGAACATGATCTCCGCCGCCGTCATCACCACAATCTGGGGCAGTTGCCACAGGATGGAAACGGCGGTGGGTGCCACCACTTCCAACAAGTTGTATTGCTGCGATGGAAATGGAGGATTAGTTATGACGAGCAACATATAGACGGAGCTATCACTTACGTAGCCATCTTGAGCGTTTCCCTCCACCACCAGGCTGTAGAGTCCGCCCTCCCTAGCCTGGAAGGTGGCTGCCTTGCGGCCGTTGATCTCCACCTCACTGTGGCCTGGTCTGACCTTGTGCAGCTGCGACAGGTTCCTGCTGCTGAGGACGAGAGGCTCCACGGATGGCCCCGGGCCTCGAAGCAGCACGGCCCCCTCGTTGGCAGGGGTGTTAAGAAGGGCCCTCACCAGGGGCGGGCTGCTGGAGCTCGGAGGCGTCTCCAGTCCGTCGCTGAACTCCACCAGCCTGTTGCCTGCCAGGAAGTAGCTGATGGATTTGCCTGGGCGTAGACGCAGGCTTCCAGTGATGTCGGGGCAATTGCCAGGACTGCTGGTGGACCGAGCCTTGAAGTCGTACTCCCGGGACTCGGGAACAAACAACGACAGATCCGCCCACATGCCCAGAGGGTCAATGTGCCGCGGCAGCTGCTCCGGCGTCGCTCCCACCCCGGAGGTGAACTCGTACTTGCAGGGCATTCCATTGTACAGGCGCAGATGGACGATGTCCTGTTCCACGGGGGCGGTAGCGAAGGCCGCCTGCTCCATTTTCATCTCCAGGGCGGCCGAGAAGAAGAAGCCAAGTGAGGCCAGGATCAGGCCAATAGTGAGCTTCTGCAGCGGCCGTCGGATGCCGATTGTGCGAAGAAGCGGATAGACTACGTAGTCGAAGAGCGGAATGAAGGCTAGGATCAACAGCGGGTTTACCACCTGCATCTGGTCGGGCTTAATGTGGTAGCCCAGCACCATGCCGTCCATCCGGGTGGCCTGAAACGTCCAGCGGGATCCCTGCTGGTCGAACAGCGCCCAAAATACCGGGAAGGGAAGGTAGAGCCGCAGGATGCGGGCCAGGCACTTGGTCTCTTCCACTAGTTTGGAGCCCACTGACGGCTTGGCATAGTTGAGAAAGCTCTCCTCAGGATCGGAGTGGCGCCGCTGGCACCATCCCTTAAAGGCATCCGCTATGCACTTTGAGACGCCAAAGATCATGTTGCCCGCCGGGGGCTGGCATCGGTAGAGCCGCTTTCCGGCCACAAAGATCAGCACTGAAACAACCATAAGGACTGCCGGAACCCCGAAGGCCAGCGAGAAGCAGTCCTTCTCCCCGAAGCAATGGATGTCCGCCCGCAGAATTGGAGTCACTGTGGTGGAGATCATTGATCCGGCGTTGATGGCGAAGTAGAACAGCGAAAAGAACTTGGCCAGCTGGAGGCTCTGGGCGGGAAGGGAGAACTGGTCGCCTCCGAAGGCCGAGACGCAGGGCTTGATGCCGCCGGTTCCCATGGCGATCAGAAGAAGGCCCACGATGGTTACCGTACTGAAAGTATGCGGGATTAAATAAAGAGCCTCAAATAAATGGGAGACAGCACTTACTTGGTGGGCATTCCGGGGAGTGGAATGGCGCCGAAGGCCACCACCATCGCCCCCAGGCTGTAGACGAGCGACAGGTAGAGTATGGTCCTGTACTTTCCCAACCACCCGTCGGCGATGAGGGCACCTATCAGAGGGAAGACGTAGACCAGCATGGTGAATATGTGGAAGAGCACGGTCGAGGTCTCCTCGTTGTAGCCCAGCTTGTTGGTGAGGTAGAGCACCAGGATGGCTGAAAAGAGAGGGCTTAAGCATGTGGCTTTCGATGTCTTGGGACGTCACTCACTGCGCATGCCGTAGTAGTTGAACCGCTCGCAGAACTCATTGCTGATGATGAAGGCCACCGACTTGGGGTACGGAATGAGAGCCTGGAAAAGGAAGAGAAGGAAGTCACTTGCCAGTCGTCAAATTCCTTATCGTCTCCGTGCCGCATTAGTGGTGATACACGCCAGGTAGTACCAGTCTAAGGGGATTCGCAGACGTTCCCATTATTTCCCTAAAAACTTTCTACATGCCTCTTAATAGTTTCATGCTCTGACAAAGAACCGCCCATAAATTTGCATTTTTATTCAGCGCTTTTTAAAGGCCTATAACTCATAATGTAGTAACCAGGAAATAGCGAACTAAAATGGCAAACCATCTACCATTTAAAGGTGATTAGATAAAATGTTTTCGCTTAAGGTTAAGCCAGAGTGCCAGCCTACAATCGCATTACTTCTTAGGGTATTTGCAGTGTTGGATAGGTGGCTTCTCGGGTTATATTCTCATGGTAATTTGGCTTTCTGCCGTCGTAGAGTCTCGTCTCGTTTTCGTTTTCGTTTTCGATTTTGTTTTTTCTTTGCTTTTGGGGCTTGGAGGTTTTTGTTTTGATTTGCAGCGTCTCTTGGCCAAGGTGAGCGACGGAATGCAAACGGGTTTTCTCGCCAAGCTCTGCTATCTGCTATCTAGTATCTAGCACACCCATCTGGCCCCCATCCATCGATTACTGATTGAGAGCTGTACACACTCCACGGCCTAGGCCAAGTGGCTCTCGGACTCCGTCGCACTCACCGTTGCCGATTGGTGGCCCCCTCCGCCACTTGCCGCTCCACCAAGTGGCATAACCGCAGCTAATTTTTTGTAACGCCGGCCCCAGATGGGGTTTCCACACTGTGGAGTTGCAATTGGTGTCGGGTAGGAGAATCAGAGTCGACGTCTGGCGGAGACTGCGTCCGGCACTGGACTAAGAACAGCCCGCCTCCGGGGCCCGAGCTTTAAAGTTCGATCCGCAGTCTACTGTCTTTCTTGGCGCCCCTACTGCCTCCGGCCCCCACCGCCTCCCCGCTAACCAGCCGGGCAAAAAAATTAACAAACAATAAACAAAGAGAAGCCGGAGTGTCGGTGGAGGAGTCGGTGGGCAGGTGGGGGGAGTGAGATCAAAGCTCCAGCTGATTATTCCAAAGTAATAGGCGGCAATGGCCCAAGTCTAGACTGAATCCCTGTCAAAGGGGTCGGGAGGTGGTGGAAAAGTGTGCCACAGCTTGGAATGCTCCTGTTCCCAGTTGGGGAGCCATTCCCTCAGCCCGATTTGCGTTTCGGTAATCAAATCAATCAATTTGCGACCAATAAAAGGATTTATCGATGCTTGACACACTTTCTGAGTGGCTTGGGGGGCGTTCAAGGTCGAATGCGTTCAACAGCCTTGAAAGGAGAAGCTCAATTTGATTTAGAATGCGGCCGGGGGGTTTTTGTGTAATTGCTTTCGCACTGAGATCACTGTACTTTCCCAATTGACGACCGAAAGCGAAATCGGCTCTCGGCCTTTCTCCCTCTCCACTTTGATTTCTCTCCGAGCTTCCAGTTCTTCTGGCTTCTTCTGGCCCTTCTGCTCCCATCCATTTACCGTTGAGCATTCTTCTATCTTTGGCTACTCACAGCATTCTTCGGCTCTGCCTCCAGGTCTTTGGACTCCTGGACCTGGTCCTTTTTACCGCTGCTCCGACTCATTATCGCTTCGTTTCTTGATTTTGGATTCCCGTCCTTAAGAGTAACTCCTAGCACATTACAGATGAAACAGATACAGTGAAGCCTACACGATTTTGGGGGCCGCTGGGGAATTTTATCAAAAGTACACACAAAACGAACAATTAAAATGCGCAACTTTTTGCACTGATTGCACTGGCGAACAGGTGTAGCTCGGCCGCGACGTGTGACGAAAGACGAGGGAGTCTGGCGGGGGGAATGGACGGGTATGGACGGCCTCTGGGCTAAGCCACGTTGTCGCCATAAAACCGAAACGATAAATGATGCGCTGCCCTCCGGCAAGCTCCGCTTTTAAAGCTGCGCCGACGGATGCAGCGGAGCAGCGGCGCAGCCGAAACCCCAAAATAAGTAAAACGGGCAGCAAGAACAAAAATCAAATTTAATTTAAAGCTGCGGCGGCCAATTGGGGCAGGTACCAGGTAGGAGGGGCGGGAGCGAGAGCAGAGGCAGAGTATGGCTGGCCCCATGGCTGAGGTGGAGTGCGAGTGCCAGGCCAGTAGGGGAAAGAGCTCAAAGCCAATGAAGCTAGCCGAGCTAAGCTTTGCTCTCTTTGGATACCCAGCCCCTAGGTCCGCCCCGGCTCAGTGCAGCCGGCGATGCTGCTGCGTTCTTGATCATAATTCCCCCAAGCCACTTTTCTCCCACTACAATATTACAATAGGTCGCGGAGCTTTTGCCCCAGTCAAGTTCAATGCTACCCAGGCGATGGATACCTTTTCCTTAAACCTAGTTACATTTGCTATAGCTTTGGAGTCGCGTTTGGAAACCCATCCTAAGACGCTTTCCATTCATATCAGCAATCTACTTATCTTCCTAACGATTCAGACTCCATCATTGTCAATATGGGCTTCCCAAGAATTATTATTATCAACTTGGCTAATCTATGTTTTCGCTTTCAGGCGCGCCTGCCCAACAAGTACAGGCGATAGGGTCCGATCGATCTTATCTCGTCCCAGGTCCCACAACCCCGAGCCCCTCATAGAGCCAATTGCCCTGCTGTCGCTATCTCTGCTTGTTTTCTTTACGGCTTTGAGTAATTTGTGGGATATTCACAGGCAGCCATAAATCCATCCACCCGTTGAGATTTACGGACCTAGGAGATGGGAGGCGCGTTTGTTTCGCAGGCGCCGTTCGCAGGGTATTCGGAATATTTACTATTTGAGACTCACCTTTTGGCGGCTTAGCCGCTCGCCCAGGATTCTGTCGAAGTCGGAATCATAGCGATATCTCCTCTGCTCCGAGCGAGCCAGGGTCATTACTAATAAAAGTACATGGGCAAATTAATTCTCTAGGGTATTTTTACTCACCTCGACCGAATTCGGAGCCCGCTATAAACCGGCTAAAGGAGGAGTCGGTAGAGGTGCCACTGGCTCCCATGGAAGTCCCCGCCGACGGTTTCCGGTTCCGTTTTGACCTGTGATGCATAAATAGAGATTAGAAGTTGACCCTTTTGAGAGTTATGGAACGGCATTCTTAATCTAAAGTTTTCATATTGGAAAATTACATCTGAACTACATAAATCCTTTCAAATGATCTCATGTATTTTAGCAAATTATACATTGTGGTTAGGTCATCTATCCGAAAAGAGACCCCCGAAATCCGAAAGAAAAATATGTGAAAGTCCAGGAAAAGGGGGATAGGGGTCCTTGTCAGAGCCATATTTCGCCCAATATCCCACCGATTTCTTAGCCAAGACAAGATTCTGAATCGTGGAAGTGTTCTCCGTAAATGTGAATCAAAATCTAGGAACCGAAAATTTTTTTCGCTGCTCTCAACTTTTTCTGAAGGGCCCCCTTGGAAAAATGTGAAAGTCCAGGAAATGGGGTATAGCGGTCCTTGTCAGAGCCATATTTGGGCCAATATCCAACCGATTTCTTAGCCAAGACAAGATTCTGAATCGTGGAAGTGTTCTCCGTAAATGTGCATCAAAATCTAGGAACCGAAAATTTTTTTCGCTGCTCTCAACTTTTTCTGAAGGACCCCCTTGGAAAAATGTGAAAGTCCAGGAAATGGGGTATAGGGGTCCTTGTCAGAGCCATATTTCGGCCAATATCCAACCCATTTCTTAGCCAAGACAAGATTCTGAATCGTGGAAGTGTTCTCCGTAAATGTGCATCAAAATCTAGGAACCGAAAATTTTTTTCGCTGCTCTCAACTTTTTCTGAAGGACCCCCTTGGAAAAATGTGAAAGTCCAGGAAATGGGGTATAGGGGTCCTTGTCAGAGCCATATTTCGGCCAATATCCAACCGATTTCTTAGCCAAGACAAGATTCTGAATCGTGGAAGTGTTCTCCGTAAATGTGCATCAAAATCTAGGAACCGAAAATTTTTTTCGCTGCTCTCAACTTTTTCTGAAGGACCCCCTTGGAAAAATGTGAAAGTCCAGGAAATGGGGTATAGGGGTCCGTGTCAGAGCCATATTTCGGCCAACCGAAAAGAAGACAGTTGATGATGCGCGAATTGAAAACCAGTTAAATATTAGAAGTCCAGATGTCGCGATTATTCATTCTTGTGTGGGCGCTTATCTATTTAGGCATGTGTAAATGCCATTTTGAAAATGGGTCTCCTCAGGGGAAATATTACCTATGGGGAAAGAACAACGCGAGGGCTATCAGCTGCATTAACGGCGGTCAAGAGTCTTTATCTGGGCCACTTGAGGCACTTGGCACGAGGCAATCGATCGGTTGATTCGTATCTGAGCCAGGACATCAGCCGCCCCGTTTAAATACCCCGCGGGTTACCAAATCGACGCAATGATGGATTCGATCGCATCTAATCTGGCCTGGCACCACCTGACCCACCACTGTGATCGATAAGATATAGCGTCCACTATTTCAGATGCTCGGAGAATTGCCAAGATGTGGATCAGAATGAGGAAAATTGTGGCAGCAAGCGAATGACAGCGGCTGGACAATTACAAAGCCGCATTCCTCCGGGGCGTAGATAGCTTGCCACGATCCACGGTCTTTAGAGTGTCGACACGCAACCCCACAATCGCCTGCACAGTCTTAATGGCTTTAATTAAGTGTTACTTAACCGATCGGATCGGACTGAATCGGATCGAGCTGCAGAGACTATGCTCACAATGCAATCTCGAGCTGGTGACCATTGAGTGTGTAAAATCGAAAGCCGATGGAAAGAGCAAAACAAAGAGCCGCCTTATCGCCCATTCATGGTTGACAATAACAATAACCTGTAGCCTGTTGGCTATCTGGGGATCGGGACCTGGGAACTGGGAACTTGGAATGGGTATGGGAATCGTCTATGGCCAATATAGATGTTTATACTTGTTTCTGGGCATGGCTATAATGATAGGCGCTCATAAATACTGCGCGCGGCTATCTGGAGGCGATTAAGCCAATAAAACAAATGTGAAAGAACCAGCCACGAGTTCGGAGCCACGTCCGATTAGATGGCTTTCAGGAAGGATCCAGGTTTAAGCCTCGGGTCGAGGATTTTGATCCTCCAAGGCGGGCTTATCTGGCTCAGTTCTCTAGTGTTAACATATTTATCAGGTGTCCATCCTTCGCAAAAAGTTTTATGGCCGAATATTGCCAATCATTTGGGCCTCCACAAGTGCTATTTACGCTCTCTTTAAAAAAGTTGAAAGAAATACCCAAAGTCACCTACATATAAGGTTTATGCGCAATAATAACTGATTAAGATTATTATTAATGGGTAGGAGTGTGAGTACGAACCATTTCCCATTGAATGTTTGCCTCTATTTGTTGACAAGATTGCGGCATGAACTTATTAAATTTTTATCAATTGATTTCCTTCATTCGCGAGACACTTTCGGATCCCTGAATTACGACTCTCCCGGCCCGCAGATCTGCAAGTAATGCACCAAGATAAGTGTCGAAAATATTTAGTTAATGACTTGGCGAAACTACTCGCCGCCCTTTGGCTAGGGGAAGACGGGGCGTGGCCCATCTCCGATAAGCAGACACATATGTGTGCAAGCAGGAGGCGGGGTTTTGGCCAAAAAAAGTATTGGGCTTTGGGCTTTCCAAAATCAATCAAGGCAGCTTGCAAACTATAGGCTTGGGATGGGACTTGATTATATTAAGCTTGTCCGGGAGTAGGGTAGTAGAAGGCACCTCCTGGCACCTACCGGATAGACAGGTATGCCGGTAGACTGGAGGGCGGGGTAGGATGTTGGGCCATAAATAACGGCCACGCAAACAGGCGCAAAAAGCGAGACTGCTTTCCGACATCACTCATTTGGTGGGTGTGCAAACAGCGGCCGTAAATACTTCGCAGCAGTTGTCGATAACATGGCGATTAGGCTTATCGCCTTATCACTTATCAGCTCATTCGGTTAACGCTTTTGTCATCCGCCGCAGCACGCGCGCAGTCGCAGCGGGCGGAGCAGAGGTGGACCGGGCCGTAGTCGGGCTCGGAGTCGGAGTGGCTCGGAGCGACCGTTAGCGGCTTCTTGGCGAAGCCAATTCATTCGGTCGATTTTAGTCTGAGGCTGTCGATCGCCGGAGGCGGACTTGAAAGCGCATCGGCTCAAAAACCAAACAAAAAAACGCCTGCCGAATACCAGAATACCGAATTGTTTCCGTTTCGTGTGTTACGTTAATTTTTTCCATTTTTTTGCAGTTGTTAAATGTTTTAATGTGAGTTGGGAGCTGCCAGTGCCCCCCCCACCCGAACAATAATTGTAAATTGTAATTTATCAATAACGAGAGCAATGACACAATAAACAATTAATCGCCAGAAAAGAGAAAACAGAAGCAGCAGCAGCACAGCCCTCACCTGCTTTTCTGGCCCGGCTAATTGCGGGCCTAATTGCGAATCAGGCCCGGTTTCCTTTTGTTTTGTGGCCTGCGCACTTCTGTTTTGCCCAACTCGATTCGATTGAAATGCACAATATAAAATACATTTAAAGCGAAACGCGATCCAAGCTGATATTCCATTAAATAAAATCTTTCTCTTCGATTTCAAGTGTCGCCCCACGGATGTGAATCGGACCCCAAAATGACGGATAAAGAAAATGGTATTGCTACATTACACTACACTTATAGTTTTAGTTTAAGGTCCGTAATTACGCAGATCACTCGACCAGACGATCGTACTATTCGGGGGAATTGGTATCTCGAGTGCCCGAATGCGTTGTATTTTGTGGTTGGAGAAGGGTCTCGTTCTCATGGAAAGTGAAATTCAAATGACGCATTTGCGTCTCCAATCTTGGCGAAAACTATAGAGGAATACCTTTTTCCTTGTCGGTATTAGACAGCATGAAAGAAAGTCCCTCGAATTTGGGTTATTCCCCCCGAAGGAAAGTTTTATGTGATTTATAGAAGCGAACGCAGAAGACCTTGCCCCCATCAAGAGAAAATATAGGCCGTTGGGTAATGCCTGGCGGTGTCGTAAAGATTAGCCCCAATACCTGGAGGCACTCATCTGGCCGCAAATCTAATCGGTTTTGATAAGCGTCTTGAAGTCTTGAAGTGGCGCCCCCTCTGAAGGGGGTGCCCTTTGGTTTTTGGCTCTGCAACAGGGCAAGAACTGCCAAAATTGGTCAATTGGCACGGCCCTCGGCGACGGAGACCTTGCCAAACAAAACTTAATTCACCGAGCCCCTATCGCTTTCGGTTTGCACTCGACAAAAAATCGGGTACTGATTGAAAGAAACAGGTTTGGGCTGTAGTTAGCTTTTGTCTCCCACGAATTCACCTTTTTTTTGTCGGTGTGTGCTGCACTTCAATGCCAGCCGAGGCCTCGCCTCGGCTCATTTGCATATTTGACATACGCAGTGTCTATGAGACAATGCGACTACGAGCTTGGGATTTCGATCGCCGCCGCCTTTGGTATTCCCCCCACGAATAGCGAGCGCACTTCCAGCTCAGTTGCAATTAGTGAGCCATGCGAAAGGCATTTCATCAATCAACTACCCAGCAATAGTCAGTCAGTCAGTCAGTCAGTCAGTCACAGCAATAGTTCCGAGGCAGAGCTGATATCGGAAAATATAATAATTGGCAAGTACCGCCACAGGCCGGGCCATTACCAAACAGCCACGAAATGGAAACTACAAAAGCTGCGCTACCGAATGCCGAATACCGAATAAATGTCTCGCTATCGGCAGATACGCCGCAAACTTATCTGACAGATTTCTCTGTTCTTCTCCTCCGACATTTGTAATTAAAAACCGGGCCCAGACTCTTATCAGCTATCGCTCGAGCGGAGAGTCATAAACTCGGAAAACAATATATCGCGCTCTCTTGCATGGGCAATCGCTTGTAAATCAATGGGGCAGACGGATAAGGATATAGATCGGATAAGGGATCTACTTTTAGCTACGGCGCTTATGCCATGGGAAGGCTGCCAAATTTACGAGCGATTCGAGGGCCGTGCGGCTTTTGATAGCTTTCCTAAAACGTGTTCGTCATAGTCAGCCTGGCCAGTAGCCTAGAAATGGGGTCCTTGGACTCCAACTACTTGGGGCTGGAGTTGGAGTTTCCAATTTAAAGAGGGTCAAAGGCCCCATTTGAACTCAAGCGACATTGACACAGATCCCAAGTGCGCCTCTGAATGGGAAATGTCTCGGTTTTACGACAACCCCTTGAGGCAGGTAGAAGCGGCTCCCGCTGGCTTTATCTTCGATAAATCCTCTCCATGCTAATGGACGTAGCTGAAGGCCACCTTTATTAAGGCTCCGATAAGCCATCGATGGATTAGCCCCGCCGCACTAGAGCCCCTTTCTGGCCTGTCAATCAGAGATCCAGTTCCCTGGCAGCCTTCCATTTCCGTGGACAGCGCCCTACATGGCCATGACCAGGCTGCAATTACGCACGCACATGGAGATGACCATTTGTGTCTGGCGAGGAAAGCCACAGAGTCTTCCACAGTACACAAGTCCCCAAGTTTGGCGCGGGTGTTTATGGGCGGCCAGGTTATCAGACAGGCGTCCGTAATGCTTCTAAATTTATGGGAATTCACACGGCCGCGGGTGAGGGATGGCCAAATATAGAGCAGCTCAGCCTCCCTTATCTGCCAGCGAAGGTGTCAAGCACAAGGCCACAAATCTCGACCGGCCGACACTTTTTACCCGTTCTGATGAAATGTCTCTGGGATCACTTAGGGGCCCGCAATCGCTGCCCGGCCAGACGAAATGGAACTCCCGGCGGAGCAGGTTCCGCTCCTCGGTGGGCCATCCTAAGCTGGGCCAGCGAGATAATATCTAATACAAAGTCTTGTCTCGTCCTCAGAAATCCAGCCAGCGGCTGAGCCCGTGGTGGAAATCGCTCCCCAGGCTGCTGTTGTCCAAGACTCCCAGCCCAGTAGTGATTCAAATCCGACGCAGGATCCTGTTTCCGAGCCGGTGGTACCGGAGCCTGTCCTCCCTGAGCCTGTCCTCCCTGAGCCTGTCCCTGTTGCCGTGTCCTCTGACGAGCCCGTCAACGCCAAGGCGGAAAGGAAGCTGCCCGAGGTCTCCCAGAAAGCGGCTCAGAACGGAAAGGACGCGAAACCCGAGCCCACGGCCAACGGCAAGGACGCCAAGCCCGATCCCAACTCCAATGGCAAGGAACTGGTACAGCCCAGTGACTTTAAAAGCGTGTCCGAAGCGGAGGGACAGCAGAAGGTGAGTTAGATTTCTCGGAATGCTTTGATTCTAATCCCCATCCTTGAACCCATCCCCCAGAAACTTCCCTACCCAAAGTCCGTGTTCTTCATCATCAGCAACGAGTTTTGCGAGCGCTTTAACTACTATGGAATGAGAAGTAAGTAACCCCCGAACCTAGCCTGCAAAATCCAAAAAGCTAACGGCTTTTTTTAGCTGTCCTGGTCCTGTACCTGAGCCGTGCCCTGGGCTACTCCGACGACACCGCCACCGTCACCTTCCACGTCTTCACCATGTTTGTGTATTTCCTGTGCGTCTTCGGCGCCATCATTTCGGACTCCTGGTTGGGCAAGTTCAAAACGATCCTATATCTGTCACTGGTCTACATCTGCGGCTCGGTGCTGCTGACCCTGGGCGCCATCGGACCCCTCAACCTACCCATGGAGACGTTTACCATGCTGGGCCTTGGGCTGATTGCCCTGGGATCGGGCGGCATAAAGCCGTGTGTGGCGGCCTTTGGCGGCGATCAGTTTAAGGTGCCGGAGCAGGTGAAGCAGATAACGTCGTTCTTCTCACTCTTCTACTTCGCCATCAACTCCGGCTCGCTGATCTCCACCACGGTCACCCCCATCCTGCGCGAGGACGTATCCTGCTTCGACGACATCAACTGCTATCCCCTTGCCTTCGGGGTGCCCGCCGTGCTGATGGTTGTTTCCGTAGTCATCTTCGTGCTGGGTCGCTCCCTCTATAAGATCAAACCGCCGGCCGGCAACATGGTCGTCCTGGTGAGCAGCACCATTTGGACCGCGTGGACCACCAAGTGTAAGGAGAAGAAAACAAATCCGCGCGAGCACTGGCTGGACTACGCGGACGTCAAGTACGACCGCCAGCTGATCGAGGACGTCAAGGTGCTCATGCGAGTGCTTTTCCTCTACCTGCCACTACCGGTGTTCTGGGCTCTGTTCGACCAGCAGGGCTCGCGTTGGACCTTCCAGGCCACCCGCATGGACGGCGACATGGGTTCCTGGAACATCAAGCCCGACCAGCTGCAAGTGCTGAATCCTCTGCTCATCCTGCTCTTCATCCCGCTCTACGACGTTGCCTTCTACCCGGTCCTCCGCCTCGTGGGCATTCGGCGACCACTGCAGAAACTCACCATGGGTGGCATCCTGGCCGGCATCGCCTTCATCATTTCCGGCGTGGTGGAGCTAAACCTGGAGGTGAGTACCCTGTCATGTGCCTGTGTGTATCTTTTGTGATTGTCCTGTTGTTGCACCTGCACTTGCACCCGCCTTGCTTCCTCGCTCACCCACACTCTTTCTCTCTTTCTCGTTGCACGCCCGATCCCCAGAAAACCTATCCCGACCTGCCCTACAGCCAGAACGCCCAGCTGCGCGTCTTCAACAGCCAGCCTTGCGATTTCACGTTCACCTCGAACCTGGAGGGAGCCCAGTACTTTACGGTGCCCACCGGCGACGTCTACACCAACAAGGACCTCTACGTTGGCGACTCCTTTGACCTCACTTACTCACTGACTACCACAAACCCCGCCTGCTCCAACTATAACCAAGCCAGACAGACACTGACCCAGAAGACCGCCTGGTCGCTGTTCCTTAATCCCAGCAACCTGACCAGCAACCCGTACTGGGAGCCAGACTTTGTAGACAAGCCCAGCGAAAGCTATCCCTTGATCCGGATGCTAGCCAACATTCCGGGTACCGAAACGATCACGTGGCGCAGTGCCTCCAAGGGCGAGGTGGCCTACGATTATCCAGCTAGTGAATCGGTGCTCACTCGGGTGAACTCCGGTGACTACGAGGTTCGGGTGGGCAATGACGTCGTCACCACTCTGCACGTCCACACCGGCGGAGTGTACACACTCATTCTGTGGCCTAAGACCACCGGCACTGGCTATGACTTCAAGCTTGCGGAGGTCACCGAGCCCAACTCGATGAGCATCCTATGGCTGATCCCCCAGTACGTGGTCATGACGCTCGGCGAGGTGATGTTCTCGGTCACCGGACTGGAGTTCTCCTACGCCCAGGCCCCGCCCAGCATGAAGAGCGTCCTGCAGGCCTGCTGGCTCCTTACGGTCGCCTTCGGCAACGTCATCGTGGTCATCATTGCGGAGGCGGCCCTATTCGACTCCCAGGCGGACGAGTTCTTCCTCTTCGCCGGACTCATGTTCGTCGACATGCTGCTCTTCATGTTCATGGCGTACCGCTACCAGCCCAACAATCCCGTCAAGGACGAGGACGAGACGCTGCCCCTAACGGCGCCGTCAGATGCGGCGACGGCAACGGCCCCGCCTGTCGAGGGCGGTGTCGAGAACAAGGGCAAGGACATCAGCAAGGACGAGTAGTCCTCCTAGTGTCATCCTAGCGTTGTGTATTATATGTATTTGTATTTGTATTTCTACAGTAAATGTGCGTGTATGTGAGTGGTCCTAGCGGCCCCTTCCCAATCCTGTCCAGCTCTGGGCTCCAGAGCTCCAGGGCGTTGTTGCAAATGACAAGACATCCACCAAATGTTAATCTAATAAAAGAAAACTACCGATATATGTACGCCTGCCACCCTGCGCTGTTGTCCCTCCGCTCTTTTTCTGTGTCTTCCTGTTTCTGCAAAACCCCACCAATTTCCCACTGTGTGGCCCCTGAATCCTTGTAGAACACCTACCCCGTGATTGCCTCCGGCGGACACACCCAGCTTCGGGTGTTTAGCGGCATCCCTGAGTGCGAGTACCGCTTTCACACCAACCTGGGCGCCCGGGAGAGCTTTGTCCTGCGCGGACTGGACTTTTACAACTCCGGCAGTGTCGCCACAGGACCAGAAGGTATCTTCACTCTCACCTACACGGTGGAGACCCTGACCCAAGGTGAGTCCTGCCTCCGGTACACCACAATTGCTCAGGTTGGATGCCTCAAGTGCTCTGCCCGCAGGTTGCCAGGATCTGGAGGGCGGCACCCAGCAGCTCTACGAGGCCACCGCCCACAGCCTCTTTCTGCGACCCGCCCACGCCATCTCCAAGTTCTGGTATGAGGACGACGTGCAGAAGTCCAACCGGTCCAGGGCGCTGGTCCGGACTCTGGCCAACCTGCTGGCCACCACCCGAGTGGTTTGGACGGAGCAAAAGTCTGGGAGCGTGGCCCTGGACCTGCCTGCCCGCAACCACGAACTTTACGAGCTCTCCACGGGCGTATACGACGTCCAGGTGGCCGACCACCCGTTAGCGAGGGTGGAGCTGCGGGCCGGCGGAGTCTACGTACTGGCAGTCGCCCAGAGCCACGACGCCTTTGTCTCTGAGCTGCTGGAGGTGACGCCTCCCAACTCCATGAGTATGCTTTGGCTGGTGCCCCAGTATGTAGTCATGACGCTCGGCGAGGTGATGTTCTCGGTCACTGGGCTGGAGTTCTCCTACTCCCAGTCCCCACCCAGCATGAAGAGCGTCCTTCAAGCCTGTTGGCTCCTCACTGTGGCCTTCGGCAACGTTGTCGTGGTGGTGGTGGCCGAGGCCAAGTTCTTCGACTCCCAGGCCAGCGAGTTCTTCCTGTTCGCCGGGCTCATGTTCGTGGACATGCTGGTCTTCATGGTGATTGCCTTCTACTACATTCCCTACGATGAGGAAGCGGCCTACGCCGAGAGGTTGAGGGAGAGGACACGGGAACTGGAGGAGGAGCGCGAGCGGAAACGGGAACGGATGCAGGAACAGCAGCATGGAGTGACTTTGACGTCTAATCCGCTTTAAAGATCTAAGGATATATATTATATGTAAAATATTAAATGGACAAAACCAAACCACAAATTTTGTAAGGTAGTCCGATTAAAAATATTGATATAAATTTATGAAAAGCGGGTTTTACCAAGGATATCCTTTGGAAATGTTTTAGAAAGGCCGGAAAATCTTTGCTTATGTCTGGGTTTAAAATTGCAACTAAAATTTCCGTCAAATCTAGAATTAACATTCTGTTAAGGCTCTGTTAACACAGCAGTGTTGGTAAACATCAGCAGGATTTTAAATTCAGGGGGCTTTCTCCTAGATTAAGAGTTCCTAAAATACAAGTTAATTAAACATATAAAGACAAATTATTGGAGAGTTATTCTTAAACTTTTAGGCAGCTTAGAATTTGAAACGAAAACTGGATTTTTTAGGCCTTTTCTGCGCAGTTTGATTAGATAAGATGGCAACTCTGGCAGAGCAAATCATATGACTCGATCGATAGAGAAAAAAGTTGGAATTTTCACTTAATTGTCGTCGCCCCGTTTGGACTTGAAGAACTCCGCTTTTCGCCCAACACACCCGCAATCCGCGCAACTCGGCGAGTGCATCTAACAAAGGCACAACCAAAGGAGTTCTGCCCAGGCGATTTTTTGCCAATTTTCCACTCGCTTTTACGCCAGCCAGCTCGTGTTTTTGGACCCGTGTGTGCGAGTTCCAGTAATAGATTGATTGTCATTGCCATTAGCTGAGAACCATCCGAAAACAATCAGCAAGATGAACAGCTCGGGATTCATGTTCAACATCGACAACGGGTACCTGGAGGGCCTGTGCCGCGGCTTCAAGTGCGGCATCCTCAAGCAGGCGGACTACCTGAATCTGGTCCAGTGCGAGACCTTGGAGGGTGAGTTGTGTATATCTCATGGCCGCAAGGCCCCATGACCCCGTGGGGCGGATTCCCCACACCCACTAGCACCCTAGGCCAGTAGAACTCTTGCCCGCTTGTCCACACTAGAAGAGAAGCTTCCAAACTCCACAATGACATAAAAAGTACCCAATCCGAGCTATTGGGTTTTTGGGCCAACTATTGGCCATTGAAACTGGTCAGAGCATTGCTAGGTCCCACTAGTTGAATGACTCAAAGAGCTGCCTCTAGGTAGAATCCCCCAAATCAGATGGGTAGCATAGGTAGGAGTGGATTTTGTATTGCGAAAATGTGTCTTAAATGAGAGTAGTTGTCCCCCTTGGAACTCCAGCCAGATATGGCCGGAAAAGAGCCGAGTTGGCCGCTCTCTTTGCTAATCACATGACCAGCGATAACAGCTAATACGCGAGGCAAGTGTGCGAGCGGGTCGGGTGTACATATACGCGGGCGCTGCTGCTTCAGCTGCTCCGCCACCGTGTGTGTGTAAGCTTGTCTTGTGACGTTTTCTGACAACCTGCCGGGAATACGCTCCTTTTTCGCCCTTTCCAGACCTTAAGCTGCACCTGCAGGGCACCGACTATGGCAGCTTCCTGGCCAACGAGCCCTCGCCGCTCTCCGTCTCGGTCATAGACGACAAGCTGCGCGAGAAGCTGGTCATCGAGTTCCAGCACATGCGCAACCATGCCGTCGAGCCGCTGTCCAACTTCCTGGACTTTATCACCTACGGGTACATGATCGACAACATAATCCTACTGATCACCGGCACCCTGCACCAGCGCCCCATCTCAGAGCTGATTCCCAAGTGCCATCCCCTGGGCAGCTTCGAGCAGATGGAGGCCATCCACGTCGCCTCCACGCCCGCTGAGCTGTACAACGCCGTACTGGTGGACACGCCGCTGGCTCCGTTCTTCGTCGACTGCATCTCCGAGCAGGATCTGGACGAGATGAACATCGAGATCATCCGCAACACGCTCTACAAGGCATACCTGGAGGCCTTCTACAACTTCTGCAAGAACATGGGTGGCGCCACCGCCGATGTCATGTGCGAGATCCTGGCGGTAAGTCTCCTTTACATTCTTTTCCATGCCCTGTCTGACCCTCTTTGCCTTGCAGTTCGAGGCTGATCGCCGCGCCATCATCATCACCATTAACTCGTTCGGCACCGAGCTGTCCAAGGACGACCGCGCCAAGCTCTACCCCAACTGTGGCAAGATGTACCCCGACGGTCTGGCCGCCCTGGCCCGCGCCGACGACTACGAGCAGGTGAAGACCGTGGCCGAGTACTACGCGGAGTACGCCGCCCTCTTCGACGGCTCTGGCAACAATCCCGGCGACAAGACGCTCGAGGACAAGTTCTTCGAGCATGAGGTCAAGCTGAACGTGTACGCATTCTTGCAGCAGTTCCACTTCGGCGTCTTCTACGCGTACCTCAAGCTCAAGGAGCAGGAGTGCCGCAACATCGTGTGGATAGCCGAGTGCGTCGCCCAGAAGCACCGGGCCAAGATCGACAACTACATACCCATCTTCTAAGCGCCTGCCTCGCGAGTGGCTTCTTGGCATACAAATAATGTTGTACTGTTTACTATTTTTTTTTTTTGTATCCTACCCTTTCGTATCAGCGTCTGTGTTTTTTTCTATGCGTCCCCACCACCACCTCCACCCTTGTTATGCAATTGTTTAATGTATATTATATTACGAATACTGTCTCTGGATGTATGTAGTTTTGTTGTACGAGTATTATTGTCGGCCCGGCAACTCATGTCAGATTTCTCCGATTGCGCGCCCAGCCTGCTCCCCTTCCCCACGGATAACCGCCTACATAGGACCCATTAATATACATATATATATGTGAGGGCGGCGCGTCCAGTGTCCTTTTTAGGGCTTCGTGTTTGTGTACATATGTATATTGCCGAACGGATCGAAAACAGTTCAAATTGAATGTAGAAGAAAGGAGGGCGCCAGCACCATATGTTAACTACTATATAGAAAATGCATGCATATACAAAAACTACATATGTGAATGATAAATCAATTATTAAAACGTGTTTTCAAACATTCCCTTAAACCCGTTGTACTGTGTTGACTTATTCGCCCCCACATCCTGATGGAACCCCAACCCCAGCCCTTCCCACCATCCAACGAGTTTCGCAGCAAAAGTGAACTGCATTATGCTGGCCATAGAATTAATAGCCTTTCGAAAGAGTAACTTTCCTGCTTGCGTTTGCATAACCCCGGCAAATTCCGATCTGGGTTGGTGTTTTGAATAATCACGAGTCGATGGTATTATATAAAAACTAAGTCGCTATCAAGCGGATTTGGTTTCGCTCGCATTTGGGCGATATCGAAAGCAAATATCTAGTTTGTTGCCGTAGAAAGCTATTAGCATCTTGTAAAAATGTATAGAGCGTTTTATAAAACTTGGATTTCATCAAAGTATCGGAGGAAGTAAATATATTCTAATTATAACGAGAGCTTTGTGAGAAGTCTTCTTGTTATCTCCAATCTTTAAATTTTAATGTAAGACTAATTCTACTAACCAATCTGCTAGTTACTCTTCTGTAAAGGGTTTGTTTTCTAGATTTAGGAATTTCTAATTATTGCATTACTATATGTTCTGTTGGAATCTTAAAGATATCTTAAAGATAAATATCTTTGGAGTGTATCTGTCAGATACTTAAACTGTGAATGCCCTAAGAACTTCTCTTGAAAGAGTTATATCTGTTTTGTTTTGTTTGACAATTACGATGACTTATGGGCCTATGGACTGCACCTTTCGACCAGGTTCCTTGGCCACCTCAAGGCTATGGCCAAGGTGTGGTGTTCCCACCGATTACTCATCTCCCGGCCTAGACAAAGGAGCCCAAAGAAAGAAACCCCCCCGACTCGCAGAAGAGGAAACCAACCAACCCAAGGGGCCAGTGACGTGGGTCAATTACCATTCATCGGAGGGAGGGGGCTACGTGCTAACGCAACCTCCGCCACACCGTTACCTGGCCAACGTGCAGCAGGTGGCAGCCAGACCACCTGAGAGCAGCGAACACGTTCGATGCGAAAAGAAAGCTGCTGTTGGGTTGTTCGATCAGCTGGCCAGGCGGGGAATCGCCCATAACTCGGCTCGGTGGCTCAAACTCCGGGCAGTTGTGTTCCGCGTCTCCGAGCGAAGAGTTCAGTCTTTAAAAACGCTCCCATCCACTGGGTCCCAGTACCAAGCCGAGTCCTAAATCGCGCGCCAATTTCTTTTGCGTTTAAGCCTCGATCCGGAGAAGCTTAGGACCTTGTTTTGTTTTCTTTTTGTTTGGTGATTTGAGTGCACTTACCCCACCGACCCCACCCATCGTGGTCGCCCAGTGACAGCCAAACCCACTTGCAGAACCGGAGGACACAAGGATACCACACGTGCAAGGTAAAGAAGAGACCATTGTGGCCATTTATTGGTATTCCGATTCTGGGGCTGCTTCATTGGCTGGCAGGTGAAATGCGGTCGCCCCAGACGGTTAACTGGGCCAATACCGATGACTAAAGTGGCACTCCAGCACCGCCACACTGAGAGAAGAGATCCCCCGAGCGATCAATAGTTGTCATTCGCTTCTGGCCATCTTGGAAAGCAAAGTAATGATAAGCCCTTGAAAACAAAAAGAAAACCCCCTTCTCCATCAAAGCGTTTTAGAATTTAGGTTTAGATATTTTTTGGAGTGCTGGAAAATCGAAAGACAAAGCTTCATCTTCGGCCCAGGCCGAGTAGCCAGGCCAAAAGCGAAGCCAGGCGGCCGAGGCAATTGCACGTAAAAGTCGCCGTGAAATTGTGTCAACCAGTTTGGCTCCGACTTACTGGCTAAGGTGTTGCCGCCCCACCCCTCCCAACTCCCTCCCTCCTGGGATTCCCAACCAAGTCGCTGGTCATCCGCTTCTGTTTTTGTGGCTTCGGCACGTTCTTCTTTTCCTCGTCATTAATTCATTTGAATTTGGCAAAACAAAAGAAACGCGTCAAGCGTTTTCGTTGTCCGTTTTACTTTCTACCCATCACCCAGGCCATTCTTTCATTCAAGCATTCTTCAAAGTCCGAAGACTGAAAACTCGGGCCTGGAAAGTGGCCAGCATCCAGGTTTTGGATTGCTCCGGTGGCTAATTGATGAACCATAACTTGCCAAGACAACCCAGGGTTTCAGCCAGTCTAAAAAAAACTAGCATTTGTTGGCCCAAAGCGAGCTAATTTTCTGGTCCATTGGGTCAGCCTTGACCGGAAATACAACTGCTCCCCTGTCCCCCGGACCGATCTCATTCCAAATACGATTCGAAGAGACCCATCCGGCCCACGCTGACTGGCAAACGAATACAAAATTTCACCGTAGGCTGCATTAAAGAACTTAACCTTAATTTTGGCATAGGTCTCTTGGCATGGCCATCATTATTATGGTAACTCGGTTTGACCCCTTCCCCTACTCTCACGCCCTGATTTCAGCCACACATGGCCAGAAGAAAGTGGTGTTCGTTGGGACAAATTAAGCTCAAAAATCTCACAGCAAAGGCAGTAGTGGCAGTGGCAAAGATACAAAAACCAAGACGGAAAAATTATGCAAATTTCTTGGCGAGAGGTTGTGGTTATATTATATAAACCAAGCCGAGCCGAGCTGAAGGATGTTTGGTAAAAGTCTGACAAACTGTTTAGCATAATCGAGGCGGGCTTGTTTCGTAATCACGCTGTTGAGGTCTTAGAAGGCCCCAGCCCAGCCTTTGTCTTAGCCAGAAAATATTAATGGGCGAAATCGTATTATCGAATTTTGGACTCTTTACATCACACGGTCGTGGATCGTTTTTGATCAGATCAGGTCAACACTTTCGCTGGCTGCCCACCGCCGAATAATTAACAGTATATTTTGGACACCGATTCGGTTTTCGATTTCGATGGCCAGGTTGTGTTAGTTATTATAATATTTTTGGAAGCCATTGTCGTCGGGCCCTACTGGGGGGCGGGGGGACTGGGACTTACTTTCTATTTTCCTACACGCTCGCTCGACAATTAATTAATGCTAATAACTCCTCACAACCGTTATAATTTATTAACAAAATTCGAAAATACCCGACTGGTCGAGCAAAATAAACAGAAAACCCCATCAAATCAAAAACAATATGCGACAAAAGTGAAAAATTATAAAAACCGACTCACACGTGGATTTCAACGCGTCATAGGGTGTCTCTTTCTCTTTCTCCTTCTCCGGCTCCGGCTCCATAATCGTTTGTTGGCTCTTTTCCGGCCCCGTTTCCAAATCCGAAATGCGTCGAAATGCAAATGAATGCTGGACTTTCTGGCCCTGGTGGCCGATTGGAATTGGTGCGGCCCAGACCGAAGGAAAAAAAGAGGGGAATGTGGGTGGTGGGCAGTGGTGTGGCAAGGGCCGGTAGCATGGTGCCTTCGAATAAAAAAAGAGAAAGAGCGTCAAACATCAAATGGGCAGATCCCGACCAAAGGCCATAAAGCCACCTACCATGGCCTAAGAGCAAGGTCAGCAAGCCGCGTATGGTCCATCCCAATCCATGCACCCATTCTCGCATTCAAAACTCAAAGCATTTTTTATTTCCACTGTCACTGCAAAAATTTGGCTTTAAGTTAACTGTACTTCATATTGGGGAGGCGCCCCACGCATACTTTCGCGCACACACACGCCGCTTGGAGCACTCCTTGCGAATTTCACCACTTGTTCTTGCACTTTGGGAATTCTACCTAAAACGATTACTAAATGGATTAAGTAATCAAAGAACTACACATGCACTGTTTTAACTAACACTTTACAGTTTAATTGCGCCGCAAAACACAAATTAAATCACTAAACCGAACGAATTAAAACTTCAAGTCCCGCGCCGCGGCCATGTTGAAAGCAAACTAAACTTCCAGTCATGACAAATAAGCAGTCAAGAAGAGCCTGGAAGAAAATGGCAAGCAAAGAGGCTGCGAGATCCCTAACTGATCCCGTAGGGGGTGGGAGAAAGAGAAAGGGAGCACGAGTGGGGGCCTGGAAGGTCACTCTCAGCAGGCAGTTCCATTGCTGGGAATGGATTGCAATTAATAAATTTGTTTTCAATGAGAATTCAATTCCATTTTGATTTGCAGCCGCCATTAAACAGTTCTAGGCTCTTGCTAATCACTTTCTTTATATTTTGGCAACCCTCTCGGCTTTGGTCGCATACTTTCTATGGCCAAACTGGTGTTGGCAAGTGGGCCAGTTGTTGTTTTGACTGGAAGGTCATCAGCAGCGGAGTGGAGAGAAACGGCCGCCAGAGGATGGAGCGCAGCAGGGCGGCACGGGGTGGAGAAAGTGGAACAATGGATCAGGTTGCGTCTCCGAGCCAAGATCGCAGAGATTTCTGTTTATTATGTACCATTTCCAGCCAAATTATGGAAATGATGTAAGGAAATGTGTGGCCAAGAAAACAATCAGTTAGTGGAGTCGTAACAGGTGGGCTTTCTGGTCATAACTCCGAGTCATGTTCCATTTCTGACGCTCCAAAGTTGTCCCGAAACAATCCAGGGCTTAAGCCCAGCACGCCGGTTTCTCCGCCAGTCGAGCTCCAGTTAAGAGCCGCTAATTGATTTTGAAACCTCGGGGCCCCCCTCAAAGGTGGGCACTTCAGGCAAATGAGTCAATAGCTGAAATTTCACTTTGCCGTCGGAGGTGACTCCCAGCTGCTCCCCTTCCTCCGGAGGCAAAGACTCGGGTTTTGGTTTGCCGGCGAGCTTCATCTTGTTGCCTCACTATGTTTTTTGTCAGTGTAGGGGGGATTCTGATTGGGCTCCAGCCCAACTCGACAGTTAAATAACTTTTGGTGCCCAAAACGCAGAGATTTCACTTTCGTTGGATGCCTAGATGGCTAGATGGGTCCCCCGGTGCCCATCTCCACCAAGAGTCAGATGAAAACGAAGAGAAGAAGTGAAAGAAATGATGTCAATATTTATTTAAATTCATTTCTTTGCAAAATACCAGACGAGGAAGAAGAATGCGGTGAAATTTAATCGCTGCCCACTCGAAAGCGGCCAAAGTTGTTGACTTTTCGAATGCCTTTCGCGGCTCGGAGGAGAAAAAACAAACAAATAAATAAATAATATACATACATACCTCTCACTCCTCCGTTGCAGATGAATGGCCTGCGGAAACAGCTAATCCTGGCCCTGCTCCTGGTGGCCAGCACCCTGCTCCAGCTGGAGGCCAAGAGCGTAATGCGGCGCACGGACAAGATATCGGAGAACTTCAAGCAGCTGGATCTGCCGCCCGAGGAGATCGACCCCAACGTAGCCCCGCCCGAGTCGGAGCCGCCCAAGGTCGAGGACCTGGCGGAGGAGGTGGCGGCCGCCAGCTCCCCAGCAGCCGTGATCGATGACAGCGCCAACGAGATCGCCAGCGGAGATGCCGAGGGCACGGCCAATGCCGTCGAAGCTGCTGTTCCGGAAGTAGCCGCTGCAGCTGCTCCAGAAGCCGCTCCCGAAAGCGCCGCCGCCACTGCTCCAGCAGTGGCCACTACCCCAGCCGCAGTTAAGCCCACCAAGGCGCCCACCACCCCCAAGCCGGAGAATCCCATCAGCAAGTTCTGCAAGTGCTCCGAGACGCACTGCGACTGCTGCCGCAAGTTCGGGCTGCCGCTGCTGCCGGCCGGACAGGGTTGCGCCAAGATCGCCTACCTGGGCAACGACGAGATGAGCGTCTCGCTCAAGTACGGTGACTTCACCCTCGCCTCCCGCCGCATCTCCAGCAAGCGCGCCCGGCCCATCTGCGTGGGCCTGCCCGGAGGCTACAGCCAGTTCTGCGGCCGCATGTACGGACTGTCGCGCGCCAAGGACTCCAAGGACTTCAAGGCCTGCCTGGCTTTCGAGCTGCGCGCCGACGAGGAGGTGGAGGCATCCCTGCGCGTCTCCTGCTTCAAGTTTGGCCCCGAGGGTCTGCGCGTGGCCGAGGCAGAGCCTCTGCCCGTGAAGCCCAGCACGGACGATGACGAGGACGACGACGACTTCTTCGGACTGGGCGGTACGTATTAAGATCTTAGGCCCACCAAGATGCCTTAAGGGTCCCGTTGAAAGGATTTAATAGTTAATAGCAAGTATACGCCTAGTTAACCTATTCTTTGATAAGTTACCTCTGGCATCGGGGCGTATGCTTGATGTTGCTCATCCGTCGAGTTTAATGAGATCCCTCTTCCCAGGTGGCGGCGATGACGACGAGGACGAGGACGACTACGACAGCGATGCCGATACGGAGACCGACGACGACGACGACACCGAGGACTATGCCGACGACGACGAAGCGGAGGCGCCCGAGGACGCCGACTACGGCGGGTTCAGCCTGGCCGGACTCCTAGACGAGCTGGACGATGATGAGGACGAGAAGCCGGCGAAGAAGCCAGCCACCGCCGCCGCGGTTAATCCTGCTGCTGATCAGACTCGCGAGGTGGCAACCGCGGAGACCCTGGCGCCAGCTGCCGATTCTGTCCAGAGCAAGGACGAGGCGGGAGCTCCAGCTGCTGCAGTCGGAGCTGACACGGCCGCCTCGGAGGCTGCTCCCGCTGTCACCGGCAATGCGGCCGATGAGGTGGCCTCGGTGACCTCCGCCCCCGCCGTCGCCGCCGCCGCCACCCCGGGGGACTCCACCACGCCCAAGACCAAGAAGTCGAAGAAGGCGAAAAAGAACAAGAAGAAGAAGGCCGCCGCGGAGGCAAACGAGGAGACGGGATTCGCGTACGAGCTGCTCAACGGCATCCTGGATTTTTTCAACTGAGCGGCCAGCGCGAGTTGGCCAACATGCTGGGAAACAGTGTAAATACCGTATATCGCTAGCCAGGATACGGATACGGATAGCTAGAGTTACGCCCATAGAGCTTAAGGTCGCGAGAAATTCACTTATTTATTGCAATTGCTATTTATTTGATTCCAGCATCGTAATTGTATGATTAATTTATGTAAATGTTTAAAGAATAAAAGTCGAAAAATGAAGATTTGCAGAAAAATGTCCTTGGCTGAGCCTCGAGGCCGCCACTGGAAGCCAGTTCTGGGGAGAAAAATGGTCCGGATATCAAGGATTTAAGAAAATAAAATGACGATGTTTTCAGGGACTCGGGGAGATTACTTCGAGTGCTGGCTTACCCATTTCTAGGTTTTCCAATCTATTTTGTGGCCACAAACAATTCGGAATAAAATAATTAAAGTTTCCGCATTCTCCGCATTTCGATGAGTCATCCCCAAAGTCCGGAGTCCAGGATGCGCCGGGATCCTCCAGGAGGGTGTGATTAAGAACCGCATCATTTGTCGAATTGCGGGGGCGAGGCGGGAGCCACACGGAGAAACTTTTAATTGGAAAGTATGCGTTGCAGATCCGACCCGCCCTTCTGGAGCTGGAATCCGGGTCTTAATTAGCTGCCAGACTTGCGGCGAAAGTCCAGATTCCCGGCCCCACACCAGGTTTTTCACACAAACACCCATATGAGTAGGCTGTGATTTTAAATGTAAGTGTACACATAGAGTAAAATATTTATTTATTTTGGATAAAATGGTCCATCCAATTTGATTGGAATGGCTGTCTTCGCACCTCGATCGACTAAAGAAAAGTATTGAAAGGGGGTATGGGGAGTCCTGGAGGTCCTGCTGGGAGCTCCGATCACCCCATCCCGTCCGACAACGAACAGAACCTTCTGCCTTGCCACCGAACCCAATTGCTTTGCATGGAAAATGTTGAATTGCTGGGAAACTGGTTGCAAATTGTCCTTCCGTTATACACGATAATTACTACATATACATATGTTATAAGTAGTTTGATATAAACTTGTGGTAACACACACAAATACACATTCATAAATGGTTAACGTACATAGAAAAAAATTGATTTATATCCTGTTGTATATTCGTGTATAATGTTATATATAGATAATTCCTGGTAGCTACGATAAGTTTTGATTTGTAAACAATTTAGTTTCAAAAGTTTTTTCTTTTCTTTGATTTGATCCGAACGGAGCAAAGTGGGAAGAGCCAATGTCCGGGAGCGCGGAGAGCGGAAAGGGCGGGGCTTCGACTTTTATTGGGATTTTGATATATGTTTGATCTATAACTTATATAACTTAATCCGCCTCCGTTCGCGTATCACACTTAAAAGATCTTCAATTTAAGAGTAAGTAAGCCTGGGCTACGTGTTTTGGGTTCCTTGGGGTCCTGGAGAGCCCGAAATTCGTACGACTTAACATCTATTTCGTACAATTTAGAGTCCTCGCGGTAGAGAGGCCGAAACTTGGGTACTGAGAGTAAATTGTATCCTCGGACACAGGGATGTGTCTCCGATGTGTCTCTTATATATATGCTTGCCTGTACTATATTTATTGACATGTATGTATATAATATTGGGTATATAAGTATATAAGATATATATGTATGAATTCTATGCAAGTTGTATATCCTTCTTCCTTTTCCGCCCGGCTCAAGGTGCCGAATTTAAAGGGTGAAAGGTGTGGGGTGATTGAGATTAGTTGGAGCAATATAATCAGTCTCGTTTTCGAAGTAGAAGTAAGTAGTGGGTGGGGTGCGCCTTGTCCTCGTCCTGCGTGCACGTCCTGCCTGGGAAAACGCGCTTGCTACCGTTAAATCTGAATAAATTAGTTTAGGTGAAGGCCGGAAATAAAAAGCAATCAAAATTCCTGCTTAGCCTGGTACTACTCGAAATGCTTTAAAATAACATAAATGATAAGGTGTAGTAGGTGCGGTATTAGCTACTGTTCCTTTTCAGGACACTCGCCATTCGTTGTTCCGTTTCCGTGCCAGGACCCTCCGCCGCCGATCAAGTTTGGTTTCGAGTACTTGGCCGAGTTCCCTGGCGACGTCCCTTTTCCCTCGGGAGTTTCCCACCCCCAGCTCCGTTTCCCTGCACTTTTCATACTTCAATTGTTTGCCATACACACCCATACATATTCAAATTGTGGGAGGTGTGGGTGGGTGGACGTGCACGTTTGTGTTTTTCAATTTGTTGAAGTTTTTTGTGTTTCTCGGTTTTTGTTGACTTTTCGTAGCGGGAGCTGCTTCTTGTGCACACAGGCCCCAAAAACAATGTGGAGACTTTGAGCTTGCGGCCCCCTTTGTTATCCCCGGGCCGCGGTTGTTTACAGTTTACAGTTATTTTGGCCTGGTTTTGTTACAGCTCCCCACTCCCACGCCTGCCTCTCTCTCGCACTGTCACCTTCTGGTCTCAATGGGGAGTGCAGAATAAATTTCCCCATAAAGATACAAAAACGTCCCAGCCCCATGGATTTTATATACTCCATAGATTCCCCAGATTCCCTGTAAATGAAATAATTGCATTTGGGAGCAGTACAAATCGTCCCCCCCCTCCTTCACAGGCATGGCTCCACCCCGACACCGAAGAGAGCTCGTCATTATCCGTCAAGTGTATTGTCAAAGGGTATTAGAGGTGCGATTGTGCGGGAATGTGTCGGGTTCGTACACCCACCTAGTACCCACCTAGTACCCTCAAGTACCCCCCTTTGCTTCTTTCCTTTTTATTACATTTCATTTGGTTTTGTGGACCTTAGTTAAGCTCATTAAGGTTTTTACTCGACTGCCCCGAGTCCCATCCACGTCAAGTGGAAGTCGGGGCGTGCCATGGGGCAGAGGCTCAAAGCTCCAAGCTCCATGGCCAGCGGGGATGAGGTCGGGCTTACCGTTCTGTCATGTCATCAGAGATTTGATTTAATGTGAATTCGATTTCTGTTTCTGTTTCTGTTTCTGCCTGTGGTGGTGCATCGAAGAGTTGGCCAAATCGGATATTAAGTTAGTCGGGATTAGTCGCGGAAAGTCTTAACTTTTAAGTGTGTTTTTCGTAGAGTGTGCACAACACAGAGAACTGTTTAAATAATATGCATATACCTATTTTCACTATCTTGGTTATAATCGAATATGGGCGCCCCAAGAAATCGAAATTTCGGCGCTAGACAAACACGGCTTATGGTTTACGGTTTTTTTTGGCCAACTAAGCAGCCAATGTGGAAGAAAACAACATCTAATAACGCAACTCTCATGAAAAACTAACTTAAATACACTTAAATAAAAATAGTATAAAGATAAAGGCATGCAGAAATTTGGAAGGAAACACTTACGGAAACGAAAAAAGTGCATAGAAAAGGACTCGTTCTTTGGAAAAAAACGCTTCAGAGTGATACAGTGTCTGCTAGGTGACTGTTCCGGGGCATCCTGCGTGGTTTACATTTATGATTTGGTTTTACTTTAAAGTGTAAATTGAGCTTTTGTGTATATTCTGTCAGTGGTCATTCCCTTCATTATCCTCTTCAGATTCGTCCTGTCGTAAATTCCATTTGAAACCACGCGTTTGATCGAAAAAACAAAAAAGTATCCTGCTCTCTGAACTCTAACTCCTTGCTAGATTATTAACTTTTCTGTCACTATTGTTGTTTGTTTTGGGTGTCCTTTTCCTTTACAGGATGTGTCTTTCGGGAATGGTCAAAATTATTGTCCACAATTGCCGGTCTTGGTTTCTTGCCTCGGGGGTTTGATTGGATTTTTTGGGGTAAGGGATAAAGGGGAAGGGATTGTGTCCTATTTAATTGCAAATTTCTGCAATTGACTGCGGCTGGAAGTTGTTTTTCTTGCATTTCTCATTCATCGATTAAATTATTGATTCTAAATCGCGATTCCCATTAAGGTTTTCTCCCTGTATTTGGTTTCTCTACGTGTTTGAGTTTCGTGTGAGTTTCGCGTCGCCGGAGACTCCGGGAGAGTCCGACGCCACAACTGAACATCCTCTGTTTAGCTTCCGCTTTCGGGTGAGCCGCTTACGGTCCCGCTTCGTTGTGCCTTCTCTTCCTTCGGATCCGATCCACCACCAGGCTGACATCCTGGCTATTCTTACTATACATCCCCGATCATCCTGCTTCTCCGTAGTCCGTGATTCTCCTCCCGCTTGCCTTTGCTTCTATATACAGTCAGTCTCTCTCCTCCCTATCCATCCTATCATCCGATTCTTTTGATCCGCCTCCAGCTGTCCAGCCTTAAATCACAAACAGATCGCTGCAGCTGGAGGAGTTGCGCCGCTTCAGGTTAATGGCCTTCTTGAACCGCAGCACCGACGATATAAACACCTTTGTCCTGGCGGTCAGCTTTTTGACCACCTTCCTGTTGCAGCTGCTTCTGCGCCCCGTGCCGCCTCCCCCACCGCCTCCGCCACCACCACCGTTGCCGTCGCCATCCTCCTCGTCCTCGGTGTCGCCCGCACCGTCTCGCACTGCCCCATACCGCTCCTCCCGCTTGGCGCCCAGCTGGGAGTCGTCCATGGCCCGCAGCTGCTGGCGCCTCTGGAGCTCGGCCATAGCCGCAGCCGCCGCAGATGTGGTGGTGGCGCCGTCGAAGGAGCGCCGCTTCCGGAACGGGTGCCGGTGCCGCAGACTGGCGGCCAGGATCTCAAACTTGCCCAGCCGGCCAATGCTGACGCCGCTGCTGGTTCCACCCTCCTCCAAATCGCTCTCGCCGCCCATCCGCAAGATGCTCTCCAGGTTGAGCGGCCGCCGATTAGGGTTGTCCACTCTTTCACCTCCACGCAGCTGCAGGGCCAGCTCCTCAAAGCCCCCCAACGTCTCCTCCTCGCCCTGGCAGACGCTCAACTGGCGCACCATTCGTCGCACCGGCAGGTGCATCCCGCGATGCTTCTGGATCGTGCTCTGGAGGTTAAGCCGCTGCAGCTCCAGCTCGGTGAGCAGCCGCAGCCGCTGCGGATTGAGCTTCACCTGCGCCACCACGCCCACCAGCAGCTCGTCTACGTTGTGGTCCAGCCCAGAGGAGGTCTCTATGAACTTGCAAGCGATTTCCTTGGCCACCTTTCGTCCCACTGAAATTAGAAAATTTGAGAAAATTAAAGGGGTCTTTAAGTTTGGTGTTTAACATAATGCTTGTACTATATTTCGGCCAATATCCACCCCATCCTTTGGCCAAGACAAGATTCTGAATCGTGGAACTATTCCCCGTTAATCTGCGTTTAGATCTCAGAGACGATTTTTTTTTGGCTGCTGCCAAGTTTTTCTGATGGACCCTCTATCGAAATTGGGCAAATCCAGGATATGGAGGATTTTGGGTCCTTGCGATAGCTGTATTTCGGCCAATATCCACCCGATCCTTTAGCCAAGACAAGATTCTGAATCGTGGAACTATTCCCCGTTAATCTGCGTTTAAATCTCAGAGACGATTTTTTTTTGGCTGCTGCCAAGTTTTTCTGATGGACCCTCTATCGAAATTGGGCAAATCCAGGATATGGAGGATTTTGGGTCCTTGCGATAGCTGTATTTCGGCCAATATCCACCCGATCCTTTAGCCAAGACAAGATTCTGAATCGTGGAACTATTCCCCGTTAATCTGCGTTTAAATCTCAGAGACGATTTTTTTTTGGCTGCTGCCAAGTTTTTCTGATGGACCCTCTATCGAAATTGGGCAAATCCAGGATATGGAGGATTTTGGGTCCTTGCGATACCTGTATTTCGGCCAATATCCACCCGATCCTTTAGCCAAGACAAGATTCTGAATCGTGGAACTATTCCCCGTTAATCTGCGTTTAAATCTCAGAGACGATTTTTTTTTGGCTGCTGCCAAGTTTTTCTGATGGACCCTCTATCGAAATTGGGCAAATCCAGGATATGGAGGATTTTGGGTCCTTGCGATACCTGTATTTCGGCCAATATCCACCCGATCCTTTAGCCAAGACAAGATTCTGAATCGTGGAACTATTCCCCGTTAATCTGCGTTTAAATCTCAGAGACGATTTTTTTTTGGCTGCTGCCAAGTTTTTCTGATGGACCCTCTATCGAAATTGGGCAAATCCAGGATATGGAGGATTTTGGGTCCTTGCGATAGCTGTATTTCGGCCAATATCCACCCGATCCTTTAGCCAAGACAAGATTCTGAATCGTGGAACTATTCCCCGTTAATCTGCGTTTAAATCTCAGAGACGATTTTTTTTGGCTGCTGCCAAGTTTTTCTGATGGACCCTCTATCGAAATTGGGCAAATCCAGGATATGGAGGATTTAGCGTCCTTGCGATACCTGTATTTCGGCCAATATCCACCCGATCCTTTAGCCAAGACAAGATTCTGAATCGTGGAACTATTCCCCGTTAATCTGCGTTTAAATCTCAGAGACGATTTTTTTTTGGCTGCTGCCAAGTTTTTCTGATGGACCCTCTATCGAAATTGGGCAAATCCAGGATATGGAGGATTTTGGGTCCTTGCGATACCTGTATTTCGGCCAATATCCACCCGATCCTTTAGCCAAGACAAGATTCTGAATCGTGGAACTATTCCCCGTTAATCTGCGTTTAAATCTCAGAGACGATTTTTTTTGGCTGCTGCCAAGTTTTTCTGATGGACCCTCTATCGAAATTGGGCAAATCCAGGATATGGAGGATTTTGGGTCCTTGCGATACCTGTATTTCGGCCAATATCCACCCGATCCTTTAGCCAAGACAAGATTCTGAATCGTGGAACTATTCCCCGTTAATCTGCGTTTAAATCTCAGAGACGATTTTTTTTTGGCTGCTGCCAAGTTTTTCTGATGGACCCTCTATCGAAATTGGGCAAATCCAGGATATGGAGGATTTTGGGTCCTTGCGATACCTGTATTTCGGCCAATATCCACCCGATCCTTTAGCCAAGACAAGATTCTGAATCGTGGAACTATTCCCCGTTAATCTGCGTTTAAATCTCAGAGACGATTTTTTTTTGGCTGCTGCCAAGTTTTTCTGATGGACCCTCTATCGAAATTGGGCAAATCCAGGATATGGAGGATTTTGGGTCCTTGCGATACCTGTATTTCGGCCAATATCCACCCGATCCTTTAGCCAAGACAAGATTCTGAATCGTGGAACTATTCCCCGTTAATCTGCGTTTAAATCTCAGAGACGATTTTTTTTTGGCTGCTGCCAAACTTTTCTGATGGACCCTCTATCGAAATTGGGCAAATCCAGGATATGGAGGATTTAGCGTCCTTGCGATACCTGTATTTCGGCCAATATCCACCCGATCCTTTAGCCAAGACAAGATTCTGAATCGTGGAACTATTCCCCGTTAATCTGCGTTTAAATCTCAGAGACGATTTTTTTTTGGCTGCTGCCAAGTTTTTCTGATGGACCCTCTATCGAAATTGGGCAAATCCAGGATATGGAGGATTTTGGGTCCTTGCGATACCTGTATTTCGGCCAATATCCACCCGATCCTTTAGCCAAGACAAGATTCTGAATCGTGGAACTATTCCCCGTTAATCTGCGTTTAAATCTCAGAGACGATTTTTTTTTGGCTGCTGCCAAACTTTTCTGATGGACCCTCTATCGAAATTGGGCAAATCCAGGATATGGGCGATTTAGGGTCCTTGCGATACCTGTATTTCGGCCAATATCCACCCGATCCTTTAGCCAAGACAAGATTCTGAATCGTGGAACTATTCCCCGTTAATCTGCGTTTAAATCTCAGAGACGATTTTTTTTGGCTGCTGCCAAGTTTTTCTGATGGACCCTCTATCGAAATTGGGCAAATCCAGGATATGGAGGATTTTGGGTCCTTGCGATACCTGTATTTCGGCCAATATCCACCCGATCCTTTAGCCAAGACAAGATTCTGAATCGTGGAACTATTCCCCGTTAATCTGCGTTTAAATCTCAGAGACGATTTTTTTTTGGCTGCTGCCAAACTTTTCTGATGGACCCTCTATCGAAATTGGGCAAATCCAGGATATGGAGGATTTTGGGTCCTTGCGATACCTGTATTTCGGCCAATATCCACCCGATCCTTTAGCCAAGACAAGATTCTGAATCGTGGAACTATTCCCCGTTAATCTGCGTTTAAATCTCAGAGACGATTTTTTTTTGGCTGCTGCCAAGTTTTTCTGATGGACCCTCTATCGAAATTGGGCAAATCCAGGATATGGAGGATTTAGCGTCCTTGCGATACCTGTATTTCGGCCAATATCCACCCGATCCTTTAGCCAAGACAAGATTCTGAATCGTGGAACTATTCCCCGTTAATCTGCGTTTAAATCTCAGAGACGATTTTTTTTTGGCTGCTGCCAAGTTTTTCTGATGGACCCTCTATCGAAATTGGGCAAATCCAGGATATGGAGGATTTAGCGTCCTTGCGATACCTGTATTTCGGCCAATATCCACCCGATCCTTTAGCCAAGACAAGATTCTGAATCGTGGAACTATTCCCCGTTAATCTGCGTTTAAATCTCAGAGACGATTTTTTTTTGGCTGCTGCCAAGTTTTTCTGATGGACCCTCTATCGAAATTGGGCAAATCCAGGATATGGAGGATTTTGGGTCCTTGCGATACCTGTATTTCGGCCAATATCCACCCGATCCTTTAGCCAAGACAAGATTCTGAATCGTGGAACTATTCCCCGTTAATCTGCGTTTAAATCTCAGAGACGATTTTTTTTGGCTGCTGCCAAGTTTTTCTGATGGACCCTCTATCGAAATTGGGCAAATCCAGGATATGGAGGATTTTGGGTCCTTGCGATACCTGTATTTCGGCCAATATCCACCCGATCCTTTAGCCAAGACAAGATTCTGAATCGTGGAACTATTCCCCGTTAATCTGCGTTTAAATCTCAGAGACGATTTTTTTTTGGCTGCTGCCAAGTTTTTCTGATGGACCCTCTATCGAAATTGGGCAAATCCAGGATATGGAGGATTTAGCGTCCTTGCGATACCTGTATTTCGGCCAATATCCACCCGATCCTTTAGCCAAGACAAGATTCTGAATCGTGGAACTATTCCCCGTTAATCTGCGTTTAAATCTCAGAGACGATTTTTTTTGGCTGCTGCCAAGTTTTTCTGATGGACCCTCTATCGAAATTGGGCAAATCCAGGATATGGAGGATTTTGGGTCCTTGCGATACCTGTATTTCGGCCAATATCCACCCGATCCTTTAGCCAAGACAAGATTCTGAATCGTGGAACTATTCCCCGTTAATCTGCGTTTAAATCTCAGAGACGATTTTTTTTTGGCTGCTGCCAAGTTTTTCTGATGGACCCTCTATCGAAATTGGGCAAATCCAGGATATGGAGGATTTTGGGTCCTTGCGATACCTGTATTTCGGCCAATATCCACCCGATCCTTTAGCCAAGACAAGATTCTGAATCGTGGAACTATTCCCCGTTAATCTGCGTTTAAATCTCAGAGACGATTTTTTTTTGGCTGCTGCCAAGTTTTTCTGATGGACCCTCTATCGAAATTGGGCAAATCCAGGATATGGAGGATTTTGGGTCCTTGCGATAGCTGTATTTCGGCCAATATCCACCCGATCCTTTAGCCAAGACAAGATTCTGAATCGTGGAACTATTCCCCGTTAATCTGCGTTTAAATCTCAGAGACGATTTTTTTTTGGCTGCTGCCAAGTTTTTCTGATGGACCCTCTATCGAAATTGGGCAAATCCAGGATATGGAGGATTTAGCGTCCTTGCGATACCTGTATTTCGGCCAATATCCACCCGATCCTTTAGCCAAGACAAGATTCTGAATCGTGGAACTATTCCCCGTTAATCTGCGTTTAAATCTCAGAGACGATTTTTTTTGGCTGCTGCCAAGTTTTTCTGATGGACCCTCTATCGAAATTGGGCAAATCCAGGATATGGAGGATTTTGGGTCCTTGCGATACCTGTATTTCGGCCAATATCCACCCGATCCTTTAGCCAAGACAAGATTCTGAATCGTGGAACTATTCCCCGTTAATCTGCGTTTAAATCTCAGAGACGATTTTTTTTTGGCTGCTGCCAAGTTTTTCTGATGGACCCTCTATCGAAATTGGGCAAATCCAGGATATGGAGGATTTTGGGTCCTTGCGATACCTGTATTTCGGCCAATATCCACCCGATCCTTTAGCCAAGACAAGATTCTGAATCGTGGAACTATTCCCCGTTAATCTGCGTTTAAATCTCAGAGACGATTTTTTTTTGGCTGCTGCCAAGTTTTTCTGATGGACCCTCTATCGAAATTGGGCAAATCCAGGATATGGAGGATTTTGGGTCCTTGCGATACCTGTATTTCGGCCAATATCCACCCGATCCTTTAGCCAAGACAAGATTCTGAATCGAGGAACTATTCCCCGTTAATCTGCGTTTAAATCTCAGAGACTATTTTTTTTTGGCTGCTGCCAAGTTTTTCTGATGGACCCTCTATCGAAATTGGGCAAATCCAGGATATGGAGGATTTTGCGATACCTGTATTTCGGCCAATATCCACCCGATCCCTTAGCCAAGACAAGATTCTGAATCGTGGAACTATTCCCCGTTAATCTGCGTTTAAATCTCAGAGACGATTTTTTTTTGGCTGCTGCCAAGTTTTTCTGATGGACCCTCTATCGAAATTGGGCAAATCCAGGATATGGAGGATTTTGGGTCCTTGCGATACCTGTATTTCGGCCAATATCCACCCGATCCTTTAGCCAAGACAAGATTCTGAATCGTGGAACTATTCCCCGTTAATCTGCGTTTAAATCTCAGAGACGATTTTTTTTTGGCTGCTGCCAAGTTTTTCTGATGGACCCTCTATCGAAATTGGGCAAATCCAGGATATGGAGGATTTAGCGTCCTTGCGATACCTGTATTTCGGCCAATATCCACCCGATCCTTTAGCCAAGACAAGATTCTGAATCGTGGAACTATTCCCCGTTAATCTGCGTTTAAATCTCAGAGACGATTTTTTTTTGGCTGCTGCCAAGTTTTTCTGATGGACCCTCTATCGAAATTGGGCAAATCCAGGATATGGAGGATTTTGGGTCCTTGCGATACCTGTATTTCGGCCAATATCCACCCGATCCTTTAGCCAAGACAAGATTCTGAATCGTGGAACTATTCCCCGTTAATCTGCGTTTAAATCTCAGAGACGATTTTTTTTGGCTGCTGCCAAGTTTTTCTGATGGACCCTCTATCGAAATTGGGCAAATCCAGGATATGGAGGATTTTGGGTCCTTGCGATAGCTGTATTTCGGCCAATATCCACCCGATCCTTTAGCCAAGACAAGATTCTGAATCGTGGAACTATTCCCCGTTAATCTGCGTTTAAATCTCAGAGACGATTTTTTTTGGCTGCTGCCAAACTTTTCTGATGGACCCTCTATCGAAATTGGGCAAATCCAGGATATGGAGGATTTAGCGTCCTTGCGATACCTGTATTTCGGCCAATATCCACCCGATCCTTTAGCCAAGACAAGATTCTGAATCGTGGAACTATTCCCCGTTAATCTGCGTTTAAATCTCAGAGACGATTTTTTTTGGCTGCTGCCAAGTTTTTCTGATGGACCCTCTATCGAAATTGGGCAAATCCAGGATATGGAGGATTTTGGGTCCTTGCGATAGCTGTATTTCGGCCAATATCCACCCGATCCTTTAGCCAAGACAAGATTCTGAATCGTGGAACTATTCCCCGTTAATCTGCGTTTAAATCTCAGAGACGATTTTTTTTTGGCTGCTGCCAAGTTTTTCTGATGGACCCTCTATCGAAATTGGGCAAATCCAGGATATGGAGGATTTAGCGTCCTTGCGATACCTGTATTTCGGCCAATATCCACCCGATCCTTTAGCCAAGACAAGATTCTGAATCGTGGAACTATTCCCCGTTAATCTGCGTTTAAATCTCAGAGACGATTTTTTTTTGGCTGCTGCCAAGTTTTTCTGATGGACCCTCTATCGAAATTGGGCAAATCCAGGATATGGAGGATTTTGGGTCCTTGCGATACCTGTATTTCGGCCAATATCCACCCGATCCTTTAGCCAAGACAAGATTCTGAATCGTGGAACTATTCCCCGTTAATCTGCGTTTAAATCTCAGAGACGATTTTTTTTGGCTGCTGCCAAGTTTTTCTGATGGACCCTCTATCGAAATTGGGCAAATCCAGGATATGGAGGATTTAGCGTCCTTGCGATACCTGTATTTCGGCCAATATCCACCCGATCCTTTAGCCAAGACAAGATTCTGAATCGTGGAACTATTCCCCGTTAATCTGCGTTTAAATCTCAGAGACGATTTTTTTTTGGCTGCTGCCAAGTTTTTCTGATGGACCCTCTATCGAAATTGGGCAAATCCAGGATATGGAGGATTTTGGGTCCTTGCGATACCTGTATTTCGGCCAATATCCACCCGATCCTTTAGCCAAGACAAGATTCTGAATCGTGGAACTATTCCCCGTTAATCTGCGTTTAAATCTCAGAGACGATTTTTTTTTGGCTGCTGCCAAGTTTTTCTGATGGACCCTCTATCGAAATTGGGCAAATCCAGGATATGGAGGATTTTGGGTCCTTGCGATAGCTGTATTTCGGCCAATATCCACCCGATCCTTTAGCCAAGACAAGATTCTGAATCGTGGAACTATTCCCCGTTAATCTGCGTTTAAATCTCAGAGACGATTTTTTTTGGCTGCTGCCAAACTTTTCTGATGGACCCTCTATCGAAATTGGGCAAATCCAGGATATGGAGGATTTAGCGTCCTTGCGATACCTGTATTTCGGCCAATATCCACCCGATCCTTTAGCCAAGACAAGATTCTGAATCGTGGAACTATTCCCCGTTAATCTGCGTTTAAATCTCAGAGACGATTTTTTTTTGGCTGCTGCCAAGTTTTTCTGATGGACCCTCTATCGAAATTGGGCAAATCCAGGATATGGAGGATTTTGGGTCCTTGCGATAGCTGTATTTCGGCCAATATCCACCCGATCCTTTAGCCAAGACAAGATTCTGAATCGTGGAACTATTCCCCGTTAATCTGCGTTTAAATCTCAGAGACGATTTTTTTTGGCTGCTGCCAAGTTTTTCTGATGGACCCTCTATCGAAATTGGGCAAATCCAGGATATGGAGGATTTAGCGTCCTTGCGATACCTGTATTTCGGCCAATATCCACCCGATCCTTTAGCCAAGACAAGATTCTGAATCGTGGAACTATTCCCCGTTAATCTGCGTTTAAATCTCAGAGACGATTTTTTTTTGGCTGCTGCCAAGTTTTTCTGATGGACCCTCTATCGAAATTGGGCAAATCCAGGATATGGAGGATTTTGGGTCCTTGCGATACCTGTATTTCGGCCAATATCCACCCGATCCTTTAGCCAAGACAAGATTCTGAATCGTGGAACTATTCCCCGTTAATCTGCGTTTAAATCTCAGAGACGATTTTTTTTGGCTGCTGCCAAGTTTTTCTGATGGACCCTCTATCGAAATTGGGCAAATCCAGGATATGGAGGATTTAGCGTCCTTGCGATACCTGTATTTCGGCCAATATCCACCCGATCCTTTAGCCAAGACAAGATTCTGAATCGTGGAACTATTCCCCGTTAATCTGCGTTTAAATCTCAGAGACGATTTTTTTTTGGCTGCTGCCAAGTTTTTCTGATGGACCCTCTATCGAAATTGGGCAAATCCAGGATATGGAGGATTTTGGGTCCTTGCGATACCTGTATTTCGGCCAATATCCACCCGATCCTTTAGCCAAGACAAGATTCTGAATCGTGGAACTATTCCCCGTTAATCTGCGTTTAAATCTCAGAGACGATTTTTTTTTGGCTGCTGCCAAGTTTTTCTGATGGACCCTCTATCGAAATTGGGCAAATCCAGGATATGGAGGATTTTGGGTCCTTGCGATACCTGTATTTCGGCCAATATCCACCCGATCCTTTAGCCAAGACAAGATTCTGAATCGTGGAACTATTCCCCGTTAATCTGCGTTTAAATCTCAGAGACGATTTTTTTTGGCTGCTGCCAAACTTTTCTGATGGACCCTCTATCGAAATTGGGCAAATCCAGGATATGGAGGATTTTGGGTCCTTGCGATACCTGTATTTCGGCCAATATCCACCCGATCCTTTAGCCAAGACAAGATTCTGAATCGTGGAACTATTCCCCGTTAATCTGCGTTTAAATCTCAGAGACGATTTTTTTTTGGCTGCTGCCAAGTTTTTCTGATGGACCCTCTATCGAAATTGGGCAAATCCAGGATATGGAGGATTTTGGGTCCTTGCGATACCTGTATTTCGGCCAATATCCACCCGATCCTTTAGCCAAGACAAGATTCTGAATCGTGGAACTATTCCCCGTTAATCTGCGTTTAAATCTCAGAGACGATTTTTTTTGGCTGCTGCCAAGTTTTTCTGATGGACCCTCTATCGAAATTGGGCAAATCCAGGATATGGAGGATTTAGCGTCCTTGCGATACCTGTATTTCGGCCAATATCCACCCGATCCTTTAGCCAAGACAAGATTCTGAATCGTGGAACTATTCCCCGTTAATCTGCGTTTAAATCTCAGAGACGATTTTTTTTGGCTGCTGCCAAGTTTTTCTGATGGACCCTCTATCGAAATTGGGCAAATCCAGGATATGGAGGATTTTGGGTCCTTGCGATACCTGTATTTCGGCCAATATCCACCCGATCCTTTAGCCAAGACAAGATTCTGAATCGTGGAACTATTCCCCGTTAATCTGCGTTTAAATCTCAGAGACGATTTTTTTTGGCTGCTGCCAAGTTTTTCTGATGGACCCTCTATCGAAATTGGGCAAATCCAGGATATGGAGGATTTTGGGTCCTTGCGATACCTGTATTTCGGCCAATATCCACCCGATCCTTTAGCCAAGACAAGATTCTGAATCGTGGAACTATTCCCCGTTAATCTGCGTTTAAATCTCAGAGACGATTTTTTTTTGGCTGCTGCCAAACTTTTCTGATGGACCCTCTATCGAAATTGGGCAAATCCAGGATATGGAGGATTTTGGGTCCTTGCGATACCTGTATTTCGGCCAATATCCACCCGATCCTTTAGCCAAGACAAGATTCTGAATCGTGGAACTATTCCCCGTTAATCTGCGTTTAAATCTCAGAGACGATTTTTTTTGGCTGCTGCCAAGTTTTTCTGATGGACCCTCTATCGAAATTGGGCAAATCCAGGATATGGAGGATTTTGGGTCCTTGCGATAGCTGTATTTCGGCCAATATCCACCCGATCCTTTAGCCAAGACAAGATTCTGAATCGTGGAACTATTCCCCGTTAATCTGCGTTTAAATCTCAGAGACGATTTTTTTTGGCTGCTGCCAAGTTTTTCTGATGGACCCTCTATCGAAATTGGGCAAATCCAGGATATGGAGGATTTAGCGTCCTTGCGATAGCTGTATTTCGGCCAATATCCACCCGATCCTTTAGCCAAGACAAGATTCTGAATCGTGGAACTATTCCCCGTTAATCTGCGTTTAAATCTCAGAGACGATTTTTTTTTGGCTGCTGCCAAGTTTTTCTGATGGACCCTCTATCGAAATTGGGCAAATCCAGGATATGGAGGATTTTGGGTCCTTGCGATAGCTGTATTTCGGCCAATATCCACCCGATCCTTTAGCCAAGACAAGATTCTGAATCGTGGAACTATTCCCCGTTAATCTGCGTTTAAATCTCAGAGACGATTTTTTTTTGGCTGCTGCCAAGTTTTTCTGATGGACCCTCTATCGAAATTGGGCAAATCCAGGATATGGAGGATTTAGCGTCCTTGCGATAGCTGTATTTCGGCCAATATCCACCCGATCCTTTAGCCAAGACAAGATTCTGAATCGTGGAACTATTCCCCGTTAATCTGCGTTTAAATCTCAGAGACGATTTTTTTTTGGCTGCTGCCAAGTTTTTCTGATGGACCCTCTATCGAAATTGGGCAAATCCAGGATATGGAGGATTTTTCAAAGAGCTTGGGTGCTCTTTGAAATGACTTCAAAATGACTTCAATGTGAAAATATTAGTCTTGTTGCCCCTGGAGGTACTTACTTTGTCGCGAGACCTCGCGGTGTCGTTCCAAGTCCGTCTTGTTGCCCACCAGGATGGCGCCGCGGGTGAGGAGCATCTCGTTCTCCTTGAGGTACTGGAGCACCCGCTCGGCGGCCTTGAAGGTGTTCTTGTCCACCACCGAGTAGACGACCACGAAGAGGTCGATGTTGTAGGTGGCGCAGAAGGCCTCCGTCTGGAAAGGATTCATATGTTTATGGGCGGCTGTATCTGGTTAGATGCTCTAGGATCGAAGACATGGTGGAGGGATACATATGGTGCTCTGGTTTATTCATAATTGTGCCACATTTTCCGCTCTTGTGTCCTTTTTAAAGTGATAGACCAGGACCGGCAAGCCCGGCAGCAGCGACAATGTGTTAATGACATTTGGCAGCTGCTCCAGCTGCAGAGGCAGATGGAACAACTGGGGCCGATGACTGAATGGCAGAATGCCACAGTGACAAAATGATAAAGTGTATCAGCCACCCAAGTGGGGGAGGAACAGGGTCCTCTGAATGGCACTTAACCCACAAGCTGGCGCAGCTTGACCCACTCACTGGGTGGCAGACTCCACCGCAGACAAGCATCTGTGTGGGCACAAAGGACAATAGCAGGGAAAGAACTCACTTACCGACATCTCGCAGGCTGGATGATCAATAATTTCCAGGTCCGTCTCAATGTTATCCACCAGGACAGAGACTGTCTTTTGGCCGTAGTCGTCATCTGTAGGGGAGGATGATAAAAACAACAATAAGCTAATGGAAGGATAATCAACGTCCTTACGGCAAGTATGCATTAGCTTGGCAACTGAAAAGGTGACTAACTAACTAATCGGAGTTGGCAAAACAAGAGCCAAGGACTTTCATTTAAGTCGAAAAATAAGTTTAGGTTATTTTCCAGGACCGTGGTGCTTTCAAAGCCTGGACAGGTGAATCCAGGGGTTGTATCCTTCAACTCTTTCAAGTGGCAGTACTCGCGGACTAAAATCGATCACATTGGAGCGACAATCTTTTCGGGGAGTGGGAGGGGAAGTGGGGAGCCTTCTCCAGGAGCCCAGGAGAGGGGCGTGGCGACCATAAAACTGTAATCAGAGCGATTTTATTTGCCCAGCAAGTTAACGTCGCAATTGGTGGGTGGCGGCAACCCGGCGACGGCTCTGCCCCGTCATTGAGTCCTTTTTTAGCCAAGGACCGTTTCGCTGAAAGTCCACAGTCGTGGTCCTGGTCCGGATACGGGTCCGGGTCCGGGGGTGACTCCAAACCGTAAAGCCTTCGTCGCCGTAAAGAACCACGTCACCAAGGCACTCGCAAAAACACCGTCCACTGTTCCAAATCCTTTTTGGAGCCTTGATAAAGGACTATTTATTAGCTTCTCAGACTCCACTTTAAACTAACTTATGAATTAGAAATCGGACAGCTTTTCTCACAGAGCTTGAACTCCGCCCAGTCCGCGCTGTGTCAGCACTTTGACACGAGCCGGCAGGATAGCAAGGATAGAGAGGATACTGAGCATGTGGAGGTGCAGTGACAATAACTGCAGTTTGCGTCCAACTCTGTTTGCAACTCAACTGTGGCAAATATTTAGACGCCAGTCGACCCGCAACCGGACGGACACCGAGTCCTTGCCACACACCCCCACCCCTCGTTAATTTGCATGTTGCAAGTAATTTTCCAAGCATGGGCGGTGCCGCAAAATTTGAACAGAAAAACAGAAATAAGAAAATAAAAGGGAACGAAAGGAAAGAAAAGAGAGGAAGTTCCCGTTCCCTGGAGTCCTGCTCCAAAGATTAGTCATACCACGGCTCCTTCGCAGGGCCAACCAAGTCAGCGAAATGGTAGTCTGAGCCAAACCAAAAATATCTTTTGAGAGTCCTGGTTAAGAAGTCCTTCTCCCCTGCAAGGAGTCGCTCACGCAAGTTGACTAAAAGCCTTCTGTTTTAAAATCGCAACCACGACAGGCACGCGCTGCGGCCAGGATTAAGTTCAAACGGACATGGAGCGCAATAAATCCGGCAACTGTCCGAGACCGAGGACATGGCCGGATCCACCGACCATTGGCCAGAACTTGCGTGATCCCAGAGCCCGAATGCAGGGCCTCCACATCCTGCAGGAAATCTAGGCCAGAGGCCTAAACAGAAATGTCATAAAGCGTGGGCCACTGGCTCCTTTTGGCCATGGTTCGCCATGTCTTTTGGGCCAATTAAAACTAGGAATTTTATTATCTCGGACGGAGCGAGGGGGTTCCAAGTCCTTGGGCACGGCTCTTTGTGAAATTAGCCACCAGATTCGCGAAAAGGGCATTGTGGCCTTATTACCGGACCATTAACTGCATTTCCCCCCCCCCCCCAAAAAATTGTCTGGAAAGGACATTCGGCAGCCACACGTATGTGGCCACAACTGCTCTTGTTTAAATATCCTCTACCTCCGGTTCTTTTCGAAACATCTCGAGTAGATCGAATTTCGTGAAACCCCTTTATGCGTTTAATTCCTTTTAGTTTGTATCTCGCACCGCTCGAGTCTTGTCGAGTGCAGGTCCTGGCGTAATTACTTCCCAGGCTCTATAACTGACTTGCTTCTCGGGCCACGAATGGGTAACTCGATATTATTGGAATTCAATTAATTCCGTAGCTCCTGAGACCCACACACGCCATGGACAGCCGTATTATTGGCCTTTAGTTTGCTAACCAACTATCAGACCATTGAATTGTGTTAACAGGATGCATTTTCCGGCCCAAGAGAGGTCCTTACAAGCAGTCTTACAATTCTCGGCTTAAATTTCTGTGAGGCTTGGGAGAAGAGGAGCCCCTCTCGCAGAAAATCTAGTTAAGCGGAGGAGGATGCCGGGACTCCGCGGTTTTCTTCACAGGTGGGGATCCACTCCCAGAGTCCTGGCGAAAGTTAATGAAATTAGCGCTCCAGCTTTTCATATTTTATGACTTTGTGGCACACAATTAAAATGCAAATGTGTTTGATTAAAGGCCCAGCCGCGGCCGGGTCCTTAAACTACTTTGCAGATTTTAAGGATACGCTGACATGCGGATGGGAGACTCACCCAGGCTCAGGTCGTAGGCGCATATGTAGTCGGAGGTGGTGAACTGGTAGGTCAGGGTCGTCTTGCCCACGCCGGAGCTGCCCAGCATGGCGACTTTGTAGGCGGGAACGGAGGGGGCGCCGTCCTGCTGGAGTCCTTGGGCCGCCCCATCCCCGTCGATGACTTCGCCGGATATGCGTGACGCGTTGCTAATCAAGTTTGGGAGTGAAATTTATAATAAAAGAATGGTAATGCAATTAGGTGGGATTTTTCGGGCGGCTGCTTCGTCCTTAATATAATGTGTGGCAAGCAAAATGGCGGATTCCTTCCCGCATGGGCTCCGAGTAATAAGAATAATAAGCGGCAGCCGCCGTTTGTTACGCGCAACAAAAAATGGCAAGGACGAGGAAGGGGAGGAGCTCCTTTCAACAATGAAATGGAAAATGCCGAGGCATTGTTGCCACTCATCTCCATCTTTTGGGCTCCTCCGTTCGACCCTGTGTCCTGGCCCTGTCCTGTCTTGTGTGTAGTCGTTGTTAATGGCAGCGGAAATTGTGCGAAATTAGTGTGTTTGTGCGAGGACGTGCGCAGCATGCGGAGGTCGCGAAGGATGCCATTGTTGTCGCTATGCCAGCACGCCGCTTTGTCCGCCGCCGGAGGGCTCATTGTCATTCCATAAACAATTTAGTGCCAGCCACTTGGGCCGCCAATAGACTCATTCAATCGCTCAATCACTCAATCACTCAATCACCACACTCACCTATTGTGGCGGTCCACGCCGCTGTTCGAAGTGCCCGTCGACGTCACGGAGTTGATGGACCGCGACCTGCGACTCCTGCAAGAGAGTGTGGAGGTGGGGATGAGACACTAGGCTGGGACTGAACAGGAACAGGAACTCACCTCAGGGAATCGCCCAGGTTGCAGATGCCGTGGGAGGTGATGCTGAAGCTGCGCAGGCGGTAGTACTCCATGTCCAAGTCTCCGGCGTGGATCGCCGAGCGGCGCATCTCGGCCAGACGGGGCTGCAGAGTAAACAAGCACGGAGGGGAAGCCGGTACTAAATAAGAGAACTACAATTCGGATATCCTTTGGATTACACTCTACTCTATCTATGACATTTCCTCATCCCTTCATATATATTTTAATAAAACAAAAATGCTGCTCCTGCGACAAAGGATACTCGCTCTCGTCTAGATTAGAATTGAATGACACATCCCTAACGCAGGACTGTTACTGGCTAGAAAGGTTTCAATTAGAATGCATCAGAGTGTGTCTGTGTCTGAACAGAATCCCTGAGTTGCACATCCTGTCAAGGATGCATCCTCTTGCCAATTGCAGTGCCACATTTCCCCGGGGGGGGCAGGCACTCCAGGCACTCCAGAGCCAGGAACATATATTTGAGGTTGGGCTTTGGGCCGATGCGGGGTTTACGAACTTTGAGTTTTTCGGCAGTCCGAGTCCTTCCCAGGCCATTCGGAGGAAGGCGGCATCCTGCAGTCGACAAGCTCCTTTCTTTTCGATGTCGGGTGCACCGAACACTTGACACCATTCCGCTTTTTATGCCGCCTCCTGACCCTGCTTATGCTCCTGTCTTTGATTCCTTTCGAAGGCTCGTGCTCACTTCAGGATTTTTATACCCTTGCAGAGGATATTATTATTTTTTGGTCAAAAGTGTGCAACGCAGGGAAGGAGACATCTAGGACCCCATAAAGTATATATATTCTGGATAAGGATCACCTCCTGAGTTGATCTTCATCAATCAATAGAAGCCGATTTTAACTGCCAGGGTATATAAGCTTCGGCGCCGTCCAATGTTAGCTTTCCATTCTCGATTTTTGTGGATTCGTTTCCAGTGCAACTTCAACGGGAATCAATTGTGAGCGGCAGCTGGCCGAGCTTGCACATAAAAATAATGAAAACTTTGAACCCAGCGCGGGTCAATGCCACTCAGACGCTGCACCTTCTTCCCGAGTCCCCTGTGGCACTTGCAGCAGGGCAGCAGTGCAGCAGGTGCAGGACTTGCAGCAGTTGCACGTAGCACAATTTTCACTCGAGCAATTTCACAATCTAATTACATTACCCGCCCCGACTAGACAGACCAAGAGAGGCAGCAGGATACGCCCGACTGCCATAAATCCTGCCTAATGACTGGGAGGGACCCACGTGTGGGTGAATCCTATACGACTGCCTAGACAGAAGGATATCGCTCATATTTTTGCGGAAGGAGGAGCAACCACAGAAGAGGGGGCGGGCGCGAGGATGCGGCAGGCAATGACCCGACATCGGAGGGCCATGTATCAGATGCTCAGACATGCCGAATCCTGAAAACTTGGCCCAAAAAAGGCCCGGCCCTTGCCACTTTTGTGTGAACAAGTGTTATCCTTGCTGTCGTGGCTTTGCGCACAAGTGGGATCCTTAAGCGGGGCCTCACTTTTCGCATATATCACTGCTGCTAATGGGTGTCTTTAAATGGCTTTGGTTCTCCGGCCCAAGTTGCAATTACTAGTTAGGTGCTGTTGGTGCGGTAATCCCCATTAGCCTGCCATCCGAGCCCGCAAACTAATATGGAACGAACAGGACTTGGTGCCTCTGGAAGACAAATAAACGTCCTGACCGGTGACTCCTGCCTCCAAATGCCACTTTTCCAGCCACTTGGTCTCGAGCTAAAGGACATCTTGTCTAGTTGGTTTAGTAAATGTAGTTAGTGGCTCCAAAAGCGCACAACCAAGGAGTCAAAAGGAGTTAACTTTTCACCCAAATTAGGGATATAAAATGGTAGAGACCTGCCAAGGAGTCGTCTCGACGCTTCGAGCGACATCGCACCTATTTACTCACCCTGCGACTTTCCGCCGGCATGCTGGAGGTCCTCAGGCGCTGCCGCTCCGCTAGGATGCGGCTTCCGGGCGGAAGCGAGGCGGCCACAACGGCGGCGGTCAGCGTGGATACCGAGGTGCTGGCTCCAGAGGACTCCCCTACTCCACGCTCCCGTTCCCGCGGTAGATGGGTAGGCACATGCTGCTCCTGCTGTTGGAGCTGCTGCTTCTTCTTATGCTGCTGCAGCTTCGATCCTGGCCCGGCGCCACCCATGGCCTCGGAGATCGGGGAGAGGGAGTCGGTTGAGTCGCCGGTGGGCGAATCGGTGGCGTCCGGGCCGCTGGTCACCTCGGCCACGGCGGCCAGGGTGGTGCTGGAGCCGCCCAGAAGGCCCACGCCCACGGTCAGGTTGAGGGAGCTGCCTCCGAGTAGCCCGCCGCCGGCTCCCGTGCCCAGCATCAGCATGTCTCCGCTACCCGAGCCGGTTCCGGGCGGGTTTAGGGATCCCACGGTGCCGTACTGCGGCGACACGGCCCCTGACATGGCCTGTTGAAAGGTCAGGACTCCGGCCAAGGACATGCGGTCCCTGCAAAGGCAAGAGGGAGAGAAGCAAACGAGGATTTGGTTCAGTTGTGTTTTAAAATTGGCCCACTTGGCGGTCCTAATGGAAACTAATTGTCGTTGGGCAGGACATCCCGGCCAAGCTATCAATTAACCCCAAAAAGGATACATTTCCCAAAATAATTAATTATGATTTTTGAGATCCTGCCTAATGTTGCGAGGCAATAAAAGCGCTGGGAAGCCCCATGGCACGAAATGCAGTCTCCAAACGGATGCAATTCATTCTTTCTTAGGACAAAGCCAAGAGGGGCAAGGACAATGGCCCACATCCTTGGGCTGAGGAGGCCAGAGGTCTGATTAGGCGGCCCACAGCCGGGCATTGTTTGCAAAGTTTTTAATTATCATTTTTCCTTGTTTATGACAGAAAGGCCTCCACCTCCTCCTCCTCCTCCTGCCTTCACTCTATTATCCTTCCTTATCCAAAGCCTACCTGGCACTGCTGCTGTGGGAGATCCTCTGCAGCTCATCCACGCCTAGCGGAGCTCCTCCGATGCTGTTCCGGGTGAAGCCAGTGTACTCAGAGTGCAAGCAGTTGGTGGCGATGGACGAGGCGCGGCGTCGGTTAAGAATGGGCGATTTGTGAGCCCGCAGGCTCTGCTGCGAAACGGAAGAGGATTCGAATGCCAATTTTGGAGGGAATTAGGAGGACTCACCCGACTCCCGGTTGGGTTCTGGGCGGCGTTCAGGAAGTCGCCATAGGTGTTGAGCGACGGGGCCGTGGATGCCTCGAGGCCCTCCCACTCTCTGTCGTAGCTCGGGACCTGCTGATCCTGCTGGAGGTACTCCTGTGGCTGCTGCTGCTGTGGCTCGTAATCGTATTGCTGTATGGACTGCTCCTGCTGGACGTTGTAGGACTTGTAACCGGCGGCGCTCTGCGAGGAGCTGGGTCCTTGGACGTAGCCCCCTCCGCTGAGGTTGGGACGGCTCCCGAAGCCGCTCTGCTGCTGGACACGCTGCAGGGCCGCCTCCCGAGTATGAAACGCGCCCAAACCGCCGTGGGTGGGCGGCGTGGGCAGGATGCGGTGCACCACATGGGGCGCAGGCTGCACCTGCTGCTGCTGCTGCGACTGCTGCTGCTGCGGCTGCTTGAGAATCGGCTTGATGACGTTGTAGGCCAGCTGGTGGGGCGCCGGAGAGGGCACAGGACCCGGGGTGCTGCTGCACAAGCTTTCGCTCTCGTCACAGCTGGCATCTGGAAGGAATCAAGGCTTAAAGTCAAACTATGCGTGACAAAAGAAGGCGAAAAAGAAAGACACCTGTGGCCACCCGGCCAGGTGTCCTGGCCAGGAATGCCTCCCCAGCCGCAGTCAACTATGAAAATGTTTCCCACCATCAGACCCCAAAAAGCAAACTTTTCCGAGACATTTCTCAAAGTGCTCCCCCTCCCTGGTGGGAGTTTGAAAGCATGTTTGCTTTTCTGTTTACATGTTTATGGCCAGGCTTAAGTTTTTCTTACATCCTTGCCTTCTTTCTTTCTGTTTGTGGGCGAAAGGCAGGCAGGATGGCAGGCAGGCAACGAAAAAATTAATAAACTTTGGAGCTTGTGCCCGGGTGGGTGGGTGGCACACCCATAAAAATTGTTGGTTAGACTTTGAAACGGGCCAAAACAGAAGACGAAAGATGCTTAGCACATGTGGGATATCCTGCTCGCTTGGCAGGACCTCCAGTCAGGGGATATACCCCCAAAAACGGCATCTAATGGGTGGCCATAAAAATTGTTTTCAGCATATTTATGATTAAATTTCACGACTCTGACTTTGTCTAGCTGGCTTTGGGGGAATTGCGTCCTGGTGCTTTCTCTTAATTAGCGGCAGGAACTCGGGAAACGCGGAGCTCAAATTAGGTTTATGGCGGCCCCGAATTCGTATTTAAATTCCACGTTGCCAAGCAGAGTCTTTAGTCCTCAGAGTTGCAGTTCAATCATTCGATTAATAAGTTTTCCATTTGTTTCTCTTCTCACTAACGGCCGATTAATCATAACTTGCGGGTCACTGGTTGCGGGTCACGGGTCAGGCAGTCAAGGGGTAGGGCAGGGTCGGTCATAGGGCAGCAAGGACTAGAATGGAAAAACCCATTCAATGTCAGCTGAAAAACACATTTTCAGCCGCATTCACTTGAATTAATCACCATGAAGGACCCATCCATTATAGAAATGAGTCTGCGGATCCATTCAACGGTTTACCAAATGCAATTAAGTGGACAAAGCGGATCCGGAATCGGGATACGTCCTTAAAGTGGCGGTCGTCCTCTGTATTTTGTCAACCTGGTGCCCGCCTGCCTGCCTGACAGACAGCCAGGGAACCTGAGCCGAGCCGATTATCCTTGTAACCCGTCAATGTCGCCGCCCATTTTAACTTTGTCGGTTGCCGGACAACAAAACAAAAACACAAAAAGCGAGGAGCGAGGAGTGGATAGCGGGGAAAAAGGAAAAAAGGATACGGAACATGCGATGGGCCTTTTCCTTTACACTCTCGATTTGCCACTTTTCAAGATGATGTTTAATTTTGCTTTCGTGGAGGACTTCCTTCCGGCCTGTGTCCTTGACTTTTCTCCCTTTTCGTTTCGAATTTAATGGGCTTTTATATACTCTGGCGAGTCCTTGGCAGTCTGACTTTCTGATCATCCGAACAAAACTTTGAGCTCAAAAATTAAACTTCTATGGCTCTGGCAGAGTTCTTCCGCCTCTAAGTGATTCGGATGGCGATCCATCATAGGCTGCTAAATGTACTTTCTAACCCACTTGCCAGGACTCTGGAGTCTGGAGCATGTCATTGTCACCTCAAAGTGCCACTCGCTCTCCGGACTGTGGCGAAAAGGGGCCAGTTGTCGGTTTGTCAGCTTCCGGGTCCTAACAAGTCTGGGCCCGAGTCTTAATTAGCCTGCCAGCCATGACGATGACAAAAAGGACGCAAACGGCAGTGTCCGTGCAGCATGCACTGGCCCGCCGTGGGGCACGCATTTCCGGAACGCCCTCCTCGTCCACCCGCCCCCTGGTGTGAAGCAGGCGTGGCCCGCAACATGTGACTAATTCCCTAATCAACCCCGAGACAAGCCCACTGGCCGAGATTTGCAGAAAAGCAGGAATGGGTATGGGCTCGTATTCGTGCTCCCGGCATGCGTGTTCCGCCAAAGTGGCCTCCACCGGCGACCCAGTTCTATAAATTGCCTTGGAGGAGAAACACTTTTAATCTTAGACCGAGATTTGGAGATTAAATAGTGGGGGATTAGAAATGGCACTTACCAAAGTCGAAGGCCCTCTCCAGTATGGTGGAGTGGCGCTTCTCCTGCCGCTCGATCCTCTCCAGGCGCTCTTTGGCCACCGCCGCCGCCGCTGCTGAAGACGCCGGGTCGTCACTGGAGGAGCTCTTGGCCAAGCCCACGGTGGCGGCCTGGGCCGGCAGGGGCGGCGGGGCGTAGCCGTAGCCGTAGCCCTTCAGGTGCTTGCCCCCGCCATTGTCCTCGCCGTCGGGACCCATCCGCTTCTGCTGCTGCTGTTGTTGTTGCTGGTATTGCAAGTGGCAGTCGCAGGACAAGGACACAACCAGGGGTTGCTGCTGCTTCGGCTGCTGGGGTTGCTGGAGGGGCATCTGGTTATCGACGGACGGCGACTGCGAGGGATTCTGGTGCAGACAGCAGTACTTGATGTGCTTGCAGAGCAAGCCTCCACCTCCTCCACCTCCTTCTCCTCCTGCGCCACTGCTGCTGCCGCCCAGCGATCCCCCGCAGCCGCGATCCGCCTTCTGGTTGCTAGAGGAACTGCCGCCGGAGCGCTGGCTACTGAATACGGCCGGAAGATCGCTTCCACCCATGGCCACGTCCATGAGGCTGCCGCTGCTGCTGGAGCTCACGTTCGGCCCGAGCAGGACCGGCCCGAATCCCAGGCGGTTTAGGCCGTTCTGACTGAAGCTCATGACGCTGCCGCGCTGCCTGTTGAGGCGCAGCGAGTTGGAACGGCTGCTGGGTACGGGAGCGGCGGCGAGGGCGGGGCCGTAGCGGGCATCCCGGGACATCACGAGCTCAGCGCCACTGCCGCTTCCGCTGCGGCCGCGCGTTGGGTAGACGGACATATTGTGTTGCTGGTCGAGAAGGGGAAAGAATATCTTGTGGGGCCGAAGGGAGAACCTGGTATGGATCGCTCACCTGGATGTGCGGCTGCTGCGCCGGCTGCTGGTGCTGCTGGTGCTGCTGGAGCTGCTGCTGCTGCTGCTTCTGGAGCTGCTGGTGGTAGCGGCGTTCGGCTCGGTCGCCGCGATCCCCGCGGTCGCCGCCGCTGTGGCTCCGGAGGCTGCCGCCGCACCTCTGGCGCTGGGGCTGCATGGGGGCGGCCTGGCGCGGTATGACCTGGTAGGGGGCGAAACGAGGAGGAGGAAGGGTATGTCAGTAGGGGCTACGACTGGCGGCTACGACTGGGAGGCAACAAACGGGGGTGCCGGGCTACCTTGTCCTCCAGCAGATTGGCAAAGAGCCCCACGTGATCCTCGTCTTCATTCATCATGGCGAAGAAGTTCTTGAACGTGTCCGGAAAGGAGGCCGGAAACTGGCCCCGGGCCTCCAGCTTGGTGTCCATGGCTCTATCGCCCTCACTCTATATCTTTCTCTATCTGTATACTTTTTACTTAGCGCCTAAGCCGAAGGCAAGCGAGCAGGCCAAGAAACATGCAAGAAGAGAACAGGCGTCGAGGTTAGAAAGGGACAGCGAAAGCGGAAGTGATAGTTCGGGCCGGAAATGAGAAAAAAATCCAACAAAATATATTATAATAAGCAACACATAGAACAACAAAAACGGGGGCTTGGATCCAATTTACAATTTGTGTTTGCAGCTGCTCCCAAGAGTCATGCCAAAGCTCTGAAGGATCTCTACTGGACTAAAGTGGTTCATAAAAAAAATATTTAAATTGAAACATTTAATCGTCCTTGGAGTGCAATTGTGCCCTGCACTACCTGCCATTGTAGAGAAGGTCAAGTGCTCGCTTTAAATGGCAATCTCCACTCTGGTGGATGTAATACAGCTTTAATTGCCATCGCGGGGGTGGTATCTCGTGGCCCTTTGCCAGGACATCCGCATACAGGCAGTATGTGCCACAGAATAAACATGCCACGCCCTAGTACTAGTAGGTGGCCGAAAGTTATTTTCACGGTGACGGTGACAAAGTTCACAAAACTTTCTCTACGGCTTGGATCGGGGGTGGCGAGACCCCCTGGGACATGCTAATGAGGCCTTGCAGAACGCATAGCTTCAGGACTCTAATTGTAATGGATTTCAGCAAGACTGGCCAGTGCAGTCTAGACTCTCCAGGGGTCACTGCTCCGGGCTATGGTTTCCGGTTTCCAGCGAAATAATTGGTAATTAGTAATAGGATCACCTCACCCCGCTTGGGAAACCCCTCCAAGGATCGCTATAACATGTATAGCCATAATGCCTGGTAATTTTCCACTGCAGCTTAAATTCGTCGCCAATTTGCAGCTGCGGCTCAGCCCTTCCTGGCAATTGGCTAGGCGTCGGGCCAAGCCACGCCCCCTTACACGGCACAGTGCCTCAAACAAAACAAAAAGTTCACCCCGTTCCCCGGCCAAGTGGAACAACCGTGTCAAGTGGAACCTGGCCCAGACTCGGGCGTTGGGCTTATTAAAAAGTTACCAACCTAGTGCGGCTAAAAGGCACTGAGAGAAAAGTGTTCCGCACCCAAAACGGCATTTAATAAGCTTTTTTCTCTGGCTTTGCTTGGTGGCGAGTGTGTTGGGGCGTTTAGTGCCCCTTTAGAGTGCACCTTGTGGCAGCTCCCCATCCCCCCATCCCCCGCTTTGACCTTTTTAATTAGCAAACCAAATGTAAATTCATGCAAGTTTGCAAAGGCAGGAAAATGAAAAGGACCTGCTGCCTGCTTGGCTGTTTCTTCTGGCCCGGGGCTCCCCAGGATTCCGGTTGTCAATCGAAAGATTACTTCCTTTTTTCGGCGGCTGACTTTTCAATTATTTGGCAGCAATTCGAAATTCATTTGTTTGTTTGGCAAAGCGTTGGAAAAAATCGGGGAAACCCCACATGACCATGACCCAGTTTTGGGGCTGGAAAATGGGGAAGTGGAACCGTAACTCTTTCGGACTTTCTAAGGAATCCCCCACTTCCGGACCCCTTCCTCCCACGAATGTTTGCGGATCCCATCTGGGGTCCTGATAATTTATGCCGCACTGACCCAATATCGAGTGGGGAGTCCTTGGAAAAGGCAACTGGGGCTGGAGTGGCACTTGGCCGTTGCGCCGGGCAACAAACTAACCGGGATACAAGGAGAAGTATAATAAAGGAACGAGAAATAAATAAAAAGGCACATGAAATTGGATTTGCCCAGCCAGGGCACACGAGGGCCAGCCAGGAGAGGCCAGGAGAGGCCAGGAGTGGCGGAGAAAGTGAAAAAAAGTACTGGTGGCGGAGGTCGGAGTGAATGAATGGCAAAGGCGAGCAGAACGGACAGGATCAGGAGGGGGCGTTGCCTTATAAATGTTTAAGCGAAAAACCTCTCCAGGCCCCCCCCGATACGCACCAGAGCGCCCAAAAAGCAAACTGGAATAGAAAAACATGACAAAAACGGAGCAGCCCACACATTTTATGCACTGGAATCCAAACCCGAGTGATATCCTTTCGATTTGAAACTTTTTAAGGCATGTTTTCCGAATATTATCGCAGCCACTGGGATGCATTTCCAAATAAAAACTCGTCGTCCTTGGCCGAGAAAGCTTAACTTGTTGTCTAATTAGATATTCTCCCAGTGCGCTCCCCATATCCTGGCAACAAACTCGGAACTCCTCGGAAGTAGGGATTGAAAGCCAGTGTCCTGTGTGTGGACCGTTTGCGGCATGTTGATCTAGCTGTTAAGGCGTTTGTAATGACAAGGATAAAGTTTTATGACAACAGCCTCCGGAGTCCATCGTCCATAGTCCATAGTCCATAGTCCATAGTCCATAGTCCATAGTCCATAGTCCTTATCCCGTAGTGCTTAGCCCTTAGTCTAGAGTGAACAAAAGTTTGGCTTTCACCTTCTGCTTTCTCCCTACGGGTGCCTAGACTCGTTAGCCCGGCACACGTGGCACTTTCAGGACACTCTGGGGAGTCAGGGGCATGGATTTGGGCCAGCCAGGTACATCATGGCCAGGACCAGCAGCCAGTTAGGCAATCAAAGGATCTCCCTGCATACACAAATGCGTCAAGCGAGTTGTTAACTTGGCCCAAAGTAATGCGGCAGGTAAAAAGTCCGTAAGCTGAACCAGAACCGGGCTTTAAAGCGAAACCCAGGGGCCAATAGTGGGAGATCAATCCTGGCCAGAAAATTGTAAATTCGAGCGACTGTCAGGAGCAAAAGCTGCCCCGGTATTACATCCACTTCCGAGCCGGATGGGCGAGTTATTTATTTATTTTTATTGCACTTTGATAGCCGGATTATGGCCAGTTGTCAGTTGGCCCAGTTATCTGCTGACGTTTCCAAGTGGGTCACCAGTGGGCTGGAAATAAAACAATAGCCGGTCGAGGATGCCTTTGAGGGGGATCCTGAGGCTCGATAAGTGCTGAATTTTTGAGTTGAAACATCGAAAGCATGGACCTTTGGCCCCTTCAGATATGGAGACGGATTCCTTTTACCGAAACCCGAGCTCCCGCCTGGCCGTGGCACCTTTGGAGCACTCGGCTCCTTCGCCGCAAGTGATCCAATTCCAATTAATCAGTCGCTAATTGGAGCCCATTGCCAATATTAATTGATTCTGGCCGGTCGGGGAGCTCTCGAATGTTTCTAATTGTAATTGGACTCATGCATGAGTTGGAAAAGGAAAAGGAGAAGCAGCAGGACTAGTAGCAGGAGCTGGATGTGGGACATCCTTCGGCAGATAGTTTAGCTTGTGGCTTGAATGGCTTCCAAGGGTTTAATTGATCGATTGAACGACAGTATCCTTCGCCGGGCTAATTGCAACCGCACTGTTTACGTTTCCCCAGTCCAGTCGGGTGCTTCCGAGTCCTGTTCGTTGCAGTGGAGGCTCCTGAGTATCCGGAACACCCTGCTTTGTTGCCCTTTTCGCTGATTTTCACCTTCAATCCATTGCATTACGATGGAGAGGCAGGGGCGCCGATTGCGAAATTCTTTTCCCCATTATCGGGGAGTCGGGTGACACATGGACGGGTCCGGGTGATAAGTGGGGAACGTAATCAGTTGTCAGACATCTGTCAGGCCATTGGCACCTCCAAAGCCATAGCCAAAGGCAAAAGAAAATCAGAGCCAGGCTGTCAGCCGATGGCTTCGTCACTGTCAGCCGATGCCAATGCGCGTCATTATCCCGTATCCGCGTGGCTTACAGTTTGAGTTTCCCCGGAAATCCCCCGACACTCTTAACACTTAATCCCATCGAGAACCAATCGTAAACTATCCACTGCGCTGCGGAAGTGCCGAGTATTTTCCATTAAAATTAATTTCGCATAATAAAGAGCGCCAAAGTGAGGCTCCAGGATAAAGTTTGAAATAAAGCGAAATGGAGGACAAAAAAATAAGGGGGCAGCCGGAAGCATTTGGAGCGGCTGTCAGACTGGCGTGCCACTTCATTTGTCCTCTCCTCCCACTGGGAAGCCCCATCCCCATTTCACAAACAACACAACCACCCCCTGTGGCTGTGCGTTGGCATTTAAATACCAGGAGCACCAGGACCACTGCATTATATTTCCTGCTCACGGCGACGGTGTAACAATTTCTCTCGCATTTTTATCCTGGCACTGCGAGAAATACTTTAGGTTGGGAGAGGAGCAAGGCAGCAAGGACTTTCAGGCAGTGGAGGAGCCCAGTGCAGGAGCCCATCCGGAGTGCACCTGCCGTCATAAGCGACCCCAATTGGCGAAACCAAGGATGCATCAGATGCCTGCCTTCCTGGACTCCCATTGTCCTGGACTACCGTAGTCTCTTCTGAGTCCGGGACACTGACTTCTGGGAAAACCGCAACCGGAAACGGTTCAGACAAATGGTTGTATACCATTTAAAAGCCTTCTCCTACTAACTGGAGACGCAGGAATAGGGTTTCAAGAAGGACTATAGGATACCCGGTACTCGTGGGTTTCATTTCGTCAAACAGACTGCCTTTGGGGACAATGAGCCTGTCAAAAATTCGACCATTAATAACTATTTAAGTAGAACGCGCCGCCTACGATTTATTTTCCGTTCAATGACACCCGCAGTGGTATAGGGATTCTATGGGACGTGCAGGACGAGCCGGATTTGCATTGGGAATGATGAATAACTGCCGGACAAAAAGCATTTAATAAGCCAGTCATCCCATCCATAGCTCGTTTGTCTTGCCGAAACATATTTCCGCACTTGGCCGCATTGTGTCTGGTTGTTCGGAGGCAGGAGCAGGGACAGGAGCCGGAACAGGACACATATTTTATTCTGGCCAATGAGGCGTATGGCGTATAATTAAAACAGAAGCAAAACTACGTGGCTTGCGAAGCCTTTAAACCGAGTGGCTGTCGCTTTTGGGCTTTAAGCTGGCCCCGGCAGCGATTACTTTAATTATCGATTTTTGTCCGGGGCCCAGGATACGCAGGACTCGCCCGATGTACGTGTGTGAATATGACAGTGGCTGTGTGCGTGCCGGTCTGGGACACATTTTTTATTATAGTGCTGCCTTTGCCTTAATTACATTGAATCGATATTGTGTGGTTTTTGCTTTTGGCTCCTTTGCTCCTGTGGATGTGCGACTTTAGAGGAAGCTGAAAAGTGTCCTTATATATTATTCAGGGGCAACACACCCGAAACACCCATGTTGATTAGTTTAAACGCTTTTGTGAAGTCCTTTCCGGCCAACGCACCCATAAAGCACAAAACTCAAAACAAAACCCGAATAACAGAGAACCAAAAACAATTTTTGGTCCTTCGGGGGAGGGGATGGCAAATAGATCTCGGCCATGGCCTCAATTAAAATTCGGCGGGGCATTCATTCCGAAACGCGATACGGATTTCCATGCAAATGTAAATCGAATAAACAAAGAGAGAGTCCCATTGAATACATTTCGAGGGCGGAGCAACCGCGATTTTTAAGTTGCGACATTGTCCGGCGGCCATTGTTGTGGAAATCCATTGAGAGTCCTTGGTCTCCGATAAGGACCTCGAACCGCAGCGACTTGTAATTGGAAGTGTTCTAATAATAGTCGCCGCTTGATTGAGCTGCTCGATTGTACTCGTAATAATTAATGATTAGAGCGAACATATGGCGCCAGGACCTGCCGCTGCTCCCTGGCATTTCCCGCTCCAGTGTGGAGAGGTGGCAAGTGCATCCTCCCACATTTGGAGTTCATTTTTCGCAGGTTTCTCGCATCGCCTGGCATCGGTTGTCAATTGAATTTATGGGCGTGAGGCCCATAATGCACACGAAATAAATTTCTGTAACAGCCGAGAGGGAGCGTTAACACGTTTTCACACTTCGTTTGACAACCTGTACGGGTGTGTGTGAATTTCGAAGGATATTACATACTTTCGGGAGCCGGATGAGTCCCTCCGGATGAGTCTCCCTCCTAATTGTCCCCGGAGTTGGGCAATGTAAGCCAGGGGCCTGCCTGCCAGGAGATAAGACAAACTTTCTGCCCGTGCGGAAGTGTCAGGTGGATGTCTTACCCCCTCGAATGGCCAGCTCTGTGATGCCAAGTCCATCATAATTAGTTTGACAACAAAGGCTCGACGTCCCGGACCAGAACAGATTTATTTTGCATATTTCGGTGTCCTTCGAATGCCTCGATTGAGCCCATTAGGACTCCAATTAATTCCAAACAAGGACCGCCCACTCGCCCGCCCCGGCTCAGAGCCTTGATTGATTAATCCATAAATATTAGATCAATAACAAGGAAGTGCCAAAGAAGGAACGGAGAGGAAGAAGCTGAAAATCCGACGGCAAATCCTTTCACTTAGTGGCAGGACATTTCGCGCGCAAGTGCAAGTGCCAATAAATATTGAGGGACAGGCTCCCTCCCGCATGGGGGGCCTCCCTCCCGCCAGGACCCTCGGCGTAGCCCCTGGAAATTGGCATCGCTTGAGTGCATTGACTTCGACGTCTTAATGGCTTTTTAAGTCGTCGAGTCGAGTCGAATCGCGTCAAGTGGAGTGGGGTCGGGCCGAGTATTGTTTTTTTATTTTACTCCTGCGGCAAGGAAGAGTCCAGAAGGGAGATGGGGCTACAAAAGCACACATGAACGCCCCGCACATACACAGTTGGGTAACAAAAAGCAAAACACACGCATCGCAGAATTCCTCGCCAAACTTTGCATACACGAAAAGGTCCACAGAGAGATAAATTCCTAAAGTCCTAAAATCAGCAGCTCTGACATGACACTCCTTTCGAAGGACCACCTTCTTTGCTGTGAACAAATAACAATCCCTCTGCCATCAAAAATGCCTGGTAATTTTTTTTAAATCATTGACAAAATCAATTATTAGCCCGAAATTTCAATTTGAAGATTGCCACGAGTCCTGGATACGCACATACGATGCTTAAAAATTCCCTTTATTCCCTTTTCCGAGATTGACAAGGCCTGAGTCCTTCGGGACTCTGGCTGCGCTTGACTTGCCTGCATATGGATCGGCCTGTAAGACCAAATAACAAAATAAAAAGAAGCGTGTAAGGAATAATTGGCAAGCAGGTGCGGTTGGCTGTCTGTTGTGGCATTTGCCATTTTGGCCAGGATAAGGATAAGGAGGGGCTCCGTAGCTCCTCAGTAGATGGAAGGCGTCGGGGCGGAATGAACAAACACTTCGAGGGAGGCAAGAAGGGAGGAAGGACCTTCCTCCACCAACACACACACAAGCACACGCATATGCTAAGACAAATGGCTTCTACTCGGGGGTGCACTGAGAGAAACAGAGCTGATCCCTGGGGGCCCAGCATGAGGATGGCTTCTAGGAAACTATTCATATCTTTAATTAAAAACTTTTCAATGAGAATTTTGTTTTGCTTCCTGCTTGGCCCGGTTTGTGTTGAATATTTATTCATATAGAAATATGAGCTCCAGTGGGAGAAGACTTTTAATGCGATTGCAAAAAAGTCGAAATGCATAAAAGGCATCCATCTGCCTGGTGCTGGCAGGTCCTGGCAAGTACTCACAGGTGCTGGCCCATTCTGGCAGGTCCTGGAAATGCAAATGCTGGCCACTTAAAGCCCAGTTGTTTATCGATTCACTTGGCCTGCTTTTTGGCCTTTCGGGCCTTCACTCGAGAGCGAGTTGCCAAACAAAAAGCCCCCGAAACGACCTGACAGGGCGTGACTCACTTCCCAATATAGCTGTCGCCGTAATCAGTACAACTATCAATTAAATAGATAGCAATGACGATTGTCTCTTAATAAACTTCATTCAGATTGATTATTTTATCATTTATAGTCGGGTTATCTCTCGATTTTACGACCAGCCGCCCACACATCCGGCCTCTGGGCCGCAAAAATAACCGGCTTTATGGCCAATATCTCTGGAAAGAGAAGTGTAGGCTAAAAGCCTGCCCCAGCTACCCGGAAGAATCGTTAATCATAAAAGCAAGGAAGAGGAACGAACATGCATAGTTTCTTATTCTAATCTCTCTTCGGCATTTTTTTGCAGCTCCGAAAAGGGAATAGAAAGCTTTTAGCCCCTCTTCTGGAAATGGGGAGGATTAGAGGTTTAGAGCAGCATTCCACAGGATATTTTCTAGCAACAGGACACTGACAAGGCAATAGCAGCAACAAACTAATAAAAAGCAACACCAACACGGAAAAACACGGCGATTGCTCTAAAGCTTCGCTTGTGAATAATGGAAAAGCAAGAAACAAGCTGTCTGAAACAAAAACATCGAATGGAATCCAATGAAATAAAACCGCATCCTATTGGGCCATGGCGTGTGCTATGTATCCTGCATTCTGCATCCTGTGAGGTGAAACGAATGTGTGGCAAAAACGTCAAATGGAAAACAAAAAAAGCATTTCAATGAGGGTTGGCCAGGATTAATAATATGCAGCTTTTTTATTAAAATGCAAAAACGATGCATCCGAGTCCCAAGCGGAATACCTTAAAGAACCTTTGATTCCTTTTGCCAAATGTCCTTTGCCACAGCTGACACCCGAGCTTGGGAGTGAAGGAATAGAGGAAAATTAAATTATCAGGCCAAGCTATTACGAGCAGGACCCTAGGCTTCCTCCTTTCATCCTTACCGCCGGCCTTCAAAATATTTGTATATATTAGGGAGTAACAAAGAAAAATATGTGGAGCATAACGCCAAAGGACATGGCCGGCATTTTTGATTTTGTTTACATTTTGCTCCCCCCTATTTCCCCCCTTTTTTTCGTTTTTTACTCGGGGCGTTGGCAAAAACAAAAGTGTAGCATACATTGGAGGGACTCTTGGGCCGATGGACCGGAAATAGTCCTTTGCTGTGCCCTGGAATGTGCAAATCGCATTTATTAACACACTAACTGATGAAGTCTCCGAGGCACAGTCCTTAATAGCCAAATAAGAGGCGTTTCCCTGACAAAAGCAGGAGCAAAAGCCAAGGACCGTTCTAATTCTTAAGCTGGCCAACAAACCGAAGCCAAAACGAATATCAAATGGAAACAAAACACAAAAGCCGAGTCCCTGAAAAACCGTGAAAACTCGTGGAAAAAAAACACAAGAATGAATTCAGGGCGGCGAGAAGAGGAAAGCCAGATGTTACGCTCTTAGTGGATGCAAGGACACCAATGTCCTCGGGTCTTACACATACACACACTTACACAGTTTTTCTTGGGAGGGGACTGGGGCGAGCCCAGTCCAAATCGCAGGGAAGGACGTGAGTTGTCTAAGCGTCTGTCTGGTACAATCAAAACAAGGAGCAGCCAACGCAATTCTAATTAACTGCCAGATACACAAGGACGCTCGCAAGGATGGCTGCCTTGCTGGCGGTATTTTGTCATTGATAGGCTTTGTCTCCTCCCCATCTCCTGTCGTACCCGCCCGAAAAAAGTCTATTACATAAACTTTAACCATGCCTAGCAATTAAGTAGTTTACAATGGCATTCCCGGACCATTAAGGTCCCGAAAAAGCTGAAAGTGCACTTCATGAGGGGCGGGAGTCGCCCTCCAAACGACCACCCCATCCCCTCTCAAAAACAATCGGGGTCCTGGACCGCCCGCCCACCCACTGGGACCCTAAGTACTTTGGATAACTAATGCGCAGTAAAAGGCATTAAGCGGCTGCGAGCTGCGAGCTGCGACACGAAAACAAGAGGCAAGTATCTTCGTATCTTTGTATCTATACACTGAGCAGGATGGAGGACCCCTACAAGTTATGACTTTGAGTGTAGTGGCTGGTATTTCCCTCAGTGCAGTCCATCCATCCATTGTCTCGTCCGGGGGTCTGATAGTCTGGGTGTCCCTGGGTGTCTCTTGTGTTGCACATTTCGCTCGTGTACTCAACTTTAATTAAAAGGCAATTGTAATTGCAAATGGCATAAGTAATAGCTACAACGATGATTATGTTAATGATAACGGTAACGGCAACGATAACGATAACGATAACAACGAATATGGAATCGAAAACAAAAACAACGAAACAACAACAGCCATGTTAATTCAAAATGGCGCCAACAACCAAATGGCGAAAGGAATTGAATTTGTGCCTGTGTCCAGGCTCTCTTACCTCTCTGCTAGATAGATGCCTCTATCTTCGTCCTTGGAGCTTAAAGCCTTGGTTTCTGATTCGTTATTAATTCAAGTGACGTGCCCGAAACTGGATGTGGAGCTGGACAACCAATTTTTTTGGTTTCAACTTAAATCCTGGGTTTAAAGTCATCTTTGACTCTGATAGTGATCAAGTTCGATCAAAATTCACTTTAAACTGCTGACTTACTTAAGTTGTAGGTGTCCTTTTGGATCAAGAAGAAGCAAATAGTTCTTGGACTCGACAGAATGGTTGAAACTCACAAGTAATGATCGTAGTTCTTAGGGAACTCCCTTAAAGGTTTTTCTTTAGAATCTTCACTACTATTTTATGTGTTGATAGCACAAAGGAAGTGCTTTTGTTTTGCTTCATTTAAGTTGATATTATGTAGTTTATACTATTGGTATTGATATTAGTTTTAGTTCAAAGTTCTGAATAGTTTATTCGTGGTTGATGGGATTTGAATGTAAGCTCGAGTTGTTGACTTATCGAGACTACACTTTTAACTTTTAGTTCTTTATTTAAACATATACTCTTTCTAGTCTTTTATTTGGATTAAGGATACGAGTTAAAAATTTGATTTGTTTGCTGTTTCATTTCACAAAGTTGATCCTTCTCCGAGGGTTAGCGCTGGCACCTCCGATCCTCCGTCTTAGCGGATATTCTGAACTACTTTTGGAAATACTCTCGGTCTTTTCAGACGCTCATATGTATGTTTGTTTCAACTGATATGTAAACTGCGGGAACATAAAAAAACAGGCAAAAAAAGACGTGGAATTATAACTATCGCGCACTTTCACAGGATAACACAGGAGGTGGGGGCCGCTGCACGGGAAACGCTTTCCTTGGCACTTGACACTTTGAATCGAAAAATCTGTAAGTGAAGAATAACAATCCCAAAAGCAGAAGCAAACAGCACCGGCATTTGCGTCCTATTTCTACTCCTGATTTTTGTGTGCCAAGCTTCGTCTAATTTCAACAACTTCCGCTGCACATTTTGGCGCCCACCCGAGCGGTGCAGGAGTGGGAGTGGGAGCGAGCAAAATGGCGGCTCCTTCCGCCATTGCTTCTGGTTTTGGGGCTTGCTGGTTCCCGGCTGGAGTGGCGTGGATTGCAGTGCCAACGAACCTATTCCACGCACGTTCGGCCGCTAACTGCTAGCCGCCAGCGCCGAGTGCCATTATTTAAGCCGTTCGCCGGCCGCCCGAAGGCGCCAAAGCTTTGCTCGTCTTTGCGGAACAAAAGCTTCCTGACCTGGTTGGCGGCCAGGAATCGAAGAGCTTTTCTTTGCTTTGGCATGGGCAGAATGTGGGGGCGTAGGGTGACCGAGCCCCAAGCCACTTGTTGCCAGGCTTTGGGGGCGGCAGCTTTCCAGGCCTAACTGATCGGTGGCAGCTTCCAAGCGAAACCGTTACTTTGTCGTCAAACCTCAGGAATAATATGAAATGGAGGCGGCTTCGGTATTTCATTTTGCAACAACTTATTTTTGACTTATTTTTAAACATGTACCAAGCTTATCCAGCGAAAAGCAGGCAATCTAATTGCGAATTGCAACTGCTCGCCACAAGCCTCTGAGCCCTTAAACCAAAGCCTTTTCCAATTAAGCTAGACTTCTGTTTGTGAAGCAAATTAAGTTCTTCATTAACGGAGAAAGTGTCTGCTTTTGCATGTAAATACACGTGAGTGTGCTAGGGAGGTGTGTTCGGACCGTAATGAGGCACCTTCCCTCCCTTTCTTTTCGTTGCATTGCGCCGCTTTCCCGGCTTTCCCTCACCAGGCTCGCTCGCTCCTTCCAGCCCTCTTGCAAAACCGTTAACTGAATGAGTTGCCAAGTACTGTGGGACTAGCTTGGATTACAAAATAAGAATTTAATCGAAAAGATTATCACTCATACGCACTGTTGCCCTACTTTTCCGGGGCAGTTGTTTTCAAATTAGACTTTGTTTTTAGACAGCAAATCGACGGAAAAATATCCACTGTGGAGCTTCTGCGTTTTTAGTTTATTAATTAAAAGAACCTTCTCCCCCTACCAACACTTCCTGGCACTTGGAAAATCGCGGTTCGTGCGAGAGAGCCCTAGTTTACAGTGCCCGACATAAGTTCATGTCCTTTGCTTTATTGGCTTTACATATACTTTTGGTAGCTGCTGTGTGAGTGTGGGTGAGAGTTAAATTAAGTAATTTGTGCATAATTGCTGAATCTTTAGACTCTAAAGTTTAGAGCTACGATTAATCCTAAGGTGTAGATCGACAAGTATAATTCATTATTTGAATGCGTGAATACAGTGCGTTTCAGAATCAGATGAATATTGCATGGTTAAGTTAAAGCCTTGATTCCGAAGAGATTTACAAGTACTAAGGCATCTATTGTATAGATACAAATATTGGACATTGCATTAAGGCAGTTACGAGAGCATATTATTGCAATTGACGAAAACAAGACTTTAGATTGTTCAAATAATATATGTATCAGTCCGCCATTTAAGAGTATAATACACTTATACAAACGACAATGTCCTTTGATCAATCGGGTTTCCAAAATCTAGTCTGGCTTAGCTTAAAATGGAGCTTAAACGTTCGTTAAGTAGGTTTGGGTTCCCGCTGCGGGTTTGGCTACGCTTTATGGCTTACACCTATGGTTCGCACTTTCCACCTAAAGAATTGGCCCTCGAATATACGGAATATCCAAATTGATAAGTGTGTGTCTTGGAAGATTATTCCTTGACCTATATCTTGGTCATATGAGCTTCTGATCTTCGTCTTTTGAAATAAGTGATCCTTTCCGGAGCACACACAGGATCTGGGCCAAACTAGAACATGCCGTCGGATCGGGCCACTGGGATGAGCACTATGAGGAAGATGACAAAGTTTCGCATCACCAAGCGCCAGTCGTTGGGTACGGCGTACGGCAGGAGGATCTGAGTGAGCCGGTGCACCTCGTGGGAAGCGCACACAAAGATGAAGGAAGTGATGATCATGTTGAGCGTGGGAAAGCCGGGCAACAGCACCAGCACGCCGTGGCGGTCGGCGGCCAGCCAAATGTGGTACTGACAGACGAACAACTCCAGCGAGATACGGCCAAACCAAGAGAAGAAGGCGGAGTAGCGCGTCCGCAGGATACCTGGATCAAGATAACTGAGTAGAATAAGGGCTACGGAATGAAAATCCGGACAACTCACCTGAAATGTTGCGGAGCACCACGTAGCCCACGATCGGGATGAAGAGGATGTAAGAGTGGATCTCCTCGCAGTTCTGCACGTTGCGGCAGAGGAAGGAGAAGGCCGTGTAGACTCCGACGCCCAGCAAGGCCAGCAGGGTCACCGAAATGGAGGTCCGCCGCGAGAACAGGTTGCCGTGATTGTTGTCGTCGAAGACGTTGTACTTCTGAGCAATGTGAAAGCAGGCGGCGTAGATCATCCCGAAGGCCACCGTGTAGCGGTCCAGCTTCCACTGGTGCCACCACTCGTGCAGGTCGTCGTCCGTTGTCACGAACAGGGCCTTCCACGGACGCGTCACGAATATCCGCTCAAAGAACACCTCCGACATGAAGAGCACCGTGATCCCGCCAAGGCAGCCGATACACTTGCACACCAAGTAGAGGTAGTGCAGCGGATTGGCGTCAACCGAGGCAGAGGATATCCGTGGCGGCAGGGCCAGCACGAAGTAGACGACGCACAGCCAGAAGGACAAAAGTGGGACAAAGTAGTAGAACTGGTAAGGCCGGTTCATGCAGAAGCAGAGCAGCACGCTGAGGAAGTTCGCCCTGAACATGGCCTGGAAGAAGCGGACGAACAGGGATCCACTACTGCCCGTGTGCCACAGGTGTGTGAAGTGCGTGTAGCCGGTGAGGAAAAAGTAGCCGGAGATGAGTAGCTTGATGTGCATATGGATGGGCAGAACGCGCTGGGCGCCGGTCATGTAGTAAATCAGCACCACCAGCAGGATCCAGCCGCGCAGCTCGTCCGTTTGGTCTCGATTTAGCACCTGGAAGGTGATGGATGTGACATACAATCAGTTGAAAGTAATCTGGACACCTACCTTGGTGAATCTGGAGTCTTCGGTGAAGAAGAGCCCCAGGGCGAAAACGTAGCCCACCGGAATCCAGAAGCTGTACTCCGAGTAGTACTTGTTCTCTTTCATGAAGAAGTTGGTGCGGTCGCAGAGGTAAAAGTAGGCCAGGATCAGGCCCAGCAGCGAGAGAGCCACCATGGGCGTGCCGTAGTCGGTTATCAGCGCCGACAGGGCGCTGCCAGGAGCACCTCTAGTGCGTCCGCCTCCCTCCTGCGGCTGCGACTGGTGCTGCTGGAGCGGCACGTAGAGAGTGTGACCCCGCAGGTGGAGCACCCAACGCCGCAGGCACATGCCGCACACGAGGGCCATGCAGACGCCGAACATGGCGTAGGCCACGATCTGGAGCGTGGTGTGCGGCTCGGAGCTACTGCAGCAGGTGCCGTCGTTGTAGTTCATGTAGTCGTTGCAGTACATGTTCCACAGCAGCTGCACCTCCAGACGCTGGCCGTGCGGGCACAACTGGTGGCCGTCGACGGCGTTGTCCAACAACCCGTTGGCAATGTGCCAGGCCGACTCCCAGACACTGACCTCCGTATACCGGAAGACGCCGCGGGCCACGTGGTTCAGACGGTCAACGTGCTCGTTCTGCAGAAGCTTCCAGCTGGCGGGAAGCTTCTCCTCATCCACGCGGTCCGCCAGCTTCCAAAGAACCCGCGACGTCTGGGCCACAAGTCGGTGGAACGGGGCCACGAGCAGCGTCAAGTTGGCGGCGTACTGGCGCAGGACATCCTCTGTTGTGTTTCCGGCCAGTAAGCCGGAGTAGGTGAAGCCCACCACGTAGACGGACGAGAGCTGCTTCTCAGCCTCCAGACGGTAGAGGCGTTCCACCAGTGCCGGTGAGACCTCCTCGGCACGGATGTACTGGGCCAGCATGTGCAGCTTTTGGTCCTCGAAACGCGCCGAGTTGTCCACGCGGGCTACCGATGCGTTGTTGTCCTCCTCCTGCTGATCGTGCTGCTCCTGCTGGGCCGCCAACTCGTCCGGTGCGAGCGGCAGGCGCAGCTGCTCTACGAAGCGCTCGTAGAGAAGCCGGACACTGTCGTCGCCGATGAAGACGAAGTTGTTCTTGTTGTCGAAAAAGGCCAGGTAGCGCAGACATCGCCGTGTGTCGCTGTGGGTTAGATTTGACGCGGATGAGTCACAGCCATGCTATCATGGTGGTATCTCTAAGCATGGCATGTTTTGGAAGCGATTACTCACGTGAGGGAGTACTTGTGCACCATGCATCCGTACGGCTGCCACTCGTTGTCGCCCTTGAAGCGGCCCTTGGACAGCAGCCACTGGCAGGAGTCGCTGCCTGAAAGTCGGAAGGAGGAAACCAGGACAAATCAATATCGGATGGTGGGACCTGAAGGGAAGGGTCTATCTACCTACTCTAGCTGATAAAGCTTACTCTGAATCTTGACTTATTAATGATATTCCCTTAATGCTTTAATTGGAAAGCTTAGTGCCAAGGAATGAACCCGTTACATTAACAGTTTTGGTAGAGATTGAGATGGGAAGTGGAAAGCAATTCGCATATCAAATCAGTTAATGTTGGGAAAAACTCTGATAAAAAGGCAGATATAAAGCTTCGATTGTAAAAAAAATATAACCAAATTCCCATTTTTCGTATATCCAAGACCTGGGTTTTTAAGGGCTGTACACTTAAATGGCGGCCAGGACGGGAGACGGGAGACGCAGTAATACCCACCGTAGTTCCAGTTTAGCAGACCGTGGTATACAATGAATCCGAGGACCAGGAGCAGGGCTACCTTCTTGGCGTTGGTGGCGTTCAGCTGCTCGATGAATAGGTCCGCCTTGGTGGGCAGTCTCTGGCCACCGCCGGTGCCGCCAATGCAGATACCTCCGAACTCGGGTCCACCAGCTCCTCCGGTTGATCCAGCTGCAGCCGCTCCTCCTCCTCCACCGCCTGGTCCGTCATTGTTTCCGCCTGCACGAAAATCGCGAAGCTCCATTATTGACGCCTGTCTGCCGCCGTCCTTGTCCTCGCCCTCTCCGCTCCTGACCCGGTTCACTTTAGTCCGCTCTCTTCGCTCGCAAGGTTTCCCCCAGTGGGTGGACTATTGCATGGTCTTGGTCCAGTTCAGAAGGCTCCCGGGATCTCCGCTTTTTTTTCTGCCGCTTGCTAGCTGTTTTGGGATCGCTTTGGTTTTCGCTTCGCCCGCTATCTGTGAGTCGCCATCTATCGCCGCGCCCGCCTCCCACAAATCGATGGTCAATCAGCTGATTGCCCGCCCCCTTGCGCTTCCACCGCCCACCCATAAAGCTTCCACCAGCTGACGACGATTGGCGCGAGTTCGAATTTCCCTGTCCTCACTAAAAACATTCTGGGAGAATGAAAATAAATCCTAAAGAGTGGAGTCCTCAATGAATAAGAGCATCATTTTCTAGAGGCTTATGAAACATAGTAGTCCTATTTTTTAACAGCAACATGAACCAGCCTTATAATTCAATTCGCCAGTCTCATTTTGGACACAGACCTAGCCCCATCTATTGTATAAAAGGGAGTCCTATGTATAAAAAAAAAAATTTTCTTTGATTTAAATTGAAAGTTATTTAATTTTGTCGTTTGTGTTAAAAGTTTCAATTGCCGTTATCGATAGTTAACTGTTATCGACCGGCGTCCACCCCTAGGTAAGCTCGTCAATTCAATTTCTTTTTCGATTGAGCGGCGCAATAGTACACTTTTAGAAAAAAGGAAGAAGGTTCGGTTCTCTGGTAATCAGGATGATAGTGGAAAAGCAGCATCCCCTAGACAATTGCCAGCTCTTTGTTGATGTGAAGGCGATGCTGGACAGCTATGCCCGAGACACAAAGAGTCTGCGTTCCATAATCTATTTTAGCGGTAAGTCTTTTTTGCATATTGTTTTGTTTCTGGTAACTCAATGTGACAACTGTGTAGGAAACGAAGGGCATGTCATGAAAATATGTGTCCGCATGTTCACGATTCTGCTTGAACACGGCCTTGTCGTCCAGTATCCACATGCGACTCATGACATTGACTTGGTCACGGATCCTGTGGGTCCTGAGGCGATGAACCACTTTCGCGGCCTATTGTGCTACCTCCTGGTGAACACCGGTACAGAGTTCCATTCGCCGGAGGCCAAGTGGGGCGTGCAGTGCGCCCACATGCAGGGAAAACTTTCGATGCTGCCCCAGTTTCTCACCGTAGCCATCGCTCTGCGCTGCGCAATGAAGGAGGTCCTCGAGGAGTTCCTGACCTGCGGCCCCCGCTGGCTCACCCAACAGTACTTCGACACCCTCAACCAGACGCTGGGCAACTTGTACAAGAACCGCATTGACGGCATTTCCCGTGTATGGTCCTGTCTGCGCGCTGCCGGAGGCGCCATCGTCTTCCGCAACATCCCGGAGGCCAACGAGACGCTGTTGCGTCACATCTCGAGCATGCTACAGCGCCACTTGCTGGACAGCACTGAGGGCCTGCGTGTGCTACCGCCGGACCGCCGCAAAACCTACCTAGCCGAGGCTATGTCCCAATTGATGGACGTCACATTGAAGGCCCTCGACGAGACGGCCATGAAGCGCGAAAAGCCTCCGTACTACGAAGTCTACTGCCAATTGGGCAGCGATCTCTGCACCTCCTACGATCCAGATTCCAAGCTGGATTTGCGCCGTTTTGCCAATGTGATAATGGATGCTCTCCAGCGCGTACTGCTCCTGGTCACTGTCAACACCTACATGTACTGGGTGGGCTTGAAATCGCCGCGAACGCTATACAACTACCAGGAGCTCATATGCTCCCAGTCCGCGGAGCTGCTAGCCGAACTTGCCAAGCCCGAAAACGCGGAGCTAGCCAAGCACTCTGTTTGTAAACAACTGCAGCCTTTCGCAGAGAACGCTAAAACCCTCCAGCAGCGTCTCTCTGAACTGAACCTGGGCGACCTACTCATATATTTGGATGGCGAGCAAAAAGACGCCCCCTCACATGAGCAGCTGGTGGCCGCGATGAGCGAGCTCTTCAGCCGCCCGATTGCCTTTGGCAACGACGAGTGCGTGATCGCTATTAGCTGCCACTTGGAGCTGTTGAACGTGGAACATGCCCGCATTATAATGAACCACCTCGCAGAGGTTGTGCTGGCCAGGAAGGCGGAGAAGGAAGAGCGCATGGAGCAGAGGTATGGCTCTGATCTGTCTGAATCAAGTTCAGACGCGGACGACGAAGAGTACCAACCGCTCATAAGACTCGTCATGCGCCCGATCTACAACAACTGCAGTCCCGAGGAGAAGGTTGCGATCCTCGAGATGCGAGATCATCTGGGCATTACAGATGCCTTTCACTTCGAGGGAGGCGCACACCACGAGAAGCGCATTCGCTTCTTCAACCAGCTGGCGATGCACGGCGCGTTCCCCATGTCAGAGTTCCTTATGCTTTGCTACGAGAAGCCAGCGGAGACCTGGCTGGATCTGGCCCGACTGGCCATGATGCACAACCGCTTTGGAGCGCTCTTTTGGCGCATAGCCTGTCTCTGTCCGGGCCACTCTGTTTACTACTCGGCCAAGTGTGCCGAAAGTCTCTTCCAGGATGAGCGGCTGCTGCAGAAGCCGAATGCCCGCAACTTCCTGGTGTCGCTTTACGCCCGCTTCCTGATCCTCAACGGGTTGACCACCGAGCCAAATGGCAAAAACTTGTTCGTGAACCTCAAGGGCGTTAGATTGCCGTACGACGAGGCGATGCTGAAGGAAGGCACCATCACCTACCTGGACGCCTGCGCCGCAGGCCTAGAGAAGTTTGGAAACAACTTAAAAGAAGAAAACTACAATATGATGGAGTGCATCTTTAACGTGCTCCTTCAGATCTCTGCGTCGGAACTGCATCTAAAGGTGGCTTGTCACGAGCAGCTGAAAAAGATGGAGCGAACCACCGAAACGAGCCCCGCAGACCTCAAAGAGGCCAGGAACTACGTGGGAATGCACACCAGTATGATAGAGTGCCGCCAGTCGCACTGGGAGCTCATGTCCCAAATGATGATTTGCATGGACCATTTGCGCTGGAACCTCACCAACTACGACCCGGACCGCGTCAGGATCCTTGGCCTCGCAGTCAAGTACTGGAAGATAAACATGCCATTCGATCTGTTCTTGGACATGGGTAAGCTGTTCCCTCGGAACTCTCGGGGCACTTTCTAAATAAGAATTTATTTCACATATTCCACAGAACTGCGTAGGAAAATAACAGAGATGGCCCTGACACTTAGCCACTCTGAATTCTTTGTGTCAGACGAGCTAAAGCCGCAGTCTCTGAACTATCCACGGGAGTTCATCATCCTGGTAACACAGGCCACCGCCCAGGAGGCCACTGTCCTCTTCCGCCGCAGCCTGGAGGTGCGCACGGACCGGGCCGTTTGGTGCGAGCTGAGCCAGCAGGTGGAGCAGGCCAACTGCCCTGCCGCCTTCCAGGCCTTCAGCTTCCTCTTCGGGCGCTACGTGATCGCATTCCGTAAGCACCTGATGCGGCACCGCCTTAAGAGGGTCCAGCGCCGCCGTCATTACGACCGCCTGTTGGGAATCGTGGCCTTGTCCCCGGAGCCAATTCGGGACGAGACCAGGCGCATTGCCCTGAAGCTCCTAGCTGCCAAGCCCTGCCAGCGCGTCAAGCGGGCCTAACGGAAACTAAAGACTCAATTCTCGCTGCTCGATAATAGTATTACATATTTATAACAAAACTGTGACATGTGATTTTGGTAGCCATGCCTAGAAGTACCAAGTAAAAGTCCGAAACAAACTATGTATTAATCATAATTAGTTAGAATCTTAATCTTAATCTTAATAGAAGAAACCAATGAATCTCAGGAATACAATTAAACTGATAAAAAGGATAATATGTTTGTTATCTTTTGAATAAATATTGTTTCTTTTCAAATTATTTTTTAAATTTAAATTCGATAAAACCTTGGTGTTTGCCTATCGATAGCTAATATTACGGCCTATCGCTCCACGTCCACCACCAATCGCCAATAAATAAATTGACGTGTCAGAAGTGGATGCAGACCCTACCCCCTGCGAACTGGTCTTGGCTGCTCGACACTGAGAGACAACCGGAGGCATGGAGTTCCTGAAGAGCGGCATCAAGACAGTCCTGGGCAGCACGGAGCCGGGCCAGCAGCCGAGTGCTGCGGAGACGGTAGAGAAGCTAGTGGACCGCGTCTACTCCTCCACTCTGCTAGAGGACCGGCGGGACGCGTGCCGCGCCCTGAAGGCGCTTTCCCGCAAGTACCGCATCGAGGTGGGCGCCCAGGGCATGCCACCTTTGGTGCAGGTGCTCCAGAACGACGGCCAGGATGCAGAGATTATTAGCTACGCCCTGGACACGCTCTGCAATGTAGTCACGAGCGAGGAGTTCGACGAGGAAGCGGACAACCCTACGGTGTCGGTGAATGTGGGCGAGCAGTTCACGGAGATGTTCATCAAGACGCCGGAGCATGTAACCCTGGTCATGGGCTACCTGGACGAGTACGATTTCCGGGTCCGCCGGGCCGCCATTCACTTGATCACCTGGCTCATTTCGAATAAGACGCGCGAGCTGCAGGACCTCATTCTGGTCAGCCCCATGGGCGTGTCCAAGCTGATGGACTTGCTCACTGACAGCCGGGAGGTCATCCGCAACGACGTGCTCCTGCTGCTGATCGAGCTCACCAAGGGCAACTCCAACATCCAGAAGATCGTGGCCTTCGAGAACGCCTTCGACCGACTGTTCGAGATCGTGCGAGAGGAGGGCTGTTCAGACGGCGGTATCGTGGTGGAGGACTGCCTGATTCTGCTCCTGAACCTGCTTAAAAACAACTCGAGCAACCAGCAGTTCTTCAAGGAGGGCAGCTACATCCAGCGGCTGGCTCCCATGTTTGAACTTTCGCCCGACACAGAGGAGGCGGGCTGGTCACCGCAGAAGGTCTCCAACTTCCACTGCCTGCTGCAGGTCGTTCGCGCCTTGGTTACGCCCAGCAATCAGCAGCAGGTGGTGGCCGCCTGCCAACGGGTGATGCAGAAGTCCCGCCTGCTCCACGCCCTCTGCGAGATCCTGATGAGCAGCGGCGTTCCGGCCGACATCCTGACTGAAACCATAAACGCCGTGGCGGAGGTGGTGCGCGGCGATCGCGAAAACCAAGACGAGCTGGGCCGGGTGATGGCCCCGAGCAGTCCTCCGCGCCCCGCCATCGTTGTCCTGCTGATGTCCATGATCAACGAGAAGCAGCTGCTTGCCCTGCGCTGTGCCGTGCTCTACTGCTTCGAGTGCTTCCTATTCCGGAACTCGGATGGCCAACGGGCCGTGGTGCAGACCCTGCTGCCCTCCAGTGCCTCCGACGTGAGCGCCCTCTCCACGGGCCAGCTCCTGTGCACCGGACTTTTTTCCACAGACGCTCTGGCCAATTGGTTCTCGGCCGTGGCCCTCATGCACTCGCTGGTGGAGAACGTGGCCCTTAAGGAAGAACTACTTCGCGTGCTTCTGGCCACACCGGGAGGTCAAAAGCCAATTACCCTACTAGAGCAGTGCACAAATCTGATGCAGCAGGAGCGCTATCGCCTCCAGAGCAAGGTTGGCCTGCTGATGCTGCTCAGCCTGTGGGTGGCCCACTGCCCGGGCGCCGTCAAGGCACTGCTGGAGACGCAGGGCACCATGGCTTACCTGACAGCCCAGCTATGCTCCAACGAGCACGACGAGCGCGAGTTCCTCGTCCAGGGCATGTGCGCATTCCTCATGGGCCTATGCATCCAGTTCAACGACAACTCCCTCGCCGGCCAGAAACGCGAGGACATTAGCCAGCTGATCATCAAGCGGATCGGGCAGGAGAGCTTTTGCAGCAAGCTGGCGGAAGTGTCGCGCCACGAGGCCTATAGCCGGGCCTGCAAGCAGGCGCAGATCCGAGCCAAGTCCGCCGGAGAGCTGCTGCTCGACTTCGAGTACTGCAAGTTGTACAAGGGCTTGGAGGCGCTGATAGCTAAGCTGGTGAGTGGCTTCGACGTGGACGGCATTGAGCTGACCGAGCTGACGCTCAGCTCGGAGGCCTCAGCCCTGGTATCCCAGTACAAGGGCATTATTCGTGGCATGGACGCCCAGATCCAGACGCTGCAGCATTCGACGAAGGAGCTGGAACAGGAGAACGCCGAGCTAAAGGAGAAACTGCAGGAGGAGCAGTCGCTGAAGGCGCAACTCTCGGACCAAAACACGCTCTTGAAGGCGCAGATGAGCGCCGTGGGTCAGCCGGTCCTGCCGCAGGTCACAGCCTTGCCGGCGGCGGTACAAGCCCCGCCAGCAGCCAGCGAGGATGAGCTTAATGCGGCCCGCTACCAGGCCAACATGTACTTCGCCGAGAACATTCGGCTAACGAAAGAGCTGGAAACCCTGCGGCAGCAACTGGCGACGGAGAAGCGGCGGGCGGATGCGGCACAGGAATCGCTGGCGGCCACTCAAAAGGATCAGGAGGACCTTCTCGAACTGCTGGCCGACCAGGAGGCCAAGCTGACGCGATACGAGTCCGAAAGCTCCTCCAATCAAGCTCCCAGGTCCCATATCCAGGAGGAGGCCTGCGATCTGAGATAAGAGCCGCCCTAGGATGAGTTGCAAGCTGCCCGACTGCCCCAGAAATCTTCTCCTCCTCCAAGCATCTTATATACACATTCTATTTGTTATTTATACACTATGTACCGCTGAATAAAAATATGTCTAGAATCTAGATAGAGATTGAATGCCACTTGGCCGAAGTTTTCCAAACAGAAGGAGACAGAACTACCTGGCCCTCTCGCTCCACATCAATGTCCAACAAATTCCTAAATATTCCTCAGTTTTCAGCCGATTTGCGAACCAGCAAAAAAATTCCTTTGCTAATTAAAAGATAATCCAGGATATAGAAGACTTTTTGTCGTGGCAGAGGCTATACTTTAGCTAATACCTATCCAATCCTTTCGCCAAGACAAGATTCTGAATCCTGAAACTTTTCTCCATAAAACTGCGTTTAAATCTCAGAAGCGAATATTTCTTCCGCGGCCGCCAACTTTTCGTGAAGGACCCCCTTGGCGACATGGGAGAATCCAGGATTTGGAGGGTTAGGTGTCCTTGCGAAGCCTATATTTCACCCAATTCCCATCCGATCCTTTAGCCAAGACAAGATTCTGAATCCTGAAACAATTCTCCATAAAACTGCGTTTAAATCTCAGAAGCGAATATTTCTTCCGCGGCCGCCTACTTTTCCTGAAGGACCCCCTTGGCGACCTGGGAGAATCCAGAATTTGGAGGGTTAGGTGTCCTTGCGAAGCCTATATTTCAGCCAATTCCCATCCGATCCTTTAGCCAAGACAAGATTCTGAATCCTGAAACTATTCTCCATAAAACTGCGTTTAAATCTTAGAATCGAATATTTTTTCCGCGGCCGCCAACTTTTCGTGAAGGACCCCCTTGGCGACATGGGAGAGCCCAGGATTTGGAGGGTAAGGTGTCCTTGCGAAGCCTATATTTCAGCCAATTCCCATCGCATCCTTTAGCCAAGGCAAGATTCTGAATCCTGAAACTATTCTCCATAAAACTGCGTTTAAATCTTAGAATCGAATATTTTTTCCGCGACCGCCAACTTTTCCTGAAGGACCCCCGTGGCAACATGGGAGCATCCAGGATTTGGAGGGTTAGGTGTCCTTGCGAAGCCTATATTTCAGCCAATTCCCATCCGATCCTTTAGCCAAGACAAGATTCTGAATCCTGAAACTATTCTCCATAAAACTGCGTTTAAATCTTAAAATCGAATATTTTTTCCGCGGCCGCCTACTTTTCCTGAAGGACCCCCTTGGCGACATGGGAGAATCCAGGATTTGGAGGGTAAGGTGTCCTTGCGAAGCCCATATTTCAGCCAATTCCCATCGCATCCTTTAGCCAAGACAAGATTCTGAATCCTGAAACTATTCTCCATAAAACTGCGTTTAAATCTCAGAAGCGAATATTTTTTCCGCTGCTCGCAACTTTTTCTAGGGGACCCCCTTGGCGACATAGGAGAATCCAGGATTTGGAGGGTAAGGTGTCCTTGCGAAGCCCATATTTCAGCCAATTCCCATCGCATCCTTTAGCCAAGACAAGATTCTGAATCCTGAAACTATTCTCCATAAAACTGCGTTTAAATCTCAGAAGCGAATATTTTTTCCGCTGCTCGCAACTTTTTCTAGAGGACCCCCTTGGCGACATGGGAGAATCCGGGATTTGGAGGGTTAGGTGTCCTTGCGAAGCCTATATTTCAGCCAATTCCCATCGCATCCTTTAGCCAAGGCAAGATTCTGAATCCTGAAACTATTCTCCATAAAACTGCGTTTAAATCTTAAAATCGAATATTTTTTCCGCGGCCGCCTACTTTTCCTGAAGGACCCCCTTGGCGACATGGGAGAATCCAGGATTTGGAGGGTTAGGTGTCCTTGCGAAGCCTATATTTCAGCCAATTCCCATCGCATCCTTTAGCCAAGACAAGATTCTGAATCCTGAAACTATTCTCCATAAAACTGCGTTTAAATCTCAGAAGCAAATATTTTTTCCGCTGCTCGCAACTTTTTCTAGAGGACCCCCTTGGCGACATGGGAGAATCCGGGATTTGGAGGGTTAGGTGTCCTTGCGAAGCCTATATTTCAGCCAATTCCCATCCGATCCTTTAGCCAAGACAAGATTCTGAATCCTGAAACTATTCTCCATAAAACTGCGTTTAAATCTCAGAAGCGAATATTTTTTCCGCTGCTCGCAACTTTTTCTAGAGGACCCCCTTGGCGACATGGGAGAATCCGGGATTTGGAGGGTTAGGTGTCCTTGCGAAGCCCATATTTCAGCCAATTCCCATCGCATCCTTTAGCCAAAACAAGATTCTGAATCCTGAAACTATTCTCCATAAAACTGCGTTTAAATCTCAGAAGCGAATATTTTTTCCGCTGCTCGCAACTTTTTCTAGAGGACCCCCTTGCCAAGTTGAGGATGTCCAGGATATGGAGGACTTTGTGTCCTTGCGGAAGCTATACTTCGGCCAATACCAATCCGATCCTTTAGCCAAGACAAGATTCTGAATCCTGAAACTATTCTCCATAAAACTGCGTTTAAATCTTAAAATCGAATATTTTTTCCGCGACCGCCAACTTTTCCTGAAGGACCCCCGTGGCAACATGGGAGCATCCAGGATTTGGAGGGTTAGGTGTCCTTGCGAAGCCTATATTTCAGCCAATTCCCATCCGATCCTTTAGCCAAGACAAGATTCTGAATCCTGAAACTATTCTCCATAAAACTGCGTTTAAATCTTAAAATCGAATATTTTTTCCGCGGCCGCCTACTTTTCCTGAAGGACCCCCTTGGCGACATGGGAGAATCCAGGATTTGGAGGGTAAGGTGTCCTTGCGAAGCCTATATTTCAGCCAATTCCCATCGCATCCTTTAGCCAAGGCAAGATTCTGAATCCTGAAACTATTCTCCATAAAACTGCGTTTAAATCTTAAAATCGAATATTTTTTCCGCGGCCGCCTACTTTTCCTGAAGGACATGGGACTTTTCCTTGGCGACATGGGAGAATCCAGGATTTGGAGGGTAAGGTGTCCTTGCGAAGCCTATATTTCAGCCAATTCCCATCGCATCCTTTAGCCAAGACAAGATTCTGAATCCTGAAACTATTCTCCATAAAACTGCGTTTAAATCTCAGAAGCGAATATTTTTTCCGCTGCTCGCAACTTTTTCTAGGGGACCCCCTTGGCGACATGGGAGAATCCAGGATTTGGAGGGTAAGGTGTCCTTGCGAAGCCCATATTTCAGCCAATTCCCATCGCATCCTTTAGCCAAGACAAGATTCTGAATCCTGAAACTATTCTCCATAAAACTGCGTTTAAATCTTAAAATCGAATATTTTTTCCGCGGCCGCCTACTTTTCCTGAAGGACCCCCTTGGCGACATGGGAGAATCCAGGATTTGGAGGGTAAGGTGTCCTTGCGAAGCCTATATTTCAGCCAATTCCCATCGCATCCTTTAGCCAAGACAAGATTCTGAATCCTGAAACTATTCTCCATAAAACTGCGTTTAAATCTTAAAATCGAATATTTTTTCCGCGACCGCCAACTTTTCCTGAAGGACCCCCGTGGCAACATGGGAGCATCCAGGATTTGGAGGGTTAGGTGTCCTTGCGAAGCCTATATTTCAGCCAATTCCCATCCGATCCTTTAGCCAAGACAAGATTCTGAATCCTGAAACTATTCTCCATAAAACTGCGTTTAAATCTTAAAATCGAATATTTTTTCCGCGGCCGCCTACTTTTCCTGAAGGACCCCCTTGGCGACATGGGAGAATCCAGGATTTGGAGGGTAAGGTGTCCTTGCGAAGCCCATATTTCAGCCAATTCCCATCGCATCCTTTAGCCAAGACAAGATTCTGAATCCTGAAACTATTCTCCATAAAACTGCGTTTAAATCTCAGAAGCGAATATTTTTTCCGCTGCTCGCAACTTTTTCTAGAGGACCCCCTTGGCGACATGGGAGAATCCGGGATTTGGAGGGTTAGGTGTCCTTGCGAAGCCTATATTTCAGCCAATTCCCATCGCATCCTTTAGCCAAGGCAAGATTCTGAATCCTGAAACTATTCTCCATAAAACTGCGTTTAAATCTTAAAATCGAATATTTTTTCCGCGGCCGCCTACTTTTCCTGAAGGACCCCCTTGGCGACATGGGAGAATCCAGGATTTGGAGGGTTAGGTGTCCTTGCGAAGCCTATATTTCAGCCGATTCCCATCGCATCCTTTAGCCAAGACAAGATTCTGAATCCTGAAACTATTCTCCATAAAACTGCGTTTAAATCTCAGAAGCAAATATTTTTTCCGCTGCTCGCAACTTTTTCTAGAGGACCCCCTTGGCGACATGGGAGAATCCGGGATTTGGAGGGTTAGGTGTCCTTGCGAAGCCTATATTTCAGCCAATTCCCATCCGATCCTTTAGCCAAAACAAGATTCTGAATCCTGAAACTATTCTCCATAAAACTGCGTTTAAATCTCAGAAGCGAATATTTTTTCCGCTGCTCGCAACTTTTTCTAGAGGACCCCCTTGCCAAGTTGAGGATGTCCAGGATATGGAGGACTTTGTGTCCTTGCGGAAGCTATACTTCGGCCAATACCAATCCGATCCTTTAGCCAAGACAAGATTCTGAATCCTGAAACTATTCTCCATAAAACTGCGTTTAAATCTCAGAAGCGAATATTTTTTCCGCTGCTCGCAACTTTTTCTAGAGGACCCCCTTGCCAAGTTGAGGATGTCCAGGATATGGAGGACTTTGTGTCCTTGCGGAAGCTATACTTCGGCCAATACCAATCCGATCCTTTAGCCAAGACAAGATTCTGAATCCTGAAACTATTCTCCATAAAACTGCGTTTAAATCTTAAAATCGAATATTTTTTCCGCGACCGCCAACTTTTCCTGAAGGACCCCCGTGGCAACATGGGAGCATCCAGGATTTGGAGGGTTAGGTGTCCTTGCGAAGCCTATATTTCAGCCAATTCCCATCCGATCCTTTAGCCAAGACAAGATTCTGAATCCTGAAACTATTCTCCATAAAACTGCGTTTAAATCTTAAAATCGAATATTTTTTCCGCGGCCGCCTACTTTTCCTGAAGGACCCCCTTGGCGACATGGGAGAATCCAGGATTTGGAGGGTAAGGTGTCCTTGCGAAGCCTATATTTCAGCCAATTCCCATCGCATCCTTTAGCCAAGGCAAGATTCTGAATCCTGAAACTATTCTCCATAAAACTGCGTTTAAATCTCAGAAGCGAATATTTTTTCCGCTGCTCGCAACTTTTTCTAGAGGACCCCCTTGCCAAGTTGAGGATGTCCAGGATATGGAGGACTTTGTGTCCTTGCGGAAGCTATACTTCGGCCAATACCAATCCGATCCTTTAGCCAAGACAAGATTCTGAATCCTGAAACTATTCTCCATAAAACTGCGTTTAAATCTTAGAATCGAATATTTTTTCCGCGACCGCCAACTTTTCCTGAAGGACCCCCGTGGCAACATGGGAGCATCCAGGATTTGGAGGGCTAGGTGTCCTTGCGAAGCCTATATTTCAGCCGATTCCCATCGCATCCTTTAGCCAAGACAAGATTCTGAATCCTGAAACTATTCTCCATAAAACTGCGTTTAAATCTTAGAATCGAATATTTTTTCCGCGACCGCCAACTTTTCCTGAAGGACCCCCGTGGCAACATGGGAGCATCCAGGATTTGGAGGGTAAGGTGTCCTTGCGAAGCCTATATTTCAGCCGATTCCCATCGCATCCTTTAGCCAAGACAAGATTCTGAATCCTGAAACTATTCTCCATAAAACTGCGTTTAAATCTCAGAAGCGAATATTTTTTCCGCTGCTCGCAACTTTTTCTAGGGGACCCCCTTGGCGACATGGGAGAATCCGGGATTTGGAGGGTAAGGTGTCCTTGCGAAGCCTATATTTCAGCCAATTCCCATCGCATCCTTTAGCCAAGGCAAGATTCTGAATCCTGAAACTATTCTCCATAAAACTGCGTTTAAATCTTAAAATCGAATATTTTTTCCGCGGCCGCCTACTTTTCCTGAAGGACATGGGACTTTTCCTTGGCGACATGGGAGAATCCAGGATTTGGAGGGTAAGGTGTCCTTGCGAAGCCTATATTTCAGCCAATTCCCATCGCATCCTTTAGCCAAGACAAGATTCTGAATCCTGAAACTATTCTCCATAAAACTGCGTTTAAATCTCAGAAGCGAATATTTTTTCCGCTGCTCGCAACTTTTTCTAGGGGACCCCCTTGGCGACATGGGAGAATCCAGGATTTGGAGGGTAAGGTGTCCTTGCGAAGCCCATATTTCAGCCAATTCCCATCGCATCCTTTAGCCAAGACAAGATTCTGAATCCTGAAACTATTCTCCATAAAACTGCGTTTAAATCTTAAAATCGAATATTTTTTCCGCGGCCGCCTACTTTTCCTGAAGGACCCCCTTGGCGACATGGGAGAATCCAGGATTTGGAGGGTAAGGTGTCCTTGCGAAGCCTATATTTCAGCCAATTCCCATCGCATCCTTTAGCCAAGACAAGATTCTGAATCCTGAAACTATTCTCCATAAAACTGCGTTTAAATCTCAGAAGCGAATATTTTTTCCGCTGCTCGCAACTTTTTCTAGGGGACCCCCTTGGCGACATGGGGGAATCCAGGATTTGGAGGGTAAGGTGTCCTTGCGAAGCCCATATTTCAGCCAATTCCCATCGCATCCTTTAGCCAAGACAAGATTCTGAATCCTGAAACTATTCTCCATAAAACTGCGTTTAAATCTTAAAATCGAATATTTTTTCCGCGGCCGCCTACTTTTCCTGAAGGACCCCCTTGGCGACATGGGAGAATCCAGGATTTGGAGGGTAAGGTGTCCTTGCGAAGCCTATATTTCAGCCAATTCCCATCGCATCCTTTAGCCAAGACAAGATTCTGAATCCTGAAACTATTCTCCATAAAACTGCGTTTAAATCTCAGAAGCGAATATTTTTTCCGCTGCTCGCAACTTTTTCTAGGGGACCCCCTTGGCGACATGGGAGAATCCAGGATTTGGAGGGTAAGGTGTCCTTGCGAAGCCCATATTTCAGCCAATTCCCATCGCATCCTTTAGCCAAGACAAGATTCTGAATCCTGAAACTATTCTCCATAAAACTGCGTTTAAATCTCAGAAGCGAATATTTTTTCCGCTGCTCGCAACTTTTTCTAGGGGACCCCCTTGGCGACATGGGAGAATCCAGGATTTGGAGGGTAAGGTGTCCTTGCGAAGCCTATATTTCAGCCAATTCCCATCGCATCCTTTAGCCAAGACAAGATTCTGAATCCTGAAACTATTCTCCATAAAACTGCGTTTAAATCTCAGAAGCGAATATTTTTTCCGCTGCTCGCAACTTTTTCTAGAGGACCCCCTTGCCAAGTTGAGGATGTCCAGGATATGGAGGACTTTGTGTCCTTGCGGAAGCTATACTTCGGCCAATACCAATCCGATCCTTTAGCCAAGACAAGATTCTGAATCCTGAAACTATTCTCCATAAAACTGCGTTTAAATCTTAAAATCGAATATTTTTTCCGCGGCCGCCTACTTTTCCTGAAGGACCCCCTTGGCGACATGGGAGAATCCAGGATTTGGAGGGTAAGGTGTCCTTGCGAAGCCTATATTTCAGCCAATTCCCATCGCATCCTTTAGCCAAGACAAGATTCTGAATCCTGAAACTATTCTCCATAAAACTGCGTTTAAATCTCAGAAGCGAATATTTTTTCCGCTGCTCGCAACTTTTTCTAGGGGACCCCCTTGGCGACATGGGAGAATCCAGGATTTGGAGGGTAAGGTGTCCTTGCGAAGCCCATATTTCAGCCAATTCCCATCGCATCCTTTAGCCAAGACAAGATTCTGAATCCTGAAACTATTCTCCATAAAACTGCGTTTAAATCTCAGAAGCGAATATTTTTTCCGCTGCTCGCAACTTTTTCTAGGGGACCCCCTTGGCGACATGGGAGAATCCAGGATTTGGAGGGTAAGGTGTCCTTGCGAAGCCTATATTTCAGCCAATTCCCATCGCATCCTTTAGCCAAGACAAGATTCTGAATCCTGAAACTATTCTCCATAAAACTGCGTTTAAATCTCAGAAGCGAATATTTTTTCCGCTGCTCGCAACTTTTTCTAGAGGACCCCCTTGCCAAGTTGAGGATGTCCAGGATATGGAGGACTTTGTGTCCTTGCGGAAGCTATACTTCGGCCAATACCAATCCGATCCTTTAGCCAAGACAAGATTCTGAATCCTGAAACTATTCTCCATAAAACTGCGTTTAAATCTCAGAAGCGAATATTTTTTCCGCTGCTCGCAACTTTTTCTAGAGGACCCCCTTGCCAAGTTGAGGATGTCCAGGATATGGAGGACTTTGTGTCCTTGCGGAAGCTATACTTCGGCCAATACCAATCCGATCCTTTAGCCAAGACAAGATTCTGAATCCTGAAACTATTCTCCATAAAACTGCGTTTAAATCTTAAAATCGAATATTTTTTCCGCGACCGCCAACTTTTCCTGAAGGACCCCCGTGGCAACATGGGAGCATCCAGGATTTGGAGGGTTAGGTGTCCTTGCGAAGCCTATATTTCAGCCAATTCCCATCCGATCCTTTAGCCAAGACAAGATTCTGAATCCTGAAACTATTCTCCATAAAACTGCGTTTAAATCTTAAAATCGAATATTTTTTCCGCGGCCGCCTACTTTTCCTGAAGGACCCCCTTGGCGACATGGGAGAATCCAGGATTTGGAGGGTAAGGTGTCCTTGCGAAGCCTATATTTCAGCCAATTCCCATCGCATCCTTTAGCCAAGGCAAGATTCTGAATCCTGAAACTATTCTCCATAAAACTGCGTTTAAATCTCAGAAGCGAATATTTTTTCCGCTGCTCGCAACTTTTTCTAGAGGACCCCCTTGCCAAGTTGAGGATGTCCAGGATATGGAGGACTTTGTGTCCTTGCGGAAGCTATACTTCGGCCAATACCAATCCGATCCTTTAGCCAAGACAAGATTCTGAATCCTGAAACTATTCTCCATAAAACTGCGTTTAAATCTTAGAATCGAATATTTTTTCCGCGACCGCCAACTTTTCCTGAAGGACCCCCGTGGCAACATGGGAGCATCCAGGATTTGGAGGGCTAGGTGTCCTTGCGAAGCCTATATTTCAGCCAATTCCCATCCGATCCTTTAGCCAAGACAAGATTCTGAATCCTGAAACTATTCTCCATAAAACTGCGTTTAAATCTCAGAGGCGAATATTTTTTCCGCTGCTCGCAACTTTTTCTAGGGGACCCCCTTGGCGACATGGGAGAATCCGGGATTTGGAGGGTAAGGTGTCCTTGCGAAGCCTATATTTCAGCCAATTCCCATCGCATCCTTTAGCCAAGGCAAGATTCTGAATCCTGAAACTATTCTCCATAAAACTGCGTTTAAATCTTAAAATCGAATATTTTTTCCGCGGCCGCCTACTTTTCCTGAAGGACATGGGACTTTTCCTTGGCGACATGGGAGAATCCAGGATTTGGAGGGTAAGGTGTCCTTGCGAAGCCTATATTTCAGCCAATTCCCATCGCATCCTTTAGCCAAGACAAGATTCTGAATCCTGAAACTATTCTCCATAAAACTGCGTTTAAATCTCAGAAGCGAATATTTTTTCCGCTGCTCGCAACTTTTTCTAGGGGACCCCCTTGGCGACATGGGAGAATCCAGGATTTGGAGGGTAAGGTGTCCTTGCGAAGCCCATATTTCAGCCAATTCCCATCGCATCCTTTAGCCAAGACAAGATTCTGAATCCTGAAACTATTCTCCATAAAACTGCGTTTAAATCTTAAAATCGAATATTTTTTCCGCGGCCGCCTACTTTTCCTGAAGGACCCCCTTGGCGACATGGGAGAATCCAGGATTTGGAGGGTAAGGTGTCCTTGCGAAGCCTATATTTCAGCCAATTCCCATCGCATCCTTTAGCCAAGACAAGATTCTGAATCCTGAAACTATTCTCCATAAAACTGCGTTTAAATCTCAGAAGCGAATATTTTTTCCGCTGCTCGCAACTTTTTCTAGGGGACCCCCTTGGCGACATGGGAGAATCCAGGATTTGGAGGGTAAGGTGTCCTTGCGAAGCCCATATTTCAGCCAATTCCCATCGCATCCTTTAGCCAAGACAAGATTCTGAATCCTGAAACTATTCTCCATAAAACTGCGTTTAAATCTTAAAATCGAATATTTTTTCCGCGGCCGCCTACTTTTCCTGAAGGACCCCCTTGGCGACATGGGAGAATCCAGGATTTGGAGGGTAAGGTGTCCTTGCGAAGCCTATATTTCAGCCAATTCCCATCGCATCCTTTAGCCAAGACAAGATTCTGAATCCTGAAACTATTCTCCATAAAACTGCGTTTAAATCTCAGAAGCGAATATTTTTTCCGCTGCTCGCAACTTTTTCTAGGGGACCCCCTTGGCGACATGGGAGAATCCAGGATTTGGAGGGTAAGGTGTCCTTGCGAAGCCCATATTTCAGCCAATTCCCATCGCATCCTTTAGCCAAGACAAGATTCTGAATCCTGAAACTATTCTCCATAAAACTGCGTTTAAATCTCAGAAGCGAATATTTTTTCCGCTGCTCGCAACTTTTTCTAGGGGACCCCCTTGGCGACATGGGAGAATCCAGGATTTGGAGGGTAAGGTGTCCTTGCGAAGCCTATATTTCAGCCAATTCCCATCGCATCCTTTAGCCAAGACAAGATTCTGAATCCTGAAACTATTCTCCATAAAACTGCGTTTAAATCTCAGAAGCGAATATTTTTTCCGCTGCTCGCAACTTTTTCTAGAGGACCCCCTTGCCAAGTTGAGGATGTCCAGGATATGGAGGACTTTGTGTCCTTGCGGAAGCTATACTTCGGCCAATACCAATCCGATCCTTTAGCCAAGACAAGATTCTGAATCCTGAAACTATTCTCCATAAAACTGCGTTTAAATCTTAGAATCGAATATTTTTTCCGCGACCGCCAACTTTTCCTGAAGGACCCCCGTGGCAACATGGGAGCATCCAGGATTTGGAGGGTTAGGTGTCCTTGCGAAGCCTATATTTCAGCCAATTCCCATCCGATCCTTTAGCCAAGACAAGATTCTGAATCCTGAAACTATTCTCCATAAAACTGCGTTTAAATCTCAGAAGCGAATATTTTTTCCGCTGCTCGCAACTTTTTCTAGGGGACCCCCTTGGCGACATGGGAGAATCCAGGATTTGGAGGGTAAGGTGTCCTTGCGAAGCCCATATTTCAGCCAATTCCCATCGCATCCTTTAGCCAAGACAAGATTCTGAATCCTGAAACTATTCTCCATAAAACTGCGTTTAAATCTCAGAAGCGAATATTTTTTCCGCTGCTCGCAACTTTTTCTAGGGGACCCCCTTGGCGACATGGGAGAATCCAGGATTTGGAGGGTTAGGTGTCCTTGCGAAGCCTATATTTCAGCCAATTCCCATCCGATCCTTTAGCCAAGACAAGATTCTGAATCCTGAAACTATTCTCCATAAAACTGCGTTTAAATCTCAGAAGCGAATATTTTTTCCGCTGCTCGCAACTTTTTCTAGAGGACCCCCTTGCCAAGTTGAGGATGTCCAGGATATGGAGGACTTTGTGTCCTTGCGGAAGCTATACTTCGGCCAATACCAATCCGATCCTTTAGCCAAGACAAGATTCTGAATCCTGAAACTATTCTCCATAAAACTGCGTTTAAATCTCAGAAGCGAATATTTTTTCCGCTGCTCGCAACTTTTTCTAGAGGACCCCCTTGCCAAGTTGAGGATGTCCAGGATATGGAGGACTTTGTGTCCTTGCGGAAGCTATACTTCGGCCAATACCAATCCGATCCTTTAGCCAAGACAAGATTCTGAATCCTGAAACTATTCTCCATAAAACTGCGTTTAAATCTTAAAATCGAATATTTTTTCCGCGACCGCCAACTTTTCCTGAAGGACCCCCGTGGCAACATGGGAGCATCCAGGATTTGGAGGGTTAGGTGTCCTTGCGAAGCCTATATTTCAGCCAATTCCCATCCGATCCTTTAGCCAAGACAAGATTCTGAATCCTGAAACTATTCTCCATAAAACTGCGTTTAAATCTCAGAAGCGAATATTTTTTCCGCTGCTCGCAACTTTTTCTAGAGGACCCCCGTGGCAACATGGGAGCATCCAGGATTTGGAGGGTTAGGTGTCCTTGCGAAGCCTATATTTCAGCCAATTCCCATCCGATCCTTTAGCCAAGGCAAGATTCTGAATCCTGAAACTATTCTCCATAAAACTGCGTTTAAATCTCAGAAGCGAATATTTTTTCCGCTGCTCGCAACTTTTTCTAGAGGACCCCCTTGGCGACATGGGAGAATCCGGGATTTGGAGGGTTAGGTGTCCTTGCGAAGCCTATATTTCAGCCAATTCCCATCGCATCCTTTAGCCAAGGCAAGATTCTGAATCCTGAAACTATTCTCCATAAAACTGCGTTTAAATCTTAAAATCGAATATTTTTTCCGCGACCGCCAACTTTTCCTGAAGGACCCCCGTGGCAACATGGGAGCATCCAGGATTTGGAGGGTTAGGTGTCCTTGCGAAGCCTATATTTCAGCCAATTCCCATCCGATCCTTTAGCCAAGACAAGATTCTGAATCCTGAAACTATTCTCCATAAAACTGCGTTTAAATCTCAGAAGCAAATATTTTTTCCGCTGCTCGCAACTTTTTCTAGAGGACCCCCTTGGCGACATGGGAGAATCCGGGATTTGGAGGGTTAGGTGTCCTTGCGAAGCCTATATTTCAGCCAATTCCCATCCGATCCTTTAGCCAAAACAAGATTCTGAATCCTGAAACTATTCTCCATAAAACTGCGTTTAAATCTCAGAAGCGAATATTTTTTCCGCTGCTCGCAACTTTTTCTAGAGGACCCCCTTGCCAAGTTGAGGATGTCCAGGATATGGAGGACTTTGTGTCCTTGCGGAAGCTATACTTCGGCCAATACCAATCCGATCCTTTAGCCAAGACAAGATTCTGAATCCTGAAACTATTCTCCATAAAACTGCGTTTAAATCTTAAAATCGAATATTTTTTCCGCGACCGCCAACTTTTCCTGAAGGACCCCCGTGGCAACATGGGAGCATCCAGGATTTGGAGGGTTAGGTGTCCTTGCGAAGCCTATATTTCAGCCAATTCCCATCCGATCCTTTAGCCAAGACAAGATTCTGAATCCTGAAACTATTCTCCATAAAACTGCGTTTAAATCTCAGAAGCGAATATTTTTTCCGCTGCTCGCAACTTTTTCTAGGGGACCCCCTTGGCGACATGGGAGAATCCAGGATTTGGAGGGTAAGGTGTCCTTGCGAAGCCCATATTTCAGCCAATTCCCATCGCATCCTTTAGCCAAGACAAGATTCTGAATCCTGAAACTATTCTCCATAAAACTGCGTTTAAATCTCAGAAGCGAATATTTTTTCCGCTGCTCGCAACTTTTTCTAGGGGACCCCCTTGGCGACATGGGAGAATCCGGGATTTGGAGGGTTAGGTGTCCTTGCGAAGCCTATATTTCAGCCAATTCCCATCGCATCCTTTAGCCAAGGCAAGATTCTGAATCCTGAAACTATTCTCCATAAAACTGCGTTTAAATCTTAGAATCGAATATTTTTTCCGCGGCCGCCTACTTTTCCTGAAGGACCCCCTTGGCGACATGGGAGAATCCAGGATTTGGAGGGTAAGGTGTCCTTGCGAAGCCCATATTTCAGCCAATTCCCATCGCATCCTTTAGCCAAGACAAGATTCTGAATCCTGAAACTATTCTCCATAAAACTGCGTTTAAATCTCAGAAGCGAATATTTTTTCCGCTGCTCGCAACTTTTTCTAGGGGACCCCCTTGGCGACATGGGAGAATCCGGGATTTGGAGGGTTAGGTGTCCTTGCGAAGCCTATATTTCAGCCAATTCCCATCGCATCCTTTAGCCAAGGCAAGATTCTGAATCCTGAAACTATTCTCCAAAAAACTGCGTTTAAATCTTAGAATCGAATATTTTTTCCGCGGCCGCCTACTTTTCCTGAAGGACCCCCTTGGCGACATGGGAGAATCCGGGATTTGGAGGGTTAGGTGTCCTTGCGAAGCCTATATTTCAGCCAATTCCCATCGCATCCTTTAGCCAAGGCAAGATTCTGAATCCTGAAACTATTCTCCATAAAACTGCGTTTAAATCTTAGAATCGAATATTTTTTCCGCGGCCGCCTACTTTTCCTGAAGGACCCCCTTGGCGACATGGGAGAGCCCAGGATTTGGAGGGTTAGGTGTCCTTGCGAAGCCTATATTTCAGCCAATTCCCATCGCATCCTTTAGCCAAGACAAGATTCTGAATCCTGAAACTATTCTCCATAAAACTGCGTTTAAATCTTAGAATCGAATATTTTTTCCGCGGCCGCCTACTTTTCCTGAAGGACCCCCTTGGCGACATGGGAGAATCCAGGATTTGGAGGGTAAGGTGTCCTTGCGAAGCCTATATTTCAGCCAATTCCCATCGCATCCTTTAGCCAAGACAAGATTCTGAATCCTGAAACTATTCTCCATAAAACTGCGTTTAAATCTCAGAAGCGTATATTTTTTCCGCTTCTCGCAACTTTTTCTAGGGGACCCCCTTGGCGACATGGGAGAATCCGGGATTTGGAGGGTTAGGTGTCCTTGCGAAGCCTATATTTCAGCCAATTCCCATCCGATCCTTTAGCCAAGGCAAGATTCTGAATCCTGAAACTATTCTCCATAAAACTGCGTTTAAATCTTAGAATCGAATATTTTTTCCGCGGCCGCCTACTTTTCGTGAAGGACCCCCTTGGCGACATGGGAGCATCCAGGATTTGGAGGGTTAGGTGTCCTTGCGAAGCCTATATTTCAGCCAATTCCCATCGCATCCTTTAGCCAAGACAAGATTCTGAATCCTGAAACTATTCTCCATAAAACTGCGTTTAAATCTCAGAAGCGAATATTTTTTCCGCTGCTTGCAACTTTTTCTAGAGGACCCCCTTGCCAAGTTGAGGATATCCAGGATTTGGAGGACTTTGTGTCCTTGCGGACACGGTTCTCCGGGAGGTGAAAGCGTGACTTCAAGGCGATAAAAAGTGGAAAAGAAACTTGGCTCAGACTCTCGCGCTGCCGTCGCTAGGCCGTGGAGCCCAGCAGCCCCATCCTATATGGGACTCATGGCCATGTCTATGGCCTGGCCAATTTGAACCCAATTTTCGATCGAAATCCACCTAACGAATTATATTTCCGTTGTCCGTTGTCCGTCCATCCAGATCCCAATATTGGAGCACATGCATCCCTTTCTAGATGGTGGAGCTCCATGTAGCCCCTGCATATTCCTATATCTTTTCCACTTATCAGATTCTTTACGAAATGCCTATATATATCTACCATATCCTATACAGCACAAAATAGATCTAAGACATTTTTTAAACCAGATAACAACCAAAATCCAGGCACGGATTGAATCCATACATAACCAATAACCACATTTTCACACGAAAAAAATAAACGGAAACTGAATACCGTTTTTGCACACATTTATTCATTATAAATGGGTTTGTAAATTTCTTTTCTCCTCCCGTAGAGCATGGGGATGTACTACGATCTGGTGTTCTGCTTAAACGACGAAAGTGGGGTCTTCGGTTCGCTGGAACCCTTTACTTCTTGTCACTCGAGATGGAGCTTTTGGACTCGCGGATAGAGGCGGAGCGGCGGCGCTTGGCCTCCTCACGCTTGGCCTTGGACTCCTTCTTGCGCTGGACCAACAGCTTGGCGTAGTCGGCGGCAGCCTCCTTGGAAGCCTGCTGGCGCTTCTTCTTCAGAGCGATGCGGCGGTGCTTGCGCTGCAGAACGACGGGCGTGATGAGACGCTGGATCTTGGGGGCCTTGCTGGTGGCCTTCTTGTTGTCCTTGGCGGGCAGAGGGCGACGGACGACGAAGCGACGCACATCATCCTCCTTGCTCAAGTTGTAGAGCTTGCGGATCTTGCTGGCACGCTTGGGTCCCAGGCGGCGGGGGATGGTGGTGTCGGTGAGACCGGCAATGTCCTGCTCACCCTTCTTGATCACCACCAGGGCCAGCACGGACATGTTGGCGTCGACGATGCATCCGCGCACGGACTTGCGCTTACGCTCTCCAGTACGGCGGGGACGGTAGCAAGAGTGTCCCTTCTTCAGGAGCAGACGCACACGACCTGGGGACATCAAAACATCGATTAAGCTCTTAAAGAAGGTACTTCCTCCAAACTTACCGTGGGTCAGCACACCCTGCTTCATTGGGAAGCCCTGCTTATCGTTTCCTCCGGCGATGCGCAGCTGGTAGCCCTTCCACTCATCACCCAGGATGTCGGCCTCAACGATCTGGCCCATACGCTTCTCGTAGAAGACGCGGAGCTTGTGCTCATCCACCACCTCGAAGAGTTTTTGGCATCCCGTAGCGGGATAGGACACATTGAGCTGCAACGACACAGACGTACGGGTTATATATGTACTCCGAATTAATGTACACAAATATATTAAACCGGCGGCGGTGATTTGCTGATCTTTAGATTTAAAGCCGATCAGTGTATGTTATGTAGCGAAAAAGGCTTGTTTCAGAAGGCCTATGATTGGGATGTTTATTTTTCACTATATTTCCTATTATCCACCACCTTATCTAGCTTTTTTTTTAACAAATTTTTAGCACACCTTCATATCGTCGTCTGTTTGCAAGCAACGCAGAAAAAAAAAGAATCGAAAAGGAATCGAAGAACCACGTTGAAAGAAATCAGTGTGCCCGTTGCTTAGAGAAGGAATTAAAAATACCAAAACGGTAGTTATCGATAGATCGTGTCACGTACGTATATTAATTGATTCTGTGTTTTTAGTTGTTAAAAACAACTCAAAATGTGTGCAGAAACATGATTTAAATGTTGTGATTTAAATAATTTATCAATTATTGTGAAAATAAACCAGAATAATTCTTAAAATATATACTATATTTCGAATTGAAATATATTATTTGACTTAGTTTTTTTATTAAAAATTTAGAAGTCAATGCTTTCGCAATTAACGTTTATTTTACATATATAAATTCGCAAACTAATAAAAGCCATAAATTTATCGAAAATTATCGAAAATGCGTCCTTGTTTGAAGCTGCCAGATTATTAAAAAATTTGTTTTGTTTTTTAATTCCATATTTGGTGGCAACTCCAAACCCTGGTCCAACACGTGCATTGATAAAATATATTCAAAATAAAAAAATCTAAGCAGCATGGGAAAACCGAAGAAAGCCAATGTGGCGACGGCTAAGAATGTCAACCTGGAAAAGCAGATCACCGAGGGCAAGGTGGCTAAGGCAAAGAACAAGGAAAAAGTGAAGCTGCGAGCGGAGGAGTCACCGGTAGGATATGAGATTGCCCATCACTTCAAAGGGGACTTTAGATAATCAGATTTTCTTGCAGAACATTGATGCCCGGAGCAGCCAGAAGATATTGGCTGCAGCTAAGCAGCAGCAACTGGAGCTAGACGAGGAGAACTTTCCCAGCTTGGTGACGGTTAGAAAGGTTAACTTTAACTTGAGTGAGTTCCAGATCCGGGTACTCTTGGAATCCCAGTAACTCTTATCCTTTAGATGATCCCACGGCCGATAAGGAGGTCGAGGAAGTCAACGAAACAGACTTCATGGCGGACCTCGACATGGACGATGAGGACGTGGCCGCCTTCGAGCGATTTCAGAAGCCAGCCCAGGAGGGCAAACGTACCCTTCACCTCTCCAAAATAATCATGCAGAAGATCCAGGAGAAGGAGGCCGACATACACACAAAGATCTCCGACGAGGGCTCGCTGAAGATCGAGGAGATCGATCCAAAGGTGAAGGAGATGTACGAGGGCGTTCGCGATGTACTAAAGCGTTATCGCAGCGGCAAGATTCCCAAGGCATTTAAGATCATACCAAAGCTGCGCAACTGGGAGCAGATCCTCTTCATCACCGAGCCGCACAACTGGAGCGCCGCCGCCATGTTTCAGGGCACTCGAATCTTTTGCTCGGTGCTTTCCCAGGCCATGGCCCAGCGATTTTACAACCTGGTACTGCTTCCTCGGGTGCGGGACGATCTCTGTGAGTACAAGAAGCTCAACATGCATCTGTATAACGCGTTGAAGCGAGCCCTCTTTAAGCCGGCCGCTTTCATGAAGGGCATCATCCTGCCGCTGCTGGAGGGCGGCGACTGTACGCTCCGCGAGGCCATTATCTTCGGCAGCGTGGTGGCCCGCAGCTCCATTCCTGTACTACACTCGTCCGCCTGCCTACTGAAGATCTGCGAGATGAACTACTCGGGCGCCAACTCGATCTTCATCCGCTACTTCCTGGACAAGCGCTATGCCCTGCCCTACCGCGTCGTGGATGCGGCAGTCTTTCACTTCCTGAGGTGAGTTGCCTAATCTTGTATCTTTCCGGCTAATTCTGATTGACTTCCCTTTCAGATTCGAGAACGACAAGCGGGAGCTGCCAGTGCTATGGCACCAGAGCCTGCTCACATTCGCCCAGCGCTACAAGAACGATATCTCTTCGGAGCAGCGCGATGCCCTGCTCCAGCTCCTCAAGTAATTGCCCCGCCAGAAGGATACCCTCTGACTCAATACTAATTCAAACACTTTTCTATCACAGGAAGAAGTCCCATTTCAAAATCACGGCCGACGTACGCCGAGAGCTCCAGGCGGCCACCTGCCGGGATGTGGAGATGATGGAGACCGACAATGGCCTGGCCGGGCAGCCCGCAAAAATGTACACGGACGCGGACGTGGAGTACGAGGGTTAGGGCCACGCACTATGTTAATTTAAGATAATGACGTTTATTTTTACACCCAGGTTAGGTTATGTGAATATGTATATACAAATATACCCTTTTCAAAATCACGCACTCGATTTCTTATATTTTAAGGAGAATTTACTTGATTAATCAAAGTTGCAGCTATTTTATGTGAAAATAATAACTACACTTGATGGATTTTGAGATTTTTAATAGAAAAAACAAATGTGTTTTCTTTGTGTGTGGATTTTTTATACAATTTTCATAGGTTTTTGTTTTTCGGTTCTGGTTATTGACAGAGGACGCCCACATTACACATTATGTATGTATGTTGATTTTATAATCTCAATTTTAAATGTATTAATTGTTAAATATAAGTATGTGTAACCAAAATCTTTCAAAAAGTTTCGTTTCGTCACTTTTATTTAGTCTCTAAGTATTGTTTCATTATCTCACTCCAACATTGTGTTTTGTTTTGTTTGTTTGGTTTCCTTATAATGGCATACTCCAGGGATCAGGTCTGGGCCTGATTTAGGTCGGGATCAATTTGAATAATTTACAATAACTACACTGGACCATTGAAATTAGTTTACCCAAGTACGTTTTGGCCTCGAGTATTATCAATATTTGGTTTTGTTTCTTTTTGTTTTTCAAGCCTAGCTTTCGTTTTCGATTAAGAAGAAATTGTGATTTTAAACCGATCTTACCGATAAAGCAACATGAATGGGATGTAAGGACTCGCTCAAGGATACTAAAGCTTTCAGAATAAGCAAAAATCATACTTTCCTCACCTCGCGCCTATATCGAGTGGAAAATTATTCCTTTGCTTCTTGTTATTTTAATCGATGTTTAGGTTTTTTTTTTAATAAAAATAATTACTTGTTACTGCTCTTGGCCTTGGACCGCCCTTAAATCAAGTCATTGGTCCGAGGGGTTCGAGTCGAATCCAAAAAAGGACACCACAACAAATATACAAGTCTCTTCTGGCCCGGCCCGAATGGTCATTTGGTTCCGCAACCGAATTAACAACAATTAAACGATATGTATCCATTTTGAATGGCACAGTTTGTTAACGTTGAACACTTTCTATGGTTCCTTGGGTTTCCATTTCGATCCACTTCCTCCCAACACTTTCTACTACACTTTTGTTTCCTGGCTACAAATCAAACAAAATACTTGACTAAGCGGACGCGGGAGTATAAATCAATTTAAATGAAGCAACATCCTTCGATTTGGACAACTAGAATGATCCCAACTGATATGCTGTTTGATTTCAAGAAGCTACAACCATTTTAACAAGGCCTTGGTTCGGAAGTGTATACATATATCCTTCGTAATACGTACAATATATAATTTTGTGGGGGACTGTGGCGTTCCATAATAATGGGGGGTAATGGGATATAAGATCAATATGCAATATGCAGCCAACATAAACACGGCCATTGTAATATAAATTTCGATTTGATTACGATAATATATCATTAATAATTCTCATTTTATGCTCTAGCTTTAAAAACAGCAAAATCAATTTCTCATCTATAGAATTCACACACATTTTGTGTCTTTTGTGTCCTGTGTTTCTGTTCTGTCATTCTATTAGCCTCCTCTCCACGTTCTCTGGCTTTAAATATACTTGACTTAAGCTTAAGTATTCAGTTTATGCTATGTATCGTATTTTAAACAACCGATGATTAGAGTAAAAGTCGAAAATGCAATCCTGGACAACATACTTTTGGCGTATTTGCATTTTCCGCGAGCCCGCTCTGCCAGTCCCACCCTATCGTCATCGCAATCCCCCAGCTCCAGTCCTGGACCATCCGGAGACCAAGCTGGACACGTATCCTAGAAAAAACACAACCATCGTGTGTTTGGGGACGCTGGCCTTGGTGCGGCTTCCGTTCGCGTGCTGCATCGCCGCGGGCTCCTCACCTGCAACCAAGGATGGGTGTCAGTGGAGCAGCAGGAACACCCAATAGAACACTCACCGTTTAACACATGGACCATCACCGTCTCCGTAATCTCGTTGCCCAGCATGCAGGTGTAGTTGCCCGTGTCCTGGCGATTGGCGTTGGCAATATACAGGCGACTCAGAGCTCGTCCAGGCAGCATATCCGTCTTTACACTAGAAAAACGGAAAGCCTTAAATCGAGAAGGTCATTTGCACGGCAAGCCCACCTTATTCCCCCGCGACTGGTGTCGTAGTTGAGCAGGCGCGGGCCATGGCGCCAGGTGATGTAGGAAGAGGGGTGCGGAATCTTGGAAATGACGCACTGCAGCTCGATGGTGCTGCCAGCCTTGTAGTACTTTTCCGGTGTGGCCGAGCCCCGCTCGTCGAGGATTTCCACGTGAGGAACTGCAATAAAAATCAGAATAAATGGATGGGGATCAGAGGGCAAAAGGGACGGATCTGTTATACCAATTATCGTCAAGTAGACGAGCAGGACAAGCGGAGGATGCGAGGACACCTGGCACTCGTAGGGACCTTCGTCCCGCTCGTTGGCAAACTGAATCAGTAGCTTCCAGTCGTTGGGCTCCTCAAACTCCAGGGAGTAGCGTGAATCGCCGCTGTACGTGTGCTGGCCAAAGGTGATCAGTGTAAGGTCGTCGCCGCGTCTCCGCATCCAGGAAACCGTCTTTCCCTGCAGATCGTTCACCCGGCAATGGAGGTACACGTTCGAGGAGAGCTGGGTGCTGATGTTGAGCGTCGTATACGGATCGGCGAAGAAGGGAAACGGCTCGTGGGTGGTCGTTTCGGTGACCTCCAACTCCTCATCCTCTGGCGTGTCGGTGAAGGGGGAGGAGAACTCCTGCCAGAAGTTTTTGGGGAATGTGTCGAAAGGATCTCCAGCCCTAGGTCGTTTCACTATAAAATTGGAAGGGAATATGTATTAATTATACAAACTATTAAAAAGTAAAATAACAGGAAGTTCTGATAAATTAAAATTGAGAAAGTTATACAAACGCTTGGTGTGTGTATTTCGATTTGGGTATACATATGGATATAAAAGCTAATGGAACGCACATGTTGTCGACGTTGAGCCCGAGCCAATGTGATGGAGCGAGGAGTATATAATTGCCAGTATCCAAAATAGTCTCGATCTCATCACTGAAAAAGCCAAGAACATAAACAGAATCGTCCTTTCGCGTCCCAAGGAGCCACTCACCGCAAGATATGCACATAAAAACGCGCCCGTAATCTGTTCTATATCGATCCAAGTGCATTAGCGTCCCATTGCATTCCGAGTCATCAGGACAAAAAAGTGGGTACGGGTTTTTTGGCTACGACTATGATTTTACAGCTTATCGATTGCTGGACATATTGTAAGCTCTGGTTATCCTGGCACTCACATTTCCAGCCAGTTGTTTGTCTTCAATTGTTTTTCTTTTTACTGCAATCTCCTGTTTTTCTTTCCTTTTGCGACGCGAGAAACGGGACAAAAGGACGAAAGCTTTATTAACTGGCTCGTGTTGCGTGTGTATTTATATTATTTTGCAACGGTTGCTCCTGGCCCAGGCTGCCCCATTGGATGGCCAATAAGCGCGAATATAGGTCAGGGCATTCTCTGCGCATGGCCAGCATCCAGGCTCCAGCCCAAGCCACCCACTTTTCGCACCCCGCAATGGGACACAGGACGATGCGAAAACTTACCAAATTTGCTTGATCCTTTGCAAATTGTAATTAAGAATCTGTCTGCTGTTCTTGGTTTTCTTATGAGATCAATCCAGGAAGGAATCCTATGGTGGGCTGTTGGCTCAATGGATTTACGGCGCTCCAAAGGCAATGCCGGGCCGTAGACGTTGTTGTTCCCTCACCCACAATTGCTGCGGCATTGAATCCGCTCCGGAATGTCAGCATTTCTCTCGGCATAGCTTCCACCCTGCGTCGCATTTTAAATTTACATTTTTGGCTAAATTATTTAATTGTAATTTAAAAGTAAGGAAAATATAAAAGCTTGCAAGGTTCTAAATATAAAACGAAGTTAAAGATGATTTTAAATACCTTTGTAAAAAAATTAGCCGATATTAATCGTTGGCCAAAGAAGCCGCTTCCTTTAAATCTTGTTAAATACAGAAATTAATAAAAATTATATTAGAAATTAAGAAATAGCAACAAATATTAAAACTTATCTGAAGATTATATGACAATAGACAAATCTGATTGAATCAATTGAATATGGACCATAAATTGAAATGATAGCAACATCTATAGTACCAGATAAGTAGTAGTATTATCCATGATCCATTTCGCTTCCAAAGGAGCCTCATTTGAGACACCTGGGGAGGTCCGGTTGGAAAACTATGGGCGGAAAGATCTCCATTCAGCAAGGATCATTGGGTGAGTTTATTCTCCAATTTCAGCAATTTTTAGACTCAAAATAAAGTTCTGTAAGGAAAGTAATCATTTCTTTCATTGATGTCCTTTAAGCTTTAGCAAAAAGCTGTATTTTGCTTTAAAATTAAACAATATTTGGAAAATAAAGCTTGGTGGGACCTTACTTAAAATCAACTACAATCTGAAATATCGATAACAAAATAGTGATATAGGCAATAAAACGTGACCGTTACATTTTAATTTAAAATTTAAAATTTAAATATATGTATTCGAGCTAAAATAACACTTAAAATTAATTTAATTTCGTTTTTATTCTTTATTGATTTTGAAATATTTTCTATCGTAAATATTTTTTTTAATATCAAACTGGACTGGCCTATTCCAAATGAATATGTGCCTAGTTTAGTTAAACCATTTAAAGTTCAAATTATTAAGAAATAAGCTATTCAGATTTAATATGTTTAAACAGACATCCGGTCAGTCTATTTTTGTTGACGCCAAAAGTACCGTTAGCCAGGCTGGCGTCCTGTCAAATTTCAATGAATCTCAGAAAGAAAGTGTAATTCAGCGTTGTAAATAGTTTCAATTAAAATTTCTTATCGCACATTGTTCCTATTATTCATGCTTCCTGCGCATGTGCTGCAATAATTCGGTGGAGGCTCTCCCGGCTCGCGAGAGCATAGAACTCAAATCATACTGCCTTCCACACCATCCACAAAACGCCCGGAGTTTCGCCTCTCAATCTCGGCACCCCCTTGAATGGCCCTTGTTGAAGGCAATTGGACGGAGAACCGTGTTCAGCCCCTATCTCTCCGCCGGCGGTGGTGCGATATAGCGGGGACATAGTGGAAAAATCGACCCACGAGGACCGAGAGAGCGGGGTGACATAAGTGGGCCGTGCTCACTACGACTAAGGCACACTATAGTACATACAAAGCTGGCACCCGGATAAGCAAAAGAACCGTTCATTCTGCGCCGAGTCGAGCCGCCTCCATTTGACAATTGACATTCAATCGGATTCTTCTGTTTTTAGTTCCCCCTTCTGCTTTGAGTTCTCCGATTTTAATATTCAAAGCGGCGGTTCAGAATACCTACTACCAACTACCGACTACCGACTTCGAGTGGATCCAAAGGCTGCCTGCCTAGAGTGTGGACTCGGCACAACCACAAGCACAAACGAACTGCGGTGTCAGCGAAAACCAGGCAGAGCCGCTGCACTTTGGAAACCAAAGTGCCAGAAGCTAAATAGCCGGCAGAGGCTACAGTAGTACCGGAGTCGGATCAGTACCTGGCGGCACATTCTCATCCACAACCATCAGTCGACATGGACGACAACTCGCGCATGCTGAGCATCCTCGGCGGACTCGCCATCTGCGTCGTGGGCTTCCAGGTGGTCCGCAAGGTCCTGCCCTGGATATACGCCAACATAGTGGGGCCCAAGCTGTATGGTTCCCCCGTGGACCTGGCCAAGATGGGCGAGTGGGCAGGTGAGCTGATAACCTGGAATCAGTGCACAGTGAGAAGAGTTGGACAAAAGAGCATAGACTGACAGGACATTAAGCGTATACATTATAATAGTGAAGCCTAGCTTTTAGATTAAATGTGTTATACATATGTGAAATCCATCATGGAGAAAATCAATCTGTCCTATAAAGTTTATATGCCGCCCTATTCATTTGATTGGAGGAAACATGTAGTCCGACTCTTCTACCTGTGCGCGATAAGAACCCGCTGATAACCCGGCCAACCTTTACTAACGTGTGCCGCCATCCTACTCTTCCAGTTGTTACCGGGTCTACGGACGGCATCGGCAAGGCCTATGCGAAGGAGGTACGTACTACGTAGACCCTGGCCCAATCTTGGCCAGCAGCCAAAGTTCACCGCAAGCCAAGCTAATTAATGATTAATTACCGAATTATCGAGCGTCACCCACAATGACTTGGACATTGGCTGCGTCACTTCAAGCCACTGCAGCAAGGGCGGGGAGTGCATTAGCCAACTGATGAATCTGCACTTTGAAATCGATCTCCGGCCGCAAACATTCCCTAATATTGTTTGCTTGACTGCAAATTACAGCATTTACTGTGCACCCCTTTACACCTACATTTTTTTTGTTTATTTTCGCAAATTGTCGAGTGGCAGCGGTTAATTTTTTCGGAAACCGGGCGGTTCCCAGATCCCGGCCTTTGTTTACCCGACCGCCTCCACTCGACAGAGCCAGAACACGTGGTGGCCGAATGGAGGAACATACATAATGGCGCAGGGCTACGCCCCGGTTCGGCATTATTATTCGGTGTGCGTCTGACGCAATGCTCTGGACTTCAATGTCCACTCCAAACTTAGGAGTACCTCCCCTTCCCATGGTTTCCCCCACGATTGGTGAAAATATTTATTTTTCTTTTTATTTATTATTTAATTTCTCTTTTTGCAATGTTTACTCAGCAATAATTTTCTGGAAAGTGCTGATCCCTAAACTAAGTAATTGGGGCGAACCTCCAGGGTTATTCTTTCGTCAGGCAATTTATATTTAATTTAATCCCAAATTTCCGTCGTTTTCAGCTGGCCCGGCGAGGACTCAAGCTAGTGCTGATCAGTCGATCGGTGGACAAGCTCAATGCCGTAGCCAAGGAGATCGGTAAGCCAGGCACAGACCCCAAAAAGCCGTTGCCTTCCAACCAACTAACTTTTAACTCACATACTTTCAGGGGACAAGTACGGAGTGGAAGTGCGAGTGATCGACGTGGACTTCACCGGCGGGGCCGAGATCTACGACAAGATTAGGGACAAGACAGCTGGCCTGGACATCGGCGTCCTGATCAACAACGTGGGCATTAGCTACAGCCACCCGGAGTACTTCCTAGACTGCTACAAGGCCGATCCGCAGTTTCTGCGCAACATTGTGGCGGCCAACATCCACTCGGTGACCCACATGAGCGCCCTGTTCCTTCCTGGCATGATTGCCAAGCGCAAGGGGGTCATTATCAACCTGTCCTCCACCGCAGGAGTCATCCCGAACCCTCTCCTGAGCGTCTACAGCTCCACAAAGGTAAGCGCTTGAATTGTCATTAGAAAATTTTAATTTCAACAAACTCTCCGGCAGGCCTTTGTGAACAAGTTTAGCGACGACCTCCAGACGGAGTACAAGGAGCACGGTATTCTGATCCAGAGCGTCCAGCCCGGCTTCGTGGCCACCAACATGTCGAAGATCCGCAAGGCCAGCGTTTTCGCGCCCTCCCCGGAGACCTACGTGCGCTCCGCTCTCTCCACCCTGGGCATTGCCACCCAGACAGCAGGATACTTGCCCCACGCCCTGCTCCAGCTCATTATCCACTTCACGGAGGCTGTCTTCGGCGACCAGTTCGCCCGCAACCTGGTTCTGAAGAACATCCTGGGCACCCGGAAGCGCGCCCTGCGCCGCCTGGCCAAGGAGCAGTAGGCTGCCATCATTCCCAGCCTTTGGAGTCGGGCATCGGGTTGTGTGAGGGGAATCTGGCTAGTCATAGTTTACAATTTTGTGTCATATGAACGAACAGGAGCCGAAAGCTCGAGAGGCATTCGTACCAAAAACTTTCCCAAGTCAACCGAGTCTAGTTATTGTTCTATGTGGAACTTTGGAACTTGACAAACAATTCAATAAAGTGTACAAACACGCTGGCAAAGGCACAAAATATTGAAATGTATCCGGGTATTTGTTTACACCCTTCAAAGGTTTTGGTTTTTCTTGGGTAAATAACTAGTTTCAGGGTTTTACGTAAAGTTTAAATAAAAACTGGGGAGTAGTTTGGATACTTAATCCTTTTCCCAAGTTTATATATCAATGTTTTTGGGTTTCTTTTACTAAATTCTGCCAGTTTTAAAGTTTAAATTTGAAAATTGATTTGAAAAGTAACGGCTGATAGGCCCTGCAATCGATGTAATGGATAAACTATCGATAACAACGTACCCCGCCACCCACCATTGCCAGGAGAGGAAATTTTCCGCAGAAACCATAACAGAAAAGATAAGCGGCTTGAAAACGCATTATAGATTCGGGATTGCTGTTATCACTGGATATACTCTGAAGTGCGCAGCAGCAGCGACAGCCAAGCTAGAAGCAGGAGGAGGAGGCAGACAACTCTGGGAGAGCAAGTGGAAGTGGAGAAGTGGGGGAACGTACTGAGAACTACGGCGAAAAATACCAAGCGCTGGTGTAATCAAAGTCTCTTGTTTTGATTTGTGGAGACGGCGACGACGACAGCGGCATCGACAGCAACGCTCTGGCCCTCCAATACCCCTCCGGAGTCGGATCGGATACATCGCAGCCAGCGAAGGAGCAGCGGGCCGCAGTATCAATCAACTTGTTGCGGAGCGCACTGGTGGCCAGTTATTGATTTAATATACACAATATCGCCTGGCCTGGCCTGGTGTCCGCCTCAATTGATCCAATCGAAATGCAAATACATTGATTCTCATACCATATTTGCGTTCCCAGTTGTCCAGTTCGGTTTTTGGCATTCGTTTTCACGGCCTCCCTTTTCCTCCGTCGTTCGGCGCGGGGTGTTTACGGAAGTGGAAAGCGATTGGCCGGGCGGGGTCGGCGGAGAATTGACGCAATTGCTGGGAACTATTTTTAATAGGCCCCAGTAGAAGTCCAAGCCCATACGCAAACCCAAACCCAAAAACCGAAAGCGAAACCGAAACCAAAAACAAAAAACAAGCAAGCGTCAAAAATGTTTGAAACTCATCAAAAATTCAACAGAAGAAGTATTGATACGACGTAGAGCCTTTAGGATTCGGATTCCGGATACCGGAGAGAGCAGTTGTCAGACCGGAGCTTGGAAGCACGCACTGGACGCAATGGAGCACAAGCACGACAATGAACAGGAGCCCCGTCGCCGCCTGCCACTCTTTCCCATCGAGCCGGAGCCGCCAATCACGCCCACCCAGCGCCTGACGCTCCTGGCAACACGGTGAGTATCGGGAAGTGGCGCCGTATAGCCGCCCACTGGGCGTAGGCCAGCTGCCAGCTGGACAGCTGGACTCAATGTCACGGGTTATTAATAGAAATACGTAGACACATGTTAATAGACTCCCAGAAAGGTTTCGATTATTAAGGAAGTATTGGGTTTTGATTTCATTTCCATGGAAGCTATTGGAGAGCTATGGGATAGCACCTGGAAAAGGGGGATACATTATTTTATAAAACAATAAACCATGTTTTCATTGCAGCCTGCTACGTGCGCTGCAGCTTAACTGGAGGATTATCATTTCCGGCATCACGCTGACCCTCTTGGCCGTCATCTGGTATTACCCGACCTTCTTTCTGTTCTTCGCCTTCGTCGTCTACTCTCTGGTGCTGGTGGTGGCGGGTAAGGAGGAGGATGGCCGGGCGATTGGCCACCCAGTAGTAGTCACTTGGTGCTCGGCATGAGTCACTATCAGTGCCCCAATCGCCACTTGGCTGCGCCTAATTAAAAGCCGAAAAAGTAAATCTAATTGCCCTTATCTCTCCCCCAGCTGTGGCCGGCACCGTCTATATTCATTATATATTCACCACCAACGAGCCGACGCGACCGAGTCGCGTGCCCTCGCGATTGCTCTACAATGCCACCAAGTGAGTATGCATGGACTTTGCCCACCTGGCGCCCAACTAACAGACGACTTTCCCTGTCCCTCCTCCAGGTGCAACATCTTCGATCTGCCGAAGCCCATTAAGAACCCCTCGAACTTGCCCCTGATCTTCGGCAAGACGGTGGACCTGCAGCTCCAGCAAATCATCGAGTATGTGCTGCGCGACTTCATGCTGCCCTGGCTGGGGTGAGTGCTGACCCATAGTCTGGTCGTAGTGACGCCTTCCTCATTAAACGCCTCTCACTCCCCAGATACGTGGTGACCAAGCCCAAGCTGATAAACGACGTGGTGCGCGAGGATCTGTGGAACGCCATCCAGAAGATCCACGAGAGATCTCTTAAGATGGACGCCGCCAAGATAATAGCCGTTGACATGGTCAACCGAGTTACGGTGCACCTAGAGAAGATTCGCATTGCGGAGGCCAGGGCGTAGGTTATCTTGCTTCGTATTTCATTCAAATCGAAAATATTCTTAATTTAAAAACCGTAAAAACAAAGGAGGCGATTAGGTAAGATCGAATAGAATCGGAATCCGCCTCCTTTGTCGTTCGGTAGTCGTGTGGATTAATCTGCTAATTCGAAGTTGTCTTGGCAGGGCCGAGACCAACACGTTGCCGGTCTTCAGCACCAACACCTACCTGGCCGACGAGGAGAAGGAGATGGAGTTCCTGCGCAAGCTGTGCGAGATTATGGTGATCCTGCTGCTGCCGCGCGGCTACTCGCTGCCCCCCCTGAAGGTCCTTCTCAGCGAGATCCTCTCCTACAAGAGTAAGTTGATCAAACCTGACCGGATCAATGGCTTCTCTAAATTCTCTTCAATTGCAGTCTTTTTTCCCATGATCAAGATGCTGACCGCCCCAGACTACATCAATCAGAAGGTGGTCCAGAACATAGAGAACCGCCTAGCAGCGGCGGCCATGAGCAAGCGCAGCTACGAGTACGCCGCCAGTTTCGAGGACTTCCTTAAGATCATCAACAGCTCGGGCAGCCTGGATGACCTCTCCCTCATCCGCAAGAGCATCGTGAACGACCTGATGCACGCCACCACCATGCAGAACCTGCAGCGCGCCAAGGGCCTGGACCCCGACCACGACGACCACTCGCTCTCCAAGGCGGAGCTGACAGCCGCCGTCCGGCTGAAGCGCTATGTCCGCCAGCTGACGACGGCCAAGGCCGAGTGCGAAAAGAACCTGGCCAAGTTCGGGTGGAACGGCAACTACTCCAGCGACATCGACCTGACGCTGGTGGAGATCCTCAACACGGCCGTGGGCCGGCGCTACTTCACCCTGTTTTTGGAACCGCTCAAGGCCAGCGCCCTGATCGGCTTCTACCTGGCCGTCGAGGAGATCAAGCACGCGCACAAGTCGGCCAGCCACCAGCTGGGCACCGAGATCTTCTACACCTACATTCGGGTGCCCAAGTCGGAGATCCAGATCGATCGCCACGAGCGCAAGCTGATCGAGACGTTTCTGCTGGGCGACGCCGACCCGGACATATTCTACGACATCCAAAGCAACGTGCTGCGCACCCTGGAGGAGAAGTACTACCCGCCGTTCGTGCTAAGCGACCAGTACCGCCAGCTGAAGGAGGCGCTCGACTCGAACGAAATAGCCGATCCCACCCTGTTGATGTGCCCCACACTGGGGGGCGAGACCGGGGAGCATCTGGCCGACGAGAACGGCGCCGCGGGACTGGACGGGGTAAATGGAGGGGGAATGTCCGGAGGCGGTTCTGCTGCCGGCGGGGCAGCCATCGACGTGGCCGCCCACACCTCGTACGCTCGCAGGAAGCTGGAGCAGATCCAGGAGCGCATCGACAAGAAGAACCAGGCCCTGGACGCCCTCAAGTACTCGGTGAAGCCAGAGTCCAAAGTCTTGTCTATCCTCGAGAAGGAGATGGAGTGGCTGAAGAGCGAGAAGCGCCAGACGGAGGCGCATCTGCGGCGCACGGACGCCTGGACGGAGCATCTGGGCAAGTGGAAGGCCACCATTCAGAGTGCGGAGGTAACCTACTGCTCTTAACAGAAAAATCAGTATTCATTCAATGAGATTTCGTGTTCAGGTATCGGACGAAGAGTCCCTGCAGTTCATGATCCTGGTGCACGTGGACGAGGACATCAATGCCCCGCCCCAACCGACGACATCGAGGAACGGGGATCCCGGCCACGTGGCCGCCAATCTACGCAAGCGTCCTTCTGGTATTTCCAGCGGCTGGGTAGTGATGCGTTCCCTCAACCAAGTGCATGTTCGTATTCCCCTGTCCCTCATCCTCTATTTCCCCTAAATATCCTTGGATTTCGTAGGAGCTGCAACGCAAGCTGCGGCACGTGAGCTCGAACCTGAAGGCCCTCGACCTGCCCACCAACTTCAAGTTCTTCTTCCTGAAGACCGACCGACATGGACAGGACAAGGCCAAGGCGCAGATCCAGAAGTTTCTCAATGTAAGTGATAATAGTGATTCTTTGAAACCCTTTCAATTGTATCCTTCGCTCTCAGTTTATCCTGGAGGACGACCATCTGAACGGCAGCGAGGCCATTTACACGTTCCTGAGCCCCAGCTCGGACCACCTGAAGCAGTCGCTGCCGTCGCCAAAGAAGAGCAAGTTCTCGCTTGCCACCCTCTTTCGGAGCGACGGGGGCAAGGCTAGCCACGAGGCCGCCAGCCGAGCTACCGATCCTTTCTGGGGGCTGCAGCGCGACGACGAGGACATATCCACGTACCTGGACGGCGAGTCCGGCAGCGAGGCGAAGCTGCTGGCCGCCGACCTGGACAGCAAGGACTCCATCGCCGAGCCCATGTACGCGCTGATGGGCGAGATCTTCGACATGGGCGGCGTCTTCAAGTGGCTGCGCAAGAGCCTTATCTCCTTTGTGCAGATCACGTACGGCCGGACGATCAACCGGCAGATCCGCGAGTCGGTGGCCTACCTATTCGAGGAGTCCATGCTGCACAACTACTTCTCGGCGATCCTCAAGTCCTTCTGGCCAGGCGGCGTCCTGGCTAGCGCCTACCCGACCCGCTCCGAGGACATGCGCGAAATGACGGCCACGGCGGCCAAGGCCCTACTGACCGACCACATCCCGGAGGTGCTGTGCAATCTGGTGGGCGCCCAGGCCGCTAGGAAGGGTGTCCTTAAGGTTTTCGAGGCCCTGCAGAATCCCGCCTACAACAAGCAGCTCTTTTACGTGAGTCCTTGGAGAGTTTCCACCAAAAGGAGTCTCTTAATTGAGCCCCTATTTTCCTCAGGAACTGCTGGAGATATTGATGATTGAGTTTTTTCCGGAGATTCGCCAGCTGCGGGTGAACAACAACTCGAATGGCACCAAGCTGAACACCGCCACGGCCGGAGCGGCGGCTGCCTCGGCGGCAGCAGCTCTGGCAGCGGCCACGGCGGCCGCCTCGATGCCCGCACTAAACCACAGCGGCGGAGGCAGTACCTCGGCCAGCGCCACGGGCCATTCGGGAGCGGCGCTGGCAGCAGGGGGCGGCGGAGGCGTCAGTCTGGCCGGTGGCGGAGGAGGAGGCAGCTCTGTAGCCGGCGCAGCCGGAGGGTCGTCGCACCAGCAGTCGCACTACCACCACGCAGCTGCCCACCACCCACCGCACCACCATCAGCACCACCACTCGCAGCCGGGAGGCGCCAAGTAGATGGCGCAGTAGTCCCCCCGGTTTTAGTGTTTTGTTAATCCCGAAATGTTACTTTTGACGCGATTCGTTGTTGGTTTTATGTCGATGTCCGATGCTCTCTCTCCCTCAGACCGGTGCGCCGCCTGAATTAAACGGAGACGGATGTTACCCGCCACCAGGCAGCTACCGGAACGGGGAACCCAATGTCCTCTGTCCTTTGCATGCACACCCCCAATGTATATGAACGTGTGTATATGTCTGTACATATTCCCGTGTATCTAGGCCAGTATTAAGCGTTGAACCAAATCGTTATTTATATATACTCGTATAGTGAAATATGTGACCACACTCTGCTTTGATTGACTTATAGTTGTAGGTTAGAGAAGCCCCAGCTCCCCGGAGGCCCAAGTTTTTAAGCTCCATTCCAAGAGATTAGTCTACAGTGCGTTTCACGGCCATAGGACAGTTTCCAGCCAGGCTAGGAAGTCGCAACCCGTTTAGGTTTAAGGTTTTGTGCTACTTATAGGTTTGTTGTGTTTTTACCAAAAGAAACTTGTCAAGTTTGTACAATAACTTCCTTTTTTTTTGTTTTTTGATTTATTTGTGATTATTTTAATGGATGATTTGTTTTCCTTTCCCCTTTGTTACAATCCTTCATTTCCAATACAATACAAAATAATATATCATTGGGTTTTCTATTTATTTCTTTGATGCGCTTTTGAAGAACAGTCTTGTGAAAGTGGAAAACTTGGTTGCAAAGCAAATCTCTTGCAAATCCTGGCACTGGCACTGATACTCCTCAACACCAGCCAAACTTAGCGCTCTGGAGGTTACACCCCGGCAGCTTTCGAGTCTATGTGTGTATCCTAGTTGTACAATTTTATGTGCGAAATAAAGGTCGCTCTTTGTGTAATTTTGAGATCTTTCCCTAAGCTAGAAGACGCGAGCGTTTTCCGCAACTCCCTCCAGCGGCAAGGGCGCCATGTCCACGACTATGGCGACGATGTTCTTGCGCATCTCCATCGGCCTTAGCACCAGAAGCTTCACCTGGAAGTGCTTCAGGAGAATCTTCCACTTGAGCAGGCCCTTCTCCCGGTCCGACATCTGCACAAAAGCCGATGCTGTGACTCCCAGGATCTCATCGGCCGGTGGGCCAGCCAATCGGGCCTCTATCAGGGTGCCCGTTGGGTCGGTAAGGTGTATATTAATGTTGAAGTAGCTAAGAGAACGAGCATCATCGCCCACCTGCTCCAGTTCCATCTGGCACTCCTCGTTGTTGCACTCTAGCACGTCTCGGGGGAAGAATCGCTCGCAGACGACGCTAAAAGTAAACCCTTTTAAGACGGGAACCCAGGATTTCAGAGAAGTACTCACCACTTTCGACTGATGATGGTGGAGTGACCGTCCATATCAAATTTGCTCACCAGGGAACACAGCACGGCAGTAAACCTAGCAGTGGATTGATCCAGTAGCCCGCCCTGGACCCGGGAATAGATCTGCAGCACGCTCATCTTGTCTTGAATGCTGCTGACTGCGGAAAAAAGGGAAATCAATCAGGATTTGCTTAGAATCGCCAATGAAAACCTTACCTGGGGGCAGCTTAATATCCAGCTCAGGTAGGGTCAAGTTGTTGAAGCTATGGATGTTCAGCGAGGCCGCAAATTCCAGCAACTGAGGAACCTCCAAACCGCCTGGCTTCGGGTCCTCCAAGATGAGCGTGCAGCCGGCTTGGGAGAACACCGGACACTGGTGGTACAGCGAGTAGGAAACCTTAACATTCACTAGTTGAAGTATCGTCTGAAGCGGTGTCCACAGATGGGCTCGCCGTATCCATTCCTCATTCCAGATGGTGAGCATCATGCCCTCCGGGTGACTGGTATCGGTGATCACCAGTTCCAGGCAGCCAAGATTGGCCCTGTCGGGCGCCGGATATTTGCGCTTCACCTGTCGCACTGGACGCATAGCAGCCACCACCACCAGAAGGTTCACGTGAGAGCTGTTCGCCCTACTCTCTGGTCCCTGGTAACTGGCGCAAATATCGGCCAGTTTCAGGCAGGAGGCCAGAGGAATCAGGGGATAATTAGCCAGATGTTTAAGGGCAGCATTAAGCCGGAGCCCGTTGTCGTCACTGGGCTCGTGTTCCAACAAAAACCCACTTCCTTCATTAACTACCATGCAGCAGGGAACTGTGGACACCGGGTCGTAGCGCTGTTCCTCAGAGAAGTAGGGCCCGGGTGCGGCCATTACCTTGGCATTAACTACAGCCACGATGTCGCCGATCTGCCACTTTGCAGCGCACTCCAGCACGCCGGCTCGCTGGCCCCAGAACTTGCAGTTGGTTATTTGGTGCAGTCCGTCCCTCAGGGTGAGAGTCAGGACACCCTTGTGGGTGTCGGTCATCTTGTCGAAGAATATGTTCGGCGTGGATTTGGACACAATCTGTGCCACTGTGGAAAAGTGGGTCATGGTGGGCTTCATGTCCTCCAAGCGCAGGTATTTGCGTTGCTTCGGCATGGTCATAAGAGCGATTAATTGTTTCTAAAATTTTAGCGTTTTTTTTTTTTTTAATTTTATCACTCAAGCTTTCTGGCAATACAGGAGTTTGGATCTGTCAAGTTTTTCCTAAGCGGCCATTTTTAAAATGGCCGTTAGCTCAAAATGGCTGCCTTGGTGATGGGACTTCGGTTTTTGTTTACCAACACTTATCGATCAATGGAAAAACAAATAGTATTTATCGATAGTTTGCTATTGCGGAAGGCTTTATTGATTTATATATTCAATTTTGCGCAAAGATGAGCAAGAAAAAGTTAAAAAGTAATAATAAATACTAAAACTAATAACAATTTAAATTTATTAATTAATTAAATACCGAAACCGATAGTCACTCAGCGCAGCTACCATCTTTAATAAGCTGACACACATCACACTCATATACAAAGATAGCACGGATTTGGTTCGGATTTGGATTTGAAGCGTTCAACAAACCGAGAGATCGCATTTTAGCCCATGTAAGATAGCGCCTGAACTGGAACCCACCCGCCGGAGCAACGTTGACGCCAGGAGCAGCAGCAGCAGACAGTACATTCGAATTGAGTCGCAACCCGCAGTCCGCACCTGCAGATTTACTTTGCCGTAAAATGGTCAAGCTGTTTGCACTCAGCATCTTTCACAAGGGCGCCAGTGAGGCGCGCTTGCTGAAGACCACATCCGACCTGCAGTCATTCTCCTTTTTCCAACGTGGCACCGTCAACGAGTTCATGACGTGAGTGCGACGCCTGCATGCGCAGGCTCATTGAACTGACCCTTTAGCACCTCCTTCGTCAACTACTTTACACTCTTGTCCCTCATAGTTTTGCCTCTAAGACGATTGTGGAGCGCACGCAGCCGACGCAGCGGCAGCTGGTGAAGCAGGACGCCTACATCTGCTACGTCTACGTGCGCGCTGACAACCTATCGGGGGTCCTGATCGCCGACCACGAGTATCCCCAGCGAGTTGCGCACACACTGCTAACGAAGATCCTGGACGACTTCACGGCCAAGGTGCCCGCGGAACAGTGGCCCCAGGGGACGGAGGCCACCATCGCCTTTGATTTGCTGCCGGCGTTCTTGGCTCGCTACCAGAATCCAGTTGAGGCCGATCCGCTCACGAAAATGCAGAACGACCTCGACGAAACGAAGATCATCCTGAAGAACACCATTGAGGCGGTACTGGAGCGGGGCGAGAAGCTGGACGACATGGTCAACAAGTCGGAGAAGCTGTCTCTGCAGAGCAAGGCCTTCTACAAGACGGCGAAAAAGACTAACTCCTGCTGTAGCTTCACCTAGGCGGCCGGGGTCCAGGGCCAGGTCAGTGTTCCCCGTGTATCTATCTCATTTCCCCACATCTCGCGCCTAGTAAAAAGGAAACAGGAAACACCATATGATTCAAATCAAGGACACCAACTGCAACTGCAACAACTTACAGAAATAAGAGAACCTGGAGCGGAGTTTCGATTGCTTTTTATATAAATGAATTAGTTAATTTTATATCTACATATGTCTAATATATATCTGCGTATGTGTACTCTACTGCACTGAGTGACTAGGAGAAGCCAATGATGCCCCAATGCTCCCAGTGTGTTAAATTGTCGTTCTGTCTACGCTTTGGATATTTTAATATTGGATATTTGGATACTTAGATATTTTGATGTTAATTATACCAATACAAGACCTAACATACATATTTGCTAAAGCTGTGTTCTGTGTTCCGTGTTCCGTATTTGTCGAATTTACCGCACTTTCCCCACGTCTGCTCCGAGCAGACACCGCCCATTGTACGATTTCCGCTCATCCTTCCCCGACGGATCTCTCTTGTTGGTCCAGTGAGGTTGAGGAGAAGGAATTTCATGTGTGCGACTCAATAAAGTAGAAAGTATTATGGGAAATGTGAACCAAGTGTTTAAATGAAAAAAATCTAGATGCAAGACGGGCTTTACGGCTTTAACTAGGTTTGTTATAGATCCGATGCTGTTTCGAGTCTGTCCTTACAATTTTTCTTTCAGGAAACTGGAACTGATGCCAAGAACTAAAATGCAACAAAATTTAACAGGTCACAGAAAATTTTGGAGCTTAGGTGAAGTATGGATGCTTGCCGAGGTCGACAAGGGACAGCCGCTTGCCTGGAATCTTCTGAAGAAGAGAGTCTATGAGTTGTCTGCCCTGGAGGTCGGTGCAGGACTTCCAGTCAATCGGATAGCGTATCTCGTCATTGACTATTTCGGCGTAGAGCTCGTTCAAGTTGCTGGAGGTCTCACCGAAGGGCCGGCGGCCGAAGAACATCTGGAATAGGGTTATTCCCAGGGACCACACGTCCGCCTGGTAGTCGTAACCCGACTCCAGCAGAAGCTCCGGTGCAATGTACGGTGGAGTGCCGCAGCAGGCGTAGAGCTTGGTGCCCCGGTACCGGACAGCCATTCCGAAGTCCGCAACCTTGATGTCCGCGAAGACGGGCCATCCCAGCTGCATGCCCCAGCGGCCGCGCACCATATCGCCCTCGCCCCTGGTGCGAATAAAGATGTTCTCCGGCTTAACGTCGCGATGAATGATCTGGCGGCGATGCATGAAGTTCAGTCCGGCAGCTGTAGATTCGATCACAGCCTTGGCGTTCTTCTTGGAGACCTGTCCGCAGTTGCGAACGAGAAACTCCAGGTCATAGTCCATGCACTCTACTACCATGTAGATATAGCGGTCCTGCTCGATTGTGTAGATGAGCTCCAGGATGTTGGCGTGCGACTGCAGGGCCCGAATCATCTCGATCTCGTTGTACGGATCCTCGGAGGTAGAGTTCATCACCTGGAAGGAATATATTTGTATATATTTGTGCACGTTACGTGGGTCTTGTTGTGGGAAACGCGCTTACCTGCTTGTCGACCATTTTGACTATGAACGGGGTGGAGGCATCGGCCCGGTTTACTCCCTGGAAGATGGCGGTCCTCTCGGACTGCATCAAGGGCTTCACACCCTTGATGTAGAGCATCACCGACTTCGGCAAGTCATCGGCGTTGACAGTCTCCAGCGACCTGCCCATGTTAGTGCGGATGTCCTGCCAGCGGATCAGGGAGCCGTACAGGCGCAAAAAGTCCTTGTTAACATGATACTCTATTATGGAGAACGTCTCGTATTGGCAGCAGCAGACGACAATGTCGCCTTCGCAGAAACACATCAGCGTGGTAAAGGGGGATCCGTCGATGCGCCAGAGTTCGGTGATTGCGGAGCGAAGGGGTACGTGTTTGCTAAGTGCCTCGGTGACCGCCTCCAGGAGCGCATGAAAGTCTTTGAAACGACAACGGGACACCGCAATACACACTCCTTGGAAGTGCGGGTCATCATTCCGCAAAAAGCAAACACGCAGAGCCTTTACAGGACGAGGTTGCACCAGCTTACCCTTAAAATGATCCATTTGTACCCCAAACTCTTGGCCGAAATCAACAACTATAGAAATACCAAACTGGAATCGATGTGCGAATATATAACTTTTCACAAAATATATTCAGATATATATATTCAATATATATATATATATATATATGTCGAGAGAAACTACTACTCGGATCCGAATTGCACTTTCGAATGATTTTCCTGATGCCGGGCACCCATAGGTTGACAACTGGATCCCACTCTGCCTACTTGGGACCGGGTTTTCGAATTTAAAATTGGACTTTTTGGAGCTCTTGGATGTTCCAGTAGCGTCCTCTATAAGTCGAATTGCCGTTATTATCTGGGGCTGCCAGATCGCAAACTGTTATACTCTCTACAGATACATGTACTTACATATGCAAAGATACAGTTTTATTACATTCCCTGTTACATATTTTGTAGATAATATCTACATAAAAACCGAGTATGTTGCCCAGAAAGTGCTACGTTCTCTTGACAAGTAATTCGCAAGGTTCCATGTAATAGGCCTTGCCAAATAATGTAATTTACATGGTCCTTTAAGGTCATTTTTTATTTCCTTTTCACTTAGAATTCCCATAAGATATGGTAAAAAAGATATGTATATCCATCCGTTTCCCACAACGCTGTGTCAAATCTTATGTGAAAATGAAGGGCACCCTTTATAAGTATGATGTAGGTTCCATGGTCATGTCCATATCCTGGCCAATTTCCATCCGATCCTGGGTTGGAATACAGCAAAAGAATCCTATTTTGATTTCACACAAAAATGCATCAAAATCTAGAAACGAATTTTCGGATCGATATCCTTCGAAATTTTTCCTTCGAAAAAAGTTGATCCCATATGGAGAAAGGTGGACCCTCATATAGGGCACATATCCATGTCTATATCCTGGCCAATTTTCATCCGATTCTCGATCGGAGTACAGCAAAAGAATCCTATTTTGATTCCACACAAAAATGCATCAAAATCTAGAAACGAATTTTCGGATCGATATCCTTCGAAATTTTTCCTTCGAAAAAAGTTGATCCCATATGGAGAAAGGTGGACCCTCATATAGGGCACATATCCATGTCTATATCCTGGCCAATTTTCATCCGATTCTCGATCGGAGTACAGCAAAAGAATCCTATTTTGATTCCACACAAAAATGCATCAAAATCTAGAAACGAATTTTCGGATCGATATCCTTCGAAATTTTCCTTCGAAAAAAGTTGATATTCCCCATATGCCTCATATAGGGCACATGTCCATGTCTATATCCTGGCCAATTTACATCCGATTCTCGATCGGAGTACAGCAAAAGAATCCTATTTTGATTCCACACAAAAATGCATCAAAATCTAGAAACGAATTTTCGGATCGATATCCTTCGAAATTTTTCTTCGAAAAAAGCTGATATTCCCCATATGCCTCATATAGGGCACATGTCCATGTCTATATCCTGGCCAATTTTCATCCGATTTTCGATCGGAGTACAGCAAAAGAATCCTATTTTGATTCCACACAAAAATGCATCAAAATCTAGAAACGAATTTTCGGATCGATATCCTTCGAAATTTTTCCTTCGAAAAAAGTTGATCCCATATGGAGAAAGGTGGACCCTCATATAGGGCACATATCCATGTCTATATCCTGGCCAATTTTCATCCGATTCTCGATCGGAGTACAGCAAAAGAATCCTATTTTGATTCCACACAAAAATGCATCAAAATCTAGAAACGAATTTTCGGATCGATATCCTTCGAAATTTTCCTTCGAAAAAAGTTGATATTCCCCATATGCCTCATATAGGGCACATGTCCATGTCTATATCCTGGCCAATTTTCATCCGATTCTCGATCGGAGTACAGCAAAAGAATCCTATTTTGATTCCACACAAAAATGCTTCAAAATCTAGAAACGAATTTTCGGATTGATATCCTTTGAAATTTTTCCTTCGAAAAAAGTTGATCCCATATGGAGAAAGGTGGACCCTCATATAGGGCACATATCTATGTCTATATCCTGGCTAATTTTCATCCGATTCTCGATCGGAGTACAGCAAAAGAATCCTATTTTGATTCCACACAAAAATGCATCAAAATCTAGAAACGAATTTTCGGATCGATATCCTTCGAAATTTTCCTTCGAAAAAAGTTGATATTCCCCATATGCCTCATATAGGGCACATGTCCATGTCTATATCCTGGCCAATTTTCATCCGATTCTCGATCGGAGTACAGCAAAAGAATCCTATTTTGATTCCACACAAACATGCATCAAAATCTAGAAAAGAATTTTCGGATCGATATCCTTCGAAATTTTTCCTTCGAAAAAGGTTGATCCCATATGGAGAAAGGTGGACCCTCATATAGGGCACATATCCATGTATATATCCTGGACAATTTTCATCCGATTCTTGATCGGAGTACAGCAAAAGAATTCTATATTGGTTCCCCACAAACCTGCATCAAAATCTAGGAACAAATTTTCAGGTCGATTCCGGTCGAAAATTTTTCAAAGGCTATGCCATGTCCATACCTTTGCCAATTTTGATCCGACTATTAGGGAGAATGCCTTGAAAGATCCGTTTTTGGATTATTAAGAAAGTTTTGGTCTGTATTTTTATATCATCCGTTTTATTTCATCTAACTTTCATATATATGTAAGTAAGTGTTATGTGTGTGGATCTGCTTTGTGTAGTGTCTATTACACAAATGCCATTATGCTTCGATACTGATCCTCAAAATCTGTATTATATATCTGGAATTATATCATAAGAAAGGAGAGAGAGAGAGAAATAATAGCGATGTAGGCAGTGGACTGAGGGCTATTCTTGTATATTTCTTTAATTCGGGGAGTATGTGTCATTATTATTGATTGCGTTGCTTCGGATTGGTATATACATTTTTACATTAATGTTAGGACTCACAAAAATGAAAAAAAAAATAAAAAAAAATGTCGCTTAAACCATAAAAAGCCTTTTTTTCGAAATCGACAACTAAAGTAAATCACATTTAGCATATATTTTAAAAATTGTTTCGCAAACCGATGCAGTAGCTCCTTAGACCCTAGTGAGTGTGTGCGTGTGCTCCTCCATAATTAATTATAATTATAATTTAATTAATTGCATATTTAATATTTACAAACGACCAAAAAAAAATGGAGTAATGAGACGAACGAGGGTAGCCTATATGTCATTTAGTTAATAATATTGAGTGCGTCTTAGGTGTATGCAAAAAAATGTTTTCTTTACTCTGTACTGGTTTGTCTAGGTGTAAGTATTACGTAAGGTTTAGTTAATTTAATTTCTCGTATCGTATGCTTAGAAAATATGCGCAAGGTCGCTGCAAGGTCTTGCCGGCAATCGTTGTATTTTGTATCCATCATTCCCATTAATCATTTATTCACTTGTAGCATTTAGAACAACACATCGATGTACATGTTTCATCTGGCCCCGCTGGCGGAGGCCTGCTCCTGCTTGACCTTCAATAGCAGCTGCTCCTGGAGGCGCACCTCCTCGTCGTGGTCGTCGCAAATGTCGATCTCGCCGTCGCCGTCCCCATCCCCGTCGGGATCCGCCTCGTGGTCGTCGTCGCCAACATCGCCCTCCTCCGGCTCCTGGTTGTCCTTGTCCAGATCCATCTCCTCCAGCTCGTCCTGCTCCTCGTCTGGGTCGGACTCGGCAATGGTCACAGCGGCGGCAGCTGCGGCGGCGGCAGCATTCCGGGCGTTGGCTGCAGCGGCCACAGCGGCGGCCACGGCTGCCTCGGCGTAGCCGGCTGCTCCATGGTGGTGCATGTGGTGGTGCAGCGGGTGGTGATGGTGGTGGTGATGGTGTGGCTGCTGCTGCAGCTGTTGCTGCTGTTGTTGCTGCTGCTGGTGCTGCTGTTGCTGGGCCTGGAGCTGCTGCAGGTGGTGCAAGTGCTGCTGCTGGTTGTAGGGATGGTGGGCCTGCTGCCCGCCCGATCCCGAACTCGACCCCGATCCGGACCCAGCTCCTGCCTGCTGCTGCTGGGCGTGGTGCTGCTGGAGGGCAGCGTCTCCTCCATGGTGCTGGTGGTGGTGCGCAGCAGCGGCCGCTGCAGCTGCTGCCGCGTTCGCAGCAGCAATGTGAGCGTGGGCGGCGGCGTGGTGGGCTGCCGCATGGTGCTTGTGGTGCGGCTTCCCGCCAGGCCCGCCCGGCGGCGGGGCGTCGAAGAGCAGTCGGGAGATGGAGAAGCTGGAGATGGGCGAATTGTGGGTGCTGCCCGCCGAGTAGCTGGTGTTAGTGTCGTCCGACGTGGGCGTCTCGCGGTCGCTCTCGTCGCTTTTTAGCAACTCGGCCGCCTCCAGGGACTTCTTGTGCATGCCCAGTAGCCAGGGGGCCACCGATTCGTCCTCCTTGGCCGACTTGATGATCGTCTCCGGCAGGGGCAGCGAGTGGCGCACCATGGCCCCGTACAGCCCGTACTCGGCCATTTTGGTGCTGTGGCCCCAGCACTTTTCCGTCTTGCGCCACTTGGCCCGGCGGTTCTGGTACCACACCTGGAAGATGGAGGATTGCATTTAGTCAGGGAGCCAACTTGACTTATTTAAACTAACGATTAACTGGGAGGAATTATCTAGTCCTGCCAGGAGGGAATTCAAGGACAATAACGACCAAAAACCAATTAAATTAAATGGGAACGAGGGGAGGCGGAAGGATTCCCCTTCTGCAGACAGCACTTGTCACGCATCCTGGGATTATTTGATTTTCACAACCCCCGGATTTCGGGTTGCCGATCTCAAGGACTTATTAGCGGCAACAACAACAGCAATTACAACATTAACAAAATGTTGCCATCCGCCGGCACTCGACTAGGAACCAGGAACATTAACCGGTCAATTTTCAATTTCACAGACACAGAACTTTCCTCCCGTTCTCGTGGTTCGCGTCCTTCTCCCCCGGGACAACTTAATCTTCTGTTGTGAAAAGTTCAACTTCATTTTCGGGCCGCAACTTTTCCCAGGACAACGACTAGCTGCAACATGTGCCGCAATTCTCCAAGGACCACATCAAATTGTGCAAATCACTTAAAATTCAGACCCACGCGGCCTTGCTCTGCTGCCTCCTCCTCCTTCTCCGCCCCAATCCTCGCCTGATTCTATTTTATTTTGTCGGTGTGATGTCAACATTTGCATTTACAGTTGTTTGCCTTGTTTATTGTTGCACTTGAGCAGCAACACGAAAAAAGCAAAGTGAAAACATGGCAAATTAAATCTGCTTGAGTTGACAACACTTAACACCCCCCGCCACCCGGCCAGGGTGTGTCTCTAATGCTAGAGGGGATCAGGGGGTGGCTGCAGCCCACTACCTCTGTCTGCTTGGAGGGATGGGGTGGCTGCTGGGCGGACAAACTCAATCAGTGTGGCTAATGCCCTGATGAATGACTCTTAAAACTGCGCCCAGTTCTATTATCTACCCAGCCAAATAACTATAAAATAATATTCAATTATTATCATGTAAAAAGCAAACCCAATCGTATAGCCTACTTTCTGCGTTTCTCGCACTTTCTTTAACAATTATTTATTGATTTAGATCTTATAGATACCTATCACATTTAAAACTACCTAAATCCTTTAGCTTCCGATAGATGTAATCGATATGCTTGGTGGGAGTAGGTGGTGGGCTGCCCTCCCCTTTCATTCTTCTCGTCGACGTCATTAAGCTTGGGGCGCCACCACGCACGTAGCCCCCAATTATTAATTGTGAAAACGTTCGCGTTTTAGATCGAGTGTGATGAAGAAAAGTGCGCTACAGCACTCCTAGTACATGTGCGCAACTAGTTTAAACTACTAGTGAAGTTTAAAACTCGAAAAGGACGATTAAACTTGACGGCCAATCAATGGCGTGCAGCTCCACCAACAGCGCAGCGGCCATTTTGAATTGTGAAATTCAGCGCGTCTCAATCGTAAGTGTGCCAATGAAAGGTGCGCTAAATCACTCCTAATACATGTGCCCAATTAGATTAACCGACTAGCGGAGTTAATACTCTAGCCCAGCGTTTAAATTCGATGGCCACTAAATGGCGACAATAATAGAATCCTTACGAGGTGAGTTTTGTTCCTTCTTTGTGTGTCGTGTGAGAGAGCTCCAATGTCGCTCTCTCCCCCACCGCTTTTTCCCAGCCAACTCCGTCAAGGTCTTTACGTATGTATATTAACTGTGAAATTAATGCGATTTTGTGTCCGTTTTTCGAATTTCCACCAATAACATACATATTTTTCCCATTTCCACCCCAATGAGCCATAGAGAAATTATTGAACGACAATGGCTAAACTAATTTCATAGTTGCTGGGCGGAAGGGGAGAAGCTCCCTAATGTATTATTGGAAAGTACCGGCACAATGGAAATGTGGAAGGCAGGAAATGTTCTGCGAACGTTTTTTTTGTCCATTTTGTTGGAGTACATATTTCCTTCTTCTTTATGTGTTGATTAGATGCTAAGCACCTATTTCTTTGTCTTTCTTTATATGTTTTGTTTTTTAAATCAAAAATGTCGAGATGTCACTAGAAGAAACTGTGAAAAGAATGTAAAAAAAGACTAAACGGAACTTGAATGCTATGTACGTTCAACTAAATTTTCCCAGTGTAGTTTTGCGAATGGTTTACAAGTCCGAAAGTCTATTCCCCCAGTGAGAAAAAGCGAGATCGAGTGCAAAATGCAAATAGCAATTTGTTAAATGCTTTTGTTGCCAGCCGTAACCTCTTTTGTTTAAATGTTAATTACATAATTATGCATAATCATTTTTAATTTCATTTTTGCCAGCTTTGTGTGTGCGTTAATATTAACAGCTCATTAAAAGCGCAGGAGAAAAGCAAGAGTAGAAGTGTATAATTAATGCAAACGCCGCAAACAAGGAGCAAGAAAATTATGCAAACGAAAAATTATTATAGACGGTGCAAGCAATTTGTTGCAATGAGATTCCGCCGTCTTCTGCTACATTTAATACATCATCATTCAATACATAACATAAAATTTACATTTAAACTTCTTTAAAACTTTATTTAAATATTTTCCTTCCCCTGCTAGTGCTTGTATATTTTCAAAGGGCTTATTAGCTTCTTCAATATTTGTTTTTTTTTTTGAGTTTAATGAATCTCACGGATTCGGCCACTTCTTTTTGTTCCAAGGGAATTGATTTCCTCTTTTTCCCGAATTTAAAAGCGCATCTTTGTTCTTTGGGACATTTGAGCAATTGCAGCATGCGGTGGAGTGCACTCTTTCTTCTTTGTGGCATTAAATGCAATTACAAAGCGCACTTTGATCATGTTTTTGAATTGTTTCTGAAAGCTACTTAAATGCATATTTAACTGGCCTTTGTTTGCTTTCCTTCCATCTTTTTTGTGGACGAGCGTCAACGGGAAATGGGCAGCAGAAGGGAAAGGCTGAAAAGTGGGAGAGCAGGCTGGGCCAATTGAAGGAATTGGCAAACAATCTTGGAGCTCCAAGCTTCATCCTTGTCGCACCTCCAACTCCACTGGCTCAGGCGACAAAAAAGCTTTTGAATACCCGTACTCCAGTTCAGTTTCTAAGTCTTTAGTTTCACATGCACACGTAGTATGCCTTATTCAATCTCGGAAGAGGACCTTAATTAATTTTCCAATGCCAATTCAGTGCCAATCAAGTAATAATCACTAATTGCCTGGGGCCATGCCCCCGAATGCGACGCTTTAGTCGCCTGGTCGTTAACTTTTGGCAGAAGCAACAACAAGTTGGCCCACGAGAGCTCCAGCTCTCCATCCAGCGAGAGAGACGGAGCAATGGCGGAGCACAGCCTCCAGTGGGGGTCGCTTGGGTGCGAGGGAAATGGCGTGCTCCAAAATGGGAGAGCGTCACCGAAAACTTGTTTTGGCTTTTGGCCGGAGGTTGGCATGTTACTTTTTCTCCAATTCGGCGTGTAAAAATAGCGCTGGCGAAAACACAAGCAAAAAATTCAGGCGAAAATTGGGGGAGAAATGCACACAAAATGGAATGCAATTAAAAGCGGCTGGCAAAAAAACACAGAAAACAATGGCCGTGGTGGGGGATATGGAAGGAGGAGGCAGTGAGTGAGTGAGAAAGAAAACTTTTAATGGTGGCTTCGATCTGCAGTTTTTGTTTTTGTCTGTAGGATTTTGCATGGCTGCCGTCGGTCCTTTTCCAGGACCTGCTTCCCCGCGTCTCTGCCCACTTCCCTGTCGTTCTGCTAATGATTGCCTCTCCATCTCCGCTCGTTCATGGTGTGCCTGCCGTTCTCCGTCCTCTATATTCCGCACTTCTGCTCTTTCCTTCCGAAGGGCTTTTTTCAGTTGCGCCATATTTGCACTTAATTGAAGAGTGTGCTGTATTGGCCATGTGTGTGTGTGTCTGTGTATTCTTCCTCCGCGCCCTCTGCTCCGTCCACGCCCACTCTACCACCTCCGACGTCCTTCCTCCGCCTCCCTATCCAGCCTGTTTTTCGCCTTTCAGCCAATTGTGCTTGTTAATTTGATTTTTGCAAAAAAGCAGGATGCACTCACTCACACACACTCTCCCATGGCGCCATCTTGTGGCTTTTGAAGAGGATAATGCAATTGCAGGAGTTACATGTCCCAAAAGGGAATGGGTCTCCCAAAATGGTTGATGTTTGCTTGTGGGGGGACATTCCCCAAGCGAAAGCGAAAGATTTACGCACAATATTTCCTAAAAGCCCTGAATGGGGAATGTTCAAAGTGCCCTTTCCTTTTAAGACATGGATCCAGTGGCTTAAGATTGGCTTAGAAAGTCTACAAGACCTTTAAACTTTCGAAAACTAATGAAAATATTAGCCAATATCAAAGATTACAAGTTTTTCTTAACCAGATTCCAATTCTAATTAAGATGCTTCTTCAATCTCGCCGACTTCACGCCTTTTGAGCCCATTTTGATGTTTTTGAAAAATGTATTTCTTTTCGGTAATTTGTATTTTGGGTCTCACACCTCGCAGGCTATTGTATCGAATCTTTTTTGTATTTTTTTGAGTGTCGGCGAGTGCCGTTTGCCACGTTTTCTTACTTCATTCGGGGCTTTCTGTTTCTGTTTCTTTTCGCGCCTTCTGTTTTGGGTTTTGTGCTTTGCTACTTGGCATTTTCTGTTGCAACTGCAATTGCGGCACTCGTCCGCCCGTACTTGTAGCTGTAATTGTAATTATATAATCAGCGGGCCTCATTACGCGGTCCTCGCTGAAGTGTGCCGCGTCCGCACTCCCCCATTTCCCATTTAAGCCTTTTTTTTTCGGGGGGAGAAGGTCCCCCACCAATCAAAGGAGCTGCCTTTGATTGCAAAATCCAAACCAGGGAAGGAGTCGCCATAAAAATGGCCGTAAAGCCTCACCTGCCATTGCAGGACATAAAGAATGCATGGAGAAACCAGAGTGTCCCTTTTCTTAATGTCCGAATCTGCAAAGCTACGTGATTCCGGGGGATCGTAAAAAGGAGCCTCAACAGGACAGTTTGATTTATACTTCTGGAAGTTCTTAGAATCCCCAATGGAATCCTGAATCTTAGCCAAGCTATTCTGTCTCACCTGGATGCGATCCTCGGCGAGTCCGGTTTTCATCGAAAGGAGCTCTCTGGCACTCACGTCCGGGTAGTGGGCTTCCTTGAAAGCCTTCTCCAGCTCCTCCAGTTGGCTGCTTGTGAAGATTGTCCTGCCGTGGCGGCGCTTGTTTTTCTTTTTTCCGCCGGGTCCGGTTCCAGGGGGCCCGACCAGGACGTCGCCGGCATGGGCAGCCAGCAGGCCAGCGGGATTGCCACCCGGGCCACCGGCTGCTCCTAGGAAAGCGGCTGCCTCCGCGTGGTGGGCGGCATGGGCATGCACATGGGCGTGAGCGTGGGCATGGGCATGGGCGGCGTGGGCATGGTGGGCGTGGTGAGCAGCAGCTGCCGCCGCGGCGTGATGATGGGCCGCTGCTGCGGCGGCTGCGGCATGTTGGTGGGCAGCGAGGGCGGCGTGGTGCGGATTGCCTCCGGCAGGCGACGAGCGGTTGCCGGGATTTCCGGAGCTAGGGCCCGACGAGCCAGAACCCCCTGGTCCAGTCGCTCCGCCTCCAGAGCCGGTACCCGCTCCAGATGACGATCCTCCGGCGGCGGAGCCTCCGTTACTGCTCGGCGGAGAAGCCACCAGGTGACCCAGGCCATTGGTTCCGACCTGCCCAGATCCGCCGCCATTGCCTCCCACTCCGGTTCCGGCGCTCACCGATACCGATCCGTTTCCTGAGGAGTTGCTGGCCTTGCTGGGCGACTGCTCGTCCCCGCTGGCATTGGCTAGGCTACTGGCATAATCCTGGCCACGTGCGGCAGCTTGTTCTGGAGAAAAGAAGAAAGGCAGTCGGATTAGTGGGTTTTCAGAGGCGAAGAAGATTGTTTTTTCCTGTTGTTGGTTTTTCTTTTACCCTTGCTCGACATTTTTATCCTTGGATAGTTACTGATCGACAACTGTACTCGTTTGGGGGATTGCCCCTTGGGGTTTGAAGGAAGCTCCTACCAAAAGGCTACTTTTCTTTTCAAGAGTGTGGCGTTCAATTCAGGGAATCGATAGTTGGGTCGCGATAGTTAGTGTCCAAGATAATTGGCCATATTTGGATTAGGACGGATGATTTCCTAATTCGATCCTGGCGCCTCCTTTAAAGTTTAAACACATGTCCTAGGATGCCCTTACTCTTGGAAACGCCTGTCTACCAATCCTATTTCCTCAAAATACCAGACAAAGGCCTCTGGCAGACATTCGAGCCGCCAGCACGGCTGGCAAAAAAATAGAAACGAAAACGAAATGTTGATTTTTCGCACACGATAAGCGGCAGCTGGAAAATTGTTCCATGTTCCATGCCCATTCAATACAATGTGGCGCAGATTTTGACAAGTTGCCTGGATTTGTATTCAAATGTCAGCGAAGGGTTAAACGTGTGTTTCCTTTCCCAATTCCTATTGCTCGGGCCCAGCTTTCTTTTCCCTTTTCCACCTTTCCAGAAAACATAAATGGAGGTGGATGGGGAACTACAAGGCAACATAAATATTGTCTTTGGCCCAGGCCCTTCAAGGAGCTAGACAATACGGAATAGAGGATGGAGGATAAAGGCGGTTTCGTGTGCCGGCTTTGTTTTGACAATTAGGGTGTTAGGGTGTTAAGTGGTTTAGCCCTTTTTTCTTTCGGTTTCAAATTAGGCGGGAATCGGCTTAGGCGTCTCGTCCGAGGCGTTCTATTGTGATTGCCGTTGCCACAGGGCAGATCCTGCCAGGATAATGAACCCGAGACGATGAAAGATACTCGGAAACACGAACACTTCTTGTATTCTCCTTCATCTGACCAATGCGGCGACCATTATCCTTGTCAATGAATTCATGATAATGCAATAAAGATAGTGCCTTTCGAGGACATCAGTTTTGAGCCAATTAAAAAGACCTTTTCCTGGATCCCGCACATCCTGTTCTCGACTTGATGTGTAAATATGCTCCAGCTACACATACATGGGATTCCTGTAAGCGGTGCCCTTATTGCCTGGCCACTTTGGCGGCACAATTAGACACACATCAATTAACAATTAGCTGACCAGGCAGCCCCTGGGGCCCCCCCCTTGGGCTGCCCCCACTATATGGAACATATAGATGTTCCCTATTTATTGAATCACCCGAAGCCAAAGTCAGACCCTGGCGAAATGCTTTTCAAGCACTCGCACACTTATAAATAGCCATAATGATGATACACTCACATGTATTCGAGGGGTCCGTGGGGCGGGTAGTGGTCAGCCACTTTGGCCAGCTATCGATGTCACTTGCACTGAAAAAAACAGGGAGTCCTCGCCTCCCCACCTATACCCCTAATTCTATTCTATTCAATCGCTTTGATTCCTCAGTGTACCACTTGGACGGGTCCAGCTCGATTCAGTTTTCTGTGCGGTTCGTCAACTAATTTAATTTGCCGCTCGAGTAAGTCAATCGGGGCATGAGTTGCTTGATTTTCCGTCATGCGATATTTTGTGCAGCCCCGTTTCTGGCTCGGTTTTCCTGCTGTTTTTCCTCTTTTTGCCATTTTTCTTATCCCATTTTGTGGACGGACTTTTCCCGCTCGTTTTCCGCCTAAATTAATTTGATATGATGTACTCGTAGTCGGAGTCGGAGTCGGAGTCGCAGTCGCAGTCGCAGTCGCAGTCGGAGTGAAATGAATACCAGTGAGTCCTGTTTCTTTGCCTGGACTTGGGCCTGCCATTCGATGCCGTGTCCTTTGTCCTTTTCCCCCTAATTTTCATCGGACACTGGCCACCGGTGCTCCCTTTGTGGCTCGATTAATTGTTCAATTAAGCAATATTTTGATCGAATGGCTTTTGTTTTGTGCGGCATTCCATGAATTTTATTAACTACCCATCGAATCGGTTTATCGTGACCGATGCCAATTTGTAGGTGGGTGCCCAGTGGCCAGTGGCCAGTTCCCACTAATTGGTTAGGGGCCAGATGAATTTATTTTCTGGGGCGACCTCCATTTCGCTTCCATATTTATAGCTTTAATTTCAACAGAACTGTTGGCTCCGTCCCCCAGAAACCCTGAAACCACCTAAGCCATTCCCATCAAGTGGGTCTGATTTATGGATAGGACTCCCTGGAACTCCACTTCTAATAAATGGCATTCGTCCAAGTAGCATGTAGCTGGTAGAAAGTAGCAGATCCTGCAGCTTTATGGGCCCAACCCCCGGGTGACCCCCCGCCATCTCCGTACAGACGAAATGTAAAATTACCAATAAACTCAAATTGAAATTGCCAGACATATTAATAAAAGCCAACCAACCACCGACATTGCCACAGCCATCGCACCACCGTTTGGTCCTGGCATCCACTCAGGAGTGGTTGTGGATCTATGCCTGTCCTGGGCCTGATCCACTCGCAGAAAACCTTTGCAGGCTCTGCCCTCAATAGCCTACAATAGAGGTAAAGAGCTGGCTTTTTCTTAGAGTGTAGTGCTGCGTAGCTGGGCGATTTAGTGGATGGGCCACGCGGGTGCCACCGAGTGATATTTTCCAAGACGCCCCCTAGGCAACCACCCAGCTCCCGCCTCCTGCCGCCTCCTGCCACCATTTCTTTTCGCTTCTCCTCCTTGCTTTTAATTTTATTTTCGCTGAATACCTTGTTGGAAAAAAAATAGAAGAGAATTTCTGTTGACAGGAAATACACTCGAAATTGGCAATTTTGCATTTACGTTAATAATACTCAAGCGTATTTACTACTTACACTTGCTAGGGGCGCGGAGGGGCGCAGGACGGCTAGGCGAGAAACGGGGGCATTCCGCGGGTGGCTTTTTTTTTGGGTGGTCTCGCCAACGTTTGCCAAATGAAAAGCGTATTTATTTGAGCCAAGGAAGCCTTCGAGCTTTGCCACAGGATGGGGACGCTAGTGGGTGAGTGGGCGGGTGGGTGGCTGGGTGGCTGGGTGGTGCGAGGGGTGGCTTCTCGTCTGGCGAGACGAGAGCTAAGTATAGCTGAGCCAATATGACGCGCAATTATTTGTAATGGAGACGTAAATAAGTTGAAGAAGCAAAGTGGCAAAAGAAAAATGGCAAATGGGGGATGGCTGTGGCAGGGCGGTGGGGTGGCACGTGTAGCTGGCCTGGCGGGGTGGTTCGGTGGGTGGCCAAGTTGTTAGTTGTTACACAACGAAGCGACTGGCTTTTTGTTGGGGTTGCTTTTCGGCTTGTCTCCCAATTTTGTGGGTGGTTGCTTGTTTTTTGCGACATTCGGGCGGCGCGGAGCGGTAGCTGGGGCATCTATTTTCGGGGGGCGGTGGCTGCCCTGGTGGGGTGGGGGCGGGTGGTGTTTGGACGCCCCGCAGTTAGCTCGTTAACTCGATTTGCGCTCGCATTTCGCTTTGTTCCTTTCCTTTCCGCTTTGCTCTTGTAATAAATACGAAGGTTCCTTGTTTTTCCAAGATGGCGGACGTGTGCAAGCGAGACGCACTGACTGCCAGACAAGGGAGAAAGGGCGGCGGAACAAACGAAAGTTTTCCCCTTTTTCGTATTCTGGAAACACTGAAAGTTTACAATTCACAGAGCGAAAAGTGAAGAACAAAGGAAGCTGCCGAGGCGCTTGAATTCATTTTGTGAAATCCTCTAATATATTCCTTTCTTCTTGCTAATTTTTAATAGTTTATACCAGGATCTAAGTGGCTTTCCAGCCAATGAAGGCATAGTTTCAAAGCTTCAAGTCCCTGGCAATGTCCTGGAAAGGAAGAAGGAAATGGGAAAAAGCAAGTGCAACAATCAGACAATGACAATTGTTGGGAGAGGAGACGAGTGGGGGTATTGTGGGGCCGCGGGCCTTGGCTTTTCCGCTTAGGGTTTTGTGTTACGCTTATTTTCCAATTTCGCTCCTTTTATTCACTCCCCCTGGCTCCCTCGTATCCTCCTGCCCCTGCCCCAGATTTGCAGCCATTGATTTTCTGTGCTGTGCTTAAATTTGCTTACTCGCCTCGAAAATCCTGGCACACCCCCGCCCCACAGGTCCCCTTTGTTGCCGTTCCCGAGCCACCCAACCACTTGATGCCGAGTTGTGTATTGTATTTCGATTTTCAAGCTGATTTTCCACCACTCCGCCCCCCTTATCCCACCGTTCGGTTGTTTTTCTTCTTTGATTTTCACCTGGGGCTTTTTTCCTACATTTGTGTGTTGTTTTCCACGGCTTTTCTTCAGCCATTCGGCTGCGAAGCAGTCGAGCTTAAATGAAATAATTGGGTAGTTAGTGCGATTTTCCTTTCGCAAGCCCTCGTTTTCCATTCGCACCGTTCCCGGCTACTTTAATTTATTTATACGCCCGACGCTTGAGTGGGGCAGGTGCTTTTCTCCGCATTCTCCGCATTTTCCGTAGCCATTGCTGCTGCGCACAAACAATTTGCCCCCCGGCAGCCCCTCCTTTAATTAGACATTATTCGGGGTGGGCGTGGCCCCAAAGGTGGCTATTAGCTAATGAAGTTCGGGCAGTGTTTCGTTCCTTTTTGGCCCAAATCGATCGAGATTATTGCCACGACTCGTGGGCCCCAAATAGCATTTCCTCCTAGGTGTCCTTTGGCCACTGTAATAAATTTGAGGGCTTCCTATTCGCCTTGGCCCTTTCGCCGGGTTCCTTTTGGCCAGGCAATCAATAGCAATACCCGTATCTTGCGCAACCAAATTATCGGGAGCTTTTCCGGACATTTCCCGAGCTCTGGCTGTTGTGTGTGTGTATCCTTTCGAGGGATTCAGAAACCAAGCTAAATTGTATGTTACACTCTTGTAAAATTCATTTGGCCATAAAACGGGGCAGTGAACAGTTATTCCGTTCGACCCGGATCCTTAGCCGGAACAGGAGCCGGACACGAACACGAACATGAACACGAACAGGGACCCGGCCAACTTTTAGGCCCCACTCGAAGAGGAAAACGTTGCTCCATTTAAATGGGCAACTAAACTCGTAACCAGAAAGCCAAACAACCGACCCTTTGTGGTCCGGCCAACGGTTTAAAACACTGTAAATGGGATACGGAAATAGCGGTAAATATAAAAATACACATTTACAGAAGGCATCAAGGACATGCAGGAGGAGGGTGTTTAACTCTGGGCCCTGTATCTCCGTATCTCCGTCTCTGTGCTCAAATATTTATTAACCCATCAACACATGCGGAAGTTTTTCGGGCCGTTTCGAAAACTTCAGATCACCCAATCCTCCCCTGCCACCCTGGCCGGGTGGCCGTGATGTGGCATGTGTGTTTTTGGTGGTAACAAATTCGTGTAGCGTTGCAAATTGCTGTCAACAGGGAAATTAATAAAAAGTCAAACGCCTTTTAAAGGCCAACCCAGCCACCCCCGACCCCCGGAGTATGCGTTAAGATCGCCAAATAAAGTGAGACCCTTTGGGTCCTGTTGCCGCCTGGCCATAAAATGGATTAACACGTTTAATATTCAATTTGCGCACACGCAGCTTTGGCTATAAAAATGCCACAACGTGTGGAGTTTCGAGAGTGTTTTGTAGCCCCGAGTTTGGTTTTTTTTTGGCCGTCTCGAGTCCTGAACTTTGTGTCCTAGAAGCGCGTTGGCTTCTTGATTCGATTAATGGCAATTTAAGTGCCAAAATTTGTTGGGGTAAGTGCAAACGAGTCTGGGAAACGAGATTGAAGTTCGCGTCGTTTCCGGTTTTTTGTCAGTGAGTCAGTGAGTCATTAGTGGGTTGTATTAACTTGGTAATCAGGGCTATTAGCTTGACACTCTTTGCAATCACTCGGCGTTGCACTTTTTCCCATGCTCTCCGCCACTTTAACCTTCTAATGAATCAGTTTCCCATCCTCCTTTCCCCAAAGTCTCTTTTCATTTGTTGGACTTGTGGAATTTGGCAGGCAAACCTGTCCTCTCCTCGACTGAACTGGCTAAAAAATTGTCCATCATGTTGTCTGTCTCCCATCGCCGTCCATCCAATCCATCCAATGCACTTTTCCCGAATGGCACTTGGCCCGAATGCTGAATACTGAATGCTGGATGTTTGCCCTCTGGGGTCTTAACTGCAAAATCATGCAGAAAAGCGCCTGGAGGGAAGGATCGGGGAGTCCTGGGGACTGGAACGAACGAACAAAGCCACTTAACAGGCCAAGGGCTGCGCCCGATGGCCTGACTAGCCTTGTAGGTTTATGGCTTATAGTTTATAGTGCTTAAGCTTCGGATTTGGACTCAGTTTGGGATTTGGATTTGTCCGAGCCTGAGCGCCTGAGAGCCAGCCGAAGCTGGAAAATCTGAGATGTTTACACGCCGCACTCGAGTGCTTCCTAGGAAAATGAAAAACGAAAAAACCGAATGACAAGTGGCCAAGGAAAAGAGGGACGACGACTGCATTTGGCTGATCATGCAGCTGGTTAAATTTCGGGACAGGAGGCGGAGGGCAGGGGCATCTTGGAGGGCTCCTTTCAATGCCTGCCACTTGTTGTCATCAATTTCTGGCCCTCTGTTTATCCAGCGGAGGAGCCACTTGCAGTTCGGTTGCACTTCCCCAGAAATTTTCATTTGGAAAAACCATCCATCTAAACCATTTGTTTTCGTTTCGTTTCGTTTCGTTTCGTTGAAACCCAAACTCGTAGTTTTCTAATTAAAAAATTATGATACGAAAATAGTAGAGTGGTGGGGTCGTGTTGCCCTTTTTCTTTTTGGTCGACTCATTGTCACATAATTAACACTTGATATAGTAATTTGTGAGAGCAGCAGTTTCCTTCTTTTTTTTAGGGAAAATGTGCGAAAAACTATCGAATTTCCATTGACGGGAAAGGCAGGAAATGTGCAAGGACTCGTATCGGAAGTGCGTCCTAGCTGCCTCACAATAATATCGCAAATATATCGGACGCCTCCTATCCTTTGTGATTATTATTGCCATGTTTTTTGTTCCCCGGAGAGGCTGAACTCTTCAGATCCCTATCGCGTTCCACAGATTTGGGGTTTTCTTTTCGTTTCTTTTCGGGTTTTCTTTGCGGTCATTGTTGTGGGACTTTCGAGTCGTCTGCAAGGAGGACGAACACGTGTTTGGGAACTGATTTTGTCTGGGAGATTAATCAGATTTGACAAACAGTTCGCGATCCCGAAACCATTTAGTTTAATTTGCCATTTTATGAATTAACACTCTTTCCCGGCCACGCATTCGCTCCATTACTTTCTTCTTTTTGTGCAGGGGAAGCCCAATTAGGGAACCAATTTGCTTGCAATTATTTTCCATTAAGAGCAAATCCAGTTTTTAGTCAGTAAGACAGTCCCGGCCAAACAATGGCCGGGCAAATGAGGTGCCGACATCGAAAAGGTAAGCCTCTCCACGGTGGGTTGGAGGTAGGAGGATTGGAGGCATAAAGACCAGATGACAGCGATACGGACAAAAGGACACAACATACTCGACGCTGGGCAGGATCTGGCACTTGCATGACTCCCCAGTAAATATTTATTAGAGCCAAAGGAAGAAAGGAGAGCTCCTCAAAGGCCACTCAAATTAAGGCTAACAACGTGCCGAGCAGCAGCAGCAGCAGCAGCAGTAGCAGTAGATAGCAAAGTAGCAATTTTCGCCGGAAAAAAGGAAAGGAATTGAAAGGATGCGCCCTGCTTAGGGCAAGGACTCGACTCCTCTGTCTCTGCCACTCGATTTTCCAATGTTCCAGCTGCGGTTAACCACTCGAGTCGATTTATTTTGTACACAATTTGCCTTGAAAACTAACGCCCCGTGTCCCTGCTTCTGATCCTGATCCTGCCATAAGGACACCACGACGTTTGCTGCCTTTTTTACAGCTTACAGGAGCCTCGGGGTCTCACAACTCCTCTAAACTCAACGGCTGCTGTTGTGCAAACAAAGTGCGAACGGACAGAGGACAGAGGACGGAGGACAGCGGTCCTTGGGCAAACAGGCCAAGATGGGCATGACTAACAAGAACACGGGCAGTGCCAATAGAAGGCGAAAAAAAAAGAGTAGGGTGCACACGGAGAAAATGGGAAGGCAGATAGGTGTATGTGGTCCAGGATCTAGCACTCATTTCTCTCCGTGGCGGTAGAAAGGCAGGGCCCGGATAAGGACCAAGGACCACGTCTGGAAGCAGCTCCCGGAAAGGTCAACAGAAGAACAACAATGACGGGCAGGGAGACGACAACGAAACCACAGAAGGGCCAACAACAAATAAACAGATGTTAAGTGTGAAATTTTAACAAATTAAGTGCGTGTATCTCTCGGATGCAATTGTATCTGTATCTGTTGGCATGTATCTGGGTGTGGGAACGAGACGGTGGAAACTCAGGTGAAAACTGTGCGGGGGCGTGGCCATTGGGCTTGGAAATTGAGACGTGCGGAGGCCGAAGACCATGTGTGAGAATAGCACCTCGCCAAGGATAATAATCGAGGATCAGGAGCCACCTGATCCGTTTCGTAATGATTTTGAAAAAGAACAGAAATTACCAATGTTAGATAAACAAAAAGAAGAATTATAATTTAATAATACATTCTATTGGAAGTCCAATGAATGTATTATTAAATTATAATTCCAACGAATCGTATGTATGTACTTTCGATTGCTCCCAAGGGAACTATTATATTCACGACTCGAAAGCCTTTGATGGAAATGCCCTGGACCCTAATCTGTTAGTTCCTTTCCCATTTTATTTGTTTATTTTTTACCATTTTTTTGAGGGAAGCTCCACTCGTTATCGCTCCGATTTAACGGACGCTCGTGCCAAGTGGAGTTTGCTAATTTCACACAAAATTATTCGCTTAATTAGCGCTAAAATCGTGCCCGATTGAAGTGCTTGTGTGTGTGTGAGATTTCACACTCTGCCTGCTCGCCCTCCGCCTTCCGCCCTCTGTCACTCCATCACCGAGTTATTAATAAGCTCGGACCCGATCCTGCCCCTTTGTCGTGTCGCCTCATTGTTTTAACTCCGATGAGGACGCAACTCGATTGCCGTGCTGTCAACCCCTTTTGCGAGCTCACGAGCTTATAAGTTGGGCCTACGGGTGGGCCGGGGCAGGGGCAGCGGCAGGGGCAGCGGCAGGGGCAGGGGCAGAGGCGAGTTAAAGGACGAAGCTTGAAGGGGAAACAGATGCGGTTGCCACTTGGGTGCATCCAGAAGGCACAGTAGCCGTGTGGCAGATGCAACAGACTGCCTCGCCAGTCCCCGAGTCCTCCCCCACCCCCCACCCCCCACCTCTAATTAGCCTCATTGTTTTTATTTATTTTTCCGCAAAAACCGCACAGGTGAACAATGAATCCCCTCAATCGGAGGTGACTCCCGTCCGAAATTGCCCAATTTAATGGTGAATGGCACAGCTCGGCTCAAACCTTGGCAGTTAACGTCGCCCTAATTGCCCAACAAGTCTGAATTATAGTCAATTCATTTAGAGCTTCAAATGGATTCAGTTTAGTCTCTTTATAGGCTCATTGTGATTCAAAATTTCGCAAATAATAACTTCTATTGCGACCAAAAACTCACCTGCAAACTGGGCCCCGAAGTGCTGCTGAAAGTGGCCCCGGAACTCGTGGGGCGTGCTGAATCCGGGCGGAAGGAATCCCCGTAGATAGGCGGCTGCCGCCAGCGTGGTCATGTGGTGATGGTGCGCCGCGGCTGCATTGCCCGGATCCGCGGCGGCCGCATAGCCGGCGGCGGCGTAGAAGTTAGCCGGATTGAAGACCGGCAGCTGGCAGTGGGCGGCAGCGGCGGCGGCGGCTGCTGCGGCGGCGGACAGCCGACTGACCTCCGGCGATATGGAGCGGGAGTCCCGTATGCCGTCAATGAGCGGATGCGGCTGGTTGGGCTGTTGCTGCTGGTGCTGCAGCTGGTGGGAGCCAAGTCCGGCTCCTCCAGACCCGGAGTTTCCGACCGGAGTTCGCGGCGGGGGTGGTGGCGTGGCCGCCGGGGAGGGCGGCGCCTCCGAGGGTGTGGCAGCTACCGCTGCGGCGGCCGCCGCCTGCTGCTGGTAGGCTCCCAGGCCGAGGATCTCCTGGATGGCGAACGGGGTCCGCATTTTGGTGGCCTGCATGTTTGCCGACGGTTGTTTGGCTCTCAAGCTAGCCTCGTCTTCTCGCTTCTCTCGGATTCTTCCGGAGTCGGAGTCTCGGAGTCACGGAGTCCCTCACAAAAACTCGAATGGCGGATGGCGGAGCTGGGTTATTGGTTTCTATTGCACTTTCATGGCCGCCACACACACACCACACACGTACGAACGCACAGGAAAAAAAGTAACAACGGCACTTTGGACTTCCGGTTCTTTTTTTTTGGCGAAATTCAAGTTCAAAAGTTTGTTGCCGTTGCCGTTCCGTCGTCACTGCTCTCTCGGACTAATCAGAATCAGAATAAGAATCACAATCAGAATCTTCTGGCTGCCAGTCACTTTCCGCGAGATTTCAGAATTTTCCGGACTTTCAGCCGCGATGCGACCCAATGAGCGACTTTTTTCGAAAAAAAACAATTTTGTAGTTGTTGATGCTTTTAAACCACTGCGAGCGCGTCGCAGCCGCTGCCTCGGCTGGCGTCGGCAGAGAGTTGGCTGAGCTAGCGGCAGAGGCAGCGACGCCGGCAGCGAGTTCGTCGGGTAACAGCAAAGCCAGGGCCCTAACAGAGGGTTGACAGGCCATTCCAAGGCCTGGCCAAGACTTCCAAGCTTCGAACAGGGCCGTAACAGAGCCTTAACATGGCCCAAACAGCCTCTGCCCGTGGCAGCAGCGACGCGGCCTCGACGGCGACTGCGCAGCCATATTGTTGTCCTGTTCCCACTGCCGCCTTTCAAAGCCATAACAGCGGACGGCCATCGCCATCTTTGCGCGCCAGACAGAGATGGCGGAAGTGGCCATGTCGCCATCTTTGTTCCTCTCAGGCCGCAGCTTGCTTTCTCTTTCTCTCTTTAGGGGTTCAGCTTTCTCTGACCCTGTCTCCAATGGAAGTCACACGTACAGTGTACACTCTATACGTGTGACCTGTGGGGGTGTGAGTGTTAATTACGCTGCGTTTTCGAGTCGCTCTGGGCCTTGGAGTTTTTCGGATTCAGTTTGTTTTGCCAATTGATTCTGGGAGTTGATTTTATTTTCTATTTTTTTAGTGTGACAAATTAAAAATAAACAGAGTTGAACAGAAGACTAGGATTCGAATTACATTTAGGATCACTTCATTCGATCAATTGGCCTGTAGTCTTGGCTTTGAATAATACGATATCATTACTGCTTTAGATTCTCGCGATCATACGATTCTCAATTTGAACGAGTTTATTCGAATCGAGAAGGTCTCAGAATGTTATAGATAGACTTATGGATTGCATATATGTATCTACACACATATGTATGTATCTTTTTTTTTCCAAAGAGTATTTGGGCGTGAATTGAAACGGGTAATTTTAAGTTGTAAGAGCTAGCCGAAAATTTGGAATGACCCTCTCGCTCTTGCCACTCTCTGCTGGCGTGAAAGTCAAGTTTTCCTGGCTGCCGCTTTTCCAGGAAGTTTCGACTCTCTTCCGACTTTCCCCGCTCGGCTTTCCACGTCTGTCCCCAAATTACGAGCATTGTTCAGGCCAAAGTTGGTAATGTTAATTAAGCTTCGCTCTCGCTCCTTCTCTTTCTGCTCGTCTATTGCCGACTCTCTCGTATCGATTAGCTGTTGCTTTCGGCGCACTACACCTTTCTCTTTCCCCTACCCCTACCCCTTCCCCGTCTCTCTCATCTCTCTCACTCGTGCAATCGCACTTGCAAACATTAATTAGTCGCATTGCATAACAATTGCATAATCAATATGCCAATTCAATTAACTGCTTGGTTAGCAATTAGTCATTCCCCAAAATTACCCAAAGCCATCCACCCGACCTCCCGACCACCCGACCACCCGACCACCCACTCCTTCCCACCTGTTTCCGTTTTTATTTCGACTTTTTTTGGCCTGGTTGGCAGCGGTTTTAAATAATTAGCAAAAGCACAACACAGACTGCGTCTAAAACTAACTAGCAAAAAGTAATTCGAAATTATATTTGAACTGTAATTTAAGTTCTCTTGCGTTTTTTGTAGTGTACCATAGTGTGGTGGAAAGGCAATAATTTCAATTAAACTTGTGATTGATAAACAGTGGCCGTTTCATTAACTATCATAAGCTAGTTTTTTGTCGCTTTGTTTGTTAAATGTTTTTGCATTAACTGGTGGGGATCCCTTTCTTCCGGCTTTTTTTTTTCCTGGCAAATGCAATTCCACCCACACTGGCACTCGGCGAACCACTTTCATCTCGGCGCCCCGCACTTGATTGAAACACATTAGAACTGACAATTTTGAAAGGACTCCATCTGGCTTTAATCTCCGCACTTGTCTCGAGGGGCTCGGCTATTGTTTTTCCGCCACGAGATGAAACACGTCTAATTGCGGTTGGGGGATTGGGCTAAAAATATTCGGGCAAGGAATAACTTTATTGGCATTAATCGCCCAAAATAGTATTCATATCATTGTTGTTTGAATCGCATTATTTCCCTTTCGAATCCTATTATTCAACCGGTTCACTGTGAATGCGTCGCCGGCAATGTGCCCCCCATTTAATTGGTTCGCTGCCATCCGCCCCAAGGACCATAAAGTGGTCAGGACACACAAAAGTTCGATAAAAGGAGCTTCCGTTTGGCATTGTCCTCGAGGACCGGGGCATTATTTCATATTTATAATGTAATCTGCACTTGAGCCTCAAAGAGACGTCGCATAAATCACAAATGGAGGCGGGTCTGCGACTATTTGGATTTGGGAGTTGGGCTCGGGTACGGTTTTCGGCTTCGGCTTCGGATTCGGATTCAGATTCAGATTCAGATTCCATATGCAGAGCGTCCACTTCATAGGCTAAAAGCCTTTTCTGCCTCGAACCCCCATCTTTTTACCTTTTACACACTTATATATATGTATATGTATACATATATGTATATATATATTATTATTATTATTTTATTTGTGCCGTTTTTATTGCGGCGCTGCCTTTTTCTTTTTGATGTTCGACGGCCACTTGAGATGCATTTGGAAGAACTCGGGAGTTTTGCATTCGGCCCACTTGCTTTCCAGATCCTTTTTGTTTTTCCTCAGACTGGCGTTCGGGTGTGGGTGCCACAGTTCCTTGGGCCTTCAGGCGGCTTTGCATGCAAATTGGACCTCACTTCGATTGTTATTGGTTGATTGATCCTTTGATTCCGACGACACCCTTGCCGCGCCTTGTCTTGCCATTGGGCTCTGGCTCTCATTAGGCTAAAAGCCAACTAATTAACCAAAGGGGCACATCTGCCTGGTTCGCCAATTTGCAATTCGCATTTAGCCACTTTTGTCAGCCGCTTCTTCGATTGCATCGCTTTTTGGGATTGGATCCTTTTTTTCGGTTTTTTTGTTTTTGCTCACTTCCGGGGTCCCCCGGGGGGAATTGCAATGCATTGTCCTCCCGGCCACATATTAGCTCTGCCCCGGACTGCCATTGTTGTTGCTTAGCCAGCAAGGATTAGCCGGCGAGTCCTCTGTACTCCGACCTCGTCCTGCCATTTCAATAATGACAAAAACAAACCAAACAACAACCGCAATCGGGCTTCACACTCCACGGAACTTTCTGCCAAGCGATTGAATGGATCTCTGGCAGGCAGTTTGGGAAACGCACTCTTGGAGTCCTTGGAAATATCCTGCGCCTTTCCAGAGCACAATGAACTAGCCGAATCAATGAATCCGCAAGAATTTTCAGCTGGTTGGAGCCAAGCATTCAACTTAATAACTCGTTGGCTAATTCTTAGACTTTACCCGAAAGCAGCTAGTCGGAATGCGTTATTCGCTGTATCGGCCATTGTTGTGGAGGTCCTTCCGCCTTTCGCTGTCCCCCTGCCTGGCTGACACGCTCCCAATGGTCGACGTCGCTGTGGGCCACTTGGAAATCGTTAATTTCATAATTACATGTTTCATGCACACGCTCCGAACTCGGAACTCCAAAATGGGGAAGTCCTTGTTGTCCTGCGAGTGTATGCGTGTGTGGGTTTGTGGGTTTCTGGGTGTGTGGGTGTGTGGGTGTGTGGGTGTGCGGGTGTGCATGTGTGAGTGGCACATAAGTGGCAGCCAGCCAGAAAGCCAACACCATTTTGGCCATAATTTAGTTTTGCCCGTCCATTAGCAGTTCAGTTTGGCGCGGGCCAAGGACGAAGGAGGAGCGACGAAGGGCGGAAAGTGGTGGGTCGGGTGTGCCTGGTCCTTTGTTGCAGTGCCACTCTAAAGGGGGTCGGGGAAGTGGCGCCTCATATTAATTAATTATGAAAATTGAAACTAATCGTACAAAAAAAAAGAAAAAACCTTGAAGGATAATAAACCAACCTGTAGTTTAGGAACTCTATCAATTTTGTTTCAGTGTGGCAATGGAAACAGAAACACAAAAAGAGAAAGGCGAACGGGGGCAGAAGCAGGGAAGGAGGCGGAGAATCCAAGGAATCGGCAGGGGCAGCTGAAAAAGAAGGAAAAAGAAGGACGAGTGGATAATTATTAAAAATTATCGCATTGACGTGTTTTCGTTTTCAGTTTTCAGCTTTTTTTGTATTTATTTTTGTTTTGAGGGGGAGGATGCATGTACATGTGCATGTGTGAGTGTGTAAGTGGTTTATATAATTGGTCAACTTCTGCTTCATTCCAGTTCCATTCCCCCCTCGGGCACTTGGCTTATTCTTTCACTCGGGGGGTTGCCACAAACGAAAAAATAAATACATGTATAAAAGCAGAAAAGGGTTGACAGGGACCTTCTCGTGCTGCCCAAGAGTCGAGATCGTTCTTCCACTCTCCTGGAGCTTCGTTTCGAGAAATCTACTAAGATATCCTTTCTCATTTGGCAACAAAACCCACACCTCCCATCATCAATGTATTTGTATCCTTTCTGTGTGCCTTCCCATGCCTAATTTCTTGCATATGCAAGGAAACCCTGAATAAGGGGCCTTTACCCCTTGGAAAGCCCCCAACCTTCCTCCCAAGGACCCCCTTTCGCATCTGCCTCCTTTTGGCTTCGAGCTCATTAAGCCTTCGGGCGTATTAAGCGAATGGCGTTTTTTCTTTTCAATTATTATCTCGGCAGAAACAACATTTAAATGGAATTCAAAAACGCTCATAATTCAAAATTAATCCCAAAGACCGAATGAATGGCAGTCGTGGACGTGGCGTGGGGTGGGGTGTGGTGGGGTGTGGTGGGGTGGGGGCTCCCTTTTGTGGACATTGCGCCTAAATGAGCAGCGCACTCTTCAGATTCAGATTCATTTGAATCTGTATCCGTATCTGTTCTGAACTTCAAAAGCAGGCTAACACGGCTAAAGCGGGCTTTTCACTTTCTGTTGACGTGGCTTTCTTTTTGACCATTCAGTGGCGCACCGGAAGGGGCCTGCAAATTAAAAGTAAACGCCGGCTCTCAAGTAATTCCATACAGATCCCAGCCAGGAGGGTTTATTTTCTTAATTACGCCGCTAAAGTCGCTTCGGACGCGTCTGCAATTATGTGATTTCAGAATTTTTCAATTAAAAGAATTAAAAGGAAGTCCGCTCAGTCGCCACCGATTTGTTTGGCATTTGTTCACCGCTTGCATCGCATAATTTCATTCAGTTTTTTCGCAGGATTAGCGCCGCTGCCCAGCTGAGACTCGGTGCAAAAAACTTATTTAATCAAGGAAGCATTTGACAAGCGACAAAACTAGAAAACACGAGTTTCGAGCTCAGATTGGCAGTCGCAAAAAAATATTGCTCATCCCACTGATGATTTTATGGCAAGTGTTGGGAGGAAGCGCTAGAGGGCGCCAGAGCGGCATACAGGATGTGTGTCCTTGAAAGCTTTGGTTAGTGCGCAGACTGAAAGCCATCCCAAGCTTGGGAAAGCTTAATTACGCTTTTTTCCTTCGAATCCTTGATTTTGTTTAATTGCAAAAGGTTTGGGGACTAAAATAAGGTCCTGGGGTCCTTGGAATCGTACCATGATTCGAATTCATGGTAGTTGTAATGAATGCGATATTGAACTGATGCCTAATTGGATGGATTCCGTGACTCTTTGGCGGGAAACTTAAATTGGTTAATTTGCGAGAAATGCGATGGGTGGGTGGACGCGTTGCGATTTCGACATCCGACGGATGGCTGCCAGGAGCTGCCAACATTGGATGGATGCGTGACAGATGGCAAACAGACCCACACACTGATATCCCTTTCCATAGGCTGCTCCCCCTCCCCCTCCCCCTCCAACTCCAGCGCCGGCTCCATCTCCATCCATGTCAGTATCTGATTGAATCAACTTTATTTCAAAATGATGCCACTTAAGGACTACAGGATTCAGTTTTGCATCCACACACATACACAGCTGATATGTTGTAGGACACTTTTTGGCATGTGCAACGTGCCAACCGAAATAAACTTGATAACAAGCAATTTCTCACGTCTCTCGAGCGTGGCAGTTGCCATTTTTGGTTGCAAAGCCAAAATGCTTTTGTTGTTGGTGCGCTCCTGCCCTCGGCCAGTCCCCAGGCCTTGGCTTTTCCGGCTCACGACGATTTTCCCTTCTGGTCCGCACTAACAATCACATATGCAGGCGGAAGCATAAATCAGATTCCATACACTCGAAAATAAAGGGGAAGGAGAGGACTTGTTACACCCAGACTAGCAACTATTTTCCTGAGGAGTTAGCTGGCTTTTTTGAGCAGTGTACACCCCCAACTCCCCAACTCGGGCTGCGTGTTTTGACTTTCGACGCGTTCCGTTCGATACGATGCTCGTTTTGCTTATCATTAGTTTAATTGGTGGCATGACGACATCATTGACATCTATTTCCCTCTGGAAGGACCCCCCTTCCGTGGCTTTGATCCGCTGGCTTGCCGTTTAATTGGATGTTGGCAGTCGCAGGCGCAGCAGGTGACTGGGTGAGCGGGTGGGTCGCCTGCTTGTTGGCAGGATATTTTGACATTTGACACAATTTGGATGACTTGGCTCGGAGCATCAACAAACCTCCCCCTTTAGTCCCACCCTCGGGGTGGACTTTTAATTTGTCACTAATTTTCCATGTCTCGTCAAATTTCATCGCGTGTGTTTTTCCTTTTTGTGTACTTTTACTCCTCCTTGTTGTTGCTGCTCTACTGTCCTCATTAACGCCTCTTTTTTGTTAGGGGGAGGGCCGTTTGGACGGCTGGGCGTGAAAATATGATTCCAATTTCGCCAACTTAATGAAAGTGTCAACTTTAACGAGCCTCAAATTGTTTCCATCTCCGCTCACCAATAACAGCAGCGATATAATAATAATAACAATAATTCAGTAATAACAAATAACGACGGGGTCTGGGAGGGCTAGGCCGGCCACATTGATTGCTTTGTCCATTTTTCCCGATTCGATGGGGACCTTTGTGCCCTGATTGATTGGAAAAATTATTCATTCTGTTGGGGCTATTCAACGAGAGGGGCAGGGGCGGTTATTAACGTAAATAGATTGGATCTGATGGGGATTCGGGCTTGACCTAACTAGCAACTGTCCAATAAATACAATTTTAAGGCATCTTATTCTTTAAACCAACAAAACCAGGAGTTTGGAGGGGAGGCCTCTGGGTCTGGGAAAGGAGCCGAGGAAGAAGGAAGTTCAGGGCCACAGAAAGCTGCCTATTTAGACAATTGCTGTCAAAACATTTGGTAATTGATATCAGGATACTAGGACACAATGCCAATCCTCCCAGTATAAGAGGAGCGAACAAAAATTAGAAGGAAGCGCGTCAAGTTGATTAAATTGCGCGAAGAGCTAAACGACAACCGCAAAGCAAGGATAATGAGAAAAGGGCGAGTTGGCGAAAGGATTGCCTGTGTCATGACGATCGGGTTTCAATTACAAAAAGGAAATGCCGTCTGGGGTAATGTATCCCTCTCAAATATATATATACGTATATATTGGATATCCCTGGGCCCCCATTCAATTGAAGCTTCCTGGCGTAAATGTCATTCGTCCGCAGGAGCAGGACAAAAGGATTTTTTGTTATAGCCCCGGCTGCTGGGTTGGCTGGCTGTTCGGTTTTAATTACGTCAAGTGATTCGCGACAATAAGCAAAATGGAAATCAAATGCGCCATCTTGCAATCGCATCCTTAAATCCCATTTCCGATGCGAATTCGAGTCCTTGCTTCCTCCAGCGCTTCGAGTGACATTTCGAGGGAGCGTTTGATGTGCCAGCCCCGTCCAGGAACTCACTTCCTGGGGAGCATTGCAAAATGGCGCTTCATTATCCAAGTTATGGCCAAGCATGTGGGATATATGGGTGGCTCCCAGTCCCAGTTCCACATTTTCAATTCGACACTCCAAGTCCGAGTCCAATTTCGATTTCGATTTCAACCCCACACCCGCGGGCACAAAGGATATCCTTGTTTTCCACTCGAATTGAGCCGCAGATGACAACGTCTGCCAGTTTTCCCCACCCTCGCACACTGTTTGCTTCCCTAATCCATTCGAAAGCAAACGAGTCCTGGACGCATTATGCAATCATTATATTTTCATGCCTATTAAAAAATAAATTCTCGTAAGTCGGTGGATATTTGCATACATTTTTGCGCAGGTGCTCCGATCAATGGAGCGCACGCCTTCGATTTACACCAATTATCCGTGTAAATCGGTGTGTAAATGAATTGAATCATTGACTACTCAGTCGGAATGGGCCGGGGAAACAATGCCAGGCTATTAAATGGGGAAACGATTTATCCAAAACGCTTCGTATCTCTATATTCCAAGAATTAACACATCCTTCGCCTCCTCATCCTTCGCCTTCTCGAAATTCGACAATAAGTGTCCGACAATGGGCGAATGAAAACGCTCATCGAATGGCAAATCGAGTTGGCACTCACTTGGCCATGAAAAATAGTCGCATCCTGAGGATTTTCCCACTCCCCTCCCACCTCACGCCGAGCCACATATCCTGTTGTTTCCGCCTTTCCTTTGTTGCTCCATTTGTGCCTCAATTTGCTCATTTATTCCCATACACTTGGCTAGATTGAATTGAGTTGTAGGACACAGGACACAGGGCACAGGACACAGGACACAGGACACAGGACATAGGCCATGGGGCAGAACATTCACAATTCAATTGCAGTTCACATGACAGGACAATTGGGGAAATGGCTGCAGATGGATGATGGCTGAGGGGGATATCATTATCATTATATATCCACTGCGGCCAGGCACTCCTGATTTTCCGCATTTTCCTGACTAATTGCTCTTTGCCGGAGAAAGTTTCCCACTTGGCCATTGGAGGCGGGGGGGGGCGGCGGGGAGAAAGTCAGCCGTAAAATTTTAATGATTCGTAAGATGATACGCCTTGTAAGGACATCTTAAGACGCGGCAAATGCAAATTAAGCGAGAGAGAGGGAGGGCGGGAAAGAGAATGGAAAGGCTGAAGGAAGGATAGGGGTGAAGGGTGGAATACTACCCTCCGCTCATCCTGCGAAGGACCACTCCTTATTGAGTATCAAAGGCGAATGGATGGATGGAAAAAAACCACTACCCTGGAAAAACTCGTGTCAAAAGATTATGACAATTTTCCCACCACAAATGAACACGAAAATCCGACAGCCAAAGGAGCAAAGAGGCCCAGGACCAAGGATACGGGACCCAAGACCCTCGGCCATTGTTAGCTGCTGTTGACAAGGATTAAGGACATCGGTGACGGGAAAGAAAACTCCCCGGGAAAATAGGAAAATGACAAAATTCATAAAAAAAATGGGAGAAGAAAAGCCCGAACAGACAGCGCCTGAAATAAATGTAATCAATGTGAGAAGAAAATAGCGAAAATTACGATTGATGTCGATTGTTTGATTGGGTCGAGAGCGGCAGGATAACGGGATGGCGGGATGGCAGGAGGGCCGGGTGGAAAGGCGGAAAGACAGGATATTACCGAATGGCCCCCTAATGAAGGAAATCGTTAAAAAGTTCCGTGTGGAGTCAGAGGATAAATAAGCAACGAAGGAAATAGATTATATTAAGGATTTATTCAAGGATACTTTCAAAAAAGTTCAATGTAGTTTTAAATTGCAACTGAATCGATTTAAAGTGCCTGGATTTCCACCTGCAGGGCAACCCACTCTCATTAAAAATTAAAATCATTTAGGAAACACTTTTTCCCGTCAGGATAATTTCAACGATGCCCTCGAAACGCCGGGTTTTTTGTTTTCCTTCGTTTTTTCATGTTTTTTAAGGGTTAAACGACGGGGGGCGTGCCCGGCGCCAGCTTGGGGTGTCCTGGTTCATGGTGGACGGTCTTGGACCAGGGCTGGGGAGGGGGCCGGGGCCGGGGCCGGGGCCGGAGGACCTTTTTCAACTTGACTCAAGTGCAAGACGCATGCAGCCATGATGGGCTGGATGCATCCTTGGCTCCTTTTGATCGAATTAAGGCGCCCAGCATGGCGTCCAAATATGGCCAACTTTGCACTTGCGTTTCGAGCCCTAAACACCCCATCATCCTTCTACGTCCTCCTTCCCGCCACACCTGCAGCCCTGCACCCCTGCACCCCCTCCATTCACCTGCCTCGTGCTCGAGTGCAGTTTATTGTTTGATTCTCGGCGCTTTTGTGCATTTCTGCTGCCTTTTGCTCTTGTGGGCGGCCCTTTGAAATTCAAATTGAGACTCAAATTAAAATCAAGTTCGCCATCGTTCGGCGTCGGCCATCATAGCTTGGATACCTTTTCGCAATGATACCCGCCCAATTCGTGGACATCAAAGTGGAACCATCGGGCATGTGGGAAACGGGCAAGTGTGGAAATTTCTTCTACGTCAAAAAAAAAAGGCAGAGCCGAGCTCCCTTTGTGATTGTGCAGCTTGGCTTGCACTCGCCCAGGGGAGAAACGAAGACGCCAAATGAAAAGTGCTTAAAAAAAGATTTTAAATAAAGGGCCTGCGAGAGCTGAACGGAAATTAAGAGGTCTGAAAGGCTTCACGCTCCACTGCGGTGGCTAAATAAAGCTTTTCCATCGGCCAAGGGAGATGAAACGGATCTGAAGTTAAAACAAATAGCGTTCGGGAGCATCTGGAATTCGGGAAGGTCTCCATAGTTGGAAGTCAGAGCTATGAAAGGAGTGTTTCTTATACAAGATAATACCGGACGAGTCTCCCCACCAAATCGCCAATGGCCAGAATAAATGAGTTGGTGAAAGGCAAAAAAGTGCAACAGGATGCTGCATGTGGCCCCCTCTTGAGCACACGTGCTTGCATATCCCCAAAGGACGAGGAGCGAAGGATGTGTGTGCGTCAAAGGGATGGCACCTCAAAGCAAAATGCAGAATAATTGTTTATGGTGTTTTAACAATTTGAAGGAGACCGAAGGGAAAGGCGTCGGAAACTTCCCGATTGGATGCAGCAAGTCGGAGAAATGCAAACATATAACAATTATAAACAAAAGACAGGAGCGGCAAGGATGGCGAAGGGTGCTAGGCAAACAGTCAGGGATTTCCGTATCGGAATCAGAAAAAATGCGACTCATTACGGCAGCCGCACACCTACATGTCCTCCACTCTTGAGGACGACGTCGTTATCCTTAATTTATAAAAGTGTGCGATGCTGCCGTCATCTTGTGAATATGCATGAAACTGGAAGGAATTAAATTTCCGACTTGCCACCACACGCACCATTGCATCCCCGCGGCCACACGGAGAATAAAAAGGATCTACAAATCTGTTGCATTCCAGCATTGGAAGCCTCTCCAGACATTACGTATACGTAACGTTGCGTCCCGAAAGTTTCATGACCCAACAGTTAATTGATTGGAAGACTGAATCCAATTGCTTTCGGTGTACTCCCTCCTTTGGAGCTGCCATAATGAAATGTAACCGAATAACGAACCAACCAAGCGCAACCCGAGTTCCCTTGGGCGAAACCTCCCAGGCTGCAGTTTTTCTTTGGTGCCCATCCTTACAGTAATCTGCATATACATTAATATGCTTCGAGTATCCCGTATCCCGTATCCCGTATCCGCATATTCGTATATTTTTCAAGTCCTGAAACCTGCGATGATTTGAATAACCACCATGTGCCCCTCTGGCCTTTGTGGGATCGCAGTTCTCCAGGATAGCAGGGCGCAAGGATATCAGAATGATGAGGCTGCCAACACTCTGGGGGTTTTTAAGGACTCTTGGGAGGCACCCCCTCTGAATAAACTAAACACTCTTTCGATTATCTAGAAATCTGTCAATCTTATCTTCAATAAATTATCTAAAAGTATCTAAAACTAAGATGTCCTTTGGCGGCTGCGGATTTGATTGCGGATTGACTGGAATTATTTGCTCTGATCCTTGGCTTCAGTTAGGCCACAAAATCGAGTAATCAACGTTTTGATAAACACCCCAACCCCCTGGATTCCCGTAGTCCCACCCCCTTTTCGAACCCCTCGAAATACAGCACGCGGGCAGCAGATGGGAAAATTATAATGGCTTCCTCTTTAGAGTCCACCTCCGAGGGAGAGAGCTAGCTAGCCTTAATCGGAAAGAGATGGAGTCGGGCGGTGCGAGCGAGAGGCGAATGCCTGTGTGCGCAGGTCAAACGAGTGCGACAGAGAGGGGGCGAGGGAGTGAGCTCAAATGCAATTCATAAAATGAAAATGAATGAGCAGGGCCCAGAGAAAGTTCGATAGAGAGAAAGCAGCAGCAGGAGAAAGAGAAAGACAGCGAGAGCGGCAGCGAAATTAACTGGGAGGGGCGATAACGAAAAAGTCCTGTCAAGGATGATTGCAAAAATCAGAGGAGAAAAATTGAGGGTTGCTCATGGCCACTCCACCCGGGAACCACTTGCCACCCACTTACCGCCCGGCAGGTAAGAACAACCCCGGCCGACCGTCCGGCGGTCAGAGCGAGATGGCTACAAGGAAAAGAGGATACCATCCTGGGACCTTGGCGCCAGATTGGGTCCTGGCTCGGTTGGTTGGCTGTCCACTTCGGGGGACGCCGGGTTCCGGGGCTTCGCTGCTCAGATCCTTCAAGGGGCAATATTAAATTGCAAGCATCGAATCCACGCAATCAACAGTTCTGATGACTTCTGATGACTTGATGACCCGGACCGTAAACACAATGCCAACGAAACCCAAACTCCAATCGACTCCATTTCGGTTGCATCATCAATTATGCAGGGAATCCTTCCTTCGACAGGATATATCGCTAACGAGCCTGTTATGAGGCATCCTTAAGAGCCCTCCGCCAACAATGAATCCAGCCTGCGGTTCATTTCTGTAGACCAATATCCAATCCATTTAACATTTGATGCTTTTACACCTACTGTAAAAACTGGGTCCTTGCAAAGGCTATATTTCGGCCAATATCCAGCCGATTTCTTAGCCAAGACAAGATTCTGAATCGTGAGAGTGTCCTCCGTTAATCTGCATCAAAATCTAAGAACCGAATTTTTTTTCCGGTGCTTCCAAATTTTTCTGAAGGACCCCCTTGCAAAAATCTGAAAGTCCTGGAAACGGGGGAAAGGGGTCCTTGTGAAGGCTATATTTCGGCCAATATCCAGCCGATTTCTTAGCCAAGACAAGATTCTGAATCGTGAGAGTGTCCTCCGTTAATCTGCATCAAAATCTAAGAACCGAATTTTTTTCCGGTGCTTCCAAATTTTTCTGAAGGACCCCCTTGCAAAAATCTGAAAGTCCTGGAAACGGGGGGAAAGGGGTCCTTGTGAAGGCTATATTTCGGCCAATATCCAGCCGATTTCTTAGCCAAGACAAGATTCTGAATCGTGAGAGTGTCCTCCGTTAATCTGCATCAAAATCTAAGAACCGAATTTTTTTCCGGTGCTTCCAAATTTTTCTGAAGGACCCCCTTGCAAAAATCTGAAAGTCCTGGAAACGGGGGAAAGGGGTCCTTGTGAAGGCTATATTTCGGCCAATATCCAGCCGATTTCTTAGCCAAGACAAGATTCTGAATCGTGAGAGTGTCCTCCGTTAATCTGCATCAAAATCTAAGAACCGAATTTTTTTTCCGGTGCTTCCAAATTTTTCTGAAGGACCCCCTTGCAAAAATCTGAAAGTCCTGGAAACGGGGGAAAGGGGTCCTTGTGAAGGCTATATTTCGGCCAATATCCAGCCGATTTCTTAGCCAAGACAAGATTCTGAATCGTGAGAGTGTCCTCCGTTAATCTGCATCAAAATCTAAGAACCGAATTTTTTTCCGGTGCTTCCAAATTTTTCTGAAGGACCCCGTGGCAAAAATCAGAAAGTCCTGGAAACGGGGGAAAGGGGTTCTTGTGAAGGCTATATTTCGGCCAATATCCAGCCGATTTCTTAGCCAAGACAAGATTCTGAATCGTGAGAGTGTCCTCCGTTAATCTGCATCAAAATCTAAGAACCGAATTTTTTTTCCGGTGCTTCCAAATTTTTCTGAAGGACCCCCTTGCAAAAATCTGAAAGTCCTGGAAACGGGGGAAAGGGGTCCTTGTGAAGGCTATATTTCGGCCAATATCCAGCCGATTTCTTAGCCAAGACAAGATTCTGAATCGTGAGAGTGTCCTCCGTTAATCTGCATCAAAATCTAAGAACCGAATTTTTTTCCGGTGCTTCCAAATTTTTCTGAAGGACCCCCTTGCAAAATTGTGAAAGTCCTGGAAACGGGGGAAAGGGGTCCTTGTGGAGGCTATATTTCGGCCAATATCCAGCCGATTTCTTAGCCAAGACAAGATTCTGAATCGTGAGAGTGTCCTCCGTTAATCTGCATCAAAATCTAAGAACCGAATTTTTTTTCCGGTGCTTCCAAATTTTTCTGAAGGACCCCGTGGCAAAAATCAGAAAGTCCTGGAAACGGGGGAAAGGGGTTCTTGTGAAGGCTATATTTCGGCCAATATCCAGCCGATTTCTTAGCCAAGACAAGATTCTGAATCGTGAGAGTGTCCTCCGTTAATCTGCATCAAAATCTAAGAACCGAATTTTTTTTCCGGTGCTTCCAAATTTTTCTGAAGGACCCCCTTGCAAAAATCTGAAAGTCCTGGAAACGGGGGAAAGGGGTCCTTGTGAAGGCTATATTTCGGCCAATATCCAGCCGATTTCTTAGCCAAGACAAGATTCTGAATCGTGAGAGTGTCCTCCGTTAATCTGCATCAAAATCTAAGAACCGAATTTTTTTTCCGGTGCTTCCAAATTTTTCTGAAGGACCCCGTGGCAAAAATCAGAAAGTCCTGGAAACGGGGGAAAGGGGTTCTTGTGAAGGCTATATTTCGGTCAATATCCAGCCGATTTCTTAGCCAAGACAAGATTCTGAATCGTGAGAGTGTCCTCCGTTAATCTGCATCAAAATCTAAGAACCGAATTTTTTTTCCGGTGCTTCCAAATTTTTCTGAAGGACCCCCTTGCAAAATTGTGAAAGTCCTGGAAACGGGGGAAAGGGGTCCTTGTGGAGGCTATATTTCGGCCAATATCCAGCCGATTTCTTAGCCAAGACAAGATTCTGAATCGTGAGAGTGTCCTCCGTTAATCTGCATCAAAATCTAAGAACCGAATTTTTTTTCCGGTGCTTCCAAATTTTTCTGAAGGACCCCGTGGCAAAAATCAGAAAGTCCTGGAAACGGGGGAAAGGGGTTCTTGTGAAGGCTATATTTCGGCCAATATCCAGCCGATTTCTTAGCCAAGACAAGATTCTGAATCGTGAGAGTGTCCTCCGTTAATCTGCATCAAAATCTAAGAACCGAATTTTTTTCCGGTGCTTCCAAATTTTTCTGAAGGACCCCCTTGCTAAATTGTGAAAGTCCTGGAAACGGGGGAAAGGGGTCCTTGTGGAGGCTATATTTCGGCCAATATCCAGCCGATTTCTTAGCCAAGACAAGATTCTGAATCGTGAGAGTGTCCTCCGTTAATCTGCATCAAAATCTAAGAACCGAATTTTTTTCCGGTGCTTCCAAATTTTTCTGAAGGACCCCCTTGCTAAATTGTGAAAGTCCTGGAAACGGGGGAAAGGGGTCCTTGTGGAGGCTATATTTCGGCCAATATCCAGCCGATTTCTTAGCCAAGACAAGATTCTGAATCGTGAGAGTGTCCTCCGTTAATCTGCATCAAAATCTAAGAACCGAATTTTTTTCCGGTGCTTCCAAATTTTTCTGAAGGACCCCCTTGCTAAATTGTGAAAGTCCTGGAAACGGGGGAAAGGGGTCCTTGTGGAGGCTATATTTCGGCCAATATCCAGCCGATTTCTTAGCCAAGACAAGATTCTGAATCGTGAGAGTGTCCTCCGTTAATCTGCATCAAAATCTAAGAACCGAATTTTTTTCCGGTGCTTCCAAATTTTTCTGAAGGACCCCCTTGCTAAATTGTGAAAGTCCTGGAAACGGGGGAAAGGGGTCCTTGTGGAGGCTATATTTCGGCCAATATCCAGCCGATTTCTTAGCCAAGACAAGATTCTGAATCGTGAGAGTGTCCTCCGTTAATCTGCATCAAAATCTAAGAACCGAATTTTTTTCCGGTGCTTCCAAATTTTTCTGAAGGACCCCCTTGCTAAATTGTGAAAGTCCTGGAAACGGGGGAAAGGGGTCCTTGTGGAGGCTATATTTCGGCCAATATCCAGCCGATTTCTTAGCCAAGACAAGATTCTGAATCGTGAGAGTGTCCTCCGTTAATCTGCATCAAAATCTAAGAACCGAATTTTTTTCCGGTGCTTCCAAATTTTTCTGAAGGACCCCCTTGCAAAATTGTGAAAGTCCTGGAAACGGGGGAAAGGGGTCCTTGTGGAGGCTATATTTCGGCCAATATCCAGCCGATTTCTTAGCCAAGACAAGATTCTGAATCGTGAGAGTGTCCTCCGTTAATCTGCATCAAAATCTAAGAACCGAATTTTTTTCCGGTGCTTCCAAATTTTTCTGAAGGACCCCCTTGCAAAATTGTGAAAGTCCTGGAAACGGGGGAAAGGGGTCCTTGTGGAGGCTATATTTCGGCCAATATCCAGCCGATTTCTTAGCCAAGACAAGATTCTGAATCGTGAGAGTGTCCTCCGTTAATCTGCATCAAAATCTAAGAACCGAATTTTTTTTCCGGTGCTTCCAAATTTTTCTGAAGGACCCCCTTGCTAAATTGTGAAAGTCCTGGAAACGGGGGAAAGGGGTCCTTGTGGAGGCTATATTTCGGCCAATATCCAGCCGATTTCTTAGCCAAGACAAGATTCTGAATCGTGAGAGTGTCCTCCGTTAATCTGCATCAAAATCTAAGAACCGAATTTTTTTTCCGGTGCTTCCAAATTTTTCTGAAGGACCCCCTTGCTAAATTGTGAAAGTCCTGGAAACGGGGGAAAGGGGTCCTTGTGGAGGCTATATTTCGGCCAATATCCAGCCGATTTCTTAGCCAAGACAAGATTCTGAATCGTGAGAGTGTCCTCCGTTAATCTGCATCAAAATCTAAGAACCGAATTTTTTTCCGGTGCTTCCAAATTTTTCTGAAGGACCCCCTTGCAAAAATCTGAAAGTCCTGGAAACGGGGGAAAGGGGTCCTTGTGGAGGCTATATTTCGGCCAATATCCAGCCGATTTCTTAGCCAAGACAAGATTCTGAATCGTGAGAGTGTCCTCCGTTAATCTGCATCAAAATCTAAGAACCGAATTTTTTTCCGGTGCTTCCAAATTTTTCTGAAGGACCCCCTTGCAAAATTGTGAAAGTCCTGGAAACGGGGGAAAGGGGTCCTTGTGGAGGCTATATTTCGGCCAATATCCAGCCGATTTCTTAGCCAAGACAAGATTCTGAATCGTGAGAGTGTCCTCCGTTAATCTGCATCAAAATCTAAGAACCGAATTTTTTTCCGGTGCTTCCAAATTTTTCTGAAGGACCCCCTTGCAAAATTGTGAAAGTCCTGGAAACGGGGGAAAGGGGTCCTTGTGGAGGCTATATTTCGGCCAATATCCAGCCGATTTCTTAGCCAAGACAAGATTCTGAATCGTGAGAGTGTCCTCCGTTAATCTGCATCAAAATCTAAGAACCGAATTTTTTTCCGGTGCTTCCAAATTTTTCTGAAGGACCCCCTTGCAAAAATCTGAAAGTCCTGGAAACGGGGGAAAGGGGTCCTTGTGGAGGCTATATTTCGGCCAATATCCAGCCGATTTCTTAGCCAAGACAAGATTCTGAATCGTGAGAGTGTCCTCCGTTAATCTGCATCAAAATCTAAGAACCGAATTTTTTTCCGGTGCTTCCAAATTTTTCTGAAGGACCCCCTTGCAAAAATCTGAAAGTCCTGGAAACGGGGGAAAGGGGTCCTTGTGGAGGCTATATTTCGGCCAATATCCAGCCGATTTCTTAGCCAAGACAAGATTCTGAATCGTGAGAGTGTCCTCCGTTAATCTGCATCAAAATCTAAGAACCGAATTTTTTTTCCGGTGCTTCCAAATTTTTCTGAAGGACCCCCTTGCAAAATTGTGAAAGTCCTGGAAACGGGGGAAAGGGGTCCTTGTGGAGGCTATATTTCGGCCAATATCCAGCCGATTTCTTAGCCAAGACAAGATTCTGAATCGTGAGAGTGTCCTCCGTTAATCTGCATCAAAATCTAAGAACCGAATTTTTTTCCGGTGCTTCCAAATTTTTCTGAAGGACCCCCTTGCAAAAATCTGAAAGTCCTGGAAACGGGGGAAAGGGGTCCTTGTGGAGGCAATATTTCGGCCAATATCCAGCCGATTTCTTAGCCAAGACAAGATTCTGAATCGTGAGAGTGTCCTCCGTTAATCTGCATCAAAATCTAAGAACCGAATTTTTTTTCCGGTGCTTCCAAATTTTTCTAAAGGACCCCCTTGCAAAAATCTGAAAGTCCTGGAAACGGGGGAAAGGGGTCCTTGTGAAGGCTATATTTCGGCCAATATCCAGCCGATTTCTTAGCCAAGACAAGATTCTGAATCGTGAGAGTGTCCTCCGTTAATCTGCATCAAAATCTAAGAACCGAATTTTTTTTCCGGTGCTTCCAAATTTTTCTGAAGGACCCCCTTGCAAAATTGTGAAAGTCCTGGAAACGGGGGAAAGGGGTCCTTGTGGAGGCTATATTTCGGCCAATATCCAGCCGATTTCTTAGCCAAGACAAGATTCTGAATCGTGAGAGTGTCCTCCGTTAATCTGCATCAAAATCTAAGAACCGAATTTTTTTTCCGGTGCTTCCAAATTTTTCTGAAGGACCCCCTTGCTAAATTGTGAAAGTCCTGGAAACGGGGGAAAGGGGTCCTTGTGGAGGCTATATTTCGACCAATATCCAGCCGATTTCTTAGCCAAGACAAGATTCTGAATCGTGAGAGTGTCCTCCGTTAATCTGCATCAAAATCTAAGAACCGAATTTTTTTTCCGGTGCTTCCAAATTTTTCTGAAGGACCCCCTTGCTAAATTGTGAAAGTCCTGGAAACGGGGGAAAGGGGTCCTTGTGGAGGCTATATTTCGGCCAATATCCAGCCGATTTCTTAGCCAAGACAAGATTCTGAATCGTGAGAGTGTCCTCCGTTAATCTGCATCAAAATCTAAGAACCGAATTTTTTTTTCCGGTGCTTCCAAATTTTTCTGAAGGACCCCCTTGCAAAAATCTGAAAGTCCTGGAAACGGGGGAAAGGGGTTCTTGTGAAGGCTATATTTCGGCCAATATCCAGCCGATTTCTTAGCCAAGACAAGATTCTGAATCGTGAGAGTGTCCTCCGTTAATCTGCATCAAAATCTAAGAACCGAATTTTTTTCCGGTGCTTCCAAATTTTTCTGAAGGACCCCCTTGCAAAATTGTGAAAGTCCTGGAAACGGGGGAAAGGGGTCCTTGTGGAGGCTATATTTCGGCCAATATCCAGCCGATTTCTTAGCCAAGACAAGATTCTGAATCGTGAGAGTGTCCTCCGTTAATCTGCATCAAAATCTAAGAACCGAATTTTTTTTCCGGTGCTTCCAAATTTTTCTGAAGGACCCCCTTGCAAAAATCTGAAAGTCCTGGAAACGGGGGAAAGGGGTCCTTGTGGAGGCAATATTTCGGCCAATATCCAGCCGATTTCTTAGCCAAGACAAGATTCTGAATCGTGAGAGTGTCCTCCGTTAATCTGCATCAAAATCTAAGAACCGAATTTTTTTTCCGGTGCTTCCAAATTTTTCTAAAGGACCCCCTTGCAAAAATCTGAAAGTCCTGGAAACGGGGGAAAGGGGTCCTTGTGAAGGCTATATTTCGGCCAATATCCAGCCGATTTCTTAGCCAAGACAAGATTCTGAATCGTGAGAGTGTCCTCCGTTAATCTGCATCAAAATCTAAGAACCGAATTTTTTTTCCGGTGCTTCCAAATTTTTCTGAAGGACCCCCTTGCAAAATTGTGAAAGTCCTGGAAACGGGGGAAAGGGGTCCTTGTGGAGGCTATATTTCGGCCAATATCCAGCCGATTTCTTAGCCAAGACAAGATTCTGAATCGTGAGAGTGTCCTCCGTTAATCTGCATCAAAATCTAAGAACCGAATTTTTTTTCCGGTGCTTCCAAATTTTTCTGAAGGACCCCCTTGCTAAATTGTGAAAGTCCTGGAAACGGGGGAAAGGGGTCCTTGTGGAGGCTATATTTCGACCAATATCCAGCCGATTTCTTAGCCAAGACAAGATTCTGAATCGTGAGAGTGTCCTCCGTTAATCTGCATCAAAATCTAAGAACCGAATTTTTTTTCCGGTGCTTCCAAATTTTTCTGAAGGACCCCCTTGCTAAATTGTGAAAGTCCTGGAAACGGGGGAAAGGGGTCCTTGTGGAGGCTATATTTCGGCCAATATCCAGCCGATTTCTTAGCCAAGACAAGATTCTGAATCGTGAGAGTGTCCTCCGTTAATCTGCATCAAAATCTAAGAACCGAATTTTTTTTCCGGTGCTTCCAAATTTTTCTGAAGGACCCCCTTGCAAAAATCTGAAAGTCCTGGAAACGCGGGAAAGGGGTTCTTGTGAAGGCTATATTTCGGCCAATATCCAGCCGATTTCTTAGCCAAGACAAGATTCTGAATCGTGAGAGTGTCCTCCGTTAATCTGCATCAAAATCTAAGAACCGAATTTTTTTTCCGGTGCTTCCAAATTTTTCTGAAGGACCCAGCCTTTAGATTTCTATTTTTTGGACCAAACCCCAAAGCCTCCCCCAACCTGAAGTTCTGCTTCAGTTACTCTGCTGATTTCAAAGTTTTTCCCATATTTCAATGCAATTTTCGCCTTAATTCTGGAAAGAATTCAGAGCTCGTCTTCGTCGTCAGTTGATTATGGCGTTGAGGGAATTGAGTTTGGGGAATTATGATGCGTGAAATGTGCGAGGGGAGGGGCTGGCAGGGGTGGTGTAACCGTAACCATTCGCATCCATATGCAAATCTCGTTAGTTGAGCTCCCATCCCGTTCCGCATCGTTAGCGAATCTCAAATGCAGCCAAACGAGGAGGAAATGGAGAAAATCGAGGTGGAAATTGAATTTCGCAACTTTTTTATTTGGCCCTAAACACACTCCTCCACAATGGCATATTAATTTCAGATTCGAAATGTGTGGAAGCCCCAAAGCCGCAGCCCCCGAATCCGAGGGCCCTTCAGACCGCAGGCGCTCTTTATCGGTGGTCTTTATGTTTTATGGCCTAACGAGTTGCAGCATCTCATTCATTATACGACGATTTGCAGTATTATGGCCTCGTTTGCGGGCCCATCCTTTTGTCCCGTTAGGTCCCCTTTGGTCCCTTTTGAGGTATTTTAACTTTTTCCCCATTGGTTGCCACTGAGAGAAAGGCTAAGGTGAATCTCTGGTACGACGTTTGATTGGTAAAGTCACGTTTGAATGGTGTTCAGTCGTCGGACCACCTTGCGCCTCTCCTTTTGAGAAAACACTCTCCTTCGCCTCGAGTTTTCTTTCTCTGTAGGCGTGAGCACTCATCAAATATAACATTTTTTCGCCACCCGGATGAAAATTTGCATTAAGTGAAGTAGTCATCAGTTATCAGCGTCAACAGCGGCAGCAACATCAACATCATCATTATTATAATCGTAATCGTCCTTATAGCGGGGCAACGCAGCAAATTTCAAATGAATTCAATGGGCGGGCGCAGCCTTCGGCTCCTCAAGGGGTTTCCTCGAAAAAGGGGCTGACGGCGGCGGTGGTGTTCCTCCTCCTCCGCGGGGGTGCAATTGGGGTGGGCGGCGCTTGGGGGCCTTGGGTGGTTTTGGTGGCATTGTTTGCGCCGGCGGAGCTCGAAACGCAGCCTCATTTGGACCAGAAATATGCCAACCGTTCTCGACATGCTCTGCCCACAGCACTCGGAATAATGGACGAAGCTTTGGTTGGAAAAAAAGGGGTTTCCGTTGCTCCAGCCGTGGGGTAATGGGAGGGGGCGTTGCGCTTCAGTTGCCTGTTAGTTTGAACGCAAAATCAGCGACATTATAATCGTCCTCATTAACGGTGCGCCGACGTCGTCGTCGTCCTCCTGCGCTCCATGTCCTTGTTGTCGCTGTCGTTAATATCCTGGAAAACCTACCTCGTCAACTCATCAGCGTCATTAGCGACGAGGCAGTGAAAAAATTCTAAGAATATCCAAGGTGGGCTACGATATGCGCTGCACAAAAATTATGGGAACTCTTGGGAAGAAAATGTTTCACAGCTAAGGTGTTTTTTCTTCAACATGGAATCCGATGAAAGGGTTTATTAGTTGTAATGATTTATCCTCGAGTATATGTTATAGAATAGAATTGCAAAAACATAATTACAATTATAATAAATGCAAGTATTTAAGGGGCTACGGAGTCCTCTGGACAAGGTGGAGCTGCACAGCTTCTGGGAACTTAACCGATTACGGCAACTCAATCCATTTCAATCCAATCCAATCCAATCCAATCCAATGCTACCTGGCAAGTTCGTTGGGTTTCCAATTGATAATACACTTGACTGAATCCAGCACATCGCCCATCCTGTGAAGCTCGTTTTCCATTCAGGATCTGCTCGATGCCCATCCAGACAATTGCACAGCCCGGCGCCGAGGCACTGAAAGCAATTTCCAATTTTTACTTGTTTTCTGAATTCCATCTTAGCGTAGATCCTTCGCCAGGTTTTTTCAGTGCTCCTCAAGCGCAGTTCCTCCTTCCGTCGGGCGATTTGTCAATCAGTCAGCCAGTCAGTCTGTCAATTGGGAAACGCAATTTTCTATTGGCAGTCAGCGACGACAGGAAGCGAGGATGCCGGAGGATGCCAGGATGCCGATTGCGATGATGATGGTCGACGGGCGTCATTATGACGAGTTGGATGGCGGGCAAGAAAGAAATCGACAAGAAAAATATTATTTCAGCATTCTTCCGCTTCTATTTATTATTATATTGTAGCTCTTAAGTGCACTTTCAAGGGGTTGTGTAAATTATTCAGCTTAATTCGGATGCTGGTTGGATTATTGGATGGCCTGGCCCAACCACCCGGCCAACCACCCACCGACAATCTCTGGGAAGGGCAACAGAAAGGACAGGGTGGGCTTTTCGTCCTTCATTTTGCTTTGACTCGCTGCGATTCGCGTTGGGTGCTCGCATTTCGCTAATGGCTGCCAGCCAGGACCTTTTTGTTGCATTTTTTTGTGGCTTGCGTTGCTCACAAAAAGTCATTATGGCGCACAACTGCAATGATTGTATTGACTGTTGTCCTTGTTATTCTCTCCCCCTCCATCAGTTCGAATTATTTGAGATTGAGGGTCTATTTGCACTGGACAAGGCTCTCAAAAAGTCAACCAATTATCCTGAAAAGTTAAAGTCTCCTTTCCACTAGAGCTTTTCTCCAGTTTGGATAGCAATTTGCATGTGACATCCGGCATTTGACTTTTCTATTACCGCTCCGCAGTTGACGAAAGCTATTTGAGGCACAATAAAGTCCCCTGCTTCGCCTGGCAAATATTGGCAACGGGGCAAGGACTCACCTGTCAGGAGCAGTCAAGCCCTGGCCCGTCAACTGTCAGCCGAGTGTGTGAGCTTGACAGAAGTTATTAAATGGAATCAAATCGCAGGTGCCGGCATCATATTTGTTGTGCCATCATCGACATTATGCATTGTGTGTGTGTTGCAAGTTGCAATTCCTATTCCGATTCCGATTTCGATTCCGGATGGGATGTTGGCTGGCAGTGACACTTCCTTGCGACTCTTTCGGGAGTCCTTGAACGCTTGCAGCTAAACGAATTTCTATTTCCATTTGGCATGTTGACTCTTTGGCTGTTGATATTGCACTTGCCGCCTCGGATTACTTTTTGGGGTCGTTGCTCCAAGCTGTCAGGGAATTTATTGGGAAACTTTGGCCTAATATCTTTAATATACGATATCCGATTCTCGGCAACTACGAATCTAGCCCGCCCATAATAATAACTTGGTGAGTAATCACTAATTTCCGCACAAATTAGGGCAGCCGGGGAACTGTTTAAATCAACTTTGGACTGATGCGATGACGATAAACCAATAAAGGATCGCTACCTATAGCCACCCTCCTAATGGCCAGCAATTTTCCCAGCTACCAAGTCCTCCAACCCCTGTCCCCGTTGACACTTCAGACGTTTAGTTTCATTTTTTTTTTGGGCTACGTGTCAGAATTGGTTGACATGTTTGGCGATGTCTGTCCTGTCCCCGTCCCTCGGTGACGTGAAATGTTTGCACTTCATCCTTTTGTCAGCGCGATGTTGGTGGTGATAATGGGCCATTGTGCGGGTATCCATCGGATAGACATGAGTGTATCTGCCAGTCTATCGGTCTATCAGGCGGTCTGTTTTTTCCTTCATTTATCCTCTCGCGCCGACAGATGTTGCATTTGTTGCCAATCCGCATAAATTTCTGGGAATCTCCGGAGCATCTCCTTCGGGGCCACCTACCAAATTACATAATTTCGTTTTAGTCTCCATTTTTCCAGTTCCGCCAGGTGCTGCTTCTGTTTCTTTTTTTCCGATGGGCGGGGGCGTCTGGAATGAAAGAATTATGCCCCATCAGCAAAAAAATAGGAGTGGTAGTGGTAGTGGGAGTGGGAGTGGTAGTGGAGACGGAGATGGAGATGGAGATGGAGAGTTTCTCATTTGCATGGTAAAAGAAAAAGCGGAAAATGAATTATATTTCAATAGACAAGACCAGACCATTGAGGCTTCAAAGAAATTTCCTCCACCCCCTCCCCCACCCCATCGCCTTCCCCCATCGGTAATCCGAAATTAATTCATTCACCGAATTTCAACTCTGCATTTCGGAGGGAAAATTGCCGTTAAGCCATTTCCTTTCGTATGCCAAGTTGGTTTTCGGACAAGTGGAACGGATGTGGGCGTTGTTTGTGGCATCTGAAAAATCAGTAGAGTCCGAGATAGACATGTTTTCTAATGGGCTATCAACTGTTACAGAACAATTTGCCACACAAAAGCCTCGATTCCGGGCCAAGACGGTGCCAAATGTGTGGAGCCCCTTCCAGGACATCCCAGCCAGACAGACTTGTTGACTGTGTTTGACCGGACCGCAAGGAGTGCAAATAAATCCAAGGGAGCCAGCGGATTACATCTGCCAAAAGGATAACATACGCCAAGCCAGGACAACACACAAGCAAAAACAACTTGGCCCATTGTCAGGAGGGCTCTGAAGCTTTTAGCTTAAATACACTTTGGGCCAACTACTTAAAGGAGGGTTGTCCTCGAGGCTCGTTCCCCAAACTCTGGCATTGACATCTTTGGCTGGCTCGGACTTTTCCCAGCCAAGTGTAATTTAATTTATCGTTTCGATTGTGTCCCATCCCGGGGAAGGGGACAATAAAATAAAATTAGAGTGCAACTTAACGAAATTGCCAACAAATCTCGCGCTAACGGTTTCGGGGAGCGTCGTTTAATCAGCGGAAATTGAATCAAATCCCAGCCAATGCCATGACGCATACGCACCGTGGGCCGGCCAATGCCCAGGCGCAATGGCGCAACAGACTCACACAATTAAAGGCATTCATTAGCACAGGACACGCGGGTGTGTGAGTGCAACCCTTTGGTCCTCGACCCAAAAAGCTCCCCACTCTTCCACTTAATTGTTTTTCGTTTGACTCTTGAAAGCTGCGAATGTTTGCAAACTTTCCAGCGATTTCGCAGTCTGTGGAGCGATGTCCTGTTATCCGGGACACAAACCCCGCAAAGGATCTAGCAGAAAGGGTTTCGCCTTTATATAAACTAAACTAATATATTAACTGCGTGTGGGCGAGAGTTTTGGGTTCCCCTATTTGATGAGTATATTTTTTATAAATACTCGTAGATAAATATAGGATTATGTTTACAATTATTATTTTTTTCTTATTCCTATTTCCTATTATTTAAAATTTGCTGCATTTGCTTGACATTTCTTTGTAATTTTGGAAATAAACAGAGTGTCTCGTTATGTACTTGTTATTTTTTAGTGAAGAAGTGCTACAACTTTCCGGTAAGAAGACTCTCTTGCCTCTAAAATGAGTTGGAATGTCCAAAACCCACTGATTTTCAAGCAAATCAAAATGGAGCAATATACAATGAAAAGTCTTTAAGGTTGGGTCTTTAAAATATATGCTGATGCCCTCAAAGTGCCATTCCCAATTAGAAAGATTATGCAAACGTTTTGATGCATTGTCAGAGCGACTTTTGCCATTGTTATATCGCAATTAATTTGACGGCGAGCAATTGCCTTGATATTGGGGCTCTGGCAATCAAGTCCTCCGGACGAGGATGCAGCCGCGGATGCAGACACCGGAGTGAGGATGGGCTCGGGAATGGGTCCCATGGCTCAAGTGCCAACCACTTCAAAGTGCAAATGTCGATTGCACTTGAGAGGAGCGAAAGCCGAATCGCTTGATTACTTATTTAGCATTTAGCATTTAGCATTTAACATTAAGCATTTAGCATTTATTTCAATCTCCATCGCCGCCGTCCCTTCGACAATTGTCTATTGTTGATTGCACTTGGCTTCTAATTGCAATCTGCAAATTGTAGCCTCGTCCCCCCGGAAATTAACCCCAGAAGCCAGGGGCCGGGGAGGCGAATTTGAATCTGAATATCAGCATCTGCAATCTGCATCCTCTGGAGCCACGAATTTGAATATGATTTTCCTTTTTTTTTTTAATCCTTTTGTTCACGCCACTTGTGCATTATTCAAATTTTACAATTTTCAAATGAAAAACAAAAGCCAAGTCGCTCTATTCAAAAAATGCGACAAAACAGGACAAAAATAACGCAGAGAGGAGAATTTTTGTATGGAATGAAATGGAAATGGAAATGGAAATGGAAACGGGAACGGAGAGCAGTCGCCGTTGCCGCAAATCCTTTTATGATAATTTCTCAGGAGTGTCGTCCTTTGATCAAGCAAGTGCCCGGCGTGCAGAAAAAACTCATTCAAGCATGAATGTGAATACGATTTTCAACCACACATTTACACCCACACCCACACCCACACCCACACCCGCCCACACACCTACGCACACCCACACACACCTTCCAATACTGCACTTGCACCCACGTGAACGGGGCACATCCTTTGCTCCTGACGATTTCATAATTCGTTAAGCGAGATTAAAATTGCCTACTGCCAGCGCCTTCGAATGATGGGCAGGGTGAAGTCCACTCCTTGTTCAATTTTTCATAAATACAAAATACATCTTTGTATAGGTTTGATTAAATCAATCTTGGATTCTAACAAATCTACATTTGCCTTGCCGTTGGTAGTAGGATTTTAATCGAAGAGCTGTAGTGGCCTCCTTGCCTTTTTCTCGGCGTGTCCCTAGCTCATTTCCTGAAAAATCCTTGCAATTAATGCGTTATTGTTTTTACATTCATCCAGGGCCCAACTACTTCTGATTCAGGACCCGTTCTACACAGCTTAGCTAGACTAGCGACTATAGTTTTTCGACCACACGATTTCCGGTACTTCAGGAACAATCTTCTGTAATCCAGGAGTACCGGGTATGAATGGTTACCTGAGAAATAGGCACAAATTATATATATAGAAATTAATTTACAACATTCCCGACGTCCTGCGCTTATTTTCGCACTTTGCGCATTTGAGGGGAGTGGCGCTTAAGGACTCGTCGCCTCCCATTTCTCTGTTCTCGTCCTCCGGTTTTTCCAGTCCTCAGCGAATACGAACACACGAATTCATTTGCATAATTTTTTAATACTCCATTTCGTTGGCAGGTGCGTCGTTAGCTAACGAAGTGGGGGACGACAACAGGGAGTCCTGCGAGTCCTAGGGGGTGTCCTCATTATTATATTTCCCTGCCTCGGTGAGCACACACGGCCCCTTATGGTTTTCATCCGTTTATGAAGGAGACGGAGCAAGATGGCGCAATAGCGCCGTCCTCTTCCTGTCCTAGCGCTTGTCCTGGCGCTTGTCCTGGTGAACATTTTTAACTCGTTTTCCCCATCCACGAATCCCAAACCATTTCGTCCCGTCTCCTCCATGCGAATGCTAAAATATGTTGATTTCCTTTGAGAAAAAAGTCTCTACTCTCTGCTTTTTTGTCCCTGTGTCTACTTAAATAATTCTAATGAAGGCAACGCTACAAATAATATCCGTTGCCTCCCAATTATATCCCTGACAGACTAGCCTCTCCACACCCACTCCACATTTCTCTCAGTGCTTGCTAAGCAGACGGATATCCATCAGACTCGATGCAATTACCTCATTAGTTCGATTAATCCCGTTTGGACAGCGACCTGCCCACTGGGCATTGAGCCTATGAATAAACTTGAATATGTACAAGTACACTGAGGAGTGCACTCACTAGTATTCATTATTCACTATTCACTATTCAGTATTCAGTATTCATTATTAATTGCTCACTCGGTCGCTCAGTCCGCCAATTATCCAATCAAAGAGGCGTGTGCAAATTGCTTTCTAAAACGGGGAAAATGAATTAATTCGATGAGCAATTCAAACCTTTTAGGGGGCGTATCCTGACTTAGGCGGGGACTAGCGGCGGGGAAATGGAGGAAAAGATTAATTGGTTCCACCGAAGAAGACCCTCTCTCCACAATCATTTCCATTTCCATTTACAGCCTGGCGTCGCCTCGTTAAAAAAGGTGAAAAACTGTTGTAATTGTTTTTTCAGCCCGCAGAAGGCAAAGAAGTGTGAATTGTGAATGCGAGCGGACACTCGAGTCTCGAGGCACTCCATACTCGGACTCACACTCGCACTCGCACTCGCACTCGCACTCGTATTCATATTCGTATTCGTAGCCGTGTGTGACGGGTGATGTGTGCCCCGTAATTGGTTCTGACTGCTAAATGAACCATTTACCAATTAAACTCGATTGCCAGTCAAAGACCGGCACCGGCGAACCTGGCCAAGAGACGCGAAGAGCCAACGCGGCCTAGAGATGTGAGTTCTTCTCGGGACGACAGTCCCCCAAGAAGCTATTCCAAATACGAATTTTAAACGAAGCGAAAGGGAGCCCAAAGGGGTTTCCTAAGTTGTCAAATTGAATTTTCAATCGACACACTGTTTCCAGCGAAATCACGATGCCATCTCGGTGCCCCACGCTCGTTAGCGAGTTGGCCTGTTAGAGAAATGCTTTAGTCACGCCTGAGAATCCCTGGGAGGAGACGCGCAGGGACGTGGGAAGGAGGTGTAGGACCGAGAAGTTGAGTAAACGCTGTCAGTTTGCTGGAAAATGGTTGGGAAAAGGCGGAAAACCAACGCAAAAGTTGCTGAGCCACCGAACCAAGGAGCCAGCGAGCAGCACAGGTGCTCCTTTTTTCCAGGAGGAGACTCAAGTGGCCGTGGATGTGTGGAACCGTGGGAGGGGCGGACTGACGAGGATCCCTATTGTGTTGGAGAACAGGCAGGGCAATTCGCTCCTAGGATTGACGTTAATCAAGCAATTAATTGGGCCAGAAGTGCCGCTGGATGGGCTGGGATAATGGATGCTGGATGCTGGATAATGACGGGTGGCTTGGTTGGGCAACAATCCAGGCCTAAACTGTTTAGACCTGGCTTTTGCAGTCCATCTTCTTGGCTGGCAGTGTTTTTTGTTTCTCAGCTGTTCGTTCAAGTGTATGAGAAATGAAGGAATAATATTGTTTTAACTGGCCAACTGTTGCAGTGTTGTCTTTGTGATTTTGTGCCACTCAGAAGGACTCTCGGAGAAAGGCTCATCACACCTTTTACCGTTGGGCAGGACTCTGAAAAGGACGAGGGCCAGAGAAAAGGTCAATGCTAATCCCATTCATAAGCCGGTTTTCGCACCTCTGCGATCGGCTTATTTACATTGCCACTTCTCGGCCAAGGACGGAGATTATCCTGGCATATTCTGGCGTATCCTGCCTGTCCTGTTTGTTCTCCAAATAATATAATTACAACTAAATTAAGGTGGCTGTCGATTTTGCAGCTTGGCAACCTCTGAGATCCCACAATGACGACGACGATCCCATTTAACTGCAGGACAATACACGCCACAACTGGGGAATGTTCGGCGAGGTCCTGTCACCGCTCCTGACAACTGTTGTGTCAATATTTTGACAGAAGAATGCCAAAAAAAGAGTTCTTCCTTCCTTCGCACAAAGCAGGAAGGGCAAAGAAACCGAGAAGGACACCGATCGAGGATGAGTCACGGGAGAAATATGCAGACAGGATAATGCCAACTGTTGGAGGTACTGGAGGCACTGCGAGAATTTGGGGATGGAATAGTTGAAGCCGTGAAGCCTTCGCTTAAGGACAAATGCAGGACTCGCACAGCACTCACACACTTGGAGCCGTCGAGGACCGGCCTGAAAAGGCGATTTAAGCAGCAAACTAAAATAGAAATTAAGAGAAATGCCAGGCAGGAGGATGAGTGACAAAATTTAAAATAAAAACCAAACACAAAGTGCAACTCGGATGGCGGAAATGAAAAGAAATTGCATATACATTGCTTACTCTGTGTGTGTGTGTGTGTGTGTGTGTGTAATGAGAAAGTACTTCATTAAAAATCAACAACAACAACAACAACAGCAGCGGCAGTCAGAGTGTGCGTTGATTTCCATATGGAAAACAGGAGAAATGTACGGAACATAAACATAAGCCGAGGCGAGGAAATGCAAAGCACACCTAAGTGGGCGAAGGGCGGTGGAAAGGGGGCGCGGCAGTTTTGCATTGTCGCAGGAAATGAGTTGGGCCATAAGCTGGAGAAATGGAGAAAGCCCTAGACTTGGGCTCAGAATGGAAATTAAAAGAATGTGTAAATGAAAAAATGAATAAATATGCAAAAGATGTAGGTGGGGGGTGTTGGGGGTGTAGGGGTGTAGGGGTGTGGGGATGCTGCGATGGTGGCAAGCATATAATTGCTACATTTCGCATTAAGCCACCTCCCACTTTTCAGCAACCAAGCAACCAAGCAACCATCCACCCAACGCCTTCCACTTCCACTTCCAGTCTCCACTCTCCACTTGGCACTTCCGCCGTTCAAGCTGCTGGGCAAATGGCAACAATTGAAAACTTTCTTTGATCTCTCGCATGGAAATTAATTTCTTGCGCCTCTTTGTTGTCGTTTTGCAATTATTATTCCCATTATTTGCCGTTGAATGGCCTCACAGCCCCCCCCTTTAATGGAAGCTGCCAAATGAGCAGGATCGGAACTCTCGGTGGCGACCAAAAGCGATTATGGATCAGCGTATTATCCATATTAAAGGAAATAAAGAAACAACAACATAACCTACTCAAAAAGGCTTAAAATTAAAACGTTTCAAGTTCTACATTGAAAGTCCTGTTTTGTCCACTATGTTAGCATTTTGCTTCGTAATAGTCATTATCCTTGGCCACAGCGTGCTTCTTTGAGACTTTTTCCTCTCAGTTGCATAATCAGACCATTGCATAATTTTCAGATTTCCACACACACCCACACTCCGGTCGCTGCAGAAAATATACAGCGGAGGGACACACTCGTGGCGTGGCTTACATTAATTATAATTTGCAGACTGCGAGTGAATCGCAGCTTATAATTATGCAAAAGTCTGCAATGACACGCCCACCTATTCACCATCACCATCACCATCACCATCACCATCCTTTGGCCGCCCACTGCACTTTCCCCCAATCCTTGCGGCTTGCGAGAAATAATTGAAAATTGCGCAATTCTCACAAGTGGGAAACAGCTCCACCGCAATTAACCAGGCGGATAGCATACATCTTGCCACGCCTACTACCCCAGCCGCCCCCAAAAGAATTATTCGTCCTCGTTGCTGGGGTATTTTTTCTCGTTCTGTGGACTTACGTGCGGATTTTTCCACATTTTTTGCCGCATTTTGCGGGCGCCAACGCCCTGGCCCGAGGTGAAAAAAAAGCATCCACCCTCCAGTATCCAGTATCCAGTATCCAGTATCCAGGGTTCGGCATCTTATGTGTGGGTGTGATTATTATTATCATGAGTATTATGCGCAAATTGCAAAATTTCGCGGCACCAAAAAAAAAAATAGAATTCGAAAGAAGTCGAGTTGTATAGATTAAGTCCCCAAAAAAATGGGAATCCATTTGGAACTCATTACTAATCCGAAAACTCACATATTGTTAGCTGCAAGGTACAAGAGACTTTTCTGTCAGTGTAGCAGATAGGCATTGTGTATGACAGACCACAAATTGCTGCGGTTTCTGGCTGCATTTTCCATTGTTTCACAAAATGGCGTGGTTTAGTCCAAGGGAAATGGGAGCTCCAGCTCCCTCCGCTGCTCCCACACTCGCACACACTGGTATTTGCATAATTGTAATGAAAACCCACACCCAGCGAGTGTCTCTAGATGTGTGTTCTAAATCAGCCTCATCATTATCATTTTCCCAACGTCGGCCCCATTCCGCCCCAGAAAGTCTGGCAGGAGCCAGTCGAGTGGAAATGGATATAGCCAGACTTGCCAGTCTCATTATGTGGCCAAGTTTTAAGATATCTTGGGCTCGGACATTGTTATTTAAGACCTGGTTTAAGTTCGTTCTAGGAACGAGTGTTTTTCCATATTTCAAAGAGCTTTAAAGCCGCACAACACAGCGTTGCCGCCCCCGAATGTCCTTGGGGTCCTTGAGCATTGACAGCCGGACAAATCCAATTCGGTTCGAAGTGGTAATCTCCCTCCCGTTCGGCGGGGAATCGCTTTGATTACAATTGCGTGAATATTTTCCACAGAAAGCCGCAAACAAAAACGGGATCAGAAAAATAATAATCAAAATTCGTGTTGGAAATTGCGAATTGTGGGATTTTGTAGGCAGGTTGATTGGAACGCCTCCTACTGGGTGGTTTTCAATCTCTGTTCCCCCCAATGCACTTTCCGGACAAAGGTCCAAGTGCATTTGATGCAGCCTGGTTTTGTTTCCCGAATTCTTCCCAATTGCCTCGGTTTTGTTTGCATTATTTTGGTGGCAAAACAGACTGCCAGATGGCGGAACAAAGGTCAAAGTTTGGGTTAATCATACTCATACTTTAAACACAAGTTCATGGAAAGTTACTTTCATAAATCTATGAATCCTCGGTTACCCCCTGAAGGCCTGGAATACAGCATTTGCGGATTATTTCATTATTTGGATTGAATTTGCGACCCTTTCCCGCGACTCTTGAATATGCAAATGGCCCCTTGAATGGCTCATTAGCAGCGGGCTGCCAGCCCTGAAGGACAAAGGACACTTTTACGGAATAACAAAATGCTGGACGATGGCAACTCTTGCCAGCCGAAGGCCGCCCTCAACGGGTCCATGGGTCACAGCTTGAAGGCTGCAAAATAATCAAATTTGCGTCATGTTGCTTCCTTTTTTCTGCACGCGACTCCCTGATTTGAAAATTAACAAATAAAAATTGCCACCGAAAAACACACAGTTCGCAGAGTGGCAGCGCGAGAGTGAGAGGGAAGTGTGGCGGAGAAAGAGACGGCGGGAGAATAATAAGTAATGATGGCAGCGCAGGAAACGCCTGCAATTTGCCACAATTGAAAGTGGCTGCCCCTTCCCTTTCGCGCTACCAGGCTGCCTGGCTGCCTGGCTGCCTGGCTGCCATGTTTTCTCTGTGGGTTCTCGTTCTTCTTTTTTTCCTTCCCATATTATAATACTTTTGTACTCCCATTTTTGCTGAAAGTGCGCCCCTTTTTTGGTTGGCTGCCGAGCACCCGCCACCATCAAAAACATCAAACACCGAGCGTCTAATTGAAGTCATTCCCACTTCCCAATTCCCACTTCCGCCGCCCAGTGCCTCATCCACTTCCATGTCCACACCCATTCTTTTTGCATTCAGCACTCCCCTGACGAGCTCTGGCTGCTTTGCATAACTGAAATCCCGCTCATACAATTTGATTAATCCATAAACGAGGCGCGGGACCTTCCATCATCATTAGCGATCTGTCGCCATGGCCCTACACTCAGCGCATTTCGGTTCCCAGTCCAGCAGTGGCCCTCAGAGTGGCCCATCGAGGCTATGCAGATGTTTTTTGCTCTGCTCGAGCCCCTGGAAACCCAGGGGCTGGCCACTTCTTCTGTTACACTTCGATTGAAATTCAAGAGCTGAAACCGTAGTAGTAGTCGCGGCCATTTTGGATTTCACACCCCTTGCACCCCTATTTCGACTATAACTATTGCGTTTTCTGTTTTCCTGTATGTATGTTCTCGCTTTTTTCAACAGTTACTAATTTGTTTTGGCTTTGGTTTTTTTGTCCGCCTATTGTCTAATTTACGGCTGCAACCACCACACCACGCCGCACCACGCCACACCACTCCATCCACCCCTAATCTCCGCCCCTCGCCGGCCAAATACAGCCCGCCCAACCCCTACTTCTGACCGCCGCGTCCCACTGTAGTGTTTGTCTTTCGGTCGCTCGAGTGTCTGTCCCATAAATTGGTTAGTCGTCATTGTCGAGCACACTCCTCGGCACTCAGCACTTTGGCCACTCCGGTAGCGCTACATGGGCAGAACTTATGGGGCCCGTAGAACGATTTGGATCATATAGAAGACACAGCCAGCCCCCGGTTCTCGCTCGGTCGAGTGTTCTCGGATGATAAATCATTTTCGCCGTCACCGTCGCACCTCACACACCATGATTGAGGAGTTTCAGCAACGAGGCTGTCCCTGAAATTAGTGCGGATAATCCTATTGAGGGGGGGGCGTGATAATCTGGGCCATTATGGCCCGTATCGTGTGTGTATATAGGATGGGATTAGCGGCGGTAATTCGTCTCTGGTTGGAGGCGCTTCCATGAATCACTTTAAAACTTGGACTATACTTCTTAAGAGCTAAAAATGGTTCCTAAACAGGAGGTGCAGACCCCAATTAATTTCTCCAAGGCGGGCCTATTAGGTGATTAGGGCTTTCCCCAGTCGTTAAGCCAGTAGTTAAAACTTTTGGTAATTAAAATATTCGTCCTGGCCGCAAAAGTTAGCAGGGACATGAACCAGCCGAAGGTCCTTGATTGCCTTCCTGCCAAATTAGCCATAAACTGCAGCGCTGGCGCCATCTGTGGGCACAAACCAACCGGCCCCGCTGAGCCTGGCTGCCGTTAACCTTTTCGCTGTGGGTTTCCAATTAATTCGCGGACCCAATGGCAGAAATTAATTTTCTCACGTTACCCAAGAGGCGAGACAAAGCCCAGAGCCGAAAAAACAATTAAATAATTGACAATAAACTCGAAATCAGCAACAATGGACAAAGGCTCCAACAGCAACGGCAATAGCAATAATAAATAATAAATAATAAATAATAGTAATATGATAATAACGATTATAAATTCACGGCTAATACAAAATGCTCCCTCTTGTACGGTAAATGCGATTTAGTAAATGCTGCTCTAACTAGGGGTTACATTGGTTTCACCAGGGCCTTGCCAAATGCTGTTCAGGGTATTTGGATCTTTGTTTGGTTAGAGTATTGGGGCTTCCCTTGACAACCAAAGCCTCCATCTCCACCTCCATCTCCACCTCCATCTCCAGTGGCTTTTTTCGTGTTTAAATTTGGCTTTTGGGCCATTATCGCAGCTATTATGCCATTGTGGCGCAATTAAAGTTTCAACTAATCACACGGCAACAATTGTGTGACAATAATATTGTTTGGACCGCGCTCCTCCGCCCCAGCCCCCGCCAGATGGGAGGGAAGCCCCGAAGAGGCCCCTTGAAGAGCGAAGACAACAAGTTTTGTTCACTTGCGGTCGACAGCGAACAACTTAATTACACAACAATACAGTGCCAGTGTGTCTGTGCCTGTGTCTGTGTCTGTATATTTTATTCATTATTATTATTTATGACCTGGCTTTGTCCCCCTTATGGACTGTCTTGGGGCCATCACTCTCTAATCTGGCAGCTGGCAGCTGAAGCTATTGCCCAAAAATAATCGAAAAAACCACGATGGGACCTGCCATGCCTGCCATGCCTGCCTGCCTACACACACTGAAAGTAACTGAACTTTAATTGTTCATAATTAAGTTTGTCCGATTGTGATTCGTGTCTCAAGACAATAATAGTTGAGTAAATAAAGCCCGACACTTAATTGACAGTCGAATCGATTTTTTGGGATTTTGCTCAACTTTCGCACTTGAGTCATAATTGAATCATTCGGCGGGCCCGACTCGGCTACCAGAAGCTCCGGCCCGGGCACCCGGTATCTCTCCTGGATATATATAGACGGCATATATGTATTTATAGCCAGGTAGTTGGACAGTTGTCCGTCCTCTCTGTGAGAATCGCACGTCAAAATATTTGCAAAACAATGCACAAAGGTCCGAGCTTCTTGGAACTTGAAGGACATGCCCTCGAACCTTGGATACCAAAAGAAAAGAAGCATCCAGCGATAATAAAAGGAATTCGTCCTTAAACAGTAGCCAATGGAGGCCAGGTGGAATCCTGGAATTCGCTCGCAGCTCCCCCCCCCCCTAAAAACTATTAGCAGGAGGCGGAGATATCCGATTTCAGGATAGTCCGATCCGATCATCGAAGCCGAAATTCAATATTTATTTTGACAGGATCCCCGGCGATTGTAATTGCAAGTTAATTAACAATCAAATTCCTCTAAATAAGTTCGGATTCGCATTAAAAACTGCCAGTTTCCCCGCATGAATCATCCTGTGTGCCATGTCTTCAACCTGTGCTCACAAAATATCGAATTACCATCACCGAATTCCAGCGCTACGCACAACTCCCTCCCTCTCTTTCCCGCCATTGTGCCCCTCTCTTTCGCCGACGGCTTCACATTTGTGTTTTTCGGGCAGACTGCGTGGATCCAATCCGATCGGAGCCGCGGCGAACCGTAATTGTCTGTTGGCTTCTCTCGATGGTTTAATTGCCGCGTGGGCCTCCTGTCCAGGGGGAGCCCTCTGTGGGGGCGTGGGAAACACACCCGCCTCCCCAGTCTCGACTAGTATTGGCCCGCGTTTGAGGGCGCCGATCTTGGCTTTTCCATTTTCTCCATCTAATCTAGACTTGGGGCTTATATCGAGTATACGCACAGTTGGCCCCAAGAGCTTGCCTTTAAAATCTCAACACAATGGCCCGATGGGAGGCCGAAGCTCCTCGGAACAATAACCCACTTACTGCATATATCGCAGGATGTCAAAACCCGCCAGCTGCGCAGCAAGGACTCGCTCTCCCCGAAATTCCAGCGAGAGTGTGGTTGCTAATTTACGCATTTTAATAGTACAAGTTTTGGTAAAATTTTAATTAGACTGCTTTTTTTTTGGGGGTTCATTGTTAGTTGAGCCGACAAGTGTCACAGTGGCAGCAACAGCAGCAACAGCAGCAACACTAGCAACAAACATTGCCCACTGCTAGTCGGCCCTGTGATGTTCGTTTCTGTTGTTTTTCGGCTATAAATTGGCGTCCTTCATTGAACGAGAGAGTCCGCGTGGAGTTTCAGGATCGGGCAAGGACTCACCACCCGCCACTCACACCAGGAAAGGCCCGCAAAATGGGTTCCGCATACACTGGCAGCCCGTCACCAATACTGGCGCATATATGCCACCACTACACGGGCAATTCTTCGGCTACTGGAAGACTAGTGGAAGAGTGGAAGATTCTCCGTGTGTTAGAGTGGCACGACTAGCTGAGCAACCCCTGGCTGCTGCCACTCTCCTCTCGTTGGCATTGCTCATGCGCCATGTTGTCCCGGGGCAAGCGCAAACTAGCGCCCTCCCGCTCCGGTGCGAGCGAGTGAGTGGTGCAGGCGGTGCGACAGAGACCGCCCCGTGGCGATTTACCGTTGCCGAGCAGCGACGACGACGCCGGCTGAGCCGCTGGCGTTGCTGCCGCGTCGCTGTTGTCTCTGCTGCTGCTGCTGCTGTTGCTGGTTGCGATGTTGCTGCTGCTGGCTGGTTGTGCGATTGCGATTGCGAAATGCTGCCTATTGCGATGATTTGAGGTCCTCCGTTTGCCGTTTACCGTTTGTTAGCTGACTGCTTCTTCCTGGCCAAAATCCAACCACCGGCAACTGAAGCAATAGCAGCAGCAACAACAACAACAACACCAACAGCAACACCAACAGCAACAGCAGTGGCAAGAGCAACACGCAACAGCAACAGCAATCGTTGCTGCGACGACAAAACTCCTGGTGCACATTATTTCTGGCAACAGTTTAACGTGGAAATTATTGCGAATTTGTTGTGTTTTTGCGCGTGTCATTCAGAGGGTTTAAAAAACGAAATACACGAAAGCAAACGCCTCGCTCGCGACATTGCAACTTTAAGCGGCAACTTGCAACCTGTCCCTGTCAAAATTGTAGTCGCACTTTTTTTTCTGGTTAGTGATGGGTCGCCCTTGCCAGGGGCCGTCGAGGAAAGCTTCGAATTAGCAAGTACAGCTGCCACTTGCAGCAAGTATTGCACTTGCACCACAAAAAGCCATCAAAGAATTGCAAAAATGCCGCAAAGATCGCCGTTTGCTATACAGGAGCTTCTCGGCTTGGCGGTGGCAGCAGCCACCACGGCCACAACTGGTGCTGGGGCAGCAGCAACACCTGAAACAGCAACCGATCTAACAACAACGACATCAACATCAGCAGCAGCAGCAGCATCAGCATCAGCATCAGCAACAACTGTTGCAGCAGCTGCGAAAGAGTCCCGACAGACCCCGACACCGCCAGCAACAAAAGCCGCAACAATAAATGCAGAAGTGGCAAGTTCCACACCAGCAACAACAACATCGGAGGCAGCAACTAGTGCGACAGCAACCACGTACAGTGGCGGGGCAGTTGCCACAGTGGATGCGTTGATGGAGCCACAGCAGCAGCACCAGCAGCACCACCACCATCACTACAGGGAGCACCACCAAATGACCATGGCGGCTGCCTCGCGAATGGCTTACTTTAACGCCCACGCGGCGGTGGCGGCCGCCTTCATGCCCCACCAGCTGGCGGCTGCCGCGGCCGTCCACCACCACCACCAGCAGCAGCACCACCACAATCCACACCAGCATCAGCACCAGCACCAGCATCCGCATCCGCATTCGCACTCGCATCCGCACCACCCCGCCCACCATCCGCACGCAGGAGCCATGGCAGCCGCCGTGGGGCCACCGCCACCGCCGCTCCAGCATCACCACCCCAACCAACCACACCACCCGCTGCTGCACGCACAGGGTAAGCCACTGTCCCACTTGCATGCAGAGGGGAGAGCAAGTTTCCCGCTCGTGAATATCATTCGATACCTTATGGGACTGTTTTTATAATTTGTTTATGGCTAAAAATACCCGATATTTTTTTTACGGTGCACTCAAACTACAATGACAATCAGAGTCTGGGCGCAATTAGCAATCGCAACTGGTTTTGCCACCTGCCACACAAGCTGGCACACACAAATAGAGGCACATAGACACGGTGTGGCCTGGAGAGCCGCTTAGCTGGCATAAAAAAGAAATTAATCAACGAGCCATCGTCCAGGCAAATCAGCTTTGGCCCCCTGTCCCCCCAGGAGGCACTCGGCTTGGGCAGCTAGGCCACTCAAGCTGAGCTGCTAATTGCAATACCAATTGGTTCGCCTTGCCTGCAATTTCCAATTCGTGCGGGTGTGTGTGGGGGCGGGGCGCCACAGTGGGTGCACTATTCTTTCTTTCGAATCGAACCTCGAGACGATTATGGGAAGCCAGAGTTGAATAAAGTTATGCTTCGTTTTTGGGAGTCTTGTGTTTTTTTTTATTTGAGACTTTATTTCCGAGGCACCACAGCTACAGCCATAGCTACAGCTATAGCCACTGTGGTTCGATCGGCAGAAGGCAATGACACACACGCACACTCGAAAAAAACAACGTTGAGTATCCGACCTGGTGTCTCGCGGTCCCAAGCTCATTTGCAATCACATCAGCAAGTGGCAATATCATCCAAGCCAGGCTTTGGAAAAAAATAATCAAAACAGGTGCACTCTGAGAAAAATGCCTTGACTTTTTATCGATGGAATTGAAACGAAATGAATGTAAACGCATTCATTATCAAGTTTTTCTGCTAGTGCATCGAGCGGCAGACTCTCGGATAATCTTGCCGCTTCGAGTGGCAGCTGTTATTATTGTTATTATTATTTTAATTAGCGTTGAAATGTCATCGTCATCTCCGATGGCTCCGATGGATCGTCGTCGCGAGCACCGACTCGTTGTGCCAATTTCGCTCCGGACTTGGCTTTTGTGTCTTGAATTTTTGAATTTGTTTGCGCCGCCACTTCCGGACCCTTTTCCGCGCCTCTAAGGCCCTTCTTCCGCCCCATTTGGCCTTTTTGCCCCACTTTAATTATGATATTTACTCCGTTTACCTTTTATTATCCACAATCTAGCTTAATACTTGTGAGAAAGTACTTCTGGATACGAACCTATTCCGCCCAAATTAATAATAAATTTCATGTTTTTGCAACTTTCCTACCATTTTCGGGATGGAAGGCTCAAGATGGTTCTTTTTCGAGTCCCATGTGACAAGCGATTTGAAATATTATCGTGTAGAGTGTTGAGAGTACTCTGCATGTCGAGTTCCCGATTCTCTGGGTGTTTAGTTTTGTTATTATTATTGTTTGCTGTTGCCTTTTGGCTTTTCCCCCGTGTCATCGTATTTAATTTTGCATATTGTTGCCTGCCACATATGTATGTGAGAATGGCCAGCAAATTTGGGGCTTCTGTTGTTGATTTTTACCCATTTGCCTTCCTCAATCGGCTTGCTTTTTTTCGACCGGATTTTTGGCTCATTCCAGTGGAACCGGGCCCCCACCCAGCTGCCCCCTTTCCGGTGTCCGGGACGAGGCTGCTTGGCTCCCAATTGGCGCCTCCTATTAAGTGCCTTTGATCTTTTCCCAAAGAAAACCAAATCCGAAAATTGGTTAGCCGAATAGCAGCCCTAGCACCCCCCCATGGGGAAGAAACGAAATAAAAAAAGACTTTTCTTCGCTGCCACCGGGAACATTTAATTGACAATTTTCACTTTAGCCGGCGTCGCTTTGTTGTGACAGGCGTTTTGATGTGTTTGCACACTCGCCCACCGCCCACTGCCCACCGCCCACCGTTCCATCGCTATTTAAGTGTCTGCGGATTGGATTTGTTATTGCAAATCGATAGCCAAAGGAGAACAAAGGCGCTGCACGTCGTCGGAAATTAACCATTTAGAAGTATAGGCTTGCCAAATTGGCAACAACTACGATACCCGGTACTCTCAGTCTCAGCTCTTTAAACTTGAATTAAAATTCAATGGTCTTTTAGGGACCAAGCTCTCTACCATATTCCATAAATCAATAGGCACATTTTCCAATTTGAGGCAAAGAGGAAGTGTCTATTGCATTTTGCTGCTAATTGCTGCTTGTCACAAGCCTCTCCACTTGCCACACACTTTTTGTGGCCTGTATCAGCGCCCTTTGATATTCGAGACGCTCTGCTAATAGCCCGGCAGGGGCAGGGGGACAACAAAAAGCGCCTCCGTGTCTTCTGACCATGGCTGATAAAAATATTCTTAATTGTGGTTCGGTTTGGACAATGTGTGCGGTCTGGTCCTGGTCTGTCTCTTGACTCTCTTGACTTTGCTTTGATTTGGCGTTGACGTAAATTAAAAAGAAAGCCGAAAAAAGCGGATAGAGCGGGTGGAGGGAAAAGTGCCGGCAAACGACCTCCACTTTCCACCCCCTGCCACCCAGTTGCAACCCCAACCCCCCAACCCCCCAACCCCTCACCCCATTGTCTGAGGTGTGAAAATTTCCGACGTCAGCCTCTGCTCGAGTGCAGTTATTGTTTCAGTTGTTGCTGCACTTTAGCCCCACTTGCCAAAAAGGCCTTGCCAGCCGCTACCCGCTACCCGCCACCCACCACCCGCTACCCATTTCCGCCCCCTTTTCGGGTTTCTCTGCTTCGTTTTTGGCACTTTGTCACACTTTTTCGCTTTGATTTTTTGCGAATTTAAAAGTCAATTAAAGCAACTTGATGGCCGAAGTGCCGAGTGCCACTCAAGGGGTTAATTTGTCCGTGCCAGTGTGAGTGTGTCTGGGGGTGTGAGGTCCTGGCTCTAAGGGTGTGGGATCGAGTCTCCTTGCTGCACTGTGTTACCCACTAAACGAAATTAGCCACGAATTTTATATTATTCTATATTCTGTATTCAAATATTTTTAGTCGCTTATTCATAAGCCGTAAGCCCGTAGCCGATTTGTGCCAGTCACATGGGGCAATCAGAGCCGGGCTCGAAAGCTCAACCTCACTGGCACTACTGCACAGGGGCGTTGTTCCGTCATACGACCCCCCTTCCCTTCCCTTTCCTTTCCATCCCAAAATAGGGGGGCCGAAGAGCCCCGGGCGCTACAATAAAATGAGATACAGAGCGCTGCGCTAATTTTATAACGCAAATAAACACGATTTGGCACTTGAGTTTCCTCGGCGGCTGCTTTGCTTCTTCAGCGGCTCGAAAGTGGGATTTCGGCTTGGATCTCGGATTTTGGATTTGGAAACTTACCATTTTTTTGTACTAGCGTTTTTCTACCGACCAGTGGCTTTCACTGTCCGACAGCAGCAACACTAACAATCAAAAACTCTGCTAATTATGCACAGCACGGCCATCTATCTGGCTATTTGGAGTGGCTACTCAGCAGTTTTTGGGTTTTTTTTGCCTTTTTGGTTGGAAACTGTTCGATTGTGGGCAGCGGAGCTGTGTCCACGAAGCGATTCACCTAGCAATTTAAGCCAGACCAAGCCAGGCTGATGGTCGGTGTCATGGAGCTCCCATAGTGGGTGACATGGGGGCATTAACCCTAGGGATGAGGCGCTGGAAGGTTCGACTCGCTCTCCTAACCTATCACAATGCAGAGTACTCCGAGGGCTCTGGGGTCGAACGCCTTAATTAATTCACTCGATTTTCACTCACGAACTGGCGGCCACGACCGACCGCCGCGCCGGCGACTTGGAGCGGTCTGCTCACGACCGCCCTGGGTGGTCACTTCGCCCCCAGCCGCCCGCCCGCCTCTCCGCCTCGGACGGAAACTCCAGCGATTTGCAAAACCCGCGCTCCGACCCATATCAGCCATTGTCGAGCGTTAATCAGTTTATAAATACTTCGTCACTTGCAGTTTCCCCCGTTTTTTGTTTCTGCTCCTCGCTGGCAGTTCTTTAGAGAAATTTGCGCACTACATGTATTGGATATCAAGTTTCTATGGCAATTGGAATTGGAATTCCCGGTAAACACACACAAGCTAATAAATGCGGTTTGATTGTCGACAAAGAGCGTATCACTGAAAGAAAAGGGGCATACTATTTGTTTTGTTAATATTACTTAGCGCTGCATTTGTAGCTCCGTTATCAAAGTGACCCCAAGAGCCAATGGTTGATTCGTGTGGTTTTCCATTTAATGATTGCAAATTCTTTTTTTCGACTGCAGCAACCTCGAAATCATCATCTTTGTTGGCATATGTCGGGGGTCTTATTGTACTCCTCGCAATGCGTCAGCGTGAAACAATTGAGGGAAATGCCAGTCCCAGTCCCAGTCCCAGTCGCAATTCCTCGGTCGAGGCCCCTCGCATCCCTACCTACCACCCTCTTTGCCGCCCTGGTCCCCTAGTCCCCGACCTCGTAACAAAGCCAATGCCAAACCGAAAAACCAAAAAAACCAAAAACCAAATGCAAAACGAGACGTCGAGCGCCTTGAAACAATGAAACATCGACCAGAAATTAGCGCGGTTGTCTGTCAAATTTGATTTTGCTTTGATATGCCACTCCCCTTTCCCCTTTCCCCTTTCCATCGGCGGCTGGGCTGGGTCGGACCGGACTGCAAGGAGAGCTTGTCTCGACTTCGACATCGTCGAGGTCGCCGATTTGCATTTCTGAGTGGCTGGTCCGCCACATACACACATGCCTAGTGCCTGCACTGCGAGAATACCCCAGATCCTTGTTCGATTTGCTTCTTCGAGAGCATCCATTTATGTTTAATGTGATTATAGTTCCAGTGTACGAACATGGGCATGCCTTGCATGGGCATGCCTTGGCTTCTTTGGGGATCAGAGCAGGTTGATTCCGAGGTCCTTGACTGACTCTTAATTGGCCAATCGAATTAAACTCCAGAAACACTTTACACTTATTCTTCCAACAAAAAAACAAACAATTTACGCATTAAATTAATAAAATAATTTAATTTCCAGTATTTCCGCAGTTGAAAAACTTTGGCGCAGGATCCGGAACTTGTCTGCCGGGTGAGTAATTAAACGTTGCTCCTTAAATTGAACTCCGCCTAAAGGTAGGCCAGGCATACAGATCCTTCGAGTGCAGTCCTTTTTGCAGAAAAGTCCAAAAGCTCTGCATGAGCACGAGTGCCGATTGCCATCTCACTCTAACCTAATTAATGGACATTCCGGGGCTTCATTTCGAGGGTCCTGCGAACCCTGTAGGTCCTGTGACGCGGGCAAAGGGTTTCGCCTGCGTAAATTTTACATGTCGCGCCCATAAATTCTCCAAATTGCTAATAAAATAAACAATTTAGCTAACGGAAAAACACACGCACATGCACAGTGCCAAAAAAGAGGACGAGTGAGTACCAGGACGACGACGAGAGACAAAGCCAAATAATGAAATTTTCATTTTCATTTTGTTGCATTCGTAACGGGCAATAAATATTTTCAACATACGCTTTTATACGCAATTTGCACGCGCATACATCTCTCCTCACATGTCCTGGAGCCCGCCCCGCCCCCGCCCCGCCCCCTCTCCCTCGCACACTCTCTCTTTGTCTCGCTCTTTAATCCTTTCGACACACACTAGCACTCGCACACATGCTCGGAGCCCAAAAACAAAGGCGTGCGAAATGCGAGGCTCGCACATAAAGTTTTCTAATAAGAAAGGACTTGGAAACTGGTTCGTGGGGATGGCCAAAGGGGCTGGGAAAGGGGTGGCAATGAGTGCGCCGATAAATTGAAATGTTTGTTAGTGGAAGCCAGCCTCTGTATGAAATATATCATCTTGATTATAATTTTTTTAACGCAAAAATAGGGATTAGAGGGACTGGCTTACTCCGAAAAGGATACTCTCAGACGAGAGTGGACTCGCATTTGTCTTCGCTTCCAAGTCATTAGGCGAAGATTAGGAAGCCAGTAGCATGTGGAAACCCATAATTCCCAGCTCTCGCGACAGGTTGTTGCTTAACCCTTTGGTGCCAGGACACATTCACGTATTCAGTCAACTGGCGCGGCGTGAATTGCGATTGGTTTCGCCTCACACATGTGTGTGTTTTGTGTGTTTGGTGTGGGCCTTGTGTTTGCAGCTTGTTTTTTATTGTCTGGCGTGTTTTTCAATTAAGCCAGCAAGTGCTCGGAGCCAAGGAGGGTGGCATTCGGCATGGCCAGCAAATAAAACTTAGACACGCTCGGCTTCTGCCGCAGCGGCAGGGAAAGGGTTCGGGTTGGGTTGGCAAATGCCAATTAAAATCTTGGCCATGACAAGTGCAGCACGATGCATCCAGACCCACCATCCACCCACCATGGGCCGCCCACAGCCTCACTCTTCCGGCCATTCAAGGCAAATTGCCCTACTTGTCAGTCTCTCAAAAATAGGGATTAGAGGGACCAGCTTACTCCGAAAAGGATACTCTCAGACGAGAGTGGACTCGCATTTGTCTTCGCTTCCAAGTCATTAGGCGAAGATTAGGAAGCCAGTAGCATGTGGAAACCCATAATTCCCAGCTCTCGCGACAGGTTGTTGCTTAACCCTTTGGTGCCAGGACACATTCACGTATTCAGTCAACTGGCGCGGCGTGAATTGCGATTGGTTTCGCCTCACACATGTGTGTGTTTTGTGTGTTTGGTGTGGGCCTTGTGTTTGCAGCTTGTTTTTTATTGTCTGGCGTGTTTTTCAATTAAGCCAGCAAGTGCTCGGAGCCAAGGAGGGTGGCATTCGGCATGGCCAGCAAATAAAACTTAGACACGCTCGGCTTCTGCCGCAGCGGCATCGGCATCGGCATCGGCAGGGAAAGGGTTCGGGTTGGGTTGGCAAATGCCAATTAAAATCTTGGCCATGACAAGTGCAGCACGATGCATCCAGACCCACCATCCACCCACCATGGGCCGCCCACAGCCTCACTCTTCCGGCCATTCAAGGCAAATTGCCCTACTTGTCAGTCTCGGGGCTTCTCCGACTTCTCGACGTCTTGGCTTTTGTGTAATCTTGTCTTGCAATCCGCTCGCAGCAAATGGCTCAAAAGTGGCTTCACCACCTCCACCGCTCCCTCGACGGGGCTCTTCATCTAATGTTGCTGTTGCTGATTCTCCGGTTCTCCAGCTCTCTCTAGTTCTCGGGGTCTCTGGTTCTCTGGAAGAATGCAGCCGTCGAGTGGCTGTGGAAGACTCTTTCCCTTTCAAGCAGGGCACTTCGCCCATAAAAACAGAATGAAAAGAATGCGCGGCCAAGTGGCCAAGTGGCCAAGTTGGTGTTGCCCGACTCCGACCCCGGCCCCGGCCCCGGCCCCAACCCCGACCCGGCCGGAGATTAGAGCCTTTTGAAAAGGGCCCACTACACGGCAGCCCCAGCTAGCAGCAACATCAAGAGCCATATGCAACATGCAGCATACAACAACAACGGCGACAAAGAGCCAATTAAGTAGAAGCTGCCTCACACTCATTAGACCCAGTTAATACAAAGCACAAGTCAGTTAACTCATCAGATATCATCACATAACTATCGGGCTTACCTCCTGCATGTCCTGCACTTCGTTAGAGCCTTCAAGGATTTCGTGAAAAAGTAAAAGAGCAAAAAGTTTAGTGCAGAAATTGTGGCACTATAGTTGCCGCTTCCACAGCTGCTGGCGCAAAACGCTTTGCACTTAAAGTTCGTTGAGTTGGCTTGGGTCGGTGAAGCGGAAAGGTGGTCTAAAGTGGGCCCAAAATGAATCCTTGGAGGTGGCCAACTTTGGCCGTTTTCCAGCCAAATCTAGCTGGTTTTTCTGACAACTATAACGGAGATATAGTCAGGCTAGTTGCCCCTTTTTTGAGATTAAATTTCAGGCCAAATATACGTATATTTCCATATGTCCTTTGGTGGCAACTCTGACAGGAAGGAGCGCTAGTGGCAACAGCAATCACGTTAACCAACTTTGACACAAAGCTGGCTAAAATGCTGCCGCCCAAAGGGGCACTCCACCGGCTCTCCAGGTGGTGGTGGTGCCGTAACAATGGTTAGAAGAAGAAGAAGAAGAAGAAGAAGGCAGGATGGGAGGGATGGAGGAGGAGAAGACCAAGTCACACGACAAGCAAGGAATCTAATTAACAATTTTCCATTGAGTGCGCAAATTACGACGAACAGGAGCCGAGACAGAGGCAGCGAGGGATCCATCCAAAGGGTTGGGCCGTCCTGGCCAGGCCCAAAACGTGAGACGAAAGAGACAGCCAGAGGGTGGGGCGAAAGAGACGGGCTCTGAGGACAGAGAAAGGTAGACAGGAGCAATTAGAGGGGAACAAAGCAGGGGCTGTACTGTTGGATTTTAACAGCTTTTCGGTTGGCTAAGTAACTCAAAATAGCTAAGAAAATGCAACATCCTAGATCCTTATTAATTGTTTTTAAGAATTATAAAGAAATAAAAAGAGTCGCCGCCAGGTGCGTCTGGGACAGTTAATTGGAGCATTTACTGGACCACTCGCATGATTTTTTGCGTTTGTGGCTTCTGTTTGATTTCTCAAGCAAATAATTCAATTTCATTTCTAATTAGTACGAAAAGACCACACACACACACACACAGGCGGCAAAAATCGCAATGCCACACCCACACTGGCGCAGAAACGCAGCCACTTTGGTGCTAATGCAAATTGCGAAATTGCGAAATGCCCCTCGTCGAATGGCGTCGACGTTGGCGTTGGCGTTGGCGTTGGCGATGGCGATGGCGATGCGGAGTGGTGAAGGGGTCCGGGGGGAGACTGCCAAGCTGGGTGACAGCCACTTTATTAGCGTATTTTGCCATGCAACTGTTTATGCACCACACATGCATGTGTCTATGTGTGCAGCTCACTAACACTTGGACGAGGAATTAGTCATTTTGTTGGTTACTTGATGCATGGAAAGCGAATGGGTCTAGTGTGGGGGTGGTGGCGTGGTTGCGCGGTTGCAGGGTAACTGGGAGACAAGAGGTGAGAGGTGGGAGGTGGCAGGAGCAACGGGAAAGCGCTGTGCCGGAAAAGCTATGTGTGGAACCAACCAAAATGGCGCAAAGCTCACAAAACGAACAAGCCAAGATGGTTTCGGTGAAAAGGCTGGAAAATGGGGGGCGGGGAAAACGGGGGAGGAGCGCGGGGACGGCAGGCGACAACATTTTTTATGCGCTTTTGAGCAAATTAGATTTCCTAATTAAATTTTCTAGTGAAATGCGCATAAATTTCATAAAATTCACTTGCCACGACCAAGGACCCAGGACCCAGGATCCAGGACCCAGGCACAGACTCCTTTCATTGTCCGATAAGGGGAGTGAAAGAGACACAAGCACACGCACCCGGAGTGCGACAGAGTGGGAGCTATGGCGAAAGGGGGCGGGGCTGTCGCCTTTCATTTTGCTGCCACATTTTTGCTCTGGCATTCGCCCTGGCTTCGCCTCCGTGACGTTGTCCTTATCCTTCGTCCTTTGCCGCTCACCCTCCGTGCCCCGTCCTCTGTCGTCTGCTTAAAGTAATTAACTAAGAAAATTTTAATTGCTAATATGTTGTAATGCATGTGTGTGTGTGAGCATGTTGGCATCCTGCGATCCTAATGGCAAAACTTTCAATATCGCCCCCGCCTCTCCTGCCTGTCCTGCCTGTCTGTGTGTGTGTGAGCTCATTAAAAGTGCGAACAAGAAATTTTATGTTGCCTACTTTTGTGGGACACGAAATTAACTGATTCGCTCCTTTGAAGTGTTTCGTATTGAATTGTGGAACCGAATTGGGAGGAAACCTCCCGAAAGGAAGGCAAATATGAGCGAAACGCCGAGACCCCAGGAAATTGGAAATCAAGAGGCGGAATTAATTAAGGGCTGATCGCCAAGTGAAATGTATACACAAAAAATGAATTCAATTTCGATTGTGTACATATGTGTGGGGTTTTCCTTGAACTTTCTTCCAGTGGGCTCTGGTTCTTTTATTTGTGCTCCGGCCAGGTAATTCTAGATGCGATACTCGGCCCTCGTACACACGTATTTCCACTTGCAGGACCGGCTCGCGCATATTTAGTGGAAATGCCAGCGAAAATAGCGAGTGTGGGGCATGGGAATGGAAATTTGAAATTCACTTGAACGGTCCCCGTCTGCTTCTTTTTTCATATCGAATTTCAGCGCGAATCGAAGCAGCCTCTGTGTGTTTTCCTCTCTTGCCTTCCTGCATTTCGAATACATGGATGCACATACTTTTTCATACTTTCCCAACTGGCATTGAGTGGCCAAGACCACTCGATCAGCCAGCTGTGTGTGGATTCATCTTTTCCGGGTGCTTCAAGGCTTTAAGCCAAAGCCCCAATCGTCAATTCCCGATCCCCCAATTCGCGATAAGTGGCGATTTGGCCGGATGAGTGGCTTCTTCGATCCTACGACTCATCTTCGGCCAAATCCTCATCTTCAGTCTCTTCACAGTTTCATGTAAATACCGCAGGAAGACACTCCAACTCTGGGACTCGAAAATCGCGCCTGTCAACGCTGCTACCGCCGCCTGTCAGCTCCTTTCCTCTCCGATTTCCCTGCATCTCGGATCCCTTCCCATATCCAAGCTATCCCTTCCACGCTTTCACTTTTCCCCGTCTGTCAAGAGCGGGTTTCCTTGAAACAAAAGATGATGTGTGACAACCCCAAGACCGTACAAAACACAAACCGAAAAGTACGGCGGGGGCTCGACAACAGCCCCAGACAATTTTGAAACTAGATACAATTATTAAATGTTTAAAATAACAAACCGCTAAAACCACTTCAAGTCGCGCTTCAGCGCCATGTGGTTTTTTTGTGCGGAGCCGGGTGGAAGGGGGTTCCGGCAGCAGGTCGTGGGAGTCTCATCAAATAATTTGATTTAATTCGAGGAGGAATCGGTCTACGATTCCGCTCCATGTCTTCGCCAAAAGATCGGTTAGAAGCTGGAAGCATATGACCTTTACATTTTACAAGGCGCAAAATGCCCGAAAAATTCGGTAGCACCGGAAAAAATTTTCGGTTCTCAGATTTTGATGCCGATTTATGGAAAACAATTCCACGATTCAGAATCTTGTCTTGGCTTAGAAATTGGTTGGATATTGGCCGAAATATGGCCTTCGCAAGGACCCTTGTCCCCCATTTCCAGGACTTTCGGATTTTTCAAAGGGGGTCCTCCAGAAAAAATCGGCAGCACCGGAAAAAATTTTCGGTTCTCAGATTTTGATGCAGAATAACGTGGAATAGTTCCACGATTCAGAATCTTGTCTTGGCTTAGAAATCGGTTGGATATTGGCCGAAATATGGCCTTCGCAAGGACCCCTATCCCCCATTTCCAGGACTTTCAGATTTTTCAAAGGGGGTCCTTCAGAAAAAGTCGGCAGCACCGGAAAAAATTTTTGGTTCTCAGATTTTCATGCAGATTTATGGAGAACAATTCCACGATTCAGAATCTTGTCTTGGCTTAGAAATCGGTTGGATATTGGCCGAAATATGGCCTTCGCAAGGACCCCTATCCCCCATTTCCAGGACTTTCAGATTTTTCAAAGGGGGTCCTTCAGAAAAAGTCGGCAGCACCGGAAAAAATTTTTGGTTCTCAGATTTTCATGCAGATTTATGGAGAACAATTCCACGATTCAGAATCTTGTCTTGGCTTAGAAATCGGTTGGATATTGGCCGAAATATGGCCTTCGCAAGGACCCCTATCCCCCATTTCCAGGACTTTCACATTTTTGCAAGGGGGTCCTTCAGAAAAAATCGGCAGCACCGGAAAAAATTTTCGGTTCTCAGATTTTGATGCAGAATAACGGGGAATAGTTCCACGATTCAGAATCTTGTCTTGGCTTAGAAATCGGTTGGATATTGGCCGAAATATGGCTTTCGCAAGGACCCCTTTCCCCCGTTTCCAGGACTTCCACATTTTTGCAAGGGGGTCCTTCAGAAAAAATCGGCAGCACCGGAAAAAATTTTCGGTTCTCAGATTTTGATGCAGAATAACGGGGAATAGTTCCACGATTCAGAATCTTGTCTTGGCTTAGAAATCGGTTGGATATTGGCCGAAATATGGCTTTCGCAAGGACCCCTTTCCCCCGTTTCCAGGACTTCCACATTTTTGCAAGGGGGTCCTTCAGAAAAAATCGGCAGCACCGGAAAAAATTTTCGGTTCTCAGATTTTGATGCAGAATAACGGGGAATAGTTCCACGATTCAGAATCTTGTCTTGGCTTAGAAATCGGTTGGATATTGGCCGAAATATGGCTTTCGCAAGGACCCCTTTCCCCCGTTTCCAGGACTTCCACATTTTTGCAAGGGGGTCCTTCAGAAAAAATCGGCAGCACCGGAAAAAATTTTCGGTTCTCAGATTTTGATGCAGAATAACGGGGAATAGTTCCACGATTCAGAATCTTGTCTTGGCTTAGAAATCGGTTGGATATTGGCCGAAATATGGCTTTCGCAAGGACCCCTTTCCCCGTTTCCAGGACTTCCACATTTTTGCAAGGGGGTCCTTCAGAAAAAATCGGCAGCACCGGAAAAAATTTTCGGTTCTCAGATTTTGATGCAGAATAACGGGGAATAGTTCCACGATTCAGAATCTTGTCTTGGCTTAGAAATCGGTTGGATATTGGCCGAAATATGGCTTTCGCAAGGACCCCTTTCCCCCGTTTCCAGGACTTCCACATTTTTGCAAGGGGGTCCTTCAGAAAAAATCGGCAGCACCGGAAAAAATTTTCGGTTCTCAGATTTTGATGCAGAATAACGGGGAATAGTTCCACGATTCAGAATCTTGTCTTGGCTTAGAAATCGGTTGGATATTGGCCGAAATATGGCTTTCGCAAGGACCCCTTTCCCCCGTTTCCAGGACTTCCACATTTTTGCAAGGGAGTCCTTCAGAAAAAATCGGCAGCACCGGAAAAAATTTTCGGTTCTCAGATTTTGATGCAGAATAACGGGGAATAGTTCCACGATTCAGAATCTTGTCTTGGCTTAGAAATCGGTTGGATATTGGCCGAAATATGGCTTTCGCAAGGACCCCTTTCCCCCGTTTCCAGGACTTCCACATTTTTGCAAGGGGTCCTTCAGAAAAAATCGGCAGCACCGGAAAAAATTTTCGGTTCTCAGATTTTGATGCAGAATAACGGGGAATAGTTCCACGATTCAGAATCTTGTCTTGGCTTAGAAATCGGTTGGATATTGGCCGAAATATGGCTTTCGCAAGGACCCCTTTCCCCCGTTTCCAGGACTTCCACATTTTTGCAAGGGAGTCCTTCAGAAAAAATCGGCAGCACCGGAAAAAATTTTCGGTTCTCAGATTTTGATGCAGAATAACGGGGAATAGTTCCACGATTCAGAATCTTGTCTTGGCTTAGAAATCGGTTGGATATTGGCCGAAATATGGCCTTCGCAAGGACCCCTATCCCCCATTTCCAGGACTTCCACATTTTTGCAAGGGAGTCCTTCAGAAAAAATCGGCAGCACCGGAAAAAATTTTCGGTTCTCAGATTTTGATGCAGAATAACGGGGAATAGTTCCACGATTCAGAATCTTGTCTTGGCTTAGAAATCGGTTGGATATTGGCCGAAATATGGCCTTCGCAAGGACCCCTATCCCCCATTTCCAGGACTTTCAGATTTTTCAAAGGGGGTCCTTCAGAAAAAGTCGGCAGCACCGGAAAAAATTTTTGGTTCTCAGATTTTCATGCAGATTTATGGAGAACAATTCCACGATTCAGAATCTTGTCTTGGCTTAGAAATCGGTTGGATATTGGCCGAAATATGGCCTTCGCAAGGACCCCTATCCCCCATTTCCAGGACTTTCACATTTTTGCAAGGGGGTCCTTCAGAAAAAATCGGCAGCACCGGAAAAAATTTTCGGTTCTCAGATTTTGATGCAGAATAACGGGGAATAGTTCCACGATTCAGAATCTTGTCTTGGCTTAGAAATCGGTTGGATATTGGCCGAAATATGGCCTTCGCAAGGACCCCTATCCCCCATTTCCAGGACTTTCAGATTTTTCAAAGGGGGTCCTTCAGAAAAAGTCGGCAGCACCGGAAAAAAATTTTTGGTTCTCAGATTTTCATGCAGATTTATGGAGAACAATTCCACGATTCAGAATCTTGTCTTGGCTTAGAAATCGGTTGGATATTGGCCGAAATATGGCCTTCGCAAGGACCCCTATCCCCCATTTCCAGGACTTTCACATTTTTGCAAGGGGGTCCTTCAGAAAAAATCGGCAGCACCGGAAAAATTTTCGGTTCTCAGATTTTGATGCAGAATAACGGGGAATAGTTCCACGATTCAGAATCTTGTCTTGGCTTAGAAATCGGTTGGATATTGGCCGAAATATGGCTTTCGCAAGGACCCCTTTCCCCCGTTTCCAGGACTTCCACATTTTTGCAAGGGGGTCCTTCAGAAAAAATCGGCAGCACCGGAAAAAATTTTCGGTTCTCAGATTTTGATGCAGAATAACGGGGAATAGTTCCACGATTCAGAATCTTGTCTTGGCTTAGAAATCGGTTGGATATTGGCCGAAATATGGCTTTCGCAAGGACCCCTTTCCCCCGTTTCCAGGACTTCCACATTTTTGCAAGGGAGTCCTTCAGAAAAAATCGGCAGCACCGGAAAAAATTTTCGGTTCTCAGATTTTGATGCAGAATAACGGGGAATAGTTCCACGATTCAGAATCTTGTCTTGGCTTAGAAATCGGTTGGATATTGGCCGAAATATGGCCTTCGCAAGGACCCCTGATTCCCATTTTCTGGACTTTCAGATTTTTCAAAGGGGGTCCTTCAGAAAAATTTGGCAGCACCGGAAAAAATTTTCGGTTCTCAGATTTTGATGCAGAATAACGGGGAATAGTTCCACGATTCAGAATCTTGTCTTGGCTTAGAAATCGGTTGGATATTGGCCGAAATATGGCCTTCGCAAGGACCCCTATCCCCCATTTCCAGGACTTCCACATTTTTGCAAGGGAGTCCTTCAGAAAAAATCGGCAGCACCGGAAAAAATTTTCGGTTCTCAGATTTTGATGCAGAATAACGGGGAATAGTTCCACGATTCATAATCTTGTCTTGGCTTAGAAATCGGTTGGATATTGGCCGAAATATGGCCTTCGCAAGGACCCCTATCCCCCATTTCCAGGACTTTCAGATTTTTCAAAGGGAGTCCTTCAGAAAAAATCGGCAGCACCGGAAAAAATTTTCGGTTCTCAGATTTTGATGCAGAATAACGGGGAATAGTTCCACGATTCATAATCTTGTCTTGGCTTAGAAATCGGTTGGATATTGGCCGAAATATGGCTTTCGCAAGGACCCCTTTCCCCCGTTTCCAGGACTTCCACATTTTTGCAAGGGGGTCCTTCAGAAAAAATCGGCAGCACCGGAAAAAATTTTCGGTTCTCAGATTTTGATGCAGAATAACGGGGAATAGTTCCACGATTCAGAATCTTGTCTTGGCTTAGAAATCGGTTGGATATTGGCCGAAATATGGCCTTCGCAAGGACCTCTATCCCCCATTTCCAGGACTTTCAGATTTTTCAAAGGGGGTCCTTCAGAAAAAATCGGCAGCACCGGAAAAAATTTTCGGTTCTCAGATTTTGATGCAGAATAACGGGGAATAGTTCCACGATTCAGAATCTTGTCTTGGCTTAGAAATCGGTTGGATATTGGCCGAAATATGGCCTTCGCAAGGACCCCTATCCCCCATTTCCAGGACTTTCAGATTTTTCAAAGGGGGTCCTTCAGAAAAAATCGGCAGCACCGGAAAAAATTTTCGGTTCTCAGATTTTGATGCAGAATAACGGGGAATAGTTCCACGATTCAGAATCTTGTCTTGGCTTAGAAATCGGTTGGATATTGGCCGAAATATGGCCTTCGCAAGGACCCCTGATTCCCATTTTCTGGACTTTCAGATTTTTTAAAGGGGGTCCTTCAGAAAAATTTGGCAGCACCGGAAAAAATTTTCGGTTCTCAGATTTTGATGCAGAATAACGGGGAATAGTTCCACGATTCAGAATCTTGTCTTGGCTTAGAAATCGGTTGGATATTGGCCGAAATATGGCTTTCGCAAGGACCCCTATCCCCCATTTCCAGGACTTTTACATTTTGGCAAGGGGGTCCTTCAGAAAAAATCGGCAGCACCGGAAAAAATTTTCGGTTCTCAGATTTTGATGCAGAATAACGGGGAATAGTTCCACGATTCAGAATCTTGTCTTGGCTTAGAAATCGGTTGGATATTGGCCGAAATATGGCCTTCGCAAGGACCCCTATCCCCCATTTCCAGGACTTTCAGATTTTTCAAAGGGAGTCCTTCAGAAAAAGTCGGCAGCACCGGAAAAAATTTTCGGTTCTTAGATTTTGATGCAGAATAACGGGGAATAGTTCCACGATTCAGAATCTTGTCTTGGCTTAGAAATCGGTTGGATATTGGCCGAAATATGGCCTTCGCAAGGACCTCTATCCCCCATTTCCAGGACTTTCAGATTTTTCAAAGGGGGTCCTTCAGAAAAAATCGGCAGCACCGGAAAAAATTTTCGGTTCTCAGATTTTGATGCAGAATAACGGGGAATAGTTCCACGATTCAGAATCTTGTCTTGGCTTAGAAATCGGTTGGATATTGGCCGAAATATGGCTTTCGCAAGGACCCCTTTCCCCCGTTTCCAGGACTTCCACATTTTTGCAAGGGGGTCCTTCAGAAAAATTTGGCAGCACCGGAAAAAATTTTCGGTTCTCAGATTTTGATGCAGAATAACGGGGAATAGTTCCACGATTCAGAATCTTGTCTTGGCTTAGAAATCGGTTGGATATTGGCCGAAATATGGCCTTCGCAAGGACCCCTATCCCCCATTTCCAGGACTTTCAGATTTTTCAAAGGGAGTCCTTCAGAAAAAGTCGGCAGCACCGGAAAAAATTTTCGGTTCTTAGATTTTGATGCAGAATAACGGGGAATAGTTCCACGATTCAGAATCTTGTCTTGGCTTAGAAATCGGTTGGATATTGGCCGAAATATGGCCTTCGCAAGGACCCCTATCCCCCATTTCCAGGACTTTTACATTTTGGCAAGGGGGTCCTTCAGAAAAAATCGGCAGCACCGGAAAAAATTTTCGGTTCTCAGATTTTGATGCAGAATAACGTGGAATAGTTCCACGATTCAGAAACTTGTCTTGGCTTAGAAATCGGTTGGATATTGGCCGAAATATGGCTTTCGCAAGGACCCCTTTCCCCCGTTTCCAGGACTTCCACATTTTTGCAAGGGGGTCCTTCAGAAAAAATCGGCAGCACCGGAAAAAATTTTCGGTTCTCAGATTTTGATGCAGAATAACGGGGAATAGTTCCACGATTCAGAATCTTGTCTTGGCTTAGAAATCGGTTGGATATTGGCCGAAATATGGCCTTCGCAAGGACCCCTATCCCCCATTTCCAGGACTTTTACATTTTGGCAAGGGGGTCCTTCAGAAAAAATCGGCAGCACCGGAAAAAATTTTCGGTTCTCAGATTTTGATGCAGATCAACGGGGAATAGTTCCACGATTCAGAATCTTGTCTTGGCTTAGAAATCGGTTGGATATTGGCCGAAATATGGCCTTCGCAAGGACCCCTATCCCCCATTTCCAGGACTTTTACATTTTGGCAAGGGGGTCCTTCAGAAAAAATCGGCAGCACCGGAAAAAATTTTCGGTTCTCAGATTTTGATGCAGATCAACGGGGAATAGTTCCACGATTCAGAATCTTGTCTTGGCTTAGAAATCGGTTGGATATTGGCCGAAATATGGCTTTCGCAAGGACCCCTTTCCCCCGTTTCCAGGACTTCCACATTTTTGCAAGGGGGTCCTTCAGAAAAAATCGGCAGCACCGGAAAAAATTTTCGGTTCTCAGATTTTGATGCAGATCAACGGGGAATAGTTCCACGATTCAGAATCTTGTCTTGGCTTAGAAATCGGTTGGATATTGGCCGAAATATGGCCTTCGCAAGGACCCCTATCCCCCATTTCCAGGACTTTTACATTTTGGCAAGGGGGTCCTTCAGAAAAAATCGGCAGCACCGGAAAAAATTTTCGGTTCTCAGATTTTGATGCAGAATAACGTGGAATAGTTCCACGATTCAGAAACTTGTCTTGGCTTAGAAATCGGTTGGATATTGGCCGAAATATGGCTTTCGCAAGGACCCCTTTCCCCCGTTTCCAGGACTTCCACATTTTTGCAAGGGAGTCCTTCAGAAAAAATCGGCAGCACCGGAAAAAATTTTCGGTTCTCAGATTTTGATGCAGAATAACGTGGAATAGTTCCACGATTCAGAATCTTGTCTTGGCTTAGAAATCGGTTGGATATTGGCCGAAATATGGCCTTCGCAAGGACCCCTGATTCCCATTTTCTGGACTTTCAGATTTTTCAAAGGGGGTCCTTCAGAAAAATTTGGCAGCACCGGAAAAAATTTTCGGTTCTTAGATTTTGATGCAGAATAACGGGGAATAGTTCCACGATTCAGAATCTTGTCTTGGCTTAGAAATCGGTTGGATATTGGCCGAAATATGGCTTTCGCAAGGACCCCTTTCCCCCGTTTCCAGGACTTCCACATTTTTGCAAGGGGGTCCTTCAGAAAAATTTGGCAGCACCGGAAAAAATTTTCGGTTCTCAGCTTTTGATGCAGAATAACGTGGAATAGTTCCACGATTCAGAATCTTGTCTTGGCTTAGAAATCGGTTGGATATTGGCCGAAATATGGCCTTCGCAAGGACCCCTATCCCCCATTTCCAGGACTTTTACATTTTGGCAAGGGGGTCCTTCAGAAAAAATCGGCAGCACCGGAAAAAATTTTCGGTTCTCAGATTTTGATGCAGAATAACGTGGAATAGTTCCACGATTCAGAATCTTGTCTTGGCTTAGAAATCGGTTGGATATTGGCCGAAATATGGCCTTCGCAAGGACCCCTGATTCCCATTTTCTGGACTTTCAGATTTTTCAAAGGGGGTCCTTCAGAAAAATTTGGCAGCACCGGAAAAAATTTTCGGTTCTTAGATTTTGATGCAGAATAACGGGGAATAGTTCCACGATTCAGAATCTTGTCTTGGCTTAGAAATCGGTTGGATATTGGCCGAAATATGGCTTTCGCAAGGACCCCTTTCCCCCGTTTCCAGGACTTCCACATTTTTGCAAGGGGGTCCTTCAGAAAAATTTGGCAGCACCGGAAAAAATTTTCGGTTCTCAGCTTTTGATGCAGAATAACGTGGAATAGTTCCACGATTCAGAATCTTGTCTTGGCTTAGAAATCGGTTGGATATTGGCCGAAATATGGCCTTGGCAAGGGTCTTTATGTCTCAATAAGGTGTGCTGATAAGGTTTTGTATTTTTTCAGGATCCCTGGCGCCCAAGGACTTTGGCATGGAGGCTCTGAACGGCTTTGGCGTGGGGCCGAACAGCAAGAAAAAGAAAAAGAAGCGGAGGCACAGCCGCACCATCTTCACCAGCTACCAGCTCGAGAAGCTGGAGGAGGCCTTTAAGGAGGCCCACTACCCCGATGTGTATGCCCGTGAGATGCTGTCCTTAAAGACAGAGCTGCCCGAGGATCGCATACAGGTGAGTGAGTCACACATTTGCAACTCGATATGCCCCCATTGTCCTTGTGGTCTAACGAACTAATTACACATCCGCCGCGGAGGTGTCTGCTGTTGGCAAAACAAAAACTCGGCCAGGAATTTGCATTTCCTTAACCATTTGCACCGATCCTTTTGTCTTGGGGCAAGAGCCTTGTTTGGATGTCTCTGTCCTGATTTTTCACACCTTGTTAGTGGGATAAGTGTGGGTTTTTTTTGTGTGCAGCGTCATCATGGCAGGCTAGCTTTAATAAGCAATCAGTCTCAAGAGCCAGGTCCTTTGAGTGAATCCTGTCTTTTCCAGTGCCTAAATCACTGAAATAAAAAGCGGCCTAAAACCTTGTGCTTTAAATTAAATTACCAAAGGATAGAAAGGAGAGGTGGAATCCAGAGTGTCCATGGCGTTGCCAACAAGGCAAATCCGGAAATCATTCAACGCCCGCCGCCATGCTGGGCAGGGGGCAGGGGGGGAGAGGCAGATGCCAGGAGCCGGGCAGGAGACCGTGGCCAGGGGGGCCTAGAGCCAAGGGTCTAGGGAAAAAACGCAGAAAATTTCAGCTACGTTTGCGAATTTATAATTAAGCATTTTAATGGCCGTTATTGTTCCAAGTCCTGGCCCTCCCCGCCTCGCCAGTGGGTGCGAGTGAGAGGAGGCACAATGCTAGCTAGGATGAGTGTGTGTGTGTGTGTGTGTGTGTGTGCATTGAAAAAGCTCCAGGACATGCAAATTGCCACCCTTAAAAGGCGGAAGCCCAAAAACCCACCCCACTGCCCCTATACCATGTTTGCGTGTGTTTGATTAGCAGAAAAATCCAAAAGAGCCAAAATAATCGCAAAAAGGAGTCCAGAAAATGTGCAAAATGTGAGTAATTATGGCGCGATTCCCTGGCATTTTTTGTTATTCGCGAATCGAGTGCGCCACTCACCGATTTAATCACTCGTCACTCAGTTCCTCGGGCAGCCAGTCAGGCAGTCGATAAGTTCCGTGTCCTGGACTCTCGAGTGCTAATGGTAGGCCCTGCCTCAAGTGCCTGGGCACTCACCCACGCCACGTCCTGCGGCAGGATATAATCACTGGAACTGGAGCATGAATTCGGATAATATCGGAAAATAATTCCATAAATTTAATACCAATTAGAGTCGGCCACAAACAGGGCTGTGTCTGTGTAAGAAATAATAATCGGAAAAGTGACGCTTTCAATATTTCTGTGAAACTCGGTATTGGCGCTAATTAAACCATCGACAGTTAACCCACTGAGGCCGGCTTAACTCCACAAAAATGCATATCCCCCGCCGACTATCCGATTTCCACTGGCATTCTGCACTCCGGACTGTGGACTCTGGACTCAGGACTCTGGACTGCGGAGTTCAAATTGAATTTCGAGTGTGTAAAATTTTCCAATTATAGACTTTGGAGTGCCCCACGCACATGTATCCACATTATCCTTTTGCGTGCGAGTGTGAGTGTGGGTGTGAGTGCGGGGGATGTATGGATGTGTGTGTGTGTGTGTCTAAAGGAGCTTTAGCCTTAGATGCCTGGAAATTGCTCGGGGGCACATGAAGCGTTGCTAAAAGCGAGTCCAATTAGTAGCATTACTACTAACACTTCAATTCTGGCCAGTGCCCGGGCCCGGGCCAGTGCCACTGCCAGGCCCCTCCCCGCCCGTCTTCGTCCTCTTTTGGGGCTCTCCGTCTCGCTCCAACTTGGCAATAACGGCAATAGCCGTCACAGGACAACAAAAACAACGAGCGCCAGCCCGCCCAAGGATAACTGGGCCCAAGTGAAGCAATGGCGCCAAAGTACGGCCATTTTGTGTGTCAACTTGTTGGGGTCAGTGGGGGCCGGAGGGGGCAAGTCAGGGGGCGGGAAATTTTCAAAGAGAACGGTGTAGCATCCAAGTTATATGTCCGTTAGTTTAAGCGGGTGAGCGGCAAGGGCGTAAATTTGCATTTAACGTTGTTTGTGGTGCCCCCGAAATGGATTCTCCCCATCACCCCTCCCTGTGTGTTGGTGTGGGTTGTGGGTGGTGTGTGTGAGAGCTCAACAGTTAGACGACCACAAAATAGGGGGGAAAGACCGGCAGCGGCACAACCGCAAAACGATGCACAAGGATCCAAGGATCCTTTCTCCCACCAACACCAATAAACACTCGCACTCGAGCAAATCATGAGAAATCAAAGCTGGGTCCCCATATATTATTATTACTTACTTATTTATAAAACATTTACTCCACTTTTCGTCCCATACTGTTATCATATTATTATCCAGGGGAAAGGTCCTCTAGATATGAGCATCGAGTATTTCTAATAATCCATATTTCTGACTGTGCATTGCCTGGAAGTGCCATTGAAAGGAACGGCACTATTCTGCATGTCCTTGCAGTTGTGTCTGCGACCGAAAAATGTGGGAAAAAATATCCTTAGAATGACAGCGTCGGCGCCCAAAAAACTAACAAAACAGGACACACACATAAACAAACAAGCCCGGGCTCGGGCACATAGATACGCACGCACACACTCGCTCTAGCCCCGAAAAGGACTCGCACTCACACACCAGTCTCCGCACAAAGTCTCCGTCATCGTTGAATGCGTTGAATATTTTCAGGCACTTAAGCTATTTTCATGAAATGTACACACACACACAAGCCGGCACACACACATATGCAGATTACCCTGCCAGCCACAGAAACATCCTTGCCTCCTCGGTGGGTGGCTGGGCGGGAAACGAAACTACTGCTACAAGACTACAAGTACACACTCGGTATTGATTTTAATTGAAAAATTGTTAATTTTCCATGCCAGTAGCAGGCAGCAGCAGCAGCACCAGCAGCACCAGCAGCTACAGGGCATTCACGCCCACTCGAACGCCCATGGTGCCACACCCGCATTCGTCCTCCGTCCTTGCCCGCCTTTGCTGCCCCTCTTTCGTAGAATCTTTCGCTTGGAGCCCAGAAACGACGACTTGGAGTGAACTTTTTGTGCTGCCAATTTTCGCATGCGTGTGAGTCCTTCCAAAATGTGTGTGTGTGTGTGTGTGTGTGTGTGTGTACCTGTCTGCAGATCCTGCTCCTGTTCTGTGTCTGGGTAATTACACGTTTCTGTGTGAATAAATTTCCATCCCTGCCATGGATTTCAGTTTACAATTCAAAAAGCTCCAGACGGCTAGGCTAGTTCGGATTCAGTTTTCTCTCCAAATAAAGGACATTCTAGGGCTGAAGAATAGAATTAATGGAGGGATACCTGACGGTGTATGGGTGTTTCTCGCAGTGTTTTCGGGCCCAGTGTGGGCCTTGAAGTCTTGGAAGTTCTACGAAACTAATTTACTCAAGTGGCGACGCGTCCAAGTGTCTCGATAGAGAGCTGGAGTTGCAGTTTCGGATTTGGACTCCGATTCGAATGGAAATGGAGTTCGAGCCGGGCTCAGAAATTGTGGCCGCGTCATTGGAGCAGCCGAGCCCGGCTCGTTGGAGTAGCTGCGGCTGCCCGATTGGCAGTTGCCACCAATCCCCCTTGGTCGTGGCTTTGGCCTGGGAACCCAATAAAGCCAAAAGAAGCATAGCCAACGGCCAAGGCAAAGGCAGACTTGCGGCAGACAGGTCGACTGGCCGATGCTGCCACTTGACGCAATGCCGTCTGCATCGCCGGCGATCGTGTTACCTACCTCAGGTCTTGGTTCTCGGTTCATCAGTTCTAAAGGTCCCCCCCAAAAGGTCTTCAGTCTCCAGTCTCCAGTCTGCAGTCCCCGGTCCTCCACACTCCTCTTTTCAGTCTTACATTGAGAAATAAACGATGGAGGAAACGAAGAGTTCATTTAAACTCTTCTCCTACTTATTTTGAAGCAGCCTCAGTTTTTGTTCGCTGTGCAATCCTCGCCAGAGATTCCTGCGTTTTTTCTCAGGCCCGCTGCAGTGATCGTGGAACTTCTTCATTTTGTTGACTCTGCGCCGAGAACCAATTCGTTTAAAATGGTATCAATTCTAAGAAAAATATTATTTTTTTATAATTTCTCGAGTGCCTTAATCTGTTGCCGAAGCCTTCGGCTTTCGACTTTCGACCGAATCTCTGCCGTTCGATGTGCACAATCACGATGCTCCAGAGTACCCCTTCCCTGCTGGTTTTCTGGTTTTCTTGAGTGAAAACAGACCGCGAATGGTGGAGCTGGATGGAGCTGGATGGAGCAGAAGGGAGTCGGAGATGGAGTTGCTGTAGAATCCCCGTGGCCCTCTGGCCACTGATTCGGTGTTGACGTGCTCCGCCGCACAAAATGAAACGTCAATTTCAAGAGTTTTTCCTGGTAATAATTAGTAGCTGAGGTGGGCATTTAAATACTCGCTCCCACTCCATCGCCTTCCATTTTATTTCACATTTTTTTTGTGTCCGCCGTCCTAGTTGTTCTGCGTATTTGTGTTCAAAAATACTCGGCGCAGCAGCCAAATAATAATGCATATAATTGCATTCTAAGTAGTTGCTGGCTGAGGCTGTGCCGCCTGGGAGTATTGTGTTACCTTCGGGCTCATGTCAACCCTGACATCGTGTTTTTTCTTCAGGGAGGGGGTCTGGGAGGAGTGGTTTTTAATTTTCCACTCTTGGGGTTTCCAGGAAAAGGCAGCGGAAACGCGAACAGCAAGTGGGTGGCGAGCTCCCCTCAGAAATCATTTCCAGAAGGGAACTAGCCGGGAGGGCCAAAAGCGATTCTGGCGATTCTGGCGATTCTGGCGATTCTGGGCCAAAGGGCTAGCCTCTTTAATTGATTAATAAAGCCTGCAAATCGGTGAATAGTTGTGGATTAAGCGAAGACATGGCATTCCCTCCCACCTCCATCCCACCACTCGAACATCTATCTGGCATTGGAAGCGGTTGAGTGGCTAACAAGCTACTTTCCCACTTGAAGACACGTACAAAAAAGTAGCAAGCTGGTGAGGATGAGGACTGGAGGGCGGTCAGTCCGAGGCTAAGTCCGAGATGCTTTTCCTGTTTCGAGGCAAACACTCGAGTGAACACTGTGCTCATTTCGCGCTAATAAGTCCGCATTGGTTTTGATATTGGCTAATGGTAATGGGAGTAGCAACAGCAATCGCAGTTGCGATGGGAAGTGCGTGCAAGACGAATCATTACCATCCGGCGGGAAACGGCCACATCCGGCGGAGGTCACGTTTTCGCGCCGTGGGTGGTGCGGTGGGTGGTTAGATGGGTGATGAAAACGGGCGCAATCCTACTCGAAATAAACAACAAACAAAACGCAGCAAATTAATAACAGGGCCCGGTCAAGGAACCAGTAACCCTCCCAGAAAGAAAGTGTAATTGCGACAATGTGGCTGCACTTACACGTGTCATCGCAGCATCGTCCTTTGCCGGGGATAAAAAAAAGTAAGCACTTGCCACTAGCTTCATCCCTTGGAATCTTGCGAGTCCTCCCGGGCGATTGTCCTGCGGACAAACCGCAGTGGCACATTGTTGCCATTGACTTTATGCGGGGAGGATGTTCCGCAGGATAATCTTCCTATCCCTTCCCCTCCTCCTTTCCAATCCAGCTCAATGCTAGAGTAATGCCTTATGGAGCAAACTCGAATATACTATTATGTTTGATGATGTGTTTAGGAAAAATAACTTAGCGCTCCCCCCCCACCCCCAATCGCCCCACAAATTTGATTTGATTTGGATTCTGATTTCCAGTCTTGCCCTAATTGAGATAATTGAAACATTTTCCCCACCAAGCGCCGATCGAGCAGCAATTTGGGGCCCCGTCCGCCCAACGACCCGAAAGTCGATCGAATGCTCTGATCCAAAGCTGCCGGGCAGGAGGAGGAGGGTCATCCGTGAATAAGGCCTATTATCGCGTTTTGAAAGACGTAATTATCGCATGACAATCCAAACGGAATGTGCTATATTTGTACAGTGTTTACTCAATAAACATTATCTGCGATCGGACGGATTGGGCTGGGCAACCGTCCAGCCCGATTCCCGGCTCCCGGCTCCCACACTCGGAGCCTCGCTTTGATTGGACTCATCGGGCAAACCCAATAAAAATAATCACAACAAGCTCCCAAAATAAAAAGCTCGAGAGCGAGCGCGGGCGCGAGGTGTTTGTAAATTGGAAAATTAGTCACTTTCGAAGGCTTTTTGTCTGTGGATTTCCTGTCCGGGGCTGGGAATATTTTCCCCTTTATTGACTTGACTTGATTTGCACAGATTCTATGGTAGTTGGGGACGGGACTCATCCCACTTGGCAGTGCATTCAACCTGGCCGGAATAGTGAGTTGCTGATCATTGTGATCAGTCTAATTCCGCGACTTGGCCAAATGCTGGGCAATTTGCGCCGCAAGCCTTTCACTTTTTTGTGCCGTTCGTTGAGCGGTTTCCGACTTGTTTGGATCCGAGGCCCGGCCAGGGCGGTGGGGCGAATATAATTAAAAAAGGGCTATTATATTTTCACGCCTCGACTCCGCGGAAAAGTCAACAGACAAAGTCGGCTGAGAGGCAACAAAAAACACAAATTCAGACTCAAATTGGGCAGACGAAACGAAATGAAACTAAACAACAAAAAGCGTCAACGACTCCGACTCTGACTCTGACTGCGACGCTGATGAATTATTTGCAGAATCATCAAATTAAAGGTTTGATGTTGATTTCAACAAGCCCCACAGCACGGGTGCCCGGAGTTGTCCGAGTTGCAGCCAGCACACATATGTATGTACATCTTTATATACAAAGTAGATAATGTATTGAAAAAGTGAAGAGTCATGTGAAGAGCCTTGCAGCAGACCGATCGAGTGTCTGTATAATTTTCGTTCCTTCTCTCGAATTGGCTGTCATAAGTTTTGAGTAGAAAATTGGTGTGCAATCCGATTTGTTGTTCTTGTTGCCGGCTCGAGTGTGTGGCAGCCGGGGCAGCCGAGAAAAAAGGATTTCTTGATTGCGATAATGAGTTATACTTAATTTCCAGGCACCCAACGCCTCGCAGTTACCAAAATCACCGAGAATAGCCACTTGAGAGTGGCTAAGGCTAAGGAGGGCAAAGAGGAGGATTCAAAGGATATAGTTAAATCAGATGATTGGAGATCGGTGAAGGGACTTTAATGCTTCACTTGGGAAACTTTAAGTTTTCCTTTAACTCGAAGGATATTTTGCTGCGTCAACCCGAAAGCAAGTCAACTAATTTCCCTTCTGCCGGCATATTTCCATTTGTTACAAAAGCAAAGCGAAATTCTGGCACTTTCATTGTTTGTTTCCATTTAGAGGAGGACCTTCCAGACTACCTGATACCCGGCACCCTTTCTGGCTGCTTCACTTTGTTTGTTTCGAGGACATACCTTGTCCTTATAGAGCTCCCGGCCTTAAACAAGGACCAACCCTTTCTGCTGCGCCTGGTCGAACTGGTCGAAAATTAGGCGCGCCCCTTGTTTTGCCTCGTTTTGCACGCAATTAGAACAAATAGTTGCGGAGCTCCGAGGAGGGGGAAACCTCCTCGCACTCCTTGATTGATGGTCATTCATGGTCGGGTGCCATTGATTGATGTTAGACAAAGATGCGCCATCCCCGGATTGGGTGGAGGCGGAGGCGGAGGAACCTGTTTCATGTTCATACAGGGACACAGAGTTTTCAATTTGCGCGCCCACTAATCCGCACTTTCATCTCTGGCAGAGCATATTTTCCAATTTCCACAAAGTTCGGCTCGAAACTGAAACCGAATCGCCGGCATTGCGGCACAATTGACATTATAAATCGCATTTCACGCTAATTTTCAACAACAAGTGGCCTCAAAAGGAAGCCGGCGGCTTTCGTCCCGAAACAGGAAAGTATTTTACAATCTGGCCCTGGAAAGATGGCCCCAGGGGGATTCTTCTCCTGCCCTTCTGGCCTGGCAAACAAAGGGCCTTTGCGAGGCAGTCGGGGCGGGGCGGGGCAGGGCGGCGATTTAAGCAAAATTAATTTAATAGATTTGGGAGTTGGTGGCAATGGTGGCGAAATAAAAACGAAAACGAAAACGGTTCAGCTTGGATTGGGGGGGCAATGAGCCTTGTCAACATCCCCCGTTCTTTGTTTGCCAGGATTTCACCTTTCCACGTCCCCACCTGTGCCGGTAATTGAGGAATTGTCAGCGAATTATGGTCGCATAATGGCTTTCCCAAGCTCTGACTGGGACTGGGGGCTGGGGGCTGGGGATCCAGACTGAGCTGCCAGCTCAGGCCGCAGAAGTTGTGCACTTTATCAACTGTTGCAACTTGGGGGCGAGGCGCCACGCGGCGTATCCCGCCTGCAGCTGACACTTCAATTGGTTTGTCGCATCGCAAAACGAATCCCCTGTGATGCAAAATAAAAAATAAAATACAAACAAATATATAGGAGGGGGAAGTCGGCTGTAGTCGAAACGCCACTTCCCTAACCTTTCTGGGGGGGTTTCGGCCTCGAATGTGAGGTCCTGGAAACATTTAAATCTAACAAGTGGAGTCTAGGTCTATTTTATTTAGAGTATTTGGAAGAATCGACGTGGCAAGTCAGTCTTCAGAGCGGCAGAAACAAAACCCAGGGTGGCCCAAAGTTTTTATTGTTATGCTTTCTTTTTTTTTGGCAATACCTGGCAGGTGGGCGTGGCCTGGCGCCTGCCGGTGTGGCACACGCAAATCAGACAATTTGTATCCAGCGGCGAATATAATTGAAAAATGATTGGATTACCATTAATGACAACGACAACATTGCTGTCAGAAGCACACACCTGCAGCCGCGTCTCCAATTGTTGGGTCAATCGGCCATCGAACGGCTCAATAATGGCGATAATGACGACCGATAATCGCCATAATAATGACCATCATGATAGTCAAGGCGAAGAGTCCGAAAAGTTGTCACTTGTTGACTGGCTTTTGTTGCCAACAAAGGCGAGTGTCGCCCGCCCATTGTTGGCTGCTTTGGGAAAAATACAAATAAGCTTTAAGCAAATAGAGTGCTTTACTTCTTGAGAGTTTGACAGTCAGGGTGCAAGGGACTGGGGACCAGGGACCAGGGACTAGGTCGAATCCCCTCCTCATCCAGACCCCCACCCCACAGACAGCCAGAGACACCCACGCAAGCAACCAGAGCTCGTAATCTGTGTCACAGGACTCGCGCTCCTCCCGCATTTTCGCACGTCCGGCAAGGAATTTCTATTTTGCGTAGCTCCCCGGGAACTCCAGGCACGCCGGACTTATTAACATTAAATCGCTTTCGGCTGCCTGTCGCCGCAAATTGGAAATTCCGTCATTAATTCTAATAAGATTATTAGTTCCCCGGCCGATGAGCGAATCATCCTGGCCGTTGCCAAGAGGGACGGGCAAGGGTGCAAGACTTGTGTTCCGACACCTCAAAGTCAACTCCAATCAGCCGCAGGATTCCGGTTGTACCGCTAATGGTTATCCTGCCGAAGTACTTGTGGCCGAGTCCGTGTGAATCCGTCCCATCCCCCCTTGTCGTTTGATAGATAGCGGCCAGGAAAGCCAAACATCCACCCACCAACCCATCCGTCCGAATCTCTAGCCTGGCAACCGGTCGAGCTAAATCCAATAAGCATAAGTGTGTCCTGTGTGCGCTCAGGTCCCCGGAGAGGCCCGATTCCAGATCCCTAAACAGAGCCCATTGAGTGCGAAATGAATGAAATTAGCGCGCGTTAATCATAAACAAACGAGCAGGGAGCAGGATCGAGGATTTTCCAGGGGTTCGGGGTTGTTGGCAGCACCCCGAGCAACCCCTTATGTTCCTGCAGGACTCGCCGGCAGGGCAAGGACAAAACAAACAAACAAATTGCAACAGTTCTCACACTAAATTCGAGTGGGAAACCTGCTGGGCCGACACGCGTTCATCTTCCACGTGCACTTGCCAATATGCTGATTTGGGACTCACCCGGAGGAGATTTGAGGAAGATTTATGGAAGACTTATGCGCAATCCTTGCTCCAAAAACCTGTTGTTGACATTCTTCCCGGGGTCTCCCCGGGCCGACAAGTAGCGCTTCGATTATTTAAAGCAAACACTAGATGTCTCGTAATTGTTCGACTTGGGGAGTTGATTCCACAAACCCGCCCCCTGCATTTGCAGCCACGCCCCTTGTTTTCCCCCTATTTGAAGATCTTTGAACGTAATTAGAAAATCGGCTCATTAATCACGAGGCATTTAAAACATCGTTTGGCCGTAATTAATTGTTCAGCAATGCAATGCCGATTGCACTGGCGGCTCAATGTCAAATAAAGGTCATTAATATGACTCGCATGCGCCGCCGACCACCCCCGTCCGGTGCTGGCCTTGGTCCTGCTCCTGGCTTTAGTTCCGTTCCGTTCCGTTCCGTTTGTGTAAATTAATCGCCAACTCGCAAAACGATGGAAACAAAAAACAAAAAGCACTTCGCATTTACATTTCTTAATCTGTAATCCGAAAAGGACTGAAAGTCCTTCAGTCTCCTTCCTCCTGATGGAAGGCCCGCGACCGTTAATCTCATATGAGAGCTGGAAGCGGAAGTTCCAGTGGAAAGCCCAGAAGCAGGAAAATAAAGGAAAATAAAGGAAAAACCAGGGGATATCAATACACTAAAGAATATTTCAGAGAACAAATAGGTGGGGCCTCAAAATTACAAAATTACTTTTAATGCTAACGGTTAGTTCCTTAAAATATATTCAGGTGCTCGGTGCTCCTCCCGTTCGTGTATACCTGGGATACCCTTTTGGCATCCTTGGAAAACAAATTCCGCGAATGTCAATTGAATATTGGATATAAAGTGCGGACTCTCGTTATGAAATTTCCACACGCCTCGCCTGGCTGGCTGGCTGGCTGGCTGGCTGGCTGACTGGTTGACTGGTTGACTCGAATAAACGTACTCGAATCAACTGAACTACTACTGAACCTCCCAACGTAGCAACCTCCCACTCCACTCCACTCAGTCGCTCGTTCGAGTTGATGAAGTAAACCAATAAAGGCCGCACCGCACAACCTCAAAGCCGGGCCAAATCCCTCGCACAAAACCAAACCAAACCAAACCGAAACCCACTGGCAGTTGCAATCGAATGCGATGTGTTCGTGCATATGTCACCTGAAAGGACGGAATAGGAGTTGTGCGACAGGACGAGCCTGCACCCACTGCATATGCAATTTGCGCAATTCTGCAGCCCGGTTGAGCAAATATTTGCCACCCAATCCCCGATACCCAATACCCAATACCCAATACCTGATCCCCGATTTACAATCCGCAAACGGGCTTCGAAATGAAAATTGGAATCCTTTCGCAGGACGACGGGCAGGCCATTGAGAGTCTTTGAGTGGTTACCAATATTTTAATTATGAGACCTCGGACCGCCCAATCGCTTGGAGAGCGCCATATAGCTTCACTTTATTTAAGGGAATTGAAAATCTTGAGATGTGCAACCCCTAAGGCTCCCATCCCCTCCTGGTAGTGACCTCATCATCGCCCAATTTGGCCGGCGCTGCTGATGGTCCGATAAATCAAAAGTGATGGTCCACCAACCGGACAAGTGGGCGTGCCATGGCATCCTCGAACGGCTTGCGCATCCTCACAGTCCTTGGCCAGCTCGGTCCCGGCCCATAAAAATGTCCTGTCCATCGAGAAGCAATCACCCCTTCGACTAGCGAGCGCCCAACACCGAAACTGAAGCAGGATAATAATAAATTTTCAATCAGCAAATTGATGTCGTGATTCCCAGCGTTTCCAAATCGAAGTTGAAAAAGGAATGGTCAAGTAATCATTTAGCGGCAGATTGTTCCGAGCTGTTATCCTTATTAAAGTGGTTGGCCTTATCTCAGCCCCCTTCCCGCCCGCTCACGTTCTCCCACTTCCGGCCATAAATAAATTAAAATGGCGAATAATTTCGGTTATGGGGGGAACTACATTTATTTTTTCAAGTGTCCCTGATAAGGACTTTATCTCTGGATATCCAATCCTTAAGTGAATAACAGCTTTAGGATCGGCATGTCCTCCTCGTTGCCTAGGCTCCTATTTCCTTGAAAACAGATTTCGGTTATCAGAGAGCTTCCGTTTTGGGAATTTATGGCATTTCCCTCTTTGATTTCCGCCCTCAAAGGGGACCCCGGGCGCCTCCTTGGGCTCTTGCATTTTCCGGGCACCGCTTTTCCGGTCCCCAACGTTTGGGATCATAATCACGAGGGGATCTGGATGATGGAAGGCTGCTGTTGCTGTTCCAGTGTTGTTGCAAATTGCAAAATGATATAATTCAATGAGAGTTGATTAAATTATCAGGCCTGTCGGTTGTCGGCTGTCGGCTGTCGGTGGAGCATCGTTGACACTCCCCCCACGCCCCCACGCCCCCACGCCTCTACGCCTCTACGCCCTATTGCCATCTCTGTTTTGCTCTGCAACACACCGGACGCGGCTGTTGCTGTTGCTGTTGCTGTTGCAATTTCTGTTGCTGTTGCAGGTTGCAGGTTGCAGGTTGCTGGTTGCCGGTTGCTGGTTGCCTGTGTGCCTTGTTAATGAAATTTTCCGCTCCTTTAGTCGAGGCCCCATCCATGTTTCCATTGTTTACATCAGAGTGAGTGTCTGTATGGGTGTGTCAATGCATTTGGCTGCCAGTGTGTGGCAGTGTGTGTTGCTGTTTATTATTGCAAAATGTTGTTGCTGTTGCTGCTGCTGTTGCCGCTTCGGCTTTTGTCTGTTGTTGCAGCTGACGATGATGACGTTGACGTTGCATGATGAAATAACAAACCGGATTAATTTGATTTTGCATCCAAGCGATGCAAGCGAAAAGCCACCCGAAAGCCAGTCCAAAAGCCCAGCCAGGAGCGTCTTCCATGCAGCGCCCATGTGTGCGCAAATTAATTCGACGGAGGACATGAAGGAAGGACAGTGGAGGGTAATTTCAGACCCGAATCTCATTTTTTTCCTTGGCGCTGGCCAGGAAAGCTCTGCACGACGCCAAAACTCCACGCCTGAGTAATCTTCTAGGGAATCGATTGCAGAGTCACACTTTCCGAAAGGATCTGAGCCCTCAAAGACACATCCACATATTGGCAATTAGTTTTAAAGTCCAGAAAGGACACCACTGGAAAGTCTTTGCCTTAGAAAACATTCTCGAAATATGAATGAAGGATCAGTTTTCCACGAATTTTACTTTCAAGTGCACAGAATTGGCGAAACGCTTCGCATTTATTCAAAGGGCACTCTGCCAAAGTCCTCGGCGAGTTGTAAATTTCCTGGGCTGCAACGGAGCTGAGTGGCTCCTCCCTGCCATGCCATATCCTTCTCCCCCTGCCCCTCTTGCGCCTCAAGTTCGGGTCTGCCAATTGCTCATGCAACCAGATTTATGGACCGGGCGATCCAAGGCTCCTTGGTAGGCATCCAAAACTGGTGACAGAACCAGAAGCCAAACCGCTTCATCTTCGTTTCGGTATTTTTTAGTCCTCCCAAGGGAGGGCCACGCCCGTAGCCGCCCACTTAACCCGCGCACGATTTGTTGGGATTTGTTGAATCCGTGTGAAAGGGTCTGGGGCTCGGTTTCTTGGCCAAGGAATTTCCAGCAGAAATGTCGCCACAACGGCAGCCCCCACCCTGCTCCTCGAGTCTTAGCCCTCATTCCTATTGCCAGGACTTCCTCACTTTTCCCGCCAGCTGGCCTGCTTTGCATATTTTGCTTTTTTATTATAAATTTTCATCCTTCTGCTTCCACGGAGCCACTTCACTTGGATTCTCGTCGATTTCACTTTGCTGGGCAATCTTTGGTGTTTTCAGGGACACCATCCTCCACCCTCCACCCTCCACCCATCACCCTCCACCCCACCGCCCCCTTGGCATACATGACTAATAGCAGAACTAAACGATTTGATGGACCAGAAAAATGATGACTTCTTTTTCGGAGCAGACACTGGGAATTGTTAGAAGGTTAAGGGTTGCCCAGGGGCGGGGGACAGGCGCTGATTCAGAGGGTGGTTCTTCCTGCGGAATCCTTTGGCTCGGTGCGGCTGTGTGGCAAATCCTTTTATTGTGACAGTTGTTGTTGCCGGTCGCCTTTTGTGATCAACATTTAATGTTTTCATATTATCATCTTTGTTGTTGTTGCCGCCGCCCAAGAATCGGTTTAATGTTTCGGAAGATAATCTAATTTGGTCACTTATATGCGAATATGTATATGATTTGCCATTCTGTGTGCGGGGAGGCGTCTACCATGCGAAGGCTCCCCTCCGGGCCAGTCCGGGGCAGTCCGGGGCAGTCCGGGGCTTTTGGGCCATGTATTAGCATTTAGAAAACATTCCATTTACATTTTTTCAATTTGAGTGAGTTTTTTATTTAATAATTCGCAATTTGCATGCCATTTGAATGGGATTAGAGCTTAAAGAGCAGCCACTGGCCACTGGCCATTGACCATTGCCCATTTGGATATGTCGGCGTCCATATGGGCGACATCTTTCAGCTCTACTCTCTGCTCTAAATGTCCTTTCTTTCGATTAACCCTTTGCTCATCTGTATTTTGCAGGTCTGGTTCCAAAACCGACGGGCGAAATGGCGCAAGACGGAGAAGGTGTGGGGCGGCAGCACAATCATGGCCGAGTACGGCCTCTACGGGGCCATGGTCCGGCACTCGCTGCCCCTGCCGGACACGATCCTCAAGTCGGCCAAGGACAACGACGCGGTGGCGCCCTGGCTACTAGGTATGGATCAGAAATGTAAATGCAACAATCATATCGAATATCTATCGAATATATCCCCATAACCCAAACGAATCCCAGAGGTCCTCGCGACTGGAGAGGCCACCCGATTAGTTTAATTTAATTGCCACTTATGAGGGGGAGGGGAAGCCCAGGGACAATTGGCAGATATCCTTGTTTGGGGCTTAGATCGCTCCGTTGAGGCTTTAATTAAATTTCGAATCGCACAAAGGGCACCGGTTCGGGGATTATAAAATGATAGCGGGTGGACTTTGGATTGGGAAATTGTGAGCATATTTGGCGTACATGTCCTCGGTGCTGGCTCGCATCTTCCGGCAGCGATATTTCCGCATTTCAGTCATATGTTGCGCGCACATTTCCCGAAATGACTTTGCGGATTAGCAGACAATAAACCCGGAATCCGGGATACGCGGTCCGGGACAAGTGCGCCTGAGGGGTGGCTTCATCCTTTATACGTTAATAATCGCTTAATAAATGCAAAATGCACACGTTCTCGGGGTGGCAGGGTGGCAGGGTGGCAGGGTGGTAGGGTGGCATCCATCCCATGCCCAATAAATTCCCGCTTTACTATCTATTCGGAGGGGTGCCGGAATCGCATTCCTTGCCCGCCGCATCTCAACGAGCGGGTGGCTCCCGGAGCATTAATTCCCAAGTAGCCGTGGCCAAAAGTGGCTTAGCGGGCAGCGTTTTTAATTAAGTCGATATGTCAAATTAGTTGGCAATTGATTTTGCAGGGACACGACCTTCCCCGAAAGATTTCCCACAATTAATTGAGAGCGTGGACTGATAGCTTCCATCTTCCCACAGGCATGCACCGCAAATCCATTGAGGCCCAGTCCGCCTTGAAGGACGACTCCGGAGTGAGCGACCACGAGGACTCCGCCGGCTCCAAGTCCGCCCACTCGGAGGAGCTCCGCTCCCACTCGCGAGCCCTTAGCTCCTCCACGGAGTCCCTGAACGTGGTCAGCCCGGCGCCCAGCAGCTGCACCACCTCCGTCTCGACGGCGCCGCCCACCTCGACCACGCCGCACGGCAGCAGCGGCTACGCCGGAGCCGACACCCCCACCCCCGGCGGGGCCACCACCAACAGCTCGGGAAGTCCCCACATCGAGCTCAGCTCCCCCTCGCCCCAGCAGCAGATGCAACACCAGCAGCAGCCGCTGGGGCAAGCGAGCCAGGTGCCGGGACCGGTGCAGATGCCCCACTATTTGGGCAGCGGCGGAGTGTCTGCTCCGCCGAGCTACCATCCGCTGCTGGACGCGGCCAACGCCGCCGGCGCAGGAGCCGCGGCCTCCACCAAGGACTTTCACTTGATCATGAACACGGCCGTGGCAGCAGCAGCAGCCGCGGCGCAGCAACAACAGCAGCAGCAACAGTCGCATGTGGCAAGCTCCCAGTCCGGCTTGCACTTGGCTGCCGCTCTAATGGAGCACGATCCGGACGCTTTTAGGTAAACGTACTCCCCCGTACCGATTGTGAGCTATTACTAATGCTTCGTTGGCTTTTCAGGAACAACTCCATTGCCTGTTTGAGGGCCAAGGCGCAGGAGCACCAGGCGCGCCTCCTGAACAACGGCGGACTCTTCCTGCAGGTCCGCAGCTTTGCCGCCCACGCGCACGCCCAGGCCCAGGCCCAGTCGCACTCACAGTCCCTGGCCCAGGGTCCGGTGGGCGAGGGTCATCATGCCCAGGGCGGCCCGCCATCCAATCTCGCGGGAGGGACACCTGGCATCAAGCTGGAGGTGGCCGGCGGCGGATCCTTGGCCATGGCCAGCGAGGACGGCTGACAGAGGAAGATGGGAGGCTTCCAGGCCGCTCTCCTCGGCCCAGAAGACAAGAGTGCGACACGCCCCCTTACTTAGAACCGCCCCTGCCTCACACACAAGCACACACACCAAAACCCAAATCAAAGAGAACCGAAACCAATTTTTTTACGAGACCTAGGCATAAGACCCAGTAACCGCATATTGAAAAGATACAAGACTACACGTAAGTTTATTTTAGCTGTAAGGACACCAAGATAATATTTTTAATAGGTACTTAATCAGAAGGACAATTTTTTTTCAAATCTAAGTTGAGCGAAAATGTAAGCTACATTTCACATTGAGGATGGAATAAAATGAAATATATATATATAGAATAAAGGGTGGAGAGTCTTTGAAAATCCCTCCAGGAATTCTACAAGGACTTCAGAGCGCCATGTGTAACTTACATTCTACTTTACCTTACTTCCTACATTACATTATTTTTTTTACTTTCTACTGTAGCTTACATTTTTGCTTTCTACTTTCTACTTTATCTTTTGTTAATATTTGAGCAAGCTGAACCTTATTTTCTGTTGTTTTTCTCGGTTCAGACTTTGGTTTTTACACAAAACTGTTATACGACGAAAGTGTTATAATTTTGAAAAGTCTGGCAGCTCTATGAATCGTCAAATACAGATGGCGCGACGAAATTGGTCGGTAAGTCCATTATTTCATTTTTTTTATTCGTTTAATGGGGTCTATGGCAAAGTTTATATGATTTTACTATCGAAAAACATGTTCTTCAGGAAAATAAATTATACTAGGGAAGTTTAGGATGATTTTAACAGGGACTGGTATCCGCTTTGGGAGCCAAACTCGATCCGATGTTACTATATCTTCTGGCAAATCGGTCAATGCCACATACCCCTCAATGAGGAGGTCGCTCTTGGCGCATCGTGTTAAGGTGCTGGTACTCGAATGCTCCGCTCGCTCGTCGACCGTCGACCTGGGTTCGAGTCCAACTCTGACTTCTCAATTATTCATCTAAATTGTTTATAAAAGTAAAAGGTCCGTACGCCACGCTGAAATTGTTAAAACTCTGACAATTATCGGTGCCAAATATAATAATTACGTAATGGACAGATTAAGTAAAGTCTCTGAAGGAAGCTGATTGATCGTTGAATCTTATTTCTAGGTCTTCAGTGCCAATTAGATGAGACACACTTTTATTTTATTGTTGTTTGTTACGTTTTGCATTCTTGTAGCTTCATACTTGTCTTGTAACTTTTTAAAAATTTCATTTGGCTCCGAGTATCTATTTCAAAGTGGCCACAAAACGCGAAAAGGGACGGACAAAGGATGTGCGACAATTACAGGCTTCGTTCCGCAGATAAAATGCGAATGCTGAAAATTAAAAGTAATGCCAACAAACGGCCGATGAAGAATGGAGCCGAAGATTTCTCCACGCCATCATTTATTTTGGCCGCATTAGCATCGCCCCCCTCCCCGGCAGGAACGTTTGCATAGCTGTGGCAAAGGAGGTCAAAGGTTGTGGGAATAGGCCCCATTCTGGAGGGTTGGCCCGCATTTCAACGCGTCATTTGGCCACCGCAACGCTTTTCGGGACTTTGGCGTTTCGGTGCTTCGGCGGGTCCCGGAACGGAGCCAAATTTTGGATCCTGGAGCCAGATAAATTGCAAAAGGAACGGCGGCCTGACTTTGATTAAATGCGCGTTTGATTTGAAAATGATTTCATTAATTAAGGGCGGGCCACCTTTTCCGCTCTTCCACTTTTCCCTATTCCGATTCCGATTCCCCCCACGCCCCCCACTTCATTATAATTTATGTTTGACTAAAAGCTATCATCCGGCCTGAATCTGGCCCCGCGCTATTATTGCCTTTGAGGGCTTTATTCGATGAAGTTTTATCTCCAGCTCCGTCGACAGCTAATTAGGTGGGAATTATGATTTGCAGGAAACAGGAAATAATTTCCACTAGAGCGCCGATTGTAAACTCAATTAGCAGGATCATGGAAATAGGAAATTCCTGCCGTTAGCCTAAACTTACTCCTTTTTTGGAGAGGGGGGAGGGGCCTTATTAATGGCCACATAAATCATCCGCCCGAAGCTTGGAACACCAAGTAGCGTGCCACAAAATCAATATGAACTGGGGACCACATGATTGCATTTCAATCACTCAAGGATTGAGCCGCCCCGTCGCAGGATCCCTTTGGCCCGTCACAGGACATGAAGAGGCTGACTAACTGGCAAACAAGACTAATTAATTTCACTTTACGTGACTTGCATGGCCAAGGAAAGCCGATGTTTGGCCGAGGTGGGGCCATTCTGGGGCCGGGCGGGGGCTTCTACGGAGAAATTATGGCACATTATGTATGGGAAGTGCTAAAAGCTGCCAGCAGAGAAATAATTAAATGACCATTTAGCCCTCAAGAGGGGCCCGCAAAAGGGGCAGGAAGAAAGTGGACAATGCGAAGTGCCACAATATTGTTTGCCCATTTCCTGAAATAACTGAAAGTCTTGGAAGTAGTTTTTGGCGGCTATCTGTGTCTAATCCTTGACGAAGACACTAATCCGCCATGTGGTCATGACGTAGAGGCTTTTTAAATTTTCATACGCCCCGTAGGCTCTGGCGTGGCTGTGGGATTCTCACATTTCCTTTGAAATCGGTTATGAAACTGGCGCTGGCCCGGCCTGCTCTCGAAATGAATTTATTTCGGCATAAAGTGGATGAATATATTGCGCTCTTCATTACGCCGAGTAATGTACTTGGCCAAAAAAGCTGAAAAGTTGCCTAACTCAACTAACAACTAAGGGTCACACAGCCAACACCAACGAGCACAAAAAGTATGAACAAATCGTGCCAAAAATAGACAAGAATCGGGGCGCAAACTTCATCATCAAACTGGCAACAAAAGTAATAATAATGAGGCAGGAAGGCAGGCAGGCAGGCAGCAGCCAGGAGTCGCAACAAAGCAGCGCCAAGGTGAATATTTCTTTGGCTGGAGGGAGGGGTTGCAAGGTTGCAAGGGTGTTGTTTGTGGAGGGAAGGTGAGAGGGCGCGCCAGTGAGATTTTGAAAGCCAACAATGGCAACCGCTTACAGAGTTGGCTAAAACCAAAACAAAAACAAAAACAGAAACAGAAACAGATAAGCGAGCCCCGGCCAGGGGATGCCTGTGTACCTGTTTGTACTCAATTTTAATGCGGATAAGCCAACGGCAACAAAGGGGCACAGGTCCGACTTTGTTTGAGGGGCCATATCCTTGGGGAGAGTGGGGGGACCTCCGCAAAACACACTGACGTATTACACGAATTTATATTTTATTTACAAGACTCTGGTTAGTGACACAAAAATAACTTAGGGAACTACTTAGGCAGTCTAACAAAAAAATATCATTTACATATTCTCAGATATTCACGCTTGGCTAGCCAGTTATCGGAGGAAGAGGAGTGGGGACCAGAATCCCGAGAAGAACAATAAGATTTATCTCTTTGGCATTGGCTAGCGTTCTCTTTTTAAAGGTTCTGCCCCTCTCGCTCCGGTTCCCCCCCCTTTTGGGGGGCTTCCACTCGCTTTTTATCAAAACTTGTAGCTTTGTGGTCTCTTCTTCTGCTTCAGCTTTCTGCTGGTTCTGTCTTTCTTCCTCAACTTTTGACCCACAATGCCAGATAGTACTGTTCGAAATTAGATAACATCGGGCACCCAAGAGTTGTGTTTTTCATAGTTTCACACTTGACTAACGGACTTTTAGTGGCTGGGGATTGGGGATTGGGGATTGGAGAAGCCTCTGGAGAAGAGCATTCCGATCCACTCGCTGCCACTCTCGGCCTTCCATCAGATACTCGCGCTCTCACAGATACTCGCACTCGCACTCACACGCTGACACACTCACACACTCACTCGAAGCGTAAACATAACTGTGACTGTGTAGTTCCACCTGGATCCCGACTCCGATCCCGATCCAGAGATCGAAGCCTATATGGTTTGGGTGGCCACGTCCCGTTGGCGACTGCGCCGGTAATTGGCGTATGCCTCCAGTCCATTGATGCTAAAGACGGTCAGGCCGAAGAACTGCAAGATACAGATACATTTGGGCTGAGTGCTGGGATTGTGGGCAATGAGTTAAGGTTTTCTTACCGCCCCTGCCGTGTAGGCCCCGATGTCCAGGCTCAGCACCAGGCCGGAGGCCGTGAAGTAGCCCAGTGCCAGGGCGAGGTGGACGGCGAGGGACCAGAGGACCGGGTTACACCGGCAGCAGTGGCGCTCCCAGAGACGCAGGTACCGAGCGAGGAACAGCACCAGGGTGGCCACGAAGCCCAGCGAGACGACGACCAGGTAGAAGCTGCCGCGGAAGTGGCTGATTCTCACCGGTCCGCAGGCGATGCATAGAAAGCCAATAAAGCTGCACAGCTGCGGGTTGAATGGAGACGAGCCCGATAATCACTCTTTGCTCTGGCCACTTGACCCACCACTGGGCCTACTCACCAGGCAGGCCACCTTGCAGAGGCCGGACATGCTGCGCAGGTACTGGCGATCGTAGTCCTGGGTTCCGGCCATGGTTCGGGGCGGTATTCCAACAGTCTGGGATCCGGCTGGGACGCAATCGGAGGTTGTGTGGCGAGTGTGGGGCCGGCGCTGGCTAATTCCACATTACTCTCGGGCACGCCACCGCGGGCTACTGAATAATAAACTTGGAAAAAACCTAAACACACTCGGAGCGCTCCAATCGTCACACTCGGCGAGCAGAAACAAGTGGGGAGAGCGCTTGGCGTGTGGAGAGTGGGGCCGCCAAGAGAGTGCCGGAGCGCCAACTGGAGCCCCAACTGTGCGGCCGCACAGTGGGGTGCGTCTCGAAAAAGATTACTAAAAATTACTCAAAACCTGGAATATATGGGTCACTCGATTTATTTGGTGTACAATTTGTAGGCACTACTTTTGTAGGCCAAGATACCGGCCTAAATTAGTTAGTATGAGACTCCTACTTTCAGCCACAACTAGCAGGGTCTAGGCTCTCATTCAAAGAAGACAACTAGCGTAGTTTTCTCCCCTGTTCTATAATGCATAGCGTTATTACCTTCATTGGGGGATGGCTAACACGCAACATCGGACATGACTCACCTCAGCCAAGACTCCGGGGACATATTTTTAATAAGCAAGGTGGTGGAGAAAGTGACGGAACAGCCAAGAGAGTGGGGCCAGCCCACTGTGGCCCCCACTTTGATTGTTCCACCAGCGACCCGTGCCGCTCTTGGGGCTCTTCCACTTAGAATCGAAGGGAATATGCGGGTCGTCCGGCTTATCAGTTTATCGTGTTGTTATCGGGGCGGGCTAATTGATTGATTTAGCGACTCGGCGACTACAATGGGGCCCGAGAAGTGCCTCCTTCGACGGCAGGCAAATGCAAGAGTCCCAATCAAATGCAGTTTCAGCTGTACAAACATAAGCGAAATATAATTTAAATGCCAGACGTTATCTTGGTCCGACGATGCCCCGTTTGAGAGTAGGGAAAGACATTCCATCACGACGTCAAATCGAGTTATATTAATTGACTCATATTCAGGCAAGATGGCTTTGGAGCAGTCGATGATTTGTTTGCCAGTTGGGTGGCCCACCCGCCGATCCCCCGTCTCCCGTCTCCCGTCTCCGGCCGGCAAGGTCACTTGCACAATCGCAGCCTCTGACTCATACACAAATGGAAAAACAAATATAGAAGTCGGATTCGGATTCGGATTCGGACTCGGACTCGGACTAGAGAGAGATTGTAGGGATAGTTCACAGTCAGATGCCGGATTTCTAATCGACGGAAATGGGCATGGAGTACAGAGTCAGCCGGAAATGACGGGAGCAAAGTGTGAACTCGAAACACAAGCCATTCCTCATTCCTCAGATAAAAAGTGGACAGCTGGCTGCAGTGTCGCATGTCTAAAGACATTCAAACGAAATGCACTTGAGCAATTTAAGCGATAAACCGGACAAAGAAGTGCAATTCCACTCCCGGGGGTAATAAGCAGGGCCAATCAAAGAGCCATCTCCATGGCAAGTCTGTTTACACGATTTCTAAAAATAAATATTCTCATCTTGCTCATCGATAAACAGCGAATCGAACCCGAGAGCGGGGCGAATAAACAGTGGCCATGGTGTGGGGCTATGGGAGGACTTGGGGCACTCTGGGGAATCGAGGGAATCCGGGAAATCGAAGGGCAAACAAATATGATTACTTCTCGAGTGGCAAGTGTCTTTAAGGAGATTATTATCTGAAGGGATGGAATGGTTAAATAACTTTCTACTTCTTAAATGTGCACTTTAAAGGCTCCCAACTCGAGTTTCCAACTTGAAGAGACGATAATTACATTTCAACTTGTAGATATTCAAGTAATATGGCTCGTAAGGCATAAAAACGGATGTAAAATCGCAATTTTTCTATTAGATTTCACTCTATTTATCGTTTATTTCAATTAATTGCATTTTATGTTGTGAACTTTGTCCGATCAGACAGCAATTCCAATTTAAATTATGCAAACCCCGCCAACTTAACAGCGCCCGATAGTTTTCCAACACTGCTCTGTTATTAACAGCGCCCGAGCGCTGTTAACTTCCCCTCCTCACTTTCTCGCGTCAGTGTTAACGCGATCGCCATCGCTGATCCTTTTCGTCCTAATTTCGTTCGTAAAAGTCCGTTTAAAGCGCTTCTTTTTGGCAAAAATAAATCAAATAAATGTTAAAATCAAGTAATTAATGGTCCCCTCGAAGGAAACGATCGAATTAAAGTGAAAATCAGTCGTCAAAGTCACCGTCGCGTTGCAGCCAAGTCTGCGTGTGTGTGTGTGTGCGTGCAAGTCGCTCCTTGGAGACTTTCTAGTGAGTTGTTCGAGTGAAAAGCGTCGGAAACCTGAATTAGTTAATTACTGTGCCTTTGTAAGGTGTTATCCTCCTTTTTTTGTATCCTACTTGATTTTAACGCCTAATTGTCACTGCTTGAGGATATTAAAGTCGGGTGCTCCGGTGTCGCGTCCGCGTGCGTGTGTGTGGGGTTGGGCGGTGGACGCCACGGATCAGCGCCCCACGCGGCCGAAAGAACACAAATACATGCAAACAAGAAAGGCCCCAGATACGGATGCGCTTGCGAAGGTGCTAAAGGATGTACAGTTGCATGTGAGTTTTGTTAGTTTCCTTACATCCTTCTTTCTTATTTTTTTGGGGGGTGTTTTGGGAGCGAAGCGAGCGGCGATATATCCTTTGTTTGTTTCGATTTAATGATTGTCTATTATTATTATTGTGTTTTATTATTTATTACATGACATTTTATTATTATTAAACATTATATTTATATTTGTTTTATATATATGTATATACTTATGTAAAGTGTTTTCCTAGCTCTTGGTTACTTTCTCTCAATGCACTTTCCGATTAATCTTTACTCTACGACTCATCCGCATGACTGAGCTTTGGCTCTCCCCTCCCCTCCCTCTGATAGTCCCCTCCTTGAAAGGCGCGTGGGCGGGAGGAGCGTGTTTGTGCATCTAATTAGGGAAGCAGCGAATGTAATTGGCAGCTGCAGGATACTCTGGATATGTATTTAATGTATGTAAAAGTTGGATAAGACAGGCAGGAACATCTCGAACTGGGACACCACCACTTGTTGACGCCGAAACTTTCCCCTCTTTTTCTGCGGAAAAACTGTTACCGAAACTTCAACAATTAGCCGGGAGAGTCGGAGTTAATATAATTAATCGCACACTCCGAAGGAGGCCAGATGGCAAAGCCACTCCTCGTCCCATCCACAATGGGGAGGCAATGAGGAGCAGCTGGGCGGTATCTGTCAGATACACTCCGCTCCGTCCCAAAAAGAGGCAACCCCCCACTAGTTCCACCCACTCGTAATCCAAATTCCAACGACCTCGACGAATTTAAATCTGCTCGGATATGTCTGACTTTGTGCTTTTTATCTCGGCAGTGAACGGTGCACATTGTGCGGCCGACAGACGCCATCTGCCCGGGGCTGCGATGCAGGATGGGAGGGATAGCAGTTCAAATTGTATAGATACACCCACAGCCCGCCTCTGGGGAGGGGGGACACGGAGTCGCTGCAAACATTTATGCGCCTTATAAATGATTATCGTGTGCACTCGAGTGCCAGAGTCATCAATCAAATGGCCCGAGTGCAACAGGATGTCTCTCAAGGAGCCGAGCGGCTCTCCCCCATTTGCCTCCGTATACCAGGTCCCGGGAGTTTCCTCGAAACTATGTTAATCTGAAGTTGGGCGATTTTTCACCCGGAACTCCTCCACGCCAGACATGTTGGTTGAACATTATCACAGGGCATCGAATTATCGACCAACGTTGGGGTTTCCTCTTCGGTTTCTGCGGGTAATTTATGCTAATGAATTGCTTCCCCTCACCCATGTCCGATTACATTTCCCGGCCAATCAACCTATCAATCAATCAATCGAAATGTATTCCCCGCCTGTACACACCGTCTCATTAATGGGTCGGCCCGGGCCATATGATTAGATGAGATCGAAGCTCTCCAGCTCCGCAGCGTCTCGTCCTGTCCGTGTTCTTTCATCTTCATCATTTTCCCTCGTCCCAATCCATCTAAAAAATGTTGAATTTCGAATCAATTTAATTGGCGTTTTATTGGCCCTGTCCACACACTATGGAGAGTGCCCTCCAGCTCCGTCTCTGGAGCTTTTCCCCGGGGAAATGAGCTCCCTCCGTCCCTTATACGGATTCTTTATTTTGCGCTGCGTTCGCACATTTTAAAGCAATTTCCTTCGCGTGATTTTTGATCAATTTATTTCTCTGGCTGCCCCGGATGCCAGATTGGCTGGCTCGAGTCCAAGGACCTCCGCGCGTCGTGCTGCACCTGCATGGCCACGATTTACGACGCTGTACTTGCCACTTATGTAAGTGCTTCGTTGGCTCTGAAAAGTTGTCTGCCATTTTGCAAACTCCGGCAAATGTAGTGAAGCCAGCAGGACTCCCCTCAATTGTTTCCCGGGAATGTATTTTTTTCAATTTGAATTGAAAGCGTGCCGGGCGGAATCAGGAGTCCAAACTCAATGGCAAGGATGCGGATGCGGATGCGGATGGGGATGGGGATGGGAAGTCCAACGGAGTGGCACGTAAACCGGGCGACCACGTAGTCACAACCGAAGGAGATTTACGTTTGCATATGCGATGCGGTTATCCGGACTGTCGTGGCCATATCCCCGATCTTATAAGCCACAAATGGCAGTAAATCGTCCGAGTTTGAAGCTCTCTTTGCTCAAAATGGGAATCAATTAAACCATTTTTAAGCGCGACAATTGAAGGCATCGGCCTGGAAATAAGCGGCATCAATAGAGCCTGCCCATTTGAATTTATGGATTCATTTCGATTCCCGCCACGCCCCTGCGAATATATTTGATAGTTTTCTGATGAGTCGACTTTATGGAATGGAAGCCGCGCATAGAGAGCATGACCATCCATTTATAGTGATAATCCTGTACGTGAGTTTCCATTTCGATTCCGCTGGCGTCTGGCAGGTTGCCACTGCACCAGGTGGAGCTACCTTTTTGGGTTTTTTGTTATCCTGTTTGGGGCATCCACCACGGCCAAGTGGAACGGTAATCGAATGCGAATCCAGATGCAAATGCAAATGCAAATTCAAAATGAAAACGAGCCAGCGGCACTTCATCAGAGTCATTCGTCTGATTTGATTTTCCATGTGTGCAATTTTCTTGGAGGCTGCAGGATGCGAGATGATGCAAGTGGGGCATGAGGGGCGTGTGGGGGTTCTGTGAAGGGAATTAGAGAGTTATGAACACGCAGAGAAACGGGGAGGCACTTCCGACTTGGAATCGGGTAGAGCTTCCTGACTTAAGGGGAGCTCCACCCACATCCTTCTGCTGGCAATGCAATTACGCAATTTATGGAATTACCAGAGCAAAAATGGCAACCGTTTTCGAGCAATGGAATGCTCACAAAGGAGGAAAAAATATCCTTACATGTACGCATAACGGAAATTGCTGTCAACATGGAGGGCTGTATCCGAGGGATCTACGTACGTACGTATATGTGTCTATGGCACCCAAGGCAACAACAAGGCGAGGTGGAAATCTAAGCTGATGATTCTACTCGCGTGGAGTGGGGGTGGGGCGGTGGCAGGAGCTGCATATAATAATCAAATTATTAGTTATGACAGCTTGCATGCTCCCCTTCCCCATCCCCATCCCCATCCCCAGCCACATCCCCAGCCACATCCACGTCCGCCGGCTTCCCAGCTAACGATGTGCTGTGATCAAGTTACAAATTAGATTAAGAGTTTTCAATTTGCCTCTGCCACTGCACGAATCCGGCTGCACCGACGCATGTGGCAGCGTCAGGTTGCAAATAGGGCGCACAAATGTGGCATTTAGTGAGGCGAATAAATAACCACATATCTTGGAGGTCCTCCCTCCTCGAAGCGAGCTTCTCTCCAAAGAATACTAATCAAAGCCGAGCAGGTTTATTACTTTATGTGGGAATAGGGCACAAAGCCCAATTAAATTCCTGGCCTGGAAACATCCTGCCATTGGCAATGCACTCACCTGTAGGTGGAGGAGAGATTTGCGGAAGCAAGTGCATTTGCTACCTTGTTGCCAATCTCGATGTTGGCCATAAAGTGCAGCTGCCGGGCACATTGTTGCCAGAATGGCCAAAGGGCCACAGGGACACAGAACCCGGTGTCTGTTCCTGCTGATAGAGTCGGGGGCGCCCTTAGAAAGCCTTTCGTCATAATCATAAAAAACTGCTTAGCACTTTATTTTGTCCAGCTGCAGTGGCACGCACCCCAGCATCAGGACTTTTACGACTTTCCCATTAAAAGAATAAACAAATTGGGCAGCCCCGACGCGGCGAGTACCCTTCTCTAATGGCAGGACAATAAACAAGTTACCAGTATAATAAATACCGATAAAGAATAGGATGTAGTTTGTAGTTTGAAGAACCTGAAAAGGGCCACTTCCGTCCCTGGCTGGGAATCCTTTTCACTTCATCGTCTGACAGATGAAGACACAGTCGTGCGTACTTTTCGCTTTTCGTCCTGACTGGTTCCCTATTTTTTATTGCCGGCTCAGACGAGCCACGACAACTGTCCAAGGGAATGGAGTACGTGTGTCTACTGTGATACTTTGATTGCAGCAAAACGGGATCGTTAAATCAAAAGAACGATAGCGGCATGCGTTCGCCTATTACCATGATAAATGGGCCAAGCCAAGGAGCCGGGGAATCCCTAGGGGCGGGAGTGTCCTGCATCCAGTCTGCGTTTGATTGGCATTTGGGCATAATTGTATGTTAATAGCCGTGGCGGAGTGACCAACAGCCGGCGACTGCAGGCGGCCAACCTAAGTGGCTAATGCCAAATTTATTTCCAATGCCTTCTACACTGCGAGAAGCACACTCACTGGCCAGTTACAGATACCAGGACACCAAAGTCCTTGCCAAGGATTCCTCCCAGTGCACCCACACTCGCACGCATCCGTGAGCCTAATGCTGTTGTCATACGCGCTTATGAGCTTGACCTTGACATTGGCAGTGAAAGCGCTGATAAACTAAGCCCTAATCCACTGGCATTATGTACATTCGGCACTTTGCCAGCAGACATCCAAGCCCAGACCCAAACTCGCTCCCACACCCACACCAAGAGGGCCGAGACAAAAGCAAGAGAATCCCCAGCCAGCTGTGTCTTTCATAAAAATCGTCGCGTGGGCAGAGGGCCAGGGGGAGCGTGGCTGGCCGCCAGACTAGACCAAAACAATGCCCAAACACAAATACAAATAAAAAAAAATATAGAAAAAGGATATATATGTGGGGGAGACGGGAAAGCCGCCGTGGAAAAAAGAAACTCCGACTGCGCCAGCGAAATAAAATCAATTTTCATTGTAATTGGCGACTTAAAGGCTTAAGACCCGGCTATTTCTATTATTGAACTGGCCGATTCCGCCTGGCTTTGGCTCAAAGTCCGGGCCAAGTCTGGCCAAAGGTATCTCGAGGATTAAGTGAGTTTGACTGGAATCTAGGGAGTCTGGGCAACGAATTTTATTGCGAAAAGGATCCCCTATTTAGCCGATAGTGATGGCTCCTCCCGCACTCCCCTGGCTGGAGAAACCAATATCCATATTTTAACCCATTATGATTAAGTGTCTGTTCATGACCGACAAAAAGCGCTGGATGCACTTACCTGCACTTCATTTCGCCTCGGCTTGGCCCAGACTTCTTGGCTAATTTATGGCCCGACTTCAGGTTCGGGTATGTTCATCCCCAGCGTGGCAGGGCTAGTTCCTTTGGCGCATTATCCACGCTTATTGTCGTATATCAAACTTAATGGTTCTGCTTGCCGACAACTTCCTGAGCAGCGGCTTTAATGGCGCTCGCATGTCCTGAATGGGTTTAAAGGTCCCGAATGCCCCGGTCCTATCTCTGCTCCGGACCAGAATCTGCCACCCGCACTTGGTCGGTGACAGGAGCATCATCCCATATGTTGACCCGATCCGCGAGGGCCTTTATTTAAATATTTTTTTACTTGGGGCGGCGGCAGGAGGGCTCCACCTGTTCATCAATCAACGTTTAGATTGAGAGGCGCCTGGCGGCGGGGGGGGGGAGCGAAATTAATTTTTATTATCATCCCCTCCGATTGAACGCCCGGGATAAACCGAGCTCAGAAGCGTATTTTGAATTTTGGAAATGTGCGAGTTAGTATTGGAAACTCCTTTGTTTCCCCGCCAGTTCATTGCCTTACCTTTCGCTTTGGTAAGGCATCTCGGCCAGGCTTTCAACTGTCACTCGCCAAGGCTGCCGCCGCCGGCTTTTGTTGCTTTTGTTGCCACCGGGTGGCAAGTGCCGCCGTGGTGCTGGAAAATACAAAATGAAGTTGTCGCGTGTCGCGTTTTCTGATGATGACATGTCGCCAAACGACAACGACGACAACGACGACAACGGCGACGAAAACGATGGCGCTGATTCAAAAATTTCTTGCGCCCTAATATCGAACGCAAGATTGAAAATGCTCCGGGCCCTTGAGGCTCTCCCAATGTCCTTGGCAACACGCTCACACATCAAATTATGCTAATCAGGTGACGACTGTGTGGGAGTCCAATACCAAAAAGCCGCCCGTAATCGATTGCCTTTCAGCTTTCCCAACTGCCAACTGGCGGCGCAGCAAATGAATTTAATTCACGCACACACATGCCCCAATAAACGGCAAATGGCGAATGCAAAACGTAAAAAATAGGGGGATCCACAAGGACATGGGGCGGCGTCGCGTCTAAAACAATTTGCTGCATCGCATAAATGTAGGCTATGAAAAAAAACGAGCCGAACAAAAGCCACAGCCCTGGGCCATGAATGCACCCTATTGCGAATATATTTGGCCTTGGAGGGTGGCTGTGCCTTTGGTACTTTAATGATTAAGGATCGTGTGTCCTGAGAAAGAGTTCCTTGCCAAAAAATTCCAACGGAATTGTTAACCATTGAGTTATCACTTCAAAAGCCAAACAGAGAGCATTGACAAGTCATGTGCAAAGTTTCGATGAAAGCAAACATCCTGCCTACATCCTGCAGCAGCACAAGCATGTATTTTTACTTTCATTCCCAATTCCAAATGTTGTCGCAACGAGGACGGAGACGGGGGAGACGGGGGAGCCGGTCTCGAACATCGATGATGTGCAAATGCCATGTACACAAATTCACATAAACAAAGCGTGTAATAAAAGTGAAATTTGTCAAGAGAATTGACTGCATTTTTATGTCGAACAACGACATGGGGGGCGGTGTGAAAAAGCGGGGGTGGCAAAGTGTTTTCGGGTGGGGGTGGTGTAGGGAGGAGGGATGGGATTCGGGGCTTGGGGCGTGGGGCTTGGGGTTCGGGGAGAAGCGTGGAAGTGGAAAAGCGAGGCCGGCCGCAGATAAAGCATGAAAATGTCATTGCAATGCATCACAGAGTAGTCGCTAACGAAGAGAGAGTGAGGGCAGTGGGTGGTGGGCATTGGGTGGTGGGCATTGGGTGGTGGGCGTGTCATCATCTGGCCAAAAGAAGGGCGTGTCAGCTGGCCCTCAGAGTCAGAGGCACACACACGCGCATACGCCTTGCTGCTGGGGCCATCTAAATTGACAGTGTCATCAGTTTTGAAGTGTTGCCATCGCTCTGGGGATGAACTTGACGGTGTGTGGAATGAGATGTGGATGGAGATGGGAATGGAGGTGGAGGTGGACATGGAGATGGAGATGGAGATGGGGTCCCGTTGGATGGAGTTTTTGGGTCATGTTTCAAAATTGCCGGCAATTTGTACACACATGGGCCTGCTGCCTGGCTGGCTGAAGGGACACTCGCTCGCTTGAGCTGAATGACGATGAGGCAGCCCAGCCCCGGGGAGGCCGAGTCCACAACCTGATCCCAAATCGCGCGATTCTAATGGCAGGCACTCAGCATCGCCTTACGCCGGGACACAGGGACACTAGGACACTGGGACACCGCCAAAATATATAAACGAAAAGGTACACCGGAAAGTCATAAAAAGTAAATTGTCAATTTTGCTGCAGATAGAGTTTCTCCATTTTAATGCTTTTTAATCGATAAGGGCTTCAAGCGGTCTATATCCGTGTGTGACGGACTTTAAATTCAGGCACACGAGGAAAGCCATAAAGTCCTTGCAGCTTAGGAAAGTTTCGCAGGCATCCAAGACCTAAAGTTTTAAAGGACAACCCACTTAGGCAGAACGCCGGCAGCAGAGCTAAACCGGAATGTCTGAAAGGTGGCCTGGGGCTGGCTGGGTCAGAGGGGGGGTGGACAAAATGAAATCTAAGCATTCGGCTCCTGCTCCCATTCCTCTCCACGCCCACTGCCGTTTCTCCAGGTAATTACTTAATGTAAATGAAAGCCCCGAGCGCAATGTAGCCCTCGGACTACAAATTGCATTCATTTGGAGTTGCGGCAGACAAAGTTGTCTTGCTGTCTCCTCTAAACGGCATAAAAGTTTGTTGACATACTCTGGCCCTGCAACCCCTGCTGCTGGGTCTGCTCTGCCCTGCTCCTTCGGCCCCGGCAATGAACGGCAATAATCGTGGGCCGGCCGCCTCCCTCACTCCCTGGCCCACTTAGAGTCCTGAGTAATGATGCGGGCACAAAAATCACGCACATCTATTGGCCAAAGCAGGGAAAGCATAAATAAAAACAAAGGCTCCTGGCTCCGGGATATGGTCGTGGATACGGATCAGGATCTGGATCATACAGTGTGGGACTACAGTGTGACCCGTCACTGTCAGGCCCGTCTCGTGCTCCATTTGCAGGCATTTATATGTGTCATCGTGTCAGGGCCTTCATCAATCACGTTCCGAGTTATTTGTCACTTCATTCTAATACACTGCCACAGCCGGAAGCTGAAGATGTTGTGGAAGAAAAGGATAAAGTCTGCACAAAGTCCTACTTGGAAACTCCTTTGAGTCGGGTAGGGTTTCTCGCAGTGGCAGTGTTTCCAGTGTGTGGATTTTCGGCAGCTCCTGGGCCTAAGGAGCCACTGACATTTATGAGTTGCCACTAAGGAGCACACGCGCTCGCACTCCCTCTTGGGAGGAGGGCCTGGCATCCCGGAAGGGGAAAATATATGTCAATTTGGTTGCAGTTCCTTTTCCTTGTCGAGCTCTCGGCTTCCATTCCCTATTTTTGAATGCAAGTGGCTGTGGCTTCAAGTGGCCAGAGAGCAGACGTGTGTCGACCATTTGTCTTGCTTAAATAAATATAAAATGGGAACAGAGACTGGGCGTGGGAGTGGGAGTGGAAGTGGGAGTGCCCCTCTAGAACTCAGCCCATGCCTGGCATCGATTTCAAAAGTATAAAAACAATCAGAAGCTTTTCTGGGCGAGGGCTTCCTTTTGTGCTGGCACGCTATTTTTAGCCAAAAGAGTAAATTAAAAAATTATGCAAAAATGTTTTACTCAAGCTCGGTTTTGTTTTTTTTTTGTCTTGCTAGCCTTCTGTTGGCGTTCTGTTCGGTGTTTTGTTTTCTTGTTTTGCGAACGGGGACAGAGAAGACAAACACGAACACAACTAAATAAATAAACAACGAATTGTGTAAAAAAGTTTTAAATATATGCAGATGCACGCACGCCCCAGTGGCGCAGGTTCCTGGGTCGAGGGGGATATGCGACCCCGGCAAGGGCAAGGATCCACGAACGAGGGACAGAGGACGGGGGACGAAGGGCAAAGGACGAAGGACGAAGGACGAAGGACGAAGGACTCCCTTTGCATATGAAAATGAGTTTTGTTTATTTTCATAATACAATCTCTGTTGTTGATTATTTCTTGCATCGTTTTCGTCATGCGGTCAACCAATAAATCCAATTAACAGGTCCGATTCGGGAAACTATCAAAACGTATTATGTTGCCGCATTTGACATTTTGATGGACAGCGGTCAAATTATTATGAAATAGATAGGTTGCGAAAAAATAGGAGTCAGCCAGAGATGGAATCGAAGCATTGATACCCTTTCACAGAGTGTAACTAATTGTTATCCATTAGAAACCGTTTCAGGTTTCAACAATTTCGCGCAGTTGATTGACGACCAAAGAATAGGAAAGGAAAAGGACCATGGGAAAGGATAAGTCCGCGACGTCGGCCGAGCAAATGCCAATTCGCGGAAACCAATATGCAAATTGGCATTCTTGAAATATTTATTTTCCGCTGCCGCTGTTTGTTTATTTCCCGGAATATTTTAATGTTTTTTTTTGGAGCCTACATAATTAGCCTAATGATCCCGTGGCAACTCATTTGCAAGTAATTAAGTTTTCGCGACAATTTGTCAGAGCCTCGGCCAGCAGTTTCCCCAGTCGGGTCACATAGCGCCTTTCATTACCAGCCTCTCCGCTTCTCCGCATTTTCCATTTTTTTGTATTTTTTGGATTTTTTCGGAATCTCTTCTGGCTCGTCTAATTTCATTTCCGTGGCGCAATCAGCGGACGTAGTTTTCCAGCTTCCTGCAGTTTGTTTGTGCCACAGAGCCGTCAGGCCGACGTTAGGAAATTAAATTGTAAGCACTATCCGGGATCGGAGACGCCTACGGATCGGAGGAGCCCCCTCCCTCCCCACTGCCTCCTGAAAAACTGGATTTTCGGGACCGACTTTGTTGGCCCTCAATTTCCGTTTGGCGCAGCACTCCCCATAATTATGTGCGTGTGTGCCGAGCCTATCTGGGTAGGCTCTACTGCCACCACTACACTGGGCAAAATAACAGCCAAGTGGCCACAGAATCCCCGCTGCCAACGTGTGTCTAGGCACCACATTTGGTTGCAGTGCATTTTGTCTAGACATGACACAGTTGCCTTATCTGGCCCTAGCATGCAGCCGCTCTGTCCTTCCTGTGTCCTTTTTCCAGAGTCCTGTGGCCAGCGAGGACAAATTTGAACTGTCGTGGTCGTGGTCCTTGGGACCATGAGGTTAGCCATGTCACAGGACCTCGGGCAGTGGCCAGGCCGGCTTCACGGCACTGATGAATGGCAACAGGCTTTTAATTGAGTTGTGGCCACAGTTTGCCAAGCACCAAGGCTGCGATTTAAACGCTCGCCAATAGTTGGCTCTTTAATCCTGCACTATCCTTCGCAGCTTATTGGTTCGGTCGCATTATCAGAGCTAAAAAGCGTATTTAATTGCACCTATCAATGTTGTTTACTGCCCCGACTCTCGTCCACTTGACTCAGATTTCCTTCCTCTAACGGCAGCAAAAACACTTCTAAAATCATCATAATATGTCACCAGGTCCAGAGCCCACCCACAGCACACACAGCGCCCGTCCTTGCCCCGGCCTGCCCCTTCCACCCACATCCTAACCCTTTTGCTGTGACATTTCCACGGCTTACGTTAAGTGAAACACGAGGAGTTGAGCTTTGTGGGGCCCTCTTGCCAGGGCGGAGCGGCGGGGGCGGCAGTGGGCTTTTATCCTGGCTTAAGTACACGCGCCACGCCCCCCTCCCGGCTTGGGCAAACAGCATGCACATGGTGCACATAGTCCCACAAGAACTCAGCCACCACCCACCGTGCCCATCAGCTACATTGTTATCCTTTGACTCGCAAAATGCACTGAGAGACTTTCTAGAAAGCGCAACTAAATTCTCCGAAACTATCTAAATTCTCCGAAAAATTTCCGACGAAAGGAAAAGCTTTTGCTTTACTACAACAAAAAAATCGTTTCTCAGATTTTGATGCAGATTTACGGAGAACAATTCCACGATTCAGAATCTTGTCTTGGCAAAGGAATCGGTTGGATATTGGCCGAAATATGGCCTTCGCAAGGACCTTTATGCCCCATTTCCAGGATTTTCACATTTTTGCCAGGGGGTCCTTCAGAAAAATTTGGGATCACAAAAAAAAAAAATCGTTTCTCAGATTTTGATGCAGATTTACGGAGAACAATTCCACGATTCAGAATCTTGTCTTGGCAAAGGAATCGGTTGGATATTGGCCGAAATATGGCCTTCGCAAGGACCTTTATGCCCCATTTCCAGGATTTTCACATTTTTGCAAGGGGGTCCTTCAGAAAAATTTGGGATCACAAAAAAAAAAAATCGTTTCTCAGATTTTGATGCAGATTTACGGAGAACAATTCCACGATTCAGAATCTTGTCTTGGCAAAGGAATCGGTTGGATATTGGCCGAAATATGGCCTTCGCAAGGACCCCTTTCCCCCATTTCCAGGATTTTCACATTTTTGCCAGGGGGTCCTTCAGAAAAATTTGGGATCACCAGAAAAAAAAATCGTTTCTCAGATTTTGATGCAGATTTACGGAGAACAATTCCACGATTCAGAATCTTGTCTTGGCAAAGGAATCGGTTGGATATTGGCCGAAATATGGCCTTCACAAGGACCCCTCTTCCCCATTTTTAGGACTTTCACATTTTTGCCAGGGGGTCCTTCAGAAAAATTTGGGATCACCAGAAAAAAAAATCGTTTCTCAGATTTTGATGCAGATTTACGAAGAACAATTCCACGATTCAGAATCTTGTCTTGGCAAAGGAATCGGTTGGATATTGGCCGAAATATGGCCTTCACAAGGACCCCTCTTCCCCATTTTTAGGACTTTCACATTTTTGCCAGGGGGTCCTTCAGAAAAATTTGGGATCACCAGAAAAAAAATCGTTTCTCAGATTTTGATGCAGATTTACGAAGAACAATTCCACGATTCAGAATCTTGTCTTGGCAAAGGAATCGGTTGGATATTGGCCGAAATATGGCCTTCGCAAGGACCCCTTTCCCCCATTTCCAGGACTTTCACATTTTTGCCAGGGGGTCCTTCAGAAAAATTTGGGATCACCAGAAAAAAAAATCGTTTCTCAGATTTTGATGCAGATTTACGGAGAACAATTCCACGATTCAGAATCTTGTCTTGGCAAAGGAATCGGTTGGATATTGGCCGAAATATGGCCTTCACAAGGACCCCTCTTCCCCATTTTTAGGACTTTCACATTTTTGCCAGGGGGTCCTTCAAAAAAATTTTGGGATCACCAGAAAAAAAAATCGTTTCTCAGATTTTGATGCAGATTTACGGAGAACAATTCCACGATTCAGAATCTTGTCTTGGCAAAGGAATCGGTTGGATATTGGCCGAAATATGGCCTTCACAAGGACCCCTCTTCCCCATTTTTAGGACTTTCACATTTTTGCCAGGGGGTCCTTCAGAAAAATTTGGGATCACCAGAAAAAAAAATCGTTTCTCAGATTTTGATGCAGATTTACGAAGAACAATTCCACGATTCAGAATCTTGTCTTGGCAAAGGAATCGGTTGGATATTGGCCGAAATATGGCCTTCGCAAGGACCCCTTTCCCCCATTTCCAGGACTTTCACATTTTTGCCAGGGGGTCCTTCAGAAAAATTTGGGATCACCAGAAAAAAAAATCGTTTCTCAGATTTTGATGCAGATTTACGGAGAACAATTCCACGATTCAGAATCTTGTCTTGGCAAAGGAATCGGTTGGATATTGGCCGAAATATGGCCTTCACAAGGACCCCTCTTCCCCATTTTTAGGACTTTCACATTTTTGCCAGGGGGTCCTTCAAAAAAATTTTGGGATCACCAGAAAAAAAAATCGTTTCTCAGATTTTGATGCAGATTTACGGAGAACAATTCCACGATTCAGAATCTTGTCTTGGCAAAGGAATCGGTTGGATATTGGCCGAAATATGGCCTTCACAAGGACCCCTCCTCCCCATTTTTAGGACTTTCACATTTTTGCCAGGGGGTCCTTCAGAAAATTTGGGATCACCAGAAAAAAAATCGTTTCTCAGATTTTGATGCAGATTTACGAAGAACAATTCCACGATTCAGAATCTTGTCTTGGCAAAGGAATCGGTTGGATATTGGCCGAAATATGGCCTTCGCAAGGACCTTTATGCCCCATTTCCAGGATTTTCACATTTTTTCCAGGGGGTCCTTCAGAAAAATTTGGGATCAGCAAAAAAAAAATCGTTTCTCAGATTTTGATGCAGATTTACGGAGAACAATTCCACGATTCAGAATCTTGTCTTGGCAAAGGAATCGGTTGGATATTGGCCGAAATATGGCCTTCACAAGGACCCCTCTTCCCCATTTTTAGGACTTTCACATTTTTGCCAGGGGGTCCTTCAGAAAAATTTGGGATCACCAGAAAAAAAAATCGTTTCTCAGATTTTGATGCAGATTTACGAAGAACAATTCCACGATTCAGAATCTTGTCTTGGCAAAGGAATCGGTTGGATATTGGCCGAAATATGGCCTTCACAAGGACCCCTCTTCCCCATTTTTAGGACTTTCACATTTTTGCCAGGGGGTCCTTCAGAAAAATTTGGGATCACCAGAAAAAAAATCGTTTCTCAGATTTTGATGCAGATTTACGGAGAACAATTCCACGATTCAGAATCTTGTCTTGGCAAAGGAATCGGTTGGATATTGGCCGAAATATGGCCTTCACAAGGACCCCTCCTCCCCATTTTTAGGACTTTCACATTTTTGTCAGGGGGTCCTTCAGAAAAATTTGGGATCACCAGAAAAAAAAATCGTTTCTCAGATTTTGATGCAGATTTACGAAGAACAATTCCACGATTCAGAATCTTGTCTTGGCAAAGGAATCGGTTGGATATTGGCCGAAATATGGCCTTCGCAAGGACCCCTTTCCCCCATTTCCAGGACTTTCACATTTTTGCCAGGGGGTCCTTCAGAAAAATTTGGGATCACCAGAAAAAAAAATCGTTTCTCAGATTTTGATGCAGATTTACGGAGAACAATTCCACGATTCAGAATCTTGTCTTGGCAAAGGAATCGGTTGGATATTGGCCGAAATATGGCCTTCACAAGGACCCCTCTTCCCCATTTTTAGGACTTTCACATTTTTGCCAGGGGGTCCTTCAGAAAAATTTGGGATCACCAGAAAAAAAATCGTTTCTCAGATTTTGATGCAGATTTACGGAGAACAATTCCACGATTCAGAATCTTGTCTTGGCAAAGGAATCGGTTGGATATTGGCCGAAATATGGCCTTCACAAGGACCCCTCCTCCCCATTTTTAGGACTTTCACATTTTTGCCAGGGGGTCCTTCAGAAAAATTTGGGATCACCAGAAAAAAAAATCGTTTCTCAGATTTTGATGCAGATTTACGAAGAACAATTCCACGATTCAGAATCTTGTCTTGGCAAAGGAATCGGTTGGATATTGGCCGAAATATGGCCTTCACAAGGACCCCTCTTCCCCATTTTTAGGACTTTCACATTTTTGCCAGGGGGTCCTTCAGAAAAATTTGGGATCACCAGAAAAAAAAATCGTTTCTCAGATTTTGATGCAGATTTACGGAGAACAATTCCACGATTCAGAATCTTGTCTTGGCAAAGGAATCGGTTGGATATTGGCCGAAATATGGCCTTCACAAGGACCCCTCTTCCCCATTTTTAGGACTTTCACATTTTTGCCAGGGGGTCCTTCAGAAAAATTTGGGATCACCAGAAAAAAAAATCGTTTCTCAGATTTTGATGCAGATTTACGGAGAACAATTCCACGATTCAGAATCTTGTCTTGGCAAAGGAATCGGTTGGATATTGGCCGAAATATGGCCTTCGCAAGGACCCCTTTCCCCCATTTCCAGGACTTTCACATTTTTGCCAGGGGGTCCTTCAGAAAAATTTGGGATCACCAAAAAAAAATTGTTTCTCAGATTTTGATGCAGATTTACGGAGAACAATTCCACGATTCAGAATCTTGTCTTGGCAAAGGAATCGGTTGGATATTGGCCGAAATATGGCCTTCGCAAGGACCCCTTTCCCCCATTTCCAGGACTTTCACATTTTTGCCAGGGGGTCCTTCAGAAAAATTTGGGATCACCAGAAAAAAAATCGTTTCTCAGATTTTGATGCAGATTTACGGAGAACAATTCCACGATTCAGAATCTTGTCTTGGCAAAGGAATCGGTTGGATATTGGCCGAAATATGGCCTTCACAAGGACCCCTCTTCCCCATTTTTAGGACTTTCACATTTTTGCCAGGGGGTCCTTCAGAAAAATTTGGGATCACCAGAAAAAAAAATCGTTTCTCAGATTTTGATGCAGATTTACGGAGAACAATTCCACGATTCAGAATCTTGTCTTGGCAAAGGAATCGGTTGGATATTGGCCGAAATATGGTCTTCGAAAGGACCTTTATGCCCCATTTCCAGGATTTCCTTTCCATTTCCAATTTTCAGACTTTTTTGTCGCAGTGTCGCAGCTGTCATGGGAGCTGGCTTTGTTGCACTTTGTTGCCAGTCACCTGCTGCTGCTTTAGCTGGTTGTGTCGCTGTTGGTGTCGCATCTTCCATTGTTGCTGGGGCCATAAAGGAGGAGAAAGGACGATGTTTCGCAGTGGAGCAGAACCCGGCTGGCCGCGTGTCCGCGGGTTGAAACCTCAGAGCCGCCTGTGCTGTCAGCTGGCTGGCTCCCACGCGTTCTATTAGCATTTAGCAAGGCCCTCGCCATCCCCCGGCCACCGCCTCTGCGCGCCCCTGAAAGTGACCTGACCCCCTGGAAAGTGCAAATATGAAAATTACACTCGCCACTTTGTGCTCGAATGCAAATTTTGTTGGCCCCGCTCTCACGGCGCAGATATATTATATTTGTGTGTGCATTTGGACTGTACAGGCCCGGCGAGTGTGTATATTTTAGGGTCGGGGAGGGGGCGGGGAGGGGGCGCAATGAAATTAGAATATATTGGCACAACTAACTGGGCCTTTAAGCGACTCCCGGGCGAAGTCCGCTGGGCGGGAAATTAAATATTGGCAGGCGGACGTCCATTTAAATATTTGCAAATGGCTGGGATTTTGGCCACGGGGAACACTAGGATTGCATCTCCATTTGCTCGGCGCCAAGCGGGGGAGTTGAAAGCCCCAGGCCTAATTGCTCAGTTGCAAGTGTTAGCAATACAGTTTGCACCTTTTTTGTGCGGGAATTCGTTGTATTTGGCCCTCGTTGGTGTTTGTTTTCGCCGAAATGTTTGCCAAATGGGTTGAAATGAGTCCTTGCCACGCCGCAGAAAAGAAAACAGTGTCGACTACTTGAATATTTTCACTTTAATTAGAAATTGTGATAGAAAAAAAAAAGATAAAGGGTTAGGGGATATATTTTCTTGGTCGCTGGAGGGATGCAGTGAGCAGGATGGGGGCTTAGTCCTTGACGATGATGGGCCTGGTCCAGCATTTGCGGATGCGGCCGTCCTCGGAGTTGTTCTTGCAGCTCCAGCGGCTGGCCCTCACCCACTGGTTGCCCGGCTTGCGGGAGCAGTTCCTCCTCTGGGCCTCGCAGCGGGTCTGGAGGCGGCAGCCGCCCTGCTGGTTTTTCCAGCAGGTGGCCACCTTGTCATCCACGCAGAGGCGCCGGCGACACTCGCGGATGCGCTTCGACTCGGCGGTGGCGGCGGGGCTGCGGAGGCGGGGGGCGCACTGGCCGATGCCGCTGGAGCCTAGGATGTTGCGGCACCTGGTGATGCAGGTCTCCTTTAGGGGCACCAGGCCGGAGTCGCGGCGGGCGCAGTTCTTCTCGCGGAGGCGACAGGCCCGGAGCTTGGTGCAGGTGTTGGTCTGCTTGTTCCGGACGCAGACGGTCTTGCCGTCGCCCAGGGCGTATCCGGTGCAGCGCCCGGCGCAAGGACGCCGGTTGCCATCGGCCTGGGTGTAGGCGATCGCCAGGACAACGAGAAGGATGCAGATACTGAGCTTGGACATGGTTCTTGTGTCTCTAGAAGATGTCTGGAGGAGCAGTGGTGGTTGATTGATGTCTTGCCGATCGGCAACTTGCCTATTTATAGCTCCAGCTCACGTAATGCCTCACATCTGTTCTGCTCCGAGCCCGAGGCTTTTGTTTTTCGCCAATGAATGGGAAGGTGTGTTTTCAAAGGGGCTTTCTCCCATCTGGAAGTCGATCGAAATCAAAGTACCTCGCGTTTAGTCCATTAATCAAAACCTAAACGATGCACTGCCCAGTTGCAACACAGAAACAATAAACATACCAGATTCATCAACACGAGTCAAGGATATCAAGTATACGCCTCGTGGTCACTAAAGAAAATAGATAGAATGTTAGAAGTGAAACTCCCAAATTGGCAAGACAATCCATTTCTTAATAAAAGCGTGGCATCGATCGCTTCATCTATAGAGCAGCTGCTGTTGAAATTGGGAGGCCATTGACCCCATAAAAAAAAAACACAAACGCATTGAATTATGAAACAAAAGCTGCGGCTTCGCGTGTTGGCCAAGAATTGTCTTGCAGTGGCTTCCCGGTAATTGTGGCAGTCCCTTCGGGGGGCGGTATAAATACTTACGACTCTTGGCCGTAATGGCATCAGAAGCACCTGAACCTTCTAACCAGGAAACCAGGAAAATGCAGAGCCACCAATTGACCCTGATTTTTGGTAATACTCTCCTGATCCCCGGGATACCTCAGACTGTTAACAAACCATTTCAGGCCTTGCCCTGCTCTGGACCTCGGTCCAGGCCACCACCGGGCCGCCGGCGACCAGCCCCCGTCCCCGGCCGTCGGGCCCCATCAGCGGCCACGTCCGCCCGCGCCCCCGTTGCCTTCCCATCCAGCGCATATGCTCCGCCTCCAGCCCCCCGGTGTGCGGTCGCACCCCCAGCGGTCACTGTCAGCGCTTCAACTCGATCTGCGAGCTGGGCCTGGCCAACTTGAGCGGCGCCCCGGCCAACGTGCGCCACACCCGCGACATTGAGTGCAGGAGCGTTAGGGGGGTGGGAGTGTCGAACCGTCGCCGCTGCTGGGAACCGTGCCCGGCGCGCCCCGTCGCCTGCCGGCGCTCGCCGCCCTCCAAGGAGATCTGCGTCCAGTCCCGCAACGGAAGGGAGTGCAAGGTGCTGGCCAACAACTGCCAGCTGAGGAACCAGAACTGCCAGAGCCGGCCCAGGAACAGTAAGGCTACTAGCGCTCGGGTTTCTTCGGATTAAATTCTAAAACTCCTGATTTCGTCCTTTTTTTAGACTGGAGACGCACCGACAAGAGGCGCTGCGGACAGTTGCAGTTGGGCGACAAGCCCCAGGCCTGCCTTGTTCTGCCGCGAACCCCTCCCCGCCGACCCCCGCCGCGCAGCACCACCACCCGTAGGTCCACCACCCCTCGCCCTACCACCTCCACCTCCACCACCACCACCACCACCACCACCACTGCCAGATCGGCCTGAGGATCTAAGAGCCCCTAGCATTCCCTTTCTTTTTTTTTTGCTTTCTATTAATTCCCAATAAACTGATCAATGATTTCCAACTCTAAACACACTCTCTGGAAGCTCTAGGATAGTCGAGCCTCATTAGCCTTCAGTTGATTCCGTGTTTCTATTTATGTCCGAGTTCCAGGTATCATTAACTGTTCAATGTCCTTTTGGCCAGTGCCCGAAAAATGCCCCCTAATGACCATTATAATTCTGGGTTCGTTTTTGTGTCGCCGTTGTCCGGACAACGCCGGGAGGAGGGCCGGGATCGGGCACGGGAGAAGTAATAACAACTCAAATTACCATTTCCCCACTCCCAATCGGAATCTAGGGGGTTTGCTTTTTTTGTGGCCGAATTGCTCAAAGTCGAAGCTCGGACTCCAGCTCCTCAGCTCGTTGAGGACCCAAGTTTATCGTGGAGCACTAATTAATTGATGGAAAGGCAGGCTAAATTGAGTGAAATTGCATATTCAAGTTGGCCCGGTCTGGCCCGGTCTGGCCTGGCGTGTCCGTCTGCTGCCTGGCGACTGGGTGCGCTTTAGTTTTCATTTCGTGCTGAAAGTTTATTGAATTACCAGCCATTACACATACGCAGCGGTGGCCGGGCAACGGCGGTCGGGAAACTTTCCCAAATTACTGCCAGCGTTCTCGCCTTGCCACTCGAAAACAAGCCAAACACACATCAGCCCGGCCAACTTGTCGCGAACTTTGTCTTTGCCAGAAAGTTTCCATTCGCCCTCCTCTCCTCCCCTCCTGCTTGCTTGTTCGCCTCTTGATGTTTCCTTAATTAAAACGCCGCCCAGGCATCCTCAATCAATTCAAATCCGAATTGAAATCCAACATTCAAATCAAACAAACAGTTGCGGTCGCCTCTTTGTCTTTGCGGATATTTTCCGGCCTAATGAAAACTTCTTGTGGTTCGAAAAGCACACTGAGAAAAATGGGGGCTGGGTGGATGTATGGATGGATGAATGGATGGGAGGGGAATCACAAACCACAAGTCATTCCCTTCCATATTGCTTTCTCTTTATTTACAATTCAGAAAGCGATTACCTTCCCTAACATATTACCATCGCTTATTGCTGTCTCCATTTGTGGCCAGCTCCCCTTTCGTTATTTATTTCCTTTCCTTTCCCCCTACTTGCAAATATATCCTGCGTGTCCTTTGCTGTGGCCCCCAGCCATATCCTTCTCGATTCCGACTCCGACTCCGACTCCGATTCCGACTCCGATTCCGATTCCGCAATTTATGACAATCATCTCCATCTGTTGAGCATTTTGGCCGCAACCAGAACCGTTTGTCATTCCGTTTCCAGCTAATGAAAGCGAATGAATGCCAAATGTTGAGTCAACAGTCTAGCTCTTTGCCTCCCATGCCACGCCCCTCGCCCACACATGGTGGGCTGGGGGAGTGGCTCTGGCTGGGACTGGGACTAATTTGGTCAAGTGGGAGGTGGCAGCGGCACGTTATTAAAGCTAATTGCGTTGATTCATAAATTAGAAACACCTTTGATTGCGGGTTCGTGTTCGTGACAAAGGCCCTACAGTCCGCGACATGTTGCGTGAGGAATGCCATACAGGCTCAACTGTAGGTATTCATGAGCATACCGGTATGGGCGGTGGTATGTCGGGCTAATGACTGACCACATGGTGGCCAAAATCCAGTCCAGGCTTTTAACCTCAGAGTTCAACACCTCCCGGGAATTCAGAACTCTTTTGTTTGACATTTTTCAATTCCACTCCGAAAGCTCCGAAGCTCGGCAGGAGCAAGGGGTCCTTGCTGCAAGTGCCACCTAATTTGCCACTTGGCCTGCCATACGTATCCTCTCTCAGGGGGCGGGGGAATGTGTCCAGTCACCGCTTGACACTTGGCTTGGGGATAGTCGATTATCATGGCCGAATGGCACCCAAATTTGGGGCATGACCAGCAGGTTCCCTCTAATAGTAAACAGTATCCAAAATAATTGCGAGAGCATACAATTAATCATGGAGTGGGAGGGATGTGGTTGGGTAAAGGTAAAGGATAAGTAAAAGTTGGAGCACTTCAGTGCTTGACCAAACTTTGCATGAAATATTTGAGATTCTGCTGCTGGGTGGAAAATTAGAAAATGAGCCAACCATAAACATAAACCAAAACGACAGGCCAATGGCAAATGGCAAATGGGGAATGGCGAATGGCGAATGGCGACTTTGGTCCGCAATTAAACATAAAACTGGCAAAACCCAAAAATGCCCAGACAAACCGCTGACAAATGGGCGTGCCGCCCCATAAAAATGGCAACAGAACAAGCCGCATTTGTTTAAATTGAAAGCCTGCTGCTTGAAGGATACTCCTCTCAAGCAAAGAAGGTTGTATTGTTCGAGGATTTGTCTAGGAACCATAAATGCGACATAATGTATAGTTTTCATTAATTTAATCGGCGGTGTGGCTTGCAATTGTGCGGTCGCCGGAGTTAGTACGGCATGAAAGCTACATGACACGCGGAATTCCAATCCAACGGCGACAATTAATTGCGAAATGGAGCCTGGGCCGAGCGTGGAAGCTGCGGTTTTGGGTGGACACTGTGTCACCTAGGAGCGAGGACTTTAAATTAGAGCTCCAACTCTGGACTACATCATAGGACTGACTACTCATAACTTATAGAGAAATGCCGTTTGTTTTCCATCTAATCAATGTTATTTTTGTGGCTGGTGGTGGGTGGTTGGTGGGTGATGGGTGGTTTGGTGGTTCATGTGCATAAATTGTATTGAAAATTAATTAGCGGATGGCGGCATCCGAGCTCGCATTCGAACAGGCTGGACGAAAAACGTAATTGGCCCTGATTATAGGCGTCTATCGATACTTGGGCATTATGGAGAGCTTACTCCATCACGCACACTTACGCACGAAGGCACACACACACACACACAGACAGGCGGGGATAAAGGCGGGGCAGGACCAAGGGGGGACAGACATAAGCCACACGCAGCATTAAATTGGCATTAGGTCAGGCCAGTGGACCAGCAGATACCAACAGTGGATGTTTTTGGCCCAGAATTGGATTGAACTTGACTTGTTTTCGCAGCTAAAACCAGACAGCTGATAAGGACGAGGGGAAGGACGCAGGATGCTGGATGCTGGATACGAGGCTTGATGTGGGATACAACATGCCACATTGTCGCTTTGACTTTTATTTATTTTGTTCGACGCATTTTGAAAAGCCAATAAGCAGCTTTCTGATTGATTATCTGCTGCCCTCTCATTGTCTCCGTCTTGATGTGTTCAGTCCAATACACACACGTCCGCTACGGTGCACACTGGCCATAGAGGAACCTATCCTTGTAATTTGGATCCAGTGAGATACTTGGTGGATAGGCACTGTACTCTTGTCTGCCTGGCCGAGGGTCCCCAGCGCCGAGTGTGTGCGAGACGTCAATCAATTCGGAGTGAAATAAATGAGGCTTGTGCAGCATTTTTGGATGCCTCCACTTTTGGGGCCAAGGCAGAGGATAGGGCCGATGCCAAAGCGAAAGCCAAAGTAAAAGCCCAAGCCAAAGGCTTAAAATTGAACATGCCTCGACGTGGCCCCCGGGCCCCAGACCCAGAATCCCCACAATCCCATTATAAATGGCCAGGTTTCCAGGCCTTCGGATCACATTCCGGTGGCGTTTTTCCCACTTTGGCACTTGCCCCCCCCTCATCGGCTGAACGGCCAAAGTTTCGCCTCTTTGTTGCCAAAAATCTCGTGACTTTGATGAAAGCTCTCAAGTGCAGTGACGGCCGCCCGCCCATGCCACCCATGCCACCCATGCCGCCCATCAACCAAATATTTGAGCACTTAACAAGCCCGAGAAGCGACAGAGCCAGGCCAACACTTTCGGCTAAAGTGCATTAAATATAAATGAGAAAGTGTCGCAACCCTATCCGAGCCGCATTTCCCACTGCATCCGCCCATATCCACACCCTCTTGAAGTTTCATGTGTGCGGAAAACTTTCCAGTCTGCCAAATGCAAAATCTAGAATGCAGAATTCAGAATGCAGAATGCAGAATGAAAACTTTTCTAAATCATAAAAACACGACAAATAACACAAGTTGGCGCACAAAGTTGCCCGCAAATTTCTCTCCCATTTTCCCACAAACCGAACCACACAGATTCTAGAATCAATATGCCTCTGGAACGAATGCTCTAATTCTCTAATTGGGATTCAATTCAAACTAATGTGCAAATTCTAATCGCAATCTGCGAATCCATCGATAATGCGCTCCAATTCCCCAGCGGCTGATAGTTTATGTGCCGCCTGATCCCCCAGAGATCAGTCATGAGTTTCGATTTGCGGATTCTACTCGCGCCTCTGGCAGTGGTCCTGCTTCCGGGGTGGGTGAGGCCCCAGATCCCTGACCGCGTGGCCCAAAACATGGATCTCAACGTGGATCCCTGCCAGGACTTCTACAGACACGCCTGCGGCAAGTGGGCGCCCGCCCACGCCGGGAAGAGTTACCGGAGCGTCCTCAGCCAGCTGGACTTCGACTACCACAACGGGCTGGCCGATCTGCTGGACCAGTCGGCCACCTCTGCCCAAGAGCCTCGATTCGTGGGCCTTGTCAGGGACTACTACGCCGCCTGCAGGGCCAACCAGACGGTCGTCCAGGTCATGGAGGTCCTAGCCGGGATCATCCGGAAGCGGGAAGTCAATCGGGCGGATCTCGCAGCTGGAATGACGGCCGCCTTCCGCATCAGGATCCTTCTCGACTTCCACCGCACAGAAATGAACAAGATCTGGGTCGAGCTGATGCTGCGATACGACGAGGACTGGGACGAGGGCGAGACCCACAGGGAGGCCATGACCCGCGAGGAGTTCGACCGCCTGTGGCCCCACTTTCCGGCAGCCGAGCAGGAAGAAAAGGAGAACTTCTGGCTCAGAGTGACCTTCCTCGAAAGAAGCCTCCTCGCGCCCAACGGGGACGAGGAGCTCGAGCTGCTAAGGAAACCTCCGGCGTACTGGATGCTCCCCTGGCCCAGTCGAGTGACCGACATTTGGCACTTCCGGCGCATGCTCCTGACACTTTCACTCTGCCCCAACCAGTTCCTGCTCCGTTACCTCTACCTGCGACTGAGTCTCATCCCGGATCCCGGCTCCTCCAAGCCCTGGTCCGTCGAGCGCAACGACTGCGCCCAGCAGGCCCGTGAACTCCTGGGCCACCCGGTCGTCTGGCTGATGGAGCAGCACCATCCCAGGCTCCAGGAGGAGCCAGTGCTTCAGGGCCTGTTTCGAGAGCTGAAGCAGCGCTTTGGCCAGAAGCTGAGGGCCAACCGCAACCAGTTCTCGCCGCGAGTTCAAGCCTTCCTGCTGGCCAAGCTGGACAAGATGTTTCTGCGAATGAGTATCCTGCCGCGGCGCGGAAATAAAAGGTCCGCCATCGAGCGCCACTACAAACACCTTCGGCTAAACTCCTCGGACTACTACGGCAACCTGGAGCAGCTCCTGGGCAGCTTCGGGGCTAAAGACACGGTCGCTGTTTTGATACACGCCGGCACCCCCAGCTTCGAGGAGCGCAAGGCATGGCTGCCCATCGATAGCCACGCGTTCGGCAGCTACGCCTCGCCCTTCTTCCTGCCCCGGGCCAACATGCTGGTGGTGCCCCTCTCCCTGCTGGCCAGCCCCCTGTACGAGCGCAACCAAACCGACCTCCTCACATACAGCTCCCTGGGTTTCATTCTGGGCCATGAGCTGACCCACGGCTTCATCTTCGACGAGGCGGGGCGCAGTCAGCGTGGCCAGCTGGACAGCGGAGTGCAACGGGAGCTGCGGCTTAACCGGGCCTTCCGGCGGACGGAGAAGTGCGTGGCGGATCGCTTCGGACCCGGGATCGCGGAGGAGAAGCTGGCCGACTCCATGGGCCTGGAGCTGGCCTACTCGGCGTATTTCCACGCGGCCGAAACGGATCGGATGAGGAACCGCACCGGAACGGAGTCCCCCGAGCAGAGGCGGCTCTTCTTCCTCAACCTGGCGCAGTTCTTCTGCTCCAGGGAGCGCCGCTGGGAGCACAGCAGCCACCACGGGAGCGACCGGCGGCGGGTGAACGATGCGGTGAAGAGGTTCTCGCCCTTCCAGGAGGCCTTCGGCTGCCCGGCTGCCGCCTGGCCGCCGCACAAGACCTGCCCCATATACTGATTAATCGGTGGAATCCCCGACTTGTACCTAATCGGAGGAGAATAAAAGCAAACGCAATAGCTGGGTGACATTTAATGAGATTATTTATTTATTGCTGGATGCACCGCCGGAATATGTACAAAAACAAAACTGAATCCCGCAATCAGAGTCGGGGAGTCGGAAACACAGCTGACGGCACTAAATGTATATATTATATTTAGTATAGATATTTGTAAATACGTAGGTAGCACATTCCATTCAGACAGACAGCTTTAGTTAAAGTTATTAGCTTCTGCTTCTGCTTCTGCTTCTGCTTCTCTTTTAGTTTTAGTTTTAGTTTTAGTTTTACACTTTTGGGGCTTTGAGTTCTCTTTATTTTCGCAAGTCTAGTTTGTTTACACCGAAAACGTTCAAACTGGAAACTGCAATGGTAATCGTAATCGCAAATACTTGTACACACATCAACATTAAATCCCAATTGCTTACACTAGAAAAAAAAACGTGTGGGGGGAACCGATAGTGGCCCTTTTTTCCTTAGCCTTAGCCATATCCTTAGCCTAGAACATCAACTTGAAATTCGGTATGACTGATGGGAGGCTTCTCATTTTGTCATTTAAATCGGTAAACTCCGGGGCTCGGCTGGGTTTACGAATTTAAACGAGTTCCTTCAACGAGTCCTTGCGCTCTTTAATGCCTATCTACACTTACAACGAACTTTCCTCTTTGTGCTTCACGATGATCGAAAGTTACAAAAATATTTTACAAACGGCGCTCAAAAATAATCAGTTTCTGGATGTCCTTCTCGACTGTGAAGGGTTTTTAGTTAAGGGACTAACATTAATTGTCTCATTAGTATTATTTCATTGATTAATTGAATTCATTCAGTTTCGCCAGCGAGTGTGCCAATCTGATTGTTGCCACTCCCGCGTTTCCTGTAAGTATTCTCCAAGCTCCAGTTTCCTATTTATTACAGTAAAATTTATTGTTTTTAATTACGAACTCACGAACGCCCCCGTATCCCCCGCCCATTTATGCGCCTATCCTACGGATCCTCTAAACTCTAGACCAAAAACCTATCACTATTATTAGCTTAACCGCAACACTTAGTGGGAACGTCAAGATTGAACAAACACACAGATTCGAAGTCGGGAGTGGGAAGTGGGAAGTGGGGAGTGGGGAGTGGGTAGTGGGGATTGAGTCCTCCTTATTCTTCATATTCCATAACATTGATGAAGGGATGTGCCTTAATGTGTGGCATCTTCTTTCTAGACTTCGACGAGACTTGTCATCGATGTTCCCACCTGAAACCTAACTAATGGATTCTGCCCTCGTTTGTGGAAACAGATGCAAATGTGGAAATCAAAGGAAATGGAACGGAAAACTGATAACCAAGGGGTAAGTTTATCCTTTTCATACTTTTCAACGACTATTTATATATTATTGGGGCTTTGGGGACTTGATTAGACTGTCGATGTTTGGGGAAACCTGGGGAACAAGCTGGGGAGTTGGGAGGGGCATCCTTTAGACGTTACGCTCCTCGGCGATTATGTCCATGGTGCTCACCCGCCGCTGGGAGGATTGCAGGTGGTGCTGGAGCAGATGCTGGTGCTGCGGCGCCACCTCGCCGCCACCGCCGCCGGCGCCCCACAACCCGCCGGGGGCGGGGGCGTGGATGGTGGTGGTGCAGGTGGTGCAGGTGGTGCGACGGTGGTCGCTACTGCCCCGCCGCGGCACCAACATCACCAATTACTAGAGGACCGTCTCGTTGGTGTTGGTGCAGGTGCGGGCGCCGTTGACGATGGAGTACTTGGAGGAGCTGTCCTTCTTGGCCACCAACCGCCCGAGGAATATCTCCTTGAAGGTCTCGCGGAACTGGCGCGACATGCCGCAGTAGATGCCGAAGTTGATCGGGTAGCTGACCACCAGGAAGAAATTGGTCAGCATGATGCAGATGTTGGCCAGGCCGTAGTCCAGGAACTCAATGATCAGCGAGCTGACGATGTGCATCACGGTGACCACGGCGATGGGGATCTCGGCGAGTAGGAAGACCGAGACGACCACGATCAGCATCAGGGTGGTGCAGTTGGACTCGCGCAGCTTCTTGCACTCCTTCTTGCGGTTCTCCCGAAAGAGCAGCTTGCGCCGCTCCTGGGCCTGCCGCATGGCCGCGAACAGCAGGATGTTCAGCGTCACCAGGATGATGCAGGGCAGCAGGTGGACGAACAGCACCCGGAACAGGTAGTAGCTGGTGTAGTAGAGATCCACCCCGATGTACTCGTGCACCCAGAGGGCCGTCTCTAGGTGGCACACCTCCGTCTCCTCCCCGTTCCACTCGATGTAGAGGGGCATGTAAGTGCGGTCGAAGAATCGGGGCAGCTGGTGCAAGAAAGCCAGCAGGGCGATGTAGACGGTGCAGCGCTTCACCCGCGGCATGGTGCACCAAGTCCTGGCCATGGGGGCGTGACACACGTAGATGTACCTGCGGGAGACGTTGTAAACAAGGAGGGCTTTATTATAAGTATTATTCATATTGGAACATCCTTTTCCCCAGTGGGTTGGGAATCCCTCTGGACGGACAAGTTCTTCCCTTTCCTAGAATCATGAAAAGCTTTCCCGTTCGTTCCAAGCAAAAGCAATCGGTGATCGGGGCTTTCGTGAAAATGAAACCTTATCTGAGGGCCATTAAGCAGTTGCTACTCAAAAGCGCGTAATGGAAGGTCGCAGGGAGGATGCCCCCCCCCATTGACACCGCCCGGCTCTTAACGAGCTCGTGCGTCCTAAGCGCATTTGCTTAATATAATTTTATGGTCCTGGCAATGTCGACGGGAGATAAACCCAGGAGATTTCCCCAGGTGAGAATTTATGATCGCAATGCGGTGACAATGAATTGCCCGAAATCCTGATTTCACCCTCTAGGAAAAAGCAATCAAGGACAATCTGGAAAGCTAATCAAGTTGGCGCTTTATAATTTCATAATTTGCGCAGTTTGTCACATCGCCGAAAATCAAATCCTGCCAAATCCTGGCGACTAGTTGGCCCAAAAGCCTACTCCCGCCTCCCGCCTCCCGCCTCCCGCGTCCAGCTACACGCTTCGCCTGGTGTCTTGCCAGGCTAAGAACTCCAAGGACCTCGGCGGTGCCCTAATTTATGCGCATAATTACAGCCACGCCCACTGCGCTGGCACTTGAAAATGATTTTCAATCAATCTTTCATTGAACCTTTGTCAAGCGGGGATTTGATTAAACTTGAAAGCAAAAACAAATGGCGAGAACCGAACGAGAACGAAAACACCGCATCCTAACAAAGGAGCAAGGTCCAAGGACGAATGGCCAGGCGTTTAGCCCTAAATGGAATTGATATTAATAAATGAATAACATTTAGCTGGCTTATGTTTTGCCCCTTCGTCCCCAGCCATCTCATTTTCGTTGTCATTTTAACAATTTAGTTAATTTGTCCTAAAAGGATGCTGGCCCAAAACCGAAACCAAAACACAAAACTGGGAAAGCCCCAAAGAAAACAACCCTCAACCCTTCTCCCCAGAAAAAAAAAAAACCAATAATAAAACGAAGCGACACAATAAATCAATCAAGTAGCAAAATATTGGGCCATTGTGGAGAAGAGTTCTCTGGAGATTATCCTGAATCAGAGGATTCTCGACTGCATAATACCCGGTATTTGTGAATATTTAAAGTGATTTATCGGGTCTATTATAGTTCAAGAAACTTTATGCGAAAATAAACCAAACAACGCCCGTCGATGTTGTCAATAATTGACGCGTATTTAGCCGTCAAGTGATTCGAATCACACAACTAATAAGGAAGACATTAAATATTTATAGTGTCTGGAATGGCTTCGTCTCGTCCTTCCGTCAACCCTTTTGGCGAGGGGCGGGGCCATCGGGTATGCATAAAAAGTCCACCTCTATATATCATACATTTTTGTTCTTCTTTGTAATATGAAATTTTTATGGAGAGCGTCACTCACTCAGCCAGTTCATGCGAGCCACTCCAAAGTATTATTCGACCCACGACCCACTTTCCTCCCATTCCCTGGCCCCACCCCGCTCCCTGGCAGAGGCCATAAAAACACTTGAAATACAATAAGTTGACAACGGCAGAGGCAGCGGCAGCAACAACAATAACAACAATAATAACAATAAACGTTGAATGTTTTTATCGCGCTATTTGTCCTCGGGCAATTTTCAACGCATTTTAGAAAGCGTCCTGGCCAGAGGAACTCTCCACCTCCACCTCCATCTCCAGCTCCATCGAGAGCTGCGGTGGTGCACCCCGTTCCACGCACGTCCGCGCCCCACATGTATATACATACGTCTACGTTATTATTTAGCTATTTGGTGGTGCAACCGAGAGGCACCACCCAACCACCCAACCACCCAACCACCCTGCGACCCTGCGACCCTTCAGTCGTCCCACTTCAGTGGCGACCACTTGAAAGCGGCCCAAAGTCGCATAATGGCGCTGATATTTATGACTATTCTCATAGAAATTTTTTCGGCCCTCTTCAGCTGCGTAGCTCTGGCGCTCTAGAGCTCTGTAGGTTGGCGAATTTATTCGCAAAGCTGTAAAATTTATGATCCCACACATGAGTTAATAGAACAATGCGGAGCCCTTGAAAGGAATTTTATTTTCTATGGAAACAGTGAAATTTATGTTGTCTATTCGAAATTAGTTTATTGTTTTCCTTTCAATTTTCCTCCTCTCCATGCCCATGCCCATGCCCATGCCCATGCCCATGCCCATGCCTATGCCCCCAATGAAATATTTATAGTCGTTTGTTTTGTGAACTAGTGGGGGCTTGTTTATGGGTCAACATTAGTGGACTGGGCTGGCCAATTTGATTTTAAAGAGCCCTGCAATACGGCCAAGTGTGTGGCTATAGAGCCAGCCATCTCATCCTGCTTTCATTGGTAATCGATTGATTGTCTGGCTGTCTTCGAGGAACAACTCGCATCACTCATACGCATCACTCATACGCAGCGTTGGCCCAGTGCCAGTCAAGGTAGCGCCATTTGTTTACCTTAACACCCTCCATCTCCACCGTCCTGGACCCAGCACTTGCCATAATTTGTATGCCCAAGGCGGTGTCGAGGCATTGACATTTTATTTTTGCCACAAAAACTGATTTATTGCCGCCATCGACAAGTCAGCCAGCCAGCCAGCCAGTCAGTCTGTGAGTCTGTCAGTCTGTCAGTCTGTCAGCTTGGTTAGTCTGTCCTCCTGCTATTTTAGTTACATCTCAACCAGGGAAAGGCGTGCCTTTCGCACTGTTTTATTCGCCTAATTGCATATTTACCTTTGCACGGCGAGGGCCAGAGTTAGCCAAACGGAGATGGTGTGGCACATGGCTGGCATAATCTGTAAGTAAACAGGAAAAAAGGAGCGGGATGAGAAGCATGTACACAGAATATGGAATGCGTGGGGCTGGTTGGGGATTATCCTGGGCTCTGGAAGAAACTTTCTTGTTTGACTTTTCACACAAGTTTCGATGGGGAGGGGTGGCAGCACAATAATTAAGACTCTGAAGTTGGCAAAGGCAAGCAACTAAAAGAAAGTGATGTATTATATTACATAGAAGGGCTCCCCCTGCAATCCTAAACGGTTATGAAAGATGAAAAACTCATTCCAAAGACCCTTCCCTCATACGGGAAAGTAAACAGCATTCTCCCCATAAAACCCAAAAAGCAATTGCTTATTCCTTCAGCCATTCTGCCATTCGTCAGAGCCACAAATCAGATTTGGCCTTTCGACTGCATTAAGCGAAGTCCTGTGAAGGTCCGGATTCCGGAATGTGACTCCATGCTAAGGACTATGGACTATGGACTCCGGTATTTGCCGGCAGCTGGCGACTGGCGACTGGCGACTGGCAACTGGCAACTGGCCATTTGAACATTTTCGAGGACGACAGGTGTCTGCTCCGTTTATGGAGCATAATGAGTGTGGCCCTGTGGCAGACAGGTACTCAGCACCGCAGTCTCTATCTCTATCTGTCGGCTACGTATCTGTATCTGTCGGCTACGTATCTGTATCTGTATGTGTTGCCCCTAGCCTGTGGCCGTGCGTTTGACATTGAGCTTAGCCATATAATGCACAATCTGTGGCCTAATCCGGTTTATGTGTCTGACTCCACTGCAATTACACGGACACGGACAGATCCCGACACGGCCCGCTCTGTACTTTACAATGAAATGGTTAGTCCTTGCCATTGCCCCTGCCTCCCCCACTCCCGTCGTTGTATTAACATGGCCATTATGCGCGCCATTCAAAGAGAGAACGAATGGCCGGGGGAAAGGGGCGAACGTGCCGCTGGAGCATATAAATTCCAAAGAAATGAAATGAAATCTTCAACTTTGAGGCTGCAGTGGCCGCCTGGCGGTTATTACCAAACGAGGATGTGGATATGGCTGAGGATGTGAGTTGAATTTTATGGCAGTTATACTCAGAGATAGTCCCATTCCCTTTCCCTTCCCTTTCCTTCTATCTAGCTCGAATTTAGCTGTGGTACAAATCCCCAGAGAGTCCACCAACAGCACGTATCCTTGCCAGAACAGTGGTCTCCGGCTCTGACATTGTCTCTCGATGAAGTCCAACTATTTTTAGGGAGGAACTCCCATAGTTGGCACTCCCAGGACTACCTTCGAGGGGTCGGGGAACCACTGTGCCTCTGCCTCTGTTTTCGGCCTGTCAGGGACGCGGAGGGCAGAGCTGTTTGGGGCAGTGGCATTTTATCAGCTTGACACTACTCCAGTGAAGTGAGTAAACAGTTTTGCCTTTGCTTTCGGCCTGTGCTACCCTCCGAGTCCTCCGATTCCTCCGATTCCTCCGAGTCCCCTTTAACGAGTGCCATAAATTGAAAATGTTGATTAATCAAGGCGAACGTGCCGAGGGCAGGAGGAAGCGGGGCCCCCAAAGTTTGCATGGTAATGGTGGAAAAACGCTCTCAAATGAATAAGTGTTGCTGAATGGATGGCTGAATGGGTGGATGGGTGGATGGGCGGATTACTGCGATTTGCGGGTAGGAGGGGCAGCAGGTGGCAAATGGCAAGTGGCAAGTGGCACTAGCAGCGCTTTTCATTCTTTCATTATGCTGACAGAAATGACACACACAAAAGGAAAACTGAGCGAAATGGGGAAATGGGGAACGTAACGTAGCATCGAATGCGATAACGATAACGATAGCGCGACGGGATACAAAACAAAGCATCATACATCAGCCGGAGACAAAGGGAAAGGCAACAGTAACGGAAGCACAAAGTGAAAGTGAAAGTAGAAGTGAAAGCGTGGATGGGGCAGGGAGGAGGGCAAGGGCGCAAAAAGCTTCAGCCAAGCATTTTATTTAGGTCAATGAGCGGCGGCGCGTCGTTCTGGGAGGGAATGGGAGTCCGGAACGTGGCCAGAAGCCAAAACAAACAGTTTTCCGCTCCTCCCACTATTTGGCCAGCCTTGGCAATTAGTTTGTGACAGAAACAAGCCAAGGAGCACACTGTGCACTCGAAGAAAGGCTCCACTCCTCCATCCTTTAAGCTTCAGCCCCCACAAAGCAGCCCCCCGTTTCGAACAGTGCTGGGCAGGATGGGAGCCCTTTTGGTGACTTACCTCATTGAAGATGCTGTAGGCCAGACACATGGAGACCGGATGCAGGGGCTTATAATGATTGCCGAATGTGTACATGTACCAGAGGCCCGGTGCCGGAAATATAACCGTCAGCATATCGCATATAGCCATGCCTGTGGAGAGAGACAGAGACACAGAGTTAGAGAGAGACAGGGCAGTTGGTTGAAATTAGAAATTATGGTAATGGATATGCAAATCATCTGCGATTTTCAATGTAAATTGATTGTATGATTGGACATTAGGCGCTACAAAATGTCGATGTCTGGATGCCATTTGGATTTGGGTGTGGTAATACGATTTCTGGTTCCTGGCCTTTACTCGATTCCCCCCCGGCCAGTCCTGTCCGGCTTGCAGATCAATTATTTATGACATCCCCTCTGGAATGGCTGGGCAATCCCTGCTTGGAGCGCAGATTTTGAGCGTCAAGTAAATATTTGTGGACACACATCTGCCATAATCGAAATGGAATTTGTTGTGATGGCGGTCGATTTGTTTATTATAAACATATTTGAGTCCGTTGTTGTCTTTTCCGAACTGGAAAGTAAACACACGGCCCAGCACTAATGCCTCATGTTTTCTTAGCTCGATAATGTGTTTGGCACAACTCCAGCGTATGGATTGGGGAAAAGATTTCCCACCGAGATCCTGATCCTGACCTTACCTGCACTGAGATTAAATAGAATTCAACTAATTTCTCGCAGTACACTTCCACTTTGCCTGCAAGCGGCAAATGTTGTTTGCGCCATTTCGGTTGCGGTTGCTGCCACTGCAGACTTCATTTCGGGCTCGGACCGCTGTCATTTGATGCGATTAGCCTTGGCCTGTGTCTGACACCCGCCGGGTGGCTGGGTGGCTGGGTGGCTGTGTGGGTAGGGGCCTGGGGGCCTGGTGGCCTGGTGGCCTGGGACTCGGGGGGGGGTTAACCCATTGACAGTCAAAGCTTGTCGCAACGCCACGAGGACGATGGGAGAGGAATGTATTTAAAATTTAAACTTTGTTTTAACTTTGCGCCGCTTTGTAATTGGATCGAATGTTTCGAACTCGATGGGATTCCATCGGGGACCCGATTCGGGGCCAACTAACCCCCTTTGTAAGCCACTTACTGCCACTCACTCGCTCGGGCCCGGCATTATTCCGCAGCTTTAGCGTCGGGTTTTTCATAAATCAGCGGCAAATTCCGCGCACACAGCCATTAGCATTACACACGCTATTAGAATATCTCAGCATTACGCGGCACGAGCGTATCCCCGCGTATCCCCGCGTATCCCGGCGTATCCCAGCGGGTTAAGGCGGTCCAGGGACACGGGGGCAGAGCTGAGGGCTGAGGGCTGAGGGCTGAGGACTGAGGACTGAGGGAGCACGCACAACGCCAGCTATTTTGAAATCTCACAAAACTTCTGCCTGATTTAACATTGTGGCACATTAAGCGCCCGACTGGGGCAGGGGCACGAAATGACACGGAATAAAAATAAATAATAATCATAAAAGCGGCGTCTGAATGAGGAAAGTCAAAATGGGCGCAATTCCCCAAAGCGGAGCCAATGCCAATGCCACTGTCAAGGCAGGGGGAGAGCCAGGACCAGGACAGGGCCCTTGTGACCTTGTCCGGAAGACGAAAAGTTGCATGTGACACAATAACACTTGGGGCTTGCACCAGGCATGCCTCTATTTATACTTGTGACTGCAAGTTTCTCACTTTATAAACAAATTATAGCCTGGATGTTCGACTTACCCATCAGAACAAAGTTAGTAGGCGTGGCCATGCTCTTCTTGCTCAGGACGAGGACGATCAGCGAGTTGGAGATGATGGTGATGATCAGCAGGAAGGGCATGCAGTAGCCGTAGAGGGGCATCGCGTAGTCTAGGGGGGAGTCGCAGGTGAGGTTCCAGTAGCTCATGTTGGCGTCCAGCTGCCGGCACTGGCCGCCGTCCATCTGCTGCTGGTAGGGGGCGGAGTCCAGGCTCTCGTTGCCGTAGTCGAACTGCGACTCATTCTGGACCAGGACGAGGTACTGGCCCCCGTCCACGGAGCCGGACATTCGGCCGTCGAGGCCGATCCCCAGCTGGGGTGACAGCCCCGCCGAGGGCGGCATAGCGGAGGGGGCGAGTCGGGCGGAGGCAGCGGCGGCCGCGGCATTGGCACTCCACTGGTACAGGACGTCCGAGGCGGAGACGTCGTACGGATTCGGGTACGGAGGCACGGCGGAGGCCACCGAGTTATTGTCCATGCTGGGAATCGCAAGGAGCGCAGGCTGGACTCGAGTTCTCTTTTAGTTGGAAGGCTGGAATGGCCCTTCCGACATTTCGAGAGGTTCTAGCCCGCCTTGGACTTGGATTCTGGTTTCTCTAGATTCTGTGGCTTGACCTACTCCTGGAAATTCATCGCCGCAAGTACCTGCAAAGATATAATGTCGAAAGGATCCCATTAACACTGAGTTCGGCTTAGGTGTTGGTTAACTGGATATTAACAAGTCCTGCATCCTTAGCTGAAAGCAAATGTATAATATTAAAGTGCAATCGGAAAGTTGCTCCTTGGCTGGGAGTGTATTACGGTCAAGCAGTTCCGTTGATTTGTTTGGCAACTTTTGTTAGCCAGTTTCTTGTTTAATGTTCAAACTTTCTGGCACTGTCCGACCGCGCAGCAGTGTAAAAAAGGATGAAGTCATGGGGAAGGCCATAGAACTGTTACCGCAATTGGGAATTGGGCGATCGGAGGCCCAAGCTGACGGGCAAACTTTCATTTGTCTGAGCGATTTCGATTTGCTAAAAAGGTTACCTCAACTCGATGGGGAAAACAAAAAGATTCCTGTCTGTTTGTTTCACTTTCTGATTCTGATTTCGATTCCGATTCTGAATTCTGTTTGAATATTCAAATTGGTTATGATTCTTTTAGCAGAGACCATGATTGATTGAGTGGACTGGAGAGAAAACTGCAATTGAATGCTTCAATCAGCAAATTGATTGCCAAAACCCAGATTGACTCCCGGATGGGAATACTTTGTAGCCATTCGGCAGGCCATTGATAGATAAGGAGACTCCGCTTCTAATCACAATAATGTCTCGATGGCTTCTTGGCCCAGTTATCTCGCAGCCGGGCCGTAAACAATACGGAATGGCCGGAACGGCTTGGCAGCGCCAACTTCTGGTCCTTTTGATCTCAGAAGCCAACTAATAACAGAGCATTCCGCATGTTTGTGTCATGTTTATGCTGCCTTTTTAATGGTTTTATTTTTCGCATTCCCAATCGAGCGCCCCAAACTTTGGCCTGGCCCATCTCTGCCGCCTGCCTTGTGTCGTTTTCCTTTGACCCACATAAGCGCCTCAAGAAGAATGGGCTCAGGGGCCAGGGCTCGTAGGTCGTAGGTCGTAGGTCGTAGGTCGTCGTCGATGTCTCCAAGGGAAGAAATTGAAAGCGATGGCCAGAGGGGCCTCAAAACTCATTCAGATTGGCATATTTTTGTGCTTTTTTAAAGAAATGTAGGACAAGCGTAATGCGATAAGTTTGCCATTAAAAGAGAAAGCGGAGAAAGTGGATAGCTCGGCGCCCCGTCTATTGGACACTCTGTATAATCCTTTATTGTCATACAATTTGGATTTGGATTTGGCAGCCATTTAATTAATGTAATTTGCTGCAAGTGCTGTTTATTTGTTTTAGATTAAATCGCTGATCAATAATGCGAGTGCAGGGCTCAATTCAATGAATTATTAAATTAGTTCCGGCTGTTTTGGCGCGGATTTCCATGCATTTAAAACGCATTTGGGTTGGGGATACAACGGCAGCGGAAAACGAACTGAACACAAATTGAAAAGCTGGAAAAACAGAGCCCGAATAATCGAGTTGCTATTGCTAATGCTATTGGTTGTGGGTTGCCAATCAGCGTGAAATCAAATGTCGTGATTTCGGGGGAGAAAATGCTAAATGCCAAATGCCAAATGCAAAATATTGCAACCAAGGTCCTCTGGAACAGTGAGGCCGAGCTGAGCCAAACACCCAAGGATTATCCGTCAGTTGCAGTCCCCAAAGGCAAACGCTTTTAAAACGTTGGCAGCCCGTGTTCCCTTTAGTTTGAAATAGAAAATCACTTTCCGGAGCTTATATCCTTTGACGTTCTGCCACTTTTCCTGTCCGTATTTGGACTTATTTACAGACTTATCAGAATTTCAAATGCACGCTCCTTAATCTTTTCCTTAACAAGAAAACTTGTTCCAATATGAGAGGCAAATATAATCCCCAGGATCTTCATCCGTCCAGTTGAGATGAAGTTGTTGCACAACTCGCTAATTATCCTCGACTCAGTGCTTCCTTTGACACACGCTTGCCCCACTATTCTCTCCTGGCATTAGCCGCCATCTTTGATCCATTACTGCGTGAGGCGATGATGGAGAACTCTAACTAGGACACGCAGATGCGAATCTCACTTGCAAAAAAGTCCTGCGCCACACGTACTGGCGCACACTTCGGCATAGGCAAGTCATCATCATAAAGCGATTAGTGGAACTAAAACTGCCATTAAAATGCCTCTGCTTCCGCCTCCCTCTCCCACTCTGACCAGGCAAGGACATCTTCCTGGCCAAATGAATTTCCAATATACATATATAGTAGTTTTGCGCCCACAGACGAGTCCTCTCCAGAGGCATCATTCCGGCATTACCGGAGGTAATTGATGGTGTGCCAATCCTTGTCTTGGTTTCGGCCACCAAAAAACTCGGCTTACCTCAGATATTCCAAGAAGGAGACAAGGGCTCGCAGTTTTTCGCTAAATGGATTTTAAAAATAGTGCTAAACTTTAGTTGGGGCTGGCACATGTGTTTATTCTATTTTCCATAACATTCTCCACGCTGCCTGGCCACGTCCCGGCCTAGGCCCCTGCCCCGGCCCCGGCTCCGGTCCGTCCTCGTTGCGTTGTTGGCTAAAACAAACAGGCCAACGGCAACGTTGGGGAAAAAAAAAAAGAAAAGTCGATCAAATAGAACGATGTCGTCGGTGGGAAAGTGGAAAGCTCGGAAAAGCGGGGCCACGGCGGGTAGGATGAACTTAATTGTACTTTTTACCATGAAAAACGAAACAAAAAATAGAGAAAATTCCCTTAAAGGCACAGCAGCTTGTGTGTTGATGTTGAGGGGCGGAGAGGGCGTGGCCCTGGGGCAAGATGAATGAAAGAGAAAGCCGGTGAGGGGACTCCTTCGAATGGCTTAAGTAATTTTCCATTTTCCATTTTCCATTTAGGCGACATAATCTCCACCTCCTTTGTCTCCCCCTCCCTCTCATTAGACCAACAATTTCTCCTTTCTTCTTTTTGTTTCTGGGAATGTTTGCTTTCTTTTGGGCCTTCGGCTTCTGCTTTCTCTTCGGCTGCGATGCAGTGCAATGAATAAATTTCACAGCCGTTGGCTTTGGCAAACATGCAGGCCGCACCGAAGCCGGGCCACATAATTAATACCCCGAAATAATAAGTTTGGGCCGCCTTGAGGGACCTAATGTGGCTCATTTTCATTCCGCCGGCATGGCCGCGGCCGGGGGGCCACACACCTTCGCTACGAGGCGAGATAACCAGAGACACAAATTGCATTTATTGTCACTTCTGCTGCTCTTTGTGGACTTAATCATTTGTAATCGTTTGAGGGCTGAGCGGACCCCACCCCGTCCTGGATTCTCCCTCCGGATTTTCCGCCTTTCCCGGCGAGCATACGAAATGAGCTCTGGGCGGGGCCGAGAGACTAAAAAGATAAAGCAGCGACATTACGCCGAGCGCCCAAAAAAGAAACTTCCCAGACATGTTGAATTAGTAGTTCACATACGCTGTCCCCCGACCCCTGCCAGGACCTCCCCAGCACATAGCTTAGAGCGTTTAGAGTTTTCCTCGGAGTAATCGCCATAGCGAAACTTTTTCGATTTGGGAATTAAAATAAAAAGGCATCATCGCAGCACAATAGCTGCTGGCCTCTGGCTAAGGCGGCTTTACTCTGCCACGAACTCTTACCATTGCCCTCAAAATTCCACTTCCCAGTCACAGCAGCCCCTGGCTGTCCTAGGAGTCCCAAAACTTTTGCCGGCCACTCTGCACGCATCGCTGAATGCTGGCTTTTCGCGTTTCCCCCAGCATTTCTTTAATGGCCAAGGATCCAGAGCGGAACCCCCTCCCAGAGCCAAGGCCAGAAGTCTCGTGAAAGCCGGCTAGATAAGTGATAAGCCGCCGCACACAAATTGGAGCCCCTTTGAAGGACTCGATCCCCATCCACCGGCGCCATCAGTTGGCATTAACGGCACCTTGCGTGTCTGGGGCCCATAAAAAGGATTAGATGTCTGCCGCGACATGACAGACCCACTTGCCAGGAATTCAGGAACAAAAAAGCGAATCACAGCCTTTCTATTGGGAGACGGTCTCCGTTCTCCATTCGCCTTTGGGGAAAAGCCGCTTAGAGTACATTTTCTGGGGCTTAAGTAGCATTAACTGATTAATTTTTTGGGAGTGCTGCCAGCCACTTAACATCGCATTGGTTTTGCATCCTAAAAACTCATTTCGAATCATAATCTGCATCTGTTCTTAGCCCTACTCCCTTGAGTGTAAGCACAAATTGCTCATCCGCAGTGTTGGCCTGGCCTAACAAGAACCACCAGCACCAGCACCTGCACCTGCTCCTGCTCCTGCACCTGCACCTGCCGTTTATTTCGACTGCAGTTTGCCAGTTTCCAGTTTGCCGAGAATGAATCATTTAGGATTGGCAGCGGAATTGTATTATTTAAGCAGCTGTTGCAGCTGCTGCCAAGGCATCTCCCTCGTTTTATAACCAATTCAATTTGAATGCCACCGGCAAAGCCAAAGCCAAAGCCAAAGCCAAAGCCGAAGCCGTAAACTGCCAGCCATTCCGTTTACCTGCACCCTGGTTCGAAAAACAACAAAGGACCTGCGCCGGAAATGAAGTTGAAAACGCTCCCAGTATTCGAGCTCAAATTCAAATTTAAATTCGCAACTCGAATGTGATGGCGGGACGGTGAAGTTCAGGTGTAGTGGCCCCACTCTGCCGGCTCTGCCGGCTCTGCTGGCTCTGCTGCTGGTTCAACAAACCCGGCTGGCTGGCTCGAGGACAGCTGAATTTATACATTTAAGTATATATAGCGTATATATATTTATTTATATGTGACGGAGGTGCGTGTGGAATGCAGTTCGTTATTTCAAATGGCACGCATTTACATCGCAAAGCCGCGGCTAAAGCCAAGGCTCTAAGCACCTTCCCATTACGGTTGCCGTTACGGCTACGGCTACAGTTACAGCTATAGCTACAGTTACCGTTACCATTGCCGTTAGCCTTCAGATTTGGCTTCGCCGTTAGCAACTGCAAAATATGCAAATGGCCGCCGACCGACCCAGAAGACAGCCAAGGTGGAGGGCCACCGTGGCGAAATGTGTCCAATGATGACAAAATAAGTATACGCCCGATTGGCTCTCCGCTTCGACTCGAATCCAGAAACAAATGTACGTCTTAAGCCACCGGTTGATCAAATAGCAGGAAAGCATGCTCCGATTAGAGAAGCAATATATTTCGTTCACCTTCAAATGGAACAACTTTCGACCAAGGTGCCGCGCCAAGCTTGAATATTTTATGCGGCGCCGCGGCGAGGACTTTGCCTCCACTATCCCGCAATATAAAATTATAAAATGCTAGCAAACGCAATTTCGCAGATTTATAAATCTATTTACTAAACCGAGCAGCATTATGTGGCACGGCGGTTCGCAGCGGGTTGTCCCGACCAGCCAAGCATCTGGTTTTTGGTTCATTTGGTGGCCCTTTCCCCCTCCCTAGCGGCAGTGTCCTGGGCGCTTAATAAATAATATCCACCTTTGAGGACCAGAGTACCTGGTATCGCATAGTCTCCTCTAACTACAGTCGAGAGTCCCACGAATCTATTCCTTTCGAGAGCATTTCAATCTCGTCGCGCTCACATGGCTCGGCCTTATGTAATGGGAATTTAAAGTCTAGTGTGTCACCGTCACCCAGGCACGTGCTGTGCAGGCAGGAAGCCCAATGATCGAATAGCCAATGCTCAGTAGCCAGGACATGCTCAGCAAATTTCCTTTGAATGCTTGTCATCCTTCATGCGTCGTTAGATCGAGTCTGGCCGTAATGTCCTTAAAACGCGGCCTCTCCGCCTCGGCCATACCCCTTTCATGGGCCTGGCTAGGACAAGGTGTCCGCAGCGGAGGAGCACGGATGAGCCGAGGCGGTGGGCCGCCCAGATTACGTCCTACAGACATCCTCCCAAGGCAAATGCGTCGTTAACATATGTTGTAGTCGAGTTTCGCAACCAAATTTATCCAAAACCAGCTACACATCTGCCGTACATATGTATATTCCCATGTGTGCGAGAGCTTTTTCTATAACAATTTGCCAAATGTTTGTAGAAAATGTACGAGTTTTTCATGCCCCTGTCTCGGCGGTGGAGCGGTGGGGCGGTGGGGCGGTGGGGCGGAGGGGCGTGGGTAGAACAGCCAGAAGCCAGGCTAAATCTTTTGGGCCGCCTCCATTGAAAAGTGGCTAAAGTGTTGGCGCACTGAGTGCAGAGCCAAACAGCAAACAAGCAGCCATACAGCCATACAGCCATCCAGCCAGGCCACCAGCCTGGTAGTCAGCCCGGCCCGAAAGTGGAAATGCGGAAAATGGAAGGAAAATGGGAAAAACACTCCTCGCCGCACACACCGACACAAACCACAAACATGTGTGCGAAAGTTAAACACAAATTTAAAGCGAGACGAGCTTACGGAAATATAATTTGTTTCAAACTCGAGGCATTAAACTAAAAGTTTCAGCCCAAATACAAATCCGGGCAACCGCGTGCCTTTTCGGTTTCAAAATTTGCTGCCAGTAATGAATGTGTTTGGCGAAAAGGCTCTCTAGGATTAATTGATTAGGCTGTCCCATCTCAGACTCACTCTGGCCAATCCAAACCAGTGTCCTTGTTGCTCTCTGGGGAGTCCACGAAAAAAAGCGCTAATGTTTCGCAACATTATTTTTGTCGCAAGAGCGGCCACTGGGGGCACAAAACTGCAGGTGGAACAGGGCTTAATGTGCTGGAAAGCCACTTGGCCACTTGGCTACTTGGCTACTTGGCTACTTGGCTACTTGGCTACTTGGCTGCCAAATTGAAATAGTAATATAGTCCGCGGCGCTTGAGGCCTGGTTCCCTGGATGATTTTACGGGAAATTAGGCAGGAACGACCCGGGAAGAGGCCAATGATCGGCGGCCAAACCGATCGCCGGCCATCAAGGGTAATCGTAGGGGATTTATCCCCCAATGGCATAAAATTTAATAACAAACAGTGTCCATCAGGCCGTCGTCCGACAGGTCGGGGCAGAGAGCATTCCGGCATTTCGGCATTCCGGCACTCTGGCCTCCTGGAATTTCGGATTTCTGTCCGACTGTCAGTCAGATTGACATAAAGTGTAGCTGGTTGGCAAACATTTATGATTCGGCCAGATATTTTAGTCGTCTGCTCCTGCTCCTGCACCTGCTCCTGCCCCTGCTCCTGCTCCTGCTCCTCTTGTCTCAATTAAACCAGTTTAAAATCCCTTCCGTTGGCCGGCGGCAATTAGAATCGACTCGTCTCGAAGGAATGTAAAGCCGCACAGAGCAAAATCAATAAATGTCCAAACCGAACAATGTTTCGCCACAAAAATGTATAATTGAAACGCACAAAATGTAATTGGAAACCTGGCTGGGGGCGTTTTCTGCATAAAAGATGCACTGGCTCTAAAATAATGCGGGGGCGACTGCCGGACATGGTTGGAAAGTTTCGAATTGAAACTTTCCTGCTGGTGGCAAAAGTTGGGAAATTCAAATATGAGTTTGAAATTACAGCCCGAGAAACAGGAAACTATGAAGCAGATCCACAATAGTTTTCGGGACACATCTCCAATTTAAACATTCCATTAAAGCGTGCTGGCGAAAGTCCTAATCCTTGGAAGCATTAAGCTGGAACGTGTGAGATTCGGTACCCCCAGGCCAGGCCCCCTTGGAATAATTTCTTTGGCCATTTCTCATGGAAAACCGCCGAAAAAATTATGAAGTTCCTCATCCGCTTGCTGGGACAGCTCCCTAAGCTCACTTTAAGCCACATTTCAGTGCCGAGCACCGAAAACGATTGCAACGAAAACCATTGGCATCCTCCACTCCCCCCCCCCCTGTGGAAAACCGCCAGCCCTCGACCCCCAATCCTCAACCCATAACCGCATATGTTAAATAATTGAAATTCTGCAAAATATGAAAATATGGCTCGCAGCAACATCTCCTCGTGGCGGACGAGGTCCTGGTCAACTGTCCCGTTTTTCACCCGTTTTGTTTTCCTTAGTGGGTCCTAGCTACTGGCCCCGGGCCACAACTAATCGAATTGCGTCAATGGGTCTTTGGTAAATCAATTTCGGGCCAGCGGATAAACAAATGTAGTTGCCGCTGATCTGCCGGTTCGCCGGATCGAAGATATATAGCCGGGTGCAGCGGGCGGTCAAAGTGCCAGGCGATTTACGACCTGGCCAATGATATATGGCTGCGATTCGGACTCCAATCATGGCGTTTTGTAAATATAATTTAATTGGCTTATGCCCAGCTCGCCAGCTGCCAATTAGTCTTGGCTTTCTGCGCCCTATCTCGAATCTATTTTAATTCCATTTCCACCTCCATTCCATATCCAAACGTTTCTATTTCTGTGCAGTCTTTATTTCGGTCTGCTTTTGTTATTATTTTGTGTTGTGGCTCTGCCGTCTGTTGGGGCTGCTGTCTGTTTCGTGGTCTCTTCGCTTTGGGCCAACTTTTGATTGACTTGGTCGTTCCCACGCCCATTTCCAGCCCTCGCCTTGGCCGCCTCCGCGAACAAAAGCAGCGAGTTGTGCGCCCAATTGGATTTAATTATGCAAAGATATTTATCCAGCCCCCCAGCCCTCGGTCTCTGTCCGGTTTCTGTCTTGGAGCCATTGTGTTGCTGGTGGTCCAAGTAAAAGGGGCAGTCGAGAAGAAAAATATCTCCGAGATACCCGCCGCCGCCTTGAACAAAACATCTAAATCCAGTGCAGCTGCTTGTTGTGGCTCGGCTGGAAAAACTTTTACTATAAATTGCTCCAACAAATTGGACAGTGAGGCCGCCCTATGGCGGAACTTTATAAAGCATAGGGAAATCTGGAAACCTACGTGGAGTAATTGTTACAATAATTCATTAAAGCCACAGACTGGAGGGGCATCCGCCCAGAAGGGATCCCAAAAACTGTAAAGAACTATTTTTTATTCCTCGAATCGGGGGATGAATAGAAAGCTGAGAGCTGCCTTTCCATCTCATTGCGATAATCAAGTGAAGCCCTGGCGCAAATGCAGATACGTCTCTATGGTTCCCTAGGTGAACGCCACTTCTGCCACTCCAGGTCCTTGCTACGATTTTATAAAGCGTATTTCACAGTCGAACACTCGCCTCGGCCCCGCTTCATTTATTATTCCTGCTCAGTTCAGTTCATAAGTCGCGGCGTCGTTGGCCCTCCAGCAATAAAAGGCAGCCAGGGGCGGCGGACAAAGGGGCAGATTGGAGATGGAGGACCTTCAAATATTGTCACGAATTGTGGGCGAAATGAACTACAGTCTGCAGAACACGTGTCGGCGAAAGTCCGGGGAAAGTCGCCGGAGGTCGGGCTTCGGTGAGAAAGCTCGGAAGGCGCCCTAATTAAGTCAAAAGTAAACATGAAAAAGATGTCAGCCAAGTAGAAACGGATCAAAATGGCAGGCGTCGTGCAATGAACTAAATGCTGTGTTCCTGTCATCCTTACAATACAACGTGGACCTAAACCCACCTGCAAATATCGGGAAGAGCATCTCCGGAATCTGACGAGAATAATAATAACAATAATCAAAAAAATAAAAGAAAGAAACTGCCGAGTGACCAAGCTTCAAGGAGCACGAAACGGAGCTGTCCTGCTGCCAAGTTATTGTGCCGCCAACAAAATCACTTAAGTCTCGGCCAACAGCTCCCTCCGGCCACATAAATATGAGCTTCGAAGCAAAGGAGGCCGAGGAAGCTGCCTGGGATGATAATAATCATCAGCTTGTCAGTCGGAACAATTTCACGAGCTTTGGGCGACCTTCTGTATAACCGCGGCTTGCATACCCTTTCCAAAACCAACTCCAATGCTGTAAACTCCTATCCTGCCAGCTGCCAGCGTAGCTGCCAAATTTTTCTGAAGGACCCCCTTGCCAAAATGTGAAAGTCCAGAAAATGGGAATCGTGGGTCCTTGCGAAGGCTATATTTCGGCCAATATCCAACCGATTCTTTGGCCAAGACAAGATTCTGAATCGTGGAACTATTCCCCGTTAATCTGCATCAAAATCTAAGAACCGAAAATTTTTTCCGTAGCTGCCAAATTTTTCTGAAGGACCCCCTTGCCAAAATGTGAAAGTCCAGAAAATGGGGATCAGTGGTGGTTGCAAAGGCTATATTTCGGCCAATATCCAACCGATTCTTTGGCCAAGACAAGATTCTGAATCGTGGAACTATTCCCCGTTAATCTGCATCAAAATCTAAGAACCGAAAATTTTTTCCGTAGCTGCCAAATTTTTCTGAAGGACCCCCTTGCCAAAATGTGAAAGTCCAGAAAATGGGGATCAGTGGTGGTTGCGAAGGCTATATTTCGGCCAATATCCAACCGATTCTTTGGCCAAGACAAGATTCTGAATCGTGGAACTATTCCCCGTTAATCTGCATCAAAATCTAAGAACCGAAAATTTTTCCGTAGCTGCCAAATTTTTCTGAAGGACCCCCTTGCCAAAATGTGAAAGTCCAGAAAATGGGGATCAGTGGTGGTTGCGAAGGCTATATTTCGGCCAATATCCAACCGATTTCTAAGCCAAGACAAGATTCTGAATCGTGGAACTATTCCCCGTTAATCTGCATCAAAATCTAAGAACCGAAAAATTTTTCCGTAGCTGCCAAATTTTTCTGAAGGACCCCCTTGCCAAAATGTGAAAGTCCAGAAAATGGGGATCAGTGGTGGTTGCGAAGGCTATATTTCGGCCAATATCCAACCGATTTCTTAGCCAAGACAAGATTCTGAATCGTGGAACTATTCCCCGCTAATCTGCATCAAAATCTAAGAACCGAAAATTTTTTCCGTAGCTGCCAAATTTTTCTGAAGGACCCCCTTGCCAAAATGTGAAAGTCCAGAAAATGGGGATCAGGGGTCGTTGCGAAGGCTATATTTCGGCCAATATCCAACCGATTCTTTGGCCAAGACAAGATTCTGAATCGTGGAACTATTCCCCGTTAATCTGCATCAAAATCTAAGAACCGAAAATTTTTTCCGTAGCTGCCAAATTTTTCTGAAGGACCCCCTTGCCAAAATGTGAAAGTCCAGAAAATGGGGATCAGGGGTCGTTGCGAAGGCTATATTTCGGCCAATATCCAACCGATTCTTTGGCCAAGACAAGATTCTGAATCGTGGAACTATTCCCCGTTAATCTGCATCAAAATCTAAGAACCGAAAATTTTTTCCGTAGCTGCCAAATTTTTCTGAAGGACCCCCTTGCCAAAATGTGAAAGTCCAGAAAATGGGGATCAGGGGTCGTTGCGAAGGCTATATTTCGGCCAATATCCAACCGATTCTTTGGCCAAGACAAGATTCTGAATCGTGGAACTATTCCCCGTTAATCTGCATCAAAATCTAAGAACCGAAAATTTTTTCCGTAGCTGCCAAATTTTTCTGAAGGACCCCCTTGCCAAAATGTGAAAGTCCAGAAAATGGGAATCGTGGGTCCTTGCGAAGGCTATATTTCGGCCAATATCCAACCGATTCTTTGGCCAAGACAAGATTCTGAATCGTGGAACTATTCCCCGTTAATCTGCATCAAAATCTAAGAACCGAAAAATTTTTCCGTAGCTGCCAAATTTTTCTGAAGGACCCCCTTGCCAAAATGTGAAAGTCCAGAAAATGGGGATCAGTGGTGGTTGCGAAGGCTATATTTCGGCCAATATCCAACCGATTCTTTGGCCAAGACAAGATTCTGAATCGTGGAACTATTCCCCGCTAATCTGCATCAAAATCTAAGAACCGAAAATTTTTTCCGTAGCTGCCAAATTTTTCTGAAGGACCCCCTTGCCAAAATGTGAAAGTCCAGAAAATGGGGATCAGGGGTCGTTGCGAAGGCTATATTTCGGCCAATATCCAACCGATTCTTTGGCCAAGACAAGATTCTGAATCGTGGAACTATTCCCCGTTAATCTGCATCAAAATCTAAGAACCGAAAATTTTTTCCGTAGCTGCCAAATTTTTCTGAAGGACCCCCTTGCCAAAATGTGAAAGTCCAGAAAATGGGGATCAGTGGTGGTTGCGAAGGCTATATTTCGGCCAATATCCAACCGATTCTTTGGCCAAGACAAGATTCTGAATCGTGGAACTATTCCCCGCTAATCTGCATCAAAATCTAAGAACCGAAAATTTTTTCCGTAGCTGCCAAATTTTTCTGAAGGACCCCCTTGCCAAAATGTGAAAGTCCAGAAAATGGGGATCAGGGGTCGTTGCGAAGGCTATATTTCGGCCAATATCCAACCGATTCTTTGGCCAAGACAAGATTCTGAATCGTGGAACTATTCCCCGTTAATCTGCATCAAAATCTAAGAACCGAAAATTTTTTCCGTAGCTGCCAAATTTTTCTGAAGGACCCCCTTGCCAAAATGTGAAAGTCCAGAAAATGGGGATCAGGGGTCGTTGCGAAGGCTATATTTCGGCCAATATCCAACCGATTCTTTGGCCAAGACAAGATTCTGAATCGTGGAACTATTCCCCGTTAATCTGCATCAAAATCTAAGAACCGAAAATTTTTTCCGTAGCTGCCAAATTTTTCTGAAGGACCCCCTTGCCAAAATGTGAAAGTCCAGAAAATGGGGATCAGGGGTCGTTGCGAAGGCTATATTTCGGCCAATATCCAACCGATTCTTTGGCCAAGACAAGATTCTGAATCGTGGAACTATTCCCCGTTAATCTGCATCAAAATCTAAGAACCGAAAATTTTTTCCGTAGCTGCCAAATTTTTCTGAAGGACCCCCTTGCCAAAATGTGAAAGTCCAGAAAATGGGGATCAGGGGTCGTTGCGAAGGCTATATTTCGGCCAATATCCAACCGATTCTTTGGCCAAGACAAGATTCTGAATCGTGGAACTATTCCCCGTTAATCTGCATCAAAATCTAAGAACCGAAAATTTTTTCCGTAGCTGCCAAATTTTTCTGAAGGACCCCCTTGCCAAAATGTGAAAGTCCAGAAAATGGGGATCAGGGGTCGTTGCGAAGGCTATATTTCGGCCAATATCCAACCGATTCTTTGGCCAAGACAAGATTCTGAATCGTGGAACTATTCCCCGTTAATCTGCATCAAAATCTAAGAACCGAAAATTTTTTCCGTAGCTGCCAAATTTTTCTGAAGGACCCCCTTGCCAAAATGTGAAAGTCCAGAAAATGGGGATCAGGGGTCGTTGCGAAGGCTATATTTCGGCCAATATCCAACCGATTCTTTGGCCAAGACAAGATTCTGAATCGTGGAACTATTCCCCGTTAATCTGCATCAAAATCTAAGAACCGAAAATTTTTTCCGTAGCTGCCAAATTTTTCTGAAGGACCCCCTTGCCAAAATGTGAAAGTCCAGAAAATGGGGATCAGGGGTCGTTGCGAAGGCTATATTTCGGCCAATATCCAACCGATTCTTTGGCCAAGACAAGATTCTGAATCGTGGAACTATTCCCCGTTAATCTGCATCAAAATCTAAGAACCGAAAATTTTTTCCGTAGCTGCCAAATTTTTCTGAAGGACCCCCTTGCCAAAATGTGAAAGTCCAGAAAATGGGGATCAGTGGTGGTTGCGAAGGCTATATTTCGGCCAATATCCAACCGATTCTTTGGCCAAGACAAGATTCTGAATCGTGGAACTATTCCCCGCTAATCTGCATCAAAATCTAAGAACCGAAAATTTTTTCCGTAGCTGCCAAATTTTTCTGAAGGACCCCCTTGCCAAAATGTGAAAGTCCAGAAAATGGGGATCAGGGGTCGTTGCGAAGGCTATATTTCGGCCAATATCCAACCGATTCTTTGGCCAAGACAAGATTCTGAATCGTGGAACTATTCCCCGTTAATCTGCATCAAAATCTAAGAACCGAAAATTTTTTCCGTAGCTGCCAAATTTTTCTGAAGGACCCCCTTGCCAAAATGTGAAAGTCCAGAAAATGGGGATCAGGGGTCGTTGCGAAGGCTATATTTCGGCCAATATCCAACCGATTCTTTGGCCAAGACAAGATTCTGAATCGTGGAACTATTCCCCGTTAATCTGCATCAAAATCTAAGAACCGAAAATTTTTTCCGTAGCTGCCAAATTTTTCTGAAGGACCCCCTTGCCAAAATGTGAAAGTCCAGAAAATGGGGATCAGGGGTCGTTGCGAAGGCTATATTTCGGCCAATATCCAACCGATTCTTTGGCCAAGACAAGATTCTGAATCGTGGAACTATTCCCCGTTAATCTGCATCAAAATCTAAGAACCGAAAATTTTTTCCGTAGCTGCCAAATTTTTCTGAAGGACCCCCTTGCCAAAATGTGAAAGTCCAGAAAATGGGGATCAGGGGTCGTTGCGAAGGCTATATTTCGGCCAATATCCAACCGATTCTTTGGCCAAGACAAGATTCTGAATCGTGGAACTATTCCCCGTTAATCTGCATCAAAATCTAAGAACCGAAAAATTTTTCCGTAGCTGCCAAATTTTTCTGAAGGACCCCTTGCCAAAATGTGAAAGTCCAGAAAATGGGGATCAGTGGTGGTTGCGAAGGCTATATTTCGGCCAATATCCAACCGATTCTTTGGCCAAGACAAGATTCTGAATCGTGAAACTATTCCCCGTTAATCTGCATCAAAATCTAAGAACCGAAAATTTTTTCCGTAGCTGCCAAATTTTTCTGAAGGACCCCCTTGCCAAAATGTGAAAGTCCAGAAAATGGGGATCAGGGGTCGTTGCGAAGGCTATATTTCGGCCAATATCCAACCGATTCTTTGGCCAAGATAAGATTCTGAATCGTGGAACTATTCCCCGTTAATCTGCATCAAAATCTAAGAACCGAAAATTTTTTCCGTAGCTGCCAAATTTTTCTGAAGGACCCCCTTGCCAAAATGTGAAAGTCCAGAAAATGGGGATCAGGGGTCGTTGCGAAGGCTATATTTCGGCCAATATCCAACCGATTCTTTGGCCAAGACAAGATTCTGAATCGTGGAACTATTCCCCGTTAATCTGCATCAAAATCTAAGAACCGAAAATTTTTTCCGTAGCTGCCAAATTTTTCTGAAGGACCCCCTTGCCAAAATGTGAAAGTCCAGAAAATGGGGATCAGTGGTGGTTGCGAAGGCTATATTTCGGCCAATATCCAACCGATTCTTTGGCCAAGACAAGATTCTGAATCGTGGAACTATTCCCCGTTAATCTGCATCAAAATCTAAGAACCGAAAAATTTTTCCGTAGCTGCCAAATTTTTCTGAAGGACCCCCTTGCCAAAATGTGAAAGTCCAGAAAATGGGGATCAGTGGTGGTTGCGAAGGCTATATTTCGGCCAATATCCAACCGATTCTTTGGCCAAGACAAGATTCTGAATCGTGGAACTATTCCCCGTTAATCTGCATCAAAATCTAAGAACCGAAAAATTTTTCCGTAGCTGCCAAATTTTTCTGAAGGACCCCTTGCCAAAATGTGAAAGTCCAGAAAATGGGGATCAGTGGTGGTTGCGAAGGCTATATTTCGGCCAATATCCAACCGATTCTTTGGCCAAGACAAGATTCTGAATCGTGGAACTATTCCCCGTTAATCTGCATCAAAATCTAAGAACCGAAAAATTTTTCCGTAGCTGCCAAATTTTTCTGAAGGACCCCCTTGCCAAAATGTGAAAGTCCAGAAAATGGGGTTCATGGAACTAAGAAGCGCTAAACGGGAGCTACAAAAGTAAATTCATTCAACTAAAATCAAAAACACAAACTGGAATACAGAGCTTGGAATAGAATAACGCAGCATACTGGTTTTTTATTGGTTGCTTATCTTAGCGCCGCTCTCCTGCATGGAATGTTAGTGCATGGCTCACAGCTCTCTAACTTTAAAGAGCGACTTCCGCTACTTCAAATGTTGTCGGTCTTGTAATGCATCGCGTATACGACACCGTGTACTAATACTATTGTCTGTCTCTTTTTTTCTAGTTTGGAGTCCATTAGCAGCAGTCGGTCAAGGGAAAGGTGAACACCGAAAGGAAAGAGACGGTGAGTTTAATATTAATTATATTATTGACGCCCCTTTGAAAATCGCTTAGAATCACGTCCCTTTTAATAATTTAGCTTGTAACTAATTCCTTTCATCAGGTGTAATGGAAAAGAAGTGAAAGTAAACGAATCTGAGAATTTGGATAGCTGCAATTACTCTTCAACCTTTCATTTGTTACGAGCAAGTAAGTAATTAACTGAAACATTGTTCGATTTTGTCGTTTTTATGTAGTTTGACTATTTTCGCCAACTAATACATTCTTCTCTTTTCTTTTCAGGTGTGGTAATTCAAAGAAATCGCTTTATCGAATTCAATAAACATATATACACAAAATTGTTGGATAGAGTGTTGGATAATTGAACCAAATCTAAAGTTGAACACCTACAAAGTAACCCAATCATAAGCCGAATTAGTACAAAAAAAAACTGGTAAGTGCCTCAATCCTGTTTACATATTCATATTATATACATGCCCCTAATAAATTTAAAGAAAAATAAGAAAACTCATATCGATAGCTTGATACGAAAGAGCCGACCAGAATAATCACTATAGAGTCTCATTATAGAGGAACTAGGCCCGTGTGGCAGGGAATATCCGAGAGTAACTTCTCCCTGGGAGGCCTTTAGTTTCATGTCATAAAAATATTTAGCAGACAAAGAAATTAATATCCGAGTCGCTGGAACATTTTAATTGCCGAGGAACTGTGCCTTTCAAAAGATAGAATTCCAAATTTCAAAGAAGATACGAGTTTTGCTTAAAGTAGGATAAAACGACTTTAATAGGCCTGGGCAAAATTTAATTCAAGTATGAAGAAAAGCAAAGTTTGGATTCGGGTAAAATGCATATTACTTTAACGCACTCAAGTATTTATTTAAAATATAGTTTGAAAGACTGGTGGGGAAGTAGGGCGGGAGGGAAATTTCCTTTGTCCCAGCGCCTACGCAGCCACGTCCTCTGGGAATCGCTCGCCCCTCCAGCTCCACTACGGAGCCTTCATGTGTCGGGCACATCATTAGAGTTGCCTTAACTAGTTTGATGCCTCATAATGAGCATTTGTCGCAGGCCGCATAAGTACGTGGCAAGCTGTGAGATGAAAAGCTGGAAAAGCTGTAAAAACTGGGGAACGGGAAAGGCGAGAAAAGTCAGTAACCAGACCAGCGGACGCAGCTGCTGGCCAAAATCAATCGAAGTGAATCAATTACGCCATTTGGCAGTATCTGCCCCTCAGCTGAGGTTGTCATTTGACTACCTCTCTCTTTCCATCCATCCTGCTGGTCCTGTCTGTCCTGTCTATCCTGTCCCTTTCCGTCTTCCTCCGTCAATGGCAAGAAAGAAGGTCGTCGGACGTCGCCTGAAGTGAAGTGTACATTGAGTTTGGTAATCGTGACAAATTTCGTCGAATGATGCACACACGCACACCCACACATACAGGCCACGCAGGCCAGAGTCCTGTTTCAGGATTCAGAATTCGGGATTCGCGATTCCCGATTCTAGATTCCACTTCATTGAAGCGTCGGCATCGTCGCCATCGAAGCCATCAAAGGCATTGATGCCATCTTCATTGCCATTCGCATTCGCATTCCCATTCCCATAGTCATTGCCGCCAAGTGGGCATAATTATGGGTATATATAGAGTATATACGCATCTTCTGTATATATAATCCTATTCTGGGTCCACGAACTGTTAATTTCTGTCGAAATGAGATTCAAGCCTGCTGGCCGCTCCTTTGTCTTTGCGTTTCTGCGTATTTTTCCCCCATTGGACTTTTGGCGACGAGTTCCCTCTTCTTGACCAGTTTTAAACAATTTCCAGGAGCTTTGTTGAGCTCCCATATGTTTACATTTGAAACTTAATCTTTTACAATAATTCCAAGTTATTTAATAGTCTCTATGTAGTTTGGCGAGTCTTTAAAGTCTCTTACTTTCTCCTAGTTTTGTCGTATCCTTCAGCTTTCGCTCTAAGGCTCCTTGGCACTGCACAGCAAAGAAATTCAAATAGTTTCCAATACCAATTATTCGCCCAAACAGGGATTTTAGTTTGTTGCAAAAGTAATATCCTCCCTCGTGTACTCGTATTTGATTTGCGGTTTTCGAGAGCCAAGAGTGATCTGGTTTCCGTTTTTTTCCCATGTTAGCTTTACGCCTTTGCGAGGGTCCTTTGCCGTAATACCGTTGCTGTTGTTGCCCTGGCTCTGCCTCCTTCTGCCCACTTCCTGCAAGGCAGCCAATATTGCTGCAAGATGTTGTTGTTGTGGTTCTTGCTGGTCGCTCCGCATCGCTGACTGTTGTTGACAGGCTTTCAAGGGACTCGGAGACCAGAGACCGGCGACCGGAGACCGGAGACCTCAAACATGTATACGATTCAACTGACTGACACACACACATACACACACACACACACACACACACACACATCGAGAGACACCCACACACTCGCAGGCACACGCACAACAAGCTTGGCACCCATTAAATTGAGTTTTTATATTGAGACGCTTGGCAGACGACCGAGCTAACGGTAATTGAATTAGATGTCCTTCTCCCCATCTCCAGGCCGGTCCAGGTTCTACGTTGTAGGGCCTAGGTCAGCTCTAGCCCTGTCTCGCTTGCACTTTTGGCCAACTTTTTTTCCCAGTTTTGGTGGCAATTAAATGGAATTTATTAACTTTTTCCTGAGCCGAGACGGCGGGGCCAGGAATAGCCTTTTGCATTTAATTGGCATTTTTACAATTTATGCAGAAAGTGATTACAAATGAGTTTGGAGAGTAGTTACCCAGCTTGAGGACTATAGTCACTGCAGATGATTCCGCTGTATTATTATTCTTATGGACACGTCCGAATCGCACGAAAGCCAAAACTCAACTCGCCAGCAAATCGAGCTTTACAACGCAATTTGTAGTTTGTCTTGCCCAGTTTTGTGTCGTTTTGGAACTGAAACAAGCTCTCTGACACGTCGCCAGCCGTAAAAAGGGTAAATAGAAATCAGTAAATAATATTTTCCATTACTCAGTCAAGCTCGAGCATCACTCCAGCACTCCGAAAACTTGTTTATGGGGCTATCGCATCATCGCGGAGAACTTTTATGCGAAAATTTTAGCCATTTGATTTACACCTTTCAGCGTTGAGTTTTCCTCAACAAAAGCAAACGGCAAAAAACAAGAAAAAACTGGGAAGGAAAACAAACAATAAATATTCCGCATACGCCACGGTGTACGTCCTGAAGGGTGTAAGTCCACGTCCACATCCACGTTCACGTTCACTTTCCCATTTCCCATTCGGATTCACATTCACATCCACGGGCAGTAAAGCAGTCAGTTTCGAGCAATTTATTGGCGATGATATGCACAGATATCTCTATTGAGTTAGTCCGGGTCTTCCGGCCAGAGTTGGTGTTAACTGGAAAACTGTTACTATTCCCGGCCATTGTTCGCAGTGGCGGAGGAAAGCGGCGGAAGAGCTTACAGGTTTTTTCGGTGGGGCTACATAAAAGTAAATAACACATCCTGCACCGCCAGGAAAGGGTTTCCTACGAAACGAAACGAAAGGTATGCGAATCGATGAATTATGATTATTTAGATGGGTCTTCCCCACCAGAATATCGTGGCCGATTAGGGGGAATTGAGGGGAAACCAAGTGCCACATTGAGGGAACTCTTTAGCATATTTTCCAGTGCAGACTGTCGCTAGTTTTTGCCCATTTCGTCCTTTCTTTTTTTGGGTGTCCTGTTTCGGTTTTTTCCTCAGCCATGTCCGGTGCGAGCACTCAACAAATATGGAGGCTGTGCTGAAAAGATAGCAGCGCCACAACGCCGACACCCATGGCGGGGGCGGGGGCGGGGGCAGGGCGGGGCGGTCACTGGAACAATAAGACAATATTGGACGAACCCCTACAGTCCCTGCAGTTCCTCCCTTCGCCGTTCGCCGTTCGCCGTTCGCCATTTTCTTTTGGTATTTTCAGTGGCCCCCAGTGGAATCTGCGCACATGCGGATGTATGTGTTTAGGGAGATTTGCCTTAATTAAATTCCTGCATAAAAGGATTTTCGTTTGGGCAGCGCTTTAAGCTTTCACCCCCCACAACCACCACCAGAGAGCCTTTATATCTTTTGACAAAAGTCTTAGCGGCTTATTCGAGCCAGCCTGCCGGCAGCTACAGATTTTAATTACGGCTATAAATCATAGGCGAGCCAGGACGAGACGGAACAAACGGGCTTATTAATCGCAGCATATGGGAATGAGTAGGCACACGGGTTGTAGATGCACTACCCGAAAAGGCTCTATCGGGGCCAATTCCTATTGAGAAACGAGAGCAGGATAGTTTTTCCCAGTGTGGCAATGTCTCTCCCCCGGGAAATGTAAATTCGCCCGATTAGTGCAGTTTCATTGTTCCGGGGCATGCCAATCATTTGGATGCCTTCACAGTTCGTGGCCCAAATTTGCACCACACAAAAGTTGGCCATTAAAAAGTTGGCTTAATAGTTGTTAGTTATCCCTTCCATCCCCGCCCACCATCCTTCGACCCCTGAACGTGCTGGGAATTCATCAGCGACTCGAATCATCAACGCCTCCAAAGGCTGAATTTTCGACCCTGTTCCGGCCTCATGCCTTATGGCTTCATTGTGGCAAACTCTGATAATTATTGCCAACTTTGGCCGCACAGACCAGTTGGAACTGGGACTCGTGCTGTCGAGTAGCTGCGACTAATGGAGGAACCTCTAAAATAGTTTGCCCATTTGATGGACTACTCGGCGGAGTCCATCAAGCGGAGCGTGCTGGTCGAAATGGGCTAGTAAATTCATAAGTGCAAAGTTTTCCCGTCGAGCCGTCGTTGTCTCTTTGGGGGACTCGCTCATTGCAGGTTTTCGTTTGTTAGGCAACGATTCCCCCCCTAATTACATTCGAAACTCATAATTAAAAAAGCAAAAAACCTATTTAGGAACTTGGCAGCAATTTCTAATAATATACACATCAAGCTGATGCAAAAACTCTTTGATGATTTCATTTTTTCGCTGCCACTAGCAGCTGGCCGATGTCCTGGTAATCAATCCTGGCAACCGAGAAACTTTTCTTGTTGAACAACTTTGTTTTCCTGCCCCCCCAACAAGGCTGAAAAGTCACCGAAAAGTTGCCGACTCAAGGCTCTGAATCGGAATCCGCAATTTGTGCCGAATGCTGAGTGTTTCCAGCTGGGACTCCGTCTTCGACTCAGACTCAGACTCAGGCCCACAGCTCGGGCCAGACATGTTTTTGGATACCGCGATGTGGGGAAGAGGGAATGGAGTGCCCATAAAACTGTTTTGCTAATTGCATACAAGCCCCGAGCATCTTAGCACTTTACAACTTTTTTAACGGCCGTCAACAAAGATGGGCGAGTGCACGTCCACAAATATTGGGGAGCGTTATTCCAGCAGATATATAGTGGCATATAATAGCTGGGAGTCGGCAGGCCGAGTCAACTAAATGCCTTTTTGCGGGATTATCTGCGGCGACAGATCTTGGTCCAGACTGGCGCGTGTTGCAAATAAATTCGTCGTTTTTGGTTAGCAGCATGTTTTGTTTTTGCCATTCTTAATGTTGCTTCAGTAGCAGTGGCAGTGGCAATGGCAATGGCAATGGCAATGGCAATGGCAATGGCTGTGGCAGCAGCACTTGCCACTTGTTTGCTGTGAAAATTTAAAATCGAAAAACTGCGCCGCTCAAAGGTCACAACGACGGCGCTGGTTCATCGTTCATTGTCCAAACATTGTTGCCATCGTTACAAGAATCACTCCCCACCACCAGCACTCCCCTTGCTCTCTGCCCCACTGCCACGCCCACTGGGTGGCATTCAAAACGCCAATCGAGATTTACGATTGACCAGCAGTCACCTCGAGCCAGATACGTCACAGCAGATACTTCAATCATTGCCTTTTATTGTCGCAAAGTACATCTGGCGCCGAACACCTAAATATTTATTATTCCAAATTATATGGGGCACTTTGAGGAGCTTCGAATATTCCTCACGATTCCACTTATCCTTTTCATCCTTTTGCGATGCCTTTATGTGCTGCCCAGCTGTAATCAATAAGTGGCGGTTCCTCATCCAAATTGGATTCGATTCGACTTTCATCGAGGGCTGTTAATTAAATTGCTAAATGTGATTCAATTAGTTTTGCCCCCCTGCTGGAGCTTATCCTGGATGAACATTTTAGTTTTCTGCTGCTGTTGAGATTCAAGGCAACGTTTCGTTCGCTATTGGCGAATATTTTTAAAAATAATAAGTCTCTCCCCTACCTTGGCTCCTCTTCAGCTCCTCTTGGTTGTTCCAGCGACCCTGGGATGACGGATCTGCAACAAAGAGAAGATGGAAAATTATGTCAAAGTGTAGTTTCGGGGCAATTGCAATCAAGGGCTCATATATCACTCATACGCCCGTTTTGCCCGCCAGCCGATAAGAGGCCAGAAGCAAGGACCTTCCCGTCTCAGGGTCCCATTTCTAATTGGCGCATAATTTGGGGATCCACTTGATGAATCTTTGTCCACAGTCCACAGAATTCGGGGTCGATGACTAATGTGGTCCCTCGGTTGATTTGTAATTTATTTTTCGGGTTTTCCTTTTGCCAGCTAGGAGCAAATAAATTCTACGAGGACGAAGCTCCGTCCGCCAGTCATTACATTTTAAATAAGGTCAACAAAATATTTTATTTCGGCCCTGCTAATTGCTACAAGCTCCGTCTACACTCAAATGCCCATAAATCCTGGCAAAGAGTCCGGCGGACAATGAGGGTCAATGTGTGAACATGCAAACACCAACAAAATGGCATGAAAATAATGTGAAAGGGAGTCCCGAGGAAAAGAGGCGAAGGACCGCGTGAAAATTTCGCTTCTTCGGCTATTTGCCACGCCCAGCGCCCCTTTGCTGTCCTTTATGTCGTCCTGCTGAAAGTCCAAAGAGTGTTAATCGGACTAAAAAACTGTATATTTTGTAGTCATAGAAAACGTGCCATGAAAAATTCCTGTCAGCTCAAATTCTGGCCAGGACCTGACCTGGGCACATTATTTGCGATAGGTAACGTTGCTCATATGCCATGTGCGATAATTGAATTAGAGCTGCAGTCAAAAAACTGATTTCGTGGCCATGAAAAACTACCAAAAGGTGTTGACACATTGGAAGACTATTTCCTGATGGTCAGTCGAATTAAATTTTTCCCGTTGCCCACATCCGCCATGAGGGAAACTTCCTCTTGTTATTCAAGCTCTCGCTATAGAATGTCGTTTATTAATTGAAGTGACAGTCGCAATTTCGCAATCAAGTTTGGAATTGGCTCCTTTTGTTCCCCGCGAAGACAATCGCAGCAGTCGCATTCAGTGCCAGTTTCATTTGGAAAACTATTTAATTGGTGTCCATTCAGGAGCAGAAACAGAAACGGAAATCAGGGATGGACAGGAGGGATGGACAGGAGGGGCGGGCCAGGCTGGCCGATTTCGCTAAGCGATTCCTTAACATGAAAGTAATTGCACTTTCTTGGCCCCGCGTGACATTGTTTCAAATTGAAACTGGCAGCTGGCAGGACAGAGTCTGGTCCTGCGACGGAAAACGAAAGTGGAGCCAAGACAGTCGGGACAGCAAGTCAGACAAGTGGCAGTTGCGTCAGGCAAGTTGGCAGTTGGTAGGGATAATGCTCCGGAAAATTCCTTCAGGAGTGCATTGACACTGGATGGGGGTGGGTCCTATCCAAGTGAGCGTGCGTGTCCTGGAGACTAATGTGCAGTGGTGTTTCGGGGGCGAAAAGGTAAACAATTTGCATGAAGGACTCTCCGGGCATATTAGCCACGTTTGACCAAACATTACTTTGGCCATTTCCAATGTGTTAATAATATAATTTGGTTTGCCCCCCTCCACCCAGAGGCCCAGGCACACCCAGACTCCCCAACACACACACTTACTGGGAAATCAAAAAAAAAAAATAGTATTGCTGGAAGGGAAAAACGAGCGGAAAATTTACGATGCATGTTGCTGGGCCGCCTCAATGTCCTGGACAACGAGCGAATTTTGTGGCCTTTGTCAGACTATTTTTGAAAAGGGTTTGACATTTAAGGCACACACACGCACAACACACACACACACACACACACACACCCCAAAGTGACAAAACGATGTCTAAACGGGCTCCCAACGAGCCCCACAAACACTCGCAAAAAAGAAAACATTCGGGGGCAACCGTAAAATAAAATAAATAAAATAAAGCAAAATTTCCTTTGGAAGGGTGGCGGCGCAGCTGCTCACTTTGTAGCAAGCAGGACGAGGGTTGGAGGGCTGTAGGATGGGGGGATCACTTCCTCTGGTCAGTCCTTGACTCCCACACCTCCGAGCATGCTCCACACACATCTGCATACGCCTGACCAGCGTAGGCAAAATTGAGCACTAAAACGCAAGCGAATCCTTATATCGAAGGCCAGAAGAAAGCCCCAACAGTGGGCCGCATCCGTTCGGTTTGGGGAAAGTCCAACAAATGAGATGGTAAGTTTTTAATGAGAAAGAATATTCGTCGTTATTCATAATTGGATGTAGAGTGAAAAGGATTAATTAGCCAAACGTAGGATATGGGAAGGGCACAAAGTCCACTGTTTGGGGCCGGGAACTTCAAAGGGAGGTGCAGGACAGAGCGTGTTATACATTCATTACACACACACACTCTCTCAAGCACCGAAAAAGGTAAACGGACCTTTTTGTTAAATGTCTCAATTGATGCAAAAATAAAAAAGGGAAGCCGGGCAGAGGCGTAGTGCCGGGGGGCTGAGGGTACGTTTGATGCTTAATGTGCTTAATGTTTTATGCAGGGCAGACAACGTAAAAAACTCAAGTGCCACTAACAATACGTTTTAATTTATTCATACAAAGACGAGCCCCCAAAAGTCCACTTGTCGTTATAAATGATGCCAGAATATCCTGTATGCACGCAAAAAAACTGTGCTCCCAAATAGGAACACTTGGCTGTGTCCTTTCCAGCTCAGAGATTACCAGAAACCGCACACAAGGCTCGCATTAGTATTGTTTGCATTATTTTTTCTGGTCTAATATCTCCTTTGATTCCTTTCATTTCGTTCTCATTGCTGATTACATTATTTATTTGCGCCGCCGCCCGCCGTTCTGCCATCCTGTCGTCCTTAATTTTTGGTCACGCAATCCTAGGTGATACCATGAATGGGTGGCCTGGCCGCATGGCCTGGCATTTTTCCTAGGCGTGCCAAATGTGACAGCCCCAAATTACACATTTTTGAATTGAGCAATTTGTATCTCTTTGCAGGCTCTATGGTTCTTCGGTTCTTCGGTTCTTCGGTTCCTTGGGCTCCTTGGGCTCCTTGGGTTCTTTGGCAATAATGCCAATAATAACAATGGGCGCGTGTTTGTTTGTTCGCCACTTGATAAATGAGATGGCCAAGTGGGCCAAAGGGCTCAAGTTCGTAGAGACTCGCATTCGCATTCGCATTCGCATTCGCTTTCGATTTTCTTATCCAGTGTGTGTGTGTGTGTTTCCTTTTTTCGACCAACACCAGGCTGCCAGGCTGGAAGGTGTTAACTGTCATGGGCTTGCACCGCCGTTTGTTGGTTTTCGCCTTTGATTAAGTTGTGGGGCGTGTTCCGCCATCGCCAGCAGCTGCTGGCTACCAATTCCTGGGCGTGGCCACGCCCCCGTCCAGGGGAAAACTACAATTTGTACAAAAAAGGAATAAGTAGGTCGGTGGGGCGTCCTTTTTGACAAAACTATAAGGGGAAGAAGTCTGGCAATTTGAGTTTTGTCTTGGAAAAGGGGAAAAGTGGCTTGTTTCGGGCCATCAATTAGTCTGGGGAACCGGCCCAAGTTTAAAGTGTTTCTCGAAAATGTAGGAAAATGTGTTAATTCCAATCGATAATCGACATGAAGCCATAGGAGCCGGCTCGCAGATGATCCTAATATGTTCATTTAATGTGTGGGCGTCATTAAGATACAGATACAAGCTCGCTGCCAAAGTTATCCGACAGATATATGTCTGTCTCCCGATATTATTGAAGACTCAAGGGCAGCAGCTTCATTTGCCTTTGCCGTTGCCGTTCCCGTTGCCGTTGCCTTTGTTTTTTTTTTTTTGTGTTCCTCCGCTCCTCCTGGAGCTCCTTCGCTCCCGGCTTGTCCTAGCACATTTTAATGGCCCCAACTTGTCGTCGTTGTCGTCGTTGCCATACTCGATTGTCAACGTGTCTAGTCATCAGTTTTACGCACCACTTGTTCCACACCTCACCCCCACACACTCCGATATCTTGGCCATGTCTGCTGCGATTCGGGCTTGTTGTTCTTGCTAGAGGCTGGCGAAATTTACATATTTATTTGGCTCGATTCGCCAGAAATTCGTACGATTCGTACGCACGCATAAGGACATTAATGTCGATACAGCGACGACTACTATTCCGTACACCCAGAAAAAAGGGGAGCACTGGGGGCCTCGAGAGTCGACGAGGTCCTCGATTGAAGGAGTTTCGGAGGCCAAACTCCACTCCCAGTGTAGCAGTGTTCCTCTCGAAGCCAGGGGTCTCCCACGCGGAGCACTCTGCTTTTCGCTGTCTAAATAAAATTGATTTTAAGTGCAATCTGCTTATCCTGTTTCTGTAACATTCGATTTGTCCTCGGTCGCCGAGAGGAGCCTAATGGGAGGATAAGGCAAATTAAACAAAGAGACTCTCGATTGGCTCGAGTGCCATTTGGTCCCTTTCAGTCGCCTCCAATCCGATGTACACGCTGAAGCGGCCGCGTGGCTTCTTATTTTGGCATTTTTGGCATTTCGGCTTTCAGAAATTTTAAGTGAGCCAAGTGGAAATCAATGTGGCAAGGCTTTCCCCAATAGTATTTAACGTTCGATTGTGTGGCTTTAAAAATGTGAAGCTGCAGCTCGGGGGTCTTCAAATTCTCCCAATCGGATTATAGATAATGTTTTCGTTAGGTTCTTTGCTGGAAAATCGGAAAGTAGCCACAAGCTCGGAAAGCAGCTTATGTCTTAATGCTCTCAGACTTTGTCTCCTTCCATATTAATTTTTGATGTGCGGTTTTAAAGAGATGGGATTATCAGCCTCGTAGTCTCAGCCAAAGCTGCTACGTTTTTATTTCCTTTCTCATGGCCAAAGATTAAACGGCTCCCTTTGTTTATTCCCATCATTTAAGAACATCCTGATGGTTCATTTGCATTTTCCGGCTATCCCGGCCACTTGACATTTGCCAAACTGCACTTCCCCCTGATCCTGTGGTGGTCGCAGTTCCAGTTGCAGTTGCAGCTCGCATTTGCGGTGGAGGGGCAGGGCATACCTTTCCGTGAGCTCTGGGGAGGAGACTGCGGCAAGAGCGGCGACTGCGGCCCCGAGCTCCATTTTCGGCTATCCCAGCTCTACTGGCAATCAGCCGGAATTGCCCTTGTAGCCACTAAAGTGGCAAGCAGCGTGTTGCAAGTTGCTAGTTGGATTGCTACTGCCCCCGCCCGACCCACCGCAGGCAACACGCTCATTTCACAGCGCTTCCACTTGGCTTGGATGTGCGTAATTTTTCAGCTGGTTTGCTCTGGCTCTCCTTTTCCTTTTTCGCTGCAAGTTGCAGATTTTTCGCTTTCCTTCCATCTGTGTGTTACATTTTTTGCTGCCTGGCTCCCCCAAGTGTTTTTCTCTCAATTGTTTTTCATGAGACTTTCCCAGCCCCTTTGCCTGCCTCCTGCCTCCTGCCTCCTACCGCTTGCCGCCTGCGTCCTGCCGCCTTTCCGTAAATGTTTTATTGTACGGCACGAGGGGTTGACTTGTATTAGCGTAATTCCAGAGCTCATCTGGCTGGCGAACTGTGATTGTTGTCCCTCCAGGAACAAAACAAAACATTCGCAGCGAAGAACGAAAAATACGAAGAGCATCTCCCGGTTCCCTCCGGCAATCTTTTGAAGTTCATTAATTTTTATGCCACAACTTGGCATTTCTCTAGATGCAGGAGGAGGAGAGTGGCTTAACTTTAAAAGGGAAATGGGGCACTGCGGAATGCAAATCTCAGGTCGCTTTTGTTGGAGCGATAATAAAAAGTATAATTCGCAGGAATTTTCATATTTATGGGCAATGGCCTCCCCGGCAAGCTGGAATCATGCGGCGCGTGTTGCTACTTGAAGAATTGTTGCACACACAATGTGGGAGGGACGCGTTGTGCTGCTGCCGGCTGAAAGGGACGCAAAACTGTTGCAAAGCGCAATAAATTGTAAAAAATTGTAAAATATATTATGCCGGCACGAGAAGCACTGACAGGGCGACCACGCTGCGTATGAGTGATGTTCGAGCGGTGGAGGGGCGCGAGCTCGTGTAAGAAACTCGTGTCCTTCCCACACCCTAGACGGTCGTTCAGAAATACTTTTTGTGAATAACATCAAATAAATAAACTTTTGCCAGCGACGCTGACTGCTGCGTTTGGCCTGAGTTTATGAGTTTCTCGCGAATAAATGCAAAACACCATCAAGAATTACTTTAAATAGTTGGAAAGGTGACACTGGTGCCTTGGTTGAACTTTCTGGGAAATTTCTTTCGAAATGGAAAAGTTGAATTGAAATTACATTTTCAATTAATGTGAGGCAAGTCCAGTGATTATATATAGAGTTGATCCTCTGTGACCCCTGACCTATCTGGGAAACTCGGGGGGCTCTGATTTGGTAAACGCCTCTGGCACGTCGCCTGTCTGGCTGCCTTTGTCGAGGTGACAAACCCGTTTACGTGAGTGGAAATTGGAAACTGGAAACTGAGAAGGCTAGTTTCCGGGGTACCTGCCGCTCCATTACAATAAAGGCAACAATAATGAACATGTGACAGCCGGCAAGGAGGGCGGGGCAAGTGGCTAAGATTGCAGACAGCCTTTGGCCAAATTGAAGCTGGCAACGTTAACAAGGCCAAATCACAGTCAATCCTGTTTGCCTGTCTGTGAGCCATATAACCTACACACACACAGCACTACAGTATATGTAATGTGTGGTACATTTATATATGTTTGTACCCAGATATCTTTACTATGACAATGGCACGTTATATCATACCGCGTGTAGGGCATCCTCCCGGCTTTCATTTTGCCAGATTGCCAGTTTGCTGGGTGCTGTTTGCCTAGGCCAAGCTCATATGCAAATTCAGTTTTGCTTCTCATAAAGCCCGCACATCAACTTTTTATAATGCCTGCATATGCCAATGAAGAGGTCGTAACATCCACCCAACCATCCGACCAGCCATTCACCAGCGGGAGCAACACCAACAACATGGCCAATCAATTCCCCAATGCCATGATGCACCGCCACAAATGGGAGTGTCTGTTGGAGATTGAGGATTGGAGCTTGGCTTGAGGATTGTGTGGATATTTGATTATAAATAGCCTAGCAAGGAGTCGAACTTTTCCCAACTCCCTAGAATCATTTTTCGCGCAGTGTGGACAACAAGTACGTGCCACATAATTGTGGCAAGTGTGGATGAGCGCGTGTACTGATGTATATTTTTTTGTGGCAACTAATTGGCGCACATAATTGTCAGAGGGTGCGGCAGTTGAAGTTCCTTGCTTCGCTCCCGGCTCTGGGCTCTGGGCGCTGGGCTCTGGGCGAACCTCAAACAAATAATTGAAGCTCCCCCCTCATAAAACTTGCCACTTTCACCGCACCCTGGCATTTCGTTATCCCTACACCACCCACCACACACCACCCACCACCCACTACACACCGCCCACGGCCCCACAGAAATTAATACATTGTCTGAGTGGCTGCGGTTACTGTATTTTTGTGCTTCTGTTTACTTAAGTTACATTTTATGCTCAGTTTATGTTTGTCGGTCCTAAACTGCTCCGCCATCATAACTTACTGCGGTTTTTCGGTGAGCTCGAATTTCTGCGGTCCCCCACTCCGTTTCCTTCCGTTCCGTTGCGGAATGGTTATTGGTTCCATATCTATATGGACGCATCGCCCATAACTACATCTCCGTGGGGCCGTAAGTCCTTACGGTGTGGCTTCTGGGGTTTTTAATTTCAGCATCGGAGCGTAAAACTAAGGGAATAAGTGCCAGTTGATGGTTGACTGTCAAAAACGAGGAACAGATTAAGACACAAGCCATGGCGGAGCATGGTCAGTGGGAAACTAGGGGCAGTAACTTGGTTTGGCATTTAATTGATGGGTAAGGATACTGAAAGCGAGGCCCTCTCCCCTCTTTCCAGTTCCTCATGGACTCGCAACCTTATGAATCAGAGTGAGCCAAGATTTCAACAGACTTGCCTCAAAAGTTTCCGCCGGTTTCCTCCCGGCTCTTAAAAAAGACTCCGTTGGATGCATGCTTCGTAAAGTTTTTTATACTTTACTACACTTTAGTTACACTCAGTTGGGCTTGTGGCTTTACGAGCGAATTAATAAGTTTGATGAACGCCAGTCCTTTGTGCCTGTTCCTCAAAATGAAAGGAGTCGGTCCGGCGAACCCTGTTAACCACAACGCCGCCGCCCATTGAAGCCAAACCGAACCGAACCGATCCGATCAGATTTTCCGCCGAGATAGCATTAACACATTAGTGTTTGAACACTCGTCGAACGGCAGGGGCGGCAGCTGCGGCGGAAAATCAATGCCGTTGCCTAGCCACGCCCCTTCCACTGCCACGACCACGCCCTCGCCAAGTCCCCATCTCGCCAATGTCTCCAAGGCGCTCTCATTTAACCAGAATCCACCTGTGCCAGGTCCCGGGCTGTCGGTTTTTAATGAGCATTCATTATGAGAACAGGGCACGGGGGTGGGGAAGGGCAAACGTATGGGAAATGTCCTTCGCAATGAGAGAAAATAAATTATCCTGCGTTTGGGAAAGGTACTCTCCAGCCAAAACCAGTTGAGTTTCTTGGGGGAGTTTCTTGGAGTGTATTGAAGGGTGTTGCTAGGTCGCCAGACATTTTCAAAAGGCTGGAAAGAATTTCCCACAAAATCTAAGCCAACATGTTACACTTACGCCATGTGGGACGCCAAAGAACAAAAAAAAATGGGGAACGGGGGCGGGGGCGCCTCCGCCAGTTGTTGGGTGTTTTTGTGGCAAAGTCAGCAATCTCGGCTCGATATTGTCCGTGTTAACAGCCAACTTTATTCGGCTGGCAACAGCGAACAGTTTTTAGAGCTTAAGTCCGTGCGGCAGGACATTGCAGGACATGTGCGCATATTAGGTCCCCGGATACGCTAATCGCCATTAGTTGCTTTCAGTAGCATCCAATGCAAATCCCCTGGCAAATTCAATTAATGTCACAATGGCCGGCCCTGTTCTTGCTTCCTCATTGGGCGAGTGACAAACTCCGCACGACGAGGAAGGGGCAAGAAGGGACCATCAAGTAATTTATGGGTAAACACACGCCCGAAGGACTCTGTCTATAAATCAAACAAACCATCAATAAATCACAAACTGGTGACGTGCCATCAAAACATGGTCATTCGAAGGATCTGCGATGGTGTTCAACCAGTCCGACTGCATTCGCGTCACATTGTGTAATTTAGTCAGGGGATCGGGCGCAGGAGCAGTGGCAGGACTAAACCATAAACAATACCAATTAATACTCATTTCCCAATGACAGCAATTTATTGGCCAAACACGTACGGGACGGGACGTACGGGAAATGGATTTGATTTGGGAATATGCTTTCTCTTGATTGTTTTGAGTTTAAATGATGGGAACATCATAATCAGAGTGTTGAATGCGAGTGGCAGAGGAAAAGGCAGGCGGACCAAAAAACAAGGGCAGACGGCAAAAAGGTCCTGTTTAAATTCCAGAGAATATTAAATGTCCTTTGGGAGGGGAGGGGCAAGGAAAAAGGCAAATACTTTCTTAATCAAAAGTGAATTAGTTTGGAAGGCAAGGGGAATTCGCCAGAAATCGGCAGCCATTAAATATATATTTTGTATGTAATGAGTAAGCTGGTGGGTCGTGTCCTGGCCTGGTTTCTGACTTTCCGCCGTGGGTGTCGTGCGTTGTTCTGGCCTGCGTGCATAATCAGTAATCAGTAATTTGATTAAATAAATGATTAAATAAAATTGATGGATTGGCAGACGCAGAAACAGGCAGAAACAGGCCAGCCGCAAAACACCTTTTTCCAACCGCAAAATCCCCGTTTCTCTTCCGTCATTAATTTCTTCTGCCATTTTATTAATTTTTTGTTTTATCTTTTGTGCTACACTTTTTTTCGGCTTGCACATTGATTAATTCGATTGTTGATTCAATTAATTTGTCCGTCATGGCGCAAAATGCGTAAGCGCGAATCCCGACCAGCATTGCCTTCGCACATTTGAGGCCAGAGTTCACACATTCGCACGAAAATCCATCGTCTAATGAAGTGCTAATTAGAGGCCCCCCGACAAATATGAATCATAGTCCCTGGCTCCGGCCAGGAAGCCAGAGTATAAATATCCGAGTGCTTATTCGCAAATAAATCCACAATTTTATAGGGAAATGCCAGTTTTATTTGCTAGTTACACGTGCATGCACTCGGTGATGGATTGCGACCTTATCGGACCGGGTTTGTCTTCGGAGCTGCACGGCTATTATCTCTTTTTATTTATAATTCACCTGCCAAGGCCGTCCAGAGATCTGCTCTAATGAATATTACATTCGATTTGCTTTCATATTTCATGCAAGTGGGCTTTGTGCTCTGTTCTGGAAAGCTGCACTCAGCTTGATTAAAACTAAATAGGATTTGTGTTCGAGTGCACCTTCCCAGGGAAGCTTTGTTGTCGTCGGTTTAATTACGGAATCAAATATTTTAGACAATGATATCAAGGTAATTAACACTAGGGAATTACCAATTACCTACGGAAAGTGGCCAGAAAGTCGGGTGCGTGGAGGTCCCGACCTTTGCCAAAGCCAAGAGTGTGCAACCGCAACGCCTCGGCCTCGTCCTCGGCCTCGGCATTGGCCTCGTTCTCCCCCCGGGTCGCTTGCTCACCCACAGGAAAACGGAACGGTCTCAGTGGCAATCTCAATCTCAGTTCCACTCGCAGCCACAGCCGCAGACTGTGAAATGCCGAGACGCGAAAGGAAACCCCGAGACCTGTTGCCAAAGGATCCGCCACATCATCCGCACCACCAAAACCACATGGCGCTGGATGACTGGCGGAGCTCCTGGCTAAAGGCCCAGGGGCTTCCTTTCCTGCATCCTCCGGCATTGTTTGGGGCCTCATCAAAAGGAAAACCCACTTCCACCTCCACTCCCACTCCCACAGCCATTTTTTCTCTCGGCTGATGTTTTCTTTTCATTGGCATTTGGTGAGCCGTGTAATAATTGCTACTGTGAGTACCTTCAAGGATGCTGAGGTCCTGCATGTTGAACGCGTGGCGATCCACTGAACATTTCCCACCGGCTTAAAGCAGAATTTAGGAGGAAAGAATCATTGGCACACAAAGGCATTGCTCTTTCAAGGATATTTCTTGTGTTTTAAGGATAATGGAACTCTCTGTTTTGCTCTGTGCACCTCCTGCGGTATTCAATTAGCCGATGGGAACAAAGAAAGTTTGCCTCATTGGCGAGGAATTTCCTGGTATTTGTTTTGAGAGTCACTTTCCCTTTTGGGGCGGATCCAGGACATATGTCCTGGCGCCAGCCCCCAGTCCCGGTGTTCTTTCCATGTTGTTCCGCTTCCCCCGCTTTCCTTCTGCCACACGGACGCTTTGATGTCAATGACCTGATCGGGACGAGTGTCTTCGGTCGGCGGTTGCCTATGACAGCATCGATGTTGTTTACATCTTCCCACTCCGCCAACCCCAATGCCTTTGCCTTTGTCATCCACTTTTCCGGAATGTGCCGCCTACACCCACTCCCAGGCACAGGCCCAGGCCCAGGCCCAAGGTCTTCCTTGCACGCGCTGCTCAGTTTTTGGCGACACTAAATCTAAATTCAATATGTTGTCGGTTTAACATATTTCATCTCTGGCCGGCTTCGTTTGCATAGTCTCGGTGTGTGCGAGCACTTTTGTGTGTAACTGTGAGCAAACAACGTGTTGTGCCAATATTTGCCAGGCCCACAGGCTCTTATGCAAAAAATAACACCACCAGTAAGGAAGGGCACAAATCGAAAAATAAAAAACTGCCCAGAAACCGACGCTGGCCGCTGGCCCTGGAACAATAAATTATTGAAATTACATATTGCCTTTCTGGTTCGGTTTTGGGCTCGATTCCGTCCCTCCAGCGCTCATGTTTGTCGAGGAATTAAATTTAGGCGATTATATTACCCGGGACTGACCAAATCGGTCTTGTGTTACAGCAAGGACCAGGGTCCGACTGGTAATGAGATCATGCAGTTGATTTTGATTGAGTTTGTCTTGGAGTCTTTGAGTTTCGGATATCGGGTCTTAGTTTAAATTGGCTTTGTACTTGATTTGACAAGGTGCTCGGTTTTGTTTATGAAGGGATTTTGCAAAATGTCAATTAGGGGGCAAATATTTGAGCCAATAGTTGAGGGAAGTAGTAGTAGAGCTGACAAAGGAGTAGGGGCTGTTGCGGGGAAGAGCCCGGGGCAGAACCAACTTTGGTTGTAAAGCATTTAAAAAATTAATTGTAACCTTTTGCGGGTCCAATTGAGCGATGCTTGATAAACCTTTCGACGGCGTCCATAAACAACATCAAAAGGGCTCAGGTAAGGAGTCATTAAAATTGTGATTAGCAGGAGCCACAGGTGCCATTAAGTGGCCCACAGACCCCGAAGTCCACAGACCCAGAAGCCCAGATGCTCAGATGCCCAGATGCCCAGAAGCCAGAGGGCGAAAGCCAGAAGTGGAAAGTAAAGAGTGGAGAGTGAAAAGTGGCAAGAAAAAGTCCGACAGGATCAGAAAGAGCTTTGTTTGTTTGCCGGTCGACTGGGTAGCTAACGGAAAAGAGAATAGGGGCGGGAAAACGGGGGAAAAAAGTGGCCAACTGGTCGACTGGCCAACAGCAAATAAGCAAACTGGGCTTTTTATGTTACTCCGAGGCCAGGATTGGAGTTGCTCCTAATGTTTCTCTTTCAATAATTTGTGGCCGAAAAACATTCAACATGCTGCGGTCAGGAAAGGGCACAAGGTCCTGCGAAAGGGTTCGCCGTTCGCCGTTAGCCGTTAGCCGTTAGCCGTTAGCCGCTGGCCTTTGCCTTTGCCTTTGTGCGTGCTGCATTTTCCTTTACTAGGTTTTTTTTTTTTTGTCATATTTGCGACCCTGCTGTTGCCTTTTATGATTTTTTTCGGTTCGGTTCGGTTCGGTTTGCAACCGCAATGTCTCTGGCTTTTTTTGTGCGATAGCGACCGCGGCCACAGGTCAAAACTCAAAAGGTTTTCCATGTCGTACGCCCTTTATTTGGGCACCCATATGCCTCTGTGTGGGTTTTGCTTTATTTGCAGGCCACGCCGCGCCACGGCCGGCCGGGTGGGATCTGTCAGCGCCTGATAAGTATTTGCAATTTGGTGCAGCACCAATGGAAATCGATTTTATGTCGGCTTAATTATGTGGAAAAAATGCTCATATATAATTAACAAAGGATCAAAGGTCCGGGCGCCCGACTCAGCCTTGGCAATTCGGTTTTTATGACGGCTGGAAAGGCACAATATACACAGGCGGTACTGTAAATGCCATTTAAGCTGGAGTGTGGGAGGACTCCCCACCTTTCCCCATATTCCTTGTAATATGGTTTTGAGTTCCCATTACCACCATACCAATTCCTTCATTAAACTTAATGAGTGCTGATGCTGCAAATGCGATTCGCCATTTGCCATTTGCCATTCGCCATTCGCCACCCGCAATCGAAGAAGCTCCCAGCATTTGCAGGCGAATCAAATTAATTCATTGTCAGTGCAGCAATTTTCCAATTTTCACTCCCGATTTTGCCACAGGCCCCACCTGCCCCCCAGTCGGACGTCGACCTAATCGCGTCCCCGGCTAAGTGCATTAAATATAATTTTAATAGGTTTCCCGCGACTGGGAGTCCGATAATTGCCAGTTGTCGTCTTGTTTTCTTAGTTGCTGGCCAAGTTGGGGTGGCCCGGGTGGCCATTGTCGACTCAAAAATCGATTCCCAGCTCGGGGGGGGAGGCTACTCAAATGGGGGAAGCGGGGAAGGCAGTCGTGGCTAGCATCCTGTCATATAAAAAGCGCACTTTCGACAGTTGCGTCGGACACCGACACCGGACAGCCCAGGAGGAGCTCCACTGTCTCCATTCTGAACACAGACTTCCTGACACACAGGACAAAAGATTTCAGCGCAAGGCATATACCTATTTATACAGATCGAAGTTAAAGTAGACGAGGCAGTGAATTTTTACAGTGCAAACAAAGATGAAGCAAAGTGCAAGTTTACTGCCTGACAAGTTTTCAAACTAGAAGTTCTTTAGTTTTTATTTTCATGGCTTTTCTCTTATATCAATTTTTGTTGTCCGCTTTTTTATTTTATGTAACTTTAAGCTGTTTGTGCAGGAAGTTTGCGCCGGATAAGATCCGCAAAACTATGCTGGACAAAAACTTTCCCAGGCTTCGCAGGAAGCCCCGCAAGAGAGCTGGAAAGCTGGCTTTTTCAATATTTTCAACATGGCCCGAGAGGAATTCTTTGGGAGTCGCGCCTTGAAGGAGCGTAGAACTTAAAGGGTCAACTTCAAAGCCACAACAATGGTTTTCGCGACCAGAAATCACTTTGGCTTTTATCGAAATAAATATATTGTGGAGTCGAAACCATTTCATTCCCCTTTTTGGAAATCTTTCTGGATTGTTTATGCCTGCCTGCAAGGGCCGCAACACATTTTTGACATTGTTTCGTTATGAATTGAGATTGTGGCAACAAGAATTCACACTTTTTCTTTATTCTTCCGCTTGAAAAAATACAACAAACGAATGGAGCACAAACTGTATTTACCTGAAAAATTCTTGGCGTTCGCACGAAAAAATCAGAGTCTTGGATTCTTCCCTTTTTAAATCACACAAACAAAATGTTGAAAAAAAAAATAGAAATTTTTGTATGTTATTTTATGCTTCCTGGTTTGTTGAAAAGTATCGCACATTTGTTTTCGTATTTAATTTTGTTTTAAAAACGTATTTTTTCAGTTGGCCGGAATTCGAAACATTTTCTTTTTTTGTTGGTTTAGATTTCAGATTAAGTTTTTAGATTTTAGTTATCAGTTTTCAGATTTCAGTTTCCTGTTTTTTTTCTCTTGGGTGGGCTGTGTTCGCCTTAAAAAACCCGCAACGACTGAATCAAAACAAACAAATTTCTTTGGTTTTATTCGAAAAAGTTTCCTCTGGTGTTGGCGGATATTTGCCTGCCAACATTTCGGCGTGGTGCTCGGAAAAGCGAAGCTGTCGGCTGGCTGGCTGGCTGGCTGGCTGGCTGGTCTTCGGGAAAGCCGTCGTGGCAAGCGGCTGTGGCAGCCAGAGTGTTCCCAACTGCTTTTATCCGGCCATATGTTATCCGCCTTATCCGTGGCTGCTCCGCTTTGGAGCCTTTTATCCGTGCGTCTGCGTATTCGGCAGCCCCAAAGTTTTTTGTTTACATGGCCCCGGCATGCCCCGTGCCCCATGCCCCGTGCCCCATGCCCCATGCCCCTGCCTTCGCCACACCAGTCCCATTGTTGCTTTTGTTTAAACGTTTTTTAATCTCTTAGCACCGCGCTTTGTTTTGACTGCTCTCAGCTGTTTTACATCCAGCCAAGGTGTTTGACACTTTGCCACAACACTCCTCGCCACCCCACATCCTTCTCCTGTGGCTGTTTCGAACGCATCTTCATCCTAGAGAACTTACTCAATCACCAGAGCGACAGGACTCGGCTTCCATAGCCTTTCAAGCCGATAGAAGGATACTCTAGGACGGCGAAAGAAACAAAGTTTGGCCATAAACGAAAGGGGTTTCCCACCAACTTTAGTTGGCATTTAGTTTCCTTTTCGATTCAAATTTGGGGCACAGATTGGTTCGTTTGATGGCAATACCCTGTCGCTGGGCATCTAGCGAAATTTGTTTTATGATTTAAGCTATGCGGTTGCTTTTTATGCTGCTGATTTTACTCGTTGGTGGTGCGGCATTTTGGTCATTGACTTGCCAGCGAAAAATGCGAAAAGTCATTAACTTTTATGTATCTGTGTTTTCGTCCTGTGTCCTGGCGACGCAGTCTGCAGAGCTGGAGCCTGTGGAAATGCAATTTCCTTATCAGCTTCGGTTGCCATTTATGTCCTTTGGAGTGGAGGGTCTCGTATTTTAATTCCCCGCCATCAAGTCATCCAGCCATCTAGACATCCAGACGTCCAGCTGGTTTATTTTTGTCAATCTCAATTGAACTCTGATTCGATTTGGACGATGATGGACTCATTGTTGCCAAGTACTCCTGCCCCAGCAATTAGAGTTGAGCTCGCAGCGCGTCGCCAGGCAGGCTCCTGTCCTCCTTGGATTAAACAAAAGGAAAAATTGATTTCCTCGTCATATTCTGTCTCTCTAACTTTATTTGTATCTGTATCTGCGTCTTCATCCTTCGGCTGCGGCAAATCCGTATTATTTTCCAGCGTTGCTTGGGCTTAGAGGCACTTGAGTCGCTGAGCCACTCGATTAGAACCCAGCCAGCAGAATCGGCAGCAGATCCATTGTGTGTCGTTTATGAGTGGCCACTGGGCGGAATCAATAGGCCAGTCGCCGCCCTCCTCACAGGGCCGGAGGGTGCACTTGGCGAAAAGTTCGTAGAGGGCTCTGTCTAGTAATCTTTCTAGGTCCTGTTCCGTCACAAGGCCAAGAACCTTTTCTGGCCGTGTGGGACCTAACAAACATATTGAATCTGAAACGCATGAGCTGGCCGTACTTGAGCAACATTTCTTCTTAATCAAAATGGCAACTGAAGCCTTTCGTCCGGGCATTCGAAGGGGACTCTTCCGCATCCGCATCCGCATCCGCATCCGCATCGGCTTCCGCATCCATCCATCCAGCCCTTGGCTCGGCACGTCTGTCAAAAGATTCCTGTTTTCAATTCAGATTCAGAGTCTGATTTAGTGATTCCGCCCGAGGAACAGCCCGTGCACACGCCTTTGATATGCATAGCGACTGTCTCCGCACAGTTGCGTTCCGGTTGCAGTTACAGTCTGAGTTTCAGTTCCAGTTTCGGTTCTGGAGCAGTTGCATTTCTGTTGCAGATTCTGAAAGTTGCCAGTGTGTGGCAAGTGCTGGTTGGTGGCGTTATAATTGCATTTTTGCATTGAGCCCCGCCGCCTGGTGCAATAGAAGCCAGACGGAGGCGGAGTCCGAAGTCGCAATGGATCAGCATTGCAGTCAGGACACGAGCCAGCCACAGTCCGAAAAAGAAGGCAAGGAAAAGCGAAAGATGAAACGCTGCTTGTGGCAAGTGTGGCGACTAAAAGAGTGCCCCCGGCCAACACAAAATGGGCACAATCTGATTGATTTGAACAAAGGAAGCCATTTGGTTGCAGGGCAAGAACTGCGCTTTTGTCTGGCGGAATGACAAACCCCGGTTTGATCACTTTCAGAAGTATCCGTGATGAAGTTCCTCCTTTCAGTTATGAGCCGGCAAAGTGCCTGCGAAGCTCACATTCTTCGCAGTCGGTGCATTCGATGGGTAGCGTGCAGGGCAAGATGGGAATCCAATTTCTTAGAATTTGGTCAGCACCGTTCTGGCATGAGTATGGCTGGACAAGGACTCCCTCCCAGTGATTGATATGCCTCCGGGGCCGGGGCCTCGCTCACATGTCCAAGAGGGGCCAGGGCATCTGAGAACTTTTCTTTTGCTCCACGAAGCTGGTCTCAATTATTGCAAAGGTGGCAGAGCCAGAGCACAAGTCCGGGATAATCCGATTTGAAAGGCAGGTGTGCGCACGGTGGAGCGGACATGAATCGCATCTGCATTGTTCGCAGTCTCCCAGGACGAAGCGAATCCTTCCATGCCAAATCCAATGTCAGGTCACGAATCCACTCATCGAGTCCAACGGAATCCCAAAAGCTCCCCGATTCGAGTTAAAATGCCTCCGATTAATGTTTATTTGGTTGGCAGACAACCTGCCTCATCCCCGTTTCCCTGCAGGCTTCGCTCTTTTCATAAATACGTCCTCATTATCCTGCCAGCAATTATCATCAGCTTCGGCTTATTTATCGGCCGTTCACGGTAAAGAGCACTTAAATGCGACTGCCACACGGCATCCTTATGAAGTACGCATCGATATCCCCGAGGTCATTAAAATTCATATTTAAAACGGCCGTCCGTCCATCCATTCAAAGATATTTTTGTTATTCATGGAAGTTTTCATGTTAATTGTTATTGTTTCACGACACACAGCGTTCAATTAAAATTGATTAAAGTTTAAATTGTAAAGGCTGTATGGGAAGGCTGGTTCTGGCAGCCAGAAAAGTGTGTCCTTCGGTCTTCCGCCGTGTGCTGGATGTGGGCTGCCATAAACGGAAGTACATTTCTCCGATCCAGCACAAAAGATTCCGGATGCGGCTTTGCCCCATCGGCCTAATCGTTTCTTTTGGACGGCCCATAAGCCCTTGCATTCCTCGTTTCCGGCCTGACAGCCGCCCTTTGTCTCAGAGGGTGCTCCAGGACGTCGCTCTACATGGGTGTGTCTATAAGTAAGGAGCATATACCTGTTTTCGAGGATTCCATCTCATCGATGTTGATACTTTTTAGACTGCGAGTGAATGGGAGGCGGCACCCCTTCGCGCCGAGTTGAGTGGCTTGTTGTCTATTCCCAATTTTTCAGCCAAGGACTCTGCCTTTGAAGGATATAAATGGAAATTCTTGAATGGCCTCTACTTCGGGAGAAGAATATGTCGGAAAATATGGCGAATCCATTGTGATTTATTTAAAGAAGAGAAACAAAAACCTTTCGAAGCCCTTTAATTGGGCATTTGGCGAAGGACTTGCCACATGGGACCTTTCTGTTACATATTTATATGCCACAATCGTCTTCCCCTCCCCATGCGACTCCCCATGTGGAGCCACAGGCGGAAGTGCCAGAATATCTTCTCTCAATGCCTGTATTTGTCGTATTGGTATTTCTTTGACAACCAACCAACAAGCCCACACCTTCCACAGCCACTCCCTCAGGGGGCATTCTTAGGAGGTGTGCGCCTTTCTGTGTGCGTTTCAAATTAAATTCAACATATTTGCTTTAAATGCCTTTTTATCCCCTTTCGATGTGATGCCCTCGACAGCTCCTCTGAGCAGGGGCGTCTTAGTACTTGAGGCAGCGTTGGATCTTGTATTAAATGTACGGATTGATACTAAAACAGGGCTACATATTAGAGAGGACATCGGGCATGCTTGAATATCCCAGATACCCCTCTCTCTTATTTGCATAGGCGATGGGTGTGGTGTGGTGCCCTGGCCTGCCGACACCACCTGCCACCTCCTCCGATCCGACTTAGCACGTGGCGGGCGGTGTGGCGGTGTGGCGGTGTGGGCGTGGCAGTGTGGTTGGAGGCTAGTGTGGGACAGATTAGCGCTTAAATCATGATTACCGCAGCAGTGGCAGTAATTAGGAGATACCAACCGCAGGCGGGGTGCTAGGGGGCTATAAATACTCTCAAGATTGCAGTCCACTGAACCACCTCCTCCCAACCTCCCACCCCAGGCCACAAGTAAATTCCTGCCCCTGGCGGCGATGCCAGCAATTTGCTATTACTTATCTCGGTTATTGTTATGTGTGTGGGCGCCTTGTTATGCATTTGCTTATGCCAAAGGATGTACATATATACATTTGTCCCACAGAGGACCTCGAACACCACCACTCCACATGGGACTCCTTCGTCCTTCGCTTTTCCACCCACACTCTTCCCATACATCGCAAAATGGCATTCCCATTTGTGCCCCCTCTGGGCAAAAGCCCGGCTGGAAAATGCAACTGTGCGGTCAGCAAAAGATATTGGACTAAAGAGATTATTGTTTTTCAAAATATTCACATTCAAAGAGCCCCACAACTTTTTCAATATACGAACAAATTGGAATGTGGAACTTTGCTAATTAGTTAAAAGCTATTTGGCATCGAGTTGATAGTGAAACAAGCCATTTGAAATGATTAATTCAAACACACAGTTCCACGGAATCTGCGTTTCCAAAAAAAAAAACAGCAAAACTCCCGGTCCGGTTAGGGTAGTCAAATTTTCTGGCCAACAACTCTTTTCATTATTCATAATTTGCAAACTATTACAAACAGTTTGCTCCACAAAAGGCTCACACCGGGCGGGTTTATCTGGCAAATTAATTAAGCCGGCCAGCAGCGGAGGAAAGCGAAAACTTTGCTGCGAAACGGAAAAAATTATGCAAACTGGCCGTGCAACTCATTCGGGAGCGTAATGGACCGAGGTCCGAAGGATAATTCAATAGACGACGAGACAAGGCCACCAGGCAGCTTGGCCAAATTCATGTAAAATGCGGCTTTGACGTGCAACGTGCTCCTCGGCTTCTGTGGCACGGATAGATATAACGCATACGCCGCGTGTGCTGCATCGGTGGCAGGCAACTATGGCGGCCCACGCGGAGGGCAATTTCATTTGCCGGAGTTCCCCCGGCTGCCAGCCCCGTCATTCAACACTACTCGCCACAAGCAGCGGTTTCTGCGTTGCGCATGGCAACTTGCAGCAAAAAAGGCGGCTGACAGATTTCTTTGTAGACGCCTTTTTAGGCCGGCTGGGCAAGGTCGACTGGGACCGAGGATGGCGGGCTGCGGGTTGGGGCAGGGCGGCCACCTGCCACGAGCAACCTTTTCATGGACTAGCTACCCTGTACATCCTTAGCAGCAGGCATATAACTTACAGGACTTTATCAAATTACCTCGTCCTCGTCAACAAAATATTATTAGAAAGCAAAGGGAAGTTCCAGGTCGACTCCCTCTTCACTCGCCATATTTTGATTCTTTCATGTTGCTACATGCGTCTAGCGATTTTAATTGAAAAATTACAGAGTCCTCCCGCCCCCACTGCGGCATCCTCGGCGTTGTCCCTCCCCCAGCTTGGCCAGGAAGAGGCTGGAGGGGATGCGAATATGCAGAATATTACCCTCAACGGCTTACGGGCGAAATTAAAAGCATTAATCTCAAGATTATTTCAATATTAGCGAGGCATAATTGTCTGATTAAGTGGATGCTTTGCCCATTACCTTTGCGCCCCTCCCACATCGGCAGCCCCTTCCGATAGGCGCCTTTGGCGCACCCTTTCGTCTGGCAACAGGGCGTATGTGTAATGTAATTTGGCAGCTTTTGCGAAATGTTGTGGATTTCGCGCTGGGAAAGCCTGTTCATGGCGGCAATTAGCACGTCTTGTTCAGTTTTTGGTCTGTTGGCTTCTGTTCGACTGGCGTTCCTTTGTGTCCTGGCAATTTCTGGCTCCCGATCAGCCAAGATGCGTCCTCCCCCGCAGCAGGAAAGGCGCAAGAGTGCGGAACGGGAAGCACTCCCTAAAGGGTCCCAATGCCGCTTAGCAAGTTGAGAAGGGTCTTGATTATCGCAGATGAGGAGCAATTGTTCGCAGGGAAGCCGAGGAGCGCCTTCCCCATTTGGCACAACAATTAGATCAGCTGCCAGGCTGCGGCTGTGCCGTCACTTTTCGTCATTTCCCACTCTGGCCTTTGTTATCACTCTACAGGATAATTAGCATTACAAAGTTACCCCGCTGCCGCTCCCGGTCCCGGTCCCGGTCCCGCTCCCCGGCCCCCTTAGTCGCCTCAAGGTCTATTAAAAAGTTGCTTATATTCTTTCCGAGGCAGCTTCTTTTAAGAGCCTAATTACGGAGAACAATTGAATAGCGAGAAACAAATTTTCGTGACTTTTATTTGGTCCTCAGCCACTGTTGGGAGGCTCTTATATGGCGTGGAACTCGCTTAACCCGCTCATCATGTCGCATTCCCCACGCGTCCCATCAAATTATTTGTTTAATTAGTTTATAGAAAGCAACATATTGTGCATCCACTAGCTCGGGGTTCTAATAGGTCGCCTTAGGGGCAACTTCAAGCATTCGTTCGTCTAGCCCTAGCCCCACTCATAATTAAAAGCAATTCCCTTTGTTGAAGAAGGGACAGCCAAAAAAAAAAGGAGCAGGGAGTCTACTGGAAAAGAAGAAAGTGGAATAATAAGTTAATGTTTTAAGCGGCTTGTCAAGCCATGACCTTGGCCGGGGAGCAGAAATAAAAGAAAAATAATGGGAAAAAGTAAGCATTTTGTGCAGCCTTCTCATTACAATTTAATGCGCTTTGCTCAACAGCTTAGTAAAGATTTAAATGGCGGCAGGACTCGGTACTCGGGACGCCGGACGCAGGACGCAGGACTCAGTTCGCCATTAAAACGATTTAGTTAATTAACATGCCATCCAAGTGGCTCGGTATGTGGCATTGAGCTCATTGTAAATGCAGGGAATCGATTTAATGAAGCCCTCTTTCCTTCCCTTTAATGCTTTATACATATATTTATTTATTTTGATCCCCTCCACCGTCCCCCGCTGTTGCTATTGCTAGCAAATTTGCAATCAGAGTTAGGAGCTCCACTTGTCTGGCAGTTTTCCAATGTTTATGCGCCCAATTAGTTGCAGTCCGGCATTTTCCGCTGGCCTGGCTTTTATTGTATTCCATTGACCATTGCCAGGAGAGCTTGTTCCGAGTTCTGGGTATCCATTTCAATTGCAGCCATTCCCACAATGGGTTATGCTTTTTAAATTCGTTTGTCCCACTTGTCTCTATGGGATCTAAGGGGCATTGTTATTTCAGCAACTCAATCGGGCAAATTTATTCCCCTTAAATGTATTCAAATGTAGCCCTCGATCCGCATGTTGATTGGCATTGGTCTGATTTCGGTGAGTGGTTGCCATCAATCTGCCACCAGGCCGTAGCCCATAGATTGCCGGGGAGCAGGAGCATAGGTAGCCGTGATGCACTCTAATCCGAGCTCTGATAACATCTTCAATTCAATTAAAGGCTCCACCAGGCTCCGCCAGCCGCAAACAAATTGGAAATCAATACGGCCCCTGCCACACATATCGATGTTCTCTGGCCTCTATATATAGCACAAGTACAGTGAGGACCGTGATTGATGTTTAGCATTTGACCCCAAGGGGGTAGCCAGCAGGAGTGGCAGGGGAAGCCAGAGCAGAGTGTGTCCTGGTTTGCCAAGTGCAGCGTTCTTTATGTCATGCATAAATTACGAGAGACGCGCGGGGGAGGACTCTGCCACTGCAACAGCCCACTTTTCACTCGCGACTGCTGCTTCCACATCCGAGGAAGGACATGGGCAGGAGCGTAAAACTGTTGCTCCTTGGGGCAGCGGAAGCGGGAGCAGGACCCGTGTGTCCTGCACTCGGTGAGATAAGACAAGCGGCTTATTGTCGCATCGGAATACAAGTAAAGGGCAATTTATAAGCTCCTTCAACTAAACTCTTGCCAGCCTGGGCTTCAGGGGGGCTCCTGCGACGGAAAGAGTGACAATATCTGGAACTGCAGCTCTTGAAAAATGTACAAGCTGGCCTCAGAGGCATATGCTCCGTATCGGAACTTCCATCGAAGCCCGGCGAATCGTGACAAAGTTGTTGCCCGCAAACAATTAACCTTCAACGGCGGCCCCCACCTGCTCCGCCCAACCACCCGGAGCACATGTAATGGGGCCATGGGAGCTACCGCGTTGCAACCGCACCGAACGATAAAAGTGGGCGACGGGCGGGGGCAGTTGCGTATGGGGCGTTTTATTAAAACAGAGTTTGTTTCATTGCCAATGCGAGAGGGGGTGGCGGTGCTGAAAGGCGAGCATAAGTGAACTTTTCCAATGCGTCATTATTATTGGGCTTGGGAATGAATGGGCTAGCCCTCGACTCGCATCAGTCAGTCAGTCCCGTCGCTCCACATTTCCTATTTATTTGTATTTCACTTTTTTCGGGCGGCGTTAATTGCGTCCTGCTGACAGGCGAGCCGGCAGCCTGTGGGTGGCTGATTGGCGGGTGGCGGTGCTCGCAAGTGTTTGTATTGACAGCAATTTAAACAGTTTTAATTACAAAAGGGGGCATAAATAACAAGCCGCCCGACTCAATAAGCGGTTTTCCGCACAAATGCTGACAAGGACTTAAATTATTTCAAGGACAAGGAGGTGGATCTGGCTCTCGACAATCAACTCTTTTGTTTGGCCGCCAGAGCCCCCGGACAATCGGGGTTTTATTGCAGTTTATTAAATGAAAATGTTGTCTGTCGGCGCGATTCAAGCAAACACCATTACACTCCGACATCCACGGAAATATGCACTCCGATGAGCCTGTGCAGCTTAATTTTTCATTTATGTTGTAAATTGCCTGTGCCCTGATTTCGCCTTAATCAATTTAGCAACGCCAAAGGGTAAAGCGTTTCGATTCGCTGCCAGGGGCGGTGGCGAAGGGCCAGGCCTGTCAGGGCTGCAACTTGGCAATCAATATCTAATGGAATCAGAACTGCCAACTGACACACAAAAAATCATGAACGGGCCAGGAAGACACACTGACCCCAGACGGCACAGGGCGCAGGACGCAGGACGCAGGCCAGGCATTATAACTAAAGTTTATACTTTGCAGCGATTTGTCGCATGCAGGGGCGGAGGAAACTAAAATAAGAATGGCCTGGCCTCTCAAAGGGTATGGAAAGCAGCTCTGACAATAGCCAATTCCGATTCAGATTCCGCTCCGGACTCGAGTGGCCGGAGTTCGATTACGGATGCCGTCCATGTTCGATACCAATTTAATGTGCTTCAGTGCGTCGAGTGATTCTTTTTTTTTTTTGCTCCCCACTCCGTGGTTTAGTTTGTTGGGCAAAAAACAATCGAAAAGCGATTGACCAGGGCAATAAAAGCCATTAAAAAGTACATTAAAAGCAAAGGCAGAAGCGTTTGGCGAACATGAAGATGAAGTCGATTCCAGGGCCAATGCAGTTTGCCACAAAGGGAATATTTAGAAAACAATTTGCTTGGCCATCCAAGTATCTGGCTGCTCGCTCGGATACTTGTGCGAGTCAGAAACGATTAAACTGACATTTAGCTTGACTGATGGGGTAAACAAATCCCGGAGGCGCTACAGTCCACCGGACGGACTGCAAGAGATAATTTAAATGGCGGCGCTAATTGCGACGAGGATCAGCGGGACCCAATGTTAATTAGCCTGGCCATAAACATAGAGATTCTTCTATTAAGATTTTATCACTTTCTCCTCCGACCGCCAACTATGCAGGAATCTAATGCATAGTTTGGCCTCTTTTTGTGAGCCGCCTCTTGGGATTACTCCAAGTCCGTCCTGCTCACCTGGTAGTTCCCTTTGTCTCTTGCCTGCCTCGTGCCTTGCCATGCTTGGCAAGGTCTTGACCAAGTCTTATGTTTCTCTATTTTCTCGTTTTTTTACTCATTCCGTTGCGAATATTATGGCCATTTCGCAGCCGATCCCGGAGTGGAATACCTCGTTGAAATCAGGACATTTCTCTGCTTCCATCTGCATCTAAAGTTTTCAAAAGCCGAACAAAAAATAAAATCTCGATTTTTTTAAATTTTTGTGATGGTACCCCTTACAATTTTTTCAAAAATCGAGATCCAACTTTTTTTTCGGATTTCAAAAACCTGGGACGCAGATTGAAGGATATTTATGTCCTCATTCCGAAATGGGTATCCTTTTTACGATCGGTTGCGAAATGGCCGAATAATTAGCTTTTGAAATCGTGAAAAAAGTGGATTTTTGGCCAATAATATTTTATGTTATTTTTGTTTTTATTTTCTCGTTTTTTTACTCATTCCGTTGCGAATATTATGGTCATTTCGCAGCCGATTCCAGAGTGGAATACCTCGTTGGAATCAGGACATTTCTCTGCTTCCATCTGCATCTAAAGTTTTCAAAAGCCAAACAAAAAATAAAATCTCGATTTTTGAAAAATTTTGTGATGGTACCCCTTACAATTTTTTCAAAAATCGAGATCCAACTTTTTTTTCGGATTTCAAAAACCTGGGACGCAGATTGAAGGACATTTATGTCCTCATTCCGAAATGGGTACCCTTTTTGCCGTCGCTTGCGAAATGGCCGAATAATTAGCTTTTGAAATCGTGAAAAAAGTGGATTTTTGGCCAAAAATATTTTGTGTTATTTTTGTTTTTATTTTCTCGTTTTTTTTACACATTCTCTTGCTAATATTATGGCCATTTCGCAGCCGATTCCAGAGTGGAATACCTTTCTGGAATCAGGGCATTTCTCTGCTCAAATCTGCATCTAAAGTTTTCAAAAACCGAACAAAAAATAAAATCTCGATTTTTGAAAAATTTTGTGATGGTACCCCTTACAATTTTTTCAAAAATCGAGACCCAACTTTTTTTTCGGATTTCAAAAACCTGGGACGCAGATTGAAGGATATTTATGTCCTCATTCCGAAATGGGTATCCTTTTTACGATCGGTTGCGAAATGGCCGAATAATTAGCTTTTGAAATCGTGAAAAAAGTGGATTTTTGGCCAAAAATATTTGATGTTATTTTTGTTTTTATTTTCTCGTTTTTTTACTCATTCCGTTGCGAATATTATGGTCATTTCGCAGCCGATTCCAGAGTGGAATACCTCGTTGAAATCAGGACATTTCTCTGCTCAAATCTGCATCTAAAGTTTTCAAAAGCCAAACAAAAAATAAAATCTCGATTTTTGAAAAATTTTGTGATGGTACCCCTTACAATTTTTTCAAAAATCGAGATCCAACTTTTTTTTCGGATTTCAAAAACCTGGGACGCAGATTGAAGGACATTTATGTCCTCATTCCGAAATGGGTACCCTTTTTGCCGTCGCTTGCGAAATGGCCGAATAATTAGCTTTTGAAATCGTGAAAAAAGTGGATTTTTGGCCAAAAATATTTGATGTTATTTTTGTTTTTATTTTCTCGTTTTTTTACTCATTCCGTTGCGAATATTATGGTCATTTCGCAGCCGATTCCAGAGTGGAATACCTCGTTGAAATCAGGACATTTCTCTGCTCAAATCTGCATCTAAAGTTTTCAAAAGCCAAACAAAAAATAAAATCTCGATTTTTGAAAATTTTTGTGATGGTACCCCTTACAATTTTTTCAAAAATCGAGATCCAACTTTTTTTTCGGATTTCAAAAACCTGGGACGCAGATTGAAGGATATTTATGTCCTCATTCCGAAATGGGTACCCTTTTTGCCATCGCTTGCGAAATGACCGAATAATTAGCTTTTGAAATCGTGAAAAAAGTGGATTTTTGGCCAAAAATATTTGATGTTATTTTTGTTTTTATTTTCTCGTTTTTTTACTCATTCCGTTGCGAATATTATGGTCATTTCGCAGCCGATTCCAGAGTGGAATACCTCGTTGAAATCAGGACATTTCTCTGCTCAAATCTGCATCTAAAGTTTTCAAAAGCCGAACAAAAAATAAAATCTCGATTTTTTTAAATTTTTGTGATGGTACCCCTTACAATTTTTTCAAAAATCGAGATCCAACTTTTTTTTCGGATTTCAAAAACCTGGGACGCAGATTGAAGGATATTTATGTCCTCATTCCGAAATGGGTACCCTTTTTGCCATCGCTTGCGAAATGACCGAATAATTAGCTTTTGAAATCGTGAAAAAAGTGGATTTTTGGCCAAAAATATTTGATGTTATTTTTGTTTTTATTTTCTCGTTTTTTTACTCATTCCGTTGCGAATATTATGGTCATTTCGCAGCCGATTCCAGAGTGGAATACCTCGTTGAAATCAGGGCATTTCTCTGCTCAAATCTGCATCTAAAGTTTTCAAAAGCCAAACAAAAAATAAAATCTCGATTTTTTAAAATTTTTGTGATGGTACCCCTTACAATTTTTTCAAAAATCGAGATCCCATTTTTTTTTTGGATCTCAAAAATCTGGGACGCAGATTGAAGGATATTTATGTCCTCATTCCGAAATGGGTACCCTTTTTGCTGTCGCTTGCGAAATGGCCGAATAATTAGCTTTTGAATTCGTTGAATTTTGGGATTTTGGCCAAATCTTATGTTTCATTTTTTTTTTAATTTTTTCTCAGGTTCCGTGGCGAATTAATTCCGCGATTCAAAACTTTTTTGGAAACTTAATACCATTTACCAAAAAGAGCTCCAGGCCCCGTGAGTTTGCTTCCAAATATATTAAAAAATCGAACAACAATTTACATGGAATTTTACATGGATGAGCCAGTTACGTAAAGATTTTAGCCATTTAAGAGCGATGGCTTTAATTGCAAGGAAGGAGTCCTCACCAGCCGGAAAGGTAAGTTGCCGTATTCAGTGCACGGTCCGTGCTCATTGCCCAATTCAGTGCTAACTCAATTTAGTTTACCTCCTCCGTGTGTGGGCCGGGAGTGGGAGTGCCACGCCCACACATTGTCGTCTTTATCTAGAAATACTTATATGTATGTACGTGTAGGACTTGTATCTACAACGTGGACGCTTTTCCTTTCCGTGGGCTGGAGACTTTTGTGTGTGCGCTGGAAACTGTGCATCGCAGAGCGGCCAAAAAAAAATGGCAAAGTTAAGTGCGTTTCGTGGGTGTGGGTGTTAGGGGGGTGGGAAGTTGTTGAAAATTTGTCGTAAATATTAAAATTTCATACGTTTATGCAAATTCAGTTTCGACAACTTTACTTCCTGTCGTGCTCCTGCCTTTTACCTCCAACTGGCAGGCTGGCGCTCCCCCGCTTCAGTCATTGTCGTCTTCCGTAATGACACAGGCTCTTCGGCAGGTGGATCCTTTGCCTCGGCTTGCACTGGGAGAAGGCGAAAATAAAAGGACACTTTTACTCCCGCTACCTTGTGATGTATTCCATTATCCTGACAAAGGATACTTTCTCTCGGTGCATGGGCCCACTTACCTGTCGCCTCTCCAGGCGAAAAGGAGGGCCGTCAGAGGGAACAAAATGAGTTGTCGCTTTATATGAAAATGAACATTTATTAAGTTGAAATTACATTACAAATAATTTTCGTATTATTGTAATGCACACACTGCCTATGGTGAGTGACAGCCTTTGCGGGCGATGAGTTAAGGAGGGCGTGGCAGTCGGGCAGACCGGCAGACGGGTGGCGAGTAATAGCCTTGTAATATTTATGTAAATGTGTAACTGTTGCCACCCCCACACCTCCCTACCCTGTCTATTATTGTGTGAGACACTCCTGACGGCTGTCAGTCAGACTGAACATGAATCTGTATCTGTATCTGTGTCTGTGTCTGTGTCTGTGTCTGTGTCTGTGTCTGTGTCTGTGTCTGTGTCTGTGTCTGTGTCTGTGTCTGTGTCTGTATCTGTATCTGTATCTGTATCTGTATCTGTATCTGTATCTGTATCTGTGTCTGTGTCTGTGTCTATGTCTGTGTCTGTGTCTGTGTCTGTGTCTATGTCTGTATCTGTATCTGCATCTGTATCTGTATCTGTATCTGTATCTGTATCTGTATCTGTATCTGTATCTGTATCTGAATCTGTGCCTGAATCGGAATATCTATCTGTATCCCGATGTTTGCCTTGCAGAGAGCAAAAAGCCCCGCCTCGAGTCGCTTTGCCACTTGCTTATTTATTCATTTGCATAAAATGTTTTAATAAAGATTTTGATTTAATTTCGTGAATGAGCGAACGAGCGAATGTGTGGGTGTGTGGCTGTGTGCTAGCCGAGAGCAAAGACTAAGTAAATGGAATAAATGGCTTTTATAGCGTCAAATTTGCCACATCTCGTATGCAGATTTCCACCCGCCGAGGAAATTTATTCGCGACCAATGCCATTGTAAAAACATATTTTAAAGCCTCGCTAGCCTCTATTATTTACAAAATCAAAATAAATAACCGAATAGATTAATTATAATCCGTAGGCGCACCAGTAACTTGATCGCTGGGCTTACCTGTGTTTCCCATAAATATCTCGGTTTCGCAAACCAACTCCCCGGCGAGCAGTTCCATCGAACTCCCAATCACAGAAACCCCTTAAACACATGTATGTACTGCAATATTAATAGCTACATAATGTATAATTTGTACAGAACGGAGATGATTTACTGCTGCCACAAGTCCATTCTGCAATTTAAACAATTTATTCCATGCCGAAGTTTGCCGTTCCGCCATTTACTTTGCCTCCTCGCATATTTCTCGGCTGCCAATTATGGCCGCTTCTCTATTTGCCAAATGCCAATTTCCGCGAAACAAGTCGCAAACGTGGCTAACATGCTCTCCGATGCAGCCTTCAAAAGGCATTGTTCCAGTCTCTAAATGGCCTTGTTTAAAGTTTCTAAAAAGTCCCCCCAACTTAAGCCTCCAAAGTGGCCCATACCCTGTGGGCAGTCGGCGTATTACTCATACGCCACGTGGTCCAGTTAGGAGGCATCCCAATGTCTTGACTTCTGTTGCTGACATTACGTATACGCAGCGTTGTCCTTGCACTTTCCTGCACTTTTTGTCTTCTCGTTTCCATCTTGGCCAAAAGAGGACAAGCTCTCCCGCTGCCCCACTCCTGTTGCTTGGCCGCCCCAGTCCTGCTTGTTTTAGCCAGGCTGAAACTACGGGATGGCCCTCCGGAGGTGAGCGCTGCTGGACAAGCGCTGCATACGAAATGCGCTGCAGCCGAGCCAAGGGTTACGGGTTATCAGTGGGTAGTTTAGGGTTGGGGTTGGGTTTTCCTGCCGGGGTCACCCGCTCATTGTTACATTGTTCACCGCTTGGGCATTGCGCTCACGTAACATTCGTATAACTTTCTATGTATCTGCATTCGCACCTAGCGCCCCCTTGACACGCCCCCACGCCTCCCAAGCTTGGCTGGAAAGCCCCGCCCATGACAAATATCTGCTGTGTAGCATTAGGGCGCCCATTGTTTGCCAGTTAGTCCGTGGCGGAGCCAGGGCACTGGCCAAAAGGTGGCAAGTGTTTTTCCGGAAAGAGGAAAGGCTTTTCGCGCTCGCAGCATACTTTTCGGGGTTCTATTATATTTTTATTTCGGGTTCTTGGTTTTAGTTTGACTAAACTAATTAACTAGGCACCTTTCCACTTCCACTTCCAAAGCCAGGACAATTGGGAGCTTCAAACTGGCTTAAATTTTAATTCAGATTGCATTTCTCAATAACAATGCTGCGAATGCGGCAAACATTTTGTGCGCCCAATAAATGTTTGAGTTCCCTTTAAAATATTCAACAAACTGAAAAATTAATGGAAATCTCGCAAGTTTAATTGAATGAATTGTTGTTTACGTATTCAGCTTAAATGAAATGAACTTTTCGCCTGCTGCTGATGGCCAAATTAAAGTTTTCCTCACAATTCCGATTTGACATGTCCTTTTCAAAAGATATTTGGCTCAAGGACTTAACACACTGAGGGGTAAGCCCCCAAAGCTTTTCCACCTGGCACCGGAAAATGAAAATGAAAACGAAAAATGAAAATGGGAATGATGGAGGGGGGCGAAAAAATGGAAAATTATTAAAACGCACAAAGGATATGCAGCAGCAAATGGAACGAAAGGAAGAAGAGGGCCAAGACTCCGCTAATATTGAATTTAAAGCTTTCGACAATGACGACAGCGGAAGGATTTGCACCGCATCCTGGTCCTTCCTCCTTCCTCCTTCATCCGTCCGTCCTCCGCTCTCCGCCGTGGGTCGTTGCGCGTGACTTTGTTTTAGCATTGCTGCTCCGCGGGACAGAGGCGCGGGGGCCACACCCTACCCCCAACGTGCTTTTTGTATTTTGCCAACATGTGGCAAAATTATTTCCGCTCAAAAATCCACTTCCGGCAACTTCCTCTATTCATGCCACACTCTTTTTTCGACTTGGCCCAGCCCTGTCTTCAGTGCTCCTTTGTTTCTGGCCTGCTCATCCGCTTTTTGTTTTTGGGAAATTGAAAACAAAATCTTTTCGGTTTCGGTAAATAGCAGTTTTCGCAGGACCAAGTAAGGCACTGCAAATGGCAGTGATCCGAAGGGACGACAGACACGACAGTAAGAAAAACTAGATATTCCTTTTGGATTGCACGATTGCACGACACGGAGGCTACCTTCGGCTTCAGACAAAGTGACAAACTGTTTTTCTGCGAGTGTTGAGCGCCTGCAAACAACAAATCAACTTTCCAAAATGTCAGCAAAAGCACATACATAAATAAAAGCGATAGAACCAAAAAAGGGCCACCAAAAGTTGCTGCTGCGCCTGTCATATTGTCACAAAATTGAATAAAGTTTTCCTTTGAAAGCGTACGCCCCCAGCCATGGAGTGTGTCTGCGATTGTAAGTGTGCTCTGGATGAGGGTGTGGGTGTGGCTGTGGGTGTGGGTGTAGGTCACCTGTTGACATCCACGGGAATAATTTTGGGACTCGCCAGCCCGACAGCCAACTTCCTGGTCGGGGGATACCGCCGGCCGGTCGCCAGCGGGGTCAGAAGCCGCCGCTGCGGTGGCTTTAACGCCCCAACATATTTGGTTCCCTCTGCAGTTGCGTTCCTTCATTATTAAACAGCACTTAAGCCGCACACAGGCCAACTACCCGGCTGCCCCAGAGCCTTCAACTTTGGCCACAGCACCGGGACGGAGAAGCCTTCTGAGGCGCCCTCCCGCCGGAACGGCAGACAAGCCAGAGACAAAAGCCACTTCCCCAGGCCTGCCATCGTCCTTTCATTAGCCCCAAACTGAACTGTTCCCACATGGCAGCTGCTGCTCCCAGTATTTTCCTCTCTTAAGCGCTCTCTTAAGCCGATTTCTTGGGGAAAGCTCAGCATTCACTGCCCCAAGCTGTTTAATTTCTGGTCTTGTTTGGTCTCCGAAACCCATTTAAGCAAGGACTTTACTTTCAGAAAAGTAAAGAGAAGAAATTGAGAACTTCCCCTTCGCTGATGGGAACAGTTTCCCCTCAGCCATTTTCCATTCCCCGTTTTTTTCGCCAAAGAGGGGAGCTGCTCAGCCAATCCGTTCCCTGCGGCAGGTGGCTCCCTTAGGCCTGCAAAATCGGTTCACCTGAGCTGCCTCTTTGTAAGCATAATAATCAGAAGTAAAGGCCTCCTTCTTATCATTTCGCAGGCCTTATCTTGCCATGATAGTGCGACTGGATTCGTCAGAGGTTTAGGGAAAACCTCCCGGGCCAGGCCAGGAATACCCCACTTATCTGGCCTCGTCATGCCGAAAGACCCTCCGCGGCTCCACCATAAACACTACTAGGAAAACTGCGATTTAACAAATTCGTGAGTACACCCATAATATAATAATTACGAATAGTAATAGTTATTTATTTTGGTCATTATTTTAATTTGAAACGGGTTTGGCGTCCGGGGTGGCCAATTGTATTTTAATACCCTTTATGCGATTATATGTATGTGCCTTTTAGTTTTTTGTTTGTGTTCTGTTTGCTTTTCGGGGTTTGATGGCTTTATCGGAGCCGCTGCATTTATTCTGCAATTTAATCATTTGCCGTTGTTCGTCCATGCGAACTGTCGAATATAATTAAATAATTATAATTATGGGATAGCGTACCACACAGCTAGCTGGTGCAGAACAAGAGGATAAAACAGGATAATAATAAACTGAACGATTTTTATTTTATTCAAATGAATATAAATGTTGCTTTAATAAGGAATTATAGACCACCCACTCTTTCTTCCTAATATTTTCATTCGTTCGTTGTACCTGAAACCGAGAAATAACAAAACCATAACAAGTTTTCGTATTTTCTTTCACTTTATTAATTTTCAAAATGGATTATACATATACATATTTGTTGGACTAAAAACTAGTAAAGCTTTTGGGGTATACAAAGTATAGGTTTAAGAAGGATAATATGCTTTGAAGATAATAATGCAGGATATTTTTAAAGGAAGTGTTGGTGTTGAACACGTTGGGCGTCTCAGCGCTTAGTGCTTTCCATGGCCATGGTGCGTCTTCTGGTGCTTGTCCTTGCCTTTTCCTTTCTTGCTTTCCTTTTCCTCTCCCCTGTTATCGCTCGGGTCCTGCGATTTGGAACGGCAATGTCCTAGATCTTTTTCCTCCTGGCGTTGAGAACGAGAACGAGAACGGGATCGGCGAGAAGCAGCAAAAGTTCCAAAAGGGGAATATGGGGATGGTGGAAAGGGTGGTGGGGCCAGAAAAGGATCCTTCCACATGCGGTCTGGTTGACGAAAAGGTTCAAAGGGAACTGCTAGCCCATAACCATGTGGACCATGACCATGTGGGCCAGGACCATGTGGACCATGACCATGACGACCATGACCATGTGGGCCAGGACCATGTGGGCCATGACTATGAGGTCCATGACCATGAGGGCCATGACCATGTTTGTGCCGTCTCCTCGACTCGTCCCTGTACTTCTTGTCCTTTTTCTTGCCGCATTTCTTTCCCTCATCCGAACTGGAACTGGAACTCGAAGTAGACTGTGATCGCTTGTGGCCCTTTTTGCGATGTTGTTTGTGCTTCTTCCTAATTTCCGCCTCACTCGCCGAGCTACAGCTGGAACTGGAGCTAGAGCTGGATGAGGAGGAGGAGGAGGATGAGGAGGAGCGCCTCACTCGACGGTCATGTGGTCGACTCTTGTGGCCATGTCCGTATCCGTGTCCGTATCCTGGGAATCCCTGATCTCCGTGATGTTGAAAGTGTGATCTAGACAGCGACCGGCACCTCCGGCGTGGGTCCGCGATTTGGGAAAGGGCCCACGGCAGGCCCATCCACCGAAAAAACTGCCACTGGCCAGGGCAGGAGTCCAGCCAGGACCGGCGATCAAAATGGGGGCCAAAATGGTGTGGCCCAAAGTGATGGGGTCCGAGGTGATGGGGTCCAAAAGGATGGGGTCCGAAGTGATGTGGTCTTATATGGTGGTGACCATGACGTCCATGACGGCCATGTCGACCCTGAGAACCATGGTGACCATGTTCTCTGCCGTGACGACGGCCATGACAATGATGACCATGTTTGTGGCCGTGGCCGTGCCCGTGACCAGGGCCATGCTTCCGACCATGGCGACGCCAAGGATTACGACCCCAGCCGTAGCCATAAAAGTTTAGCTCATCCTCGGAGGATCCACTGGAGCTCGATGAGCTGGAGCTGGAGCTGGAACTCGAGCTGGAGCTAGAGGAGCTACTGGAGCTGACGCTGCCGGAGCGGGAACGAGGAACATTGGTGTTCTCCAGATCGGCTGCCAGGTCGTCGTCTAACAAGTCTATTTCAACTGTCTCCGGCTGCTGCTTCGTCTGCTTCTTGGCCTTCTTCTTATCCTCCTTAGCCTGCTTCTTGGCCTGCTTCTTGGCCTTCTTCTGGTCCTTCTTTGAGCCTACAGCCTGTCCGCGCCTCCGATTCTCCTTCTCCTCCTGCTGCTCCTCGGCCAGCAGGATGACAGCCTGCTCCAGCATGCGCTGCACCTTGGTCACCTTCTTGAAGGCCTTGTTGAAGAGCTGGTCGGACCTGGTGCTCCTGGTCCGCTGGACTTTCTGCTGCTCAATACTTGGAGGCGCCGACCTCTGGAGCTGCTCCTCCTCGAACTCGATGTCGCAGTCCAGCACCTCTGGCTCCTGCTCCTGACCCTGCAGTTTGGCCAAATCGCTCATGGCTTCTCCGATCTATGACGGACTTTCCTCTAGTGGTGAAAATCTTGTAACCTTTGTTTAGTTTTCCGTTGTAGCGTTTGGTTTGGTTGGCTTTTCTTTGGTTTTGCTGCGCAAATATTTTCCACAAAGCTGACGGCTTGGAACTGATGACAAACGCTTGCCGGCCGGCAACTTTTATACTCTTACGCCGGCAACGTTGCGGCGACGCCAACAGAGTTGCGGACTGGGGGCTGGGTCTGGGGACTGGGGACGTCCGCAGCGCAAAATGCGTCGCAAACAAAGGGAGAGCGATATAAACACAGTGGAACTCCTCTAAATTCATCGCCACAAACATACATCCAAAAGCCATATTCTAAACCCAATTTATCGATATCCAAAAGTATTTATTCCTAATCTATTCCTATGCATTGTGTGTATTCCTTAAAGATTGAATAGGGTTATTCCGTTCCCAGATCGGTTGCAAAATGGCCAAAAAAAAACAAACAACACTTTTGGCCAAAAACCCCCATTTCCACGACTTCAACTGCGAATTATTTGGCCATTTCGCAACCGATCGCAAAAAGGATACCCATTTCGGAATGAGGACATAAATATCCTTCAATCTGCGTCCCAGGTTTTTGAAATCCAAAAAAAAAGTTGGATCTCGATTTTTGAAAAAATTGTAAGGGGTACCATCACAAAAATTTTAAAAAATCGAGATTTTATTTTTTGTTCGGCTTTTGAAAACTTTATATGCAGATTTGAGCAGAGAAATGCCCTGATTTCAACGAGGTATTCCACTCTGGAATCGGCTGCGAAATGGCCATAATATTCGCAACAGAATGTGTAAAAAAACGAGAAAATAGAGAAACATAAGACTTGGCCAAAAATTCTGCGTTTCCCTTTTATGATAGTAAATATTTCAGCCATTGCACAGCCGATCTGGATGGGGATTACCATCTCTGATTCATTGCTCAAATGTGCTTCGATCTGCTTCAAAATGTATCAAAGTCAGCTGCGGGAGCTCGAAGTTATTCGCTAGGGAACGTGAGGAAGGATCAATAATTACAATGTTTTTAGGAAATACAAATACAACAAATCTTATACCCTACATGCTTCGGCTTATCAAGAGTCCACTGTAGCTGATTGTAATAATTCGTAATTCCCTATCAACTACGTGTTTTTGGCGTCGTTCCGATTGCGAGCATAAAATGTGGAAAAAACAAGAGAGTAAAGCTCTCTCAGAAGTGGGGATTTCTTCATCATTTCGCCAAATGATGAAATAGCTCCAAACGAAATTCGAAACCCCTTTGTTTTCCATTTCGCAAGTTTAGGAAATCGGTAATATGGATACAGAAAGATCTGGAAGGGCACAATTCTCCAGGCAAAGCTCACAGCTCACATAGAACCGAATCACTTTGCAGGACATTCAGTACAGGGAAAGGTCCATACATAATCATTTTAATACTTCGTTTTGCTCCATAATCTTCAGTATCCAAAGATCACTAATGCACTTCCTAAACGTACTTTTTCATGGTTTTTGTTTATAAATTTTCTTTTCTTTGGAACGCTAGAATTTGTTTAGAACTTGAAAACATCACACGCGTTGAAATCCATTGAATACTTTGGTTGGGTATCAAGAATTAAAAAAAAAAAAAACACGTTTATTTCATAAAATTACGCAATACTTTCATATTACTCATCGCTCCCCATAAATCTTTAAATACTTGATTTGTATCACATATAATTATTCTATATTTTTTAGCAAAATTAAACTATTATAGCAAATGGGGGGCACTCATGAGGGGTTAAGGTCATAGTATGGACTCCAATTCATGACTTTGATGGGCTCAGGCAAGGGGCTCTTTAAGTTCTTGAACACAAAACAAAAAATGCTTGGTTTCACTAGAATTTGAAAACGATCTTTCAGACTCTCAAGGATGTAACAGGGATATGAGTCACGGATAGGGGAACTTTGGAGGGCTCAGGGTCGGGGTTTCTTCAGGGGTAGGGGCCAATCACAATATCACATCTACTTCATGTTTCTTTCAATGGCAGACTTTGCAATATACATTTTCGAAATATATAATTTTATTTATTAAATTGCTTTGTATGGGAAAAGAGAGAGTATCTCTGGCACTGGGCACTGGACTTTGCGTTTCTTGACTTTGCGAACTTTGTTTCCATTTTGGAGTTGGATTTGGTTTTGAACACGTTGCCAAATTGAACGGAAAGGGTAGTAGAAATGAAACTTTTCGGGGCCAGCCATTAGCCGACAACCGCTCCACAGTCGTTCAGCCGATGTCGCCAAATGAAATGCCCAGCGCGTCCGAAAGCTCCACGGAGGCAGACTAAGTGGGTGACTAAGTTAAGCGCAAAAGCTCACAAATATTCGTAGTGAGAAATTCTACCGCTCCCTCGGAAATAATCAACAAATATGTTTTTAAGGCAAAAGCTCGAAAAAGAGAACTTCAAACGATCCTACAAGAGAGTCTGCTTCGCAAACGCATCGAGATCTTACACAAGAAATGATTGCCTTCAAAGTTTAAACACTATTACTAAACGGAGTCTTCATTATACAAACTAAGCTACGGGTGGAGAAAGGCGTACAAATATTTCATGTATTGTTTTTATTCGTAATTTGATATATACATAAGTATTCAATAAACATATACATAAGTATTTCTTTACGTTTTTTCAGATGCCACAGATAACCCTCAGGTTGGGCAAGTTTTGGGTGTTGCGACAGTAACGCTGCCACCCGTTCCAATGCCGGAAGCCATCCGATGCTTGAATCCTCTTCGCGCATGCGGCAGCATCCCTTAGATTATCGTTTAGCAAATCTAAAATCAAGGTATGTGAGGCAAAATTACAAAAATGCAACCATATGGCTGTTTTCTACCTTCACACTTGACATTACAGGTGCCACCCTTGCGACTTTCTTGACAGAACCTGCTGTTGATCTGAAATAGTCCGTAGTTCTTGGAGCCATTTGGATTCGTAGTGGTTCGGCTGGTGTCCAGGTCACTTTCGTGTTCCAAAAGGCATATCCCTAAGACACAAGATTATATCGTATGGTCAGCTCCCATCTCTGGCTTCGTTAGACTTACAATTGGAAAGCAGACTACGCTCGTAGCCGTGTTGGTCGAGCAGTTTACGGGCCAGTTCGCACCGGAGGAACCGCTTGGCCAAAACCAGATGGGAGCTTCCAGTTTTTTGCAGCACCGCTACCATTCCCAAAACCAATCCCAGCCAGAACCAGAAGCCTATCGATGCAAGCGGCGTTGCTCTCATCATGAGACTTGAGACGAATGACACAAACTCGACGAATTAATCTGCCAAGCGACGCCGACGAGAAGATTAGTCGGGTAGCGCAACCTTGGCAAACCGCCTCCGGGTTGGGATCAGATGGCGCAGATTGGCACTGCTCGGTAAGCGATAACACAGCTGATCCTCAAAGTTTGTAATGTTTTTGCAAACGATGCTGTTACACAAGAAAGCGACTTCCTAAAGCCATTTCGGTTCAAATTCCTGATTTGTTGTTAGAGTTATTGTCTTTCCAAATCAGTTACAAAATATCCAAAAAATTCGCTACGGAACGTCTTAAAAATACGAAAATGATAAAATGAAAAATAATTAGCCCAAACCCAATTTTCCACGACTTCAAATGCGAATTATTTGGCCACCTCGCAACCGATCGCAAAAAGGATACCCATTTCGAAATGAGGACATAAATATCCTTCAATCTGCGTCCCAGGTTTTTGAGATCCGAAAAAAAAGTTGGATCTCGATTTTTGAAAAAATTGTAAGGGGTACCATCACAAAATTTTTCAAAAATCGAGATTTTATTTTTTGTTCGGCTTTTAAAAACTTTAGATGCAGATTTGAGCAGAGAAATGCCCTGATTTCAACGAGGTATTCCACTCCGGGATCGGCTGCGAAATGGCCATAATATTCGCAACGGAATGAGTAAAAAAACGAGAAAATAAAAACAAAAATAACACAAAATATTTTTGGCCAAAAATCCACTTTTTTCACGATTTCAAAAGCTAATTATTCGGCCATTTCGCAAACGATCGCAAAAAGGATACCCATTTCGGAATGAGGACATAAATGTCCTTTTGAAATCCGAAAAAAAAGTTGGATCTCGATTTTTTAAAAATGGCCGGGACACATCAGAAACAGTTTACGGAAATTACAGATTCCGGCAAAAGGCCAATACCAATTTTGGTAACTTCGACTAATGAGGTTTAAACCGGTTAAGGGGCTAATATCTTGGCCATTTCGCAACCGATGTTGGCCAAGTTAGACCCACGTGGCACCTAAAAATGTTTCCCTTAAATAAAACACACAGTTTAAATCTTGTATTTATTTGTATTTGTATTCAAAAAGTTTACAAAGTTTTATTAATTGTTTCTGCATCTGCTTGATAGACCTGCAGCATCCTCCACCAACCACCAGCATCCTCCAGCATCCGCCAGCATCCTCCAGCATCCACCAGCAACCACCAGCATCCTCCAGCATCCTCCAGCATCCTCCAGCATCCTCCAGCATCCACCAGCATCCACCAGCAACCACCAGCATCTACCAGCATCCTCCACCAACCACCAGCATCCTCCAGCATCCTCCAGCATCCACCAGCAACCACCAGCATCCTCCAGCATCCACCAGCATCCTCCAGCATCCTCCAGCATCCTCCAGCATCCTCCAGCATCCACCAGCAACCACCAGCATCCTCCAGCATCCACCAGCATCCTCCAGCATCCTCCAGCATCCTCCAGCATCCTCCAGCATCCACCAGCAACCACCAGCACATCGACTCAAGAGGATCGCCACACGATAATCTCTTACAACCAAGAGAGGATCTTTAGCTTCCCGTTGTCGACATTGCTCCTGGAACTGGGACCATCGGGTCAGCAGCCGTGCATTCTACCGAGTATCCTTTGCTCCTTTTTCCGATTAGTTGAAGTTGTTGTAGTCCAGGTTTTCATTTGTAATATCTGAAAAATAATATAAAATAAATATATGAAAGCATAAACATTGTGTTTTGATTGGGAAGGTGGGAGTAATTGGCGGCGATGCAGTTGCTCCACATGTCACAGCAAAGGAGGCCCATGTCTCGCAGGCACTCGTCCACATCCAAGAGATCAATGGCTGGAACCTCTCCGCCCCTAGTAGTTATGGTCGCTCCTTCTCTGCAGTCTCAAATCCCCTCCATTCTATGGCCCAGGACTGCGGCAACGGATATCAACTGCGACACGAGGTTCGCTGTTTTATAAAGCCCTGGCCGACGAAAACACGTTCAATCAGCAACATCCTGCTTGGGATGCTTATCCAGGTGATCTTCCAGGTGCTGCTCCTCCAGTTGCTCCGTGAGATGCTCCTTGAGATGCTCCACCAGATGCTCTCCTAGCTGTTCCTCCAGATGCTTCACAAAATCCTCCTCTAGGTGTTGGTCCAGATGCTTCTCCACGTGATCCTTAAGGTGCTGCAGGTACTGCTCCAACGCTGTTATAGATTAGTCCAGGTTAGTTATAGTAGATGTAGTCCATCCAGTGTACTGAATCGTTTGTGGAATCTGAAAAATAAATGGAAAAGAATGTAAATACTGTGTTTTGTTTGGGAAGGAATATTTTCAGGTTTATCATGGGGTTAACTTGGCCAAAATAGAATTCCCTCGCATTTTGTTACGGCTTCTAAGCAGCTAACAATGTCATGAACCGATCCTTCACATGGATTCATAGAAAAGATCCAACCACGCAAACGTGGACGTCGTGTCCTTAAAAGAAGTAAAACATCCATCGAAATCCAACCTGGCAGGACGGCAAAAGCGGCGCCCCACGAAATGCCACACGAAAACGCAAACCCGTTGCGGCCGAATTTCTTAGATTTCGCTTGTGCCAAAATCTGAAGTACTAAGCGAACAGGAACGATCAGCAGGCGGCGCAGTGACGTCACAGGAGCCAAAGTCAGAAATTTTGAAAGTACCATCTCTAGTATAAGAGTGGTGAGCAGGCGGTAGAGCAAGGGGGACAAATATGCTAATTTTAATGATGGCCGCCGCCTCCCCTCCTTTTCTTACTTACAGGAAGGGCTTCCCCATTTACACTCCATGGGGGAGAGGGAGTTATCGATATATCCTACTCATATCGCATAACGGGGATTACTGGGAAAGGCAACAACAACCACATGGGGATCGGGCTGATCCCAACCAATGGGACGAAATCCAGAATTCGATTGGCCGATTTTAAAAAGCGAATTTCTCGGCTATTCCTGAACCGATTTTGGATCTGCACCTACCAAAATACTCGGAAGGACATTCCCTATAACACATTCCAGCATTAAATGCTGATTCCGAAATGGTTGCGGCTGCGAAATGGCCACAGTATTCGATTTTGAAATCCCACCCACGTGGTGGCCAGCAGCCTTTGTTTACATTTGGCCGACGACTTTAAACGCTCATAATTTGGCTATTCCTGAATCGATTTTGGATCTGCACCTACCAAACGACGCGGAAGGACATTCCCCGTCAATCTGCAGCAAAAGAATTTGAAATCCGAACAAATGTGCCAAAGTTTTTGGTCGGCGAGCAACCTTTGTTTACATTTTTCCAGCCTTTGTTTCCATTTGGCCGCCGACTTTAAACGCTCATAATTTGGCTATTTCTAAACCGATTTTGGATCTGCACTAACCAAACGACGCGGAAGGACATTCCCCGGCGATCTGCAGCAAAAGAATTTGAAATCCGAACAGTCGTGCCAAAGTTTTCGGTCGGCGAGCAATCTTTGTTTACATTTTTCCAGCCTTTGTTTACATTTGGCCGACGACTTTAAACGCTCATAATTTGGCTATTCCTGAATCGATTTTGGATCTGCACCTACCAAACGACGCGGAAGGACATTCCCCGTCGATCTGAAGCAAAAGAATTGGAAATCCAAACAAATGTGCCAAAATTTTTGGTCGGCGAGCAACCTTTGTTTACATTTTTCCAGCCTTTGTTTCCATTTGGCCGCCGACTTTAAACGCTCATAATTTGGCTATTTCTAAACCGATTTTGCATCTGCACCTACCAAACGACGCGGAAGGACATTCCCCGTCGATGTGCAGCAAAAGATTTTGAAATCCGAACAGTCGTGCCAAAGTTTTCGGTCGGCGAGCAATCTTTGTTTACATTTTTCCGGCCTCTGTTTGCATTTGGCCACTACTTTGAACGCCCATAATTCGGCCATTTCTCAACCGATTTCAAAAAGGGTGGTACCAAACAACTCGGGAGGACATTATCCTTCGATCTGTATCAAAAACTCAAAAACTTCGAAAAACTCGATTTTTGAAAAAAATCGTGATGGTACCATCAGTAAAAATCGCGAAAATCGAGTTCCCAACTTTTTTCCAGGTTTTGATGCAGATCGAGGGGGAATGTCGTTCCGAGTCGTTCGGTACCACCCGCTCCGAAATCGGTCCAGGAATAGCCGAAATATGGGCTTTCAAAGTTGCTGCCAAAATGTAAACAAAGGTTGCTGGCCGACTGAAAACTTTGGCACGGTTGCGAGGATTTCAAAATCTTTTACAACAGATCGAAGGATATTTAAATCCTGATTCCGAAAAGGTATTCCTCTCCCGAATCGGATGCGAAATGGCTGAAATATTCGCTTTCAAAATATGGAAAACGTAGAAAATCTTTTCTTCTTTTCAATTTCATATAAATTAGATTATGTAATATATTGCGTAACTAATGCTACATTTTTATATTCTCAGGACACCAGTAAGGACAATAACGTGGAGAGGAACACCGCTGCTTCATCGTGCCATTCCTGCAACATCCTGGAAACCAACTGGATTCGCTGCTTCATCGTGGCCGTCCTGCAACTTCGCTAGTTCGTCCTGCTTATCCTGCTACATCCTGGACATCACCTGGTTTCACCTTCAAGGACATGCGAGCCAATCAATGCGATATTATCCTGTATAAACAAAGATGTATTCGTTTGTGTAAATAAATGATTATAAAATGATATTTTGTGTTTTATTTGGTAGGAATTTTCCAGCTTTTCCGGATTTTCCGACTTCATCGGACTCTCCAGAATTTTCTTGATTTTCCAGAATTTTTCCGGATTTTTCCGGCCTTTCCTTTAGCTTTCCGGAACGTTTTTCATTTTGAAGCGACTAAAGCGCCACCTTGGGGATATTCGGTGAAACTGCTTAGAGGCGCCGTGGGTTTTTCGGGAAGCGGATTTAAAATTCAAATTTCCGACGACTTTAAACGCTCATATCTTTGTCTTTCCTGAACCGATCTGGGAATGGATTACCTTCTCGGAATCAGGACTCCAATGTCCTTCGATCTGCAGCAATAGATTTCAAAATCCGAACAGTCGTGCCAAAGTTTTCGGTCGGCGAGCAATCTTTGTTTACATTTTTCCGGCCTCTGTTTGCATTTGGCCACTACTTTGAACGCCCATAATTCGGCCATTTCTCAACCGATTTCAAAAAGGGTGGTACCAAACAACTCGGGAGGACAATATCCTTCGATCTGTATCAAAAACTCAAAAACTTCGAAAAACTCGATTTTTGAAAAAAATCGTGATGGTACCATCAGTAAAAATCGCGAAAATCGAGTTCCCAACTTTTTTCCAGGTTTTGATGCAGATCGAGGGGGAATGTCGTTCCGAGTCGTTCGGTACCACCCGCTCCGAAATCGGTCCAGGAATAGCCGAAATATGGGCTTTCAAAGTTGCTGCCAAAATGTAAACAAAGGTTGCTGGCCGACTGAAAACTTTGGCACGGTTGCGAGGATTTCAAAATCTTTTACAACAGATCGAAGGATATTTAAATCCTGATTCCGAAAAGGTATTCCTCTCCCGAATCGGATGCGAAATGGCTGAAATATTCGCTTTCAAAATATGGAAAACGTAGAAAATCTTTTCTTCTTTTCAATTTCATATAAATTAGATTATGTAATATATTGCGTAACTAATGCTACATTTTTATATTCTCAGGACACCAGTAAGGACAATAACGTGGAGAGGAACACCGCTGCTTCATCGTGCCATTCCTGCAACATCCTGGAAACCAACTGGATTCGCTGCTTCATCGTGGCCGTCCTGCAACTTCGCTAGTTCGTCCTGCTTATCCTGCTACATCCTGGACATCACCTGGTTTCACCTTCAAGGACATGCGAGCCAATCAATGCGATATTATCCTGTATAAACAAAGATGTATTCGTTTGTGTAAATAAATGATTATAAAATGATATTTTGTGTTTTATTTGGTAGGAATTTTCCAGCTTTTCCGGATTTTCCGACTTCATCGGACTCTCCAGAATTTTCTTGATTTTCCAGAATTTTTCCGGATTTTTCCGGCCTTTCCTTTAGCTTTCCGGAACGTTTTTCATTTTGAAGCGACTAAAGCGCCACCTTGGGGATATTCGGTGAAACTGCTTAGAGGCGCCGTGGGTTTTTCGGGAAGCGGATTTAAAATTCAAATTTCCGACGACTTTAAACGCTCATATCTTTGTCTTTCCTGAACCGATCTGGGAATGGATTACCTTCTCGGAATCAGGACTCCAATGTCCTTCGATCTGCAGCAATAGATTTCAAAATCCGAACAGTCGTGCCAAAGTTTTCGGTCGGCGAGCAATCTTTGTTTACATTTTTCCGGCCTCTGTTTGCATTTGGCCACTACTTTGAACGCCCATAATTCGGCCATTTCTCAACCGATTTCAAAAAGGGTGGTACCAAACAACTCGGGAGGACAATATCCTTCGATCTGTATCAAAAACTCAAAAACTTCGAAAAACTCGATTTTTGAAAAAATCGTGATGGTACCATCAGTAAAAATCGCGAAAATCGAGTTCCCAACTTTTTCCAGGTTTTGATGCAGATCGAGGGGGAATGTCGTTCCGAGTCGTTCGGTACCACCCGCTCCGAAATCGGTCCAGGAATAGCCGAAATATGGGCTTTCAAAGTTGCTGCCAAAATGTAAACAAAGGTTGCTGGCCGACTGAAAACTTTGGCACGGTTGCGAGGATTTCAAAATCTTTTACAACAGATCGAAGGATATTTAAATCCTGATTCCGAAAAGGTATTCCTCTCCCGAATCGGATGCGAAATGGCTGAAATATTCGCTTTCAAAATATGGAAAACGTAGAAAATCTTTACTTCTTTTCAATTTCATATAAATTAGATTATGTAATATATTGCGTAACTAATGCTACATTTTTATATTCTCAGGACACCAGTAAGGACAATAACGTGGAGAGGAACACCGCTGCTTCATCGTGCCATTCCTGCAACATCCTGGAAACCAACTGGATTCGCTGCTTCATCGTGGCCGTCCTGCAACTTCGCTAGTTCGTCCTGCTTATCCTGCTACATCCTGGACATCACCTGGTTTCACCTTCAAGGACATGCGAGCCAATCAATGCGATATTATCCTGTATAAACAAAGATGTATTCGTTTGTGTAAATAAATGATTATAAAATGATATTTTGTGTTTTATTTGGTAGGAATTTTCCAGCTTTTCCGGATTTTCCGACTTCATCGGACTCTCCAGAATTTTCTTGATTTTCCAGAATTTTTCCGGATTTTTCCGGCCTTTCCTTTAGCTTTCCGGAACGTTTTTCATTTTGAAGCGACTAAAGCGCCACCTTGGGGATATTCGGTGAAACTGCTTAGAGGCGCCGTGGGTTTTTCGGGAAGCGGATTTAAAATTCAAATTTCCGACGACTTTAAACGCTCATATCTTTGTCTTTCCTGAACCGATCTGGGAATGGATTACCTTCTCGGAATCAGGACTCCAATGTCCTTCGATCTGCAGCAATAGATTTCAAAATCCGAACAGTCGTGCCAAAGTTTTCGCCTGGCGAGCCACCTTTGTTTACATTTTTAAAGCCTTTGTTTACATTTGGCAGCGACTTTAAACGCGCATAATTTGGCCATTCCTGCACCGATTATGGATCTGCGCCTACCAAACGACTCAGAAGGACATGGTATCCCGTTCCCAAATGGCCATAATATTCGATTTTGAAATTCCAACCCTCTGGCAAAGGATTCGGTGGCCAGCAGCCTTTGTTTACATTTGGCCGCCGACTTTAAACGCTCATAATTTGGCTATTCCTGAACCGATTTTGCATCTGCACCTACCAAACGACGCGGAAGGACATTCCCCGTCGATGTGCAGCAAAAGATTTTGAAATCCGAACAGTCGTGCCAAAGTTTTCGGTCGGCGAGCAATCTTTGTTTACATTTTTCCGGCCTCTGTTTGCATTTGGCCACTACTTTGAACGCCCATAATTCGGCCATTTCTCAACCGATTTCAAAAGGGTGGTACCAAACAACTCGGGAGGACATTATCCTTCGATCTGTATCAAAAACTCAAAAACTTCGAAAAACTCGATTTTTGAAAAAATCGTGATGGTACCATCAGTAAAAATCGCGAAAATCGAGTTCCCAACTTTTTCCAGGTTTTGATGCAGATCGAGGGGGAATGTCGTTCCGAGTCGTTCGGTACCACCCGCTCCGAAATCGGTCCAGGAATAGCCGAAATATGGGCTTTCAAAGTTGCTGCCAAAATGTAAACAAAGGTTGCTGGCCGACTGAAAACTTTGGCACGGTTGCGAGGATTTCAAAATCTTTTACAACAGATCGAAGGATATTTAAATCCTGATTCCGAAAAGGTATTCCTCTCCCGAATCGGATGCGAAATGGCTGAAATATTCGCTTTCAAAATATGGAAAACGTAGAAAATCTTTTCTTCTTTTCAATTTCATATAAATTAGATTATGTAATATATTGCGTAACTAATGCTACATTTTTATATTCTCAGGACACCAGTAAGGACAATAACGTGGAGAGGAACACCGCTGCTTCATCGTGCCATTCCTGCAACATCCTGGAAACCAACTGGATTCGCTGCTTCATCGTGGCCGTCCTGCAACTTCGCTAGTTCGTCCTGCTTATCCTGCTACATCCTGGACATCACCTGGTTTCACCTTCAAGGACATGCGAGCCAATCAATGCGATATTATCCTGTACAAAGATGTATTCGTTTGTGTAAATAAATGATTATAAAATGATATTTTGTGTTTTATTTGGTAGGAATTTTCCAGCTTTTCCGGATTTTCCGACTTCATCGGACTCTCCAGAATTTTCTTGATTTTCCAGAATTTTTCCGGATTTTTCCGGCCTTTCCTTTAGCTTTCCGGAACGTTTTTCATTTTGAAGCGACTAAAGCGCCACCTTGGGGATATTCGGTGAAACTGCTTAGAGGCGCCGTGGGTTTTTCGGGAAGCGGATTTAAAATTCAAATTTCCGACGACTTTAAACGCTCATATCTTTGTCTTTCCTGAACCGATCTGGGAATGGATTACCTTCTCGGAATCAGGACTCCAATGTCCTTCGATCTGCAGCAATAGATTTCAAAATCCGAACAGTCGTGCCAAAGTTTTCGCCTGGCGAGCCACCTTTGTTTACATTTTTAAAGCCTTTGTTTACATTTGGCAGCGACTTTAAACGCGCATAATTTGGCCATTCCTGCACCGATTATGGATCTGCGCCTACCAAACGACTCAGAAGGACATGGTATCCCGTTCCCAAATGGCCATAATATTCGATTTTGAAATTCCAACCCTCTGGCAAAGGATTCGGTGGCCAGCAGCCTTTGTTTACATTTGGCCGCCGACTTTAAACGCTCATAATTTGGCTATTCCTGAACCGATTTTGCATCTGCACCTACCAAACGACGCGGAAGGACATTCCCCGTCGATGTGCAGCAAAAGATTTTGAAATCCGAACAGTCGTGCCAAAGTTTTCGGTCGGCGAGCAATCTTTGTTTACATTTTTCCGGCCTCTGTTTGCATTTGGCCACTACTTTGAACGCCCATAATTCGGCCATTTCTCAACCGATTTCAAAAAGGGTGGTACCAAACAACTCGGGAGGACATTATCCTTCGATCTGTATCAAAAACTCAAAAACTTCGAAAAACTCGATTTTTGAAAAAAATCGTGATGGTACCATCAGTAAAAATCGCGAAAATCGAGTTCCCAACTTTTTCCAGGTTTTGATGCAGATCGAGGGGGAATGTCGTTCCGAGTCGTTCGGTACCACCCGCTCCGAAATCGGTCCAGGAATAGCCGAAATATGGGCTTTCAAAGTTGCTGCCAAAATGTAAACAAAGGTTGCTGGCCGACTGAAAACTTTGGCACGGTTGCGAGGATTTCAAAATCTTTTACAACAGATCGAAGGATATTTAAATCCTGATTCCGAAAAGGTATTCCTCTCCCGAATCGGATGCGAAATGGCTGAAATATTCGCTTTCAAAATATGGAAAACGTAGAAAATCTTTTCTTCTTTTCAATTTCATATAAATTAGATTATGTAATATATTGCGTAACTAATGCTACATTTTTATATTCTCAGGACACCAGTAAGGACAATAACGTGGAGAGGAACACCGCTGCTTCATCGTGCCATTCCTGCAACATCCTGGAAACCAACTGGATTCGCTGCTTCATCGTGGCCGTCCTGCAACTTCGCTAGTTCGTCCTGCTTATCCTGCTACATCCTGGACATCACCTGGTTTCACCTTCAAGGACATGCGAGCCAATCAATGCGATATTATCCTGTATAAACAAAGATGTATTCGTTTGTGTAAATAAATGATTATAAAATGATATTTTGTGTTTTATTTGGTAGGAATTTTCCAGCTTTTCCGGATTTTCCGACTTCATCGGACTCTCCAGAATTTTCTTGATTTTCCAGAATTTTTCCGGATTTTTCCGGCCTTTCCTTTAGCTTTCCGGAACGTTTTTCATTTTGAAGCGACTAAAGCGCCACCTTGGGGATATTCGGTGAAACTGCTTAGAGGCGCCGTGGGTTTTTCGGGAAGCGGATTTAAAATTCAAATTTCCGACGACTTTAAACGCTCATATCTTTGTCTTTCCTGAACCGATCTGGGAATGGATTACCTTCTCGGAATCAGGACTCCAATGTCCTTCGATCTGCAGCAATAGATTTCAAAATCCGAACAGTCGTGCCAAAGTTTTCGCCTGGCGAGCCACCTTTGTTTACATTTTTAAAGCCTTTGTTTACATTTGGCAGCGACTTTAAACGCGCATAATTTGGCCATTCCTGCACCGATTATGGATCTGCGCCTACCAAACGACTCAGAAGGACATGGTATCCCGTTCCCAAATGGCCATAATATTCGATTTTGAAATTCCAACCCTCTGGCAAAGGATTCGGTGGCCAGCAGCCTTTGTTTACATTTGGCCGCCGACTTTAAACGCTCATAATTTGGCTATTCCTGAACCGATTTTGCATCTGCACCTACCAAACGACGCGGAAGGACATTCCCCGTCGATGTGCAGCAAAAGATTTTGAAATCCGAACAGTCGTGCCAAAGTTTTCGGTCGGCGAGCAATCTTTGTTTACATTTTTCCGGCCTCTGTTTGCATTTGGCCACTACTTTGAACGCCCATAATTCGGCCATTTCTCAACCGATTTCAAAAAGGGTGGTACCAAACAACTCGGGAGGACATTATCCTTCGATCTGTATCAAAAACTCAAAAACTTCGAAAAACTCGATTTTTGAAAAAATCGTGATGGTACCATCAGTAAAAATCGCGAAAATCGAGTTCCCAACTTTTTTCCAGGTTTTGATGCAGATCGAGGGGGAATGTCGTTCCGAGTCGTTCGGTACCACCCGCTCCGAAATCGGTCCAGGAATAGCCGAAATATGGGCTTTCAAAGTTGCTGCCAAAATGTAAACAAAGGTTGCTGGCCGACTGAAAACTTTGGCACGGTTGCGAGGATTTCAAAATCTTTTACAACAGATCGAAGGATATTTAAATCCTGATTCCGAAAAGGTATTCCTCTCCCGAATCGGATGCGAAATGGCTGAAATATTCGCTTTCAAAATATGGAAAACGTAGAAAATCTTTTCTTCTTTTCAATTTCATATAAATTAGATTATGTAATATATTGCGTAACTAATGCTACATTTTTATATTCTCAGGACACCAGTAAGGACAATAACGTGGAGAGGAACACCGCTGCTTCATCGTGCCATTCCTGCAACATCCTGGAAACCAACTGGATTCGCTGCTTCATCGTGGCCGTCCTGCAACTTCGCTAGTTCGTCCTGCTTATCCTGCTACATCCTGGACATCACCTGGTTTCACCTTCAAGGACATGCGAGCCAATCAATGCGATATTATCCTGTATAAACAAAGATGTATTCGTTTGTGTAAATAAATGATTATAAAATGATATTTTGTGTTTTATTTGGTAGGAATTTTCCAGCTTTTCCGGATTTTCCGACTTCATCGGACTCTCCAGAATTTTCTTGATTTTCCAGAATTTTTCCGGATTTTTCCGGCCTTTCCTTTAGCTTTCCGGAACGTTTTTCATTTTGAAGCGACTAAAGCGCCACCTTGGGGATATTCGGTGAAACTGCTTAGAGGCGCCGTGGGTTTTTCGGGAAGCGGATTTAAAATTCAAATTTCCGACGACTTTAAACGCTCATATCTCTGTCTTTCCTGAACCGATCTGGGAATGGATTACCTTCTCGGAATCAGGACTCCAATGTCCTTCGATCTGCAGCAATAGATTTCAAAATCCGAACAGTCGTGCCAAAGTTTTCGGTCGGCGAGCAATCTTTGTTTACATTTTTCCGGCCTCTGTTTGCATTTGGCCACTACTTTGAACGCCCATAATTCGGCCATTTCTCAACCGATTTCAAAAAGGGTGGTACCAAACAACTCGGGAGGACAATATCCTTCGATCTGTATCAAAAACTCAAAAACTTCGAAAAACTCGATTTTTGAAAAAATCGTGATGGTACCATCAGTAAAAATCGCGAAAATCGAGTTCCCAACTTTTTCCAGGTTTTGATGCAGATCGAGGGGGAATGTCGTTCCGAGTCGTTCGGTACCACCCGCTCCGAAATCGGTCCAGGAATAGCCGAAATATGGGCTTTCAAAGTTGCTGCCAAAATGTAAACAAAGGTTGCTGGCCGACTGAAAACTTTGGCACGGTTGCGAGGATTTCAAAATCTTTTACAACAGATCGAAGGATATTTAAATCCTGATTCCGAAAAGGTATTCCTCTCCCGAATCGGATGCGAAATGGCTGAAATATTCGCTTTCAAAATATGGAAAACGTAGAAAATCTTTACTTCTTTTCAATTTCATATAAATTAGATTATGTAATATATTGCGTAACTAATGCTACATTTTTATATTCTCAGGACACCAGTAAGGACAATAACGTGGAGAGGAACACCGCTGCTTCATCGTGCCATTCCTGCAACATCCTGGAAACCAACTGGATTCGCTGCTTCATCGTGGCCGTCCTGCAACTTCGCTAGTTCGTCCTGCTTATCCTGCTACATCCTGGACATCACCTGGTTTCACCTTCAAGGACATGCGAGCCAATCAATGCGATATTATCCTGTATAAACAAAGATGTATTCGTTTGTGTAAATAAATGATTATAAAATGATATTTTGTGTTTTATTTGGTAGGAATTTTCCAGCTTTTCCGGATTTTCCGACTTCATCGGACTCTCCAGAATTTTCTTGATTTTCCAGAATTTTTCCGGATTTTTCCGGCCTTTCCTTTAGCTTTCCGGAACGTTTTTCATTTTGAAGCGACTAAAGCGCCACCTTGGGGATATTCGGTGAAACTGCTTAGAGGCGCCGTGGGTTTTTCGGGAAGCGGATTTAAAATTCAAATTTCCGACGACTTTAAACGCTCATATCTTTGTCTTTCCTGAACCGATCTGGGAATGGATTACCTTCTCGGAATCAGGACTCCAATGTCCTTCGATCTGCAGCAATAGATTTCAAAATCCGAACAGTCGTGCCAAAGTTTTCGGTCGGCGAGCAATCTTTGTTTACATTTTTCCGGCCTCTGTTTGCATTTGGCCACTACTTTGAACGCCCATAATTCGGCCATTTCTCAACCGATTTCAAAAAGGGTGGTACCAAACAACTCGGGAGGACATTATCCTTCGATCTGTATCAAAAACTCAAAAACTTCGAAAAACTCGATTTTTGAAAAAATCGTGATGGTACCATCAGTAAAAATCGCGAAAATCGAGTTCCCAACTTTTTCCAGGTTTTGATGCAGATCGAGGGGGAATGTCGTTCCGAGTCGTTCGGTACCACCCGCTCCGAAATCGGTCCAGGAATAGCCGAAATATGGGCTTTCAAAGTTGCTGCCAAAATGTAAACAAAGGTTGCTGGCCGACTGAAAACTTTGGCACGGTTGCGAGGATTTCAAAATCTTTTACAACAGATCGAAGGATATTTAAATCCTGATTCCGAAAAGGTATTCCTCTCCCGAATCGGATGCGAAATGGCTGAAATATTCGCTTTCAAAATATGGAAAACGTAGAAAATCTTTACTTCTTTTCAATTTCATATAAATTAGATTATGTAATATATTGCGTAACTAATGCTACATTTTTATATTCTCAGGACACCAGTAAGGACAATAACGTGGAGAGGAACACCGCTGCTTCATCGTGCCATTCCTGCAACATCCTGGAAACCAACTGGATTCGCTGCTTCATCGTGGCCGTCCTGCAACTTCGCTAGTTCGTCCTGCTTATCCTGCTACATCCTGGACATCACCTGGTTTCACCTTCAAGGACATGCGAGCCAATCAATGCGATATTATCCTGTATAAACAAAGATGTATTCGTTTGTGTAAATAAATGATTATAAAATGATATTTTGTGTTTTATTTGGTAGGAATTTTCCAGCTTTTCCGGATTTTCCGACTTCATCGGACTCTCCAGAATTTTCTTGATTTTCCAGAATTTTTCCGGATTTTTCCGGCCTTTCCTTTAGCTTTCCGGAACGTTTTTCATTTTGAAGCGACTAAAGCGCCACCTTGGGGATATTCGGTGAAACTGCTTAGAGGCGCCGTGGGTTTTTCGGGAAGCGGATTTAAAATTCAAATTTCCGACGACTTTAAACGCTCATATCTTTGTCTTTCCTGAACCGATCTGGGAATGGATTACCTTCTCGGAATCAGGACTCCAATGTCCTTCGATCTGCAGCAATAGATTTCAAAATCCGAACAGTCGTGCCAAAGTTTTCGCCTGGCGAGCCACCTTTGTTTACATTTTTAAAGCCTTTGTTTACATTTGGCAGCGACTTTAAACGCGCATAATTTGGCCATTCCTGCACCGATTATGGATCTGCGCCTACCAAACGACTCAGAAGGACATGGTATCCCGTTCCCAAATGGCCATAATATTCGATTTTGAAATTCCAACCCTCTGGCAAAGGATTCGGTGGCCAGCAGCCTTTGTTTACATTTGGCCGCCGACTTTAAACGCTCATAATTTGGCTATTCCTGAACCGATTTTGCATCTGCACCTACCAAACGACGCGGAAGGACATTCCCCGTCGATGTGCAGCAAAAGATTTTGAAATCCGAACAGTCGTGCCAAAGTTTTCGGTCGGCGAGCAATCTTTGTTTACATTTTTCCGGCCTCTGTTTGCATTTGGCCACTACTTTGAACGCCCATAATTCGGCCATTTCTCAACCGATTTCAAAAGGGTGGTACCAAACAACTCGGGAGGACATTATCCTTCGATCTGTATCAAAAACTCAAAAACTTCGAAAAACTCGATTTTTGAAAAAAATCGTGATGGTACCATCAGTAAAAATCGCGAAAATCGAGTTCCCAACTTTTTTCCAGGTTTTGATGCAGATCGAGGGGGAATGTCGTTCCGAGTCGTTCGGTACCACCCTTTTTGAAATCGGTTGAGAAATGGCCGAATTATGGGCGTTCAAAGTAGTGGCCAAATGCAAACAGAGGCCGGAAAAATGTAAACAAAGATTGCTCGCCGACCGAAAACTTTGGCACGACTGTTCGGATTTCAAAATCTTTTGCTGCACATCGACGGGGAATGTCCTTCCGCGTCGTTTGGTAGGTGCAGATGCAAAATCGGTTCAGGAATAGCCAAATTATGAGCGTTTAAAGTCGGCGGCCAAATGTAAACAAAGGCTGCTGGCCACCGAATCCTTTGCCAGAGGGTTGGAATTTCAAAATCGAATATTATGGCCATTTGGGAACGGGATACCATGTCCTTCTGAGTCGTTTGGTAGGCGCAGATCCATAATCGGTGCAGGAATGGCCAAATTATGCGCGTTTAAAGTCGCTGCCAAATGTAAACAAAGGCTTTAAAAATGTAAACAAAGGTGGCTCGCCAGGCGAAAACTTTGGCACGACTGTTCGGATTTTGAAATCTATTGCTGCAGATCGAAGGACATTGGAGTCCTGATTCCGAGAAGGTAATCCATTCCCAGATCGGTTCAGGAAAGACAAAGATATGAGCGTTTAAAGTCGTCGGAAATTTGAATTTTAAATCCGCTTCCCGAAAAACCCACGGCGCCTCTAAGCAGTTTCACCGAATATCCCCAAGGTGGCGCTTTAGTCGCTTCAAAATGAAAAACGTTCCGGAAAGCTAAAGGAAAGGCCGGAAAATCCGGAAAAATTCTGGAAAATCAAGAAAATTCTGGAGAGTCCGATGAAGTCGGAAAATCCGGAAAAGCTGGAAAATTCCTACCAAATAAAACACAAAATATCATTTTATAATCATTTATTTACACAAACGAATACATCTTTGTTTATACAGGATAATATCGCATTGATTGGCTCGCATGTCCTTGAAGGTGAAACCAGGTGATGTCCAGGATGTAGCAGGATAAGCAGGACGAACTAGCGAAGTTGCAGGACGGCCACGATGAAGCAGCGAATCCAGTTGGTTTCCAGGATGTTGCAGGAATGGCACGATGAAGCAGCGGTGTTCCTCTCCACGTTATTGTCCTTACTGGTGTCCTGAGAATATAAAAATGTAGCATTAGTTACGCAATATATTACATAATCTAATTTATATGAAATTGAAAAGAAGTAAAGATTTTCTACGTTTTCCATATTTTGAAAGCGAATATTTCAGCCATTTCGCATCCGATTCGGGAGAGGAATACCTTTTCGGAATCAGGATTTAAATATCCTTCGATCTGTTGTAAAAGATTTTGAAATCCTCGCAACCGTGCCAAAGTTTTCAGTCGGCCAGCAACCTTTGTTTACATTTTGGCAGCAACTTTGAAAGCCCATATTTCGGCTATTCCTGGACCGATTTCGGAGCGGGTGGTACCGAACGACTCGGAACGACATTCCCCTCGATCTGCATCAAAACCTGGAAAAAAGTTGGGAACTCGATTTTCGCGATTTTTACTGATGGTACCATCACGATTTTTTCAAAAATCGAGTTTTTCGAAGTTTTTGAGTTTTTGATACAGATCGAAGGATATTGTCCTCCCGAGTTGTTTGGTACCACCCTTTTGAAATCGGTTGAGAAATGGCCGAATTATGGGCGTTCAAAGTAGTGGCCAAATGCAAACAGAGGCCGGAAAAATGTAAACAAAGATTGCTCGCCGACCGAAAACTTTGGCACGACTGTTCGGATTTCAAAATCTTTTGCTGCACATCGACGGGGAATGTCCTTCCGCGTCGTTTGGTAGGTGCAGATGCAAAATCGGTTCAGGAATAGCCAAATTATGAGCGTTTAAAGTCGGCGGCCAAATGTAAACAAAGGCTGCTGGCCACCGAATCCTTTGCCAGAGGGTTGGAATTTCAAAATCGAATATTATGGCCATTTGGGAACGGGATACCATGTCCTTCTGAGTCGTTTGGTAGGCGCAGATCCATAATCGGTGCAGGAATGGCCAAATTATGCGCGTTTAAAGTCGCTGCCAAATGTAAACAAAGGCTTTAAAAATGTAAACAAAGGTGGCTCGCCAGGCGAAAACTTTGGCACGACTGTTCGGATTTTGAAATCTATTGCTGCAGATCGAAGGACATTGGAGTCCTGATTCCGAGAAGGTAATCCATTCCCAGATCGGTTCAGGAAAGACAAAGATATGAGCGTTTAAAGTCGTCGGAAATTTGAATTTTAAATCCGCTTCCCGAAAAACCCACGGCGCCTCTAAGCAGTTTCACCGAATATCCCCAAGGTGGCGCTTTAGTCGCTTCAAAATGAAAAACGTTCCGGAAAGCTAAAGGAAAGGCCGGAAAAATCCGGAAAAATTCTGGAAAATCAAGAAAATTCTGGAGAGTCCGATGAAGTCGGAAAATCCGGAAAAGCTGGAAAATTCCTACCAAATAAAACACAAAATATCATTTTATAATCATTTATTTACACAAACGAATACATCTTTGTTTATACAGGATAATATCGCATTGATTGGCTCGCATGTCCTTGAAGGTGAAACCAGGTGATGTCCAGGATGTAGCAGGATAAGCAGGACGAACTAGCGAAGTTGCAGGACGGCCACGATGAAGCAGCGAATCCAGTTGGTTTCCAGGATGTTGCAGGAATGGCACGATGAAGCAGCGGTGTTCCTCTCCACGTTATTGTCCTTACTGGTGTCCTGAGAATATAAAAATGTAGCATTAGTTACGCAATATATTACATAATCTAATTTATATGAAATTGAAAAGAAGTAAAGATTTTCTACGTTTTCCATATTTTGAAAGCGAATATTTCAGCCATTTCGCATCCGATTCGGGAGAGGAATACCTTTTCGGAATCAGGATTTAAATATCCTTCGATCTGTTGTAAAAGATTTTGAAATCCTCGCAACCGTGCCAAAGTTTTCAGTCGGCCAGCAACCTTTGTTTACATTTTGGCAGCAACTTTGAAAGCCCATATTTCGGCTATTCCTGGACCGATTTCGGAGCGGGTGGTACCGAACGACTCGGAACGACATTCCCCCTCGATCTGCATCAAAACCTGGAAAAAGTTGGGAACTCGATTTTCGCGATTTTTACTGATGGTACCATCACGATTTTTTCAAAAATCGAGTTTTTCGAAGTTTTTGAGTTTTTGATACAGATCGAAGGATATTGTCCTCCCGAGTTGTTTGGTACCACCCTTTTTGAAATCGGTTGAGAAATGGCCGAATTATGGGCGTTCAAAGTAGTGGCCAAATGCAAACAGAGGCCGGAAAAATGTAAACAAAGATTGCTCGCCGACCGAAAACTTTGGCACGACTGTTCGGATTTCAAAATCTTTTGCTGCACATCGACGGGGAATGTCCTTCCGCGTCGTTTGGTAGGTGCAGATGCAAAATCGGTTCAGGAATAGCCAAATTATGAGCGTTTAAAGTCGGCGGCCAAATGTAAACAAAGGCTGCTGGCCACCGAATCCTTTGCCAGAGGGTTGGAATTTCAAAATCGAATATTATGGCCATTTGGGAACGGGATACCATGTCCTTCTGAGTCGTTTGGTAGGCGCAGATCCATAATCGGTGCAGGAATGGCCAAATTATGCGCGTTTAAAGTCGCTGCCAAATGTAAACAAAGGCTTTAAAAATGTAAACAAAGGTGGCTCGCCAGGCGAAAACTTTGGCACGACTGTTCGGATTTTGAAATCTATTGCTGCAGATCGAAGGACATTGGAGTCCTGATTCCGAGAAGGTAATCCATTCCCAGATCGGTTCAGGAAAGACAAAGATATGAGCGTTTAAAGTCGTCGGAAATTTGAATTTTAAATCAGCTTCCCGAAAAACCCACGGCGCCTCTAAGCAGTTTCACCGAATATCCCCAAGGTGGCGCTTTAGTCGCTTCAAAATGAAAAACGTTCCGGAAAGCTAAAGGAAAGGCCGGAAAAATCCGGAAAAATTCTGGAAAATCAAGAAAATTCTGGAGAGTCCGATGAAGTCGGAAAATCCGGAAAAGCTGGAAAATTCCTACCAAATAAAACACAAAATATCATTTTATAATCATTTATTTACACAAACGAATACATCTTTGTTTATACAGGATAATATCGCATTGATTGGCTCGCATGTCCTTGAAGGTGAAACCAGGTGATGTCCAGGATGTAGCAGGATAAGCAGGACGAACTAGCGAAGTTGCAGGACGGCCACGATGAAGCAGCGAATCCAGTTGGTTTCCAGGATGTTGCAGGAATGGCACGATGAAGCAGCGGTGTTCCTCTCCACGTTATTGTCCTTACTGGTGTCCTGAGAATATAAAAATGTAGCATTAGTTACGCAATATATTACATAATCTAATTTATATGAAATTGAAAAGAAGTAAAGATTTTCTACGTTTTCCATATTTTGAAAGCGAATATTTCAGCCATTTCGCATCCGATTCGGGAGAGGAATACCTTTTCGGAATCAGGATTTAAATATCCTTCGATCTGTTGTAAAAGATTTTGAAATCCTCGCAACCGTGCCAAAGTTTTCAGTCGGCCAGCAACCTTTGTTTACATTTTGGCAGCAACTTTGAAAGCCCATATTTCGGCTATTCCTGGACCGATTTCGGAGCGGGTGGTACCGAACGACTCGGAACGACATTCCCCCTCGATCTGCATCAAAACCTGGAAAAAAGTTGGGAACTCGATTTTCGCGATTTTTACTGATGGTACCATCACGATTTTTTCAAAAATCGAGTTTTTCGAAGTTTTTGAGTTTTTGATACAGATCGAAGGATAATGTCCTCCCGAGTTGTTTGGTACCACCCTTTTTGAAATCGGTTGAGAAATGGCCGAATTATGGGCGTTCAAAGTAGTGGCCAAATGCAAACAGAGGCCGGAAAAATGTAAACAAAGATTGCTCGCCGACCGAAAACTTTGGCACGACTGTTCGGATTTCAAAATCTTTTGCTGCACATCGACGGGGAATGTCCTTCCGCGTCGTTTGGTAGGTGCAGATGCAAAATCGGTTCAGGAATAGCCAAATTATGAGCGTTTAAAGTCGGCGGCCAAATGTAAACAAAGGCTGCTGGCCACCGAATCCTTTGCCAGAGGGTTGGAATTTCAAAATCGAATATTATGGCCATTTGGGAACGGGATACCATGTCCTTCTGAGTCGTTTGGTAGGCGCAGATCCATAATCGGTGCAGGAATGGCCAAATTATGCGCGTTTAAAGTCGCTGCCAAATGTAAACAAAGGCTTTAAAAATGTAAACAAAGGTGGCTCGCCAGGCGAAAACTTTGGCACGACTGTTCGGATTTTGAAATCTATTGCTGCAGATCGAAGGACATTGGAGTCCTGATTCCGAGAAGGTAATCCATTCCCAGATCGGTTCAGGAAAGACAAAGATATGAGCGTTTAAAGTCGTCGGAAATTTGAATTTTAAATCCGCTTCCCGAAAAACCCACGGCGCCTCTAAGCAGTTTCACCGAATATCCCCAAGGTGGCGCTTTAGTCGCTTCAAAATGAAAAACGTTCCGGAAAGCTAAAGAAAAGGCCGGAAAAATCCGGAAAAATTCTGGAAAATCAAGAAAATTCTGGAGAGTCCGATGAAGTCGGAAAATCCGGAAAAGCTGGAAAATTCCTACCAAATAAAACACAAAATATCATTTTATAATCATTTATTTACACAAACGAATACATCTTTGTTTATACAGGATAATATCGCATTGATTGGCTCGCATGTCCTTGAAGGTGAAACCAGGTGATGTCCAGGATGTAGCAGGATAAGCAGGACGAACTAGCGAAGTTGCAGGACGGCCACGATGAAGCAGCGAATCCAGTTGGTTTCCAGGATGTTGCAGGAATGGCACGATGAAGCAGCGGTGTTCCTCTCCACGTTATTGTCCTTACTGGTGTCCTGAGAATATAAAAATGTAGCATTAGTTACGCAATATATTACATAATCTAATTTATATGAAATTGAAAAGAAGTAAAGATTTTCTACGTTTTCCATATTTTGAAAGCGAATATTTCAGCCATTTCGCATCCGATTCGGGAGAGGAATACCTTTTCGGAATCAGGATTTAAATATCCTTCGATCTGTTGTAAAAGATTTTGAAATCCTCGCAACCGTGCCAAAGGAATAGCCGAAATATGGGCTTTCAAAGTTGCTGCCAAAATGTAAACAAAGATTGCTCGCCGACCGAAAACTTTGGCACGACTGTTCGGATTTCAAATTCTTTTGCTGCAGATCGCCGGGGAATGTCCTTCCGCGTCCTTTGGTTAGTGCAGATCCAAAATCGGTTTAGGAATAGCCAAATTATGAGCGTTTAAAGTCGGCAGCCAAATGTAAACAAAGGCTGGAAAAATGTAAACAAAGGTTGCTCGCCGACCAAAAACTTTGGCACATTTGTTTGGATTTCCAATTCTTTTGCTTCAGATCGACGGGGAATGTCCTTCCGTGTCGTTTGGTAAGTGCAGATCCAAAATCGGTTCAGGAATAGCCAAATTATGAGCGTTTAAAGTCGGCGGCCAAATGTAAACAAAGGCTGGAAAAATGTAAACAAAGGTTGCTGGCCTTTTTAACTTTTTTAACTGTGAAAGCAGATCGAAGGACAATGACCTTCCGAGTCGTTTGGTAGGTGCAGATCCAAAATCGGTGAAGAATTGGATAAATTATGAGCGTTCAAAGTCGTCGGCCAAATGTAAACAAAGGCTTTAAAAATGTAAACAAAGGTTGCTGGCCTTTTTAACTTTTTTAACTGTGGACGCAGATCGAAGGATAATGTCCTACCGAGTCGTTTGGTAGGTGCAGATCCAAAATCGGTGAAGAATTGGCCAAATTATGAGCGTTCCAACCCTTCGGCCAAATGTAAGCAAAGGCTGGAAAAATGTAAACAAAGGTTGCTGGCCTTTTTAACTTTTTTAACTGTGAAAGCAGATCGAAGGACAATGTCCTTCCGAGTCGTTTGGTAGGTGCAGATCCAAAATCGGTTCAGGAATGGCCAAATTATGAGCGTTCCAAGCCGTCGGCCAAATGTAAGCAAAGGCTGGAAAAATGTAAACAAAGGTTGCTGGCCTGTTAAACTTTTATTTTTAACTGTGGACGCAGATCGAAGTATGATATCCTTCCGAGTCGTTTGGTAGGTGCAGATCCAAAATCGGTGAAGAATTGGCCAAATTATGAGCGTTCCAAGCCGTCGGCCAAATGTAAACAAAGGCTGGAAAAATGTAAACAAAGGTTGCTGGCCTTTTTAACTTTTTTAACTGTGGACGTAGATCGAAGGATGATGTCCTTCCGAGTCGTTTGGTAGGTGCAGATCCAAAATCGGTGAAGAGTTGGATAAATTATGAGCTTTTAAAGTCGTCGTCTAAATGTAAACAAAGGCTGGAAAAATGTAAACAAAGGCTGCTGGCCTTTTTATTTTTTTTTTGGCACGGTTGCTCGGATTTCAAATTCTTTTGCTGCAGATCGCCGGGGAATGTCCTTCCGCGTCCTTTGGTTAGTGCAGATCCAAAATCGGTTTAGGAATAGCCAAATTATGAGCGTTTAAAGTCGGCAGCCAAATGTAAACAAAGGCTGGAAAAATGTAAACAAAGGTTGCTCGCCGACCAAAAACTTTGGCACATTTGTTTGGATTTCCAATTCTTTTGCTTCAGATCGACGGGGAATGTCCTTCCGTGTCGTTTGGTAAGTGCAGATCCAAAATCGGTTCAGGAATAGCCAAATTATGAGCGTTTAAAGTCGGCGGCCAAATGTAAACAAAGGCTGGAAAAATGTAAACAAAGGTTGCTGGCCTTTTTAACTTTTTTAACTGTGAAAGCAGATCGAAGGACAATGTCCTTCCGAGTCGTTTGGTAGGTGCAGATCCAAAATCGGTTCAGGAATTGGCCAAATTATGAGCGTTCCAAGCCGTCGGCCAAATGTAAGCAAAGGCTGGAAAAATGTAAACAAAGGTGGCTGGCCTGTTAAACTTTTTTTTTTAACTGTGGACGCAGATCGAAGTATGATATCCTTCCGAGTCGTTTGGTAGGTGCAGATCCAAAATCGGTGAAGAATTGGCCAAATTATGAGCGTTCCAAGCCGTCGGCCAAATGTAAACAAAGGCTGGAAAAATGTAAACAAAGGTTGCTGGCCTTTTTAACTTTTTTAACTGTGGACGTAGATCGAAGGATGATGTCCTCCCGAGTCGTTTGGTAGGTGCAGATCCATAATCGGTGCAGGAATGGCCAAATTATGAGCTTTGAAAGTCGTCGTCCAAATGTAAACAAAGGCTGGGAAAATGTAAACAAAGGTTGCTGGCTTTTTTAACTTTTTTTAAACTGTGGATGCAGATCGAAGGATAATGTCCTTCCGAGTCGTTTGGTAGGTGCAGATCCAAAATCGGTGAAGAATTGGATAAATTATGAGCTTTTAAAGTCGTCGTCTAAATGTAAACAAAGGCTGGAAAAATGTAAACAAAGGCTGCTGGCCTTTTTAATTTTTTTTTGGCACGGTTGCTCGGATTTCAAATTCTTTTGCTGCAGATCGCCGGGGAATGTCCTTCCGCGTCGTTTGGTTAGTGCAGATCCAAAATCGGTTTAGAAATAGCCAAATTATGAGCGTTTAAAGTCGGAGGCCAAATGGAAACAAAGGCTGGAAAAATGTAAACAAAGGTTGCTCGCCGACCAAAAACTTTGGCACATTTGTTTGGATTTCCAATTCTTTTGCTTCAGATCGACGGGGAATGTCCTTCCGCGTCGTTTGGTAAGTGCAGATCCAAAATCGGTTCAGGAATAGCCAAATTATGAGCGTTTAAAGTCGGCGGCCAAATGTAAACAAAGGCTGGAAAAATGTAAACAAAGGTTGCTCGCCGACCAAAAACTTTGGCACATTTGTTCGGATTTCAAATTCTTTTGCTGCAGATTGACGGGGAATGTCCTTCCGCGTCGTTTGGTAGGTGCAGATCCAAAATCGATTCAGGAATAGCCAAATTATGAGCGTTTAAAGTCGTCGGCCAAATGTAAACAAAGGCTGCTGGCCACCACGTGGGTGGGATTTCAAAATCGAATACTGTGGCCATTTCGCAGCCGCAACCATTTCGGAATCAGCATTTAATGCTGGAATGTGTTATAGGGAATGTCCTTCCGAGTATTTTGGTAGGTGCAGATCCAAAATCGGTTCAGGAATAGCCGAGAAATTCGCTTTTTAAAATCGGCCAATCGAATTCTGGATTTCGTCCCATTGGTTGGGATCAGCTCGATCCCCATGTGGTTGTTGTTGCCTTTCCCAGTAATCCCCGTTATGCGATATGAGTAGGATATATCGATAACTCCCTCTCCCCCATGGAGTGTAAATGGGGAAGCCCTTCCTGTAAGTATGAAAAGGAGGGGAGGCGGCGGCCATCATTAAAATTAGCATATTTGTCCCCCTTGCTCTACCGCCTGCTCCCCACTCTTATACTAGAGATGGTACTTTCAAAATTTCTGACTTTGGCTCCTGTGACGTCACTGCGCCGCCTGCTGATCGTTCCTGTTCGCTTAGTACTTCAGATTTTGGCACAAGCGAAATCTAAGAAATTCGGCCGCAACGGGTTTGCGTTTTCGTGTGGCATTTCGTGGGGCGCTGTTTTTGCCGTCCTGCCAGGTTGGATTTCGATGGATGTTTTACTTCTTTTAAGGACACGACGTCCACGTTTGCGTGGTTGGATCTTTTCTATGAATCCATGTGAAGGATCGGTTCATGACATTGTTAGCTGCTTAGAAGCCGTAACAAAATGCGAGGGAATTCTATTTTGGCCAAGTTAACCCCATGATAAACCTGAAAATATTCCTTCCCAAACAAAACACAGTATTTACATTCTTTTCCATTTATTTTTCAGATTCCACAAGCGATTCAGTACACTGGATGGACTACATCTACTATAACTAACCTGGACTAATCTATAACAGCGTTGGAGCAGTACCTGCAGCACCTTAAGGATCACGTGGAGAAGCATCTGGAGCAACACCTAGAGGAGGATTTGGTGGAGCATCTCACGGAGCAACTGGAGGAGCAGCACCTGGAAGATCACCTGGATAAGCATCCCAAGCAGGATGTTGCTGATTGAACGTGTTTTCGTCGGCCAGGGCTTTATAAAACAGCGAACCTCGTGTCGCAGTTGATATCCTTTGCCGCAGTCATGGGGAATAGAATGGAGAGGATAAGAGACTGCAGAGAAGGAGCGACCGTAACTACTGGGGGAGGAGAGGTTCCAGCCATTGATCTCTTGGATGTGGACGAGTGCCTGCGAGACATGGGCCTCCTTTGCTGTGACATGTGGAGCAACTGCATCGCCGCCAATTACTCCCACCTTCCCAATCAAAACACAATGTTTATGCTTTCACATATTTATTTTATATTATTTTTCAGATATCACAAATGAAAACCTGGACTACAACAACTTCAACTAATCGGAAAAAGCAGCAAAGGATACTCGGTAGAATGCACGGCTGCTGACCCGAGTCCCAGTTCCAGGAGCAATGTCGACAACAGGAAGCTAAAGATCCTCTCTTGGTTGTAAGAGATTATCGTGTGGCGATCCTCTTGAGTCGATGTGCTGGTGGTTGCTGGTGGATGCTGGAGGATGCTGGAGGATGCTGGAGGATGCTGGAGGATGCTGGAGGATGCTGGTGGATGCTGGAGGATGCTGGTGGTTGCTGGTGGATGCTGGAGGATGCTGGAGGATGCTGGTGGTTGGTGGAGGATGCTGGTAGATGCTGGTGGTTGCTGGTGGATGCTGGTGGATGCTGGAGGATGCTGGAGGATGCTGGAGGATGCTGGAGGATGCTGGTGGTTGCTGGTGGATGCTGGAGGATGCTGGCGGATGCTGGAGGATGCTGGTGGTTGGTGGAGGATGCTGCAGGTCTATCAAGCAGATGCAGAAACAATTAATAAAACTTTGTAAACTGTTTGAATACAAATACAAATAAATACAAGATTTAAACTGTGTGTTTTATTTAAGGGAAACATTTTTAGGTGCCACGTGGGTCTAACTTGGCCAACATCGGTTGCGAAATGGCCAAGATATTAGCTGCTTAACCGGTTTAAACCTCATTAGTCGAAGTTACCAAAATTGGTATTGGCCTTTTGCCGGAATCTGTAATTTCCGTAAACTGTTTCTGATGTGTCCCGGCCATTTCGCGGCCGATTGGGGAACGGAATACCTTTTTGGAATCAGGACTTTGCCCTGCTTAAATCTGCATCTAAAGTTTTCGAAAGTCGAAAAAAAAGTTTGTCTTCGATTTTTGCAAATTTTTGTGATGGTACCCCTTACAATTTTTTCAAAAATCGAGTTCCAACTTTTTTTTCTGTTTTTGAAAACCCTGGACGCAGATCGAAGCTTATTTAGGTCCTGATTAAGGAATGGTATTCCTTTTTGCGATCGGTTGCGAAGTGGCCGAATAATTAGCTTTTGAAATCGTGAAAAAAGTGGATTTTTGGCCAACAATTTTATCTGTTATTTTTGTTTTTATTTTCTCGTTTTTTTACACACTCTGTTGCGAATATTATGGCCATTTCGCAGCCGATCCGGGAGGGGAATACCTTTCTGGAATCAGGGCATTTCTCTGCTCAAATCTGCATCTAAAGTTTTCAAAAGCCGAACAAAAAATAAAATCTCGATTTTTGAAAAATTTTGTGATGGTACCCCTTACAATATTTTCAAAAATCGAGATCCAACTTTTTTTTCGGATTTCAAAAACCTGGGAAGCAGATCGAAGCATATTTTGGCGCTCATTCCGAAATGGGTATCCTTTTTGCGATCGCTTGCAAAATGGCCGAATAATTAGCTTTTGAAATCGTGAAAAAAGTGGATTTTTGGCCAAAAATATTTTATGTTATTTTTGTTTTTATTTTCTCGTTTTTTTACTCATTCCGTTACGAATATTATGGCCATTTCGCAGCCGATTCCAGAGTGGAATACCTCGTTGAAATCAGGGCATTTCTCTGCTCAAATCTGCATTTAAAGTTTTCAAAAGCCGAACAAAAAATAAAATCTCGATTTTTGAAAAACCCCTTACAATATTTTCAAAAATCGAGATCCAACTTTTTTTTCGGATTTCAAAAACCTGGGAAGCAGATCGAAGCATATTTTGGCGCTCATTCCGAAATGGGTATCCTTTTTGCGATCGCTTGCAAAATGGCCGAATAATTAGCTTTTGAAATAGTGAAAAAAGTGGATTTTTGGCCACAAATATTTTATGTTATTTTTGTTTTTATTTTCTTGTTTTTTTTACTCATTCCGTTGCGAATATTATGGCCATTTCGCAGCCGATCCCGGAGTGGAATACCTCGTTGAAATCAGGGCATTTCTCTGCTGAAATCTGCATCTAAAGTTTTCAAAAGCCGAACAAAAAATAAAATCTCGATTTTTTAAAATTTTTGTGATGGTATGTTATATTTGTTTTTATTTTCTCGATTTTTTACATCTTCCGTTACGAATATTATGGCCATTTCGCAGCCGATTCCAGAGTGGAATACCTCGTTGAAATCAGGGCATTTCTCTGCTCAAATCTGCATTTAAAGTTTTCAAAAGCCGAACAAAAAATAAAATCTCGATTTTTTAAAATTTTTGTGATGGTACCCCTTACAATATTTTCAAAAATCGAGATCCAACTTTTTTTCGGATTTCAAAAACCTGGGACGCAGATCGAAGCACACTTTAGCCCTCATTCCGAAATGGGTATCCTTTTTGCGATCGGTTGCGAAATGGACAAACAATTCGCTTTTGAAGTCATAAAAAAACGTGGATTTTTGGCCAACAATTTTATCTGTTATTTTTGTTTTTATTTTCTCGTTTTTTTACTCATTCCGTTACGAATATTATGGCCATTTCGCAGCCGATTCCAGAGTGGAATACCTCGTTGAAATCAGGGCATTTCTCTGCTCAAATCTGCATTTAAAGTTTTCAAAAGCCGAACAAAAAATAAAATCTCGATTTTTTAAAATTTTTGTGATGGTACCCCTTACAATTTTTTAAAAAATCGAGATCCAACTTTTTTTCCGGATTTCAAAAACCTGGGACGCAGATTGAAGGACATTTATGTCCTTATTCCGAAATGGGAATCCTTTTTGCGATCGGTTGCGAAATGGCCGAATAATTAGCTTTTGAAATCGTGAAAAAAGTGGATTTTTGGCCACAAATATTTTATGTTATTTTTGTTTTTATTTTCTTGTTTTTTTACTCATTCCGTTGCGAATATTATGGCCATTTCGCAGCCGATCCCGGAGTGGAATACCTCGTTGGAATCAGGGCATTTCTCTGCTCAAATCTGCATCTAAAGTTTTAAAAAGCCGAACAAAAAATAAAATCTCGATTTTTGCAAATTTTTGTGATGGTACCCCTTACAATTTTTTAAAAAATCGAGATCCAACTTTTTTTCCGGATTTCAAAAACCTGGGACGCAGATTGAAGGACATTTATGTCCTTATTCCGAAATGGGAATCCTTTTTGCGATCGGTTGCGAAATGGCCGAATAATTAGCTTTTGAAATCGTGAAAAAAGTGGATTTTTGGCCACAAATATTTTATGTTATTTTTGTTTTTATTTTCTTGTTTTTTTACTCATTCCGTTGCGAATATTATGGCCATTTCGCAGCCGATTCCAGAGTGGAATACCTCGTTGAAATCAGGACATTTCTCTGCTCAAATCTGCATCTAAAGTTTTCAAAAGCCAAACAAAAATTAAAACCTCGATTTTTGAAAAATTTTGTGATGGTACCCCTTACAATTTTTTCAAAAATCGAGATCCAACTTTTTTTTCGGATTTCAAAAACCTGGGACGCAGATCGAAGCATTTTTTGGCGCTCTTTCCGAAATGGGTATCCTTTTTGCGATCGCTTGCGAAATGGCCGAATAATTAGGTTTTGAAATCGTGAAAAAAGTGGATTTTTGGCCAAAAATATTTTATGTTATTTTTGTTTTTATTTTCTCGTTTTTTTACATCTTCCGTTGCGAATATTATGGTCATTTCGCAGCCGATTCCAGAGTGGAATACCTCGTTGAAATCAGGACATTTCTCTGCTCAAATCTGCATCTAAAGTTTTCAAAAGCCGAACAAAAATAAAATCTCGATTTTTGAAAATTTTTGTGATGGTACCCCTTACAATATTTTCAAAAATCAAGATCCAACTTTTTTTCGGATTTCAAAAACCTGGGACGCAGATCGAAGCACACTTTAGCCCTCATTCCGAAATGGGTATCCTTTTTGCGATCGGTTGCGAAATGGACAAACAATTCGCTTTTGAAGTCATAAAAAAACGTGGATTTTTGGCCAACAATTTTATCTGTTATTTTTGTTTTTATTTTCTCGTTTTTTTACTCATTCCGTTGCGAATATTATGGCCATTTCGCAGCCGATCCCGTAGTGGAATACCTCGTTGGAATCAGGACATTTCTCTCCTCAAATCTGCATCTAAAGTTTTCAAAAGCCGAACAAAAAATAAAATCTCGATTTTTTAAAATTTTTGTGATTTTTTTTACAATTTTTTCAAAAATCGAGATCCAACTTTTTTTTCGGATTTCAAAAACCTGGGACGCAGATTGAAGGACATTTATGTCCTCATTCCGAAATGGGAATCCTTTTTGCGATCGTTTGCGAAATGGCCGAATAATTAGCTTTTGAAATCGTGAAAAAAGTGGATTTTTGGCCAAAAATATTTTATGTTATTTTTGTTTTTATTTTCTCGTTTTTTTACTCATTCCGTTGCGAATATTATGGCCATTTCGCAGCCGATCCCGGAGTGGAATACCTCGTTGAAATCAGGACATTTCTTTTTGGATTTCAAAAACCTGGGACGCAGATTGAAGGATATTTATGTCCCCATTCCGAAATGGGTATCCAAAAATTTCCTTTTTTTATTTTCATACTTTTATTAAAGATTCTGTTGCGAAAATTAAGGCCATTCGCAGCCGATCCGGGAGTGGGATAACTTTTTTGGAATCAGGACTCTGCTTCAATCTGCAATTCTGTGAACCAATTACCCTTTTGATTTTCCGGTATTTTTCAGTAGGTATTCCAACTTAACGAGCACGCAAATGGAGCATGGAAAACCTGCAGCGATACTCAGGAAAACCACGGGAAAAGCCAGAAAATATGGCAAATTCGATGGAGCCGGAACATTTCTTTTATAATTCGCTTTTTAATAATACAGAGTTCACATAGTAGGTTAATTATTATAAATTAAATCGATAGTTATAACTAGATTATAAGATAAACTGCATCATTAATTAATGTATGATCGCTATTTTATAAATCTCTCGTTGCACTTTTCCTTTTAATTACTCGGCTGGAATTGTAAATACCGACGTGGTCGTCGTGAGCGTGTATACAGACCCTTAAAAAATTGTGTATATATATTATGTATAAATGTTAATATTGTTGCAATGTTAAATTTATTGGCAGAAGCGAGCAATTGGTTGTTGGTTTTATTCTTTTGCTTTTTCATACTTATATTCGCAATAGCATGAATATCAGCACTGAGTACCTCCTTTGGGATTTAGCCGATCTGATTAAATCCAGTTGCATGCTTTTCAAGTTTGGGTTGAGTTTCTTTCCCTTATTTTTCGGTTAAGTAAAGTTTTGTCATTTAAATTTGAGGCAATGCTCAATTCGACCAAAGTTTAAACAAATATTTAAGTAACTAACTTAGAAATAACAAACATTGTAATTTTTCTTCATGAATAAATAGAAAAGCTAAACAAAAACAATATAAAAAAAGGTAGCTCACAGTTTTAAATGAGCCTTTTTCGTATTGTTTGCAATTATGATTTTGTTTTTCCTTTTCTCTTTTGTGTTTGTCTTAAACTTGACTAACTAAAGCTTGTCCTGAACTAGTCTAATTAATAAACAAATTTTGAGTGGGCAAAAACAAATGCATTTGGCGTGTGAGTAGAAGCGCGCCTTCTCTTTCTTATTCTCCGTCTCGCTAGCTTACTGTCTTTTTCTTTTGCAGCTACCGCCTGGTTTTCTCTTCATAATTATCATTTAGTCCAGCTTCGTTGTTTTGTAAACAAAAAATAAATATAAAAAAGTATATGGTTAAATCAAATATGTTGTTGGGACTAATAACTAAAAAACAAACCCATCGCATAAATGTTTCATTTTATGTATAACTTCCTAAGCTACTTGATAAAACGATGACTTCTCTTATATATCTCCTCACCCAACTAACTCTTCCCTTATCCTCATAAAAATCTTATCATCGTACGCCGAAATCCCTTTAAACTTCCTCTTCTTTTGAATCCGTTTATTCGGTGTGGGCCGCCATTTAGTATATGCGTTCGTAAAAAAGCAGGTAGGCCTGTGCCTTCAGCGCCGAGTCCTCGTTCACTTCCTGGACCCGGGAATCAGAGACATAATACCATTTTCCGGGGGGCGCCTGTACGTGCGCCGCTTCTTCCCCCAGCGGTGTCGCCTGCTGCTGCTCCTCGATAGGCGTTTGAGGGGCATTGCCTTCGTCCGACGTCGAGGAGTTACTGCTAGAGTTGGTGAAATCATCGCTGTCATCCATTGCATTGAGGTGCAACTCGCGCGCCTTCTCTTTCGCTAGGAGCTCTTCCAATTTCTTCAGTTGATCGTCGTCCTGGTCCAGTTCCGCCTTGCTACCGTGGGGCAGAAACTTCCAGCGCTTGTCGTCCGGCGTCACCTTGGGTCGCACCTTCACATAGGCCGTGTAGTGACCTCCGTACATGCCGCCCGAGTGTTCCACCACCCCGTATAACGCGTACAATAGCTTCTTTTGCTTGCGGTCGATATTCGGCAGATTCTTCACCTTGGATCCACAAAAGGCAGCGATGTCTAGCAAATTCGGATAGCTAACCGGACGTGTAAGCTTCCGAAAGATGCAGCGCGGGCCGAGCTGGAAGCGTTTCAGGTGCAGAATGAGCACAGCTGGCGGACTCGAGACAAGGAGCTGCTTGGTCGCATTCGTGTTTACCGACTTTGCCTTGGGATCGTTGCCGTTGATTCTCAGTGTGCAGCTGTCGCAGCCCACCTTATTTTGACCGGTCATTAATTCCACGGCTGTGAAATTGTTGAGGCACGACTGAACAGAGCATTCGCCATCCTCGCATTGGTACCGTGGCGCAATGGTGGTACTCCAATCTGAGTAGCTCTGGGTGCGTACTCGCTTGGACCTGGCGCTGGCCTGGGCCTGAGCTTGTGCCTGTGCCATCAGTGAGTCAGCTGCCTTTTGGTTTTGGTCCTGAACTTCCTGATTGCTGCTCCTTTCCTCTACATTCAGTTTCTCCAGCTGCATGCTCATCTGAGTCTCAGACTCCGCCGCTGCTCCTCCGTTTGAAAACTGACGAATTAGAGAGGCTCCCTTCTCGGAGAGGCCAGCACTCACCAGGCTCGCTGGCGCAGAAGTGTCTTCCAAGGTGCCGCTGGAAGAGGTTCCCGAGTTGATTTTTGCAGAGTCTCCAGGTACAGCAGTGTTGCAGCTGTTGGTCGCTGTAGGAGCTGGACTAGTGGCTATGCCAGAATCTGGACACAATAAAATACATTTTACAATAACACTAAAACACGTCAATATCAATCTCACCATTCTCGTCCTCCTCCAAAGAGTCCTTATCCATATGCTCGGGCGTGTCGTCGCGCTTCTCGCCAAGAGGCTGGGCATTCCCATTGCTATCCGTGTAAAACTTTCCTCCGGTCGCGCCTCCCAAGGATGTGGAAGTGGAATTGGAACTAGTCGTTGTGATACCCGATAAGGAAAGTGGGACAGAGTCCTCAACAAGGTTGTCCTCCACATCAGCGTCCGAGTGCTCCGAGGTAGTCACACTAGACGAGGTGGTGTCGTCGGCCTGATCCTTGGGCTGCTCTCCGCCCTCGATCCTCGCCTTGCCATCACCAGCGCCCAGAGTAACCAGTAGTTGTGTGTTTGGAGCGGATTCCGTCAGACCGCTTCCGTTTAGCTTGAGGCTTAGCTTCTGAGCCTGCTTGTGACGCTGGTGCTTGGCAGCACGTTTGGCTTTGCGCTCACGTTCCTTCTCCTTCTTCACCTGCGATTTCGACGGCCCCAGGGTGGTAGCCTCAGACTGGTCGGAGTGCAGGTAAAATGATGGCGATGATGAAGCCGTAAAGCTGACATCGCTCTCCCCGGCAGTAAACTTGGTGTTGATCGCCGGCTGGGCAATGGGTTGGCTGATCAGCGGGTGCTCCGGACTGGGCTTCCGGCGTTGTGGTGGCTGTGGCTTCTCTACTGCCACTGGCAGCGACATGTCTAGGAAGTATTCGTGTCGCGAGGAGACGCTGTGGCAGTCCTGGCAGGTGAGTGTCGAGACAAGAAAGCCGCGAAATACCTGATCCGGGCGCAGAATCCGTTCGCCGGCCTGGTTGCCGTAAATCTTGCACTTTTGTCGCATCTCCTCCGAAACACTGCTAATCTCTTGGTCCTTGTAGTCGAGGTTTTGCAAAATAACGCGCTGGTAGCGTTTAAGGTCCTCGTTACGGACGCTCTCCAGCAGCTGCCGCAAAAGTTCGTGAGCATCGTGTTGGTCACCTCCAGTAAACTGAGGACACTTCGAGCAGAGCTTGTCAAAGAGCTTGCTGGGCGTGAACACGCCACCGCCAGCCTGAAGCTCCTCCAACGCGTTCGCCAGCGCGGCGGTAAGGCCACCCCAGGAGGAGAGCGTGCCCTTGATCATCGGCAGCTCGATGTCTCCCTTGTCTTTAAAGTTAAACGTGCCGCCGGGCAAAACGAACCTGGAAATAATTAATTATTGGTTAAAACTCGATAGCCTCCATTGTTCAGCAGAGTACTTACTCCTCGCCCGGCTCCGCCAGCTCTCTCATAACGCTCAGCAGAAAGGGTGTCTGGGCGAGGCACTGCATCACCGCATTAAAGAAGCACGTGTTGCCCAGATTGGTCAGCCCGCGTACTCTGGGTAATCGATCCAAATCGTTTCGCTGCGTCTCCCCAAGCAGCGATCGGATTCTTGATCTACTTGCTTCGGGTCCGGCTCCAACAGCAGATCCGTTTGGTTGTCCAATCCGCTTGGCCATTCCCGGCACACTGGTCAGAGTGCCTGATCCCGAGGCGGTGACCTCAGCTGCATTGGGGGGTGGTGGTGGCAACGGTATAGCCACCTGACTACTCCTGGTCCCGCCACCCGCTGCTCCAGCACTGCTTTCGTCAAAGGTACTTCCGGCCGTTCCAGTCGCCGGCGCCGATACCATCGGCACCATGGACGTGAGCTGTTCCACCGTTGACTTGATCTTCATTTCGATGTTGCTAATGATGGGCGGACTGGGCGTGGTTGGTGGCTTTTGCGCTAGCCTCTTCACTAGCTCCACACACTCGAGCAGGTTCTTGCGCAGATTCGAGCAGATTTTCATATCGCATTCGTAGCACCATATGTCGAAGGAACGTGTGTTCATGGCCATTGCATGGGATTCGGAGCGGGGAGTCTGCGGGAAGAGGAAATAAAAGTGGATTAGAACTCGGGTCACAGGTGGCAGAGATAGGGGAAACAAGATCCGTTTTATACATAACAGCTTACTTGTTTCTTATAACCTTCACGTGGTTTACATTTTAATATTAAGGAATCAAAATATAGGAATAGTCCTCACCTGGTGGTGCTCCAGAGCATGCTTGTTGCGCGATCTTCCACAAAGCTGACTGCCGCACTTAAGGCACAGCCAGAGCGTACTATCGTACTCAATGTCACCGACCTTCGGGCCAGAGCCTCCGTCCGGCAGCTGCTTTTGCTGGCCCAGCTTCTGGCACTGAGAGCACTCATAGAGCAGGCCCGTGGCCTTTAGCTGGCGGCGCAGGCGGGTGGCGTCCACGGCCCTCTTGATGTGCTGGCATGGTGAGGAACTGGGTGAGGGGCCGTCCATTGGGGCGCCGATTGCACCGGCTCCCCTAGCTCCGGGATGATGGTGGTGCAAGGTGTGGCGCTCATCCTCTCCAGAATCAGTCGAGCTTGTGGCGTCGTGTGCATCCGTTTGCCGTTTTTTGACCATGGCGAGTAGATGCTTGGCCTTGGAATCCTGAGTGGCGTGCTCTGTGAATGGAGGAGAACACAAAATCGAAGATTAGAAGATCAGGGATGTGGGAACGTGATAGAGGGAGCGGGTGGCTGCTTGCTTTCGAAGTGGGCTATCAGGCTGGCGATTTTGCGTTGCTGGAATTTTTCCCTCTGCGCCCGCTGGGTTTTGCGGGTCTCTTGGCTCCTTGGCTTCTGACTCATAGCTCTGCCCCGGATTCCATTCGGCAGCAGGTTCGATCGAATTGGAAAACTGCTCCGTGCACTCGACATTACTGGCTTTGTTTGCTTTGTTGTGCCTTTGCCTTTTGCCACACGTTTGTGTTTCCACTTTTTGAGGTTAAGTTCGATGGCCCTCTACCACTGCGCAGCCCCTGCCATATTGCAGCCTCCTTCGCCACCCACCACATATGAACGTGTGCCATATACTCGGCTGTGGCGTATATATGTCAGTCGCCCGCCTCTATTGTCTTGATTTCTGCGTCTTAGAAGGATTCAGCAGCACTCAACCTAATTATCACGCGCACGAACACGCATACAGTCGTACACGCTGACTGGCATGAACACAAAACTGTGATTGCATCGTCGATTTTCTCTGTTGTGCTGCATTTCGAGCTTTGGCTTTGCGACTTTACCTTGAATTCAGTTACGTTTTCTGCGAAACGCAAAAGTTTAAAGTCTTAGCTGCACTACTAAATTCTCTTTTCCTATTTTTGCTAGTGATTGGGAACTAGGGGTGGGGAGAATATTTTTATCGAATATCGATTATTTTAGAACAAGTTTGAGGAGTGGTATTTATTTTCTGGTATTTTCTGATTGCTAATTCAAAAGTGCCGTCTCTATTTGTATCGAAGACTACTGGCGGCCTATTTAAATACATATCTGATTTAGCTAAGTGTTTCGATGCTAGGGGTTTGGATAAATTAACACACAGAAAGTCCATAAAGTCCTTAAAACTCGACAGTTGCAAGACAGTAGGCAACAAAGTAGTGATTAAAAATTAATAAAGTTACATTTGGGGTCTACATACCTTTCGAAAAGCCTAGGCATTAGTGTCCTTTCCGGGGGCTACTCCAAGTAGAGACGGAAAGGTTTTCCTTCACATGGTGCTTCTGGGAACGAAGGTGAAAGAAAAAGCAAATATTGCTATTAGAACACAGTTTCAGCGACTTTATTCAGCAGTCAAAGGACGTAAGATGTGCAACAAACGAACGATATAAGAAAGAGACGTGAAAGTAAAGTCCTATCATAAAGGAAACATCCAGACATAAAGTCCCTATAATTACTAACACCCCGAATGTTGTAAACGCATCAAAATTGAACCGCCCCCAGGTAATATTTCATGCGGCAGCAGCCTGAACAAAAAAAAATATAAAAAAACTAAAACAAAACCCAAGGGGGACCAGGAAGAGAAGGAGCAGCGACCATGAGACACCCGCCATCGAGAAGATAAGAATGAAAGGGGCGGGGCAGGGGCGTACAACGGGGAAACAAAACGTGCATTCAATTTCCAGCTCAGATCATGATGCCAGCTCTCATACACTGAAATAAAAAAGAAGTACCCCGACATGCTTCCCAAACACTTGGCCACCGAACTCACAAGTATTTTCTTTGGGTGTAAAGCCTTTCCGCCAATAATTTGGACCGATTGAGTTGTCGTCGTCGTCGTCGCCTCTCCATCTTACCTTTCCCCCATATTCTTCCAAAGGAAAGAAATTCTTGAATGACTTGCCGCCGCCTGCAGTTTTTCTGCTTCCACCTCCGTCCATCTCCATGGATTTATTAGCGATTTTGTATACAAATAGTAGAGATTTCCCAGCCTGGCTCTGATAATGTCCCCGCCCCAGATAGCCTTGGTGGAGCCGACACAGGAACTGTGCGCATTAGGCCTCATCATAATGCATAATAACACCAGAGATAATTTCGCACACGGGTGAAGAACAAAAAAAGAAACCGGGAAAAGAGCCAAGGCAGCCGAGGGCCAAGTCATGTTCCATTCTCCGACTGCGTCATCATCTGGCAGCGACTCCGCCTTGATGCACTGCGAGAATGGGTTCCTTGCCATGGCAAGAAGTATCTCTTGAATACTTGCCCACAACCGCATCGAAAGATTCTTCCGGTGCGCGGCTTCTCCCCGTGATGCCTTTACAAATTTTCTGTAATGAATATTTCGCAGAAGACGTAAAGCGATTCTCGGATGGCTGCCGTTTTGCTCCCGCTCCTTGGGGAAGGGGGACAGGGGCGCAGCATCCTCCTCCTACTTGAGGCCCCATCCTCTCCGCCACAACCTGTGGATCTTAATCTCCGCTGGTCCGCATGCAAAATGAGGCTTTCGATTTTAGCGGCTATTGTCGTATCTGTTTCTGTGCTTTTGAGGGATTTATACTTTATGGACTACCTGGAAAAGGGTTCAAAAGCCTAGGAGATTGGCCAATTTGAGTCACCGGGCCAAAAGCTACGCAAACTGATGAGTCAGGGGGCGCTAATCGGATGGTATTGGATGGTAATCGGGTCCCTCGACTTCGTCCCAAAACGGAATTCCTTCGTCGTAACTTTAAACTATAATATTAATCGAGAAACATGCAAATATACTGAGTTCCCTTTTCTGTCCTTTATTCCGTTTCTGCCAGCAAATTGCATCATAAATTTCAGGACTCGGCCGGCCCGCTGTGGCGCCTCGAGGATTGCGTGTATTTAAATCATTTTTCGCCGCGCAGCTTCTGTTTTTTTCTGTTCTGTTTATTCCCGGCCTGCTTTTTATAGCCATCCAGCCGTCATTAGTCATTCCTGGGAATTTTCATTGGCTCAGTTGTGCGAATGGGATCACATCAGCATTGGATCATTTGATCTGCCGACGCGAATGATTTCCTCCCTTTCGAATCGGGGAGGCCTGGCAGCTGTACCCGTCCTGTCGGAGCGGATTAGTTCAAATGGCCTTATCACCCAGACTCGGCCCGGCTTGGGTTCGCCATTCGCCTCTTATCATTTAATGAACTCCCCAGCTTCCACTTCACTTCCACTTCCACGGAGCAGCGGATCCCGAGAAGCCGCCATCTCGCTCACCTTATCTTCGCCGAAAGGAACACACTGCGCCGACAGGGACGCGCTGCCTTATCTGCGAGGACCCACTTACATTGCGAGGGATCTGGGTTTCCCGCAGTGCAGTCCAACGCCAGAGCAATGTTAATATAGCGATAATCGCGAATCCATCTACTAATTAATTGACTCTTTGTGTTCGCTGTTGTTTTATTTTGTGGTCCTTCTTCTCATCTTCGGCTCTCCGACGCCCCGACGCCCCGTCGCCGGTCGGATAGGCAGATAGATGGCCAACAGTCGGAGCACCCGGTCCACCAGCCAACATCATCTCTCGCGGCGCTTTCATTTCATTAAAAGCCTGTTTCAATTTTCTGCATTTTAGTGCCTGATGCACTTTGGCATCTCGAGGTAAGGCAATCGTATGCATCGGCTCCACTTCGCTCCCGTCTCTTGGCTCCTTTTTCTTTAGCTCCAAGCTTCAGTTTCAGGTTCAGAGTCGTCTTTGTGCTCTGGCTACACATATTTGCACTTTGTCAGTCTGTCGCCGGTCCTTTTGCTTTTTCAGCAATTTCCGTCCATTCGCCGAGGCTGAGCTCGATCCAGAGCCGTCCCCACCCAGGCACTGCAACCACTCGGGCTGCTTAACCCAAGAGGGTATAGGTTTGAAAAAAAAGAAGTGGAATGCCTCGAACTTCCTTTACTATTGGGAAGGCCTTAAGAAGCAGGCTTACCGTCTACTGATTTTAAAATTCAGATGGAGCGATGTCGCCAATGGGTTAATGGTCGCCCCTCGAGTGTTGATAATTTTGACATTTAGTCCTTATCTGAAGTTCGTTTCTGCTGAAAATGGAAATTGTGTCTGTGGTGCGGTGTCTGGGCCCCTGTGTGTGGGGTCGGCCCCGAAATTAGCACCTACACAGGGTCAGGGGCTGGCAGGAAGCAGCCAGGCTGAAGGCAGGCTGAAGGCTGCTAGGGAGGAGTTCCCCCTCTTGTGGCTGTGGATCAAAGTTCTTTCTGCTGGGCAACTTTATTAGCACCCCAGCCGGGCTTTCATCTTTCGCCGCCAATGCTGGCTCGACGACCCTTATCTGCTCCAGTGCCCCGCCAGCTGCCTCCTCAGTCTGCCTGTCTCTCGGCTGCCTCCTTCCATCCCGTCAGGATATGGCAAATTATTTTTGGCTCGCCTCGCCCTCAGCCGCGCCACTCCTATAGACGAATCTCTAGGGCCGCACAATGGCTCTCATTTGTTCTCCTCATTTGTTCCCTCCGAGCTGGACTTTTTCCTGCATTGGCATTCGGGTATTTGTTCCTGAAGCTTTTTATTTGTGCCGCGGCCCTATTGTTGTTCCCCTTTACCTAAGCTAGCGCCAGGCTCGGTTATCAGCTTCCCTTCTCTTTGCTTCGAGGAGCTCTTTTAATTGGGCCTATCAAGTGTCCATCTCGGAGGACAATTGAGCACTTACAACCGCCAAGGACATCCCTCCACCTGACTATAGATTTTGGCCAGGTTCTTGGCCTGGCTTTCGACTTTTTGCGACCACTCGTACATTCATCACACTGACTCGCTTTCTTTGGCTTTGGCTCTGGCTCAGACCATGGCTTAAACGGGAGATTTATGCGGCTGGCATTTAGTGTAACTGAAGTAGCAGGAGCCAATCCACTCCGGGCTCTTTTGTGCCCCCGAGTCCGGCTAATCCCCGGTAACTCTAGACGCTTGTCTGGGCCACGGCGATTCACACGGTTCCTCCCCCCCGTGGCCACTGGGCGAATCATTCTCGGCATTGTAATTATCGCATTATTCCTAAGGCTTCTACAAAAGAAACAGATGAAACGAAAGAGTTGGCCAGGAGGAATCGCACTGGGGAGTCGCTGAGCGTATTGAATGGCAAACGGGCGCCAGTTGCGAGGGTGTACCGAAGAAAAGCATTCAGTTTGTATGCACAGGAAGAAACCAGGCCGAAGTGGCACTAGGAATAGGCAATACTCTGGTCGGTTTTTCCGTCTCTAAGCGCAATATTGCCCCAAGACCGCCCCCACCTCACAAATCTTGGCCAAGGAGATAAATAAAATAAATATTGACGCGCGTCCGATTCGCCAGGGACAGGGGACAGGAGGCAGAGGCAGGGTCTGAGCCTGAGCCTCAGCCTGAGCTAAAAGCAGAAATCAGAAATCAGAAAAGCTAAAGGCAAACGATCAACAACAAAGGGAAGCGGCGGTGAAGGAGATCGGAGATCGGAGGAGTTTGGAGCTGGGGAGCTGGGGAGAAGACAAACATCGTGACTTGGAGCGGCGGCGAAACATCAAGCATACTGAATAAAGTACTCAAAACGTATTTAAAAGTACTAAACACAAGTACCAGAGATTAATAAGCGCTTTTGAAGTCGGCCGACCAGAAAACTAGTTACTGCTCTGCTCCATGGCGATCTTTCTATCCAAAATGGCATGTACGGCCCCCGAAAGAGTTGTTTCTGCGGCCAGAGACATCCTGCCGGTGCATATCTTTGTCAAACATCGCCGAGGAGTTTCATCCATGGCTGGGAAAAGAGGCAGAGGAAAGCGCAAACAAATCAAAATCAAATTCACCAGCCAAGACAGCCGATCACAGGAAAACCCCCAATGAGAAAATGAAAAATGGCAGAGGAGAGACGGCGTGGAAAATATGATCGCTGGCCAAGTTGACGGAGCTTGACGCTTAAGCAGATTCGCGGCGTTTCCCTTTGAAATTTTAGCCACAAAGTGTCGCCTCCAGTAGATGCCCCAATCCACACGCCCGGCCCTGTCTCTGAGATATATCTTTGGCGACAGCTAATAACATTTCAACATCCGAAGAAGTGAAACCTGATGTCTCCATTAAGAACTTGGCAAATATATTTGGAATAGAGAAGTAGGTACTCACCCAACATCCGGTTCTGGGATGAATCTGCCAAATTCGCGAGACAAAAGACTCCTGTTACCACAATTGGACTAATCGCCTCTGATCCAAAGCGATCCGCACTTACGTGTGTCATCCGCGGGATGGGGTCGGCAGCAGCTGGAACGAAAGAGACGGCCACAGATAGAGGCACTTAACAGAAACACTCGGAGAAACGGCGGAGCACCACGCCAGCCGGGCACAAAAGAAAATAGACCCGAACCTGAGGGGAACATTGTGTAAACAAAAGACGCGGATGGAGGTGAGGAAGCAGGCCAAGTGCAAGTGCTTACATTAGCTATTATACTCAGGCCCCGATTCCCGTCCCGATCCCCGAACCGGAATCCACTCCATCCATCGCAGATCGATCTCTTTGATGATATTTTTGCGTGCGCATCCAAGTTCAAACAACTTGGCGGATTTCGAGAATCAACAACACAAACGAAAACAAACAAAGGATCTTCTTTTTTTTGGGACGAATAGGGGATTATCTATAAAGGCCATTGGGAGGAAGGCCCGCCTCTGCACCTTAAACAAAACACTTTAGATCCATCTTAATTAGAAGCTCGAATTAAACGCCCGGCTTTGGACACTAGCAGGTGGTGGGCCCCCTTGATCTAATGCCAGCGATTAGCTCGCAGCTCCTCCATCAGACACTTACCTGGGCAGCACGGCGAGTTTCCCGGCGAAATATGCAGCAATTCGTTTTAATGCAAAGGCACCCAGAAAAGAGGCAAGAAGCCAGAGTGGCGGAGGGGCAAAAAATCTTATCTGGCTGCCGGAAATCAAAGCACACATCAAAGATCGCCGATGCCGATGCCGATGCCGTCGTCTCCGGCGGAGAGAGAGTCAGTGGTAGCAGAGGTAGAGTGGTGCGGTGCAGCGTGTAGAGGTCGCGGTGTTCAATTGCATCCGCCCCCCATCCATCCCTTGGGGGCCACACAACGGCCCCCAATCCGGACCGGGAACTGCCACCAGTTTGTTTGATGTTGCTGTTGCGGTTGGTCGCCGTCGCCGATTGAGTTTCTTGGGCAATGCACTGAAAAAAACAAGGGGTGAATAAGTATGATTTGTCAACAAGAGTATGCCTAATGTATTACTGGCTATAGCTCTCGAAAGGTATTCATGAGAAGCCAGCCTTCTGCCTAAAGCCAGGTATATATAACTGCTGGACCTTTGCTTCCCCCTTCAAAATGTTTCGTAATACCCTGGCACTTTCAGTGTACTTTAAGTTAGTATGAGTTCGATGCAAAACTCAGGTAAGAGCGCTACCTCACCTGCCGGGCCTCAGAGGAAATCCCCTTTAGCAGGCACGATATGGATGGCGATGTGGACAAGACCGGGCAGGATAAGTATGTAACACCCTGTGAGGAAACTCATAGGGTTTCCGTAGGATGCTTGGAGCCTAATCCTCCTTTAAAACTCTTCTTCCAAGTCCACAGGTAACTCTACCCACCTGAGTCAAGCATGTTCGATCCAACAAGTTGGCAGCAGGCCAGAGACTTCGTCGGGTATCGCCGCCAGTCGCTCGATTCAAACTGAACTCGACCACGGACGTTCGAATACCTCCGGCACTCAGACGGGAAAAGTGGCCAAGACCTCGCTGTTTACCGACTTGGCTCGCTAGTGATTCGAAATTTGAATGTGCTTCTCTGATCTCTGACTCCGTTAACAAGTGCTTGATACTCGAGATACCAACAACTGATCAGCAATCATTTTTTTTTACGTGCTTGTGTCTGAGAAACTGTCGAAACCTACCATATCATTATGATGATTACCCCACGCGCCACCTGATCACTCGCCTCGGGAGCCACAAGTAGAGAAGAGCCCACCATGTTGCCCCTGTTGATGCTCCTCGTCGGCGTAGTCCTCACCGGGGCCAGCAATCCTCACCAGAACGGAGGCCAGGCAGCCGGACCGAATGGATTACAGTGCCAGCGGATTGCCGTCTCCGCCTGCCAGGGTCTCGGCTACAACATGACCGCCCTGCCTAATCTGGCGGGTCACACCAATCAGCTGGAGGCTGAGCTCCAGGTAAGCAGTGGCCGAGCCGAGCACGTCGTCTGGGAGTGGAGATTCCGCCGTCTCGATAAGCTCCCTCCATAAAAATGTTTCTCGTGGCTACGTGCCATGAAGTGAATTCCAAAACCGCGACTAACGCTTCTAAGCCTAGGCCTAGATAGGTAGACCTCCTTCCAAAACCCAAATATTTGTGCTTCGAATCAATGTCGGGAAGAATTGAATCTCCAGAGTGCGCTATTCCATCCATTGAGTATCCATCAAGAGGCTGGCCATTAAGGCAGCCGACACCCCAAAAGTCATAAACTCTTGTGCGAAATTGTGAATGCCGGGTACGTGGCCATGGGTCCAGGGGGCTGCCAGGCGGCAGTTCATCAAAGATCCGAATCCGAACCCTCCCGCCCACACTCTGGGCCCGACTCTTCACTTTTTCTGCGGCTGTGGCTGCCGCCGATGCAAGATAAGGGGAAGCCCCGACTCGGAAAAAAGTAAAAAATAAATAAATCAGCAAGTGGTGGGAGGTAGGGAGGGAGAGGCTAATGGCATTTTAAGTTGCTTAATTTCTTGCTGATTCAATGCCTACATACTTTGAGTTTGCCGAAGATACTTTCTTTACCTGGAGCAACTGAATAAATCTAATCATAACTTGGAGATTTGAAATTGCACACGTTTATGTTGGCCTTTATCGAGACCCTGAGAACCCCCGCTGCCTCTGAATGCCTCGTGGAGGTGGTTCCATTCCCATTCCCATTCCCATTTCCATTCCCATTCCCATTTCCATTTCCATTAGCGACGCTCTGGGTAACAAGACAAGTTGCCCCGACCTCTCGACACTATCTAGATAAAGCCTACGTTATCACTCAAGAGAAGTGGAAGGAACGACATTTAATTGCTTTTCAATTAGGGGTGGAGTACAAGGGCTCCGACATAGGCCGGAGGCGTCCCCATTGAGTATTATTATTCAGAGTGACTGTCTCCGACTATAATTTACCATGAAAATAATCTAGGGAAATGGCTGAGGAGTTCGTGAAAAGCGGCTGAGGAAAACCTCCACTGCCCGAGATCGCTGGCGACAAAGAGAGAATAAAATAAATGGCCGGGAAGAAAGAGCTGCCGCTGCGAGGAGAATCTGCACCCGAAGAAACCGGGCGACCCTTAGGTGCCTGGCAGCTTCTGGGTCCCACACCGTTCGGCTCAGTGCAGGCAAGAACATCAGTTGCGGCCCAGGCTGGTCCATTAACACCTTTCGTCGGTCTTCGGTTTCCTTTGTGCATATCTTGCATTTCATGCCCATGCCTATGCCCGCTTAGGACGTCCACGTCGATGTGTCGATGCAAAGTGCGGGGAATGAAGGGGCGGCGATGCCTGGCCTGGCGGGGTTTCCACCAAAATTGGGTTCTATCGGCTTGGCTCTTGTGCAAGACCATTTGGAGGTTTCTCTCCGCTGCCAGCACTGCCGACTGGCAACAGGAGCTGCTCTTGGCCAAAGACCATAGATAGTGCGGCCTTTATTTCTGGCCTTTCGTTGGGCGTCTACTGAGCGCAGAGCCGCCTATTTTGTTATATCGCGGCACTGTAGAATCGCTTCCAAATGCATTGTCCGACCTATTCGGTTTTCTGGGCTTCTCTTGGTGTAGTTCGTGGCGTGTTTTTGTTTATCCCAGAGATGGAGGGGGATGGCAGGCATGCCTCAAGTGGCAATAAAAACGAAAGCAGCCTCCCGCGGCAGTCTTCAGTCTTGACTCTTGGAAGAAAAACCCGAAAAAGCAAAAACACCAAACCAATTGAATCGGAAGCACCTAAAACAGATCAAAGGCAGCTATTCTGGATCTGGAAACTACACAGAAATCAAAAGAACTCGCCAACAGCAACCACATCGGACCAAAAGCCATAAAAAGAGCAGCAACAACAGCAATCAAAGGCGACTGCATATGGGATCGAATGCTGGGGCTGGGCTGGGACTGGGCCTTCTATTTACATAATGATCGAGCAACCGATAGCAAGGTGCCCAAGATCAAAAGCCAGCCAGAGGGAAGTTTACATTTACGAAATGGTAATGGGAAATGGGAAGTTCATATCCTGGATTTGCTTTACCACATATTTCAGTGACATTTATTGTGGTTTCCTCCTGAAACGGGCCATACGATTGACCTAATCCAGTAGTTGGGGCCTGCTCCTCTTCTTTAAAGATACGAAGTTGGAGTGCAGGCACTCCACGATGTTTATCAAGAACAAAAAAAAAGTCTCCCCGGGGGCGTACTTTCAATTAATTTGCTTGTAATTGTCGCTTGACGAGCACTTTGTCGGCACTTGGTCGCTCCGCCCATTTAACAAACAAACCGGAGACAAGCTCACACAATGATAAGTCGCTGAAATGCACTTTCGGTGTTCGGTGTTCTATCTGCCCAGGTCCCGAGCATGGACTAGAGTAGAAAAAGGAGTAGGAGAAGGAGGAGCCCCCTGATTCTATTTCACGTGGCCAGTCACATCCGGGACTGATAAAGACGAGGTTCTAAAAATCAGAATGGAACAAGAGATTTTGTGAAATTTGGCTGGAGAAGACTCCCCAAAGGCAAGACTCCGAGTAGGGACAGCGAAGCGCTGTGACATTTTATGTAAAGTAATTGTAAATATTTGAGCAAGGCATTAGTCGGTGTGACAGGCGGGCCAACGAAAGTCCGAAAGCCCCTGGCCGTGGTTCTGGCTCTGGCTCTGGCCCCTTCCGGGCCCCCCACCTGCCACAACCTAAAAAAAAAAGGTAAACAAACATCAGACAAGGCCGCGACCGCAGCCGCATGGATGGCAACCATAAAGGAACAACGACAACAACGACACGATGGCGACAATAAAATTGTTTGATTTTGAAAATCAGAACCCATTAAGATTGCTCAGCAACCAGTTCCAGTCCCAGGGAAAGGGGCTCTCGGGAGTGGGCTGGGTGGGCTTTGATAAACGCCAACCAAAGCGGCGGAGAAATACTTTGCAGCCCGAAAAGGAATGCCGTAAAACAGACTTTTTATGACAATTGCCAGCGGCTTATCGCACGCCAAAGGCCTGAATCGGCCTATAGTATAGTATGTCTCTGTATATATAGCTTATGACTTAACCCAAGGCGGGCAAAAGTATATCAATCCGATATCACACTATCTATATCGCGGCCGTAGGCGCATTTGATTAAAGAAAATTACTCGCACCTCCACTAATTCCTGGAGGTTCCCAAAACACTCGAAGGCACCTTTTTTCTACTGGGCCGGGTTTCGGAAATTTCAATAATATGTGGTGGGCCAGTGGGGCGGGAGCGTAAAGGCCACTAATCCCTGGTCTCAAGGTGTCATCCAGTTCTCCCACATCGCCCGTCATTATATTTTCAAACTTTGGTGGCTTTGTGGTCTCTGCTTTCCGATAAATAGGAGCAACAACTAATGTGTTTGCTGGGCCCGGGGCTATCAGCGAAAATCGTAAAAGTGGAGAAAAAGAGTTCATCCGCCGGGCGGTGCGATAAGGCTCTGTTATCAGAGGAGCGCCAGACCCGGTCAGACCCGACCAGACCCGGCCTGCCTGGCTACCTGGTTTACGTTTTCGACCTTTGTTTGCAGCGTAATTATGGCAGGGCACTGGAGTGCGACTGCGACTGCGACTCGAACGGCAATGAGAAATCCATCAGAGCGGCATTTGAAACGACTTAACGCTGATAATGTCAAATAAGAAAGGCAAAAAGTTAATATATGAAAAAATAAATGCCGCTGCCATTGTGTTTTGTGTTGACTGGGAACCGAACTGTCTTTGAAGTCCGACGAAAGGAGACCGGGTATCGGGGAATGGCAGACATAACTCAAGCGAACTTTTTTCGCTGGAATTTTTTTCGGCCCGACCACAAACAATCCACACAATCCGTCGCCATAATGATGGGTCAGTCGCTTGCGATGTTGACGAAAACAATTTGACAGCGCAAAAAATAAGCAGCAGCGGCATAAAAAATAAAAACAACAACTCGAGTCAGTCCACCAGGCCAGGGCAGGCCAACAACAATTAGTTCATTCTTTGGCTGCTTCCTTTTTATTTCTCCTTGGAGTTTTTGTTTGTTTGGTTGGTTTATTCGGCTCGGTTGGAGCTTCAGGAAAACACGTAAAAAATGCCGCAACGTTTTTCAAATGCCTTCCCAGCAAAGAATGGAAAGTAAAAGAAAGGGGGGAGTGCCAGGCGTAGCCGGAGCTGGAGGCCGGAATGCCGGAGAGCTGCGCCTTTGAAGCGAGAGAGATCCGCTAACACCAGAGACACCTGGAATCCGACGGCCTCATACTCTAGTATTTAGTATCTACATTGGTATTAGCAGTGTCTTGAAAATATATCTACTTTATCTTTATAAAAAGCTGCAAAGGCAACACTGGTGAAAAGGCCTTTTCATAAAAAATGCTTTGGAATATTAAACCCGACTATACTATCCATATTGTAATACTCACATGCGATCCCAATCTTTGTTGTATAAAACAGTCCAGGCTTCAAGCTCCAAGCTCCATTTTGTCCAGAGTTGTCCTCCATTTCCAGCATTACCTGAAAATAAAGGTAGCTGTTATTTAGTTAGAGCTCTATTAAAACCTCTCTTATCTCGGATAGGGAAAGTAAAGTATATTATATAGTATATCCATTGGCTGAAAAGGGTTAAGAAATAATGGAACCTCAACGGAGAGTATAGAAGGCACAGAAAAGAAACCAAAACCTACTCAGAGAGATGGGCTGCAGCCGCAGCAGGTTTGTGTCTTAAGTCTTTCGTTTTGTCTTTGTTTCTTTGTTGATTCTTTGTTTTTTGTTGCCGAGTCTCTTTGCATCAGCGGCAGGATGTTCATCTGCTCTTGTTGTTGCTGATGCTGCTTTAGATGATGCTGTTGTTGTTGTGGCGCGTAATTACATGGCAATTAAGTTAATTGAACTGCGCGCCTGCGCTCGCGTGAATTGCTCTTACTGTGGGATATACATACCTAATATCTCTCAAAACACAAGCCAGGGGCACAAAAAATGAAGTGAAACAGCTGCCGTGGCACATCATTTGCGCTGTAAGTTGCGTGTAGAACCTGTGGAAGCGGCAGCTCATTTCGGGTAATCCAGCCTGACAAAATGTCAGCAGCGATGCAGACGACAGCCGCTGAGGCAGCTAAGGCAGCGCATACATTATCCCGCTCCAAAGCCGAACCAAACCCGAATCGTGGCCCCATACAATGGCAGGCGACTGTCAGCTACCGGGCCAACCCGCCAAACATGTCCCAATTGTATTGCCAACCGAGCCATGCAACGGGCCGGGCCGGGCCCAATTGCACTGCCAAGTGTCCGGTGGTGGGCCTTTGATTGCCTTTCGCAGATCGCCGCCGCAGATTATCTAACTTTGGAGCGGATCGGGACAATCTGCAGCATTGATTTAGATATGTGTTCCCGGGGAATTGTAAACAATTATTGGAGATCCACAACTTTCAACTCCTAAAGAACTTGCCAGCCCATTTCTCTAATAGACAGAATTGATGCAAAAGGCTGTCAGTGTCGTGTGTCCCACTTCTGTGGCCTCTGCTGTGGCCAGGATGCATTCCTCTGGGCTGCAGCTCCCGGCTTCCAGTTCCCAGCTCGTGGAACGCTAACCCTGCCATTGAATGACAATCGTCGGCAGTCAAAATGTCAATTAATTGTGAGACGACAGTTGTATGTCGTCGGCATTTGGCTGACAGTTGTGTCTTCGCTCCTCTGTCTTCTCTGGCCACTGTCTCCTCCAGTCCGGCCGGCTTAGTGCATTAATGCAGCCAGCCAGCTATCGTCGCCGTTTGAATCGATCCGTATCCGTATCTCTGGCGGCTCAGTATCTTTATCTAAGCTAGGGATGGCTAATTAAGAATGCAAAATGTATCTTTGCATCTGCCGCTCCAGAGCTGATGTCATGGAGCAGCTTTTGTTTCATATTTCGTGTGTGTTTCGTGTTTGCTGGGCGTTTCGGCGATTTATCACGGCATCGTTGTCGCCACGGGACGGCGTCCTAATTATGCAAATTACCCAAACAAAAATATCTGCGATTGAGACTGGAAAAATAGTAGTAGTAGAAAACAAAAGCAGCTCCGCGCCGAACACTCTATTGAAACTGCCCGCTCGCTAATTGCAAACGCTTTCGTAGCAAATTAAATCAATTGACTTTGAAGTTGAGCCGCCGGTGGCTCTGGCTTTGACAAGTCGTATACGTATATCCACGACCCATTCGTATATATAGCTGCCATATGGATCGGCATCGGCGTCCACAGCTGTCAATTCGAATCTCTGGTCCGGCAGCTAAATCAAATAAAGCATCGCTCAGATACTAGCGACCACATAGTCACTCTTAGATTCATAGATTGGATTTAAAGCCTTGAAATACAATCCAAGGGGGGCTTTTTGAAACAACAGCTTTTGCCAAAAGGCAAACCTCCTGGGGAAGTCGTGCAACGCATCCGAAAGATACGGCAAAACCGCAAACGGTACGAGATAAAACGCCGCCGTCTCTCAAAAGGCCCCGGCCTCTTGACTTTGAGCCACCAAGTGGTGTGTCAAGAGGGGCTTCACTGTCGTTTCTATGGGCTGGCGGCTGTTTCTTATGCCGCCACGAGCTCCGCGGCACTTGTCACTTTGACAGGCGGCAAATTGTTTGAGGCCAGAGCCAAATCAGCGGATTGGCGAATCAGCAGCCAAACCTAGCAAAGCGTGCTGGCTGGAGATGATTTTGGCAGATACTGGGATGTAGGATTCGTAACATTTGCCCAAGGATTTCCCATAACTCTATCGATGCTCCGGGCCATAAGCCCAGAGCAGTCAGGTCTCTAATTTGTGAGCTCCAGCCAGGAGATGTATCCATATGCCGCGCCACAATCGTGGGCAGTGTGCTGCAAGCGTAGAAAATTATAAATTAATCCATTATGTAGATTATACAGATGTCCAAACGCATTAAGGCTCCAGAGGATACGAGCCGATCTGATCCGATGCGAGCCAAACCAATCCGATCCGGGTCCCTGGACACTAAGCGTTGTTAATGAATGAACACAGTCGGGTTTGCGAGTGGACTCGAGGCTGGCTTGCATCCTTTTGGAGAACCCCAACTCGTGACTGGACTCGTGAGGACTGCCCTTTCTTTCTCTGCTTTTAAATTCTTTCCAAAACTTCAATATATTCAAAGCTAAAATACCGCTGAGCAATTTTATATTCCCCGGCACTTTTTGTTTGGCTGGCGGCTTGGCCGGAGAAATCATTAATCAAAATTGTAAAATCATTAAGTCCGCGTTTAGGCCGAGAGGTGTCAACCTGGCTGGCCATTGTGGTTGCTGTTCTGGGCCTTGTAATTGAATTGTGAAAACGGTGGAGGTGAAGGTAAGGCGTTGAGCCCGTCAAATAACTCAAATTGAACAAAATTAAATGTTATTCGGCGGGCCAGTCTTGGCCCAAAAAGTGTGAACCGAAAACCTGCAGACGGGGCAGGCTGGAAAACAAAAATTAAAAGAAATAGCCGTGAGTCGAAACCGAACAAAGCAGTGGAGGTAGAAAAAACCCAAAAACCGAAGCGAAATCTTGGACAAAAAAGGGAAGGGGCGAGGCATGGGGCGAGTGGCCAGGCCAAATTTTTAAGTAAATTAAGCAGAACTCTACGACTCCAAAGATATGAAACAAAATAAACATTTTGGCGATATATTTCAGTTTGACTAGAAATACCTTTGCGAACTTTAGTGTATTTTCAAAGTTGTCTATTTGCCCGACTGGGCCTGTCAGTCAGTAATACTAATTATGTTTTGTGGCGGCGACCAAAACGAATTTGTCGCCTTTTGTCGGGTGGACCGCGAGCCGCGGCGAATGGCTCTCCACGTCTCCGGCCGGGCTCCGTCGCGGCCCCACACAAAAAATACAAAACGACAATTCCGAAAAATACGAAATAACCAAAATCGGTGGAGAAGAAAGACGGGAAAAAGGCTCAAAGCGTTGCAGATTGCATTCGCCGCGCAGAGTGTTGGGGAGGAGGCGGTGCTGGCCGTCATTACGACCAAGCCATGGTGATGATCATGACCAAGCATTGCCCTTTTGCATTAATAATACATTTTAGGCACTCGGCCAGTGGCTCGGCTGTGGCCCAGACTGTGCTCAGGGCAGCTCAGGGCCGGAGAGCTTTATTTATAAATTCATTTTTATTAACTAAGTTTATGATTTTAATATTGGGCTTTTAGTCAAGTGCGTTCTTTATAATTCGGAATACTTTTCAAGCCAATACTTTTACGGGGCAGTGTAGTCTCCAGCCAGTTTTGGTCAACGATCTTAGCGCTTTGGTAGTGAATATCCACGACGATGATGACGAAGGTTCACTTGCCGGCTGCATCATTAAATTATTATTGCTGGCAGCTATTTTTCAGAGCGGGATGGAAGGCGAAACAAAAGCTACAAAAATTGGAAATCGCGTGTCTAATGCTTCATTCGAGATGCCCGCCGGTCGGTTGCCCGGTCGGATGCTCGATTCTTGGACTCCAAGCCTCTTCGCAAGTCTCGTCCCCCCAATGCCTTATGCCTTTGCGCCTAATGTGGCTTAATTATACAACAGCGGCCACAATTCGGTTACTTTTGCCCGACAAAAACGATAACGAAGAGGCCGCAGAGCTCCGCAAAGCGGCCTAACCATCAAATCCATGTCAGAAGTCCCGCTCGGGTAGCCCATCACCAAGATCCCAGAGATCCCAGACAGCCCAGAGATCGCGGCCATCAAAAGGAACTGGTCCGGCATCTTTCCTGAGAAATTGTGCCTCGATAATTTAATGCAGCTTTTTGTGATCCTGTTTTTGCCCCCCCCCGTCTTATCCGTTTCGTTTTCCGTCTGCCCCAAAGCGTTGCCCCTGTTATTGTCCTGTTTTTTGTTCCTGTATTCCTCCTGCGCGCCGCGCTGACTTGTCTTAAATTCCACAAACTCATAAATGTTGATGTGTCTGGTTCGTCATCGTCATCGGAGTTTGGTTTTTGTGTCATGGACAATGGGGACCTGCCACACGTTCAGCAAAAATCGGATCATTTGGGGCCAAACCCGATTCTTTCTCCTCATGTAAATAATTCTAGGGTATATAAGGCCTCTAGGGATTAAAGGCCTCAAGTCTAAGACCCTTCAAGTGTCCCCCAGTTTCTCTCCGTGTGGTTGTGTTTCTTGCGAGGATTAATTTCGCATCGGCCAAATGGGAATGTGGGCTTCATTTGAAGTTATTAGATGCCACGGCCAGTAATTGACAATTAATTGCAGTCGGGGACTGTAAATGGAAATGGAATGGGCTCCTAACTGGACAGCGGCGGCGTTTCTCTTTTTAGTTCGCTTTTTATACATTTTTCCAGTGTGAAGTCTGACGCAAGTTTTCACACCCAACGGGCCATACAGAGTGTACGTGTATGTCTGCTAATGGAAAATAAACAATCGACTTGCTCTTTGATTCCCATGAAGCCCCTTGGACATTGGCGTTAATAGAAGAATATCCCATCGAAATCTATCGCCTAAAATACTGAATATAGGGCTTCTCGGTCGAATAATATGCGATCGCCAAGTCAAATGATTCCGAAAATCATTTGAAAACATTCACAGCTGGAAAAAGACCAATACAAATTGTTAGCATTAGCATTACACGATCTAACTTTGCGATTTCCAGCTAATTTAATAACAGGCATTAACCGGTGTAAACAAAAGCTGCAATTGTGCGGCTCAATTGTTGCAAATGGCCAACATTTGTTAAATTAACTCAGTGGCTGGCGTGTCGGCGGAACAACAAAGCTGAGTGAAATTTACGAAACAAAGGCTGACTGTTTGACCAAGTTTTTATTGCATTTTTATTAGACAAAATTATAGGCATCAGAGCCAACAATGGCCGACAATCCAGCCAGCTGTGGGGTGTGAAGCGGAATGCGAATTCGTATTATTCCGGAATCCGGATCCGAACTCTTGGCCCGCGCACCTGTGTTTATTTTCCTTCCATCGGCTATCGGTCAGCGAATTTCGATCTAATTATTCGGTGGCGGCTCCTTTCAAGTTCCCTCGATTCAATAAAATAGTGTTAATTGATAAAAACTCGAGATACATTCGGCTTTTTTACGGCTTTGGCAGCGGATGTTGTGCACGTGCTTGATGCTTTGGACCAGGCCAAGCTGATTTTCTGGGCTCTGGCAATTATATATCGCTTTGCGCGATTCAAATCGCCGTTAGAACAGCCATTCCCTTAATTATTTTAATTTGTTTACTTTCCAACTAAATGCTCCTCGTTTCCCTTTCCAGATTGCCAAACTGCTGCCTTTGATCGAGTTCGGATGCTCCCCACGCGCCCGCTTCCTGCTCTGCTCGGCCCTGTTCCCACTCTGCACCCCGGACGTGCCGCGCCCAGTCACCGCCTGCAAGTCCTTGTGCGAGACGGTGCGGGGCGAGTGCGCGGCCAGCTCCGCGGCGGATCTAATGGAGCTCTGGCCCTCGTTCCTCAACTGCGAGGTCCTGCCCCAGCCGGAGAAGCACGAGCTGTGCATGCAGATTCCCGAGGAGCTGCCCGCCCAAGGGGGGCAGGCCGAAGGAGGAGTAGGTTCCTCCACACCGACTCCGGCCGCCACCGCGGACAAACACCCGGACCTGAGTCCGCCGCCGTCCATGTACCGCTTCTGGAAGACTGCTCCCCAGAGTGCCGGCCAGAGCTCGGGAGCGAACGGAGTCCTGTGCCCCCAGAACTTCAGCGGCAGCCCCTTGAACCCCGAGCTCTGCCTGCCGCAGTGTCAGAGAGATGCCTTTCACACCACGGCCCAGAAGAAGCTGACCGAGAGCCTGATCCTCGGCCTGTCAGCCGTCTGCTTCGTCCTGACCCTGTTCGCTCTGGTGACTTTCTGGGCGGAGCCCACCCGGTTCGGCTACCCGGAGCGACCGGTGCTATTCCTGTGCCTGTGCTACAACCTGTTCAGCGTCTGCTACCTGGAGAGGATCGTGTTCCACAACCAGGCGCGCAGCCTGGCGGCCCAGATTCAGGACGTGCCCCGGCTTCGGCAGGGCTGCCTACTGACACCGCCCTGCCTGGCTTCCTACATCACCACCTCGTATCTGAGCCTGTGCGCCGCCAGCTGGTGGCTCATCTTCGCGATCTGCTTCTATCTCTCTTCCCACAAGAAGTGGTCCAGCGAGGCGCTGGAGAAGCGGTCTGGCCTCTTCCACGTGCTGGCGTGGGTGCCACCCCTGGCCCCGCCCATCGCCGCCCTTCTCCTCGATAGGGTGCGTCCCAGCGAGCTCACCGGCATGTGTACGGCGCCGGGATTCGTGGAGCTGCCCACCCTGGTGCTGCTCCTCCTGGGCCTCTACTTCACGCTGCGCGCCTCCCGCTCCCTGCTCTCCCTGCAGCAGCAGCTTCAGCCCACCCTGGCACTGGCCCACCACCGCTTTGGCCAGATCCGAAAGCGGTTCGTCCTCTTCTCGCTGCTCTTCTTCGCCCCCACTGCCGCAGCGGTGATCGCCGCCCTGTGCGAGCGCTACGTGGACTCCGTGCCCGGCTGCTCCACGCCGGAGGACTGCGCCTCGCCGGCTCCCCTCAGCGCGTGGCCGGCCCTGGTCAGGATCTTCTTCCAGCTGGTGGGCGGCACGCTCACCGGACTCTGGGTGTGGTCCAGGAAGACGTGCGAGAGTTACCGCAACCGCCTGGGGGCGCCGGGCTGCACCCGGACCTGTCCCGCCCACAAGCCGGCGGGGGCACTGCCCAAAAAGCATCTCTACACCAGCGGGAAGTCCACCGGGGGGCTCATGGGAGGCGGTGGCGGGGGCAGTGCCTCGTCCACGGCGCCCCTCTACGCCGGCATCAGCTTCCACAACGTCCCCGTCTACAATCCAAACCAGTCGAGGGTGTGAGCTTCGCAGAGCCCCCATCCAAATGTACATAAAACTCTCGATCCCGATCCCGTAAGGCTTTAAGCACTGATCTAAGCACATGACGACTCCATGTCCATGTGCGCATAGTTTGTAAGCTCAAGAAATATTTAATGAAAACCCGAAATGTGTTAATAGACTAAGAGGTCCCTTGCCCCAACCCCACGGCCCAGTTTTATTTAAACAATAATATTAATAGTTGTTTAGTTTAGTCTAAGGGTGTAAATAGTTTTTTTTTCTGAAGCCTAGTTCCGTAATGAATTAGTTCTAAGGACACAATTTGATTGTAATATGTAAATAAAAGAAGCTTAGTGTAACAGAATGGACGAGAAGTGTGTTTTCACTTTGTCCCCTGGGATTCTCACGGTGTGCCCGGGTCATCAGCCCATCCCCGGGGGTTAATGATGCGAAAGTGGCCAAGAAATTGCTGCGAATTCGTTTAATTGCAGCAAAAAACTGAATTGTAGCTATTGTCTGCGGTCAGAGTCATGGCAATTAGAAGGAAAATGGTTAATGACAGGGCCCGGCGCTGATTGCGACCTGTCCCCCACCTGTGGCCTGTCCAGCCCCCAAAGAGTGTCACACAGCTTGTGGGAAAGCGCAGTGGGGTCTGTCCTATGACACTAGATGATGCTCTCTAAAATCAAATGTTAAATGGATTTGAAGTTTCCAACGTAAAGTTAGTCTTGTTTGTGCCACAGCCAGTCTGATTAATCCCCCTTGCTTCAGAAACAAGGGTATTTGCCGAGGAACAATTAATTTGATTGAAGCTGCCACACCGCGTGCCGGCAACGTTTCTATCCAACAAATTGCTGTGCGGCCTGTGGAAGCAACAGGCCGGAGAAGCAACAAAAAATACACAAAAAGCCACAAGCAACAGAAACTGTGCAGCAAGCGTGCAATTAACTCTTGTGCGCCAAGATCAAAGCGATTAAAGCCGCTCTTCCCCGCGACTGCAACTTCCACTCGGACTCCTGGCTCCCCCTCGACTGCATCCAGTTGGCCAAGCCCCGAACAGAGGGGAGCCCAAAGCCGAAACCGAGACCAAGACCGAGACGATGGCCAAAAGCAGTACAGTGCCAGGCCAACCCTAACGCTTTATCGTCGTCTGCATCGGTGTTGTCGTTCATGTCCGTCTTGCCCCTAATACACTGGCCAAAAAGAACAGTCGTGGCTCTCGAACCTCTCCAGAAACTGCAACACAAGTAGAAGCTAATTTCTTTCACTCCAAGAAGAGCTAAGCCCAAAGAATGGGGGATAAAGTTGGCCGAAAGCCAGAAAGCCGGTCAAGCAAACAGGTAAGCGCTTGACTAAGCCAGCTCGGAGATTGGGCCAAAATAGTTCAATAGCCGGTCATTTGCGGGTGTTAAACGCGGCTAAGAAGACGGCGGCGGGCAGACCAATCTTCCTTAATAGCACCACAACGGATTGAGAGACAAATGCATTCAAGCCTGCACTGGGAGGACCCCAAATTGGCCATTAACATCGGCCTAGAACCGGTTTCCCATTTCAATTTGTTACCAAAAAGCGGCTCTTCTTTTGGGTTCCACAGTAAAGAAAACAGAAGACACAGAAAACATTTATATATTTATTGTTGAGGAATGTTGTTTTTTAACTAATATAATTTAGTTGTTTTGTATTTGGTAAAAGATTAACTTAATTTGAATATTTTATGAAAGAGAATTAGGGCCAAAAAGGTAGCATACTTTTTGGCTAAAAGCGGAGACTGCAGCCGCCGTCCGCCAGGGGAGTAACTGGCTTCTCGGAAAGTGGAAAGCATGAAAGCCAGTTCAGAAAACTTGGCCCGAAGAAACTGTGATTGGGAACTGATTTATCGATAGCCCGGGCCAGAGCACCCGAACCACCAGCAGCTGGGCCAGAGCCGGATGGCCAAAGCACAGTTAAAGCCCGGTCCAAGACCGGTTTTGGCCAGAAGCGACGAGAGACAACAAAGAAAGAATGAGCAAGGCAAAAGAGAAAGCATTCTTCTGCGATCATTACGTTTGTTTTTGTTGACGTGTTCAGAGCATTTCTCCTCGACCGAGGAACATGTCCCCATTCCCATTTACTCGCAACTAAAGTTAAAAAGGATTGAAGTTCAAGTTAAATGGCTGCCAGCGTGGTTAAGGCGCCCAAGTGCTCCAGGCGAGGCTCCACAAAAGACCTGGCCAGGAGCCCAGCGAAGAATGCCACCGATTCCGGCAATGAGGCCAACTGGTAAGTGCCCCCAAAGAATTCTACAATCCTCACAGCCCGTTCTTCCGAACAGGAACTGGTGCCTCCTCCTGGCCACTGTCTTCCTGATCACCTTTGCCACGCGATTCTACAAGGTCACCGAACCGGATCACATATGGTAAGCGTGTCACCCAAGTGGGACTCAAAAGCCCGAAACAGTCGCCTCCAAAAGTATTTTCCGCTTTCAGCTGGGACGAAACCCACTTTGGCAAGATGGGGAGCTGGTACATTAACCGCACCTTCTTCTTCGACGTCCATCCGCCCCTGGGGAAGATGCTCATCGGACTCTCCGGCTACCTGACGGGCTACAACGGGACGTTTCCCTTCGAGAAGCCAGGCGACAAGTACAACGAGACGCGCTACCAGGGCATGCGATACGTAAGTGGCTACAACCTGGCATAGCTCCGTATCCTAACTGTGTAATCCAAAGTTCTGCACCACTCTGGGGGCCCTCATCATGCCCATGGGCTTCGACACGGTCTACGACCTCACCAGATCCCACGAAGCGGCCATTTTGTCGGCAGCCTACCTGATTTTCGGCAAGTCGGTCCATTACTTCCCCCTCCAAGCATCCTAACACGTTTTTCGCCACAGACGTGGGTCTCCTCACCCTTAACCAGTACATCCTGCTGGACCCCATCCTGCTTTTCTTCATGATGGCCTCCGTGTGGGGCATGGTGAAGATCTCAAAGGCCACCGCCGGCGGCGCCTCCTACAGCCTGCGCTGGTGGGCGTGGCTCTTCTTCACCGGCACCATGTTGTCCTGCACGATCAGCGTCAAGTTCGTGGGCCTGTTCGTGGTGCTCCTGGTGGGCCTGCACACCGCCACGGAGCTGTGGCTCATCCTGGGCGACCTGGAAAAGCCCATCTGGGAGACGGCCAAGCAGGTGGCCTGCCGGGCCGTGGCCCTCATCTTCTGGCCCATCCTCCTCTACACCGTCTTCTTCTACATCCACCTGAGCGTCCTGAACCGCAGCGGAAACGGGGACGGCTTCTACAGCTCCGCCTTCCAGTCGCGGCTGATCGGGAACTCGCTCTACAATGCCAGCATGCCCCGGGACGTGGCCTTCGGTTCGGTGGTGACCATCAAGAACCACAAGACCGGCGGCGGCTATCTCCACTCCCATTTCCATCTCTATCCCAAAGGCGCAGGCGCCAGACAGCAGCAGGTGAGACGTAAATCCAATATGCCACGCTCTCGGGAGTCAATGGCAGAAGGATGAGTCTCTGACTTGGAATTAAAATCCCACAGATCACCACTTACACGCACAAGGACGAGAACAACAAGTTCGTGATTAAGCCCCACAACAAGCAGAATCTGCCCAAGGGCAAGCTGCAGCTGCTCAGGCACGGGGACCTCGTCCGGCTGGAGCACTTGATGACCAAGAGGAACCTCCACTCCCACGCCGAGCCCTCCCCAATGACCAAAAAGCACCTCCAGGTCACGGGCTACGGCGAGGTAGGCACTCTAACTACTGACCAACTTAATGAAAAGGATAATAAGACTTTGATTTCGTAGAACGGCGTCGGGGACGTGAACGACGTGTGGCGGGTGATGATTGTGGGCGGGAGGATCAACGAGACGGTGCATACGGTGACCTCCCGGCTGAGGTTTATCCACATGCTGCAGAACTGTGCTCTCACCTCCACCGGCAAGCAGCTGCCCAAGTGGGGCTTCGAGCAGCAGGAGGTGTCCTGCAACCCCAACATTCGCGACAAGAACTCCCAGTGGAACGTCGAGGACAACCAGCACAAGTTATGTGAGTCTTGCATCCTTAATTCCGTAATGATATTCCATAATTTATAAACTAATCCGCAGTGCCCAGTGTCAGCTTTAGTGTCTACGCGCCTGGCTTCTTCGCCCGCTTCCTGGAGTCCCACGCCGTGATGCTTCAGGGCAACGCAGGACTCAAGCCCAAGGAGGGAGAGATCACCAGCCGCCCCTGGCAATGGCCAATCAACTACAAGGCAAGCGTAGCTCCTACTCCTCTGGACTAAGTCATCTAAAGCCCGTTTCTCCCCATTTCAGGGCCAGTTTTTCTCCGGCAGCCAGTACCGCATCTACCTGCTGGGAAACCCGGTGATCTGGTGGAGCAACCTAGTCTTCCTGGCTATCTTCGTCGTAGTATTTATGTACAACGCCGTGGTGCAGCAGCGCAGGGATGGCCTGGCCGAGGCCCAGTCGCTGGTCCGGGCTTTGGAGACCCGCCGCTCCCTTTGCCTGGCCCAGAGCGAGGACAGCGAGCCCTCCACCACGGACGTCTGCAGCTGTTGCCCCACTCCTCCCACTCCCACCATGAAACCCGAGCTGGAGGCGCCTTGCCAACCGTCGCGGTCCCTGCACGCAGCCGCCTGGCTCTTCATGGGCTGGGTGTTCCACTACCTGCCCTTCTGGGCCATGGGCCGGGTGCTCTACTTCCATCACTACTTCCCGGCTCTCATATTTAACTCCATGCTGACGGGTAGGTGTGCCACAAGCCTGGCTTTACAATCGCAAGTACGTCCTGACCTCAATCCCTCCCGCAGGCATCATCTTCAACTATATCATCAAACCCCTGCCCAAGTGGCTCCAGCACGTCCTGCTCGGAGGAGTGCTCTCCGTCCTGGTATACAGCTTCGCCGTCTTCTCGCCGCTGGCCTATGGAATGACCGGGCCCATGGCCAACGAGCCCAACTCCACGATGTACAAGCTCAAGTGGCTGCCCACCTGGGAGTTCTAGCAATATCACAATTCTTAGTTTAGAAACTGTTCAATATTTAAACATTTTTTTTAGCAAGCTTGCCTTTAGAAATAAATATTTATGACGGAATGGCTTTGAAGTGGTTGGTTGGTTTCCCCAGGAAGGCTGGTTTATTGTTTACACATAAAGATGTAGTATTTAATATGTAGAATGCACTTAACCCTACGTAGTTTAAAAACAAAAACAAAAAAAAAGAGCGGCATAGCCAACTAAAAGGACTAAGAAGGGAGTCTGACCAAGGCCAAGGCCTGGGCCTGGATTCAAGGCGATTGGTCAAGGGGTCAATCGAATATTCCCAACTCGTCGAAGCGGCGCAGGGCGTAGCGGAGGGTGTGGGTGGTGCGGGGGTTGGAGGAGAACATCAGCTGGACCTTCTTTTTTGCAAAGTCCTGGTCCGTCAAGGCCTCGATGCTGATGTCGTAGGAGTCCTCCTTTTTCATGGTCACCATCGGCAGGAAGGCGTAGGAGGAGAAGAAGCCGTACAGCTCCCTGGCCCGGATCTCGTGCTGGATGTCCGCGTAGCTGGGCACGAACTCCGAGTGCATCCTCTCCAGGCTCTCCCGCAGGGACGCGTAGTAGGTCTGGATGAGGAACTCCCGCCGGTGGATGAGCACGTCTAGCTGGACGCTGCTGTTCAGGAAGAAGTTGATGTCGCAGCCCGGGCTCCCGAAGAAGCTGTTCTGGAAGTCCACCTGAACGCGGACATTCACAGGGACGAAGGCAGGGATTTGATTATGCCCATACATGGGAAGAAAGACGAGAATCACTTACAAAGATGGCGTCGATGGGCTTCGTGGGCTGCAAGTCGTCGTATTTGTACATAAAGTTGTTCACCCAAAGGTCGCCGTGGTTCAGCACGGTAATCTCCCCGGGCAGGGGCCGACCGGTGGTCACCAGGTTCTCCTTGATGTTGTCGCAGTGGCGGTGTAGCTTGGTGGCCAGGACCTCGTAGCCCGGCCACTTGGCCACCACGTTGGCCAGGGTGCGCAGCTGCAGGGTCATAAAGTTGATGAATCGCTCGTTCGTCCGGATGTAGTTCTCGTCCAGCATGCCCGAGGTGAAGTGCTCCCGGACACTGGGCTCCTGCCAAAGGATTGTTTACCCGTTTTAGTCTCTCATTGCTACAATCATTGCTCATTTCGCTACAAATCCGAAGCCCTATTGCGATTCTAAATCACATCCCATCTGGTATTGACGTCGATGCTGGGTCATCAGTTTCTCATTCATGATAAAGTCGGGCGGCCGGCAACATTGCTGATTAATTTGTGACTCTCGATTGGTGATACTTTAGATCCACCCGATTTCGAATATACTAGACTTACTTTGAATCTACTTTTCCCAAACCGATTGTGTAATGCCCGGCTGTCGTCCAAACAAATCGAAATAATGAATCAAGTCAGACGACGGATTCAGCAAGAAATTCGTCGTATTTAATTCAATTGCGATTCGGTTGCTTCTTGGTCATTAAAACGAAAATACTATAGCTCCCTGTACTTTGGAGTCTTATGGTCTCGTGACCAGATAAGCCCGGCTTCATGGCTGACCTCTGCCCCCCCCCCGTTTCCGGTTCAACTCCCACAAGGAAAAACACTTAATATTTAGGTTTTAAAGGGAAACTCACTTTTGCAGCCAGAAGCATGGAGCTGGCGTGGAACTTGCCCAGCTTCTTCAGGATCACGACGCAGTGCTCCTCGTTGAGACCGCTCTGGCGACTGGCCAGCTTGTAGCCGTACTGGGTGAGGTCGTCGAAGACAATGGTCTGGATGGGCTCTCGCGTGGTGTAGAGGCACTTGGCCCCGAACTTGGAGCCGTCGCCGATGAGCACCTCCAGCTTGCCCAGGACGTCAAAGTAGAAGATTTTCTCGCGCAGGTAGACGGCCAGCTCCTCCAGGAACTGGGTGGCCGGCGTGATGGCAATACTCTTCACGATCAGGGCCAGCTCCTCGTCCAACTGCCGCTTGCTGCTCCGGTAGAGGGCTCTCGCCCTGTAGATCTTGCTGCAGTAGTTCTCCCCGCCACCGCCGCTCGACTCCGCGAATATGATCTTCTTGATGTCCACCCGCATGTCGCGCAGCCCGTCCTCCAACGCCGCCTTGAAGAAATCTTCGTTAAGGTACTTGGGCGGATCAGGACCCACGCCCACGCCCACTCGTCCTCGCTGCATCTGTTTCTCGCTCTCCACGTCAAGTTTCATTCTGGATTCAGTTCAAGTACAATTCCAGGTCTGCAATCGAGTTCTGGGGGCTGGACTGGACACCTGCTGCGCCGGTCGCGTCGCTTGGGAAACTGTGAAGGGGCCAGGCACCTCCTCTAAATATAAGCCGGAACGGTCCGATAAGGGTCTCTGCCTCTGCCTCTGCCTCCGTCTCCGTCAGCGTCGCCGTCGACGCCGCAGATATGGCCGGGACTATATCTCTGCTTTGCGCCAGATCAGAGGCTCTTCAGGTGGGGTTTCCAAGGGGATGGCTTTCCCTCGCCCCCAATTCCATTTCCATAAATGGAGTTTTAGTTTTAAAGTTTTAAATCAAGAATCAATATACATATGTTTTTTTAAATTCTTTATACATTCCATGGATAATCCTATCCACCCATACGAAGCCCACTCCTAAAAGCTTCTAATTAAATAATTAAATAGTTTTAAAGGCGGCCTAACCCAATTATAATTTTGATAAGAATTACGAAAAAAAGTGGAAATATAACTACAAGGGTCATTAAACTCGGCGATTGTGTAGACAAATTATAGTTAATCATTCTTTCAGAAGTCAGCTGACAAGCTGCGAAAAAAGGCCCACAGTTAATGATTGTTTATGATTTAATCATCTGAGACGAATATCGGTGGCCTCTGGCCCCCGTTCCGAGAGCCCCTGGACTGCATCTACCGATCTCCTCTCGAATGCCGCACACATCCGTATCACCTAGGCGAGCCATCGACGTGGTCCGCATACTCCATAATCCAATATTCCGGACTGCTCCCCATCAAAATATGTACATGTTCCGCACAGACACCTACACCAGTGCACCTGGAGGCGCTGTCATTGGTCAAGTAATGATAAATGCGTCTGAGTCGGGCACTTTGGACACACCATATACACACCATATAGTATATACCATCCCCGATTTCCAGCCCCGATTAAACATATTTTTTCGTCGTTTTTTCTGGGCCTCTAATATACACAATATGGAGTCTTCAGGGCCAGGATTTGCGAATGGGAAGAGAAAGCGGAACTGGGCAGCTTCCAGAGAATTCTTGGCAGATGCACGTGTCGCAGAAGGCCACCTGTGTGGAATTCTTAACTAATTGGGGTTACGAAATCTGCCCAGCACGTGGTAGGATTCGCATTCCATTAGGTTTTAATCGATTCCGATTGCCTGAAAGAATCGAAGCATGGGGCAAGGAGATCCCCAGACCTAGAATCAAGATGGCCCTGGGAATCCAAAACAACCGAAAGTGCAATGTCTTTGTTTTGAAATCAAGCGAAACAAACAGCTCTACCTATTTACGAGTTGCACTTTTCATTGAGAAAACAATTACGTCACCTCCGGGGCTTCGTGCCATATGGCCGCATATACGTATAATGCACCGATACGGACGTGGCTCCCAAAGAAATCGGCGGTACGTGGACATTTGACACGAAGCGCCCAGATCCGATCCAGATAAAATCCAATTCCGGTGACACTAGTCGCCAGGGTGACTCAAGCCGAAGACCAAAGAAACTAAAAACCCAGCCACGAACCGGATCGAACTTGGCGACAATGGACCTATGGCGTACATACTATATACTATACTATAGTATAATATACTCGCGGTTCGGCGGGATCGCGTCTGGACGCAGTCTAATTAGTTACCCAGGCGTCTGGCCCGTGCGGCTGGACATACTTGGACCCGGGCCCGTTTTTGACCTTCCCGCCGCCACACATCGGCCACACATACGTAGTCCACATCGAGCATAGTATGGCTCGCATGGATCGGTAACTAATCTGCGAAAATGACGTATATTGTATAAGGTCTAAAAATAAGCATTAATTTCAGATTCAAACTGAATTATGGGCAATGGATGGCGAGTTGACCTGTATCCTCCGTATCGCTAGAAAGTCATGTGTCTATATTATAGGTATTTCGCATTCCGATTTGATTTCGTTTGCGGTTTCGGTTTCGGTTTCGGTTTTTGTTTCTGTTTCCGAGGGGCGGTCGGCTAGGAACTGGAATCGGAATCGGAGATGCCCGAGGTTATCGTTTGGCCCCTGAAATCGAAAGCTGCCAACGGAAACCGGCCTTCAGATAAAGTCTATAGCTTTCTGTGGGAACAAGGATCAAAGGCAAAAGTTCTGGAAGCATTTGGAGAGAATGGCATGACCTACGCGAGCCAGATACCTTACTACTATCGGATTGTTTGTCTAGCCCTAAGCAGACAAATATAGAACCTTCACACACTTCCAGTGCTCGCATAACTCCACTAGTGGATGACCACTAGCCACCAGATAGCCACAATTGCCGCAATCTGGGTAAACAAGGCTGATATCTGAAGATCGCGCCCGCCCCGGCATATCTCCGGATAGACAGACCCGCCCGCAGACTCTTGACACCCTTTCTGTAATTGTGAAATATTTACAAAATAAAACCCTTACTTGAATAATAGGGAGTACAATTGTGGAATATTTATATCTGAAAAGCCTCCAAAAAGGGGATACCAGGATAGACTACCGCCAAGGCACGGCCAGTCCTCGAATTGTGTCAAAACTCAAGTAGCAACGAAATGTTTACTTAGCTTTTCATGTCATATCTGCTGCGGTTGCTGTTTTATGTTGTTTTATTTGCTGTCTTTGTTATTGCTATTTCAATTGTTATTGTTATGGCGATGGCGATGGCGATGGCGATGGCTGTGTTTTTTAAGAGGCAGCAATCGCGGCATGCCGCCACAAAATGAAATGATTACGATGGAGGCAATAGATTCGTGATAGAACGCCAATCGGCGAATATTTTGCTGCGCAAAAAGTGCATTAAACTTGAACCAAATGCCAAATTCTTAATTGCCGATTAACAATTATCAACAGCCAGGTTCCAAGATCACATGTACACACGAGCCCTCCCCACGGACGGAGAACGGAACGAAGGAAACATCTTTTTAGGGACCTCCTATCAAGGAGCAGCCCAAGTCGGACAAGTCACGCATTTATTCTAACAGTGGGTAAAGCAGAGGGCTGGATGAAGTCGAAGAAGCTGCTCTGGCTGCGGCGGAGGTGGAGGCCACCTCGTCCTCCACAGGGCAAACCTCAAAGGACAGGGTCAGGGACAATGCCGATGAAGTAGCCGAGACTCCAGCGGCTTCAGGAGGCACGGCAGCGTCCACAGCGGCGTCCAAGTTCCGCATGTTCCTCTGGCGACGACGACGATTAATTTGATAGCGCGACATGCGCCGCGGGGGCTGCGGCACAAGCACCGGCTCTGGCTCTGGCTCCGGGTCCCATTTCGGTACCGGAATTGGAGATGCCTTTCCAGCCACTACTGTACCCGGACCGTTGGCAGGTTCGGCGCCTACCTGGCCGCCCTTGGCCTCAACCTGGCCTCTCTGGGACTGGCCACTCGCCTGGCTGCCCGCTTCCTCCTTATCCGCTACCTCGGCCACTCGAGCGGACAGCACAAGGTTGGCCAGGTCGCGGTCGAGGCGCGCTAGGAAGGCGCCCGCCGAATCGGGCTGGTAGCGGCGACAAGAACGGCTGCTCGTGGGAAGCCAGCCCTCTTTGGGGCGCTCTGGGAAGGGGGGAGTAGCCCGATCGAAGTCACTCCCCATCCCGAAGGTGCGATCCATGCCGGACCCGAAACTACTCGAGCGCGGCGGCTTGTAGAGAAAGCTCGAGGGCGGCATGATCTGGGAGTGGTTTCCCGCCGAAATAGAGGCCTTGATCTCGGCGAAGGTCTGGTAGTCGTCCACCCAGAGCGGCTGCGGCAAGTGCGGATAGTACTTCAAGTTGCTAGCGAAGTAGGGCTCGTTGCCGATGTTCGATTTGTCGAAAGCGTACAAGTTCCGCTCCCACTTTATTTTCTCTTTACCCATTTCCGAAAATGCCTTCGGTGGGTAGTCGGCCCTGGCTCCTCCGGAACTGGAGGAATAGGCGCCCAAAAATTCAGGCGCCTTGAACTTGGACGGGCCCGGTGAACGCCAGGAGAGAATGGCCGTATCAGGCTCCACCTTCAAGGCGGCAGCGTAGCTCTTGTTCATCTTAAAAATAGGTTAATATTTTGGATTTTTCGGATAATTAACAAGAAACAAGACCGTCAACTCACCCAAACTCCCGAGTGGATCTTGATTTGCTTTGGACGGTTCATATTTCCTAGTCAAAGAACTTTAACGATTAAGGAACTCCAGAAAAAACTAAACGAAAAATTCGGATAAAGAAATTTTCCTTCACAGGTTTTCACGCGAGCACTTTCACTGATCGAATGACACAACGCTTTCCAGGTCAACACCCAAGTAGAAAATTGAGACGAAGTTTTCTTCAAAGGCTACTTCTTTCTTTTTCCAAAGTTTGACAGCCAATGTCAGCGTGTTTTTGACCAACACTAAAACACTATTGGCTAGTGTTTGGCTAGGACAAAAAATCGGAAGCCCCTTGATGTGATTTGGCGTAGAAAGTGTGCCCGTGACCTATCCTGCAAAGTGACCTATCCCAAGATTACTTCGGAGCTGATTCACCAATTAGGCAACCTATTCCGCTTTAGGCTTGGGTCCTAATTGATGATTACAACTATTAAATAAACTAACTATTGTGACTACGACTAATCCAAAGGCTTTTAGCCGCGAACTCGAAGCTCAGGTTAGTTGATAACCGAACGCCTTTCCGAATAGATCGCAAACAGAGAACCCGACCTGGATGAATGTCGGTTAATCGGCCCGGAATTAGCAATCCCAACCGAAAATCCCCCTGTCGGTGAGTCTGCGATGAGGGATTTATGGCCCTCTGCCTGTCGGACCGTTGGTCTGCCGGCCAGTTTCCTAAATAAGCCAGCAACAAATTACAAACAAAGTGGCTTAATAAGGCGGAGTTCTTTGTTGTTGGAATATCTTGAAACCCAAACATGGCCCAGTGACACAATTCTCAGCTACACGTAATTTGTTTGCCTCTCTCAGGCTTCTGCGACTTTTTAGCTTTTTCGCATCAACGATTAAGTTTTAATTTTACTTTTTGCGAGCGTTCTAATTCCGACTGGAGTGTGAGTCAGGTGTCTGGAATCCAGAGGAGCAATTCAAGCCGCACCTGGAAGTAAACAAGCCGAAGCGAAGGAAAGTAAACAGTGCCCATTCGGGAACTGTGGAGCGAGAAAAAGGCCCCGGGATTTGATTTGTAATGCAAATCGCAACGCTTATCAAAATCAAACAGCCAAGTTCGCAATCAATCGAAGCAAAAGCTTAAAATAGCCAAGTTCTGCGCCCGCTGATTGGAGCTGGCGGCGATGGAAAATATAAAGTTAAAGTGTTAATAATAATAGGCCAGTAGCTTGGAAGAGCCCAAAACTAAGGCCATAACCTGGCCAATAATAATCACATCTGAAAGCCAAGACAAGATTATGAATCGTGGAATTGTTCTCCGTAAATCTGCATAAAAATCCAAGAACCGAAAATTTTTTTCGGTGCCCTCAAATTTTTCTGAAGGACCCCCTTGCAAAAATCTGAAAGTCCAGAAAATGCGGTATGGGGGTCCTTGCGACGGCTATAATTCGGCCAATATCCAACCGATTTCTTAGCCAAGACAAGATTATGAATCGTGGAGTTGTTCTCCGTATATCTGCATCAAAATCCAAGAACCGAAAATTTTTTTCGGTGCCCCCAAATTTTTCTGAAGGACCCCCTTGCAAAAATCTGAAAGTCCAGAAAATGCGGTATGGGGGTCCTTGCGATGGCTATAATTCGGCCAATATCCAACCGATTTCTTAGCCAAGACAAGATTATGAATCGTGGAGTTGTTCTTCGTAAATCTGCATCAAAATCCAAGAACCGAACATTTTTTTCGGTGCCCTCAAATTTTTCTGAAGGACCCCCTTGCAAAAATCTGAAAGTCCAGAAAATGCGGTATGGCGGTCCTTGCGATGGCTATAATTCGGCCAATATCCAACCGATTTCTTAGCCAAGACAAGATTATGAATCGTGGAGTTGTTCTCCGTAAATCTGCATCAAAATCCAAGAACCGAAAATTTTTTTCGGTGCCCCCAAATTTTTCTGAAGGACCCCCTTGCAAAAATCTGAAAGTCCAGAAAATGCGGTATGGGGGTCCTTGCGATGGCTATAATTCGGCCAATATCCAACCGATTTCTTAGCCAAGACAAGATTATGAATCGTGGAGTTGTTCTTCGTAAATCTGCATCAAAATCCAAGAACCGAAAATTTTTTCGGTGCCCTCAAATTTTTCTGAAGGACCCCCTTGCAAAAATCTGAAAGTCCAGAAAATGCGGTATGGCGGTCCTTGCGATGGCTATAATTCGGCCAATATCCAACCGATTTCTTAGCCAAGACAAGATTATGAATCGTGGAGTTGTTCTCCGTAAATCTGCATCAAAATCCAAGAACCGAAAATTTTTTTCGGTGCCCTCAAATTTTTCTGAAGGACCCCCTTGCAAAAATCTGAAAGTCCAGAAAATGCGGTATGGGGGTCCTTGCGATGGCTATAATTCGGCCAATATCCAACCAATTTCTTAGCCAAGACAAGATTATGAATCGTGGAGTTGTTCTCCGTAAATCTGCATCAAAATCCAAGAACCGAAAATTTTTTCGGTGCCCTCAAATTTTTCTGAAGGACCCCCTTGCAAAAATCTGAAAGTCCAGAAAATGCGGTATGGGGGTCCTTGCGATGGCTATAATTCGGCCAATATCCAACCGATTTCTTAGCCAAGACAAGATTATGAATCGTGGAGTTGTTCTCCGTAAATCTGCATCAAAATCCAAGAACCGAAAATTTTTTTCGGTGCCCTCAAATTTTTCTGAAGGACCCCCTTGCAAAAATCTGAAAGTCCAGAAAATGCGGTATGGCGGTCCTTGCGATGGCTATAATTCGGCCAATATCCAACCGATTTCTTAGCCAAGACAAGATTATGAATCGTGGAGTTGTTCTCCGTAAATCTGCATCAAAATCCAAGAACCGAAAATTTTTTTCGGTGCCCTCAAATTTTTCTGAAGGACCCCCTTGCAAAAATCTGAAAGTCCAGAAAATGCGGTATGGGGGTCCTTGCGATGGCTATAATTCGGCCAATATCCAACCGATTTCTTAGCCAAGACAAGATTATGAATCGTGGAGTTGTTCTCCGTAAATCTGCATCAAAATCCAAGAACCGAAAATTTTTTCGGTGCCCTCAAATTTTTCTGAAGGACCCCCTTGCAAAAATCTGAAAGTCCAGAAAATGCGGTATGGCGGTCCTTGCGATGGCTATAATTCGGCCAATATCCAACCGATTTCTTAGCCAAGACAAGATTATGAATCGTGGAGTTGTTCTCCGTAAATCTGCATCAAAATCCAAGAACCGAAAATTTTTTTCGGTGCCCTCAAATTTTTCTGAAGGACCCCCTTGCAAAAATCTGAAAGTCCAGAAAATGCGGTATGGGGGTCCTTGCGATGGCTATAATTCGGCCAATATCCAACCGATTTCTTAGCCAAGACAAGATTATGAATCGTGGAGTTGTTCTCCGTAAATCTGCATCAAAATCCAAGAACCGAAAATTTTTTTCGGTGCCCTCAAATTTTTCTGAAGGACCCCCTTGCAAAAATCTGAAAGTCCAGAAAATGCGGTATGGGGGTCCTTGCGACGGCTATAATTCGGCCAATATCCAACCGATTTCTTAGCCAAGACAAGATTATGAATCGTGGAGTTGTTCTCCGTATATCTGCATCAAAATCCAAGAACCGAAAATTTTTTTCGGTGCCCCCAAATTTTTCTGAAGGACCCCCTTGCAAAAATCTGAAAGTCCAGAAAATGCGGTATGGGGGTCCTTGCGATGGCTATAATTCGGCCAATATCCAACCGATTTCTTAGCCAAGACAAGATTATGAATCGTGGAGTTGTTCTCCGTAAATCTGCATCAAAATCCAAGAACCGAAAATTTTTTTCGGTGCCCTCAAATTTTTCTGAAGGACCCCCTTGCAAAAATCTGAAAGTCCAGAAAATGCGGTATGGCGGTCCTTGCGATGGCTATAATTCGGCCAATATCCAACCGATTTCTTAGCCAAGACAAGATTATGAATCGTGGAGTTGTTCTCCGTAAATCTGCATCAAAATCCAAGAACCGAAAATTTTTTCGGTGCCCTCAAATTTTTCTGAAGGACCCCCTTGCAAAAATCTGAAAGTCCAGAAAATGCGGTATGGGGGTCCTTGCGACGGCTATAATTCGGCCAATATCCAACCGATTTCTTAGCCAAGACAAGATTATGAATCGTGGAGTTGTTCTCCGTATATCTGCATCAAAATCCAAGAACCGAAAATTTTTTTCGGTGCCCCCAAATTTTTCTGAAGGACCCCCTTGCAAAAATCTGAAAGTCCAGAAAATGCGGTATGGGGGTCCTTGCGATGGCTATAATTCGGCCAATATCCAACCGATTTCTTAGCCAAGACAAGATTATGAATCGTGGAGTTGTTCTCCGTAAATCTGCATCAAAATCCAAGAACCGAAAATTTTTTCGGTGCCCTCAAATTTTTCTGAAGGACCCCCTTGCAAAAATCTGAAAGTCCAGAAAATGCGGTATGGCGGTCCTTGCGATGGCTATAATTCGGCCAATATCCAACCGATTTCTTAGCCAAGACAAGATTATGAATCGTGGAGTTGTTCTCCGTAAATCTGCATCAAAATCCAAGAACCGAAAATTTTTTTCGGTGCCCTCAAATTTTTCTGAAGGACCCCCTTGCAAAAATCTGAAAGTCCAGAAAATGCGGTATGGCGGTCCTTGCGATGGCTATAATTCGGCCAATATCCAACCGATTTCTTAGCCAAGACAAGATTATGAATCGTGGAGTTGTTCTCCGTAAATCTGCATCAAAATCCAAGAACCGAAAATTTTTTTCGGTGCCCTCAAATTTTTCTGAAGGACCCCCTTGCAAAAATCTGAAAGTCCAGAAAATGCGGTATGGGGGTCCTTGCGATGGCTATAATTCGGCCAATATCCAACCAATTTCTTAGCCAAGACAAGATTATGAATCGTGGAGTTGTTCTCCGTAAATCTGCATCAAAATCCAAGAACCGAAAATTTTTTCGGTGCCCTCAAATTTTTCTGAAGGACCCCCTTGCAAAAATCTGAAAGTCCAGAAAATGCGGTATGGCGGTCCTTGCGATGGCTATAATTCGGCCAATATCCAACCGATTTCTTAGCCAAGACAAGATTATGAATCGTGGAGTTGTTCTCCGTAAATCTGCATCAAAATCCAAGAACCGAAAATTTTTTCGGTGCCCTCAAATTTTTCTGAAGGACCCCCTTGCAAAAATCTGAAAGTCCAGAAAATGCGGTATGGGGGTCCTTGCGATGGCTATAATTCGGCCAATATCCAACCGATTTCTTAGCCAAGACAAGATTATGAATCGTGGAGTTGTTCTCCGTAAATCTGCATCAAAATCCAAGAACCGAAAATTTTTTTCGGTGCCCTCAAATTTTTCTGAAGGACCCCCTTGCAAAAATCTGAAAGTCCAGAAAATGCGGTATGGGGGTCCTTGCGATGGCTATAATTCGGCCAATATCCAACCGATTTCTTAGCCAAGACAAGATTATGAATCGTGGAGTTGTTCTCCGTAAATCTGCATCAAAATCCAAGAACCGAAAATTTTTTTCGGTGCCCTCAAATTTTTCTGAAGGACCCCCTTGCAAAAATCTGAAAGTCCAGAAAATGCGGTATGGGGGTCCTTGCGATGGCTATAATTCGGCCAATATCCAACCGATTTCTTAGCCAAGACAAGATTATGAATCGTGGAGTTGTTCTCCGTAAATCTGCATCAAAATCCAAGAACCGAAAATTTTTTCGGTGCCCCCAAATTTTTCTGAAGGACCCCCTTGCAAAAATCTGAAAGTCCAGAAAATGCGGTATGGGGGTCCTTGCGATGGCTATAATTCGGCCAATATCCAACCGATTTCTTAGCCAAGACAAGATTATGAATCGTGGAGTTGTTTTCCGTAAATCTGCATCAAAATCCAAGAACCGAAAATTTTTTTCGGTGCCCTCAAATTTTTCTGAAGGACCCCCTTGCAAAAATCTGAAAATATAGGAAATGGAAACCAAGGGTCCTGGCTAAGGCCATGTTTCGGCGAATTATCATCAAAACCTACAGCGACATTCGTGGATGGATTCACCATCGATCTGCTTTAAAGCATCTTGTCTATGCAAAATTTTTGCTCTACGTGCCTTCTTTCTATACGAGTTCAAAGAGTGCTACCTGTGGAGGCTACCTGCGGCAATCCGTCATCCTTCTGGAAATACTCTGGAACAGGCCCCAAAGGGTATCGTCGGGGCAGCAGATGCAGCTGACGAGGCCATAAAATCTCGCGGATCAGGGTTACAGGTAAAACCCTGCCATAAACGCTGTAAACACGCGCCTGCTTGTCGACCTAAAGGACGAAGGACTTAGGTCTGAGGTCTAAGGACGCTAACTACCTGATAACTACTGGGCGACCGCTTATCGACCAATGTGTTTTTAATCTATTTTTGAGGAGATTCCCTTTCCGGGGATGAGTCCTTGGGCTGCTTAGAGACCTGACGCCTTATAAATGTGCGAATATGCGGCCAATTCAGTCAGTTGACTTCTTCATCCGAAACAGTGCGGTTCTTCATGCAAATCCAATCCAAAGTGAAGCGCGGAAAGTATTTGGAAAGTGTCTTAAATCGAGGACGAGGACTTCAATAATTAGGTGAGTCTAGAATACTTTCCTAGAGTCCAAGATTTACGCTGGTTGGGCCCAATGCGCTGCACACACTTGTGCCCCAAGTCTTTCACTTCAAAGAGAGAGAGAGAGAGAGAGGGGACTGGCTGCGGCGAAAGAGACGGCGCGCTCGGCGGGCTCCATGACCAGATGATGACACTCGAATTGGGTTAGGCGCAATATCGCCAATGTAGAAGAAACATGGCAAACAAATACGAGACATGCGTCACGGGGCAAAAAGCGAGCAAGCTAGCTTTCTTTGTTCTGCAAAAGGCACTGATATGGCACTGATATGATACCCAGCAGCCCCAAGCTTTTAGGGTGTCTTCTATTTAGAGTTAAGGATGTTACACTTAATTATACAGATGTCTTTCAAATTTTCTACAAGGAATTTCTCTACAAGGTCCCTACTTTTGAGGGGTGTTCCCTGGGTCTGATGGCCTGGCCAGCAGCCCATTTTGGCCACTTTCAGACCGATTCTCTCCTGCGCAGTGGACGGCTCTCGCAGCGCGCGGGTTGAACTCTTCGGCCGGCGATATATTCTTGGAATTATGCACAAAGGCCATAGACTATATAGATATGCCTGCAGTTCATTCCGCTCTAAAATCGAGAGAGAACCACTGCCTCTGCTAGCTCGGTGGCAGCGTCGTCGGCTCCGGCAGAGGCTGAGGAAAGAGCAGCAACGCCAGCAACAGCAACGCCAGCAGCAGCAACAAATGCTGCTGCCAGTCCATTTTGAGCCTCAATCATAAGCGGGTTGTTGTTGTTAATTGCCCAACAAGTTGGGGCGGCGATTTTTTTTTTGACAGTTCATCCATTGACGGGCTCCAAGCGTAAGCCACCAAAAGTGAAATCAATGATCAGTGAATTTCGTGAATTCCGACACTCATCCGATGCACTCTGCTAAGGCTTTGTCCATTTTGAATATTACTTTCGGGTGCTGCGTAGATCCCATCCGAGAGTTTCGACCGCCAAAAGAAAGCGTGACGTCAAACAGGAAAAGCAGGCGACTCTTTGTGTTTTCCGCGTTTTTGTTTCGGCGCGAGTCCATTAAAATCGTCTGGCGAAAAAAAAACTTCAAACTATGCGAGTGGAATTGCTGATGCAACACAAAGGAAACTCGACGCAAATAGAACGAATCGCAGGGGCAACATCGGGGGCTGCAACAACCAGAACATTGGCCAACTGTGACAACAGCAACATCAGTTGGAATAACACCTCAACAAGTGGCAATATCTCAGTTGAAAGACAACAAAAAATACAAATATTCCAAACTGTGTGAGGCAGCAACATGCTGCTTGTGGAAACTGCCGACAAAGACACTATGCTGGCGACTCCTGGCGGAGCAATCAAGCGCAAAACAGAGCAGGAACAGGAACTGCAACTGCAATCCAAGCAGCACAGAAGCAGCAGCACCAGCAATTGCCACATCAAACAGCAATTCCACAGGCGACAGTCCAATGTGTATTACAATTCGAATTCACGACCCTTTTGGATGAAACTCAAATCAACAGCAGCGACAACATTTAGCACCAACAACGACCAGAGCATGGCAGCAACACCAGCAACAGCAACAGCAGCAACATGTGAGTTTGTGATGATTTCCTTTTTTTTGCTCCAACGTGGCTTCTGGCCTGTTTATTCTGCGTTTTGTTATGATGCGCTTTAATCGGCGACTGCACGTTTCGGGTTCGCGTTAAAAACAGCTGTGCACACTTGCAAAAATCAGCTGATAGTTGGCCAAAGGCACAGTGGGCTCCGACGCCATGTGCTGGAGAGACCCATCCCAACAAAGGTTTAGAAACGCAAATATTGGGGCCTATCCGATGCCTTTTCGCCTGCGTTCTATAAATTGTTCACCTCTAATGGTTTGTTTGTTGAATATTTCCCGAACGGCCAGACACTAATTTAAATGAGTTCTTATCGAGGAATTGCAAATTACTGGCCTTTGCTTGGGGACGGCGGTCCAGTGATAACCAGAGGCACACGCCACTCGGATGTACATACATATGTGCGACCGGTCAAGGATATTATGGGTTATTGTTTGCGCGATAAATGCGCCGGCTCTTGAACAAAATCAACCATAATAACAAAGGACAGAACCGAGGACAGAAACAGGGACAGGAGGCAACGCACTTGCGAGGTTAAAGTACGACAATGAACTTCGACGACGAAAGAAAAGTTTGTTTTCGAGGTTAAACTTTTTGCCCGAAAGGGGATGGGGGTACTCCGGGGGTATGTTTTTGTTGTTGTTCGACTGTTTTGGCATTGGCATTGGCATTGGGACTGGGTCTGGGCACTCTCCCTGCTCCGCCTCTCTTTACAATTTGCCGAAAAAAACATCAGCAGGTTCTACTTAGCGCCTCATATCGAGCGAAAGCTCGCCGAATTAAACAAACAATAGGTTCAATGCACCTACAGCGCAGTAGAATTCAATTAGCCCAAAAAAAAAACAGAAATAAAGGAACATAAACTACAGATACAGATACAAATACACAAACACAAGATACAGATACAATTGTATCTGGCAAGAAAGTATCTGTGGATGCGAAAGCTCTGCGCTCGTCTCGTCTTGGCCTTCAGAACCAACCTCAACTTGCACTCGGAAATGTAAATCGCATTAAATGCGAATAATCAAACATCTGGCTGTGTATGTGCGAATGCGCCACAGGCCGGGGCCCTCATATTTAAATGATCAACAAAGCGCGATGATTAACTCAATTAAGAGCGCATCGAACTAGCAGGAAGGTCTCGAGCCTCGAATCGTAAGGACTTCAATGGGAGCAAAGTGAAAAGTTAGCCCAATTTTCAAAGCCCATTACGCATACGCCCCGTACACGCTTCTCCATCAGGGTACCACTTGAGGACGACTCATGGATCTTGTCACGAAGGACAGCCTCAAGTCGATCGATCAATCGATAAGGCAGAATGCATGAGGCAATTAAATATAAATTCTGTGCTAAATAAACTTCCGCTCGAAAACTGTCAGATTCTGGGCGATTTCCGCATTAATAAGCCGCTACAGGTTGCAGACTCCAGGTTTATCTTGCGTGTATTTTTGTTGACTCTGTCCCTCGTGATTTGTAAGACGCGAATTGAGTTTATTTTTGGGGATACTCCTCGGATTCGGGTGGCAGGTGGCACCTGTGACACCTTCCTGTGTGCGAAGGCAGGCGAACAAAGACCGCCAGTCAGGAAGTCGCTCCTTTGTTTATGACTACGAGCCTGCATTTATTCGCCTTGTCAATTAATTAGTTAATGCACTGGCTACTGGGGCCTACTACTGCCTACCCCAACATCTGGCGACGGGTCCGGCGGCGGCGGCAGCGCAGGGCTGTGGTGGGAGGGCAGGTGTGGGCGTGTGCGGCCGCTTCCGCGACTGCCAAGATAGCGGCGGTTCAATCACCCAAGACCATATCGCACACCTGATGTCACAAACACACGCGCTTCGCAGCCGGCTTCTCAAAGAATCTGCAAGTTCAAGCACCTCCCTGCCATCCCACCGTTGGGTTCTATGGGCTCTCACTTTCGCCGGCTTGCACTCTCTTTCTCCTGCTATATACAGCCTATACAGTTATGTAGACAACAAACAACAGCAATGGCGCGGAGAAAGCAACAATAACGGTTCGTTACACCGATAAGAGCTTTTCGCTCTCTCCCTGCCCGCCATGAATGAAAGTTCAAAGTTTCCTTTGGGGATTTGGAATTGAACTTTCGAATGATATGGCATGATTTGGATAAATCAAGCCTATATTTCAAATACTTTATTATTCAAACACTGTGTTCTTGAACCCAAACATTGCATCTTTAGCACTTTGGATTCTTTACACCTTTATTTATGGCCTTTTGCATTTTATTTTTATTTTCAGGTGAGTAAAACGCTTTTCTAACGACCCACCGTAAACGTCCGAAGCCCCTGCCTGACTAGAAGTTATTGTGTCTCCGAGAAGGTGCAACCAACCAGGCCTCCTCAGCTCCACCGGGGGCGTCAACCAAAGCATAAAGTCAGCCAACAAGGTTGGCCTTAAAACATCGGTCCATAACTCAGAATTGTGTGTGGATACCGCGGAATACATTTGGCAATTGCGCATTTGTTAAGAGAGCAACAGTCGGGAGTTTGGAACACCATCCAATATTGGGTATTTATTTATTTGCAAAACCATATTTTTGTTTGCCAAGTGCACTTCGTACACACGGCACACTGCGAGAAAGCGGACGACTGATGAGCAGTCCCAACAAACGATCAAACCTCATCCGAATGCAGGCCATTTGCGTTTTTGGCTGTGCAGAAAGTAAGGCCGCCAGTACATTAAACCTCTGGATGGGTGGGTGGGTGTTGAGCAAAAAGCCAGAAAAAGAAAACAGGAATGCCGCCGAAAACAAACGGCAAGGTGTCTCTAGTAAGCGGGGAATCAAGTTCAATGGCCAAAACACAAAAACGAAAGCCAAAACTTACCCAGCCCGGCCCGGCCCGGCCAGACCAGGCCAGGCCAGCTGGATTGGCAAATTGAATTGAAGCACAACAGCCCCAACGAGTTCAAAGTTGCGGCCGCAAGGGGCTTCTTGGGGGGTGGATCGTATGCGACACACACACCACACAGAGCATTCATACATATAGTAGATGTTGTGCAAAGTCGGGGGTTGAACACCCCGGCCGGGCCCGTCATTAACATTCTGCGGACAACAAATAAAGCGTTGAACCTGCCAGGCATACACGTCCGTGGAGGGCAGAAGGAGCTGCTAGGTAGCCGGGGTACAAAGCCACCCGAGCCACAAAGCCTAGACGTCGAGACAATGCGTGTCCCAACTCCCCTGAACCCGGAATCTCCGTTGACACAATCATAATTGGGCAAGAAGGACACGTGTCCGTATCTCTTGCCCTTTCGTTTGGGTTTATTTGGGCTTGGAACAAAGAAAGCGACGACGCAGAGAAACGCCAGAGATGATAAAAATTATCACCGAGGGCGAGGCAATAATAATTAACCGCCCAGCGACATACGCAAATGCTTAATTTCGAAACGATAATATATTGTAATACATGTACATGTATCCTTGGGATATCTCATCCGACATCAAATTAGTCCTGGCCTTTTAGCCGTTCACGAACCATCGACTGACTGGATTCCCATGATAATTCATACATTAGCCCCCAAGTCAATCAATAAGGTCACATTCAGTCATCTATAATTCAGCTTTTCCCGACTCGCCCCCTCGCTGACGATGACAAACTTTTGGCTGACGTGGCCCGAAGCAAAGGGCTAGGGACTGATACGGAGATTGCCTGATAGGATCGGGCAATAGCCGCGCATAATTCTAATTGCTACCAAAACTAACAATGCCATCAATTTGCTGTCGTACTTTTGGGTAGAAAGTTTCGCTGGTTTCGATGGGGCTGGGGGTTTGGAGCTTGCGTGGGCAACTTGCATACGACATTTGGTCCGATGTCAATCTTTATACCGAGAAATAAACCTAAGAACACACGTGCAGAAACAGCATTAAAGTGGCGCATGTTGTCGTACGTGTTTTTCCCCCCTGGGGCTCCACAGTGCCCTGTGCAAAGTTTGGCTACTGCGATTCAGACGAAGTATGTAAAAAGTTCGACTTACCCAGGAATCCAACTCGTTTCATCATCAATTTTTGTCCGAGGGTTCTATAAGGAGAAAAACAGACAAGGTTTTAATGGGGGACTAGTATTTTTAACTTGAATCTAAATGATAAAGGTTATTTTACTTTTGGCCATAGCCCCATAAGGGTTAAAAAGCCTCACGTGCTTTTTCGGCGATCTTAACAGCCCGCGAGAGATTCGCAAGTAACAGACTTGGAGAGCCCCATTATCCCCATCGTCTTGCACAAAGATGGCCGCGTGATTAGTCTAAAATATGAAATACACTTCTCAAATATATTTACTTTAGGCATTGACTAGTATTTTATCCAACCAAGAAAATTTTCGTAGCAAATCGAATGAAATCTGTGGCTTTTTCCCAAATCTTTTCAAAAAGGAAGAAGCCCAGAAGAAGAGAATTTAGAGCCCGTGTCACGGCTGCCATCGCTGGTGGCTCTCCCGTTTCCGCTCTCTCGCCATTACGGTTTCCCCGCCATTACTTTTTCCCGCCGTTATCGCCACCATGGCGGCGACGGCGCTCTCTCGGCCGCTGTTGCGCTCTCGGCTGATGGCTAACAGTGGGGCCCGAGCGTCGCTTAAAAAGCGTCAACAAAAACGTTTTGTTTTTTTTCGATAAAGTATCTTCGGACGGGAAAGAACTGCCGCTCGTCGCAAAATATATTATTAACTTTAAATTTCGAACTTCGATGGGCAAGATGTGTCGAATCGCGCGCGGCGGATGAATCGATTGCCGGTGCAACTGCAACATCATATCACATACTGCGAGGATTATATATTCGAAGAAAACGTTAGTTAGTTGTCTGGGCGACGCGGTCCGCGAGTGTTTTGGCCAAGATACGTTGTTCCTGGGGATTTTAGCCATTTACTGAAATACCACCGATGCAAATCAATTACGCCAGATTTGCAGTGCAAAACGATGGCGTTACAAATGCAACAACAGCAACATCAGCACCTAAAACAACAACAAGCAAGCAACGAAACGAGAGCAACTCCAACTCCAACAGCAACAATATCCTCAAAGCAGGGACAACACTACTCCCCTATACCGCAGGACATTCAAACAGTGCCTCCCTCAGATAATCAAACTGCCGCCGAGACTGGCAACACAACACAAGACGAAAAATAATTAAACGAAAGCCCTAGAAAGTGAGGAATAAACCATCGAAACTCTTACGAAACGTGCAACCCGAAAAAAAATCCATTTCTTTAATTTGAAAGTTGAAAAGGACACTATTCTTTCAGCCGGAAAGAGACCATTTTATTTTCCTTTTTGTTCAAGTGCATTTCAAGTGTGTGCAAACCAAACAACAAACAAAAATTCAATCCAACAAAAACCGTACAACGAAAATTCAGAAAAAATGGAGCAGATTACCAACTACTTCGAGCACATGGATTACGTGTCCTTTGGCGTGGTGGCGCTACCTTGCGTGGTAATAGCCGTCTACGCATTCCTGCAGGTGGCCAGTGGCCTGGCCAAGTGCAAAAGTAAGTTGGCCGAAAGCAAGAGGCGCTTAGACGGGAGGGAAATGAAAGCCAAGTTCATTGGGACCAAGCATCGCAGTCGTTTATTACTCCACCGATTGATCGGGTTAAAGCACATTGTTGACAAACCAATTACGTTATCTTTGCGGTTTATGACCCGCTGTAATTAATCAAATTGCATGCCGTATAAATGGCATTTAAGCCAGTTATCAAGATGTGGCCTGGGAAAGCCGACATTAGACCAGGCACCTGGGATCTGGAGACCGAAGACTGGAGAACCGAGCTCTCTGTCCTCAGCATTTTAAAAAGAACAGTAAACAAAAACAGCTCGGTCCAAATTCTCTTGTGAATCGAGAACTTAACCTATTCTACTTTTTGCGCTCCACATTTTTTAAGATGCCAAATCGCACGAGTTTGTCTTAACAAAAAAAATTTGAGATGGGGGGAGGGGAGAGGACTAAGGTAGTATTTGTTTAGAAATGTTTAAACTAGGAACATGGGTTTTAACAGCTGTGGGTCGGGGTCTTTCCCACACTCCACAAGTGACGCACTCCCCTGCCTCTTGACGGTCCTCGAAATTGGGGGCCCAGCAGCTCGGAACTCATTGAATTTTTTTATTAATAGCTCAACTATGGCGGAATGCAAATATAATTCGAGTGCGGAAACCGTGCCGGAACGGATCGCAGCCCACGGGAACCACTAGTCTATATGTAGTGTACTATATGGAGCTCCCTGACCTACCCCTAAAAATTCGCGGCTGTTCGAGTGATTTTTTTTTTTCTGCCCTGCTCTTTCGGCGATAAGAACTTCACTTCAATTGCAATTAATCAGGAAACAACGACTGATACAGATACAGATACAGATACAGATACGGGGAAGGAAACGGGAACCGGGATGGATAGTTTCTGGGAAGGGCAATTGCGATGTACATACGTACCATACAAGATACGATGGGAACTCGAACTCCAAGTGGTAGGCAAAGTCGAAGGCGAGGCGGTATCTGGAGTAGGAAGCAACCGCAATCAAGTTTTTCGTGTCCCTCTTGATTTGATTTGGACGTTTGCAAATCAAAAATGAAAAAGCCAACCGCTAACTAAAATCAAACACAAACAAACCCGATGTTTACATAATAGTACCGCGAGCAACTTTCATTCGCCAAACTAATTTGCATGGAGATAAAAACCTGCGTTTGCAAAGGTTACTTTCTTTTCGATTGAGAAAGGTCTAAGGCGCCTCCGCCTTCGTCTCTGTGGACGTTATGCTGTCCCCAGTAAATGACAATCTCAATTTTTGCACTCTGTTTGATTTTGTTATTTTATTTATTTGACTTTTTTGCAATGCTATTTTTGGGCTTCCTTGTGCGAGTCTATTTCGCCTTGCTCTTGTTATTTGTCGCTTGGCTCACTCTGCAAATTGAGTTCGTTTATTTTTACGCCTTTCGTTTAGGCAGTAAGTGAATTTCGATATATCTCGAGTCGAGGGAGCCTCGCATCCCCATAGATAAACCCCCCTCCACAGATTATCTCGCAGTGTTCTAGAGCTCTTTTATGGGGTCTGGTCTCTAACTACAAGTCGAAATTGTGCTTGGTCATTTTCCCCATCGACTCTGACTAAAGTTCAAGTTCAATGTTTAGGTAGTACTTGCTATTTGTTTTTTTTTTATCAACTTTGTGGAAACTTGGGCCAAAGCTAAAGACTCTAGTGACTGGAACATCTGCTAATCATCGCATTTTTTACGCGCAGTTTCTTCTTATCAGCGTGTTTGTATTATTTGTTATTAAGTTTTTCGCCTCGCCGAATACCTCAATATATTTTCCGTATAGTATAGTATGGCATTCCACCTCCAGGGCAAATGGCATTGGCATGCATTATGCAGCGGACACCATGAAGAATAACAATTTGTTGCTACTGAGACAACTTTGTGCTACCGCGACCCTTTGCAGCGCCAATGGTGTCGCATGTGGATGACGAAATCCCGCCAAGGCGTTATCTATATAGTTCCTAGATTGTCCAACCAACCAACCAGATGTTCCAATCAATCACCCGCCAGAGCACTCGATAAGCACTCCACTTCCAGTTCTCGAATAACATCCCAAACCTCATCCTACATTTCAAAGTGTAGAGTAACCCAGAAGAACACTGCCAAATAATTTATTTATTAATCTTCTAAACGGTGTCAGCCGGTCTTGTTTTTATTTTGGACATGGAACTTTATTACACAATTCGCTGGACATCATATGATTCCGATTATTGATATCGCCCCGCGGTTCTGTGCTGCTTCCCCTATTTATTTGTTGTCTCTGCACCACTATTTGAATTATGTGTTTGAACTCCTATGCTAATTGGCTGGCATTTAGTTTTCAGATTCAGCATTCAGATTCGAAATCTTGGCGAAAGAATCACGAATGCGGCATGCCGAATACGTGTGGAAATGAAATTGAAGCGGCCCGAACGAAACGAAAATAAAGTGATTGGGGCCAGGGGTTGGGTAGGTCGTGTCATGACATAATCTTCTAGTCTGGTCCCCCCTCACAATGTATTAGCATAAAGTCAAAAGTGAAATGTGAAATGCCAAAAAGGCAAAGGCAAAGCAAAAAATCATAATAATTCACTGTGGCCTGGTCAGCATTTTGCCCAAGAAGATGCCAAAAACAATACGTGACATAAGAAAGGTCGCCCCAAACCCAAACCCGCAACCGATATCGAGAGACCCCTAGACCCCTAGACCCCGGGGGTAACTCTTTCATTTCAATTTCCAGTTATACTACACGGCTTACTGGCACTTCTTCGGTTTCTGGCCATCCGATGTCTTGATGATGGCCAAGTCCAAAGCCAAAGCGAAAGTTTTTAAGGTTTTGCTTTTCGTTTTTCGACTCGAACTTCTTATTTAACAGCTTCGTTTTCACTTTGGCCATTTGTGCTTAGCTCGGTTATTTTGTTGTTGCTGGCCGCTTTCCGTTTTTTATTATTGTACGCGGCTCCTATACGTATACGTGCGACAATTCAAAATATGAATCAAAATGCTTTTTTCGGAACACACACAACTCATTTCAGAAACGCCGAGTTCAAAACTTATGAAATTCTCATCCGTCATAATTATTTTGATAAATGATCGCACGAAGCTGTCGTCGATTTTCCAGATATCTTCACTTTAACACGTCCCAGTATAAGTTCTCAGGTGCCTTAGCCTCAGTTAATCGAATGGAATTTTTTCGAGGCTTCCTGGTCGAAATCCTGGTGGGATGAGCCGCGTGGGCTTCAACTGTTTTGTTTGGGCGTTATGCAAGCCAGATTTCCTAATAAGCTGTGACCAATTGGCCAAAACAAAACACCAGCCGCCAGCCACCAGCCACCAGCCTCTTCGACTTGTTGTCGTTGTCAAATGATGCAAGCCGAATAGGATTTAGACACAGACATTTGTCAAGGGGCCAGGCACTCGCCGGAGTTGTTAGCCATGTATTCGAAAACTGTTAACACTGTGGCTGCAAAATTGTAAAAATCACTTTTACTCTCGTGACTCAGACAGCCAAGAAACATCAACCATTGGGGGAATGATGGTAAAACCATGATTCATTAAAGTTCTGGCCAAAAATGGCGAATATCTAGCAAGGTTCTTGGCCCATAAATAAATTGAAACAAACAAGTGAATGAATAAACATTCCCTAAATCAAAGCATAAGCATTATTGTGTCAGATTCGTCTATTAAATGTTTCAAATCTGAACACACAGACCCTCGCCGGGGATCCCCCTGGGCTACGCACCTGCCTTTTTTATTTATTTCGTCTATATGAATGAATTTATTTCCTGGGCGGTGAGAGGCCGCGATCACTTTCAGAATTTTATTGAGAAATACTAAGGGGCTCCTGGCAAGGGGGAAAATACAAAATGTGTTTTCATAGTGAATGGAAGTGCTCTGGAAATAAATCAAACGAGCATCCACCAGGCATGCCGATTCGCCAACTTCCCTACTATTTCCTATTAAAAGAAATATACGGAGGTCCCGGATTCTTTGATTAACTTATCGGATTAAGAGTGTCAGGCGGAAAGGTTCGCTAGCATTTAAACAGATTCTTGTAGATACACTCTCTCGATTCTAGAATCTAGAATCTAGAATCTAGAACAATTTATAGATAAAGTCTATTCAATTGTTGATCTTTATTTAGAACAACGAGTGGGTTGGTGTGATGCTGCGATTTCCTCTACAAACTTATAAACTGTTTGGGCCACCGCCCCGAACTGACTTCTATATGCCTCGATTTCGGAATTCAGAATCCAATTTCTGATAGCATTACGCCCTATTACGCCTTGGCGTTGTTTTGATTTTGATTTTGACTTTGTTTCGTCTCCAACTTGTTGATTTGCATATTCAACGTCTCGTATGACGAGCGTGACAAAAACAAAAAACAGAAAAAACTGCAAGCACCTCAAAATTGAAAAGTACATAAAGTGTTAGTGCCTGTATTATTGATACTCGTATCTATATTATTGTTTGGGGTTCCATTGCACCCTCCGCGCCCGTCAAGTTCAATACAATGTATGATCGAAACGATCGTACTCCCCATAATCATTTCCGCAATGTTATAAAACATACGCGTTTGAGCGAAGAAAGCCCAGCCCCTCGGAGCCTCGAGTTTCGTGTGGGTCTACAATTATTACTATACTCGCTTTCCCATCATGTAATTCGCTTCTCCGCCTCTACCTCTACCTCTGCCTCTGCCTCTGCCCCTTGCTCTTTTCTGGCCAAAAAGCCATTTGATTTGTAGGCCTCGGGGGCCTTTCACTGACTGCCACAGAGTGCCACAGACTTCCACAGACTGCCACAGACTGCCGCAGAGTCTACAAATATCAGTGGTTCGGCCGACACACATATTTACCTGTCTCTTTTGTTATGTACTCGCCGGCGCTATTTACTTATGTTTTTTACAAGTGCAATTGAGGTTACTTTCTATTTAAAATTAAATAAATAAGTACGTGCATGCAAATGGAGGTTTGAGGCCAACAACCAACCAACCAACCAACCAACCAGCCAACCACACCATCATTTCGTTTATTTTCTCCATTTGATTGCCTTGGCCAAAAAGTCTTGCAAGTCTTTCTTCATTCCCCGCACACATCACACCATACATATAGAGTATCTGGCCAATCTTGGCCCTTATTCGGGACAGCTGCTGCTCCACTGCCACCTGTTGTCCTTTGGCCAGGAAAGGTACAGCCTGAACTGCTTACTTAAGAGCTTGTCCAATGCCGAAGCGGGATGGGCTTTCTTCTGCAGCTGGCGACGTGCATCAACATCAAAATTTGCCATCATTTCTCTAGCTGTCGTGCCCTTGTTCCGATTGCCAGATGAGGAAAGACTCGTTTCTTCTATTCGGTTGCCTTATTTTATTCTATTCTATATGGCTAGATGCTAGATGGCTAGATGTTTACTGTTTGTGTTCTATCGGTTTGCTCTTGGCTAGCTGATTTGTTTATTTTTATAAATTGTGTGCGCCCATTTGTATTACTTTGATTACTTGGCTGGCTCAGGCTCTGGGCAGGGCGGCCAATAAATCATCGAGGTTTGCGGTCGCTCTGCATGTTATATGCGTGTTAAAAATAATAATATATGCCCCAAGGAGCTGCAGAGAAGAACAATGACAGCGATAGCCGTACTATATATCATACGTCAGCCATTCCTACATACTATAATGATAATAATAATTACCATAAATATTTTATTTTCCTTTTCTTTTTCTTTCTTTTCTTTTATTTTCTTTGTTTTAGCGTTGTTTCGCGTATGAATGAAGACGAGTATTTGTTGTCTGGTTTTCACCCGAAAGTAAAATGCAAAACATACCAAAACAAAATCCGAAATCAGAAATCCGAAATGCGAAATGCGAACGAAAACATTTTGTCAAAAGTAATTTTTCAAACAAAACAAAATACTCTGCCGCGATATGTAGGCTATCTCTTTCGCCGTTTCTAATGCCGCCTCTTTCGCTGCTGGGGGCGAGTGGGCCGTGAAACTACGGCCGTGGACGTCTCAAGCAATTGCAAATTGTGATGAACTAGAGGAGCAGAAATATGGGTCATCCCCGCGCCGATACGTACATATGCCTTGTATCTATAGGATGGGATCTTGTGAGCCACTTGTCCGCTGTTCCGTTGCTGGAATTACTCTCTTCTTCGGTGGAACGAAAATCGAAGAATGGAGAATTCTCCGCGAAGACAATTACAAGATCTAGCAAAGCAGAAAATTGAAATTGCCGCAAATCGATCAAGCAACTCTTTCCGAATCTTCAAAGCTCCATGTCTATGTGGCAGATATTAAAGAAATTGCATTCATCGCTCATACTCAAGATTATTTTCGGACTGCTGGTTCCTCCCACAAATAAAAGTTGAAATAAATGAAGATGATTTGTTTTGACAAGTGTCAAGACTTTCGGTTCACAATATTATTACGATACTCGGATGCTGTAGTGGCCGGGCTCCTCTCGCCGTTCTGATTATTGTTCATTTCGAGTTGTCAGAAAAGTGTCAGAATCGCGGAATTGTGACAGCAAGCACGCGGACTCTTTAAGTGAACTCATCCCTCCAATTTCGATTTCGCGAAAGTCCGAACCAGCGCTAGGGAAACTGAAAACCCACATATATCAAGACGTATTTATTTGGGAGAGGAAAGCCAACAATTAGTTGGTTTCTTTGGTTGCGTTCGGCTAGTCGAGTAAACAGCGATTTCCATAATGTTCGCAATTAATAACAATTGCCGAATGATGGGGAAAACATTTCAAAAACATTTAACGCAGTGTATGTTTGGATCTCCGAAAGGCGAACTTTGAGTAGCGGAAATTGATTAGCTGTTTGGTGATATCAGGCAATAGTTTCGGCCAATCGGGGCCCTAAACCCTGTCGATGTTGGCCAACTCCCGATAGTGCTTCCACGATATTGCGCATACGCCATGTGTTCAATGTCGTCATAGGAAGTGATTTGTTTATCGGTTCTCAGAGGCATTCGAGGCTCTCGAGTGTCCCCAAGGGACGCTTTTGGCTCTAAGGCCAAAGATAGCCGCGTTTCCCCATGAAGTAAACAAATCTGAAAGCCATTGCCGGAGCATTACGTATACGCACAGTTGGCCGAGAGCGGTCATGCCATTCAAATGAAAAGGGGTTTGATTGGGCTGATAAATCAGCAGTCAAGCATAAAATAACTAATTGCTCTGGTTCGGGCTCTGGCTCTGTCTCTGTCTCTGGCTCTGGCTCTGCCTCGGAACATACATATGTCATCGCACGATCTTCTTTGACAATTTGAAACGTTTTGTGATTAGAGAAACCAGAAACCAAACCCACTGGGCTGGAAGCCAAGCCCTACTCCTCCCAGAAACGCGACAGGCACGTCCCAGACGGATAAGTCTTCCTGATTTTTTGGCAATGCCTTACATCAATCTAATTTACGTTGTTCGGCCGCAATACGGAATGACACAAAAAGTTCTAGATGCGCGCGCGTAGGCACGTAATTGAATGCAAATGACTTAATTTTCAGTGGATTTCTATTCACTTTTATGGGCCGGCCGCAATTATACAATACATTAAGGCCGCATTAACATTTCCGGTTGCCACTCGATCGGTTATTACAAATCCCAGGCGGCGGGAAATCTGCGAAACTGGCAACAATCAGAATCTTACCCGTACCACGCACGTGTTTCTGTTCACTCGGAGCCGAACCCCACCACCGACCCGGGGGGGTTAGGCGCAGTCCGCTTGCTGTAACCCCGCATGAGCCATTAAACCCATTAATGGAAACTCGTTTGGGTCTCGAGATTGTCGAGTGTAGAACTGGGGGAAATTTTCCATTCGAGCTTTAAATTTTGGAAAACTTTCGTTCGAAACCCCTGCCCGGAACAGCCCTCGGATTGTGTGTATCTCTCGTCGCATCTGTAGCTTCGTCTGCCTGCCAGTGTATCTGTATCTGAGGCACACACGCATGCGCCGAAGCCAAATGCTTTTGCTTTTTTCTGTTGCCATGCCAACTTGGATAATGGAGTGTCTGCTCGGGGTCCCCTTTGTGTCTTTGGATACCCTTTATTGATGGTGGGACGGGTCCTCTCGATCTGGCTTACTAAGGCCTTTCCTGATCCCTTCTTCTTTGGCGAACTGAAGCCCAGACATAATTACTTTCCGTTTGAGCAGGAAAAAAAAGAGTACAACGAGTCTGGAGATCTTCGAGTTTCGTTCAAAGTTTCCCCCATTGTTCGGTCTTCTTCCCTTAATGATCCGCATCAGTGGGGCCACTGTATGTACATGTACTCCCTATATACTCGCTTATTATGGCCACAAATTGTGCCTCGTCCCCCGCCTTGCTGCTTCGTCTTCTTCTGGCTGGGATCGGCGTGGAATTCATTCAACTTTGGCGCTCTGAATTGCTGTTGTTGCTAACTTGAATGAATGAATCGCACTCGCCGGCGATCATCATCATTGCGATGAGGCAGTTGCCGCAAAAATAGAAACACGCGCCCGTTGCATTTCCGTTTTGGCAGCGAAACCAGCCAAGATGAAATATAAATTGAAAATTGGCGGAGAAAGGGAGCCCTCGGGTTGACTGCACCAAACACGTGTTCCTCCCACTAGAAACTGGTTCTGGGGCACTACGCAATATCGCCGGATCGGAGTTCGATCCTCATTTGAATACCGCATCCGATTCATCGCCATTCAGAGCGGCGCCTCTATAAATCACACGCCCCAATAGGGGGTGTGGTCGGTGGCAGTGAATCTTTAAGTTTTCGCATTTTGCATTTCGCATTCTCCAAAAGTGATATTACCAAGAAAATGACAACAAATTAACTGACAAAGGGTGCACTGGACGAAATGCCTTTTAGCTTGGCTACCTAGTTCCTCCAACTAGTTGATTAAGTGACATTTTTGACTTTAATTTCTTTCGGTGTAGTCCGGACGGTCGGTCTGGACAGGGGGCGGCGGTACGCACATGAAGCACGGCGCTAGGCACGAACAGGTACCTGTTTCTCGCAATCTTCATTTCGAATTTATTTTCATGCTTTTGTTTTATTCTTCTATTATTTATGTATACGTTTTTTGTTATTTTTGTTATTTTTTTCGCCCGTACCTGTGCGAATACTTTTTTTCTGGCTATAAATTGGCCAAGAAATCGCCCGAATTCCAAGAGTCCAGAGAAAGCGAACCAAATGATGAGCTTTGGGGCTCGTTTCGGCAAAAAGTACGAGGTGAATGGCTGGCAAAAACTTAATACCTTTGGAGGCATAAATGTATTAGATCACATAACCCTTTGAATTCTCGGTTCGGGGGCATGACAAGGCCAGATACGTCAGCTGGCGTAGTTGCTGGAGAATATTATAAACATGTTATCGGAACAGTTTAAGACACTTCCAAAACAAACCAAACATTTGCTCAAAATTATCAAAATTATTGCCGTTTGTTTCGCTTCGTTTTGTCTTTAGTTCAACTGACTAACATACAGGCTAGCCTAAACAAAGAATCTCGTATCACCCAACAGGATAGCTAATGATGAACAGGTTCCACCAGCATCGAGGGGCAAAGTTCGGAAGAACAGCTAAGTTTGTTTCAGCTTTGTAGATACTCTTACAACAGATACACAGATACACAGATACATAGATACTTGGTATTTAGCTAAGCTTGTCAGCAACAAGGTGGTCATAGCACGCGGCCACAGCCTGGCCAGAGTTGGCCTAGGTTTCTTGTCCACTCCAAAAGAAAAAAGAGAGACAGCCTTAGAAATATAAAAAGAGATAGGAAGTTCGCCGTATTCCCACTTATCAGCGGGTGATTCATTGTGTCGTCATCGACTTTGGATTGCTGCCTGGGGTTTTTTCATATACTCATTATACGAACGTAAGATTTCTTGCCCCGGGTTTTGTTTATATCGCGAGAGGCCGCTAATAGCGCCATTTAGTTGACTTTCAACTGCAAGTGCAGGCGGTTTGCTGGGTTGCAGAGACACTCGTATAAACTAGACACTCTCCTCAGTTTCCCTATTTTGGGCTTTATCTAATTCGAACGCGTTTATGTCTGCAGCGGGGCGATGCATTTCTTTCTCGAAGATTTCTTGCAGCTTCACCTGCCCAAAGTTTGTAAGTTCCAGGGGATACTGTGGCCTACTGTCCAGTGGTTAATCAGTCGACTAACTTTCCGTTTTCCCTTTCGTTTCAGATGACAAGATGCAGCGTTACAACCAGAACGGCAGCAATCAAAGCAGTAACCACACTGGCAACAGCAACAGCACCGGCAGCAACAAGCGCTGCTCTCAGAAATATACCGGGAACCTAGCAGCAGCGGCCAACGGAATGATGGCCTACCAGCAACATGCAACAGCAGCAGCTGCAACATTGCAGCTCAACACCAACGGCGGCAACAAACATGCCACACGCAAGAGTCGCTACAACAACAAGCAGCAGCACCAGCAGCAGCTGCAGCTGCAGCAACACCAGAGACAGGAGCAATACGGAAACCTGAATATACGGAAGCGCAACTCCGGCGCCACCGGAAGCGAGTCCTCCCCCTCGCCGCCCGCCGCCACCTGGCTGGAACAGCGCTACGGACACCGTCTGGCCAAATCTTCATACATCGAAGGTGAGTCAAAAGGTTGTTTATTGATGTTTTCCAAGCACAAAGATTTTAGGGAAACTCAAATTGTTTTCTTCTACAATTATCCATGAATCATTCACTTTTAAGACATTTTTCGGAGATTAGGGTTTTCGGAAAAGTCGCGTGCCAGTGTGCTATCAAGAATTATTCATGGACATTTTTAGGCAATGAGTCTGGTGGTTCGCACTATCAGTCAAGTAATTCATCTTCTCATTTAAATGTAATTGTTAAACTACGAGGGGCAGCGTTACTTCCAACGATGAGCCACTAGGAAATAATAAAGAAATTCAGGCAAGCAGCCGACATAGACGCTGATTCACGTTGTTGGCTTTGTTTTTAACAAAATTCCAAGCAAATCGGCCCACATCTAAAGTGAATCACACCCAGTAACTTTATTAATTCGACGTCATCAAACAAACCGGGAATGGAAATTAAAATCGAAATGGGATTGGGATTGGGAATGGGAATGAGGGGGCTCATTCAAAGTACAAAGTACCCGACTATATCCGATCTCTATACTTTTTCCCCGACTGATTTTCTGTCTCTGTGGGTCAGTAGGTGGGTCTATAAATACCCAGTGCCTGAATATACACATTTATAGGTATTCAAGTAGCCTCTTTGAATCACAAGCAAAATATTTGTACTTGGATAAATTGTTGAGATTTACGATACCCTATCGCACCCTAAAAACTTTCCATACTACGCCATGCCTTCCAGCAATAAAAGTCGGGGAAAAGTCCCCAGAATAGGGGGTCTATTTTTGGTATCATGCGGAAAGCTCTTATCAATCCGGGTCTATCTTCAAGGGGGGCCAACATTTCAATTAACGTTGAGATTCCGACCACTTCAAGGGTACCCTTCACACACTATTCTACTATGTATATAGTTCTATACTCAAGACTCGGCTTTGTTCGCCAATAAGAAAATTGCAGGAAATCTTCGCTTAAGCCCAATGAGTCTGGTATCTGGTATCGGAACTAGTCAGATGTGGGATATAAATATGTATATTCCATGTGGGGACAGAGTCAGCAGGCTTTCGCTTTTGTTCGCATTAAAAATTAATTAAAAACAGGCGCGAATTAAAGATGGAAAGCAAAAAAAATCGTTAAAAACTATTAAACAAACAAGTGAATGCATAACTTTAAACTTAAGCACTGACTCGGTGGGAATTTTCTGGGCATTTTTCGGCATCCACGAAAGAATAAAACTTTCCAGAATTATGTCGAATTTAATCTATAGTATTTCATGGGTATTATGTACCTACGTAATCATTATTAAGAAAGCTAAGACGCAATAGAGAAGCAGGCTAGCAGCCTAGCAGGCTGATTAGCGCTCAGATTTTTCAGCTCTCAGTCACCTGGCGCCGCAAAGACCATTTATATTGTATTTTGTATTTTGTATTTGTTTTTACTTTTATTTAGAATTTGTTTTTTATAATTGACGTATCAGGTGTGCTTTTGATTGGCTCTATAGTCTACATATATAGTCGCCTGTATCAGACGGAGATCGATTGATGGGTGGTGCGGGTTTCGATTTTGGTCAAATACTGAAAGCTCAACTGATAATCCCACTCGGTACATATGTACTACATAGTTACTATGTACAGGCGGCAGAGCAATCGAGTCCTTACATAACATCGATCGGTTTTGTCATTGATTAGCACTTGGCCAGAACGCTCAGGTCGTGAAATTTGCACGGCGGCGTTAAGTGTCAAATAAACATAACAAAGTTTTTGTTTTTATTTCGTCCGTTTGGATCATTAGAGTGATTGAAGAAGGTTAAGCCAATAATGAAGTACCAGGTATGGATATTTTCAAACCTCGTGAAACACTATTAAGACATCCCGCATACATTAGATAATTGTCTTGGCCAAAAAGGAATGGCTTCCACCAGCCACCAGCCACCAACCAGCGGTGGCTTTTGCGGCTTTTGGCAGACGCATTTCTCACGCCCCACTGGCTCTGGATTGGATTAGAGGCTATATATAGTGTGCAATAGCAATGCAATAGCAATGCGAAAATTGCCCCCTTTCTCCGCCGGTTGGAGCTACATGCATCTGTAGGCCAGTTGCAATCCGAGCCAAAAGCGAGGCGACAACTTGAACTCATTTTTCAAATACCATTTTTAGTGGTGCCGACTAACGGTGCCACACGCCCCACTGACTACAGTGCGTTTCGGCCATGTAGGACGGCTCCAGTCTCCACAACCTAGGCCTCTAAAAAGTGCTCGCCATTCGACCTGGTTTTCTTCAGCACATCGCCGCCGTCGCCATCGAAATGCCAACATTTTTTCGATGCTTCTCCACATAATTTGAGTGGCCCCAGGCCCGGTCCGGCCCCCGGCCCCTGACCCGTCTGCGAATCATGCCGCGGGCATTAGCCAAGGTCAACGTGTTGGCCATTTAAGCTCAGGCCGTTTACCCAATGTCCGAGTCGCCGCTTCAAGTTTAAGCACATAGATCGCAGAGGTTCTCGGGCTGGAGCGGAAAGCTATGCTACAAATATGAGCAGCCCCAATCCCAATTCCCAGAAGGAGGCAGTCGTCCATTAGCCAGAAATCCGAATTTTGGGAAGCTCTGCTGGGTGCCCCCAAGTAACAAGTACACCTCCCATAAACCAGATGTTCCCTCCCTTTGGGGGAACGAAAACAGGACCATATTGTTATTCTTAGAACGTTTATCTGGCCCCTAAAGATATAAAGATTACCAATCGAGCCATACAAGTTCCCAGGCCCATTATCTAATAATTTGATTACAACAATGTGGAGATTGCGTGCATATATGTTGGTTAGAGGGTGTTCAGTTTATAATATATACATACTTACATTTTTGTAGCGCTGCCTCGTCTCGGGTTTATGTCTTTTTGAAATGGGTTTAAAAATGAATTTAAGTCCAGTCCAGTCCAGAGGCGCTTTGACCTTAATGGACACATTTTGCATAGACATTTGCCAGCCATATATACACATCTGTTTGATTAATAAAACTCATATTAGTTTACATTAAAAGCGAAGTATAGTATGAGGTATATAGTATATATGGTAGGGGCCTGCAACACGGGATGTTGTGACATACGTGAGCGCATTGTATTAACTATAGCGATGATGTTAACGACTTTATTATCATTATTTTTTCGGCTCGCTTCGCTCCGGCTCAAAGCCAAGTTTGGGGCCTCATTAAAAATTCACAAGACCAATTGCGAGACAATTGTCTTGGCACAGGAAGCGCATAAGCCGCATAAAGCCCCGAAGGTCGCTCAAATAAATTATCCAAAGTACCTGGGATGCTGGTCTGGCCCGGTCTGGCCAGGCCCGATCTCGCTTAGCTTTATTTTCGCTTTTTCTGGGTCACCCCGCGACGCTGGCCAGTTGGGGAAATTATAACACCGGTTGCGTCATGGAATGGATTCGAATTCATTATGGGAACGAAACCCCATAGATAGTGATAGTGACAAATGCATATTTATGGACTTATCTTGACAGTTGACTGCCGACGATAACTAATTAAATATCGCGGCTTTCGCACCCAAACTGATCTGTAATACCGCTCCGTGTATTATTTCGCCCCGAGATGAACTGCCGGATTAATTAATGTATTTACTGAGAAGATAGCTGTTGAATTTATAATTCCCACACAGCCAAAAGTGATTTGTTTCTATTTTTCGGGACTTGTAGTCCGGAGCTGATTAGAAATTCGATTCGGCGTTCATTATAATCGTATGTGGAGTAGTCACCCAGGTACGAAGACAGTCACGAGCACTCGAGGGTCTCTGTTGCCGTAGGTAACTGGGAAGTGGGAATTGGGCAGTACGGAGGAGTAGTTATCACCGCCCAGTAACCGAAAATGCCAACGATTTGATGCCATCGATTGGGAGTCTAGAGTCTAGACAGCGGATCTCGAGTCCGGCACATGGGCACTAAATCAGCGAGATTCCATAATCCCCGATTCGAGGCTCCCCAGTTGCGTGTTTTTACGCCATTCGTAATACTTTAGGGGCTCTAATATCCACCATCCAAATGGCTCATTTAAATCAAGTAGTATATCACGAGCGCCTTGTTTTATATATAATAATAGATAATCGCCTAAGCCCCTGACACGTTAGTCTCACTTGTTTAACCAAACTATCTAATCGCTGGCCTCCGTATCTCCTGGGGTGGCCATGCCCTCCCCGGGGTTAAGGCTTCAGGCTTGCAGATTTGCTGGAAAACTTGGCCATGTTTACGTTCTAATCAGATGGTTTCCAGAGGCTATATCTCTATATATTATTCCAAGGCTGTTGGGAGAGATTGGCGCGTGCGTCGCCTGCTGATAAACCTGAATTTTAGAGCACTCGTAAACGGCGTCGAAAGGTGGCTTCCGAGAGTTCGGCGACTAATTGCTTTGGTTGCCTAGATGCCCAGATGATGGACAACAAAAAATAAATTGAAATAGAGGCGGAAAAATAAACAATAAATAAGCAAAATAGGAGCTGCCACGCCTTATCTAATCGGGCTACCACGCACCCCACCACCCTACCTACGATCCGGCCATACGTGATGAACATACTCATGATCCATATGTACCATATATTATGGTTTGGTCAGTACATATGTCAACAGCTGATATCATTTCTCCTGCCATGTGATCCGGAGATCCCATTTGGGCATCCCGATCACGTCTCGGTGCTTAGTCTCCGCCGGCGTCCTTCGACTTGGCAAGTCAACAAACCCGAAACCCCAGCCCACCTCGCCATATGATTTATCTAGGCGCGCTTTGAAATTCAATTTTGATTTTCAGTTTTCAGTTTTCGCAATTCGGATTTTGGATTTCAGTTTCTCTTCCCCGAAAAATAACAATATGGGTGTTGAGGAAGTGCTTTCCTCGCTCACCAGGAAGCAAATCGGATGACTGTACAGGAAGCTTTCGGGGAATGCGAAAAGTTCCAGATAAGAGACTGCGTTTTCTGGTTTATTGGGGTCGCTAGAGGCGTCACCAGATCTCGCCTTGACTGACAAATTATCCGCGGGAGTGGGTGCTTCCCCCTTTATATTTCCACTAATAAATCAATAGCATGAATATTCATAAAGCACCAAGACCCCAACAATGTAAGCCTCATGCAGAACTCGAACAGGTCGGGCCAGCTCGGCTCCCACTGGCCCTCTCCCTCCTTTTGACCAGCCGCTTGGCAACACCGGAGCACCCCCCTCGAATTATTTTCGAAGCTCCGATGATTAAACGCGTACACAGAGAGAAATCCAGAGACCAGTTTGTTTAGAAGCAGGCCCAGCCCACTTGTGAATGAGAAGAATTGTTCCTTTGTGTAGTGACTGAGAATCAGTCGGAGAATCAGAGAATCAGAGAACGGGAATGGGTGGTAGAAGGAGGGGAAATGATGAGCTTAATGCGGAAGCTGTTAGACAACATAAAGCGCTTAATATGTTGAAATAGTAATGTCAGTTGTCATAATAAAAGTGTATAATTGTAATGCGTCAACACACACGTACACACACCACACGTTGGCCACTCCCAGCCCGCCCCAAAAAGGGGTGGCAGGCACATGCGTCAATTTACAGACATGCGTAACCTTTCCCAAACCAAATCGCACACTCATACCCACACTGGCACTCGAAGTGGATTTGAGCACGCGGATGGGTGGCAAGGTAGCCATATGGGTACTATACATGGGTAGTGGGAGGCCGCGGGCGAGGGAGAGGGAAGAACGCTCGTGGAAACAGGGGGCGACTCGGCCCCAAAAGCAAAGCAAAAGCACGTGGCGAGCGCTGCTTGATAAGCGTGTGTGCCTGTGTGTATTATATTCCCCCGTAGCGTGTGTGGCTTGTTATCACCGCCAATTTGCATTGGCTAAATTTTTAGCTTGAATATATTATTTATTTTTTGGCTTACGAAACGAATTTGGAAATTTATGAGCTAATAGACAAGTGGGGTGGAAATATTGAATATTATCTCCAAGACATTCTGGAACGCACTTAACCCTTTTCTTGTTCTGACTCTTTCAGACAAATTCCTGGGCCAGCACAATCCGGGGCACCGCAACAGCACAAGCAGTGAGGCGACCAGCGAGGACATCGACTCCAGTAGAGAGCATCTGAACAAGCCGAAGGGCAACCAAATAACCGGCGGTCATGTTGCAGGTACCGCCGTCTCGGCCTCCGCCGCTGGCAACAAGGCCCGTCCAAAGCGCCAGCAGAAGTCCTCCAGCCAACAGAAGCAGCAGCAGCCGCAGCAAAACACGGACAAGATGGTGACCAACAGCAAGCCCAAGCAGGGCCAAGTGAGTGGCAAGTGGCGACAGCAGAATCCCTCAGCTCCAAACACCAACAACGGCAACGGCAACGGCAATGGCCACAATCCTCAGCATCAGCAGCTGGGAAAGCGGGGAATGAACAGCAAGAAGCCCGGAAAACCCAATCAAAATAACAGCCCCAACGGATGCGCAGGCGGAAGCCTGGTCAAGCACAACAACGGCAACAGGAACGGACACCTCCGGAACGGCATCAACTGCTCCGACAGCAGCAGCTCATCCTCCTCGGCCCTGAGCTCCCCAACCAGTTCGCCCACCAACTCGCCCCAAAACCGGAAACGGATGCCGGGAAACGGCGGCCTGGAGTGGCGCAGGAATACCAACTATCTGGTGCCCCCGCTCCGGCAGTACGAGCTGCTGGACATGGACGACCGCACCCTGGTGCAGCAGTTGCGCCGCCACGTGATTGACCACCACCTGCTGAGGGTTTACGGCTTCCCAGTGGAGTCGGTGGTCCACGAGGGCGCCATTGAGATATTCAAGTGCCTCCCGCACATGAGCTTTGCTGCCGCTCTGGCCGAGACGTCTCCTGCCGTGACAGTAATCAACGTCCTCGACGTACTGGCAGAAATGAGGGCCGAGGAGGCCAACTCGGCCACCTCCAGCGACTCGGGCAATAGCTCGCCCCGGTCTATGGACTCGGAGTCAGGCGGAGAGTGGAGCGGCAGCGAATGCGATAGCAGCTCGACCTCCTCCGGCAAATCGGCATCCTCCGGCAAAACCTCCTCCTCAGCCTCGTCTGCCTCCTCTGCCTGCTCCTCCGGTTCCGATGCCGGCGATCTCAATTTGGAGCTTAAGTACTGCCAGTACGTCCAGGTGGAGCGCAGCCTGGCCAAACCCTGCGCCCGCTGCAAGCGCCACTTCCTGGTGGACGAGCTGACCGGTGAGTACCTGAGCTCCGAGGAGTGCGAATACCACTCGGGCAAGTTCCAGCGCTACTTCGACGGCGTCTGCACCGGCCGCTGGAGCTGTTGCCATTCGTCGGACGAAGGCGCGCCCGGCTGTTGCCACAGCGACCGCCACGTCTGGAGTGGATCCGTGGTGGGCGTCAATGGGCCCTACCACGACTTTGTGCGCACCCAGCCCCGTCGCAGAATGGGCCATCAGGATCAGCAGCCGGCCGTCTATGCGCTGGACTGCGAGATGAGCTACACAGGACGCGGCCTGGATGTGACCAAGGTGTCGCTTGTGGCCCTCAACGGGCAGCTGGTGTACGAGCACTTTGTTCGACCGGAGTGCGACATTGTCGACTACAACACCCGGTTCTCGGGCATCACAGAGCGTGACCTGCGCACCGGAGGCGGCGCCAAGTCCCTGGCCGACGTGCAACGCGACCTCCTAGAGCTGATCTCGACCGACACCATACTCATTGGCCACGGACTGGACAATGACCTGCGCGCCCTCAGGATCGTGCACAACACGGTGATCGACACCTCGATCAGCTTCCCCCACTGCAGCGGGTTCCCCTACCGACGGGCCCTCCGCCACCTGACCAAGGTGCACCTGAAGCGGGAGATCCAGTGCGGAGACGGCACCACGGGCCACAGCAGCTTCGAGGACTCGCGGGCCTGCATGGAGCTGATGCTTTGGCGGGTCAACCGGGAGCTATTGGACCCCACCTGGAGCTGGGACGATTAAGGGCAACTACTGGAAGGGAGGATTCAAGGATTGGGGGCCAGCAAGTACTTCTAGTTGATAAGATAGCCGTTCGCCTAGTTTGTATTCTAAGGAAAAGCAAATGCAACAGCATAGAAAAAGCAAAAGGATAACAAGAAAAAAAAAAAAGAAAACAAATCTCAACTATGCCGGAGACAAGGAAATGGGTAGCCAGGTGCTGGGGGGGACTCGAATCTCCTCTCGGGGGTCCTGCCCCCCCCCAACACTTGCTACCCAGGTCCTCCTCTCCACCCGGCAGGTAAATCACAAAATTCAAATGACAAAGATCGGAAAAAGTGCGCGCAAAAAAAAATGAAAAGGATTAAATAATCATACATGCGATACATAAGGATATTTTGTAAGTGTATGTTTATACATAAATGAAAAAGCAAGAAGCAAAAAGCAAAAAGCCAAAATGCAAAAGGCAAAAAATGCAAAAAAAGCAACAAAAAAAGGAAATATAACTTTAATCCAAATATGTAATAGACGCATATTGATTTTTTTAAATTTTCGAACCACGAGAAAATGTACTGAAGTTTAGCTGTGATGTTTTTCACTTTCTCACATATTTACACGAAACAAAAATTGAAGATACAAACAACAAAATACAAAAAATATATACATGAATACATTATCAGCTATAATTTTTTTTTACTAGGTATACGCAAGTCCGAAAACCGTTTATTTTTTACCTAAACCGAAATCACTCCATTTAAGCTTAGGTTTCCTATCGTTTATCCGCACATCTTTTTATTATTTTTTTTTTTAACCATCTCATATACTATGCAAAACAAAAAGAAAACGAACGAAAACCTTCAACTACTTTATACATTATGCATACATGTAAGTTAGGTTCCTCTACTCTAAGCCTAATTCATAGTGCTACGGTTTGTTTTTTTTTTTGTTTTCATTATTTATTTGACAACAGTTCACCCGCACATTACGAAATATGTAGTTCATTGAAAATTTCTTCAGGTGTACAATTTTTCACATTGAACTCTTCCATCATCCTAGGCCTTAAGTTCCGCAAATGTTAGTCGAACATTTCGTATTTTCTAATTTCTAATCTTCTAATCTAATTGTAACTTGACGAGGAATACTTCATCCGACAATTGATGTTCCTAGCAGATTAAGTTGAGCGCAGCCACAGTCACGCGCACACCATATCGAGTATGCACTGTACTGTACTGCAAATGCATCACTTTCCTCTCGGCGTTCAACCTACACTGAGAGAAAGCCGAAACGCATACATAATTCGCAGCAGAATTGCAAAAGAATTGAACTACGAAAATAAAAGAACAATGATTTGTTTTAACTTTAAATATCACCTGAAAGCCTTTGTCCTTCTCATGGGAATCGGGAATGTATCTGATTGGACTGGAGCCCGCATGGCGGCTGATTGATTTTTATATTTTGTGACTTTTAATCACTATTAATCTCCGAGCGAGTAGAGGATCTGGAAGCGTGACGTAGGGAAACATTGCCCCTATGAAGTTGACGTCATGGACCCCAAAAGCCTCCCCAGATCACAGCTAATGGGAATTTCTTGGTTTTTTTTCGATTTTTTCAATTAAACAAAACCCAAAAGCTGCTGCGGCTTTAGATGAATTTATTTGCCTTAGCCAAACCGCTGGGTTTTCACTATTTGCTGTTTACAGACCGTGTTACCTTAGTGCGGCTTCATTCAAGATCATGCGGCATGTGTTTCACCCTGAGGCTGCAACTGCGGCTGCGGCTGCGACTGGGACCTGGCCCTGCGGCGCATGCGAGGTCGCTGCATGGAGGAGTACGGGTTTGGATTTCGACTCGGACAGTGGTACCTAGACGGCACCTAAGAGCTCTTGGTGATCTTCCTCCTTTTAATCGAAACTAACGATGGGTATAAGTGATTAACTTCTAGCTGGGGCGCATTGTACCTCATCTGCATTAGAATCCTGCGACTGTACCGCCAGCTTGCGGAAGCATCGCACAAGAGGCGTGTCATACGCCGCGTATGTGTGCTCAGCTGAGGGCCAAGTAATAATTTAGCAAAAACAAGCTAGCAACGCTAACTTCACGGCAAATCCGAAGCTCAAATACACTGGGGCTTCTATCCAATACGTAATGCTATTACAAGACGGAGTCGTATTGACTAAACTTTATTCCTTATTCAACTTACCTGGAGGATCCCCTTCTAAGAGTTGTCCCTTTTCCTTTTCCACACGCGAAATGCAGCAAGAAGTTGCGGTTCGTTGGCCCCGGGGAGTCTCACTCTTACATGTGGCTCCCACTGGCGCTCCTGCAGCCACGCAAGTTTGTGTGTGTGCGTGTAAAAAGGACCAAGCCGTCGAATTTCACAATTTTGCAACGATTCCACGCATTTCGAAAAGTAAACTACTTCGCCAACGATGCAACGGATGGATTAACTGAATTCGCGACGGAGAAAAGAGTTTGGAACAACAAAACACTCGCTTTTATCCTGCAGCGTTCCTGCAGCTTTAACTTGGCTTCGACGAATGCGCAAAAAGAAGATGGCGGATGGCCCAGGATGGGGGTGGGTGGCAGATCGGCGAGATTGAGTGGGAGGGAGGGTCATACTATTCAGTATTTTTGGGGTCGGCCCAAAATCTAATATTTAAGCCAGGTGGGGCTGTAGATATCCCCAGCAAGGGTACATGGTATTGGAGCAAACGGCGTCTGCGTCGCAGAATCCACAATCCACCTGAGCTTAGCCACATGTGCTGTGTATATTTTTGGATCGGATGGGGATCGGGCTATATAGTAACAGCTGCCTTTTAACCGATAGCATCTGATTGCCAAGCAGAGGTTATCTCCTGGCTCTGACGTCAATTATCTGCCTTTCCTCCCCCTTTCTGCCACCCATTTTAGCGTTGAAGTGCGAAACCACTGCTGGGTTTCCAATGCTCTCTGTTTCCGCGACTGCGTGGAGGCGAACTGAAGCAGTGAAAGTAGAAAGTGACTCAAGTGGTGTCTGCATGTTAATGATGCTGGCTAGTGCTCGCTGCCTGCCAGTCTCCGATGACGAAATCCTAATGACGAGGTGCCTCCTAGCCAACTATGTTCTACAGCTAGCCCCCAGCCACGCCCATGAAACGGGCAAAGCTCTGCCAACAACTGATTGATTTTTAATAGATGTAATTTCTCGCCTTAGGATCGAAATCAAGGGGTGGAGGTATACTAGAAACCCCCGAACACCACATAGTATGGGTGGAATGCTTTTGCGGTTGATCGCGATCCGACTATTATTCGAGAGTCTGATCGCCAGATCGACTAAATATAAATTAAACGCTCGTGTTTGGCACATTTGTGCGAGAAATCGCATCGATTGTCTCAAAATCCACTGGCTGGGATCGGTTAGGCACCAAAAAAAAGATTCCTTTCGAGCGGCCAGTTGGGGGGATTATGCAACGAGCGATCCCAGAAGTTCCATACTCGCTCCAGATGTGCAACAGCAAAGTAAAAGCCAGGATCCAAAAATATCTTCTGATGCAAACACATGGCATTCATGATTCATGGATGGCCACATGGCCACACGGCCACTTGGACGCCGAAAGCTTGTGTAATAATCCCAATAACTTTTGAAATTAACCAAATAAGGCGAAAATCCGAATTCGAGTTCCCTCAAACCGTAAACCGATGGGTGATTCACAGGTGTCAGCGTTCCTCAAAAAAAGTCGACGTCACGCGGACACATTTGTTTTCTTATATGCGATTCGGCGTCGCCCAATAGACTTATAAATAGGCCATAGCATTTCCCAGAGGACAACTCTTCGCAAGGATAACCCACTGATAATGCGATTCTGGGAGGGAAGAAAACAATGCTCTGATAGTGGCTGGAAAGTCAACATTGTAGCCTGTTTGGATTTATTTCTACTCGTGGAAACAGAAGTGTAAACAAAAGCCCCACACCACACCATACCATATATTATTCCAAAAGCAAATGTCGTAATTTTGCAGATACATATCTCACAGATACGCATGTATTTACGCATTTCGTAGATACACTGCTCGACGATGACGTGATTATAGTTGGCACGACCCATGACATAATTACCCAAAACGGAGTCTTATGGGTGCTCGGGAGGATCCATATGGTTACTGGGTGGGTGCAGCGGTTTGCAACCCCCCGAGGTGGACTCAATTGTTTGCTAATCGAATTGCAATTGAGCGTGGAATCGATCCCCAATTACAATTACGATTAATGTAGGCAAAGTTTAATTTGATTCAGACGCTCGTCATGCCCCACTGGGTGGGTGGGGGTCTGCCCAGTGTACATATGTAAGTACAAGTTCGTATTAAGAAGTCCGGGACCTGCCTGATCAGACTGGGGCTGATTTTAATACCCCCACCAAATACAAGTTGAATAGATTCGGAGCTCTGCTATTCGAAAAATGCAGCTCCAATTGGGCTTTCTGGATATGCCAGTGCATCGTGAATCATCTTGGCTCTCTGGCACTTTCGCTGAAGCCCGATATGGGGAAAGGCAGCCGGTTTCTTTGGGCATTTGCGTTCCAGTTCTTTGAAAGCGAGAGTGAATAACCAGTTTTGGCTTTTGCTTTTCTTTTGCGGTCTTTCGGGTTGGACATGGATAGAAGGGTTACAAGTAGCACATAGACAGATAGTCACATAGAGAGATAGATGGATGGATGGATACATTCCAGTGGTGTGGCGGTCTCGTAGATTGAACGCTTAATTCAAGTTGAAGGCTTTCCCGTCGCGGCTAAACAAACGCACCTTGGCTGCCAATTTCGTGTTTTATCAACTTTGTTGTCTCTGGCTCCGGCTGGGGCTCTGGCTCGGGCTCTGCGGTATTTACCTTGCACGGCCGCAGCTTTTCGACACCCACATGGTGGAGGAGGCGCAAGCGGAGGCCTAGACGCCCCACGTGGGCCGCAATGCCCCTGGTTAAAGTTCAAGGCTGTTTGCAACAGACAAACACACTTGCTTGCGGGCTTTTCAAGCAGATGGGCATACCCAGTCCACGGTACAGACGGCCTGGTTGCATCACCATATTCCCGTTTGGAGCTGGCTCAGCCTCCTTCTGGTCTCCTCCAGGAGCCAGGTGCTGAAATATATGTTCAATCATACTACTTGAATAAATCTAAAGTCTCACAAAAGCCATAAGAATTTCAAAGATAATTAGCTGAAATATATCTAGCTTGGTTAGCTTCACTGTTTCAGAAACTCCCACTTTAGCAGCGCGGTATGCGCAGCAATTTGTCTGCTACAGGGGCTCCGCCTGGCCCCAATTGCATGCGGCATGCTATGCCAGTATCACTGCTTACATGACGTGGGCGGCGGTGGCGGTGAGAGTCCCAGCGATTCCTCGAAGCACCGGCAGACCGCCAAGTCCCAATCCCCAATCCAACCCGGAAAGTGCAAGGCAGCACGAACCGCTACGATTGAGTAATTACGGCTACCAGTTGGAAAAGATCGCCAAGTTCATCGCCGAGTGCTTCACTTTATCGCTATAATTGTAGTGTATACATATATGCAGTTTGATCACTTGCTTGGGGCTTAAACAGTAGAAAGTCTTTGTGTAGAGGTGTACACGCAGTAAGCTGGCATAATAGGTAGCCCATGGCGATCGGTGCTTAATGCTTAATGCGCTACAATATGCTAATGTTAGAGGCGGTCACGACAAACAATGATTATGGAAGGAACGTAACAGGCGCAAACGTAACAGGCGCTAGCCATCTAATGCGAGCGGGAATAGAACTGTGGAAGATATCTGTATCCGCGTTGGTTGCTTTTCCACCTAACGTGCTTTGTTTTGGCCTTAGGGTCGCACAGCGTGGCCGCAGCTCCTGTTAGTTGGCTGCAGACCCGGCCTCGGTCGCCTGCTGCTTGAATATCACGCCCGTGATCTCCCCGTCCTTCTGGATCACACAGCGCCTAAAGGGAGAGCGAGACAGTGAGGAGATGAGCTCAGCTTTGATTCGGGAACCTACTTGTTGCCACTGTAGAGGCAAATGGTGGCCGGGACCGAGCTGTTGGGCTCCAGCTTGGCCACCTGTTCGGAAATGGCCATGCCAATGCCGGAGACATTCGGGTTGATGTTTCCTTTGGCTGCGGAGATATAAAACATAAGGATGTGCATAGATAGAGGAGACTTTCGGCAGACTTACCGCCCAGACATAGTCCCTGACGGTTGGCCAGGAGGGCTCCCACGGTATCCTGATGGGCGGCGCTGCAAAAAAAATGGTTTTAGCTTGTATGCACTAACCATAATATACTCGCCAAGCCTACATCTCTGACAGGACCTTTTCCAGTTGGATTTCCATGGGTGCGGCTTGTAAATTCACTATAAATTGAAAAAAAAACAAAGCAAGAACCAAAACAATGGAGGCCAATGTGACCAGGCGACCTAAACACGCAAAACGCCATATTCTTTTCTCTCAAACTTTTCCAATTATTTTTTTTATATTTAAATATTCTAAATAATTTATTTTTATTTAAAAAACAGTTTTTCCAACCCCAAAAGTACTAGAAAAGAATATATATTCTGCATTTGCAACAAAACATTAGGGCAAGTTCATGATTTTAATATTTCAAATAACTCCAATAGCTATTTGCACTTCAAATTATTTAAATTCTTATAAAAATTAAAAGTACTCCTTTAATTTCCGTAATTATATGTCTTTGCGTATAGTTTATTCATAGCATTTCACATAAAAATACTCCAATCGAAGGGGAAACAGAACAATTTACAATCGCCAACTAGAACTAATTGCCTTTCATTTATTATATAAGTATACCGTTAAACGCAGCGCTTGGAGTGCAAAAAATTTGTTTAGTTACTTGGTTTAAATGATTTCGTTTTTTTTTTTTTGTAATTCCTCGCTGTGAACCGGGAGCTGAGAAGCTGCTCCTTGGTACAAATGAACGAACATATTCGTAAAAATAATCTTTAACATGCTGCAGCAGAATAATTATATCAACGTATAGCATCGAAAACTGTAGAGCCCTCGGGGAAAATTATTGAATTTCTAGACAATATGTATAATTATGTACTACTAGGTGGGCGTGACCGGCGGCGAGGGCCTACACGATTTCGTACTTCTCCACGAACAGTATGGACTCGCTCGAATACTTGACTGCCGCCTCGCTGTCCACCTGGATCACGTCCTGGGCACTGACGCCGGCGTATGGCGTTTTCGAGACGAATGACACTTGCAAGGGGAAGAAGTCGCCCGGAATGGAGGCACTGCAGCTGAACTCCATTGACCCGGACTTGTTGGCAGCGTCGATGATGGGAATGTGCCATTGGAGCACGTGCTTGCGCGAATCGTAGTTGTAAGTGCCGTCGTACTCGGCCACCGAGGGCTGCACATTCATTCTGGAAGAGAGCGGATACGTTTTCAGCAAAAGGAGAAAGGGGTAAAGTTAGTTACTGGACTCACGGCAAGGGTATGACAATAGCAACATCCTGCAGCTCTAGCTGCTGTGCCTCCAACTCGTACTCGATGTTGACGTCGCAGCCGCCTTCTCCGTTGTCCGACGGCCAGCAGTTGACTGGAAAAGAGCGAGAGAAAAGTACGTGAGGAAAGAGAGACAAGATGGGGATTCGTGGACACCACTTACTGGTCAGAGGAATGGCAGACTCGTCCTGCGAGACAAAGCGCCACTTGAGCACACCCACATCAGTGTTGAGCGGGAACGGCTTGGCCAGATTCTTTAGACCGATCATGGTGCGTGTCTTAAAAAGTTCCTTGTCCACATTGGGATGCGTTTGCAGCTGGAGACCCTGTATGTGGTTGGGGGATAGCTTCAGCAGAATACGTCCGTATGCCTCGTCCGAGATGCGCAGTGTTAGCAACCCGGAGTTCTCAAACTGCTGCACACCTCCGTCGCGTCCCAGACGCACAACCAGCTTGTCCTCGATCTTCAAGTGCACACTGTTGGGGGAAAGTATGTGTCAGTACTTGAAAAAGATAACAAGGTCTACCGATACTCACCTTTCTTTATGAATATCCGCGGAAATCGCCGCCTTGGCTGCTGCACTGGCACTTGAACCAGCTACCGAGCTTCCAGAGGACGCAGCAGGGGCCAGATTGGCAATCTTTTCACCCTCGCTCTTCAGCTGATCCACAAAGCTATCCACATCCTTGGACTTGCCACCCAGCTTAAGGGCATTTCGTGAAGTGGGTTTACTATTGACGAATAATCACAATCATATTAAAAAGATTATTTACTCAAAAGTGCAATACTTACGCGGCCACTTTGGATTTGGTGTCCACTTCGATTGAGGCCATGCCGATGTTGGAGCTAGAGACGCCGGAACTGCTGCTCACGCTGCTGCTGCCAAAGCTGTCCGCGCTGAAGCCACCACTGCGTCCTCCCATACCACCCAGCGAAGGCCCACCGCGTTTGCTGGCCTCCATACGCTGACGCTGCAGCTCTTTGGCCTTCTCGCGCATCTTCTGCCGAGCCTCGCGCTCCTGAGTCTGCCTTACAGCCTGGTAGACCTTCTCCTCGTGCGAGTCCATCTCCACGAAGGTCTTGATCTGGGCCAGATTGACGCTCTCCCTGTAGCCGAGGGCAACAATCTCGTCGAAGGCAAAAATCAGATTAAAGGCATTGTCCACGATCTCCTTCTCATCTAGAGAGTGGCTGTACTCGGGAATCTGACAGACAACATGGTTCTTATATATATATAGAGGGTTTTGCCACAAGCGCACTCACCACTTTGGAGAACAGGCGAAGCGTCTCCAGATCCTCGAGGATGTTACTGGCTTTCGTGGTGATGAGTAGCATGTAGAGCTTCTCCATGGGCTGGTAAACATAGCGCACAGAGTCTGTCTCCACGTAGGTGTGCTGTTTTCCGGCGGTCATGAGCTTGGGAAAGGCGGCCAGCAGCCCCTCTATGCGTGCCTTCGTCATCTCGACGAACTGACGTGACAGTATCACTGCGGGCAAAGTTATGTTTTAGTTACATGCCGCATTTGGGGGTCATAAGTGCAACTTACCTTTGCCATTCTTGGTGCAGACTGCCGCGGCGATGAGTACCTGTTATGGACACGGGCGATAGGTGGGAAAAGTGAGTTTGTTTTTCGGGAAAAGCCACAAATCGGCGACGAAGCGTGCGAGTGTGTGTGAGGTCGCCGCGTACTTACCATTTTAATGAAGGCGATTCGTTGGATTCTTCCCTAGGAAATACTTAGCGGATCGAGGCGGGCGGTGCCGGGTAGGCTGCTGCAACAGATCGTAATCTCGGGGCACTTAAAACAAGCCGTTTTCAATGAATCCAATCCCAAACCGAATCCGCTAGCTGACGTGTTCGGTTCTTCGACAAATGTTTACGCTGGCTGTGTGTGTAAAGGCAGTAGTGTGGCCAGCTTGCGTCACAGGTGCTGACGCAAAAATACTTAAATATACCGAAAATAAGAATATAGACATCAGATATATATATATTTTTTCGATTTATAAAATTTTTCAGAACGTCCATCAGAAATTTTAGAAAAAAAAATAAACGAAAAAAAAATTAATACTAAGATTTCAATCCATATAAAAAAATGCCACAATTCATAATTTTGTCTTGGCTAAAGAATTGGGTATTGACCGAAATATAGGTTTCGCAAGGACCCTAATCCCCATTTATGGGAAAATCAGAAAAACTTGAAAGGCTGGATATTGACCGAAATAGAGCTTTCGCAAGGACCCTAATAACCCATTTCTGGGATTTGCCTAATTTCACAAGGGGGTCCATCAGAAAAACTTGGAAGGACCAGAAAAAATTTTCGATTCTTAGATTTTGATGCAGATTAAAAGTTGGCAATTCCACGATTCATAATCTTGTCTTGGCTAAAGGATCGGCTGGATATTGACCGAAATAGAGCTTTCGCAAGGACCCTAATAACCCATTTCTGGGATTTGCCTAATTTCACAAGGGGGTCCATCAGAAAAACTTGGAAGGACCAGAAAAATTTTCGATTCTTAAATTTTGATGCAGATTAAAAGTTGGCAATTCCACGATTCATAATCTTGTCTTGGCTAAAGGATCGGCTGGATATTGACCGAAATATAGCTTTCGCAAAGACCCTAATAACCCATTTCTGGGATTTGCCTAATTTCACAAGGGGGTCCATCAGAAAAACTTGGAAGGACCAGAGAAAATTTTTGATTCTTAGATTTTGATGCAGATTAAAAGTTGGCAATTCCACGATTCATAATCTTGTCTTGGCTAAAGGATCGGCTGGATATTGACCGAAATATAGCTTTCGCAAGGACCCTAATAACCCATTTCTGGGATTTGCCTAATTTCACAAGGGGGTCCATCAGAAAAACTTGGAAGGACCAGAAAAAATTTTCGATTCTTAAATTTTGATGCAGATTAAAAGTTGGCAATTCCACGATTCATAATCTTGTCTTGGCTAAAGGATCGGCTGGATATTGACCGAAATAGAGCTTTCGCAAGGACCCTAATAACCCATTTCTGGGATTTGCCTAATTTCACAAGGGGGTCCATCAGAAAAACTTGGAAGGACCAGAAAAAATTTTCGATTCTTAAATTTTGATGCAGATTAAAAGTTGGCAATTCCACGATTCATAATCTTGTCTTGGCTAAAGGATCGGCTGGATATTGACCGAAATAGAGCTTTCGCAAGGACCCTAATAACCCATTTCTGGGATTTGCCTAATTTCACAAGGGGGTCCATCAGAAAAACTTGGAAGGACCAGAAAAAATTTTCGATTCTTAAATTTTGATGCAGATTAAAAGTTGGCAATTCCACGATTCATAATCTTGTCTTGGCTAAAGGATCGGCTGGATATTGACCGAAATAGAGCTTTCGCAAGGACCCTAATAACCCATTTCTGGGATTTGCCTAATTTCACAAGGGGGTCCATCAGAAAAACTTGGAAGGACCAGAAAAAATTTTCGATTCTTAAATTTTGATGCAGATTAAAAGTTGGCAATTCCACGATTCATAATCTTGTCTTGGCTAAAGGATCGGCTGGATATTGACCGAAATAGAGCTTTCGCAAGGACCCTAATAACCCATTTCTGGGATTTGCCAAATTTCACAAGGGGGTCCATCAGAAAAACTTGGAAGGACCAGAAAAAATTTTCGATTCTTAAATTTTGATGCAGATTAAAAGTTGGCAATTCCACGATTCATAATCTTGTCTTGGCTAAAGGATCGGCTGAATATTGATGGATATATAGCGTTTTCAAAGACCCTAATACCCCATTTGTTGGATTTTCCAAATTTTACAAGGGGGTCCATCAGAAAAACTTGGAAGGACCAGAAAAAATTTTCGATTCTTAGATTTTGATACAGATTAAAAGTTGGCAATTCCACGATTCATAATCTTGTCTTGGCTAAAGGATCGGCTGAATATTGACCGAAATATAGCTTTCGCAAGGACCCTAATAACCCATTTCTGGGATTTGGCAAATTTCACAAGGGGGTCCATCAGAAAAACTTGGAAGGACCAGAAAAAATTTTCGATTCTTAGATTTTGATGCAGATTAAAAGTTGGCAATTCCACGATTCATAATCTTGTCTTGGCTAAAGGATCGGCTGGATATTGACCGAAATATAGCTTTCGCAAGGACCCTAATAACCCATTTCTGGGATTTGCCAAATTTCACAAGGGGGTCCATCAGAAAAACTTGGAAGGACCAGAAAAAATTTTCGATTCTTAGATTTTGATGCAGATTAAAAGTTGGCAATTCCACGATTCATAATCTTGTCTTGGCTAAAGGATCGGCTGGATATTGACCGAAATATAGCTTTCGCAAGGACCCTAATAACCCATTTCTGGGATTTGCCTAATTTCACAAGGGGGTCCATCAGAAAAACTTGGAAGGACCAGAAAAAATTTTCGATTCTTAAATTTTGATGCAGATTAAAAGTTGGCAATTCCACGATTCATAATCTTGTCTTGGCTAAAGGATCGGCTGGATATTGACCGAAATAGAGCTTTCGCAAGGACCCTAATAACCCATTTCTGGGATTTGCCTAATTTCACAAGGGGGTCCATCAGAAAAACTTGGAAGGACCAGAAAAAATTTTCGATTCTTAAATTTTGATGCAGATTAAAAGTTGGCAATTCCACGATTCATAATCTTGTCTTGGCTAAAGGATCGGCTGGATATTGACCGAAATAGAGCTTTCGCAAGGACCCTAATAACCCATTTCTGGGATTTGCCAAATTTCACAAGGGGGTCCATCAGAAAAACTTGGAAGGACCAGAAAAAATTTTCGATTCTTAAATTTTGATGCAGATTAAAAGTTGGCAATTCCACGATTCATAATCTTGTCTTGGCTAAAGGATCGGCTGGATATTGACCGAAATAGAGCTTTCGCAAGGACCCTAATAACCCATTTCTGGGATTTGCCTAATTTCACAAGGGGGTCCATCTGAAAAACTTGGAAGGACCAGAAAAAATTTTCGATTCTTAAATTTTGATGCAGATTAAAAGTTGGCAATTCCACGATTCATAATCTTGTCTTGGCTAAAGGATCGGCTGGATATTGACCGAAATAGAGCTTTCGCAAGGACCCTAATAACCCATTTCTGGGATTTGCCTAATTTCACAAGGGGGTCCATCAGAAAAACTTGGAAGGACCAGAAAAATTTTCGATTCTTAAATTTTGATGCAGATTAAAAGTTGGCAATTCCACGATTCATAATCTTGTCTTGGCTAAAGGATCGGCTGGATATTGACCGAAATAGAGCTTTCGCAAGGACCCTAATAACCCATTTCTGGGATTTGCCTAATTTCACAAGGGGGTCCATCAGAAAAACTTGGAAGGACCAGAAAAAATTTTCGATTCTTAAATTTTGATGCAGATTAAAAGTTGGCAATTCCACGATTCATAATCTTGTCTTGGCTAAAGGATCGGCTGGATATTGACCGAAATAGAGCTTTCGCAAGGACCCTAATAACCCATTTCTGGGATTTGCCTAATTTCACAAGGGGGTCCATCAGAAAAACTTGGAAGGACCAGAAAAAATTTTCGATTCTTAAATTTTGATGCAGATTAAAAGTTGGCAATTCCACGATTCATAATCTTGTCTTGGCTAAAGGATCGGCTGGATATTGACCGAAATAGAGCTTTCGCAAGGACCCTAATAACCCATTTCTGGGATTTGCCTAATTTCACAAGGGGGTCCATCAGAAAAACTTGGAAGGACCAGAAAAAATTTTCGATTCTTAAATTTTGATGCAGATTAAAAGTTGGCAATTCCACGATTCATAATCTTGTCTTGGCTAAAGGATCGGCTGGATATTGACCGAAATAGAGCTTTCGCAAGGACCCTAATAACCCATTTCTGGGATTTGCCTAATTTCACAAGGGGGTCCATCAGAAAAACTTGGAAGGACCAGAAAAAATTTTCGATTCTTAAATTTTGATGCAGATTAAAAGTTGGCAATTCCACGATTCATAATCTTGTCTTGGCTAAAGGATCGGCTGGATATTGACCGAAATAGAGCTTTCGCAAGGACCCTAATAACCCATTTCTGGGATTTGCCAAATTTCACAAGGGGGTCCATCAGAAAAACTTGGAAGGACCAGAAAAAATTTTCGATTCTTAAATTTTGATGCAGATTAAAAGTTGGCAATTCCACGATTCATAATCTTGTCTTGGCTAAAGGATCGGCTGGATATTGACCGAAATAGAGCTTTCGCAAGGACCCTAATAACCCATTTCTGGGATTTGCCAAATTTCACAAGGGGGTCCATCAGAAAAACTTGGAAGGACCAGAAAAATTTTCGATTCTTAAATTTTGATGCAGATTAAAAGTTGGCAATTCCACGATTCATAATCTTGTCTTGGCTAAAGGATCGGCTGGATATTGACCGAAATAGAGCTTTCGCAAGGACCCTAATAACCCATTTCTGGGATTTGCCTAATTTCACAAGGGGGTCCATCAGAAAAACTTGGAAGGACCAGAAAAAATTTTCGTTTCTTAGATTTTGGTGCAGATTAAAAGTTGGCAATTCCACGATTCATAATCTTGTCTTGGCTAAAGGATCGGCTGAATATTGATGGATATATAGCGTTTTCAAAGACCCTAATACCCCATTTGTTGGATTTTCCAAATTTTACAAGGGGGTCCATCAGAAAAACTTGGAAGGACCAGAAAAAATTTTTGATTCTTAGATTTTGATACAGATTAAAAGTTGGCAATTCCACGATTCATAATCTTGTCTTGGCTAAAGGATCGGCTGAATATTGACCGAAATATAGCTTTCGCAAGGACCCTAATAACCCATTTCTGGGATTTGGCAAATTTCACAAGGGGGTCCATCAGAAAAACTTGGAAGGACCAGAAAAAATTTTCGATTCTTAGATTTTGATGCAGATTAAAGTTGGCAATTCCACGATTCATAATCTTGTCTTGGCTAAAGGATCGGCTGGATATTGACCGAAATATAGCTTTCGCAAGGACCCTAATAACCCATTTCTGGGATTTGCCAAATTTCACAAGGGGGTCCATCAGAAAAACTTGGAAGGACCAGAAAAAATTTTCGATTCTTAGATTTTGATGCAGATTAAAAGTTGGCAATTCCACGATTCATAATCTTGTCTTGGCTAAAGGATCGGCTGGATATTGACCGAAATATAGCTTTCGCAAGGACCCTAATAACCCATTTCTGGGATTTGCCAAATTTCACAAGGGGGTCCATCAGAAAAACTTGGAAGGACCAGAAAAAATTTTCGATTCTTAGATTTTGATGCAGATTAAAAGTTGGCAATTCCACGATTCATAATCTTGTCTTGGCTAAAGGATCGGCTGGATATTGACCGAAATAGAGCTTTCGCAAGGACCCTAATAACCCATTTCTGGGATTTGCCTAATTTCACAAGGGGGTCCATCAGAAAAACTTGGAAGGACCAGAAAAAATTTTCGATTCTTAGATTTTGATGCAGATTAAAAGTTGGCAATTCCACGATTCATAATCTTGTCTTGGCTAAAGGATCGGCTGGATTTTGACCGAAATATAACTTTTGCAAGGACCCTAATACAGCATTTCTTTGATTTCGAATCCTTGATTTTCCGAGAAAGGAATTCCGAAAGATTGAGATAGGTGTGAGTGTATTTAAAGAAATAAAAAAAGGACTTTGTTCATTCAAAATTTTTTATAAAATTGCTAAGACGCATTACAGGAAATATAGATTGTAACTTGCCTAACTTTGATTACAGGTTAACTGAAACTTAAATTGGGAATGCGCCATTCTTTGAATCGATCCTTCACGGATATAAAATAAATTGAAACGCCGATTCTTTTTAATTTCGCAACTAAAACAAAAAAAAAATGGAAAACATATAAACTATTATATTTATACGCTCTTAAATATCTAGTCGTCCAATGTAAGGTGTTCCACCTGTCCGGCGATCGACGCCGCTGTCTCCCCTTTTGGCTGTTGATCCTTTTGCTTGGCATATTCCACGCTGAGCACGCGCATCACCTGAGCGGCGGTCAGGTTGTCCTTTTTGAATTTGTTGAAGTTGTCCTTCACGAACTTGGCAAAGCCTTTTGCCTCTCCAGCCGGCGTGGACACAATATTTCCCTCTTTATTCTTTTTGTTGAGGAGCAAAGTGATTGGACCGCGGCAGAGCCTGCAGCGCAGGTTCTCTACTTTCCTTGATCGGGAGTGGGCATGTGAACTGAAATGGAAAGCACATTTCGGGTTACTAGGATGCAGGCCACGGAGCCAGCAGGGCCAAAGAACTCACGATGCATTGCAGCTCATACACTTGTAGGTGTACTTGAATTCGATGTTGTAGCTGTGGCACACCTTAATTTCAGGCAGATCCGGGAACTTGTCCATGGCCCGACGGGCCCACATCTTCCACACGCGCCCGTGGCCTCCCTCGCCGTTAAAGATCCAGGCGGCGGCATGACACAGCTCGTGGATAAGGGTGCAGCGCAGGCGGTCGGCCGTTGTCAGGACCTTAACACTGAGCTCTATTGTGCTGCTACGCAAGTTGAGCCTGAAAAGAGCTAGTTATCTAGATTTTCGAAAATAAACCACTGATACTTACTTTCTCTTATTCATGCAGCGTCCGGCCGTATTTCGCAGCAGTTTCGTCCACATTATGGGCACGTCCAGTTCGTTATTGAACACCTGGGCGTTGAACATTTTGTACAGATACAGAGCAAGCTGGTCCTTGTTCCTGTTGAAGTTCAACCTGTAGAAATAGGCCTCGTTGTCAGCTCGTTCGCGGCTCACATGGCCCTCCAGGGATTTCAGGAAACTGCACTTTGTGTTTTCGGTAACCTTTGGTGCCACCTTGGGCTGCTGCTTCGGCTTGCGGGCGGTAGACTTGGGCGGAGCAGAAGGTTTGGGCGGTGCCGTTTGCGGGGTGTAAATATTGAATATGGGTTTAGCCTTGGGCGTTTTCTGGGTTATGCCCAGCTTCTTCTTGACCTCCTGCAGCCGCTTGTGGACGGGCGTGCCGGGCAGATGTTCCTTCTCCAGCTCGTCTAGCATGTCAAGGTCCAGAGCTCGGTCCACGATTTCCCTAGCTTCTTTGTCGTTCTCGTAGCCCGTGTTTGGCGTAAACAACTGACGTCTGGTAGTGGCCTGTTGCGGCGGCGGCGTGGCGGGTATCTTGGCTTTTCCGCTGGCTCGGCACGAGCGCAGAATGTCATCCAGTCGACGGTGAAACTTCGGTGCTAAAATGAAAAAGGAGAAATGTTAGAGTGCAATTCAAATTAACTCAAGTGTCATCCTTACACTGGTCGTCCTCGTCAGGATTGCTAATCACCTCAACCTCGGCCTTGGTCAAGTCCAAATAGGTGACGTCTCCTGCTTCTCTTTCGCTATCGCTGCTGTCGCTACTGTTTCCGCTTGCCGTGGCATCCGCGTCCTCGTCGTCGGAGGCGTCTGTTCCACTTTCCGAGTCAATCAAAGCTCGCCAACGGTCCTCGTCTCTGTGATTGGTGCGTGGTGCAGCCTTTCTTTGAGGACGACGCTCCGTTTGGACAGCCCGCCCAGGCGGCAAACGGGTGGAGTTCAAGGGCGTCTCATTGGCTCCTAGAGCTCGCTTGACTGAGAAAGAAAATCAGATGTTAACTTCCTGGTTCAAAAGAGCATCGTGTACACTTACAAATGCTAAAATCGCCCAAAACACTTTCATCTGGTTTGCAAGGCGGTGGCTTCCTCTTTTTGGCTGTGGTCGCTGGGGGATTGAGGTTCCTCGGCTTCAGCGGGGCCGTTTTGCCGCCACTGCCGCTGGAGCGCTTTAAGGTGCGAATCACATCGGGGGTCTGCCAGGATTTTCCGTATAATTGATTCAGAAGCTTCTCCGCTTGAGTCAGGAACTGCTCATCCTCGGAGGCGTCACCCGTTGAAAGCATTGATTTCTGATGGCCCTGATTTTCCCTCTCCTGCTGCTGATTTTCCAAGATAATTTCCTCGGAACTGGGGATGGATTCGGTCGCCCTGGCTGGGGGAACGTTTTCCTCCTCCTCGTCTCCCGAACTGGATTCCATGGGCGGAATACTGATTTTTATATTGATCTTGGCAGATATATTTATGCTGCTAACTTGGAACGAGACTGGCTGCCCCTCCTCGTCTCCGCTGGAAGTGTTTTTGGAGTTTGTCGAGCTGGGTTTCAGGGGCGACGCCTCCGACTCACTGGCAGTCTCCGGAATCTCAATGGACTCGTTTGGAATTGGTTCGTCGTCGTGGAGCGTAGAGCTATCCGAGCATATGGTGTTCAACTCCGTGTCATTGTTAGCAAGTCGCTTGCTGCTGTCTCTGAGATGCTCCGAGCCAAGGGTATTGGCCTCCGTTTCGTCATCTGCGAGCCGTTTGCTGCTGTCCATTCGTGTCTCATCAGCGGTGGAGCAAATGGTGTCCACCTCTGTCTCGTTGTCCGCCAGCCACTTGCTACTGTCTATCGGTCTGGTTTTGGGTAACAACCAGTCCTCGTCGGTAGGCATGGATTCAGTGTCGGCATTGGCTAGTCTGGAAGATTCTCTTTTGGTGGAGGAGAGGGGCGACGGTGACTTTACCCCGCGGAGGTCCATTTCCATTCTTTCAAGGGCCACATCACGTAGGAAAGCGTGGATGCGCTGAACTTTGCTTGTGGTTAGCACGGGAGGGGGGAGGGGCTCCTGGTCGGGTTCCAGTTCGGCTTGTCGATCGCTCACAGCCATACTGTCCGGAGCAGCCTTCTCGTGCTCTTGATCCTCTCCACTGGAATCACTGGATATGGTGATGCAAGAGCCGTTGGCGTCTGTGTCCTCGGTATCCTCCGTCGTGGACGAGATGCAGATGGATAGCTCGTGCTGCTGCACCTGGTTTGCCTTGGACTCCTTTGTCAAGTTGGTAGTCCTGGAGGGGAGGTGTTCCACTTCCGCCTGGTTGTCATCCCCGCTTAGCTGCAGGGCGTCCATGTACTCGGAATCATCGAGATCCTCAGCTACCCGCTCTCGGGGATCGCAGCTGCCCAGGGTTTCTTTTGCGGCTGGCATTGGTTCTATTTGTTTTTCGGGTTTCGGATTTCTTTTGGACAGCGTAAGCTTGGCAAATTTCTCCTTAAACGGCACTTTTATCTTGCTTGGGTCGACTGCCCGGAACAGTTTGTACTGGTAATCTGCCATTTTCCCATGAGCAGTTAGTTTGAGCGCAATTTGCTTTGAATTAAATTTCCAATTCTCCAAAAACCAAAATCAAACGTCAGTGCGCGTCCTGATCAGAGATGCTTCCAGGAAAATACCGAATAAATACCAAACCCTTAAAAGACGCTGTCAACACTGGCCAAAATGTAAACAAAAGAAGGAATCGTAGACGGCGTTTTGCTTTCCCGGATTGATTTGTAAATATTTGATTTGATTTGATTTGATTTGAATAATATCAACCATGGCTGGCATTTCGTCGGCTCGTGAGACGCTCTCCCATGCACTGAACAACCGCCTGCTGCCGAACCTAGAGTATTTACTGCAGGGCTCCATTATGGACTCAGCCGTGGAACATTTGATTCACAGGTTACACTTAAATCACCCGAGATTTGCGTTTTAAACCTCTAAACCCTACTCGAAATAGACTGAAGGGACTCTGCGACAACGTCGACACCTCGCCGGAGCCATTTAACGACTTGGAAGTGTGCATGAGCCTGCGGCAACCAAATTCCCCCCAGCCATTGCTTCTTCGGGTGCGAAGGGCACTTAGCAGAGACGCCCCCTTTCAGATGCGGTACCTGGGCCAACCGGAGGTCGACCAAAGGCGACCCACACTCGTCCGAAGCTGCATGGACTGCGCCTGCACAAATGGCATCCTAGAGTTTCTTACCGAAATGGGCTTCCGCTTGGAGTTCGAGTATATAGCCAAGGGTGAGCGAGCTAACAATTTATTTGTGAAGAGGCACAGATCTTAAGTTCCCGACAGGCTATATGTTTCGCAAAGGTCGCATGAAGATCACCGTGTCCAAACTGATCAAAATCGTGCCTGGCAAGCAGCAGGACATGGCCAACGAGCCCATCTCCCAGAGCTATATCGTCGAGCTTTCGGTGGTGGCACCCACTGGCCAGGAGAACGTTGGCGAGGAGATGAGGGTCTTTGCCGAGCAGCTCAAGCCTCTGGTGCAGCTCGAGAAGATCGACTACAAGCGCCTGGGAGGCTTGCCGTAGAACATGGGACGCCATTCTAATAGACAGCATCATTTCCGTATTTCCTCAACAGTTATTTAATGGCTTATAGATAAGAAACATAGAAAAATATACTGACAAGTGCTTCTCTGGGAAAAAAAATTGGGAATGGATGCTCCTGCCTAATCCTTAAAGGCCTCGTTCAGGGCCGTTAAGTTGCGGTCAGTGACATAGCCCTGGAGATCGCTGCGGCCCATCAACGATATGACCATCTTGACCGTACTCCAGATCGACTCGGACATTTGGTTTTGGCCGCTGCTGGTTGCCGCCATCGCTGCATTGGGCAACTCGTGGGCGGCACTGGTGTGCGCCTGCATAGTTAGGGCGGTCAGCAGGTGCTCCACCGCTTCCTTGTACGCCTTCAGGTTCATGCAGCACACGCCGACGTTGTAGCGCACCCGGATGAACCCGGGCTGGAGCTGCAGAGCATGCTGATAGGCCTCCACCGCCTCCACGGACCGGGAGCCGTTGGCCAGGCTGGCGCCTAGGCGGTTCCAGGTCTTGGCGTTCTGCGGATCCACCTGCAAAGCGGAGCGATAGCAGTCCACGGCCTTGTCGAACTCTCCGGACAAGTTGTAGAGCACACCCAGTGCCTCCTGCACGTCGGCGTCCACTTCGGACGGCCGCTGACGCACTGCCTCCAGGTAGATATCCTGAAGATCCCTTAACTTACTGCCGCCGATCAGGGAGGAGGCCATCGAGGTTCCCTCAAACTGCAGCTCTGGATATTCGGCTGCCAAATCCTTGTATTTTGGATGAACCGCCAACCAGCTTGACAGCATCCGCACCGCATTATTCTGGAGACCCTCGTTGGTGTAGCACACGGCCAAGGCCATGAGAACCTCACGGTTCTCCGGCTGCAGCTCGTGAGCTCGCTTCAGAGCGGCAATTGCTTGAGGATCCATTTCGTTCTCGGCTTGGGAGGTGCCGAGGAGCTGCCAGACTTCGGTCCGTTCAGGCTCTTTTTTGGTCGCTACCTCAAAGCAGAGAACAGCACTTGGAATGTCGCCCTTGGCCAGGTATTCCTTGCCCTTTTCGAAAGCATTTTCCAACTCAGACATGGGATTCTCTTCGGCAAACTCGTACTCCTTGTAGGCGTCCAGGTTCTCGTTGTACTCTGACAGCCAGGGATGCTCGTTCTCCTCTGCCAGTTTCTGCCATTCGTCCTGCAATCTCTGCCAGAACTTTTCGTTAAAGTTTGCAGCGGTCTGTTCCTTTTGTTCGGCGCTGCGCTGGTAGTCGCTGATCCAGTCGTCAAGGGACTCACCTTCGGATTCAAAACAAAGGGTGATATCAAACAACAAGTTTCATGGCATATTCGGAGTCCTACCTTGGGCAACCCTGGGCAGGTTGTCTGTGACTATGGTCTCCATTTCAGAATCGAAGAAGGAGTCCACCTGCTGCTGCTGGTGAGGGGCAGCTCTCAAGGCTAGGTATGGTTGTGACAGATTAAGGGGCTGGAAGTTTTGGCTGGTGATCAGCGGCTCGTCGAAGAACTCCTGGGCGTGTTGCATTTCTTGCATCTGTGGCTGCATGTGGATCATTTTGTTGGGGAGAGGGAGAGCTGACAGACCCCTGGCCATGTCCTGGCTCCACTGATCTGCCTGCTGTAGGTGCTGCAGCGGCTGCTGCTGGGAATGAGCGTGTAGGTTGATGTCTCGCATCTCCTGAAGCAACGTGTCCATCTGAAAGGACTGCGGCGGGGCGGCTACCTGGCCGAGGAACTCATTGATGAGCTGGTCCTCGGGACGTGCGCCTCGTTCGAATTGGCGCTGCACGAATCCCTCATCCTTGTGCGCTACATCGCGGGTGAACTGTCCCCCTAGTTGCATCAGTGGGTTGACCCCGCCGCAGTCGCCCTCGACCAGGGGACGAAACGACATGCTGGAGCTGGTTGGTGACGGCCTGTGCTTCTCCTCCGGAGGCTGCTACGTAATAACGTAAAGATAAGACGAAAATCAAGTCCAAAACAAAAGTCCAAATGTCCACAGGTAATTTGGTGTTTTGCAGCACTTGTTTTATCCGCTATGGCACACTGCTATAGAATTTCATTTAAAAATTTTTACAAAATTGTTGATTATTTTGTTGGACTCCCTTTTAAGTGAATATTTTGACTTGAACAACTAGGAAGAGGCGACAAACCCTTCGCAATATAAGCCAACTTTTCGATATCTATCGATTAAGGTCTTAAGACCCGATATTTTCGGAACCGACTTTAAAATGCTGCGCAGCTAACAGCTACTCCTTCAGAAGTCCTCATTTATTAGTTCACCATGGACTACGACCTCTTCCAGTCCGATGACGACGAGGACATGCTCACAGCCTTCGACCAGGCAACCCAGAAACTGCAGCGGGAGACCCTGCGGGGCGGAGTCGACGCGGATCCTGACTCTGGCAGCGAGGATGAGGCTTTTAAGTTTCTTCCACAGTTCTGCTGCGGCGGGAGGGACACCTTAAAGAGCCAGTTCCCCAGCGATAGCTTCCTGCGCGTCGGCTATGCCCAGCGGAGCGCACCACGATGTCGTTTGGACCATCTCTGCTTTGACTTTTCTAAGGCCCAGCTTACGGTCTTTTCCGTGAGGAACTACCTGCATGTAGAGGCATGGTGAGCACGTTTTTTTTTTTAGGAAAAATCGTCATTATTAACATGTTTCAATTTGTAATCCAGCAAAAACGTCCAGAAACTGTTTGCCGCCGTGGCGTATCAGCAACAGCTGCAGGAGACCCCTAGCTCTGCGGAGAGCGGCTGGTTCCGGGTGCGTCAGCACGTCACCCATTTCTATCACCTGCTATTATGGATGCGAGGGGATCCCCTTCTCTTTGAAGAACATATGTACCTCGAGGATCTGCGAAACTTGCTGAACAGCCAGCTGGACGCGGACGCCTGGAAGGTTCTGTACTTTGCCGAGCACTGCAAGGGAAACGAGTGCCAGGCGCCGGCGTATCATCTCTTCCACGGCATTCTGGAGTGGCGCTTAATGGACCTGATTCTGCTCTTCGCACAGCAGGGCGAGGACCAACAAGGCCTGGAACAGCTGGAGCGATGTCTCGACGATCTGATAGTGTGCGCGGCTCACCATTACCGAAACAAGCATCGGCCGGAACTCGTGCACTCTTCTCCTTTCATGTGCCGGTGCACCAAGGAGCTGTGGCTGCTTCTGGCGCGTTTAATCCCGTCGTGGCTGGGCGGAAAGGAACAGGATTTGTGGACCCTCTTCCACAAAGCCATGCAAAGGCACAAACACTGCTATTTCCCAGGTGATAAGTCAGTGGAATCTTCTAAAACGGAAGCCTTTAAAACTCTTCTTCCGTAGGGGATGCCAATGGAGTGAACCTGGCTTTCCAGGAGTTCTACGCCTGGCTGCGCCTGGGAGTGGCTCGCCTGGAGGAGTACAACCATGAAGGCATTTACCAGCCGGAGGCGGCAGTCCCGTTCGCATCGGCAACCTTTCAAACAGCGAATCTTCTCAAGCAGTTCCTCGCCAGCCAGCCAGATGAGCAGCAGCGCAGGGTCTACTTGTCGCTACTCGCACCTCTGCAACTGCATCTGGGCCAACCGGATGCCGACGTTATGTGCCAGCTGTGGGAGTATTTGCACCGGTCGCTGAACTGCAACTTCAACGCTGGCACCGACCTGGATCAGCTGCCTCCCGCCTGTCCCAGCGGAGCTGCCTATGTCGAACGCTACAGCAAGCTCCTGGCTAAGCCCCATCTAGAGGATCTGAATCTCAGCAGCTTTACAATATACGCGTGGATGCTGGGCAGGACGTTGAGACTGCTGCCCCTGCAGGGAAGAGGTAACCAGCGCCAAAAGCTGCTGGGGCGCATCTTCAGCAAGTTCAGTGCCGCAAAGCTTCTGGCGCTCAACGAGTCGGGAATTCACCACGTCAACGAGCTCTTCCTTTGCTTGCTTCTTTCCCAGGGCGAGGACTTGGGCGATCTGGCTCACAAGCTCCGAGAAATGCTCCTCTGCCTGGCCCTGGAAAAGCTGCCACCCGTTCGCAGGACCTTGGTAGCCAAGGGCCACATGGCTCTACTGCTCCTGCACGCCCAGCATCGACTCTCCTTCGAGGACTACCTTGTCAAGCTGCTCGCCCAGCTGGCCGCCATACGGAACGAATTGGAAGTGGGAGCCATCTACGCTGGCGGCATCCAGGGCATCTTTGACCTGGCCGACGACTTTAACCGAGGAGAGCACCTGCTTCTGGGTCCCTGGCTGACGCACTACATTGAAAAAAGCGGCCAGGCTTCCCAGGATAGAGTGTGGCAGGTCCTGGATTCCATGATCGATCGCCTAAACCAATCAGAGACGGTGATTAAAAGTGAGAGCGGCATGTGGGAGGCACTGCAGCATAACGTGCTGCCCTTTCTCAAGACACAATATGTCAGTGGTCACAGCTCGTGGCTGCCCAAGCTGGCGGCCAAGTTTGTGGCGTTGGAGCAGGAGCGTGAGCGACAGAAGCTGCTGCTGTGCTTCCTGCAGGGCCCGGAGCCACTTAACCTAGCCGCCTCGGCCCAGCTGATGCTCCAGATTATGGAACACTACCAACAGGCCATCAAGCCTCCCAGCTACGCTGTCTTGCAGGTCTGGGTCAAGTCCCTAGTCCTGCTCAACGCACAGCACGAGGCCGTTGTGGCCCTTACCCCGCACATTGTCCAGCTGGACGACTTTCGCCAGCTCTCTGTGGATCCTGCAGCCCTGGAAGGGGGACGCGAACCACTCTGCGCATTCTTTGGCGCCCTGGGGCGTCGGGCGCTGCAGGAGGAGGCGGCGGCCCACGTGCGGATGCAGCTGAGCCACAAGCTGCATGCCTACGTGAACCACTTCGAGCTGTGGCTGCCGGCGGACCGCCTGCGTACCGAGCTGGGTGCACGTTTCTACAGCTTTCTGGCCATAGTCATCTACAACTGCCCGAGCCTCGCCTACGTGAGGTCAAGGCCCACCTGCTTTTTCCACCTGGCCATGGCTCGTTTTCTGCTCACCACTCAGTTCCAAGCCGGCGTTGCCCCAGAAGGACGTGTGCCCCAGATGGTGCACAAAATCTTCCCCGTGCTGCTCCAGGGGATCGGCCGCTTACCCTACCGCACAGACGCCTATCTGAGCAAGACTCTGGAGCAGCTGATCCAGCACTGGACGCCGCTCTTCAGCTTCTCGTCCAGCGCCAAGTTGGTGGCGCGGCCCTATGCCACGCTACTCCAAGCGGACAAGGACGGAGAGGTTGCCCAGCATGTGCTTCAGATCCTGGTGACGCAGTTCCTGGTGGTTCAGCGCCGCAAAGCGGGGCAGCAAGCGGGGCTGGTGATTACAATACTGCAGCAACTAGTCGAAGCAGCGCCCAAGGAGCAGGCGGAGCAACAACTACTAACGTTTCTCCAGGCCGTAAACATGCCCTTGCTGGAGCACATCATGTTTGTGGATGAACTGGAGCACAGTCGGGGCCAGGTTTTGGGGCTTTATCGCGTACTGCTCTCCCACGAAGGATTCAAGCGATCGGCTGGGCTGAAAAAGCTGTTCGGCAACCACCTGCGCAACCTGGCCGAGAAGCACCTGGCCCACTGCACCTACTTCTTCTTCCAAATGATAATCAAGCTGGCGGAGGTCTCCGCCGACCTGGTAGCCCCCATCCTGCCCTACGTAAAGGAGCAGGCCCAGCAGGTGGAGCTGAAGCGGGGAGCTGGCCAAGATGTGGGCATCCGTAAGTGCCTGCAGCGCCTTCAGCAGATCCTCAGGTAGGACTTTTGCCTTTGGGTCTGGATCGGTAGTGTTTGGTTTAATGATAAATAAAAAGTACTGTCAAATCCCGATAGAATCCCTTTCCATAGTTTGCCTTTTTTTTATTAAGTAACGTTTCTCATATGGATTGATTTTGAATTTGTTTAAAGTATCCCATTCTCTGAAATATTTGGGATTCGACGTGTTTTAAAGAACCTTCTGAAGTAGGAGCACATTTTTAGAAATCTCCCCTGGGTGGTTAATCATGACGTCTGTGGAAAAAAGTGTATAATTTATTTTGTTACTGTTTTGTTCTAGAGTTTCCTCTTAGTTTTCCCCCTGGAGGATCCACCTTCCAGCGGGATGAAAGAATTACTTTAAGGCTTGGCATTTCGTACACTAGGATTGCTTATCAATCAGTGGCGGGCAGCGACTAGACGATGTTCTTGGCATCCCGGGGAATGCGGTTGGTGAGCAGCTGGACGGGCATGAAGCCAGAGTCACCCAGGTACTTGATCGACACGTTCCCCGACGGACTGATCGTCAGCCAGGTGATGGAAGCGTGGTTGATGCTGATGCGCAGCCAGCCCTCTGGCGGAAACTGGAGGGCGCGACACACAAAGTAGCGGATCACATTGCCGTGGCCCACGATTAGCGTGTAGGTCTCCTTCTCCTGGTCGGGATAGGCACGGTGGAAGTAGCGCCGAAACGCGGCCTCGATGCGGGCGCCGTCACGATAGAACTGCTGCATGAAAATGGATCCGGGAATGAGAATGGACACCCAAACGACGCAGGCACCTTTCTGACACACTTACCGATGCCTCCGGCTTCCAGTGGCCCACTGGCGGCTGCGGCGGAATGGGCGCACCCTCGCGCAGGTACACGCAGTTCACCACCTTCTCCTTGTCGTAGGCGATCTGCTTGAGTATGATATCGGCCGTCTCCTGGGCGCGCACCATCGTCGAGGCAATCACCTTGTCCCACTGGATGCCCAGCTCAGACAGGCGCTGGCCGGTGTACTGGGCCTGCTTACGGCCGCGCTCCGTCAGGTGGTGGGTGGCGTCTGTCTCGCCCACATCGAGGTACTCGCCATGCCGCACAAGGATGATGTGCCGCGCCTTCTTGGGCTTAGCCTTCTCCAGGTCGGCATTGAAACGGTTCTCCTCCTCCGGGTGGGCGTTTTTCAGTGGTCGCACCATGAGGCGTGGGTCCCGGCAGTCCCAGTTGGTATCCCACAGGCCGCAGCCGTCAACCGGCTTCTCGCTGCTCGTCCAGGAGGCGTGCGTCGCCGCCTGGGGGTCCCGCAGCCGACTGATATAGAAGGCCGCCAGTCCGGCGCCGGCCCCACACACTAAGCTGGATAATTTACGCATCTTATCTTCTTTATTTATTATTTATTATTGTTAATTTCATGCGTCGCTCATCGGCTGTGTGACCAGGCGGCGCAGGCGTCACAATACTGAAGCGCTCCAGCGAATCGAATATATTTTCTGGTCCTTTGAAAATCCAGGAAGTGGGTAATGTTGTGTCCTTGCGAAGACTATATTTTCGGTCAATACTGATCCGATCCTTTTGCCAAGACAAGATTCTGAATCGTCGAACTATCCCCCGTTAATCTGCGTTTAAATCTCAGAAGCGATTTTTTGTTCCTCTGCTGCCAACTTTTTCTGAAGGACCCCCTTAGGAAAAATTAAGAAATCTGGGATGTGGAGGACTTTATGTCCTTGCGAAGGCTATGTTTCGGCCAATACTGACCCGATCCGTAAGCCAAGACAAGATTCTGAATCGTCGAACTATCCCCCGTTAATCTGCGTTTAAATCTCAGAAGCGATTTTTTGTTCCTCTGCTGCCAACTTTTTCTGAAGGACCCTTTTGCGAAAATGGAGAAATCCAGGATGAGGATGACTTTATATCCTTGCGAAGGCTATATTTCGACCAATACTGACCCGATCCTTATGCCAAGACAAGATTCTGAATCGTCGAACTATCCCCCGTTAATCTGCGTTTAAATCTCAGAAGCGATTTTTTTTTCCTCTGCTGCCAACTTTTTCTGAAGGACCCTTTTGCGAAAATGGAGAAATCCAGGATGAGGATGACTTTATGTCCTTGCGAAGGCTATATTTCGGCCAATACTGATCCGATCCTTATGCCAAGACAAGATTCTGAATCGTCGAACTATCCCCCGCTAATCTGCGTTTAAATCTCAGAAGCGATTTTTTGTTCCTCTGCTGCCAACTTTTTCTGAAGGACCCCCTTAGGAAAAATTAAGAAATCTGGGTTGTGGAGGACTTTATGTCCTTGCGAAGGCTATGTTTCGGCCAATACTGACCCGATCCGTAAGCCAAGACAAGATTCTGAATCGTCGAACTATCCCCCGCTAATCTGCGTTTAAATCTCAGAAGCGATTTTTTGTTCCTCTGCTGCCAACTTTTTCTGAAGGACCCCCTTAGGAACAATTAAGAAATCCAGAATGAGGATGACTTTATGTCCTTGCGAAGGCTATATTTCGGCCAATACTGATCCGATCCTTATGCCAAGACAAGATTCTGAATCGTCGAACTATCCCCCGCTAATCTGCGTTTAAATCTCAGAAGCGATTTTTTTTCCTCTGCTGCCAACTTTTTCTGAAGGACCCCCTTAGGAAAAATTAAGAAATCTGGGATGTGGAGGACTTTATGTCCTTGCGAAGGCTATATTTCGGCCAATACTGATCCGATCCTTATGCCAAGACAAGATTCTGAATCGTCGAACTATCCCCCGCTAATCTGCGTTTAAATCTCAGAAGCGATTTTTTTTTCCTCTGCTGCCAACTTTTTCTGAAGGACCCTTTTGCGAAAATGGAGAAATCCAGGATGAGGATGACTTTATGTCCTTGCGAAGGCTATATTTCGGCCAATACTGATCCGATCCTTATGCCAAGACAAGATTCTGAATCGTCGAACTATCCCCCGCTAATCTGCGTTTAAATCTCAGAAGCGATTTTTTTTTCCTCTGCTGCCAACTTTTTCTGAAGGACCCCCTTAGGAAAAATTAAGAAATCTGGGTTGTGGAGGACTTTATGTCCTTGCGAAGGCTATATTTCGGCCAATACTGATCCGACCCTTATGCCAAGACAAGATTCTGAATCGTCGAACTATCCCCCGCTAATCTGCGTTTAAATCTCAGAAGCGATTTTTTTTTCCTCTGCTGCCAACTTTTTCTGAAGGACCCTTTTGCGAAAATGGAGAAATCCAGGATGAGGATGACTTTATGTCCTTGCGAAGGCTATATTTCGGCCAATACTGATCCGATCCTTATGCCAAGACAAGATTCTGAATCGTCGAACTATCCCCCGCTAATCTGCGTTTAAATCTCAGAAGCGATTTTTTTTTCCTCTGCTGCCAACTTTTTCTGAAGGACCCCCTTAGGAAAAATTAAGAAATCTGGGATGTGGAGGACTTTATGTCCTTGCGAAGGCTATATTTCTGCCAATACTGATCCGATCCTTATGCCAAGACAAGATTCTGAATCGTCGAACTATCCCCCGCTAATCTGCGTTTAAATTTCAGAAGCGATTTTTTGTTCCTCTGCTGCCAACTTTTTCTGAAGGACCCCCTTAGGAACAATTAAGAAATCCAGAATGAGGATGACTTTATGTCCTTGCGAAGGCTATATTTCGGCCAATACTGATCCGATCCTTATGCCAAGACAAGATTCTGAATCGTCGAACTATCCCCCGCTAATCTGCGTTTAAATTTCAGAAGCGATTTTTTGTTCCTCTGCTGCCAACTTTTTCTGAAGGACCCCCTTAGGAACAATTAAGAAATCCAGAATGAGGATGACTTTATGTCCTTGCGAAGGCTATATTTCGGCCAATACTGATCCGATCCTTATGCCAAGACAAGATTCTGAATCGTCGAACTATCCCCCGCTAATCTGCGTTTAAATCTCAGAAGCGATTTTTTTTTCCTCTGCTGCCAACTTTTTCTGAAGGACCCTTTTGCGAAAATGGAGAAATCCAGGATGAGGATGACTTTATATCTTTGCGAAGGCTATATTTCGACCAATACTGACCCGATCCTTATGCCAAGACAAGATTCTGAATCGTCGAACTATCCCCCGTTAATCTGCGTTTAAATCTCAGAAGCGATTTTTTTTTCCTCTGCTGCCAACTTTTTCTGAAGGACCCTTTTGCGAAAATGGAGAAATCCAGGATGAGGATGACTTTATGTCCTTGCGAAGGCTATATTTCGGCCAATACTGATCCGATCCTTATGCCAAGACAAGATTCTGAATCGTCGAACTATCCCCCGTTAATCTGCGTTTAAATCTCAGAAGCGATTTTTTTTTCCTCTGCTGCCAACTTTTTCTGAAGGACCCTTTTGCGAAAATGGAGAAATCCAGGATGAGGATGACTTTATGTCCTTGCGAAGGCTATATTTCGGCCAATACTGATCCGATCCTTATGCCAAGACAAGATTCTGAATCGTCGAACTATCCCCCGTTAATCTGCGTTTAAATTTCAGAAGCGATTTTTTGTTCCTCTGCTGCCAACTTTTTCTGAAGGACCCCCTTAGGAACAATTAAGAAATCCAGAATGAGGATGACTTTATGTCCTTGCGAAGGCTATATTTCGGCCAATACTGATCCGATCCTTATGCCAAGACAAGATTCTGAATCGTCGAACTATCCCCCGCTAATCTGCGTTTAAATCTCAGAAGCGATTTTTTTTTCCTCTGCTGCCAACTTTTTCTGAAGGACCCCCTTAGGAACAATTAAGAAATCCAGAATGAGGATGACTTTATGTCCTTGCGAAGGCTATATTTCGGCCAATACTGATCCGATCCTTATGCCAAGACAAGATTCTGAATCGTCGAACTATCCCCCGCTAATCTGCGTTTAAATCTCAGAAGCGATTTTTTGTTCCTCTGCTGCCAACTTTTTCTGAAGGACCCCCTTAGGAACAATTAAGAAATCCAGAATGAGGATGACTTTATGTCCTTGCGAAGGCTATATTTCGGCCAATACTGATCCGATCCTTATGCCAAGACAAGATTCTGAATCGTCGAACTATCCCCCGCTAATCTGCGTTTAAATCTCAGAAGCGATTTTTTTTTCCTCTGCTGCCAACTTTTTCTGAAGGACCCCCTTAGGAACAATTAAGAAATCCAGAATGAGGATGACTTTATGTCCTTGCGAAGGCTATATTTCGGCCAATACTGATCCGATCCTTATGCCAAGACAAGATTCTGAATCGTCGAACTATCCCCCGCTAATCTGCGTTTAAATCTCAGAAGCGATTTTTTGTTCCTCTGCTGCCAACTTTTTCTGAAGGACCCCCTTAGGAACAATTAAGAAATCCAGAATGAGGATGACTTTATGTCCTTGCGAAGGCTATATTTCGGCCAATACTGACCCGATCCTTATGCCAAGACAAGATTCTGAATCGTCGAACTATCCCCCCGCTAATCTGCGTTTAAATCTCAGAAGCGATTTTTTGTTCCTCTGCTGCCAACTTTTTCTGAAGGACCCCCTTAGGAACAATTAAGAAATCCAGAATGAGGATGACTTTATGTCCTTGCGAAGGCTATATTTCGGCCAATACTGATCCGATCCTTATGCCAAGACAAGATTCTGAATCGTCGAACTATCCCCCGCTAATCTGCGTTTAAATCTCAGAAGCGATTTTTTTTTCCTCTGCTGCCAACTTTTTCTGAAGGACCCCCTTAGGAACAATTAAGAAATCCAGAATGAGGATGACTTTATGTCCTTGCGAAGGCTATATTTCGGCCAATACTGATCCGATCCTTATGCCAAGACAAGATTCTGAATCGTCGAACTATCCCCCGCTAATCTGCGTTTAAATCTCAGAAGCGATTTTTTTTCCTCTGCTGCCAACTTTTTCTGAAGGACCCCCTTAGGAAAAATTAAGAAATCTGGGATGTGGAGGACTTTATGTCCTTGCGAAGGCTATATTTCGGCCAATACTGATCCGATCCTTATGCCAAGACAAGATTCTGAATCGTCGAACTATCCCCCGCTAATCTGCGTTTAAATCTCAGAAGCGATTTTTTTTCCTCTGCTGCCAACTTTTTCTGAAGGACCCTTTTGCGAAAATGGAGAAATCCAGGATGAGGATGACTTTATGTCCTTGCGAAGGCTATATTTCGGCCAATACTGATCCGATCCTTATGCCAAGACAAGATTCTGAATCGTCGAACTATCCCCCGCTAATCTGCGTTTAAATCTCAGAAGCGATTTTTTTTTCCTCTGCTGCCAACTTTTTCTGAAGGACCCCCTTAGGAAAAATTAAGAAATCTGGGTTGTGGAGGACTTTATGTCCTTGCGAAGGCTATATTTCGGCCAATACTGATCCGACCCTTATGCCAAGACAAGATTCTGAATCGTCGAACTATCCCCCGCTAATCTGCGTTTAAATCTCAGAAGCGATTTTTTTTTCCTCTGCTGCCAACTTTTTCTGAAGGACCCTTTTGCGAAAATGGAGAAATCCAGGATGAGGATGACTTTATGTCCTTGCGAAGGCTATATTTCGGCCAATACTGATCCGATCCTTATGCCAAGACAAGATTCTGAATCGTCGAACTATCCCCCCGCTAATCTGCGTTTAAATCTCAGAAGCGATTTTTTTTCCTCTGCTGCCAACTTTTTCTGAAGGACCCCCTTAGGAAAAATTAAGAAATCTGGGATGTGGAGGACTTTATGTCCTTGCGAAGGCTATATTTCTGCCAATACTGATCCGATCCTTATGCCAAGACAAGATTCTGAATCGTCGAACTATCCCTTGTTAATCTGCGTTTAAATTTCAGAAGCGATTTTTTGTTCCTCTGCTGCCAACTTTTTCTGAAGGACCCCCTTAGGAACAATTAAGAAATCCAGAATGAGGATGACTTTATGTCCTTGCGAAGGCTATATTTCGGCCAATACTGATCCGATCCTTATGCCAAGACAAGATTCTGAATCGTCGAACTATCCCCCGCTAATCTGCGTTTAAATCTCAGAAGCGATTTTTTTTTCCTCTGCTGCCAACTTTTTCTGAAGGACCCTTTTGCGAAAATGGAGAAATCCAGGATGAGGATGACTTTATGTCCTTGCGAAGGCTATATTTCGGCCAATACTGATCCGATCCTTATGCCAAGACAAGATTCTGAATCGTCGAACTATCCCCGTTAATCTGCGTTTAAATCTCAGAAGCGATTTTTTTTCCTCTGCTGCCAACTTTTTCTGAAGGACCCTTTTGCGAAAATGGAGAAATCCAGGATGAGGATGACTTTATGTCCTTGCGAAGGCTATATTTCGGCCAATACTGATCCGATCCTTATGCCAAGACAAGATTCTGAATCGTCGAACTATCCCCCGCTAATCTGCGTTTAAATCTCAGAAGCGATTTTTTTTCCTCTGCTGCCAACTTTTTCTGAAGGACCCCCTTAGGAAAAATTAAGAAATCTGGGTTGTGGAGGACTTTATGTCCTTGCGAAGGCTATATTTCGGCCAATACTGATCCGACCCTTATGCCAAGACAAGATTCTGAATCGTCGAACTATCCCCCGCTAATCTGCGTTTAAATCTCAGAAGCGATTTTTTTTCCTCTGCTGCCAACTTTTTCTGAAGGACCCTTTTGCGAAAATGGAGAAATCCAGGATGAGGATGACTTTATGTCCTTGCGAAGGCTATATTTCGGCCAATACTGATCCGATCCTTATGCCAAGACAAGATTCTGAATCGTCGAACTATCCCCCGCTAATCTGCGTTTAAATCTCAGAAGCGATTTTTTTTCCTCTGCTGCCAACTTTTTCTGAAGGACCCCCTTAGGAAAAATTAAGAAATCTGGGATGTGGAGGACTTTATGTCCTTGCGAAGGCTATATTTCTGCCAATACTGATCCGATCCTTATGCCAAGACAAGATTCTGAATCGTCGAACTATCCCTTGTTAATCTGCGTTTAAATTTCAGAAGCGATTTTTTGTTCCTCTGCTGCCAACTTTTTCTGAAGGACCCCCTTAGGAACAATTAAGAAATCCAGAATGAGGATGACTTTATGTCCTTGCGAAGGCTATATTTCGGCCAATACTGATCCGATCCTTATGCCAAGACAAGATTCTGAATCGTCGAACTATCCCCCGCTAATCTGCGTTTAAATCTCAGAAGCGATTTTTTTTCCTCTGCTGCCAACTTTTTCTGAAGGACCCCCTTAGGAAAAATTAAGAAATCTGGGATGTGGAGGACTTTATGTCCTTGCGAAGGCTATATTTCTGCCAATACTGATCCGATCCTTATGCCAAGACAAGATTCTGAATCGTCGAACTATCCCTTGTTAATCTGCGTTTAAATTTCAGAAGCGATTTTTTTTTCCTCTGCTGCCAACTTTTTCTGAAGGACCCCCTTAGGAACAATTAAGAAATCCAGGATGAGGATGACTTTATGTCCTTGCGAAAGCTATATTTCGGCCAATACTGATCCGATCCTTATGCCAAGACAAGATTCTGAATCGTCGAACTATCCCCCGTTAATCTGCGTTTAAATCTCAGAAGCGATTTTTTGTTCCTCTGCTGCCAACTTTTTCTGAAGGACCCTTTTGCGAAAATGGAGAAATCCAGGATGAGGATGACTTTATGTCCTTGCGAAGGCTATATTTCGGCCAATACTGATCCGATCCTTATGCCAAGACAAGATTCTGAATCGTCGAACTATCCCCCGTTAATCTGCGTTTAAATCTCAGAAGCGATTTTTTGTTCCTCTGCTGCCAACTTTTTCTGAAGGACCCTTTTGCGAAAATGGAGAAATCCAGGATGAGGATGACTTTATGTCCTTGCGAAGGCTATATTTCGGCCAATACTGATCCGATCCTTATGCCAAGACAAGATTCTGAATCGTCGAACTATCCCCCGTTAATCTGCGTTTAAATCTCAGAAGCGATTTTTTGTTCCTCTGCTGCCAACTTTTTCTGAAGGACCCTTTTGCGAAAATGGAGAAATCCAGGATGAGGATGACTTTATATCCTTGCGAAGGCTATATTTCGACCAATACTGACCCGATCCTTATGCCAAGACAAGATTCTGAATCGTCGAACTATCCCCCGTTAATCTGCGTTTAAATCTCAGAAGCGATTTTTTTTTCCTCTGCTGCTAACTTTTTCTGAAGGACCCTTTTGCGAAAATGGAGAAATCCAGGATGAGGATGACTTTATGTCCTTGCGAAGGCTATATTTCGGCCAATACTGATCCGATCCTTATGCCAAGACAAGATTCTGAATCGTCGAACTATCCCCCGTTAATCTGCGTTTAAATCTCAGAAGCGATTTTTTTTCCTCTGCTGCCAACTTTTTCTGAAGGACCCTTTTGCGAAAATGGAGAAATCCAGGATGAGGATGACTTTATGTCCTTGCGAAGGCTATATTTCGGCCAATACTGATCCGATCCTTATGCCAAGACAAGATTCTGAATCGTCGAACTATCCCCCGTTAATCTGCGTTTAAATCTCAGAAGCGATTTTTTTTTCCTCTGCTGCCAACTTTTTCTGAAGGACCCCCTTAGGAAAAATTAAGAAATCTGGGTTGTGGAGGACTTTATGTCCTTGCGAAGGCTATATTTCGGCCAATACTGATCCGACCCTTATGCCAAGACAAGATTCTGAATCGTCGAACTATCCCCCGCTAATCTGCGTTTAAATCTCAGAAGCGATTTTTTGTTCCTCTGCTGCCAACTTTTTCTGAAGGACCCCCTTAGGAACAATTAAGAAATCCAGAATGAGGATGACTTTATGTCCTTGCGAAGGCTATATTTCGGCCAATACTGATCCGATCCTTATGCCAAGACAAGATTCTGAATCGTCGAACTATCCCCCGCTAATCTGCGTTTAAATCTCAGAAGCGATTTTTTGTTCCTCTGCTGCCAACTTTTTCTGAAGGACCCCCTTAGGAACAATTAAGAAATCCAGAATGAGGATGACTTTATGTCCTTGCGAAGGCTATATTTCGGCCAATACTGATCCGATCCTTATGCCAAGACAAGATTCTGAATCGTCGAACTATCCCCCGCTAATCTGCGTTTAAATCTCAGAAGCGATTTTTTTTCCTCTGCTGCCAACTTTTTCTGAAGGACCCTTTTGCGAAAATGGAGAAATCCAGGATGAGGATGACTTTATGTCCTTGCGAAGGCTATATTTCGGCCAATACTGATCCGATCCTTATGCCAAGACAAGATTCTGAATCGTCGAACTATCCCCCGCTAATCTGCGTTTAAATCTCAGAAGCGATTTTTTTTTCCTCTGCTGCCAACTTTTTCTGAAGGACCCCCTTAGGAAAAATTAAGAAATCTGGGATGTGGAGGACTTTATGTCCTTGCGAAGGCTATATTTCTGCCAATACTGATCCGATCCTTATGCCAAGACAAGATTCTGAATCGTCGAACTATCCCTTGTTAATCTGCGTTTAAATTTCAGAAGCGATTTTTTTTTCCTCTGCTGCCAACTTTTTCTGAAGGACCCCCTTAGGAACAATTAAGAAATCCAGGATGAGGATGACTTTATGTCCTTGCGAAAGCTATATTTCGGCCAATACTGATCCGATCCTTATGCCAAGACAAGATTCTGAATCGTCGAACTATCCCCCGTTAATCTGCGTTTAAATCTCAGAAGCGATTTTTTTTTCCTCTGCTGCCAACTTTTTCTGAAGGACCCCCTTAGGAAAAATTAAGAAATCTGGGATGTGGAGGACTTTATGTCCTTGCGAAGGCTATATTTCGGCCAATACTGATCCGATCCTTATGCCAAGACAAGATTCTGAATCGTCGAACTATCCCCCGTTAATCTGCGTTTAAATCTCAGAAGCGATTTTTTTTCCTCTGCTGCCAACTTTTTCTGAAGGACCCTTTTGCGAAAATGGAGAAATCCAGGATGAGGATGACTTTATGTCCTTGCGAAGGCTATATTTCGGCCAATACTGATCCGATCCTTATGCCAAGACAAGATTCTGAATCGTCGAACTATCCCCCGCTAATCTGCGTTTAAATCTCAGAAGCGATTTTTTTTTCCTCTGCTGCCAACTTTTTCTGAAGGACCCCCTTAGGAACAATTAAGAAATCCAGGATGAGGATGACTTTATGTCCTTGCGAAAGCTATATTTCGGCCAATACTGATCCGATCCTTATGCCAAGACAAGATTCTGAATCGTCGAACTATCCCCCGTTAATCTGCGTTTAAATCTCAGAAGCGATTTTTTGTTCCTCTGCTGCCAACTTTTTCTGAAGGACCCCCTTAGGAACAATTAAGAAATCTGGGATGTGGAGGACTTTATGTCCTTGCGAAGGCTATATTTCGGCCAATACTGATCCGATCCTTATGCCAAGACAAGATTCTGAATCGTCGAACTATCCCCCGTTAATCTGCGTTTAAATCTCAGAAGCGATTTTTTTTTCCTCTGCTGCCAACTTTTTCTGAAGGACCCCTTAGGAACAATTAAGAAATCCAGGATGAGGATGACTTTATGTCCTTGCGAAAGCTATATTTCGGCCAATACTGATCCGATCCTTATGCCAAGACAAGATTCTGAATCGTCGAACTATCCCCCGTTAATCTGCGTTTAAATTTCAGAAGCGATTTTTTTTTCCTCTGCTGCCAACTTTTTCTGAAGGACCCCCTTAGGAACAATTAAGAAATCTGGGATGTGGAGGACTTTATGTCCTTGCGAAGGCTATATTTCGGCCAATACTGATCCGATCCTTATGCCAAGACAAGATTCTGAATCGTCGAACTATCCCCCGTTAATCTGCGTTTAAATCTCAGAAGCGATTTTTTTTTCCTCTGCTGCCAACTTTTTCTGAAGGACCCCTTAGGAACAATTAAGAAATCCAGGATGAGTATGACTTTATGTCCTTGCGAAAGCTATATTTCGGCCAATACTGATCCGATCCTTATGCCAAGACAAGATTCTGAATCGTCGAACTATCCCCCCGTTAATCTGCGTTTAAATTTCAGAAGCGATTTTTTTTCCTCTGCTGCCAACTTTTTCTGAAGGACCCCCTTAGGAACAATTAAGAAATCTGGGATGTGGAGGACTTTATGTCCTTGCGAAGGCTATATTTCGGCCAATACTGATCCGATCCTTATGCCAAGACAAGATTCTGAATCGTCGAACTATCCCCCGTTAATCTGCGTTTAAATCTCAGAAGCGATTTTTTTTTCCTCTGCTGCCAACTTTTTCTGAAGGACCCCTTAGGAACAATTAAGAAATCCAGGATGAGGATGACTTTATGTCCTTGCGAAAGCTATATTTCGGCCAATACTGATCCGATCCTTATGCCAAGACAAGATTCTGAATCGTCGAACTATCCCCCGTTAATCTGCGTTTAAATTTCAGAAGCGATTTTTTTTCCTCTGCTGCCAACTTTTTCTGAAGGACCCCTTAGGAACAATTAAGAAATCCAGGATGAGGATGACTTTATGTCCTTGCGAAAGCTATATTTCGGCCAATACTGATCCGATCCTTATGCCAAGACAAGATTCTGAATCGTCGAACTATCCCCCGTTAATCTGCGTTTAAATCTCAGAAGCGATTTTTTTTTCCTCTGCTGCCAACTTTTTCTGAAGGACCCTTTTGCGAAAATAGAGAAATCCAGGATGATGATGACTTTATGTCCTTGCGAAGGCTATATTTCGGCCAATACTGATCCGATCCTTATGCCAAGACAAGATTCTGAATCGTCGAACTATCCCCCGTTAATCTGCGTTTAAATCTCAGAAGCGATTTTTTGTTCCTCTGCTGCCAACTTTTTCTGAAGGACCCCCTTAGGAACAATTAAGAAATCTGGGATGTGGAGGACTTTATGTCCTTGCGAAGGCTATATTTCGGCCAATACTGATCCGATCCTTATGCGAAGACAAGATTCTGAATCGTCGAACTATCCCCCGTTAATCTGCGTTTAAATCTCAGAAGCGATTTTTTTTTCCTCTGCTGCCAACTTTTTCTGAAGGACCCCTTAGGAACAATTAAGAAATCCAGGATGAGGATGACTTTATGTCCTTGCGAAAGCTATATTTCGGCCAATACTGATCCGATCCTTATGCCAAGACAAGATTCTGAATCGTCGAACTATCCCCCGTTAATCTGCGTTTAAATCTCAGAAGCGATTTTTTTTTCCTCTGCTGCCAACTTTTTCTGAAGGACCCTTTTGCGAAAATAGAGAAATCCAGGATGATGATGACTTTATGTCCTTGCGAAGGCTATATTTCGGCCAATACTGATCCGATCCTTATGCCAAGACAAGATTCTGAATCGTCGAACTATCCCCCGTTAATCTGCGTTTAAATCTCAGAAGCGATTTTTTGTTCCTCTGCTGCCAACTTTTTCTGAAGGACCCCCTTAGGAACAATTAAGAAATCTGGGATGTGGAGGACTTTATGTCCTTGCGAAGGCTATATTTCGGCCAATACTGATCCGATCCTTATGCCAAGACAAGATTCTGAATCGTCGAACTATCCCCCGTTAATCTGCGTTTAAATCTCAGAAGCGATTTTTTTTTCCTCTGCTGCCAACTTTTTCTGAAGGACCCCTTAGGAACAATTAAGAAATCCAGGATGAGGATGACTTTATGTCCTTGCGAAAGCTATATTTCGGCCAATACTGATCCGATCCTTATGCCAAGACAAGATTCTGAATCGTCGAACTATCCCCCGTTAATCTGCGTTTAAATCTCAGAAGCGATTTTTTTTTCCTCTGCTGCCAACTTTTTCTGAAGGACCCCTTAGGAACAATTAAGAAATCCAGGATGAGGATGACTTTATGTCCTTGCGAAGGCTATATTTCGGCCAATACTGATCCGATCCTTATGCCAAGACAAGATTCTGAATCGTCGAACTATCCCCCGTTAATCTGCGTTTAAATTTCAGAAGCGATTTTTTTTTCCTCTGCTGCCAACTTTTTCTGAAGGACCCCCTTAGGAACAATTAAGAAATCCAGGATGAGGATGACTTTATGTCCTTGCGAAAGCTATATTTCGGCCAATACTGATCCGATCCTTATGCCAAGACAAGATTCTGAATCGTCGAACTATCCCCCGTTAATCTGCGTTTAAATCTCAGAAGCGATTTTTTTTTCCTCTGCTGCCAACTTTTTCTGAAGGACCCTTTTGCGAAAATAGAGAAATCCAGGATGATGATGACTTTATGTCCTTGCGAAGGCTATATTTCGGCCAATACTGATCCGATCCTTATGCCAAGACAAGATTCTGAATCGTCGAACTATCCCCCGTTAATCTGCGTTTGAATCTCAGAAGCGATTTTTTTTTCCTCTGCTGCCAACTTTTTCTGAAGGACCCTTTTGCGAAAATAGAGAAATCCAGGATGATGATGACTTTATGTCCTTGCGAAGGCTATATTTCGGCCAATACTGATCCGATCCTTATGCCAAGACAAGATTCTGAATCGTCGAACTATCCCCCGTTAATCTGCGTTTAAATCTCAGAAGCGATTTTTTTTCCTCTGCTGCCAACTTTTTCTGAAGGACCCTTTTGCGAAAATAGAGAAATCCAGGATGAGGATGACTTTATGTCCTTGCGAAGGCTATATTTCGGCCAATACTGATCCGATCCTTATGCCAAGACAAGATTCTGAATCGTCGAACTATCCCCCGTTAATCTGCGTTTAAATCTCAGAAACGAATATTGTTAAAATTTTTTTTTGTAATTTGGAAATGGATCGGATGGTTGGACTCTGCGCTTGAGCATCCGTTTCTTTTAATTAATTCTTTTAAATTTAAAGCTGCTTTTAAATACTGTGCTTACGTGTTATTTATTTATTTATTTATTCTTTTAGCTTAGAACGTGTACTCTATGGTACGGTCTACAATTCACCGACATCTCTCTTTGGTCGTCCGTTCATGACAAGGCAAATACGGTGAGTCCCTTTATTCTTTTATAACTGTATATTGTATATTAAGTAAATAGTCGCTTTTGATTCCTGTCTTCGGTTTTTGTGTTTGCTCTAATTGTAAATTAATCTAAGTATGCCGTAAACTAGACTACTGCAATTTTAAAGCTGCCGCTTTAGAGTTGCGTGAGTTCCTTCCAACAGTCGTTCCTCCAGCCTCCTGGCCAGCCTCCCGAGCCTAGGATGTCTCCTTCTTAGCCGGAGCCTCTAGCGCTCCCTCCGGCAGCTGCTCCACACTGACTGTGCGCACGAACACGGCCGAGGCCTCGATCACGATCGTTGGCAAGTCCTCGGGTGCGGATGTGGGAGTTGGGACTGGAACTTCCGCAGGCACTGGAGCTGGAGTGGGAGCGAAAGCGGGAGCAGCAGCTGAAGCCACTTGGTCGACTTGGGGACTGGCTTCTGGAGGCGACTGTGGTACTGCTGGGGCTTCCGTTGCTTCTGTTGCTTCCGTGACTGCCACGACCGGTACAGTTTCGCTAGCTGGCTTGGCCTCAACGGGTGCTGGACTGGTAGCTGCCTCCGGAAGGGGTTCCTTTGCCACAGCGGCCTCAGGAGCAGCTACTTCAGGAGCCGCAGTAGGTGCGGGAGCGGCTTCAGAAGCAGGAGCAGGAGCAAGATCGGGAGCCGTCTCAGCTGAATTTTTAGCCTTTCTTGCCGCTGGAGAGGGTGTCTTTGACTTGGCCTTGGACTTTCCCACTGCAGGAGACGGCGTCCTCGACTGCACTGCCTTCAGGTGCTGCTCGTGGGCACTGCGATCAAGCAGGACCGAGGTGGACTGCGGTGGAGCAGGACTCGCGGCGCGCTTGATATCCTCGATCTTGGCCTCCATCTCAGCGCGGATTTCCTTGATGGGCTTCAGCAGGAAGACGGGCACGTCGTCGTCCCGACGCTGGTACAGCATCTCGCCCTCAAAGTCTACCAGTTTGTGCTTCCGGGCGCGCAAAAGGATTCCCACCACCTTGTCGGAGATATAGTTGTAGATCTACAAACAAAACACCCAAGGATTAGAACAATTTGTGGACTCCTTGGAGGGGAAACTCACGTTGAAGAGCTCGCCAAAGGGAATCACCCGCATGGTCGGCTCGTCCTTGACGTCGTAGCCCTCCGAATTGATGATCTGGCAGAGCTCCAGCATCTCCTTCATCACGTGCATGTTCGCCTTCTGGCCGCGCATTTCGGTGAGACTGCCGGCCAACGGCTTTCCATACTGATCCTTGGAGAAGGTGGGCTTCGGCGAGGAGGCGCGTCCATCCTGGGAGAAGGGATTCAGCAGCTGGGACTGCTTGTGCTGCGTGGCCTGGTTGTTGAACATGGCTACCTTAGAGGACAGCGGAGAGTCCTGTAGAGGCGGAGAAGCAATTAAACAGGGTTTCCTCGCGGGAAGCCGTGGAACTTTAATCCGCCCTTTGTGTTTAAGCAGGTCAGAGACTTGCCAGATTGCAAATGAGGGGATTGCCAGAGTTTTGTTAAAAGAAGTTTAAAACTTCAAGGATAGCCACTCAATCCTTTGAAAAGAGTCTAAATTCCTGGCTTTATAGTTTCAGGTTTTGATCCCTTTCCAATTCCTGACTCTGACTCATTTTTATAAGGAAGTAAATAGAAGAGAAACTTTAATCCGCCCTTTGAGTTTAAGCTAGGCAGGAGCTGCCAAACCTTGACCCTTTTAAAATGTTTTCAAAACTTCAAGGATTTTCTCTATATTCTGGAGGTTAGGGGCTAAAATCAAGGATATTTAGTTTCGGGTTTTAGCCACTTTCCAATTCCAGTTTGGCTTTAAAAGGAAGTTTCTGTAAACGAAACTTTTATCCGTACTAGGCAAAGAGTTGCCAGACTCTAAACCTTTTAAATTTAGTTTCAAAACCCTTTTGTAAACTTATAGAATAGTTACTCGATTCTAAAGACAAAGACTTTAATAGCCAGGATTTGTTAAAGGTATTTAGTCTCTTTAGAACTCAAGACTACCTTTTAATCAATTAGAAATTGAGACCACACTTATACCCAAAACCCAGAGAAGAACCACACGAGCATGAAGACAAATGGCCATATTCCTGGCCAGGTCAGAGGGGAAATTAATGGGTTTCGGATTCAACACTTGCTAGAACAAGCCGCGTCCGCCGCAAACTAATTGACCGCAGTTAAATAACAACACTCTTACATTTTGTGTAATTTTTCAACTAGTCAGAGCTACAAGAAAGATGCCCCAGGCATGAGCCATCCGCCACCGGCCATCGGCAGTCATAACCAAGCCAAAAAATAGCCCCGAAGGAATGCGCAAATGTCGTGGTCATAAATAAAAGCCCCCCCAGAGTGGGCGGGGCACCGCTCATTTGACGAACACCTAAAATTATTCATTCGGATATATACATATATTTATGTATGTAGTATATATGTAGATATGTAGAGGAGCACTTCCTCTAAATATGAATAAGAAACGGGAAAAACGAAAACAGGAATGACCTTCACGGCCAATTTTCGCCACCAGTCACTCTATTTGTTTTCGAGTTTCAAAAATATTATTTATGGCGATGCCCCGTAACGGTATCTTTTGATTTCGGAAGAAAGTGCCCATGAATGAATGAGGGCCCCTGGGCCACATACACCCAGAGTGCTTATATAGTCGGTATGGACGATCGCATTTTGGCAACAACAGCGCCAATGACGCCCTCGATATGTCTCTTTGATCAATATCCAAAATTTCGTCAATCGTCGGCTCGTATTTTTTTATCTGTGTTCTGTTTTTGCGAAATGGCTGGGAAAGCCACAGCGAATTTCATTCATATCAAAAGCTTATAAATTAGAACCAGCGATGAATGAAAAGGCGGCCAGAACTTGGCACCACAATCCGCTTTTCTCGATTCGGTTTCGGTTGCGAAGGGGCCCCCCGAAAGGGGGCAGGAGCTCCACAAGAAAGCCACGACAGCCACGAAAAGGTAGCCGGGTGAAAGTCTGGGAAAAATGCATAATTTGTCCATGGAAATTCGCCCAACAAGAGTGCTGGGAAGCCCGACTGAAAAGCCCGGCTGGTGGAGCCATAAAAATGGAATTTATATTGTAAACAGGGTCCCCCGATATGAATAATTGCTTGAAGCGAGAAACCAACGAACCCGGGGGGAGTACGATGGATGTCTCGATGTGGCTTCCAAAGCCAACCGAATATGTATATTTGAAAATTTCGTTTTCGTGACAAGTTTTCAGCTGCAGCTGGCCAGGACGGATCCGGGATATGAAATCCGAAATTCGCAAACTTGTTACGTCGGACGGGTTGTCAGTCTTGAAAAGTCTGCGCATTTGACGGCCCGGACACATATAGACGTAGAGCTCTATATTCCGATATACGGATATATCCCCTCAATACGTATCTACATGCATATGTATATCTATGCTATTTCAACTCGAACGATGGTCATTGCCAAGAATTTTTCCGTGTTTTGATCTTTTTTGCGAAAATTTGTTTCTTTGTGGCTATGTATAGTACATAGCCATTGTACATAGTACATAGCCCCTATACACCTCTATACATTATATTCTATATGTATACTCTGGTTGTAGGTTTTGGCAATTCATGTGGCGACAAATTAAAACAAGAAGCCAAATCCTGCCAGCCTTTGTTATTGTTTGGTCCGAGTTTGAGCGAATTCTTTATATCATTTCGATCCTAATGATTCTTAATCACTTCGTCTCGGATCTTGGAAGCTGTCCAGCAGCAGACCAGCAGTAGAAAGGCAAACATTCTTCGCGCCAACAACAAGCTGCATTATAGAATTATTTCTATTTTATTTGTTCACGCATTTCTTGTGGTTTTTCTGCGCATAAATTATTTTCGGGCATTTGTCGCACGAGATGTTTCAGCCAAGAAAATACAAAAAAAATTGGGAAAAACAATGAAGATCTTTTTATAGGTCTGGGTGGCATTCCAAAGATGCCTTCTGGCCAGAGCAAAGGAAGGGCCCGGTCTCTAGGACTGGCTAATAATAGAAGATCAAGTTCTAGCAAATTCCAGAAAATCTTCATCCGAACTTTCCCAACAAATCCGTATCTCATAGATGTATTTTTTGATTACTTACCACCACGAAGCGCAGGGCACCCAACTCATGCGATACATCCGTCATATTTGCACTGGGCTTGGCTTGGTTTGGGGCCGGATTTTGGCTTGGATCTTGCAGATTGGCAGATTGACGTGTTGGCTGACTGGCTGATTGGCTGATTGATCCGCTAACTGGTCAGAAAGTCCGGAAGGTGGGCTATCTCCGTCCGGCTCTGAAACGGGGGAATCGAGAGGGAGGCAGGTCAGTTGGGGGGCCCATCCGTGATATGGGAGAAAACGTAGCTAATTAAATTTTGCAACAAACAACATCCATGGTAACAATGGAAATGTGCTCCATGCGCGCCCTCCATTGTGCCTTTATTTTTTAATGTCTGGTTTTTGTGGGCCCCACAATATTTTGGTTTTGTTGGGCTACGAATTGCCAAACAGCGTTTATTTACCATTTCTTTTGTGTGACCCAGACCTCCGGGGAGAAAGAAACCCAACCCATAGCCCCCAGTCGTAGGCCAGCTCGTAGCTCGCAGCTCCGGTTCCAAAGCACATTAATGGCCGGACCAAAAGGCATACAATTACAAAAAATTGTGATGAGCAGCATAGCGTTGAACAAAAAAGCATAAACGCATAACTAAACCTACAAATTTCGTGAAACTTGTCAAGTTGTCTTCATAATGGAGTTTTTCAAGCTTCTGTTTTGAGAAGCTTGAACCGTCCAAGTCCCCGTTTCTTTCAGTGGTTTCCGGAAAAGCCAGAAAGCCGTTGGGCCTGAACCAAAGAGCGACCCCGAAGAGCAAGATCTAGACTCTGGAGAAAGATGAACCGGAATTGGGGCTCCATTTGCCGTTTTCCCACTTTGAATTAACTGGAAATTAGCCGGTAGCTGGCTTTCAAGCTTTCCAATAACTCTTTCCAGTGGGCAAGCATGCTGGGTCCTTCGTTACTAAGCTAAGGGGGGTTAAGGGTTCGATAACAAGTAATTTTTAAGCTTTAAGCGTGCGGGTTTGTTTTTCAAGCTTCAATTGGGACACCTGCTGGTTGTTTCTGTCCCAAAAGCAAAAGGGGAATCCCCTGCATCGAACTCACACTCTTTTCCTCTCCTTTGGATGAAAGTAAAGCTCCTTCTTGGTTATTTTTGGCCTTTGACTAGACGAAATTCCTCGTTTCGGGGACTCTGCCAACCACTCACAAAACGAAATGCACTTTTTGAAAACACGTTTCCTCTTTTTTCGATTTTTTTGAGTTTTTGGAGAACAAAAAAAAAAAAGAACAAGAAAAATGCCTTGCGAATTCCGTGTACTTGTTGTCGTGATTTGGTTTTGGATTCTTAATATTTGATTTGGATTTTGGTCTTGTATTTATTCCCTGTGTATATTTTGATTGAGACACACGCCGTTTGGTGGCTGGGACCAAAGTGAGCGCCGAAAGCGAGCGCGATTTCTTTTTATAGTCGCGATCCCCCCTTTGGATACTCACTCACACAATTCCGCCAGAGAGTGTGGGGGCTTCTTCTTTTCAATTTTTCGTTTTTCGTTTTGCGTTTTCTGTTTCCCAATTTTCAAATTTTCTCATATGCTGCCTTTGTTTTCCCCACACTCTTTCTTAGCCAGCTGTTGTCGCTCCCCCCAGTCCAATTTTCCAATTCCCCCTCCCACTGCCGCATGCAAAAAAGTCCGAGGAAAACACCTGCCAGGCCGCGGGTTCACCTGGGGGGCCACCGCTCCAATCATCGTCAGCTTACGCGCTTCGCTGATCCGGAGGTCTGACCGCAGAACAGATTCCATTTTCCCCCATTCCAGACGCACTTCAAGAAAAGTACACTGAGAGAAACCGAGGCATAAAGTTGTAATGCAAGTTCTCGAGAGGAACTAGTAAGTAGTAGGGGCTAGTAGGGACTACTAGGGACTTCTAGCCCTGGTTTCTGACTTTTGGCGCAGTGTAGAAGCTTGCGAGAGTTCGAGAAAAGCAGAGAATCAGAGAATCAGAGAAAAGCAGAGAAGACCCATCGAACCGAGTCAGTGTTGCATCCACCGCTCGTGCTCTTTTTCTTGCTTCTGTCTTCTCGCTGGCATTGCTCTTGGGAAAAACCGGAAGCGGTGTTCGTCTTGCCCCCCCCCCCCTTCGCCACCTTTTGCCGCCTCCTACTCCCCCCCTTGGCAACGGACCCAAAATAGACCGACCATCTAACGGTATGCTGATCGGTTGGCAGGTCTCGTTTCGATTCATGTAACGCCCTGATCGTCGGTAGGAATTTTGGATGCCATTCAAAAATCCCGCACAGCCACCAGTGGCCTCACCCGCACCCACACCCAAACCTTAATCTACGGTCGAAGGAAACGCAGATCGCAGGCGCCTAAAAAGCGGAGAAGTCCCCTTCCCAGTCCGAATCCCAAAACTCAAGCCCAGTTGCCAGGGAATCCAAACGCGTGCCCAGCTGCCTTGGCTTGTCAGTTGGACGCCTGGTCCACCCGGCCCGCCAATCTTTAATATACGAGTTTATTCCGCTAATTAAACAAATTCGACTGCATTGTTTGCATACAATGGGTCCTACCCTGGGCCTTGCATCCATTAGTGGGGTACATCTCCTATATATGATCAGCTGCCTAGATTGTAGTAGTAGCGGTTATCATATAGTCTTGTTATCGTAAAGACTTAAAGTCTTTGTTTCCTGAATAGTGACGGTGATTCTTTGTTATCCTGAGGATGTTTTCTGAAGAGTTCCTCCATAGATCGATTCGTAGTCATGTTTAATGTCTAATGGGTATTAGCGAAGCCTAACCCAGTGGACACGCTACCGCCGCGATCGCTCGTTATTGTTGCATGTTTGGCTGACAGCCACAAGTGCCTGGCGATGCACCACATGGCTAGGACCGGCGGTTTGGCGACCATCGTTGGGCAATTACATGGCATGCCAACGGCTCCTCGGGCCTGGTTTGGCCACCTATCGGCTAGTGGCTAGTGGCTGCCCACATAAATAAAATCAACTCATGAATGAAAATGCGTTTCCTGTTGCATCGCCTACCTTTACTCAGTATAGAATAGGACTCTACCGAGACGAAATAACCGCAAAATGCTTAGCATAAGTTATCTGATCGATGTGCCAGGCGATGAAAAGACCTGTCTTCCGTCGCCAGGTTCCGCAGTAATTCTTGCAGAAATGGGGCAGGCTGCCCCAACTTTTCCATTACCTAAAACCCGGCGTAAATAAATTCAATTATTCAAAGGAGCAATGATTTTTGCTGGCGATTAACATTGCCTGGTGGCCTGGCCAGGATTGGGGAATATACTTTGTTAGGCTTGTGTCAAGAATGGGACACTTTGAATCATTTGCCGTTGCATTTTCGATACCCTCAGATGGGAATGGGACTCGAAATAATGTGCTCTTGAAACAATTAGTCGTGTGTTTATTCGAGAAAATGGCAAAGGGAAACACGTCAAAACGGCGAGATGAATGACTCACCCCCATTACATGTCAGCCATGGCCAAGAAAGCAAACATTGAACCGAATTCCGGAACGAAATCGCCTTTTTAGAACTCGGAATTCGAGGCTCAGTGGCGTATACGTAATACGTAGTAAGCGATACGTGATGGCAAGGGGAGCGCTTAAAAATGGCGCATACGCCGCGTTGGCTGCTTAATCATATGGTTTATTATTGTTATTATTATGCTGTATTATTATTAGTGCGGGCGTGCATTGTGGCGCAGAAGACTAGAGCCGATGCCTCATCCCAAGTTATCAATATAAATCCTCCCCCAAGGCAACAATGAGGAGGATTTGCGGATAAAAGTTTGGGGCCAAAATTGGCCTACTCAGAATTGAAGCGACTATTTCAATCGATTTGTTCTTTCATTTTCATTGATACATACTTCCCCCATAAAGATCACCCTGTTCATGGGGCATGTAGTAGATGGGGGGACCAGTTCTGTTGACGCAAATGGCGCGCTTCTGCCAAATTTGTATTATTTTCATTGTTATGATGTAGTGCGTCTTCCAGAGCGAAGTGCGGGTCCTATTTCCGCTATTCTTGGTGTTCTCAAGTAATTATGTTCCACCCGATTCCTGATACGCATAATAAAAGTTATGGAGGACACGGGCGCCACTTTCAAGCGAGGTGTCCAGCTACCAATCTTCTCTAGAATCCTCAGCAATCCCCTCTGGAAAATACCTGCGCCTCTGACCGGCAGAACAATTTGCAATAAAAAAATTACAAAATTGGAAATGGAAACGTGAATGCCAATGGAATTCCACCGCACGAAAAATCCATTTAAAATTCAAATCAAAAAGCTCGCACACTTCCACTACATGGAGCTGGAGGTGGATGTGGGAATGGATGGATATGGATGGGATGTATCTGAAAGTACGCCCCTATAGTATACATCCGACGGAAAAAAATGACCAGCTCTTGTAAGGCATGTGCAAATATTTACGTTCTGCTTCTCGGATCGGACCCGATGGGATTCGGGGATCCGGGTAGGAGGTGGCCAAGTGACGTGGAAGTCGTCGACCGACGGAGGCGACGCAAGAATTTTGGAATTTGGCATGCTCGAAGGACGCAAACTTGTTGTTGCCATTGTTGGGTATACATATTTGTTTATACAGCCACCGAGAACTGAGTGGGCGAGGGACTCGGATTGAGATGCGGGTGCCTATTCGTCGTGCTCGGAGGCGGAATGAATCAGCTGCCAAGTGGGAATTTCTATTGGCCCAGGAAAAGTGCATCAACGCCTCACCTACAAAGACATATAGTTTTGGGAAATATTTTCGAATAGGTCTTATTTCTCTGCTACCTTTGTTTACTATTCCAAGATTTTATGAAGTCCGCAAGAGAGAATCTATTTTGGAAATAATAACAAAAGGCTGGAATCGAGAATGGCACGCATCTTTGTTTATTTTCAACATAGAAGTAATACACATTCCAGTTTCAATACACTCCGCTCCAAGTGTGGACTGGCAAGTCATCCTGACTGGGTGGAAAGTGGCGGAGGGGTCAGCGTGGGGGTCAACCCTAAAGATTGGCAATTTTGAGTCACCTTTTCGGGAGATAGAGAGCCCAGCTAGATCTGGAAACGCTGGCCAAGTGGTTGAGTAAACAAACCCGGCATTCCGGCAATCCAGTCCCCGGCCCCGCCTGCCCGCATCTCATCCTGCCGCCATTGTGACGTCACACGGTGCCGAATCATCAAATCCAAAAGGCCACATGGCCACCTATTTTTGGGCCAACTGCTCTATATTTAGGCCATCGCAGACCCACATCCACATCCACACCGCCCAAAGCAACAATGATGAACTCGAAAGTCTTGAACTTGAAATGATTTCGTTCTGGGATGTGCATTGGGAAAAACAAGACCTACCTATTCCAAGATTCCCCCGGGACCAACTGCGATGATATCGTTGAAAAATTCCAAATTCTGAAACGCAAATTTCGGAAATCTCTGAATTCTAAAACGCAAAAGTTTTCTAATTTCGGAATACATTCAAATATACGTATGTAGAACCGGAAAAATATATATATCCGATGATAAGGGACTCAGAGATGTGGCTCTTAATAGAACTGAAATGCGGAATCCACAGACAGTTTCAAGCTGCATCTAGAGGGGACTGCACGAGAATGTGGCTTCTGCTGGCCGTCGTCCTGCTCCTGGTCATCCTGGCGCTAGAGCTGCTACGCTTTTCGACGATTATGCGGAAGATACCCTGCCCCCGACCCATTCCCCTCCTGGGCAACGCCCACCTCTTCCTGGGCCTGACTCCGGCGGAGGCCTGCCAGTGTATGGCGGACCTGGCGGAGAAGTACGGCGACACCTTCGGCCTGTTCCTGGGACCCTGGTTTAGCGTGATGCTCTTCCACCCGGCCGACGTCGAGCAGGTGCTGAGCAGCACCCGGCTGCTGGACAAGGCGCACGAGTACTCCTTCCTGGGGCGCTGGTTGAACGAGGGCCTGCTGGTCAGCCGTGGCCGGAAGTGGCACCATCGCCGCAAGATCATCACGCCGGCCTTCCACTTCCGCATCCTGGAGCCCTACGTGGAGATCTTCGACCGGCAATCACGCCGCCTGGTGCGGGAGCTGCGTCGTCACTGGAACGAGGGCCAGGAGGAGTTCCACCTGGGCGAGGCCATGCACCTGTGCACCCTGGACGCCATTTGCGGTGAGTGTCGGATTGATATTATGTATTATTATGGTAATCTGGATCCGGTGTCCGGACACCCCTTAAAATGAAGGCCGCGGTCAAGGTGCGGATCCCACCCAATGCCATAAAGCCTAAAATACGACAAAGCCACTTGTGATTAGATTTGGTTCGATCCGGGGATTGTTTGGCCAAGTTTTCGGTAGTCAACACCACGATTAGATACTCGCGACCGATTGGGATCTGCACTGGGAGAAATAGGATGGATGTTCATGTTTAAGCAGGGCTTTCCAGGGTCTAGTCTTCCAGGCCCAGGGTCCGCAACTGGGAGCCCGGAACTAATGAATTCCTCTCGAGAATAAGCTATGCTGGGAAAGAACTTTCTATTTTCCCAGTGTAGATTTGAGGGTTTGTGGATAACTCTAAACGATGAGTTCCGCCAGCCGTGCCGGCTTTCATGTCGCCCTGCCAGTGGGTTAGTGGATCAGTCACCCTTTTACCGTCGTCAGGAGAGATTAACAACAGGTCGAGTCCATCTATCCAATATGTTCCTGCTTCTGGGGGCCTTCCTGGCCAGTGCACTGTTCGTGGGCCTGCTTCTCTACCAGCTCAAGTTCAAGCGCCTGATTGACATCATCAGCTACATGCCCGGACCGCCGGCCCTGCCCCTAGTGGGTCACGGCCACCACTTTATCGGCAAGCCGCCCCACGAGATGGTCAAGCGGATCTTCGAGTTCATGCAGCTGTACGGCTCCAAGGACCAGACGCTCAAGGTCTGGCTCGGCCCGGAGCTGAACGTGCTCATGGGCAGCCCCAAGGACGTGGAGGTGGTCCTGGGAACGTTGCGCTTCAATGACAAGGCCGGCGAATACAAGGCCCTGGAGCCGTGGCTTAAGGAGGGGCTCCTGGTCAGCCGCGGACGCAAATGGCACAAGCGGCGCAAGATCATCACGCCAGCGTTCCACTTCAAGATCCTCGACCAGTTCGTTGACGTCTTCGAGAAGGGGTCGAGGGACTTGCTGCGCAACCTGGAGCGGGACCGCCACCGGCAGGGCGAAACGGGCTTCAATCTTTACGACTGGCTCAATCTCTGCACCATGGACACGATTTGCGGTAGGAATGCCCCACGGCTCTGGCAGTAGAAATCTTGTAGCTTCTGTGAATCTTCCTCTCCTTGACCCTCCCTTCGAAAGTCCTAACTCCTTCTCTTTTCTCTTAATTTCCTGTATTTTAGAGACCGCCATGGGCGTGTCCATTGACGCCCAGACCAACGCCGACTCCGAGTACGTGCAGGCCGTGAAGACCATCTCGATGGTGCTCCACAAGCGCATGTTCAACATCTTCTACCGCTTCGACCTCACCTACATGCTCACCCCCCTGGCCAGAGCTGAGAAGAGGGCCCTTAACGTGCTTCACCAGTTCACCGAGAAGATAATCGTCCAGCGGCGCGAGGAGCTGATCAAGGGCAGCGGCCAGAAGGCCTCCTCTGCCCAGGCAGACGCCGACGTGGGTGCCAAGCGCAAGATGGCCTTCTTGGACATCCTGCTACAGTCTACCATCGACGACCGGCCGCTCACCAACCTGGACATCCGCGAGGAGGTGGACACGTTCATGTTCGAGGGCCACGACACCACCTCATCGGCCCTGATGTTCTTCTTCTACAACATCGCCACGCATCCGGAGGCTCAGCAGAAGTGCTTCGAGGAAATCCGCTCCGTGGTGGGGGAGGACAAGGCCACTCCGGTCACCTACGAGCTTCTAAACAAGCTCCACTACGTCGACCTCTGCGTCAAGGAGACCCTTCGTCTTTACCCCTCGGTGCCACTGCTGGGCCGCAGAGTCCTAGAGGACTGCGAGATAAGTAATCAAGCGGTAGCCCCTATCCCAAGACCATAACCTGACCCTTGTGTAACTGAATCCCCAGATGGAAAGCTCATCCCGGCAGGCACCAACATAGGCATCTCGCCGCTGTACATCGGAAGGCGGGAGGACCTCTTCCCCGACCCGAACACCTTTAAGCCGGAGCGCTTCGATGTGGTTACCAGCGCTGAGAAGCTGAATCCCTACGCCTACATCCCCTTCTCCGCGGGACCGCGGAACTGCATTGGCCAGAAGTTCGCCATGCTGGAGATCAAGGCCATTGTGGCCAACGTGCTGAGGCACTACGATGTTTCCTTTGTGGGGGATACCTCAGAGCCGCCCGTCCTAATTGCCGAGCTCATTTTGCGCACCAAGGATCCACTCATGTTCAAGCTAAAGGAGCGGGCTTACTAGCTTCTCCACTTTTCTGTTTCTTTTCTTGTAAATAAACAATATCCACATATAATCAAAACGCTTGCTACAGTGAAATAAACTAATAATGTGTCACAGATATATGTAGATATACGATTCCTCATAGTACTTTCAAATATCCCACCATGCAGCTGTCTATCGATAGACCTAGAGATGGAACAAGATCCAAACTTTAGTGTTGTAAAGCGTGATAAGCAGTGGTGTTAAGGACGCGAGTGGTATTTTCGGGAAAATATCGTTATTTCGATATATATTTTTTCGACATCCCTAAGAAACAGTGAAAATAAACTTTTCCGTGAATTTCTCTCGCGCAAAAGTCCAAAATAACCCGCAAACTTTATCGCGCCAACGTGCCGCAGCCTCGTCGCGTGTGTTTGGTGTGTGATTTAGAGGCATTCGCATTGGAAACCAAAGCAAAATCAAAGCCTGGCTGCAGCACCACCTAGAAGAAGACCCAGCAGCAAAGAAAGAAGAAGCAGGGCAACAAACGAGAACGAAAATAAGAAATAGGATGCTATCAGCGGAAGCCGAGCGGCTATTCAATTGCGAAAATATCGAACAGTTCGTGCGTGCCTCAAAATTGCGCCAATAAGCCAGAGAAAAGCAAAAAGCAAACGCAAACATAGTTTGTTTGATTGCATTCCTTGCACACCTATACATATGCAACAGAGATTTCGACTACTCTCACACACAGGCACCCATACGCATCCCTACGCACACACTCGCACACCCATGCATCCACGCAGCAGTAGGAGCAAGCTACAAAAACAAAGTGCCGCTTCAAATGTTTTTCTCGAGGTGAGTGTTTTGCATTGCCGAATCACAATAATACGCTGGGCCAAGTGCAACAAATTGTTTTCATTTCGAATTGGATTTGATTCGATTCGATGCGTGTGAAAATTGGAAATCGCTGGCCCGATAACAGTGTGTGTGTCGAACTATCGTGCGCTCGCTCCCTCTTTCAGTCCCCTTACGATGGCGCGTTTGTTGTGTTTTGCTCGTGCTGCAACTCTCTCTCGTTTGTGCTCTCCCCTCTCGCTCTCGGCCAAACAATTCGCTCCTAAGTTGCAATATTGTGGCAAAATAAACACTCTTTTCCACAAAAACAAGCCCATTTGGGTAATAAGTAACCCCGCAGGACTACTAACTAAATTCTGTGCGTCCTGTGCCGGCCGCAGCTTGCCAAACCTACCCATCTTTGGCCTGCCCTACTTCCAAACGAATTAAGGGGATCTCCAATCTCCGTAGGACTCCAATCCCTTCAGGGAGTGTTTTGTAATTCAAGGTGTACTAAAAATGCGCTCGAATACCAAACCCTATCCAAGGCAAAGAAACTCTAATGTCCAAGTCTCTAGTTTCAAGCTCGCCAAGTTTTCATGGTTCTAATCAGACACGTTTCCATTTCGTCATCGACTAATTTGTTTCGTTTTTCAGTGAGGTGGTCGCCCAGGACTAGAGCCAGAGCCAAGGAGTTAAGGAGCCTTAAGGACCAGCACCGGAATCGCCGGACCGGCATCTCGCCAAAATGTCGCGTTGGGGCAAGAACATCGTGGTGCCGCTGGACTCGCTTTGCAAGGAGAAGGAGAACACCAACCGACCGACCGTTGCCCGGTCCGTAGGCACAGTGGGCAAATGGGGGAAGATGGGTTTCACCTCCACGCGCACCTACACGCTGTCCGCCCTGCATCCAATGGCAGCGGCTGCGGCCGCGGCAGCCGCCAGTCCCGCCCAGAGTCCCGCGTCCACGCACGAACACGACCCTAAGGATCTGTCTGTTTCGGTGCCGGAGCCACCAAAGCCCAAGAAGTTCTTTAAGTCGCGCAACGCCGCTCCGCCAGAGGTGATTGCCCAGATCATCCAGCAGCTGCCGCACTGCGTGGCCGCCACGTCGCCCATGAGGGACCAGACAGGCATGTCTGGCGGTGGCGCCACGCCTACATCTGGATCGCAGGATGGAGCGGGCGGGCTGAAGCTTAAGCTGGGGAAGGGCGCGAGCTCCGCAGAGCGGAAGCGAAAGTCCCCCAAGAAGAAGCTCTCGACGCCCGGAGCGTTGGCGATTGACCGGGAAGCGTCCGAAGAGGATACTCCAGAGCAGCACCAACAGTTTGGAAAGGAGGTGGACGAGTCGGACTCTCGGACTGCCTCCGGCAAGAAGTCAAAAAAGCCCAAGGAGGAGAAGAAGCTGAAGCCAGAGGCGCCGCCATCACGCATTCTGGGACGGGCCCGCAAGGCAGTCAACTACTGCGAAGTGGACGAGGACGAGCGCTATCCCACGCCCACAAAAGATCTGATCATTCCCAAGGGAAAAGGCGCTGCGGAAGCCACTGGCGCCGCTGCCACGGAAGCCTTCATCAGTTCGACGGCGTGCAGTCCGGGCCCCGAACCGGCGTTACCTCCGCCTGTGTCGGCTCCCAGTGCCGCCTCGGCGACGGTACCTCTCCTGCCCTCCGCGTCTGCGTCCAATCCTTCGAGTGCTTCCCGCACGCCGGAGCATCCGCCCATTGTGCTGCGCATATCCAAGGTGAGTCCTTTCATGTCCTTACGACTAGAAGTAGTTTGTGACCCTATATGCCTTAAAACCCCTAAGATAACACTCGCTCGTACTTATTGGAATACCCAAGCTCCATTTGCCGCTCTCTGTAGCTGTAGTTTCTCCAAGCCATTAAGTCGACTACCAAGAGTGCTCCTCGGCACTGTTTTGGTTCCCACCGCCTCGTGCTCTCCCTCGCCTCGTCCCTTGGGTCTCGGGCCTGGTGTTTGATGCCTGGTGCCTCTCGCCGGAGCGAGGGCTCTCACCCCGAGGTCTGAACAGCCATGTGGGAAAGAGAAAGCAGGGCTGACGCGAATCTTGATCAGCAACAACAAGCCAGTGTTAAATTACGCGCGCTTTTACATCCAACCGAGTCCGACTCTCTCACCCGATTTCTCGGTTCCCCTACCATATCGCGCCCTTTCTCCGCCTCATGAGCCATTTCGCTCGCTTTTCTTCCGCATTTCTCGGCGGCTTCTTGAGACGTTCAGTTCTGTTTTCTAGTGCGACTGCGAGAGTGTTAGTTGCTGAATTTTCACACTTCCACACTGGAGTGCCGGATCAGCTCTAAGTTGAACTGAATCGGTGGTGTTGTACGGTCAGTGCTCTGGGCTTTCATCCTCCGGCTGGGGCTTCCACTGTTCCTGATTCAAAGGACTGTGGAGCCCAGCATATCAGTGTTTCCAGGAGGCCATGTCAATCAGTTAGGCGACACAAATAAACAGCACATCCAATTTCCAGACATAAACAACCCGGAATTCCAAGCCTATATAATCTCACTCTCATTTCTCGACCTCTTACTTGCAGGGCACATCGCGACTGGTGAGCACTGACAGCGAGGAGCTACCGAGCAGCTCGCCGGCAGACCACCAGCACTATCACCCGAACCCGCTGCCGGGCCAACCAGGCCAGGACGAGGAGGAGCTATCAGAGCGGACCGTAGACGGAGAAACAGTTCCTGCAAGTACGCCAAAAATTATTGTGAAGCCACTGCGGCCGCCGGAAGCAGCGGGATCCGAGGGAACTTCACCCGCTGCGGCAGCAGCAGGAGGAGCAGCAGCATTCGAAGGGAACCCTGCGAGTCTCCAGGAGGCAGAGGACGAAGACGAAGAGGAGGAGGAGGAGGACGAGGAGGAAGAACCGCCGGAGATAAACTACTGTACGGTAAAGATATCTCCGGACAAGCCCCCTAAGGAGCGCCTAAAGTTGATCATCAAAACGGACGTCATTCGCAACGCCATTGCCAAGGCAGAGTCCCGCAGCGAGAAGAAGTCCAAGAGCAAGAAACACAAGCACAAGCAGCTGCTTCAAACAGCAGGATCTACGGCAGGAGCAGTGGGAGCAGCCGCACCGCTCACACAGTCCTCCGAGTTCAAGACACCCTCACCTCACCTGGCGCTGAACGATCCCAACCAACTGCACGGTCAGCCCACGCAACTGCATCACCTTCATCCGCAGCGAGGCTCCGCGGTGATTTCTCCAACAACGCGATCAGATCACGACTTCGACTCCCAGTCTTCGGTGCTGGGCAGCATCTCCTCGAAGGGCAACAGCACTCCGCAGCTGCTGGCGCAGGCCGTACAGGAGGACTCGTGCGTGATACGCAGCCGGGGCTCCAGTGTGATTACCAGCGACCTGGAGACTAGTCAACACTCCTCGCTGGTGGCGCCGCCTTCCGATATCGAGTCCCGCCTGGAGTCCATGATGATGACCATCGATGGTGCCGGTTCGGGTGCCGCCACTGTGCTGCCGGAGACTCCGCTGCAGGAGGATATATTGGCGGTGTTGCGAGGCGAAGTGCCACGACTGAATGGAACAGCAGATCGTGCTGCAGACACGGAGCAGGAACAGGAGCAGCCGCAGCAGCAACCTGTTAAGAGAGCCACGCGCGGAAGGAACCGGAAAGCCAACAATACGGCCGCAGAAGCACCTCCTGCAGACACCACGGAACCAATTGCCAGCCAGCCAACGAGAACCCGAGGAAGGCCACCAAAAGCCACTCAGGAAGCCACTTCCCCCGCCAAAAGAAGCACGCGGGGCGGCACCCGAGGAACCAAGAAGACAGATGCGGAGCCGGCGGACGTGGAGATGGAGGATCAGGCGAGCGAAGAGCCGGTACCGGAGCAGGCGCCACCACCACGAAGAGGACGAGCAGCAGCAGCTGCTCGGGCCAACAACAACAACTCCGCCAGCATAAACAACAACATTAACAAGATCGCCGCCAGTCTGTCGGCCAAGGCGGAGGCTAGCCGCCTTGAAGATGGCGGCGGTACGACTGGCGCAGCCCCGAGGAGTTATGGGCGGAAACGGAAGAACCAGCAGGTGACGCAGGTTCTGCAGCAAGAGCAGGACGTCGCCGAGGAGCACGAGTCCGAGGAGCATCCCACGCCCGCCAAAGTCCTCCATACGGATCCCAGGGCGGACTCCCCGGATCACGATCCAGATCCCGACCCCGACCTGGAGGCCGATGAGCTGTCAAACAACTCCTCGCTCCACCACGACGGATCCTCCTCTTCGCCCCCTCCGCGTGACTTCAAATTCAAGGACAAGTTCAAACGAACGCTAACTTTGGACTCTCAGGTGGCTGCCAATGCGGCTGGAGCGGGGGCTGGTGCTTCCGCAGGAGCAGGGGCTGCAGCTGCCGACACCGGAGGCGAAGGGGCAGCGGAAACGGAGCAACGCGGCGCTGTCAAGCTGGTCATCTCCAAGAAGAAGGGCAGCATCTTCAAGAGCCGCGCCCTGGTGCCATCGGACCAGGCGGAGCAGGCGACGGTGGCCAAGCGGGCTTTGTACAAGCACAGCTGGGATGCGGCGCTGGAGGCGAATGGCGGTGGAACGGGCAGCGACGCTAGCAATGCCTCAGCGTCGGGCACATCAGGGGCGACAGGAGGCGGCGCAAAGGACCACCTGCTGCACCACTTGGCCGCTGGAAAGTCGGACGATTTCGGCGACAGCCCATCCTCAAACAATAATGGTTCCTCGTGCAGCGGCGGTAGCAGTGCGTCCACCCTACGTAGCGACAGTCCGGCGCTCGGCAAGATCTCCCGTCTGGCGGGAAAGCAGGGCATTGTTACTGGCAGCAGTTCCGTCGGCGGCGACGCCTTCGACCTGGACCTGGATACAGGCGGAGACGACCTGGCCACTGGAGGCCTCCCGGGGATGGGAGGATCGGCAGTCAGCTCAGGAGTGACTGGAACAGCCGGCGGAACGTCAGGGGGTGGAATGAATCGCGTGGATCGCAAAACAAAAGACTACTACACGGTGGTGCGGAACGTGAAGACGGCACACCAGATCCAGGAGATCGGAGAGTACCAGGAGATGGACGACGATGTGGAGTACATTTTAGACGCACTACAGCCCCACAACCCGCCGGCGACACGCTGTTTGTCGGCGCTCCAGCTGGCCGCGAAGTGCATGATGCCCGCCTTTCGGATGCATGTTCGTGCCCACGGCGTCGTCACCAAGTTCTTCAAGGTGAGTGCTCCACGCGATACCTATTTAGTCTGTAAGAACTCGGCTTAGGGTGTCTGAAAAAACAAATCACATAGGATTCCCCATAGCCTTCCATTTGCAAGCTATAAACACCCCACATTTCTATAAAAGTAAAAAACTATTTCCGTGAAATATGTTGACACTTTGGGAACCCATTTGAGACAACAGCATTCCCAGAAGCCCGCGTCCATGTACAAAACAGCTGCCTCCAGTTATTTGCCAATGGTATGAGATCCACCACCCAATTCTCTCTGGCTATTTCGTTTCAGGCCCTCTCCGACGCCAACAAAGACCTCAGCCTGGGCCTCTGCACCTCGGCCATCATGTACATCCTCTCGCAGGAGGGCCTCAACATGGACCTCGACCGCGACTCACTAGAGCTGATGATCAACCTGCTGGAGGCGGACAACGCAGAGAGCTCCGGCCACCCGGACCGCGCTGGCTTCGAGCGGAACAAGCAGAAGGTGCGAGAGCTGTGCGAGGAGATCAAGGCGCAGGGCAAAGGCACCCACCTGAATGTGGAGTCGCTCACAGTCGGCACCCTGGCCATGGAAACACTGCTCTCGCTCACATCGAAGCGGGCGGGCGAGTGGTTTAAGGAGGACCTCCGCAAGCTGGGCGGCCTGGAGCACATCATCAAAACGATATCGGACTTTTGCCGGCCAGTCATCGCCAACGAGGCGTCCGCGGAGATCGTCTGGCAGTCGACACTCCTGGACAATATGCAGACAGTGGCGCGTTGCCTGCGAGTCCTCGAGAACGTGACGCAGCACAATGAGGCGAACCAGCGGTACATGCTTACGTTTGGCCAGGGTAGAGCCGTGGAGACACTGTGCCAGCTATACCGCTTGTGCAGCCGGCAGCTAATGCTGCATCCCTCCGTGGACGCGGCTGCCAGCAACAAAGAGCACCCGGGTGTGGCGATGCGCGAGCTGCTAGTGCCCGTTCTCAAAGTCCTGATCAACCTGACGCACACCTTCAACGAGGCGCAGCCCTCCCTGGGCGCGGAGCTGCTCGGCCAGCGCGGCGACGTGGTGGAGACCAGCTTCCGGCTACTGCTTCTGTCCGCCAACTACATTCCCGACCACTGCGTCTTCGAGCTAAGCATACTGGTGGGTATCCTGACTTTCCTGATTTTCCTTCTCCTCTAAATAAGTAATGTATTATGTCCATTCTCCAGGTTCTGACCCTGCTGATAAACCTGTGCATGCACACCCTGCCTAACCGCACCGCCCTGATGCAAGCTGCTGCTCCGGCGGAGTATGTGGCCGACAATCCACCAGCCCAGGGCGCCGTAAGCGCGCTCCAAGCTCTGCTCGAGTACTTCTACAAGTGCGAGGAGCTAGCCAGGTAAGACCAACTCCGGGTTCCCCGGCTTTAATAAATTCTAATACAAATTTTTTTTAGATTGGTGGAAAAGAACACGGACGCGTTTCTCGAGAGCAATGACAAGGGCAAGAAAAAGCAGGAAGAAGTGGAGGAGACAGTTAACAATCGTGAGTATTATTTAAGCTTTGAAGCCGGGCGCATGAGCTAATTCCAATTGGTATCCCGGGAACAGTTGTGCAGCGAGCCGGCCACCACATGGAGCATACCCTCAAGGGCAGCTACGCGGCCATCCTGGTGGGCAACCTGATAGCGGACAACGAGCAATACGAGGCGCTGGTGCGACGCCAGCTGAGGGGACACAGCTTTAAGGAGATCGTCGGCGTGCTGGAGAAGTACCACACGTTCATGAACCTGACCTCCAGCGTGAGTTTTTGCAGAGCTTTTTGACTAATTTACTGCCGGTTCCCTTTTCTTGCATTTAATAACTTTTAAAATAACCAAACATTTGTTTAGTTGGAGGCCAACTTTGTTTCTCACATGAAATCGACGAAGCGCATTATCGACAACTTTAAGAAGCGCGACTACATCTACGAGCACTCGGACGAGCACGACCACGTGTTGCCCCTGAGCCTGGGCACGACGATGCAGGACCTGGGTGCCGGAGTGTCCGGCTCATCTGCATCGCCCAGTGCCACGACGACGAGGGCTCCGCGGGTCTACAAGACGTACAGCAGTCACAGATAATCGGCGATGGAGGCGAAGAACTAAACGGAAAGCTATTTGAAGAGGAGGAAGTGGCGGAAGCCATCGTTGACCACACCGAAAGCCTGCCACCAAAGTAGGATTCTGTTCTTTGTGATTATGTAATCTGTTTGTGTCGATATAGCAACCAGTATATGTACAGCCGTAACGCACCTACTTTCGATTAGCTGCATTCTTCACGCCGAATATATATTGATCGGAATATACAGATCGGAGTATGTTGTGCGTTCGTATTAGCCGAAAGTGATAGTGATTTTTGGAGCATGGTCGGCACAATGGAAGAGATATACCAGACCAAGGATTAGTAGGAAGGAAGCACCGCCACGAACAACACAAAGATCCAAATCCATTACTGATATGTGTACGTTATATAGTAATAAGCAATATTCGCAGCTAAATGTCGGCTTAACCCCGCGAAACCCGAAACACGAAACCAGAAACACCCCATGTAAATAATGTTTGATCAGCGATTTTATTGAACACGTCTTAGGCTTATGTTGATTACCTTTTTTTTTACCTATTTTTACCTACTATTAATGCTTTTTTTTTTGGTAAAAAGAATCACTTCGGTAACAGAGAATTGTAAAGGAGATAAGTGTAGAGTCGCTGGGGAGTGTAGTTATTTTATTGCCTAAACTAAGTTAAAGAAACTCTAATTGTAAAACTAAACTGATCAATAAATATGTGTATGGATATGTGTACGTTTAAAACCACGAAAATGTCATATTTAGGCTACGAAATCCGTTAAAACTTAAAACGATAGAGACAGAAAAGGCATGCGCGCGAGAGCGATTCGAAGAAGTAACAATTTCGGGAACAAAATATATATTTATTTTGTGTTTTCAAATTTGTCGATAATGTGAAAAGTGTATATGTATATATATATATATACATGTATATTAGTGTAACGAGTACGTCATATATTGTTCTTGCAGAAAAAAACAAACAAAAATAAAACTCAAATTGAAAAACATACGAAGAGATATAGTTTGAATTTCGAAAACGATTTTTTGAAATCCATCTACAAATATTTTTCTGAAATCTAATTAATTCTTTAAATAAGCAATTTAAATAATGCAATTATGAGTATATTATGTCATTGACTTCTCCACCAGGACCCTAATCCCCTCCAGCTCCCCATTGGCGCCCATAACTCTGGCCTTGACCCGGGTGGCAGCCCCACTTTGACCGGGGTGGCAGCCCTTAACGATAAGGTGTTTCTATCGATAACCTTTGGCCACACCGATTTCCGACAAATACCCAAAAGGAAATGTTTGCCACAAAAAGTGGTAAATACTGAGGATGTGCCGTGCTTGCTGAGTCCCGTGCTGTTTACCCTCACGATTTGTGACCGTGCTAACTACGCCAAAGTCCGCGCCCTTTGCCAGGAGCGTTTGCTCTTCGACAGTGAACATTTCGGGCTTTGGTCCATACTTTAGAGACCAAGCAAACAAACAAACCAACGAACACACACGCACGCACCGGCTTACACGCAGGCGGAAAAACAATAAGCGGACAAGGACACAGGATTGTCAGGACACAGGATGTCGCAGGTACTCAGCCCCCAGAAGCAGGCAGCTCCCTGCCCACGACCTGTGGGCGTGACGGCGACCGTGGATGTGGAGTCTTTGGACTACACCAGCAACAGTAGCATCATCGATTTCCTGGCCAAGGAGCAGGACTGCGGCTTGGCGGATCCGGACCCCGAGAGCATTTTTCAGGAGGTCAGCCGCCTGTCAGACAGCAGCGACATGCGATCCGTGGACGAGCTGCTGCAGGAGGCCGAGCGACTCATCCAGCAGCAATTGCGGCTAGGCGGAATAACCACTGATTTGGAGCCAGCCGGAGATCAAGCTGTCACAGGAGGCGAGGATGGAGGAGGAGGTTCAGGTACAGGAGCAGAAGCAACGAGAGATTTCTCCATATCCCCTGTATCGTCGCCGCACAGCAGCATCCGGCTGAATACGCGATATACCCATCGCATCGAACACATGCCTATTTCCAAACCGCCAAAGGTGGCTGTGGCAATCGCCAGTAGAGCCACCACCACAACCACCACCTTAACGACGATCACCAGCACAAGCACCTCCACCTACGCCTCGGCCATCGCCCGGCCCAGGTCCAGCTCAAAGTCTTCGGCCTCGCCGACATCCCTGGCGCAGACCCCCAATCCGGAGGCCAACGGAGTTTTCGCCGAGTTCGTGGACAACCTGCCGTCGGAGTCGGTCATCTCCGAGGAGTCTACGCCCAAGGACCTGGGTATCGATATGGAGACCCACACGGCGGCCATGGCCCAGCTGCAGCTGCAGATGCAAGACAACACAGACGACGACGAGGACACGGTGAGTTTTTGTACATTTGCATGGAAACTTTGCCCTGGGGAGGACTCCGTAATAAAAAAGAGATTGCTATCTGTAGTAATAAATAGCGTAGGATTTCTTTATTGTGTGTCGCTTGGGACACGATTAATAAGCTGCTGCTGAGCCGCTGCTGACCATTCACACCCGACTATTACACTCCACACCACACGCAAGCGAACATAAATACGCACTCATCGGACATTAATCACAAACTCATTCACACTGTCACTCCAGGCGGGTTTGAAAAAAAAATAGTTGGCAGAGCAAACAAAGATTAAAAGTTAGACCGAGCTGGGCCCGATGGCCTGGGCCACTGTCTCGGCCACTGTCCAGCCCTCCAGGGCTGTGTCCTTGATGTAGCGCGGCGGTAGGACGAAGCCGTAGGCTCCGCGGTCCCTCAGTTCAATGGTGTAGACGTATTTCACTCCCAGGGCAGCCCGACTCCAGTCGTCGGAGCCGCCGCCAGCGATGCCTAGGACCTCATGGGTGACCGCCGAGCGGTAGGTGCTTCCCGTCTTCTGGGCAATGCGCTCCACGGCCAAGTTGCCCACACGCTGCAACACACTGGAGTCCTTAACCTTGACGGCCTTGTAGGCCCACGGGTAGACGATCATCTGGCCGTAGCTGTGGTACGTGAGGTACGCTTCCAGGTTGTACTTGCGCTTGGCCAGGAACTCGGCCACCGCCTTGGTCTCCTTTTCTGAGGCGGGCGACGAACCGCGGTAGGTGTCGCTGCAGGGATTCGTCGAGGATCCGTAGCCGTTCCAGCCGATGTCGAAGTTTCGGTTAAGATCCACGCCGCTGCACTGGGCACGGCGGGAGGCGGATCGGTTCTTCCGCCACAGGCGGTTGGTGGTGCGACTGTACTCGTAGCCATCGGGGTTCATCACCGGCATGATATACCAGGTGAGACCGCGGATGTGTGCCGGCTGGTTCTCCCAATTGGACATCAGCTGGTACAGGATGAAGGTGACCGTTGCCGGGCTGATCCACTCACGGGCGTGGATGCCACCGTCGATCCAGACCTTCTTGTTCTCCCGAGGGTTTTCTGAGATTCTGGAAAATGTCAAAAATTTCGTATGGAGTTATTTGATTTTCAGTCTATATCAGAAAATGTCTAAAAGAAGGCAGTGGATTTGGTTAATCCGAAAAGTAGAGCATAGTGTCGGGGTCTGTATGGAATCACCTACCTTAGAACTTTCAAGTCTCGACCCTCAGCCGTCTGGCCAATGGTATAGAGCCTTACAATGTTGGGGAACTTGCTGCGGATCTCGCGCATGAAGGCGTAGATGGTCTCCAAGTCGTGGTAGTCCTTCCAGTGCATGCTGCTCCTAGTGGCCTTCTCTAAAAAGGGTCAGCACAGACATAAATACATCCAAAACCATCCCCTGCTGCTGGCGGCTGGCTGCTGGTACTTACTCGTCCTCCTGCCCTCGGAGGCGGCCGTTTCCTTAATCCCCTCCAACATCTCCTCGTCAATCAGGGCCTGTATGTTATCGGATAGAATCTCGGCGTCCAGGCGGTGGGCTGAGAGAAAGCTGCGGGCACCTTTCAACTGGTCCCTGGCAATGGAGATGTCCAGGAACTTGGAGTTCTCCTTCCAGATGTTGCCGCCAAACTTTTGCTCCAGCACCTCGCCCACGGGCACCCGCTGCTGCATCGCCTCAGAGATGTTGTATATCCTCCAGAGCTGTGCCTCGTCGTACCGCTGCGGAATCTCGTTGACGTCTAGGGTCAGGGTCATGTTGAAGGGCACGTTGTTCGTGCTGGCAGCTGCCACCACTGTTATCACCAGCAGCTCCAGGAAATGGTGGGCTATCATTGCCGTCATCCTCGGTTAAAAGCTGCTCTAGACCTGAAAAAGTAAAAGGCAATAAATAAATGAATTATTTCTGCCGCCAATTTCCAATTCCCAATTAATATAATAAGTTAATCAATGGGAACCGGATTGGATTAGGATTAAATGAAGTTGCAGATATTAATTGAGGAAAACGGCGAACATTTTCAGGTGCTCTATTCTCCGTGTCGCGTCAGAGTGTGTGAATGCACTTCCCGCAACGACCGCAGTATTCTACGTGTTCGCTTGGGAGGATGTGAGTTCACTTTTACCCCAACAACCGCAGCTTCCAGCACAGTTTATCAGTGAGGGGGAGGGAGTAATCCGTTTTAAAGGAAGTACTTGGCATGTTCTCTATCTATATATTCTCTATATGTTGTACCGTCATTTACTTTGAACGCTTAACGCATTTTTCATTAAAATAGTGCCTCACGTTGATACCGCTTATCAGAAGAAGTAACTAGTACATATGTGGGTGCATTTGTAACATATATCAATGGAAGTAATTGCTTGTACAGTTCAGTTAGATTGTTTATCTATTCCATAAGTTCTTCGCACCACAAATTCTTCCTAAAACAAGGAAATTACTTATTTATTTTTAAACTTGAAGTGTAATTTATAGTTGTAAAACATACTTAGGTACCTAAGGTAGCAGAAGGCAGAGCATTCATCATAAAACGAAACTAAAACTACTCGAATCAGTGCCAGCGAAAATATAATAGTTTTTACTGAAACAATTTTTCTAATTAGCGGAGGCCCAGCACGAAAACGATATCAAAGTGACATTGGAAATCCGCAATTACAAAAAGTAGATTGGTTTTAATGGGAGTTGCTGGTACAAAAGAGTTGGTCGAGTGGCGATTTTATTTTCAGTGTGCCCCCCACACAAGTTAAATGTTGACTCAATCCATTTGCATTGTTTTACGGATTCCAGTGGCGATTGATCGAACGATCCGATCGACGTATAGATCCCCCGGTTCCGGGGAGTGAGACTGAGGCTACTTGGATTTATTGATTCAATCAGTTGTAGCCTGCCTTGCTTTATTTGCTTTGCTTGTTATTTTGTATTCAAATTTCGTTTCAACGAAGCACTGCGTCTTAGAATCAAAATTAATTCAGCACTATGGGTCTATTTTTGTCAGTGTACTGGAACCCTGATCCAGATTATGACCGAACAAAACTTTTCCTCGACTTCTTTACCGATGATTTCGAAACCTCGTTTTTTAACGCTTTTGTGCTAATTTCCCTGGCCTGTTTTAAGTTCGGTTTTAAGTCTTTTTTTTATGGGATGCGTATTTGTATTTTCGTGTTTATTTTCTTTTTATAGCCAGGCAGAAAGTGGCACTTCACCGGCCGCCAAGTACTCGAGTGTCTCCAAGAACTGGTTCTTAGAGGCCACCCTGGACCTTCTCCGATCTCCTCGGGAGTTGAATGTGGAGTAAACACACGGGTTTGGTTTCGGTTTCGGATTGGTTTGGGTTTGGGTTTCGTTTCGTTTCGGTTTCAATTCTCTGCTGCTCACTTCGACCTTCGTGCTCCATCGTTCTTCTTACTGTGCAGCACTACAGCACTACTTGCCCTGCCCTGTCCTGCCCTGCCCTGGCCTGGTCTGGCCTGTCCCCTATCTGATATGTAAACAGGAGTCTGTGATTTGTGGGTCGTCGTGGCAACGGGATCCCATTTTGAAGTTTCACTGAATTTTACTCTTTTAATTCGATTACACCAATTATCTGGGAATTAATCTACAATTTTATACTATTTTGCCACTCAACCTGCCATTTAACGTAACGAATTTCGTGTAGGGGAACATATTACCGACTGTCACACTTTGGGCTCTCAAACTTTTTCACTTTCCTCGCAAACTGTGGCTAAAATATAAACCTGTGTCGGTGAGTGACCGACAATTAAACACGAAACAAAATGGGGAAAAAATTCAACTCGTTAAGGAAATTTCGCCGGCGTATGGCTACTTCCTCATCCGCTCACGGCGGCATCGCCACGCCCCAAGCTCCTTCTTCCCTTTGATTTATCTCGAGCGTGTTGCTTACCGTTTTTTGTGGATGCTGGATGTTGCACTTGCTGCTTCTTGGGGGGGCTTTGTTTTTTGCGTTTTTGCCGGCTGGGTGTGGGAGGGTGTGTGCGGCAGCGGGGGAGGAGAGAGTGTGTGTGACTCTCTGCTGAACGTTGGAGCCCGACTAAATGCTGCGCTTGTATGCGCTTCAATTTTTATATTGCCGCTTCCCGAAAAAAAAAACATCAACAGACACAACAAACATGTGGAAAAAACAAAAACGAAACCGAGAATTACACTCGACGACAACAGAAACAATAAAAAACAACGACTACGGCGACAACTACAACGACAGAAAGAAGAGCAGACTGTTGTAAATTTCGCGCTGACCGTCGACCGATCTTTGGAGCGATCGTCGCGTAAATGGAAATGGAAATGGCAGCGCAGCAGCAGAGGCACATCAGCAGCAGCAACGGCAACAGCCGCAGCAGCGGTAGCGGCGAGAGAGCCACTATACGCACTTGCACGACGTCTCTTTCTCGCCTGCATCGTGGGGTTGGGGGCTAGAGAGTGCATGTCCCACACCCACTCCCACTCCCCCACTTGGCCCCATGGCCGACATTGACACTTAAAGCTCGCGACGTTTGATGTATGCACTGTCAAAAACAAGAGTTACACACAGGTCTAGCTTCACTGGGTTTAGACGGAGTTGCCTCTATTTCCTTCCAGCGTACTGTCTGTGCAATTAACAGCCAATCTCATTTAAAGGTGCACTTACGCTTTGAAGACACAACTCGACAATGGGCTGCCAACTTGCAAGCTGCAAAGCTGGCGTGCGATGCCCATGAGTCACGGGTTAAGTCACGACCGTCAAAGATCTTCGACGTTTGTTCTGTTGGGTTGCTCCACCAACCAGAACGATGAGGCATTCATACCAGCAGTTTCTTCCCCTGAGATTCTTTTAGATGCACAGGGAACAAGAAAAACCATAGCACAACAGGGCGTATGAGTAATATGGGCATATTACGTATACGCACCAATGGATGGGCGTTCTTAACGGGCCATATTTAGAGGGGAAAACGTCGTTAGTTTTAAGTTTTCTAAACCCCCGCCTGGCGAACGTTTATCCAAAGAAATTTTCTGCTTTTTTGCTTACCTCATCTTACGGGTTTCTCCACGATAACGCTCCGTCATCAATCATCCATTAAAAGGAATCAAAGCACCTGGCGTAAATTATTCAAACAATCCAACTGGGTTGGCAACTCCATTTTGTTTTTTTTTTTTTTTTTTAACTCTTCTTAGCTGTGGTAACATTTTTTGGAGCTTCGCCGGGAAGTGGGAACTTAATTTTCAATTGTGTGATATGAGATTGTAGGTACGAACGTATGACTGGGCAATTTTTGACCCACTTGGCGAGTTTTACTTTCTTTTGACCGATCAGTGGCCGGGTGCCGGTTGCCTACCGCCCTCCCGCCGCCCTTGCTGCCGCTCTCGCCTTTCAATATTTGTTTATTTTGGTTTCGTTTCTTTCGCTTTATTTTTTTTCTGAATTTTGTTGTCAAGATTTTCACTTTTAACCCTTTTTTGAGAGCGACTTCTATTGTGCCCCGCTTTGTACAGTGGGCACTCGCTAGAAGCCGCCTCCTCCATTGTTACTTTCTGTGTTATTAGTGGCCATTATGGTTATTTATGTTTTTGTGCAAAATACTTTCTTTTGGTAGCTAAAGCTTTGACTTTGGACTTTCGCTTTATTTCTTTAAGCCCGGAAAAAATCAATCCAATCAAATATGCAGCAGTCTAAAAGCAAAAAACAAAAACAGGGTCCCAGGAATAGAGGGTGGGCGTGCGGGAGGTATGGAATAAATAGCAGCTCCAAAATCAAAATATTATAATCGTTACAGGTTTTTAAAACGCGATTGAAAGTGAAAGTTGGGACAACACTCTCTTCGCTTCGCTCTTTATATCTAAAAACATCGCTCTCGCAGCTTTCTATTCGATTTCTGATCGTTCTGGTTCCTTACCCCGCACCTCAGGCCGCGGTGTTCCGTTCACCCGCAGCCATTCGCCGTCGCCTATTCGCCAGGTTTACATAAGCTCGTTAATGGCCAGCTAAAAGCTACTGCGATTGCGAAATATCAGCTTCGATCGGCTTGAGCTGAAATCGAACACGTGGCCACGGCCACGGCCACAACGGTAAACGGCCTGGCTCTCTCATTTGCCAATCACCAAAACCATCTGCCAACTATCACCACCTTCCGCCCCCCGGCGAAAAAAGGCTAACAGAAGGGAGAGGCGTTTGAATCTTATTCGGAACGTGGGCCGGAGCTTTGGTTTTCTTTCCGTCCTGAAAGTATGCCGCGAACCTTAAAGACTCGCTGCTTTCCTTTTTTTTTTTTAGGAACTAATACCTATACTCCATCTCTGTTGATCCAATTTTTCTAGAGTGTACCCGGGATTCTCAATATATGGCCACTTGGGATAGCCACAGCTCTGCCAATTATCGTCCAATCATCAAGCGGAATGCCTTGTATGATTGCTGGAACAATTCCCCATCAAACTGCATCAAAATCTTGGGGTCGAATATTTTTTCGATGTCCTTCCATTTTTTCCTGATGGTACCCCTTCTAAAATCCAGGATTTTCATATATTCCCATATATGGCCACTTTGGATAGCCACAGCTCTGCCAATTATCGTCCAATCATCAAGCGGAATGCCTTGTATGATTGCTGGAACAATTCCCCATCAAACTGCATTAAAATCTTGGGGTCGAATATTTTTTCGATGTCCTTCCATTTTTTCCTGATGGTACCCCTTCTAAAATCCAGGACTTTCATATATTCCCATATATGGCCACTTTGGATAGCCACTGCTCTGCCAATTATCGTCCAATCATCAAGCGGAATGCCTTGTATGATTGCTGGAACAATTCCCCATCAAACTGCATCAAAATCTTGGGGTCGAATATTTTTTCGATGTCCTTCCATTTTTTCCTGATGGTACCCCTTCTAAAATCCAGGATTTTCATATATTCCCATATATGGCCACTTTGGATAGCCACAGCTCTGCCAATTATCGTCCAATCATCAAGCGGAATGCCTTGTATGATTGCTGGAACAATTCCCCATCAAACTGCATCAAAATCTTGGGGTCGAATATTTTTTCGATGTCCTTCCATTTTTTCCTGATGGTACCCCTTCTAAAATCCAGGACTTTCATATATTCCCATATATGGCCACTTTGGATAGCCACTGCTCTGCCAATTATCGTCCAATCATCAAGCGGAATGCCTTGTATGATTGCTGGAACAATTCCCCATCAAACTGCATCAAAATCTTGGGGTCGAATATTTTTTCGATGTCCTTCCATTTTTTCCTGATGGTACCCCTTCTAAAATCCAGGATTTTCATATATTCCCATATATGGCCACTTTGGATAGCCACAGCTCTGCCAATTATCGTCCAATCATCAAGCGGAATGCCTTGTATGATTGCTGGAACAATTCCCCATCAAACTGCATCAAAATCTTGGGGTCGAATATTTTTTCGATGTCCTTCCATTTTTTCCTGATGGTACCCCTTCTAAAATCCAGGACTTTCATATATTCCCATATATGGCCACTTTGGATAGCCACTGCTCTGCCAATTATCGTCCAATCATCAAGCGGAATGCCTTGTATGATTGCTGGAACAATTCCCCATCAAACTGCATCAAAATCTTGGGGTCGAATATTTTTTCGGTGTCCTTCCATTTTTTCCTGATGGTACCCCTTCTAAAATCCAGGACTTTCATATATTCCCATATATGGCCACTTTGGATAGCCACTGCTCTGCCAATTATCGTCCAATCATCAAGCGGAATGCCTTGTATGATTGCTGAAACATTTCCCCATCAAACTGCATCAAAATCTTGGGGTCGAATATTTTTTCGATGTCCTTCCATTTTTTCCTGATGGTACCCCTTCTAAAATCCAGGACTTTCATATATTCCCATATATGGCCACTTTGGATAGCCACTGCTCTGCCAATTATCGTCCAATCATCAAGCGGAATGCCTTGTATGATTGCTGGAACAATTCCCCATCAAACTGCATCAAAATCTTGGGGTCGAATATTTTTTCGATGTCCTTCCATTTTTTCCTGATGGTACCCCTTCTAAAATCCAGGATTTTCATATATTCCCATATATGGCCACTTTGGATAGCCACTGCTCTGCCAATTATCGTCCAATCATCAAGCGGAATGCCTTGTATGATTGCTGGAACAATTCCCCATCAAACTGCATCAAAATCTTGGGGTCGAATATTTTTTCGATGTCCTTCCATTTTTTCCTGATGGTACCCCTTCTAAAATCCAGGATTTTCATATATTCCCATATATGGCCACTTTGGATAGCCACTGCTCTGCCAATTATCGTCCAATCATCAAGCGGAATGCCTTGTATGATTGCTGGAACAATTCCCCATCAAACTGCATCAAAATCTTGGGGTCGAATATTTTTTCGGTGTCCTTCCATTTTTTCCTGATGGTACCCCTTCTAAAATCCAGGATTTTCATATATTCCCATATATGGCCACTTTGGATAGCCACTGCTCTGCCAATTATCGTCCAATCATCAAGCGGAATGCCTTGTATGATTGCTGGAACAATTCCCCATCAAACTGCATCAAAATCTTGGGGTCGAATATTTTTTCGATGTCCTTCCATTTTTTCCTGATGGTACCCCTTCTAAAATCCAGGATTTTCATATATTCCCATATATGGCCACTTTGGATAGCCACTGCTCTGCCAATTATCGTCCAATCATCAAGCGGAATGCCTTGTATGATTGCTGGAACAATTCCCCATCAAACTGCATCAAAATCTTGGGGTCGAATATTTTTTCGGTGTCCTTCCATTTTTTCCTGATGGTACCCCTTCTAAAATCCAGGATTTTCATATATTCCCATATATGGCCACTTTGGATAGCCACTGCTCTGCCAATTATCGTCCAATCATCAAGCGGAATGCCTTGTATGATTGCTGGAACAATTCCCCATCAAACTGCATCAAAATATATGGCCCTTATGGCGCCATATAAGGCCCCTTCTGATGGCTATATCCCAGCCATTTCTCTTCATGAGTAGTTTATTCATTTATTTTGTTCAATAAATAGTTGGGTTTATAAATACATTTGAGCTGGGACTGCAGAATCACTGCAGCTGCTGGGCGATGATGCGCAAGAACTCAAAAACCTCTTCGCCCGATTCCACAATATAGTGCGGGGGCATTAAGTACCCATAGCGACCCTGATCCTTGAGGAACATATTGAAGACGAGCTGGGGCCCAATCTGGTCTTGGATCCAATCCGCAGAGTTGCCGGGCCTGGCTAATTTCTGGCGGTAGCTGGTGCCGAAGGAGTATTCTGCTTGGTTGAGGCGCCTCAGAGCGAGTACCGCGCGCCGCGCCGTCTGCTTGAGATCCTTCTGGTTCTCCGTCACAAAGTCTGCGTCTCCCCAGGGATAGGTGATGGCCTGGCCATAGCCACCGAGGGAAACATAGGCTCCTAGGTATTCCCGCATTCCGGTAAGAAAGCTGCGAATGGCCCGACTCTCTGGCTCGGAGAAGCTCTCGGCTCCGCGGTAGAGATTCTTGCAGGGATTGCTCGTTGCGCCGGCTTCACGCCAGGCGTACTCGAAATTTCGTTCTAGATTAACTCCGTAGCATCCACTGGCGCTGTCGTAAGCCCGGTTCTTGGTCCACAATCGGTCTGTGTTGCGGGAGTACTGGTAGCCGTCGGGATTGGCCAGCGGCAAGAAGTACCAGTCGATGCGGCGCATGGCTTTCTCAGCGCTGCCTTGCCGTTGGCCTTGTCCTTGACCCTTGGCCTTGGGCCAGAGATGGGTCAGCTTGGATACAGCGTAGGTTAGGGCGGCGGGGCTCAGCCAATCCCTGGCTTGGAGTCCTGCGTCCACGAAAACAGCCCAGTTGTTGGGATTACCATTTGATACCCTAAAGAAAAAGGGTTATTAGAAATTTTAACGTTTTCAGAACTAGATTGCCACCTCACCTTATGACTTCCAAGGGACGCTTGTTCCTCGTGACCCCGATCTGAATAATCTCCACGAGATCTAAGTTCTTTTCAAGTAGCAACTGCAGAAACTGCTGGATGTCCGCCTGGTCGTGGTAACGCCGCCAATTCATCAGCGTCCCCTCCGGCTCCATCCAGGGCAGGGATCCGTTGCGGACCGAGTCCAGCGGGTGCTCCACGGCTGGAACCTCCACGTAGGTCTCGTCGATGGCTGCCTCTATGTCGTCGATCATTATGTTGTAGCTGAAGCCGACTTTTTCCATGTACTTTTTGGCATCTGCCACATTGCGCTGCTCAATCAAGATGTCGATTCCGTCCTGGTTAATGTTCCACACCTCGCTGCCTGAAATATTGACAGATGGATTAGACTGCAAAGGAATAAGGACAAGGCCCCAAGATACTCAGGTCGCAGTCCGTTACCAAAGTTCCTCCAAAAAGCCCTGAGCGATGGTAAGGCCACCCGCGTTTCGTGCACCTTCCACAACTGGTGACCGTAGTAGCGCTGCACGTGGCTGCCGTTCCGGTAGCGCCTGTTGATCTGAAAGGAGGACCCCGGCGAAAAGATGTCGTAGCGCCGCAGGTCCGTAGGCGAGAGCCACTGCAGGCCCTCGAAGGTGGCGGCGTACAGCTCGCTGCTGTTTAGAGTCAGCAGGGCGAGGGGCACGCCCGATAGGCCTGACAGCTCCGGCACGGAGACAATCCGCCAGAGAAGCACCTGGCACCCTGCCCGGTGGTCGTAGCTCAGCAGTACCAATAGCAGCAGCAGCACCTCCAGTGGCCGCATCTTCGTGTCCGAATCCGATTCGAAACTGAAGAGCCCAGGCCTAGAATCTATCTTTCTATCTGTCCGTTTGCCGCGGAGACTAGCGGTTTTTCTGGGAGGCCGAGGTCTCTGATTTATGCCAAATTTATGCGTGAGAATGCGTGCTCGGGTGGCGATTTGTCCAATCGGAACAGACCCGACCTGACCTGCCCTGACCCCACCCAGAAAATGGCACAGTAGCGGTCAGGGGGCTAAGATCACACTAACCCCAAAGTGGAACTATCAGTTATGTCGCGGACTGTACGAATTTATGAAAATTAATTTGTTTTTAATGGGCTTAGGAGCCGGGCTTAAAGTGGAACACCCCATGGATATTGAAACGTATTCATTTTTGAGGTAAGGGCTGGGCTTTCTTGTTTCGACCTTCGCTGTTTTGGACTGACAATGCCCCCAATTTGGTTTCTTTGTTGGTTCTTTTGTCTGTTGCCCTTGAGGCATGCTGGGCCGTTTATTTTTTAATCAGTGACTCACCGAAGAGGGCCACCGCCTCGTTGAACTCCTCATCCGGCGATGGTGATGACAGCTGGTCCCCGCTCCCTACTTCCTCCTCGGGCTCCTCCGCCATGGATGAGCCCCGGGAGGCGTTGAAGTTCAGCTTCCAGAGCTGAGCACCCCGGTAGCTAACATAGTTGGCATCCAATTCGCTCCGCAGCTCCGAGAAGCGGGTGCGGAAGGGCGCTGCCGGACCCACGCCCAGCGGATGGAGGTACCGGAGCAGCTGACCCACCCCGCCCCCGAAGAAGGGCAGCCTCATTAGCGGGTTGTCGGCGCGGCCCAGGTCGAGGTGGCTGCTCTGCACGATCAGGGGCAGCCACGCCCACGTCCAGAGGTACAGATGCATGATGACAGCGTATCGATTCGTGTGCGTTCGATTCGCTAGCTGATGGGGATTTGAACTGATCGGGGATCGCCATTTGGTTGGAGGGCCCCAGCCACAAGCCCCAACTAACGGCTTCACTTCGTGCTCCCAATTCTAGTCTCCGTCTTCTAACCACTCTCCTCCGCCTCTTCCTCTGTTCTCCGCTCGTTTCCATTTCGCCAATTAAGGCCATCGCATTTGCATATTGTTTAGTTTCAATGTCTATAGTTTTACTTTTGCGACTTTTACTTTGCGCAAGTCCGCGCTGTTATGCTGGCATTAGCCTGGCGAGGAGAGCTACGACAGTTACGGACGTTCCCCCTTGACATCGGCCACAGATTACCATAAACATTTTCAGTCTATTTCGATGAGTTTTTGTTTTGTTTTCTTTTGTGTATGTGTTTGTGTTTGTGTTCAATTTTTCTAATTACAAGTAGAATAAATAAATAAATAAATAGTATTCATATAAATAGCAAAAAAAAAAAGGGTTAATAGGTCATTCCTAAACCTAGTGCATTGATCTAAGTACCCGGAGCTAGTGGTGGCGTCTCCGGCTACCGCTGCTGCCGCCGTTCCTGGCCGTCGCCTTGCCACGACCCTGGGCGATCGCTTTGGCTACCGTGTCTGCGAAGGTGTATCCGTCCTTGCCGTTATACTGGATGAACCTGGCGGGCAGGACGAAGCCGTAGCGCCCGGTGTCGCCCATTTCAATGGTGTACGAGTACTTGATGCCGGCAATTCCCTTGGCCCAGTCGTCAGATCCTCCAGCGGCGGGATACAGAGTGGTGGCTGAGGATCCCACCGTGTACTTCACGCCCGTGGACTTCGTGATGCTCTGTGGAGGGTGGAAAGGGGATCGTTTTACGGGATGAGGGGATATAAAGTGGTTGAAGGACAATTACCGTTCCGGCCTGTCGCGCCACTCGGTCCAGATCGGCTCTGTCCTGCGTCAGCTGGTAGTCGTAGCCCCAAGGATACAGGATGTACTGGCCGTAGCTGTGGAAAGAGAGGTACGCTTGGAAGGTCTCTCGGGGGAAGCCGCTGATAAACTTGGAAATGTAAAAGGTCTCCGGCTCGGAGAAGGCCTTGCTGCCGCGATACGTCTGTGAGCAGGGGCTGGCCGAGGTGCCCTTGCCGCCCCACTTGTAGCCGAAGTTGCGGTTGAGGTCCACGCCCGGACACTGGCGTCCGTGGGCCCGCATGTTCTTTCGCCAAAGACGGTCCGTGGTGTGGGAATACTCGTAGCCGTCGGGATTGGCCACCGGGTGGATGTACCAGTTGATGCTGCGCATGTGCTCGGGCAGGTCCTCCCAGCCCTCGACCAGCTGGTTGGCGATGTAGGTGACCGTGGCGGGGCTGATCCACTCGCGGGCGTGCATGCCGCCGTCGATCCAGACTCCCGGGTTTCGGGCATTGCCATTGGATATCCTGGAAGAGTACACGGAAAGTGTTACAATAAGGTGTGTGTCGAAAATGCAGTGCACTCACTTGAGAATCTTCAGTGGGCGCTTCTCCACCGAATATCCAATCACTTCCGTGGAGCAAATGTCCGGGTAGGTCTTGGCCATGTAGTCGATGAAGCCGTGAATGTCCTCCAGACGATGGTAAGCCTGCCAGGTGAGGCGGTGTCCTAGGGAGAGGGTGGAGAAGGTGAAGAAGGAAAGTTTTGTTACCCCTTTTCAATATAAAACTTTGTTCTTTCTTTCGATTATCTTTCGATCCTAGCAAGGAGCCAGCGCTTTCCAAGGAACCAAGGTGTCTGGCGCTAGCCGCCTATCGATTAAACAACTCCGTCTTACGGACAACGTGCCTAAACAGTGCGTGAACTTGATCCGGGGGTGGAGAAGCCACGTGCCGCATGCCACAGGACACGTTCCTATGGCAAAGGCACTTTGCGCTTGATGACTTTTCACACGCCCCTCGCTGCCGCGAATTAAATGCTCGTTTGCGGCGACACCTCGACCGTGCACAAAAAAAGGGGAAAAAAGGGTTGGCAGGTGAATGCCTGCTGCGCGGATGCACCACCTGTCACTCAGTCCCCGCCCTGCCTTGACTCACCGCCCCTCACCTCACCCACTCATTCTCCAGGACATAAAATCACATAATCCATACCTTTGCGATTCTGCAGCTCGGCGATTTTCTCCGCTGGTGGATTCTCCACTTCAATGACGTGTTGCAAGTTGTCGATCAGGACGATGCGGGAGAGATTGGCGGCGCGGATGTGCCTCTCGGCGGCGGCCAGGACCTGCGGCTTCAGCAAATAGTCCACCTCCTGCTTGACCTCCTTCCATAGTTGACCATCTGGAAGCAGAATGGTTCTTCTTTATTTTTCCATTCGTATTTTCTTTTCTTTCGCCATTCACTTCCCAAAACACAACACACACACGAAAACAAAAAAAAAATGTCACTTTGGAGTTCTGATCTGAGAACTCACCATATTTGGACTGCAACTCGTCGGCCAGTCTCTTGTCTTTGTCGGTTTGGACCACAATCCGCCAGACTTGTGCTCCGTCGTAGCGCCTCAGATGGGCATTGAAGGGCGACTGGTCCTGGTCCTGCTCCTCGGGCTTGGGCAAATCCGACTGCGGCTGCTGGAACGAGGCGTTTACAAAGTTGAGCACACTGTCCTGAACCTGTATGTGCTGGACCGGGTGCAAGGGCTGTGGCAGTACCATTGGAATAATCGTAGTCAGGAGGGAAGAGGTTGGCTTCGGCTCCTCCATTTCCGGCTGAGCGGGTTGCTCCTGGGGCGTAGGTTCTGGCTGGGATTGGGCTTCCGCAGGAGTTTCCAGGGCGATGGCAGCCGGAGCTTCAGATGGGGGCTCTTGCATTGCTTCAGCCTGAACCTCAGTTGGCGTATCCTTTTCAATTTCAGCAAGAGCTTCAGCTGGGGTTTCGGGTTCGGTGTTGGAATCCTCCGAAATTTCAAAAGGAATCTCTGCCAGGATCTCAGCAGGCGCTTCAGCAAGAACTTCATTTGCAGTTTCTGCGGGAATATCTACAGAGACTTCAGCAGGGACTTCAGCGATAGCTTCAGGTTGAGGCTCCACAGGCTTCACCTCGTTTATCTCCGGCTCAGCGTCAGCATCGTTATGGAGCAGCTCTTCTGGCTTGGCTTCTTCTTTCACTAGCTGAGCTTCCCCCAAGGGCTTTGACTCCTCCAAGGGCTCGGATTCCTCCTCGGCCTGGAGTTCCTCCTCTGGCTTCAGTTCCTCCTCTGGCTTCAACTCATCCTCTGGCTTCGATTCCTCCTCTTGGTTCGATTCATCCACTGGTACTGGTTTGATTTCATCTTCAGCCTCGGCATCGGGAGCAATATCTTCCTGAGTCTTTTCAGTAGCAGTCTCTGCTTCAGGTTCATCCGCTAAACTGGGCTCAGACTCCTTCTCCTGGCCATCTTCGCTAGCTTCAACGACGGGAACAGATTCATCCTGTGCCTCTTTCTTGTCCTGTTCCTTGTCTGCCTCCTCCTCTTCTTTGTTTTTATTTACTTCGGCCAACTCCTCTGGAACCAGGTTGTCCATGGCTGCAGTGAGCCCTTGTTCAATGCCCTCAACCAGGGTTTCCATCAGGGATGCCTCGGTGGTTTCTAGTTCATTGTTATCAATGGTTTCCGGCTCTTTGGGGGCCTCGGCTGGGATTTCCTCCGGGGCTTCTGGCTGGGACTCGACCTCAGGCTGGTTTTCTTCATCCTGAGCTTCCGACACGGGACCAGCTTCGTCCTCTGGCTGGGGTTCTATGGCTTCTGGCTGGGGTTCTATGGCTTCTGGCTGGGATTCCTCAGCCTGCGCTTCCTGCGGCTCATCCTCCATGGCCTGTTCGATCTGCTTTTCCATTTCGTCCACTGCATTCGAGAGGATTTCGTCGGCGCTTTCAGTAGCTGCTTCAGCATCATCAGCACTGGTGTCGTTGCTGACCACTGGCTGCTGCTCCTCCTCCACCGGATGCTCTTGCTCCTCCTCCAGTGCCTCGACGGGCTGCGCCTCCTCCTCGGCTACGGGTGCCGCTTCGGTGGCTTCTGTGTCCAATTGGGCCTGCTCCAGTTGCACCTCTTGGCTGCTGGGCTTAACTACCACGTGCTCTTCAATCGATTCTGGCTGCTGGGCCTGGACTGGCTCGGTCTCCACTGGGGACTCGGCCACCGTGATGTCGCTGGGCAGCTCCACCATCTGGAGGGCCGGACTGGAGTCGCTCTCCAGCATGAGCATGTCGGAGGCAGAGCCGGCCGGGTCGGCGGCCTCCATCTCGGCGTTGGTTTCAATAGAGTTGCGGTTAACGTGCTCGGTGTCCTCCAGCTGGCTAGCCACCGTTTCCGGAATGAGCATAAACATGTCGGCGGAGCCGGAGGAGGCCGAGGGCACTGAGGTTAGCTTCATGTCGTCGACGAGGACGTCTGGTGGGGACTGGGCGCTCTGGGGATCCGCCGGCAGCTCATTGCGTTCGAGGGCAAGGCGATCCAGCGACATGGCCGGCACGCCCAGGACCTGGTGGACCAGGAGCATGGAGCCCACAACCCAGAGGGCATTCATCTTGAGCCCTCCCATTCTGCTACTGTTGTTGCTTCGAATCTTTAGTGAGTTTGCGCCACCACGCGATCTCCCGTTGTACATCTTGGCGGGATCTAACTGTGAACCGTAATGAGACATGTCCCATTGGTGGAGTGGCGCTTTTATACCACCTCTGGGAAAGTATTGCCATTTCATTTTCGATATTGCTCTCGTGCTGTTTCTGCCTCTGCTGCTGCTGCTGCTGCGGCTGCTGCTGGTGTTGTTGTTGCCTCTGCCACCGCCTCTGCCACCGCCACTGCCACCGTCTCTGCCACGTCTCTGCCCACTTACACTGGCCATCAAAAGAGTTGAAAATGTGAAAATATGTGCGCTGACGCTTCAGCATACTGACTGCCAGTCGATCGTGTTATGTATGTAAATGCGCAGCTCATTTTTTCCAGCTCGGCTATGCTCGGCTCTCTTCCTTGTGACTGACCAAAACACCAACCCCCCCCCCCCCCACATAATCCGCGTCGCCTCGAATGCATCCATCTATAACCAAATCAAATGTCATCAGCATAATCTCGTTTTCCATCTGCATATTCCACCTCCGTGGCCAGACCTCTGTTTTACATTCCCGCTCTCACTTTCTTTCGGGATAAAAATGCAAAACAAAACCCGAAAATAAAACAAAGCTTTAAACCAAATAAGAATGCCAAGTTCCAAGAGAAAGAGGAATTAGCTGGAAGTATTAGCTGGAAAATATGTATACTAGCTGCCAAAATTAAATAACAATCCCCACGAGAGCTGAGCGCTTGATTGGAGGCGTTTCATGCCACATTTAATAATTGTGGTCGATGAATTTCTTTTGCAACAGCATCAAGTGCCATCAGTGCCACTTTCTATATGCAGAGTGAGTTGCAAATCTTTTTAATCTCTCGCTTTTCATATTGATCTCGATCCGATCAGTGAATCACGGCGGTAGCCCCAATTGGCTGGCAATCGATGTCAATTGGCAATGGCGTGTTAACTGCCTTTGTGATTGCCTTTACTGGAAGCATGCTATCGAATTTGCATTCAAACAAGTGCTATTTACTTGTGTATTTATGAAGTGCAGCAGGACGCACCTTGGATCAGTTTGTTTTGGATCACCGTCAGGGTTTGTGCTGGGCTGGCTTTGGCGGTGGCTTCCGCTTTGGCGTTGGCGTTGGCGTTGCCGGGATTTAAAAGTTTCCAATTTGCTCATTGACATGATTTCTGTTGCCGTTGTTAAAAAGGTGTACATATGTATGTATATGATGTTGTTGTTGGCTTTACCCACGCTCTGCTCTCTAATCAACCGCACCTCGTAAGCGGCAAACAATTGCCGGTGGAATCGGTGGAATCAGTCGAATCGATGGAATCGGTATCGGTATTGGTATGAATTATTGTTGCCACCGCTCGTTCGCTCCTTTCACTTTATAAGTGGAGTTTATCAAATGACAATTGAGGAAGAGCGAGAGTTCAAGTAATTGCAAAGCGACGACAGCTTGGGTCAAGTAGTGAAATTGTCCTTAATAGCTAAACATACTCTGCCCGATTTCGATCACTCTCCAATTGCCACTTGGCTTATCATACTTGGCTTTAAAACTGCCAATAAGCTTACACAGCCGTAGATCTTCCATCAGTACCGTTGGGGGGCAAAGTGTCATCCTAAAAGTGTCATGGAAGCCTAGAACTGATTCCAATTAGTGGCAAAGACAAACTCGCGCATTTAAAGTGAGTTTAAAAGTGGAAAGTGGCAGTTCCATAAAGTCCACAAATGTATGAATGAAGTGAATGGGAGGCACTTTTAGCGCTCTCGAGTAAAGACCCCAAAACGAAAAGGTAGGGGTGTGTAGAGGTGGAGGTGTATGCTTTCCAGGTAGAATCCATTGCCTCCCTCCAGCCTACAGCCTCCAGCCTTACTGCCTCGCAGCCTCACATCCCGTTCGGAGGCAGCGAGTCGATGAAAGCGAGAGTGGGCAGCAATGTCAGTCAATTGCCGGCGGGTAAACGCCGAAAAAACCGACTTCAAAGCCAATGCATACACACAGCCACAATCTTGACTACAGCGGGACAATAGGGGCTTCTGGGGCAGGGGAGGGCCACCAAGGGGGGAGTCGGTGGCACGAACTTTCTTTCTTCAATATTTCGCGGCTTTTGTCGAGTGCCGAATGTCGAGTGCATTGTTGATTCGCGGTCGCTGCACGCCCACATCATCCCAATTATCTTCTTAGAGCTTCGGTACGGTGAAGCCGCGGTTGACAGTCGCTAACACTTGACAAGGGTCTATCCGTCGGCACAGTGGCATAAATTCAGCACACCAATGCTTTTTGATAATGATTCAAATACGCAAACTTCTAATTAATTAATTACTTACTGCCTTCAATAATCAAGTTCGTTTCTTAAGTCTTTTGTTTCGCATTTACCTTTTCGTGACCCCTCTCTATTGGTTCCAGCGGAACATGAAGTTGTCACTGCCACTTGTACTTTTTTTGTGCCCTGGCCCCTGACTTTGTTTTTTCTACCATCCACACAAAAAAGGGAGCAAAGAGGGGTGTGGGGGCAACGACAAGCATTAACCATTCTCGCAACGTGCCGCTCTTTTTGTTGTTTGGAAGGAATCCATTACCGCTAAGCCGGCACTCCCAAAAACCTGCGGCACCACCGCTCCTGCACTTTCACATACATATGCCCTTACTCTTACTTTTCCTATCGTCCGCCCAGATGGAGGAGATCACCGAGGCTGAGGTGGACGCCTTGGTAGTCACCCAGGCCAACTTGGTGAAGAGGAGCCACTCCTACAGCAGCCAGCCGCCCATGCCGCCCATCAGGCCCATGGCCAGCTACAGCGAGAAGGCGGTGGGCAGCTCCCCCAAACACCTGGTCAGCACCCTGAGCTCTCCCATCGAGCAGATCGCCTGCAGCGTCTCGCGGGAACACGCCCTTAAACTGGAGATTGAGCAGCTGCAGGAGCGACTCAAGGACACAGAGGAGCGACTGGCCTCTGTTCGACTACAAAGCGACTCCCTGTCGCAGACGCAGCGGGCTCTGCGGGATCACAACGGCCGCCTGCAGGAGGAGTCTGAGATGCTAAAGCTGGACGTGCAGCACCTAAACGAGTGTGCCGGGTTACTGCGGGCAGAGCTGCAGGCAGCGCGCCGGGATCGCAGCGAAGCGCTGCAGCTGCAAAGGTCGCTACGCGCCGAGCTTGAGGATTCGCAGCAGGAGCGCCGCCGGACGAGCGAGGGCAAGGAAAAGGACGCGCGGGTGATACAGGATCTGCAACGGCAGTGCCGCGAGATGGAGCGGATACTAATGCGCAAGCACCCGGACTCGGTTTCCGCTCTAATAGGTAATAGTTTCATAACCATATGGATCCGAAAGGTTTCCCGAAATTTATACTTTTCCGTTCTTCAGTGGCTTCTAAGAGTCCGGGCATGTGTCCCTTGAATGACCAGGAGAATGTGAACAGCAGAAAGTTACTGGAACAGCGCATCGCCCAACTGGAGTCGGATGCCAAGGAGCAGGATCGCAAAGCCCAGCAAATCCTAGCCAACGTCCAGGCGCGTTTCAATTCAGTTCAGGCCAAGTACGAGACACATATTGCTGACTTAGAGACGCAGGTCCTAAGGTGAGTGGGCGCTTTGATTGTGGGTTACATCTCATGTTCCCCTGTCCTTAATTCTAGCCTCCAAGAGATCAACACCAAGCTGAATGAGCAAATCGAGTCCCAGGTGCGCACCTTGGATCGCTACATGCAAAAGCGCGCTGATAGATACTACAATAACTGCACCCAAACGGATCCGGTGGACGTAAATGAGCTCGCCGAAGCATCCGTGGGCAGTGGAAACGGCACCACAGTTAGCTCAACCACGGGCACCCAAACCCATGCGGCCAATGGAACTCGGGATCACAGCACCAACACCATTGGCTGCCCGTCGCCCGCCTTGGTCTGCCACTCGCGCGATCTCCACGGCCATGCCCACCATCTGCACCCGGCATCGGCCAGCAGCAGCACCAGCAGCACGGCCAACTCGACGCCCAACACCTCGCGTCCCAACTCGAAGCAGAGCGGCACCCAGAGGCGCTCTCCGCTGGCCAGTACTGGGACCTCCAAGCTGCCCATCTCCCAGTCGGACTCCACCCTCTCCCTGCTCAGCCACGGTCCGGGAGCTGGAGCAGGCAGTGCCGGCTCTAAGGAGGAGGCACAGCTGCTGAGCTCCATGAGGAGCATGCGCGTGGACTTGGCCATCAAAAACAAGGCTATGCAGCGACTGACTCGGGAGCTGGATGACTGCAAGAAGACCATTCGGAAGCTGCAACGCGACCGGGACTCGGCTTCTGGGTATGGCAGCAACGGCAGCAGCCTGGCAGGTCAGTTATCTAAATCTATATTCCCGTGAAATCAAAAGCCAAAAACCAAAAGCCAAAAACCAAAAGCCAAAAACCCAAATCCGAAACCCCTCCTCTGTAATTTTGGTTGTGTGTTTGTGTCACTCGGTCGCCGATGGATGGCTGGTAATTTATGGACTTTCTCTGCCCGGTCAGCACGTACACTTGGTCGCTGCCCCTACACCATCCCCTGCCCTCCCCTGGTTCACTCCGAAACTCCCCCGACCTCCTGGTCCTCCTTCGCCATTACCCATCCCCCGTCCGCCTTATGCAGCCAAAGACGACAAATAAATTGCTGGAATAAATCATTGTACGGTTGTCGACGCTGTCGGCCTTTTGACCACTTTTTGCACTCGTTTCAAACGGCAATTGCAGCTCAACTAAGCGGCTAAGCGACGGCCAAACAGACAAACAGCCAAACGGCCAAGCAGCCACTGGCCGTGGCCAAGACAAACACGTTCCAGACCAAACGAGCCGGCTTAACCCGCCTTTGGCCAAGAACTGCATCAGGGAATGTGCATTGAAAATATTATAGTTAAACCTTTTTAATTTCATAGTTATAATTATATTTTAAGTTATAATTATTTATATTTTTTATTGTCGATTGTGTTGTAGGAAAGACCTATAGGATTAAGACTAGGCAAAACGAAACCGAGTCCGCGGACTCCAAGCTGGAGCCGCAAGACATATAGAAATATAGACGCAGTCGAATTAATGCGAGGCGACCGCATCTCGGCCACTTGGTTATGTCACCTGTACGGGCTGACGCGCTTGTTTATTTACCTTTTTGTCCATGCGGACTCGCATTCGGATTCGGATTTGAATTTCTTGTGGCCGCGACTTGTGGCTCCGACCATTTGACTTGGCTGCCATCAAAAAAGAAAATTCGAAAGCGAAAGTCAAAGTCAAAGACGACGCCACGACGATTGTGTTTGTTTTTGTTTTGGTTTCGGGTCGGCGGACGCTGCTGTTGCTGGTGGGGATCTACTTGGCGTGGATCAGGTCTGCCTGCTGCCCCTCCTCCATCTATTGGTTGTTATTTTTTTTTCTGTGTCTACCTGGCGTTTAGTGCTGCTCCCCGCGTCTGTCGCTGGGCAAATATCAAAAGCTCAGTGAGGTTATTTTTTCTCTGCTTTTATTGAATGTGTCTGTTGGATTTGTTGCGGTTTCTGTGGCTAATTAATGAGCCGTCGCACCGTCAAATTTGTTTTGTTAATAATTGTAAATGCCAAAAGCGGACGCCGTATAAATAGCATAATCAGCGAAATGTTTTAATTTCGTACGCGCGTGTAAAAAATGTAAATCGCTCTTCATAACTATTATGCAATGATGTGTGGGCTTCGTGGAACCGTTAGCTAAGACTTCCCGTCGCGACGGGCTCAATGAACCCTTCCTTCCTTACATAAGAACTCACTGAAGCTAATGCATTTTATTAATGTACCCTTAGGAAGCAAGTTGGACTTGAAGGCCCAGGGACAGGGACAGAGCAGCGGCGGCGGCAACGGATCACAGCGGCGCTATGATCACCACCACAGCGACCACATTCCGGCGGCTCCCGAAAGCCAAGCCCTGAAGGAAGCCCAGAACAAGTACCGCCTTCTGGAGGCCGACTACAAGACGCTCCACGACAAGCGACTGCAGGACGTAAGTGTCCCACAAAACATTGCAAATGTCAATTAAATATTTATGTCGTTCTTCCAGTTGAAGACCTTGCAAAGCGCCCATGACCGGGAGCTGGCCTCCTGCAACGAGACTGTCAGGATCCTGCAGCAGCGCCTGAACGAGAGGGAGGAGGCTTTTGCCACCCAAAAGCGGCGCAAGGTGCCCGTGGACTATTACGCCCTAAAGGCCAAGGTAAAACGGCTCGTCTGGGAGGGATCTGGAGACATCCGAGATTTCCTGTACCTTTTAGCTTCTACAAAATTCCGTTTTATTTCCAAAGGTATCCCTTCTGGAGCGCCGCCATTCGGAGCGCGAGGAGCGACTGCACATGCTGGTAGAGGCCCTGAGCAAAGGGCGCCTCAACGGAGCCCTGGAGGATTTGTTGCAGGAGAACAACAACAAGTAGAGAGGTTATAGCAGAGGATACACAATGAGATTATTTAAGCCACATGGCCAAGTTCAATGCCAGCCAAGTTGACTAGAGTCCGTCTAAGCACTACAACACATCCAGTAAAAGATAATTAGGAGATAATTACGAGGGTGGGATATTATAAAAGAAAGGGTATACAGGATCTGGGCTCACTTTGGAGGGCAGACTAACTGACGCTCCTTGCGGTTTCCAAACCAACCAAAACCAAATTCAATATGTTCATCCAAATGGCAACAATAAGTATCAGTTAGCATACGAATTACATAGGTTTAAGATCCTTCCTGCTCTCCAAATGCGAACCAGGACATCTTGTTTGCGGGGTACATTATCGACTCGTAGAGCAGAAGTTATTATAGTTCGTAAAGTGGAAAATAATTTCGGTTTTAGCTTTCCCCAAGATACTGATCCGATACACACGATTTCGACAGGGACAGAGAAGGTGAGTCTGAAAGCGATAGAGACGGAACGATTGCTTTAGAAAATGATGGCAAGAGGAGAATTGGAAAGGTAACTTGTATTAGACTAAGTGTTCGATGTGTATATAGAATATCGAAGCGATCTCAATTTAAATATAATATATTTGATTTACATTTTGAGGAGAAGCAGATAACCTGCCACATTTTTTTTACCCTATCCATTTATTATGTCTGTCCAGGATGGAAACTTTAAAAAAGTTTAAAACAAATATATAAAGACGGGGACCGTTGATAATATTTTAGCTATTGTTAAATTTTACAGACGATGCACAGTAAATGTTTTTAAATTTCAATTATTGTTCGTAGACTCAACCAAAAAGTAACCAGAGTTTTAAAATCTCATAGGAGAAACCTAGTAATTGCGGTCCCCGGTCCCCGAATACAAATCCGATTGAATTTGAGAAATAAAAACAAGCAGGCAAAAAATTAAAATCTAAGGGAAACCCAAATAAAAATTCACAGTATTCCGATACACAATCCTTGCGATAGGAATATATGTCGTACTTATTGAGTCTGTTTCCAACCAGAGCAACCATTTCAAAGAGAAAAGGACATGTACGTGCCCAGTGCAGTCGCGTCGGTGACCGTGACGCGGGGCAGGGCCTCCTCCGCCGCTATGCGACGCCAGCAGCGTGTGGAGCTGAACTGCTTCAAGCGGTATCTGCAGCGTCTAAAGCGGTCCATAAGCCGCGTGGATCAGCAGCCTCCTCGTTTGCCCGCCAAGCAGCTTGCCGGATTCGACGCACTTCCCCGGGACGCGAAAACATTTCTGGATCGAACCAACGAGAACGCTCGGATGCTGCTGAATCTGTCCCGGATCAAGCGCAGCTTCGGCACCATCGATATGGACTCGGGGCCCTCGGTGGGCTCCCGTGCCCTTTCGCAGATGCAGCGCCGCGTGGAGGACCTGGAGCGCGAGAACCTTCAGCTGGGACGGCGGCTTCTGAGCATTCAACAGCAGCAGCGATTGGAATTGGGCCGCAATGTGGCCAGCGGCACCTCTCAGGTAGTCTCCGGCATCCATAGGTACTCCAGCCCACAATGCAATATAGCACGATCCACCAAGCCGTCCCTGTTCCTGCCAGACCTGCACGATGTGTTCGACAAGTATGCTGGATGGGTGCCTGATATCCCCTTCGAGAGCTTTGAGCTGGCCCGACTTCTTCGACCTCGGATTAGTCTACACTTTGGAGTGATGGATGGCAGACCGCTCGGTCAGGTGGTGGTGCAGTTGTACACGGAGGCCGCGCCTCTGGTAGTGCTTCAGTTCATCCGCACCTGCCTTAGCCACCGGTCACATGAGTTCTCCGTGCGCCGCATCTTTCCAAATCTCTGGCTGGAGGGCTATTTGCTGATGCCCGCCAAAAGCGACCTGCCACATACGGACGACCCACCCCTACTCAGTGACCCCATGGAGTTCGATTCCCGAGTGGTGAGCCACGCCCGACATGGCTTCGTTCTATCCTGCGCCAAAGAATACTGCGTTCACGGCTTTCCCGGTGGCGCTATTAACTTCAGTATCAGCTTTAAGCCCCTGCGGGTGGCCAGAGGGCTGAGGGTTGGATTCGGGCGGGTGGTGCGCGGCGACAAGATCATCGAGTGCATGCAGAGTCACGGAACCAAAAACGGAAAGATAATCAAACCATTAGTCATTACCCACTGCGACGTGCTCTAGGGAGTGTCTCGGGGTAACCTTTCTCTCGAAGGAACCCCGAGACACCGCCTGGAGATTACTTATCCTGCCGGTCCCGAAAATATTTTGAAGCTTTTGACTAAACTCTGCAAATAAAATAACGTCTCTGAAGTTTAAGATCTATTTTAGGCGCTTCTAGGACCTGCCTAGTGGCGTCCAGAATATCAGAGGCGTTAAAAAAAACAAGAAAATAAGCAAGCAAAATTTTTGGTTAAAAACTCCCATTTTCCACGAATTTAAAAACGAATTATTCGGCCATGTCGCAAGCGATCGCAAAAAGGATACCCATTTCGGAATGAGCGCCAAAATATGCTTTGATCTGCGTCCCAGGTTTTTGAAATCCGAAAAAAAGTTGGATCTCGATTTTTGAAAAAATTGTAAGGGGTACCATCACAAAAATTTTAAAAAATCGAGATTTTATTTTTTGTTTGGCTTTTGAAAACTTTAGATGAAGATTTGAGCAGAGAAATGTCCTGATTTCAACGAGGTATTCCACTCTGGAATCGGCTGCGAAATGGCCATAATATTCGTAACGGAATGAGTAAAAAAACGAGAAAATAAAAACAAAAATAAAATAAAATATTTTTGGCCAAAAATCCACTTTTTTCACGATTTCAAAAGCTAATTATTCGGCCACTTCGCAACCGATCGCAGAAAGGAATACCATTCCTTAATCAGGACCTAAATAAGCTTCGATCTGCGTCCAGGGTTTTCAAAAACAGAAAAAATAGTTGGAACTCGATTTTTGAAAAAATTGTAAGGGGTACCATCACAAAAATTTGCAAAAATCGAAGACAAACTTTTTTTGCGAAATGGCCGGGACACATCAGAAACAGTTTACGGAAATTACAGATTCCGGCAAAAGGCCAATACCAATTTTGGTAACTTCGACTAATGAGGTTTAAACCGGTTAAGCGGCTAATATCTTGGCCATTTCGCAACCGATGTTGGCCAAGTTAGACCCACGTGGCACCTAAAAATGTTTCCCTTAAATAAAACACACAGTTTAAATCTTGTATTTATTTGTATTTGTATTCAAAAAGTTTACAAAGTTTTATTAATTGTTTCTGCATCTGCTTGATAGACCTGCAGCATCCTCCACCAACCACCAGCATCCTCCAGCATCCGCCAGCATCCTCCAGCATCCACCAGCAACCACCAGCATCCTCCAGCATCCTCCAGCATCCTCCAGCATCCTCCAGCATCCACCAGCATCCTCCAGCATCCACCAGCAACCACCAGGTGACCGGGATTGAACCAAATGCAGCACATCGACTCAAGAGGATCGCCACACGATAATCTCTTACAACCAAGAGAGGATCTTTAGCTTCCCGTTGTCGACATTGCTCCTGGAACTGGGACCATCGGGTCAGCAGCCGTGCATTCTACCGAGTATTCCTCCAGTTTTCAATTGTGATCATAATTGTGCGACACGAGGTTCGCTGTTTTATAAAGCCCTGGCCGACGGAAACACGTTCAACCAGCAACATCCTGCTCGGGATGCTTGTCCAGGTGATCTTCTAGGTGCTGCTCTAGGAGGAGCACCTCCAGTTGCGCCTTAAGATGCTAGACCAGATGGTCTCCTAGCTGTTCCTCCGGATGCTTCACCAAATCCTCCTCTAGCTGTTCCTCCAGATGCTTCACCAAATCCTCCTCTAGGTGTTGCTCCATATGCTTCTCCACGTGATCCTTAAGGTGCTGCAGGTACTGCTCCAGACGCTGTTATAGATTAGTCCATGTTAGTTATAGTAGATGTAGTCCATCCAGTGTACTGAATCGCTTGTGGAATCTGAAAAATAAATGGAAAAGAATGTAAATACTGTGTTTTGTTTGGGAAGGAATATTTTCAGGTTCATCATGGGGTTAACTTGGCCAAAATAGAATTCCCTCGCATTTGGTTACGGCTAAGCAGCTAACAATGTCATGAACCGATCCTTTATGTGGATTCATAGAAAAGATCCAACCACGCAAACGTGGACGTCGTGTCCTTAAAAGAAGTAAAACATCCATCGAAATCCAACCTGGCAGGACGGCAAAAGCAGCGCCCAATGAAATGCCACACGAAAACGCAAACCCGTTGCGGCCAAATTTCTTAGATTTCGCTTGTGCCAAAATCTGAAGTACTAAGCGAACAGGAACGATCAGCAGGCGGCGCAGTGACGTCACAGGAGCCAAAGTCAGAAATTTTGAAAGTACCATCTCTAGTATAAGAGTGGGGAGCAGGCGGTAGAGCAAGGGGGACAAATATGCTAATTTTAATGATGGCCGCCGCCTCCCCTCCTTTTCTTACTTACAGGAAGGGCTTCCCCATTTACACTCCATGGGGGAGAGGGAGTTATCGATATATCCTACTCATATCGCATAACGGGGATTACTGGGAAAGGCAACAACAACCACATGGGGATCGGGCTGATCCCAACCAATGGGACGAAATCCAGAATTCGATTGGCCGATTTTAAAAAGCGAATTTCTCGGCTATTCCTGAACCGATTTTGGATCTGCACCTACCAAACTACTCGGAAGGACATTCCAGCATTGAATGCTGATTCCGAAATGGTTGCGGCTGCGAAATGGCCACAATATTCGATTTAGAAATCCCTACCCACGTGGTGGCCAGCAGCCTTTGTTTACATTTGGCCAACGACTTTAAACGCTCATAATTTGGCCAATTCTTCACCGATTTTGGATCTGCACCTACCAAAAGACTCGGAAGGACAGTATCCTTTGATCTGCGAAAAAGCTAAAAAGGCCAGCAACCTTTGTTTACATTTTTCCAGCCTTTGTTTACATTTGGCCGCCGACTTTAAACGATCATAATTTGGCTATTCCTGAACCGATTTTGGATCTGCACCTACCAAACGACGCGAAAGGACATTCCCCGTCAATCTGCAGCAAAAGAATTTGAGATCCGAACAAATGTGCCAAAGTTTTTGGTCGGCGAGCAACCTTTGTTTACATTTTTCCAGCCTTTGTTTACATTTGGCCGCCGACTTTAAACGCTCATAATTTGGCCATTCCTAAACCGATTTTGGATCTGCACCTACCAAACGACTCGGAAGGACATTATCCTTCGATATGCGTCCACAGTTAAAAAAGTTAAAAAGGCCAGCAACCTTTGTTTACATTTTTCCAGCCTTTGTTTGCATTTGGACGACGACTTTGAATGCTCATAATTTGGCCATTCCTGAACCGATTTTGGATCTGCACCTACCAAACGACTCGGAAGGACATTATCCTTCGATCTGCGTCCCCAACTAAAAAAAAGTTGGGGACTCGATTTTTGAAAAAATTGTAAGGGGTACCATCACAAAAATTTTTAAAAATCAAGATTTTATTTTTTGTTCGGCTTTTGAAAACCTTAGATGCAGATTTGAGCAGAGAAATGTCCTGATTTCAACGAGGTATTCCACTCTGGAATCGGCTGCGAAATGGCCATAATATTCGTAACGGAAGATGTAAAAAATCGAGAAAATAAAAACAAAAATAACATAAAATATTTTTGGCCAAAAATCCACTTTTTTAACGATTTCAAAAGCTAATTATTCGGCCATTTCGCAAGCGATCGCAAAAAGGATACCCATTTCGGAATGAGCGCCAAAATATGCTTCGATCTGCGTCTCAGGTTTTTGAAATCCGAAAAAAAGTTTGATCTCGATTTTTGAAAAAATTGTAAGGGGTACCATCACAAAAATTTTTAAAAATCAAGATTTTATTTTTTGTTCGGCTTTTGAAAACTTTAGATGCAGATTTGAGCACAGAAATGTCCTGATTTCAACGAGGTATTCCACTCTGGAATCGGCTGCGAAATGGCCATAATATTCGTAACGGAAGATGTAAAAAATCGAGAAAATAAAAACAAAAATAACATAAAATATTTTTGGCCAAAAATCCACTTTTTTAACGATTTCAAAAGCTAATTATTCGGCCATTTCGCAAGCGATCGCAAAAAGGATACCCATTTCGGAATGAGCGCCAAAATATGCTTCGATCTGCGTCCCAGGTTTTTGAAATTCGAAAAAAAAGTTGGATCTCGATTTTTGAAAAAATTGTAAGGGGTACCATCACAAAAATTTTTAAAAATCAAGATTTTATTTTTTGTTCGGCTTTTGAAAACCTTAGATGCAGATTTGAGCAGAGAAATGTCCTGATTTCAACGAGGTATTCCACTCTGGTATCGGCTGCGAAATGGCCATAATATTCGTAACGGAAGATGTAAAAAATCGAGAAAATAAAAACAAAAATAACATAAAATATTTTTGGCCAAAAATCCACTTTTTAACGATTTCAAAAGCTAATTATTCGGCCATTTCGCAAGCGATCGCAAAAAGGATACCCATTTCGGAATGAGCGCCAAAATATGCTTCGATCTGCGTCCCAGGTTTTTGAAATCCGAAAAAAAAGTTTGATCTCGATTTTTGAAAAAATTGTAAGGGGTACCATCACAAAAATTTTAAAAAATCGAGATTTTATTTTTTGTTCGGCTTTTGAAAACTTTAGATGCAGATTTGAGCACAGAAATGTCCTGATTTCAACGAGGTATTCCACTCTGGAATCGGCTGCGAAATGGCCATAATATTCGTAACGGAAGATGTAAAAAATCGAGAAAATAAAAACAAAAATAACATAAAATATTTTTGGCCAAAAATCCACTTTTTTAACGATTTCAAAAGCTAATTATTCGGCCATTTCGCAAGCGATCGCAAAAAGGATACCCATTTCGGAATGAGCGCCAAAATATGCTTTGATCTGCGTCCCAGGTTTTTGAAATCCGAAAAAAAGTTGGATCTCGATTTTTGAAAAAATTGTAAGGGGTACCATCACAAAAATTTGCAAAAATCGAAGACAAACTTTTTTTCGACTTTCGAAAACTTTAGATGCAGATTTAAGCTGGGCAAAGTCCTGATTCCAAAAAGGTATTCCGTTCCCCAATCGGCCGCAAAATGGCCGGGACACATCAGAAACAGTTTAAGGAAATTACAGATTCCGGCAAAAGGCCAATACCAATTTTGGTAACTTCGACTAATGAGGTTTAAACCGGTTAAGCGGCTAATATCTTGGCCATTTCGCAACCGATGTTGGCCAAGTTAGACCCACGTGGCACCTAAAAATGTTTCCCTTAAATAAAACACACAGTTTAAATCTTGTATTTATTTGTATTTGTATTCAAAAAGTTTACAAAGTTTTATTAATTGTTTCTGCATCTGCTTGATAGACCTGCAGCATCCTCCACCAACCACCAGCATCCTCCAGCATCCGCCAGCATCCTCCAGCATCCACCAGCAACCACCAGCATCCTCCAGCATCCTCCAGCATCCTCCAGCATCCTCCAGCATCCACCAGCATCCACCAGCAACCACCAGCATCTACCAGCATCCTCCACCAACCACCAGCATCCTCCAGCATCCTCCAGCATCCACCAGCAACCACCAGCATCCTCCAGCATCCACCAGCATCCTCCAGCATCCTCCAGCATCCTCCAGCATCCTCCAGCATCCACCAGCAACCACCAGCATCCTCCAGCATCCACCAGCATCCTCCAGCATCCTCCAGCATCCACCAGCAACCACCAGCACATCGACTCAAGAGGATCGCCACACGATAATCTCTTACAACCAAGAGAGGATCTTTAGCTTCCCGTTGTCGACATTGCTCCTGGAACTGGGACCATCGGGTCAGCAGCCGTGCATTCTACCGAGTATCCTTTGCTCCTTTTTCCGATTAGTTGAAGTTGTTGTAGTCCAGGTTTTCATTTGTAATATCTGAAAAATAATATAAAATAAATATATGAAAGCATAAACATTGTGTTTTGATTGGGAAGGTGGGAGTAATTGGCGGCGATGCAGTTGCTCCACATGTCACAGCAAAGGAGGCCCATGTCTCGCAGGCACTCGTCCACATCCAAGAGATCAATGGCTGGAACCTCTCCGCCCCTAGTAGTTATGGTCGCTCCTTCTCTGCAGTCTCAAATCCCCTCCATTCTATGGCCCAGGACTGCGGCAAAGGATATCAACTGCGACACGAGGTTCGCTGTTTTATAAAGCCCTGGCCGACGAAAACACGTTCAATCAGCAACATCCTGCTCGGGATGCTTGTCCAGGTGATCTTCTAGGTGCTGCTCTAGGAGGAGCACCTCCAGTTGCGCCTTAAGATGCTAGACCAGATGGTCTCCTAGCTGTTCCTCCGGATGCTTCACCAAATCCTCCTCTAGCTGTTCCTCCAGATGCTTCACCAAATCCTCCTCTAGGTGTTGCTCCATATGCTTCTCCACGTGATCCTTAAGGTGCTGCAGGTACTGCTCCAACGCTGTTATAGATTAGTCCAGGTTAGTTATAGTAGATGTAGTCCATCCAGTGTACTGAATCGTTTGTGGAATCTGAAAAATAAATGGAAAAGAATGTAAATACTGTGTTTTGTTTGGGAAGGAATATTTTCAGGTTTATCATGGGGTTAACTTGGCCAAAATAGAATTCCCTCGCATTTTGTTACGGCTTCTAAGCAGCTAAGCGGTCATGAACCGATCCTTCACATGGATTCATAGAAAAGATCCAACCACGCAAACGTGGACGTCGTGTCCTTAAAAGAAGTAAAACATCCATCGAAATCCAACCTGGCAGGACGGCAAAAGCAGCGCCCCACGAAATGCCACACGAAAACGCAAACCCGTTGCGGCCAAATTTCTTAGATTTCGCTTGTGCCAAAATCTGAAGTACTAAGCGAACAGGAACGATCAGCAGGCGGCGCAGTGACGTCACAGGAGCCAAAGTCAGAAATTTTGAAAGTACCATCTCTAGTATAAGAGTGGGGAGCAGGCGGTAGAGCAAGGGGGACAAATATGCTAATTTTAATGATGGCCGCCGCCTCCCCTCCTTTTCATACTTACAGGAAGGGCTTCCCCATTTACACTCCATGGGGGAGAGGGAGTTATCGATATATCCTACTCATATCGCATAACGGGGATTACTGGGAAAGGCAACAACAACCACATGGGGATCGGGCTGATCCCAACCAATGGGACGAAATCCAGAATTCGATTGGCCGATTTTAAAAAGCGAATTTCTCGGCTATTCCTGAACCGATTTTGGATCTGCACCTACCAAACTACTCGGAAGGACATTCCAGCATTGAATGCTGATTCCGATTCGATAATATTCGATTTAGAAATCCCTACCCACGTGGTGGCCAGCAGCCTTTGTTTACATTTGGCCAACGACTTTAAACGCTCATAATTTGGCCAATTCTTCACCGATTTTGGATCTGCACCTACCAAAAGACTCGTAAGGACAGTATCCTTCGATCTGCGAAAAAGCTAAAAAGGCCAGCAACCTTTATTAACATTTGTCTAACCTTTGTTTACATTTGGACGACGACTTTGAACGATCATAATTTATCCAATTCTTCACCGATTTTGGATCTGCACCTACCAAACGACTCGGAAGGACAGTATCCTTTGATCTGCGAAAAAGCTAAAAAGGCCAGCAACCTTTGTTTACATTTTTCCAGCCTTTGTTTACATTTGGACGACGACTTTGAACGCTCATAATTTGGCCAATTCTTCACTGAATTTGGATCTGCACCTACCAAACGACTCGAAAGGACATTATCCTTCGATCTGCGTCCACAGTTAAAAAAAAAAGTTGAACAGGCCAGCAACCTTTGTTTACATTTTTCCAGCCTTTGCTTACATTTGGCCGACGGCTTGGAACGCTCATAATTTGGCCATTCCTGAACCGATTTTGGATCTGCACCTACCAAACGACTCGGAAGGACATTATTCTTCGATCTGCGTCCACAGTTAAAAAAGTTAAAAAGGCCAGCAACCTTTGTTTACATTTGTCCAACCTTTGTTTACATTTGGACGACGACTTTAAACGCTCATAATATGGCCAATTCTTCACTGAATTTGAATCTGCACCTACCAAACGACTCGAAAGGACATTATCCTTCGATCTGCGTCCACAGTTAAAAAAAAAAGTTTAAAAGGCCAGCAACCTTTGTTTACATTTTTCCAGCCTTTGTTTACATTTGGCCGACGGCTTGGAACGCTCATAATTTGGCCATTCCTGAACCGATTTTGGATCTGCACCTACCAAACGACTCGAAAGGACATTGTCCTTCGATCTGCGTCCACAGTTAAAAAAGTTAAAAAGGCCAGCAACCTTTGTTTACATTTTTCCAGCCTTTGTTTGCATTTGGACGACGACTTTAAACGCTCATAATTTGGCTATTCCTGAACCGATTTTGCATCTGCACCTACCAAACGACGCGGAAGGACATTCCCCGTCGATGTGCAGCAAAAGATTTTGAAATCCGAACAGTCGTGCCAAAGTTTTCGGTCGGCGAGCAATCTTTGTTTACATTTTTCCGGCCTCTGTTTGCATTTGGCCACTACTTTGAACGCCCATAATTCGGCCATTTCTCAACCGATTTCAAAAAGGGTGGTACCAAACAACTCGGGAGGACAATATCCTTCGATCTGTATCAAAAACTCAAAAACTTCGAAAAACTCGATTTTTGAAAAAAATCGTGATACCATCAGTAAAAATCGCGAAAATCGAGTTCCCAACTTTTTTCCAGGTTTTGATGCAGATCGAGGGGGAATGTCGTTCCGAGTCGTTCGGTACCACCCGCTCCGAAATCGGTCCAGGAATAGCCGAAATATGGGCTTTCAAAGTTGCTGCCAAAATGTAAACAAAGGTTGCTGGCCGACTGAAAACTTTGGCACGACTGTTCGGATTTCAAAATCTTTTGCTGCACATCGACGGGGAATGTCCTTCCGCGTCGTTTGGTAGGTGCAGATGCAAAATCGGTTCAGGAATAGCTAAATTATGAGCGTTTAAAGTCGGCGGCCAAATGTAAACAAAGGCTGCTGGCCACCGAATCCTTTGCCAGAGGGTTGGAATTTCAAAATCGAATATTATGGCCATTTGGGAACGGGATACCATGTCCTTCTGAGTCGTTTGGTAGGCGCAGATCCATAATCGGTGCAGGAATGGCCAAATTATGCGCGTTTAAAGTCGCTGCCAAATGTAAACAAAGGCTTTAAAAATGTAAACAAAGGTGGCTCGCCAGGCGAAAACTTTGGCACGACTGTTCGGATTTTGAAATCTATTGCTGCAGATCGAAGGACATTGGAGTCCTGATTCCGAGAAGGTAATCCATTCCCAGATCGGTTCAGGAAAGACAAAGATATGAGCGTTTAAAGTCGTCGGAAATTTGAATTTTAAATCCGCTTCCCGAAAAACCCACGGCGCCTCTAAGCAGTTTCACCGAATATCCCCAAGGTGGCGCTTTAGTCGCTTCAAAATGAAAAACGTTCCGGAAAGCTAAAGGAAAGGCCGGAAAAATCCGGAAAAATTCTGGAAAATCAAGAAAATTCTGGAGAGTCCGATGAAGTCGGAAAATCCGGAAAAGCTGGAAAATTCCTACCAAATAAAACACAAAATATCATTTTATAATCATTTATTTACACAAACGAATACATCTTTGTTTATACAGGATAATATCGCATTGATTGGCTCGCATGTCCTTGAAGGTGAAACCAGGTGATGTCCAGGATGTAGCAGGATAAGCAGGACGAACTAGCGAAGTTGCAGGACGGCCACGATGAAGCAGCGAATCCAGTTGGTTTCCAGGATGTTGCAGGAATGGCACGATGAAGCAGCGGTGTTCCTCTCCACGTTATTGTCCTTACTGGTGTCCTGAGAATATAAAAATGTAGCATTAGTTACGCAATATATTACATAATCTAATTTATATGAAATTGAAAAGAAGTAAAGATTTTCTACGTTTTCCATATTTTGAAAGCGAATATTTCAGCCATTTCGCATCCGATTCGGGAGAGGAATACCTTTTCGGAATCAGGATTTAAATATCCTTCGATCTGTTGTAAAAGATTTTGAAATCCTCGCAACCGTGCCAAAGTTTTCAGTCGGCCAGCAACCTTTGTTTACATTTTGGCAGCAACTTTGAAAGCCCATATTTCGGCTATTCCTGGACCGATTTCGGAGCGGGTGGTACCGAACGACTCGGAACGACATTCCCCCTCGATCTGCATCAAAACCTGGAAAAAAGTTGGGAACTCGATTTTCGCGATTTTTACTGATGGTACCATCACGATTTTTTTCAAAAATCGAGTTTTTCGAAGTTTTTGAGTTTTTGATACAGATCGAAGGATATTGTCCTCCCGAGTTGTTTGGTACCACCCTTTTTGAAATCGGTTGAGAAATGGCCGAATTATGGGCGTTCAAAGTAGTGGCCAAATGCAAACAGAGGCCGGAAAAATGTAAACAAAGATTGCTCGCCGACCGAAAACTTTGGCACGACTGTTCGGATTTCAAAATCTTTTGCTGCACATCGACGGGGAATGTCCTTCCGCGTCGTTTGGTAGGTGCAGATGCAAAATCGGTTCAGGAATAGCCAAATTATGAGCGTTTAAAGTCGGCGGCCAAATGTAAACAAAGGCTGCTGGCCACCGAATCCTTTGCCAGAGGGTTGGAATTTCAAAATCGAATATTATGGCCATTTGGGAACGGGATACCATGTCCTTCTGAGTCGTTTGGTAGGCGCAGATCCATAATCGGTGCAGGAATGGCCAAATTATGCGCGTTTAAAGTCGCTGCCAAATGTAAACAAAGGCTTTAAAAATGTACAGATCGAAGGATATTGTCCTCCCGAGTTGTTTGGTACCACCCTTTTTGAAATCGGTTGAGAAATGGCCGAATTATGGGCGTTCAAAGTAGTGGCCAAATGCAAACAGAGGCCGGAAAAATGTAAACAAAGATTGCTCGCCGACCGAAAACTTTGGCACGACTGTTCGGATTTCAAAATCTTTTGCTGCACATCGACGGGGAATGTCCTTCCGCGTCGTTTGGTAGGTGCAGATGCAAAATCGGTTCAGGAATAGCCAAATTATGAGCGTTTAAAGTCGGCGGCCAAATGTAAACAAAGGCTGCTGGCCACCGAATCCTTTGCCAGAGGGTTGGAATTTCAAAATCGAATATTATGGCCATTTGGGAACGGGATACCATGTCCTTCTGAGTCGTTTGGTAGGCGCAGATCCATAATCGGTGCAGGAATGGCCAAATTATGCGCGTTTAAAGTCGCTGCCAAATGTAAACAAAGGCTTTAAAAATGTAAACAAAGGTGGCTCGCCAGGCGAAAACTTTGGCACGACTGTTCGGATTTTGAAATCTATTGCTGCAGATCGAAGGACATTGGAGTCCTGATTCCGAGAAGGTAATCCATTCCCAGATCGGTTCAGGAAAGACAAAGATATGAGCGTTTAAAGTCGTCGGAAATTTGAATTTTAAATCCGCTTCCCGAAAAACCCACGGCGCCTCTAAGCAGTTTCACCGAATATCCCCAAGGTGGCGCTTTAGTCGCTTCAAAATGAAAAACGTTCCGGAAAGCTAAAGGAAAGGCCGGAAAAATCCGGAAAAATTCTGGAAAATCAAGAAAATTCTGGAGAGTCCGATGAAGTCGGAAAATCCGGAAAAGCTGGAAAATTCCTACCAAATAAAACACAAAATATCATTTTATAATCATTTATTTACACAAACGAATACATCTTTGTTTATACAGGATAATATCGCATTGATTGGCTCGCATGTCCTTGAAGGTGAAACCAGGTGATGTCCAGGATGTAGCAGGATAAGCAGGACGAACTAGCGAAGTTGCAGGACGGCCACGATGAAGCAGCGAATCCAGTTGGTTTCCAGGATGTTGCAGGAATGGCACGATGAAGCAGCGGTGTTCCTCTCCACGTTATTGTCCTTACTGGTGTCCTGAGAATATAAAAATGTAGCATTAGTTACGCAATATATTACATAATCTAATTTATATGAAATTGAAAAGAAGTAAAGATTTTCTACGTTTTCCATATTTTGAAAGCGAATATTTCAGCCATTTCGCATCCGATTCGGGAGAGGAATACCTTTTCGGAATCAGGATTTAAATATCCTTCGATCTGTTGTAAAAGATTTTGAAATCCTCGCAACCGTGCCAAAGTTTTCAGTCGGCCAGCAACCTTTGTTTACATTTTGGCAGCAACTTTGAAAGCCCATATTTCGGCTATTCCTGGACCGATTTCGGAGCGGGTGGTACCGAACGACTCGGAACGACATTCCCCCTCGATCTGCATCAAAACCTGGAAAAAAGTTGGGAACTCGATTTTCGCGATTTTTACTGATGGTACCATCACGATTTTTTTCAAAAATCGAGTTTTTCGAAGTTTTTGAGTTTTTGATACAGATCGAAGGATATTGTCCTCCCGAGTTGTTTGGTACCACCCTTTTTGAAATCGGTTGAGAAATGGCCGAATTATGGGCGTTCAAAGTAGTGGCCAAATGCAAACAGAGGCCGGAAAAATGTAAACAAAGATTGCTCGCCGACCGAAAACTTTGGCACGACTGTTCGGATTTCAAAATCTTTTGCTGCACATCGACGGGGAATGTCCTTCCGCGTCGTTTGGTAGGTGCAGATGCAAAATCGGTTCAGGAATAGCCAAATTATGAGCGTTTAAAGTCGGCGGCCAAATGTAAACAAAGGCTGCTGGCCACCGAATCCTTTGCCAGAGGGTTGGAATTTCAAAATCGAATATTATGGCCATTTGGGAACGGGATACCATGTCCTTCTGAGTCGTTTGGTAGGCGCAGATCCATAATCGGTGCAGGAATGGCCAAATTATGCGCGTTTAAAGTCGCTGCCAAATGTAAACAAAGGCTTTAAAAATGTAAACAAAGGTGGCTCGCCAGGCGAAAACTTTGGCACGACTGTTCGGATTTTAAAATCTATTGCTGCAGATCGAAGGACATTGGAGTCCTGATTCCGAGAAGGTAATCCATTCCCAGATCGGTTCAGGAAAGACAAAGATATGAGCGTTTAAAGTCGTCGGAAATTTGAATTTTAAATCCGCTTCCCGAAAAACCCACGGCGCCTCTAAGCAGTTTCACCGAATATCCCCAAGGTGGCGCTTTAGTCGCTTCAAAATGAAAAACGTTCCGGAAAGCTAAAGGAAAGGCCGGAAAAATCCGGAAAAATTCTGGAAAATCAAGAAAATTCTGGAGAGTCCGATGAAGTCGGAAAATCCGGAAAAGCTGGAAAATTCCTACCAAATAAAACACAAAATATCATTTTATAATCATTTATTTACACAAACGAATACATCTTTGTTTATACAGGATAATATCGCATTGATTGGCTCGCATGTCCTTGAAGGTGAAACCAGGTGATGTCCAGGATGTAGCAGGATAAGCAGGACGAACTAGCGAAGTTGCAGGACGGCCACGATGAAGCAGCGAATCCAGTTGGTTTCCAGGATGTTGCAGGAATGGCACGATGAAGCAGCGGTGTTCCTCTCCACGTTATTGTCCTTACTGGTGTCCTGAGAATATAAAAATGTAGCATTAGTTACGCAATATATTACATAATCTAATTTATATGAAATTGAAAAGAAGTAAAGATTTTCTACGTTTTCCATATTTTGAAAGCGAATATTTCAGCCATTTCGCATCCGATTCGGGAGAGGAATACCTTTTCGGAATCAGGATTTAGATATCCTTCGATCTGTTGTAAAAGATTTTGAAATCCTCGCAACCGTGCCAAAGTTTTCAGTCGGCCAGCAACCTTTGTTTACATTTTGGCAGCAACTTTGAAAGCCCATATTTCGGCTATTCCTGGACCGATTTCGGAGCGGGTGGTACCGAACGACTCGGAACGACATTCCCCCTCGATCTGCATCAAAACCTGGAAAAAAGTTGGGAACTCGATTTTCGCGATTTTTACTGATGGTACCATCACGATTTTTTCAAAAATCGAGTTTTTCGAAGTTTTTGAGTTTTTGATACAGATCGAAGGATATTGTCCTCCCGAGTTGTTTGGTACCACCCTTTTGAAATCGGTTGAGAAATGGCCGAATTATGGGCGTTCAAAGTAGTGGCCAAATGCAAACAGAGGCCGGAAAAATGTAAACAAAGATTGCTCGCCGACCGAAAACTTTGGCACGACTGTTCGGATTTCAAAATCTTTTGCTGCACATCGACGGGGAATGTCCTTCCGCGTCGTTTGGTAGGTGCAGATGCAAAATCGGTTCAGGAATAGCCAAATTATGAGCGTTTAAAGTCGGCGGCCAAATGTAAACAAAGGCTGCTGGCCACCGAATCCTTTGCCAGAGGGTTGGAATTTCAAAATCGAATATTATGGCCATTTGGGAACGGGATACCATGTCCTTCTGAGTCGTTTGGTAGGCGCAGATCCATAATCGGTGCAGGAATGGCCAAATTATGCGCGTTTAAAGTCGCTGCCAAATGTAAACAAAGGCTTTAAAAATGTAAACAAAGGTGGCTCGCCAGGCGAAAACTTTGGCACGACTGTTCGGATTTTAAAATCTATTGCTGCAGATCGAAGGACATTGGAGTCCTGATTCCGAGAAGGTAATCCATTCCCAGATCGGTTCAGGAAAGACAAAGATATGAGCGTTTAAAGTCGTCGGAAATTTGAATTTTAAATCCGCTTCCCGAAAAACCCACGGCGCCTCTAAGCAGTTTCACCGAATATCCCCAAGGTGGCGCTTTAGTCGCTTCAAAATGAAAAACGTTCCGGAAAGCTAAAGGAAAGGCCGGAAAAATCCGGAAAAATTCTGGAAAATCAAGAAAATTCTGGAGAGTCCGATGAAGTCGGAAAATCCGGAAAAGCTGGAAAATTCCTACCAAATAAAACACAAAATATCATTTTATAATCATTTATTTACACAAACGAATACATCTTTGTTTATACAGGATAATATCGCATTGATTGGCTCGCATGTCCTTGAAGGTGAAACCAGGTGATGTCCAGGATGTAGCAGGATAAGCAGGACGAACTAGCGAAGTTGCAGGACGGCCACGATGAAGCAGCGAATCCAGTTGGTTTCCAGGATGTTGCAGGAATGGCACGATGAAGCAGCGGTGTTCCTCTCCACGTTATTGTCCTTACTGGTGTCCTGAGAATATAAAAATGTAGCATTAGTTACGCAATATATTACATAATCTAATTTATATGAAATTGAAAAGAAGTAAAGATTTTCTACGTTTTCCATATTTTGAAAGCGAATATTTCAGCCATTTCGCATCCGATTCGGGAGAGGAATACCTTTTCGGAATCAGGATTTAAATATCCTTCGATCTGTTGTAAAAGATTTTGAAATCCTCGCAACCGTGCCAAAGTTTTCAGTCGGCCAGCAACCTTTGTTTACATTTTGGCAGCAACTTTGAAAGCCCATATTTCGGCTATTCCTGGACCGATTTCGGAGCGGGTGGTACCGAACGACTCGGAACGACATTCCCCCTCGATCTGCATCAAAACCTGGAAAAAAGTTGGGAACTCGATTTTCGCGATTTTTACTGATGGTACCATCACGATTTTTTCAAAAATCGAGTTTTTCGAAGTTTTTGAGTTTTTGATACAGATCGAAGGATATTGTCCTCCCGAGTTGTTTGGTACCACCCTTTTTGAAATCGGTTGAGAAATGGCCGAATTATGGGCGTTCAAAGTAGTGGCCAAATGCAAACAGAGGCCGGAAAAATGTAAACAAAGATTGCTCGCCGACCGAAAACTTTGGCACGACTGTTCGGATTTCAAAATCTTTTGCTGCACATCGACGGGGAATGTCCTTCCGCGTCGTTTGGTTAGTGCAGATCCAAAATCGGTTTAGAAATAGCCAAATTATGAGCGTTTAAAGTCGGCGGCCAAATGGAAACAAAGGCTGGAAAAATGTAAACAAAGGTTGCTCGCCGACCAAAAACTTAGGCACATTTGTTTGGATTTCCAATTCTTTTGCTTCAGATCGACGGGGAATGTCCTTCCGCGTCGTTTGGTAGGTGCAGATCCAAAATCGATTCAGGAATAGCCAAATTATGAGCGTTTAAAGTCGTCGGCCAAATGTAAACAAAGGCTGGAAAAATGTAAACAAAGATTGCTCGCCGACCGAAAACTTTGGCACGACTGTTCGGATTTCAAATTCTTTTGCTGCAGATCGCCGGGGAATGTCCTTCCGCGTCCTTTGGTTAGTGCAGATCCAAAATCGGTTTAGGAATAGCCAAATTATGAGCGTTTAAAGTCGGCAGCCAAATGTAAACAAAGGCTGGAAAAATGTAAACAAAGGTTGCTCGCCGACCAAAAACTTTGGCACATTTGTTCGGATCTCAAATTCTTTTGCTGCAGATTGACGGGGAATGTCCTTTCGCGTCGTTTGGTAGGTGCAGATCCAAAATCGGTTCAGGAATAGCCAAATTATGATCGTTTAAAGTCGGCGGCCAAATGTAAACAAAGGCTGGAAAAATGTAAACAAAGGTTGCTGGCCTCTTTAGCTTTTTCGCAGATCAAAGGATACTGTCCTTCCGAGTGTTTTGGTAGGTGCAGATCCAAAATCGGTGAAGAATTGGCCAAATTATGAGCGTTTAAAGTCGTTGGCCAAATGTAAACAAAGGCTGCTGGCCACCACGTGGGTAGGGATTTCTAAATCGAATATTGTGGCCATTTCGCAGCCGCAACCATTTCGGAATCAGCATTCAATGCTGGAATGTCCTTCCGAGTAGTTTGGTAGGTGCAGATCCAAAATCGGTTCAGGAATAGCCGAGAAATTCGCTTTTTAAAATCGGCCAATCGAATTCTGGATTTCGTCCCATTGGTTGGGATCAGCCCGATCCCCATGTGGTTGTTGTTGCCTTTCCCAGTAATCCCCGTTATGCGATATGAGTAGGATATATCGATAACTCCCTCTCCCCCATGGAGTGTAAATGGGGAAGCCCTTCCTGTAAGTAAGAAAAGGAGGGGAGGCGGCGGCCATCATTAAAATTAGCATATTTGTCCCCCTTGCTCTACCGCCTGCTCCCCACTCTTATACTAGAGATGGTACTTTCAAAATTTCTGACTTTGGCTCCTGTGACGTCACTGCGCCGCCTGCTGATCGTTCCTGTTCGCTTAGTACTTCAGATTTTGGCACAAGCGAAATCTAAGAAATTTGGCCGCAACGGGTTTGCGTTTTCGTGTGGCATTTCGTTGGGCGCTGCTTTTGCCGTCCTGCCAGGTTGGATTTCGATGGATGTTTTACTTCTTTTAAGGACACGACGTCCACGTTTGCGTGGTTGGATCTTTTCTATGAATCCACATAAAGGATCGGTTCATGACATTGTTAGCTGCTTAGCCGTAACCAAATGCGAGGGAATTCTATTTTGGCCAAGTTAACCCCATGATGAACCTGAAAATATTCCTTCCCAAACAAAACACAGTATTTACATTCTTTTCCATTTATTTTTCAGATTCCACAAGCGATTCAGTACACTGGATGGACTACATCTACTATAACTAACATGGACTAATCTATAACAGCGTCTGGAGCAGTACCTGCAGCACCTTAAGGATCACGTGGAGAAGCATATGGAGCAACACCTAGAGGAGGATTTGGTGAAGCATCTGGAGGAACAGCTAGAGGAGGATTTGGTGAAGCATCCGGAGGAACAGCTAGGAGACCATCTGGTCTAGCATCTTAAGGCGCAACTGGAGGTGCTCCTCCTAGAGCAGCACCTAGAAGATCACCTGGACAAGCATCCCGAGCAGGATGTTGCTGGTTGAACGTGTTCCGTCGGCCAGGGCTTTATAAAACAGCGAACCTCGTGTCGCAGTTGATATCCTTTGCCGCAGTCCTGGGCCATAGAATGGAGGGGATTTGAGACTGCAGAGAAGGAGCGACCATAACTACTAGGGGCGGAGAGGTTCCAGCCATTGATCTCTTGAATGTGGAAGAGTGCCTGCGAGACATGGGCCTCCTGTGCTGCGACATGTGGAGCAACTGCATCGCCGCCAATTACTCCCACCTTCCCAATCAAAACACAATGTTTATGCTTTCACATATTTATTTTATATTATTTTTCAGATATCACAAATGAAAAGCTGGACTACAGCAACTTCAACTAATCGGAAAAAGAAGCAAAGGATACTCGGTGGAATGCACGGCTGCTGACCCGATGGTCCCTGTTCCAGGAGCATGTTCCAGGACAACGGGAAGCTAAAGATCCTCTCCTGGTTGTAAGAGATTATCGTGTGGCGATCCTCTTGAGTCGATGTGCTGCATTTGGTTCAGTCCCAGTCACCTGTGAATTGGAAACTGTGGTGAGCTTGAAACAATATTTTATTTTCTTTAAAAAGTTACCTTCCCATGAACTTCTCTTTCAGGACTTTATATGTGTCCGCATTATCAAAGGACGATCATCCTGGAGTCTTGAGGCTGGTGAATGCTGGTGGTTGCTGGAGGATGCTGCAGGATGCTGGAGGATGCTGCAGGATGCTGGAGGATGCTGGTGGATACTGGAGGATGCTGGAGGATACTGGGGGATGCTGCAGGTCTATCAAGCAGATGCAGAAACAATTGATAAAACTTTGTAAACTGTTTGAATACAAATACAAATAAATACAAATATTTAAACTGTGTGTTTTATTTAAGGGAAACATTTTTAGGTGCCACGTGGGTCTAACTTGGCCAACATCGGTTGCGAAATGGCCAAGATATTAGCCGCTTAACCGGTTTAAACCTCATTAGTCGAAGTTACCAAAATTGGTATTGGCCTTTTGCCGGAATCTGTAATTTCCGTAAACTGTTTCTGATGTGTCCCGGCCATTTTGCGGCCGATTGGGGAACGGAATACCTTTTTGGAATCAGGACTTTGCCCAGCTTAAATCTGCATCTAAAGTTTTCGAAAGTCGAAAAAAAGTTTGTCTTCGATTTTTGCAAATTTTTGTGATGGTACCCCTTACAATTTTTTCAAAAATCGAGATCAAACTTTTTTTTCGGATTTCAAAAACCTGGGACGCAGATCGAAGCATATTTTGGCGCTCATTCCGAAATGGGTATCCTTTTTGCGATCGCTTGCGAAATGGCCGAATAATTAGCTTTTGAAATCGTTAAAAAAGTGGATTTTTGGCCAAAAATATTTTATGTTATTTTTGTTTTTATTTTCTCGATTTTTTACATCTTCCGTTACGAATATTATGGCCATTTCGCAGCCGATTCCAGAGTGGAATACCTCATTGAAATCAGGACATTTCTGTGCTCAAATCTGCATCTAAAGTTTTCAAAAGCCGAACAAAAAATAAAATCTCGATTTTTTAAAATTTTTGTGATGGTACCCCTTACAATTTTTTCAAAAATCGAGATCAAACTTTTTTTTCGGATTTCAAAAACCTGAGACGCAGATCGAAGCATATTTTGGCGCTCATTCCGAAATGGGTATCCTTTTTGCGATCGCTTGCGAAATGGCCGAATAATTAGCTTTTGAAATCGTTAAAAAAGTGGATTTTTGGCCAAAAATATTTTATGTTATTTTTGTTTTTATTTTCTCGATTTTTTACATCTTCCGTTACGAATATTATGGCCATTTCGCAGCCGATTCCAGAGTGGAATACCTCATTGAAATCAGGACATTTCTGTGCTCAAATCTGCATCTAAAGTTTTCAAAAGCCGAACAAAAAATAAAATCTCGATTTTTTAAAATTTTTGTGATGGTACCCCTTACAATTTTTTCAAAAATCGAGATCAAACTTTTTTTTCGGATTTCAAAAACCTGAGACGCAGATCGAAGCATATTTTGGCGCTCATTCCGAAATGGGTATCCTTTTTGCGATCGCTTGCGAAATGGCCGAATAATTAGCTTTTGAAATCGTTAAAAAAGTGGATTTTTGGCCAAAAATATTTTATGTTATTTTTGTTTTTATTTTCTCGATTTTTTACATCTTCCGTTACGAATATTATGGCCATTTCGCAGCCGATTCCAGAGTGGAATACCTCGTTGAAATCAGGACATTTCTCTGCTCAAATCTGCATCTAAGGTTTTCAAAAGCCGAACAAAAAATAAAATCTTGATTTTTTAAAATTTTTGTGATGGTACCCCTTACAATTTTTTCAAAAATCGAGATCCAACTTTTTTTCGGATTTCAAAAACCTGGGACGCAGATCGAAGCATATTTTGGCGCTCATTCCGAAATGGGTATCCTTTTTGCGATCGCTTGCGAAATGGCCGAATAATTTGTTTTTGAAGTCGTAAAAAAGTGGATTTTTGGCCAACAATTTTATCTGTTATTTTGGTTTTTATTTTTTCGTTTTTTTACACATTCTGTTGCAAATATTATGGTCACTTCGCAGTGGAAAAGGACCTCCCAATGGACCTGTATTAAAATTCCACTTGTTTTGCTTTTGGCTAATGTGCAATTGCAGTTTATTTGTTCATAACTGTGGTTATAGTTGATAGATTATATAATCATGTGTACCTCTGGTATCGTGCATTTCTTGTCCAGGTTGTTTTACAAGCTAGAGGGGGTGGGAAGTTGCATACATATATATATAGAATATAGTTATTGGGGAGATATAGACAGGTAAGAGAAGAAGCTGCTGAAATCTTTCAACTCCATGGCGATACAATCCCAAACAACAGCAACATTTAACTGGCTAGGTTAACAGTGATTACCTTTTTAAAGGTTAAATTTGGAGCTACGATCCAATGAAGTATTTGGCTAATTAGAAAGCGATATGAATAAATAAAGGTTAGAAAACATTACTGATACTTTGTACGCGATATTCCTAGTTGGGGCTTGTCAGCTTGGTTTCCACGATGGAGGAATAACTCCGGATGGGATGGGACGGCGGTGAGGAGTCTGTGGTTCCAGTCTAGTCCGTCCGTGGCTCCGAGGCTAGCCGGCGTTCTAGACCGCCCCTGGCTGCGATCTTCTTTCAATTCGTGGCTCTCGACCTGTTTGCGGTTCCTTTTATAGCCGATTTGTGGTACGGCACGGGTCCAGGACACAGTTGCCAAGTCGATGCGCAATTTTACACCCTGATGGACATCGAAAGCGGCACAGAAATGTTATGTATTTGCCATTTATCCTCAAGCTAGTATCCTTTGTTCGTTGCGCTCTAATTTGATTTTGATTGAATTGTGGTTATCGCAGTTGTGCACTCATTTCCTGGCGAAGGCGAAGAAGGAGTTCGGCACAACGGCCCTTGACGTCACCAGCTCCTCAAATCGGTTGCGCGTTTTATTCTATTTATTGCTTGGGATTTGGCCCAGAAGGAGACCGAGTCCTGTGACGTCACAAATTTCATTCATGAAATCCAATAACCATTATAACCACTCGGGTGGGTGTGCGGCGTCTGCGCCACTCGATGAACAGCGAACGGTGGTGCAGTGGTGCACATATGCGATAAGCGGAATTCAATCAATCAACGGGAAATTGGGACCACAACCACGACAGAGAGGCACTATAAAAAAGCAGCGACAGATCCTGGTCAGCCATTCCAGTTGCGAAGCTTGCTAGTGCCACACTAGCTAACCTTTTATCAAATCTTTCCGTACCTGAAGCACTACAAACATCCGACAATGAGGCTCCGGGTCAGTTTTCTGCTCCTGCTGCTCAACCTTGGCTGTATGTCGCTGGCTCTAACCAGCAGAAGGATGGTTCTATCAGAAGCAGCCTCCTGCGGCGATGGCCGGGAAGTTTCCACCGGCATCTGCAGTGACCGCCGCAGGGAAAACGATGAGCGTCTAGTCCACAGACAAGATCACCATCAGACCTCCGATCGGCGCAGCGAGAAGCGCGACGAGACTAGGGTCAGGTTGGACTCGGTTCCTGTAGAGGTGACACGTCAAAGGCGAGTTGAGTTCCGTGAAGCTCGTTTGACGCAAGGACAACGTCTTGAACGCCGTGAAGAACGCGAGGAGCGCGTTGAACGGCTGGAGCGTCGTGAGGATAGTATGGATTGGCAAACAGAACCCATTGAGCGAGTCCAGAGTCGCGAAGCCCATCAGCAACGTGTTGAGCCTAGAATGTCCCGAGAGCAGCAAGAACAACGCAGGTTGGACCGACGTGAAGACCATGAGGAGCGTTTAGTGCGACGTGTAGAAGATGAAAATCTTCGTAATGTTCGCGAGGATAGAACCATGCGGCGTGAGGAAAATCCCCGAGAAACTCTAGAGAACCGACACGAAGCTCGACGATCACAAAGGCACGCTCGCAGAAGTGAGGAGCGCGAAGATCGTCGGGAGGAGCGCGAAGTGGCCAGGGATTCTTCTTCCCAGGAAGAACGTGAAGGCCGCCAATCGAGGCGAATGGAACGGGCATTGGAGCGAGAGAACCTTCGTCGTGGAGAGCTTGAGGTCCGGGAACGCTTGGATATTTCCAAAAGGGAAGAACGTGATGAGCGTCGCAGGGACATTGCTAGGGAGGAACTTGACCATCTCCGCTATGAAGACCGAGAGCGAGTGGAGTCAAGGCGTCAGGACGAACGCCGGGAAAAGTCTTCCGAACGGGATTTGTCTAGGGATCAGGGCGTTCGAGAATCACAGCGAAATGTCCGCGGCACAGAACGGGATAATAGTCCAAGGATCGAAAGGGAGCGACTGCTCTTCCGTAGCGATGATGATGGAGTAGAGCGGTCGGAGCGCCGAGAAGAACAACGGCGACGCGATCTTAGGGGAGAGGAACGAGAAAGTCTGCGACGTGAAGAAAGTGTCCGACGCGAGTCTCGGGAAGATCGAGCTCTCAGACGCGAGCAACAAAGGGAGGAGAATGTCAACCGACGCGATGAAAGCCAGCGTCACATGGATCGTATGGTTCGCCGGCAGGAAAGGGCTGTTGAGGTACGCAAGGAGCGCCAGGATTCGGAGCGACGAGAGGAACGCGATTCGGGGCGACGTGAAGAACGCGATTCGGAGCGACGAGAAGAACGCCCCGCTGACAGACGAGAGGGCTTCTTCCGGGAGCTTTCTAGAACAGACTCGTTGAGCTACGGAAAGCGAGAGCTTCTGGTGACCGGACAAATCCTGCTCCTGGCAGCGCTCTATATGAAGTCCACTGCCAACGGCAAGGGACTGGGGTAAGGTTTACCTTTTTTTAATCAAATTTATAAACGAATATTCGAATTCTAACAATCTTCTATTAGTGCCCAGATCCAGGGATACCTGCAGGCAATTGGCTGCTAAGCAAGATGAGCCTGGAAGAACGAGCCCGAACCCAAATGGAAAACCTGATAAAGTCGAAGACAACGAACGAAATCGAAACGGAAAATGCAAACGGACCCGATAGCAAGCTCAGGACAAGGAGCTGGAGGATATGTAGGAGGCACATTTTATTTCAACTGTTAATGTAACTAAACTGTTAGCCAGCAAAAGCATAACGAAAATATATGAGCGATGCCCGCCCGAGTAGTCGGAGCATCTGCATCTGCATTGCATTTGGCAAGTTTTTCCAAAGTGGTGGGGGTCCGGGACCTCTAGCGTATTATGGGTTTTGATTTCAGGCCACCGTCTGGCCCCCGGGTAATTGGAGCATTCGCATCCGAGAGACCACAACTGTCCAGTCGCACGGCTGGACAGGCATGCATGGGCATCCTGGAGGCAGCTTTCAAAACACACACAAGGACAACGGTGCACAAAGAGAAAAGCATTGGGACAAGCCAATAAATTTTATAATTTGATTCAAGATTTATTTTGGTCATTTTAATTGAGTGCCCAAAACCGGACTTTTACTTTTAAGAAAAATGTATCCTTTCCAAGTGATTTGTTCTCCAAGTGCACTCAGTTCAAGCTCCTTGTTTCTGCTTTGGTACCACAGAAACCGAAACTGAAAGGCAAAAATTATTATTGCGATTTTCCATGCCGTTTGGCCAAGTCCTTGCAGCTCCTGCTCTCCGTCCTTTCCCCTTTCTCGTGTGTGTATAGAGGCTGATAAATTTCGCACATATTAGATGCCGGTCTGGTCTATTCATCTTTTTGGCTTTCAAGAGATTTCCCCTGATGGAGGCAGCAAGCCATCCTTAATCAGTGAAACCAACACACAAATTTTACACAATTTTCATCTTTTGGGGATTATTTGGGGCAGGGCAGGGCAGAGTCGGCAGGGCAGCCGGTGTGCTTGGAGCATGTGAGTGTATGGACTGTGGGTGTTCTAGTAGGTGGCCCCCCTTAAATGTTTGAGACGTATTCCAGTTGCTGCACTTACTCCTGTCCGTGAATGGAATGGCATTCAGAAAATGGAGAGTGCCTCGGAAAATAATCAACATTAAATAAAATATTTTACTTCTACTTGGCCTACTGCGGCCCACTCGTTGCATTTTAAATGTATTAAGAATCCAACGAAATAGTATCCTGTTTAAAGGAGCATAGACTTCAATTCATTTCAACCCATCGCCTTTTTTCGGGCTCCTTTCACTTTGTTTTGGTTTCGGGGATTTTCATAAAGTATTTGAATTGAATGCGTTTTCTCCATTTGCGATTCTTTTTATCCCAACGACGGAAGTGTGAAATATCAATACGCAATGTCCTGTTGGGGGAAAGGGTAGAAGGAGAGAAGGAGATCCTGGGGCCAAGTTGGGTGATGTGAAAGCGCCACAAAAGCGCTATAAGCCAACAAGAAAACGTCATAAAAAATTGAGTTTTCAATATTTATACGAATTAAATAATTCACGCGCATTGGCCAGGACCCAGGCCAGTTACCATTTTGCCACTCAGATAAATGTGTACATACATACGTGCAACAACTATCTGCCAGGAATGCGCCAATGGATGGAAGAAAGGTGAGTGGTGGACCTTCTCGGCTATGTCCTTAAATTTAAAAAACTCTACATTTAACAATCGTTTGCCAGATACGGCTGAACAACCAGCACTGTCACCAGCAAGGAAAGCGACGGGGACGGGGCACTAGACAGACCGGAAGGGCCACCGAAAGTACGAAGAGGAAGTTTGTAATGCGGGAATGGTCCTTTCTCCTTTCGAGCTGGCTCCTTCTCCCCAAAGGACGACGACTGTGGTTTATGGAGGCGGAGCTGGAGGAGGAGTACCAATGGGGGGTCTCTGGTCGGGCATTTTACGAGTATTTGAGGTTTATTTACGTCCCCGACCCCGCATCCTGCGCTCCCACCAGCATCGGCACACACCGAATGCAAAACAACATAAATTCTGTGTCAGAAATCATAAATTTCAATAAAAGAAAAGCAGCGAAGCGCCAAATAAATACATAGAAATGGGAATGGGAATGGGAATGGGTATGGGGAAGGCGATGGTGATGGCAAATTTAAAGGCTTGGAGGGATGGAGAGGATGAGGGGCTCCGGATGAGACATGGAACACATCCTACCAATGCCTCGGCTCACTTGGCTAAGTAAAAGCAACAGCCAAGTGTGAAATATATTTTCTTTAAAGCTGCGATGGCACAAAGAGTCCTTGGCGGACGAATGTGTGTGCCTTGCATAATTTAATGTTTGGCTCGGGAGGAGTGGAGGCAGGACCAGGCTCTCGCCATAAAGTGGCCACTAGGATACTCCTGGTCCTGTGCCTCTGTGCCGCAGGATGCTTTTTATCAAGTCAAGGTAACGGCCGAAACTTGAGAAATATTTTACGAGGCAACGCAGCAAATGTGTTGCAGCAAGTTTTCTTTCGTTTCTTCTCCCCCTCTTGCTTGGCATTTCTCCGGCTCTGTTTTTTCTCTGCCATATGCCAGCAATTTTATAAATTATCAATTTCACGAGGACACGGGCTTGTCTCCGACCACTTTTCCATTTCCCATCTAGAACGGGGGCCAAGGACAAAAAGTGAGACGCCGCACAAAATAAATAAATGCAATAAGTGAAGGCAAATGGAAAATTGTGGAATTGGGAAAAAATTGGAAACCGCAGAAATTGCAATCGAAAATCTGCCACAAGTTGCCATTAAATGTCAATCGATGGATGGAAGGGTATGGCAAGGGATGCCAAAGGGGTGGCATGACCCCCACCCTTTGAGCAAAATGCAGTTAAATAAAAATCAAAGCGCTTTACGTTATCAGCCAACGATTCTGGCGGCAGTGGAAGAAATTGCGTTGACAGAACGCCACTATCTCCCTGGTTTGGCGACCCTCCTCCGTCCTGGGGGGCATCTGCATTTGGTGGCAGAGCAAATGCAAAATTGGTTTATGCAACAGACTTTTATGGTGCAGATCAGGAGACGAGAGCCAAGCATTTGCCTAAAGCCCGACTCCGATTGACGGGCCGGGATTTTCCAAATGTCAGGTTAGTGCACTCGGAGAAACGTCGCATAGAACCTAGACTATTAATGAAGTTCGTCAATAGATACATTTTTTTAGTGTATTGGGAACTGCGGACGGGAGGGACTGTTGCGATGGCAGCATCAATCGCAGTTGTGCAAATAAATTTGCTGTTCACGTACACGAAAGCCGCTTGCACAAGCATGCAATCATCCTCAAATATTGTCCCAATCCCAATCCGAACCCAGGGGTTTCCATTCTCCCAATCTTCTCATTCTTCTTGCTCCCCACCTGATTCCTATTACCGATCCTACTCCTGGTCCATGTTGCTACCGCTATGGAGAATGAGAACAAGAACTTTGAATTTGGATTTTGGGTTCCGACTCTTACCTCGATGCTTCGATGGCCACGACGCCAATGATGACATCCTCCGAAGGTGGCCTCTTTGCCGTGTGCAGTTTTATAGGATTTCAGATATTTATAGATTGCAATCTCTGCCACACTCCATCTTCCCGGGTGTTCGAGGGGCTTCCAAATGTGGCATTGAAACGGATCCTTTGGGCAGCACCTTCTCAGCTTTTGTCAGTGTTGGCGCATCCATTTGTCCAACTTTTTCCGACTTTGACACCCCCATTCTCTCAGCTTGTCTATTAAACATATTTTTAAATTTGCTTAAACAACATTACTTTCTACCAAAACAAATAAATATATTTTTTGCCAGCTCCTACGGAACGCCACCCAGCGGAGCATAAAAAATTGCTGCACTCAGACCCGGCACTTTGGCAATGTTTGGGGCGTGGATGAATGCGAGCACTCTGGGGGGCATGGGTGGGCTGTGGGGTGTGGGCTGTGGGGTGTGGGCTGTGGGATGTGGGGTGTGGTGCACCCTAAACGATAGCAGGCAAAGTCAATTTAGTGAAAATGCGAGGCAGCAAGTGAAATGTCATAGCCAAGTGGGCGGACCAAGCCGTCGAAGACCCGTCTCACCCTAGCCAGCTGCTATCTATGGGATATACCTTCCACCAGACTCCGTCGACCAGCCCCTCAGTGCCACAAAAGGGATGTGCACAGCCAACAGCTGTCATTGCCAGTGGGCCACATGCTGGCACTTTTCCCCCTCGGCCGGCTGCATTTCTGCCTTAAAAGAAGAATTCTTCTGCGAATGCTCAGGAGCACACTGAGCACAGAGTTTTGCTTTGTTGGGGCTGTTCTTAAAGTGGTCCTTTACGTCCTGAAGTGTATCAATATTTTCAACGATATTCCTATCGTGGAAGAACAGAGTGGGAGAGTCCTTCTGAACAATAATATTCATTAAAAGAACATTCACCTCACCTTTAAGGCTTTGGTGAACTTCTTTATTTTCACCTGGCATTAGGAGTCCTCCATTTCCCAATTGGCTTTGACTTTGACACTTTTTCGGAGCAGCAGAGGCAGCAGCTTTTAAAGCAGTAGTGGCGGTAGAAGTGACAGGAGCAGTAGCATGCAGCTACTGTGGCTGCCACATTTGGCAAACTTTCCCTCAATAATCCTTCGCTCATATGTCATAGAAGCTCCGAGGGCAATCGCTGGAAAATGGAGTGCAGAAGTGAATGGAATGCACCCGGAATGCTCGCTCCTGCATTGCATTCTTTATAATTGCCATATCATGCTGCATTCAGATCGCTCCCAGGCCCACTATTTTACCTGGAGCCGAAGGACGGGGCCAGGGGGGCGGGCTGGTGATGAAAATTCAATTCCAGATGCGCAAACAGCAAACAAACTGGGCGTAAGCCCGGCCACCCACTTTACGTGACCTGCAAAAATGGGTTGCTAACAAAACGGGGGCTAAGGTTGGCAGGACGAACACCAAATGTATCCAAAGCAAAGAGTTTTCGCCCAAAACAGGGGTTCTATCAATACTCTAAAAGCAAGAGACTATCATGAAAGGTATTCCCCTGTAGGTAGTCCCTGTCAAGCTTCAAGTTAAAGGACAATGCTGCCTTGTTCGGAATTGGATGTTTTGTATCAATGCCACGTGGGCGTATGAGTAATTTAAATAGTGGGAATTAAGTATCCGCCTAGTAGGCCTTCGACATAGTCTCCCTAGTTTCCATTGGATGACCACTGTGCAAATAATCCGCTTTCATTTGCAATCCGCAAATACAAACTCTCCGGCTTAGTATCCATAGCCGAGCCACAATCCGCTTGATGAACTTTATTCGGAGGGTTCCTTTGGGATTGGCAGTGGCACCCGAAAAAAGGGAGCCGTCCCAGTGAATGGCTGGGTGGGTTGGTGTCAGTGCCAATTGCAATTTATGCGACCACAGAAAGGGTGGCACGGGGTCAAGCTGCAGCGGCGAATAAAAAGGTGTTGATGGACTGCGACATGGCTGCACAAATTGCATCGACACGGCCCTGGCATATGGCCAGAATCGAACGAAACCAGCAACACTATGGCCGCACAGGGCGTGGGCGGTGGGGGCGTGGTCATCCACATGGGTTGCAGTTAAAATTGCAGTTGCAGTTTGCAGTCGCAGCTAATTAAACGCAAAAATTGGGGGCGGCGGGGCGAAAACCAATTGCCAATTTTGTAGCGAATGGAATTGAAGAGGGAGTACACCGGAAGAAACCCCCAGAAGACTTATCTATTTAAGAATAACCAGGTTTTGAATTCGTATCATAAATATAACAATTAAAAAATATAGGATGTGGATAGTTTTCCGCATTTTATGGGAAGATTGTCTTCGTCCCGATAGTGTGCAACCAGCAGCACTGCAACTTCGTCTTTAATTCGAATTCAATTCGAGTTTCTACGGTCTTGAAACAGGATAATGGATCCCGAGTCCTGGCTCCCAACAGAAACAACCTGAACCCCATGAACCTATGTGGTGGTCAGTGGCCCGGGGCCACTGGGGAACTGGAATTAGAATGGAAAATAATTGCAGCTGGGCGCCGTTTCAATTAGGTATGTACGTTGCATGAATTTGCTAATGCAGCTGATTCCCAGCACGCCATACTTTGCGCACTTTATCCCAGGACATGCCCCCAATTTGTTGCTAATTGTATGCCCCTCGCATCCCCTTCCTTTCGGGGCAGTGCACGAACGCGAAAGCGAGTCGCCACCAAGGAGCGAAAGCCGCTCGCTCCTAATCCCAGTTATCCCCAGCTACCAGTTTTTCAACTACACTCGTGGGATATGCAACTGATTTTGTTGGCCAAATGCGACCAAGCTGCCGATCTTTTGGGGGAAAAAAAAAGTGATGCATGGAGGAAACCGAACCTGCCAGCTTCGGTAATTCTTCATGTTGGAAATATGTTGGTCCATAAATCAAGGCCTGGCCATCTAGCACTGTCCCTGCCATGTTTCCAGTGCATTTCGGGCCCATTAGCCGGCTTCGATTCGGCACATAACTCATCTGGAATCGGCCTGGAATTGATAATTGATTTGGCTATTATGATGTGGCCTCCGTGACACCCTGTCTTTGTCGAAGTTACCGTCAAAGCTAACCGAAAGTAGAAGGAACAACACGTGCCTAGCCACGAAGGCTTCTTGGGCTAACTCCATCCTTGAATAATAAATCCGAGAGTACTAAATATATTTTCTTATACTTCTTGTCTTGTTGCCAAATAATAATAAGGAAAAAGAAAGTCCTTGCTTTTGGGTTTGCTTTTCGCCTTAAAACGAATGAATTTTGCGGCGAATTGGCGGAGCTTTGAAACTCTCGCCGGCAACGATGAGTCCTGCAGCCCTCCTCCAGCTCTCCGTTTTGGCCGATTTTTGGGATTTAAGTTGGACGAGATGGCGGCCGGCGCTTCGACTCGGCGATGTCAGAAGTTGGCAGCATTTACTTCATTGTGCTTAACACTTTCCGCTTTGCTAGACGCTGCCTGACACTTCCTACTTGCCACTTGCCACTTCCCACTCCCCACTCTCCACTCCCTACTCTCCCCACTCCTTTACCATCCCTTATCCTAGCCATGCAATCCCGACCCCGTTGCCCCTCAGCCACTGCCAGTTTAGGACTTCCTGCGGGTGTTGCAAAGTTGTGCGGCACGGCTTGATGTATGCTCATATAACTTTGCCACTAACGAGACTCATGAGCTGCATAATAATGAGCCAAAGTCGAGGGCCAACAAGAGACTTTCCAGGCACTCGGCAACTCCTTGGACCCCTCCAGGAGCCAATACGGCGCTTCCCACTGCTACTTCTCTGGGCCTCCGTTGCATTCGTTTCGCATTTATCGACGCAATGTGACCTCCCGGCCATCAATCAGTTCCCCTTTTCGCCAAATTACGGCCATGAACGCCGCTCGATTAATATGCCAACTGATTTCCCGTTGACGAAACAACAATGCCAGCTAATGCGGGCCAATTATTCATACTTCCACGGGCATAGCCCACCTGCCAAAAAGGAAACCTCCGGTCAGGACTCCGCCAGAGTGGGTGGCCAGGTGGCTGAATTTATGAACTTGTCCTGCCAAATGATTTGCTTTGATTAACATTTACATACGCATGTCTGCCCCGTTGGATGTCTGTGTTTGTGTTTCTGTCCTGCATACAAAGTGGCTTTGAATTATGCACTGGGAGAAAAATGTAAGGGATTTCTGGCCCAAAAATAAAGCAAGTATAGGGGATTTTCGTTTCCGTTTGGGGTTCGTTTGACTAAATCTTAGAATTTGATTGCTTTGATTACACTGGACACAAGTATTTATGCACAAACAATTTGTTTTATATAGTTTTTGTTTGCCGGAAACTTGGCAAGTTGTTAATTGCACTTTTTAAGTGCTAAATACTTAATTTATTTTTGCTGCTTATACGTTTCCGATCCGAAGCCACTCGGGAGTATTTAGTTGCGAACTCCAAGTGGGTCAAAAGGCAGGCAGGGGGCTCCATCATCCTTCCTGCCTTATCCTGCCTTTCCCCCCCCCCCCTCCCCTGTCCTTCATGCTGGCCATCGTCTTTTCAATTAGCCCGATGCAAAGCAGTCCGCCAAGGATGCCAGCCCTCTTCGCCCTCCCTGGCCTCTGGCCCCGCGCAGACCATTGCGTTACAAGTGCAAATTAGTCGAGAGTGCCAACAAATTTAACGAGCAAATTTACACTCAGCGAGCAGCAACAGAAGGGCAGTTTGAAGAGGGGGTGATGCTATTCCAGGGGCGTCGTCAATGGGGGCAAGAATGTCCTACACAGTCCTTGCATGTGCCCGGTCAAAAGCTCACAATTGCCCAGGACTTCCATCTAAGGCGCTTGCAAATTTCCGAAATTTTTTCTGCAGGGCTATCCTTCTGCTTTCCGCAACTGCAGCTGTGTCTGTGAGTATCTGTGTTTTAATTTAAGCAACACAGCGCCGCAATCGCCCAAAAAAGAGGGAAACTGGCCAGAAAATAGAAAAGAGTGAAAAGTCTCGTGGCAGGAAAGACCTTTGCCCGATTTCCCTGGCTTACCCACTTTTTCGTTTGTCTTATTAGGCCTGGGCGTTGGCCACTTTGTGAACGTTGCACTGGAGATGGCCAAATATATTTAATATAAATTATGTATACACAAAAAATATCGAAAAAATCGTTACTCCATGGACCACCCCAAGGCTGCAATTGAGGCCTTCTCAAGGCACTTTAGTCCATCCGGCTGCCTGTGGTGCAAGCATTTCTTTTGATTGGGGCGGACGAATGTGCTTGTCGTTGGCAACTGATTCCAAACTTGGATACATAGAACAGGTGGGACGCGCAGGGACAAGGATAGGGACAGGGACAGGGACAGGGACAGGGACAGGGACAGGGGTAGCTCTCCATGTCAGGTCACCATGGCATTCCCTTCAGGCAATAGCCAACCAATCCATCCTGCCAGTTCCGGGCACCCAGGAACCGAATCCGAAACCAAGGGCCAGCTGTGAACCCATGTCAACTTTAATTGAATTTGATAGAACGGATATTTAGTCGGGGCTGCGCACCATTTACACCATTAGCACCACACAGAGGACGAAGGACTTCCTCCCCACCGACATTCCCCCAACCTCTGACCTGATCTCACTCATATTTGTAATTAAATTCAAAAGGAGAGTGAAGCTATTATTGCTCGGACGTCGGCTTGGATAATGGCTTTCCAAAACCAGTTTTCTTTATACATTACATTTCCGAAGCTCTGAAGGTCTTTAGAATGAATTTCTCATTTTATTGAAATACTATTGTAAATATTATCACAGGAGATAGTTTGGAAAAGGAAAACACTCGAGTTGTTAATGATTTGTATCTTTGGCAGCAGCAAGGTGAGAATGGTGGGTGAAATCCCAGACCGTAGACTACCCGGCTATAAAAAGCAGTTGGCAACAAACCAACATGTCTTGGTAATCGCCTTATGTCACTGCCCAGTGAGAGAAGAATGATCAGGCAAAGACCGGTTTTATTTGCCAAAATTATCCACCAAACTATTTTTTTTTCTGCAATCTCACTGAATGCCAAACTACACGAGCCGAATGTTTGTTTATTTTTGTTTGCGACAACCGAGTGTGTCCAACTGCTATGACAATTCCCCAAAAATGGGTCACTGGGCCTTGGCTGAGACTTTGTTTGGGTTGAGTTCGGATTTTGATGTTTCTTTCGGGACTTGCAGCGGTGTTTTAGATATAAAAGCGGAGAAACTGTGGTGTTTTTTATCACACAGCAGCGAACCTCTGATTCAGCAAGACCCCCAAGGACTTTCGGACTAAATCTGAACTCAATCTCAATGGCATTCAAGGTAGTGGACCTTCTGGGGAATGTGAACAAGAAACAAAATGATAATTTTATATATTCCCAGTTTGTCGCCTTCCTTGCCCTCATCGCCGCCGCCAGTGCCGGTGTCCTGCCAGCCGCTCAGGTGTACCAATCCGCCCCGCTGGCCCTGGCGCCTGTGGCCGCACCTGTGGTCAAGACCCTGGCCCAGCCAGTGCTGCCCAAGGCCGACGACGAGTACGATCCCTATCCACAGTACAAGTACGCCTACGACGTGCAGGACTCCTTGTCGGGAGACTCCAAGAGCCAGGTGGAGGAGCGCGACGGCGACGTGGTCCGAGGAGAGTACTCCCTGGTGGACTCCGATGGATTCAAGAGGACAGTGCAGTACACTGCCGATCCCATCAACGGATTCAACGCCGTGGTGAACCGTGAGCCCCTGGTGAAGGCCGTGGTCAAGGCTGTGGCTCCAGCCCCCATCTACGCTTCCTACCACTAATCGCCTCCCGGCCAAGCTTGTTGACTTAGTTTTAATTGTTGAAAATATTAATCAAAAACAGAAAGTATCTGCCACTGTACCTCAGTATCTAAAGGATGCCAAGCCTCGTGTGATGGAAAATTGAAAGGATAAACGACTCCAGCTGAGATTGCGATGAAACTGGAATTATTTGACAATTGAATTTGTGTCTGCCGGAAGGGAAGTATACGCTGGTATACTGGAGGCAGGATATTAGAGGAGCATTTGCTGCATCTCAGCTGCTGCCGCCTCTGCCGGGTCCTTGGGAGTTTAGTAAATCAAAAGCTGGCCCTTCCAGCTGTACCCGCGGAGCTGGGCTTTTACTTTTTTATTTAGATGCCGTTGCCGTTTGCCTTTGTTATTAAATTGCCAGCCACATTGCGCACCCTGGGGAGTATTTATTAAGTCATAAGCCTGGCCGGGAAGAAGTATCTGAGAGCCGGAGCAGATGCGGGGGTCTGGGTGTAATTGCACTAAAACAACACATGCTCCCAGATGCAGCTAACGTGCAGTTCACACCTACATCTGCAAAGGCACCTCCCCAGACAGGGAAAACTTTCTTCGGTGGCGAAAAAGCGACGGAAAGAACGAAGGACGAGGAATAAAAACACCAGGCAGGAGCCTTCCAAAAGGTAAGGAGTAAAGGAGCTTTCTTAGCTCAACACAAGACAAGCCCACCAAATCAATTCTATTATTCCAAGACAGTTGCTGTAAAGTGTCCCAATAAACTAGGAATTCGTAAGGATTTAATATCAATTATGTTCAAATGGATTGCTCCTTAATTGTTGCCATTTTCAAGTGGCAATTTGTCGGGCTTAATTATTTTGACCTGACAAGAAATTAAATAATATAATAGCATTATAATAGATTCGAAAATGAGTCAAAATTTCGTTTAGCGTCTATTAACGTAGAGTGTATTCCACAGGCACATGTCAGGAAGGAGTGTATCCTTCTTGTGCATCCAGCTCAGAGCTTGTGTTTGTGTTTATGCCTGCAATTGTTCTGCAAAAAGTTTGCGAATCTTAACGATTTGCTTATTGTTCTTTTCCGTTTTGCATTTGCGGATCACATATTTGAGCTCCGAGGGCTGCTTGCTGGGCAAACAGAGGGCCCTGGCCATGCTATGGCCATGCCGCTACCAGCCAGAAAAAGTGGAAAAAGAAAGGATTCCCCGGATCAGCCTAGTAGAAAGCTTAATCTTCAATTTCCATATCTATGTATATCCTAGTTTCAGTACTCAGTTCGGTGGTGCTGGGTAAGTCCCAGTCGATTGATCCCCGACTCTGGCGAGCATTTATTTTGTGACTTTTTCGTTGCACTTGCTTCCAACAGATGTTGCTGCCTCGTGGCAGCTCCTGGTGCTGCCTCGAAATGAAATTCTCGTTTAATTGGTGCGCCAGAAGGGCACCCACACATGTTGCACATTCCGCAGCTTATGACCCCCGAAACTGGGCAAAATTGTAAAGGGAGAGCGCCAGCCACCCAAGCAAAAAAAGCACAGAGCTATAACTAATTGAATTATGGCGATGCAGTGCCAGACTTTGCTCTCAAAAGTTTAATTATTAATTTCATTTAAAGGGGCTCAGCAACTAAAGTTACCCTTGCACCCTTGCACCCTTCACTTGAAGGATAACAAGAAGAGGATGAAATTTAAAATTCCAGGTCACTATCATTTTCTTCCTGTGCACTTCCATCATTCTATTGTCAATTATTTTGCAGTGGACGGCTATTCGCAACCTTCCAGCCAACTAACGGATATTTGCCATCATCGTGGACTGCATCCTTTTGTCCTGGCGCTCAAATGTGTTGAATGAATTCTGCAAGAAAAGAGCCTTTCGCCAGGGCAATGTGTCTGGCAAGTGCGGCTGCAGCAGCAGCTCAAAGGATGCACCGGTCATTGGCCAACCGCCGGGGAATAGTCCAGGCGAGACCAGTCCGGCGCAGTCCACTTTCATGTCCTTCCGCTGACGGGGCCAGGATGTGGGGAAACGGACGGCAACATCAAAGGCCCATCACGGCGGGTGTTCCACTGTGGGTTTCAGTGTGTGTTAGTGTTTGCAAAGCAAACTCAAAGTCATCAGCATGAAATCGCAGGGAACGTATGGTTTGGGTGGAAGCTTCTGGCGAAGAAAGTACTATCCTTGACCATGGTATTTTATAAAAGAAAGCTTGAGTGTAAATCGACTAAATCATTTGAAATTTCAAGTTTCAACTTTAATCAATATGGCAAAGCGCCTAAAGAGTGGAAAGGTAAAGGAATGTTAAAGGATCGAAGATAAATGGCCCAAGATATGGCCTTCCCAACAGGTCTCATTCGCCATATTCCTAGATTTCCCAATTGAAAGAATAATAAAATCGTAGTCTTGAAAAGGGTATGGAGCAACAATCAATTAAAATCCCCGAAAACCTGGGAGCTCCGCCCTGTGATGCATAATTAAGATGTCGGTTTTTCTTTAGGGTCAACAGCACGGCTAACATACGAAGATACATGGATTCCTCGACACAAACCCAAATAAATTTCCACCGACAAGCCCAAAATGACTTTGTAATCTTATTAAATTTTAATCTCCCAATCAGCTAAGGACGCGCATCCTTTGTCAGGGGCTGGCAGACTGGCTTTCGGTAATTATGGGGGTGCAGGGGCAAGTGGGTGTGGCTGGGCCTGGTGGCCTGGTGGAAAAGTTCGAGCCACAAAAAGAGGATTCCAAAAAGCCCGAACAGCAAAATAAAAAAGGAAACCCAAAAAAGGGATTCCTTTGGCTGGTAAAACATCCTGCGAATTGCATGTTAAAAAAAAGGGCAAGGTCGGTGTGGGGCGGGGATATTGAAACTTTTCGAATTGCTGCTAACACAACAGAAATCAAAATTGATTGCCAACTTTTGATTAGTTCCCCATTTCGTAGGCCTCAGAATCAAGTGCATTCAGCACCTGGACCTGGACCTGGACCTGGACCTGGACCTGGACCTGGTCCTAGCCGGACAGGTGCTTCCGAAATGCCTAATTGAAAAGCCAAATGGTGGCCACGGCATCAGCTGTCAAAAAAGGAGGAATAACAGAAATCCCCGAAATATTCCGTAGAAAAGAAAATTGTTCCAGCTGCATTTGCATTTGTTGCGAAACTTTTGTTGGCCCGAAATTGCCGAGTGAAACTTTTCTGGCCGCAGTTTGCCCAAGAAGTACACTGGAAAAAATGTATAGGATTAACCATAATCCTTGGAAAGGATGTGGACGTTGAGAAAAAATATAAATAAAATACTATGATTGAGATTATGAATTGTAATGAAATAACTGAAGTGTATCGTATTTTTCGTGCTCACAACTCTTTTTGGCTTGTCCTGCGGCGGCCACCACCCACGCAACTAAGTTGCCAAAGTTGGTTGCATGATTTGCAAGTTGCAACTGGTAACTCGCGGCCGCTGCCGCTCGCTAAATTAGAATCGGAGCTTGTTCTTGGCACCACCCCCCCGTTTCTCGGCGAATAATGTTGCCCAAATGTTGATTAAAATATAATTGGATTCTAATTAATGGTAATTGATTTGTGCGACATGTGCCATTGTCAGGGAGTTGGCCATGTAACTTGGCCCTTTCCCTCCCTCCTCCCATGGGCGTGGGGCCAAAGCAGCTCACATTGTGGCGGTTAATAAATGAATACAATAAAGTATACAAAGTGATTCAGTATGTTGATGATTGTTACACCGATTCGGTGGCCTCGAATTGAATATTTTTTCTCGGCGTGGCATTTGCGCATCCTTGACATTAATAGAGGCTTGCATGTATAAAGGCTACAAGGATTAACAGTGGTATTCGTCGGCACACTCCCCATGTCAGATGAGTCGGACAAAGTTTCGACCACACACACACCCGCCCACCCGCAACTCGCACACTCAGAAACACACTCAGAGACACACACGCCATTGTGGAATCCTGTGGGCTGGGCAACCAATTAAGCTCTGTCAAATTGTTTGGCATTTGAAATGCAGACACAAAATGTGGCACAAACGGCCGCTGCAGTTGCACCAGCCACGCCCACAGTCCTTCTCCACCTCCGGCTCTTCCTGCTCAGGTGCAGGGAAAGTTAATTAAATTTTGAACTTAAAATATTGAAAGTAAAATGTAGCAAGCAGGCAGCCAAGCTTTTCCAGTCACTTTAAGCGTGCCTTACAGATTCCAAAACTATTTGCCACATTTTTCTTGCACACTTTGTACCAGGTAATATTTTACACTTACCACTTCCTAGTTGCCACTTGCCGTGTTGCGATGCTGTTGCAGTTTCCGGCTCAGAGGACGGAACAAGACCGATCCGGAGATGCCACCAGAAAACGTTGCGGTTTCAGTTTTGTCAACTGCCGGCGGTGAGCTGCGGTTGCGAATATTTTATGACTTTGTGATTTTTCAATTCGAATCCACCGCCTCCAGAAACGCTGAGCTACTGGCTCAGGGCTACCAGCCGCCCAAGACCATGATGACGGGCACCTCCATTGTGGGCATTATATACAAGGATGGGGTTATCCTGGGAGCCGACACCCGTGCCACCGAGGGGCCCATTGTCTCCGACAAGAACTGCTCCAAGATTCACCATCTGCAAAAGCACATTTAGTATGTTAATGGACTGCATTATGGACAACCCTAATCTGTATCCCCAATTTTCTGTAGTTGCTGTGGCGCCGGCACCGCAGCCGACACCGAAATGATGACCCTGATGACTTCCGCGGAGCTGGACATGCACCACCTGAACACCGGCCGCGCCGTGCCTGTGGTCTGCGCTAGCATACTGCTCCGGCGGACCCTGTTTCGGTACCAAGGCCACATTGGGGCCGCCCTGGTCATGGGTGGAGTGGACAGGAAGGGACCCCAGATCTACTGCATCTACCCGTGTGGCTCCAACGACAAGCTGCCGTACGCGGCTATGGGCTCCGGCACACTGGCTGCCATGTCCGTCCTGGAGCACGGCTGGCACACTGAGCTGGACCAGGCCCAGGGCAAGCAGCTGGTCCGGGAGGCCATCTCCGCAGGAGTGTTTAACGACCTCGGCTCCGGGTCGAACATCGACCTCTGCGTGGTGACCGCCAAGGGGGCGGAGTATCTGCGAACGGACACGGTGGCCAGTGAGCGGGGCGAGCGCCTGGGCAAGTACGCGATCAAGCCGAACTCCACCATGGTCACCTCGACCTCCGTCCTCAGCCTGGAGATCACCGACGAGCGGACCTACGGCGTGGACTTGTTTCCCTCTGACCAGGCGGTCCTCCAACCGCAGGACGACAACAAACCGGGGACCAGTGGCTCTGGTGGAGCTCAGGACGAGCAGAAGGATACGGAGCATCCGGACCAGCGCTGATGTTTGGTTTTTGAATTGGAAATTAAGAAAATTAACCGTTTAGATGCTAATTTACCCGCACAAATGTCTGGCTAATTCCCTGGGCAGGTACTCTGGGCAGGCTGCTGGAATGTCCGAGTCCTGTCGGCAATGTCCTGGGTGGGAAAGGTATTTGCGGGAATGCCTACAAATGCACTTTAAGGGGGTTGCGAAGGGGGTAAACAAGGATTGGAATCCTTTATTTTTGACAGTGTAGCTGCACCTAAAGTGGCCTCGTTTGGTGCGTGTCTGTGCTGTTCGAAAAATGGCTAGAATCCCTGGTAAATCCTAATAGTTGAGTGGGAAATCCGGCAGTTATCTCGAGTATTTCTGGCGGGGAATGCAGGAGCCCATGGAGGCAGAGGAGGCAAAGGGGCTTGGCAGCTCGGCAGCTCGGGAGCTCACAGCCAGGAGTGGCTCCGGATGGATGGCATTCGGCAGGAGAACATCAAACGATGAACTGCGAAAATGTGCAAATACAGGGGCAGGGCGAAAGGGCGAAAGGATTCAGATACAGATACAGAGATACAGATACAAATGTGTGGCTGGACCTGCCTCCAAGACCAGCATCATTATAAGATTAAATCGTACACCCACACTTTGATTTTATTTTGTCGTTTGTTTGCTGCTGCCTTTGCTATCTCAAGGATACTGCCGGACTAGTGCAGTCCAGGTGCTTTGGCCATCTGTTGGATGTCCTTGCTCCTTTGCCCCGAGGACCCTCTGCCTTGGCTCCTCCCCAGCCTGGTATGTGTGCTGATTTCAAATTAGATTTGTGTGTCTGCTTTCCAGGTCCTATTCTTTTGCGGGGCATCGGTCCCTTGCCGGAATCAGAGGCAAATGTGGTTACGATTTCTAAAAGGACAAAGAGTTTCTCCAGCTATTGTATTTGAGATGGAAATAGGATCTTGGAAAGGCGATTGTCCCCCTTCTGGGGTCCCACGCCTAATCCTCTCCCCCATTTGCATCAATCCATCAATTCCGTCCATCCATATTGGCTGTGATCTCTGCTGGTTCAATGAACTTGACCGGCGTAATCCTGGAGTCCAGTCCTCCCTTTTTTCCCCTCACACCTGCCTGGGACGGCGGTTATTATTTATTTACGGCCACTTGGTCTCCAGATGGTCACCAGCACCAGGAGCAGCTGGTCCGGAATAGCTGGACTAATTGAATCACAATAAGGACGTGGCAGGGCGAGCAGCAGCGCCAACAGGGCTCCAACCGTGTCATGGCCCTGGTCTGGCTCACTCCGGAGAATGCGTCAAGTGCAATTTAATTTAAATCGTGCGTAGCCAAGGGCGACCAAGCAAAGGAGCGCCATCGCCACAAGGATATCAGGGATACGTAGCGATGGGAGGAGTCCGGGTGGCTCGGGATGGCTCCGAGTGGTGGGGGCACATTTGAATAAGAGCCAGAGATCCTGTCCCCTGGGCCACTCGAGGCAGTCATTTCATATCCTGTTGTTTATGGTCACACACATCCTTAAGGTCGCACAGGCGAGGGAGAGAGGATCGGGTCGCAGGTCTTGATGGGCCACGTGGGAGCCAGGACAAGGAGCAAAAGGTCAGTGCGCAAAGTGGCAGACGAATTTGCCGGAATATGTATGTACATGCATATATGTATGCGGCAACGGATGCGGACACGGATATTGACAGGCAGGCAATAAAAATGACAGACAAAGGCGACAACGGCCGCACAAACAGCAACATTCGTGCCACCATAAACAGGACCAACAATCAACTGAAAGGATGCGTGGCCATTTCTTATTTATACAACACTCGCAGTTGGCAAACTATATGGCCAGTTTCCGTTCCCGTTCGCGAACATTTTATATCCTGCTCAGGCTCAGGTTCAGACTGTGGTCCGTATCCCGACTGGGTGGGCTGCGAAAAGTCATTCCCGAAATGCGAAATACGAGGAACTGTAATTGCTTTTCAGCAAACTTATTTTAATTATAAATATTCCCTCCTGAACCCTGAAAATAACGTATGTGTGGTTGCTTTTCAAAACGTTGAATATCGAAATATACGTGCCTAGAGCAAGGAAACAGTTTGGAATTTCATAAAATTTCGTCAGAAATGCTGAAGGAAGTCAGCTGGATGACATCCTGGGCTTTGGGTCGGGCCGAAAAGAAACTAAAATAGAATCCCCGTGATCTTGCCCTGGGCTAGGATGGATCGATCTTTGGAAATCATCAAGGCTTTGAATTTGGCGAACGTCCTTTGGAATATCCTTTCAGCAAGCGTTGGTACCGCCTGCGCTACAGTTATCCGTCGAAAGCTGTGCTGTTGGGGTCGCTTCGTCTGTAAAAATTTCGGGCTGCGTGGTGGAAGGTACACTCCATGCGCAGCATGTTCCGCTCGTGGTGGGCTCTGGCCACCACTGCCGACTGGCGGCGCCGTCTTTGGGTTTGGACGTGGGTCTGGGCAGGGCGGCGCAAACGATGACTCGGCGCACAGGCTGGTCGACCTCTTCCTAAGGGGAACACGGTGAATGATAAAATCTGGTACCTGTTAGCCCCAGCCAAGACTCTCGCCCGCCTGTGGATGAACAAGCGGCGCAGTCTGTGGACCCGCCTGAAGATCTGGTCTGGCGGGAAGGGTGGGATTAGGGAGTGCCTACCCAGGACTTTTGCCTGCTTACGTATTGAACCTGCTGGTCATCGTACTCAGTTATCCTTAGGACTACCTCAGTGCTGTCCCTGGGTTGACCGTTTCGTGGTCTTGGGCCCAGGCTCAACGCCTCGAAACGGGCCACAAGCTCATCCATCTCATCGTCAAAATCCATCGTGGAAAGCTCCCGTGCTATCTGAGTAAAGCTCTGGCTGGGGGTAAACTTTTTGTCGCCAAACTCACGCCCCGATTCCAAAAAATAAGGTTAATCTATTTTAGGTATTCTCGGAAAAAACAATTTGAAACACACGCGCTAAATTTTAATATTCTATCAGTAGATATTGTAGATGTGCTGGGATTGAAAGAAAATTGTATAATGAACTTGTATCGGGGGAGACGGGACAGTCTCAAGTTCGGAAGCTGACAGCTTAATTCAAAGGACTACTTGGGACTCGGGTCCAAATTTACTTTAATCTCGTAAAGATCCGAACTTTTTGTGGAGTTCCCTCCTATCAGGAAGCATACAATCTTGGCTGGACCTGGGAAAACCAAAGCAAGGAGTGAAACCAAACCCATTAAAAGATACATCGTATAGATTGCATCTTATCATAATCACAAAGGCAATAAAGGGCTGGAAGGTCCCAGTTTAGGATTGTAAGACTTGGAGGGTTTAATCTACACGTTCGATAACATTTGGTCGATAAGATAAGATAAGAGGTAGCCAGGTGGAGCCGGTGCTCCGACGAACGACTACAGCCGGGCAACGAAAGTCTGGATACTCTCGTGGGGAGCCGGAGGTCGGATGAGCTGATCACCGCTGTCGTCCTTGAGGTCTTCGTAGCGCAACGTGTGGATAAGCTCAAAGCCCAGGCGCTGCATCAGCCGGGCAGAGTACATGCTGGTACAGTCGCTGGAGACAAGTCGGTGGCCCTGGTCCCGGGCCTGCTGGATGACGGTTAAGATGAGACGGGCGCCCAGGTCGCGACCCCTAACCGCTGCATCCACGCCTAGGGCATGGATATGGACGCAGCTGGGCACCCCAAACTGGCGGCACACGTCGGTGGCAGTCTCTAAAGCGGAAAGGGCGATGAGGATCCGGCCCCACTTGGTGCCGGCGTGCTTGGCGGCCTCCTGGGCCACCTCCTGCGGCGTTGAAGCGTCCTTGGGTCCCGCCACCACTGCACCGACTATCTGCTGGCCCTCGTCCGCTTGCCGCACGGCAATGAAGCAGGTACCGTGGGGGATATTGGAGAGCAGGAAATTCTTGTCGGCGGGGTCCGGTTCTGGCGGACTTGTGCCTATCGTGAGGGGCTCCTCGGCGTAGTAGTGCTTCAGCAGGAAGGTCATGAGCTGCTCCGACTGCCAGGCTTCCACCTGCCGGATCTGGACGTCCTCCATTTCTTGGAAAATTCTTTGTCTTGGCTTTCCAATGTTTTCCTCCACGAAAGACAGCCACCCACGTGGAGACTCTGCAAATGACTGATCTTCCCTGCTGATCGATTGAAGAACGAGAAAAAGCCCCCCAGTGTGTGGACGATAAGCTCCAAGCTCCACGCTCTTAGATTCCACCCGGCTTGCGGTAGGTCAGTTAGGTATTTGGGGGCTTGGTGCTTGGGGATCGTAAGCTTTACCTGGTGGGGTTCCTTGAAAGACAGCCCGATGGATTCCCCCATTCTATCTAGGAAAAGTACAAAGCAGGGTACGTTCTCGGGATTCTAAAGAGGAGTACATTTGATATAAATCTTCAAGACCATAATATTTGAAATGGAAATGGGAAAGCCTTGAAACCTTGGCCAAGATAAATAAAAACACTATGCTGTGATATATACCAGCCAATGTCATCCAGAGACTTGTCCACAATCTAGTGCTCCCTCCGCCCTAATCAGGCTGTCGATTCTTTGCCTGGAGAAACTTATTTTTCTCGGAGCAGCTTTCCTCAATTTCTTTTGGTTGTAGTTGGCCGTAAGAGGGATTGGGAGAGAAAGTTGTGCAGGCGTACTTTTGTTACTTGTTACTTGGCTAGTTTTCTTTTGGCCGGCAAAAAACTTTGCACGCGGCCATTTAGCAGGGCTCAGGGAGGGCTCAGAAGAAGGAGGAAGGAAAGGAGACAAGCTGCCGGAGGAGGAGTGGATACCGCACGCGGAATGCATGCCACGTCAGATGGCCCGTACAGGACGTGCTTCACAGCTTAAACAGTCTGGTCTTGGCCGCCGCAACCAGCTGGTGGGCGCTGCGACGTGCTGGGCGGGGCAGAGGGAGGCAGTGGGGGCGTGGCAGGATAATCATATAACTTGCAGGTTGGGAACGGGGCCAAAAAGCGGCTTCATTATCGACAGAAACGGCAGCTGCAGCGTCTAATTAGCGCGTCCAACGCGTCGTATGCGCAATGAATAATTGTCGGTTACCAAGACCACAAGCCACCCAGGCCACCCAGGCCACCCAGGCCACCCCGTGCCTCCCCATCCAACTCCATCCTTGACTCGGTAAAGCCTACAATCCCCTTTGTGGTCGGCATGCCCCTTTTGCACAGATAGAAATACAAATGCAGATACATGTACAGGGTACACCGATTCAGATACCGAATGGAAGTGCCGGACCGACACAGAGTTACAGATTTTGGCCCGGCACGTGCCGCTTACGGAATCCCATGGCCCAAAGGACACGCTGTATCACAGTATCTGTGATACTGGCCAGTCACGCGCTGCAGCCCAACGCTTATTGCATAACATCAAAGCAACAAAAAACCTGCACCCAATGCTCATCGGGATGCTGGAATGTCCTTAGAATTTCTCTCAGTACCCTGCAGAATTTTGAGCCCACGTCCTTTTCCCTTTTCCCTTTTCCCAGCCAGTTGCCAAGATTGCTGCACTCATTAGGGATTATTAATTAGCAATTTATGCTTTACATTCCATAGTTTGTAGCTTACCTGGCTTTGGTGGTGAGTCCTGCATCGGAGTCCTGGCAGTCCTTGGGGTCCTGGAGCAGTTGGCATGGAAACAATTAGCACACACACATCCGCCTGACTGCAAAATAGGCGGCAGAACAACAATTAGATTTTCAGTTGATATCAGTAATAAGTCTTAGCCACTGAATCCTCAAGAGCTGTGTAAATAAATGCACTTAAACAAATATAGTTACATTGGAAATGAGAATGTGTAGCATAAAGGATTACTGTTGGGGACTTTAGCAGTCCAGTGCTACATATTGGAGGTGATGATGTGCCGGCATGGGGTGTTTCGCATCGATTAACCAATCAAACTGGCAAGGATCCGGCGTAAGAGGCTAGGATTGTGTCCACCTAAGCCAGCCAGCTGGCGTGGAGTAGTCCTGGCGACTACGTGTGGCATTAAGTGGTGGCAGTGGCGCTAATGGAGGGCATCGGAGCCATTAGAAAAGGTATTAAGGCGGCTTAAGAACCTGGAACACAACGCAGGCAATGGCAGAACGGAAAACAGAACCACACAACAGGAGCCACAACAAAACGACACAAGGACGAGAGAACGACAGGACTGAGTAAATAAATAAATGTGTCCACATTATTGGTGCTCCAACGAAGCCAGGATGCCCTCCCAGCATTTGCATGGTCCTGGAACGGGTATTATGGTTTGATACGGGATTCGATTACCCGATACGGCCAGCGTATCCGATCGGATATGGCACGGGTGCGGCTGGACAAGTATAATCCGTAAACTAGGAAACTGCTCGGACAGGACACCGACAGGACATGAGGGGGTAGCGGCGGTGGTTTGGCCGGGGATTATGCCACTGAAACTTATGGAAGTGAAATCGAGCGCGTGAAGTTCAAGTGGCAGCCACTGTCCACCTCGGAAAACACACAATTCTAATTGGAGTGCCACCGCTGGTGTCACCGACGGTGGGGGGATGGCCTTTGCAGGGGGTGGCAAGGTCAGGAGAAATGTGAGCAGCAGCTGGACGAAAACTAACCGAAAATGTCCAAACAAATCAACTAAAAATAAAGAATTGCTGCACAATGAAAGCATTAAGCTGGAGGGTCCTTGTTCGACCATCCCCCCGAATACACTGGAAGAACTTAGAGTAAGGAAGAGCCTAGAATATAACTCATACGCAATGTATCGCTGGACCGAAGACTATTTCAAAGGACTCCCAATGGAGTATCAATATCAAAAACGATGAAAAACGAGTGGGAATATTTTGTAGTGCACGAGTTGGTTTTGGGTCTGGTGCGAGTTTTTGGGCAAGTGTCCTTGAGCATTTTGTGCCAAATGCACGAAGGATAAACGGGGAAAGAGGTACCCAAAGAGGAAGGGGTGGGTGAAGGTCCTGCTAGCAAAAGCAAAGCTTAGCACACACTTCATGCTCGATGCGAGCCACAGTCACGTACATTTTATAAACTTCATGCGCTTCGCTTCGCCTCGACCATCTCGGGTTTTCGCTCGCCTCCTTTCGGCCGCCATGAATTCGCCACAAAGCTTTCGCCTTTCGTCCTTTTTCGCCGCGCCAGGATATTCAAAAGCAGCCGTCTGGCCTTTCAAATTTCAGAACAATTCGTGCCGCGTGCGCGTTCGGTTGGTTTAGGAGTTTTTTTTTTGCCAACCAAGTGTTTTTTTGGCCCTATCTTGGCTCCTATCACTCGACCCCTGTCCCCCGTGCTTTCCTCATTTTGCCCGGACTCGCTGTAGACTGGAGTGAGTGTGTTTGTGTGTGTGCGAGTCCTTGTTGTAGTGAAAGTAAACAAGTCACAGCGGCGCCGGCAAAATGTTTTATTCCGTGTTATTGTTGCTTGGACAGCAAAACGAAAGTGCGTGGAACGGGGACTGGGGACTGGAGTATTGGGTATGGGGACGAGGATGGGGCAAGAATCACCCACAAAAAGGACCTTCGCGAATTTCGTGTCGATGCGTTAATGAAACCCGCCATTGTTATTGTTTTCGTATTTTTTTTCCCGTACAGAGTGAACATTTGAAAACCGAAGCACAAAAATATATTTTAAAAACAGACCAAGACGGAAAGCAAGCAGAAACCAGAAACAATCAAAACAAGCCACATACAGAGGTGGTAAGGTGGTTATCCTTTCGAAAAGAAAAAAAGCACCGAACAAAGAGGGGAAAATGTCGCCGGGCAGCCTGCTGAAGATCCTGGGATTATGCCTGGTCATCAGCCTGGGAATGCGTTGCGACGCAAGAGCGGTAAGTTTCTCCACAAAAAACGCATAAAATCCTTAATTCAATTCAAGGATATAGAAAGAAGAGAATATTTAAAGCAGAATATCGTTCGGGGCAAGCCATGAAATCTGTTCGGCACTTGAAAAGACTGGCTCGTGTTCTGGACAGTTTTGTTTGTTTCTATTTATTTTCGGAAATTGTTTAATTAATCTGAACGCATGCCTTTGCGACAATAAGTGGCTTTAAGTGACATTCTATCTGCCTGTCGGAGGATGCCAATTAGAAGGAACTTGCCCTCGGGACGAGCAAAGTATTGCAATCTTACGTGAAAGTGATACCTGGAGCGCCCCAGGAGGGCAGTGAATGCATAATTTAAAATAAATTTGCGAATAATAAGAGCCGCTCTCTGCCATAAATGTCAAATTCTATTTTTGTGCCCTAAACTTTTCATCCAAATCCAGTTGCCCGCTCCAGCAATTGAGGTCAGACAAGACATATTCAGACTAAATTGCGGTTAGTTACGAATCCAGAAGCATTCAATCCAGAGCTGGGGCGGCAGGTGGAGGGGACAGGACCATCCTGCTCCTGGCGCCCAAAAGTTGCGACTTTCTCGGTTTTTGGAGAGTAAATCAAAAATGTGAAAACTCTTTGGTTGACCAGCAAAAGGGAACTTTTTCCTTCCTTTCCTTTTTCGTTTTTCATTTATTTGGATTTGCTTTTTGTTGTTACCCATATTTTGTTTACCCGCTCTGCCAAATTCAGATCCTTCGCCTTTGTCCTGTTCCTGTCCCTGGACTGCGACTGCGACTGCGACTGCGACTGCCAAATGAATAATTTCAGGGAATTTACTACACAATTTTATTCATATAAATCACAAATTAAATAAGTTTTTACGAGGTTGCTCAGCGGTTCGGAGCCAGTACAAAACTTGTTTGTGTTCTTATTCTCGACATTTGTTTGTTTGTTTCTTGGTTTGTTTGTATTTTTGTATGTTTATTCCTTAGGCTCGTACTTATTTATTTGTTGTTTTTGTTTTCGTGTCGGGTCTGCCCTTCTATGTGGCCAGCAAGACGAACGGATATGGCCGGGGGGCTGCCTGTGGGTGGACGGATGGTAGAAGGAGGAAGGCTTTCCTCGTCGGGTAAAAATAACTCCACTTTCCGCGCCCGCTTTTATGCCATTTGCCCTTTTTTATGGCTGTGTAATTTTTTTGTTGGCCTTTTTATTTATGCTTATTATCGTGATTGCTATTGCCAAGTCGGAAAAAATAAGAAACAGCACAAAAACCACGAGGCTACGGAGGCGCCAGTTACTGCCGCCATAATGGAACATTTCGCAACAAAATGAAATGCCTGAGAGAGCCTTTAAACTGGAGCCTTGAAGGATATGCCTGGGAAACCTGTTAAGCTGTAGAGTGTGGGGATCCTTTGGTTTGATTTCCAACAAATAATTACCATTTGCCAGGAATATTATCCATATTCGTCCATAATATTAAATTTGCCCAGTAATCTCGCCCGAAACGCCCATGGCCAGGCTGGTAATCCACTACGGCAGCTCACTTAGGCCTTGGTCGGATTTGCGAATTACGTATAAATGCTCTGCATACATCCCAATACTCTCTCAATCATTTATCACTTCTGGAGAAACAGGCAAGAGGTGGTGTTACTTTGCTTTCTCGGATTTCCTTCCCATTTTTTTGGCTATTTGCTGAGGAGCACGTTTTCGCAAAAGGACCTGGCGTCTGAGAGTCTGCCCTGCCTGCGCGCCCTTAATTTACATACGAAGGCTTGAGAGGATATCCATGCAGATGCATTAATAATGTAACATTAGCCGGGACGAGAAGAAGATAAACAATGCAGAACGCGTTAAACGTTATCCTGGATGACAGCAGATGAGCCGAGGCGGTGCTCGGAAATGCCCAAGACCACTGGGAGAAAATAAATGACACAAAAGGCTAGTGGATGGGCGGCTTCGGGGTGGGATTAGAAGACGGACATACGGACAGGGATGGATGGATGCCTCTTTTCGCTCAGTGCAGCTCAGTCCTCCATGCACTGGATGCCAATTCACAGGCAATTGGTTTCGTTGGATTCCGCCTTTATTCATGGCACTCACGTGCCCCGACACGACACGAGATTCACGAGACGTGAAAGCAATTTACGATGTGGCCGCCGCAACAATGAGCAATTAATCATGCCACAGCCAGAAAAGGGAGTTCCTTTTTTCGCCAGCCTGCTCCCGTTTCACTTTCACTTCCACAGCCACTTCGCATTGGCTCCCAGCCCACCTCCTCAAGGACGCCTGGCGAAGGCCGTCGGCAGACACACAAAGGCGGAGCAAAAGGAAAGGGAAAGGGAAAGGGAGACCCGCGACCTTCAGCTGCATTTCGCCACCAAAAAAGCAAGGAAAGGAAAGGAAGCCAACCCGAGGGCCTCAACTATTTCGCACATCATATCAAATCATAATTTATGGACGGCAATCATGGCGAAAATGAGCCTGCTGGAAATTTTTGTTGATTTTTTCTTCGGTTTTTCTTCCCTTTTTTTTGGGTTTCGCGGGTGCGAAAAGTTCCGCACATAATTATCGGTTTGATTTATGGCAGCATTTTTGCAGCCAATTACTTCGTGAATAAATGAATAAAAAAAGGAAACGCGGCGGAAAATGCGTAAGCGGTACCGGAAACGGATATCATATTGGGAATGCGGAAAGTGAAAAAGTAGCCATTTTTTAACGATTTTTTATTTTTTCTGGATTTTCGGGGCTCTCATTGCATAAACTCCTCAAACCTCAAGCCTACTGAGTGGAGGGTTCACCACCACACCTCCCACCCACTTCTCAGGTAATGAAACACCACCACGAAAAGCCGCTGATTGAGATCTCTGTGGAGCAGGACCTTCGCGTCAATCAAAACGCCAGCACAAAAGCCATAATTTAATGACTTGCATGTCAAAAGCTGCCAACCAAAAAGGAGAAAGAGCTAGAAATTGGATAAAAGCGTACACAGGCCACAAAGGATTAAAAAATACGAAAAAAGGGACTCAAAACAAAAATATCCACTTATAAAGTTTTTTCGCCTCTCCCAAATTTTTTCTGCTGGACCCCCTTGCAAAAATATGAAAATCCTGGAAATGGGGTCTAAGGGTCCTTGCGAAGGCTACCGTTCGGCCAATATCCAACCGATCCTTGAGCCAAGACAAGATTCTGAATCGTGGAATTATTCTCCATAAATCTGCATCAAAATCTGAGAAACGAAAATTTTTTTCGGTCCTCACAAATTTTTGTGATCGACCCCCTTACGAAATTTAGCAAATCCTGGAAATGGGGCTTAGGGGCCCTTGCGAAGGCCATATTTCGGCCAATATCCAACCGATTCCTTAGCCAAGACAAGATTCTGAATCGTGGAATTATTCTCCATAAATCTGCATCAAAATCTGAGAAACGAAAATTTTTTTCGGTCCTCACAAATTTTTGTGATGGACCCCCTTACGAAATTTAGCAAATCCTGGAAATGGGGCTTAGGGGCCCTTGCGAAGGCCATATTTCGGCCAATATCCAACCGATTCCTTAGCCAAGACAAGATTCTGAATCGTGGAATTATTCTCCATAAATCTGCATCAAAATCTGAGAAACGAAAATTTTTTCGGTCCTCACAAATTTTTGTGATGGACCCCCTTGCAAAAATATGAAACTCCTGGAAATGGGGTCTAAGGGTCCTTGCGAAGGCTACCGTTCGGCCAATATCCAACCGATCCTTGAGCCAAGACAAGATTCTGAATCGTGGAATTATTCTCCATAAATCTGCATCAAAATCTGAGAAACGAAAATTTTTTTCGGTCCTCACAAATTTTTGTGATGGACCCCCTTACGAAATTTAGCAAATCCTGGAAATGGGGCTTAGGGGCCCTTGCGAAGGCTATATTTCGGCCAATATCCAACCGATTCCTTAGCCAAGACAAGATTCTGAATCGTGGAATTATTCTCCATAAATCTGCATCAAAATCTGAGAAACGAAAATTTTTTTCGGTCCTCACAAATTTTTGTGATGGACCCCCTTGCAAAAATATGAAACTCCTGGAAATGGGGTCTAAGGGTCCTTGCGAAGGCTACCGTTCGGCCAATATCCAACCGATCCTTGAGCCAAGACAAGTTTCTGAATCGTGGAATTATTCTCCATAAATCTGCATCAAAATCTGAGAAACGAAAATTTTTTTCGGTCCTCACAAATTTTTGTGATGGACCCCCTTGCAAAAATATGAAACTCCTGGAAATGGGGTCTAAGGGTCCTTGCGAAGGCTACCGTTCGGCCAATATCCAACCGATCCTTGAGCCAAGATAAGTTTCTGAATCGTGGAATTATTCTCCATAAATCTGCATCAAAATCTGAGAAACGAAAATTTTTTTCGGTCCTCACAAATTTTTGTGATGGACCCCCTTGCAAAAATATGAAACTCCTGGAAATGGGGTCTAAGGGTCCTTGCGAAGGCTACCGTTCGGCCAATATCCAACCGATCCTTGAGCCAAGACAAGATTCTGAATCGTGGAATTATTCTCCATAAATCTGCATCAAAATCTGAGAAACGAAAATTTTTTTCGGTCCTCACAAATTTTTGTGATGGACCCCCTTACGAAATTTAGCAAATCCTGGAAATGGGGCTTAGGGGCCCTTGCGAAGGCCATATTTCGGCCAATATCCAACCGATTCCTTAGCCAAGACAAGATTCTGAATCGTGGAATTATTCTCCATAAATCTGCATCAAAATCTGAGAAACGAAAATTTTTTTCGGTCCTCACAAATTTTTGTGATGGACCCCCTTACGAAATTTAGCAAATCCTGGAAATGGGGCTTAGGGGCCCTTGCGAAGGCCATATTTCGGCCAATATCCAACCGATTCCTTAGCCAAGGCAAGATTCTGAATCGTGGAATTATTCTCCATAAATCTGCATCAAAATCTGAGAAACGAAAATTTTTTTCGGTCCTCACAAATTTTTGTGATGGACCCCCTTGCAAAAATATGAAACTTCTGGAAATGGGGTCTAAGGGTCCTTGCGAAGGCTACCGTTCGGCCAATATCCAACCGATCCTTGAGCCAAGACAAGATTCTGAATCGTGGAATTATTCTCCATAAATCTGCATCAAAATCTGAGAAACGAAAATTTTTTTCGGTCCTCACAAATTTTTGTGATGGACCCCCTTACGAAATTTAGCAAATCCTGGAAATGGGGCTTAGGGGCCCTTGCGAAGGCCATATTTCGGCCAATATCCAACCGATTCCTTAGCCAAGGCAAGATTCTGAATCGTGGAATTATTCTCCATAAATCTGCATCAAAATCTGAGAAACGAAAATTTTTTTCGGTCCTCACAAATTTTTGTGATGGACCCCCTTGCAAAAATATGAAACTTCTGGAAATGGGGTCTAAGGGTCCTTGCGAAGGCTACCGTTCGGCCAATATCCAACCGATCCTTGAGCCAAGACAAGATTCTGAATCGTGGAATTATTCTCCATAAATCTGCATCAAAATCTGAGAAACGAAAATTTTTTTCGGTCCTCACAAATTTTTGTGATGGACCCCCTTACGAAATTTAGCAAATCCTGGAAATGGGGCTTAGGGGCCCTTGCGAAGGCCATATTTCGGCCAATATCCAACCGATTCCTTAGCCAAGGCAAGATTCTGAATCGTGGAATTATTCTCCATAAATCTGCATCAAAATCTGAGAAACGAAAATTTTTTCGGTCCTCACAAATTTTTGTGATGGACCCCCTTGCAAAAATATGAAACTTCTGGAAATGGGGTCTAAGGGTCCTTGCGAAGGCTACCGTTCGGCCAATATCCAACCGATCCTTGAGCCAAGACAAGATTCTGAATCGTGGAATTATTCTCCATAAATCTGCATCAAAATCTGAGAAACGAAAATTTTTTCGGTCCTCACAAATTTTTGTGATGGACCCCCTTACGAAATTTAGCAAATCCTGGAAATGGGGCTTAGGGGCCCTTGCGAAGGCCATATTTCGGCCAATATCCAACCGATTCCTTAGCCAAGGCAAGATTCTGAATCGTGGAATTATTCTCCATAAATCTGCATCAAAATCTGAGAAACGAAAATTTTTTCGGTCCTCACAAATTTTTGTGATGGACCCCCTTGCAAAAATATGAAACTTCTGGAAATGGGGTCTAAGGGTCCTTGCGAAGGCTACCGTTCGGCCAATATCCAACCGATCCTTGAGCCAAGACAAGATTCTGAATCGTGGAATTATTCTCCATAAATCTGCATCAAAATCTGAGAAACGAAAATTTTTTTCGGTCCTCACAAATTTTTGTGATGGACCCCCTTACGAAATTTAGCAAATCCTGGAAATGGGGCTTAGGGGCCCTTGCGAAGGCCATATTTCGGCCAATATCCAACCGATTCCTTAGCCAAGGCAAGATTCTGAATCGTGGAATTATTCTCCATAAATCTGCATCAAAATCTGAGAAACGAAAATTTTTTTCGGTCCTCACAAATTTTTGTGATGGACCCCCTTGCAAAAATATGAAACTTCTGGAAATGGGGTCTAAGGGTCCTTGCGAAGGCTACCGTTCGGCCAATATCCAACCGATCCTTGAGCCAAGACAAGATTCTGAATCGTGGAATTATTCTCCATAAATCTGCATCAAAATCTGAGAAACGAAAATTTTTTTCGGTCCTCACAAATTTTTGTGATGGACCCCCTTGCGAAATTGTGAAAATCCTGGAAATGGGGCTTAGGGGTCCTTGCGAAGGCCATATTTCGGCCAATGTCCAACCGATTCTTTAGCCAAGACAAGATTCTGAATCGTGAAAGTATTCTCCACTTATCTGCATCAAAATCTGATAGGCGAAAATTTTTTTCTTTCGTTCCATTTTTTCTATGGAGACGATTTTTGAAAACAGGATAATTGGGACTTGGAGAAGCCTTTATCCCCGCTGAAAGGATTTTTTATTGACTGGCTTTATATTTTTTTCGAATATGGTTAATGGAACAGCAACAAAGAATCAAATGGCAGCTTTGGCCAAAGAGTTAAATATTTTGGCAATAATGGCGCGCCCTCAAATGATTCGCTTTGGAGCGGTTAACCTGGTTTGATGGACTGCAGGTAGCTGTGGAATGTTTGCTTTTGGCCATGGCTGATGGCCAATGGCCAGTTGGGCAATTCGAGAATGTTGACAAACGTAATTAAGAAATTTGCAGGTCAAAGGGCGGCTATGGAGGCGGTGATAGGGGCGGAGCGGGTTCATGCAAATGTTTGGCAATGTCCGTGCGTGGGCGTGGGCGTGTGGATATGTGTGTGTGTGTGTTTTGGGGACAAAGGACGCACAGGTTAACAAGGATAAACAATTTGCACGTATTTGGGCTGGGGCATCCAAGATGAATGGCCATCTAAATGGATTGATCCTGAAATGCGAATCCATTCTATAATAATATTCTATTCCCATCTGAAAACTAAAATAAACCGATACCCGATACCTAACAATGTCAATAAAGTCCTTCAGTGCATTTCTATTAGTTCTTGTTAAGAATTTCTCCAATCCTCGCCGGAGAAATTATTACCCAGGAGGGGACTTGGGGGGCATAAGAGCGAGTTAAATGTTATTGAGTTGAAATGTGCAAGTAATGAAGCAATTGGCACGTGGACCTTCCACTTTCCTTCCCTCGCTCTGCCATTCAGTCATTCGTTCAGGACACACGTCGAATGCCAGCGTGGCGGGCTATTGTTTTTTGTGCAGCACTCGCGGGGTAATCAACTCGATTGCCACCACGCCCACTCCACGCCCCCTGCTTTGACCCCGTTTGGCGAAAGGGAGTAAGGGGCAGGGCAGAGGCCTTCGGCGTATGCGGGCGAAATGCAGTGCAGAGGATTTTCTGTGTCCTCTAACGTTTTATCTCCTAGCCAATGGGCTAAAAAAGCGAAAGAGCCAGGGATGTCCTGACAGGACTAGAGATGGCAACGAGCTAAATGTTCCCAAAATAAGGATCCTAATAAAAAGTTAAAAAATTGAGCATTTTTTAGCACTAAAGTTAAAATCCTTCTCCGATAGTATCACAAACTTTTTCAACGTAGCACTCTCTATGATATGCCTTGCATGAGACCACGCCCCTGGCCACCTGTCATGACCCCCACCCATGGAGCGCGCTGCCACTGGAGCCCCTTTTGTTTGGGCCACTGCACGCCTCGTTATGCACAAACAAAGCGCTTTTGCTACCATTTAGCAGCAAATTAGAAGCCGGCGCTTTGAGGTCCTGCCACGTCTGAGAGCGGAGGACTACAGTGAAAAGGTGGCAGCAGGACAAAAAGCGGGGCACGCAAAAAAAAGAGTAAAAAACTGCGAAAAAGATTACATTACGAATTAATTAACAGTAAATAAGAGTGTGTGTGTTAGAGGCCTATGTGCGTGTGTGTGTGTGTTTTTAATCTCTGAAATTGAAAGGAGAAGCAGGATCAGGACAAGGGCCGAAGGATACGGGGCCTGTGAAGGATGCGAAGCAGCTGCCGTTAATATGAGGAGGATTAATTATGGGACATTTGCTGTTGGCCAGAAAGTTTGACCCCAGATTATTAATGTGACGGACATCAAGCCACAAGGACCATAAGCATTTCGAGAGCACTCGGCCAAGGCCTCGGAGTTTTAGATTCTAGATGCCAGGATTAGACTCGGACTAGACTGTAGACTATACAGACTAGACCAGGATGATTTTCCATTCATTGAATCTAATCCTGGAAGGACTTTTGACATCAACCTAATCGTAATTGACAAGGACGATAATGAGAACGATAATGATGATGACTCGGCAGCAGCAAGGACCCGGTCCTCGATCCCTTCTGTTTTTCCAGGACCTAGTTCAGCCGCTTCCGATTGCCGTTCCATTTCGAGCCCATCTGGGATCTCCGCCTGCTTTGCTGAAACATTATCGTTCACTGGGGCATCATTGATAACAAATGTTGGTCCATTAATAGGGCCATTTTGCTGTTGTTGTCGAGTTGCCTGATTAAGCAAGGCCCCACTCCCTCACACACACACACACACGTATACTGAAGGGTCTGATGTGTGTTAAACTTTTTTATGCCTTCAGGCCTTGTTTAATAATTGAACAATAAAGAACGAACGGCATTAAGTAATTTGTGTCGGTTAAGTCATAAAACTCACACACACACACAGCGATATACCCATGCCTAAATACGAATATCCTGATAGGGATGTACACCCATACAGGGGCATAAATTGTTAATTCAGAGCTCAAGTTAAATGAGTCGTTGGCATGAAAATTTCAAGTTTATTGCAACCAGGCCGGAGGGGTGTCCAATAAATTTTGGGTTGCGTGCCTGAGCATTGAACTTGGTAACAACTTTTTCGGGTGGGCTCCTCCTCCTCTCAGAGCTCAGGACCCTCTTGGCTCCATTGGATGAGCCATTGATTCATGTTAATTAAATGTGACAAAAGTTGAGCAAGTTTCTCCCAGGACCCGGGCCAGGCCAACTGCCCAAGTGGCGACTTTTTGCCGATGTCCTCCGCTGCACATTTTCATTTGGGTTCGGTTTTCGGTTTTTGGTTTTCGGCCATGTTGAGGTTACTTTATAGCCACTCCCGGCCTGCCCCAGCCACTGCCCACTGCATAATGTGCGACAATTTCGATTGCGATCATCTGGCCAAAATGTTGCGGGGTAGACGGTAGAAAAGTTTCAGCGCTTTTAATTAGAAATCGAAGCGAATCCGCAAGCTGTCCAAGTTTTATCTGGGCCATGATATTGGATATTGGTAGCAGTTTGTTAGAGCAATAGAGAGGGGGAATAGAGAAGGGGAGGCTGGTGCATCTGCAAGGATTCCCGGCTGGGGATTTGCGGAAGGACTTAGTTTACTTCAAGCCGGGAAAAGTTTATGCAATGATTCGCCCACTAAGGTGGGCCAGGCCCAGCCCCGGGGTTCGGCTGGATTATCAGCATTTTTTGGGCTGCAAACTTAAATCTCTGGCAATCAACTTTCCATCGAAACTTTATGATATCGTTCGGAAAGCAGAAAGTCGCTAACCAGAGAGCTTAGGGCTCCACTTTGGAGAATGCTTCCTACCTAAGGTGGGGAAAGGTATTTTAATAGTTTTCCATTGTAAACAAACTGGAATGCATTTTTAAACTGCCCAGTCCCAGGCCCAGGCCCAGGACCAGGCTCGGGACTCCCGACAACCAGGAGTCTATAAATCTTGGCTCTGTTTATATTTGCCGACATTGACAATGCTTTGCTAAGGACTAAGGATGTCGGTGCGAACAGGGACAATGAAAGGAATGACTGCCGGGTTGTACTCCTTGGATGGAAGCTCCTGGCTTCTTCGCCTTTTCCGATTATCCTTCCCTCTGGCTGGATTTCATTTTCGCTAATCAATTTGCATAGCAGCTGCAGGACTGCGTCTCCTGCAGGACTCAGACTCCGCAAACTGCCAGCTTCCTTATCCACTGCCCGCGTCCGCGTCCTCGTCCGCCCCATCTCCTCTGTCCACCGCTCTGTTTCAGTTTCAATTAGAAACTTTAACTGCTTCCCCAGCGGATTGGCCTCGCTTGAGTTGCGTTTAGTTTAGTTCACGGCAGTAAAGTCAAAGGCACTGAAAGAAAACTTAAGCAGGTCTCGTATAGGATAGCTAAGGTTGCTCCTGGCCTTATATTTTTTGGCTTGATGGCAAGGCCAACCTGTCAATGCATTCCCGCACATTCCCCGTAATATCTGTAATTCCTATTATCATTACATCATCCTTATTTCTTTGTTTTTTTCGCGTTGAGAAATTTAATTTCTTGCAGCTGCCATTCCGAACGTCTTGCCCCATGTCCTGCCTCCCGCCCACAATCCTCTTCCCCTACCACTGTTCTGGTTACAGCAAATCTCTTAAGCTGGTTGCAAAAATAAAAGCGGTGGAAAATTCGCAGGCACACAGACTATGTAGCGACTACGTAGCTCTTAGCTCATCCTGCTGGTCCTGTGTGCGCGCTGTCCTGGCAAGTGGGGTGCGGCAAGGGTTGACTTAAGTGCGCATAATTCACATTGGCTCGAAAGTAGCGCAAGGATTAGGCGATGCACAACAAATTACGAGGTTATCCTTGGGGGAGGCCAGCAACACATGTCCTTGGTGGCACCATTAACCCCTTTGGCGCATGTTTCGTGTCACGGCTACTTATGCATTTACTTTTTAACACTCTCATCCCTTTATTCTGCTCTGATTTTCACGGCGGCTTTATGCGAGTGTGTGGAATTAAATGCAAATGTCTTTCATTATCCTGAGACTCTGACTAGTGTGCGTCACGCGACGACTGATACTGACTGCTTGACGGATTGACTGCCCCTCTGGCTCACTGGCTGACTGACTGGCAAAGTGACAAATTGAGCTGAATGCCAGTGCAATGCAGGTTGTCTTCAATTTTAATAAATTTCCCGTGCATGTAAGCAAGCGCGACAGTTGACAGCTGCAGCTTCGTCTCCACAATAGTGGGTGTTATTGTTGCTCCTTCCATATCCCGACGGCCCTCTACCTCTCTCAGTGTCCTTGCCATTGTTCAACAGAAAACAACAAAAGAAGGAGGGACGGAATGTGTTTTCGGGGACGGTGCAAAAACGGCATTGTTGCCGCTGTTTTTGGCAGTCTGTTACAATTACATGTCATGGGGGGAGTTGCCAGGGGGCCTGGGGTGTGGGCTTTAGAGTTTAGAGCTTAGAGCTCAGACGGGGAACGGGGGATGGGGGACGGCTGTGCCCTGGCAAGGACATTGCAGTGGCAATGTGACGTTGCGATATTCCTTTTGCTACCCGGCGACGGGTCACGCTCTCATTTCATTTATTTCAGTGCATAAATATATATGTTCAAGTATTTTTTTATTATTTTAACACAACGCCAGCGTTATATATACTCACATTTTCCACGAGGAAGTGTCGCCGAAGGATGCGTCGAGAATCAGCCAGCACCTGTGCGAAAAACACAATTTAAAGGAGATAGTTTAGTACAAAGCAGGATAATTCAATTGAATTTTAAGCGAAAACAATTTACTTCCTCGACTTTCATCGCTCATACGCACTGTGGGCCGAAATGATTGCCCTAAAAAGATAATGCCCGCCCCGTGGGCGCTTCATTAGCATAATGGCCCACCTTATGGAGTGTAAATCATCAGAAACACAAGAAGAAAAAGCTCTAAAATAAAAATAAACTGAAGCAAGCTCAGAACTCGGAAAATCACATTGCTAATTCATAAATAAGCCGCTTGACTGTGCCGCTTTTGTTAACCGATGTCGTGGCAGATGTGTCCTGGCAGGTGTGTCTCCTCCTTATTCCTTATTATTTTTGGACAACTTCAGGTGGCGAAGCAAAAGGAATAAAAATGAGCAGCGGCAGCGGGTGTGTGTATCAAAAAGGGAAAAAACGCCAATATATCAAAAGGATTGCTTATACACACGGAGACTCCTGAGCCTGTGCGCCCCTCGCGCGTATTTGATTTTAAAGGCGCCCCACTCTGTGGCTGCCACATTAGCATATATCTGCATATATGCCCATTCCCTATTTCCTGGCCCTGGCCCTGGCCCTGGCCCGATCCAGCTCGATCCTATGCGGGGGTGTATGTAAATGGATATAGACGCTTGTACGGGGACAAGATACTTATGATTCACGCACGACTGCCAGGTGGCACAAGCCGAGGTGGCAAGTGGAAGATGAGGCAGGTGAGCCAAATATTCCAGACACTCCGGGTCCTGATTGTGTTGACACCCCGAGCTAAGCATCGCCCTCCTGCCCTCTTTATTTTCCCCATTATAATCGCTCGAATACAACGGCAAAAAGCCAATAAAGGAGAGGAAAATGAAAATATTTTCCTTTGAGCTCAGTTCAGTTGGGGGCGACGGGGTCCTAGGAAGCGTCGTCAAAAGGGATGAATCAACTTACATTATGCATTCACAATTTGCCTTGGATCCGAAACTGGAGGTATGCAAATAAAACTCCTTTAACCGATACACAGGCCACGAGCTTGCAGGTAGAACCAAAATTATCCATTACCTAAGTACGTGAGCCAAACTCTTTCTTTGTCTGTAAAAGCATTTTTCAGCAGGACTAAAAGGTGCAAACAGAGCACTTTTGAATTGTACTTAGACTGGCATTGTCCTGGCTAGTTCGTCCTACAATTACTTACTTGCCGGCGCTCTCATAAAATGCAAATATAAAAATTATACAAGCACAAAGAAGTCTTTTGCAGCGCTTTGTGATTTCACTTATTCTTTTGTTTAATTTGCAGTCTGCCACCCCGGCTCCCTGCCAGTCCTCCCGTCGTCCCGTCCTTCAGTCCTCCACATCCTCTGGAGGATGTCTTCATCATAATTACAAAGAAAACATAACGAGCAAGAGAGAGAAACAGCAGACAAACAACATCAGGAGGCGCCACAGCAGCTGCTGAATTGTTTGCCCGGCAACATGCTGCAGACACACACACAGAAAAAAAAGGATCAAAGTAAAGCCAAGCCAAGCCAGGAAGAAAGAGAAAAAGTCAACAAATGCATCTTCGGCTTTCGGTGGTGTTGCTGCTGTTCAGGTTGCTGCCGCAACAACCTTTGTATCCTTCACAGCGGTCTAATTTTTGTTGCCTTTGGTAATGAGTCCCATTTGTAGATCAATTATTTCCGCCTTTATGCTTTGGCTGCGACTGATTCAAATATTGCGAATGTTAATAATTGAATAATGGCAACCACAGCCATTTCCAATGCATAATTAATTTGTCCAGGACGCAGAGCCGGGCGAGACGTGCCATATGTGTTAATGCGTTTGTTGCCACTTCCCCGGCAAAGCCCAGTCGTAAATACGGCCATAAATATATTTATGTATGCATAATAACTGCAATTTCTGTGGGTAAATTAAACAGCTATTCGGTGTTTGGTAACCGAGCAAATTTGTTAGGCCATAAAAAGCTGCGTAAAAAGATGAATCACTCCTCGTGGGGAAACAAAATGTAATCGACTGACAACTGACTTATCCGGCACAATAAATACAAATAGGAGTGTGGATAGAGGCATTGCTGCCCCATCAAATACCTGTTTTTCTCTGGTTTCCATGGCGTCTCCTTTATTTTTGTTTGGATGCCGATGGAATTTGTTGTTTCCTGTTTTATTTTCCCCATTTTTTTTAAGAGGCAAACGGAAACGGAAGAGATGAAAGTGCGGCCGCGCCCTTCGGAGAAGTTGCCTTTTTGAATTTTTCAATTAAATGTTAATTAAGTTAATGAAATGCCTGCCCCCTCCTCGGCTCCTTCGTTTTCCTTCGCTTTTGCCTCTTGTTCCCATTTTGAATTAAAAATTTAAGCGGCATGCACACAGGAAGTTTTTTGCCCCAGATCGGACCGAGGAGTATCCAAATTTTTCAATTTATGACCCGGCACTCCCCTGGAAGCTGGCTTGCATTATTGCCGAGGAAACTTGACCTGGCTGGCTTCGAAATTAAATTATTTAGTTTTGGAATACACAAGAACTCCAACAATGTATGCCTGCGAATATTTCGGATAATTAAACAGGCTTCTTCGCTGAATTCCAATTTATATGGTTTCAGTTATAGTAATATTATTACGAATGAATACTTTCCCCATTTTAAATTAAGAACAAAAGCTATCACTGTTAATTTTTAATTCAAATTCCAGTTTGTTAGAAAGTTCTGCGACCAAAGCTCGCATCGACTGACAAAATTCTGGCAGGCTTGTCATCAGCTTCGCCCCAGTCCCTTCAACAGGACTTACACATTTGTGTATGGTCCCCGGGCCGTGTGTTTATGAAGAGTAGTAGGCCTGCAGCCCCCTCCGCCCACCCCCATGCCGTAATTAGTTAATGTAGAAGAGGCAAGGAAGCCTCCGCCATCTTCCGTCCTCACAGGGAACGAAAGATGGAGGAGAGGAGTGCCCTGGTTGCTGTTTTTTCGGTCTCAGCACGCGGCGGCTACAAACAATATTTTTTGGGGGGCAGTGTGTGCTGCTTTGTGGCATCTGGTCCCCCTCCGGCCCTGGCTTGCCCTAATGAAATATACGGGGACAGGCTTCAAAGCAGGTTTTACATCAACAGCCAGTCCCCCTTGCACTCCGCCCTACCAGGGAAATTCCTAAGCAAATGTGCGCGTGTGTGGCGCTGTATGTATTTTTAATGTCGTAGACTCCGAGCCAAAGAGGGGGAGCCTCCCTTCCTCGCCGGGCATTAAAAATGTAAACGCTTTACGGGCCACGGGGCGTATGCTTAATGCATAACGTATACGCACCGTGCACCACACACCGCGCGCATACAAATCAACCCGAAACCCCAAGCCCGACAACTGAAAACTCGTTATTTTTCTGTTTCATTCGCAGGTTAATGTCAGCAACACCTGGACAATGCCGCAGGAGGGCCTGAACGTCTTCTACCGATTCTTCCGGGATCGCATCTCCTGGTTCGAGGCGGACGCCGTCTGCCAGTTCCATCACGCCAACCTGGTGACAGGTAAGCCCCTCTCCCCACCTCACCCAGAATCGCTGGCTAAGCAATCCGATCTGGCAAACTGACGTTTAGCCGGAGCATTTAGATGTCAGCAGAGAAGCATCTTTAATAAGCCCATTATCAGACGACGGATTTAATCTCGTTATTTTTTACAGTGTGATTCCTACTAGTAAATAATCACAACTTTTTTTTGAACTCCACATTAATACAAATGAGCAAACGTCTCCTAGAAACGAATGGTGCCAGATTCTGGCCAGAGGCGGGGGCTTCGTGGGGTCATGCGGAGCTAGTTGTGGCAAAGACAGATGCCAAGGGGAGGTTGCCATTGTGGTTCGCAGATGAATGAAATGACAGCAAAGTGACGCAGCCACAGTCGAGTCTTTTATGTGGCCGGACCCCAAAAGCTTTGCCACAGAACCCGACCTCTGACCTGCTGCAGTTGCCACAGTCCTTCTGACCCTCTATCCTCCTTTTTTCCACGTTTAGCGCATTGCTTTCACCCATCCTGGCAAACTGGCACCCTTTCCAGGCTCTTCATAACACAATAAATCCCTCTGTCGCTGCAGTGCCAACGGGTAGATGGTTTAGATTTAAATTCAGATTCGGATCCAGGCAGTCCGGGAGTCAGGGGGTCAAAGCTTTGGGCTAGGGGTCATCTAAATCACAATCGCCCCAGTTTTGCCCCAGAAAGTTGCCAATGTATTTGCTTTCAATTCAAAAGTTTTCGGAGCCAATGGCCTGCGATATCTGGCTGCAAATTGAGATAAAAGCGACACAAGTCAGGAGACTGCAGGCTAGAGGCAGGAGAGTCCTTCTAGCTGACTATGCCTGGGTACTCTGGGAATAGAGCCACCCCAGTATTGAGTTTTAACCTTGGAAAACAGCAAATGTATCGGCAAAATGCATGCATTGACAACCAGATGAACCCGAAACTGAACAAACAAAAGCTCAACTACAACCGAAAACAGAAATAGACACAAGAGCCGGGCAAAAAATGGGAACAAAAATAATTTGCAGCAGCATTTTGTTAACAATTTGTATTGTCACTTGGGGGTAGCATCCCTATAAAAAAGGAGAAAGGCAAAAAGAAACAATAGACAAGGCGAATTTCATAGAAATGCTCTGTGTAGAACAAATAAAAAGCATTTGTCGTCTCGTTTCAATTCGAACTAAACTCATTCTCTCTTGCCTTTCTATCCTTTTTTCGTCCTTTGCCCCATTACACATGTGGTGTGCTGCTGGTGTGTGTATCGGTGTGTGATGACAGTCGACAACAGTTTTCAATTCGATGCAACGCGCGACCTGCTGAGGGAATTGGATGTGAACGACATCGTTTGGATTGGTCTCATGCGACCGCAGAACTCGGATCGTTTTATGTGGTCGTAAGTACAACAAAAACAACTACAAAACACACACATACAAACACACAAACACACACACCATTACACAACATTACGCCAAAAACAATAAGGACTCGGACACGGATACAGCCGAAAGGGATTGAGGGCCACAATTGTCCTGTTGGGGCCGACATGTGAATTCCGGAATGGATGTGGAATGGATCCGCTTGCTGGCCGATCCAAGGCGGAATTCCATCTGCAAAAAAGGACATGAGGGCATAGCCACACATCCCTGGCAGGAGGGAGCCATAAACTACTGGTAGTTTGCAAATAATGGCGGTCAAAAAGGACGCATTGCTAAGAAATGGACTGTCCCTAGAAAGAAAAAGGCCGTCAAAGCTTTATAAAGAAAAGACTATGGACAAGACAAACGGACAGCAATATAAGGATTCTGGAGGACTTCTAACTTATATTTTGACTCTCATTCATATAACTTTCTTTGTGGGTGTAGGAACTCACGTCCTTTGGTAGCGGACACAGGATACTGGGCCGAGTCGCTGCCCCTAATGGACGCCCCCCTCTGTGCTGTAATTGATCCCATTCGCGACTATCGCTGGCACGCCCTGCGCTGCGGTGGCCCAGAAACCGCATCCTTTCTGTGCGAGATGCCAGGTGAGTATGGAAGGGATTGCGGCCGGTGCCGGACCCACTGATGCCCTGACCGCACGACTGCCTATGCTCCTTTTCAGTGCCCAGCTGGGCGGATGCCTGCATTCTCAAGGACATGCCCAATTTGACCATGCAGTACATGGCGGACACGGCCAGCATTGAGTTGATTCGCAACTGCCAGGAGGAGGGTTTACTAAGACACACATGCAAGGGCAAGGAAGTAAGTCAACGGGGCAGTGTCCCTACAATGGACGCTAAACAATCTTCCCTTCCCCTTTCTCTGTGTTTTCTTTTCACTCCGCAGGATCGAGAGCGTGCCATCCGGCAGTTGATTTGCCCGAAGGAGCGCTTGGAGGCCCAGCGCATCAACGACATCACCAACTCACACTTCAAGTCCTTGCAGATTATCAAGAACATCCGGACGGACAACAACGAGAACAACGACATCGACCTGCTGCCAAACTACGGGGCCCGATCCGGCATGGCCATCAACATCCAGGTGGCGCCCCCCGGCGAGCTCATGCAGGCAGACGCGCCGGGCACGGTCTCCGTCTCCGGCCTCTACCGGATCCCCGACCAGGTGCCCAAGCCCGTGAAAAAGGCAGCCAAGAAGGTGATCGCCCCTGACTTTGCCAAGAAGCTGCAGAGCCACCAGCACCACCAGCAGCAGCAACAGCAGCAGCAGCAGCTGAAGTCGCGCAAGCACCACCAGGCGGAGAAGGAGCAGCAGCAGCAGCAGGAGGAGGAGATGATGATGGGGGATCAGCCGGCGCTGAGCGAGGAGCAACTGCCCCCCGGCGTCCCCGAGGACGACAGCAACAGCGATGCCTCCAACGAGATCTACGAGCATCTGCCCCACAAGAAGAAGATCCTCCAGCAGGACCTGCGCACCATGGCGCCCATCGCCGAGCTGGCCACAGCAGCAGCAACAACAACAACCACGACTCTCAGGCCGGCCGTGGTCACCACCCCGATTCAAGAAGCGGCAACCACTAAGGGGGCAGCCCCAATGGCAACCACGCCAAAGGCCCTGGACACCACAAGCTCCCAGGCGCCGGCAACTACAACCAAGCTAACGACAACCACTAGCACTTCCACCACAACAACAACGACTGCCAGGCCTGAGGAAACCACTACAGTGAAGCCAGAGGTGGAAACAACTGTAAAGCCCGCGGAACCGGCCACAACAATGAGAGCAGAGCTGGAAACAACTACAGTGAAGCCAACTACACCCAAGGCAGAGTCGGAGACAAAAGAGCAACAAATAGCGGCCACAAGTACAGTGAAACCCGAGCCACCAGCTAGTACAACCACCGCAAAGACTACTACAACCGCCTCAGCCTCAATTGGAACAACAACCAAGGCTGCAACTACAACGACAACCAACGCCCCCAGCCGAGCCACACCCACTGACATAGGCAGCATCGGTGGCAGTGTGGGACATCCCATACATCCGGGACAGCAATCGTTGCAGCAGCAGCAGCAACAGCAACAGCAGCAGCACGAGTTGCAACATGCAACACATGTCAAGGAGTCCGCTGACAATTCGCACTTTATTCCACCGATGCTGCTGGTGAAGTCTCACTATGTGCCGCCATCCAAGCACGAGCACGGCCAGGAGCACAAGAGTTTACATGCAACAGCAACAACCACAACTGCAGGGCCAACAACAACAGCAGCCGCAACAACAAAGCCAGAGCAGGAAACGAAGCCATCAACAGCAACGTCAAGCGGCGGACTGACAGCGGCAATATCTGAAAAAGCCACACCAGCAGCAGCAGCAGCAGCAGCAGCAGCAGCATCATCAGCAGTGACAACAGCAGCAACATCTACGGTGGCAGGAGAGGCGACAACAGTCAATAAAGCTACGACAGGCGTGAAAATAGCTGAAGAGACGACAGAAACAGCAGCGGCACCTGCAACACCTGCAACATTGGTAATTGCCAGCGAGAAGCCGGCAGCAGTGGCAACAACCGCAGCTAATGAAATCAAATCAAATGCAACAACTGTGCCGCAACCAGCAACAACAGCAATAACTCACCAGATGGCTGCCGGGAAGAAGGAGATGGAGAGCGAGGAGGAGCGAGGCGGGGAGGGATCAGCCGAAGAAGGACACAGCCATGGCGAGACAGCTACCACAAGACACAATTTCCTGGAGGAAACCGAGGCGCCATTCAAGCCAAATCGACGACGTTCGCTAACCAAACCGGAAACGGTTAGCTACTTCAAGAAGATCCTGGGCTAAAAGGCAGGAGGAATTCGGAAAATCCCTGACTCCGGGTATCCACAATAGTAACCGTAATCGTAAACGTAATCGCAACACACACACCCCACACAACCCACTTTATCAAAACAAAACCAAAGAGAAAAAAAAAGAAAAAAGAAAAGAGCACAAAGATAAAATAGCGATAAAGATAGCGATACAGGCTCCTCCTTGGCACGTAATTGGTCTTCAAAAACCAGGAGAATCGGTGAAAATGCGAGGCTGCATGCCGGGCTGTCAGTAAATTGAATCAGTTGAGAAACCAGCCGCCCCCTCTGGGTCTGGGTCTGGGTCTGGCTCACCTAACCCGGAACCTCCTGAAATCGCATTCCAGGCCATTTCCTCACAAGATTCCAAACGCAACCAAGCCCACCCACATCCACATTCCGACCAAAAGTTGGTGTAACTCCAACCCGCTCGCTCCGCTGCCGGATATCCAAGCTGTTAGTCAACGCCAAGCGGAAACGGAAACGAAAACGAGAACGGGAACGGGAACGGGAACGAAAAGAAAACTCAACTCAAGTTGGCAGACGGTTCCAGTTGCAAACAGCAAATATGTCAATTTCTCACCGGCAGCGGCAACGAAAAGATGAAAATAAAAACAAACAAACACGCACATACCCCCAAACACGAACATACTACTATTACTATGTTTATGCCGGTTCCTTTCTAGGATTTTCGTTCAGAGAGCGAAAGGATACAGAGTCCTTAAGGCTTTTCTCACCTTGGAATGGCTTAGGAAAGTTCGAAAGTTTGCGGCATAAACACACGTAGGAGTAGAAGACACGGAAGCGTATGGAGTCTGTCAAAGAGCAGCCAGGACCTAGGTGGCAGGAAGCACAAAATCATATATAAGCAGAGCAGCCAGCTCGGGAGGAGCCGCGTGGAAGGACATATGTATTGCAAAGGCCAAATCTAAAGTACTAAATGCTAAGAAAAAGTGTTTACAAGCGTATACAAGAGGCGCTTGTTTTGGAATTCCGTCTACTTTGCCCAAGAGCGGAGTGTGTGGTGTGTACATCTGGTCTCCAGATCCTTAAGACCTCCAGAATTTCGCAGAGTTTTAAAGCCCAGAGGTTTCAATTCATCGCTCTCTTCCGAACCTCGCCCAGTGGCCAAGTGGACGGCAATCCGGAACAGAAACCGCTAAAGCATATTACATATTTACCTATAAATTATGAAGATACGACATAGATGTTGTTTTTTTTTTTGTGGGGATTGGAAATAGTGAAATACAATTTGTGTAAGGGAGGCGGAGGACAAAAGGACCAAAGGACAAAACGGAATCGTTTGTCATTTGGTAATTTTAAGAAAATTACTGCGGATGATTTTGAGAAATTGACAGAGCGGAGAAGCGTAACTGCAAACGAGCAGAGTACACTTAAGATTAAGCTAAAATTTAACAAATACAAAACAGAAAACGAACAAAGGCCGGAAGAGAAAGCTGAGGGAATGGAGAAAACAGAAATATCAGAGAGAAAGTTGGTCCCCAAACAGATGCAAAGAAAATTACGGAAAATAAACGAGAAAAGCACTCGATGTAGAGAATTATTTGTAGGTACTTGGGATCCCTTCTGGAGAAGCAGGAGTCGGGGAATCGGCAAGGACACACAAGTACGAGTATGCGGTAAATAGTATAAATGTAAACCAAGTAATTCATTATGAATAAAAAGAAAACCCTTCAAGAAATTACCAATGTCGTTTTACAGCGTTTCATTTGCTACTTATTTGGGGCAAAGGAGATCTCCTCTTGGAGGTCCTGGCTTAATGGCTGAAGCCGAAGCCCCGTTGTCGTCACGGCCTGTCACGGGCCAGTTGTCTTGCTTTCGCTTCCACTTTCCATTATGTCCCTTTTCCACTGTCCTGTGTTTTCTGTCGATTCTCATTTTTATTTTGTCTCCGTTGGCTCCGCTTTCCTTGCCAGCGGACTTTTCAGTTTTTCCTTTTTTCTTTGCGATTTTCCGGATGCGATGAGTACGCGACGCGTGAAAAGCAGCTCCAGGCGTATTTTGTAAATTGAAACTCACGAGGGCAGTTTGATGACTTTCCATTATTCTGTTAAATTTTAAAAACTATTCATTTATCCATAAACTTTCCTTTCGCCCCTCGGAGCTCCATAATCGGAAGACTGGGCTTCGTTTCTCTCCCCGTAAGTGGACGGCTGGCTCAAAACGGTGGCAGCACGAATGTCCTACACTTGCCACGACCATCGTGTACGTCCTGGTTCTGGTCTCTGGTCTCTGGTCCTTGGGCCTCTGGTCTTCGGTCTTCGGTCTCCGGTCTCTGGTTTCTGGTTTGCTGGCTTACTGAAGCCCATGGCGCTGGGGCTGCGGCCTAAAGTGGCAGAAGAGGTGCTCTTTTTGGCCAACTTTAGCTTTGGGGTGTGCGCCTTTTGCCGCGTTTTTTCCCAGGATTTTTGTCGGCGGTTCTCTTGAATTTTTGCGTGCAGCATGCACAGGGCAAAGTGGAAGTGGAAAGTGAACCGAGAATAGCTGAACATCAAGGGGGCGTGGCCAGGGAGTCCGCCCACATGCCGGAAAAGTTTCGAACATGAGGAGCACACGGTATTTGCTGAGTTTTTAGCTCGCAATTTTAAGCTTAGAAATTGAATTTAAAAGTTGATTGGAAATGAACGCCGTCGCATACGAGCGATTGTTTGGGCTTAAAGTGCATTCATTCGGGAAAGGCTGAGCTAAACGCGTTAAAGCCCATACTGAAAACCGGTTAACCTGTTAAATAACCGTTAAGAACATTCCGCCGGCCCAGGGCACTCGGAAAATTTATTACGCACACTGCAAGCGCTTTCATTTCATTTCGTTCGCCGGCCCCTTTTACGGCCAGATCGAGGAGCAAATTAAGTGCAGCCGGCGCAGAGGAGGACCATCAAGGATCCCACTCACACACACACACACACTGGTGGTACTCACTCATACGGGCTGTACTCGTACATGACAGCCATTAGGCTGGAAATTAAATTTTTTATTGGAGGGAAAAAGGAGCAGGCAGTGTCCATAAAAGAGGCAGCAAAATTTCAAATTTATATCAATTGCGGTTGCTCATTGACGCCTCCCGGGCATTGGCAGGCATTGGCAGGCATTGGCAGGCAACGCCCCTTCCGTTTCCTGGATTCGAAGTTAATTGAATTTCTAGTCTCCGTCTCTCTGTCTGTTGATCCAGGTGGCTGCCAGGACACACACTCGTGTAACTTCGAGGGAAGTATTAATTATGCAGCCAGAGCATTGGCACTTGCTTTCGGGCATACTTTTTGGTTTACGTTTTCCCAGAATTTCCCCTGAATTGTAATTTTCCGTATCGATTACCGTTTTGCTTAATCACTTCTCAATCGAAGCGACGTCTCAAGGATCTATGCCCCCCCTTTCCAGACCCTTCGGACTCCCCAGGGCCTCAATTATCCAGATCCTGCAGTTCTACGCGATTTCCCCGACCGAGGGGAGGAAGTGCAGCAAGTGCAAAGTGAACTCCTTGATGGCTGGCTGCCTTGGGGCCCCATCGCGTCATCGGTTGGCAGTCAAACGGCAGCAGCCCCACTCCGCCTGAGTCCTTTTTCGCCACTGCATGCTCTGTATGGGTTATTTTGGCGACAGCAATGCCAGCCGGATGCGGAACCAATTTAACGACCCCATTTCCGCCCAATGGCGACCAAATGTCAGCCATGCAACTGCAAAATCTCTGCGGCGGCCATTGGCATCATAGATGTGGCATCATAGATGTGGCACGACTCGACTTCCTTCCTGTCTGCCTCTGCTATCCTATCCCCCTCCCAATCTCTGGAACTTTGTCCTTCCTATTATGATTGTATTCTTTGGAAACTGTTATGGCTTTTCGAAATTAAATTCAATAATACTGCATGGACTCGCTGAAGATTCTTTAAGCCTCTCGGATCACCGACTCCTTTCGCGTTGCCCTAAAAGCGATGCCATTGCCATGCCACATTCTATACGTATATGATTAAAATCAGAACAAAGGATTGTGGCAAGCTGTTGAGTCAATTCGAACGGCCGGCGGTGACATCCCGAACGAAAGGGAAAAAGGGAAAATAATGTATAAAACCAGAAATAAAATGAATTATGTTAAGCATGCAAATTTCAATACAAACAACGGGGGGAAAAACCTTGAATGTGGCAGGAAGGAATAAAAAATGAAACGATGGCAGGCCATCGAGCCGAACAAAATAAACTGCCAATTGCAATTTCCCATTGGCCAAGCTGTGTAAATAAAACATTTTAACAACTTTCCATATGCAAACGGTAGGTGTGTCTATGTACAGACTATGTGCATCCGACAATGAGATCAAAGTCAACATAATTATTTCCCACTTTTTATAATCAGACCAGCATCTAACACATTGGGAAGAAGCGTTTTCTAGTCGCATCAAGGATGTTATATATAAAAGAAAGTTTTGTCCTAGACTCCACATCCATTTCTAGCATTATCCTGGTGACTTTTTTTGCGCCGTTTCTACGGCATTTATTATTTATTGTATTAATAATGCAGTCGCGTTGAAACTTTCATAATGTCCGGCAGTGTCATTCAGGCAGTCACCAGTTGTACTACAACTTTTTCCATTTTCTACTTTTTTTTGTTGGCCAATACATGCATATGTATTTTTGCATGAGCAGTTGGCACTTTTGTTGTTGTTTCGACTGCGGTTGTGGATGCTGATGGCTTTGGTTTGGTTTCGATTGGTTTTGGCATGGGCTCTGCTTTGGCGGCCAGAGGCCAGAGGCCACCCAAAGCCACAGAAAACAAATGCCGCGAGCAACTTGGATGCTCGCTGGTCAATCGCCGGTCAGCCATATCCATTAGATCGACTGAAATCCACACCCACGCCATTAACCGCGCCGCAGGACCTTCGAAACTAGATATTATGCTTCCCCTTCTAATGGCTATTGTCGTTCAACTTGGCGTCCACCACTGCGTATGAGTAATGTCTTATTGGACTTGCATTTTATCACTCATACGCAGTGTTGACAGCCTTCCGTCTCCGACTCCGCTTTCGCTTCCGCTGCCAGTAGGTAATTCTCCCTCTCCAACGGATGCCAGAGGTCCTCCCGCGCCAGCCAGCCAGAGTTGCAGCATCATCATAAAATTCAATTAAAGCGAAACGCACACAATCAAACAAAAGATCAAATTAAATGCCTGGCTAGCAATTTACTTCGCTGGCATTGAGCGGAGGGCAGAGGGCGTGGCAGGGACAGAGGATATGGAATGTATATAGGGGGGGATATAGACGAGGATGTGTGGGTGGCATAGACAACGGCACGCATTGCGGTTTAACGCGCTTTTCATTACTTGGTGGGGAGCGGGGAGGCAGGGCAGAATGGGACTGAACAAGGACATGGCAGCCAAAGGAACATCAAAGGAGGTGGAAGAACAAGCACAACTTGCTGCGGTATTTTTACGACCATTTCAGTTTCGTAATGGCAATCCAAAAGCTTGTACAACACACACACACGGAGCCGCCGAAAATCATATAAAAGTCATTGGGACTTAGTTAAGCTAGCGATATTAACAAATACCAGGAGCAGGATAGGGCAGGGACCGCGCCATTTGTTCACCCATGAGAAAAGGATGCCAAGGATGTGGCAAATAAAAGGGGCAAGGGCCCCTCTCTAGAAAAATGGCTATACGGATGATAATAAACCAGGCAGCCAGAGCCAGAGCCGCAAAAGCAACAAGAGTTTAGCGATATAGCGACACTAAAATCCACATGTTACAACAAGGACATTTGCGGCGGACCAAAGGAGCCCAGAAAATGGAAAGTAAAAAGCCCCAAGCAGGGCCAAAAATTAATATTGAATGGTTATACATAATGTATATGAGAGGCTAACTAAACTAGGAATAATTTAAAGCTAATCTACACACGGGCAAAAGTGCGGTAGAGAGGGCCCCGCCTCCTGCGAAATAATATCCTTTGCCAATGGCGGCATCTTGCGTGCAGGCAATTACAAAGTTTTGGACGCTGCATTTAATTAGGTCCTGGAATCGGCCATCAGGCATCGGCATTTACCATTTACCATTTCCCAGGGTCGGTCGTTGTACATTGTAGTACCAAACTAATAGCTAACCGCTTCCAGCGATTTCTGGCTACATTTCGGAGGTTCTTAGGGTTCAGGGGTTGGAGGTGGTGGGCGGGCAGGAGGCGACCAACGAGCCGCTTAATTGAATGCCCTTGGCGAAAAGTGAAAAAAAGCAGACGGAAAAACAAGCCGCCTTTTTCTATAGGCCGCAATACAGACTATTTCATGACCTGCAGTCGTCTTTGAGATTGGTTTAGTTTGGCAATGAGGAATAAATCCCCGAAAGTTACAAAGGACCTTACTGAGCTATCAAGTCTTTCAGTCTGGAGTATTTTTGTTGAACTTTAAAGAGCCGTGTATACCCGAAAGAAACAAAGGCGCAGCGTACAAGAAAATAAGAATTATACATTATATTATAGGTAGGAAAGAGATAGTCCTGGGACAGGACTTGTATCAGTTGTCTCAGCATTTGGCTTCCAGTTAGGCTTTGGCTTTGGCCAAGGCTATGGCCCGCCGGCTGTTTGTTAATGGCAAAGCTCAAGCAAATTTTCATGTTGGCTTAGACAACGGCCCAGCTGCACCACCAGGGGCAGAGGACAGGGCCAGAACGCCGCCAAATTGGCCCTTTTTATTGTACAAGTCTACCCCCTACTTCCTTTTCTCAAAAAGCGGCGACCACAAGCCGCAGCAAAGAGCAGAATTTTCGCCCTTTTGGCCACTAAAAAAACCAATGGTTACCTATTGGAAGAGTTTCTCAAAGCCAAAGCTTTGGTATTTTCGCTGGAAGGTTATATGCTGGCTTAGTATGGAATACTTATTTAATAAACTATGTTTCGTGGGTTTTTTCCAGTGCAAACACAACCCGGCTCGCATTTATTTGCAGAAACATAAGCAGCGGCATTATGAAATGCCAGCGGCGCTTGTTGGCCATTTTGGTAACTGTTAACAGAAACGGTAACACCCGCAGCCACCACATTGGCAACTGGAGCAGCTGCAACACTGCCGCCAAACAATGCATGCTCCAAAACTGCGAGGAAAATATTAAAGAGCAAAAATTCGCCATCCCTGAAGCCTGGAGAGCCTTGAAGCTTCGGATCTCGACCACCCAGCAAAATATGCACCGTCACTTGGCCATCATTCTTCTTGCGGCCCCAAACGTAATCTCGTTAAAAGCGTTCCTAGAAATATATTAGAGTGGTTACTTTATAAATATATCTTCCCCTTGCTCCGCTCCACACAGGATTAGGTTGTGACAGCTCCAAACTAAACTAACCACCCAGCGTTCAGCGTTTAAGCGTCCTTTCCTTTAAAGGAAACGCTGACGCATATTTGCAATTTTCATGGGTTTGGGATGCATTTTAATGGAGGCTTAATTAAGCATTGCATTTTGTGTGCGGTTTCGGCCCGAAATGGCTGCCGAGTAGCCAGAAATGTTGCACTTCCCTCCTTTGATCCTGCCCCACCACACCCCCCTATTTTAGCTGTCACTAATCGAGCCACGTTGCCTGTCAATTACGAGGTCCGCGGAGAAATCGCATCTGCCATTACTGGAGTTGTCGGAACTTCCCTGGGAGGCTCTGGCCCTTATAATGATGGATAGATGGCTGGATAGGTCGATTGATGGACGGATGGATGGCTGAAAGCCTTCCAATCGGAAACTCGAAGCCCCAAGAGCGTGTAGGGTTAAAAGGGTTTATAATTCCTAAGCTTTAAACTTTGAAATCGAAGCAAACTCTCGAGATTCTTTGTTTTTATGTTATGTCCTTTCTAGACTTTCTGATGAAAAGATAGAAAGTAATTTCCCATCTCCGGCCCTCTAAGCAATATGCCACAAATAGGCAGATGGGCGTGGCCAGGACGCCCTTAGGAGCCTTGGAGAACCGTGTCGTTCTGGGAATTCTCTGCGCCATTCGCAATTCGTAGGCATTAGGAGGACAATAAATTGCGGCTTTGCTGGCGACATGAAGATGCTTTCTCAAGTGGCAAAAACAATCAGCCTGCGTAGCCAGGAGGCAGGGACAAGAGGGCGTGGCAAGGAGGGAGGATGGATGTACTCATTCGAGTACAAAGTATAGAAACAATCTGCCACAGATCCGGCGAACAATTTATTGTTCATTTATTCACATCATTATCCACAAGGGTGCCGAGTCGCAAGAACAACAAGGAAATCATTTTTCTATTTTAAAAGGGAGAAAATATAAATAATTCGGATGAGTTTTTTCTCACTTAATTTGGAATATATTGAACGATTCATCGAACCCATCCCCTCAGTGATTGCTATAAATTTAACATGGATTTTTGCATGGCGCTGATTGCATTAGCTTGTCCTCCGAAGGTCCTGGCGGTGGTCCTGGTCCCTGCTTCTGTTCCTGTTCCTGTTCCTGTTCCTGTTCCTGGCCAGTCATCCGTAATTTCCCGAAACCGAATGGAAAACGTAGTGGCGGCTATCCCCCGAACTCCGTCCCATTACCCCTGGCACTGCCAGTCCAACAATAATCATCCAAAACAATGTATACTTAATTTCCTTTCAAAGCGAGTTCAATTGCACTGAGAGAAATGTCTTTAAAAAGGGTCTTTGAAAGCACCCAAGTAAGGATCCATTTTGTGGGTAATGAGGAAACCTCTTCCAAATAATATTCAGTGTCCAACTTTCGAGTGTTTCTTCCAGTGTCCCAACATTTTTTCCGACCTTATGGCTGCTGCTCATTTCATTTTGTTTCGTTCCATTTCATTTGGGCGTCTTAATGCCTCAGCGAGAATTCTGCGCGTGCTGAATATGAATCATGCTTTTAAAGTGCTTTCCATATTGATTGGACCATCGACCCCCGAACCCGACCCCGACCCCGACCCCGACCCACGACCCCGTTTTGCCTTCCAGCCCCTCCCAGCCCGTCCTGGCCTGGCTCCATGGCAGCTACACTCATTTTTCACCTGTCCATCATGCCGGTTATTTTCCCCCTTTTGACTATTATTTCCCTCCGCCGGGAATGCATTCAGGACTGGCCCGGACTCGCCAGGCTACGCTGGGCAAAGCCATGGACCAGCCAGGAGCATCAAATATTTTCCAATTTGAATTTTGCTTCCCCCTCTATACGTTTCCGTCCCGTCCCGGATATAACCCTCAAACGTTTCACATTAATATTGCCGGAGGAGGAGTTGGAGGGGCACGCTCGCTTAATTAACATTTTCATCCAGCCAAGCCAATGGGGCATGCAACAAGTGCTGCTACCGGGCTAGCCCAGGGCAACTCCTGGCATTTGGTCCCCAAAAACATCAGCCAGGATACAATATAAAGTCTGAGAAGCGCGACTTTGAAGTAAAACTTATCGAAATTATAGAACTAATAGTCGGTGGCCGCCTTTTCGCTTTCCTCTTGTGCTCATGCAAATATTTGTATTCCATTTGCATTTCAATAATTGAATTTTTTATTTCCTCTGCTATCCCCCTCGTCCTGTCTCGCATTTATTATGAGCTTTGCTCTGAGGCAGCCAGAGGATGGAAAAAAACGTTATTTTTGTGAAGTTTATTAAACATTGGACCGGGCCACATAATCCAGCCAATTGTTTGCCTAACTCTTGACACAGAAAGTACCCCGAAATAAATAGTAGTACGCTATCGTTTCAATGGGATTTCTATTAAGAGCAGACGGATGTCCTCTCTGTACGATTCGTTAACAATATTAAACGATTGCATTTCACATTCGGCCGGAGGAAATATTATTAAGTGGAGCAAAAATTGACTCGCATTTGCTGTTAATTTTGCATTCCTTTGCTGTGGCCTGGCCGCAGAATTGGCTTTCCCATCCTACATTTTCCCTTATTTTCCGCCATTTCTTTGGCAAAGTGCAGCAGGCCTCACGTTCGACATTTTTAGCGTTAAATAATGAAGGATTCCAGGCTCTAGGCTCCGGCTACGGCTTCGAGCCTCTGGACCCATAGCTCATAAAGCCGCAAAGTGTCGTCATGATTTGGCAAGTGCACAGTGAAAAAAAGGGGACCAGAAAGAAGCTAATTTACAAGACAAGCTGGTAGCTGGTTGGAGTTGCAAGCTTTTTCTAGGGTCTGTTGCAGCAAAAGCAACACTTGCAACACTTGCTGCAGGGAGGCTACCCCGCCTATCTGGCAGACTTTTGTGAATATTCCACAACTGCAGAATGAGACTGGAAAGCACACCCAGTCAGTCACAAGTGAGTGCCCACATCCTCCTCCCCACACATGCAGCTACCTACATGTTCCATAAATAATCTCCATTTGCAATGCAGCCAGCAATGTGGCCTGGCCTGTGCCTCGTGTGCCCCTCGACTTGCCTCGTTCTGTCACTGCCTTGGGGCCTCCGGGGACTAGCTCTGATTCTGTCAGTGCACTGAGAGAAATCTAGTAGCGGGTGCAAACCAGCTTCTCTTCCCCTTTGAGTACCATCGTGATTTTTTCAGTGCAACTCTGCATTCGCAATGGCGCTCCTGGTTGTCCTTGTTGCTTCTCTGTCATTGTTTATGTACGTGAATTTCAAATCTCTTCGACAGTTCATCCGCCAAGAGCGAAGGCAGGACAAGGACACCCCGATTCTCATTCGCCAGGACAGATACACTGGCCACTGGCCCGCAAATGGATGTCGGGCTCCGAGATTGGGAATTCTGGCTCCGAAATTGCGGATAACTGATATGGATGAGAATGGACACGGGCCTGCAGGGACAGTTTCCAGCCCCGGGGCTGCCACAGCCCACCTGTCTTTCGATCTCCACCCGTTGCCACCAACTTTCGGTGGCAGGCGGTGTTGCATGTGAAGGACTTAAGCCAAGTTTACCGCATTGTCGCCATTTGCTTCGGCCAAGGGTTCCTCCCGTTCTGCCCTTGAGCTCGGTTCCTGGGCCGCCTCGGCTTATTACAATTATTATGTCTTTTATGGATGTGGTCTAGGAGCAGATGCTTAGTCACTCGCACACACAGGACTCCCCTTGATAGACAAAGGCCAGGAGAGACGGTGCCTCACAGGAGTGTAAGGACTGCGCCCTACATGGGAAAAGGAGCGCAACACACTGATAGAACTTATGCCAATGTCTCAGACTGTGGACTAAATTCGGCTACGGCTGCTCTTCGGCAACCACATCATCAACATAGTCATCATCATCAACCACATTATCACCATCAGTCCTTATACTCTGATATGGAATCGCGATGGGTTCGCCCTCCATGATTGCCACAACCGCTCTGTGCCAGGCCAAGCTGCTCCGTGCAGCAGATTGGAAAAGCATTGCCATAATTTCCACTTGTTTATCATCTGAACTTTGCGTGTTGCCTGCATTTTGCATTTTGAATTTTTGCAGCTGAAGTTGCAGCACAAAGTTGCATAAAGTTGTCCAGGATATTACGTGAATGTAGATGTGCGGCTGGAGCGCAAATAAAAAAATCGCTTTGTTCAATTCGAAAGTATCCTGGGCAGAAGCAAGACCGGTTGGAAATCCTTTCCCATTTGAAACACAATCAAAACAAGAAATTAACACACCATCGTGGTGTTTATTGTGTAACCCAAAGCAGCGGCAGGGCCACCAAAGAGTCCGCAATTAAATTTAATTATATTGATTAACAAACGAAGCGATTTGATTCCTCAATGGATTAATTCGAGCGTTGATTGTGTTTCGGATACACAATCGTATATTTGCATTTTAGGATCGCAATACATTGTATTATATTGATTTATCGCCGTCTGGCGCCAGCATTCGGATTTATTTGGCCAGAAACTATTAGCCAGGAACGGACTCGGGACGATGTCGCTGTGAATGTGGATGTGGATGTGGATATGGATGGGATGGTAAAGTTGGCCCACAGCACCAACGAGAGGCCATATGAAAACCAAATTTAACTTGATGATGCATAAAAAACAATTTGGGCCAAATAGCGTGTGTGCTTGTGTGTGATTTGGCTGTTCGGACAGACAATTGACCACTCAGCACATCGTTAGGATGTGCCAGGATAACTGAAGGAGCGCTGCTGAATCCTGAGTAGGAAGCAGCAGCTGCAGCTGCCATTTGGTTTTCGGGGTTTCCCTGCCTTGTTGCTCACATCTGGAGATTTATGAAATTTCCCGTCTTCAAATGCGTGTTTCGTCTTCGAGTCTTCGAGTGTTTTGTGCACAATAACATATCAAGCATCCGCCCCGTTGACTCCTGGACTTCTGTGAGACTGCGAGAAACGGCCCAGGGCCTAGTACGGGTCCAGGTAGCCCAACTAAATGCCATTTTCTCAGTGCAGCTGCCAAGCAGAGAGACGAAGGACAAGACAAACACCAGGGCCAGTGGGTGGAAAGGACTAAAGCGGCCATGTCCTTGTCAAGGGTCGTTGAGTAAAGTGTATTCGAGTGTGGAATATAACGATTAGTTGAATCAGCTGCCGCCCCTTTGCCCCTTCAACCTTTTGATTCAACGTCAACTTATTTCCGGGCCTTCGAAAAAAGACAATTTCCAATCTGCCGCGTCGGAGAGGTCCTAGATGAAAACTTCAAACCTATGCCACAAAAATTATACACATTAAGAATTCCTTATAATTTGGGCAAGTTAATTTTGGTCGAATACACCCCGAGTACAGACCCTGGAATTTTGAAAACATTGAGCGTAAAAACCATCTCGGCATAACTTGCGGCAACATCTGCAGCATCTGTGGGTGGAGGGGGCGAGGCAGAGAAAGGGCGTGGCCACCCATTTGGTCCGGGCACGCCCTCGGCCAGAAAACTAAGGCCATGAATAAATGAATGAATGTTTTGACTTCGATTTCAATTCTAATTGTCGGCCCGGCAGTCCGCCACTCCACCATTTGTGGCCTTTTCGATTTCCAGGGTACTAAAAATTCGGTCCTTTCGTCGGTCCATCGCTTTTGCGGAATAAATAAAGTTTTGCCTTTTAACTTGCCTTCCGCCTGATTGTCGAATGCATGTTGCATAAAGTCGCTTCCGCTGGAGTTTCATCTTTATTCCAGGACCTCTGGATGATACCGGTAGCGTGCTAGGGTGGCGAGGGGGACAGGGGGCCAGGGGAGCTAGGGTGACAGGAAAAACGGAATTGAAAATGAAACCACGCACGCAGCAAAACACATTGTTCTCTTTGCTCGTCGGCTACTCCTTGCACTTGGATTCTTCTGTCTTTTTCCAGACAGCTCTCCCGCCAGCCAGCCACCACCCACTTACACGTTTGTTACACATTAAGAAAGGAAGGGATCTTAAATGGGAATTAGAATTGTAGAAGCTAGAGTGGTTCCCTAACACGTTTTCCAGTGTAGCCCCCTGCTTTTCCCGACATTGCCTCTCTTCTTTCTTGGTTTCCCGGCCATTGCTGAAGACAGCACGTTGCCTATTGCAGCCATTACTCAGGCGACAGCAACGGGTGGCCCCTGCCTCCCCAATTTGCCCAGCCCGCAGCCCACGACCACGCCCTCCCAACCCCCCGAGGTGCCTCTGTGCATGCAAACACGTTTCTGATTAGGAATCAACAAAACCGACAACAGCAGCCGGAAAGGGACCTGTTCCTGCCGAAAGGGGACACAGAGAAAAGGCGCGGGTGGAGGGGGCGTGGCCATAATGACAATGCCACAGAAAAAGGAATTCACAGAAGAAGTGAGGAATCCTGTGGAAATGCTGCTGGCCAGTTGAATGCTGTTTTGACCAACTCTAAGCAGTGTTCGCTTTTCGGTAAACTGAAAAACTTGGGACGCTCTCAGAAGGACTTAAAGTTGCTACAGAAAAAAAAAAAACAAAAATAAAATGCAAATGTTACCAAAGAAAAGTTTTCTGAATAAATACTTCAGAGCCTTTTACTCTGGCAAAGAGAAATTTTGATTCAAGGAATGAATGCCTCGTCCCAGCCCGAAAAAGTATGCTAAGAAATTGTCTATATGACTTTGTCACCTTGAAAATATTCAATTAATTACGTTGGTTGTCTTCCAATTTGTATTTAATACATCTTGAAAGGCGAAAAATCCCTGCCACCCTTGCCGTTTCCATATTTTTATGGTCCTTTGCGCTGTTTTTGGCGATAAGGAAGAGGCGACTTCCCAAAACGGCTACCAAAAGTCTAAAAGCTGCCTGTTCTCTTGGCTTTTCAGCCTGTTACCTGTTACCTGTAACCCCTCCTCTTAACCATAGCACTTTCTCCTTTCATTTAGGCCAAAACTCATCACCAGGATTCTTTTCACACTCACGAAACGTTAGACAAGCTCAAGTAAAGAGGCGGCCGGGCGAAAAAAAAGCGAAATTAATAGATTTTATCGGCAAGAAAGAAATCGTAATGAAATAAATATTCAAATATAGAAAAGTTGAGAGCCTAATAAAGGAAATTTATAAACCTGTGCGAGACTTGTTAATTGCCAACTTTTGGGTTTCATTCCGGCAACTGCAACTTCTGTAGTTTGCTTCTAAATTCACCGCCACCCTTTCGGCCTTTTCAATTTCGGCTTCCGACCAGAAACAATATGGCAGAAAGTTAGGAGCCCCACCTCGACTTTTCCGACACAAAATATATATAACTTTTGCCTACAGGTTGCCAGGTTGGTTAGAATCTGGGTCCCCCCGCCTGGGAGGGGGCATCCAGTCAGAAAAGTTTTCGGGTTTCCAGCCTCAAATGCCTCAGACGCGTACACACAAAATAAACGTGTTGAAATTTAACTAAAATTAATTTGCCAAAAATCAAAGCGAAAGTTTTGCACCATTTTTGCTCTCTGATTTACTTGGAACTCTGCGTTCTCCAGGTTGGCCTTTAACAATTTCCAGCCACTTTGTGTTACCTTTTGGCCTGCCCCCCTTCGAACAGGGTCATAAATTTCATTGGGATTTGGCTCCGAGCCGGCCAGCGCGCCCCTTTGTCAATGCAAAGTAATTCAAAGCCAAACAGAACACTCTTTGTCATCCTTGTGGACGTCCTGGGCCTGGTCGGCCGGGGGATACTCGTGTATGGGCTATTGCTGACCTCCAAGGCGAATCGATTACACAATTGGGCATATTTTGTTGCCTTTTAAGTGGAACTAAAGATTTTGACACGTTTTTATTTACCAAAAATCAAATCAAACTTGGCCAGTCAGTCGATCTGAATGGATAGATGAATATGTATGTGGTACATTGTGGTATGTGCTATGTGATATTTTCCAGCGTTTAACACTCCGCAGGCACTGGAAGAGCAATCCAGATTTCTCTGGAAAATCTGGATTACATTCCGGCGAAGTCTCACTTTGCAATTAGTTGAGGGGCTGCCAGCCCGCAGAGAAAACACAAAATTAGTAGCAGACTATAAGCAGCTACCGTTTCATAACCAAGCACTGACAGAAAGTACAATTTCCACTATAAAAACTGAAAAGAAATATCGTTTAAGAGGACTAGTTTTTCTCGCAGTGCCGTTCCCCGTACTTGCACCCGTATTCGCATCCGCATTCGTGTACCCGTCCGGATTGCGGTGCATTTTTGTGAAGCAGAGTGTGTGAAAAGTAATTTGCATATGTATTGCCATGGCATTTGCATTTATGCATGTCGACATCACCCGCTACAAAGCCATCCTTCGACCCTGCCCGGACTGGTCCTGCCGCCCCGGCATTTGCACATTTGCGGCCATGTTTATGCGCGCCAGTTAATCGATTATGCACGGGCTGAGTGAGCAGCGCCGGAAATGTGCAAATGCAGCGTTTCCGCCATAGCCGCGGGTCCTGCCTCACCAACCAGCCACTCCTGCTATTGTCTGGCCCCTTGCCCTTGCAAGTCCTGCACCTTGCAGTCTTTTTTTTTTTTGTTTTTTGCGCCACATCCTTTGTGTCGCAGCGAGGTGTGAAAACGGAAATCATTATCGCGTTGCTGTCATCTCTTTACCAAGCGACACCTTTGCCACGCCCCTTGACCGCCTTTTTTTTATGCAAAAGGACATTTGGGTGACCCTTTCCCTTAAACTGAGACTAATCTGGTACAGTTTTCTGTGGAAAAAAAAAGCGTAAATCCCATGATTGGGAATCAAGGTTCCCCAAATCTCTGTTGGTTTTTCTATTCAAAGTTTTTTAAACTATAAATATATTTGCAATATATAAATAATATTTGCAGGGCAATGGCCCTTTTCAGTTCACTTCCCCGTTCATCTGCCCTTCATTTATGGATTTATGCATTTCTGCGGTTGTTTGTTCAAATATTATCGCCGTGGGCAGGCTGTCCATATCACACGTTTCCATAAATAAATATCGCGAATTTGTGCGGGCAAGTCTGTAAATAGACAAAATCCAAAATGGCATTATTCAATAAATATGATATTCACGTCAATGCCATAGCACGGCCATCCGAGAGTGGCTTTGTTTTCGCCAAATTTAAATCCAATTATATGGTGGCAACTGTGAATGGGATCCGACTGTATTTGAGTGCAAATTGTATAATTTGAAAGCGTTCCGGCATTGTATTTCGCACACGAAGCTCTGACTGTTTTTCCTTTTATTGATCCTGCCGCCTGTTTCGATTTATTTGCCACACCACCTAATCGATGCGCAGCATTTGTGGCTTACAAAACTAATCTTTCGGCTGGTGGAGGAGGAGGAGGTGTGCCATAATCACAGGCCATTTATCAAGCATGCACTTCCGCAAAGGATATATGGCTGCCTTATACATTTATACATGCATGTGTGCGCCCCGAAAGAAACCAGAAGAAAACGGAGAAGCTGGAGCAGCAACGGCAGCTGCAAGAAGTCGCAGGACGAAAGAGATAGATCCTGAGAAATGGCCTGTTTGGATGCCGGGCTACACAAAGTTAATTGAGCAAACCGGCTGGCGAGAGCAGGCCGCAGTTGAAATCCAATTTGTCTGCAAATAACCAAATGATGGCCCGGCTGCAGAGCCAAAGCCCGGAGCCCGTGCCAGAGTCCTGGCTACGGAAAGGAGTGGCCAAAACCGGAACCCCAGCAAACCAGAACCCTAGAGCCGGAGCCAGAGCCGGAGAAGGCACCATTCGACTCAGAATCATTCATCTGCCAGGACAAAAAAAGCATCAAGCCACTACCAGAAAGAAGTGTGTGTCCCAGAGGATGAGGGCGGAGCGGGGCGTGGCTATCTGACCAGCAGCAACAACGACAACAAAAGCATAAACAACCAACGAATACGGATCCCAACGGTCGGCCAATTTTCCCCCTCCCCGACAACTACTCTTTTGCTTTGTAAATATTTCAAAACTATCAAACACAGCGAGAATATATTGAAACTTTTCATTTCCAGGACTTTCAGGAAAGTTTCGAAGAGGCGGAAAAATTTTTCTCAGATGCATATTAATAAAAAAACACTTCCACGATTCAGAATCTTGTCTTGGCGAAGGAATCGGTTGGATATTGGCTGAAATATGGCCTTCGCAAGGACCCCTTAGCCCCATTTCCAGGACTTTCAAATATTTGCAAGGGGGTCCATCACAAAAATTTGGGATCACAAAAAAAAAAAATCGTTTCTTAGATTTTGATGCAGATTAAAGGAGAATACTTCCACGATTCAGAATCTTGTCTTGGCGAAGGAATCGGTTGGATATTGGCTGAAATATGGCCTTCGCAAGGACCCCTTAGCCCCATTTCCAGGACTTTCAAATATTTGCAAGGGGGTCCATCACAAAAATTTGGGATCACAAAAAAAAAAAAATCGTTTCTTAGATTTTGATGCAGATTATAGGAGAATACTTCCACGATTCAGAATCTTGTCTTGGCGAAGGAATCGGTTGGATATTGGCCGAAATATGGCCTTCGCAAGGACCCCTAAGCCCCATTTCCACGACTTTAAGATTTTTGCAAGACGGTCCATCACAAAAATTTGGGATCACAAAAAAAAAAAATCGTTTCTTAGATTTTGATGCAGATCAAAGGAGAATACTTCCACGATTCAGAATCTTGTCTTGGCGAAGGAATCGGTTGGATATTGGCCGAAATATGGCCTTCGCAAGGACCCCTAAGCCCCATTTCCAGGACTTTCAAATATTTGCAAGGGGGTCCATCACAAAAATTTGGGATCACCAAAAAAAAAAATCGTTTCTTAGATTTTGATGCAGATTAAAGGAGAATACTTCCACGATTCAGAATCTTGTCTTGGCGAAGGAATCGGTTGGATATTGGCCGAAATATGGCCTTTGCAAGGACCCCTAAGCCCCATTTCCACGACTTTCAAATATTTGCAAGGGGGTCCATCACAAAAATTTGGGATCACCAAAAAAAAAAATCGTTTCTTAGATTTTGATGCAGATTAAAGGAGAATACTTCCACGATTCAGAATCTTGTCTTGGCGAAGGAATCGGTTGGATATTGGCCGAAATATGGCCTTCGCAAGGACCCCTAAGCCCCATTTCCACGACTTTCAAATATTTGCAAGGGGGTCCATCACAAAAATTTGGGATCACCAAAAAAAAAAATCGTTTCTTAGATTTTGATGCAGATTAAAGGAGAATACTTCCACGATTCAGAATCTTGTCTTGGCGAAGGAATCGGTTGGATATTGGCCGAAATATGGCCTTCGCAAGGACCCCTAAGCCCCATTTCCACGACTTTCAAATATTTGCAAGGGGGTCCATCACAAAAATTTGGGATCACAAAAAAAAAAAAATCGTTTCTTAGATTTTGATGCAGATCAAAGGAGAATACTTCCACGATTCAGAATCTTGTCTTGGCGAAGGAATCGGTTGGATATTGGCCGAAATATGGCCTTCGCAAGGACCCCTAAGCCCCATTTCCAGGACTTTCAAATATTTCCATGGGGGTTCATCACAAAAATTTGGGATCACCAAAAAAAAAAATCGTTTCTTAGATTTTGATGCAGATTAAAGGAGAATACTTCCACGATTCAGAATCTTGTCTTGGCGAAGGAATCGGTTGGATATTGGCCGAAATATGGCCTTCGCAAGGACCCCTAAGCCCCATTTCCAGGACTTTCAAATATTTGCAAGGGGGTCCATCACAAAAATTTGGGATCACCAAAAAAAAAATCGTTTCTTAGATTTTGATGCAGATTAAAGGAGAATACTTCCACGATTCAGAATCTTGTCTTGGCGAAGGAATCGGTTGGATATTGGCCGAAATATGGCCTTCGCAAGGACCCCTAAGCCCCATTTCCACGACTTTCAAATATTTGCAAGGGGGTCCATCACAAAAATTTGGGATCACCAAAAAAAAAAATCGTTTCTTAGATTTTGATGCAGATTAAAGGAGAATACTTCCACGATTCAGAATCTTGTCTTGGCGAAGGAATCGGTTGGATATTGGCCGAAATATGGCCTTCGCAAGGACCCCTAAGCCCCATTTCCACGACTTTCAAATATTTGCAAGGGGGTCCATCACAAAAATTTGGGATCACCAAAAAAAAAAATCGTTTCTTAGATTTTGATGCAGATTAAAGGAGAATACTTCCACGATTCAGAATCTTGTCTTGGCGAAGGAATCGGTTGGATATTGGCCGAAATATGGCCTTCGCAAGGACCCCTAAGCCCCATTTCCACGACTTTAAGATTTTTGCAAGACGGTCCATCACAAAAATTTGGGATCACAAAAAAAAAAAATCGTTTCTTAGATTTTGATGCAGATCAAAGGAGAATACTTCCACGATTCAGAATCTTGTCTTGGCGAAGGAATCGGTTGGATATTGGCCGAAATATGGCCTTCGCAAGGACCCCTAAGCCCCATTTCCAGGACTTTCAAATATTTCCATGGGGGTTCATCACAAAAATTTGGGATCACCAAAAAAAAAATCGTTTCTTAGATTTTGATGCAGATTAAAGGAGAATACTTCCACGATTCAGAATCTTGTCTTGGCGAAGGAATCGGTTGGATATTGGCCGAAATATGGCCTTCGCAAGGACCCCTAAGCCCCATTTCCAGGACTTTCAAATATTTGCAAGGGGGTCCATCACAAAAATTTGGGATCACCAAAAAAAAATCGTTTCTTAGATTTTGATGCAGATTAAAGGAGAATACTTCCACGATTCAGAATCTTGTCTTGGCGAAGGAATCGGTTGGATATTGGCCGAAATATGGCCTTCGCAAGGACCCCTAAGCCCCATTTCCAGGACTTTCAAATATTTGCAAGGGGGTCCATCACAAAAATTTGGGATCACCAAAAAAAAAATCGTTTCTTAGATTTTGATGCAGATTAAAGGAGAATACTTCCACGATTCAGAATCTTGTCTTGGCGAAGGTTGGATATTGGATATTGGCCGAACTATGGCCTTCGCAAGGACCCCTAAGCCCCATTTCCAGGACTTTCAAATATTTGCAAGGGGGTCCATCACAAAAATTTGGGATCACCAAAAAAAAAAAAATCGTTTCTTAGATTTTGATGCAGATTAAAGGAGAATACTTCCACGATTCAGAATCTTGTCTTGGCGAAAGAATCGGTTGGATATTGGCCGAAATATGGCCTTCGCAAGTACCCCTAAGCCCCATTTCCAGGACTTTCAAATATTTCCATGGGGGTCCATCACAAAAATTTGGGATCACCAAAAAAAAAAAATCGTTTCTTAGTTTTTGATGCAGATTAATGGAGAATACTTCCACGATTCAGAATCTTGTCTTGGCGAAGGAATCGGTTGGATATTGGTCGAAATATGGCCTTCGCAAGGACCCCTAAGCCCCATTTCCAGGACTTTCAAATATTTGCATGGGGGTCCATCACAAAAATTTAGGATCACCAAAAAAAAAAAAATCGTTTCTTAGATTTTGATGCAGATTAAAGGAGAATACTTCCACGATTCAGAATCTTGTCTTGGTGAAGGAATCGGTTGGATATTGGCCGAAATATGGCCTTCGCAAGGACCCCTAGGCCCCATTTCCAGGACTTTCAAATATTTGCAAGGGGGTCCATCACAAAAATTTGGGATCACCAAAAAAAAAAATCGTTTCTTAGATTTTGATGCAGATTAAAGGAGAATACTTCCACGATTCAGAATCTTGTCTTGGCGAAGGAATCGGTTGGATATTGGCCGAAATATGGCCTTCGCAAGGACCCCTAAACCCCATTTCCAGGACTTTCAAATATTTGCATCATCACAAAAATTTGGGATCACCAAAAAAAAAAATCGTTTCTTAGATTTTGATGCAGATTAAAGGAGAATACTTCCACGATTCAGAATCTTGTCTTGGCGAAGGAATCGGTTGGATATTGGCCGAAATATGGCCTTCGCAAGGACCCCTAAGCCCCATTTCCAGGACTTTCAAATATTTGCATGGGGGTCCATCACAAAAATTTAGGATCACCAAAAAAAAAAAAATCGTTTCTTAGATTTTGATGCAGATTAAAGGAGAATACTTCCACGATTCAGAATCTTGTCTTGGTGAAGGAATCGGTTGGATATTGGCCGAAATATGGCCTTCGCAAGGACCCCTAGGCCCCATTTCCAGGACTTTCAAATATTTGCAAGGGGGTCCATCACAAAAATTTGGGATCACCAAAAAAAAAAAAATCGTTTCTTAGATTTTGATGCAGATTAAAGGAGAATACTTCCACGATTCAGAATCTTGTCTTGGCGAAGGAATCGGTTGGATATTGGCCGAAATATGGCCTTCGCAAGGACCCCTAAACCCCATTTCCAGGACTTTCAAATATTTGCATCATCACAAAAATTTGGGATCACCAAAAAAAAAAATCGTTTCTTAGATTTTGATGCAGATTAAAGGAGAATACTTCCACGATTCAGAATCTTGTCTTGGCGAAGGAATCGGTTGGATATTGGCCGAAATATGGCCTTCGCAAGGACCCCTAAACCCCATTTCCAGGACTTTCAAATATTTGCATCATCACAAAAATTTGGGATCACCAAAAAAAAAAATCGTTTCTTAGATTTTGATGCAGATTATAGGAGAATACTTCCACGATTCAGAATCTTGTCTTGGCGAAGGAATCGGTTGGATATTGGCCGAAATATGGCCTTCGCAAGGACCCCTAAGCCCCATTTCCACGACTTTAAGATTTTTGCAAGACGGTCCATCACAAAAATTTGGGATCAAAAAAAAAAAAATCGTTTCTTAGATTTTGATGCAGATCAAAGGAGAATACTTCCACGATTCAGAATCTTGTCTTGGCGAAGGAATCGGTTGGATATTGGCCGAAATATGGCCTTCGCAAGGACCCCTAAGCCCCATTTCCAGGACTTTCAAATATTTGCAAGGGGGTCCATCACAAAAATTTGGGATCACCAAAAAAAAAATCGTTTCTTAGATTTTGATGCAGATTAAAGGAGAATACTTCCACGATTCAGAATCTTGTCTTGGCGAAGGAATCGGTTGGATATTGGCCGAAATATGGCCTTCGCAAGGACCCCTAAGCCCCATTTCCAGGACTTTCAAATATTTGCAAGGGGGTCCATCACAAAAATTTGGGATCACCAAAAAAAAAATCGTTTCTTAGATTTTGATGCAGATTAAAGGAGAATACTTCCACGATTCAGAATCTTGTCTTGGCGAAGGTTGGATATTGGATATTGGCCGAACTATGGCCTTCGCAAGGACCCCTAAGCCCCATTTCCAGGACTTTCAAATATTTGCAAGGGGGTCCATCACAAAAATTTGGGATCACCAAAAAAAAAAAATCGTTTCTTAGATTTTGATGCAGATTAAAGGAGAATACTTCCACGATTCAGAATCTTGTCTTGGCGAAAGAATCGGTTGGATATTGGCCGAAATATGGCCTTCGCAAGTACCCCTAAGCCCCATTTCCAGGACTTTCAAATATTTCCATGGGGGTCCATCACAAAAATTTAGGATCACCAAAAAAAAAAAAATCGTTTCTTAGATTTTGATGCAGATTAAAGGAGAATACTTCCACGATTCAGAATCTTGTCTTGGTGAAGGAATCGGTTGGATATTGGCCGAAATATGGCCTTCGCAAGGACCCCTAGGCCCCATTTCCAGGACTTTCAAATATTTGCAAGGGGGTCCATCACAAAAATTTGGGATCACCAAAAAAAAAAATCGTTTCTTAGATTTTGATGCAGATTAAAGGAGAATACTTCCACGATTCAGAATCTTGTCTTGGCGAAGGAATCGGTTGGATATTGGCCGAAATATGGCCTTCGCAAGGACCCCTAAACCCCATTTCCAGGACTTTCAAATATTTGCATCATCACAAAAATTTGGGATCACCAAAAAAAAAAATCGTTTCTTAGATTTTGATGCAGATTAAAGGAGAATACTTCCACGATTCAGAATCTTGTCTTGGCGAAGGAATCGGTTGGATATTGGCCGAAATATGGCCTTCGCAAGGACCCCTAAGCCCCATTTTCAGGACTTTCAGATTTTTGCAAGGCGGTCCATTACAAAATGTAGCTTTCACAGCTCTTCCTCGAGACTTCCGTTTATGTTGTCTTGAAATACTAGCTTGTTTTTTCCAGTGGATAAATATCTAGGGCGGCAGCTGCATCTGATTTTGAATCCGGGGCATGGTGTCGTGTCTTGGCAACGGCAGTAGTGAAATCAACAAATTTTTCGAGCTACCAAGGAAGCTCTTCATGCTGCTGAGCCCACTTGGCAATCCTTTGGCTAGGATAAGGCCAGGCACTCTACACCCTCTTCTGGCAAATGGAATGCATTACTCTACAATATAAAATGGTCAACATAATGCGGGGATAAAACAGTAGACTGGCTGGCGTTTGACTCGGAGTTAGAGTATATACAACTAATGGTTGCTGGGTGCAGGATGTTGCAGCGGAGGCCAAAGGCGAGCAGGGTGGGAAGGTTGGGACGGAGGCGGAGGCCTTCAGGACTTTGTGTTGGTTCCGATATGCATCTGACAGCATTATGGGTAAATTTGTTTGCCTTGTAAACATATCCTTGGCGCACATACGGCCGGAAATATGTCTACCATCTACCTAACAACCCAACAACAACAGTTTAGTTTGCCCCACTTCCTCAACCACTTCCCCTACAACTTCCGACTCCAAGCTATCCTCCTGTTTTTGCTCCTGCTTCTGGTACTGCCCCTGCTTCTGGTCCTGCTCCTGGCCTGGCCCTGTTCCCTTTTGCCGGCCAACATGATCTGCTTTCAACTTAATCTGCATATGCGACCAAACATCTGGCCGGACTTCTGGCAACATAAATTGCAGAGGAGCCAGTCCGAAATCAGAACCTCCTCCTTCACACCAAAGCTTCGCCCTTTTCTCCGGACATTTTTGGCAAATCGAGGAAAGTCTTTGCCCAAACATAACAAAATCCAAGTCACTGTCAGTTGACTTTCAGCTACCGCAGCACTTGATGTTAAAACCAAAATAAAGAAGCCACAATATAAAAATTAATATAAATAGTGCCCGAAATATATATACCTTTGCTCTCCTGATTCTTGAGTGCAGGGACAAAAGGCATTGAGCAATCAATTATCCATCAATTCCCTCATCCATAGTTTATGTCCCCGGATCACATGCTCTTCGTCACTTTACTTCGGGCCGTCACCTTTCTTGTAAAACGGTAACGTTTTCCCTCCCCCCGAGTCATAAAATCCGGCCATAACCCGGCAAGAACATCAAGTGCGTATCCTTTATCTTGGCTTGATGACTCATCAATAAAGAAAATAAACCTGCGGAGGCGCTGGGTGACTACTCCAATAAAAATTCCTCAAACTTTATTTATAACTTGGACATTCCTTCCTACGCCTTGCGCCCTACGGATCCTTGGCCAGGAGGTGGCAGACCATTGACAAACTCACAGCTCGGGTTTGGGCCCAGGCGGAAAACCATCCGCAGTCGGCCCTTAGATCTGGAAAGCCCTTCAGGCGCACCCGAATGTGTGGCGGACCTGCCCTCGTTTCCGGTGGCTGCCGTTTCCGAGGGAAGGACCTGATCACTAATGTCCTCGATGACCATTCTCACAACTTGTCCTGGAAGCCTTTTGAATTAAACCTAGATGAAGATTCAGTTATCGGAAACCATACCTGGTGTTTAACGCGCTTTCTTATATTTCTCGTTTGCTTTAGACAATTAAATCGAAGAGACGTTGTGCTTAGATTTCATTTTTTGGCTAGTTGGCTTGTTTGGCACTTGGCCCCTGGTCCCCTAGTTCCTTCCCCCAGCGCCGAGTCCGCCCATCAATCTGGCGAACGATTCTTGTGACGAGGCGGACGTACAGATGGCTCTGTGTGTGCTTATCCCTAAACTTTGTCACAGTTAAATGACAATAAATGTCACACAAAACGCCATAAGCACACACACTATATACACATGCATGTGTATATATATTAAGGATATACACACACTGATAGGAGACGACAAAAACGACACGGGACAAGGACATAAAAGGCAAAAGTTGTGTACGCCGGCGAGAGAGCAGCGCATAAAAGTTTTCCTTTTCCTCCTGCCGTTTTCGGCCAGGACAACAGGCTCTGCTTCTGGATGCTTTTTTCGCGTCTCCTTACCCTCACATGGAGTAGCTTGATTTATGAATATTAAACAAGGAGCAATGGAATATTATTGTAGTAAAGTTATTCTCATCTTCTAAAGCCTGATGGTTGATATTCTTTTATCAAAACATGGTTTCAAGGGTATTTAAACTTCCTTTCCCGTGTTTGGATTCTTTAAATTTTATTTTTTATCTTATACATGCTTTTATTTTCCTCTTCTGGTACGTACTTAAGCCTGTGACTGAGGCACGTCATAACTTGGCCGTAAAACAGCTGACAACTGGGAGCCAAGGAGCCAAGGATGTGTTCTGGGCCGAGCCTGCCTAGTGACTGGTGGCAACTCCCTCTCACCCATCCCTTTCCACGTTGTCTTAGTGGCTTAATGTGCTAAACAACTGCTCTGTAAAGGGACAACACACCAAAGACAGGGACAGGGACAAAGACAAAGGCCCCAGGACAATAGGAAAACCATTGAATTCCAGCAAAATTTAAGCACTAAGAAAAGACACTCATGGCGAGGGCGCTCTGGCAATAAAAAAACATTATGCGGGTAGCTGTTGCTTTGTAGTCGCCACCCACAAGCCCCACCCCGAAGGACAGTCAAACCTGGCTAAAAGGGACCTCTTTAAAGTCTACCAAACTATTCCATCCAATCTGTCTGGGGTAATCCTTATGGGGACTGCACTTCAGGTCGCTGCTTCGGTCTTTTTCGCTCAATTTGCCAAATTTCCCCCATACACTCCACTCATTTCAGGTCTATGTATGTAGTATCCAGCCCACTCCAGTCTCGTTTGTCATTCATGTAACGGCCTCTCGGCTCGCCCCCTCGGATCCATGGCATCCTTTGGAGCCCTTGATTCCATTGTCCCGGCTTTGTTTTCGCTTCTGCGGGCGGGGAGCCGTCGCAAGCTCTGATTGTTTGTAAATAAAATCGTCAGTTTTATTTTCGCTGTGCAAACTTTGATTAAGAGCATCGTCAAAGTATTGAAAAAGTCTAAAGAAGGTAACTCCAAATGAATTTTCAAGATTGGGGGACCCGAGAAACGAAAAGGAAGTAATAAGGACCAACTTTGGGGCCGATTATTTACAGTAAATATCGTCAAAGAGATAATAATTTAATTAAAAAAAAGGAAAAGAACCTATAACAAACCATTTTAATTATAAATAATAAGATATTCAAACTTACCTGCGACGAAACGTTCATAAATTATCATTTACACACACGTGCATGTGCTCCGCCGTCCTGGGGAGCACCCAGTGTCCCCACGTAGGTGTGTCTTCTTCTTCTTGGGTGCGGGAGTTGGAGCAACCGACGCCAATATCATCATCTCCGCCACTGGCCCACTAAGCACTCGCGATTACCCGACTCTAAAGTTTTTCAACTCGAAGCCACGACTTTGAGGCTAGAAAGATCGATCCCGCGATCATTTTAAAGCAAAACTCTTGATGTGCTACGATGTTTAAACACGTTTTAATCGGAGTCTTCAACTTCTGCTGCGACTAACTGCCACCAGGCGTTGCCAACACACAAAAAGGGGTGGTGGAGAGAGCGTTGGATCAAAACAAAATGGCCGATCGGTGGGCGGTTGGAGCAGTGGGTGGTGGGTGTCTTCGGTGGGTTGTGGTGGGCGTCATGGGAAGAGAGCAAAGGAGTTACCTCCTAATTGGTGTTTAACCTGGATTTTGGAGCAAAAAGGACCATAAATAATGGACTTGAATGCGTTACAACATCGTATTTCTAAAAACTTCAATTCTTAAAAACTAAACTCTTCGCTAGAGTATGAATTCCTATAAACAAAAAATGGCCCCCAAACTAGTTGAAACTGTTCACGTAACGGAAATCTGCACTCCCCCAAACATATCAGCGAAAATAAACATAACCAACAAGGAAAATCCAACAAACTTTACAAATTGAGAAAAATTGACAGTTTTGACGGCATTTTTATTCGCATGCAATATTATTTTGTTATTTGTTCACTTTTCCAGGACCCACACAGAGAGATATTTACAGAGGTCCTGGATAAGCTTTGCATTTGTTATTTGGTAGAGAATTGGGAAAATTCTATTTCTTCCAACGATTACCTATTTTTTCTCCATATAAGTCAACGTCATAATAGACCTTTGGGGGATCCTAGAATTTCTGCAGGTGCTTCCAGCATATCCATAGAGTCCTCTTTGTTGTTTGATTCGCGCAGCGTTTATTTTCCATTTCACCTGCCCAATTTTTTGTTATCCTCGCTGGCAACCCGAAGTGCACCGCCACGTGACTTCCCCGATATGGGGCTATATCGCTGAAGGTATGTACATATATGCAGGTATGCCCTACCATAAACACACACAGGGCGGACAAAACACACAAATAACTGTCAAAGTTTCAATTCTCTGTGAAAGCAAAGCACGGTGCGGCGAAAAATGGGAACCCAAAAGGAAAAACCTTGGAAAATCCAAAGCAAACAACGAAAAAACAATGCTGGAACAAATTGAAAGCTTTCGATTGCTATTCCTTCATTCTGCACTTGTTTTCCCGCTTTTCACTTTTCATTAAAACACAAACAAAACAGGAGGATGCCCCAGGATTCCGGGTATATTAATATTGATAGGGCTTGTTTTCGGGGGCTCTCTTCAGGTCCCTTCAGGTCCTGTTTGTCTATTATCGAACAATGTATATTATTTACAATCTCCCTCATACATAGAGCCTTCCATTTTTAGCCTTGGGCTCCAAGATTACTAAAAAAAAGAAACGACCATGACGGGACTCGCACCCACAACCTCAGGATACGAAGTCCGACGCCCTATCCGTAAGGCTATACGGCCTTTGTTGGATTTCGTCGACCCAATATTGATATTGAAGTGCCCAGTCAAACCCCTCCCCCTGCCAGGATCCAGGGTAATCCTTAAAGAACCTGTTTACTGTCATGTAAATATATTGGCCGCCATCCAACCCCGACCAAGTGCAGCTCCTCCCATTCTCCGTTCTCCGGGCTCCACTCGAACCTCAAACAATTTTAATTATTTCCATGCCAAACGCAATAAGTGGGGCGTGGGCTGCGGTGTGTTGGCTTTAACGGGGAATTAAGTCGGGCAACAGGAAGTCATCCAGCACAATAATTAAGACGAGCGTTCGAGGGGCAATTATGTGACATCAACTTGCCAATTTTAACCCCATAGCACCCACCAGTCCCGTAAGCCACCATCCCACCATCCCATCCCACCATTCGCCATTCGCCATCTTTTATACTGCACTCTCGCAGCTTGCAAAAGCAGAAGGACCTCACAGTGGGTCGAAAGTGCAACATTTTCCTTCTAACTTCTTCTTTTTTTTTTAAATAAATACATTAACAAATATGCAGTAATACTAATAATAATAATACTAATACTAATAATAATATAATAGGCTACCAAGGATATATCCTAGAGAGAGTAGGCCTTGCACCTTTGGACTTTGGAACTTTTGTCACATGCCTTGACACAAACGACACCTTTTGCCCAAAAATTTAGACACTCGGATAATAAAATCCAAAATCAACAAAAACCAAAAACAAAATACACTAACCACGGCACAAGGACGTACAAGGACGCTCGATCGAAGGGACACACGACTCCCCCAAATACCGTTTTTATCCAAATTATCTGAAAGATGAGCGTGAAACCGAGCGGCGGCGAGGCCAACTTTTCCGGCCTGGACACCAAGGTGGTGGCCGTGGGCCGGGCTATGGCCAGCGTGGTGGATAGGGCTCGGCGGCTAAACATGTCCAGCCTGGAGGGTTACGAAGGCCCCGCATCGATCCTGGGCAAGTCCAGCTCCTCTGCTGCGCCGTCGAGTGCCTCCGAGCGGACGGTAAACAGTGGAGGAAGGTACAGCAGGCGGTCTGGCATGTCGGGCAGATCAGCGATGAGCCAGCAAGAACTTGCCGTCCAACGAAGCACTGCCACTGGAGGGGGTGGCGGCATGGCCGTGCGCCGCCTGAAGAAGACCGACTCGACGCCATACCACCGGACTCCTCGGGGCGCCCAGTCCTTAACTGCCCATTTGCCGCTGCCGCCGCCACCACCGCCCCCATCGCCGCGCTGCCCGCAGGTCCGCGAGCTATTACTGGTCCTGGAGCAGGCCGAGAAGCTGAAGGCCGAGTACCGTCGAACGGAGCAGCTAACCAATGAACTGCTCAAGCAGGCGGTGGCCATCAAGCAGGACCTGGAGCTGCAGCGCCAGTTGCATCGAGACGTGGAGCTGGTGCGGGACCTGGAGGTGGAGGCCAGCGGGCGGTCCTTGATCGACCTCATTGAAGCCATCCGGGCGGAGTGCGACACCGAGGATGTCCAGTCCATTCGGGAGCGGTGTCTGCGCTCTCTGGCTCGCAATAAGAATCGCTTTGCTTGCCGGGTCGATGAGGTCGATGGAGAGGATAATGACACAGAGCCCAGTACCGGGACGGATACTGAAGCGGAAGCCGATCAGGAGCCGGAGGGGGATAAGTCTGGGCCGGAGCAGAAAGATTCCGTCGGCATCGCCAAGGGCAAGGGCATCCAAACTGACTTGGAAGCCATCTGCTCCTCCGATTACCGCTCGTCGCCGAAAAGCAGTAGCAGCATCCGGGCAGGGCGAAGTAGCCTCTTCTACCAAACGATCCTGGTCAATATACCGGGGGAGACGGCGGGGTGCCAGGGCCCCAAATTGGACATGGATAAGGATCCAGAGCCGTCGGAGAGTGCCTTGGACAAAGCTGCCACCGGCGAGGGAGCTGGCCTGGGAGCAGGAGATGTCCGCGAGGTGACTCAGGATGCAGCTACCAAATCGGCTGGCATTTAAATGTTTAAAAAGTTTTATTCACGAAAAAGCAAGTAGTTTTTTTATATTCTGAAAATGGAAAGGCAGGAAATCAATTTTATGGTTAGTCTTTGTTTAGGGATATCCTTACCACTGTGCAGGACAACTTTGTGCCGTCAAATGTGTGTTTCCGAGAAAAGTTTTCTTGTTAAGTTGTAGATTGAATGCCGCCGGTAAACACGGCGTGGCGAGTGCACAGGTTGGGGCGAGGATGGTGGCGCCAGCATCCCTACTCTGCATCCGTCCCTGATTGAGCCAAATCCAGGCTCATAACTAATTGCCGACGTCGGCATCGACGCAGTCGCAGGACCTGGAGCTGGAGCTTGCTGGGGTGCAAAGTTTAAATTAAGTTGCGTGTCATAGTCGAAAAGTTTTCCACTTATTCAAAAGAGGCACGTGTTCCGCCAGGACGCTCCTGTCCTAAACTAAACTATAAGCCACTTCGGCTTCGCTGAAAACAGAAGCGGATCCAGCTGACAAAGGTGCATGGAAAATATAGAATTTACTCCGGCGGGATTGATTACCAACTAATAATAGGTTTCATTTATTTAGACATTTCATCGAATGCATAACATTTAAATTTAAGTGGAAGTCTAATACATTTTTTGTTTCGCACACCGCCGCTTCCCGATTTGTTTCTGGTTTTGTTGGTTTTATCACACTCAATCTTAGGATCCTTTCCAGTTGATACATGTAGACTGTAATCATGCCCTGGGGCCCGTTAGTTTGTCTTCACCTTGGCCTGTCGCGGCGAAGGCGAAGGCGGAGCCGGCGATGAAGGCGGCTCATCGAAGTCCAAATAGTCGGAGTAGTCCCTTCTCTTAGACAACGCCAACGTCCAGCACAGGATCCATAGGGGCAGAAGTATCGTGGAGATGACAAAGTACAAGAAGTTTCCATAGATCTGCGAGACAAATCAACATCAATCCAACGATTAAGCGGAAAAATCCTTTATAGGCACTTACCACGGAGTCGATGAGGCCGTAGGCAGAGGCATCCATGGCCGCAGTGGCCGCCCGCAGCAGGATCTGCTGCATGGGTAGCTCGGGAAACTGGTAGAAAGTCATTGCCAGCACTATCACGTACACAATCATCATGGGGTTCAGGGTCAAGGTGAGCAGTCTGATCGAGTTCCGGAAGGAACTGTTCGAGTTCTCCTCCGAGGTGTCCAGGGATATCACCAAAGGCACGGTCAGCACCGCCACAAAAAATCCAAGGGCAAAGTTCAGCAGCCCGATGGCTATCAGGGCGCAGCCGTATATGAGCAGAAAGGCGATGTGCAGCAATTCTAGTCCGCCGGGCGGCAGAACCACCACGAAGGGCAGGATGAAGCCAATGAGAGAGAGGAAGCTCAGCACGGAGGTGGTCAGCGGGGCGGCGCCCATCGGAATCTCTAAGAAATACTGCTGCAGGGGCAGCACGTTGCAGAGGTAGCCGATGGCCATAACGGCAGTCAGGTAAATGAGCACCGAGCCGTAGGGCAATTCGAGGGGCTCGTCGGACTCTTCACCTGGTGAGGGGATGTCATCGTCCTCTGTAGCTGCCGCTGCTGCTGCCGCTGCTAGTGCCGCAGCCATTTCTGCTTCCATCTCCGAAGCCGGCGGAAGCGTGGCCCACTTCAAGTAGGCTTTGATGAAAGCGCAAGCCACCAGCGCCACCAAGGCCGGCATATAGTCCCCAATCGAGATGTAGCGGTCGTTGTTCACAATCACATAAAAGAAGAAACTCTGGTGGAAGCGCTCCAGCAGGTTGTTCAAGCTTCTGGAGATTCCCTCGATGGCCTTCAGCAGGGGAACCGCCGCCGATCCGGGATTGCCCTTTAGTGTGGCGTGTGTTGGTCGTCTGGCGGCAGCTATGGTCAGAGCATCGATCCTGTATCGGTGGAACAAGCCGTGGTTGCCGTTCGGCACTCCCGACGTCTGACTGGCCAACATAGCCAGCATGCCGCGGAGGTTCTGCTCGTAGACGGACTGGCTGTGCCGGCGCTTCTTGCGCGGCGCCTGCTTGTAGCCGGAGGCGATACCCTCGCGGGCCATGATGCGCTGCACGAGGTTGAACATGTCCAGGTTGGGCAGCTTGCCGTTCAGCCCCTCGATGCGCACATCCACGTAATCTGAAACCAACCCACCACATATTGGAAAAAGCCCTTTACCCGATAATCTTCTAGCACTTACCAATTTCTAGATCCTGAACCTCAATGTTCAGGGCAGCCTGCAAGGAACCTGCTCGAGCCGGAAGGTTTCCTGGTATCAAATAGCATTTCTCCAAATCCAGCTCTCGGTCGCCATCGTGATAGGCCTCCAGCCAGGCCTGCATGCCCAGCTGCTCCTGTTCGGTCACAAGGAAGATCAGGTCCTTGGCCCAGTAGTTCTTGCGCCTTGCGAAATCGGCGAAGGCCAGCAGCAGTGGGACGCTGGGCGAGATGTCTGTGTGGACGGAGCTTGCCACACGGTAAGGAGCGGTGAAAACAATGCCCTCGGTGGAGGCGATGCGAGGTGCCCGAAGAATCCCGTAGACATTCTTGCCGTGGTACTCCTTTCCACCTCCAAACGGATATCTCAGGGTGTAATTGTGGGTGTACGTCTCCAGGCCGAACTCGTTCATCTTGGCCGCAATCCAGGCGTGCGGGGTCGTTGACACATGGTTCTTGCGCTCCCGCTGGAGCTCCTCTAGCAACTGAATGGCCAAACGGTTGGCGTCGACGCGAATCTCTGGGTAAACAAGGCCTAGAAAGAAAGTTTGGCAAATCTAGAGGGGAAAATACAAGAACCAGTGCCTCCCACCTGGCGAAAGGGCGTTCTCCGAGAGGTATGTTCCGTGATTAAACTCGGGGAGCGCCAGGCACAGGAACCAGGCCACACCCGCCACATACAGTGCAAGGCACACCTTTCGCACATGACGCGCAAGGCCGTCTACCACCTTGCTTTGCGTCGAAATGGATGGGTCGGACAGCAGGCCCATATTGTCAACTATATCCTGGTATTCGCGCCGATCAGAAATCAACAGGAATCTGGGAATGACAGTAACAACAACAAACAGTGACCGGCAGAATGCGGGCGTTATCGATAAATCCAATTGGAAGTGGCGGCTAGAGAGGAGCCACACACGATAATGTTTTGCGAAAGCTTTGTTCTAAAAAAAAAAGTTCTAAAAGCTATCGAACCTATCGAAATTTTGAAAACATTTAAGATACAAACATTAAGATATGAAAATAATTCTTTTTTAAATCGCTCACCAAAACCTACCGCAATTTTTACTTAATAATCGCCTTCTTTATTAGTACAAACTAATTAAGAATTCATTCAAGAGTTATTGTACAAATTGGGGTTGAAACAATATAATAACGATTTTGTATAAATTGAAGTCATAATTGTTGTGGGATGTAAAATCATGGGATTGATGTTCTCCCTTTGAAAGGATAGTAATCCCACCTGTGTTAAAAAAGCCTATTTGTAAAATTCCTAAAACGTAGATGCTTCCCTAAGAACTAGAAAAAAAATTGGTTATTCTAGATAAAAAAATGTGTGATTGGGGGAAACTTCATCTCAATCAATCATCTCAGCCGGAGACCCCGGACAGCCGGGCAGTGGACGAGGCCGAATTATGCGGTTTCCAAACGAGAAAGTCCGGGTCGATGGTCAGCTTGGGCTGTTTGAACTGCGGCAACTGGAGGTGGTTGTGGATGGTCTTCGCAGTGACGCAGATAACGTTTTGGCCCTTCCAGTACTTGATCATCTTCATGGACTGCAGCGTGTAGATAATGTCATCGTAGGTGATGCCGCTCATCTCGCTCAGCTCCTTGATGGTGGTCTGCTCCGGGGAGCAACGGTTCTTCATCAGCTCCAGCAGCGTGTAGGCCCAGTAGCTGCGATAGCTGAGCCTGCCCAGGTCCGACAGCGGCACCTCCGGACCGCCAATCACGCCCTCCTTGCGCGACAGCTCATAACTGAAGGCGATTAGCAGCTTGCCGAAGCCCTTGCGCTGGTGCGGGGGTAGAACCAGGATGCAGGCCACGTTGTAGTTGTCCAGGGATTTCTTCTCCTTAGAGAAGTAGCCCACGATGTGGCTGCCTTCGCGATCCGTCTCGCAGAGTATGTAGAAGAAGAACGGATCCATGTCGAAGTAGAGGACCTTGTGGTCCAGGAACAGCTTGGCCATCAGGCAGAGCAGCTGGCAGTAGAGTGGCTCCTCCTTACCGTTCACCTCGAAAATGGAGATGTGGCCCTTACGGTATATCTCCCTGCCCGGTGGCCTCCTCCTCTCGCACTGGTACTGGTGGTAGGCGTAGCTCTCCCGCAGCTGCATGTATTTCAGGCAGTATTCGCAGACGTACAGCGTCTTGGCCTTGCCATACTCTCCCGGAAAGGGGCTGTAATACCAAGTGTCTATCTCGTAGTTGCCAAACTGCAGCTTGTCAATGTTCCTGATCCTGGTGATCGACTCATGCTCCTTTTCCAGGGCCGCCTCTGAAGCCGTAAGCTCGGTGTGGCTCTTCTGGACGTGATTGATCTCGTCATAGCGTCGCTTTTGGTAGCGGGTCATCTTCCGGTCACTGTAGTCGTAGCGGTTGTTCTTGCACTTGGACAGATAGTAGTCTTTGTAGCCCGTCCTCTTGGGCCGATCCGCCGCCGCTGCTGCTGCCTGTTGAGCCAGCATCTGGCTACTCGTTCCGGGCTGGTCGTTGGCCACGGCCTGTTGGGGAGCCATAGTGATCCCGCCCAGGTCTTCTGCGTTGTCCGAAATACGATGCCGACCCACCCAACCATCAAGCCTCTTGTTGAGACCCACGTAGTGCACATAATACTCATCAGGCGAAGCCGAGTTGTCCGAAGAACGCACCTGCAACACCTGGCCGGCATGGACAGTGCCATCGTCGCGTCGTATGTAGTAGATCTTCTCGGATTTCTCGCTTATGTCGATCTTCTGGAGCATGGGATCGGCCGTGGTGGCTGTAGTCTCTCGTGAGGTGCTGTCGTGCTCCAGAGTGATGTCGTCCTCCTCCTCCTCCTCCTCTTGACTGCTGCTCTCTTCGCCCTGGTTGCTGTCGTCCGAGATGGTCTCAATGTTGGCGTCAAGGACCGTCCGAATGGGCATCGGTGGCGGCATAACGCGCTGACGGGGATCCCGCGGCGCCAGCCGAGGTGGAAGGGCTATCAGTGGTGCTTGCCGCAGCTCAGTGACCTGGTCGTAGACGTAGTGACCTCCCAAATACGGCTGCACTGTAATGCTACCAGCCCCCGCTCCTGGGGGGGACGCCGGAGTGTCTGGGATGTCATCTTTATCTCCTTGAGGCAGAGGAGGTGGTTGTGCAGGAGGACCTAGTGGCAGTTTCAGGCCCAGGGGAGCGGGAATGGTAACCACCTCAGTTATGATGGCTTTGGTGGGAGCGTGGGACAAGTCGTCAATGTCGCCCACACACACCACTGTATTCGGCGAAGGCACATCCGCCGTTTCCATATCCTCCTCTAAATCCGGGTCTGCTGGCTCTTCTGTCTCCACGGTTTCGATCTCCGCTGGCTCCAGCATTTCCTCCTGTATGTGAATTTGTCCTTGGATCTGTTCCTGCATCTGCAGCTGCCCCGGCACCATTTCCACTTCTCCCTCGCTGACTTCCTCGTAGCGAGAGACGCTTTCCTCGCTACTAGAGGACGTGGAGCTGCGGCTGGGATTGCTGTAGTCCTCGGAAATGGGACTCGTTTCGAGCCTTTCCCGTTTTGCGGGTGGTTCTTCTGACTGTGACCCTGCTTCGCCTTCATCTTCTGCCTCTGGTTCGCCCTCGGGAAGGGTCACTGTTTGAACGTTGCTTAGGCCCAGGGATTGATCCTCTGCCGAATGATCCGAGCCGCTAACGTCTAGACTGGCGTTTATCTCGGCAGTTGCGTCATCGACCGGCGTCCGCGGAGGCCCCGCGTCCATTGTGTAGGCTTCTTCCTCCACCGGAGGATCACGTTCCGGCTCTATCGTCGCTTCCTCGCCATGATGCTCTCCAAGTTCCTGCTCTTGTCCATGTTCCTGCTCCTCTTCATTCAGCTCCCCAACGCCGCTCTGCTCCTGCTCCGCGTCCGACATCTTGTACACAATTACTTCTAAATAAAAATTCACTAATTAGGATTATTTACAATTGTTTAATTTTTATGTTGGCGTTTTTTCTAGATTCTTTTGCGTTGTTTAAATATCGATAAGCGAACATCTATCGATGAAATCGTTAGTGTTGGAAAACATTGTGTTCTAACTATGGCTGTAGGGAACGAAGAAATCGTAATTCCTTATCATCTTTCGTCCCCAAATTATTTAATTATTTTAAACTTAGCAAAAATGCTTTTGATATTTTCAAGATTTTTATTGAACATTTATCCTATTGAAATAACGCAAAAACAATTATTAGTAGATTTATGTTTGTATATTGCTACATACAGACAGCTAAAAGCACATTATGAATTTGGAATTCTTTAAAAATCTTAAATGCATCGATAACAAATAAATAGTTATGCTTTGGTGTACCGGTGTGGGCGAATACTGCAGTATGCAATATCGCCTTACTGAACAAATCATAGGATTTATATAGATATATAAGTTTTACGACTTTATATGCGTTAATGGGTATGTCTACGACCCGTGTGTTCTTTATGGCCACGAGTTAAGAGAAGTGGATTTGGATATCCATCACATCGAATGAATGCCCTTGCCGGCTGAGTGACTTCTGACTAGGGTGATCCTGATCCCGATTCCGATCCCTATCCCGATCCTGTTTCCTGCTTCTGCTCCTGCTCTGTTCTCCGCTCTCACTTCGGCGGACTCCAAACTGACTAGCGGAGGGGCAGCTGTCGCTGCGGACCCCGATCATAGAAGAGCAGGTAGGCCGGCACGCTAAGCACCTCGTCGATGCTAACCTCCCGCACAATCGTGTCCGACGTGTAGAACCAGCTGTTGGAACAAAGGATACGGTCAGGTTGGTTCACTAAAGTCAGGGACACGCTTACCGATGCGCGTTTCTCAGCGATCCTCGCCGGTAGGTCACGAAGTGCCCGCTGTTCGCCTCGCCAGAGTGCACCACCACGGCCAAAAGGCGGTACAAATTCTTAGGGAACATGGTGCCGAAGCCCTCACCCCCGCCCAAGCCCACGCCATTGTTCATGGGCAGACTGGAGGAATACAGGGACATGGTCGATCCCCAGGGCGTCCCAGCCTAGAGAAAAAAAAAGAGTAATACACACCAAACAAAAAGAGACAGGAGATGGCTCACCTGGCTGTTGAGGTGCGGCTGAACGAAGCTGTACGGGGCCATCGAGAGGCTCTCGGGGAAGTGGACGTAGTCCTGCCGCTTGCACACCTGGCCCGTGGGCAGCCACACTGTGCGCGCCACATGGATGCAGAGGCACGCCGGCAGTTTGGCAAAGGTGACAGATTTAGTGTGGGTGGTGGTCTCGTTGCAAGAGTCGCACTTAACGTCGCTCAGGTCCTCAGAAGTGATGTAGTCGCTGAGAAGGTGACCCAGGCTTAGTCCCGTCCGGCGTTGCGGTGGTAGATTGAGAGTTACGCTGTCGAACTTGTCGTATCGCACGGCTGACTTGGAGCCACAGCCATTGCAGACGATCTGGGCTCCCATGGCGCCCTGGAAAGGATGCGCCACCTGACTGGGCATCATGTTGGACCATATAGAGACGCGCCCGGGTCCGCGGTGCAGTCGCTCCAGCGACCGACAAGAGCTGGACACTCGCCGATTGAGCCCGAGCTCCTGGGATTGGGGCAGGCGCGCTCGTGACATTCTCTCCCCTCCAGGTCCGCCTCCAGACGAGTCTATCACGTCGATGGGAATCGATTCGGCCGCAGCCGCCGACGCCAGCGGAAAACCAAAAGACGATCCAGGCGATACGGCGTCCAGGAGCATAGTGCCCAGGCGATCGTTTCCCTCGCGTTCGCAAACGGAGGCCGGGGAGTCCGGTGTATGCGCCTCAGAGCGCACCAAGCGTGTGAGATTGGTGCTCTCGTCGTATTCCATGTTCAAAAAGTCTGTAAGCATGGCACTTGATGGTCGGTTGGGCTGATCCCCAATCCTTTGACTTTTAAAAGAATAAAAGGGACGTTAAACGGACAATTGAGGTAATAAAAGGCATTCCACTGACCTGGGTCCTGCCATAGAGCTAATGGGTCGGAAACCACCCACAGGGGTAGCCGTTCCGGCTCCCAGACCAATGCTGCTGGCGTCATCGTTCTCTCCGCCACTGGCCAAGGGCAGGGCATCGGATAGACAACCTATGGGCTGCGGCCGGGTGGCCTCCTCCTCCAAAGACGAAAGGAGGACGTGGAAGAGCTCGTGGGCGTCGTGCTCCTCCTGGGGTATGACCCATCCAAGAGCATTCAATGCCCTCAGCACTGCTCCGGGCGAGTGGGGATCTCCCCGCAGGGTGGCATGCGTCCCGTTGACCACCTCTAGGGTGTTTAGCATGGAGCTGATCAGACTTCGCCGATCCGGAGATGCCCCGTTATACAACTGCAGCCAGGCGATGAACTGCGGGCAGGCAGCTAAGGCTTGGAGCAGAGTATTCAGAAAGCAGGTGCGTCCAAAGTTGTGTAGACCGGCTATTTGACCGCGTCGCTGGCGCAGCCGGGAACCTATGGAAAGAAGGGAATACTATAAGTATACTTCCGAGATGGAATCGACAATGGCCGGCATTAAAACTTACCTGAAGGGCCCCAGAAGACAAAGGCTCCTACAACGGCGGCTACCGTCACCCCGGCGGCCATTAGAATCTTTTCGCTCTCCATAGGGTCCTGATGTCCTGATTCTCGTGGCTGGCTGGGGCAAACCGCGGGCAGGGAAGGAAGAACTACAGCATTGGGTGTCCTGCTGTGTCTATCTAGTTATTGTCCTTGAAGTTGTTGCTGCTCAACTTGTTGCCGATTGGCGATCACAGCACCTTTGTCCCGGCAACGATAACTACTTAAATTTAAGCTTTGTCTTCCATAAACGAAAAAAATGGAGGAAAACCACTTTTCACAGATATTTTTTCACAAATTTAGTGGGGTGGCCTTTGCAACACTACACCCAACAAGCATCTGTTGTCGTCGCAGTTGTTCAACACTTATTTAATTCAAAATTCAGCCGCTTAATTATTAAATTTTTGCATCTAGCTGAAGGCTTAGATATTTATTTAAATGAAGCAAGTGATCTAGACCAGCAGATCGACAACTTGAAGCTACAATACATATCGAAACTCGTCGAATCCTTTACCAAATAAACAAAAGCAGCTTTAGGGAGCTCCAGTACTGTATGCTCCTGCTTCTTTTTTTGCTAAAAATGCAAAACTCAGCCAAGTCAGTGTGCCTCGTACAAAATATATGTATCGCTACGTTAATAAATGACAATAAATGCAAAGAAACATAAATTTAAAATTTGGTAAGTAAAATTTTCCTGCATTGTTTCAAAGCACACAGCCACGTCTTGAGAGTTAAATGTTAAAACTATAAAATTATTGGTACAGGGTTCTTCATTGTTTTTTCTAATTTTGCTTAAATAATTAAGGAATATTTGAAAAAAAACCCTATTGTTGAAAAACTGGTCACACTAGCCAGCCAGCTGAATGTGAAAGGCAGAGAGAAAGAAAACATAAGCACGAAAAAAAAACAAAGCTGGCGCTGAGCAGACAATTTGAATTGTTAGACGCAATTGCGCTATTAGGAATTTAGTCGCCGTTGTGACAACACCCTGCAGCAGCTAGGGCGTTCCAGATTCAAAAGGATTTTAAAACAAATTTTAATTTGCTCTAAATTTGAAAGTGATTCAGCGAGGCCCTATTTTCTGGAATTTTCTGTGGTAAGTGGCCTTTAATGGCAGCTTTTAGGACTGTCCCCTGCCTGATTCTCTCTCTGGTGGTTTCCTCCCACATTTCCCTGTCCTTGTGACCATTTTCCTGATATTCCAGCTGAGAGATTGCTGCGCAATTGAGAAAAACGAACACATACAAGGTGTTTTGGCCCCTCTGTTGTGGTGACTGCTTTATTGCTCCGTTTGTTTATGTCGCCCCTTCGCTGGCGTCGTTGTGCAATTTGCTCCAATTGTAGGCCTCAAATTTTGGAATCTGTGTCACGGCGAGTGCATACTTTCTAAGAAAATCATTCGAGAATATTCGAGTACATTCGAATTTTCAATCGAGCCTTTGGTTTCTTTGTTTTGCTCACACACACGTGCGCACTCACTTGTTTTCCTGTCCCTGTGTGCGTGTCACGTTTTATTGAGAGTCAGATTACAGTGGGTATTGCCTAAGAAAAACACTTGATAGCGTTTAAAATAGCTGATAAAAATAAGTCAAGGTTTTCCACAGTTTCGTAAAACAATATTTTTGAAAATTTGTGTTACACATTTTTTGTGCAATAAAAACTGTTGCCACATTTGTAAAATACCTATAAAACATATATATATATATATATATATAAACATATATATATATATTAGTTGCATATATTTACAATATTGAGCGCTGTTGCTCAATTTAAATTATTCTAAAAAACAAAGACTTCTACCCATCCAATAAGCACTGTGTTTGAAGCCCCCTTTGTACATTTCCCAGGCTGACCCTGAGCGGAGCTCGGCGACGACCCCTAACAAAGAAAGCGCAGGCCCAGAGGATCATTGACAGCAGCAGCGCAGACTGAACTGGCCAGAACCAGTGCTAACCGAATTTGGTCAAAACCAGTTACCAACTTCTTATTTGCGCCGCATTTCCGCAATCAGACTAGAGACAAAGACGTCGCAGGGACGCCACCATGGACGCCCAGGACAAGGGAAACGAAAGTCAGCAGCAGACTTCCCAGGAGCAGCATGAGTCGGGACATCCCCAGGAGGACGTGGACGAGGGTCGCATTCGCACGGACAGCGAAAGCTCCATCGACAGCATGACCCGCTTCGTACTCCCCAGTCTGGACGGCAGTCCTCCGAAGATCGTGACTCTGGACGAGGTCTCCAGCATGTTCAAAAACTTACGCAACATGGAGCTGGCTCACGAGATAGCCCTTAACCCAGACTTTAAGCTGAAGCAGTACGAGCCGCCGCTGGACAGCCTGGAGGGTCGTATCAAGACCATGGTCCATAAGGCGTTCTGGGACCTGCTCCGCCAGCAGCTGGAGCGCCAGCCGCCATCGTACGACCAGGCCATCCGCCTACTGGCCGAGATCAAGGAATGCTTCCCGCAGCTACTGTCCCCAAACAACGAACGGGCCCTGAGCCACATCAACGAGGTTCTCGACGACGCCGTCATCCGCCAGCAGGCCGAGCGCGGAGTCCTAGACTTTAAATCCTATGCCAATTTTGTAATTAACATCCTGGCTAAGTCCTGTTCCCCAGCCCGCGACGAGGACGTGGCCAAGCTGCGCGATATCGAGGATGTGGTGGACACGTTCCGCAGTATTCTGGAACTGATGAGCCTCATGAAGCTCGACATGGCCAACTTTATGCTGGCCCTGGCCCGCAAACAGATCGCTGCCAACTCGGTTCAGTATGAGAAAGAGAAGTTCAGCAAGTATCTCCGCGAGTTCCATGGAAACGGTGAGTGCATATAAGGGGTAACACGGGAGAGCAGAAACTCCTAATTTATAACCTTTTTCAGCTGGTTTTCCTGCCACCGAGGATTGGCTACAGCGCCACCGCTCCGGCACCAACCTAGACGAGACTACTTACAACGCCTACATGCAGCTACTCGACTATCCGGCCGACAAGGAGTTCCCGGAACTGCTGCGCATGGACAAGGATCGCTTTGTGGGCCTAACCTGGAGGGCCCAACGCCTGATCCTGTGCGCCTCGCTCATTTCGATTGCTCAGAGCACTCCAATCATTTCGCAGCGCCGCGAGAATCGCGAAAAACTGGCCCAGCAGCTGGACATCATAGTCCAGGACGTCAAGGACCAAGAGTAGGTATTTGCTTAACCAAAATTAGTCCCTTCCCTAACATCAATCCTTTGTCCCACAGACAAGTTCCCACTGCCATCGAAAGCTGCTATGAACAAATACGCTCCTTTGTTAACAAGGCTCTGGAGCAGGAGAATCTGCCGGTCATGAGCGAGGCTGACCAGGCTGCGCTCCAAAGCCATGTGATGCGTCTGGCCAACAAAGCTTCACCCGTGCCCAGCCTAATGGGTAAGTTACCCCAACGTCATTCCACTACATAAAGACTAATCGCTGACCTTCAGCAAAGCGACTGGATGGCTATGTGCGCGTGGCCTTGCGCTCCAATGGCAGCATTCCGCCGCCGCCAGCTGGATTCGTTGACTTCCAGGAGGAACTGGTTGCATTTATCGCCTCGTTCCGACGCTTGGTGTCCTACAACCACGCCGTCTTTGGCGAACACTTCCATCAGATCCTCAGCCAGGGCGTGGCAGCTAACGAGGAGGCTGCCGAGGCCACTTCATCAGGCAATGAACTGTCCACTGCTGGGCAGGCTCAGGTGGCCAAGCCATAAGCCGATGGAGCACCCTCTCTCACGACTTTGAAGCGGAGAAGATAAAAAGCACACAACACCCTTATATACCTGTATTACACACCCGAAAAAATCGGAAGCAGAGGATGGGATCCAGTGTCCGACGGAGCCGGAACAAGAGTGGAACTCGCCCATCACACACCAGGGGCGACTCGCGTGCGGTTCCCCTTCTCCATATATACGTATTTGTAAAACTCCCTGATGATTTGATGTGACTCTAGCGTCGAAATTTGGCACGCATTCTTAACAACCAACCAAGGAAAAACGGAAAACAAAGAAACCAAAACCTAGCCCCGGATTTTCGGGAACCGCGATAATCAATTTTGTCGGGGCGACTGTGATAAAGAATAATCGTTTTAATGTATAAAAAAAATCCCCTCTATGGGTATCTCGACTCTGACAACTGAAAATTGGTTTGCGACTAAGAATCTAAAATATATACTTACCAGGAATATAACTATATGTACCCTTCCAGACTAACCCTACAAATACAAGTTGAAACTCCAAAACTAACCCCTCTGTAACCCTCAGTTTAGTTAAATGGTTCTATTGATTAATTGTGGACTCGTGGATAGGTGCATTCGTGGATATGGATACGTTTGTATCTCTACCTGTGTATAGATTACTCCTTTACAAGTAGCGCTGTTTATCGGCGGCAAACGAATAAATACAATGAATTTAACTAATAATAGTAATTATTCTTTCTATTCTTTTTCCTATCTTTAATTTGTGATAGAATTCGATTTATTATTAAGTTTATTATCAATGAGTTCTGTATTTCCAAAACTACTTTATTTAAATAATAAATTTAAATAAACGTGTATTATTTAGAGGACGAGTTTTATATTAAAAAGAGCATAATCCTCTCCAAAAAAGGTGGATTCGAAGTAATGTTCTGCGCGTTATATTACAAAGTAAAATTAAAATTTTGAGGATTGCTGCCACAGGAGGTTTCGAAATAATTGTTTTTGAAAGCTCTAGCCTTCGAAAGAAGCTACCAGTTTCAAAAAATTTCCCTCAAGAATACGGAAGACTTCAGTTCCCGACGATTGAGCTTTGAAATTATGAATGTAGAGAGTGCAGATTTAAATTGTTGATACACCCTTTGAGCGGTATTTTAATGGGGCTTTACTGGATCGCTTTTCCTATAGACGGTCACACAGCCAAGACCAAGAAGACGAGCTTGAAAAGAAAACGCGGAAAAGCGAGAAAGAAAAAGGAAATTTTGAAAACCCGGATGATTGGTGCCACGCATAGTAGAAGAGAGCAGCGCCTGAAAATCCAAAAGATCTACAATGGGGACTAGAACAAGCGTATCCTTCGCCGGCTGCGGCTTCCTGGGCATCTACCACGTGGGCGTGGCGGTTTGCTTGCGCCAGCACGCTCCGCAGTTGTTGCTGGAAAGGATCGGAGGAGCCTCAGCCGGAGCCCTGACCGCCTGCTGTCTCCTGTGCGATCTCGAACTGGAGACAATGGCCGGGGACTTCCTGCGCATCGTCCGGGAGACGCGTCGCCACTCCCTGGGAGCCTTTAGCCCCTGGTTCAACCTGCCGGACTGCCTGCTGGAGGGGATGCAGCGGCGGCTGCCGGACGATGCCCACGAGCGGGTCAGCGGACGGCTCCACATCTCCCTCACTCGGGTCAGCGACCGCCAAAACGTCGTCATGTCGCAGTTCGCCAGCCGCTACGAGCTGCTCCAGGCCCTGTTGTGCTCCTGCTTCATACCCGGGCTCTCGGGACTGCTGCCTCCCAAGGTGCGGGGTATTCGGTACATGGACGGTGCCTTTTCGGACAACCTTCCCCTTCTGGACGAGCACACGGTCACCGTAAGTCCCTTCTGCGGCGAAAGTGACATCTGCCCTCGGGACAGGAGCCCCCACATCCTGCAGCTGAACCTCAACTGGGCAAACACCTGCATCCGGCTGTCCAGGCGGAACCTGAGGCGCATGGTGCGCATTGTCCTGCCCGGGCGAACGGAATTCATGGCGTCCTTTTGTCAGCAGGGATACGACGATGCCTTGCACTTTCTGCGTAAGAACAATCTCCTAAAAGACGATTCCTCCTTTCAGGTGACTCAGGAGAGGGGCCTAATGAGCTGGATGCGCCAGCAGGATAAGCCAGAGGATGCGCTTGAGGAGACATTGGAACGAGAGACACAGAAGCAGGACCAGAAACAAAGGGATCAAACGGAGGGAGAGTGTAGGGAAGCTGTAAAGGAGAAGCCACTTCAGATGGACGACAAGGATAACCAGGAGTATTTGCACGATGAGAATGAAAATCCACACCAGACTGTGATGAAGCTCAACCTGATGAGGCCGGACTATCGCCTGGAGGAGAGCTATACCGTCTCCGTCCTGACTAGCACTTGGTACCTTCTGCGCCAGATTGTGGTTGCCCCGCCACGGCTGGGCCGGATCGTGCGCCGGCTCAGCCACAGCCTGACGCTCTACGACCAGCCGCACTTTGACCTTGCCATGATGCAGGCCCCCACCTGTCACGACAGCGATAGCGGAGGCGATAAGGGCCGAGTCAAGGCCAGCTTGGAGCCGGTAATGGGGGAATTGGAATAGCCAGAGGACGCAATCATCATCGCTTCTTGTGTTTCCTGCCTTTTAGCTTTACAAACTAATGTTAATGTTTAATTTTTTAATTTTTTTAAATAATGTTAATCGTGTATCTAACAATAATTTAGGATAGCTAGACTTTGTAGAATTCAATTGCTGTGACTCTAATTAAATTGCTGTGAAAAGATACATGTATCTTTATTTGTATCTTATCTTTATTTGTATCTAAATGCTTGTATCTTGTGTATTTGTAGAACCAGTTTGGGAATTGTATTTTTTTTATGGCTAATATTCGAATGAAATTGTCCTATTAGTTCCCTCCTAGCTGGGAGGCAGGACAGATGAATCAAGGACAGGGCAGCTCATCATTCAACACCGTTCTCAGTAATCAAAAGCCGGAGAATAAATAATAAGAATCACGCCACTTTGTGTACTTTGCACTTGATTCTCCCGCGTTCTCCTCCTCTGATTCGGGCTGATTGCCACACCCCTTCCGCCGCCACCGGCGCAGACTCATCCTGAGGCTTTATCGCAGTTGTTTCCATTTCACTGTTAATTTTATAAAGTCATCCTCTGCACTGCAAAAATAATCATTCAAATATTTATATTTGTACAAACTGTTCTTCTCAAAGGTATCCGTGGGTTTCTTTTAGTGGAGTCGCCCCTTCCAATCTCCAAGATAAGGCCCAGTTGGCAACTGTCCTCATCATCGCTTTGGGAAGACTCCAATGCAGCGGTGGGGGACTGAGACCGGACCTGGGCCGGGTCCAAAGTCCAAGCCAGAGCCCATTAGCATATTCACACTTATGCCGCGGGTACTCCACCTTGCGGTCGGCAATCCCATTGCACATGGCCATCTTCTGGGGGGTGTCTACTATTTTCTCCGAGTGCATTCGAGTATGTATCTCTGTGGTCTCTCAGGAACCCGTCCGACAAGTTGTCGGCTCCCCACAAAAAAGTAGAAACAAATGCCAAGAGCCCAGATTCGTGGTGAAGCCCTTCTTTGTGGCGTTCCGCGTCTGCGGCAGACTCATGAATATGTTTCTCAAAACGTCAAAATTATGCCAAGTATGCCGACGACTTGTTCGAGATTGATTCCATTCCCCAGACATGGATGGCATATTCCTCTTGTCGGGAGTGCAAATTAAAATGATCGAGACAGCCGAGACGTGGAGCATACAAATGCGGGGCAGGAGCCCCCGAAAGGAAGCCTCCGCCGAGACGCCGAAAACGGATAATTGCAGGGCCATTAACGCCGTCATTATCGACATGGACGGGCCAAAGAGCAGCGCTTCAGATACCTCGAAGCCCTCGATATACTCTCGAAACTGTATTATCTAAAGACTATAAACCCATATACCATTATCGTGAAGTGTTCCATAAAGTCGCTGCATTGCTAAGGCAATTACGCGGCCTGAACCGGCCTCTGAACCGTATATAAATATAAATCAAGCTGGTCGCCCGATAAGGCTTCAATCTGATAAGGCGGAAAGGTACATTCATGGAAAGAATCTATATATATAGTCGGTACATGTATATAGGGAGATCTATGTAGCTCTACACTTAGGCTTATCGTTCAAGTTTCTAGTATTAAAAAATGCACGGTGACTTTCTTGTTCTTCGTTCCAATTTCGTTTTGGGTTTACTTGTTTTTTTTTATTATTAATCTTAAACATTATCGTTCTAGTTTAGTTTAGAGCAAACATTATGGCTGAATACTCCATAAAGGCGTGTGTGTTTTTGATTATTTTTTGGGGCATAATTCATTTTCATTAGCAATTAGAAATCCTCTGGTTCGGCTTCCAGCGAGCGAACAGTGAAAATTAAATAAAGATAGAAATAGCTTTAGGCATAAGGTTTTAGGTTACGTATACGTATAGCTAACCCACACTTTGCTAGTGTGTGCGTATTTATATTTTTGTATATATATCAGTGTATATATTAGGCATATATAGGCGTATATAGTATGAATTATTCAATGCATTCGTGGCACTTTTGACGCTTTGAATTTAGCACAGCTAAAATTTATGCTCCTACTTCTCCCAATCTTTCCTAAACATAATGCGATCCTTACAGCTACGTGTAGAGTGTGTGTATTGGGTGTTGGGTGTTTGTTGTGTTGTGTTGTGTGTGTGTGAGGGATAATTCAAATAAATATTTACAAAGCAAACATGATCCTCTGTTTCTTCCCATCCAACAGACATATATGGGGAATTCAATGCAAAAGGTTTACGCAAAAAAAAAAAAGAATTTTAAATACAATTTTAACATGGGCGTCGTGGGGGCTGCGTGTGCGCTCTAGTGTGTGTATAGGGTGGTTAATATCTAGCTTTAGATACGAATTACGAGGCTTTCCTTGAATGGAGGCACTACTGAGCCGCCGTCGGTTTGCTTTTGACCACGTGGGGACCCTTCTGGGCCACAGCTGCCGACGAGGCGTTAGAGTTGCTGTTGCTTGTGGAGTTGTTGGTGTTGGTGGTGGTAGTGGTGGCGGTGCTGCCGGTTCCGAAGGGCGAGCACACGTCACTGGGCAGCGTCGACTGCTCCACATTGGTGCCCATCGAGGAGTTGATGAAGTTGATGTACTGGTGGAGCTTGAGGGCGGCTATCAGGGAGCTCAGATAGTCGTTGATGTTGCCCTTCTGGACCTGCTTGATCTGCCGGGAGACATTTCGATAGACGCGACGTGAGATCTTGTTGGATAGCCGTCCGACGGTCTGTACTGTGTGTAGGACTGGGTCCTCGCTGGCGGGAACTGGCACTGCAAAGGCACAAAAGGATACCATTAGTCGAGGCAATAGTATTAAAAGCAAAGCTCAACATGAAGCGGAAATTAGCGATTCAATTTTTTTAGAGGCTGAAGCAAAAGTAACTCTTATATTCAATTTTAAATTAGTCATAGCTTTGTGAAAGGGGCGGAAAAGTGTTTTGATTCCGTGTGGGCGTGTGCTTACCATAAACTTGTTGAGTTCCCTATCGATAATGCCTATTATCTCTGGATTTCTTTTAACGTACTCAACAATTTCGGTTATGATTTTCAAAGACATGGAAAGGAATACCGTCGAGGCGGCCACTAAGAATCTATCATCAATCTCTTGATCGTGATCCTGGTCGTAGCTCTCCCCAACAATAACAACTACCAAATAGTACAGAAAGAGAGAGAGAGAGGATTAATTTAGAAAATTAGTCACTTTTGAAAGGGTAATTAGGCTTAGATGTTCGAGGGGGCTAGGACCAGGATAAGGATTAGGAACCTAAACTTGAAATCGAAATATTTCCCTTTTTTATTACGCACATTTTTGTTTCGGGGTTTGTTCTATTTTTCTGTGCTGGGATACGGATACAACAACTATTGTCATGCTTGATTAGTGTCATGCGTTCGTATTTACTAGCTATTTTTACTAAACAATGTGTTAGTGGTGGACAAACAAAAAACGAACGGGCAAATATCAGATCAGATCGGATAGGATCGGATCGGATCGGTGGCGGGAGGTGAAACTTACTGTCATTTTCAGAACTCTTGCCATTCTGCGCGACGGCATTTTGTTTATCATCTGGGAATTAAAAATATTTACGATTTAAATTTAGCATTTTGTTTACACACCGGGCGAAATAGGGAGGAAAAAGCAGAGAACAAACAAGCAATTCTAGCTCGGGGCCACCAGCAACCGTTCCAAATGGAAGGAAGCCAAGAAATAATGCTTTCATAAAATACGGGTTCGCTTTATTCTGTAGACCTGAGGATTTATGATTTAATTTTTTTTTTTTGTTCTAGAGACTTGACTTTCTCATCTCTCGTTCTTACACACTACCAAAAGGGACTTCTTCAACTACAACTAAATCTACTCCTTTAGAATCTAGACACTTCAAAACCTCCCACGGTGAAGTCTACCCCTAGTAAAATATCGTATTTTCACATATGGCCCCGAACTATGTCTATATCTCAACCAATCCTCACCCGATTCTCAAGCGGAATACCTCAAACAATTCCTTAAACAATTTTCTAATAGTTCAAGTCAAAAACTGTTTACAAAACTAATTGCCAATATTGTGTCGGCTGAATCCCCTTCAAAAACATGAGAATATCATGGAAAAAAGGATGTGATCCGAAGTGAAGGTTTTATCCTAAGGAAAATAAGCTCGAAACTCACCATTATCCTCCTCCACATCGGACTCGCACTTGGGGAAGTAATACTCCAGGAGACGCTCGGCCAGAGCAGTGGTCGTATCCACACCGTTGACAGCCAGACTGCCGTACTGGGTAGCCAGCACCTCGTTGGCCTTCTGCCAGGCGAGATCCTTTAACGAGGCCGCCTTCTGCTGTCCAGCGGCCTTGAACTTGACCACACGCTCCAGATGGGGCTGCACCACATCAATCACCTTGCTCTTGGCCTGATTATAGATCTCCTGGGGTGTGTCCTTGATGATCGGAGCTTTGACCTCCAGCTTGTCGATGCCCTTGACGAGGGTCTGGTCCACATAGGCGATCGGCTTGTCCAGCTTGGTGACGAAGGGGGCCGCCGTCGTCACAGCGCGTGTCACACAGTCCTCGGCGGCGGTCAGGGCCCATTCGAAGACGCGGTTCTTGCCTGTAAATATATCAAAATTCATTTTTGGCTGTGCTTCTATCGTTCAATGTTTGGATTTAATTGATTTGTTTGCTCAGGTTGTTGCTTATGAAATTTCTGGAATGGAATTCTGTGCAATAGTTCACATGTGACATAAAAGCGGAGGGAACTGAGGAGCTGCTTATCAGGAATATAAAAAAAAAGCATTTCCAAGTGATAAGCAACTGCGCAGTTCATGATTGTGGCCCCATCTTTGTATGTATGTGTCCGACAAGTTTAGACTTTGATAGCTTTAGTTCGTCATACGACAAACACATCATCCAATCCCAGACCCCAGTCGCCAGTTCCCTCCCGTCTCTGGTCATTATTGCTCGAGTGGAATATCACAAACAAGTCGAAAGTCCAACTACTGTTTTAGCTTGCAGAGCCAGTGGTGCTGGGTTGAATTAGCTTCGAAAAGCAGCGTTTAAATATTCGTTTACTAAAACAAAGTGAAGGAAACTATCCTAGAGATATTAAACATGTCTAGTCATTTTGATAGATTATATTTTTGGGTCCAGTCCAAGGGTAGGAGGAGGTGGGGCCCTGGGGGCCTGCTGTCTGCTGTGGAGCCCCCACGGCTGCGCCTCTGTGACTGCAGCCCATGATTGTATGTGTGCTACGTGTGGTCGTTTATCGCTCTTTCTCTTGCTCCTTCTTTCGCCATTGGTTTTGCGTCAGCTCATTGGCTTGGCCAAGTTTTATTATGTAAATTTCTAACCAAATGAACTTTGAACGGGACGCGTCACGAGGGCAAAGTGCCGGACGTGAGACATAAGAACTCTGGCGGTTGCTAGGTCATGGTTGTTGTTGCTGTTCTCCCGTCGCCGTGATTTCGATTATGAACTCTGCTGGCAATCAATTAAATTCAATTGAGCCTAATTTCTGCCCATTGCCTGGCAATTAAATAGAGTTTATGGCTTGGCCTGGCCCGGCCCGGCCCGGAGAGCTCAAATTCGAAACCGAAAATGGACAAAATGGCGAAGGCGAAGCAACGGTTTCAATTGCATGCGCTCCCCTCTTGTTGTTGTTAGTGGTGGGGCTGCGCTTTGGGGTCTCGTTCGTTTCTGTCCCGTTAGGTGGGGCGCCGTTACCCGAGTTCAATGCACTTGTGCACTCGAACTGCACTTACTGCATACCTTTTACTTTGCCATAGACGTCCTGCGACTTGTCCCAGGCGGCGTTCACAACCGGCAGCTTGATGATCCTCTCCAGTGACTCCAGGTGCGGCAACAGGTCCTTGGCGTCCTTGGGCTGCTCCGCCTCCACCGCTGATGCACTTCCGTTAGCAGTGGTTCCATTGCCGGTGGCGTGTTTCTGCTCTGCACTAGCCATGTTTCTGAATGCGTTCTTTTTGTTTTCCTTCAGTCTGCTCTGCTATGCGTTTTCACTTTTCTTTCAGAGCGCTTTTTCGCTTTGCACCGCACTTTTTTCCTTGCTTCTTTCACGAATAAAAAAACAGCGAGGCTCGCGAAGGTTATATCTCGGGTTGTCTGGGAATACGAATAATGCTTTAATTCGAGCGTCTGAATCGCAATTAATCGTAAAAGCTGTGGAGCTCTCCCCAATATATGCTCGTCGACAACGAAAAGTGGCGTCGTGTTGACTTATCGATGGTGGTGATCCTCACCATCGATAATTCCCCATTTATCGATTACAAATGGCTGGGGAAAGTGACTTTATACTGTCTTTTAATATACATCTTGGCAACTGGATAAAGTAAATAGTTGTTTTACTTTAAGTTTTATCTACGTGCTGCGAGGCAACTATTTTTAATAAATTAATTGCTTTTCGTAATTTGAACTATCGAAAAAGTGCCCATCTTTATAAAAGTGGGGAGCTTGTTGGGGAAAATTTGAAAGTTGAATATTTAAAGCCGTTACAAAAATTTCTTATAAGCTGATATTCCCTCTAGAAGCTGTTTTCTTAAAATAGTGTTTGTTATATTCTGGAATACATTTGCTAAACGAATGGACAGAAATTATTGTAAAGGGGAGACCTCGGAGTGGAGCTGAAGAGCCGAGGGGAGAGTGTTTGTATGCTTTTTTTTTTACTTGACAACTAGATTAATACGCAGTCGGGCGACAAACCAAGTTTATATTGAAGTACACTTTCGTATGGGGGCACTTCCATTATCAATGGGCAATGGGCACGCAAATGGATCGTGGGACCTTTGAACCCCTGCGACAGCATCGATAATACGCCACTGCACAAATCTCTCTTCCGTTGCGGGCACCACGCCCTCCCTCAGAGGTTTCTTCTCGACGTAATATTCCAGAATGCTGTGTAATTCGCATGGCATTCCAAAGTCCAGTGTGACAAAACGAAAACAAACTATATATTTTATATTATATATTGCGAGAATTGATGTACTATGAGCAAAACGTGTCGTCAGCCCACCTAGACACACCAAAACCCAATGGGGTAACCTCCGACTGAACCCACCTGCCCTAGATTTTTTGTCCAATAAATGTTGCTTTAATTATTTACCAAAAGTTGGTAATCCTAAAAACCACAAGGGAATGAGCTATAATACTAATTATGTGCAATATAAAACACATTATGACTAACCGATAACGTTCCTCAACCAGCCAGACGTCCATAAATACCCCCAGACCCTTCAGACGGTTTCGAGAGGGGCCAGCTACTACAGTTATTTGGATCACTATCCAAAGTCCGGGGCTGTCGTCACTGTTTTGTTTAGGCTGTAACCAAAACGAAGACCGGGTGCAGTCCAGAGCTTATCAGCGACTGGACTGGCTCATATCGGGCGTAAATAATCAATGTAACTGATACCTCCTTCCATATTCGGCGCTGAACTTTGGAATGGCGCTATCTTCCTCGTCGGTTTCATTACAACCACTCGAAATCACTTCAAACACGTTAACTTGATTCCCCTGAAAGATAACGCTTTGTTTTGATTAATAAATTGATCAATAAGGCTTCCATAACCCTGCTTTGAAAAGGTATCTCTTACGAAACTGGGCAAAACTCTCCAGGTATTATTCGATCCGTCCAAGATCCGGTGTCTGAAATCAAGTGTTTTATATAGAACTCGGATCCCAGCAGGCCCTGTCAAGGGGTCATTTATATATAATTATATAAACAGATGTGTAATGTTATCGGGAGAACAGTGCTCCATCGCCTATTTGGGTTTTTGGGGCTGAAAATTTATTCTTTTTTCAATTTTCGATCATCTGGCGGACCCATCATATGAAGAGTAAAGGGCTTAGCCAAAGTCTATATATAGAAGGAGCAAACATTCAGGTAACGAATTTGAATCGTCATGAATGAGTGAATGTTTTTTCTATATGTGCGAATGAATTAAGTTTTATTTTTGTTTTTAATTTCACGCCGCTTTCTAGATGGATTTTAGCGAGCTGATAAGGGGTTTGAATACTTTTTTATTATCGGGTCCATTCATTTAATGCCTCTGTTTTATAATTGTCGCCGGTTGTTGTTAGGAGGGTAAGTTTTTAAGACACTTATTAAACAAAGTTCGCCAAGCTTATCGCAATCAAATGACACACGGACTCAAACAACCCACCGTATTCTATAAAAAACAAGAACCGAACCGAGGAACGGGGGACCCAACAAAGAGTTTGGACTCTGGACGTCCTACGTGATGATTATGACGGCGACGATGGAACAGAGCGTGTATATAATTGAACAAAAATGACGAAAAAAACACAAAAAGCAGAACAGAATTAAATGAAATTCTTATTGCTAAATTTAGACGGGACCATAGACTAGCAATTCTTGGGAATACGTCACTCGAAGGTGGATAAAAGTACACTTGAAAAAATAGCTTATAAGTCCCGAAATATTGTGGCCCCGATCTGGGATCTGAGCTCTGATCAGAGCTTCCTCGTGGGGCAGACATCTAATCAGACTCGTTTTCAATCCCAATTCATTTTCGTTTCTCTGGAAGTCTGACAAACAAAGTCTGAACAAATACACGCACATGGGTATATTTTTGTACTCGGAATGATAATATAATAGTTGGCCCACTCATTGAAAGCGTGAAAGGCTCCCCCAACAGAACCACTACTTCCCCACGTCTGGGGGCAGCTGTCCTTGAACGTTTTTGGGGCTAGTCTTTTATATTTTCATTTACTTGTAAAATAAGACCTATATTCTTAGCTTTTCAGGTTTAGAATGGAAAAGATTAACCATACATAATATTAACTAATTACTTAGTTAGTGATTGTTTAAAGGGACACCTTCCGAAAGGGGGCGCTTGAAAGTAGAATTGTGTATAAAACATGTACCTTTCATTACATTTTCAACACGCCCCTTTACACCGAGAGAAATATGTTTCAGTCAAGTTTAATATTCGCAATATTTCAAAAAAATGTATGTTTTAATTTAGTGAGAACGAACCAATATGAAAGCTAGAATCCTTAAATTTTTATTTCTCTAAAACCATATCCTTAAAGCGAATTAATAATAAATAAAAGATGAGGAACAAACGCACGAAGGAAGGTCAGGTCAGGGAACTGGACCACCTGCTATCCCTACAACCTTTAACTGACTACTAAGCCCAAGTAATTCACTTCGAACTTTGACCGGAAACGAACGGCAATGGAAGCGGAAAACGACACGCCCACATCCCTTTCCCCTCTGGTGCTGCTCAGCAAATCCAACCCGGTCTTCGGATGCTACATGTTTTGGACCAGTTTGCTGGTCGTCAAGATGCTGCTGATGTCCCTGCTGACGGCTCGACAGAGGATGAAGACCAAAACCTTTGCCAACCCGGAGGACCTGCGGATGAGTCAGGCCCCAGAGGTTAGCTTCGGGGATCCCACTGTGGAGCGGGTGCGCCGGTGAGTGGAAAAATTTTCAATAGGAATAGTCCCAGACTAATGGATCGCATGCAGGGCCCACCGAAACGATCTGGAAAACGTCCTGCCCTTCGTCTTGATGTCGTTGGTTTATGTAGTTAGTGGACCGCATCCGTTGACCGCCAAGCTGCTCATCCGGATCGGGGCAAGCGCTCGGCTGCTGCACACAGTAGTCTATGCAATCATACCAGTGCCCCAGCCGGCCCGGGCCCTGGCCTTCTTCACCACCTTCGGCATCACCTGCTTTGAGGCGGGCTATGTCTTCGTCTGCTGTCTGAGATTCATTTAGAGAGAGAGAGAGCTGCTCTCGACACGCGCATAGTTAATAGTACAGCACCCAGCTTCTAGATCCGACGTAATTCGTAACCAGTTTGGCCACATGATAGTTGATCTAAGCCCAGCTCCATCACTTGTCCAAGCCGCCTCCGCGCAATCAGACACACGCCATGTCAGCTCCAGCTCTAACTCCAATTTCCAATTCGTCCATTGGCACCAACCCGACGCCCGTGGATCTGTTCACCTTGGAGAACAGGGTCTTCTGCTGCTACCTCTTCTGGGCCACAGTCCTGGTGGCCAAGATGCTGATGATGTCACTGCTCACAGCCCTGCAGCGTTTCCGGTACAAGGTAATACATATGCATGAGTGGCGCACTTGCTTCAAAGGTCATCATTTCGCCACTTCATTCGCAGCTGCTGGCTCTAGTTCCGCTGAGACTACGGCGCAAGGTAACCACTAAGCAAAAACACCAAGTCATCGCATCAGAAACTCACTTCCAACCTGTTTGGTGGGGCTCCAAAATATCCAAATGACCATTTTGATCTTAAACTTATAGATTTTCCCCAACGAGGAGGATTTGTTCTTTAAGAACATCGAAGTCCAGTTTGATGATCCGCACGTGGAGCGTGTGAGAAGGTATGTGCCATAAAGATTCGAAGCCATCTTCCATCTTAAAGTCGCATTTATCTTGTAGAGCCCATCGCAATGACATGGAGAACATCCTGCCGTACTTTATCATGGCCTTGATCTACATCAGCACCAACCCGAATCCGAATGTGGCTTGCAATCTGTTCCGTGTGGCCTCAGTCGCCAGAATCGTGCACACCCTGGTCTACGCCGTTTATCCTGTGCCGCAACCCTCCAGGATCCTCGCCTTCGGCACCATGCTGCTCATCACCTTCTACATGGCCGCCGTCGTGGCCCTGCGCACCCTTAGCTTTATCTAAATAAACGGGAATCTTTACCAATATGATGGTTTTTGGGATCACTGTGAGATCTATCTTTGAATTTCTTACAGGAAATAGCGAGATTTTAAATATGAGTAGCAATGGTTTATAAGAATAGAATCCAACACACTTATAAAGGTTTAAAATATACAGAAATTATGAATGGCAACCTGATGTCGGTGGGAAATAAACTGCATAATCTCTGAGTAAATGATTCATAGTGCTATCTATAAATGCATTGCTTTCTAAATGCCTGGAACTCTTGACGCTACCGTAATCTTGCAATCCCTTCGAGGTTGTAGGAAGAAGGACACTCTTGTTTTTCAATTAATTTAGTTCTATAATTAGCTTGAGATATAACAGAAAACAACAGTGAGGGGAATCTGGGGACGTGTTGGAGGAGGTAGCGGGACTGTGATTCGGGGAACAGCTCAACTTAGATGTTGAAGCCGGCATCTCGCATGCATTTCTTGTGCGCCTCAATAAGTGCCGAGCAGTTCTCCTCGCCGTTCTCCACAATGCTGAGGATTAAGAAACAAACGAGATTATTCTTTCTGTTGCGTCATCCTTGCAGGGGGACTCCACTCACCAGGCGTCACGTGCACGCTTGGTCTCCGGGCAAGCGCAGCAGGCTTTGCATTTTGGCTTCTCCCCGCCGGCGGCGGCTGCAGTGGCGGCTTCCGGGTGGGCGGCAGATACGACTGGAGCGGCCGCTGCCTGAGCCACTCCGACTCCCTTCGATGTGCTGGCTCCCATGTTCTAAAGGATATTGGTGTTCGTCCTTGACTAGTTTGTTGCTCGAACTGCGGGTAATTGGTTACTTTGTTAGCTGTGGCGTCGGTTTGCTATACGCGGCATTTGTTTATATAATAAAACTTACGTTACGATGGCAATATTTCACCACAATTCGGTTTATCGTCGCGCACAAAAAAATCTGCTTCAATTTCAAGTTCAAAGCATAGGGTTGTCAGACCTATACTAATATCGATTATAATAAATAAAAGTTTTGATTTCAAAAAGAAATTTGAAGAGCATTACAGAGACAGCTAAGTTTCATTTAGTTTTAAGTATTGAACCATTAAAAAATTAGCATTGCAGCAGCAAGAAAAAATAAATTATAATTAACTTCTCAATAGCTCCGAATATTTGTTTTTGAATATTTATATGCTCAATTTTATTATTTTAAAATATGTATACATTTTTTTTAAATATTAAATTTAATATATATATTTTATTTTCGACAACCCTTAGGCACGTGGAATAGGTGAAAGGTAGTGTTGTGCAATGCCCAAAAAGAATTTCAACAAAGCATTGGTTATTTTGCATAGTTTATTTTACAATATATTATACTAGGAAGTCTCCATTTTGTCCTGCTCCTTTTTCTTCGCAGACTCTTTAAGGCGCTGCAGCATATTGTGGGAGACAAGGTCTAATTTCAAATGCTGGACACTCAGGGCGCTACCATCCCAATCACGAAGCATTTTTAGCTTTACAGCATCGCAGAGGTTCATCATCTCCAGGCCGCCACTGCGATACTCGTTCTGCTCCTTCTCCACGGTCATTGTGATCACATCCTTGCGGGCGGCGTGCTGATTCGAACGATGTTTGCCTATCGACTGCTTCAGGTTGATCTGCTCCAGCTCCTCGTCGAATCGCTTAAAGTACAGGGCGATGAGGTCCTCGAACTCTTGTGGCTCCAGAGGCTTGGTACGCTGCCCATCGAGACGACCCAGAAACCAGCTTAATTTCTCGCCGGTGATATTGCTTTTAATGGCATGGCCAAGTCGCGTCTTGTGCTTGTTGTTCTGGCGACGTGCTTTTTTGCCCAGTGCCTTTGTCTTGCGGCTGTTCGGGTGCTTGCACTTCTCCAGTTCCTTGCGAAGATTCGTCTGGTGGGATAAATAATAATGGGGTTAATTGTAAAATTATTGTTTTTTTCGCTGCGACTGACCATCTTATAAGATTTCACGTTTCTATTGAAGTGTTGGCAAATGTCAGCTGGCACATGTTTTCAGCCGACTCCTGGTGGTGGCACAGTAATTGATTTTTCTTTTATTAAATACTGAGATTTTTAGTTGTATTATAAAAAAAAACCCATTATAGTAAATTGTCTTTGGAATTAATAATTAACTAAATGATCGCGACGATATCGATAAAAAAGTAACGCCACCATCTCTATGCGGACTCATATGTTTTGCAGCAACCTGCGCGATCGCAGATCCGACTCCCAATTTTTAAAGCCCCAAAAACCGATCGCGATCTCGCTAAATGGCATCCCACCTGCTCCGAAACGGTGTTTCCGGTTGGCTCCTCAGGAATTGCTTGTTCCACCAGGCCGCCCAGGTGCGTAGAGGACCTTCCGACCATCCCATCCAAAAAACCAGGGAACTTCTATTATACTATTATGTAATCTTCCAAACACTCCAGAACGAGAGCGAGACAGCCATCTGGATGTGCTTCTCTTATTGGCGTTGTTTTGTTATTGCCTGATAGCACTACTAGCTTCTGGAATAAGATGGAAGACGTCTTTCCAATTTAAAACAAACCTGCTTATGCTTTTCTATTTTTAGTTGAAACGCTGCCTGAATTTAACCTCCCGCTTGGACAAGACCGTATCCTTCCATCTTAGCGACATCGGCGAGGGTATCCGAGAGGTCACAGTCAAGGAGTGGTTCGTCAAAGTGGGCGATACCGTTGAGCAGTTCGATAACTTGTGCGAGGTACAGTCAGACAAGGCGTCGGTCACGATCACCAGCCGGTACGATGGCAAGATCATCAAGATCCATCACAACATAGACGAAATTGCCCTTGTGGGAAAGCCACTGCTCGATTTTGATGTTCAGGATGAAGAGGACGACGATGAGGATTCGTCCACCTCTTCTTCCTCCTCCTCTTCCTCTGAGGGATCTTCTACTGAGGCGGAGAAGTCATCAGAGGCTAGCACTGCCCCAACTTCGGGACGTGTAATCACCCTTGCCACCCCCTCTGTCCGGCGATTGGCCAAGGAGCATCAGTTGGACCTGGCCAAGGTGCCGGCCACAGGTCGCAATGGCCGCGTACTCAAGGGAGATATTCTAGAGTATCTGGGTCAAGTCCCGCCTGGTACCAATGTGCCGCATCCGACTCTGGCTGCCAAGACAGCTCAACAGGCAGCTACACTTGCCTCAGCAGCACCACCAAAACCAGCAGCACCCGCCGATCGCGTAGAGGTTCTCAAGGGAGTACGCAAGGCCATGTTAAAGTCCATGACGGAGTCCCTTGTAAGTTCATTTCATTTTTATTTAATCATCAATGCTAATCTGGAATGCCTTCTAGAAAATTCCACACTTTGCCTACAGCGACGAGATCGACATGTCCGAGCTGGTAAAATTTCGGGTCCAGCTGCAGAAGGTGGCCCAGGAAAACGGCGTGCCCAAGCTAACCTTTATGCCCTTCTGCATAAAGGCCGCCAGTGTGGCGCTTGGCAAGTACCCAATCGTCAACAGCTCCCTGGATCTGGCCAGCGAGTCGCTGATCTATAAGGGAGCCCACAACATCAGCGTGGCCATAGATACGCCGCAGGGTCTGGTGGTGCCCAACATCAAGAACTGTCAGTCCAAGAGCATTATTGAGATAGCAAAAGATCTGAACGCCCTCGTGGAACGCGGACGCACTGGCTCCTTGACCCCCTCAGACTTTGCTGACGGCACTTTTTCGCTCTCCAACATCGGAATCGTAAGCATATAGAAGTGCCTCTTTGGAAGAATTAGTTTTTATAGATCCTTTTCTAGATTGGCGGTACCTATACCCATCCCTGCATTATGGCGCCCCAGGTGGCCATCGGGGCAATGGGCCGTACCAAGGCGGTGCCGCGCTTTAATGACAAGGACGAGGTAGTGAAGGCGTACGTGATGAGCGTGAGCTGGTCCGCCGATCACCGTGTCATCGACGGCGTGACCATGGCCAGCTTCTCGAACGTTTGGAAGCAGTATCTGGAGCAGCCGGCTCTCTTCCTGCTGCACTAATCCGGCGTGACCCGCCAAGCGCGAAGTCGTGCCACGGATAAGGCTGTTCCATTGCATTTATATAGGCATACGATCCGTTTGTTTTTTTTTAGAACAATTTAGGCCCCCGGGTGCCGCACCGAACTCCCCCCAAAATGTGCATTTATAGGAGGCAGCTGCTCTGAGCGGCTCCTCGATAGCTTTAAGCCTCAGGTGGGCGCCCGGCGGGTTTACTTGCTCCCGTTACCCTGCATTAATTTCAAGTTTTTTGCGTAGTTTGTTAAGCATCAGCTTTAGCTTACAGTTCAACTGTAGTGTGTGCATTTATTTTAAAGCTTTGTTTCCAATGGCTGTCCAATAAATATCAAAACGGTTTATGTGAACTCCTGCCAGGCCTTATCCTTTCAGTTTTACAGTGAAACTACCTACTGCCTACATAATCAAGTTGTGGAGGAGATCGTAATTAAGTTAGAGTTTGGTATTTAATATTTGGCAGTCAGCCATTGCCACACAGGTTGAGTCTGAAAGATCTAATTTTTGAAATTTTGATGGAGTTAAAAATGGCCTTGTCTTTCCAGGACTGAATGAATGTGTTTCACAAGGGCTTAATGAACGTGTTTGCCAGGACATTTATTGCTTGAACATTCTTTGCTTACCAAGCAAGCATGTATTCGTTTTTTGCCGCATGTTTAATTTTATTTGGACTGGGAGACGTGCTTTCGCTCCTGGTTCTGACCCTCCTCCTGCTCCCGCTCCTGATGCCAGAGCCATGCTCGCATTACGCACATATACGCATGGAGCATGTTACTTAACTCGTGGCAGCAGCAATCCTTCATAGAGAGGACGGAATTTGATAAGCCCTTAAAAGGGTAATTGAGTTAAAAAACGAAAATATTAGTTAAATTTAATATTTTTTGTATTTTTAAATACTCTTCTGAGTTTAGGAGATTTTTTGCATTCTCTGAAGAGGGTCCTCTGGATATATAATCCTGAAATCCAAATATGTCCGCAGCCAGATCTGGCTGCAAAACGCCAGCGAGGCAGCACAGCGGGGCATGCGCAGTGGAGGACCCGGAGCCAGAATCCAACAAGTGCGGCCACTCGGCTCCAGTCGCCTTCGCTCGGTGGATTTCCAGAGCCCGAAGCAGAGGAATTTCACCATCCCCCCAGTGCTGGGGTGGGTTTCCCCAGAGTTGGGGGCTGTGGGCTAGCGTCCTTTGGTATTGCTGGCCGCTGGAATCGTTGACAGATTCAGTCATACCACGGCCAGCGCGCAGTAAGCACCATAAAGCCCGAGGAGGCGCTGCCAAAATAGCCAGGAGAGAGAGAACCTGCAACACGAGTTACACTTATTCCCCAAAGCTACAGTTATAGTTACTAGTGTTATTTTTTTACCGTTTTGCTTTTGGTGTGAGTGCAAAGAAGGTTTGCCACAAAAATGTAAAGTCCAAGCCACTAAGTCTAAACTAAATAAAATAATAAGTAATCTGAGGTAAGTGTGGTTTAGGCCAAAAGCCCAGCCAGCAATGGCTGAATTTATGAGTGTGTATAATAACATGGCGGTGTGTGGTTAGAGTGTGTGTGTGTTGGCTTTTTTTTCGGCTAGTACTTAACGATTTTTCCAGTGACCTTGTTGCGTACGCCAGAACGTACAAATTCTGTGTACATATATAGCCTGCTTAGCCTTGTCCTCCCCCTTTTATTCGCATTCCTCCCTTTCGCTCTCCCTCTCCCTCTCTATCTCCTTCTCCCCTCCTGCGCCATTTTGGCGCATACATGCGTCCTGGCTTCTGGAACCGTAGCACACATTTCTGGGCAGCGCAGAGTCGGAATTTATGCGGGAGTTGTTGGGGTCCGGGCAGCCTAGGCATTTCACTCAGCATATTGCCAGTTCCCGCGCCACAGCTGGGGTCGCGATAATAGCCCCGAAAAGGCCTGTACCCATAATTGGCTTGATTGGGCTAATTCAGAATAGATTTTGTGTATTCTTATCGAGTATCTGTATCTGTATTTGTATCCGGGGCTTACGTGGCGTATACTTGATGAGGGTTCCCTTATAGCTAGCAATAGTATTCCCTTTCAGGATCATTTAAGAACCTCAGATACTATCCTTGTAGGCCTCACTGTGCAGGGAGTTCTGTAACACTTATCTATAGTAGGCCTGGCCTTGATGAATGATACCGAGGGTACGTATGACGAGGTAAGGTTGTACTCCTGATCGGGCTTTGGCCTGACAACAGAAAGAGAATGCAATTGCCGAGCCCTTTATTGATTTAATGATACCACGCAGATATATACCCCCATCCTAGCCCCAGTCCCTGGCCAGCCACGTTTCCTGCAGCGGCACGTGCAGGCGCAGCCAAAGTCAAGCAAGTCAGTCAGTCATTCACACTGCCCGGGGGGTGCCAAATGGTAATTGCTGGGACAGGAGCCAGGACAACTCATGGAGTGAGAGACAGCCTTACGATTGAAGGACTCCAGGAGGGGGCGCTCACTTAAAATGTCCTGAGTGCTGACAGGAGACGGGAGAGCTTCATGTTATTATTATTTTTGTTGTTGCGGGAAACAATTCTTGCTTCGTTTCTTGCAGGTGTTCTTTTGCGAGGTGCTTAATTCAGCGAAAAATTCCATAGCTTCTCAGCGCCTCTATGTCCTGTCTCCTGGGAATTGCTACACATTCGCCCGTATTATCCCGGCATCCTTTCCGAGTGGCATTGTTTTGGGATTTCATTGTGCAATGAAAACAATACAGATACTGTACATCCAAGTCTTAAGCACAATTTTAAGGAAAACAATATACTTTCAACCAATATCCAACCGATTCCTTAGCCAAGACAAGATTCTGAATCGTGGAATTATTCTCCATTAATCTGCATCAAAATCTGAGAAACGAATATTTTTTTCGGTCCACGCAAATTTTTGTGATGGACCCCCTTGCGAAATTGTGAAAATCCTGGAAATGGGGCTAAGGGGTCCTTGTGAAGGCCATATTTCGGCCAATACCCAACCGATTCCTTAGCCAAGACAAGATTCTGAATCGTGGAATTATTCTCCATGAATCTGCATTAAAATCTGAAACACGAAAATTTTTTTCGGTCCTCCCAAATTTTTGTGATGGACTCCCTAGCGAAATTGTGAAAATCCTGGAAATGGGGCTAACTGGTCCTTGTGAAGGCCGTATTTCGGCCAATACCCAACCGATTCCTTAGCCAAGACAAGATTCTGAATCGTGGAATTATTCTCCATGAATCTGCATTAAAATCTGAAACACGAAAATTTTTTTCGGTCCTCCCAAATTTTTGTGATGGACCCCCTTGCGAAATTGTGAAAATCCTGGAAATGGGGCTTAGGGGTCCTTGTGAAGGCCATATTTCGGCCAATACCCAACCGATTCCTTAGCCAAGACAAGATTCTGAATCGTGGAATTATTCTCCATGAATCTGCATTAAAATCTGAAACACGAAAATTTTTTTCGGTCCTCCCAAATTTTTGTGATGGACCCCCTTGCGAAATTGTGAAAATCCTGGAAATGGGGCTAAGGGGCCTTGTGAAGGCCATATTTCGGCCAATACCCAACCGATTCCTTAGCCAAGACAAGATTCTGAATCGTGGAATTATTCTCCATGAATCTGCATTAAAATCTGAAACACGAAAATTTTTTTCGGTCCTCCCAAATTTTTGTGATGGACCCCCTTGCGAAATTGTGAAAATCCTGGAAATGGGGCTTAGGGGTCCTTGTGAAGGCCATATTTCGGCCAATACCCAACCGATTCCTTAGCCAAGACAAGATTCTGAATCGTGGAATTATTCTCCATGAATCTGCATTAAAATCTGAAACACGAAAATTTTTTTCGGTCCTCCCAAATTTTTGTGATGGACCCCCTTGCGAAATTGTGAAAATCCTGGAAATGGGGCTTAGGGGTCCTTGTGAAGGCCATATTTCGGCCAATACCCAACCGATTCCTTAGCCAAGACAAGATTCTGAATCGTGGAATTATTCTCCATGAATCTGCATTAAAATCTGAAACACGAAAATTTTTTTCGGTCCTCCCAAATTTTTGTGATGGACCCCCTTGCGAAATTGTGAAAATCCTGGAAATGGGGCTAAGGGGTCCTTGTGAAGGCCATATTTCGGCCAATACCCAACCGATTCCTTAGCCAAGACAAGATTCTGAATCGTGGAATTATTCTCCATGAATCTGCATTAAAATCTGAAACACGAAAATTTTTTTCGGTCCTCCCAAATTTTTGTGATGGACCCCCTTGCGAAATTGTGAAAATCCTGGAAATGGGGCTTAGGGGTCCTTGTGAAGGCCATATTTCGGCCAATACCCAACCGATTCCTTAGCCAAGACAAGATTCTGAATCGTGGAATTATTCTCCATTAATCTGCATTAAAATCTGAAACACGAAAATTTTTTTCGGTCCTCCCAAATTTTTGTGATGGACTCCCTAGCGAAATTGTGAAAATCCTGGAAATGGGGCTAACTGGTCCTTGTGAAGGCCGTATTTCGGCCAATACCCAACCGATTCCTTAGCCAAGACAAGATTCTGAATCGTGGAATTATTCTCCATGAATCTGCATTAAAATCTGAAACACGAAAATTTTTTCGGTCCTCCCAAATTTTTGTGATGGACCCCCTTGCGAAATTGTGAAAATCCTGGAAATGGGGCTTAGGGGTCCTTGTGAAGGCCATATTTCGGCCAATACCCAACCGATTCCTTAGCCAAGACAAGATTCTGAATCGTGGAATTATTCTCCATTAATCTGCATCAAAATCTGAGAAACGAATATTTTTTTCGGTCCACGCAAATTTTTGTGATGGACCCCCTTGCGAAATTGTGAAAATCCTGGAAATGGGGCTAAGGGGTCCTTGTGAAGGCCATATTTCGGCCAATACCCAACCGATTCCTTAGCCAAGACAAGATTCTGAATCGTGGAATTATTCTCCATGAATCTGCATTAAAATCTGAAACACGAAAATTTTTTTCGGTCCTCCCAAATTTTTGTGATGGACCCCCTTGCGAAATTGTGAAAATCCTGGAAATGGGGCTAAGGGGTCCTTGTGAAGGCCATATTTCGGCCAATACCCAACCGATTCCTTAGCCAAGACAAGATTCTGAATCGTGGAATTATTCTCCATGAATCTGCATTAAAATCTGAAACACGAAAATTTTTTTCGGTCCTCCCAAATTTTTGTGATGGACTCCCTAGCGAAATTGTGAAAATCCTGGAAATGGGGCTAAGGGGTCCTTGTGAAGGCCATATTTCGGCCAATATCCAACCGATTCCTTAGCCAAGACAAGATTCTGAATCGTGGAATTATTCTCCATGAATCTGCATTAAAATCTGAAACACGAAAATTTTTTTCGGTCCACCCAAATTTTTGTGATGGACCCCTTGCGAAATTGTGAAAATCCTGGAAATGGGGCTTAGGGGTCCTTGTGAAGGCCATATTTCGGCCAATATCCAACCGATTCTTTAGCCAAGACAAGATTCTGAATTGGGGAATTATTCTCCATGAATCTGCATTAAAATCTGAAACACGAAAATTTTTTCGGTCCTCCCAAATTTTTGTGATGGACCCCCTTGCGAAATTGTGAAAATCCTGGAAATGGGGCTTAGGGGTCCTTGTGAAGGCCATATTTCGGCCAATACCCAACCGATTCCTTAGCCAAGACAAGATTCTGAATCGTGGAATTATTCTCCATGAATCTGCATTAAAATCTGAAACACGAAAATTTTTTTCGGTCCTCCCAAATTTTTGTGATGGACTCCCTAGCGAAATTGTGAAAATCCTGGAAATGGGGCTAAGGGGTCCTTGTGAAGGCCATATTTCGGCCAATATCCAACCGATTCTTTAGCCAAGACAAGATTCTGAATTGGGGAATTATTCTCCATGAATCTGCATTAAAATCTGAAACACGAAAATTTTTTTCGGTCCTCCCAAATTTTTGTGATGGACCCCCTTGCGAAATTGTGAAAATCCTGGAAATGGGGCTTAGGGGTCCTTGTGAAGGCCATATTTCGGCCAATACCCAACCGATTCCTTAGCCAAGACAAGATTCTGAATCGTGGAATTATTCTCCATGAATCTGCATTAAAATCTGAAACACGAAAATTTTTTTCGGTCCTCCCAAATTTTTGTGATGGACTCCCTAGCGAAATTGTGAAAATCCTGGAAATGGGGCTAAGGGGTCCTTGTGAAGGCCATATTTCGGCCAATACCCAACCGATTCCTTAGCCAAGACAAGATTCTGAATCGTGGAATTATTCTCCATTAATCTGCATCAAAATCTGAAACACGAAAATTTTTTTCGGTCCACGCCAATTTTTGTGATGGACCCCCTTGCGAAATTGTGAAAATCCTGGAAATGGGGCTTAGGGGTCCTTGTGAAGGCCATATTTCGGCCAATACCCAACCGATTTCTTAGCCAAGACAAGATTCTGAATCGTGGAATTATTCTCCATTAATCTGCATTAAAATCTGAAACACGAAAATTTTTTTCGGTCCTCCCAAATTTTTGTGATGGACTCCCTAGCGAAATTGTGAAAATCCTGGAAATGGGGCTAACTGGTCCTTGTGAAGGCCATATTTCGGCCAATACCCAACCGATTCCTTAGCCAAGACAAGATTCTGAATCGTGGAATTATTCTCCATTAATCTGCATCAAAATCTGAGAAACGAATATTTTTTTCGGTCCACCCAAATTTTTGTGATGGACCCCCTTGCGAAATTGTGAAAATCCTGGAAATGGGGCTTAGGGGTCCTTGTGAAGGCCATATTTCGGCCAATACCCAACCGATTCCTTAGCCAAGACAAGATTCTGAATCGTGGAATTATTGTCCATTAATCTGCATCAAAATCTGAGAAACGAATATTTTTTTCGGTCCACCCAAATTTTTGTGATGGACCCCCTAGCGAAATTGTAAAAATCCTGGAAATGGGTTTAGGGGTCCTTGTCAAGGCCATATTTCGGCCAATATCCAACCGATTCCTTAGCCAAGACAAGATTCTGAATCGTGGAATTATTCTCCATTAATCTGCATCAAAATCTGAGAAACGAATATTTTTTTCGGTCCACGCCAATTTTTGTGATGGACCCCCTTGCGAAATTTTGAAAATCCTGGAAATGGGGCTTAGGGGTCCTTGTGAAGGCCATATTTCGGCCAATACCCAACCGATTTCTTAGCCAAGACAAGATTCTGAATCGTGGAATTATTCTCCATTAATCTGCATTAAAATCTGAAACACGAAAATTTTTTTCGGTCCTCCCAAATTTTTGTGATGGACTCCCTAGCGAAATTGTGAAAATCCTGGAAATGGGGCTAACTGGTCCTTGTGAAGGCCATATTTCGGCCAATATCCAACCGATTCCTTAGCCAAGACAAGATTCTGAATCGTGGAAGTATTCTCCATTAATCTGCATCAAAATCTAAAAAGAATATTTTTTTCAGTCAATCAAAATTTTTGTGAGTTATGATTCCAAGAATATTCCTTGCGTGTTGTACTTAAGAACAGAAATCTTTGCCCAACGACACTGGAAACAATTATAGCAGGAAAGGGATGGGATGAGAAGGACGATTTCCTCACAACGATGTTGACGGTTTTTCGGTTAATGACAGTTTCGCTATCCTGCCCACTCCAGTGTCTATTTTTAGCTCCGATCAGAGTGGCATTTGGATGCCTCTGACATCCAGGCTGATGTCATTTCACGGAGTCTGAGTCCGTGGGTAGCAGGACGCTGGCCAATTTACGGGGAAAGTAAATGCATCAGTAGCCTTGACATGATTCGCCCCGGCAAGGAGTGGGGAGTGGTGTGGCTGCTGGCTTTTTAAACCGTATCCTGATGACCGTATCCAGAGGAATGTGTGCGCCCTTTTTTGTTGTTCGTCCTTGCACTCGAAGAAATTATATACAAATGCCTTCACATGAGTTCTGGCCAAAGGTAGTGGAGCTTAGGCGACCTTAGCTCGGCGACTGTAAGAGGATTAAGAAACACACCTCAAGTCCTGGCATTTGATAATATTCCACTTGATTGAAGTGCTCCGGGCACTCTACTTTCTGCAAGTGCAGTGATGCCGGGCGTCAGGATGCTCCGCTTTAGTGATGGATGTGCTGGTGATGGCTGATGTGGACTTTAGCCCCGTGGCCTTGGCGCCCCCCAGCTCTACGTGGCGAATTAGCGAGGGATTCGCATGCCCATTCCCACGCCGTGTCAGAGTCTTCGGACTGACGTCAATGGGGATTTGGAATTTGTGATTGAGCTTTTGACATTCGATTTGGTCCGGTCTTTGTGCTAGCCTAGGCAAAGACAAAGGCCAACTCTTTAGCACAAGGTCATTAGCTAAAGAAGAGAAGGCCACTGACTCGCTTGAACCCGGGGAGAAGGTCCTGCTGGAGATGCTGTGCCTTGGCTCGATTAATTTGATTTCGGGCAGAAACCCACGGGGGAGTGATCCGCTTAAAGGGCTAAAGGACCCCCTCTTTTTTGGGCAAGGGCTTTAAATAATGTAACACAAAAGTTTGAATGAGAATTAAAACCTTGCAAGGCTCTGCAGCTTTGTTCTCGTCCGTGATGTGAAACCTTGGAACAAATTAATCCTTGAGCAAACACACCCTTCTCTCCTCCACAGCTACACAATCCGCAATCCAAGCCAAGGATGTCGGACCAGCAGAGAGCCTCCCTGTGTCCCCGTCTGGTGGATTACATGGCCATTGTGGGGGCCCACACGACGCCGCCCATGCCAAAGGGCCTCCAGGGGCTGAAGGCTCCGCCTGTGCAGGTGGGTCTCTAATCAGTATTGACTGGGAACGCTCAAGAACATCCAGCTTCCTTGCAGGTACCCGATCTGTTGCGTCGCTATCCCCCCTCGGACCACGCCGACTTCCCCCTGCCCCTGGACATGGTCTACTTCTGTCAGCCGGAGGGCTGCACCAGCGTGGGACCGCGGCGCACGGGCTCCGCCATCCGGGATATGACCTCCTTCGTCTTCGCACTGACGGACAAGGACTCCGGTAAGACGCGCTACGGCATCTGCGTGAACTTCTACAGGCCTATCGAGCGGCCCAGCTCGGGGTCGGGAGCGGCGGGGACGGTCGGCGACCGGTCGGGCAACGGCGGCCCAGGCGGACACGGAGGCGGAGGGGCAGCTGGAGGCGGTCGCGGCGGACGACGCTCCTCGGCCTTCAGGCGCGAGTCCTGGCGCAAGAGCATGGAGCGCAGCTCGGACTCGGCTTTCAGCAGGCAAGTGTTGTGTTAAAAAAATGGTTTTCAATCTTGCTGGTCAATTTGATTGAACTTGATGGATAAAATCGTCGCAGAAATAATCAAAATGACCAGAAAATAGTGTAGCCGTTGGCCCTAATGCCCGTCTAACCCATTTCAAACCATTCCCATAATAGTTACGGCCTCTTAACTACTTCTAGCGACTACAGAAGTAACGTAGCGCCCAGCGATTCGGATCGTGAACTAACCTCGCGCCGCGACTCCGACCAGCAGCGGCTGCACGCCCACCAGGGACATCAGGGACATCACGGCCACACGGGACACTCGGTGCCCAAGCTGGGATTGATGGCCCCCTCCGCGGACTCGGAGTCGGGGGGTAGCCACTCGCCCTCTCCGCGGGCTTCGCGGAAGCGGACCAAGCTGCGCAACCAGTCCCTCACCTCGCTGTGCATCATCTCGCACCACCCGTTCTTTACCACCTTCCGGGAGTGCCTGTTCATCCTGAAGAAGCTGATCGACGCCTGCAACGAGTCCTCCTCCCCCAAGCGGGTGGGTGCCTCCCAGAAGATCAACCGGGACAACGTGTGGACGGTGCTGACGGGGCATGCCAGCGAGGCCACGCCCTCGATAGTCCTGCACGACGTGCGCGAGATCGAGACCTGGATCCTTCGGCTGCTCTCCACTCCGGTGCCAGTGCCGGGCTCCACCAGGGTAGAGGTGAGTTACCATGCAAGACCCATGGAAGAGTGGCTAGACTCCTGGATCAATCCTTTCAGGTGGAAGTCCTGTCCCCTACAGTCCACGAGCCGCTGCTCTTTGCCCTGCCGGACCATACCCGTTTCTCGCTGGTGGACTTTCCGCTCCACCTGCCGCTGGAGCTGCTCGGCGTGGAGACCTGCCTTAAGGTCTGGACCCTGATCATGCAGGAGAACAAGGTGCTATTCCAGTCCCGCGACTACAACGCCCTCTCCATGTCGGTGATGGCCTTCGTCACGATGCTGTATCCCCTGGAGTACATGTTCCCAGTGATCCCGCTACTGCCCACGTGCCTAAGCTGTGCGGAGCAGTTGCTCCTGGCGCCCACTCCGTTTGTGATTGGAGTGCCGGCCTCCTTCCTGGTTTATAAGAAGAACTTTCGGTGGGTATGCACACATTAGAAGACATTACAAGTATCTTACTGTGTCCTTGCAGCTTGCCGGATGACATTTGGGTGGTTGACTTGGACTCCACCAAGCTGACGCCGCCCACTGGGGGCTACGAGGAGATACCACCGCTACCTGAGCCCGAGGGCACCATCCTGAAGAATCATTTGAAGCAGGTGGGTCCTTGGCCATGTCCCTTTCCCACTTTCTTTGTATATAAGCCTATGAATGATACCTTGCTTGGAAAGAATGTTTTCTCGCCCTCTGGAAATTCAATGGGAAAAGGATCAAGGGTTCTTCCGACTAAATGTCGAATTATGGGTTAAAATATTTAACTAACTTAATCGAAATTTAAAATGTTTTCTCGGTATTGGTTACATTTAAATTTGGAAACTTTTCTGAACGACTTCAACACATGGTCGGCGTGTGTAATTGAAATGCAAGATCATCGTGGGGGATCGCTCGAGATGTGGAGCTCCTGGAGAGGTCACATCGGATTGTCGAGGGTGAGCTGGCAGGTCTTGAGCAGCTCGCTGCATATGTTGTAGAGGGTTGCGTCCAGCTGCAGCAGATCCTGATGCTGGTTGGCCTCAAAGAAGCGTTTCAACTTGTCCACTTGATTGCGCATCTTGAAAACGATGCCCGGAAGTATGGCCTGCGCCTTCTTCACCACCTGTTCCTGGACCTGGAGGCACCGCTCAGTGGCGCCCTCGTACCGGAACCGCTCCAGGCGCTGCTGCTCCAGTTCGCGCTCGTGGTCGTAGTGCTCCTTCTGCTGGAGCATGTGCTCCAGGAGGGCCCGGTGCACGATCAGCTGCTCCACGCGGGGGTCCGTGAAAGTAGAGTCCGAGGGGCGGCGACGGAACCGCAGCCGGGCCCGGGATCGGGTGGTGCTGGCCTGCACGGTCGACAGGAGTGCGATATGGGGACTGTACATGGCTCTGACTAACACCGCACTGGACTCGATTGAAGGTACAAATACGAAATGGATGCGAATCGGTTGAAAATCTCCTCAATACTGAATCGTAATGAGTAATCGTAAACCTGCTCGGGTGGCAGTCTCTGGGGATCTAAAACACTGGGCCTACTGTTTGTTGAATTTCCAAGGCTGAAAACATAGCTTTCCCAGGACTAATCGCTGAATATGTTTGCTCTTCTCACCGAAACGCTTCTTCGCATAAATGTTTATGTATCTATGATTCAAGAAAAAGGAGTCTGCTTCTGGGGATTCGGTCCTGAAGCAGGTCCTTTCGTGAGCGTCGATTATTAATCGACGTTACCGTATCGCTACCGTTATCATATATACATAATCGTTACCGTTGCTCCACTCTCAACTCTAGGTGTTATTCTTTTTTAATGTACATTAACGATAACTGTTCATATGGAGTACTCAGGTCCGACATCGAGAGAGTCATACAACGATTTTGTACTGTATTATGTTTTTTGATTTCGTATGGCCCCCAAACACTTGAACAACTCTCTCTATCTTCTCTCCCTCTTTTCTTTATTTGTGTTATATGCCTGTCTTTCTGCCTATCGATGTGTGTCCATCCTGTCTACCCACTCTAATGCTATACTTTTGACACTCATGCATTATCTGTTATATACTCGATCACAACTTTAACTACAACAATCAACAACTACTCCAACAACAACTTCCACCGATACAAATCGATCAAATTCGATAACAACGAAACCAACGGCAGGCAATGCTACTGATGGATGAAGCTGGACTTGGTGTAAATATCGTTCGTTTGGTTTCTCGTTTATCGTTATATTTGAGTTGAAACCGTTTGTACATACTGCCATAGCCCATAATACTTACTCGTACTAACCAGTTTATCGATTTTGTGTAATATATATTATCATAGATCTAATCGCATGCATACAGTCACTCCCATTAGTCATAGACATCTATAATCCCCATAAACTTCCATTAATCAGTCTGAAAAGGGGAATCCCCCAAAATAACTTCGATATCTCTCTATCTCTTTCTCTGTATATGTATCTATCTCTGTCTTTAGTGTTCCGTGTGCATGCCCTGTCTCGCTCTATTTATCGATCCTTTCCAATCAGAACTTCCTTAGCAGTATTTGAATCGTAAACTAACATTAACCGATATTAAGACGTAGCCTAACTGACCCCGGAAACCCCTTGAGTCCTTGTCCTTGTGTAGTGTGAAGCTTCTCCTGCTTTGTCTAATTCATTATCCTGGACTCCACAGGCTCTCACCTCGATGACGGCCACCAACCAGGCGGTGTCCTCCCAGCAGCTTCTGCCCTCAGTGCGGGACAGCCTCCAGGAGCCGCCCTTGCTGGGGTAAGTCCTGAATTGAGCTTCGAATAAAGGCAATATCATGGATTTTCACTTTCTCAGGGTCTCCCAAGTACGGTTGCCGCTCCAGACGCCGCCCCACTCGGCCCAGGCCAGCCAAAGGAATTCCGTGTCCGCCCAGGGCACCATCAGCTCTCGTCAGCCCAGTCCCATGAACTCGCCGGCCCTCAACCCCTTTGTCTACGGCACCGACGTGGACTCCGTGGACGTTGCCACCCGGGTGGCCATGGTGCGCTTCTTCAATGCCCAAAACACGCTGGCCAACTTTGCGGAGCACACGCGCACCCTGCGCCTCTACCCGCGTCCGGTGGTCGCCTTTCAGATCAATAGTTTCCTCAGATCCCGGCCAAGGGCTTCGCAGTTCCTGAACCAGTTTGCCCGCACCCAGGCGGTGGAGTTTCTAGCGGAGTGGTCGCTGACGCCCACCAACGTGGCCTTCCTGCGGGTACAGACGGGGGTGATGGATCCTATGCAGGTGGGCGACAAGCCTAAGTGGTTCGCCCACGCCTTGACCCCCATACGGTTCTCAGTGTGGGACGACGGCAGCTCACTCAACGGTGCCCTGCGCTCCCTCAAGCAGCTAGAGTGCCAGCCCACGGACGAGAGCGGCTCCGACTCGGAAGGGGCGGACAGCAGCAGCTCCTCGTACAGCTCCCTGAGCGACTTCGTCTCGGAAATGGCTTCGTCGGACCTCTCGCCCAGCCTGCACGACGTGTTCGGCTCCTACAACCGGCCGCACGTGGTGCCTCAGACCCTCTCATCAAACCTGGATCCCGCCCTCGTCTACCATCCACCCAGCAAACTGCAGTACCCCGAGGGCATCCATAACGCCGCCGGCGGCAAGAAGGAGGAGGAGGAAGAGGACGAACGCGCCGACTCTCCGGTCTCGTCTTCGTCCAGCCGGTCAGACCTTAGCTCGCCCAGCTTTAATCGGGACTCGGAGTTTGACTTCCAGCCAAAGATCGGTGCCCACGCAGGAGTTGCCGGTTCGGCAGCTGGCGGAGGAGCAGGCCTCGAGCTTGCCACTCGCCTGGAGGCCACAATCAAGATGGCCAGCAAAGAGAAGGAGGCGGAGACGGATGCCAGAACCGCAAAGGTCCCGCCCGGCAAGCTCCAGCGTCATCCCAGCGACACGGACCGACACGAAAAGAAGCTTCCGGTAAGAAGAGTAGAATATTCTTCGATGTGTGTCCAAAACGCTTTGTTTCCGCAGCCCCCCCTGACACCGCCGGTGAAGCAGCCCGGGGTCAGCAACATCCTGGCCAGGACGGGCAGCTCAGGATCCAGCTCGAGCAGTCCGGGCCGCCAGAGCTCACAGAGCTCGCTCTTCGAAAACTTCGCCTCACACGCCAAGGAGCTGGTGAGGGAGACGACGCGCCAGAGCAGCCAGGAGGGTCTTCTGGCCCACGTGGACAAGGTGGGTGGTCGGTTCCGGGATACTCCCCGGGATATTGATGTGCTGATGTTGTGATCTGTTTTACTTTCTTTCGTGACTTATTTTCCATTTGTTTTCTTTTCCATTTTGTGCCTCGTGGCTTTTTGGTTTCCGTTTGCTGGTTGTTGGTTTGAAACTGATATGAATGTGCCGTACTGTACTGTACTGATACTGTAGCATGCGCTGGACGAAGATCTTGACGACAAAATGCGTCATACCTTCGAAAAGGTTGGTATTTCCTACTTCCTGCTTCCATGCATTCCTCAGAGTAAGTCTAAGTCCTCCTCCCTCCTGGAGGGTTCGCAGCCCCGCCCTCATCCCCACCAATCTTGTCCTTAGACTCTCAGTTGCCGGGTTGTTGGGGGAACTGGTAGCTTTGCTTTGGTCTTGCGTAGAATTTGACTTGCTCCGCAGGAGTATATTGATAAAAACTAATCCTCTCGTGTTTCGCCTCCGTAGTTCACTCTTCACGCCAAGAAGGCGGCCGGCGAGGCCTCCAAGCAGGCCCTCGAGGTTTCGAAGCAGGCGGCGGGCGTGAGCAAGAACACCCTCGAGGACCTCACCTACGTGGGCAAGTCCACCCTGGGCGACCTGACCAAAACGGCCAAGGAGGCGGCCACCAAGAAGGGCATTATCAAGACCGAGGACCTCCCCGGAGCACCACCTTCCGGCCCGATCTCTGGGGGATCGGTGGCTCCGGCTAAGGCTCCGCCCGGATCTCAGTTGGCCACCCAGAAACAAGTGCAGCAGAGCGTCGGTTCCGGAGGAAACAACTTCTTCTCCTCCATAGGCAGTGACTTCAACGGCCTGGCCTCCTCCACCTCCACCATGTTCTCGGGGATGTTTGGCAAAAGTAAGCCTCCATTTCTTTAACCGCCGGTATTTCTAACGTAAAAATTTCGCAGAGAACCAGCAGAAACACGCTTCAGTGCCGCACAAGGCGCCCGGCAGTGTGACCTCCGCGAAGGGCAAGTCTGGAGGCCTCAACTTCGACCCCTTCCCGGGCAGGAAGGGCCTGGTAGAGCGCACGCCGCTGATTAAGCACTCGGGTCCGCGACAGACCCAAGAGGAGCTGACCCGCCAGCAAAACCAAGAGCGCTCGCACAGCAACGCCGAGAACCAGGCCTTCCTCAAGGATGTCACCAACCAGGTTTTGGCCGGCGAAGGCGTGGGCTGGCTGAAGCTGAACCGTTTCAGGAAGCTGATGGAGGACGAATCTTACCGCACCCTAGTGCTCAGCAAGCTCAACAAGACGCTGGACAAGAAGATAGCGCCCGATGACCACATCGACGACGTGGTGAGTAGCTGGCTGTGCCCAGGGAGTCCTAGTTCTTCGAGTATAATCGTGGCCCGTTTTAGTGCGTGACGAAGCCGGTCTGGAAAGGAATGCTCAAGTGCGTCCAGGCCATAGCCGCCGGGTTAGACGTGACCTTTGGAAACTTCGGCTTGGGCGGCATGGCATCCGTGTTTCAGCTGATGGAGGTGGCTCACACCCACTACTGGAGCAAGGAGATCAACGACGGCAGCGACATGTCCTCCAGTCTACTTTCCAGCCACGCGGCCAGTCCCATGGGCAGCCGGGAGAACCTGCGTTCGCCCAGCTCTCCCAACGGCTCTCACTCAGGGCTGGGCAGTGAGTGGGGTTCACCCCAGGAGTCTCGCAAGAGCTCCACCCAGCTGCCCCTGTCCGGCGCTGGAGCCGGGGCTGCTCAAGCTGCCAACCGGCGCCTGTCCTCGGCGGACAGTCAGGACGGCCAGTCCACGACGGAGATGTTCAAGGACATGCTGTCGCAGAAGAGAAGTGCCTTGAAAAACATGCTCACCTCGTTCGACTCGGATGTAAGTATGGCTTTGCTTGCTCGCCGGCGTTACCAGTAGCTTCTTAGTCCTTGTCCACGCCCATCCATCACGCCAGTTTGTATATATCGTATCGTATGTATCCGTATGTGTAGCCACCGCTTGATCGCATCTCAGTAAATAGCCATTGACTGGATGTAGTCCAGTATAATCAGTATATAGCATATGGCATTCAAGGCAGCGCGGTAGTTGTCCTTCCATCCACTCCAAACCACATCCGTAATCGTAACCGTAACGTATTCGTATACCGTAAATCGTAATCGTTATCCGTAATCCGTTATCGCAACCGTAACCGCAACCGTATCCCCGTCCCGATTCCATCCGCTCCGCCCCGATCCGAACTGCATACTTTCCGTACTTTCTTACAACCGTGTGTGTGTTTTTGGGCTCCCTAGGCAGCCGGATCTACGGGAGCGCTCTCCGTAGTCAGCGATCTCCTCCCGACTGGCAGTCTGGGCGTCCGCTTACCCTCCAGCTGCCGGTCCACGGTCTCGGACACCGAGTACGAAAATGTAAGTAGCCCGCAGGCAGGATCTCCGAGTCTGGCAGACGCAAATTGATCCCTTCAGAAGATTCCCCCACAAATTGCCCCCGAAACTCTATCCTAGACCCGGAAAACTGAACCCTCCTAATCGAAACGTGACTTTCCAGACGACCACGTCCAAGGACTCGAAGAAGAGCTCCGGAAACCTGTGGTCCGGCAAGTCAACACTGAGCGCCGGGTTCCGTTATACTGGGGGACACCTGATAAACACCTCGTCCTCTCCCTCGCCGGACAGTCCGAGGGTGTACCTCTTCGAGGGGCTCCTGGGCAAGGATCGCCTAAATCTATGGAACCAGATGCAGTTCTGGGAGGATGCCTTCCTGGACGCCGTTAGCCAGGAGCGGGACATGATTGGCATGGATCAGGTGAGTCAGGGGTCTGAGCTCCTCCTTGGACTTCTTGAAGACTCATAGTGTCCTTTTCCCAGGGTCCTATCGAGATGATGGAGCGCTACAAGTCCCTGAGCGAGTCGGAGCGCAAGAGACTGGAGCACGACGAGGACCGCCTGCTGTCCACCATGTTGTACAATCTGACGGCCATCCTGGTGATGCTGAACGTCAGCAAGGATGAGATCCGGCGCAAGATTCGCCGTCTGCTGGGCAAGAGCCACATCGGCCTGGTCTACTCCCAGGAGGTCCACAACGTGGTTGATCAAATCAACAATTTGGTGAGTGCCTGGTTCTCCTCCCCCCAAAAGTAATCCATCCAAGTCCTTCCCTTTCCAGAACGGCAACGACATTGACCTGAAGCCACTGGGCTCGCGGCTCCTCCACCGCCAGAGCTTCACTGTCCACCAGGGTACGGACGTGAACGGACCGCTCCGGTTTATGGAGGTGCGGGACGACGGCCTGGTGCTCCGCTCGGTGGACGGCACCATTGTGGAGCGCTGGTGGTACGAGCGGCTGGTCAACATGACCTACTCCCCAAAGACCAAGCTACTCTGCCTGTGGCGCCGCAATGGAGGCCAGACCCAGTTGCACAAGTACTACACGCGGAAGGTGGGTTTGCGCTGATACCTGGTCCTCCTGCTGCCACAAAAGATTTTTTGCTTTCAGTGCAAGGAGCTCTACAACTGTATCAAGGAGGCGATGGAACGCGGGGGTACACCCACCAACGTACCGGAACTGGGCGGCGAGTTTCCGGTCCAGGACATGAACACGGGCGAGGGCGGCCTGCTGCAGGTGTGCCTCGAGGGGGTCGGTTTGTTGTTCTCCAACAGCAAGGTGAGTCCTTCCCATATCTCTCTGTCTCTCCTGCTCTCTCGCTCTATCTCTCTTTCTCTCTAAGTCGATGGACGATCCCTCACTAACACTTGGCACACACACCAACACACACCCACACACACTCAAACACACACAGACACAAAACACATACACAGAATTACACGCGTATCATACTAGTATATGTATTGTAATTTTTTTTCCTTATCAAAATATCAAAATATTATATATGAAAGTCATCAATCACCAAATCAGTCTACCTCCAAAATCGAATCCCCCCGAACCAATCCATAATCTATTGAGTACAGACACACTGTATAGACCCCAGATCGATTTCTGTATCCTAGAGAGCCTCAGAATATCAGATAGAATCCTTTCCATTTTGTCTGCCGTATAAAATTGTCGACGATTAAAAGCAGTTAGGATGTGCAACTTCCTTTGTTTCTGTACAGAGCCCGAAATAGGGAACATGTCCCATCGATACATACTTTTCCCCACTCAGCGATTCCTTTCCTTTTGTTTCCATTTCCGTTTCCCTTTACGTTTCCATTTCCGTTTTTATTCTCATTTCCGTTCCGTTCCCTTACGTTATGGTCTTTGTTTGGATCTTTGGTTGATCGATTCCCCATAATGTCCTAGTTGTGTGTGTGTATCGACTGCATCAAGATCAAGGACCCTCTCAATAAACATATATCTATATGTAACGACTTACATATACAACATACATACTATATATACTCGAATTCTGTTTGATTTTTAAGTTCATGCTTTTCCGATATGTCTAACTTATGTAATCGTTATGCGAAAGAACCACAGATTTCTAGGAAGACGTAGGACCTTTGATTTAAGCAACAGACAGTGTCTACTTATCAACAGAATCTGGCTCAAGAATATATATATATAATATATGATGCTATATTTGCTTTCCAGGCCGGACTCGATCTCTACCGTTTCCTTTCGAGAGTTGCTTTTTAAGTTTTGAGCCCCGAAACCGGAGCCCCAATCCGTATCCGTATCCGAATCCGTAATCCCATCCAACTACGTTTTATCTATCTCTCTGTCACACACTCTCTATCTCTCAGACTATCCCGCTCTAAATCGTTGTCTTTTGTTCCGTTTATTGGCTTTGGTTTTGGCATTTTTTTACTCGCCTTCTTATATATCTAGTTATATTATTCGTAAGACATCATACAATCCACAAATCGAATCAAAAATAATAATAAAAATAATATAAACCGAATCTATTATCTTATCCAATCTCTTATCGATCAAGTGAAAGTATCTATGACAAAAAATCAATAATATATATAATATATATATATATATATATATATATATAGAAAATCCATCTATATCATTCCCATATATTGTGCTAGTGAATGTACTGAATGCTGTATTCATTATACTCTCTATTTTATTTATTATCTAACCGATTATCTAAATGATAACATCAAATCAAAATAGCAAAAGAACAAAACAAAAAATAAGAAATCGCATTGTTGCTTTTAATTCTTTTCGATTACGATTGACATTCTTACGATCCTTACGTTTGGTTACTTACACTCACCGTTTGATATTCGTTGATATTGTCATCTTAATCTTATTATATTTGTCTTGACTTTAACGATTATTTCCATTACCGACTTAGGATTCACGATCTGTATCGTTAGAGCAACCAACTCAACTTTGAATGTACTCCCAAAACAGAAAATTGAAATCCCCATTCCCACATGATCTGGGTGTACCTTAATATTAGGTAGAAAATATCCCTCTAGGAGTTCCAAAATCGTCCCTACTTCCCTGTAAATATATATCGAATATAGAAACCTAGGTTTCGAGCAGGCGGAGAATCCGGTTTTGGGGGGATAAAAATCCTTTTAAGGTTTTATTTATTATATTTTTTTCGTTCTCACCTTATTTCCCTTTAAATCCCTCCTAATCGAATTATGTGTTAAATATAAACAGAAAAAGATGTGAAATGTCTAAAAAAACAATATAACGAGTTGAAGATGAAAGTATTCTAAGCTGGTAACTTTTGAGATGGTCCTTGTGATAACTCCTCTAAAGATCTCTGTTTTGTTTGATTTTTGCTCATTTTTTGTCTCTCTCTTACGAAACATGGATAGATATATATATAAATATATATATAGAACATATATCTTTCGGTCTGTCTTCTTCCTCTGACTTTTCCCGGTGTTTGAGACTGTTTGAAGAGCCCAGAAATCTCTGTCTTACGTCATTCCAAGTCCTAATGTAATCTAGTTTCTGTATTCAGTTTGTACCTTTTCCGTAGTGTTTATTTATTCGATTTCTTTGCGATTCCATGTTTCAATTCCTAAGTATGGTTACAAAAAACAAGTACATGCCACAGAACGTAATATAAGTTATAGTTGCCTCGTCCTACCCATGATATCTCCACATATATTGTTACCAATTACCGATTATAAAGCTGAAGAGCGAAAACTAATTTAAAAAAACCCCCCGAAAAATGTCCCCCCCGTCTAAGCAAACGACTCTAACATAACAACAACAACAACAACAACAACCACATTTCATATCGTTTCTATATAGTAGATACTACCAACAAAAAAATAATCAATAAAAACCAAATTCGCCAGTAAATTAGAACCAAAAATCGAACAGAGAAAGTCTGTAAACTGACAAGCAACTAAAATATACGAATGCAAGTTCTTATCAAAGTCTTATAAAATTTCCTTTTTATAATTTTCTTTGTTGTTTGTTTAATGTGCTCTGTCGAACGCGGAACGCTGCGCCGCTGCTCGCTCTCCCTCCTTCGTGGATACAAATCAAAAATTTACCAAAAAAAAAACCAAAACAAAAACCATATATATACAAACAAATAATAACTGATCCGAACTGATCCGAAACGAATCGAATTATTCCAATGATTGGTCTACTTCTAAAATAATAACAAAATAAAATCCATGCAAAAATATTTACGAAAATACGATAAAGGATTTCGAGGTATTGAAATGAACAAATTTCTTGTTATATTTGAATTTAAATTTATAAGCAACTATTGTTCTTTTAAAGCCCTGTCACCCACCCACCACCCACCACCCATCACCCATCACGACCCATCTCCCATCCTTCACGAATAACCCAACCCAGCCCCCGAACCCACAACAACAAACAATTAAATAATAATAATAGATAATATATTTTAGTTTGCGTTGCTTTTGAGTTTTAACTTGAACTCTTGATTTGAATCCTTCTCTTTCACCAACCAAAATAAACCAAAAAGGTAAAACAAAATCTCTGATTTTTGATTGAAAAGAAAAACAAAACCAGACCAAGTAGTATTGAGTTTAAGCATTAAGCAGCAAATAATATACAATATACCATAATGTATATTATTTACATAAATATATATATTTTGTGTTATTATCTCCTTTGACTCTCTATCTCTCAAACCCAACTGAGATTTTCTTTTTTGAACTGTTGGCTGATTGATTGGTTGATTGGTTGGTTGGTTGGTTGGTTAGTTAGTTAGTTGGTTTGTTTGTTGAATTGAACTTGATTGAATTGAACTTGATTGAATTGAATTGAATTAAATTTAATTGAAACTGAGCCGTACACTTTGTATACCTTACTGCAGATTACCAATTAATACCGATTACTAATTACTAATTACTGATTAAAACCGTTACTGTTATTGATTACTGATTAGCAGATTTAACCATTTATCATTTCGATCACAGTTGTCCCAGTTCACTTTTGATTTCGTTTGTTATTTCCACCCCTCACCACCGATTACTGTTACTGTTCATTTTTGGTGTTAGCCAGACCACACTGTAGAGATCACCAAACACTCACACCCACACTCGGGCCTGGACCCTTGGCCTGCAGATGAAGATGGAGATTGGCCCCGCTGGGCCCCCAGAGCATGACTGCATCAGAAATCCCACTTGCATCCGTCCCGGTCCGTCCGACACATTCTGGCACTTAGTTTACGTTAAAAGCCGCCCAATCCGAGGAGGGACTTGCATATACACCTGGTTGTGCTGTTTTACTTCCTTGGTTCTTCTTGCTTTCTGTTCCATTCTGTTCTTAGTTCTTTTCCGTATTGTTATTTTGTTGTGTTGCTAGTCGAGGCCCGACCTAGTTGGGCCTCCACCTCCGGAGGACACCCCAACTTCCGCCGCAAAAGCCTAGGATCTAGACGGGTGCTTTTGTTTTTTGCGCTTGATACTTCCGGCTCAGACGACAAGTTACCAACACCGAGCTACCAACAATAGACAAAAAATAACAAAGTTTATTTAGTGTTGATTTGCCTTTCAGTTTGCTTGTGTAGCGTTACTTGTAAAACAGAGATTGCCCACCAATTGTAGTCGTAGTTTACCAACTAAAATATAAACGATACCCAATACCAATAATAAATATCAAACAAATCCTAAAGCAAACCCCAACGCTTAGAGAAAACGAACCCCTAGAAACTCCCAAATCCAAACTGACAAACCCTATTTAACCCCACAAATGCTAAATTTGATTTCAGACTTTGTCTTGAACAACTTATCTATAAGATGTACCTGAATCTATCCAGGGCAGGCTTTTCCTGGCTCTCTTTCTCACTCTCTCTCTATCTGTCTCTCTCTCTCTCTCTTGCTGTCTATGTGTTCCATTATCTCTATTGTTTCGTTTCCGGTTTCGTTCCAACTCTATGATATCAAAGTCGTGGTGAAAGTATTCGAACTACGCCCTGGCTTGATTACTTCCGATAGTTTTATTGGTAGAGCCACATCTTGCATGCCGTTACATGTGAAGCCCCCAGTGCCTGCCCCCTAATCATCCTGTCATACTGTCCATCCCCCCATCAACCAACCAGTCCCTAACAGTCTAAGAACACTGAATCCCTATGGTAAGCTCTGCTGGGAGCATCCTGCCATCTCTTTGACTTACCGCCATCTTGGCGAAACTGGGAACGAAACAAGCCTTAGTTTACTTGTTTCGATCCATTTTCCTAGAGCAATTGCGACATTAACACACACACTCAGACACCCAACACTGTAGCTTTATTTACAATTAACAATTAGTTGTTTTGCGTTTTGTATTAGTGCCAATTGGGGTTGCTCAGGTGAACAACTCTCGTTATATATATACTATATAATATGCATAGAGCCAACGCCTTCGTATCCAAATCCAAGCTACTTAGTATACGACCATCTCACAAGTGCTAATTAGAATCCCCAATCCCTCGAACTAAAACTTACCAATTAATTCCATAGCCAAGCCTTAACTTAGATATGGAACCAAAAACTAAGAAAAACAACAAGATTTTTGGAAATAAGATCAAGTTAACCAAACTTTCATTTGATTTTGCTGCATTCTCTCTCCTCTCTCTATTTTTCAATGATCCCTATCGGTTCTCCAGTTTCCTTGAGTTCCGTTCTGTTTCCTTTAACCATTCATTTCATATCCTTTTTGGGTTCAACTTGGTTCCATTCGATCCTTGCGCACTGATAAGCCGTGTACATATGTGAATGTCGTTGACTGTACTTCTTTCACCCCAGCGCTTACGTAGCACTTAGAAATTGCGTGCCTGCCTTTTTTTTATTTAATTTAGTTAATTTGGAATGTGTTGCATGCCGGTTTTCTGATTTTCTTGTTGTACACACCCTATAATGTCATTAAATAACCGATTCAACGAATATCCCTTTAAGAAATGCTCCCTGCCCTCCTTATTATTTGTCACTTTTATGGCTGTCTCTCTCTAATGCTATCTCTCTCTCTATCTATTCCCTGTAACTCCCCTCAGCTGAGCAAAAAGTTGTTTTGGTGTGAAAGCTTTTTGAGTTTATCTGCCTAGAGCCTTTTGATTTGCTTTCCGTTTCGTTTCTGTTACCGTTTCCGTTTCCGTTAGTGTTTCGGTTGCGTTCCGTTCCGTACTTTCCCTTCGTTATGTTACGTTACGTTTAGTTTCGTTCCACTCTTGCGTTCTGTTCCGTGACGGAGCCTTGAACCCAAAAGCAATCAATTAAACTGCCAGCCAGCCGCAGTAAAGCTAAATTGACTCTCCTTTCCGCCCGTAATTTCAGTTTTTTGTGCGCCTGGACCACATCCGCAAATGCTTTACCCAGAAGGGCGGCATCTTTGTGCTGGAGGAGTACAGTAAGTACTGTATATGGCTGATCCTGTATACGGCGTCCTGTCGCAATCCACCACTAACTCGATGCTTTATCTTCCCACTCTCCCCAGATCCCAAGACGCGCAACCTCATCCAGAGGAAGTACCAGTCGAGCATGGTAAGTAGAGCAACCCCACCACCCAACTCACCACAGTTCGCCACCCCAGCCATGGTCATACTACCACTTGCACTGTACCCACCACAACGGGACTGTACGTAAATCAGCTTGGCAGACATTCTGCAGGATGCGAGCCATAAGCTTCGTATATCCTTGCTTCTGTGTACAGGATATATTTGATTTGATCACTCCTTGTCCTTGGCACTTTGCACCGACATCCCTGTACATTGTATATATACGATATATTGAGATAATCTCTTTGATTTTCGTTTTTCTTTTCGTTTTTCGGTTCCCTCCGTTTCCGTTCTTTGCATTCGTTTTCTGTGAATATATTTCTATGTCAAACAACGACAACAACAACAACTACAATGCCTGCAACAACTCCAACACAACACCAACACATATCCAACACCACCTCATCATCAACATTATCATCTCGCAAAACACCGAAACACTAAAAAATCAATCACTACGAAATTATCGAATTCTGTAACTGAAAAAAACACCAAATATGTGCGTAATGGGATACCCAAGGCGGCGGAGATCGTCCTGAGCTTCCACCGGGTCACCTCCGTCCAGTTCGCCTACATCTGCCACCTGAACGAGGCCAGCCAGCGGGGTACAGTCGCCGCCAGAGGTTCGAAAAAAGTGGAACAGCGTCCAGCAGTGCAGCCGCCGGGGCCAGGGAGTGCCTGATGCGCCCGAACGCCAAAATTGAATCAAATCTATGTGCCTATGTAAATAAAATCCAAGAATCCTCTCTATGTATCTACTATGTCTGTAAGAACAGCGACACTGCAACCACAATCGAGACATCCAACATTAAACAGAAGCCTTTTGATTTTCGGTTCATTTTGATTTCGGTTCAGTTCGTTTTCAATGTTTGCAAGATGCATGGTTTCCGTGGCTTGTTTGTGCTTTGTTGTGTTGTCCAAGACCGAGCACCACCCCGATCCCCGATCCCCGAGCCACACCCGCACCCACACCCACACCCAGACTCATCAACCAAATAAACAAACCCACCAACAAGAAACCACCTTTTGAGAGCCCCGGTTTTAAATCAAGTATACGCCCCGCAGTCCGATCAGATCTGCTACTCGGTGCTCTGCGTCTTCTCCTACGTGGCGGCCGGCCAGGACCAGAAGAAAAACCCGGTGGTCATAACGCCCCAGATCCAGGACATTCACGCCCAGCAAAAACAGAAGCACCAACAGCAGCAACAACAGCAGCCGCCACATCCTTCTTCGCAGACCCATCCAGGACCTTCGGCCAGCTCCACTTCACCCCAGGCTCAAGCAAAACCCAAGTCGCAGGCTGGATCCGGAGCTAGCATCTCCATACGCCATACTGTGCCCATGCAGAAGCCCACCATCACCATGTCCACGGTGCAGCCACAGGCCAGGATGCCCCTCCAGACGGTGGCCACTCCACCTGTGGCCGCTGCCGCTCCGCCTCCGCCGCCAGGAAAGCTCCCCCAACTGCCCCCACGGGTGCCCTCCCAGCCCTCCACCGAGAGCCTGGCTTCCATCAGCTCGCCGCCGCCCAAGCTCCGCACCGGACCACCTCCAGCCATTCCGCCGCGCACCGGAGCCATCTCCAGGAGCGGCTCTGTGCCCGCGGCCACCAGGAGCTTCGTGCGGCAGGCTTCCGCCAACTCAACGCCGCCGCAGTACACGCCGCAGCCGCCACCGCCCTTCGTCATTCCCAAGCGGCACGGAGGCGGCCTGGCCAGGGCCTCCACCTTGACTGGAACCGCAACGGCCGCCTCCTCCGGCTCCCCTTTTAGCCACGTCCATCCGCAGGTGCAGCAGCGCGCCAGCCATGGCAGCGTCGCTGCCTCTGTGCTCCAGTCTATGCCGGAGACGGAGCCCGGCTACGGATCCGGATCCACCTCCGGGTCCGGTTCGAGCTCCGGCTCTGGGTCGGCCGCGGGCTCCATTGCCAGCGCCTCGCCGCTGGCCCATCGCAAGCACTGACGAAGGAGTTCGTTCTTCAAGTTCGGAGGGGGGGCTGCCGCCGCACCGGACTCAAACGGGGGCGGGGGTGGCGGAGGCGGACAGATGGGGGAGGAACCGCATCCCCATCCCCACCCCCGTCGCGAGGTATGCCGCACCATTTGCATTCCCTGGCTGTGATCCAAGGGGTCGCCGTCGAAGAAGGCTTTTCGTGCGAACTAACTCGGCCAGAAGAAGGGTCCTTTTGGGAGTCCTTACAGTGCCATTATTGTTATAGCGACAGGGTTTTATTTGACAGATAATATAGTTACGCGTTTCTTGTTAACAGTTTTTAAAGTGTGTTGAGTAGAACTTGCCTGGGCCTCCCAGGTCGAACTGCAAGGACCGCGGAGGTCCTGTGGCGCATTGTTTCCCCATGCCAGTTATGCTATACATACATATACATACAATACGAACTATATCCGATATTCGATTCTAGCCAATTCATATCATTAGCCGCTTTAGTCACCCACTAAGCCCCATAGACGAATTGTTTCCTGCTCAGCTTTAAGGCAGATGGCGCCACTGAAATCAGATTACTCGCTTTACCTTCCTATATCTGTAGATATATATAGTGTACTGGGGACGACTGGGCAATCGACTATGTAATCGGGGCATACTGTACTTTATATATGTACATATGCCCAGCAAGGGCACAAACAAGCAAACAGAAATTGAAGGCAATCTAGTTAGGGATATAGTATACCACACACCCCACATGTCTGTGTATCTGTTCTATCAGATATCCCAAACGATATAAATGAATATATATATTTGTGGTCAAGGAATTTAACTAGTTGTACGAATCCAAGCAAATGGGAGGAGGATCCTTGGGAGCATTGGAGTTAATCGTTTAAGGAATTGTCAGGGAACATTTAGGAGGGCGGAGGAGGGAGATGGTTTTGGGGACTCCAAGGAGAGCAATACGTGTGTCTGTCATATACAATACACACCTACATATATATACCAATAATTGAACTATTTTTGTTGGCTGGCTCTGGATGTTAACTGTCAACGCCAAAGAATAAACTAGAAATGGCCCAGAGAATAATTAAAAGAACCCCATCACCCCCAAAAACTATAATATATATGTATATGTACATGTAATATGTACCCTAATCGTGTATATATCAACCTATATGATCGGTTGATTGTATTTTTCAAAGTTCAAACCGAAATAATAAACAAATCAAAGGAAACTCATTGGTGCCAGTCAATGGGTGGAGGGGGGGTGGAAAAGGGGGGGGAGTCCAAGGCCCACTACAGTGGAACTGATAGCCATAGATGGCATAGTTTCCGAAGACCTTCATCGAGGACTCTCGCATACGTCACGTTTTCGATCCGATTCCAATTCAGATTGTCGACCCATCTGCTGTTTACACTCGTTTCTGATTACGGTTTAATTAATTTATTACTTAAGCGTACATAGTTTTAGTTTACAAACAAGGCCAAAAAAAAACAAAAAAGGGAGATAATGCAATGGAGTGGAGAATCAGGTTTCCTGCTGGTCGCGGGGCAGGATCCGCAGGTGGATCCCGTTGCCGCTCTTCATCACAATCTCGGCCAGGGGGCGTGGCTGGTGCTGCTCATCGGGCAGGAAGCGGTAGCTCCTCAGAAGCATCGACAGGGAAGTCTTCAGCTCCAGCATCGCGAACTTTTGGCCTGCAATGGCAAACGGAATCCATTTACAATCAATTCGTCGCACCTACACAGTTTCCTAGGCTTAAAGTCTAAAAAACAAAGAATACTTAACGACAACATGACTTTTGAAAGTTCAAAAATCATTGACCCTCCGCTCTTATCAGCGCTTTTGGGGCTATATTTAAAAACATAATACGTTCAAAAATTTCCTCTAGTTATTTTTAAAACACCGGACCAAACCGATAAGAACTGGAAAGTCGGAGCCGTCCTAAAATAGAAAGGAGATTGGAAAGGAGGAGCTCCTACCTATGCAGTTCCTGGGGCCCGCGCTGAAGGCGGCGTAGGCGAACGGATGGATCTCCTTCTCGTTGAGCAGGAACCGGTCCGGATCGAAGCGCTCTGGGTCGGGGAAGTTTTTGGGGTCGCGGTGCACCATGTAGAGGAGACAGCTGATGGCCGTGCCCTTGGGTAGGATCATTTTGCCCAGCTGCAGGTCCTCGAGCAGCTTGCGCGAGAAGAAGGGCACGGCGGGGTAGATGCGCAGTGACTCTTTGATCACCGCCTCCAGGTAGGGCATGGATTCCTTCTCGCGGCCCTCTAGCTCGCAGGCCTCCTCGTATGCCCGCTGCTGCACCGCCGCGTTCTTGGACAGGAGGCTGAGGGTGAAGGCGATGGCCGAGCTGGTTGTGTCGTGGCCCTCAAACATGAAGGTGTCCACCTCCTCGCGGATGTCCGTGTCGCTCAGCTCCGCCCCGCCCTCCATCTGGGTGAGCAGGAGCATGTCCAGGAAGGCCAGGCGCCGCTTGCCGCCCACGTCGTCCTGCTCCGCCTCCGGCCGCGACTCGGCCCGCTCCTGCAGCAGCTGCTCCCGTCGCAGCCGGATTACTCGCTTGGTCTCGTCGTGCAGCACCTTGAGGCAGTTGTCGCGCTCCCTGCCCGCTTCGCTGTACTTAAAGAAGATGTTGAGGCGCTGCCAGAAGGAGAAGCTTTGCTTGTGCAGGACGCGGCAGATCCTGTGGATTACACTGATAAGGTCTGCCCGAGATTGTCTTAGGGCCAACTTACGTCTGGACCGCCCGAACGTACTCCGACTCGCTCTGGAGCTGGGCGTGCTTCTTGATCCCCATCGCCGTCTCGCAAATAGCGTCCAAGGCGAAGAGGGTGATGAAGGGATAGATGTCAAAGGACTCGCCGTTGGCCTTCTCCTGCAGGCGGCGCACCAGGATGCGGCAGTTCTCCTCCATCGGCTCCTTAAACTCGCTCAGGATGCGGAAGTGGAAGCCCGGGGTGAGGAGCTTGCGCCGGCGGTGCCAGGACTCGCCACCGTTGGTCAGCAGGCCCTTGCCCAGCCAGGGCTCCAGGAGGGCATAGTTCCTCGACTTGGTCAGCAGGGTGTTGTTGCTTAGCAGCTGCTTGATGTCCTCGGGGTCGCTGAAGAGCACGGTAAGGTCCTTGCCGAGCCAGATGCGGAAGACGGAGCCGTGTTTCTCGCGCATTTCCTTCAGCCAGTTGAGGATTTCTGCGAGGGTGAGGTAATAGCTTTAGGTGATGTAAGGCACAGAGTGCGTCTGGGGGAGACACCCACCTCCTTTCTTCACCGTGGCAATCAGCTCGCCGATCGAGGGTCCTGGCAGTGTGCTGGCGAACCTGTGCATCCTGAGGAACTCGAGGATGCGCGGCAGGTAGCGCAGGAACAGGACCCAGAAGGCGAAGGCCACCAGCGCCAGTGTGTTCATTTTTGCGGGCTCGAAGCAACAAACCTGTTGCACGTCTGGAGGAGGAGAAGAAAAAGGAGGAGGGAGTGAGTGAGCTATGGCGTATTTGCAACTAGTAGGGGAGAGATATTTATGTTCGCAACCGCTCGGCTTTGCGGCTCGATTGCAACTAACTCGCAAACGCCTCTCGAAAGTCACTTTCTGGGCTCGGGTGCGATCAGATTCCGTACTGGGGCTGGCAGCTGGGTACCGGGTACTGGGTACTGGGTACTGGGGAAGGTGCGGCACTATGAATGCCCTCCGGTTATCTGAGGACTTGCGGAAACGTCGGTGGATGACAGACCATTGGCCATCCGATCAGGCGATCCCGTCCACCGACGATATATATTATTATAGCTTCGCCCATCAAAGGCCCAAAACAATGTGGCGAATGTCGACGCAACGGTCAGCCAGGTCACTATCAAAAGAGCTGACCCCCAATGGGGGGTCCAATATAGATTGGGTTGTAAACAAACCCATCCACCCGATAGCGAATATGCCCCGCAGCTTACAGAGCATGCCGCCAAATCGGGGCTGGAGGTTCTAGACATATGTACGATTGCATTGAGCAGAAAAGAAAACGAGTTCTATTGCATTCAGTTGACGTTGACCCACTTGGATACGCCGATTACATTATTAAGTGATTAAAACATTTAAGGCTGTGACATGGTAGTTCTTGCTTCGAGACTTCGATTGGGGGTCTCCTGCAGGGAGGGTAACCGCTGAAAGCCTGCATTAAATAGAGCTCTAATCTCATTACAATTATCTCACAGACCCATGTCCAAGTGGCCATAAAGATACGCGAAAAGCTAATCTTGTTGGCAGTTACTTTTTAGCCAAATAACAAAGCTTGACAGTTAATGCACATTTTCGAAATTGTTTTATGAGAAAAAAACCATAAACTGGCACGTTCGGGGGCTACACTTTGAAAAACGTATCTGAAGGGAAAAGCTTTGGGTTTCAAGCTTTAAAGAGGGAGATAAGTTAGAATACTTTTAGGCTTCGACTAACTATTTTAAATAAATAACTAATACTGGCCTTGAGTTATTCAAAATTTAAAGATAGTCTGGCATCAAAAGATTTCCCGCCTTTGGCAAAAATGTCGAACTTAGCAGAAAGAAGCGAAAACATGGCCTTTTCAGGTGGGTCAAGGTCGGACTGGCCAGCGCTGGCCGAAGGCGGGTGGCCCAGCGATTGCCCAACCCCTGTCCGAGGCACAAGTGTTTTGGTGGCAAAGTCCAGCCGATTTCGCACTCGGACGTGCCGACAGGTGTCGAAGACCGGTTGCCAAAACCCAAGACCCAAGACCCAAAATCCAAGAGCCCCAGGTAAACCCTTAGATTAGATCACGATCACCCTGAACCGGTTGATAGTTTTGAAGTTTATTTATTTGAATTAAAGTAACAGATCGCAGATCGCAGAACTCAGCGAAAATGAATAGCGGCCTTGGCCCGACCTGGCATTCCATTCCACTCCAGAAAAGCTGCCGAGGAGTGCAAAATCCAAGGTACAAAACCAGAACAGATCAGCACAAAATCCAACTGGGCAGAAAGTGGTGGAATAAATCAGAAGAGATCCGAATAATAACCCTTATATGGCAGATTCGGAGACTCTAGAAATAGAATCTTCTCTGGGGGCTGATTAACATATTCGAACATACTGCTGAATCATTATTTTTGTGCATATATTCGAGCCGTTCGATCATCTTGGCTAAATACTTCGATGCTATATACTTGGATCTTGGCTTGTTTATTGAGTAACAATTTGCTGGGCAAGACGATTACTTTGGCGAGGAGGAGGCGTTCCCCGAGTTACCTCTAGGAGTCCTAACTTCTGGATTGGCCAGTTCGCTGATTTAATTTCTTATAAAATTAAATTAGATTTAAATGTAAATGGGAGAGATTATGCTAATCACACAAAGTCGTTGGGGAAATTAATTCAGAGCCAGAAATAGATGTGTCAATGACTTGAGTCAACTTTAGCCAGACCCATTGTCCGTCCAGACCCGGTTATATGAATAGGAAGACGACCATGTAGGGCGTGGCCCACTTCGTCGGGCTTCACTGACCGCTATTTGGACTGAATTCGCGGAATCGCCGGCGGATCGATCGACCTTTGGATCGTGACGTTAGGCTCTGGTGCACTTCCGGGCCCTCCAGAATCCGCCTTAAGAATATCAAACAACTTTCGAATCTTGGCGGAATGTGGCTGGTTTCGGAGGCTGTCAAATGTAAACAGAGGTCTCGAGAGACCTTGAACCCGCCGATGGGGGAGGCAGCTTGTACTTTTGGGGATCTTGGCCGAATCAACTTTGTGAATTGATCAGCAAACAGACAAAGCCATATCCACATACCAGCCAAGACGGTGCGGAACGAAAGTCAAAGGTCTCTCTGCTCTTCTCATCTTCAGAAGCTGTTCGACAGCACAGACTTAGCCTCTCGAAACGCACTGTACGCGCTCTATGGATCGCTTGGATTTGTTTGAGGCGTAAAATACGCGAACATAAATCGTCTTTACGGCATTTAAATTGTTACCCGGTCTTCATCTTTTCGTTTCTGCGAGTTGGGCTGCTTTTAGCTTTCAGTTTTTAGTTGTTAGTTGTTGGATTAGAGCTTGTCTAGTTGTCTTAACTGGGCAAGTACAGCGTGGACGGGGGCATGTGTTCTTCCGGGTAACAAACTTTACGAGCCACCGAAGCCGAAGTGTAAACGCAGCCATTAAGCACTTCGGTCGGGAATAGAGCCATAACATTAATGTACTAAGCCACTTCCTTAACCAGGCAAGCCCATCTGGTCAATTGGGGTAACAGCTCCGGCACTTTATCGCCCAGCAAGAGGAGGAGCAGGTGCCTCTACTTTGTCTCTGGCCACACGCGTATCAACAATCGCCAATCGCGAATGATTTAAAAGCCATCAATCACTGTTGCCTCATACTTCCAGCCAATATTCTATCCTCTGGAGGGGATGAAAGAGTCCAAGTTTTTAATCGCAGTTGCCCCGGGCACTGGCAGGGGTCTGCAAACTCGATGATTTAATAGCTCATTAAGTTTATGCATTAAAACGAAAGACAAACAAATTTACGGGAGAACGCCACGCAGATTCTCAAATTTAATTATATTTAATTACGCAGCGCTATTTGAATGTGAACTCTGGCATTAGTTGAGCTCGTTAATTGTCCACCAGGAGGCCATTAAGCCAGGAAGTCCAGCGAACTGTGGGCCAGGCCCGGACAGAAAGCCAGCAAGCCCCTCATCTGCATAAATCGACAAAGAAACTCTTTAAAATTCCACATACAAATCGTTGCAGTGGCCGCTGCTGGAAACGAAAACGAAATCGAAATTGAAAATAAAAAATACAAAAAGGAAACGAGAAAATGGGTTACAACTGGCAAGGTCGATGCAAAAGCTGAAAGCCAAGCGAGTGGGCCCCTTCTCCAAATGCATTCGTGCACTGCACCAAACGGGGGCCAACAAATGTGTGGATTAGCCAATGAAACGATAGATTTTCTCCACGTGTGGGTCACGCAACATTGCCTCTTGATCGAAACAAAAGACTTGTACAAGACACGAACTTGATGGGGAACGCATCATTTACGATCATCAATTTGGGTTTTATTTGGTGGGCATCCATCCAAATGGTGGGCATCCCACTGGTTTTCAGAGGTCTTGGGAAAACCTAGGCACTCGACCGGCCTCGGAAAAAGTTCCACTCCGGTATCTATCTATTCTCCCTTTCCAAGAACGATTTTGTTGTTTACTTATGAATAGACATCGCCCCCATGATTTGCAAACTGCGGTTTCTTGTGGCCCGCGTGTTTACATGGCGTTTATTGGAATCTCTTCGGCTTGTTCGGCCTGCAACCCGTGTGGGCCATGTCAGGGATGCCGTGTACTTGTCGAACACCATTTGGTAACACCATTCGGCCACAAGGCTTTGTTTGGCCAAGACAACCGGTTCGAGTGCATTTGCATGAAGGGTTCCAGCCACATCATCTCCGATAGGCAAATAAGAATGTTTTTGGAAGACTAATGGAGCCGATCGGCTCTGGGGGGTAAAAAAAAGCAAGCGAATAGCCAAATAATTCGCACGAAATGCCAAAAAGCCAAGACGGCAACATTTCAATTGGCAACGCAGCCGCAGAATTGCTTCACCCGCTGCACGTTGCACGTTCAACGTTGGCTGTTGCCTCTTGAAAAGCAAACAGCAACCAGCAACTAGCAACCAGCCACTAGCAACCAGCAACTTGCAACTTGCCACTTGCAACTTGGCCTGTTAATGAGAATGGTTCCGCGGAACCAAACTGGCTCAGATTGCCTCAGGCAGCCGCCAGACGTGGCCGGCAATTGCCACATTCTTCCCCCTGGCCAAAGAGAATGGACACTACAGGGTGATCGGATGTTATGGGCTGTCCCTCGGAAGTGTCGGGAACGAAACTCATTTGGAAAGTGACACTTTAACGGCCGCCGCCTGGAGTTTGTTTAACATTGTATCGCCCCATTTCGGCGGGTGTTTATTTTTAGATAATGGGTAATGCCCAGTCGTGGCTGGTCTGGAGACTCTCCTTCCTTTTTTTGGCAGGTTCCGCTTGCAATTTGTTGCCTGTTGCAAGAACCCGCCAGCAACATTTGAGCCATATAGCTGTTTGGACAGATATATAATATAGTATAGTACAGTTTATTGTATTTGTCGGGTCGGGCTTGGGTAATTTGATATTGGCAACTAGACCAGACCATGCCAGACCAGACCAGGAGGGGCCGGGTCTCACTTTTGAGGCATTTGCGTCAGTTTCGTGTTGGCAGTGCGGGTTTCTGCAACAATGCGAGGCATTCTTGATTGAGTGATTTAATGCCTGTTGGGCTCATCCCCGGCGATTCATGATTCTCATCCGCGGAACGTGTTTGTTTTGCTGTTGTCATCGGAACGAGTTATTGGCCAACGCAGCTAGATGGCCAGTAATTATGTTGCTAAACAAACATGGCCTTTAAGGCGATTGATCGACGCTTGCCACACATCCCTCGTATGGGGCTTGGCGAGGAGATAGGCGGCGAGGAGCCGCGAGGCGTTCACCTTTCTACTTTGACGAAAGCACTTTCATTGCCAGGCCACCAATTTTGTCGTGTCATGCCAATTTGCAAAATCCCGCTCTTCCCAATGGGAATCTGGAAATCAAGTTATTGTTTTGATTCTGGCTTATATTCCGAGCATCGTTTGTGTTTGATTTAATTGTAATTTCTTTAGGGCTCTCGGCGTCAGAGATTAGGAGCAATTAGCGGCGATGCTGGGAACAAATTAGCAGGTGCCATTCTGGCTTGGATGGGATCGGATCGGATCGGATTGGGAATGGGAGTGGGAATTGAGCTTGCTCAAAATTCGGCTTGCATTTGGTTTTGAAATTCGGTTTGTGGCCAACACACACACACCCACCTATGGGCCACAGACTATCAACCGCTGAGCAGCCGATCCAACGAACCGCCGAACCACCGAACCAACGACCCACCGAACCGCCGAACCTGAGCGGTCTTCGCATGCTCGGCGGCATTTGGACAATCAGTTGACGTTGAATGTTTCGTCTTGGCGGTCGCTGGAAAACAAGCCGCTGCCAGAACCTCCGATCGGGCCACATACTATCCATTATCCATATCCATTTCTTGGCTTAAACCTTCGAAACCCACAAAGTTGCGCATTTTTTTCTGGTGCTCTGGTGATCTGTTCTGTTTCTCGAGTGTCTTGTGCGAGTATTATGTGCCAGAGCAGTGCAAAGCTTTGAGTACGAGCGAATCCTGACATGTCCTGGCCAAGTCTGATCTTCCTGCTGGCCGCGGCCACGGCTTTATGCCCTGGCCCCGCCCAGGGCCTGGACGGTGTGGTCCAACCCACCTGCAGCCTGAAGGACAACTGTAACCTGGGCGACAACCTGCTGACGAATCCTGGCGGCTCCGACGGCTCTGTCGACGTGTCCGGGGACAAGCTGGAGAGCAAGATCGCCTCCATCTTCGAGGATAAGGTCAACTACAGTCTGAAGCTGTTTGCCGACGAGGCCACCACCACGATCCTGGAGTACCAGACGGCCAACCTGAGCGACCTGCCGGCGGGGCCTCTGGGCAACTTTTCCGTGGACCAGTTGGACAAGCATCTGGAGGAGGACGACCAGGTGGAGGAGGACGAGCGGGGTAAGTGCCGGATCATAGTCGCTTTCTCACGCCGCCCACGTCTGCCCGAAACCTTGGGCATTTCTACCCATTTCTGCAATTGAAGCGTTTAATGTTGACGACATTCGCTTTTTGTTTCGACTTCGATTCCGACTTCGGCTTTGGCTTTGATTGTAATTTCGATTGGGATTGTGACCCAAAGCGAATTGTTGCATAAGAAGTGCGCGTGCTTCAAATTCAATTGATCGGGGATGGGGATGGGTTGGGTATCTTGGCCAAGACTGACTGTGACTCAGACTTCCGGTTGCCCTTCCCAAATCCTCACATCGAGCTTATCTCGCCTATTCTTGCCAAAATATTTGCTCTACAAGTTAGGAGGTTTTGGTTTTCGTGGGAAGGCCCCCAGAGACTTCAAAAAAGGGGTATCCCTCCCCCGGCCAGTAACAGCCAGTAACGGCCAGTAATGACCAGCAATAGAGCTCCTTGAATTGACCAAGTGGTCAAGGCAATGTGCAAAGTCTCACGTAAACTAGACAATATCGTTCGTTTTTTTTTGGCCGTTAATAAGGCACGTAAGCAAATCGTATAAAGTGTTAGCCCTCGGCTATCGTCTGTTAATGGATTAATCTCCTGGTTCTTTGCAGTCCCTTGACAGCCACAAGTGACCTAATCACCTCTCGAGGGCGTTCCGCAAACAGCCTCTCGTTGTTGAGTGTCCCGTCCCATACGGCGGCTACGTAATATTAGTTCTAAAGGAGGATATTCCCAGGCTGAAAAAAACTGTATAGAAAAATAACAAATAAACCAATAAATCGCAATAATCAAGCCCAGCCTATTTTCAGGCCCCTTAAGTGCCTTTTAGTTTTTCGGTTTTCGGTTTCGGTTTTGCCCACTTTGTGGCTCGTTTGTTTGTAATTGATCTTTGCTGGTGGCTCTTGTCACGCCCGCCTCCTCCTCCACATGCATGTTCGTGCCATCATTATCCATCCACTTGACCACTCGACCACTTGACCAGCCCAAGTACCGTTAAATGTCGCCGTAAAACCCAAAACTCGTTACTCCGCCTCGTCGCAGGCGACAGAGATTGGCAGTTGGAGGAGTATTTGGAATGATGAGCTCTGGTGTGAGGAGTATTCGCTATCGGAAACCCATTTAGATAACAAGAATCAAAATCGGTGGCTAATCCGACAATTGATTGGCCAAATATTGACTCGTCAGTCCAAACAACCTGGTCACCACACTGCGAGAAACTTGCTAGCCTGCTAACCCGCCCAGACCCCTCTTACCAGGCCTCTCCAGTGGGTTTCTCTCCGTGTAGCTGCGTTTAAACAAACAAAATAATAGCTGCAAGTCAGTGGCAGCTCAGTGTTTGCCTCAGAAATCGTTTTAAATGTTTTCGAATGTAGATGGGCCGCCGGTAATTGGCCAAACGGAGGCTCCTCTGTCATCATTCCATTCGAGGCATAAATCGAAGCCCAAAGCCCGAAAAAAACTAGAACAATGTTGCGAAATCGGCAAGGATTGCGCCAGGAGTATTGGCCAACAAGTCCAGCTGCTGGCTCACAGAGTTTCTCGGTTTCTCGAGCGAGCTTTTCATTCGACATTCAACAGGTTCTCCAAGTGGGTCATAGACGAATGCGAATCGCCAACGAGCCGCATTCGAGATATTTAAGTAACTTAACATGCTGGAAAATGCAAACCAAGTAAAAATCAGAAAAACGAAAGTACAATTCTTATTTTCCAAACTCCTTGCGGTGCTTTTGAGCCAGAAGAAACGAAGTCGATAGCGATGGGTTCTGTCATCTCGTATCAGCTTCTAAAAATCTTCATAATTTGCGATGCTAATGAGGGAAGGGAACCGAGATTCGCACGGCTGCCAGTTGCCATTGTTGTCCACATCCACGACTACATCGACGACCACATGAGGCGACTGCCAATTGGGGAGCTCCACTCTTCCTCGTTTCCATTTGGAAAAGCAAAATTTAGAATATGACGACAGGTCGCCGCTCGGCTGCTCCGCAGTCCGCATTCCGCAGTCAGAGCTCGTCCCACTCTGACGCATTTTAGCACTTTTTTTCCCAATCCCCCCCTCCCCCTATTCAAAAATACAGAGAGAGAAATAATGTCCAGACGGATGCAGGCGGCTCTGGGGGACGCGATCGGCATTCCAAATGAGCAGCATAAAAGTACAAAAGTCGGGGACTGGCCCGCCATGATAATTCGAGAATGGTAATCCGAGGGGGCACATGGAATGCCAACTGGCCTGCCAGGCAGGCTGGGGGATCTCTGGAGGCTCCGGCTCCCCAAAACCTGGCGCCCGCCCACTTCCTGGTCGCCACGTGCCACCCCGGCGACCTTGTCCAATTTCGGGAGCCCATAATATTACAGTCCGCAAAAGGCTTCATCGACCATCAAGGCACTGAGCGAAAAACTTTGGTTCTAGACTCTAATTTGTCCAAACACTTTTGCTTTCACTTTCAGGCGGGATATTGCATCACTTGGTATTACCAAAAAATGTATAACATTATGCCATAAAAGCCAATGGGGTCTAATTGTTATTGAGCATTTATAGAAATTGATATACTTTGTGTTCAATTTGGCAAAATCCAAATCCAATCTATTGAAACACCCACAAATTATTTCAGCTATGAGTTCAAATTGCTCCAAATTGGACGTCTCTCTAATGGATCTTAATTTCCTGTCCTTCCAGTCTACCTCTACAACATCGGGAGGCGCTTCCTGGCCATCACGCAGCCCTTCGATCCTGCCAGGAACCCAGAGGCCTCCTCGCTGTGCCGCCGGCAGATGCGCCAGTATCTGAGTGCCTTGGACAACTTTGATATGTGGGCCTTGAAGAGTGAGTATCGCAGAATATTCCCAGAAGCTACAAGTGGCTTCGAGGTGGCTTCAAGACGGCTAATAAATTGGCAGAGAGGCGAGCAAAAAGCGAACAGATATCGGATGAATGGCCAGAACCAGAACCAGTTGGCTAGAATTCGAGTCATTGCCAACTGGCAGCAGGTGACCGCCAGACGAGTCGACCCCGCAGTCGCATGCACTGAGAACAACTGCAGGAAAAGATCTCGCCGTGCTCCATGTTGAGTCGACTCTGAACTTGGCTTAAGCTTTCGTCCGGCACTGTAGCTACAGCTGTGAAGGCCAAGCGTCGAACTTTACCCATATTCTCGCAAAACACAAAAAACTCCAAACACACATGGAGGTGGCAATGCCAAATGCGATTCGCTGTTCTGCCGAGATTGCAAAAGCAATGGAAATTGCAACTGCAACTGCTACTGCAATGCTGCGATTCCACGCGAACTTGACACAAAAGACCGCAAAGCTCCGAACGAGCTGCGATCACAGTCAAGGTCGCCACGCCCCCAGGCCCCCCAGAGCGGGTATAGTCATAGGAATTGGTCGGAGTCCGAGCGTCGAATCAAAACAAGAGCGATAGTAGAGTCGCCAGTTCATCAAACCTTTTAATCAATCGATTAACTCTGAATGTGCTAATTTATTTCTCTTTTATTGACGGCCCAACAAGAAAGCATTCATCTTGCTTCTGGCCGTAAATCTTGGCCCGAACGACTCTCAAGTTTCTTCCGAATTATTTTTGCAGTGCACGACGCCAGCGGAAAGCTGAACTCTGGCATTCTCAACGGCAACATCAATCAGCCGGGCGACTTCGACCAGTGCATGGGCATCCAGCAGCCCATGAGGGAGCAGGATCAGGATCAGGACGAGGATGGGCATGGTGAGAGCCTGCTCCGGGGACAGTACTGCCTCGCCTACGCCCAGCCGGTTCTGCCCCACAAGTCCAAGCGCCTCCAGAGCTTCTTCAAGCTCATCCAGTCCCACGGACCCTTCAAGAGCGAGTTCAACGACGTGAGTACTCCATATGTTCCATACCCTATACGCCATACCTTATACCCTATGCCTGGTTGAAATCTCCTATAATGGAGAACGTGACCGAGATCCCGCCGATAGTGAATCACTGGGTCGGCAGCGAAAATAATATGCGAAAGTTATAAGCCGGCCAAATAGATCGATTAGCATCGAACTGCTAAAACCCCTCCGATCCGACATTGAACTTGACCAGGGCAATATACACAAATATATCGAAAGGCGGAGACGCGAAAAGCGGGGAGAAAGACGAAAGACGCGATAGATAGACGGACGATGGCCATAAAATGCAAATCGCAGAAATCGAAGCCACACGAGTTCAATGGCCGACTCGCCAAAAACCAAACTTTTTTCACACAAATTCCATCCAATAAAAGGGAGTAAATCTGCCAAGACCGGGAAATAATTGGCCAGGATATGAAAAGGATAAGAGCCTGTTAATAACCGAAATACGGCATTCACAAGGACCCCTAAGCCCCATTTCCAGGATTTTCACAATTTCGCTAGGGGGTCCATCACAAAAATTTGGGAGGACCGAAAAAAATTTTCGTTTCTCAGATTTTGATGCAGATTTATAAAGAATAATTCCACGATTCAGAATCTTGTCTTGGCTAAAGAATCGGTTGGATATTGGCCGAAATACGGCCTTCACAAGGACCCCAAAGCACCATTTCCAGGATTTTCACAATTTCGCAAGGGGGTCCATCACAAAAATTTGGGAGGACCGAAAAAAATTTTCGTTTCTCAGATTTTGATGCAGATTTATGGAGAATAATTCCACGATTCAGAATCTTGTCTTGGCGAAGGAATCGGTTGGATATTGGCCGAAATACGGCCTTCACAAGGACCCCAAAGCACCATTTCCAGGATTTTCACAATTTCGCAAGGGGGTCCATCACAAAAATTTGGGAGGACCGAAAAAAATTTTCGTTTCTCAGATTTTGATGCAGATTTATGGAGAATAATTCCACGATTCAGAATCTTGTCTTGGCTAAAGAATCGGTTGGATATTGGCCGAAATATGGCCTTCACAAGGACCCCTAAGCCCCATTTCCAGGATATTCAGATTTTTGCAAGGGGGTCCATCACAAAAATTTAGGAGGACCGAAAAAAATTTTCGTTTCTCAGATTTTGATGCAGATTTATGGAGAATAATTCCACGATTCAGAATCTTGTCTTGGCTAAAGAATCGGTTGGATATTGGCCGAAATATGGCCTTCACAAGGACCCCTAAGCCCCATTTCCAGGATATTCAGATTTTTGCAAGGGGGTCCATCACAAAAATTTAGGAGGACCGAAAAAATTTTCGTTTCTCAGATTTTGATGCAGATTTATGGAGAATAATTCCACGATTCAGAATCTTGTCTTGGCTAAAGAATCGGTTGGATATTGGCCGAAATACGGCCTTCACAAGGACCCCTAAGCCCCATTTCCAGGATTTTCACAATTTCGCAAGGGGTCCATCACAAAAATTTGGGAGGACCGAAAAAATTTTCGTTTCTCAGATTTTGATGCAGATTTATGGAGAATAATTCCACGATTCAGAATCTTGTCTTGGCTAAAGAATCGGTTGGATATTGGCCGAAATATGGCCTTCACAAGGACCCCTAAGCCCCATTTCCAGGATATTCAGATTTTTGCAAGGGGGTCCATCACAAAAATTTAGGAGGACCGAAAAAAATTTTCGTTTCTCAGATTTTGATGCAGATTTATGGAGAATAATTCCACGATTCAGAATCTTGTCTTGGCTAAGGAATCGGTTGGATATTGGCCGAAATACGGCCTTCACAAGGACCCCTAAGCCCCATTTCCAGGATATTCAGATTTTTGCAAGGGGGTCCATCACAAAAATTTGGGAGGACCGAAAAAAATTTTCGTTTCTCAGATTTTGATGCAGATTTATAAAGAATAATTCCACGATTCAGAATCTTGTCTTGGCTAAGGAATCGGTTGGATATTGGCCGAAATACGGCCTTCACAAGGACCCCTAAGCCCCATTTCCAGGATTTTCACAATTTCGCAAGGGGGTCCATCACAAAAATTTGGGAGGACCGAAAAAAATTTTCGTTTCTCAGATTTTGATGCAGATTTATAAAGAATAATTCCACGATTCAGAATCTTGTCTTGGCTAAGGAATCGGTTGGATATTGGCCGAAATACGGCCTTCACAAGGACCCCTAAGCCCCATTTCCAGGATTTTCACAATTTCGCAAAGGGGTCCATCACAAAAATTTGGGAGGACCGAAAAAAATTTTCGTTTCTCAGATTTTGATGCAGATTTATGGAGAATAATTCCACGATTCAGAATCTTGTCTTGGCTAAAGAATCGGTTGGATATTGGCCGAAATACGGCCTTCACAAGGACCCCTAAGCCCCATTTCCAGGATTTTCACAATTTCGCAAGGGGGTCCATCACAAAAATTTGGGAGGACCGAAAAAAATTTTCGTTTCTCAGATTTTGATGCAGATTTATAAAGAATAATTCCACGATTCAGAATCTTGTCTTGGCTAAGGAATCGGTTGGATATTGGCCGAAATACGGCCTTCACAAGGACCCCTAAGCCCCATTTCCAGGATTTTCACAATTTCGCAAAGGGGTCCATCACAAAAATTTAGGAGGACCGAAAAAAATTTTCGTTTCTCAGATTTTGATGCAGATTTATGGAGAATAATTCCACGATTCAGAATCTTGTCTTGGCTAAGGAATCGGTTGGATATTGGCCGAAATACGGCCTTCACAAGGACCCCTAAGCCCCATTTCCAGGATTTTCACAATTTCGCAAAGGGGTCCATCACAAAAATTTAGGAGGACCGAAAAAAATTTTCGTTTCTCAGATTTTGATGCAGATTTATGGAGAATAATTCCACGATTCAGAATCTTGTCTTGGCTAAGGAATCGGTTGGATATTGGCCGAAATACGGCCTTCACAAGGACCCCTAAGCCCCATTTCCAGGATTTTCACAATTTCGCAAAGGGGTCCATCACAAAAATTTGGGAGGACCGAAAAAAATTTTCGTTTCTCAGATTTTGATGCAGATTTATGGAGAATAATTCCACGATTCAGAATCTTGTCTTGGCTAAGGAATCGGTTGGATATTGGCCGAAATACGGCCTTCACAAGGACCCTAAGCCCCATTTCCAGGATTTTCACAATTTCGCAAGGGGGTCCATCACAAAAATTTAGGAGGACCGAAAAAAATTTTCGTTTCTCAGATTTTGATGCAGATTTATGGAGAATAATTCCACGATTCAGAATCTTGTCTTGGCTAAGGAATCGGTTGGATATTGGCCGAAATACGGCCTTCACAAGGACCCCTAAGCCCCATTTCCAGGATTTTCACAATTTCGCAAGGGGGTCCATCACAAAAATTTGGGAGGACCGAAAAAAATTTTCGTTTCTCAGATTTTGATGCAGATTTATGGAGAATAATTCCACGATTCAGAATCTTGTCTTGGCTAAAGAATCGGTTGGATATTGGCCGAAATACGGCCTTCACAAGGACCCCTAAGCCCCATTTCCAGGATTTTCGCAATTTCGCAATTTTTTCCAACACAAAAATTTGGGAGGACCGAAAAAAATTTTCGTTTCTCAGATTTTGATGCAGATTTATGGAGAATAATTCCACGATTCAGAATCTTGTCTTGGCGAAGGAATCGGTTGGATATTGGCCGTCTCCAGACTTTTTTTTACACAGTTTTAGAACCAACCAACATATCACATACAACATATTACCAAAAGTTAGTCATAATATAAATTTAAACCGTCTCCATCTTGGTTTCTCTCGGGGATCTTGAAAGCCCAAGCCAAAAGGTAAAAACTGTCGCTACGAAATCGAAACTGGCACAGATCCGGATAGTTAGTCACTCGGACTTAATGCAGCCGCGCTAATTGCTGTTTTTAATTGAGATGGACTGGCGGGCGGGTCAAGATCCCCCATCCGCGACACGCACGACAAACAAAGCCGCTTCCAAAACCGGATAATCCAACCTCCCAATCCCACCTCCTCCATTCCAGCCCGGACACCGTGTGCCCCGCTACTCCCTGATCAACTGGGGTATTTGCGTGCCCTCCGGCTGCACCGCCCGCGACGTCGAGTACACTGTGGCTGAGTACCTGGCCAACCAGACGGCATCTACGGGCATCGGCTTCAACGTGCGGGTGGAGCCGCAGATGTGTCAGGTGCGAGACCAGCGTCCCTGGGACCGGAACACCACCTGGGCGGTGCGCTTCTTCCTGCTCGTCCTCTCCGTAGCGGTGCTCTCCACCATCTACGATCGTTCCACCCAGTCCCAGCCCAAGCAAAGTAAGTAATCCCAATGTTTATAGCATCAGGATTGAAAGTAAACGATTGTCCTCCCCGGATCAGATGCCTGGTTCACAACCTTCTCGCTAGACAAGAACCTGCGCTGGCTCTTCAGCACCAGCAGTGCGCCCGGCGACATTGAGGCGGTCCATGGCATCCGCTTCCTCAACGCCATGATGCTAATTTTCTCGCACAAGTCCATGGCCATGTTCTTTAATCCGTACAACAACCGGACGGCCATGTCCGAGAACCTGGGTCAGCCCTGGACAGTGATCGGGCGGGCAGCCTCGCTCTACACGGATCCCTTTCTGCTCTTTAGTGGCATGCTCACGTCCTACTCCCTGTTCGGCCGCCTTATGAAGCAGCAGCCCATCCGGCTGAAGAACGAGTACATCAGCCGTCTGATGAGGATCGTCCCACCGCTGGCAGCGCTCATCCTGTTCTGCACGTACGTCCTGCCGCTGTGGGGCAGCGGGCCGCAGTGGAACCTGGTTGTGGGCCACCACGCCGACATCTGCAAGAAGAACTGGTGGCGCAACCTCCTCTTTATTCACAACTACTTTGGCTTCAGCGAGATGTGCCTCACGCACACCCACCACCTGGGCATCGACACGGAGCTGTTCGCGGTAGCGCCTCTGCTTATTCTGGGACTGTGGCGCTGGCCTCGTCGGGGTCTGGCCTTCCTGTTGCTCCTCTGCACGGTGGGAACGGCGGCCAGGTACTACACCACCATTGTCAACCAGCTCTCCAACTACATTTACTTTGGAACCAAGTAGGTTTCATTGATTTTCCTCCTCTGGGGCCTTTTAACTCATCCTTGGCTATTCCCAGCATCCAGCGTCTGTTCCGCACAGCCGACTACATGTACTCCTTCCCGCCCCACCGCTCCACGGTCTACATCATGGGCATCCTGCTGGGCTACGTCCTGCGCAAGTTCCAGAACGCCAAGCTGGGCAGGCTGCAGCTGCGCCTGGGCTGGCTGGGGGCCACCGTGTGCCTTCTGGCTTCGCTCCTGGGCCCCGCCCCCATGGGCGACATCAACTACGTCTACAACTCCACCCACGCGGCCATCTACGCCGCCTTTGCGCCCATCGCGTGGTGCCTGTTCTTCTCCTGGATCGTTTTCGTCTCGCACAACGGTTACAAAAGTGAGATTTCAATGCCTGGAAAGAGGTTTCTTAGAATCAAAACAAAAATGATCTATTTACAGATAAAATTACGAAGCTGTTCTCCTGGCGAGGTTTCCAGGTGTCCACAAAGCTGTCGTATGCCATCTACCTGACGCAGTTCCCCGTCTTTTTCTTCAATGTTGGCCGAAGGCGACACATCCATCACTACTACAACTTTGTCTCGATAATTGTGAGTTCCATGGACTTCACCAGACCTCTGAGTTCTTCTAAAACCTTTATCCTCTGTCCGCAGCTCGACACCAACGAATTCATATCGATCTTCCTGGCCTCCGTGGCATTGACGGTGCTCTTCGACGCGCCCTTCCAGAACCTAAAGAAGCTGCTCATCAAGCGTCCCGCCGCCGCGCCCGCTAAGGTCCTGGCCCCCAAGATGGAGGAGGCTGCCACAACGACACCACACAGCACTGCCCCCCACCACCCGCACTCCGATTAGTCCTGGACCACCTAGCCTGTAATCTTGTAAATGTCTCCCCTTTGTAGCATTTAGTGGCAACTAGGTTTAAGTTAACCCGGCGCACCCCGATCCCAATCCCATTCCCTGTCACCCACATCCGTAGGCTTAGTGAAACGCTTTATACATAGTAAATTACAGTACTTTTAGTCAAATCTAGCAACGAATGCGTCCCCTTCGTAGTCATTTAAAGCCAACCAATGAATCAACCGACCAACCAGCCGGGATCCAGGCTGTAGTATCTTGCTTGCTAGAACGGGTCTGAGATTTGGGCCTGTCGCCCAGGGGCAGTGCCTCCGGTCCCTTGGTCGACCTGCTCGGACTCTGGATTCGTAGAATACTTACTTTACTTTAAGCCAGGTCGAATGTACGTTTTTTTTTATGCTAATTTAATAAATATATGTTACAACATTTGGAGGATTGTTATTGTATCCAAAAGAAGACCTGGAGCATATGGGGCACTCATGCCCTGAAGGTTCGGCGCTTAGTGCTCAATACCCCAAACTGTTTTTGGGGGTCTTTGTTAGAAAGAGGGCCATTATATATATTTTTCAAGGCTCAGTAAAGAAGAACATATATCTTTAATTCATAAACATGTTGATTGTTTATAATTAATGTATGCTATTGGGGTCTTCCAGTAAAGGTTTAGGGTTAATGCGAATTCTTTCTATACTCTCTTTCTCTTTGTACAGCCGCCACGAGTTTCTGAATGGATCTAAGGGTAAGGAAACCCATCGTTTAATGGAAACCGCTCTTTTCGACTAAAGTTCTTGAGGTTTGGAATAAACCGTACCGTCCACTTACCACATGACTTGCAATAACTCATAATACGTGGGTTTCGCAGCTGTTGTCCTGGACTTGATTGGAATATGGATGTTCCTTGTCAGGCCTTACTGCAGAGTCCTTCCTTTCGAGTTATTGCTGCCGTGTGGTAAGCGTCCAAGTACGTAATCCCTTGATTCAATCACTAGAGTCAGTTTGGTGGCCTTTTTGGCGGTTTCACATTCAAAAATATACGATACACCTTTCAGGTGTCAACACATGGCCGCACATTGACGCACTTAAAAAAATAGTCACCATAGTTCACTTAATAAAAAAAAACTTTCATTTATTAGCTCGAGCTTTTATTAGCTTGCTGCACTGAAGATTTTGTTTCGCCGCTTCGGATGAAAATGCCAAAGGTGCTGCGCCGCTATTGTTGCTCCTAAAGACGTTCAGTGGTTATTAGATGGAGTCTATTTGCCAGCCTGGACGGTCTTCTTGGGCTTGGCCTGGGTGCCTTCGCGGAATCCGTTGCGGAAACGGCGGCGCACAACCTTCAGGTGGCGCATGCGGCCAGTGCCAGTGGTCTTCCTCCTCTTGGCCTTGACGGACCAGTTGTCTGTGAACAGGAGGCACAATTAGTAAGGTGGTCGAGGTGTCTGTAGCTACTCCATGTACTTACAGGAACGGAGCTTGGCTGCCGGGTAGCCGCACTGGGCACAGGTCGATTTTTGGATGTGGTAGGACGAGCGTCCACAACGACGGCACAGTGTGTGCGTCTTATTGTGGCGTTTACCAAAGCTGGAGGTACCCTTCGTCTGTAATCAAGAATAAATATATTAGTAAATTGATCAAACAAACTGCGTCACTGATTTTCCACAACCACACGTTTGAAATTGTTCAAAATAATTTCACATAACATAGATTCGATTACTAGCAATGTAATAAGTTGGTTTTCATCACAAAATTCAAGCGGATGTTTATAAAATTAAGTGATTTTATTTGGAACGGTGGATTTACCATCTTGAAGTGGCGAACGGCTGAAGAAAAAAGAGCGAAGAGAGGAGCTGTCAAAATATAGCGTGGCGTCAGGGATGTCAAAAAAATGTATATCGAAATATCGATATTTCCTCCAAAATACATTTAGCACCACTATTCTTAGCGGTAAATATCAAGGCTTTTGGTAGTTTTCTGGCACATCACTAATCCGAACCGGTTCCGAAACGGTACCAGAAATGTTATCGCCCGTTAATAAATTAATTAACTAAATTCAAATTTAAGATAAAGTATAATAAGTTTTCAGTATAATAATCAATTTTCAAGAGAAGAGAATCCTAATCTTTACAAGACAAATAAATTAAAGAGAAGGCAGCTTGTTTAGTACGAATATTCATTGTTTTATTTATGAAATAAATATTATTTACATTGGAAAATAATGCACGAAATTCAAATAATATTGCATACTGAGCGGCATTCTTTAGCACAGAACCGCCCTTGACGTTTACGCACTCAAAAACAAATTCTACAAATTTCAAACTCTATAAAAATAAAAATACAGAGGGCGATACGCATATTATATAATGGTTAATAATAGATAGGGATAAAAAAATAATGGATTCTGTCTGTCTCTCTGTGCAGCTGTGCGCGGGTTAATAACATATTTAATTTGTTTCAAAACGGCGCGGATGTGGCACACGAACTACGACATTAACTGTATCTTTAGCCTGTATATTCTGCGTGTGGAACATTTTATCTAGTTTAAGTTTACGTAACTAATTTGCGACTATGAGCAAGTCGATTTGGCTTGCGATGAAACGAAACCAAGTTGCACATAATTTGGCTGCAGCTTCGGTCTGCTCGATTAATTGGTTGTGATTGGGGCTTTGGGGTGATTGATTGGGATGATTGGGGGGTTTTGTGCTGGATGCAACTAATAATTACTACGCCTACGCCTCGCCATTATGCCCTGTGTTCACGCCTTAACAACTAATTCATAGAGAGAATTTAACTAAGAACCTTATGGAAAGCTTTGCGAATAAATTATACGAGTTCGGACCAAATGTAAGCACGAGTGCACATGTACAATATGTAAAATAGCGGGCAGTCCCACGAATCTCTGGGGGAATCCCTGGAGAATCCCTTCAGATCCGAAAGTAGCCTAGCATCAGACTCCCGGCAAGGCCAACTCTCTATAAGGATTTATAGAAACTTCCTTGCTTTCTGGTTGTATTTGTATTCCTGTCTTTCCAATCTTTGGAAACGTCCTTCTAGGCCCTGGCTTCGACAGATCCCCGGCCTCGTCGTTCCTTTTTAAGTATAGCTAAGTATTGACTTGCAAGGAAAGGATCCCTGCTCTTCTGTGGTCTAACATTTCGTTTTCGCTATGAACAGAAAGTCCTCCTTTTACGTTTGTTTCTTAAATAACTAAAGCGCAAAAAAAACTGTTGCTAAAATTAAACAAAAAACTTTCGTTGTTGCGCTCGCTGTGGATGCCGATTTCCGGAGAGCTCCTCCTCCTCCCAGACTTCCGTTTGGGCTACTGCCGCTCCACGTTGATGGTGATGACCATAGTTGGTCAATAGTGGCCGCCACCTCCGCCTCCGCCTCCACCGCCGCTGTGTCTGTGATGGTCACGTCTGCCGGAGGAGGGGTCCCGATCGCGGTATTCTCCGTTGCGGGAACTGCTCTTGTGATGGTGATGGTGGTGGCGCTTCTTCTCGCCCTTCAGGCACACGTCGGATACCACCATCTCGGAGTCGTCCCGCATTCCGTAGTTGTCACGGCCGCATCTGTTAAATCATAGAAGTTAGTTCTATACTTCCGTATCATTAGTTTTCGAGGTGGGAATATTTACCTGTCCAGGTTCTCACGGGATCGCTGCATATTGTCGCGCAGATTATCGCGGGATCGGGTCATGCTGGGCGGGTCTAGAGTTTCCTTGCGGCGCAAGGCGTTGTGTGAGCTGTTCTTCGAGGCGGACTCGTGCAGATTCTCCCAGGCCTGGCGGTAGTATCTAAAAAGATAGTAAGTCCAGTAAGTATCCAATTAGAATATAAATCAATTTCCTTCATTTCCGGTTCGAATTGAACTTCTGGACAGTGTTGCAAACTACGTAAATGCGCCCACAGGGTGGTGGGCTGCACCTGCGCTTTCTTCCTCTTTCTCTAACATCTTTTTGCCGTTATAAAGTTTTTATCAATTATTTCAAACTTAAAATTCTTTTACTTTGATTTCGTGAGATCTCCCGTTTGTGTTTTACGAGGCAAATGAAACCTATTAGTCGCGATTCTCCTGTATAACTAACAAATTACTTTTAAAACTTTTAGAATCGGAAATGTCAGCCTCTTTTCCTTGTTCGCGAGTGCCTTTGTTCGGGACGGGGGGATGGCCGCCACCACCCACAATTAACACTCCTCTCAGACGGAGTAAGTTGAAGGAAAAACAAGAAATTAAAGAAGAAAAAGAAGACATTTAAAATTAACGTTGCTAGTAAGTGATTTTAATTTCATTCTTTATAAAATTTGTTAATTGATTAATGCTTTAAAGTTTAAACTAAGGCCTTTTCTGTGGACTGAACTTAGAATAAATGAAAAAAATACTAATAATAATGTTCATTCATTTTAATAACTTTAAATAGAACTTTACAAACATTGACTGAGAGAAAGTGATCAAATGAGATAAATCGAATTCTAATGTAGATTTTGAAACAGGACAGAGAAAGACTTTCCGATCCACAAAATGTAATTAAATAAAGGTTTCGATATCCTTATTTTCTTTTATATATATCCATTTGTGGAATAAAATGTATAAGACGTAAAGGACATACCTGTTGAGTCCATTGCGAGAACCGGAAGTGGAGCTGTCGAAACTGGCGACGGTGTTGCAGTCGGGCGAGGCGCGATGGCGATAGTGTTGCGTGGTTCGGTTTCTGCCGGAGAAAAATATGGGGAATAGGCATTAGATATTGGAGACCTTGTCAGATATTTCGAAATCAGGATGCCAGGACGAAATAGTGTCGGGTTAGTCACAAGATCAGGCAACACATAGTTCGGGTTAGACACAAAGAACTACGATCATAGACAGAGAAGTAGACAGGTATAGAGACAAAGAGAAATGAATGAGGAGAAAGTGACAGAGACATCAGGGCTGGAAGAGACAGGAGATGGTCCAGGAGACAGAGACGGAGACAGAAAGTAACAGAGAGAAAAAGCGAGGCAGACGTGCAGTGTGTGTGAAAGAGAGTCCAGCCCAGGGTCTTGTGTAGCTTTTCAAAGTGTGCGATTGATGGTTTGATTGACTGATTGATGGATGGATTGATGGAGGTGCAACAGCAAGGTCCCACAGCATTCGCATTCGCATTGGCATTGGCAGCGTTTTGTTGAGTGTTTCAGTGTTTGATTGATTGATTGATTGATTGCTTGTTTGTTTGTTTGTTGTAGTTTCGTGTGGTGTTTGGTTTTGTTTTGGTTGTGGGTTTTATTGTGGCAATGTTTCTTACATTTGGTGATATGGCCGCTTTGATTGAATCTAGAGATATCGATTGTCTCGGTTTTTTGGTTATCTTGTGTCTTGAGCTTGCTTCTTTGGCACTTTGGTTTGCAGTCAGGTTGGGTCAGGTCAGGTAGTTGAGGTTGTTCTTCTGCTAGTTTTTGGTTCTTCTTTGGCTTTGGCTGGGACTCCCAGCTTTACATGTTCTGGGAGCTGCTGAAGAGCCCTGCCCGGCTGCGATAGCCACGCCCGTAGCTGTTTATCTCCCGCCTGCCTAACTTTTGGTCGTCGAACGGTAGGGCCAGGACACTGCACCACACCGATGGCTCCCTGTCCCGATCGCGCTCCTCCTTTCCCTCCAGCTCCCGCTGCCAGACCGCTCCACCAGCACTGGAGCCGAGACTGCCGTACTCCCCGACGCCCAGCACACCGCCAAAGAGTCGCATCCTGGGATGGTGTTTGGTCAGTTGGGCAGTGGAGGCATAGCTGGTGGCACTGGTGGCCGTCGCCGTGGCATAGCTGGGCAGACGACTGGGCCGCGGGATCCCGGCACCGAGAATCGTCGCTTTCTGGCGGTGGAGCTGCAGTTGGTCCGGGTACTGGTATTGGAACTGGTATTGGTACTGGTACTGGGAATGGTGCTGGAGCTGCTCGTGGATCTGCTGCTTCTTGGGTCGCTGTTTTGGCTGCTTCTGCTGCTTCTGCTGCTTCTGGTGATGATGAGCATGGTGATGTTGGTAAGCGGTTAAGTGTTTGGCAAGGTGCCGCCGTTGGCTGTTCGGGGTGCTTTCATGGCGAATGGATGGTTGATTGGTTGGTTGGTTTGCCAAAAGACAGAGAGTGGGAGAAGCAAAAACGAAAACGAAAACGAAAAAGAGAGTTGTACAACGAGAAAGAGAAAGCGTTCGATGTGGCTGTGACAGTGTGTGTGTTTGTGGTGTGCGTGTGCGTATGTGTGTGCTGGAAGGACTCTCTTTTTGCGAGCTGGAAGCGTGGGTGGAGGTCGCTGGAAACAAAGCCTCAGAATCAGAAAGGGTTAAAGGGTTAAAACCAAAAACAATTAGGGGAGAGGGCAGACAGCGTGAGACAGGGACAAGAGCAAGAGATGGGGGTGAAAGAGATAGAGTGGGGAGGTGTGGAGGGCAGGTGGTGATCCCGACAACGATCGACTTTGGTCCACACACAAAATTGGTCAATACGATCTCATTAAGGAATCTCATTCAGAGTTCTAAATGGCTACCAGGACAACCCTTCTCTTGCTTCAACTGTCCTGCCCTTCAAACATAGCAAGCTCTCTAATTAATGAGATTCGGGATCGTGGAGCTACTATCTCATCGATTAGTCTTGGAACGGAGACAGACTCTCCTCCCGGCTGAGACTCACCTTCGCACCAAAATCACGATCGTGGTGATGACGGCGGCCAGGAAAACGAAGCCACCAAAGGCGCCCAGAGCCACAATGGCGCCCAGGTTGAGCTTGGCCTCCTTGGTCTCCTTGCGGTCGGGGTTGTCCACGGCGAAGGGCACGTTGACGTTGGGCGACTGGTTCTGCTGCACGCTGTTGACGCTGTCGGGGATCTCGTTGTCCTGCGGATGCGAGTTGGCGATGATCTGCTGCGTGTTCCGGGTGGTGGTCTCCAGTCCACCTCCCACCTGTCCACCCGTCGGCCGGCTGCGCGGCGGCGTGGGGGCGTAAGTGGAGGGCACCTGCGGCGGCTGGGGCGGCACGTTCTGGATGTTGGGCGTGGTGGGAGGCAGCGCCGAGGGCGTGCTGCTGGGCTTCTTGGGAATAAGCACGGGCCGCACGGGGCGACGCGGGAACTCCTCGCGCACTGTTCCGGGGACTGGGATGTTGATCTCCTCCTCGGACTCGGCTGCACCAAAATACAAAGCTTTGAAGAATTTCTCTTACTTTCCTCTTTGTTCTACTCACATTCGCCGTTGATCTCCACCTGGGTGGGACTGAGGCTGGGGAAGGTGCCCACGGTGCTGGCGGTGGTGCTGCTGCTTCCTGGCGTGGATCCTGGCCGGTAGGGAGTCCTGCTGGTCGTGGTGCTGGGACTCTGCGGCGCCTTAGGTCGGAAAGGCGGCGGCGTGGCCACCGAAACGGGCACCGTTGGGGCGGCGGTCGGCTGGGTGGAGGGCTCCAGCTTGATGCACCTGGGCAGGGCACTGCTCCACTGGCCACTGGCCAGGCAGCTGAGCACACGCGGTCCCTCCATGCGGTAGCCGGGCGGGCAGCTAATCTCCGCCTTGGAGCCGTAGTAGGTGCCGTTGGGGGCGTTGATGATCGTGTTGTAGTAGTTGCCCGGCAGGGTGTCGCACTCCACAACTGCAAAATGGGGAAATGAGCAGCTTGTCCCAAGGACTCCTCTGGCGAATACTTACTCTCGCAGCGGGGCGGGGGTCCGTTCCAGCGCTCGTCAAAGTCGCAGGTGAGCAGGGCCCGGCCGATCATCTCGTAGCCCTCCTCGCAGGAGTATTTCACCAGGCTGAGGTAGCCGACTGTGTTGTTCAGCAGGTTGTAGGATCCGTGGGCGATGCTGGCGGGCAGGCCGCACTCGATGTCTGAAGGGAAATGCACACAAGATTAGGATTAAGGAGCTAATTAGTGAGGAAGAAAGCTGCAACTCACACTTGCACACTGGCGGGAACTCGTTGTAGAAGCCCGTGTCCAGGCAGGTTCTGGTGGCAGGACCCACCAGCAGGTGGTTGGCGTCGCAGCTGTACTTGATCTGGGCGCCCACCTCGAACCCGTTGAGGGCCACCATCGTGGAGTTGGGCGGCTGCTCCGGACGGCCGCACGTCTTCGGCTGGTGCTGGCAGATGAAGTTCAGGAGGGTGTTGCAGTTGGTGTCGCTCCAGAGCCAGCCCTTGGAGCCGTCGAAGCGGGCGCAGTCCTCGTCGCCGCCGGGATGGCTCCAGAACGAGACCGTCAGCTCGTCCCCGTTGACCCACTTCCAGCTGCTGCGGTCGCTCCCGTCGCGCACCGCCCCCATCCAGTACTGAGAGCTGACGTCGCTCCTGTGCCGGCGCCACAGCTCCCAGCTGATGAAGCCCTGGAGGGCTGGGTTGCTCTCGCTGATGAGGGTGCCGCCGCGGGAGCGGCAGAAGGACAGCGCGTCCAGGAAGTTCAGCGGCTGGCGGTTGTAGAAGATGTAGCACTTGCCGTTGTAGGAAGCGAGGGCGCCGGGCGGCTGATCCCGGAACGTGGGGCACCTCTCAATGGGCAGGGCCTGGTCCGTGTAGACGAAGGCCTCGCAGATGGACAGCGGATTGGGGGTGCTGTTTTCCAGGTGGACGCTGACGAATGCTCCCGGCATGGGCGGGTTGCAGGGCAGGAAGAGGGGCTGTCCCGCCTCTAGCAGTCCGGTGAATCGGTTGCAGATGGGATTGGTGCCCAGGTCGGGCCGGTTGTTTCCCACGCGCACCACAATCGTAGCGGGCTTATTGCCTGGAAAGCAGGAATAATGTTTTACCATACAGTTTTGTCGCAGTGCACTGCCCCGTCTCGTTTCCCCTTCCCCCCTATATCTGTGGCTTTTGTCTGTCAGCGGGTCAGGCGGGTTCAGTGCGGCTGGAGGCTGTCGAGCCCCGGCCAAGTGAAAGTAATCATAAATTTCGGACCGACTGAGTCTGTGTCGTCAGGTAGAGCCGCACAAAAATCACATAACCAGGCCCGATCGGGGATTCGACTTCAGGTTGGTGGCTGCAAGTGAAAGCATTAGGGAAAACTGGCTGACTGGCTTGGCTTGGCTTGGCTTGGCATGGCAGTTGTTTACTTTGGCTGTGGATTCGGCAACCCTTTATTTAGGAGGAGGGACTCCGCCGATCGTGCAGCTCTTGCCATTTTTTCAGGCGGTTGGCAAACTGAAAACTTGTTGGGAAAACGGGGCATTGAACTGCCCCCTGGGCCGAGAGAGTTTCTATGGTCGTCCCACAGAGAACCCGATCCGGTCGGCACTTGCCTGGGGCTTTTGGCCAAAAATGCCACTGCTAAAGCCAGGCGACAGGTTTAGGGTTGGGCTCGACGGCCCAATTAATTTTTGGGCCATCTGAATGAGCCTTTTTGGGAGCTCTTGCGCTATCCAAGGTTGGCTTAATCTAGGCACTTACCACAACAGGATTTGCCAAAGTCCAGTCGCACCAGCTGCACCATGTAGGGCTCCAGGAGGTTGACGTACCACCAGGGCGACCTCTCGGCCTTGGTCAGGGAGCAGGTCTCCGGCGTGAAGAAGGCGGACGTGGAGCCGTCGATGGCCTTCTGGGGGGCTCCGGCTCCCTCCGTGGAGATCTGCATCGGCGCCTTGCCGGCAGCCACGTTGAGCACTGAAAGTAGAGGAGAAGAATCGAACAGATTAGTGGAAAATTGTAGACAATCCTCTGTTGTGTATTTTCAAAGCAATTATTTGGTGGCTTGGTGGCTCCGGAGTTCCCAGAGCTTGGGAGGCCCAAGGCCCAATGCCCGGCTAATTGGCTGCGGGCCCTGACACCGATCTGCCGTGGAAATAATGGAAGTCGACAGCGTTCTGCTGGCGAATTTGTCAAGCCATCGCAGAGGCCTTCGTTCTGGCTGGCCGAAAAGCAAAAGTGAAATTCAACTTTTACTCCGAGTACCTGCGACTTAATTACTCCGCTCGCCACGCACTTTTGCGGCACTGAGATTCATTAATCAGATGCATCTGTCGGATAAGATTCGGCTGCGGAGATTCAGCGGCTCGGAAACTTGGCCATTGCTTTCTAACCTTCTGGCTTCTCGTTGCCTTTCCTCTGGCTCTGACTTTTCTGGCTGTGGTACCAGCGGCAGATACCAGCAGGTGTGGCTTCGGCTGGTGTGACAAATGCCTTTTAATTGCTTTTAATTAATTTCCCATTGCCGGCCCGCTGTGTCATGTCCAATTACAATCGCAGTTCGAATTTGTATCAGCAGGCTGGCCGCCGGAGAGCAATTTTCAGGTCGGAAATCGTTTGAGCTTTGTTTTTTCATCTATTTTCTTTAATGTTTCGTCTTGGCTTTTATGGCTTTTCTTTCCAGCGCGTCATCAACTTGCAATCAGGCGAGTGCTTGGCTGCATCGATCTCACGACTCGATTGCATTCCGTTCGGTCTTTTTTTGTTGTTTTCGAATAATAATGGATCCATAAATCAGTTATTGAAAGAGCCTTTGTCAGGGTCCTACCTAGCTGTATCGAAGTGCCACATCAAACTCCCATAAAGTCCAATCAATCTGTTTTTCCAGCAGCCTTATCCACGCGCATCAACACCTTCTTCTTGTGATCTTGTGATCGTTTCAACAATGCCCTGATGGATCACCCACTCCCCTCTCCCACTCCCACTCCCACTTCCAATCCCTATCCCTATCCCATCCATCAATTCATTCAGCAACTCCCATTGAGACCGAAAGCGGTTGCTCCGCTTGTGTCAATCAGTTTGGTAATTGGGAGCCGATGCTGTTTGCCTTTTTGGCCCACTGAAGTGCACGCCTGGGAGTTCATTTAGAATATTTATTTGTTTTCGTGTCTGGTTTGTTTTATCACTTTTTCGTTTTCGTTTCTTTGCCTTTTTGTTCGTGCTTTCCGTAGCCACGGCAAAGTGGGTCAATCTGGTCGAATTCCTTCACCCAGCCCCCAGCCCCCAGCCCCTAGCTCCCAGCTCCCCAAATCTCTCGCACACGCATCGCATTTTAGCCCAATTTCGCGCGTTTTGTTAATCATGTTTCGCTTTTGGTTAACAACTTTGCATTCAATCGGAATGCCATTTGCTCTCTCCCTCTCTCTCTGTCCCTCTCTATTTCTCTGGCGAAAGAGATGATTTGAGAACGCTTCAAAGTTTGTGGCGGTGAAAGTTGTTCCCAGTCCAAGACCAAGTCCGACTACAAGTCCGATTCCGAGGCGCTAATTGCGTTGACGAACAGCAAGTTCGTGTCTTGAGTCTTTTGTTTGGCTTGGCTTCCATTTCTCTCTCCGTCTTTCTTTCAAAAATAGGCCACCACCCCCACTCTGAAAATAGAATATGACTCACCGCAGAAGGGAATGCCCTCGGGCACCCACTGTCCTTTGTCGCAGACGCGCCTCGCCGGACCCAGGAGCTCGAATCCGCGCTCACAGCTGTAGGAGGCGACGGTGCCCTGCGTGAGATTCGCATTCGAGAAGACGACGCTGCTGTGCGCCGGCGACCCGGGGAAGCTGCAGCCGGCATCTGGAAGATAGAAGAGAACCATCAATTATATGGAAATGTTCTGCGATTGCTGGCCCTCAGCCAAGGCCTTCGGGCCTCCAATCTTTTCATTGATTTTTTAATCTGAAACTTGGCCCATCATTTATCAAGCTAGTGTTGGGCGAAGCTAAGACTTGGTGTTTACTCAAAGGTATTTTGTTTGTTCAATCTTTCACTCAAAGAGTTTATTATTCTTTTGATTGATTCCCGCGTCCACCATCCCCCTTCCCCGATCGATTGACAATTAAGCAAGTTCCGTTCCAGTTTGGTCACTCGCCGCCTGGCAAATATCTCTGGCATTCGCAGATTGCAAAATGTTCTCGGCTCTAGGCCGCTGTTGTTGTCAATGGAAAATGCAAAATGCAAAGCGTGAGAAAATGGCAGCAGCTACGAAAAACGTAAAAAACAGCCATCATTTTAGTTGTAGGGGCTGCCTTGTATCTGTGCAAAAATGCGAGCCAGCCGAATGCAATAATCAAATGTGTTGCTGTCGCTGTTGCTGTTGTTGCTGCTGTTGCTGCTGTTTCTACTGTAGATGTCGATGTTGCAGCTTCTGTGGCGGCTTTGCATGATTAGTTATTCAATTGAGCTGTTCCCAGGCCCAGAGCGCTGGCCAATGTCATGAATTTGATTCATCCTTACAGAGGGAAAAATTAAGGCTTCCATTTAGTATTACACTTTGAACGGCTTGGAGATTATTTCTGCGAGTGCATGTAGCGCTTCAAATTGTTCTCGGCCCGGGGCTGCCAAGTGGGATTTTGCATAATCAGCGATAGATGCTACAAAGACTGGATTGGGGAATGGGGAATGGGGAGTGGGGAGTGGGGAATGGCATTAAAGCAAGAGCTAGTCTGATTAGAGCCAGGCAGGCACTGAGGCATGCCATAAATGGTCGAATAACTGCAACATCATTTGACCAACACTGCAGCTGCAGCGCCAAATGAAAAAACAAGTCTCTCTCTGGCCAGTTGCTACACATTTCCAGATGCTTCTTATACAACAATCCCCAATGCCAATGCAACTTCGTCATAACGGTTTTTTCTCCCAGCCAGATACCAGAGACCAGATACAAGAGACTAGATACCAGATTCCAGATCCAGATCCGCCATCCAAGCTACTCCAATTGGCGCGGAGATGGAGAACCCCCCGCTGCTAAAACTAATCAAATTAGTTCGGGCAAATTGAAATTAACAAAAGTCAACTTTAGGCGAGTCATTTGTCATGCGGGGCAAACGCAAATTAAGAAATCAAGTTCATGAGGCCCTTTTCAATTGGGAGGCTCAGTTTCGGTTTCGGTTTTCGTTTTGGTTTCGGTTTCAGTTTCAGTTCCACTGCCAGCCAGAAAGAGCTGCTGGCAGGGAATGAAGACGGAGAGGCGCCTCTAATGACGACTCCCACGCTGTGCGTCGAAAGAAACCGAAAGAGGTGGCTGGGCGGCTGGGAGATGGCAGATCCGAGGACAGAAAGGTTGCCCAGTCGGCCAAGCATAACAATGCGGCGGCCCAAAGCCCGAACGGTCTTGGGTCTGGGAACATACTGCATCGTTTCGCGCAGTGTGGCATGAATGGTGGTGGTGGTACCTTCAAGTGCAGAGGCAGTACCAGCAGCAACTTGTTGCCATTTGTGCGGCTTTCGTTTGCTTTCTACGAGTGCGCCAGCCAAGTGAAAGTGATACCCCGAATACACATGTGCCCCAAACACACACGGAGGCCTGACACGGAGGCCAGGCATTGACAAACAACAGCAGCAATTTGTACAACAAGCCTCTGCCACATCGGGCATTACGGAGTCGGAATATTCATGGGGCGCCTCTTGGCGCGGATCAAACTCATCTAATAATCATTATAATCGTAATAACCGTTATAATCTCCAGCCTGTTTCGGACATGGCCCGTTCGCCTTTGGTTTGGTTGTTGCAACAAATTACCCATCAACGCCTTGGCCAGCTCTGCTCTGCTCCCCGATTTGCTTAGCGTTTTGAATGGCAAACGAGAAAAAAGAACAATTGAATGAAAAGAAAAATGATTGAAAAGCAGTTGGCAGTTTGAAGTTGGGGCCGAACGGAGCGAAAAACGAAAGCGACAATTAATTTACGGCTTGCGCCAGAGGGCCCTGCATTCCAATTAAAACCAAAATCATCGGATTCGAGATTCGGTTTGCCACGAGAGCAGGTTCTTCGGCCGCTGGAAGTGTGAACGGCTTGCCATTTCCGCTTCATTTGCAGCCCAGCAACCTGCAACCTGCAACCGGCAACCTGCAACCTGCAACCAGCGACTTGCAATCAGCAACCTGCAACTCCATTTGCTAGCACTTTCTATGGGCGTAGTTCATTCCACATTCCTGGCTCCGCAATTTGCGTATGTCGGCTAATTTCATTTTAAATGCAATATCGCCCGCGGGGCAAAAAGGGGGCCCCTAAATGAGGCGCAAATGTCTTGGCCATGCAATTTGCCGACTGCGGAGTCTCTGGTTCACATGAAGCTCACCATTGTCTTGGTTTCATCTTCTCCACTCTTTTGGGCAGCTTGACCCCGGCTCTAATTAGTGGCTGTTCGGGGGGCGAGGGCCGAGGCTAGCGGGGGAGCCCCGGATAGTGCAGTTCTGGGACGTCATGCGCTGATTGCCAAGCGCCTACGCTCCGGCGATTGCCCCGCATCCGATCTGCCGATCCGATGTTGGCCCTAATCGGGGCAGCCAGCTCTTCTTCTGGAAAGCTGGGAAAGTGCAAGTGTGCTCGGCCATCTGATAGGCGAAGGTTTTCCCTTTCTGGAGCTCCCTAGTTTTCTCATTTCCAAAGCCGAATGCCTCTGCCTAGTGAGCAAGAAGAAAACCGTTTGAAACTCCCAACCGTTAGCCCCAAATAATGATGATGATGATGGCAGAGAGCCGCTGATTGGTTTTGGGATTTACATAAATTGGCGCTGGCCGGGATCTGGCCACGCAGCTTCTCTCCCACCTTCCCCCCCCCATCGGCGGTACCCCTCAGCGACCCAGATTCACGGCCAGCTTGCCTTTTTTTCTCCGCTTTGGCTTTGGTCCGCCAAATTAGTAGAACCTCGTTAAAATTCGAGGAGTTTCGCAAGTGCCTGCCTGGGCTTGCGCAATGTTGCGCTGGAGCTGCCATTGTTGCAGCTCGCTTCGGCGGATGCGCCTCGCTGGTGCAGGCGGCAAGTTCGTTGCCCAAGTCTTTCGATTTGAACTTCCGTCCTGGCCAATAAAGAAACGCACTTGCCCGGCTACACTCGCAGAAACGAGTCTAAGCTGTAAGAAGGCTTTTCGGAATTATTGCGCATAAAAATTGCCCATCATGCGCTTTAAGTGAGACATCAGAGAACAAGTATCTCGCGGCTTCGTGGCTGGCGGGGGCCAAGAGCTGCTAAGCGTATTAAATAAACATGGTGCCTCCTGCTCTTTGATGTAACGGTATGCACGGCGGCAGCAACAATAAATTCAAGCGTAAACAGTTACGTAAAACAACAACAGAACCGAGTAGAATAAAAAGAAATAGAATGGGAAATGAAGAATGGAGAACGGAGAACGGGGAACGGGGAATGGGGAAGAAACTGAAGCTGAAGCTGAAGCCGAAAAGAAAGACAAGAAGAGCTGACTTAACAATGACAGCATCGACAGCAGCCAAGAACCGCCTGGTGGCAGCCTCCTTCTCCTACCCTATCAGGGTTCTATATAACAGGTTCGATATGATTTTGCGGCACTTTTGCCGCAAAGGAATCGCTTGATTGCCGCTTCCAAAGCAAGGCCAAGCAACGGCAGTCTGCAACGGGGGCCGAAAAGACGGCCATCGAAGATTGACGACATTGACCGACGATGGCAGGCTGGAGTATAGAAGCTGGGAGACTGCCAACTGCCAACTGCCAACTGCCAACGGGCGACTGAAGACTGGAGACTGGAAGCTGTTTGCTAGTTGACCGCATTCCGAGAGCCAAAGCCCGCAAATCAATGTGCAATGTACAATGTGCAACGTAGAGGCAGCAACATACCGCTTATAAAAGTCTTTCTTCGCAAGTGTTTATTGCAAGTGATTTAGAGACCCGAACGAGCCTCACCTCCAAACGAGTTTTAACCGAAAAACTTGTGAAAAAAATCTCCCAAGAAGTAGTGGTAGTTTTTCTCAGTGTTAAACGAGAAACTGGGTCACTTCGGCACAAATGCAGTGGCAGCTGCGAGACACCTGCCGCTGCCGCAGCCGCAGCCGCTGCCGCAGCTCGTGCCACAGTGGGGCCTCGTTCTGGGCGACTGCTGCCCCTCCTCCCCTTGCTGCACAGTTCTCAGATGCGTTCTCATTGCAGTTAGATTGCTTTTTGGCTTTTGCGTTGGCTTTTGGCTGAGTGCCTAATTTGCTTCTGGCTTTTGGGCCGCCAAGATTCTCAATGCTAGGCCGAGATTGCTTTGTGGGTTTCTCGGCTTTTATGGGCCTCTGGACAAGTGGTGGGGGCTCTTTTTTTGGCCAGACCGCTTACCACACACCCCTGGAGAGATGCAAGATGAGTGATTCAGAGTCCGAGGGGATCGGAAGGGGAGACGAAACTAAAACAGTTTACCGGGCAATTTGCATAAGAAAGCCAAGAACGTAACGCATTAAGTGGAGACGAGAATCGGTCGCTTTGGGGCCTTTCTCCGGGGCCTTTTTTTGGGACTTTTGTCAACTGTTTTCTATGCAAATGGTGGGCCACAAATCAAAGCTTGGCCCCGATTCCGATTCCAGAGGAAATTAAAGCCAGACTAGTCTGGAGAGGGAGGGGGCCCCAGGTCATTGTTATGAATATTTTCACTTTGGGAATTTCGTGTGGCCGCTCGTTGGATTATAAAATCGATATTCGGCTCGGCATTCCATTTTGGATTTTGGATTGTTTACCGCTAGTTGCGGGGCGTTACAGCATCAAAAGATCGGGATCTTTGGGATCTATGGCTGGCATGTGCACTGCGAGAAATGCTGCTCTATTATAAACTGGTCGGCGAGAAATGCCAACTCATCCTGGTGCACTTCCGACCACCGGATGGCTGGGAAGGAGTCAACGAACCCGCCATCTCCATGGCGCCATCGCCTCTTCATTGGCCGAGCAAGCGGAACAAAAGCAAAGCAAAAGCGAGTTAAGCAAATTGCAATTTCCATCAAACCAGAGATGCCCAGAGCCCGCTGTCCGTTGTCCGCAATTAGGTAGCCAGCCCCTCCATCATAATCCACGGTTATTGTTATGGTTGTGGCTAAAGGGAAAACATATTGTGGCAGAGAACTTCCCCGTCTTAGGTGAAGTTGTTGGAAAACAATGATTAATAAAATTTTCACACCCAATCGACCGATCGATCGATCGATCGCTGTGGCAAATTATCAATCGGTTTTCATATTTTCGTTTGAGGGCAATTGGCAATCGGCATTCAGTGTTTTGTTGGTTTTTGTGGGCTAGTGACGAAACGTCAAGAGCAGCGCGCCGTTTAAAGTTATTAAAAAAGCAATTACCAGTGCAATTGCCACTTCGATTGCTGTCTTAAGACCCGCCGCTCTGGCATTGATGGCTGACAAGTCGTGAATCACGTCGGGCCAGCTGGCCAAGAGCTGGCCAAAAGAAGAAACCAAGCCGACCGATCGTACATACATACATTACAATTAATTAAAACAAATGACAAAAAAATTATGACGAAGAAATGAAACGCATGCTCTGCGACTTTCTTGGTGGCCCGGCATTTAAATGCGCTGCTAATAGCAAACAATTTCATTTATTTATTAGACGTTAGTTTCACTTTTCGAGCATTTCACTGCGACATTAAAATTTCACACACGGCTCCGAACAAACGCGAAAGTTGCTGCGGGGAGATCGAGATTGGGTCTCGAGTGTCTCAGCTATGGAAAATATTTAGCCAGTCTGCCATTTATGTTTATGGCAATTAAAACGTATATGTATGTATATTCATCCAGCGACCACGCTCACGCCCGAGAATAGAGCCAGGTAGGTGGCTGCCCAGCCCCGAAATTGATTGAAATGTGAGCCCCGATTCATGCTGATCTCTGGCTAATCTCGGGGGGGATGTATGGGGAGTGAGATGATGAGATTGAAGAGCACTCCCGCACCCCATGAAGTCATCGCTGGGACGATATAGGTGTCACTTTTTAGTTAATGGCTCTTTTGGCGAATTGTTTCCCACAGAGTTTGGCTTTCCAAGTAACCCAGATATTTGCTCTTCCAAGTTCGAACGATTTACATATCGAGTGCTCGAGTGCTCGAGTGCCTGGCAAGGCCACTGGCAGTTTGCGCAACGTTTACCTCTCGAAAACCCAAACGAAACCACCCACCCCCCAGTGGAGACCTCCTACGTGCCGAAAAAAATAATAAAACAAAGACCCAAACGTTGCGTAAAATCGTCGACACAAACACACCGAAGCGGGCAGGCTTTGTGGCAACTTTTGGCAGGCAGTGTCACCCGGCCGAACATCATCATCGTAATGAGTCGAAAGTGAAAAGTGGAAGACGAGAGCTTCGAAGGTCCCAGTCAATGTTGCTAATAACAAGTATTTGAATATTTGTTACAGCTTCCTTGTAGCTACTTCCTTGTAACTTATATAAGCGGGAGGCTCAAGCGGTAAGCCGCAAGGAGAGGCTGCAACGCCAGGCATGCGTGCACATAGCCACGCCTCTGCATCTCCGCCCTTTCCGCGGGCTGCGGTTCATTGTGCAGACATTGGATACTACAAATACGGCATCTGCGGGTATCTGGCAGTTGCACAAGGTAGTTTCGCATTGCAATTAGCCGCGGAGCTTCCGCATCTGCCAATGATTGGGATGAGCAGTGGGCTATCATGCAAGGTTTCCATAGGCACCTTATAATCCTGAGCAGACGTCTATTAAATGTTGGACATGCGGCCGGCCATCCAACAAGAAACAAGAAACAAGAAATGGCCTTTTGTCCGACTCTTTCCCTGGCACTTTTACTTTTCGAATTGTCAACGAGCATTGTGATTGCTGGAAGGAAAGCCGCAGCGGCAAACTTTCCCAGCATTACTGCAGATCGCAGTTATGAGTAAGTAGCTGCCGCAGATCGTAAATTTTCCTCCTCATTTCGGCTCCAGCATGTTCTCTGCGGCTTGTAAATATTTTTTTAACGACTCGCCCCGCCCCTCTGATTAATTCAAATTCATTTTCCACTGCAGCAGCATGCCAAGTGAAAATTATCCGCTGAAACAGGAAATGCTTCTCTCAGGCCGAAAATTGATTTTCTCGAGCGCAAGTTCGTTGCCTAAGTCTTTCGTGTTGGCTCATTTTTTTCGGACAAACATCCGTTTCCTGGCCAGCGCCACACCCCCTTCAGAACGGCCATTCTGGCCCACGTCCCCGCCAAATAATTAGCCATTAACCAGGGAGCACTTGACTTGGCCAGAAGCCCGAAACTGGAACTGGCACCGAAACTGGACTTGGAACTGTCCAAGTCCCAGTCCCAGACCCAGTCCCAGTCCCAGTCCCAGCCCCAGCCCCAGTCCCCGGTTTCTGGTTCGTTGACAGCCTGGACGCGTTTTATTAGCGTGGGAAAAATGCAAAAGTCGCAGAACAAATTACTTTATAAAAGTGTTGCCTTTGTTTCGAACCCTGAACCGGAAATCACCCAAAAAAAGTAACAAAATTGTATGCAAAAACCAAATAAAAACTTAAATGTGAAATATGAGAAGCATTTTCGGGGAGCGCCTGCTCATACACAGACACTGTCCTAAAAGAGGGGGCCTACTGGAAAGGAGAAAAGAGAAAAGAGGGAGAAAGAGGCAGAAGCAACAACAAACGAGAACAAGGGAGAAAATTTGTTTGCTTTGGCTACGTTGGTGCGGTTTCTGCCCCAAGTACCCTAAGCTTTTCGGGGTACATGCAGACTTTGAAGACTTTGAAAGATCTTCTGAAGAATCTCTGAAGAGTTCCCAAGATTGGGCCTTAAAGGATATCCTTGAACGCCTAATTGGCAGAGTGCATTGTCTTTCTGAATGGTTCGAGACTTGAACTCAAGTTAATTAAGTTTTCATACATTATGCTAATTCGGAGTTGAGGCCAACTGCCCATAGAATTCTTAAAAAAGTCTCCCACATGCCAAGGTTTCGATCGGCCTTAAAGAGATTAAAATTGTGGAAGCCCCACATATCTTCGCAAAGTGCGTCTGCAGGGTATCCCAGATTCGTTCTGGCCCCCTCTGGCAGGCCGCTTTCTTGTTGGTTTTCGTACTTTTTCGTCTTTCGCTGACACACTCACCTATATTCTGCGCCTGCGCCACCGCCAGGGGCAGAGACAGGGGCAGGGGCAGGGGCGCCAACACTGCCACCAGCATCAGCCACCAAGGCTGCATGCGTTGCATTGCGGCTCTCTCGCTCACACCTGTCGTGGATCCGTGCCTCCGTGGGTTTGTGGATGGTTGGGTGGTTTCTCTCAGTGTATCCGCTCCGCAGCAGCCTTTCGCCGGATTTGCAATCGAGGTTTCGCACTGACAACTTCCCTTTGGGGCTTTGGCTTTGGCACTTTAGGTTTGAGTTTGGGCCTGTGGCTTGACTTGGCCCGACATGCCAGTCGGCCGGGGAGCAGAAGAGCAGGTGGTTTCGTATTAAAGCACTCGAAAAAAAAAGAGCTGGCTTTGGTCAGCTTTGGTCACTGATCGCGAGCACCGTTAGCTGGTGGAAAAAAAAAAATAGTCGAGGGAAAAAAAAGACGCGGCACCGGATGCGGTGGTCGAACCGTTCGCTTGGAAGTCCGCTGGGCAACTGAAGTCGCTTCAAGTCGGCTCCAACTCAGTGTCTTCCTATCGTTCGGTCTCTTTCACTTGGCGCTCGCTCGCTCGCTCGCTCGCTCACTTGCTCACTGGGAGACAGTCGCTCGTTTTCTCTTTCGCGGTGAGGAGCCAGCCGGGTTCAAACCGTAGTCTTGTGCAGCTCGAAAGCAACTGAAAGTCGACCAACTCGGATCGTGCGTCTTGTAAGCTGGCTGTAAGCTGCCCACCTGGCTCTGCCTCGGTCGGCGCCGGCAGAGCTGCACGCACGCGCACTTGCCAAAAGCGCACCACCACCAAGCAAGTGGCAAGTGCCCCTGATCCAGCCCCTGATCCAGCCCCAGCCCCTGCCTCTGCCTCTGCCTCTGCTCTTGCCCCTCCCGGACGGACGATCGATGGCCGGGCAATCGGTTCTTGGGGCCATCATCTCTAAAACGGTAATAACCACTAATACAGGTTATGCAACTGTAACGGAACACTTGCAGAAATCACTCCCAACCAGGTGAACAGGTGGTCTGAGTGGATCTCGGGACAAGGGACAAATATGAAGCCAATAATTCAGATTGCTTCCTTTTACCTCCCAGTGTACTTGAGTGGACCAATTTAGAAGCATTCCTAGTCGCAGACCTGCTCCGGAGAGATGTGGTCTTGCCACTGGACGTCGCTGCCAAATGGCAAGAGCCAGCGTTGCACAATGGCCGCTGCCACATTTGCATGCCACACGAATGGGCGGAAAGTAAGCCAAATGGTCAGCAAAATTGGACCATCGGGCAGAGGCTTGGAGGCTTGAAGTCTTGGGGCAGCATCTTGGAGCTGCCAACGCACACTGGCCGCTCTTTATGGCTTTGACACATGTGGGCCAAATGCAAAATGGTCCAGAGCGACCAGAGACACAAAAAAGACGGCCCATTGGCCATCGGAAGCCAACGAAGAACCTCGAAGAGATTCAATTGGGTTGCGAGCAAAGTGCAGTCGAGCATTCCACACGATCTGGCGAAGAATGGAAAAACGGAAAATTATCTGGACTGAGTTGACTGTCGGCGTGACCGCTCTGGGCAGAGCTGGGTGCTCCGGGCGAAAAGCGATTGATGGAGAGGCTTCCTGGTCTGGAAACTTTGGATGCCCAGCTAGATGGGTGGATTGATGGATTGATGGAGGATCTGCTGCTAATCAAAGCTCAGGGCTTGTGTATTAATCCCAGTTTCTGGCATTCAATTATCTCCGCCTGCAACTCCGCCCAAAAGCTGCTTGGCTTGTGGCAACATCTAATTAGAAAATCGCTGGGGCACGCTGGGATATGAGATGTGGGACGTGGATGCTTGCTGGCTGGACTGGATGGTTCCGCTTGCTTAGCCACAGGCCACTGGTCACTGGCCACGTGCTGCCGACGCCCACCTGTGTGGGCTGGTGACCAGAGACCACTAGTTCCACTACCAGTTGCTCCAGAGTGACCACAACAAGGAAATCTGGCAAAACTGGCAGCGGGCACACGCAACGCAATCTCGGGAGGCGGCGGAGAAAGGCAGCCGAGCGCAGAGAATGGCTGCATCCCGACTCCCAAAGGGGTCTTCGTTCTCCATTTAGTGCTTTATTATTTTTAATTTCCAGAGCCTCGCAAGATTAATGTTCTGAGTCGCTGCCTTTCTGCCTTCGGAGTGCCTTCCGGGCTTCTGGCTGTCTTCAGTGCTCCAGATTTCCTCAGAGAATAAGGCCTCACCTGGGTCCCAGAACTGGGGATTACCCAACGCCTAATCGCTCACCGCAAGTTGTTTGAAAGATTGTTTGCCAAATTACGCATTGAATAATATCCGACTGCGACTTGGCACTTTCCTGGTTTTCGGTGGCTTTTTGGCGGTTTTCGGATTGCCAAATGCTTTCCCATCCACCACCAGTGGCGGGCAGTGGGCACCAAGCGGGGGCCACTACGATTGCGCAATGGAATGCGAGTGGTCTGCGAAAAGTGACTGCACTTGAGCGCGTTTTCTGGGGGCGGGCCAGGGAGCGGTTCTCCGCCCAGAGCCCAGAGCCCAGAGCCCAAAGCCCAGAGCCCTAAACCATGTCCCAGTGAAATGTGGACTAGCTGGGAAACGAAAGTAAAACTCTTGAGCAAGTCGGCTGTCGGAATCGGTGGAGTTTTCCGCGCAGCTCCTGAAAGACACACAAGCCCCCGCTCTGACAAGTGGAGTGCTCTTTTGTTGCGTTTCTGATATTTGCAATCATTTCATTTTTGGACACTAATGACGATGATGAATGCAACAGCAGCGGCGGTGGCGGCTCGAGTGGATGTCCAGAGCGGAGTCGAGAGAATTTGGGGCTTACATAAGCTGCATAAGCCGCAGCTAGCAGCCAGCTAACAGGGGACTGTGTGACAGTGGCAACAATAAACATTGCAAAAAGAGTAAAAACTGAAGAAACTGAAAGAAAATCACCCAACGAAAAACAAAGCAATTGAAGCAGAAGGCCCAGCACTGGAAAAAATGGGGTCTGGAGTGTTTCCAAACTTTTCCTTTAAGGATTAAGAACTTTCGAGCTTTGTCTAGGGTATGAAGTCCTTCCCTTAGGTACTTAAGGTTTATTTAACTTGAAAATTCTCGCGGTGCAGGTAGTAGTGGCTCAAGTAGATCAGGTCGCTCTGGACAGAGCCAGCTCCGAGATTGTGTCACCCAAGTGGGGCAATCGCAGCTCATTTGGAGCAGCGAAAAAAAGACGCTACCGAGATGACATGTTTCATCTGCTCGGAAAACAATAATTTGAGGCATTAGCACACACACACACAAACACACTCAAGTGATCCCAGCGACCTGTGCCTCTGGCCCTAATCATTGGACGGCGAGTTCGTTGCCTCAGTCTTTCGTTTTTCGCTTCGAGTTCGCTTCGGGGAATGACCAATGGGAGAAATTTGCATTTAATAGCCCCCGCTCTCACACCCACACCCATACCGACACTCAACTGAAGATTGAACTTTCCTAATTGGGGATTCTGGGCACGCAGCTCCTGCTTTTCCCTCGGCCCTGCCAATTGCCAATTTGACAATTTGACAATTTTATTGATGGCCGACAGTTGCGACGTGCCCATTGTCCGGCTCACGAACGAAAAGAAACGGCAAACTTTCGTTTTGATAATGATAATTTAATGAAGAGGCAATACCTCGAGTTAGCTCCAACCCAAACTACATAGACGTGGTTCTTAAATGGCCCGCAATTTATGGCGAAGCTTTCGCATCCCAAATTCGTAGAAGTGCGTATCAATTTCGTTCTGCCCCGGCCCGGCTTTAGGGGTCTTCACTTTCGATCGTGTCAAGTGCTTGGGCTTCTCGCCAGCTCTTACCAGTTGGCCAAACGCAGTCGCGCCTCGTTAGGCTGCTAAGCGTTGCCCATCAGCGGCAGGTGAAATATCGGCTGCCACCTGAGAATAAATAAAGACGAGCTGGCCCGGCCAAGAAGCCCAAGCACCCGAAGCCAAGCTAACTGTTTGCTCAGTTGGCTGCCTGCCCGGCCAATTAACGCATTCCAAACCATGTGTTCAAGTCCCTGCCGCCCCCCTCTATCCACTAGGCCCTTGGCTCAAAGGGAAGAGGGAAGAGAAGCGGCTTTGGGCCAACTTCTTGTTATTGTGGCTTTGCCGAAGAGTTTCTAAAACAAAACGGAACCCATATTCGGCGGGTCAATAGCCAAAAAACAAAATAGTGCACACCGAGAGAAATAATTTGTCTCTGAAACAGAGACAGCCGCTCGGCAATTTCTGTGTCAATAAATTATTTTAGGAATTGGAATCGGAATCGCTGGTGAACTAAACGAGGTCAGGAGAAAGTCACTGAGCAGCCGAGAATCACAGTGAAAAAAAAACAGTTGTCGCTTGCTTCTAAATTGACTAAAATTATGATTAGTTGCTGCTGCAGGTATCTTTGCGAGGATTGCAGTTGTCAGCGAATCGAGACGTGTGACGATTGGCCTGAAAGTGCAGTGAGTGCGCCAGAAATCGGGGCTTGAATTTGGAATTTGGCATTTCCGCATCGCGGCCAACCTGCCACCTGCCACCTGCAACTGGCGACGTGCAACGTGCAACGTGCAACGAGCAACCTATCGCGTGAAAGCTGATGGGCCAAGATGGGCCACAAGGTCAGCCAGCTGACAGGCGAAAGATGTGTCAATTGTACCGAAAACGCAGCCAAGATAAAATAAATAAATAAAAACTCTCGCTGGGAAAGGGAAAATCCAAGAGTCAAACAATGACATCGACTGCAGGCACTTGTTGTTTGAACAATAAATACACAAAAAGCGGCGAAATTTTGGGGGAAAGTTGCGACGCTGTTGCTGGCATTTCTGTGCACAGATCAGATCCTTTGCCGCCAGAGGATCCTGCCTGGCCGAGGAGCCAGTGACAGTGCTGGGAGAGCAGGGCCAAAATAATTTACGGCCTGGCCAAAAGCATTCGCTAAATGGGAAAACAGCGATGCCGGGCCCCGTGACAAATGCGTGAGAACTGGCCGGGTGGGAAAACAGAAACAGCGACAAGGCCCTGACACCTTACTTATGACTTATGACACAAGTCGGGCTGTCGGGCTGTCGAGCTGTCGGGCTGCCGGGCAGTTGGAGGAGCGCCCTCCTCCCTCGAGCAGGAGTAGCCCCTTTCCAAAAGCCCAGAGAAAGTGCCGAAACCGAGAGTGGCCTGGTTGGGGCGAGAGGAGGGCTCGATTAAGTGCCCAGATGAGACACAGAAACCTAGTCTTGCCTGAAATTGGCTCATTTCAGCCGCCGATCGTTATCATTGGTCGCGTTTCGATGTCATCATGTCAAAAGAGCCGAACAACGACGATTGTGCCAAATGTGCAGCCAAGAAAGTTTCTGGCCGCGGTTCTGGCTATCAGCATAGCAGCATCTGGCGGATGGCTTTTATTTCTTAATTGTTACTCATTGTTGTGCTTCAGTATCTGGGTATCGCTGGCATTGGCAAGTGTCACTATGCGGTTGCCTGGAATTACTTAATAAAAGTAAGTAATTCCCCTCCCCGGCTAGTGGCTAAAACGAGTTTACGAGCTTCAGAGCGGCTCTTTTGTTTAGCCATAGTTTCTAAGCAGAAAACGAGAGTGAAATTTGTAGTTGAACTTATTGTTGGTCGAAAGGTAAATAAAATCTGCAGCCGAGAGGAGCGGAAGCGGCTAAGTTTGTGGCCTGAGTCTTTCGTTTGGCGGGGCGCCCCGCGCTCCTCTTCGGATTAGACTACAACCAGTTTTGGGCTAAATGCATCTCCGCACTTCCCATTCATAAGCAATAGTTTCGTTTAATTCGAAATGCTACTTACCTCGATTGGAATGCCTCCCAAAGAGGGGCAGGAGAGGATTCCGTCCAACTTTCACTCCGCCAAACGCAAAGCCCAAACGCTTCAACCTGCCAGGTCGAGGCGTTGCGACATGGAAATGGAAATTTATTGGCAAATTATGATTTCTGTGCGCAGCCTGGGCTCCCTGATAAAGGCTGTTCCAATACCAAAAACCCTAAAAACCAGCAGCGGGCCAATTCAGGGCATCGCCTCGCCGGGCCAAGGAACGTGACTGCGCGTCCGAAAGCCTTTGTGGCCAGAACCGAACGGAGGAGCGGATGGAAGAAAGTTGGCCGTTTTTTGAGTCATGTGGGGGAGACCCCTCTTTCTCCCGTTTTGTGCCTTGCCCTTTGCAATGAAAACGAAAACATTGGCCAACAACTACAACAAAAGCAAAAACAACTGCGCAAACAAGCCGAACAGTTTTCTCGAATTTCTCGACAGGTTTCGGTTGTTTTTTCCAAGTCTTTTGCTGGGCTTTCGAGGCAAAATATTTGCTTAACAATTTCTACTGTAACAAATAAATAAACTTGCCCGTTTTTTTCAGTTTTTTTCCGTTTTTTTTTTGACTTTTTGTTTGGCATTATAATGCACATTAATTGTTGTGATGGATGTCGCACCGCGGAAGATGTGTTGATGATGAAACCGAAACCGAAACAGAAATAGAGCCGGGCCATTGTCTTGGAGTGGATGCTATATAGACCCTATGCCGGGGCGATGCTGCAATAGTTGTCACCCACGTAAAATGGAGTCATAAAGCAGCCAGAAGCGGTCCATCCCGCACCGGGAGGATGACTCAAAAGAAAGTGAAACTTTTTCGGGGGCCGCGGAGAAAAAAAACACGAAACGCACTGAAAAAACCAGAGACGCAGCCGTGAAAAGAAATTGAACAGCGACCGGGCGATGACAAGAAGCGAAAGTGAAATGCCTTTTGCTGCCATTGATGATTCAATCTGCCACGCCCCTCCTCCACGGGGAGCCAGGCGGGTTGTGAATTAAATAAGTTAACCCGCGTTAACACCACTGACACGAAAAAATGCGAAAGTTTTTATCAATCCCGCCGCAGCGCGGGCCACAAATATTTCTCACACATAAAACGATCATAAAATCTTACAATTCCGATGAGGGCCTCTGCGATAAGCATTTTTCGGTTGCATAAACCCGATAAACGACACGCGATTGTCTCTTAGGAAAGTGGGGGACGGGCAGGCGTCAGACAGGTGCAGGGGCAGAGCCTTCAATAGGAGAGGCATTCAACCAAAATAGTCTCTATTGAGATTTAAACGCAGATTAACGGGGAATAGTTCCACGATTCAGAATCTTGTCTTGGCCAAAGGATCGGATGGATATTGACTGAAATATAGCCTTCGCAAGGACATAAAATCCTCCATATCCTGGATTTCCCCACTTTCGCTAGGGGGTCCATCAGAAAAGTTCGGCAGCAGCGAAAAAATATTCGCTTCTGAGATTTAAACGCAGATCAACGGGGAATAGTTCCACGATTCAGAATCTTGTCTTGGCCAAAGGATCGGATGGATATTGACTGAATTATAGCCTTCGCAAGGACCCTAAATCCTCCATATCCTGGATTTCCCCAATTTCTCTAGGGGGTCCATCAGAAAAGTTCGGCAGCAGCGAAAAAAAATTCGCTTCTGAGATTTAAACGCAGATTAACGGGGAATAGTTCCACGATTCAGAATCTTGTCTTGGCTAAAGGATCGGATGGATATTGACTGAAATATAGCCTTCGCAAGGACATAAAATCCTCCATATCCTGGATTTCCCCACTTTCGCTAGGGGGTCCATCAGAAAAGTTCGGCAGCAGCGAAAAAAAATTCGCTTCTGAGATTTAAACGCAGATTAACGGGGAATAGTTCCACGATTCAGAATCTTGTCTTGGCTAAAGGATCGGATGGATATTGACTGAATTATAGCCTTCGCAAGGACATAAAATCCTCCATATCCTGGATTTCCCCAATTTCTCTAGGGGGCCCATCAGAAAAGTTCGGCAGCAGCGAAAAAAAATTCGCTTCTGAGATTTAAACGCAGATTAACGGGGAATAGTTCCACGATTCAGAATCTTGTCTTGGCTAAAGGATCGGATGGATATTGACTGAATTATAGCCTTCGCAAGGACATAAAATCCTCCATATCCTGGATTTCCCCAATTTCTCTAGGGGGTCCATCAGAAAAGTTCGGCAGCAGCGAAAAAAATTCGCTTCTGAGATTTAAACGCAGATTAACGGGGAATAGTTCCACGATTCAGAATCTTGTCTTGGCTAAAGGATCGGATGGATATTGACTGAATTATAGCCTTCGCAAGGACATAAAATCCTCCATATCCTGGATTTCCCCAATTTCTCTAGGGGGCCCATCAGAAAAGTTCGGCAGCAGCGAAAAAAATTCGCTTCTGAGATTTAAACGCAGATCAACGGGGAATAGTTCCACGATTCAGAATCTTGTCTTGGCTAAAGGATCGGATGGATATTGACTGAATTATAGCCTTCGCAAGGACATAAAATCCTCCATATCCTGGATTTCCCCAATTTCTCTAGGGGGCCCATCAGAAAAGTTCGGCTGCAGCGAAAAAAAATTCGCTTCTGAGATTTAAACGCAGATTAACGGGGAATAGTTCCACGATTCAGAATCTTGTCTTGGCTAAAGGATCGGATGGATATTGACTGAATTATAGCCTTCGCAAGGACATAAAATCCTCCATATCCTGGATTTCCCCAATTTCTCTAGGGGGCCCATCAGAAAAGTTCGGCTGCAGCGAAAAAAAATTCGCTTCTGAGATTTAAACGCAGATCAACGGGGAATAGTTCCACGATTCAGAATCTGGTCTTGGCCAAAGGATCGGATGGATATTGTCCCAATTATAGGTTTTGCAAGGACCAAAAATAAAGTATTCCTAAGTTTGAAATACCAGGTGGGAAGAATAGCTCTTAGTTCTGTAGTCGAGTTTGCTGGCCTTTGGCTTGGAGTTGGCCGCAGCCGGAGGAGCTACGGCTAATCACCTCCAGGCAGGGTTTACCGTTTCGGTTTCAATTGGCATCGCGAATCGCGATTGACGAGGAAATCTTGCAAAACGGATTGGAGTCGGCATGCGAGGCACGTTGCCGCTTATTGGCTTGGAATGGCTTGGAAAAGCACTCGAAGCCATGGCGATAGGCGGGCTTGGCGGAAAATCGGCTGGGCACATAAATCGACGCCAGTTGTCAACTTGTTGTAGCGGTTGTCATGGCCATGGGCGGTCGATCGCTAACTGGCCGGGCCGAAGATTCCCGATTCCCGATGGCCCAGCTCCAATGACCAGTGGTTTTGCATTTCCAGGGGCTCCGCCGCGAGCTCCAGACCTGAATGCCAAGCCGTTCAATCAAAATGAGCCGTTAAGATGCGTTTGCAATATAAAAGCGATAAAACCATCGGCGCATTTGGCGGTCGCGTCATTGATAAACGCAGCTTGGCCCCAAAAAAGCATATGGAGGGGCAAATACTCTGTCCTCTCCATGGAACTGGAACCTGTATTTAATGCGCTCCAACCAATAGCCAATGTGCCAAAGGACGTTAGGGTATCAGGCCAAAGGCCAGAAGCCAGCCAGCCGTCTCGACCCGAAACTTAAGCTCAGTTTGATTTCGATACCGTCGGGCAATTGAAACGCTTTGGACTTGTGTGTTAATGGGGCTCGATCTTGGCCACGTCCAGGGGCTGGAGGGGGCGTGCTCATTACGCTCGATAAATGCGGCCGGCCTCGGAGTGACTCGTAGTGACTCGTAGTGACTCGGACGTGGAACGGCTGCCGGAGAAGAAAGCGTTCCGCCAAAAAAGGGGCACAAAAGCCGAACATCCAAAATATAAACAACAAATAAAAACAAAACACATCGACTGCCAAACGAATCTCTTTGAGGTCAACAATTGAAGGCACCCGCGGGGAATTCAATTAAGTTTTCTAGACCTGAAGGCAGGTGGTGTGGGTGGTTTACTGGTGGCCTAGGTGGCCTAGGTGGCTCTGGTGGCTTAGGTGGCTCTGGTGGTGAGACCGGTGGTATGCGCATTGTTAATTTGTCAAAATGCAAATGCTCTTGCCAAATGGCTGCCAACATCACCCACGGGCAACATCGTCCGAGATACACCTGGAATTCGACACTGAAAACTATAATATGGGGTTTCAAATACAGGTTTGGAAAGCTTAAAGAGCTCAACTTGGTTTTAGTCATAATCTTTTCGAGTGCTAGAGTGGACCTGGAACCCGGGGATTGACAGAAATCCGTAATCGAACGGTGCTTGGCTTTGGAGTCCACTGGCCCCAGTCCACTGCCCAGGTGTCCACTGTCTCCTGTCCATCTCGAATGCAAAATAATGCTCCATCGCAGGCGGAGACGGAGACACTTGCCTTTGGTTTTGGTTTTCGGTTGGTTGGGATTGTCGCCCCAGGGGACTCGAATTCCTAGGCGTAGACAAAAGAATTGCGTGTGTTGGGCGCCCAGAAGAAAGCCCCAGAAGACGGGGCGGGGCCCAGAAGAAAGAGCCAGAGCCAAGAGGAGGAGACTTTAAGAGTTGCGTAATCAACAAGGTGGATTATTTATGGGAATAATCGTGTGAGTTGAATCGAGTCTGGGGCTCGCCTTTTGGCAGTCACATCAAGTAATGGCCATCAAGAAATGCAAAAATATTAAAGAATTCATTTAAAAAAAAGTGAAAAAAAGCTGAAAAGAGACTTTGAAAATGGTATGTGAAGGAATATAATAGTAGTAATACGTTTTCTGCATTTAATAAAGAAACTATGACATTATTTTAAAACGCAAAACCATTTTAGTTTAATTTGAAAAGAGCTTAACAGAAAAGCTTTGCATTAGTCTTCCAGTTTTCCAAAACTTGGGAAAACGAATTGGAAAAACAAACAAAGCTACCAGATATTAAAAAATGTATATATTTTAAAATAAAACTATTAACTAATTTTAGCAATATTTTAACAGCAATATAACGATCAATAATCCTTAAGTTATTGAAATATTTTTGTATTCATCTGGCAATAAGTTCGTTAGCCTAGACACAAACCAAAACTCTCCAAACTCTCCACTCGCTCGACGCGTTTTTCACGCGTTTCTCAGCACTCGGCGCAAAAGAGCTTCGGATATTCAATCGGCTGTCGGCGGGAACAGAGCCGAAGGGACGTGCCGATGTGACGGGGTCCTGGCGGGTTCTTTAAGGCAAAGGATGCTTTGAAATTTGCGCAGTTTGCGTGCGGTTTTCGGAGCTAAAGGACGCAGCAGCAAAAGCAGCAGCAGGCGCAGCATAAGGAGCCGTACCAGCGGGAAACCAGCCTCCGAATATCCTGATTCAGGGGCGTGAAAGGCCCCAAAGGAGCCTCTGTGTCCCTAAGACGGTACAGCCCCTATCCCGGAGCGCTAGAGGGTCACCGCCCCTCCTCCAGAAACACTTTCCAAATTTGGCGCGGTTTCAGCGCGATTAAATACGCGCCTTAGTTACTGCTGTTTAAACCGCATCGTGGCATCTAAATATCTATCAATTTTTTTTGTGTTTGCTTGTTTTTTGCAGTGTAGTCCAGTGCAGTGGTAGAACAATTGAAAACACTACGCTTACTTGAATGAAAACCCATTGAAAATGCATGAATAACTGCTGTGAGTGACTGGAGGCCAAAAGTGAACCGAGAAACTAAAGAGTCGAAAACAAAAATAAATTAGAAGGATATAGTATAGTGAAGCGCTGAAAGGCTCTGCAAGGACCCTTGGATTACCTTGCGGGGCGAGTGGAACGCGAGTGCCAAAAAAACGCCGCCGGTAAGTCGCAGAAATATGTTTATTTCCAACACCTTTCTGGATTTTCAAGTTTGGTTTTGATTTTTGTTGAGATTTTTTAGTTATAATTGCTTGTGCTTTGTTATTTAATACTTTTTTTATTTATTTAATCCATTGATTTATTTTAACTGCTTGGTGGGTCCAACAACAGAGTCCTTTTTCCTAGTTGGGGAAGTTATCTCGCTCGGATATCATTTTTTAACACTTTATGGGGGCTCCTTGGGCAGGCTTTTCCTCTCCATTCTCCTGTGGATTTGTGTGTATTTATAGATTTCTCCTTTCATGCCATTTGGCCCGCCATTATCGAAGCCTTTATTGTCCTTCCGCATTCCGTATTTTGCGCCTCCTTGGCTCCCATTTGTATATTTCGGTTGTCTTCCTGCGGCCGCAACCGCCTCTCCCGGCGCCCTTTGATGTTCCGACCAACTAGCTGGAGGAGGCGGTCAGGGCGTGGCTAAGGACCAAGGACCAAGGACCAAGGGCTGCGATGATAGGCAACTTGTTACGATGACCACCATGATGAGCGAATTGAAAGCCTTTGTGCCTGCTTGTGGTTGCCCATTTCTGAGCCCATTTTCCATTTTCGACTTTCCGAAAGGGAAACCTTTTTTTGTTTTGCGGCGGCACAGGGGTCACCGGGATGGCCCGGGCTGTGAAATCGAATCATTTGGCAGGCTTTATATTTAATTTGCATGGTCTGGACTCCCCAACCGCAGGACTCCCCAACTCCGCCCTTGGCCTCCAAAAAGGGTTCAAAGGAACACGGAGGGATTCCTGGCGAGCAGTCGACTAAATTAAATAAAGGCAGCTTGTAGCAACAGTTTGCGGTATTTTCGCTAGAAAGTATGCCATGAATTTGTACATCATATTTTTAATTTTCGACCCAGGATATTCTGCAGGATAAGAACAATGGGGGTGGAAAAGAAGGGAGGCAAACTAGGCTACCCGGATGGGTGGAAAAGGGGCCAAGACCCGATCACGTTGTTGGAATATTTTCTGCTTTCTGTTTATGTTTCTTGTGACTTTCGTTTGCCTCATTAGTTGACCAGAGCCTTGCCTGTCATATTCTGCAATTTTCCTTACCCCCTCCATTCGTCCAGGACTTGCAGGATAACAGAGCTGCAATTTAAGAGATTGAAAGGCAAGGAACCCACTCGAGTGCGCTGAAAAGCCGTCGTCTCTCGGATTTTTTTACTTCGTTTCTGGCTCGGTGGTGGGGCGTGCAAGGACAACAAGGACGAAGAGTCCTGTGGCAGCGGCAGCCGCATAAAATGGCCGCCACGACAGCGGCAGCCACAGCGCAGCCCGGCCACAAATGAGTGCAGCGCGCAGCGGCCCAGGACGAAGACGCTGCCACAGATGATGAGGCTGCCACGCGGAGTCGCCACAACGACAGCAGCGCAATAGCAGCAGCACCAACAATGCCAAGTGCCAACCACGCCGAGCAGGGAAATTAAGTGCCAAAGGCAACCACCAGACCACCACCAGCACTCTAGCGACAGAAAACGCGACACAAAAGCCACGAAGCGGCGAAGGATTTCATCAGGACAAAAATTTGCATCACAAGACACAAAAGGACAAGGAGACGTTTCGCAGGAAGACGGCGGCAGACATGGCGGCCGCAACCTGGATGCTGCTCCTGCTGGCCACCGCCGGCACCACCCAGGGCGGGCCCCTGCCCCAGCAGGCCCCGCAGGTGGCTCTGGAGGCCAAACTCGACCAAATCTCAACGGTCACTCAAGTGCCAACTGCGGAAGCCCCACTGGGAAGCAATAGCACCACCGCCCCACCTTTGAGAGGCAGTGGCAGAACCACTAAAGCACCAAGATTCCCCCAGGCAGCCCCGGGAAGCGAGGACCTGCAGTGGCTCCACCCACAACCCCCGGCGGTGGCGCAGCTTCTGGAACTGGAGAGCACGGAGGCGCCGCCACCACTGGACAGCGGCCACGACGGCCGGAAGCTGACCAAGAAGAAGCAGCTGCAGCAGCAGCACTTCCCCAGCAGCACCACCACGACTAGCACCACCGTGACTAGCACCACCGTGAACACCACCACGGCCGCCACAACCATCGAGACGGAGGTGGAGAGGGTGCCCACCACCACCGCAGTGACCGAAACCACACCAGAGAGCATCGAGACGGAAACCACTGGAGAGGAGCTGAAGAGCAGCACCTCCACGACTTCCAAGCCACTGCCTTTAGCCACGCCCCTGCTGCCGGTACACAATGGCTACCTGGGACCCATCTTCATGGGCGAGAAGACCTTCAGCGTGGTGCATCCTCTGAAGAAGCCGCAGCCGCCGAGCCACCAGCACGTGGCCTCCATCGAGAGCCAGCTGAAGGATGGCCGGCTGGTGGAGATCCTGGCCCCGACGGCGCTGCTGGAGCAGCAGCTGCAGGAGACCACGACGGCGCCCTCGCCCCCACCAGGCCATACCACCTCCGTTCTGTCCACCACCGTTTTCCAGGTGCCCGAACTGCAGACCAGCACCACCCGGCTTCCCGGCACCACCAACGGCGGCGAGCGCACCGAGTCCAAGATTTCCGACATCCAGATCGAGGTGTACGACTCCACCGTGGACTCCATAGTGGCCTCCACCAACTTCCGGGACAACGAGGGCTTCTACGCCCCCCCGCCCCCTCCGGAAACAGGCCAGGCCACCACCAAGCCACCCAGGGAGCTGCCACAGGAGAGGTTCACCCAGTATGTGATCGATCGCGCGGACGTGTCCACCCAGCCGGCGGGCGGAGGAGTTCCTGGTCTGGGCAAGCCGGAGCCGGCTGCCATAGAGATCCACATCAACGTCTCCGAGGCCTTCGGAAGTGAAAGTGAGGACCTGGAGTTCTCCTACCGCCAGCCCAACGACAAGACCGGCCCTTCCTCCGCCGGAGGCAAGACCGGCGGGGACGAGATCCTGGTGGTGGAGATCATCGACAGTGGCGCCGACAACAGCAGCTCCGAGTCGGGATTCCAGGCCACCAGCTCCGCCTCCTCGGAGCACCTGAATCCCATTTTCACGTTCCGAAACTCAGACGCCGCGGCAGGCCCACCGCCGCCAGTGCGTCCTCCGCAGGACACCACCGCCGATGAGCTGTTCCTGGCCGATCCCAGGCCACCTCCGCCGCCGCCGCCACCACCGCCGCGGAAGCCCACCGTCGACCGCGACTCGGACACCATATTCTACATCTCCAACACGGAGGTGAAGGTGGGCGAGTCGCTGCCCACCGCGACTCCGGGCAGCGGAGCGGAGCAGCGCAAGTTCCAACTGGAAAACCAGTTCTTCCCCCTGCAGCAGCCGGCCCGCCCCTCCGAGGAGGACATCATCCTATCCCCCTCCTCCTCCGACTCGTCTCTGAAGATCTTCCGCTCCAGCTCGGGCTCCGTATCGGGCAGCAGTGGCGACGGCGCCCCGCCCTTGGACGTCACCTACGTGGGCGAGTCGGTGATCGAGGTGGAGCAGCAGCAGCCGGTGCAGTCGACGGTGGCGCCGCCCCAGCAGCAGGACATCATCATCCAGCCGGCGGTCCTGCCGGACCTGGCCATCGGAGTGCCGGTCATCGGAGAGCTACCGCCGCAGATCGAGCTCAAGGAGATCGACTACATGCCCTCGGACCTGGGCGCGATGTTCGACGCGGACCTGCACGGGAACAGCATCGACAGTGACCCTGATGTGGTCGAGAGCTCCATCCAGTACGGCGGGGACCTCATCGAAGACGGCGCCGGCGGGGGCTTCGACGGCGTGGAGGGCTCCTACCCCTTCGAGAGCCCCTCGCACCGCCACCAGGGCCTCAGTCAGCTGCCCCGCCGCCCTCTGGATAGCCACCTGCATCGGGAGCAGCTCCCGGTGGCGGAGATGGTGAACGCCACGCTCCTGCAAAGTGAATCCGGAGCGGGATCGGGTTCTGGTTCTGGATCAGGGTTTGGATTGGGGTCTGGATCGGGATCTGCTTCAGCTATGGCGCCTCTTTTGTCCAGCGGCAGGACGGCGAACGCCACGGTTCTCTCTGACGACTCCATGGGCGACTACGAAGGTGAGTTTCGGTTATCCTGGAGGATTATAGTCCCTGCTAAAGCTTGGCTTTCCATTTCCAGGTTTCTTCAATGTGTTTGCCGTGTCCACGGGCCTCATCATCGTCATCCTGCCCTCGGCCCTGCTGGTGTCCATGTACTGCGCCATCAGGTGAGTAAATGAACCTCCCCTCGAGCTGAGCCAGAGCAGTTTCCTAATTAGGAAAGACCAATCCGTTGCCGTTGGCCAGGCTAATTGCTTGCGCCTCGTGTGTGGCCTAATCAGCTTAGACGCCGATGTCCTGGCGCACACAAATCAAAAATAATTGCGAGCCAGCAAGGAAGCGGCAGGATGGCAGGCCTAATCCGTTCGCCTCTATTTTAAGGATTTCCGGGGGCTGTGCCTACATTTCAGTGCCCACCCACGCATGCCCGAAGAATGCACTCAATCTAAAGCAATTTGCCAGGACTCCTGCCACCTGCCACCTGACCCCTCCCCCTTCCGCCTTCCGCCCGGGGCGGTGGCGTGGCAAATCGCATTTATCAGCTTCATTCGTGGCATTTTATTTCTCATTGGGATTGCCACCACCCCTCGCCCCAGACAGACAGACAGGCAGCAACAAAACATTGACAAATCTGTGACACAACTTAGGAGTGTGGGGAAGAGGGAGGGGGTGGCCTAAGAGCAGCACATCCTTTATCGCCCGCAGTCCGTCCCACACATAAATCTCGGCAACGCCTCGATTCGGACTGGAATCCGCTGGCGAAGCTGCCTTCACGGTAAACACACATCCCCAAAAGCCAGCTTAGGATGGGTAAATATGGCGGACGGAGGCTGGAGGGCTAAGGACCTCCGCTCAGTGTAGGCGGGGAGCAGCAAGGCGGAGGGAGCTGAAGGCGCAACAAATCAAGACGACGAATCGGGAATCGCAGCGACCGGAAACGGAAGTCGCCACACACTCAAAAGGGGAGGACGACAAGATGTCAGGATGCCAGGAGCTGTGAAGGCAGCTGTTTCGGCAAGGTGATCCCTGGGCCTTGATGTAAAGCGTGCCTTCCCCGACTTTATCCTGCGAGTGCCGCAGGAAAAACGCATAAAACGGCAAATGGCAGCCACAAACGTAGCCAGTTTGTGGCGCCACTCCGCTCCTGCCATCCTGGCAAGTCAAAATAAAAAGGAAACACACAATTTATTTGCCTTATTCCTCCACCCCACTCCCGGCAGGACACTCCGTCTGCTGTGTGTGTGTGTGTGTGTGTGTGTGTGTGTGTATGGACGGGAGGAAATTGCACAATAAACCCTCGGCTCTCGAGTCTGAAGTCTCGAGACGAGAAATTAGTTGTGCGTGTGGCTCGTTTTCGGCGGCTTTCCAACTTGAAATTTGTTGAGTGCCAATATCATTACCAGGACCTCTCCCCATCTACCCCCCAAGGACCAAACTTTCCCATGGAAATGTTGCGTATTAGCGCCATTGTGTCGGATTCTTTGGCAACGTGAATCATTTTTTTAGAGCGGAAAAATATTATTTACGGCACTTTCAGGGGGGACTCACGTGGGCATACCCAATGACGCAGGACACGCAGGATTCCAGGGTGTTAGACGAACCGAATTGCAGGCAGCCGCAAAGTAGGCAACAAAATGTTAATTTCAGTCGCGGCATCATTAGAAATGCATTGGATTTCGAAACTCTGAGCGCTCAGCCCACTTTCCCCGCCCACTTTTCACGTTCTCCCCTCTCTATCTCTGCCTCTATCTATCTCTTTCCTTCTGTGGCTGCTGTGCCGCCTCTCTTCCACAGGTATGTGCTGAACAACAAGAACTCTTCAGCTGGCGGCGCGGGAGGCGCGGGAGGCGCCCATGGCGATGACAGCGAACAGCGCCAGGACTCCAAGCACGAGGTAAGTTCCCAGCCGAACTCCGCCCCTTGTTGCCGGTCCCCGCGTCCCTGTCCCCCACCCCCCACCCCTCGCCCCTTCATGGAAATTGAAATTTAAACGCCAAAGTCGTCCCCTGCCTCTCGCAAGGATCCTCCAAATGCAATCGGGCTCTCGAGAAAATTAAACAATGGCGGAAATTTCCGGGGGAAATTTTATTGCTTTCGCTGAAAGATGAGATTAAAGACGAGCTTGCAGCTTAAAGGAGTGCAACCCGAAAGAACGGGGTGTCGAAAGGACCTCGAAGCGGGTCCTGCACTGAAATTCAAATTGGATTTAAACTTTGAGGGCGTGGCGGGCGTTGACTTTGAAATTGGAATTAATTCCGCCGTCTGGTAATGAAATTTCTTGGCCTGAGTGGGGGAAAGGAAAGGAAGGGGGCGGGAGGGGGGAGTGAGTGTGCGTGTGAGACCTTTCTCCATTTCTCCATATCTCCATTTTCCCATTTCTCCAACTCTCGCACGGGTTCTCTTGCAGTCGTCGTCCTCGTCGCTTTCATCCACTGCCTCGGCATTTGGATCCGCCTCGCCTTCGTCCTTCGTCTCCTCCTTGGCCTCCCACGCCCCAAGGCCGCGACCCCACCCCACTGAGCATTTTCTGGAGTCCCTAGAATTCCGTTTCGCGATGCCGGAGGCGGCCGGGGGCCGATCTGGGGGGTCGCCTCCGCCCAGCGGCTCCGTCACCAAGATGACTCTGAAAGACAATCATCTGATTGTCGTCACCGAGGAGCGCCACGTAAGTCCTTCCGTCAGATCGCTGCCTAAGTCCTGGATCTGGTTGTTGTCTCTCTTTCTCTCACTCTCTATCTCTCTCCGTCACTGTCTACCGCTCTCTTTCTCTGCCCCACCTGGGAGGCCTTTTTCCATCTGGATGTTGTCGTAGTTAGTTCGCCTGCCTCCCACCCGAGCCCAATAAATAAAACATGGCCGCGCCAAGATTGAGTCCTGCCGCTCCACTCTCCGTCTCTTTCCCATAGCGCTGTTTCCGTCACACACTCGCATCCGCATCCGCATCCGCATCTTCAACTGCAACTGCATCGCACAGATATTTATCGTTTAGTGTTTATTTTTTCTCCATTTTCGATTCGATCCCAAAATTATTTATGGCAATTTGATTGGCAATGCAATTTTTTGTTTCGCAGACTTTTATTTATTGTTTAGCGACTGCAATTGAAATTCAAATACGGATTTTAGACTTTTATGGCCACTCACATGCATTTTCCGCAAAAAGTTTCCACGTTTCTGATTTTTGGTTCGAATGTGAATTATAAATCAGGTCGCTCGGGTCACTCCGAGTGCTTGTAATTGGTCCTGCACTCGATTGTATCCTTGCGCATTGTCCTCGTACCTCTAGTGTCCTTTTGATTCCCTTCTGGGTGTTCGATTCTCCTGGAATATCCTGGCCAGGGCAGGAGCCTGCGGGCCAACTGATTTTGACAGCCAAAGCCTGGCGTCGTCTATTTCCCATGCCTGCGGGCCAGGAGCCAGGACACCAGTGTGTCCTGTCTGCTTGTGTGTTTGTCTGCTGTAGCCTTGAGGCGCGAGTGAGCCTGTATGTGTGTGTGTGTGCGCAAGGATATGCAAATGCAATTTTCGACACTTTCCGCATGGCAGCGAACCGATTTGTATGCTCTGGCGCCTCCGCTCCTACTATCCTTCGACCTTGTTTTCCTGGTGTCCTGTCATTCCAGCAAGGACTATCCTGTTTCCCCACCTTTTCATGTTGCTCTCGGTGTCGTGTTTGTTGGCTGTGCCTGTGTCCTGCACCCACCTATCCTTTCGTTGTCACCCATTGATTCTCTGCACCTTCTCGCTCTGACTCCCTTTCCCAGGACATCTCCCGCAACGCCAGGGAGACCAAGATGCACACCGACAAGGACGGCGTCTTCGTGGTGGAGGTGTCCCGCGGCATCGACTCCAAGAACCTGCAGGCCGGAGAGGCCACCGCCTCGGGCCTAGAGACCACGGACCTGCCTTTCGACACCAAACTGACGGCCAACGGGCTGCACCACCTGGACGAGCAGTCGCTGCCCCCCAGCCATGAGCAGGTGCAGATCCACGCGCCACCCCAGGACTTTGCCGGCCCCGTTCCCGTTCCCGTCTCCGCCTCCGGTTCCGGCCTGGCTCCCCTCCACCTCATCGAGGAGGCCTCCGAGGAGCAGGCGCAAGACCAGGATCACGACCACGACCAGGAAACCCTTGCCCGGACCGGCTTCTCGCAGTCGGACCTGAGCTCCACCTCGTCCGCGGACTCCAACAAGCGCTACTCCTACGGTAATCAGGAACTCTATGTCATCGAGCAGCCCGGCTACGCCACCAGCTCTCCTACAGCCAAGCCCATCCTGGTGACCCCTAAGGAGGCTCCTCTCATGGAGAAGAGCAGCGGCGAGGAGGTGGCGAAGAAGGAAGAGGTTTTAGCCCAAGAAAACCAAGAGGTTACTGCTCCAGAGAAACCAGCTGCCGCGGAAGAGGCAGCTCCAGCCGAAGAAAGCCGAAAGGATGAAGCTCCGGAGGATAAGAAAGAAGAGGTTCCACCACAGGTCGTGGATCAGCCAGAGCCGGAGAAGGAAATCAAAGAAACAAAGCCAGAATCAAAGCCGGAGCAGAACGATGAGGAAGTGGAGGAAACTAAGCCGGCAGAAATCCAAACCCTGGCGGAAATCGAGGCCGAGAGCAATTATGACAGCTTGATGAGCCTGCCGGCGCCTCCATCCACCGAGGAGATCAAGGAGCTGGGCGACTACGCCACCACCGCCCTTCTGGAGTCAAGCCAGATGGACTCGCTGCCGCCGCCGCCGCCACCGCCGCCGATGCTGGTGGAGACCAAGATCGAGGAGCAGGCGGAGATTATTAAAGGCAACGGCATTGGCATTGGCATTGGCATTGGCAAGGAGCTGGATCTGGACGCCGGCGAGCCCACCACCCTGACGCCTCCCGCCTCGCCGCCGGCCTCGCCTCCACCGGCCAGCGCCACCGGATGCGGCGGCCTGGCTAATGGAATCCACGCCATTCCCGCGGTGGTGGATGTGAACGGAAGTTAAGAGGGATCCGGGTAAGCCAGGCATTTTTTTTCTCGCACTCGCTGGTTAGATCTCCAAGAGATCTAGATCTAGATTCTAGGACGTAAGGACACTAGGGGACGTGAGGGAGGACTCTTCTCCCGGAAGAGTTCTCCGCCAAAATTAAGATACAAAAATATGAAAATACGAAAATAGAGAGAGAACTTTTTCCACTTACTGTTTGTTGATTTTCGAATATAATAGAATAATAGCAATTAAACCCGATTAATATAAAAAAAAACGTGAATAAATCATAATTAATTGTTTGTCTATTTGCGGCCGGCAAGCCCTCCCCCTCCCACAGACCCGCCAAAAACCCGCCATCAACCACCCACCACCCACCACCCACTCCAGAAGAAGCGATAATATAAACGGGGGGAGGGGCCGACATCCGGCCGATTAACGAGTATTTCAATGTCTATAACTACAGTAAACAAAAACTATATAAAATAAGCTAGCAGAGAAGGACGAAAGGATAACGATATGCCAGATGTATCCGATTCACAAAACAAACCAGAACACAAAGCGGAATAGAACAGAAAAAGCTGCAGCAGATATGCAACGATGCATAATTAATTAGGATAATTATTTAAGCACAGAACACAGAAAACAACTCTGGTGTCAAAAACCAGCACGAAGCACACACAATATGTGGCTGTATTTCGTGTTCGAGGAGGGAGCCTGGTCTGCCAGTGGGCCAGAGGCTGAGTTGGTTTCAAAAGGATCAGATTTCGAAGGCGAGAAGCTACAGGATTACACTGGGTAACGGTAACGGTAACGGTAACGGTAACGGTGGATGGGGGAACCCTAAACAGGACACTCGCCCAGTCCGTATACGTAGTGCGACATCTGCACTGAGAACAAATGTTGAAAACTACAAACTACACCCACACTCTACAGGACCCTCACTCACTCACCCACTCACTCGACAAAATCAAATGTGCCGAACGTTTGTAGAAAGCCAAACCAAAACCAAGCACAATTTACAAAGAGAAACGAACAATTTATATGTACCACACACATTTTAAAGGATAACACTAGCTATAGATATTGTAGACAGGACATATATATGGGTATTCGTGTGGTTTCTTTCGATTGCATGTATGGATGGGTTAGGGGGTGGGACAGCGATCGGATCCCGGTTAATGTGCACTTCCGATTCCGATTCCGGTTCCGGTTCCGGTTCGTACTCCGTTTCCGATTCGTATACATACAGATGGACACACACACATATGCATACATGACACATATAGTCCCGATTGATACTCGAACTCAAATCTTTGAAAATCTTAGAAGTAAAGCCAAAAATCGTACACTGCAAGTGGCGCGTAGTTTGTAAGTAGTAGGAATTATCTATGCCCGTTTACATGTACACGCATATATATATATACATATATATATATATATATATATATATATGAATATAGGTGGAATATAATCCCTGACTAACGATCTAACCACTTCTGTTGTCTAAGTTTGTTCAAATTGTTTTATTGACAATTTCTCCCAAAACAAGGAAACAAAACGAAGGCGAGCGAAAGATCGATGCCAATGAGAATATATTATGAATATTACTATAATATTAAATAAATAATCTTAAAGCTACTCGTAAATCAAATATTAAAGTTAGGCAAAGCGTTTAGAACTTTTTTTTTTGGACCGAAAGCGAAACCGAAAACGAAAACGAAAGCGAAAGCGAAAGAAATAAAAAGAAATAAGTAAATGTGATTGTTATTTAAACTTAAGTTATTATTAATACTTGAAACTTTAACTGATATGTGTGTGCGTGGGTGTGCGTTTTCGAAATTCCCAAACAAAAAAAAGAAACTCCCAAAGAAAGGCAGCGTAGCGAAGAGCGGAAAGAAAATGGCGAATGGCTAAGGACGCTCAACAGCAAAGGCAGGCGATTAACGATACAAGATTAAGGAAAGCTGGCAACTATGTTAGATAGAACACTTGGCACGCCCGGCTAGATTGGGGACTTACCCGCAAATAAATGAAATTCAATATTAAGACCGATTGCAACCGAAATCAAGAGAGAAATACACACAAAATACAGAAAGCAAAGTCAACCGATTGGCCTTTTCACTGGTGGTGTTGGCATTTTGGAATTTTTAATTTTGCGACTACAGTTTCCAGGTTATGGATGGGGACTGCATCGATTCGGATGCCGGTTCTGGTTTCGATTCGCAGCCTGGCATCAAAATCGAAGCCACTCGGGCGATACAGTTTCGCTTAAAGACCCCTAAGGCCAGGACGAAACACCCGTTGAGTTGAACAGCATAAAACCCTCCGGGCTAAAAATGTCAGGACTCGGCAAGGACCAGCGCCGGCGAATGGGAGCGAAAGGAGCAATAGAGCGGAATGAAGTAGCTCTTTGTGGGGCTGGGACTGGGTGCGGTTGGGGGGTGCCAAAGGATAGTGAAACAGGCACTGGACTGCACAGGACTGGAATTGGGGGGGAAAATTGCAGCCAGCATCACTTGGTCGGACGTTTTGAATTTCAGCTACAATCACCTAGAACACCCAGCTTGGAATGCTGCCCAGCAGATACCTATGACCAGGTGGGTATGTTGGACGATTCAATCATTGAATGAAGTTATGTCCTTACACAGTTTTCAGCAAACCAATACATAAGTTTATTTTCTGCTTTTTCGTTGGAAAAGTTTGATCAATGAGTCCCAATAAACTAACTACCCTCAAAAAATGCATATTTTCTTTCTTTTTTCTTCTTGAAACCTTCTTTATTTACACTTTGAAGCATTTTTCAATTAAATTATTTCAAGATAAGCTTAACCGGTTCGCGTCCGCCATTTGCAATGGGTTCGTGCGTTACACAACACTATCGATCGTTGCGATAGGTCTATCGAACTTGCCAAGTGTCATCGCTAGTGCAAAGTGCCATCTCTAATTCTCTTAAGCCGACGCCAGCCGTTTACTCTTTGTCCGAACTTTCACTTTCGTTAAGTTTACGTTTAATTTGAATTCAAATTCAATTAGAAACAGCGCAAAATAAGTGTTTGAAGCATAATAAAGCCGCGTTTCTAAACGAATCGAAAAAGTTCTCGCGATCGGTGCCGGCGCAGTGGTAATGATTTCGTCCTGCAATGGCGGCGCGTCGTCGCAGGATTAAACTTTTAATTCGCTTCAAATAGTGTGTTTTATCCTCTAAAGTAGTTAAAACTACTAAAATAGTACCAAGTGCACTTAATACAACTGGTTATAGGTGTTTTTATTTCGGTTCCGTCGCGATTTCGGTGTTGTAGGGATTTTCGGGACGCGTCCTCCGCGTACGCGAGTGTAGGTACAGGTGGGGTTGGTGGAGCCCCACACATATTTTACATTGACACATATTTTACATGGACACCTATGTAGAAATATTTAAGATTACAAGTAAGTAAGTTTTTGACGTAATTTTGAAAATGTGATCCTTATGATAATGAATGCTAAAACCATATTATTATTTCATTGAAAATTTACTAAACAATTTATAATTAATACTGATATAATCAACACTATTTCAAAATGGGAAATCCTAGGATATTTTAAAGTCGATCCACTGTTTCCAAAGCTCCGACCACTTTTCTCGGTTCCACTTAATTGCTGGGCAGCTCATGTTGTCTGCTCGTTCCGTTTGGGCTTTAACTTTTTACTAATTTTAAATGGCGTTGCCGCAGGACGAAGCCAAGGAGGAGTGGCGTGTCCTGGAGCTGCTGGCGGTGGCTTCGGTGGTCCTGATGGTGGTGGTGCCGGAGGCTCTTGTTGTCAAGTGCTGTCCTGTGTGTGCTCGAAAGTTGAGTCGACTTGAAATTTTAATGAAATGCGCTGCTCTCGAGGCTCTATGTACGTCTATGTCGATGTCCATGACTTCGGGAACGGGCGGGGATAGCGGTCTGTGTTCCGGAACCTGGATCCTGGATCCTGGATCCTGGCTACGGGTTTGGTTTCGGTTGTGGCTTGGGCTTCGGATGGGGTTTGGGTTTGGGCTTGGGTTCCAAGCGCCACTGCCCCCCGGCGTCTGCATTTCAAATTATTTTTAATTGTCATTTCTGCGGCAAAGCCAGCTTCTCATTTTCGGCAGGACTCTTGGCCCTGGCAAAGGTCCTTCTCCCTGCCCCTATCTCTAGCGCATTTGCGGCAATCAAAATATTTATGCCATGGACAGTTGATTAACCGCAAACTGGCAAACGAGCCTGCTGGTCGCGGCCTCGTTCATAATTAAAATCAAATTAACTCACACAGTGGCACCCTGCCATGGTGGCTCGTTTAGCTCGCAGGAAGGGTTCAAGGGGTCAGAGGTCTGCCAGACCCGGCCATAATTTCGCATTTCAGCTAGCATTACACAGTTTGGCCTGTCCACATGCGGGGATTCGGGTTCCTGATTCGGACCCCTCTTTGGAAATCTGCAATCAGTGCAATCGGCGGAGTGGATACAATTTATTTTAGCCGCAGGGCGGCGTGAAACGAAATTGGCATTTTACCGGGCACCAGTCAAAGTCATTTTCCACAAAACTGATTCGAAAATAGGAGCGGGAAATTCAAAGCGACGCAGATCAATAATCAAAAACTGCATCAAAGCTGACAGATTGCTTGGACGACCACTGGTTCAATACGAATTTGGGTTTCCCCAACAACTTTTGCAATAGATCTCTGGTATACTTTATTTATTGACTTGTTAGAAGTTCCAATAATATGTTTTCCGAGGCAAAGGGTATTTTTTTGAAGGATATCCCCGAAGTGCAGGTTAAATTGATGGAATTAGTGGGACAAATGGAGTTTTGACACATTGCAGTGATTGCAGGACTGTTTTGTGATTGATTGAATGATGGATGGATCGGTGGAGGCTCAGTGGGGGAAACGCTGTTAAAAGATTGTCGCGACCATCGGGTATAATTGAATTTAATTTGTCACACCTCAACCCATCAACTGGACAATATTGTATATAGGCTCTACACATATGTTATAGAGATATATCATGCCCAATTGCATCAGCAATCTGTGTAAAGTCCTTCCTAATGGATTTCGTGGTATTAACTTTGGCGAGATTCATCTCGAATTTATGCGCTTGTGATTCAATTAATTTTTATTAATTCCACGAATACCGGAACGCCAGCTAACAAAAAAGCTATACAATATACAGGCGGTCTGCCTGCTGGATGTGTAGGATTGGGGGATTCAAAAAATAAATCAAATCAAGTGACGGAAAGTCAAAAACGGTCGGCGATGCGTGGCCAGAAATTTAATTGATTCAAACAATTCAAACGATTTGCACATTAAAACTCTGCTCCGCCTCTCTGACCTGTCCATGGCCGACAAATCAAATTGAAACCCCAATTGAATGTGGATGTAGCACATCCGAATCAGAGTCCGAGTCCGCATCCGCATCCGTGTCCGTGTCCGTCCCCGCATCCGTATACCATATCCCATATCTCGACTTCACCCACTTGGCACTTGGCATGAGTTTAATTTTGATTTTTATGTGGATTTTTATTTGGGTTTAAAACGGCGAGCGATTTAATTGAATTGCCCATGGTCCCTGCTGCCCAGTTCCGCCGTCACTGGCCCTCTGACCCCTTGACCTCCTCGGACATTATGCAAAGTGAGACGGGCGGTGCTAATTTCATCGCTGGCCACGTTCCCTCTGGCCAGAAATCAAATCGGGCGACCGGAAATGGTGTTGCAGGGACGCCTGCCTTTAAAAGTGGGGCAGTTGAATAGCCAGGATTTACAGAGTTTTCAAAGGGACAATACATACCCATAGTATTCCCTTTTAAAGCGTAATTCATTTCGATACATGCGTTCTGTTTGCGGCAGCCCTAAAAACTTAAATCCTTGCCTTTTTCATGTTGCCGCAAATTGAACAAGCATGCAGGCCGAATGCGTAATAATGTTTGCGCTTTTTCCTCCTCTTATTTTTTCTCTTGGCCATAACGGATTGCAACGCATTTTGACCGGATTTTAAGTGGCATTCATGCGGCTGAAATGCCAAGTGTCCACTTCCATTTCCATTCGCACTTCCTTGAAATGTCGAAACGTTGGATTGGTAATCTCAATTTAAACTTATTCTCCAGTGCCCTGGTCGTGTTTATTTGCCTAATTAAAATGGCTTGCTCAAGTGGAAACTCGACAAAACAGCCGCACAATCACACAACGGCTCTTCCCAACTCTCTGTATCTAGCCAGATATATCTATTAGTCCTGTCCGTGCTTCCTTATGCAAATGTACATAATTTTCGGCAGTTGTCTATTTGATGAGCCCAATGAGATGTAAGAATGCGGTAAATTGGAGATCTAAATGAGGTTAAATGGGCCATCTGCCTGCGATTTGAGGAATTTTAAATCCTCTCAAAGCTCTAAAGCTTAATTATATAAAAATAAGTCAATCCGATTGCATCAAAATTTGACACTGAAGCAATAACAATTGTGAGAAAGCAAACAAACTAGACTTATTTAATTTATGAAACCAATTGAAACAAAAATAGGATAATGCCAGAGATGCCGCAAATTCCAGAGACCCCAAAACTAATTCTCCTTTTAAGCTTGAGACCAGCTGATGTGCATTACTCTCCACATATTACAAAACAATTTGAGTGACAGGAACAGGGTAGCAGATGCTCACTAAATACCAGAAAAAATGAGTCCAGAAAGCTTTCTTGGGGCGACGTCGAAGCTTCGAATACACTTTGGGAGGTAGATATCTTTACTATCCGCCTCAAGGTCTGGACAGCAGACACCCTTGTAACTTCCAGGAACTTCATATATTTTCATCTATGGGCCCTTGGAATGGCCGTAGCTCTGCCAATAGGATGTGCCTGATGGTACCCCTTGTAAGCTCCTGAATTTTCAAGCGAAAGTCCTTAAATGATTTGTTCTTTGATTCCCTGTTTGTACAAATTCCTCGTTAATATATCCCTAGGAATCCTGACAAAGAAGAGCACCCTCTGTTAGGGTATAAAAACATTGGGGAAGTTGGTAGATGGCAATGCGATGCGTTGCGTATGTCCTCAGTCATTTATCATTTGCCTGGACCCGGCAACTGTGAATCCTTTTCACAGTGGCTGCGACACCGACTCCGTCTCCAACTCCAGTTTCGTCTCCGTGTCCGTGTCTGTTCTGCTTGCGAACGTTCAGCGTGCTTCGCATCCTTGCTCGTGGTTGCAGGTCAATGGAACGGGTGCAGTGTCACTGCACTGGCCACGCCCTCGGAAAGCCAATGTACCTATGTGCCCTTCCTTTCCTTCTGCATTCATATCCCGAATCCGCTCGAACAACAAGCTATATTATCCTGTACACACCCCCCATTTTCCCGCCCTTCCCTCCACCCACAGCTTGTTGTATAATCGAAACCTTCTGTCATTTTCTTGTCGCTGTTTATTTGCCTCTTTTATCCTTTTTCCGTAGTTACTGCGTTTTTATAGCTGCTTGATGGCTGCAGGGTAATCGTTGCGTATACGACCTGTGTGGCGTTGGGACACAGCCATATAGGATCAAATGGAATAGATCGTACAAAATATAAGACTTTCTGAACATGTCCCGCCTGTTTAAATCGAGCAAACTTGCTGAATGGTTTCCCAATTAATTCCAATGAGGCTGTGCGTGCAACTTTTTGTGAAAAGAGTATTCGGAACGCAACTACACATTGGTCTATGCTCGCCCTTGTTTTGTATTCATTTCGTGTTTTGTTTTAAATGCCAACGTTGGGCATTATTGCGTCGTGGCCAACGTGGCGGATACGCAATGTGCGGAGGGCCAGGCACTGCCACTTTCCCAGCCTCGCCACCACCTGACTGCAGTCTCTGTTTTTGTTTTAATGCACCAAAAAATGTCACAACAACCAGTGAGTGCCGAAAAATGGGAAAAAACGATCGCCAGGACGGGGCGGGGCGGGGCGGCGGGGAGTTAAACTGACCCGATTTATGGCCCAAACAGAGAGAAGCCATGACACAAAGTGGAGTACAGGCTTTTAATTACAAATTTTACGCTCGTTCTAAATTTGTTGCCAAAAAGCAGACGCATTCCATAATTGCGAAATGGACTAAGCTCCCCTCTTCGATGCTGGTATCGTTGTGTTCATTAACCAAGGGATCCTTCAGTGGCGAGAGTTGTTCCTAGTTGTGTCGAGAAAGGGAAAAACACTTCCAGCAGTCAGCAAGAAATGGCACAAAGCGGTTTCCTCGTCTTCCTCCTGCTTCCTGTTTTCATGGGGAAATTCATGATTTTCAGTCACAATAAAGCCACACACACAAAACACAAGGAAAACAAAGTGCTTTTCTGGCTTTCATACCCGTAGTGGCCAGAACCGATGATGTTTTTGGGTAAACAGCAAATCATCAAAACCAAAAAACACAAAAAAAGCAACTAACGCGAGAGCTGGGAGCTGGGTGCTGGGTGCTGCGAGCTAGGAACGGATGCGATTCATCATTTTCGGGACATTAGCAAAACACATTTCCAATTGAAAAACAGCACCGGATAGCATCCCATTTGTATAATTGCTGGACTGGCTGGGAAGATGGGAAAAGTTGGACCCTCATTTACACATTGTGTGAACTTCAATCATTGTTCCCATTGTTCCCAAGGGCTGATCCCCAAATACAAACGGAAGTACGGATGACTCCTAGTTTCGAATCGATTCACAAACCAAGCCAAATGAGATTTGTGCGCAAGCCTTTAATTAATTAGCAAAATTTCCATGTTGTTGGCAAACGAATTAATAACTCTAGGCCCTTGGATAACACAAGCTACGTAATTCATCCAACTGGGCAGGATATTGACTTAAGTTTGTGGGAGCCTGCAGCCTTTGACATTCGGTGACACTAACAAATACACAAATACACGAGCGCGTCCTGGCATAAGGATCCTAGAGTCAATGACACGGCCAGGAAGCTTAACATTAATTGAAGTTCGGCCCTAATAAGGAAATAAATATCCAGCTCAGATGCCAGGGCACTTGGACTTGGAGTGCTGTGGAAATCTAATTCAATTGAAGGTACCTTCTCGAATATTGTGCTCTGTTGGCACAAGATTGAAGGCAAATATGGAATACAAAATGCCAAATGCCGAATGTCGAATGCAAAATGCAAAATGCAAAACACAAAATACAAAATATAGAGCTGTGTGTGCCGCATAATTGTTGGCGGAGGGACGAGATTGGACCAAAGAAATCGGACCGAACCGCAGACGCACTGCCAAAATGAAAATATGCGCTCTTGTATGCATATGTTTGTACCTAATAGATATGCAGTGACAGCACCTGTATTTATGTATCTGTTGCTGTATCTGCCACTCTGCATATGTGGCTCTATCTGCATACCAATCTATCTGTATTGCCAACTGCCTCTGCCTCTGCCTCTGTATGTGGCTCTGTATCTGTATCTGTATCTGTTTCTGTTTCTGTACTTGTATCTGCATCTGTATCTGCACATGCATATGTGTATCTGTGCATGAGTTTGCATAGAAATTAAATAAATATTTGCGTGCAACTAAATTGGAATTGGAATGCTGGCTGGCTGTGGCTCTGCTTTGGCTCTTTCTCTTGCTATTCCAGAATCACTATCTCCATCTGTATCTGTATCTGTATCTGTATCTGTATCTGTATCTGATTCTGTTTCCGATTCCGATTCCGTTGCGAGACCGCCCTGAACGATTGCAAATCGAATTTGCATTGATGCAAATTTCAAATCGTCTGGCTCCCCGTTCCCCGTGACCCCGTTCAACTACCCCCCCTCCCTCCATCACATAATTATCGAGCGCAAAAGCAACTAAAATTCGCACTCGAGTTTATTTTTACGGCGGCATTCTTCCCAAATTCCTAAATGGGGAATAAATTGCGTTAAAACCCCCGAGGGATTAGCAGTTAATCGACGCCAGTGACCAGTGACCAGTGACCAGTGACCATTGACTACGTTCTCTCCACAGAGATTTCCCCACTACTTTTTGTGCGATTTAGCGATTCGACAGGATTTGCTACAGGACAGGATATACAGGATTTTCCGGTGGCGCTCTTACCGTGTCAAGTGGCACGTCGCATATTTGTTTGATTAGTGGCGGCACTTCATCCATTTGAATGGCATTGTCAAAGGCTTCAATAGGGAATTATTATGCAATTATTGGCAGTTGCCTCCTGTGTTCTATTCAACTGACAAAATGGGCTTATGCCCTTATCGATGTGTAATCGCCGACACATCTGTTTTAATAGTAAGCCTTTGCTCTCTGGCTGGACCCGGAGTCAGGACTCGTAGTTTTGAAAGAAAAGCCACCGCCAGCATTAAATGGTGTGACATTGTTGATGGTTTTGTTTTCGTATAAATGGAATTTATATTTCATATGGTATTTGCATATGTTTTATTAACTGCAAGCTTTCAACCGATTCGAGTGATTCTGATTGCGATTACAGCCTGTTTTTTGTCCTCTTCCGTTCAATCAATAATGTTTTCACTTTGGAATATGCATACAGAAACAAATAGAAACCTTTAAAGCTTATTTAAATTGACGCCATGCTAAAAGTTGAGAATATCCTGTCAGGGCAAAGCCAAGACACAAGGCCGTGTATTTAGCAGGAAAAGAATGTGACTGGATGAGAAAAAAGGCTACTCGTGAATGGACAATCACGTTTGCCGATGAATGGCCCCACTCCCTCTACTCCTTGCTGCCTTGCCGTCCGCCTTCTGCTATTTCTTCCCTGGCTTCTTCCGTTTCCAGTTCTGCTTCTTCCATTTGCATGCTTCGAGAGCCAAAAAAATTGCTCTTCTATGCGTGACAGCAAAGCAGGGCCCAGAAACTAGTGGAAAGCCTCGTCCCGATAAAGGAAAACATTGAGGGGTGGTGGGATTGGGGGTTGGCTTTTAGGGGTGAATGCCTGGCACGCTGCCTAACGATCTATTCACGTCGAGAGGCGTCTCGAGACTCCTGGCGACGACAACGAGAACTATTGAAGCGTATTAATTCTTTTTAATGCCAAAATAATAACGACGCCATTATGCCGGGCAACAGTAGTCCTCCGCCCCCTGCGGAGAGGGGGATTCCACCTCTTTTCGGGTGTTTTTCGGTGGCGCCGGCAGACTGACGAGCGCGACGGCGACCAAAAGTCTGCAGCGAAATGTTTTCCAATTGACCAAACAACGCAAAAATAAAGACCAGCAACAAAAACATTATTGGGGGTATTTCCAATTGATTGCGAATCGTTGAATACCCTTTAATTATCCTTCAGCCTAGTCCAGAACAGCAAAGTATAAACTGTATTAAAAGTGACTCGAGAGCAATCAAATCAGTGATACCCCCCGGAGTTGAGGGTATCTGGACGGATATTACGGCGTGTGTGTGGACCGAGATATATGTGTATGTATGTCCGATACTTATAAACATAAAAACTGATAACGAAATCAAAACGTCGGGCCAAACGATTCGGAAATTCTTCGACAGCATCAGCATCGGCATCTGGAGGAGGAGGAGGAGAAGCAGGAGCAACAACAAGGACCAAAATAGGCCCGGACAACAATGGCGGCGGCCCTTCTGTCCGGCCGTAACATCAATGTAACGGCCATACAACATTATTATCATCGCAAATGGCAAGTTAGACAAACACATTGAGTGCCCATTTAATGGCCCCACCCACTGGCCCGTTCCACACCCGTGGAGGGACCCCAAAGCCAAGTCAAGACCGAACCCAACTCAATACTGGACACATCGGGCTCGGAGCAGGAGCAGGAGCAGGAGTAGGAGTAGGAGTTGGGGTGCCTGAGAAAAGATGGAGGACGGAGCGTGGGGTAGATGGTTATGGGTCTAGGCACATAATGACCAAGCTAAACAGCAAATGAACTTTTAAACGTATTGAATTGACGTTCCTGGATGCCCGAGAATGAGGCGTCAAAAGCGCCGCAGGACTAGAGGAACCAAAGGAGCAGGCACTGGAACAGCATTAATGGGTTGCCATGGACAGCTTCGGCTTCAGCTTTAGCTTCAGCTTCTCGGACACAATGTCTACTCGGTGAGTGTGTAAGCTCACGGCTCATGACTGAGGCGAAAAAGAAAAGAAATTGGAAAGAATACAACGCAGTAAGAAGACGCAACAAAAGCCACTGACAGGCAACAAAGGAGATGGGTCCTTCCGAAAAGGGAAAGAACGTAACAGTCATCGATTGGCAAAGTGGTAAAATATATGCGATTCCAGAAACTGTAATTTCCAATGGGATTTCAAACATATCCTTAAAAAACAATGAAACGGCTTGCCGGCAATTTGTTATGGCCACGATCATTCGTCACCTCGTTGTCTTCGTGGACGCCTCTTGTGCTCCTCCTTTTTTTTATGTGTATTTCAAAGCGACACTAACCTCTTGATGGGAGGACGTGACTGGGCAGCATCTAAAAATGTGGAAACCGGAGTAGTCGGGGTAGTCGCCAGTTGATTTAAACGATCCAGCGGGATGCAGATGAGTTTTTGATTTTCCATTTTCCAGTTTTGTTTGCCTGCCGCCATGTTGTGTGTGTGTTGTTGTTTTTGTTGTTGCTTTGTTTTTTACGAGCTGACAAACTGACGAGCAGAGAAAATAGTAAACGGCATGCGACAATAACAGACAGACGAGGGGGCGAAGGGGGGCGTCACGCATAATTTTCCATCCGACGAGGGGCGTGGCTGGGGGGAAACCCCCCAAAACATAAGCACTGAGACGAAAATTTGATGAATTCGCAAGGGTTTTGTTTGGTTTCCGTTTTATTCACTTCTGTACTTTGGAATTATTTTTGGAAGTGCCTCGAATTTGGTCTGGGCTGTGTTTGTGTTTACATTTCGTCTTAAGCTGCGACAAGATGCCGCCATATATTTGTCACATGGACGCCACTTTTACAGTCAACACGGGCAGGGTTGTGGGTGTCCTGCCCTCGGGCCTGCTGGTGTGAGAGGGAGGGAGTGACTGGAGCAGTAGGACAACAATCGGCGAGTGGATATCACAGGCATTGGGGCAACAAAGGCACATGGCAGGCAGACAGGCGGAGCTGTGTGCAAATAACCTTAAGCCGGAAGCTCGTCAAGTGACTTTGCTGGCAGCCCACCGCCACCCAGCTCCTTTGCCTCAAATCCCCCGCCACGACGGGTGTTCCATCATCAACGTATCCAAAGTATTTGCATTTTGTATCACTTAAGCAGCAGCTTTCCATTGTTGCCACTGGTCACAGGAGACATTTATAGCCAAACGCACACACAGTCTCGCAGCCATATAAAAGTTGGCTTTGATTTTTTCCACCCAACACCCCCTGACGCTTCCTGGCGCTCAAGTTGGTCGCCTTGCTTGCGCCTCAAATGTTAAGTAATGGAATTATTCGTGTGCTCAAGTGTAGGCTCCATTTGGCTGGAAAGGCAGTCAAGGATCCAGAGAAGCCCATGGAGCGCCTCCTCCCTTGACAATCAAATTTGGCTTGGCAACAAATTTCGGACAGCGGCGAAGGAGGCGCGTGTAATTGCCAAGACAAACATTGTGTTAAGTGAGCTTGGTCTGGGGCATGCCACCCACCCACAGACCAGCGCCTTGCCATGTGTGTGTATCTCCGCGTATCCGGCAGCTTGGGTCCTTGGTCTATTTGCCTTGGCCGAAGCGGTTTGGGCTTTATGAGCCCACAGACTTTGACTTTTTGCCATCCAGGGCCATGAAATGGTCCTTGGTTCCTGGCTTTTCCAATATTCCTCCCAGTTTGTTGCGAATTCCACTTAGTTTCGGCATTATCCATTGGCAAGGGCTTTTACAAGGGCCCAAACCTTTCTTCAATTCATATCCTTTTTAAACATATTCCATTCGACCTCCACTCCATTGCGGCTCCTTTTTCGCTTTTCTGTCGTTTTATTTTCGTTTCGCATTATCCTTATTTTAATTTAACCTTCACTTCGGGTTTATTTGGTGGAGAAAAGCGGGCTCAGAGGGACACGGTCAAAGTGTTAAGCCGTTGTCGCCGTTGTTGGCATCTGCTGGCCACGCCCACCACCCACCACCCACCATCCACCACCCACTGCCTCCCCCGCACAATGAGGATATATGCGCGAAAATAAAACGGGCCACAGAGGCAAGAGGAGAGAGAATTTTGCAATTAATCACAATTAAAAACGGCCCCAAGATTTTTTCGTTCACTTTACTTCGTCCCTCTAGCCTGGCTTACATATATATATATGTATATTGTGTATATATGTAGCTGTATGTAGTTCCAGAGCGCACCCTTTGCCCACGTCATCCGCATTTAATTATGGAAATGTTAATTTGCTTAGCACTTCAGGCCGGCGACTCGTTTCCCGGCACTTTGGCATGCCACCTGGCGGTCACTGGCAGCCTTATTTTGCGATGGCAGTCAGCAGAAAATGTTCATGTTTAGTTTTTTGCCATCGCGCCATTAATTTTCAATTAACACTATGCCAAAAGCAGGCAGCGCGCCCTCTGATGGCTGCTCCGCTGGGTGGTAGTGAGTGGGCGGAGTGGTGCTGGGCCATTGACTGCCTTCGCGCCGGCAAGAGTTTCCTTTTGAGTGCAGGGTATCCGTTCGGCATCATGCCATCCCATCCAGTTGTTCCTTATTTATGGCTTTGTTTCTGCTCCCATTGGCACCCAACTTAACCCAAAGGTAGGCCTTCGTTATCCCTTATCCTTATCCACCTGGTTGGTCCACCTGTAGTTCATTTCATTTATCGCCTGTCCCCGACAAAGTTCAATCCTTTGTTGTGCCATCATTTGTGCCTACGCCATTAACTTAAAGTGCCATTGGCCCCGGACATGGCGGACATGGCGGACATGGAGGAACCCGGCTTGGGATCGGAGGATGGTGGGCCACCAGCATCCTTCTGGCCATCTGCGTAGTCTGGGAGCACTTAACTTAAGCGCTCTAATTGTATTAAAAGCGTGCCCTGGCCCGCCCACGTTCGCCCCTTACACCCAGGCTATCCCGGCCTGGCCACTCTGCTTATCCTTGTTATCCTGCCGCAGCTCAACTCAGATCGCAGCTTATTTCCAGGCCAGGGCGAGACTTGCCACATAGTTGACGTTGACGCAATGGCCATATCTCTCGACCGCCCCAGCTTCCCTGCCCCTTCGCCTCCTGCCCCTCACCTCTGCGGCCTTTAACGTTTTCCCGGCTAATTCGGCTAAGTGATTTTCATGAGTGCGTGCCAGGGCGACGGGGCGGGCCGGTTTATCAGACTTATGGTTTAATTAGGGTCAGGCGAACGGGGTTTCGTCCAGCGCTGCAATCAGTTCCGATTAACTCGAACATGGCAAAAAAGTCTGGTGCTAGGTGCATGTCTTCCCTGATAAATACTGAAGGAAAAGACTCCGTTTTGTGCTGGATTCTGGACATGCTTTCATGGGCCCAATTTTGGGGAAGCCTTGCTTATTTCTGGCTTGGAAACGCGGCATAACTTTCAATTTTCAAGGTGGACCGGGGCGGGACCACATCGCCGGCATTCCACGGCTTGCGCCTGGCTGGAGCCCGGGTAAATGTTAATTAAGCATCATTTACGCATTCAGGCCGTCATAATGACAATGACTCCGACAGCGCCACAATGTTGCGACAACTTTGACAAGCCCGCCAGCCAGGACATGGGAAATTCCAGGAGTCCCTCTCTCTCTCCCCTTCTGTCGCTCGGCGCGCAGTCAAATTTAATGTAACATAAAAGGTTTTCCATTTCGGTTTTCCGACCTACCTAATAGACATCTGGGGCGTAATGGTTCCATCAAGGCAACCGCAGAACGGCAATGGCATTTATCTAAAGGGGAGAAGGATGCACAAGAGGCTCACTTTATTGATTGATGTTTTCAGAAGACAGAAATCAGAAATGGGAATTCTTTAAAGGCTATTTAGACATGTTATTGAGTGTGAATGCTGCAATCCAGGCCCTTGTACCGGGAACGCTTATCTGGCTCAGACAATGGACAATGTGGACGTGGATTAGCTCAGCCAAACGGTTATTTAGCGGAGTATCGCCGGGATCCTTGGCCGTAGCTGGGGCCATTCCATTCCGGGCTGTGGCCACAAAGTGCGGCCCGTAAAATTCGCCCAACAGCTGCCCAACAAAATCCAACAATGGCCCAATGGCCAAACACAAAACACAAAACACAAAAAGCAACAAATCGCCAACTGTAGACACAAAATAATAAAGACAAGCAGCCAAGAAAGAATGGAGGCTAGAATGGAGAGTCCGGGCCGAAATAGCAAATAAAATTGCAGAACAAAGATGAAAATGAAACGGATGCAGGATGCGGTGATGCCAAGGAGTCGTGCCAAAGAATTACGCTAAAAGCCAAGACTAACGATGCCCGATGTGGGGAGGTGGGAAACGGTCTGTTGATATCCTGTATTCGAAGCCAAAGGAGGATTTGGAACACCCTGGATCCTGGCCAGGCTGGAGTCGGCGCTGGAAATTGGCACTCACACCCTTCGCACACCAAATGCAAATAAAACGACGCCTCGGAATTGAAATAGAAATAGAAAATTGCCAAACAAAAATGGCAGCATAAACTTTTGCTGTTTCTCACTTCCGTACGTCATTCGTTCTCCTTTTCTTTGCCATTGCTGTTCACCTCCTTTCTCCGGCATTCGGCAGTCGTAACTCTCGCACACACACACACACACACACACACACACACAAACACTGACAGAGAAAGCTGGAGAAAGTGGCACACATACGCACCGAGAGTCTGCTGCTTGTCGACATTTTGGTAATAAATTGAGTTTTATGGCAGTCATATTATTCTTTATTAGTGGGTAAGAATTGTTGCCTTTTGTTGGCTTTTGTTGCCGCAACGATGTCTCAACCAGGCCAAAGCCCAGCCCAAGCTCGCTCCCTCCTTCCCTGGCATCCTGGCATCCTGGTACCCCGGTATCCCGATTTCCCAGCATACCAGCACCTGAACCACCACAGATGGAGATCATTTTGTTCAGTCTTGTGGCACTGAAGGACTAAATTAATTCCCCAGAACCACAACCGCAACCAGGGCCAAGGACTCTCCCATGGGAACGCCCAGGGGAGCGGGAAGCGTATCAATCAATTTGCCATTGACCGACCGACCCCTAAATCAAAAATTCCCAACCAAAACTCTTTATTTAGCGTTAAATTAGTCCAGAGCCCGGCGGACATCGGGGGAATACTAATTAGTTGTACTCGCCGGGCCCTGAAATCCGATTTTCTCAGCTGTCAGCGGGCGAGAAAGTGATTATAGGCCTCGGGACGAACGACGTGCGCCGAAAATAGAACTCCCCCTCTCCAACAAAACAAATAGACGTGGCCTGGCTAAAACATACACCATCAAGGTCATTCAATTACTAATCAGCCACCTCTTTGTACCTGATGATCCGTAAAAAGTCGGTGGGCCACCCCCGGGACTCCATTCTCCAGAGCTCCTGGGAGAAAAGAAAAGCACCCTGGCGAAGGCTCCGCATAATGTTCCGCTCGTGTAATTTATCATCCTCAGTCTCAGTCTCAGCCACGGTTTCGGGTTCTGTTTCAGTTTCAGTTACAGCCCGCGAAGCTGTCGGCCTAAACCAGCGGGCGGTACGAGTGCCAGGGACTCCACTTCTGGCCAAGTGGTTGCGGATTGGTTAAGAGCAGGGCCAAAGGCAGGGGATGGGAAACCTTTTAGGCCAACTTTGAGAGGAAGGGCGTCGGCGTGGGTGTGGGCGCACCCGATGATTAATTGCCAGAATGTCCATTTGAGCAGAAAATTCACAAAACATTTTCATCATCAAAGCGAAACTGATTTTTACCAAAGAAACTGTGGAGAATGAAGCTTGTCAACATTCTAAATTAAAGCAAATAGCCTCTCAGCTCTCTTCTCGAAATATTCGAACACGATGAATATTTTAAAGGCCTTCGGCCTTCGGCCTCTGCCTGCTGGCTGATGGCAAATGCAAATAATTTCTCTAATTACAAATACACGAGTAGTTTATAGGCAACTATACATGGTTTATTCGCTCAGCACTAATTGCACAATACTCATAATTGCCATTTATATAATTGCCATTCAGAAATAGCAATTTAAAATATAAATGATGCCGTTTCCAGTGCTCTGTTTTCGTTTTTCCGTTTTAACGAACATCGATTTCCGTTCCCAATTATGTCACAGGAGGCTCTAAGCTTTAATTTCACTTTTGCTGTCGGCATTTGACAACCTTTTTCAACCGGAGCCCGTCCCCCAAAATTTCGGCATGAGCTACTGCCCGCGACTGGTCTCTGCCATGCAACAGACGCGCACGGCAATGGAGAGGGACCGGGACGAGAACGCCTGGCCCAGAGTGGCGCAGCTGCATCGGCCCCCGGAGCAGACCCAGCTGCTGCTGCCGGAGCGGGCCAGTTGCCTGGCCGTGAAGGCTTACCTGCTACAGTGCGGCCTGCCTTTCCTGGAGCGGATCAGCGACCACGCTGAGTTTATGTCCCCTGGCGGACGACTGACTCGGCTGCCCCTGCTCCGGCTGGGCCCCTTGCGTATCTTCTCCGAGTTCGAGCCGATCGCGGCCCACGTGGAGGCCACCCAGCCGGGCCACTGCCTTGACGACTGGCTGGCTGAAGGGCAGCGCGAGGAGATGCGCTGCCTCGTCAACTACGTGGAGAACGTCTTCAGCCTGGCGGAGATTCACATGAGCTTTGTAGACACCCTGAATTACAAGCTGCACACGGGACCGCGGAGCGGTGCGGCCCATCCCTGGCCGTTGAGCCTCCTGCGACGATTCGCCAAACAGCGAGAGGCAGCCCGGCTCCTGAAAGTCTACCAGTGGCAGTTCCTGGACACTGACCAGGTTCTTCAAGAGGTGAGCATCTGCTGCAGCTCCCTGTCCCACAGGCTGGAGGAAAGCGAGGCCGGCTGCAGGTTCTTCTTCGGCCCGAGACCCTGCCAGCTAGACGTTCTGGTCTTCGGCCACGTAGCAGCAATCCTCTCCACCAAGATGCCCAACATGGAGCTGGCTGACCTGCTTTACAGTTATCCGCGCGTCATAGCCCATTGTCGCCGCATGGACAACAGCCTGTTCCAGGGCCAAATTCTGGCTGAGGAGGAGGAGGAGTTAGAGCTGGAGCTTGCCGAGCAGCGCAAACAAAATTAAAGACGGTGGGGTCACAAAGGATTTTCAATTGTTTTTTTATTTGGCAAGGGCTCGACGGGCTGGACGGGAAGGCAATCAAAAATATGCAAAGCATTTACAATAAAAACGACAGAAATTCCGAGGGAAGGGGCTTGGATATATGTAGGTCCTGGATAGGTCTAGGGTCCCGAGTCCTGAATCCTGGGAGTGGCAAAGTAAGTCAAGCCAGAGATAAGCCAGAGCGAAATGCCATAAAATACAGCCACAGACAAGGGGTCTGCACTGGGAAAAGTATTTTGTATTTAAGGAATTATATTTGAGGATATATGCCAGGACTCTTTGTTTATACTTTTATACTACAAGAAGTTATATTTAAATCTAATAATAATTTAGAAAAGAAACCAATTGCTCTCCATGTACAAATGGCATTCAATTTAAGTTCGCCTTCGACTTCAAGGTAGACACCCGGACACATAAAATGTCAGTTCGATTTTATGACTGGCCCAAAGTCACCAATCTCAATACGGTTTACGGAGAAGGGTCCCCGACTCCGGACTCGAGGCTGGAGACTCCGGTTAACCCGTGTGACATGGCCGCATCGTCCGGACAATCAGGGGCCATCGTTCCCCCCGCTCCTGGCCCCTTTTGTGCTTCGCAATCAGAAACTCATCATGGCCTATTGATGATTTTTTTTGCTGTTTCCCTCTTTGTTGTTTTCCTTTACTTTTTTCCAACATCTCTCCGAGGATAACGCTTTCGGCATGCCTGCCTGTCGGCCTTGATGGCTGTCTGCCTCGGCCTGGTAATTTATCGGAATTCGCCAAAAGGATTAAGTACGCCAATAAGCGTTTTGCTCAACGTCAGACCAGATTCCCGCCCAGAGCGAGCCAAAATCAGAATGAGCATCAGACGACGTCATCATCGCCGCCGCCAGCCACTCCCGGCCGTTTCAGCCCTTTCGTCTGTTTCCGCTTCCTCCTCTGCTCCGACATCCGGTTCGTGTCGGTGTGCAGGACTCTGCTGCTGATCCTTCTATGTGGGCTTTGGCCCCTGCCTGGCCCCTTCCAGGAAAAAACTAATAAATATTGCGCGTGTCGAATGCTGGCCCGATTTGTTTGGCTTAATGTTTCAATTTTGGCTTGCCATCTGAATACACAGAAAGAGCATTTAAATAAGGGGCCCTCAAGACGGTCTTTGAAACTGTTTCCCCCTGTGCCCCCTTGATAACATCCGTAAAATCAATATTTTATAATAAATATTAACCAGCCCTATTGTTGGATTGCACTCGCTCTGCTGGCTATCTCGAGTCGAGATACTCAATCAGAGAGCGGAAAATATAGACTTGCAAAGAATCATTTAGGTGGCCAAATGACCAACCTGAAACTGCTCCATCACGTTCATCACTTTATTCGGAGATGAGTCGCCTGATTATACATCATCCAACGAGGGCTGTTCATCATCCGCCCCGTGGTCCACAGTATGCTGTGTCCTTCGTCTGTCGTCCTTAGTTCAGCTCGCAGCATCATCATCATCACGGAAACGGCGACCCACGAGTAACCCTAATGGAAAGTGTATAAAACACAATTTGTTTTCATTCTGCGCTTTTGCTTTTGCCTTCACCGTTCGCTGGGCGACTTTTCCCAGTTTTCCCGACCGCTCGCCGCCGCTGGCTTCAAGTTTTCAGCGCTTTATCTTACCAGGCGGATCCCCACCCATCCGCCATCCTCCCTAAAGCAAATCCTACGCAGCCCACATTCTGTCAGCTTAACCGCTGCCACTTGCCATTGTTGGCTGTTTATTTTGGTAGCCTTGCTGGGCTTGGGCTTGGGCTGCTGCTCCTGCTCCAGCTTCTCCTTCTGCTGCTCGGTTTGGCGAAAACTTTTCCACATGCCACGCCCAGACGCCCAGCGCCCAGTCCAGACACCCGCCCCCCCGCGTCTGTCTGCCTTAGGGCCACTAAACAACAGATAGACTCTGAAGAGGCAGCTACAAAAAATCCCAAGCTCTAGGTATACATTAAGATAGACAAAAAAGTACCAACACACCCGCAAAAGAAAAATGGCGGAATTGATAGTTGGACTTTTTCCAGAAGATGTTAGCAGAAACTGTTCAGGGCACTCACTATGCATTAGTTTCAGCTGAAGGATTTATTCATATAAATCCTTGTCACCCGTATTTTTCCTCTGTGTTTGAACACTTACAGGGGAGTGGAGAAAGTTGGACACCCGAAAGCCTGGGTGAAAACTTTCCATAGCCTACAAATTTCTTTTGGCTCCAAATTGGCTGAGGGAAGAAAGTTTTACTTGCGGCCGCTTAGCTCGGTCGCCGATGTCCCAACAGCACAGCACCCAAATCCTTCGTTATCCTTCATTTTGGGGGAGGAGGCTGGGAGATGGTGGCGCCCACCGTCCTCCCCCTCCGAGCAGTGATTAGGCAATAATTTTGTGGCACGCAAGGAGATCACGCCCGGAGAAATATGGCGTGTCATTGAACAACTCAATATTCGGCGAAACTCACTCACTCACTCACCTCACCCACTCACTTAAGTTCCCCGAGCATCCATCCTCGAATCCTTCAGAGTGCGGGAGCACAATGGAGGAGTACACACACTCTTTTTGGTTGTTAAGCAAATCACGTAAATTTCTTTAAACGAATTACTTTCAAATTATCGAAAATGTTTGCCAGCAACCGGAGAAAGCATCTAAGCAGGTGCACGTGTGTGCCTTTGCCTTCCTGCCTTCCTGCCGTCCTGCCGTCCTGCCTTTTGCCTTTGCTTTCTCTGACTTTGCTTCACCGTTGTTTGCATTCACTTCCGGCGACAACAAAGGAACGAAAGTTCTGCGAGCCATTTGGCAGCGAGTTTTAAATAAATATTATTGCCCTGCCACGTTGAATGCCGAATGTTATTTCCTTCGGCGGGTAATTTATATGAAAACTTGGCTGCTTAGCGTTTTGTTTGGCTGCGAAAGAAGATTTCAAACAAATTGCAAATTACATTATTTGCTCTCAATGACTCCAAACACACTGGGTTACGGTTACTCGTAGAATCCTGTTCAAAAATTTGATTGGTCTCTAACAGGGCCAAGTCCCGCACCGCTTTGGCGGGTCAATCTACATATATCGGAGCTGGGCGATGTTGGGACTGCTCTAAAAGCAGTTTATAAAGTAGCAACAAATAATTGACCAAACGCCCCACACACACCCACACGGGCACGGGAACACACGTGCCCGGGTGTGGAAAGGGGGGGCGGTTGCAAAATGGAAAAAGGAAAAAGGAAAAAGTGGAGCTCAGCACAAAAACGCGCTCAAGTGGCAATCATCATCATCATGGTGCTGCTTCTGCTGTTGCAGCCACGATGATGTTAATGATGATCATTCCTAGCTGCTGCACTTGGCAATTGTTGCCAGCAATAAGCCCCCCACAGCCACCCAATAGCCGCCCAAGCCACCCCATCACCCAACCCCCCAGCCACCCGGTTGAGTGCTTAAAAATACATTGCACGTTCAAATTGAAGTGGAAATGCAACGAAATGCATACAAAAAAACCCGCCCTGTCCCTGTCCTGGGGGATTTTTCGAGAATTACTTTCTCCCCCAAAACTCCAGATATATTCCAAAGTACGAAAACTGTACAAAGAGTCGCAGCTTTGTCTTCCATCGAGAGGCAGAATCTAATAGGGAATCCCTATATCGAAACATCGAGTAAGTACGGTCTCATGGGGCGTGTACATTGCCATTGCGAGCTCCGCCCGGCTGCCCCGGGTGGGTGGGTGTCTTGTTGTTATTGCTGCCCGAGTCGGTCCCCCCAGGACCTCAACAGCCCCCAGAAAGCCCACGAAAGTCCGTTCACGTGCCACCGGCGATAACAAGCAAATGCAATTATGGATTTACGCGGTGTATGCAACATATTTATACGTATTTTCAACTTTTTTAACAACCCGGTCCCTGTTGCGGTTGGCTTACATTTTAATTGAGTTGGAAACCCTAGTTGTGGATCCTACGTCCCAGATGGGAGCCGGAGCCGGAGCCGGAACTATGCGGAATGTGAAGGGGAGGAAATTGATGCGCTTCGGGTGCAAAAGACATCAAACACTTGAAATATTTTGTGTAAACTTGAAAAATGACATGAAAGCGGCCCAAAATAACACCCCAAGGGGAGGTTGCTTTGCAAAGGGGCGGCCGGCTGACTGCCAGAATGGCATGTAAAAGCAAACAAACAATTTGCGGGTCTTGTCTCTGACATATGAGTTTCTGGCATGGGTGCCAGAAAACGCACATCCTGCTCCATGTACTCCTCTCGCCCTCGCCCTCGCCCTCGCCCTCGTCCTCGACCTGGCACATCTTACTTGTATCTCCGAGGGTGTAAAGTGTTTCTGAAAGATGATTGATACGATTTCGAGTGCTCCCAGAGCCACTGATCCCCACTCCTTGCCCCCGCTGGGGCGCCGCATAAGCGGTGGCGTAATGAAGCGGAAATCGATTTGGAGCGCGTCCTCAACCCGTGCCGGGAAATCGGTGGAAACTCGAGCAAAAACAAGGATTCGGGGATGTCGGAGAATGGGAATATTGGAGAGTCAGGGAATCGGGAAATCGGGAAAGCGCTCGCCGGCAGCAGGCGTGCGTGAAAAGTTTGACAGCAGCAGCCACGAGCAGGCACTCGGCACCACCCAAGGATGATGAACAACGGGGCACCACACCACCAACGCCCGGATGAAAATTTGTGGGTCAAAGAAGGAGTTGAGACACAGAAACATTGACAAGAAAATCTAGTTGGAAAAGCCTTCTTGCCCTTGAAGCATTGCCCTTGGATCAGACAATACCCAGGTCGAACTTTACCTATATTTCTCTCAGTGCTCTCTTCCCCTGGCCCCCTGCTGGTGGAAAAACAAAAGCGTAAACAAGAAAATATTAAGCAGCTGCGAGAGCAAAACAAAAACGTAACCCAACGCACCCGAAAAAAGCTAAAGAAACGAAAGGGAAATGCGCGAAAGAACTTTTTCTTTGGGGGGGCGTTGAGGCAGAGGCTGTTTTAGGGGGGGGTCGGAGTTAAGGGGGGCTCTGGAAAAACAACCAAAATAAAATAAAGTAAAAGGGAAACACTGGGCGTTGGGGGGTGTGCCGAGGAAAAGCGATTTCCGCCGCTCGCTCGTAACTTTTCACTTAAGCATTTTTGTCACGTCTGCCATTTTTCCTTTTTGCCCCGCCCATCGAAAGGGCCTGTGTAATACATTTTTGTAATATTTACTCTGCGCTTTGTTGGATCTTTGCACCCTGGACTGGATCGGCACCGGAGTATATCCCATTGCCCATAGCCTACAAAAAACAAAACAAAAAACAACAAACGTTCCCTTAAACAACAAACTCGTTGGCCATGTTCATAATTTCATTTTTTAGAGAGCATTCGGGCTTCGTGCTGGGCCAAGAAGCCAAGAAGCGCTTCGTTTTTTTATTTTCTATACACAGACATATTTGTTGTTGTTTGCTTTACGCTATCCTTGCACTGACTTAATGTCCTTTTTCCGAGTTCCCGAATTTCCGAGTCCCGGCCAGTTCCTTAATTTCTTTTCGTTTGTTTTTTTTTTGTGGCAGGACCCAGGGAAAACTGTTTGTTTATGCAGCAGGCAAAAATCATATTTTATTGTTATCGAAATTTAGTGGCGTCCCATAAACATCGATGAGCTCCTACTGGGAATGGGATTGGGAATTGGGGGTAAATCCCTGGTCGCCCGGGCTTCCCGAGGCGGAAAGGGTTGCAGCTCAACAGAGCTCCGGAAAATTGGCTGCTGCAAGGAGCGTAAGCCGGCGTTAACTGGGTCAACTGCGGCGACACTGTGTAGTTAGGTTTGGATTAGAATGAGACCTGCACAGCCCGACAGCCACCGCTGCATCCGGCACAGTGGCACAGTCCGGAATCCGGAATCCGGATCCGGATCCGGAGAAAATTGGCATGAGTTTAGCTGCGGATGTGCCCGCATCCGAGCATGAGAGGCAGTAGCTTTGACTCAATAAAAGTGATTCCATTCAGGTTCAAAGGTTAAAGTGTCAGGAGGGTCTAATTAGAATAGTGTTCCTGGAAATAATAAAAAGATAGTCGTAAGAGTAGTTCAATAACTTGGTAGTGATTTTTTACAGCCATAAATCTCTTTTTTTCTAGCCTAAAATTTTCCGTAAGGATATGAGAATGCGATGGCAATTTGAAAAGCAACATATAACAAAAAAGTGGTGAGTCTGATTGTTATATTACTTATATAATACAAAATATTTGGTATATACTTTTCTGGGGGTACCCCTCAATCCAAAGCCAATTAAATAAGCAACACATATAATATATTCGCCCCGAGCCTAAATGACTCTTGTTTGCTTTATGTTGACCCCAAGTCTTTATGACCTTGCAACTCACTCCCAAAGCGGTCCCGCCACCACCCGAAAGAAAAGGCCCCAAGAAAATCAACAAATCATCCAAACGATTTTAGACATTTTCATTAGCCGCAATTTGAGCATTAAAATTTGTGCCGAGCCGAGCCGAGCCGAGCCGAGCCACTCTCCTCCGGTCCGCACTTGTATTTTATGGCCAAGTCGACACCTTCGGAATTGGTAGCATAAATTGTCGAGTGCGGCAGTTAACTGGCTAAAACTAAGCCAGCAATCCATCAAACCACCGGAGTGGAGTTGAGTTCCAGTTTATAAAGCGGCGACCGCAAATGTGCCAAATGAGAGGCTTTCGGTTTTCTATTAACTGTCAGACGTTTAATTTACAAGCACTTTTCGAGCACGCCGAACACCTCAGCGGGGGGTGGTAAAAAGGGGAGGGCCGGTGGGTGGTGCGGAAGGGCGGGTGCAGGCTTGGCAGGAGGTGCCCAATAAATTAACAAGCAGACGAGAACGGAAATGAAATGTCTGTGTGTCTGTGGCGGAGATCGGAAGTGTGGTTTCTGTGTGCGGGTTGCGGGTTGCGGGTTGCGGGTCAGCTTGGTTAAGAACATTTTCACCCGCCCTCCACCCTCTCCCCCTTCCTGGCACCACCATAGACCCGGCTAACTGGCATGGCATTCTGAAAACTGACATTTTCCTGCCTTCGTCCATTTCCATGTCGCATGTCAAGCGATGCGAATTCTAATTAAAATTTAATTGTTTACACTTTTCGGGCAGCGAGCGGAAATGGGAGCGGAAGCACCAAAGGCTTGGCTTGGCTTGGCTTGGCTTCGCCTTATTACCTCCTTAACCCCTTATTAGCTTAACGGTCTCTATCCGAAAAAAAAGTATTGCGTTGCAGCCTGGCTTTATCCCATTTGCGCCTAGATAGATTCCCTTGGAGCAAGCTCAGAAGAAAGCAAATCCTTTTCTCCCAGTGCTCTAATGATTGTCCGAGCTTCAGGTTCGCGGCCATTAGCTCTAAGTATTGTCGTGCTTGGCGCGTTTAATTGTCGCTTGGCCTGATTTACATTACACGGACGGCGACAAAAGTTCGCAACACAAACAGACTGCCAGCTGCCGGAAGAGGGGTGGGCGGCGTGTGGTCGGTCCGTGTGGTGCCGAGATGGGCGGCGAGTGGGTGGTGGTGGTGCAGAAACTCGAACGTGACTCGCATGCCAATGGAATGCTTATCAAAGTGTATAAAATTCATAGAAATTATGACGCGAGCGCAGAAAGTTGCACGACCAAGAGCAAGAAAAAGACGTTCGACGTTGACACAATGTTGTATATATAGATTAAATATATATATGCATATAAGGATGCCTATATACATATATAGGCTTGGGGCAAGGGGGGTGCTAAGGCGTGCAAAAGTTGTGTGCTTAAGCGTTTTATTGTCTTTAAGCTTCATTAAGTCAAATGGCGCAAACGTTTAGGGCAAATGAAAAGCACATCACGAAGCGGAGGAATTAAAGCAGATCCCGCATACACATAATAACGTTCAATCCTAAAGGAAATTAAATGCGAAAGCGACAACTCTTTATAACTCAAGTTTTCAGCCCCCGGAGAATCCTTTTTCGCTCCCGCACACCAAGTCGTATGTAGAATTGCCCTCGCCTGGCAATTAAAAAGTTGTCGCCTAGCAATAAACGCGTATTTCTTGCAGCGAAATTTAGTTAGGGGGCTTTGGAATTCAATTAAAATGAAACATTTTGACCCACACTGGTGGGTCCCCATCAAAAATTTTGAGGATTTTGGGTCCTTGCGAAGCCCATATTTTGCCAATACCCATCCGATCCTTAAGCCAAGACAAGAATCTGAATCGTGGAACTATTCCCCGTTAATCTGCGTTTAAATCTCAGAAGCGAATTTTTTTTCGCTGCTGTCGGACTTTTCTGATGGACCCCCTAGCGAAATTGAGGAAATCCAGGATATGAAGGATTTTATGTCCTTGCGAAGGCTGTATTTCAGTCAATATCCATCCGATCCTTTGGCCAAGACAAGATTCTGAATCGTGGAACTATTCTCCATAAATCTGCGTTTAAATCTCAGAAGCGAATATTTTTTCGCTGCTGCCGAACTTTTCTGATGGACCCCCTAGCGAAATTGAGGAAATCCAGGATATGGATATATTTTATGTCCTTGCGAAGGCTATATTTCAGTCAATATCCGTCCGATCCTTTAGCCAAGACAAGATTCTGAATCGTGGATTTATTCCCCGTTAATCTGCGTTTAAATCTCAGAAGCGAATTTTTTTTGGCTGCTGCCGAACTTTTCTGATGGACCCCCTAGAGAAATTGGGGAAATCTAGGATATGAAGGATTTTATGTCCTTGCGAAGGCTGTATTTCAGTCAATATCCATCCGATCCTTTGGCCAAGACAAGATTCTGAATCGTGGAACTATTCTCCATAAATCTGCGTTTAAATCTCAGAAGCGAATATTTTTTCGCTGCTGCCGAACTTTTCTGATGGACCCCCTAGCGAAATTGAGGAAATCCAGGATATGGATATATTTTATGTCCTTGCGAAGGCTATATTTCAGTCAATATCCGTCCGATCCTTTAGCCAAGACAAGATTCTGAATCGTGGATTTATTCCCCGTTAATCTGCGTTTAAATCTCAGAAGCGAATTTTTTTTGGCTGCTGCCGAACTTTTCTGATGGACCCCCTAGAGAAATTGGGGAAATCCAGGATATGAAGGATTTTATGTCCTTGCGAAGGCTGTATTTCAGTCAATATCCATCCGATCCTTTGGCCAAGACAAGATTCTGAATCGTGGAACTATTCTCCATAAATCTGCGTTTAAATCTCAGAAGCGAATATTTTTTCGCTGCTGCCGAACTTTTCTGATGGACCCCCTAGCGAAATTGAGGAAATCCAGGATATGGAGGATTTTATGTCCTTGCGAAGGCTATATTTCAGTCAATTTCCATCCGATCCTTTGGCCAAGACAAGATTCTGAATCGTGGAACTATTCCCCGTTAATCTGCGTTTAAATCTCAGAAGCGAATATTTTTTCGCTGCTGCCGAACTTTTCTGATGGACCCCCTAGCGAAACTGGGGAAATCCAGGATATGGGGGATTTTATGTCCTTGCGAAGGCTATATTTCAGTCAATTTCCATCCGATCCTTTGGCCAAGACAAGATTCTGAATCGTGGAACTATTCCCCGTTAATCTGCGTTTAAATCTCAGAAGCGAATATTTTTTGGCTGCTGCCGAACTTTTCTGATGGACCCCCTTGCGAAACTGTGGAAATCCAGGATACGGATATATTTTATGTCCTTGCGAAGGCTATATTTCAGTCAATATCCGTCCGATCCTTTAGCCAAGACAAGATTCTGAATCGTGGATTTATTCCCCGTTAATCTGCGTTTAAATCTCAGAAGCGAATTTTTTTTGGCTGCTGCCGAACTTTTCTGATGGACCCCCTAGAGAAATTGGGGAAATCCAGGATATGAAGGATTTTATGTCCTTGCGAAGGCTGTATTTCAGTCAATATCCATCCGATCCTTTGGCCAAGACAAGATTCTGAATCGTGGAACTATTCTCCATAAATCTGCGTTTAAATCTCAGAAGCGAATATTTTTTCGCTGCTGCCGAACTTTTCTGATGGACCCCCTAGCGAAATTGAGGAAATCCAGGATATGGAGGATTTTATGTCCTTGCGAAGGCTATATTTCAGTCAATTTCCATCCGATCCTTTGGCCAAGACAAGATTCTGAATCGTGGAACTATTCCCCGTTAATCTGCGTTTAAATCTCAGAAGCGAATATTTTTTGGCTGCTGCCGAACTTTTCTGATGGACCCCCTTGCGAAACTGTGGAAATCCAGGATACGGATATATTTTATGTCCTTGCGAAGGCTATATTTCAGTCAATATCCGTCCGATCCTTTAGCCAAGACAAGATTCTGAATCGTGGAACTATTCCCCGTTAATCTGCGTTTAAATCTCAGAAGCGAATTTTTTTTCGCTGCTGTCGAACTTTTCTGATGGACCCCCTAGCGAAATTGAGGAAATCCAGGATATGGAGGATTTTATGTCCTTGCGAAGGCTATATTTCAGTCAATATCCGTCCGATCCTTTAGCCAAGACAAGATTCTGAATCGTGGAACTATTCCCCGTTAATCTGCGTTTAAATCTCAGAAGCGAATATTTTTTGGCTGCTGCCGAACTTTTCTGATGGACCCCCTAGCGAAATTGAGGAAATCCAGGATATGGAGGATTTTATGTCCTTGCGAAGGCTATATTTCAGTCAATATCCGTCCGATCCTTTAGCCAAGACAAGATTCTGAATCGTGGATTTATTCTCCATAAATCTGCGTTTAAATCTCAGAAGCGAATTTTTTTTGGCTGCTGCCGAACTTTTCTGATGGACCCCCTTGCGAAACTGTGGAAATCCAGGATACGGATATATTTTATGTCCTTGCGAAGGCTATATTTCAGTCAATATCCGTCCGATCCTTTAGCCAAGACAAGATTCTGAATCGTGGAACTATTCCCCGTTAATCTGCGTTTAAATCTCAGAAGCGAATTTTTTTTCGCTGCTGTCGAACTTTTCTGATGGACCCCCTAGCGAAATTGAGGAAATCCAGGATATGGAGGATTTTATGTCCTTGCGAAGGCTATATTTCAGTCAATATCCGTCCGATCCTTTAGCCAAGACAAGATTCTGAATCGTGGAACTATTCCCCGTTAATCTGCGTTTAAATCTCAGAAGCGAATATTTTTTGGCTGCTGCCGAACTTTTCTGATGGACCCCCTAGCGAAATTGAGGAAATCCAGGATATGGAGGATTTTATGTCCTTGCGAAGGCTATATTTCAGTCAATATCCGTCCGATCCTTTAGCCAAGACAAGATTCTGAATCGTGGAACTATTCCCCGTTAATCTGCGTTTAAATCTCAGAAGCGAATATTTTTTGGCTGCTGCCGAACTTTTCTGATGGACCCCCTAGCGAAATTGAGGAAATCCAGGATATGGAGGATTTTATGTCCTTGCGAAGGCTATATTTCAGTCAATATCCGTCCGATCCTTTAGCCAAGACAAGATTCTGAATCGTGGAACTATTCCCCGTTAATCTGCGTTTAAATCTCAGAAGCGAATATTTTTTGGCTGCTGCCGAACTTTTCTGATGGACCCCCTAGCGAAATTGAGGAAATCCAGGATATGGAGGATTTTATGTCCTTGCGAAGGCTATATTTCAGTCAATTTCCATCCGATCCTTTGGCCAAGACAAGATTCTGAATCGTGGAACTATTCCCCGTTAATCTGCGTTTAAATCTCAGAAGCGAATATTTTTTGGCTGCTGCCGAACTTTTCTGATGGACCCCCTAGCGAAATTGAGGAAATCCAGGATATGGAGGATTTTATGTCCTTGCGAAGGCTATATTTCAGTCAATTTCCATCCGATCCTTTAGCCAAGACAAGATTCTGAATCGTGGATTTATTCCCCGTTAATCTGCGTTTAAATCTCAGAAGCGAATTTTTTTTCGCTGCTGCCGAACTTTTCTGATGGACCCCCTAGAGAAACTGGGGAAATCCAGGATATGGAGGATTTTATGTCCTTGCGAAGGCTATATTTCAGTCAATTTCCATCCGATCCTTTAGCCAAGACAAGATTCTGAATCGTGGATTTATTCCCCGTTAATCTGCGTTTAAATCTCAGAAGCGAATTTTTTTTCGCTGCTGCCGAACTTTTCTGATGGACCCCCTAGCGAAATTGAGGAAATCCAGGATATGGAGGATTTTATGTCCTTGCGAAGGCTATATTTCAGTCAATTTCCATCCGATCCTTTAGCCAAGACAAGATTCTGAATCGTGGATTTATTCCCCGTTAATCTGCGTTTAAATCTCAGAAGCGAATTTTTTTTCGCTGCTGCCGAACTTTTCTGATGGACCCCCTTGCGAAACTGTGGAAATCCAGGATATGGATATATTTTATGTCCTTGCGAAGGCTATATTTCAGTCAATTTCCATTCGATCCTTTAGCCAAGACAAGATTCTGAATCGTGGATTTATTCTCCATAAATCTGCGTTTAAATCTCAGAAGCGAATATTTTTTCGCTGCTGCCGAACTTTTCTGATGGACCCCCTAGCGAAATTGAGGAAATCCAGAATATGATGGATTTTATGTCCTTGCGAAGGCTATATTTCAGTCAATTTCCATCCGATCCTTTAGCCAAGACAAGATTCTGAATCGTGGAACTATTCCCCGTTAATCTGCGTTTAAATCTCAGAAGCGAATTTTTTTTCGCTGCTGCCGAACTTTTCTGATGGACCCCCTAGCGAAATTTGGAAAATCCTACGCAATTTCCTTATTTAGTGTGAGATCGGGTTAAAGTCGTCTACATTATTACATTTTATAATAAAAGAATGTATATATATGTACATATCTTCAAATGCAGGTGCTCTGGGTTAATCTGGAAATCCTTTGCTATTGCCACCAGCCGAGATGCTGCTCGCCGGTAGAGTCATACGCCCGCTCAAGGTATTTTTGGACACATTTGGCGCAGTACATGTTAAGAATCGGGAAAAGGAAGAGCAGCATGGACCTCAGTCCAATCATCTTGCCGTTATAGACGACGTCCAGGATCAGGAGGGAGCCATCGATGGTCATGGCAATGCCTGTGACGGTCAGCCAGGGGGAGAAGAACTGCGGTTTCACCTGGGGGCGACAGTTTAGAAAGGAGATCTGGATGGATGGATGATATATGGATATACGAATCGTGCTTAAAAAGGCGTACGAATGATTCAACTCACTTGGATCACGGCGTAGAGGAGCATCAGCCAGGCCTTCAGCATTAAAAAGTGTCCCAGGATGCGAAAACGCCTTAGGTGGTTCTCCTTGAAGAACAGGATGTGCCTAGGCCGCCACATCCGTACCTGGTGGAGGCCATTCTTCTCGCGAAGAACGCGCAGAAACTCAACGCAGTTGTGGAGCTAGAAACGTGGTTCTCACAGGAAGTATTGAGTATTTGTTGGATAGACTTACAAAGCCAAAGACACTGATGACCAGAAGGAAGTAGAACATGAACGGGAGCATCTCCTCCGAACAGCAGACGTTCCTCTTGACGAAGCTCGCCATGATCATAGTGAAACTGGGATTGGGCGAGGACGACTTCCAGATAGAGAAGTTCTCACAGTCGACGACCGAAGCCTGGACGTAGCGCCGCAGATAGTGACAGAGGACATCCTTAAGCTGTCTGATCTCATGCATAGTTGAAGGTGTACTAGGGGACTAGGGGACGGAATTTCACGAAAGTATAGTGATATTTTTGTCTTAAAAAATTTATAAAAATACACGCAGAAATGAATAATTTCGAAGGGCACAGAGGGGACCGGACTGAGGACTGTAGAGTGTAAAATTAAAAACTGGAAAAAAGAAAAGACAGAGCCAAAACTGATTGGGGCACTAAAATCCCAGCCAGCTACTTGCCTGAAAATTTCACTATTTGGATTTTGTCCCAAGGACAAGGGCATGCGGCTAAAAACAGGATGACGAAGACGAAGACGACGACAACGATGATAATGATGCTGATGCTGATGGTCCTGCGAATCCTCCGAGCCTTCCACGTCTTCCAAGCCCTCCAACAGCTCCTTCTGTCATTTGTGGCTGCTGGTCTGCTTCATTGGTTTTTGATTGTGTTTGGCTGCTTTATTTATTTATGGGCAATGAGTCCCAGTCCACAGTGGAGACGATGAGGGCAAGGGCAGTGGTTGGCTGGCAAAGCTTTCATAAAATATTATATCTTGTTTTTACTCGCTGTGGCTCGGCACTCACAGACACAATGATATCCTGCACCTGAAGAAAAGTGCAGGGAGGCTGGAGGTTTCTGGGGTAATATTCTAAGTCATGCTTCCCCAGCTCCCCGCGTGCGCCTCTTTTCTATGCGGGCTTACAGAGTCTTAAACTTTTAGCCGGATTCTGGATTTTCGAACAGTGTGTGCGTGTGGATGTGCACACAAGCTTGGGCCAACTCATGAAGAGCCTTCGCTCACAGCAAAGTTAAATTGCAAACAACAAGGCGACCAGGATGAGGAAGCTCAGCGGCGCCAGGAGCAAATTCTGAGGAGGAGCTAAGCCTGGAATCCTGGAAAGCGGTTGGGAGGGCATAGGACGAGTCGTGTGGCGGAGTTCGCTGGCTTTTTGTATAACTTTTGATTAATAGAGCGACGACGAGGCTGCCAGGCAGCTGTCGTTGGCATAATTGCACCACACACACACACACACACATATAAATTATACACCACTTCAGTATCCCACACTCGGCCCCCCGTCGTTGCCCTTTGCCCACAACCCTTAGCCCCAGCCCCAGCCCCAGCCCCAGCCCCAGCCCCAGCCCCAGCCCCAGCCCCACCCACTTGCAACATCCCTTTTCCCTGCACATGACAAGAAGTTGCGCTCGGAGCTGAAACTTCTTACGCTAAATTGATTCCGTTGAAAACAAGTGCTTGGACTGCCAGGCGTTGGAGGAAGTACACTGTCCGAAGCGAAATGCTTCCTGGAAATCTATTCCAAGATATATACTTGGGCCACTGCGGTTTTTCTCTCTGCACCATAAGGAGGGAAACAAAAGCCCGTCGAGATAACAGACAAATGCACTTATGCAACACAGCTGAAGACAACATAAAAACAAACAACTTGCTCCGGGGTTGAAATTGGGGCTGCTTCATCCGCTGCCTCCCATCCGATATTCCTATATGCCCACAACAGTGGTGGCCTCCTCCGGCCCACGCCCATCACTTACCATTTTTCCATACTCGTAAAACCCCGACGAAACACCGAAACTACAAACATATCAAAAATGTTGCATGCGGAATGGTCTGGGGCAAGGGTTTGGGCACAGGCCAGGCTGTTACATGCCCAGTCGAGGGTCTTGAATCCGAAATCTGAAGTCCAGGCTTCGATCCGGTTAAGTTTTCACACAGATCTTATCAATCCTGGCAATTTAGTTTTTCAAGCCAAGACCATTTCACTTATAATTTGTTTGACTTTGGAAACGGCACAATTTCGGATTGTGGACCATCCAAGCAATGCCAGCAGCAGCCCGCCTGCCAAATATTTGCCATGTTTCGCATGTTAAGCCGAACATTGACGTTATGTCAGTTTTGAGCACATTGTTCGGTTTGGATTTTCGTGCTTGATTTGGTTTGCGGCTAGGCTATTTAATTGCGTTTGAGCTGCTGTCAGTTGGTCAACTGGACGTTGCCTTGTAGACAGGACAACCGAAAGGACAACAGACAACGGGGCATGGAGCATGGGACATGGGACATGGGACATGCACAAGGACATGGCAGTCGCCAAAGGCCTGGGATTAAATCAAATTTAAAACTGTGCTGTGTCCTGATAAATTATCCATGCATGCATATTATATGAGCGGGAGCAGGAAGGATATCAGGATGAGGGAATCCTGCTGCTGCACATGGCATAATGCATGCACACTTAAGGCCTCGAGAGTGCCGGCCAAATGGCATGACAGGGACGGATGCGCAGATAGCGCCAGCTGAAAACGGATGCCGTCTGCCAGGACCTCCCGTCCCGACCCTTCAGCTCTACAACCCTACAACCCTAAACCCATGCCAGCCCGACACATCTCATCTCGTCTCAACTCGGAAAAGCTTAGCAAAATACTTTCATAATAATCTTTATGGTACAACGAGGAAAAAAAATAGAAAAAGCGGCGAGCTCGAGAAATGGCCAAAACTGTTACACGAAAAAAAAAGAGGGAAAAACACAAAAAAGCAGACGGGAAACACACCGGCTAAACGAGTGGGGCAGCTGGCATGGAAATGGTCAGGGGGTGCAGGATGCTTAAATAAAATGGGTAGTTCAGCGTCGGCAGGAGGTGGCAGGAGGTGGTCCGCTCTACACTGTGATTTGCTTGCATGTTTTTGTTGGTAGGCGAACAACTCCATGTAGTTTCTTTTTTATGAAGCCTTAGTGCTCCTGCTCCTCCTAACCTCACCCCCAAAGGCCACCCAAGGACGCAGTCGGAGGGGCGGTTGGCGTACGCAGCAGCCGAGTTGCAGGATTTTCAGGTTTGACGTGTTTTTGCAAGATTAAGCTGCGATAATAAATCGCCTGCTTCCTGGGAAGTAACAACTCGCCCTGCAAATCCTTGGAATAACTCAAATACGGCAGTTTGCATTTCTTTCGCTTCGGTTTCCGAATCTTTCAGCAAATGGATTTCCCAAATAAAACCCAGAATTATAACTTTGAATTCACTTCGCTGTAATACCTTGTGTCCCCCGTTAATGGATGGCCCACACATGGGGGCACCGCGAGACTGAGGCAAAGAAACAGGCCATCTATGGCCTAGCCACTAATTTGAATGGAATCGCTGAATTATGAGTCGTGGGAGGAGCAGAATGAATGCTTTTGGGCAGTGTAGGTGCGGAGGCAACTCCTTTTTGAGATGCCATTTTGTTTGTTTTGCCAAATGCTAAAAGCAAAGTTGGATTATGTGCGGGCAAATATGTGCGCCAGGATGCCAGAGTACCCGGGTGGATGTGGCGGGGTGTGTGCGGGTGTGTGAATATAATACAGGCAAAGCTCCAGCAGCGCTTCTGGTGTCCGCTGGCCCAAAAGTTTAATGTGAGTGCCCTCCCAGAGAACTCCCTGAGAACCCAGACCTCCACCGAAGCCATAGGAAGGTGGGTTCTATATGCAATAATTTTTCGTTTTTTGCCCGCTTTGGCGCTCGAGAAATTCGAAGAAGTGGGCGGGGCACTTCGCCCTGCATGAGCTGGATTTAATAAATTCTAATGTTTGCTTACCTTGCCCGAAAGGCTTTCAACCTGAAACCGCCATACAGACACACACGCTGTTTCCTCATTTTTTTTTTTTTCGTTTCTGTTCGTTTTTCGTTTTTGGGAATAACAATGTAAGGAGTCTGCCATCTGGAACCGGAGCTCGGCACCAGAGCAGATTTACTTTTATTGCAAATTGCAATTCTGCATTCCCGGCTACTGCCGGCTTCCAGTTACCAACTTTCCGCTTGGCCACATAATATAAATGTCTATATCATGAATGAATGAATAGACAGATACACAGAGGGAGCAACGAACGGGCGGCGGACTGGAGGAGCGTAGGTGGACGGAGGCAGACGGCGAAGCCAACTAAGGGCTAATGCGAGGCGAAAGGATGTACAAGAGGTTGGATGCACCTGTACTCCGACCTGCATCTGCATTTCATAAGAGCAGCTCTCGACTCGAGTACAGTGACAGCTGGATATGATGGACATAAAGCACACATTGTGCAGCACACAAATGCATACGAATTGAAAGGCAACAGCAGGGTCCTTCGCCTTGAAACCTACGAAAAAAAACGGCACGAAGTGGAAACGTATTTTATTGAATTCATTTATTTGTGGTGTCGGATGAGGTACCTACTGTGGGCTTTGTGGCCACGCCACCTGCTCCTGGAACCGGAAAGTTAAATGGACTCAAGTTTCTGCATTTAATTAATAAAGCCATTTCTTTATATGATTCTCCGCCCGGTCGGGCAGGTGGGTCCTCGGACTTTTAGATTTAGATTGGAACACAAAACGATGACTACGAACGGAACCAGGTCCAAAACTTCCACCAGCGGCGCTGCGGACGCTGGCGCGCCGGGTAAGAGGGCTGCGGAATTGGCTTGGGGGTCACCACCACCACGGTAGGCGGCCCCGCCTCCGCCTTTTCGTCCAAATAGTCCTGGGTGGCGCGAACCACGCACTGCTGATACTGCTCCATCACCTATTGCAATGGAAGCCACGTTAGTTCGGCACGAAGGACGAGGATAGCTAGACAGGACTCACCTTGAAGCAGTTGCAGGAGTGCTCGCGGCTTCGCTGAAGGCAGGTCTGCAACCGGGCGGCCACGTCCTTGCAGGGAGGATCTCCTAGCGAAGCCAAGTGGCGTTGGGAGTTCACCAGCAGCCGATCGAACTCAGCATTGATGGGATCCTCCGGCCTGACCAAGATTGGATGTTCTATTACTTGAGTGGCGTTCGGGGCATACTCACATGCGCTGGATATCCTCAACGGCGCTTATCACGGATCGGGATCTGGGGCAGCGCATCAACCTGGCGCTTTCGCTGGACACTCGCTGGGGCTCAGGACATCCCGGCTCCTGTGGATTCTGAGTCTCCGCTTTGAGATGAGGAGATTCCTGCTTATGCAGATGCTCCTGCGACTGCCTTTGCTCTGCCCCGCCACCCGCTTGTCCCTCGCCTCCCTCGGCCCGGCTCCCTCGCTCCTCCCTAACAAATCCTGTCTGGTTGGCCCCCATGCTGGCAACCGTTTCCGGGTGTCAATTGTGGCAGAAACTGTGAATTTTTTTTTGGTTTATCGTCTTGTTGTTCCTTTTGGTTTTGTGGTTTCGTTAAACGAATAAAATGTTCATGGCTAGAGATTTTTGCGGTTGGGAAAGTGAGAAAAAAGTGAAATAGTTGTCGGCGATATTAGTACGTTGAAAGCAGACTGGAAAAAGGGTCAAGCCCGACACCGCATTTGACATAATAATCAAACCCTAATCGTGTGATTTGTGGCTTTGTTTTTAGTTGAAGAAAGTTGGGAGTCCAATTTTCTTTCTATGTTCAGCTTCACTTAATCTCGTCCAACTTGAATTAAAAGTGGAATAGTGTTTCCTTCGACACACATTTCATCAGGGCCGTAATGTCCAAGTTGTCCAAAGACTCGAATAAGCTCACAAAGTAGCGGAGGAAGTCCGGCCCTTTGCAGGCGGCAGGTGATGATCCACGGATTCCCCGCTTCTCCCTCTTCGGGGCCTCCCGCCCACCCCAACTCTCAAGATTGGAATTTTTGCTTAATTGCGCATTAGAGGGAAAAGTTTTCCTGTTTCCGGCGGAATGGCCACCACAACGCAACACATTGAGAAAGTTCATCCAGACAATTTGACGATGGTCTGTCTGTCCACCTGCCCTTCTTCCCACATGTCCATCTCTTCGTGAGTCCGTAAGTCCGCCTCGTCTGTCAATTGCAGGCATCTCCGGCTGCATCAATGTCCAGAGGGGGTGTTGCCACTAATCAAGCAAAGGTGACCCGGCCTCAGGTGCAAGCAGGTGGTCGCCGCTCCTGGCCCAGGTCCAGGCCCAGCAGCTCGGGGGCATAAAAAAGTCAAGAAGTTGGTTGCGGCTGGCATTTCGTTATTGGAATTTTCATTGGTCACAAAAATACTTTTTCGATTAAACTTTAACGGCGCGTAAAATGCCCAGCCAGCGACGGCAAATGGCCGGAAAAATGCCAACGAATTCCGGCAGAAGGCTCTTGGTTCAGGTTCAGGTTCACGTTCAGCTTGAAGAGGTCCCAACGCCAAATCAGAAAATGATTAATTACGGAATGTTTTCGGTACACACAGCAGTCCACCTTCTCACGAACGGAGCTCCTGCTCGTTGCCCGCGTAGCCTGCCAAATGCCAATTAGCGGAAATATTTCACGTGGCCAACGTCGCCGACTAATGGAAATAAATTAGTTTCGCCTCCTTTTCGGCGGTCCCACATCAAAAATGTTAAATACGCAATCTCCCTCTCCAGGGAGGCGCCGGCGCGGGTGGAAGCGGCCGGGGACAGCCAGTCCGAATGGAAATTGGAATGGAAATCAGCCACACGGCCAACAACCGAGGGAACGTAGGCGGCACATCCAGCATGGCCAAAACAAATGTGACACTAGAGATGTCGAAGCCGCTTTTCCTCTTAAAGCCTGATTCAAAATTTCGGACATACATAGTTTGAAGACGGAACGTGGACGCTCACGGCTCACAGTGCCCTTTTAGGTAGCCCCTCCAAAACTTTAATTAGGGATTAGCAACTTTGGGAGGAGCATTTGAAAACCAGGACCTGCAGTACCTGCAATTTTTCGGTTGGGGTTAGTTGCTGCTGGTACAGTCGCCGCCATAACCGCATCCCATTGTTGTTCTGGCCAGTGCAACCAGCGAGCCGGAAAGTTCATTTGGCCCGGCATTCATTTCACATGTCCACAGCGGTTGCCCTTGTCCCCCGCTGGGGTGAAAATGCAAAATCCCCGGAGCTGGCTGTATCAACGTGCTGCAGCTACAGCTTTCGGTCTTTAATTGCCACGCCCCCGGCCCCTTGGCCAACATATTTAGCCTGGTCCATGATCGGGCGGGGAGAAAAAACAAGGATTACAATCAGCATGAAAATCAAGCGTCAAAAACTTTTTACCACCACGTAATCCGCAGCAGTTTTTCATCTTCAGCGGAGGCATGCAAGTGGATGTGTGGCACACCCCCATGGCCTTGGCGGTTCCAGATGTACATCAGCAGCTGGGGGAGGAGCAGGATCGAGAGAAGGAGCGGGAGCCGTAGCTGGAGCTGAAGCTAGAGCATCAGCATTAGCCGAGCACGTTCAACTTTCCAGTGGCACGCGAAACCGCACAAAATGTCGCCGCCCCACTTGCCAGCTCTTGCTTCATGGCACTGTCTCTTTCGCAATCGCACTTGGGCACCCCCTTTGACACTCCCCGCCCATGGTGCAATTTTTCGCACATTTTTGCCCTTTTTCTATTATTTATTTATTCTTTTTTCTTACCCGGCACTCTTGGCCCAAAAGGGTATATTATTTTGCAGCCAGGACTCTTCGAGGAATGCGGCTTTAAAACATGATAGATCCCAGCCAAGCAAGTCCTTGCCTTGTTTACTGCCAATTGATTACAAATACTTCACAGGCAGAGACATTCTTTTATAACTAAATCTTTGATAGTTTTTCGAGACCTTGTACTGCATCTTTTGGAAATCAAACATCGCCATTTCATATTTTTATGGGGGAGCGTAATAAAGTAAGGAAGGGAAGCCGTGTACTGGGTATTTTATGGTTGGAGAACTCTTTTATAGTCCTTTCTTCGTTTTTTTCTCCTCTGTTTGCGGCTGCTGCTGCTGAAGCACGGTCTGGCTGGCTGGCTGGCTGGCTGGCTGGCTGGCTGGCTGGCTGGCTGGAGCACTGGCTTCGTTTGCTATATTTTTCAGCATATAAATTTTCGTTCAAGTTGAAAAGTTTCACATACTCCTGTCACGTAAGGCGCAGTGGGGTCCAGGCTGGGGCTGGTGAATGGTGCGTGGCGCCTGCCGGGGTATCCGAGAGGGGGAGCGGGTCGCGTGCTGAGCTGAGGTCACGCCATGCCGGAGTCCGAGTTGCTAATTTATGGCCTGACATTAGAATGCAATCATATTCACTTAAAAAAGTGCATAACTTTTGGCTTTCCCCGTTGCCTGACTTACGGTTGTCATCGTTTATGTTGTGCAACAATCGTTGCAATCGTTGCAGCTGTTGCATTTGCTGGAGTTGCTGCAGTTGTAGCTGAACTTCGAGATGGGAAAATAACTTTTATTGCACTTGAGCTTAATTGCTGGACAAATTGCTGCTAATCGCGCGTATGCAGCGTGCACAGCAAGGTTAACCAAACGTTTTGGGAGGACGTCGATGCATCCTTGATTAGGACGCTACTTGTACATACATCCGAGCGCGGCTCCTCCTTCCAAAGGCAGCATGCTGGCCACATTTATTATTTTTAAATCAACATCAATTACATAAAATTTTATAAATGCATTCAACATTAATTTGAATGATTTATCGTTCGTTGAGCAAAGTACACACGTCCCGAAAAAGAAGTGAATGATAAGTGATTAATTGATGATGAGCATGTGCTTTGTCCCGTCTGATATCAATTAAATTTAAATCAATATGATTGATTGCCCATTGATATTTATTCGCCGTGGCCAACCGCCACCCGCCTCCCTCCCCTGATGTTCCGACCTTAATCCTTCACAGCCAACTTATCACGGCTATGGCCAAGTAAGCCCGCAAAAAAACAGGATGAGGCTAAAAGGGGACGAAATCAAATAAATAAATCTCATCATAAGCATGCATATGCAAATGAATTAAATCTAAACCGAAAAATGTAAGCCCCCGGCAGCGGCAACAGCGCCACTGACCCGTAACATGTGTCGCCCGTTCCCAGAGGACACGCCCACTTTCTATCCCACATACAGTATCCCATATCCTATATCCTATCTGGGATGTTGGCTGCTGGATTCTGGGCGTGATTCTGTGCCCTTGCCTGCCCAGCTTGTGGGTGGTCTGCTGGAACATAAGCCGCAAAAAGATTTTCGGCAACGGGCGGCTGCAAAATGTAAAAACCAAAGAATTATTGCCCTGTCGCCTGTCCCTGACCTGACCCGGTCCGCTTCACATGGCCAGTTGCCTGGTTTTTGGGGCCACCCAGGGGGGGGCCTTTGGGGCGGGGCGAGATGGTGACTGTTTTGGCAGTACCGGGCGTAATCTTTGTGCCAACGCCACTCGCCAACGCTGGCGTCAACGTATCCCCAGGCTGCCAGTTTACAATTTTGCAGCCGCTCGACAAGACTGCCAAGTTGGCGGGTTTTCAGTAGCTTTATTTATATAAAACTGGAAGAGTCCTGACTTTAAACAGGTCTATATTGAGGATATAGCAAAGTATACAAGTATATGTATTCCTATAATTGTAGTGTAGTGTTTAAAACGACGCTTAGATGGGACAATGAAGATCTAGCATTTATTCTGTGACAACTCTGCTGCTAGCACTTTCTTTGCCTTTCTCCAGCTGCGAAGGACCTTTCTCCCTGCTGTTCCGTAGCTGTTGTTTGCTGTTGATGATGATGATGTTGCTTTGCATGTGTGTTTGGCACAGTGGGGAGGGGGGAAGGGAGGAAGGGAGGGAGGGAGGTAGGGAGGGGAAGTGTGTGTTTCGGTGTGCGTGTGAGGTGTTTGGTTAAGCACATAATTAATACGAAATTTGATTGCCTCTGCCGCGCTGGGACCGGAAGGAGCAGAGAACCAGCAGCAGCAGCAGCAAAGGACGCCGGATGCGGGTGAAGTCTCTCCATCTCTTTCCCGCCATTCGAAAATGGGTTGTGGAAAGGGGCGTGTCATGGGCGTATAAATGAAGTCAAATTAAAGTAAACTCGACTTGGCAACCTGTCTATACAATCCTGCCGTCGCCGTCGCCGTCACCGCCACCGCCACCCCCGCCGATGTTGCGGTTTTCCGCTTAAACGCTTGTGGTTTAATTAATCGACTCATAGCTGCATAGCCCCGTCTCTTTTCATCCCTATGGCGGCGTCCTCCTCCTTCCGCCACCTCTCCAGAGTGACTTCCTGTCGTTGCGGCTTTTCGTCCCCCAGCGTCCTTTTGTGTTTTTCTCTGTTGACGCTTTTTAATAACTTGGCCAAGGCTGACGCAGTTCTTCGCTCTTTGCTCACTTTTTTCAGTCACGCCCCAATTTGTATACACTTGCATAGGGTTTTATTAATCTACGCTTCCTTGAAGGTTCTCCGATTAGGGATCGGATGGATAGTGCCCAAGAAATGGCCTTTGTAAGGAGGTCGCAAGGTATAGAAATCGGACTTTATAGAGAGTAGGATGGAGTATCCTAGTTTCGGTGTCCTCGTATAATATCCTTTCTTGGCTATAGGTTGTGGTTTCGTTGGAGCAAGTGGGGAGGGGAATCTGTCTGACGGCGGGAAGATAAAAACTTTAACTTTTGCCGGCGCCCGCTGCCCGCTTATGGCCGAAAATAAATCAAGCACCAAACTACTCCTCGCCACAATGATTAATTAACTGCATTTTGTGCTCGACCACGTCCGATGGCCCCGACCAATTTCCAAGAACGCAACCCCAAACAGCCCCAAACCCATATTTCCGGCTTCTAAACATCAAGAACATCCAGAGTAGTCATTCCTCTTGGCGAACTTTGGGGCTTCCGGATCCGAGTGTCGCTGAAGTAGTTTGTATTTGAGATCCTTGAGATCCTCGCATAATCTCAATTCAGGAAAACCATTCTGTTGGGAAGTAGGAGGCGCCTATCGATGCTCCACTGTGGAAGTACAACTATGCCAATGTTCTGTGGGCGCCTCTTGAACGTCTGCGTTAAGATATTATGAATGTGCTTGTTAGCATTGGGTGGCGCTGGCTCTGCTCCTTTGGTCGCTTTTACGACTGTTACGGCTGTTACGGCTGTTACTGCTGTCCGAGTGGCATGAATTATGTGCACTTTTTGTGCAGCCCTTCCCCCGGCCCACTGGCCACCGCCCACAGACCGTCGCCATCGCAATTAACCCGTAGGTGATGAGGCGGAGTCGCCCTAGCCATCACCATTGCCATCGCAAGACATACACATCCTTGCACTGAAGCTCGTCCAGGAGCATGATTTTCCATCGACATTTAACCAGACATCAGATACTTCGGTCGATTAATCTTATTTGGGCCTAATAGTGTGACGGTTTTAAATAATGTATGCGTGTGTGCTGAAAAACCTTGGAATTAAATTTATGCCCAAGGCATGTGGTCTCTTCTCATAATTATTCAGATGCTCAGTGGCGTGGAAATAAGCTAGTGCTTTTAGAAAAACAACAACTTATACATAATCAAAGGAAATTACACATAATTGCATGTTATCTTTTCGGAGCTGGTGCGTTGGACAGCACCCAGACAATTTAAAATTTAAGCAGACCCTGGGTTTTTCGGATATCCCCTGGCCATATTTTAATGATATTTTCATTGCCATTTTTCCATGGAGTAATCAGTCCGGCAATTGAAGTTTTCGGCCGGTTGGGTATGTCCGGATAAAATTCCGATAGTTGGCCATTGTTCGAAGAAATCCAATTAGTGCCTCCGGACAAGGCAGCCTAGTGGGGATGTGTGTGAGTGTGTGTGTCTTGCTTCCAGGACCTTCAACCCCCGCGGGATAATAAGCAGCTTAAGCTGCAGCTACGGACTCCGGGGAACAGAGCATATAGGGAAGCGGGGGCAAAAACTTGTTAACGCCAAAATCGAAGGAGGAGGACCGGCTGGAGGAGCAACCGGACTAGCAGCCGGTGGAGGGAGCGTAGTCGAAGCAGCTGGAAAAGCGAAGAGTCCAGGCACTGAGCATTATACAGATTGAATTGAGACGTCGGGCGAAGGATGGAGATTTCCCTCAGGTATCCTTCAGCAGCTAACAAAAGCTGGAGCTAGTTTGTTCACTGACAAAAAAGGAGTTCCCTTATGGCGAGGACGAGTTCCGTGAACGCAGACGAAAAAACGTTTTTCTCCAAGTGCGCCTTCGTTGTGTAAGCCAAAAATGGCAGCTCTCGATATGATAATGATACAATTTCGTTCAAGCTTAACAAGGATTAGGCACCGATACGAACGGTACGAGCTGCAGATTGTCGTGCAACTTGTACAGATATAGAGACAGACACCGATATAGATACCCAGACAAACGGACACACAGATACATCGATAGAAGGATACAAAGACTGCGAGGACGATGAACGATGATGGCAACTAATTGGCAATGGGTACGCTTCGGTTCGGTACAACTTTCCCACTAACCAAGTGGCAATCAACCATAATGCCAGCCAGTCGGGGGACCGAGATGCAAGTGACAATTTATTAATAAACAGCAGCAGGAGCTGCGGGAGCACCAGGTTCCTGTTCCACATCCTTCGGCTTGGTAAACAAGGAGAGAGGGCGAGGGCGAGGGCGAGGGCGAGGGCGAGGGCGAGGGCGACTGTCAATTACCAGTCGGAGCTATAAATTGCATGTCAGTCGCCCGGCTCCCTCAACAATTGCTTACGGAATCGAAGGGAGTGCGCTGCGTTTAATGGGCCCGATAAATTCTACAGGCTGTCAAGGGGCCGAGGGGATTGGCAAAGGGATTGGGGCTTCATACCGAAATTTCAGACCAAAGCCGGGACTACGTTATATATCTTTTGGGTTCAACTATCGATTGACAAGCATTGATCCCGGATATCAATCTCGATGTCTGTGTGGCGTCACAATTAATTCATAGGATGGCGACTTTCGAGCTTCAACAAACCGTTGGCGAGACCAGAGCAGACCAGACCTGACCACCAGAAGTTCGCCATTCAATTTGCGGAAATTGACCAGTGTGACCAAGCCACTCTCTGCCACAGATAGGGTGGCCAGCCTCGAGGACAAACACAATCAGAGCCCGAGCGCCAAATGCGAAATCAAATTAAGCAAAGTGCGCAAACATTGATAAGGAAGGCGGTCGGCAGGCAGTTTGAAGGATGGATCCCGAGACGCACGGCATCCTGTGGCCTCCAATTGAAGCGTTCGCTAGCAGGACGAGCACGAAAGCCAGGACAACGACCGAGATGAACGGCCAGTGAGGAAAAAGGAGTGCAGAGCCACAACCGCAACCCAGAGGAGGACGAGCGGCGAGGTGCTTTCCTTGGGTTGTCAACTGTAAAGTAGGGTAGATTACATTGCTTTGAATGATGCCAGCAGCCAGATAGCAGGGACTACGATGCCGGAAAGTGCCAGCCGCTCGGTCAGCCTCGACCTGATTGATGCCCATTAGTGTAAACCAATTAGGCCTGCCATTCGGCCGTTGGCGAGGCGGACCTGTCTGGAACCTGGCTGCGATGAGGCCAAAGCAGCGGAACCCCGTGCCAGAAAGTGGGGGATGCGCCCCCTCAAGGCCAAGGGCTTTATCGGATCTGATATACCCCCGGGGAAATACCGAATAGTGCAGGTCATGGCACAAGCCCAAGGAAAAATCAACAAAAAAGGAAACAGTCAAGTGACAGGGGCGTGGCCGGGTGGGAAGCGGCGTAAGAATGGAAAGTCATCGTCTTTTCGCATAGACAAAACCAAAGGACAACGCACAACTAACTGGAACAGAAGAAAAGTAGGAAAAATTGAGAGCATTCAGGAATTTCGAATGCACTTCACTATTCTTTAGGATTTCCAGCTAATCAAAATATTTCGAAGGAGTCAAACGTATCCTCCCTACGATTCTATTATCTTTTCTACTGAAAGCTGTTTCGGTTTCAAAACAAAGGGCAATGAGATTCGGCTTCCGACTTGCATCACATTTCGTTGGCATTCTTCGGAGTCAGGAAGGGACCCGGACCACAAACCCGGACTTGCACTGGCCCAGTAACTCGAGTAATTGGTATCACGTCGCTCCTGCAACCCGCTCCGCCCTACCCCTTTCGCACGCCCCGTCGCCATTGCCATTGCTCATCTTCAGCGTTGTGTCGCCCGCAAATGTGTCTTTGTCAGTGCGTCAGTGGAGCGTGCTGCGTTGGAGTTCCAGCCTGGAGAGGAGGCAAGAAGTAGGATGCCCCTCCTCCTCCCCAACCTGCAGGCCGGGCCACACCACATTCACCATTCAGACATTCGCAAATGGTTCGGCATGTCAAAAGTGAAATTTGACACTGCTATTTTATTTCGACTGCTTAAACGACGACCATGCCACATGCCTTTTGTTAAAGTCCACGTTAAGCTTGAAACTGATATCCAATTTGCCATCATCATTTTCGCACAAACGATGAATCTGTTGCAAGTCAGCCTCAGCGTCTTCGAACTGGCCCTGCTCCTCGACTTCCATTTCTTTATTAGACTCCTCGTCCGAGGAGATAATAATGGTCTCTATATCGTCGTCTTCCTGCGGATCGTCTTCGGTGTCGAGGGGCACCTGATTGCTGGGCTGTGGGATATAGTTCCATTGCGGATTTAATTCCATATCGCGCATCTGACCGTCCGAGGAGATGACAGTCATATTGCTTACCTTATTTTTCAAACTGACCTCCAATTTGCCATTATCGTTTTCGCACAAACGATGAATCTGTTGCAAGTCAGCCTCAGCGTCTTCGAACTGGCCCTGCTCCTCGACTTCCATTTCTTTATTAGACTCCTCGTCCGAGGAGATAATAATGGTCTCTATATCGTCGTCTTCCTGCGGATCGTCTTCGGTGTCGAGGGGCACCTGATTGCTGGGCTGTGGGATATAGTTCCATTGCGGATTTAATTCCATATCGCGCATCTGACCGTCCGAGGAGATGACAGTCATATTGCTTACCTTATTTTTCAAACTGACCTCCAATTTGCCATTATCGTTTTCGCACAAACGATGAATCTGTTGCAAGTCAGCCTCAGCGTCTTCGAACTGGCCCTGCTCCACGACCTCCATTTCTTTATTAGACTCCCCGCCCGAGGAGGTAAAAATTGTCTCTGCATTCTCCTGCTGTTGCGGCTCGTGACTAAAATTGCCCATGTGACCACCAGCCTCAGAGGTGGAGTTTAGATTATGACCACACTGCACTGTATCGGTTTTGGCCTCCACATGGACGCTGTTCGCGGTGACGTTGATCGTGGTGGTGATGTTCACGTTCGCCATGACGTTCTGCGAGGGCTAATTCAGTGTTCAGGATGTGTGTGCACCAAAAAGCCTCACTTTTACTCACCTTGTTCTAGATTTATGGTTGACCCGCTGGGAAAGAGTTCTAAGATGAATAAAAATTTGACACCTAGATTGATTTTGACACCTAGAGATGTGAGATGACCCCGCATTTGATAAATTGCATTTATCGAAACTATGTAAATCCCTTTAGAACACCGTAAAGCTATCTTAGCATGGCTTGACACTCGCCCCATGCGAAAGATCAAAAGGAATTAATTTTTAAATTGGTTCTGAAACTTATTTAATTTGACGCAGCCAGCTCCCCCATCCGGAGGATATGACGTAAATATCTTCTGTCACATGAGCTCTACATTTGTGCAGAGTGCAGCACAATACCATAAGTAATTCCCTTTTGCCCATCCATGTGTTCTGTTTCCGTTTCTGCTTCCATTTCGCTTTTTCCCTTCAGCCTCGAAGCTCTTTGGTTTTTGTATGGAAATTTAGAAATTATGTTTTCTTGTCTTTTAATTAATAATCTCAAGGGTGTTTTTCGTCTGTCCTGACTTGAAGAAGATGGAGTTGTGGATTGTTGGGGATGTTTCGGGAGTGGGATGACAAAGTGTGGGCGTGAGTGGGCCGACTGGGCGTATGAGTAACATGGCAAAGCAATATTTGTTTCTGGTTAAAAAGCAGCAGGCAGCTGCTGCTGCGGCTCAGAAATCCCGCCCCCGTCCAGCTTACCCGCTGGGTTGTGGAGTAACTTTTATGGCTTTCTGGCTGCATGTGCGAGTGTGAGTGTGAGTGTGAGTGTGTTCGGGTTGTGTGTGGGTTGACAATGTGATTTACATTTAATTAAAATCGTATTTACTCGTTAGATAAACAAACACGAAGTAAGCCCGTCGCCCGCCGCCCGCCGCCCGTCGCCCAGCCAACCAACTTTGCTGTTTCTTCATCATTAGGCACTCGAAGCTCTCAAATGGCAAATGAAATTGGTAGCAGGAAGGGACCGGGAAGGCGTTGGTAGCCGGCAACTGACAACTGCCAGCTGCTAGCAGCTCGCCGGCGAAGGTGGATAGGTGTAAGAGGGGTCCTTTGGGCCATGTCTCAGGTGCTGGCCCTGCCACTTGGGTGTCAGACTGGCGTTTTCGTTGACGTTAACAGGGTGACATGTCAAAAATAACTCGGCCGAATCGATCGCCAAGGGCAGGCCCAAAATAAAAAACTCTGTCCTGCGTCTCTCTCCTTATTTCCAAAAAAAAGCGAATAAAAATTGCAAAAAAGTGTATGGACAAGGGACAAGAATCTGGCGACTTGTTTGTCGTTAATCCCAGTCCTCAATAAATATTTCAGGATCTTTAATTGCACGGTATTAATGGCAGCAAGTCGTCGGACAATTGGTGTCGCCTCCGATGTGGCGTTGAGCCTTTAAGAGGAGCCCCCAATCATGGTGCACCAGTGTATTTGCATCTCTTTTTCAGCCACAATAGGTCACCCCCTGGGAGACGCCTCCGTCGGTCATTGTTTCCCCCTTTTGTTTTGACTTGATGACCAAGTTAAACAAACTCACGCCGCACAAACATGTCCTGGCAGTGGCCCTTGTCCTCTTTTCATTGAGGAACGAGCCTCGATGCAGTCGTGTCCAATTTGCATGGCCATTGTGAGCGAGTCCGATTCCGAGTTCGATTCCGGGAGGAGCCGGACGAGTTCAGAGAGTCGGTGGCGCCGCAAGGGAGTGTGGACGGCGGCAAGGGTACATATGTGGGGCACATTTCCGGCACTTATCAGTGGTAATTTGGAGTGTCAACTTTGAAATAATTTCAGGCGACTGCCGTAGTGTGCCACGCCCCAAGAGGCCATTAGAGAAAGTATGGCGTACATTATGCAAGCCCCAAACTATCACTCCACATTTCACAAAATGCCTTAAAGTTCCCTTTTTATTTTTGGTCATATTAAATAAATAAATCCTAACAGATTCTTATTGCCTAATCGATTTTGATGTATTGGACTGTTGCTGCTTTCTCCGCTTTCTCCAGCCTTTCTCGTTGCTTTTATTGTTCATCGTTTGCAGTGCTCTGTGTTTGATTTTTGGGCGGTGGGCGGTGAGCCTGTTAGATGGTAGATGGGCGTTGCCGGGGAAGGACTCCTTGTAAAACAATGACAAGGACAAATTTGTGCGATAGGCAAACAGAACTGAAGGCATTTGGGAGAGGGTTGCCGGGCCTGTCGGGCTTCTCCGTGAGGAGAGTGAGGAGGTCCTGGGGTCAGAGTTTCTGGAAGTGTCAATACAAATATAAATCAATGTTCGGGCCAGGTTAGGAGACCTGCAAAAAGGTAACAAGCCTAAGCAGTTGTTGCTGCTTTTGTTTCGCCTTTGCAGGCAATCAATTTTAACAAGCAGACGCCGAAAAGCCTCTCTTCCAGTGGCGTCAATCCCAAGGGGGATACAACTGAATCAAGTCTCAAGTTCAAGCAAGCCAGAACCAATCCTTAGAAAGTAATTGGCGAAGGACTTTCTCAACCCTTCGCATATGTATACTTTCTGTGCCTCGCCCCTGCCCGGTGATGCATTGTTAACAAAACCTTAGCTCTGTTTGGTCAAATTCACTTTGGAATCCTCCTAATTGGTTGCCAGTTTATTTTGGGGATCGCATTTACATACATATTCAGGCGGCAGGACGTCTCCACCGCAAAGGTGTGCAAACAAATCGGGCTCCATTGGAATTTTAGCGACTCTCGGTTTTATTTTGTAGCGATAGACCCTGGGGGAGAGCTTTATTTTATAGCATGCCACATATATAAAACTGGTAGTCTGTAAAAGTTGTCTAGAATTTCATTTAATTTGCAGTTCTGCGGAAACAGCTTCCCTCTTCGTTCTTTTCGATTTCGGCCACGAAGCTGTAATTAGTGCGAGTGGGAGGGCGATGGCGGAGTCAGCATATAGACAGAGATGGGTAGAGCATAGGCCGGGCCAAAAGTTTTCAGACATTTTTTGCAGTTCCAGCTTTTCAGTTTCTTATATTGCATCGCCCTACACTCTCAACTTCCAACTCCCTAGTCCGTAGTCCGTACTTTCCCAGTCCCCAGTGGCTGCTTTTGTTTTTGTTTCGCTAGAATTTGTTCAATTTAATGTAACATGGAAGAGAAAACACAAAAAGCTGGGACTGCAAGCTGGGAGCTGGGAACTGGGAGTCGAGTCCTGGGAGCTGGGAAACAAGACGACGGCGGCATGGAAAACTGAAAAGTTTGCGGTGTTGTCGGAAAATTCTATTCAAGGCAATGCGAATAACCTTAAAGGCCTTTAAGGTTTCCAGAATGCCAGAGGAAGACCCGAGAAAAACCTACATAGGTATAATGCGATTAAAATGGTCAAACTACGACCAAAAGCCCAAGGCCCCAAGATTAAATGGAGGTGTCAACTGTTAAAACTCATACAGGATGACTAGTTTTTCTTCGATTCAGATTTGAATGGCAGTTTCCATTAAAAGAGGAGGATTTTGAAATCGTCTCGTGTAAAACCCTTTTCTAGCGACTGTCGGGAAGACAAGTTTTTGGTCACTTTAGAAAATTTAAACTGAAAAGCCCTTCACGTGGTTTTCAAATTCTTTAATCAGCAATCAGCAGGTTCCGATCAGGAGGTACCTTGCCCTAGAAAAGATTGGGAAACTGGCGCTCATCGTCCACCTTGGGCGGTCCGGCCTTGGCCTCCTCCGGCATATTGGCGACTGGCACCTCGGCAGTCTCCGAGGCGTCCTTCTTCGAGGGCATCACTAAGAAGCCAGTGAATCGGTCCGAGTCACGGAAGTTGAACTGGATGTCCATGAGACGCATCTTGCGGCCAGAACGCTGCCCTCCAACGCGAACGGGGCTGGGTGTGGGTCCTCGATCAGAACCTACTGGCTGCTGGGCCACGGCGGACCGAACATCATCGCCTGCTGTCCCACCTTCTTTCTTTTCAGCCCCGCCGGTTGGTAGTTTCTTTTGCATAGCCCGCCACTCGTCCAGAGTGAAGATATTCGACTCCTCCAAAGAGTCCTCCAGGGTGTTCAAGGCCATGGCCTCAGAGATGACGGACACGTCGCTGTTGGAGTTGGTCCGCTGCAGCTTCGCCGCCTGACGACGCCCAAACCCGAACAACTGGGTTTGCAAGATGGCCTTCTTATGCTCCTGGATCTCCAGCTTGGGGGATCCCCAGTTGTGCGCCCCGCCGCCGTTGCGCTTGTCCACCGCCTTGACGCCAGAGCGGTCGGAGCCGGATTGGCGGTCGTGGAAGCGTGCGCGGCTGGTTCGGTCGAGGTTGGGGCGGTCGGCACGGTTACGCAGTCCCGGCACGGAGCCCCTGATGGCACCGCGGCTGGGCTTCCGCTCGGGCGACAGTTCCGGCGGCAGGCAGAAGTTGCGTCCGGGGGCGGAGATTGATCCGTCATAAACACGGCCGAACTTCTTGGAAGCGGTGTTGGTGGGATTCTTTTTTTCCTTCTTGGACGAAGGGCTGCCCTTTTTGTCTTGCTTGGAGTTGGGACTGTCCGACTTGAGACTGGGATTGCTGTCCTTCTTGGGAAGCTGTTTTCCCTTCTTTTGACCCGACAGACTGTCTTTCTTGGCCACCAAATTGTCGTTCTTGGGTGTGAGGACCGATGCGGTCCCGTTCTTACCTTCCAGCTTGGCCTCGATCTTGCGGGCGGTCTTCAGCAGCTGATAGCGATTTCCACCGTGAGAATGCATATTTTGGTAAGAGTACTTGCTTTTTTCTTCGATTGAAAGTTGGAGCTCTCGTTGCATTGAATGGTTGGAGTTGAATGATTTTTTCACAGTGACACCCAGTCCCCAGTCTGTCACCGGGGTGCTTTCGATATATACGTCTAGGGTTCCCAAGATTCATAGATCTGGTCGGAATAAGTCCTTTTATCTCATTTACCAACACCCCTCAATAAATGTAGGCGAAACTTTTTCAAGAGTTGCCAGAACCCATCCATCCGCAGAATTAATTTAATGTAATTAGGTTGTGTGTTCATGAAGTTGATTTCCCCCCAAAAAATTCGCTTTGGACGCTCTTTATCACTGGCCCGAGTGGTCACTCGTGGCCATCAAGTTGCTTGTTTGGGCCATAAGTCATGTGTCTCCTCCCGACTTGGCCCGCTCCGGCATTCCATCTTCACCAACAAAGTTGTGTACTTATGAAAATTAGTTTTTGCTGCTCCAGCTTCAGTTCCAGCTCCAGCTCGACTCCTATTTTTCATAATAAAAGTGCAAATAAAAAACTAACCGGCGAACAAACAATTGCAATTAAATGTTGTTTTGTTGTTGGCCCTGTTGATGCTGTTATTGCTTTATGTTTGTACTCACATTTATTTGCTGTTCCTCATCTTCCCGACTCCTGTTTTCGTTTTTTTTTTTTTTTTTTTTGTGCAGCTTCTGCCGCTGTGCGGGAACATAATTCACTTTTTATTATCTCATATTTTATAGAAACTTCCAGTTTCAGGCGCAAGTTGAGCGGAAGTACGGGGCGGTGGGCGGTGTTTGGGTGGCTTTGCTGATGGCAGAGCCTGTAAGCCGTTTCCCACGCCCTCCCACCCCACTCTGCTGTGTCGTTTAATTCATTTAGTTTATGCTTTTAGTGCTTTATTTGCTTAACTGCAGTTCGCATGTGTGCTGTGCTGGGCTGTGCGTGGGTGTGTGTGCATAATTGCTGCACCCACACCCACACTCACACCCACACACGCGCAGACGCAGGCACCAGGCACCAGGCACCAGGCACCAGGCACTGCATTTCGCAATTACTCCGCTTGACAAACGGCAACAATAACGTCGAAAACAAGAAGCCGCACATGCAAATTAATCAAAATCAACATAGGGATCGCAGTATATCGGAGGCGCCTTGAAAATCTTGAATATCCGGAAAGAGGCTGGATAATTGGCACTTAACGATCCTGTCCGATTGCCAAGAAGCGCTTTCCAGAATCCATGGCGGCGTTTAGCTTCGATTATATCGGTAATGGCTGCCATCGCCAGGCGAAAACAAAGCCGCCCAGCGCCATTGAAAGGCAGCCGTTTGGAAAACCGCAGATGCTGCCATTGACAATGCATCGCTGCACTTTGCATTTGCGTGCCTCCGCCCGCCTGTTTGTCAAATAACCGAAAACGTTGCGTTTAAGCCAAAAGTAAACGTTTTAGCGAGCGGCGGGCAAACAAAAGACGTCTTTCCCTCCGCCCCCGCCACAGTCTTATCTCTTATATCGGTTTCATTAGGCAGTTAAGCCTGGCCACAACAAAAGAGTAAACACTGGAATTAAGACATTTGCATGCCACTGCCAGTGCTTCTCGTTTTAATTAACAATTTGCCAAAGTTTGGATTGCATTGCCATTGCCTGGGTTTTTGCAATTCCAGTACAAGTATGGAATTTTCGGTTTATTGCTGGATTCGTTTTCAAACACACCGTGTATTGCATGGTAGGAATAACCCCTCCCAGCCAGGACCCTCATTTCCATATCGCTCATCCGCCGGGTGGGCCGACACACTTCGTCCCGAAACTTTGCTTTTAAAAAAAACGGCTCGGAACCGGCCCAGAAATGATCGAAATTATTGTAGAAACCGAGCCACTTGTAATTGTTACAGCTGCTTATGAAACTTTTTTGTTGGCTTCTATTTTTCTCCTCAATGTGTACGTATACGTAATTTTTTACGAGTTGATGGCCTCCGTCTGGCCTGAGGAATGGCTTCTATGCTTATGCTTAGGGCCAAAGCCAAAGCCAAAGCCAAAGCCAAAAGGAAAGCCAACCCTGGCCGACTCCCCTGCGATTCCGCTTTCGATTCGATTTGCCATTTCGAATTCACTTCATTGAATTGTTAATTTTATCGCTCACATGGGCTTCCCATATACATGGCACAGCCATGGCGAAACTTTGATTTGGCCCTTTGCCTTTTTGCCACAGCTTGCCGCAGCCGCTCTTCATTCTTTATTGTCATTGCCGCTGCCAGGCGCTTTTATTTGTGGTTATTACACAATCCCCCGCCCCGAATCATTTGCTCATATTAAATTTTATTGCTCGCGGTATTCTCTCATAAACATTTTTCCAGCCTCCCCCTAGGAGGCCTGCTTTATGGCCAGCCCCGCCCTCGGCCTTTGCCATATTTTCGTTTTTTCGCCTCGGTATTGCCAATATGTTTGATTACATTGCGAGAGGTGATCGCATAACATTGCACGGTACGAACACATATTCCTGCTTTCCCCTTTTTAATCCATCACAAATATTTCACTTCAATTATATATTTCGATTCGAAAGACTTACCCTATCCCCCGGGGCGGGTGGGCTTGTGGTTTTGGACTTATTGCCCGGGATCCTCGAATTGGCCAGCAAATTGTGGCAATATTACACACAAGTGTGCTCCGATTGTCCGAACAGAGTAAAATCTGGCAAAGTCCAGAGAACGGAACGGATGTTTTGACCACTGGTCGAGTCAGCAAAGGAGATGTACCGGAAACGGCATAACTGGCAGGCCGAATGGAGTTCGAAGACCCGATGCAGTAATACCTATTGGGCAGCAAAGGGACGCTCACAAACATATCATCTTCCTTCCCTTAAAAGTACAGACAGAATTCCTGCTAGAAGACTCTTGGGTTTCCTTTGGTGCCAAAAACTGTTGTCCCAACTCTTCTACAAAGACGCCTTTTGCTACCCAGCAGTTGTAAAAGTCAGAAAAGATTTCAGGCTCGCCTCAAAGGAGAAATTTGCATTTTTTGCAGTAAATTCAATATTTTCCTTTATGATTTTCCGCTGCCTGCTGGAGCTGGTGCTGGTGCTGGTGCTGCTGCTGCTAACTGTCTGCCTCTGCCTCTCCAGCCGGGTCCTTCGTCCTTTGAGCCATTTTTTTGCTGCCAGCTTTGGATTGGCCTCGCTCTCGTGCGCTTCATGTGCAGAGCAGAGGGAGGTCCTGTGCATGTGATATTAAGCCAGGACCGAGTCGAAGACAAACATCGTCGAGCTACACAGGGGACAGGGCACAGGAAGCACAAACAGGAGGGCGACGGGAGGGGCAGAAAGGAAGTGGTGTGGCGGGGGAGGACTTGGCAGGACGCGACTGTCATTTGCCTGATAGACGGAAGAGCAGGCCGCGTCCTTTGGCAAGCGAATCCGTCTGTTTGCAACATCAACGAAATATCCTTTCTGACTTCAGATTTAGGTTTTAAGAAAGAAGGGGGACATGCAGGAGCAGCAGAGGCGGCAGGACAGAGAGGCCTTTTGTCCTTGGCTTGAAGTGCTTGTGCCTGATTTCGGAAATTGGTTTGCATTAGAAATCACTTAAGCGCATAAAATGGTCGTGAGTTATTGCCGCAGGATGTGCACCAGAACACCCAAGATATATGGTCGCTTGCTCCTTTAACCTTCCATCGTTTAATAGCCCTACATATGTATGTATATATGTATGTACATATATGTATGTATATAGAAAATTAATCTTTTTTCGGCTCTGCTGCCACAACAAATTAATTAGAGGGAAGGGAAACTCCCTGGCGCTTTGGCTTGGCCCTCTTTCTTCTTGCCATTTTTTAGCTCCACTGTCTCGCCGTCATCTCATTTCAGTAATTAAGACATTTTGCTTCATGAACTTCAAAGAAAGCATAACTTGCATGCTCGACTGGCTCGCCAGATGGATGGTGGTGGTCCTTTCGCAGGATGCAGCCTGGGAGACTGGGAAATGGGAGACTGCAACTTTTTGCCCACACAATGCACCTCCGGCCCAGGCTTAGTTGTAGGCTGCTCGGCTGCCGTCTCCTTGCAACATCCTGGCTCCTTTGGCTCTCTGCTTTCTGTTGCTTGTCCTGCGTCCTTCCTGCGTTGCTAATTTCCTTCATTAGGTTGCTCAAGCATTTAATGGGAACAGAAGACTAAATTGTTGCCGGAGGTAACATGGCAACGGCGACAGCGACAGCCAACAACATCCCAGGACAATGGCTCCAAGGTCCTTGGGAGGCCAGCGTCGAAGGATTTGTAAGTGCACCTAGACACGAATGATTGATTGATTGACTGTGGAAATAATTGAATGGCACACCCTAGAGCTTATCACTTGCGAGGGATCAATAAAATGTCATAAAATAAAATGAAGTTGAAACTAATTGTCCAAGCTGGTGGCTGAGCCTGGTTAACTGAGTTTATATCCGTTAAGAGTAATAATTCGATTGACTTGGTTGTTTCGATTTTCGATTCTACAATCGGGCTGAATGCGAAACGGCACTCCCATCGATTTGCAATTAAACAATAATTTAGCTCTCGCCTCAAATTCAAATCTCGCTTATCCGCACAATTTATTTCTCCCCCGATTGTTTCAATCATGATTCATGTACGCCATGGGTTCAGCACTTATTTGCTGCCGGCAAAAGTTAGCCTCTCAAATTAAATGGCATCAAATGTCAGCTCAAAGTTTTGTTTGTTTGCGTGTGTGTTGGTGTGTGGGTGTGAGTGTGGGTGTTCGCTGCAAAAGGGGAAACTTTTCTTTGTGGCTCAATCTGATAGATTACGCATACGTCGCGTTGTCGCCGCCAAAATCAAGCGGGGCAGAGCACGGGGACGGCAGAATTTAACGAGGAAGAAAATCACTCAAAGCGAGAAAAGCGAGGAGGACAACAGCCCAGTGCCAGTGCCTCGCAGCCTCGCAGGATCAGTGAGCCGCAGAAAGCTTAAGCCAAACCGAGCACAGTTGAGATTCAGGTTCGCTTTCGGATTCAGGTTTGGGGGAAAGTGGCTTCTGCCTTCCGGATGAAATACGCCCACTGATTTATAATTTAATTTGTGTGTTGGCGGAAAAAGTTGGTGAAACCCTCTCGGCTCTGCGGTTCACAACTTGAAACTCAAATAGAGCAAGGCAAAAGCATCCAGCTCCAGCTCCGGGCTCCCGGCTCCTAGCTTGAAGCTCATGGCTCCCAGTTTCCAGTTACCATACACTGACGGGCTTCCAGCCACCAGCTAGCTGGCAGCTTCCAGGTCCCGGTTTTGAGTTCCCAACAATTCCGGCCAGCCTTCAACTGCCAACTTTGTCCATTAAAACAAACTTTTTCGGGCAGGTGGAGAGCTCATCGATGGCTTCCCCTCCCAGTTCCATTTCGAGATGGAATAAGCACCTTGTATCTCGCATCTCTGAAAGTATTTATACCATATTAAAAGTCAAGAAAAGTTTCACTTTATCTGTATTTAGAATAACATAAGTTACCACTTTACTTTACGATACTATCGGTGTGCTACTTTGATATTCCCATCTCAGAATCCGCCCCTAAATCCAGCCCCTCCCGTTTTCGGCCACCAACAGCGAGTTGACTGCAACAAGGTAACCAAAAACTGATACGCCAAATGCAGGCAACCAATTTTGTAATGTGAATTTAATGTCAGTTTTGCGACAGGTGCGTCGAGTGGCAGTGGCGCTGGAGGAGGGCGGATGGGAGGGGGAGGGGCAGGGGCATTGGTAAAAGGCTTTCAACCCGCTTTTCCTCTGCGGGCTGAGCTTAATGCATTGCATTTGCAGTTATTGGCAAAGTTTTCCTGCGGTCAGGTGAGTGCAGGTCTGGGGATTGCGACTGGATTTGGGCCACGATGGATGGACGTGTCCCTTGGGAGAGTCGGTCGGTGGAGGATGCTGTAAATATCCTGCCAGGCGGTTCATCTAATTAGGTAGAAATCCAGGTCCTTTAAAGCTCACCTATGTCGCTCAGTCAGAGATGATTGACAATAAACTATAGCATACTTATTCGGGAAAAGCGTTGAGCCACTTTCGAATCATAGCAATTGTGATTTTTAGCACCCGGATTCCTTGTTTTGGCCCCAAAAGAAACCTTATAATTAGATTAGGCCGCAGTCGTTGCCAAACTGAATGTTATTAATCTGTAAAAGTATTCGCTATTGATGTGATGGAATCTTTCATTATTCCTCGTTTTGCTTTTATTATTCATTTGCTATTCATTCCGGTTTAGAACGTGGGAGAACATCTAGGCAACTGAACGGACATCCCAGCCAGAGGCGAACAATTGACAAAGCAACCGTCGGAGGCGGGTCGCGGGACACAGGATACGGGACACGGGATGAAAATGGTTTTTTGACAAATAATCCTCACGAAATTTAATGAAAATTAATGACTTGCACTTTGAGTGATTATTGCTGGGATATATACGTATACACTCCTGAAGCTTAAAAAAGAAATATATATATATATATATATATTTATAGTATGTGTGTGGATGTGGAGCTCCTCTTCGCTTGCCGCTTGCCGCTTGCCGGGGACTCTTTCCTCTGTTTGCCTTTGGCATCGCTGCACTTTTATTGCGTTAATATTGAAATTGGGTTAATGAGTTTTTGTTTATGGCGCGGGAACACAGCCCCACCTTTATTCCCAGTCATCCGCTTTCGTCTCCATATCGCTCTCTATTTTGCCCGATCTGTGCCATCTGCATCCGCCGCCGTCGTCGCATCCGCGCTTTCCACTCTTTACCGGGTTAATGCAAATTTGCCAAAGGTGTGCGGGCGGTGGCATTTAATGATGAGGCTGGTGCATTGCCGATGATTACGTATCCTGCTGCTGCTCCTTCTCTTACTCGCGCTGCTCCTTGGAGCAGAGAAAACAGTTTTCAGCTTTGACTATGTGATGACGGAAGAGCGAAGGGTTAATGTTAATTAAAGTGCAACTGCCAGGCAGGTGCAATCAATACAAAACCCAATCCAATCCAATCCAATCCAATCCAATCCAATCCAATACAAAACCAATGCAAACCCCTTCTGTCATTTACCATGTTGATTGTGAAACGGATACGCAGCGTTTCAGGAATCCATTTCTGTAATCAAAATATTGGCATAAAATTTAATTCAAATTCGCTCCGAGAAATAATAATAAATAAATGCGAAACCGAAATATTTCCCATCAAAGGAATTGTTTGGCAAGAGTTTTGGTTTCCTTTTATAAAATAGGTCGGCTCTTGTGTTTTATTTCCTCGATATGCGATATGTGCACTTACGGTTATTTGTTCACATGTCCGTGCATTGCATTCCCGTCGTTAATAATGCATTTTCCGCCCCCGCCAGCCACGCCCACTTAGATGGCATCGCTAGGCCGTTGTTCCCAACGTACTTATTAGGGCGCAAATGCAATTAATGAGAGCACGGCAGGCAATTGGCGCTTTTTGTTCGAACAATGTGACTGGTACACTGTCAGAAATCGCTCCTGCGAATGGAGTAACAACAGCTAGGGGGAGCCGAGCTCTCGCACAGTGTAATTATTTGAGTTTTTGTCCAAGTTTTCCGTTCAATTCAGGCGCACTGGCCCGCCCTGGCGCCCAATTAATTACGCGAAATTATTTGAAGTTGTTAATGGGCTGCCTTGTCGCTGGCACGAGCTAAACACCGAACTCCTCCGAAACACAGCATCCCGGGATCCCAGGATCCCAGGATCCCGGCATTATGGATAATATGCCAGTGTGTAACAGTTGCTGGCGCAGTTATGATTTAGTTGCCTCATTTACCATTGGGATGTCCCGGCATCCTGCCCCTCCATATACATACATGGCACATAGGCTGCAGTAGAAGTGAATTATGGCCACGGTGTTGGTCAAAACGAAGGCACTGACTCACTAGTTCAGTGGATCGCCTAATGCGTTTCCCTCCCAGCCAACATCCACCAGCTAGCCAGCCTTGGGAATTCCCCTAGTCCTGTCCTTGAATCCAATTTGTTTTCGGGATTTCGGCGGAAAGTTAATTACCCAAAAATGGAAGCATCCTCCTGGGCGTGAATCGCCCGCCAGTGGGTTAAATCAATCACGAAGGAAGCTGAGAGCGAAAAAGGACGGAAGGTTGCCTTCTGGGAGTTTTTGTTAAGGAATATTAATTACAGGATTGGTGTCCTTCGTGTTTGGCTTGCAAAATATTCACAAAAATATTTAAAGGCACAAAAAGCCAAAAACCAGGTTGATTTCATTCGAAGTCACAAAAAGTTGAGGAGCCCATTCCAATAAATTCTCGCTTCGATTCGCTGGAGAACTCCATTTCTCTTCGTTGTCTTTTGCCCGTTCTCCATGACAAAGTTGTCCGGGTGAAGAAGTTTTTGACTGCACTTTGTTGCGCTTTTCATCAGTGGCCCATTGTGCCCGGTTCACTTTCACTTCCCTCGAAACTTTCTTATTGCATACTTTTATTGTATTGTTGTTGAGGGGGGCATGCGAAAGCATATTTCATTTGCTGCTCCCTGGCATTTTTTTTCCATCCCACTTCCCACTTTGTAGTTTCTCAATTTCTTCATATATATATATATATATATATATGTATATATGTAAGTAAGTATATATATTTGGCACTTTTGCCTGACGCATTGACCTAATTCAATTTCACGCTGCGCCACACACAGAAGGAACAAAAACTGGGAAGATCAGCGCTGGAAAAACTGGGGAAACAGGAGAGCGGAGAAAGAGTGCGGGAAAGCGCATAGAAGTAAAAGAAAGCCGGGGAAAATCAACCTAACTCATCGCCAAAGTGGAAGGGGTACAATCAAAATTGCTGGAGAAAATTGGCGAGCAGGGAAAAGCGGGAAATGGAGAAATGGAGAAAGGGAAAAGGGATAAGGGAAAAAAGGGAGAACATAAAAGAGGAGGCAGCGACAAGCTGGTCTAAATTATGAGATACACTCGCTGCCAAAGAAAAGCACAACTGCGCCGAAGGAAACTGGGGAAATGAGGAACTTGGGTAGCTGGGGAGCGTGGGAGAACTTTGAAAGTCTTTGCCAGGCTGCAGATTTTTCTATTAACTGGCACTGCAGCAACAACAATAACAACAGGGCCAACAACAATAATGGCATAAGGGAACTAATGCAATAATAAAGGAAATTTCCAAAAGAAAGGACGACAACAGGCGAGAGACGACCAGAGAAAAGAAGCTCGGTTGTTGGAAGGAGTTGCCTTCCGCTGCTCCTCATTTCCGCATTTCCAGCATCACCAGGCAAATCCACAGAGAGAAATAATAAGGATAAAAAGGATATGCTAACTGTATGCTATCCGGCTCTTGTGTAGCTTCCCCGACGGGTTACCCTGTCTTACCAATTATGGCTTATCGAACTAGCATTTGAAAGCCTCTCGATAGAAATTTGATCAGTGCACCTGCCTTAGTGCATACCAATTTTAATCATAAAGGACAAGCGACAAACTCTTTGTCAAACCCGGGCAGGTTCTGTCAACCCGAAGCGAAAGACTCAAAGGACCAAGGAGAGGGAGGGAAGGTGGACCGGACCGGGTCGAGTGAACTCACTTCCTGCTCATTGTGCCCTCGACTGACATAAAGCTAAATGCTCTAATTAGGTGACTAGGACGCCGGTGTCCTGTCGGCCATAATTGGGTGCAATTCTAATTTGATAATCTGGCCCGGAGATGCAGCAACCACCGACGGCCAGGGGGAATTTGTTGTAGCGGTCAAAAGTTTCTCATTGAAGATTTGGTAACTCCCAACTGGCAACTGACAACCATCAAACTAATTAAAGGCTGAGCACTGCGATGGCCGAAATACGACTAATTATCATCCCATTGCCTGGCAATGACGTCAAAGCCAAAAGCTGCCTGGTTCTGTCAGCTATCTGGTGCCCCTTTCGTCCTGCATCCCGCGATCCGCGTCCTGCGGCCACGTTTGAAATTGATTAATGCGCAATTATTTGCAGACGCTGAAAATAAATTTTCCAATTACACTTAGTGCGGGAAAAGTGGCGGAATGGGGTCAGAGGTCGGTCATAAACCAACGGAATTTAATTGAAAATTTTCGCCCGCTAAGTAGGATGATGAATGAATTATTTTGTCCGGCTGGCAAGTTCACCTGTAACTATGACATTCCATCTCCCATCTCTGCCCTCGTGATATTTATAAATTTGTATTGAAATCAGATGAGATTCCAAGAAGTTGGAAACAAGGAGTTTCCACTTGAGTGTGGAAAATTGAAATAAATGTGCTTTTAATTACGCCTCAAGTGACGGCCACATCTACGTCAATCAATTAGATGCTGTCAGCCAACTTTCAGTAGCTCTTCAGTAGCCATGCTGCGGGTCACTCTATGCTGTTGCTGTTGCTGTTGCTGTTGCTGTTGCTGGTCCTGGTCCTGGTGGTCAAAATTTTCAATCCCTCGACTGCCCCCCACTCCCACGCCCAGTCCCACTCACAGAGACCCGTACAAAAAAGAAATAAAATAAAAATCTATATCTAACAGACAGTGGAAAGTCGAAATAAAATCAAAAAGTTTCTTGTTGAAAATGGCCGCATAACTGAAAGTAAATTTACCCAGCAAACGAAACGAAATTGTTGCAAAAATATTTGAGCTGCATAAGCCCCAGATGGGGCGGCACAAAAAGGCGGAGGAGGAGCTGCGGGGGCGCCGGGCGTGGCAACAGCTGTCACACCCAGCTCCTTTGTACGCCCCCCCTACAGAGTGTGTGTGTGTGTGTGTGTGTGTGCATTTGATTTTATGACTGTCAACCGTCGGCGAATGTTTGTCATGGCAACGACACAGCATAGAGAAAATAAGAGGAAAAAATCCAGCCCATGTTCGGCTGTTTGGCTTCCTGCCATTTCGATATATCAAAGCATCATAAATGCTGCCACAGTTCCCCCACCAGCTTCAGCTTTAGCATCAGTTCCACCTCCACCTCCACCTCCGGCTCTGGCTCTGGCTCCATCAGAAGCAAACAACAATGAGTACGAGAGTTTTGGGCTCACGTACGTGAATAACTTTCATTTGGCCAGAGTCGGAGGTCCGAGCCTGTAGTTTGTCCCGTTTGTCCGGCCCACGTTGCGTATGACGAATGAGTTTCATTTCAGCTAGGACCACGGACTACCAGATGCCCAGATGCCCAGATTCCCCTGGATCCACATCCACTAGAGCCACTTGTCAGTGCGGCCCAAATTATCTGCCGGGAATTTTCAAGTGCCGACAGAGTGCTTTTTGCCATTTGATGGCCGAGTCCGGCGCGCTCGGGCTCCTGGTCAGGGCCGTGATATATGTGCTTATCTGACAGGCATCAGGCCCCTTCTTTATTTCTATTATCGTTATTACCTGCCACATTATTATCCTTTAAATAAATAAACCTATTATCGACCTACATCTATGCTGCTGTTGGCCTGTTTAAAGTTCAGAGCTGGCCAGACCCATTGTTGCCAATTCAATTCTAGGTAATATTCCGATATTCCATAATCCCGCATATCGCATCGAGCCATTTAATTAGTAGCTCGAATTATACACTAACAAAATCAATAGTAGAGGTTTCCAAACGCAAATATCACTGCTTTTGAATTCGCACTTTTCATCATCGATGCATTTGTCGCAGTGTGCGCCACCATTACCCGGATTGCCACGAACCAATTGTTATTGTATTGTAATACTCTAGTCGAAATATTTGCCAGCACAATTACAATTTGGCCTGCCACGCAGGACCCTCAGCGACACTTGATTGGAGGGGTGGTGGTGGTGGTGGTGGTGGTGGCTCAGCCAAAAGGGTGCCGGCTGGCAATTAATTTGCACTAACCGCTTGGTAATTAAAATGAAAAGTAAATTATATGGCCAAGGAAGGATCGCAGGAGGCGGCACTGCAAGTCCTTCCACTCTCACTCCCGTCCCACTAGCAGTCGCAGTCACACAAATCCAGCCATTGCAGATCCTGACACACTTTTGCGCCATCCGTGTCGGTCTATGTCTATGTGTCTATTGGCCCATGTGTGTGAGGTTGTGGGTTGTTTTTAAAAGCATTTGCTGCAAATGTATCTCGAACTTCGCACACTTGACTGCCATTCAATTTGCATAGGAAATTAGTTTGTTCGCTTTGAATTGAAGTTGGTCTCACGAGGCCAAACAAGGCCAAAAGTACTAAGAGCTCCGCGAGGGCGACGAGGGCGAGGGCGAGTGCGAGGCTGGGCCGGGGCATATACATATGTATACGTATATGTATGTATGTATGAATGTGGAGCCCAGTAGCTGTACTTTGCACACATGTCTGCCATTTTGTGTGTGCGTGTGTGTGTGTTAGCCTGTTTTTGTGAGCCCCCATTTATGCGTTTTGTTGCTGGCTTCTCTGAAATCGGGAGTAACAACCTAGTGCAGACTCTGCTGCTGCTGCACTGAAAGATATGTCCTATAAAATCTCCAGTTAGTCCTTATAGATGGTTCCTTTCTAATGAAATTATTTATCCCTCTTTGCTTTCAGCAAGGAAGTTTATTAACAAATGGCATGGAGAAAGAAGGAAAGCCTCGGAAACAGGATAACACGGGGTGAGTTTCCAGTTTTTTATTTTATTATTTTTCGATTGTTCTGCAATGCACGTACCTAATCCGATTCCATCCTAATCCCTGATATGTGCCTCAAAATATAGAATCCAAAACTATAATCTTCGTAGTTCAATTAAAGCTCTTCCGCACTATATTGTTTCAAGTGTGCGTGCACATTTTTGCATATTTGCGTTGCACACCGGATCTTTTTGTTACTTAAGCAGGCAACCAAAGAACACACATTGGCATTGGGGAAGTGTGGCGTTCTGGATGCCAGGATGCCACCCAGAATAGCTCCCCCTGGGCTTCGGAACGTGTTGTTTCACCAGACGGCTTGTCTTCGAGGCACAGCTTCCTGATGAACATGTGTTTGGGTTTTTCGGTTGCATTAGAACGACAGGGTATTGTTCCTTTCCAACGCATTTGCAATTAATCGATTAACACAAAAAACATTCTTCTTTTATGTGGCTACTGGTCACTAATTACAATCTGAATCGCCAATTGTTTTGGATAATTTTCAGTGACCTATTTAAGCCAATATTTCAATTACCTTTGCCATGTCAAACTGACTTCGGGGCCCCTTTATCCCAACTTTTATCCGATTCTGTATCGGGGATTTGGGGAGTGAGCAGGTATTGGGGATTGCCCCCGCTGGGACACCAACAAGGGGATTACAAGCTGAAATCCGATTTTCAAACCAACCTTTTAGTGGCACTGCGCTCTGTCTCTGTCTGTGTCGGCTGGCATGTTTGAAATTAATTGGTACAACAATATCCTTTTAGGCCAAAATCAGCCCAAATGCCACAACCTTGGGAGCCTTAGAATGGCGACGATGCCTTGGAGTTTGGTCGGGAGGTTAGTAGTCGCCCGGTAGGGCTTTCCAAAAAGCAAAGTAACCCTATCGTAATCAATCGCAAACGTATCTTAAATCCAAAACGAACAAGTTCAAACGGTCTCGAGAGTTTTTGGAGAACAGTTTGTACTTCCTTCCTATATTTTGATATTTCGTGCTGGAAAAAATGGAAGAGTCCTCCGAGAGAAGCTGCGACACCTATCGGGACCAAAGCGAGACCTCTGATGCCCCCCTGGCAACAAAAGAATCCTCGCGGCCTTCCGAAAGCGTGCATACTTCGTTGAAGTCTGTACAAACGAATTCTTCCGAAGACGAGTTCAAGCAACTGACTTTGAAGCTGCAACATATCAAAGCCGCCACGATTAATGCAGAGAGGGAGCGGAAAGTACTTGTGGACGTCTTGCAACGTTTGGAAATCCTCTGCAGGAAGTACCCAGATCATCAGCAAAGATTCCTGCTAAGGAATAGTATAAACAGCATGTTCGAGTAGGATTCACCCGGGATACACCTTGCAGGTAGAGATTGACAACTCTAGAACATCCATTCCATTAAAAGTGTTCACCTATCCATCTTTGGGAGTTCCTTGTTTTGCTTAGTGAGGTAGACAAATAGCTTAAAAATCCGTGTATTGGTATAGTTGTTTGGAGTTTTGGTTTCTCTAGCTTTTGGTATTGTTGGTGTTGTTGGTGCTCCGGCGTAGCCTGCACCTGCCACTTCCTTGACAGGGACTTTGTTCGGTATCCGAGACAAGAACTCAAAATATTTATGAAGATGCTTGGCAAAGTTGCCCGGCACGGAGGTAACAGGAAAACTTGTGGAAACAATCTGCCTCGGCAGGCGTACCCTGGGAATATCCAAACGAACCCGGGTAGATCGGCATCTTAGTTTTCAGCGTTCTGATTTGGAAATGAAAATGGGTTTCGGACTAAAGCACATGTCTAGGTCAGCACTGAGTCCATACGTTCCTAATGGCCACTAGACGGACAAAGTTTGGGCATATGAGTATGTTCGGAGCGTGGTGGACGTGGCAGCCTCGCATGTGGTAGGCGGTGGCAATTCGAAATTTATGCACAAGTTGCAGTTCAACTGACAAACAAGCACATAAATCAATTTATCGGCCTGCGGAGAAGTGGGGCTGGTGGGAGGTATCAGTGTCCACCTAAGCATTGGCCAGTGGCCATATGTGTGTCGTAGATGGCATTACATTTTGCCCAGCGATGCTCTAAATGGAAACCGGGAACCTACATTTGGAGTTTAAAATATTCTCCTATATTTCAAAATATACACTTTTACAAGAGTTCCTTCAGAAAAAATTGAGAGGACCGGAAAAAAAATTCGTTTCTTTATGGAGAATGATTCCACAATTCAGAATCTTTTCTTGGCTAAGGAATCGGTTGGATATTGGCCGAAATATAGCCTTCGCAAGGACCCAAAAGCCCCATTTCCAGGATATTCAGATTTTTGCAAGGGGGTCCTTCAGAAAAAATTGAGAGGACCGGAAAAAATATTCGTTTCTCAGATTTTGATGCAGATTTATGGAGAATGATTCCACGATTCAGAATCTTGCCTTGGCTAAGGAATCGGTTGGATATTGGCCGAAATATAGCCTTCGCAAGGACCCAAAAGCCCCATTTCCAGGATATTCAGATTTTTGCAAGGGGGTCCTTCAGAAAAAATTGAGAGGACCGGAAAAAATATTCGTTTCTCAGATTTTGATGCAGATTTATGGAGAATGATTCCACGATTCAGAATCTTGTCTTGGCTAAGGAATCGGTTGGATATTGGCCGAAATATAGCCTTCGCAAGGACCCAAAAGCCCCATTTCCAGAATATTCAGATTTTTGCAAGGGGGTCCATCACAAAAATTTGGGAGGACCGGAAAAAATATTCGTTTCTTAGATTTTAATGCAGATTTATGGAGAATGATTCCACGATTCAGAATCTTGTCTTGGCTAAGGAATCGGTTGGATATTCACCGAAATACAGCCTTCGCAAGGACCCAAAAGCTCCATTTCCAGGATATTCAGATTTTTGCAAGGGGGTCCTTCAGAAAAAATTGAGAGGACCGGAAAAAATATTCGTTTCTCAGATTTTGATGCAGATTTATGGAGAATGATTCCACGATTCAGAATCTTGTCTTGGCTAAGGAATCGGTTGGATATTGGCCGAAATATAGCCTTCGCAAGGACCCAAAAGCCCCATTTCCAGAATATTCAGATTTTTGCAAGGGGGTCCATCACAAAAATTTGGGAGGACCGGAAAAAATATTCGTTTCTCAGATTTTGATGCAGATTTATGGAGAATGATTCCACGATTCAGAATCTTGTCTTGGCTAAGGAATCGGTTGGATATTGGCCGAAATATAGCCTTCGCAAGGACCCAAAAGCCCCATTTTCAGGATATTCAGATTTTTGCAAGGGGGTCCTTCAGAAAAAATTGAGAGGACCGGAAAAAATATTCGTTTCTCAGATTTTGATGCAGATTTATGGAGAATGATTCCACGATTCAGAATCTTGTCTTGGCTAAGGAATCGGTTGGATATTGGCCGAAATATAGCCTTCGCAAGGACCCAAAAGCCCCATTTCCAGAATATTCAGATTTTTGCAAGGGGGTCCATCACAAAAATTTGGGAGGACCGGAAAAATTTGAGGGACCGAAAAATATTCGTTTCTCAGATTTTGATGCAGATTTATGGAGAATGATTCCACGATTCAGAATCTTGTCTTGGCTAAGGAATCGGTTGGATATTCACCGAAATACAGCCTTCGCAAGGACCCAAAAGCTCCATTTCCAGAATATGCAGATTTTTGCAAGGGGGTCCATCACAAAAATTTGGGAGGACCGGAAAAAATATTCGTTTCTCAGATTTTGATGCAGATTTATGGAGAATGATTCCACGATTCAGAATCTTGTCTTGGCTAAGGAATCGGTTGGATATTGGCCGAAATATAGCCTTCGCAAGGACCCAAAAGCCCCATTTCCAGGATATTCAGATTTTTGCAAGGGGGTCCTTCAGAAAAAATTGAGAGGACCGGAAAAAATATTCGTTTCTCAGATTTTGATGCAGATTTATGGAGAATGATTCCACGATTCAGAATCTTGTCTTGGCTAAGGAATCGGTTGGATATTGGCCGAAATATAGCCTTCGCAAGGACCCAAAAGCCCCATTTCCAGAATATTCAGATTTTTGCAAGGGGGTCCATCACAAAAATTTGGGAGGACCGGAAAAAATATTCGTTTCTTAGATTTTGATGCAGATTTATGGAGAATGATTCCACGATTCAGAATCTTGTCTTGGCTAAGGAATCGGTTGGATATTGGCCGAAATATAGCCTTCGCAAGGACCCAAAAGCCCCATTTCCAGGATATTCAGATTTTTGCAAGGGGGTCCTTCAGAAAAAATTGAGAGGACCGGAAAAAATATTCGTTTCTCAGATTTTGATGCAGATTTATGGAGAATGATTCCACGATTCAGAATCTTGTCTTGGCTAAGGAATCGGTTGGATATTGGCCGAAATATAGCCTTCGCAAGGACCCAAAAGCCCCATTTTCAGGATATTCAGATTTTTGCAAGGGGGTCCTTCAGAAAAAATTGAGAGGACCGGAAAAAATATTCGTTTCTCAGATTTTGATGCAGATTTATGGAGAATAATTCCACGATTCAGAATCTTGTCTTGGCTAAGGAATCGGTTGGATATTCACCGAAATACAGCCTTCGCAAGGACCCAAAAGCTCCATTTCCAGAATATTCAGATTTTTGCAAGGGGGTCCATCACAAAAATTTGGGAGGACCGGAAAAAATATTCGTTTCTCAGATTTTGATGCAGATTTATGGAGAATGATTCCACGATTCAGAATCTTGTCTTGGCTAAGGAATCGGTTGGATATTGGCCGAAATATAGCCTTCGCAAGGACCCAAAAGCCCCATTTCCAGGATATTCAGATTTTTGCAAGGGGGTCCTTCAGAAAAAATTGAGAGGACCGGAAAAAATATTCGTTTCTCAGATTTTGATGCAGATTTATGGAGAATAATTCCACGATTCAGAATCTTGTCTTGGCTAAGGAATCGGTTGGATATTCACCGAAATACAGCCTTCGCAAGGACCCAAAAGCTCCATTTCCAGAATATTCAGATTTTTGCAAGGGGGTCCATCACAAAAATTTGGGAGGACCGGAAAAAATATTCGTTTCTCAGATTTTGATGCAGATTTATGGAGAATGATTCCACGATTCAGAATCTTGTTTTGGCTAAGGAATCGGTTGGATATTGGCCGAAATATAGCCTTCGCAAGGACCCAAAAGCCCCATTTCCAGGATATTCAGATTTTTGCAAGGGGGTCCTTCAGAAAAAATTGAGAGGACCGGAAAAAATATTCGTTTCTCAGATTTTGATGCAGATTTATGGAGAATAATTCCACGATTCAGAATCTTGTCTTGGCTAAGGAATCGGTTGGATATTCACCGAAATACAGCCTTCGCAAGGACCCAAAAGCTCCATTTCCAGAATATTCAGATTTTTGCAAGGGGGTCCATCACAAAAATTTGGGAGGACCGGAAAAAATATTCGTTTCTCAGATTTTGATGCAGATTTATGGAGAATGATTCCACGATTCAGAATCTTGTCTTGGCTAAGGAATCGGTTGGATATTGGCCGAAATATAGCCTTCGCAAGGACCCAAAAGCCCCATTTCCAGGATATTCAGATTTTTGCAAGGGGGTCCTTCAGAAAAAATTGAGAGGACCGGAAAAAATATTCGTTTCTCAGATTTTGATGCAGATTTATGGAGAATAATTCCACGATTCAGAATCTTGTCTTGGCTAAGGAATCGGTTGGATATTCACCGAAATACAGCCTTCGCAAGGACCCAAAAGCTCCATTTCCAGAATATTCAGATTTTTGCAAGGGGGTCCATCACAAAAATTTGGGAGGACCGGAAAAAATATTCGTTTCTCAGATTTTGATGCAGATTTATGGAGAATGATTCCACGATTCAGAATCTTGTCTTGGCTAAGGAATCGGTTGGATATTCACCGAAATACAGCCTTCGCAAGGACCCAAAAGCCCCATTTCCAGGATATTCAGATTTTTGCAAGGGGGTCCTTCAGAAAAAATTGAGAGGACCGGAAAAAATATTCGTTTCTCAGATTTTGATGCAGATTTATGGAGAATGATTCCACGATTCAGAATCTTGTCTTGGCTAAGGAATCGGTTGGATATTGGCCGAAATATAGCCTTCGCAAGGACCCAAAAGCCCCATTTCCAGAATATTCAGATTTTTGCAAGGGGGTCCATCACAAAAATTTGGGAGGACCGGAAAAAATATTCGTTTCTCAGATTTTGATGCAGATTTATGGAGAATGATTCCACGATTCAGAATCTTGTCTTGGCTAAGGAATCGGTTGGATATTGGCCGAAATATAGCCTTCGCAAGGACCCAAAAGCCCCATTTCCAGGATATTCAGATTTTTGCAAGGGGGTCCTTCAGAAAAAATTGAGAGTTCCGGAAAAAATATTCGTTTCTCAGATTTTGATGCAGATTTATGGAGAATGATTCCACGATTCAGAATCTTGCCTTGGCTAAGGAATCGGTTGGATATTGACCGAAATACAGCCTTCGCAAGGACCCAAAAGCCCCATTTCCAGGATATTCAGATTTTTGCAAGGGGGTCCATCACAAAAATTTGGGAGGACCGTAAAAAAAATTCGTTTCTTAGATTTTGATGCAGATTAGTGGAGAATAATTCCACGATTCAGAATCTTGTCTTGGCTAAGGAATCGCTCAGATAATGACCAAAATATAGCCTTGGCAATGACCTTCTAGAAGCCACTGTGTACCTAGAAGGGTCTTTATTCTTCGGCTTCGTCCCAAGTCAGTTGTTTTGGTCGAAACATGCAATGGCGTTTGCAACTCCAGGGCACAATTATTGAGATTTGTTTCACCACAAAGAAAGTAAAAACAGCAACACGGCAACAACAATAGTTGGCCAAAACTTTCTCATATTGGGCTAAGGGCCACAAGGTGCCACCACAACATTGCAAATGGAAATCGATAGAGTTTACCACAAAGTACACTATATATGTACAACACATACTCCCTTTTCAGCGTTTAATTTCGCCAGCTAGAGGGAATGCAATGCTTCGACTCTGAAGTCACTTCTGGTTTGCCAAAAACAGCTTCATCCTTCAGCCTCCAGCGTCCAGCCATCCTCATTATCTTTATTTTCAGCCCTCCTTGGAATGATGGCCTAAGGCTATTTACAATTTGCTTTTGATTTGTTTCATCAACTTTCATTAGATTTTATTAAATTTTAATTGCCATGTTTACACAGACTCTGGCCGTTTTGTTGTGCTGGGATTTGTCTAACAGAAAGGCGTTTATTTTGAATTTATTTTAAGAATATCTCTTCCAGAGCGAGCACAATTTGTTGGGTGAATACACACCTCTTCTTTTCCCAAACCCAAATAAATATATAATAAAATTTAAAATAGATTTTAGTTTGCCCTAGTGTAACATAGCAGTTCTATTGTTGTGATTCAAACCGGCAGGAACTCCCCGGGGCAATGATGACTTAGCCAATATGCCAGACATGGCCATGACATAACGTGTAAGCGCTTCGTCTCCATTTCCATTTGTGCGTTCAGGTTGCCGGCGTGCAATTAAATTTTAATTACACTTTTAGCGTTTGGCCCGCTAACAAGCTTTGGATGCTAAAAAGAAGCGATTCCTCAGCTCCTGAGCTTCCGAGCTCCTAAGCTACTCAGCGCAACTTGGCTCCATTCCGGTCTCATTTTAATGACAATTAATAGCCTTGGATATGGCCGGCAAGTCAGGTGAGCGGAGTCGCCTCCCCAGGCATCTTGGGCTTCCTTGGCCCTCCTCGGAGGCCATTGCAAATTAGCCGTTGCACTTTCTTGTCGGAGGCAACGCGTCGTATGCGCAATAAATAAATCTGTCGTAATTAAAACGCGCCTTCTGCGACATCGCCTCAACTGTCATCCGCAATTTACGTGGCGCTCTTCCTTCTCCTGCTCCTGCTCCTGCCCCTGCCCCAGGTCTGGACAGAAAAGGGCTTGCTTCCAGTTTATTTCCTTTGCCGCCCACTCAGCTCCGCTATTCCTGTTCATTCTCCCGTGCTGTTACCCATCGCCAATTCCGTTTTGTTGCCTTGGCAGCGGCGCACAAAATTCCCAGCTATAAATTACTTTGTTTCCAGGAATTCTCAAAAAAAAATGAACACAAAATAATAAAAGGTAAAAAGAAATAGCTCAGTGATGAAAACGCCATCTGAACGCACTCGGATTGCCCTGGAGAAATGATCCTAGATCTGGAAGGATATAAAATTCGCAAAAAATTCTCCATTAAACCAATCTCTAATCTCTGGCGCTGAAACCCATGTCCTCGGGCCAGGAATAAAGAGGTTCCTCTAGGAATTACTATCTTAAGCATTAAAAAACGAAGAATTCCCACGTAGAGCATACCTCGTGGATACGGGATATCTAAATGTCCAACTGGGAGATCGGTCGCTTTCGGTTAGGGTATAGGGTATGACCATTATTTCATTTTTGGCCGCTCAGTTCGGCTTTTGAAAGCAGCGCAAAGATAACGCAAACAAAAACCCAAACAAACTCCGGCAAAAGGCCAAAACGCGCCCATAAATTGCGCAATGAAAGCGGACCCCGGGGGGCAACACATCTAAAGGACTCGAGCCGATTGCGGGCAAACAGGACCGCAGGACCACAGGGCAACAGGACTATGAAACTATAGGAACACACGACAGGCCAAGGTGCACGAAGTGGACTTTATGGAAAATTGAACTGGACAGAAGTGGGCTATGGTTTGGGTTCCCTCCCATATTTATTCATTTTTCATCTATTGGTCACCGGGGGCTTTGGACTCTGGGCTTTGGGTTCTGTGCGATATTGAACTGCGTTCAGAGGATTAGTTTTCTGGCAGATATGTTGCTTTTGGAATAAACTATGAACCAATATTGTCCGTTTGGCAACTCAAAGCGGGCACAGAGCATCCTAACAATCCCCAATGAATCGGGAGTTGACTAAATTGATTATTAGCTTTGTTAATAATTTATTGTCTGCGCTCGCAATATGAATTTTCCCGTGGTGGCTTGTGGGGATGCGTTTTGAGACGCGTGTGTTACTTTGAACTAAAGCAAAAATTGCTGGTCGCGTTTGAAAAGTTTCGCCACTTCCGCTTCCCCCTTTATTATTTCCGGTCGAGTTGTTCCTCTATTAACAATTCCCTTCTTTAGCTCTCTCCCTGGTTTCTGTGTTGCGGGGAGCTTTCTCCATTTCTTCGGCGGAATCGCCGTTGGCTGTCTTCGTTTAAGTTTTTTCACACTTTTGACAGGAGGTGTGGGCGTTGGGGTGGTGGCATTGTAGCGTCGTGGCGTCGTGGCGTCGTGGCGTTGTGGCGTAGTGGGTGGCAGCTGCATCCTTGAGTGGCAGCATGTATGACAGATGGCCACGCCCTGTGGAAATGATATCATTTGTACTAGCATTGGGCGGCAAACGATTCTGCCTTGTCCTGCGTTGTTTTGTGTTGCATACTTTGCGGCAAACAAAGGCGCCGCAGGAGTCTGGTGGGCGTGGCGCATCCCTACACACAGAGTATAACTGAAACGTAAGTTTTTGAGACGTTCAGGAGCTGTTAAATTTAAAAATTTGACCATCTGTGTTATAAGTTTTCTGTTAGAGGGGTTTGATTAGTTTTGGCTGAAGGACAAAGTTAATTTGGTCCATCAGGTAGCTGTTTTTCCAGTGTAGTCCTTGCTCAACTCGATTCCAGTTGCCGAGTTGTCTTGGTGGAAGGCGCGAGGGCACGAATGCTCTTAATGGCTCGCGCAGGCTTCGTCACTTAGTTTGCCATTTGGCTGCCAGCTTAGTTTAATGTATTTCGCCCTCCGCCTCCGCCACTGCCCCTCCTCTGGGGGGACTTGTAACCTCATGGAACCCCCCTTGCAAGGGCAGACGCCCAGTGGCATCGTCTGACGACGCTGCCTTGTCCTCAGCAAGCTAAAGTGTTTTCTGCTGCTCTTGATTGACATGATATGATGGGAACTCCGGGCGGGCACAGGGGGCCGCAGGCCAGGGAGGTGTGTGGTCTCTGGGCGAGATTTGTTTTGGCCTGGCCGGATTGTTCTGTTGTGGCCGATCAATGATTTGAGCCAAAGTCAGATTGAACTGCTTGACCCCCACGAGGTGAAAGATAGGATATTGGGCGACTTGGCAAATTATGTGGCTCCTGCTTCTGACGACGCCGGAATGGCACATAATGGCTTGAGGGTGGGTCAAGCTGGGATTACATGGCCCAGCCGGTAATTGAAACACTTGGCATTCGATGGTCGCCAGCTAGGGAATCTCACGAATAAGTGTATAGGTTCTGTATGCTAAAACTTTCGGTTTAAATTAGTAGCTCGAACGATAGCCGAAAGGATTAAAAGGCAAATCAATTAACCAGAGGACTTGCTGCTCCACTTTCTCCGTGTTTGCACAGATGAGAAGGGCAACGAGGAGAAAAAAAGAGAGTAGAAGATGGCCCCCCAGCGAAATCAGAGAATGCAATACGATGGCGACCGACCGACCCGATGTAATGGCCTTGGGGCCTGGTCCAGGATTCGGAATGGAATGGAAATTGGAATGAGCACCGCCAGTTGCTACGTGATTTGTTTGCCAAATTGTGGCAAATGTGTGTGCCACACATCCTGCTCTTCCACCTGCGTCTGTATCTGTGCCAGTATGTACCTGCAACTCAATTAGAAGAGGTGCCGCCGCCCCCACCTCCTTTCCGCATTGGTTTATTGAGTTTGCATGACCATAATTTAAAGATGATTTAAAATTCCCGCAGCGAAATTAACCAAACATCGGACAAGTCGCGGAATGGGGGAGGGGGAGAACAGGGATCGGGGGATTTATTGCTGGACGGCATTGGACGCTAATGCGGCGCATTTATCACGGAGGCTACAACATGGTGCGGCTGCAGAAAGGACAACGGGGAAAACGGACAAGGACAAGGCGACGCAGCGCTAATAGTCGCCACTTGGCCAACATAAATTATGCTTAATCAGGAGGAGCCAACAGCAGCAGGAGCCACAGGATTGCGTGGTGGCGCCAAAGAGGCGGAAATCCTTTAATCGAAATAACAAACAGGACACAATTTCGGCCGCAACCACAGCCATCCGCGAAGGCCAAATGCAAACTGAATATGACATATTCCGAAAGGACAATAACCGACAACCAAAAAGGGTCACGCCTAATGGGCTCTAAAGACTTAAAGCTAAAGTAGAGGTCCTCTTCTTATCGGGTTATCGGGTCCCCCTTTTAGAGTCCTTTCGAGAGTGTGGGTTAAAATTTACATTTATTTAATTTGCCCTGGAACCGAAATGCAAATGCCTACCTGCCCCCCTCAATTCGTTGCAATGCAAAATGTTTAAGTGCAGTGTGACTCGCTCCGTCTCTGGATCTGTTCCCTGACTGTTCGCGCCGGCTACGGCTCCCTTTGTCTGGGTTAATGCATATGCATGAGCCTTAAGCGTGGCCACGCCTTTAAGCCCGTTCGCCAGACTTCCACCAACCAGCTACCAACTGCCGTCTCCCGCCATCAAATTATCGACACTTAAAATGTTGCAAGCGTCGCTTGTTTGGCTGCCCCTCTGGCCCTATTTTTGTTTGCCACTTCCACTGGGATTGGAAGCTCTCCATCTCCATCTCCATCTCCATCTTTGTCTTCGTCAGCGCCATCCGCGCCGAGAGTCGTTGTCCTGATGTCGAAAGGATTCCCTTCGACGTTTATGTAATCTTAATGTTTATGCAGCTTATGCTTCATAAATTCACCGCCACCGCTCTGGGCGGGCTCCATGGAGGCAACTTAGACCTGCCCCCCTTCCACGACGCTCCTGAGTGGCGCCGCGACGTCGTCTTCCGGTCGCATTTGGTGCCAGCGCCGCTGGAGCTGCTTTTTATACCCCTTTCGAGTCGGAGAATTTGCCCAAAATTTAGCCCACGGATGGTAGAAATCGCTGGCATTGCTTTAAAGATGCCACCTCGTTGGGCGGCGGAAATCAGAGCAATAAACTGCAACAAAATTATTTCAACGAATATCGAAATGCATTTGAAACCAAAATTCCATCAAGAGGAGGTTTACTTTGACAGGGACCACACGGCGTATGAGCAATAAGCATCTTACTGTTCCAAGAACCTCTTTCGAATCCTTTATAATCATGGCTGCCACCATTTCCAAATGGCTCGAACAACTTGCCGCCCGCAGGGACGATTATATAAAATTAAAACGAATTTAATTTAATAATATATTCAACTGCCATACCATTAAGTTTCTAACGGTTATTCCTCCAGGGTAACTGCACTTTCGTTTCGTCTCCGTCCCTGTTCTCCAGCGGCCATTCATTTCGTGCGTTTTTCGTTACGTTCGTTTCGTTTTGGCCCGTTCTACTCTTTTTTGGCTCTCGCCTTTTTGCACATCCCATCGCCGTTTGTGTCATTTGTTTATTGCCAGTTTCATTGCTTCATTGCGAACGTTGGCGAGCTATACTACGCTTATCTGCCCCCCCCCCTCCTTCTGTGCCACGCCCTCGTTTCCTGCTTTCCGGCTTCTGGGCCATCCCCGCCAGCTTGCCTGCCCCCGAAAGCAGCTCCATCTTCATCTTAATCTGCTGCTCGTCCGCATTCCCCTCCCCATGGCTCCTGCTTTATTTTGGCTGATGGAAATATTTTTACGACAAGTTTTTCGCGAAGATTTGCAACATTTGCAGAAAACGGAAGTGAATGTGGCACTGGAAGTTGTGCGAATCAGCGCAAAAATTCCTCAGCTAGAGATGCGCACTCACGTCCCTGTAGAGGATACTTTTCCCCTCTACTTTCTATTAGAAACTAAACAAAATACCGATTTCTTAGTATCCTTTTGGATAATCCAAATGATTACCATCGCTGGCCTTGGAACTCTGACCATAAAACGCTTAACGCTGATGTGTTCGCTCTGATCAGCCGCAACCAAGTGACCGTTGCCCGACTCTTTTTGCCAAGTCCAGTGGCGCGTCCGGATGTTGTCAAGTTTTATGTCAGCATCCGGCGTGGCCGGGAAAGGGGGATGCAGCCAACAACCAAACCCTAGCCCCACGCTTTTCCCATTCATGAATTTTGCATGCGGCAGCAGAATGCAAAATTATAATTAGGCAGCCGCGTGGTGGCGGGAAAACAAAGCAACGGGAAGAGGGCTTGGCCCTTTTGCCCCCTTTTTCGGGCCATTTTTCAGCCCTTTCCGTTTGGCCACTTTGCCCGAATTGGTCGCTCTTTGGAGTCAACTCACGTTCGAGCATAAAGAACATTTTATTAGCTTGCCTTTTGCATTTGCCACCGCCACCATGGTGGCGCAGCAGTGAGGTGGGCAGCCAAGGCACAACAGGAGCCAACAATTGATAATCTCAAAAAGTATCTTTGACACTGCACCCCCTGCGTATACTTAATAATTCAAGAGAATATAATTATACTCTGCCTATGGTTAAAAACCCTTTGGAAATACAGGAAGTGCGTTTCATTATTCAATATTCCCTCCGACTACGCGGCGTATGCGTAATCATTTTTTAGTTCCGCCACACCCGACCCTGGCAATGCAAATAAATATTCAATTGCGAATGGCTCGAGTGGTGGACACCGTGGACGGCCGTCCAGCCACCACTGGACAAGGCGGTGGGGAGGAGCTACACGCAAAGCGGACGCGCTTAAATTGCAAATTGCGCTTGTTTACAATTTGGCCATTTGGCCAAAAGTCAGCTCCAGCCATACGGATCCAGACCCACCCTCCTGCTACCACTCCGCGTGCCCCATTGCCTCTCCGGCATTTCGTGGCATTAGAAAAATGAGCCGTCGTGCCGCGAAAGACAACTTGGTCGGTCGGTCGACTTGGTTGGCATTTTTGCGTTGCGTGCTTTTGGCCGCGTAATTAGATAAGCAGCGGGACAGGGACGTGCACGAAAGGGGATCGCGAAAGGGAAGTCAGACCGGGGTTCAAACTCTTTTAAAGAAGATTTCATTCTTATATCCCGTTTACATGTGACCCATTTCGGGCCACCCCTCCAACTACGACGCTGTGCGCCCACCCAGAGGCGTTGTCACAACAAGCTGCTGACAGATGGAGCGTCATAAAAGCGGCAGCAACCTCAACAACCTCCAGTAACAATGCGCCGCAAAATGTCTGAGGTTAGGAGCGGAAAACAAGATAACAGGCGACGGTAGGGGGGAAATCGAGAGCGGAGAAGTGGCAGGAAAGGCAGGCGACCAGAGGGACCCGGAGGACCTGGAGGACCTGTAGGACGATGTGTCACGTGGCTGGCAAACGCACCTGGGGACAAAAGGGGCGGACAAGGACACAACATGCAATTATACGCAATCAACATAAATCATTCAAATTGCCGCTCACACTCGCACATACAAAAGGAAAAAAGGAAAAGGACCCAAGCCCAAGCAGAAGGAAAGGACACTTCAGCTGCGAGAGGGAGGGGCACTGCTTGGGAAGGCCACTGGGCGTGGCCGTTGACGTTGGCTTTTGGCTAATTTGCAATTGAAATGCCCAAATTCTGGGGGCTGGCCGCATTACGCATACGACGTGTGACCGTGTGGCTGCGTGGCAAAATCTCCTTAAACTTTTGCCTCTGCCTATCCATCTTCATCCTCATCCTCCTTCTGCTCCTGGCCCCTTGCCCCCAGTTTCCACTGCGTTTTGGCGCTGACAAATGCCACGAAAGCACGTGAGCCCAGGATGGCCACAGGTCGCCGAAACTCGAGCCTAATTGAATCCTGCCGGGATTACCAGATTTCTCTCTGGTGTATATATACGTGTGTATGTATATGTGTATATAGGACTAAAAAGTTGGAGAGGGTGTGCCGCAAGTAAAACTTATAATTTGCCAAACTTCATATCAGATTTATGTGGGAAATTGAGAGCTTTCGATACGTTGCACGATCGGCTGGCGAAGCGCGCTTCAAAATGCAAATCCTCCAGACAAGAAAGTTCAACCAGTTTTGATCGAAGCATACATCAAAATATCTTGTCGAGAACGTAAATCGGAGTATGTACTCCCTTTTGTGAAAGTTTCCCTTCCGTTTCAATTCAAATTGGAAACATACTAACTTTAAATTTGGTGAGTGACTTGGAGTGAATGTTTGTGCGGGAGAACCTGCCAGATTGCTCCGCCTTGATTGAGAGCCTGGGAATGCTGGACGCACCTAGAAGAGCGCGTCCATCGGCACACCGTAGATCTGGGCCAGCTGCAGCTTCGTGTAGGCAACCACGCCGGAGGGACAGTAGGCCATGGCCTCGTCCAGAGTGATCCACTTGGCGCTCGACTCCCCGGCGCAAACCACGTGCAGATAGACGATCCCGTCGAACACTGCGTGGCTAATGATGCCCATCAGGTTGCTGGAGCTGCCACCGTCTCCGGTTCCATTGCCGTTTCCGTTACCGTTTCCGCTTCCTATTCCGATGCCGCCTCCCGCTCCGCTTACGATTCCGCTTCCGTTTCCATTTCCATTCCCCGCTACATTTGCAATTTCCAAACCTATGCCCACTCCGATTCCGATGCCAAAATCATTCGCATTCTCGTTATTAGTGGCGATAACGCTGCCGTTTCCGTTTCCATGTCCGTTTGCAGCGATCCCAAATCCGTTTCCGCCGGCAACGATGTTCCCGTTTCCGTTTCCGCCGCCATTGGCATTTGTCGCGTCGTCGACGCCGGCGGTGCCACCAGCCTGAAGATTACCAATGACGCCGTCACCACTGCCGTTTTCGTTTCCGTTACCGCCAAGGTTTCCATTTCCGGTTCCGTTCACGGTGCCATTGGCGTTTGTCGAGGTGGTGGGATTTAGGTTGATGACCATTCTAGAATAAACGATAGCTTTCCTTTCGTAGTAACTATTATCGAAAGCCACTCACCTGAACACAAAATTGGCAAAATTCGATGAAGGATCAGTGTTACTGGATGCTACGCTTTCTCGAGGACTTTCTGTTCCGATTCCGGCTGGAACTTGAGCTCGGAGAGTACGTCCGTCAGGTGGGGTGACTACTGTACACGATCAGGGCACACACGCGAATTGGCGAACTCCTTTGTCTTGTGTGTTGTTTTTTGTTGCCACTAACAGCACAAAAGTCGTATATTTCGTAGATATTCTCTTTTTTTTTTAATATTTTTTTTATTTATGTGTAACCAAGTGTGTCTGTGTATGAATTGTGTTCGTGTACGTTTGTGTGTGTGTTTACTGCCTAGTCGGATCCGAAATCTTCAGGCTCTGACAGCTCCGGGCCCAGCAACTGGGTTTTATAATATTTTTTGTAGCCATTGCTCTTAATCGGCCAAACCCCTCTGTTTTGAATGCAAGCTGGAGCAGCTCCTCCAGCTTTTCCATTTAAACTCCACACGGACCGTGTAGCGAGTGCGAACTCTCTTGTTTTTTCACCTGCAACAAATGAACCGAACAAATAAAACTCGCACGGCAAAGTTGTTGACATGGCAGCTTCTTCCTCCGCCATCTGATTTCGCCTCACCTGCAATTTGGCGCACCTCACCTTGGTTTTGTGCTTAGCTCCTTATTTATGGCGGGAAGTGCAGGTGGGAAAAATGCAGGAGGGCGGCAAATATGGGTGGAGAACAGAAGCCCCAAAGCAATTAAATCGCTGCTCGATGCAGGGGCCGGGGAACATAGAATGGCATCGAAGTGTGTGGCATGCATGTGGGGGCAGGACACACAGAGACAAAGACAGAGGCAAACAATCAAACGGAAATTAATTGCGGGATGTGCGAAAAGCGAAAGGCAAAAGCTGCGAGTGTGCAACTTGCAGCTTGCAACCTGCAACTTGCTACACACGTGGGCGTGTGTCCACTCTCCCCTAGCAGAGGAATGTTAACCCATCGTACCAGCGCCAGCTTAAGCCCTGATTGAAAGCTGGCCAGCGCAGAGCATTGACTTTTAACCCCCGACCAGGAATCCGCCAACTCATCGAACTTGTGTTTAACGCAAAAATTTTTCATTTCCATGTCATGGCTTAATTAAAAGATCGTTGCTCGTGAATTTTCGAACAGAGGGTGGCCGGAGGTGCACTCAAGGAATCCCCCATCCCCCATCACAAATCCCGAATCGCCCCGACCTCCGGATATGCGGCATCCGCATGCGTATCCGTATCCGGCTCATAATGAGGCGCCTCATTGGACCGGCAAGTGAGTTAAATCTTCATGAGACATTTGACAGGCTGGGTGGAACACCCACCCACGCGCCCTGCGATTAAGCCGGAGCGTGGGGCTGCATTCATTGTCTTGGTTACACGCCTCGGTTGACTACGGCATCAAGCATCCAGCAGCGGCATCCGTTGCAGCGCTCCAACCAAGCGTCTCACTTTGCGCACACCCAAACCCCACCAGGCCAGGCCACCCACCCTGCAGCCTGCAAGCTGTCGCCCACAGCCCACAGCCCACCCAGACCACCCACTCATAATCGCACCCACTTCATAATGCTGTCAAGGTTGAGCGGCGCTGAAATATTGAAGCCTGGCGCTCAAATATTCGCCAGTTGGTGGCTTGCCAGAAGATCACACATGGCATATGCATGAACACCGAACAAAAATATTGTAACCATGAGTACCGGTTACTATGTAGACTCCTTCAAATGTACCACGTTCGGGGGCGAACAGGGACACCTCCCTCAAGAGATGTGTTGAATCCGATGCTTTGTTTTTTTTCACGCAAACTAGTTTCTGGCTGGAACATTGAACGAGTCGAGGACGAGCTCCCTCGGCTAAGCTGTTGAACATAAGCTCTTCTTTACAGAGCTGCCGGCAATCTGCGGTCATCGCTGTGTGATTGACTTTTGGATGCAGTTTGCCAAAGGTCAACACACACTGAACCGCACAAGTTCAACGACTGACACGATATGCACTTTATTCGCCGGCTTACCTTTTGTTCTGCAGAAATGCTGCGAAACCCCAAACCCAAAGCCAAACCCAAACTCAAACCCAAACCGAAGCCCAAGCTCCGGCTCGAAATCCAAAAACAATTCCAATCCAGAGGTCGGTCCAACATAAACAATTTATGCACAACAAACTCGACTCTTTTGAATGGCAGAGAAGAAACAAGGCAACGAAAAAAAAGAATAAGGAAAAAGAAACGCAAAACTGGCTGGCCTGGCTTGCTAACTTTTAGTTTGGCTTGTTAGTTAAGCGTAAACAAGCGGGGTGAAAGGCGGATCGGATCCGGTCGGTAGGTCGAGTGGTCGGGAGAAAGTGCGGGTCATTTGAATGCATTCTCGGACGGACGGACCTCGCCACCATCGATGATAAGCGGGGACTCTCCGCACAAAGCCAAGGAGGAGGTTTCAAGTAGGCGGTGGCTGGTGGGTGTGTGGGTGTGTGGCTCGTGGCTGGTCCAGTGGTGTGTTTGTACGTGTGTACATTTGAGGCTCAGAGTCAACGCCAATGGTAAATATTTAGCTCTTGGCTGCACTTGAGATTAACTGGCCGTTGCACTGCGGCAAAAACTATGGGGGAAAGAATCTACAAATGGCACTTTGCTGCTCCTAGTGTAGGGACACCTCCTCTTCTCCAAGATTCATTTCCTCAAATTCTAAAATACGGAATATATTCGCAGGCGTATTTATTTTCGAGTGCAGATGCAGTAGCAGCTAGAGCTGCACGTATCCACGGAGCTCCACGCCGGAGAGGGGGACAAAAAGAATAAAAGGAACCAGAAGGACTCGGCAACGGACTCGAACCCTGGACACAAAAGCAAAGTGAAGCAAAGTACAAACACACTCAAAAGTGAAAATGGAAAAAGTTTCAATGGTTTTATCATGTTTACTTTTATTTGTGTCACTGAGTGGTTGTATAAGCCCCGTGAACCGCCCCGGCAAGCCCCCGGACAAACCAGGGGTCAGGCGTAGGATAAACAAACACAGACAGGGCCGATGCGATTGGGGGGGGGACAAAGGACGGAAGCAAAGGACGGAAGCGCCAGGACAGACAGAACGCCAGGACAGCTGGATACATAAGAAGCGTATGTTCAACACACTCGAGGGAGATCACTGGCTGCCGTGAAGTGGCCGACAAGTGATAGCACTGGATTTCGATAAGGAGCAGGCGGGACAATGGTAATGTCCTTGCAGAAGGAAGGGCTGCCCAGGAAAAGGGGCAACCTAATCCACCACACTAGCCCACGAGCCTTCCAGCTGAGCCTCGGATTTTTCCTGAAGTATCCCCGATATTCGCCACCTGTGCCACCTGACTGGCCCTGCACTTGGCGTCCTTCCCGACCCCTGATTCCTGGAGCCCACCTAATCAGCTGCTAAGCTGCGGGGAGCCCGGCTGCTGCCATGACAATTTGTCAACCGTTTTTAGTGGCCCACCTTTGGGGTCATAAAGAGCTAGACGCTGTTCCAATCTTGTTTCCAGCACACGGCTTTTCGGGTAGCATTAAGATATTCCCCAGGTTGTGTTCTAGATTTTGGTAATATTGGGATTCACCCTTGAATTCTTTTTTCCGTCCGTCTCTGGGATGTGGGAAACGCTCCCTGGGGCCAAGCTGACCTTCATCCAAACGGTCAACTCACATGCTAAGCGGCTGGGCTTCAGGAAATGTTATGCGAAACTAATTACTTGCTAAAAGGACAAACAAAGGCTGGCAAAATAAGAATAATGACAACAATGGAAGCTGTTTGGAGGCGGAGGTGGACGCGGTGGAGGGACCCAGGCATTTATCTCTGATCCCACAAATGTCAAGTTCCCTGAAGGGTAGAGATGTTCACAGACAAAAACTTCTCTCACTATATATACAATATAATACCCAAAGATTGGAAATAAGTAACTAAGATATGTTTGCGTTAAAAAACAATTTGACTAATGAGTACATTTTATTTTCCAGTGTATTCCATCTGAGCGAGACAGCACAAAGCCTGGTCCAAACAATGGGGACAGCACTCGAGAGCCAATCAATGCAAAGTGTGCCCAAAGTCAACTTGCGCAACATATAAGGGGCGTGGCGCCTTACCTACTCACAAGGATATGGGGTAAGTTAGCCTGGAGCCATTTTTTTTATTAATTAGTCTTAAGACTTAAAGCCGAGAAGGGCTTCCATTTTTATATAAACTTGTTCAAGATGCGAAATTTCACGAAAGGAAAAACTCTCCAACTCGAAAGTGGCTCCCCAGTCAGCTGATTGCATTTCGCGTTGCTTATCGATCAGTATAAGGACATCTATAGATGGATATGGCATATGTACCTCGTACAGCATCTCGCCCCAGCCCCAGCCCCAGCCCGTGGTGTTCCCAACTATAATGGCCTTTTTGCGTGGGGGTCGCATTATTTTTTCTGGCCGCACTGCCACTTTCTACTTTTAACTGCCACAGTCTTGTCCGAGCAATGGCTGCAGTCTTTCGCCTTTTGTCTTCTGGCCCTCGGAATGGTGTAAGCGGATTTTTATTTTTGTGCCATTTGAACTTTTAATGTGCGTGCTGTGCCCGCTGTCCAGTTTCCTAAGCGGTCCCCTCTCCTCCCCAGAGCTGGGCCCCTTCTGCAGTCCAATTTATATCTGTGTGTCTGAAGGAGCCCCAAGTTCTGGTTCTGGCTCCCGTTTTCGGTTTCGGTTTCGGTTTCGGCTTCCCCTCCGGCTCAGAACATTGTGTTAAAGTTTAAATGCCACACTCTAGCGAAATGTTTCAATCAACACGGGGATCCCTCCGAATCCCCCTTGGTCAACACCCCTGGCTACATACATGAATTAAAAAAAGATGCACCGAAGTTGCTTAGCGTTCCAAAAAGGATAAAAGGAATGGGGTCTCAAAATCGAATTTTCAATAAAGCTTCATTGTAAGAGTAATAGATGTGTCAGAATTTTTCTTTGTGCATTTGTTAGGGCGTCTATCTCTTCAACTCCTTCCATCGTTGTCCTTGCTTCGCCCTTCTTCCATTCCGCCCTCCCCCTGCTTTCCGCACACGCTTTTAATTGCCGAGCTGCACTTTTGTTGTTTAGCGTGCTGCTTTTTTCGCCATTTTGCAAATTGAAATGCGCACAAAATTTAAATTGCTGTTGGATGCTTTTAGGCGTCCAGGATGCAAGCCAGGCGGAAGAGAGGCAAGGAGCCAGGAGGCAGGAACGGCAACTGTAACGGTAACGGTAACGGTAACGGTAACGGGGAAAGGCAACGTTAACGTCATCGTTAGCGGCATTTTCCAGGCGCTTGAGCACGTCAACACACTCACACAACCAACCAACCACATACACACAAACTGAGCATTTTCCAGCAGGAAAGTATCGCTTTCCCTTTGGCCCCCAGAAAAATATCGCTTTACAATCGAAAACTTTCGAAATGATGGGTGTTTCGGGGAAAAGGACCTTAAGTACAAGCGAATAACTCAAGCTTAAGCAGAATATCTGGAAAAAGGATATACTTAGTACCATCTCTAGCGCACCCACCGACCGGAAGCTGGGAGGCGGGAAGGCGGGAAGGCGGGGTGCAACTAGGCAAATATCGCGTATACGTCATGTTGGCGGTGCGACAATTACCGTTAGCGGCTTGTTCAATTTATGTTGCATGCTAGTCGACGGGAACGATTCCCAATGCATTTCTCATCAGCCAGGCTGGCTGGGCACTCCCCCTCCTCCAGGGGGCTGCCACTGCCACGTCGGCCTCATCAAGTGGCAGCCAATTTTACTTGGCTAATTTGTGTAGGCCGAGGCTGAAGGTGTATGGGTGTGTGTGTGGCTGGCATACAGTTGTCTAGACGTGCCTCGAAAGTTGCCACTTGCCATTTGCCATTTGCCACGCCCACGCCGCAGCCACTGCCACAGCCACAGTCGCCGCTTAATGCATTTCAATTGCAACTTCTCCTCTCCACCTTTTTCGTACCCATATCCGGGGTCGCATAAAAAACTATAAATTAAAAAAAACTCGCCTTACTTCCCCCCTCCGTGTCAACAAACCGCTGGAAAAGTCCAGCACTCGGGCAAAGTAGCAAAAAAAAACATTGTATACATCCTGGGGAGCGAAGCAAATGCGGCAAACGGGCTTTTGGGTCCGAGGTAAAGGCGCCACGGCCCAGGCCTCATTAAATTAGCATTGATAATTATTTTAAATTACTTCATTTAGTTGTGAAAAATGTTTGCTCGTTGTTGCCGCCGTTCCCCAAAGCGATTTGTTGCTGTCCCCGACAAGGGGTCTCCGAACGCCCGCACGAGCCAGTTACTTGTCCTTCCATCCTTTCGCTCCTTAATCCTGTTGTTTGTCCTTGGTTTAGTTTGTCTGGATGCGAGGGTATTTATTGTGCTTACTTTAGAAACTAAGCGACTAGTTTTCTGCATTTTTAAAGAAAATTATCAACAACTTTTTTAAATGCCTTAACTAAAGCAATTTCTATCGAAGGACTCGCCTTCGATAGATAGCTGTAAGCGGTACTCCAAAGTGTGAGGCCTTCAAGTCCAACAGTTTTTGTCCCAGTTGTACAGAGCTGAGTCTTTTTTTATAATCCGCTCATGTAACTGAAATTAATTTGATTACTGATGTTGTCTCAGCTGCTTCATTAATCAAAAGGACCCGGGACCAGGGCGACGTCTGTCCCCTGTCCCGCTCGAACACTTCTGCAGCCTCATGAATAATTAAATATGGAACATAGTTATCCTTGTTTTTTGGTGCCAGGATCCCGGCCGGAGTGTACAAGTGGAGGGAGGGCAGAGGTGGCCACAAAAACTTATCCATCAAATGACATTTGCGTTGATGCGGGTTTACGCCACTTGCCTCCATTAACCCCCATTCCCCGAGCCACTCAATGGCGTCCTTTGTCCTCTATTTCTGGTGTTTGCATCCACTCTTTAGGCCTGGCATCCATCAAAATTTTCAAATGTTTAATGTCCTACCTCGAACTAAGCATATGCGTCTCCTACAATGCGATACTTTCTATTATGAGTCCCGATAAAATTCTGGAACTGATCCATTTGATTCAATTTGGTGCAATGATTGAATCAAGTCAATTTGAATCAGGATCTGTGAACACCAGGGGGGGGGTGTAATAAGGTAGCAGGGAGATTAAATGGAGGAACGAGAAATATGGGAAAGAGGACAGAAATGAAGAGAGGACATCCAACGTGTTTATATTTCCGATTCCTCCGAAAAACGCGCCGCATTGTTTCTTTGGCTGGTTTCGTGTTGTTTTTCAGTTTATTTGTTGTCGAGTTTTTGTGTTTTGTCGTTTTATTCCCTTTATTGTTCGGGAGAAATGTGTGTTATCACCGCTGTCGCCATTTTTTGTTTGCCTTCCTTTCATTTTTTTTTTTGTTTTTTTGCCTGTGTTGTTTGTTTTTTGGCCGTTTTTTGGCAAGAGCAAAAATGGGATAAGGCCTGCATAATATTCGGCAAGGGGAGGAGGGCTGCCAGTAGTGGGCCAAAGGGGGCGTGCCACTGCCCGGTTTGTCCCGGCGCCGTTGTTGATTTTCCGGATTTTTTTGTACGCAGCTCCTTCTTTAACCCCGCCCCCCACTGTCGCCTATTCTTGGGGCTTTTTCCTGTTTTTGGCGTTGTAATTTCTGACTTGGAAATGAGCCTGATGCGGTTAGCCGCTCGGAAACGAAAGAGCCCGGGATGAAAACATGGTAAAGGAATTCGTTTTATGAATTTGTTAACTACAAAATGAAAATCAAGCCATGAAAATGCCCGGCAACAAAACAATTCCATCTCATTTGGCCCGGACGTCGGACTCCGGACTTTGGACTCCGGATATTTGCCTGCGTAAAGTGTGAAGGCGTGTGGCATGCGGCATGTGGCATTTGGTGTGGCTCCAGGGGGCATGGATATCGTAGATCCACTAGGTCTTAAATGTACCGTAAGCCAGCCGGCGAATCCTTGAAAAGTTCATTCCTATTTCTGGGTTTCTTCATGAATTTCATGAGCTGTCCATGCCATGTCCCCAGTCCGTGCCATGTCCGAGTGTCCAGCATCCACATCTGTGTCCAGAGCATTTGGCACTGATTATGCGACTATCCGAAGGATAACAGCTGCATTGAGAGAAAAAGCGTGCCACAAACGGAGGCAAAGTTCAGTTTGTATAAATAATTTTAAAGGATTTTATAGGAGGAGAGGAAGACAAGGGATTCACGAGGAAAGAATCAAAGCAATTTTCTTTGCCAGAATTTCAAAAGGCACAATCCAAAGGCGGTATTATGTTTTTCTCACAGTCCTTTGATAGACTTTCAGCTTTTATCTAGCCAGTATTCTAACTATTCCATTGAGGCCAATGTTAGCCTTTCACTTCACAGCCAGAAACGCCCCCATTTGTATATATATCGGCGCGTATATAGACATTCTTGCAATCTGTATAATTGAAGTAGCCGGGGGAATAGGAAGGGCCTTAAAGTCGTCAAGGACCAAGACGCGCTCCTTACCAGCTTCAGGTAAGGATTGGAATTGGAGGAAGAGCATTCCAGATGTGGCCAGAACGAGGTTCTACACAAAATGTTTGACAGCATCGAGTTGCCATTAAAGTCAGTTTCCAAGTGGGAGGACTCGCCTGTTCCCTTTCTGTTGGTTACTGAGCTGAATTCATTTCGAGAGGAAAGAGCCTTCGATTGCCATTACGCCCACACACTCCCCCCTATGATTCCCCGAAAAAGGATACCGCCCGCCAGGGGGAATCCCCCAGTGATTCCAAATAGCAAAGGGGCTGCGACACATTTCATTAAATTCCGAGGGAGACAAGAAGTCGCAAGTGCCTCGTCCTTATTATTATGGCAATGTGCTGCTTTTTTATGAACGAAATCGGCAGATTATGAATTGGCGATTATGCTAATGAATCAGCCACAATCCCAAGAATAATTGTTATGTGCATAAATAAATAATATCCGACTTCGACACGCCCTGTTCGCTTTATATACTTACTTTATTTAATCCCTGCGGAACCCTGGGTGCCTTTTTAACGATTTTATGAAAAATGAGCAACTGCCAGAAAGTTTTCCTCGACTTGTTTTAATTAAACATTTTAGTCAGTTTCTATTTTATTTTGCTTTGAGCATTTCGCGAATTTTTCTCTCCAGATCTCCTCAAAGGGGAAGAACGCAAGAAAAAACCAAAAAATTCCGTAAAGAATGTGGAGAAAGGAAAAACCAAAGCCAAAACCAAAACCAAAACCGAAACCGAAACCAGAGCCGTAGCTCTAAGTATGAAAGTAAATAAGTTCGTCTACAGTTTTGGCCGCTGTTTTCTCTTCAGTGTTTTATGTATATTTTTTATTTTTTTCGTTGGACCTTTGCTGGTCAAGAGATAGCCCCGATTTTCTGCATGCATATAGACGCAGGACCATCCGAAGAACACTGAAGGGTGAATGGCAGTTGGAGGATAGTACCAAATTGTGGTCGCAGCTTTTTGAACGGAGCTGGCGGGGCTCCTGCTTTCATAACGAACGAACACGGAGCGGAATAAAAATATGCCACGAAAAGTATACACAAGTTTTGCAATCCCCTTCTCCTTAAAAGGGAAATCCTTGCCAGCGTGGGGGAAAAAAGTGCATCAAAATAAATCGAGTCCAAGTTGGTGGAGGGACTTTTCGGCAAAACAGGGCAGGGCCAGGCAGGGCAGGGGAAGGGCTTAGTAAAGAGCCAAGTGGGATGTCTTCCTTTTTCCTATTTCCATTTCATTTTGCGTTTTTTAATTTTGTTCCTTCCTTTTTTATGCTGGATGGCAGGGAGTTGCAAACAAATTGCTCGAAAGAATGCAACAAAAATTTCAATTGTGTGAAAGCTAAGCGGCAAATGAAATTGCCCGGGGCGCCCATGTGTGGGTCTGTATCTGTGTGTCTTCCATCTGTATCTGTACTTAGCTCCTTCATGCGTATCCCTGCCACTGCGAGACTTCGTTCGCCATTTACCTGCCGGCAGCTTCTGCGGTTTTAGTCGCACACCGAAGGAAACCGAGCTTTTGAATTTGATTAAAATCCAAGGCCATATGTTTAAAACTCCGCGAATGAAATGTCTCCAATTAATGAGCAAAAGGAATTTTATATTGCCTACCACAACAGGCTGATATCAAGGCGAATCCTCCCCCATTTCTCCCAGTGTTCAAATAGTTCTGTATGCGAAATGATGCACATGTGTTGGTGCCAGTGTTTGAGGTTTCGCATTGGATATTACTTTCGTTGTTGCTGCTGTTGTTGGCCCGACTTGGCCCTAATCGGATCAGCAAGTTAATTTACATGCAATTCAATCAGTGGCGCATTGTCCTGCCCTACTAAGTATGCAACAAAAGTTTTGCCCCGCCCCCTCCTGTGTGAATGGCTGTGGCTGTATGTGCGTGTTGTCAGTATTTTTGGCAATGCCATCAATTCTCAGCGAGCGAGTGAGTGACTGGGTGAGTGACAGCTGCAAGATGAGACAGATTCAGATACATTCAGATGGAGGGATTCCAAGGACACGGACACGGTCGAGGAGGGAGTGATGATGGGACCGTGACGGATAAGGAGACAGAGACGGAGCCACATGCCTAATCCCTGCTTCAGGTAACCCGAAAGTTGCCTCTTTGTTCGATTCGTTTCGCTGTCAGTTGGGCTTGCCATCAATAATCAAGAGCAGTGGAGCTAAAAGGATAACGACTTAACTATGCACGCCTTTACTTTCCTCCCGCCCTTAAAGAGATCACTCATCACAATTACGGAGCTTCAATTCTAATCCAGGATATGGAATACTGAAGGTCCTTGCGAAGGCTTTATTTCAGTCAATATCCATCCGATCCTTTGGCCAAGACCAGATTCTGAATCGTGGAACTATTCCCCGTTAATCTGCGTTTAAATCTCAGAAGCGAATATTTTTTCGCTGCTGCCGAACTTTTCTGATGGACCCCCAGAGAAATTGGGGAAATCCAGGATATGGAGGATTTTATGTCCTTGCGAAGGCTATATTTCGGTCAATATCCATCCGATCCTTTGGCCAAGACAAGATTCTGAATCGTGGAACTATTCCCCGTTAATCTGCGTTTAAATCTCAGAAGCGAATATTTTTTCGCTGCTGCCGAACTTTTCTGATGGACCCCCCAGAGAAATTGGGGAAATCCAGGATATGGAGGATTTTATGTCCTTGCGAAGGCTATATTTCAGTCAATATTCATCCGATCCTTTGGCCAAGACAAGATTCTGAATCGTGGAACTATTCCCCTTTAATCTGCGTTTAAATCTCAGAAGCGAATATTTTTTCGCTGCTGCCGAACTTTTCTGATGGACCCCCTAGCGAAATTGGGGAAATCCAGGATATGGAGGATTTTATGTCCTTGCGAAGGCTATATTTCAGTCAATATCCATCCGATCCTTTGGCCAAGACAAGATTCTGAATCGTGGAACTATTCCCCGTTAATCTGCGTTTAAATCTCAGAAGCGAATATTTTTTCGCTGCTGCCGAACTTTTCTGATGGACCCCCCAGAGAAATTGGGGAAATCCAGGATATGGAGGATTTTATGTCCTTGCGAAGGCTATATTTCGGTCAATATCCATCCGATCCTTTGGCCAAGACAAGATTCTGAATCGTGGAACTATTCCCCGTTAATCTGCGTTTAAATCTCAGAAGCGAATATTTTTTCGCTGCTGCCGAACTTTTCTGATGGACCCCCTAGCGAAATTGGGGAAATCCAGGATATGGAGGATTTTATGTCCTTGCGAAGGCTATATTTCGGTCAATATCCATCCGATCCTTTGGCCAAGACAAGATTCTGAATCGTGGAACTATTCCCCGTTAATCTGCGTTTAAATCTCAGAAGCGAATATTTTTTCGCTGCTGCCGAACTTTTCTGATGGACCCCCCAGAGAAATTGGGGAAATCCAGGATATGGAGGATTTTATGTCCTTGCGAAGGCTATATTTCAGTCAATATCCATCCGATCCTTTGGCCAAGACAAGATTCTGAATCGTGGAACTATTCCCCGTTAATCTGCGTTTAAATCTCAGAAGCGAATATTTTTTCGCTGCTGCCGAACTTTTCTGATGGACCCCCTAGCGAAATTGGGGAAATCCAGGATATGGAGGATTTTATGTCCTTGCGAAGGCTATATTTCAGTCAATATCCATCCGATCCTTTGGCCAAGACAAGATTCTGAATCGTGGAACTATTCTCCATAAATCTGCGTTTAAATCTCAGAAGCGAATATTTTTTCGCTGCTGCCGAACTTTTCTGATGGACCCCCTAGCGAAATTGGGGAAATCCAGGATATGGAGGATTTTATGTCCTTGCGAAGGCTATATTTCAGTCAATATCCATCCGATCCTTTGGCCAAGACAAGATTCTGAATCGTGGAACTATTCCCCGTTAATCTGCGTTTAAATCTCAGAAGCGAATATTTTTTCGCTGCTGCCGAACTTTTCTGATGGACCCCCTAGCGAAATTGGGGAAATCCAGGATATGGAGGATTTTATGTCCTTGCGAAGGCTATATTTCGGTCAATATCCATCCGATCCTTTGGCCAAGACAAGATTCTGAATCGTGGAACTATTCCCCGTTAATCTGAGTTTAAATCTCAGAAGCGAATATTTTTCGCTGCTGCCGAACTTTCTGATGGACCCCCTAGCGAAATTGGGGAAATCCAGGATATGGAGGATTTTATGTCCTTGCGAAGGCTATATTTCAGTCAATATCCATCCGATCCTTTGGCCAAGACAAGATTCTGAATCGTGGAACTATTCCCCGTTAATCTGCGTTTAAATCTCAGAAGCGAATATTTTTTCGCTGCTGCCGAACTTTTCTGATGGACCCCCTAGCGAAATTGGGGAAATCCAGGATATGGAGGATTTTATGTCCTTGCGAAGGCTATATTTCAGTCAATATCCATCCGATCCTTTGGCCAAGACAAGATTCTGAATCGTGGAACTATTCCCCGTTAATCTGCGTTTAAATCTCAGAAGCGAATATTTTTTCGCTGCTGCCGAACTTTCTGATGGACCCCCTAGCGAAATTGGGGAAATCCAGGATATGGAGGATTTTATGTCCTTGCGAAGGCTATATTTCAGTCAATATCCATCCGATCCTTTGGCCAAGACAAGATTCTGAATCGTGGAACTATTCCCCGTTAATCTGCGTTTAAATCTCAGAAGCGAATATTTTTTCGCTGCTGCCGAACTTTCTGATGGACCCCCTAGCGAAATTGGGGAAATCCAGGATATGGAGGATTTTATGTCCTTGCGAAGGCTATATTTCAGTCAATATCCATCCGATCCTTTGGCCAAGACAAGATTCTGAATCGTGGAACTATTCCCCGTTAATCTGCGTTTAAATCTCAGAAGCGAATATTTTTTCGCTGCTGCCGAACTTTTCTGATGGACCCCCTAGCGAAATTGGGGAAATCCAGGATATGGAGGATTTTATGTCCTTGCGAAGGCTATATTTCAGTCAATATCCATCCGATCCTTTGGCCAAGACAAGATTCTGAATCGTGGAACTATTCCCCGTTAATCTGCGTTTAAATCTCAGAAGCGAATATTTTTTCGCTGCTGCCGAACTTTTCTGATGGACCCCCTAGCGAAATTGGGGAAATCCAGGATATGGAGGATTTTATGTCCTTGCGAAGGCTATATTTCAGTCAATATCCATCCGATCCTTTGGCCAAGACAAGATTCTGAATCGTGGAACTATTCCCCGTTAATCTGCGTTTAAATCTCAGAAGCGAATATTTTTTCGCTGCTGCCGAACTTTTCTGATGGACCCCCTAGCGAAATTGGGGAAATCCAGGATATGGAGGATTTTATGTCCTTGCGAAGGCTATATTTCAGTCAATATCCATCCGATCCTTTGGCCAAGACAAGATTCTGAATCGTGGAACTATTCCCCGTTAATCTGCGTTTAAATCTCAGAAGCGAATATTTTTTCGCTGCTGCCGAACTTTCTGATGGACCCCCTAGCGAAATTGGGGAAATCCAGGATATGGAGGATTTTATGTCCTTGCGAAGGCTATATTTCAGTCAATATCCATCCGATCCTTTGGCCAAGACAAGATTCTGAATCGTGGAACTATTCCCCGTTAATCTGCGTTTAAATCTCAGAAGCGAATATTTTTTCGCTGCTGCCGAACTTTTCTGATGGACCCCCTAGCGAAATTGGGGAAATCCAGGATATGGAGGATTTTATGTCCTTGCGAAGGCTATATTTCAGTCAATATCCATCCGATCCTTTGGCCAAGACAAGATTCTGAATCGTGGAACTATTCCCCGTTAATCTGCGTTTAAATCTCAGAAGCGAATATTTTTTCGCTGCTGCCGAACTTTCTGATGGACCCCCTAGCGAAATTGGGGAAATCCAGGATATGGAGGATTTTATGTCCTTGCGAAGGCTATATTTCAGTCAATATCCATCCGATCCTTTGGCCAAGACAAGATTCTGAATCGTGGAACTATTCCCCGTTAATCTGCGTTTAAATCTCAGAAGCGAATATTTTTTCGCTGCTGCCGAACTTTTCTGATGGACCCCCTAGCGAAATTGGGGAAATCCAGGATATGGAGGTTTTTATTTCCTTGCGAAGGTTATATTTCAGTCAATATCCATCCGATCCTTTGGCCAAGACAAGATTCTGAATCGTGGAACTATTCCCCGTTAATCTGCGTTTAAATCTCAGAAGCGAATATTTTTTCGCTGCTGCCGAACTTTTCTGATGGACCCCCTAGCGAAATTGGGGAAATCCAGGATATGGAGGATTTTATGTCCTTGCGAAGGCTATATTTCAGTCAATATCCATCCGATCCTTTGGCCAAGACAAGATTCTGAATCGTGGAACTATTCCCCGTTAATCTGCGTTTAAATCTCAGAAGCGAATATTTTTTCGCTGCTGCCGAACTTTTCTGATGGACCCCCTAGCGAAATTGGGGAAATCCAGGATATGGAGGATTTTATGTCCTTGCGAAGGCTATATTTCAGTCAATATCCATCCGATCCTTTGGCCAAGACAAGATTCTGAATCGTGGAACTATTCCCCGTTAATCTGCGTTTAAATCTCAGAAGCGAATATTTTTTCGCTGCTGCCGAACTTTTCTGATGGACCCCCTAGCGAAATTGGGGAAATCCAGGATATGGAGGATTTTATGTCCTTGCGAAGGCTATATTTCAGTCAATATCCATCCGATCCTTTGGCCAAGACAAGATTCTGAATCGTGGAACTATTCCCCGTTAATCTGCGTTTAAATCTCAGAAGCGAATATTTTTTCGCTGCTGCCGAACTTTTCTGATGGACCCCCTAGCGAAATTGGGGAAATCCAGGATATGGAGGATTTTATGTCCTTGCGAAGGCTATATTTCAGTCAATATCCATCCGATCCTTTGGCCAAGACAAGATTCTGAATCGTGGAACTATTCCCCGTTAATCTGCGTTTAAATCTCAGAAGCGAATATTTTTTCGCTGCTGCCGAACTTTTCTGATGGACCCCCTAGCGAAATTGGGGAAATCCAGGATATGGAGGATTTTATGTCCTTGCGAAGGCTATATTTCAGTCAATATCCATCCGATCCTTTGGCCAAGACAAGATTCTGAATCGTGGAACTATTCCCCGTTAATCTGCGTTTAAATCTCAGAAGCGAATATTTTTTCGCTGCTGCCGAACTTTTCTGATGGACCCCCTAGCGAAATTGGGGAAATCCAGGATATGGAGGTTTTTATTTCCTTGCGAAGGTTATATTTCAGTCAATATCCATCCGATCCTTTGGCCAAGACAAGATTCTGAATCGTGGAACTATTCCCCGTTGATCTGCGTTTAAATCTCAGAAGCGAATATTTTTTCGCTGCTGCCGAACTTTTCTGATGGACCCCCTAGCGAAATTGGGGAAATCCAGGATATGGAGGTTTTTATTTCCTTGCGAAGGTTATATTTCAGTCAATATCCATCCGATCCTTTGGCCAAGACAAGATTCTGAATCGTGGAACTATTCCCCGTTAATCTGCGTTTAAATCTCAGAAGCGAATATTTTTTCGCTGCTGCCGAACTTTTCTGATGGACCCCCTAGCGAAATTGGGGAAATCCAGGATATGGAGGTTTTTATTTCCTTGCGAAGGTTATATTTCAGTCAATATCCATCCGATCCTTTGGCCAAGACAAGATTCTGAATCGTGGAACTATTCCCCGTTGATCTGCGTTTAAATCTCAGAAGCGAATATTTTTCGCTGCTGCCGAACTTTTCTGATGGACCCCCTAGCGAAATTGGGGAAATCCAGGATATGGAGGTTTTTATTTCCTTGCGAAGGTTATATTTCAGTCAATATCCATCCGATCCTTTGGCCAAGACAAGATTCTGAATCGTGGAACTATTCCCCGTTAATCTGCGTTTAAATCTCAGAAGCGAATATTTTTCGCTGCTGCCGAACTTTTCTGATGGACCCCCTAGCGAAATTGGGGAAATCCAGGATATGGAGGATTTTATGTCCTTGCGAAGGCTATATTTCAGTCAATATCCATCCGATCCTTTGGCCAAGACAAGATTCTGAATCGTGGAACTATTCCCCGTTAATCTGCGTTTAAATCTCAGAAGCGAATATTTTTTCGCTGCTGCCGAACTTTTCTGATGGACCCCCTAGCGAAATTGGGGAAATCCAGGATATGGAGGTTTTTATTTCCTTGCGAAGGTTATATTTCAGTCAATATCCATCCGATCCTTTGGCCAAGACAAGATTCTGAATCGTGGAACTATTCCCCGTTAATCTGCGTTTAAATCTCAGAAGCGAATATTTTTTCGCTGCTGCCGAACTTTTCTGATGGACCCCCTAGCGAAATTGGGGAAATCCAGGATATGGAGGATTTTATGTCCTTGCGAAGGCTATATTTCAGTCAATATCCATCCGATCCTTTGGCCAAGACAAGATTCTGAATCGTGGAACTATTCCCCGTTGATCTGCGTTTAAATCTCAGAAGCGAATATTTTTCGCTGCTGCCGAACTTTTCTGATGGACCCCCTAGCGAAATTGGGGAAATCCAGGATATGGAGGTTTTTATTTCCTTGCGAAGGTTATATTTCAGTCAATATCCATCCGATCCTTTGGCCAAGACAAGATTCTGAATCGTGGAACTATTCCCCGTTAATCTGCGTTTAAATCTCAGAAGCGAATATTTTTTCGCTGCTGCCGAACTTTTCTGATGGACCCCCTAGCGAAATTGGGGAAATCCAGGATATGGAGGATTTTATGTCCTTGCGAAGGCTATATTTCAGTCAATATCCATCCGATCCTTTGGCCAAGACAAGATTCTGAATCGTGGAACTATTCCCCGTTAATCTGCGTTTAAATCTCAGAAGCGAATATTTTTTCGCTGCTGCCGAACTTTTCTGATGGACCCCCTAGCGAAATTGGGGAAATCCAGGATATGGAGGTTTTTATTTCCTTGCGAAGGTTATATTTCAGTCAATATCCATCCGATCCTTTGGCCAAGACAAGATTCTGAATCGTGGAACTATTCCCCGTTAATCTGCGTTTAAATCTCAGAAGCGAATATTTTTTCGCTGCTGCCGAACTTTTCTGATGGACCCCCTAGCGAAATTGGGGAAATCCAGGATATGGAGGATTTTATGTCCTTGCGAAGGCTATATTTCAGTCAATATCCATCCGATCCTTTGGCCAAGACAAGATTCTGAATCGTGGAACTATTCCCCGTTAATCTGCGTTTAAATCTCAGAAGCGAATATTTTTCGCTGCTGCCGAACTTTTCTGATGGACCCCCTAGCGAAATTGGGGAAATCCAGGATATGGAGGTTTTTATTTCCTTGCGAAGGTTATATTTCAGTCAATATCCATCCGATCCTTTGGCCAAGACAAGATTCTGAATCGTGGAACTATTCCCCGTTGATCTGCGTTTAAATCTCAGAAGCGAATATTTTTTCGCTGCTGCCGAACTTTTCTGATGGACCCCCTAGCGAAATTGGGGAAATCCAGGATATGGAGGATTTTATGTCCTTGCGAAGGCTATATTTCAGTCAATATCCATCCGATCCTTTGGCCAAGACAAGATTCTGAATCGTGGAACTATTCCCCGTTAATCTGCGTTTAAATCTCAGAAGCGAATATTTTTTCGCTGCTGCCGAACTTTTCTGATGGACCCCCTAGCGAAATTGGGGAAATCCAGGATATGGAGGTTTTTATTTCCTTGCGAAGGTTATATTTCAGTCAATATCCATCCGATCCTTTGGCCAAGACAAGATTCTGAATCGTGGAACTATTCCCCGTTAATCTGCGTTTAAATCTCAGAAGCGAATATTTTTTCGCTGCTGCCGAACTTTTCTGATGGACCCCCTAGCGAAATTGGGGAAATCCAGGATATGGAGGATTTTATGTCCTTGCGAAGGCTATATTTCAGTCAATATCCATCCGATCCTTTGGCCAAGACAAGATTCTGAATCGTGGAACTATTCCCCGTTGATCTGCGTTTAAATCTCAGAAGCGAATATTTTTTCGCTGCTGCCGAACTTTTCTGATGGACCCCCTAGCGAAATTGGGGAAATCCAGGATATGGAGGTTTTTATTTCCTTGCGAAGGTTATATTTCAGTCAATATCCATCCGATCCTTTGGCCAAGACAAGATTCTGAATCGTGGAACTATTCCCCGTTAATCTGCGTTTAAATCTCAGAAGCGAATATTTTTTCGCTGCTGCCGAACTTTTCTGATGGACCCCCTAGCGAAATTGGGGAAATCCAGGATATGGAGGATTTTATGTCCTTGCGAAGGCTATATTTCAGTCAATATCCATCCGATCCTTTGGCCAAGACAAGATTCTGAATCGTGGAACTATTCCCCGTTAATCTGCGTTTAAATCTCAGAAGCGAATATTTTTTCGCTGCTGCCGAACTTTTCTGATGGACCCCCTAGCGAAATTGGGGAAATCCAGGATATGGAGGTTTTTATTTCCTTGCGAAGGTTATATTTCAGTCAATATCCATCCGATCCTTTGGCCAAGACAAGATTCTGAATCGTGGAACTATTCCCCGTTAATCTGCGTTTAAATCTCAGAAGCGAATATTTTTTCGCTGCTGCCGAACTTTTCTGATGGACCCCCTAGCGAAATTGGGGAAATCCAGGATATGGAGGATTTTATGTCCTTGCGAAGGCTATATTTCAGTCAATATCCATCCGATCCTTTGGCCAAGACAAGATTCTGAATCGTGGAACTATTCCCCGTTGATCTGCGTTTAAATCTCAGAAGCGAATATTTTTTCGCTGCTGCCGAACTTTTCTGATGGACCCCCTAGCGAAATTGGGGAAATCCAGGATATGGAGGTTTTTATTTCCTTGCGAAGGTTATATTTCAGTCAATATCCATCCGATCCTTTGGCCAAGACAAGATTCTGAATCGTGGAACTATTCCCCGTTAATCTGCGTTTAAATCTCAGAAGCGAATATTTTTTCGCTGCTGCCGAACTTTTCTGATGGACCCCCTAGCGAAATTGGGGAAATCCAGGATATGGAGGATTTTATGTCCTTGCGAAGGCTATATTTCAGTCAATATCCATCCGATCCTTTGGCCAAGACAAGATTCTGAATCGTGGAACTATTCCCCGTTAATCTGCGTTTAAATCTCAGAAGCGAATATTTTTTCGCTGCTGCCGAACTTTTCTGATGGACCCCCTAGCGAAATTGGGGAAATCCAGGATATGGAGGTTTTTATTTCCTTGCGAAGGTTATATTTCAGTCAATATCCATCCGATCCTTTGGCCAAGACAAGATTCTGAATCGTGGAACTATTCCCCGTTAATCTGCGTTTAAATCTCAGAAGCGAATATTTTTTCGCTGCTGCCGAACTTTTCTGATGGACCCCCTAGCGAAATTGGGGAAATCCAGGATATGGAGGATTTTATGTCCTTGCGAAGGCTATATTTCAGTCAATATCCATCCGATCCTTTGGCCAAGACAAGATTCTGAATCGTGGAACTATTCCCCGTTAATCTGCGTTTAAATCTCAGAAGCGAATATTTTTTCGCTGCTGCCGAACTTTTCTGATGGACCCCCTAGCGAAATTGGGGAAATCCAGGATATGGAGGTTTTTATTTCCTTGCGAAGGTTATATTTCAGTCAATATCCATCCGATCCTTTGGCCAAGACAAGATTCTGAATCGTGGAACTATTCCCCGTTGATCTGCGTTTAAATCTCAGAAGCGAATATTTTTTCGCTGCTGCCGAACTTTTCTGATGGACCCCCTAGCGAAATTGGGGAAATCCAGGATATGGAGGATTTTATGTCCTTGCGAAGGCTATATTTCAGTCAATATCCATCCGATCCTTTGGCCAAGACAAGATTCTGAATCGTGGAACTATTCCCCGTTAATCTGCGTTTAAATCTCAGAAGCGAATATTTTTCGCTGCTGCCGAACTTTTCTGATGGACCCCCTAGCGAAATTGGGGAAATCCAGGATATGGAGGATTTTATGTCCTTGCGAAGGCTATATTTCAGTCAATATCCATCCGATCCTTTGGCCAAGACAAGATTCTGAATCGTGGAACTATTCCCCGTTAATCTGCGTTTAAATCTCAGAAGCGAATATTTTTCGCTGCTGCCGAACTTTTCTGATGGACCCCCTAGCGAAATTGGGGAAATCCAGGATATGGAGGATTTTATGTCCTTGCGAAGGCTATATTTCAGTCAATATCCATCCGATCCTTTGGCCAAGACAAGATTCTGAATCGTGGAACTATTCCCCGTTAATCTGCGTTTAAATCTCAGAAGCGAATATTTTTTCGCTGCTGCCGAACTTTTCTGATGGACCCCCTAGCGAAATTGGGGAAATCCAGGATATGGAGGATTTTATGTCCTTGCGAAGGCTATATTTCAGTCAATATCCATCCGATCCTTTGGCCAAGACAAGATTCTGAATCGTGGAACTATTCCCCGTTAATCTGCGTTTAAATCTCAGAAGCGAATATTTTTTCGCTGCTGCCGAACTTTTCTGATGGACCCCCTAGCGAAATTGGGGAAATCCAGGATATGGAGGATTTTATGTCCTTGCGAAGGCTATATTTCAGTCAATATCCATCCGATCCTTTGGCCAAGACAAGATTCTGAATCGTGGAACTATTCCCCGTTAATCTGCGTTTAAATCTCAGAAGCGAATATTTTTTCGCTGCTGCCGAACTTTTCTGATGGACCCCCTAGCGAAATTGGGGAAATCCAGGATATGGAGGATTTTATGTCCTTGCGAAGGCTATATTTCAGTCAATATCCATCCGATCCTTTGGCCAAGACAAGATTCTGAATCGTGGAACTATTCCCCGTTAATCTGCGTTTAAATCTCAGAAGCGAATATTTTTTCGCTGCTGCCGAACTTTCTGATGGACCCCCTAGCGAAATTGGGCAAATCCAGGATATGGAGGATTTTATGTCCTTGCGAAGGCTATATTTCAGTCAATATCCATCCGATCCTTTGGCCAAGACAAGATTCTGAATCGTGGAACTATTCCCCGTTAATCTGCGTTTAAATCTCAGAAGCGAATATTTTTTCGCTGCTGCCGAACTTTTCTGATGGACCCCCTAGCGAAATTGGGGAAATCCAGGATATGGAGGATTTTATGTCCTTGCGAAGGCTATATTTCAGTCAATATCCATCCGATCCTTTGGCCAAGACAAGATTCTGAATCGTGGAACTATTCCCCGTTAATCTGCGTTTAAATCTCAGAAGCGAATATTTTTTCGCTGCTGCCGAACTTTTCTGATGGACCCCCTAGCGAAATTGGGGAAATCCAGGATATGGAGGATTTTATGTCCTTGCGAAGGCTATATTTCAGTCAATATCCATCCGATCCTTTGGCCAAGACAAGATTCTGAATCGTGGAACTATTCCCCGTTAATCTGCGTTTAAATCTCAGAAGCGAATATTTTTTCGCTGCTGCCGAACTTTTCTGATGGACCCCCTAGCGAAATTGGGGAAATCCAGGATATGGAGGATTTTATGTCCTTGCGAAGGCTATATTTCAGTCAATATCCATCCGATCCTTTGGCCAAGACAAGATTCTGAATCGTGGAACTATTCCCCGTTAATCTGCGTTTAAATCTCAGAAGCGAATATTTTTTCGCTGCTGCCGAACTTTTCTGATGGACCCCCTAGCGAAATTGGGGAAATCCAGGATATGGAGGATTTTATGTCCTTGCGAAGGCTATATTTCAGTCAATATCCATCCGATCCTTTGGCCAAGACAAGATTCTGAATCGTGGAACTATTCCCCGTTAATCTGCGTTTAAATCTCAGAAGCGAATATTTTTTCGCTGCTGCCGAACTTTTCTGATGGACCCCCTAGCGAAATTGGGGAAATCCAGGATATGGAGGATTTTATGTCCTTGCGAAGGCTATATTTCAGTCAATATCCATCCGATCCTTTGGCCAAGACAAGATTCTGAATCGTGGAACTATTCCCCGTTAATCTGCGTTTAAATCTCAGAAGCGAATATTTTTTCGCTGCTGCCGAACTTTTCTGATGGACCCCCTAGCGAAATTGGGGAAATCCAGGATATGGAGGATTTTATGTCCTTGCGAAGGCTATATTTCAGTCAATATCCATCCGATCCTTTGGCCAAGACAAGATTCTGAATCGTGGAACTATTCCCCGTTAATCTGCGTTTAAATCTCAGAAGCGAATATTTTTTCGCTGCTGCCGAACTTTTCTGATGGACCCCCTAGCGAAATTGGGCAAATCCAGGATATGGAGGATTTTATGTCCTTGCGAAGGCTATATTTCAGTCAATATCCATCCGATCCTTTGGCCAAGACAAGATTCTGAATCGTGGAACTATTCCCCGTTAATCTGCGTTTAAATCTCAGAAGCGAATATTTTTTCGCTGCTGCCGAACTTTCTGATGGACCCCCTAGCGAAATTGGGGAAATCCAGGATATGGAGGATTTTATGTCCTTGCGAAGGCTATATTTCAGTCAATATCCATCCGATCCTTTGGCCAAGACAAGATTCTGAATCGTGGAACTATTCCCCGTTAATCTGCGTTTAAATCTCAGAAGCGAATATTTTTCGCTGCTGCCGAACTTTTCTGATGGACCCCCTAGCGAAATTGGGGAAATCCAGGATATGGAGGATTTTATGTCCTTGCGAAGGCTATATTTCAGTCAATATCCATCCGATCCTTTGGCCAAGACAAGATTCTGAATCGTGGAACTATTCCCCGTTAATCTGCGTTTAAATCTCAGAAGCGAATATTTTTTCGCTGCTGCCGAACTTTTCTGATGGACCCCCTAGCGAAATTGGGGAAATCCAGGATATGGAGGATTTTATGTCCTTGCGAAGGCTATATTTCAGTCAATATCCATCCGATCCTTTGGCCAAGACAAGATTCTGAATCGTGGAACTATTCCCCGTTAATCTGCGTTTAAATCTCAGAAGCGAATATTTTTTCGCTGCTGCCGAACTTTTCTGATGGACCCCCTAGCGAAATTGGGGAAATCCAGGATATGGAGGATTTTATGTCCTTGCGAAGGCTATATTTCAGTCAATATCCATCCGATCCTTTGGCCAAGACAAGATTCTGAATCGTGGAACTATTCCCCGTTAATCTGCGTTTAAATCTCAGAAGCGAATATTTTTTCGCTGCTGCCGAACTTTTCTGATGGACCCCCTAGCGAAATTGGGGAAATCCAGGATATGGAGGATTTTATGTCCTTGCGAAGGCTATATTTCAGTCAATATCCATCCGATCCTTTGGCCAAGACAAGATTCTGAATCGTGGAACTATTCCCCGTTAATCTGCGTTTAAATCTCAGAAGCGAATATTTTTTCGCTGCTGCCGAACTTTTCTGATGGACCCCCTAGCGAAATTGGGGAAATCCAGGATATGGAGGATTTTATGTCCTTGCGAAGGCTATATTTCAGTCAATATCCATCCGATCCTTTGGCCAAGACAAGATTCTGAATCGTGGAACTATTCCCCGTTAATCTGCGTTTAAATCTCAGAAGCGAATATTTTTTCGCTGCTGCCGAACTTTTCTGATGGACCCCCTAGCGAAATTGGGGAAATCCAGGATATGGAGGATTTTATGTCCTTGCGAAGGCTATATTTCAGTCAATATCCATCCGATCCTTTGGCCAAGACAAGATTCTGAATCGTGGAACTATTCCCCGTTAATCTGCGTTTAAATCTCAGAAGCGAATATTTTTTCGCTGCTGCCGAACTTTTCTGATGGACCCCCTAGCGAAATTGGGGAAATCCAGGATATGGAGGATTTTATGTCCTTGCGAAGGCTATATTTCAGTCAATATCCATCCGATCCTTTGGCCAAGACAAGATTCTGAATCGTGGAACTATTCCCCGTTAATCTGCGTTTAAATCTCAGAAGCGAATATTTTTTCGCTGCTGCCGAACTTTTCTGATGGACCCCCTAGCGAAATTGGGGAAATCCAGGATATGGAGGATTTTATGTCCTTGCGAAGGCTATATTTCAGTCAATATCCATCCGATCCTTTGGCCAAGACAAGATTCTGAATCGTGGAACTATTCCCCGTTAATCTGCGTTTAAATCTCAGAAGCGAATATTTTTTCGCTGCTGCCGAACTTTTCTGATGGACCCCCTAGCGAAATTGGGGAAATCCAGGATATGGAGGATTTTATGTCCTTGCGAAGGCTATATTTCAGTCAATATCCATCCGATCCTTTGGCCAAGACAAGATTCTGAATCGTGGAACTATTCCCCGTTAATCTGCGTTTAAATCTCAGAAGCGAATATTTTTTCGCTGCTGCCGAACTTTTCTGATGGACCCCCTAGCGAAATTGGGGAAATCCAGGATATGGAGGATTTTATGTCCTTGCGAAGGCTTTATTTCAGTCAGTATCCAACTGATCCGTTGGTTCCCTTTCGAACATTTTCATTTGGCAGTCATTCATCATTCGTCTGGGTCTGAGATTGAGTCTTTTGTGCTCCTTTAGGGGAATTCCGTTCCCCAACAAAGGGCTGCCTGAAAGGGTTTCTGCCGTGGAGGACGGAGAGCGGGCGAGGGAATGGGGAATATTTACAGCACAGGCGAGCAGTTCATAAAAAATTAATTAAAATCGAGTCAAGGCAACGGCATGCAAGACACAGGACCATGTGCGGGTGGTATTAAGTGTGTATCGATTGAATATTGCATTCGCATTCGCTGCAAACAGCAACGGCGAGCTAGTAATTGCAACAGACACTTGACAACGGCTGCATATCGAAGTGCACGGCGGCAAAAATCACATTCCACCTGCATTAGCCGGGTAATAAAGTTTTCAATAATTGAAACCCACGTGAAGAGCATTGCTCAGTCGCTTTTGTCGTTGGTCCGGCGACTGTCAAATGCATTTATGCATTTATTGAGTGGCACTTTTTACTTCTCGCCTTTTTCCAGTCACATTCACATTTAATTCACGTGTAATTGTTTCCAAACTACTGCCCCCCACAATTTATTAATTTATTTGGAAATTTCAAATTTGCATTAAAGTCAAAGCCCATAGTGATCAGCTCTGTGAACACCTGACACCGTTGCATATTTAATCAAATATGAATTTATATCGCAATTAACCTATTCACTTTCCAAATTGGCTCACTAGTTAGTAGCCTTGAACTGGCCATTTACGAATATGAAATTACGCAGAATCAGCCGGAAGCCTCTCTAATTTGCTAAGTAAGCCCGGCACCTGGCGTTGCCCGGTAGCCCGGGATTAACTTGTGTAATCCCTGGTAAATCCCGTTTTCGGTGGAAGAAGTGGAGAAATGGGGAAAGCAGAGAAAGCAGAGAAAGGAGTGGGATGCGACATGGCAGGGCACAGGAATGCAAACAGCTAACAAGCAGAAAACGGCAACAAACTGCACCAACTGGCCAACAACTACCAACTGACTGCAAAATCTTCCGGCAATCCACGTGTCACAAGCCGAACAACAACGACAGAACGATGACAAGACCACTGACCCACCTGTCCCGTGACCCCCACCTCCTAAGGAGGAGGGCGGCCTTTGAAATTGACGATTCTAGCGAGGCTACCAAATGCCGCTCGTTACTATTCCGTTCCGAATCGAAACGTTGCTCTGGGCAGCGGTTAGATTGGTCTTTTATCGACATTTCACCCTCTGGAAGGCCGAAAGAGTCTGTTTTTCGGCCCGATTAATATGGACTTTGGATCAGAAGGGGCGAGTGAGCTTGCAGGCAGCAACACGATACATCAAAGGGTGTCTGTTGGTGCCTGTAGTCCTTCCGTTTTTAATTAGTCGACTAAATCCGGGGCATCGTTTTAATCCATCGAAATTCAGTTTCGCATTCAGCAAACTTAATAATCTGGCTTATGTTTTCAGTATCCAGCTGTTCAGTTTCTGGCTAATCTGGCCACTGGCACACTTATGAATTATCCCACGATTACGATGTAAACACGCCTTCCCTTCAGATGTGCCTCGGGAAGGCTCTGCCCTTGAGCCAGCCCCTCGTGGAACAGGGGGGCCCGTATCTAACGCATCCATTACGCACTTATACTCGCATTCGCGTAATTATGTAATGCAAGGGGGGCCAACCTCATCCTCCAACAGATAAATAAAGAACAAAATGTAGAGCAGGCGGGGCCAGGGCGTGGCCGTGGTCCTGCCATTATGCAGGTAATAACAGTGCAAATATGTAATTACTAAAAAATTTGTGTTTGACTCTGTGCGTCCGCACCACTGATGGCAAACTACAAAATCCGTTTTCTATACATAATGAGGTACCACAAAGGGCTCCGGCGAATGGAAAAGGCGGCTAAAAGGAAGGAGTATATGTATATGGATGCGGCGCAGGATGTGGAGCGCAGGAGGACCAAATGGCGAATGCCGGATGGTGGATGGTGGATGGTGGATTGCGGATTGCGGGCGGGAACGTTTTGCTGATGACTCTGTGGGCAAATAATTAGATATGCCGCTGGGCTAACCAGACTGTAAATAGAATGCCAAGCACACACACCCAGCCCCTCCCAGGCAGCCCACACACACATGGCGCATCCTACACCTGGATAAAGAGGTAAGCACAGTGGGCAATCCCTACAATTTATACTCTTGCTTTTTATTTAGGAATTGAAAGTCCTTAGAAATATGAAGACACAAACTATGCCTCGTTAGAATTTATTTTTTGAAACCCAATAGTCTGATGACCCTAAAGTCATCCAAACTTTTCCAAGTCCTTCCCAGCTTAGCTTCCAATTTTTCCGGCAATCTTCCTCAGCCACCTCCCACAGTAAAATTCGCTGGCGGAGGGCAAATTTTGCGTATGTATGCATGGAGAAACCGCAAGACCAGCACCGGCATCGCCGCCTACATTTTAGAGTGGAAGCGGTGGCTCCTTCTGCTGCCCCTCTTTTCCGCATCCTGCCGTCTATTTCCATATCCTGAGCTTCAGTCTGGTTAAAAAAAATAGGCTTTCCGAAGGGTTTAAAATATATTTCATCGCCCTTATATGTTCAGAGCTACATGTGTCTGGAATTCGTTTTTACATCCAACATTAGTTTTTAATATATTCTGTTGCGCCACTCCAACAAGTCAGGGTAAATTTTTTGCTGTGCAAGATTAGGTCCTGGGCCTGGAACTCATGTGGTGTGGCCCGAGGTGGCAGTCAAGTGCATACATGTACGCGACGCAGCCACCCACCCGGCCTCGTAGTTGCTGTTTTTGGAGGCTGATGCATGCCTCACTGGGTTTGCTCCTCATCCACCAGAGTCCGTAGTCGGTAGTCCGGGATCCGGAGTCCGGATCCGCCATTTTAGTCGCCGAGTTTTAGCTGTCTTTTATTTTAAGCAGCCAACGCGGAAAATTCCCTTTAAAAGGAAGAAACGAAAAGGAAAAGCAAGGCGGTGCATTCGCAAGAAATGGCTTGGAATCAAACACAGAAACCTGGCCGAGGAAAAACCCGGAAAATCCACGTCATCGCCGTAGAAAAACAAAAATCCGGAGCAGGAGGGTCTGGGGATGTAAGGGATCTGAGGGATCTGGGGAGGAGATCCTGTGCCCAAAACAGTTTTCCTATGCAATTTGAATAATTTAATGGATTTTTATGAGCAGTAAACTGCTCGCTGGATGCACTCACTCAGTCTCGGATTGCCAGCTTTACTAAATCCGAAATCCAGGTTCCGCATCCGGATCTGAGTCTGGATTCCAGATTCCCCGACAGCCACAACTTGAGACATTTGGCCCTCCCAGCGGCAGCCAATTGCTGAAAATTCCAGCCTGGCGAAAAATGTCCTGCCGGTGACGGGAAAGTCGCCGTAAATTCGTGTTGACCGGAATAGGGATGAGTTTGGTAGGAGATTTTTACAATGCACTTGGAAAAAACGAGGAGAACCTGACAAATGGCAGAAGATTTTAAATGAGACCGAAGAACTCCTATCGATTCCCAAAAAACGTTTTTTCGGAAAGAAAAGAAATAAAAAAAGGATTATCCAAACTCAGGCAAAGGGTATTATTTCCCTTAGTGAATGAGTTGAATCCTTTTCATTGCGCTTTGGCTTGGGCCACAGCCTGGAAGGTGGGGCCTGGTTGCCCGGCTACTGTGGGCTTATTCAATTTTGCAGTCCCCGGCTGCCTCGTGCCGGCGGCCATGTCCTGGCCTGTCCTGGTCTTCCCAATTGACTGCTGCGCCACTTCCGTTTCGTTGACGATGGGGCTGCGATGGCGGTGGCGATGGCGATGGCGATGGCAATGGCAACACCAAAGGCAGCCAAGCGTTCGCTCCTGAATGCACAGCATCAGCAGCAACATTGTTGTCCTTGTCGACGTTGTGCAGCAAATGCAATAAATTTTCGAGTCATTTCAACTTCCGGTGTGTGGCCCCGATTACAGTTTAGTAGCTGTAAATATATAGCGATATATACACATTCGTACACTGAAAAAAACCCCAAATTTCAGATGCCCATTAATTGAAAAACATCCTTCTTGGGCTTCGCAGCTAAACTAAGTTTCCAGTGAGCCTCGCCAGACGCAGTCCCATTTCTTGTCACCTTTTCAGTGCCCGGGGGCAACTTTTCAGCCGTCTGACACTTTTAGGCAGGACTCTTATTTTTCTATACTCTTCCATTGGGAATTTTTACTTTTAAGGATTGATAAGGTTGTAGGAATCCTGGATTTGAATCTGATTTTGATCTGTATTTCAATCAAGGGAGACTCAAAGAGTATACAAGATTCGCCATAGTCCATGGGCAGCTTTCCCTCGCAGCTTGTTTTATTTTTTTTAATGCCTAATTTTTTGCCTCGTCCGCCGTCCTCCGTCCTCCGTCACGCGAAAAGCCCAAAGTAATTACTGTTCAATTCCAGAGGGGGTGAAATGATGCAGGATGCAGGACGATGGGGAGGACGCGGTGGTGTGGGGGTTGGGAATTATAAGGGACAACCGCCAGCTGACATTTGCGAAGTTTTCTCCAGTATTTGCCTTGTCATTGTCATAAGCGGCCGTTGTTTACCCATTATGGCAGATGCGTGTGTGCCTGGGTGTGTGTTTGGACCGCCATTGTTGTTGTTCGCACGCACCCACCGCCCCACACACCGCACCCAGAGGCGCTGACTCGAAGGGGCTTTTTGGAAATGAAGCATAGTGCCCGTCGTTCGATGCCTAGATCACGATATCTCTTACAGCCATCTTGGATTCGATTTTAAAGTACTTTGGCAGCCGCATTCGTCCCCGGGGGGATACGCCGCCACTGTGTGCCACGCTGTCTCCGTCTCTGTCTCATCCTGTAACTGTCACATTGCTGGCACTTCATCATCATCAACAACAGGAGCAGTCAGCGCTTCTCTTTCGTTCGTTCCAAAGGACATTCTCACAGCTGGTGATTAGCGACAAGTCAGGGGCGTCGTCTGGAAGACGGCGACGGAAGAGGGAGGCGGGTGGCGGCGAGGATGAGGGCGAGGGCGGCGGAAGCCCAGGAAACTCTCACGATAACGTCACTGGGGGCGATGGCAAATGATTGCCACTTGAGGTGTAAACGAGCGCATTTTACAGCATCTTTGAGATGTTCAAAAAAAAAAACAGAAAAATAAAAAGAGGAAGCCCCATAAGAGAAGCAGGAGAACACTAACTGAAATCACTGCCAGCCAGCCAGCCAGGCAGCTATCAAGCCTGCCATCCTGGAAATAAAAAAGGATGAGACATTGACAAAAAGGGGGAAGCCCACTACTTCGCGACGTCTCAGGCGTCTGTGGAATCGCGTAGCCGAATTATTGTAGAATATGTTTTATAATAATATAAAATTCAATGAGATTTATAAGCATTCCAACCAAAGCTTTTTGATAGAGCCCATCTCATTCTTTCTCAGGAGACTGTAAAAGTCGTTTCCCACCCACTTAATGCTAAAGAAATCCCAAAACATGTTAAGTCTCAGCCGTAGAACCAAAGACCAATCATTTCAACGAATTTCCCATTTTGTTGACAATTTTTTCGTCTTATTTCCATGGCACTTGTTTCCGGGAGCTCAAATTGCAACCAAATACAAATTATGAAAGTGGATGTGGTGGAGGAAGTGGAGGTGGAAGTGTATAGGCCTATGCCACCAGCAGACGCAAGTAATGAATGGATGTCCGAACATCCATTGTTCGGAAATCTGAAATTATTTTCGAGGACCCACAAAAACCAAAGGGGGAAACCCCACTGGCATTACCACTTGTCCTGTCCTGTCTAATATGGACTGACATTTGTCGCTGGGACCCCGATGAATTGAGTGGTTTTTGGCCTGGTTCTGATGTTGCTGCTACTGCTCCTGCTGCTGCTGCATGTATAGTACTGTATAGTAAACTGTAACGCCGGCAACTCTGCGGCCATTCGCATTATGGCCATGGCGATTATGGCCGTCATTGGAAGGGAATGGCCGCCGGCGGAAGCTCTACATTTCGGCCATTTTGAATGGTCGGGGGCAACTATTTGGGCAAGTCTATTGATTGCGAAAGGATCTGCTGGCCGTGCTGTGCTCCTTTAATTCGATTCTGGCGAAAAACATTCTAAAAACTGGGCGAACTTTACATGTTTTATGTTGCGGGTCTTCGGGCTCTGGGATTCGTGCTGCTTACAAGTATGGGAATGTGTGTGCCTTCGTTTTTGCCGACATTTTGCACACCATACAAAGCTATATCCATAAAAATATATATGTATATATGGCTTTCAGTTGCCAAGTGTTAATTGTCCCCAAAAACGAATCTCAAATCGAAGCAGCCTGCTTTAGTTGGTTCGTAACTCGGCTAAAGACTCTCCAAATTTGGAGAATGTGCTTAAGTTCTAAAGCTGTAGTTTAAATCTTGCGCCTTTCCAGTGGACTTCCAGCACATTTCTAGAACAAATTTCACAAAGTCTATGTTCCTAGGGTAGTTTCATGAACATTCACCTTTATTTCTCGTTTTCTTAATTAAAATTCTATCTAAACTTTAGTTCGATAACCGATAGCTGCGGTATATTTGGTATTTTGTTTCTAGCTGGTTGCTATCGATGTTCTTATTGGTCCCATCGTTTTCATCTCTATCTTGCCGGCATATCAATGTTTTGCAAAACATTCGTGTTTAAATTATTTAAAACTTTGCAATAGTGATACAAGTCGAAACAGATAGTTGATTTAATAAGTGTGAAGCATGTCGCTGTTTCCCGCCTATGGTGGCAAAGCCTCCACAGAATCGGACGTGGGAAACGCGGGCGGTAAGGAAAAGTGCGACGAAGAACCTACCACAATTGGATTGAATTGGAAAAACAACAAGAGCTTCGGCCAGAGTGCTTTTCAGGATGACACGGCACAACCCAAGAGTCCACTACCGTTGGATAGTTCCGACGATTCCATTGAGAGCGAGGAATCATCCGAGGATGAGACGCCGAAGCCCCTGGTACAGTCCCCACCGGCTCCCAAGCTGCGCCTAGAGTTTGATGGCACCGATAGCTTCTATGTAGACAAAAAAAGCAATAATAACTTTCGCTCCGATACAGTCAAAGAACTTTCCAGACCCTTAAAACCAAGCTACCGCGTCCGGATGAAGCGCCTCTGGGATCTTAGGAATGGCCAGAAAGCGTCGCGTTCGGAACATTCCAGGGCCTCAGCGCGGCGGATGCGCTACATAAAGGGCTTGGTGTCCGACTCTGAGTGTAAACTCTCGCCACAGGAAGTGGCGCAGCGCCAGGAGGAGCTCACACAGTGCAAGGTGTCCGTGGCGCGGGAGCCTGAGTGCCTGAAGCACTGGCTGAATCTCCATCGCCTGCTGGCCCTAAACCTGGACAAGGCCAATCGCCTGGCCGTGTCCGAGCACCAGTTACATTCCCTAGAATCAGCCCTCACCCATCATCCCTCCAATGAGCAGCTGTTGCACCTGTACACGGAGACAGCGGCTGCAACATATCCAGCTAGTCAGGTGGGCATTCCTCCTAGATTCTAGCTTCTAGCATTAGCCTTTTCTTTGCTTGAAATGTGTATTTTCTTATTCGTTAGAAAGCAAGCCTTGCCTTTATAGTTAGTGGGGTTCACGCACTCACTTTCAATTCAACTTCCGTAGGTGGCAAACCTCATAGAACGTATGCTGGAGAAAAATCCCTTCGAATACACCCTCTGGACATCCCTGATCATGGCCACCCAAGGAACAATGGCTCGCTGCAACGTGCCGGACGTGCTACGTATCTACGAGGACAGCATGCGCCGCATGCACCTGGGTCACACCGACTCCAGCAGCCTCATGCTTGATTCGGTGGACACGGACTCCATTATGATGAAGCTGTTCCACAACTGCTGCCTGTTCCTGAGACAATCGGGCAACTTCAATCAACTGTTCGCTCTAATGCGCGTTTCCATGGAGTTGAACTTTCCCGGCTTGACCGTGGACTGCCTGGAGGCAACTGCGGCGGACGAACGTCCTCTAATTGAGTTCGAGGAGGTGGTGCTAGCCTCGGGCATGCCCATGCCCGAGATATGGACTCGCGTAGAGCGCCTTCGCCAGGCCTTCCACTATCTGCCGTATCCCCAATTGCGCCCCTCGGATGCGGATGCCGTGCAGGGCGGCCTGGACCCGCAACGCTGTGTCTACACCGACGACGTGTGCCACTACGCTTACCCGCTGAAGTCGGCGGAGAACAGACTGCATCTTCTACTGCTGGTGGTCCAGCTAACCAAGCTTCCTCTAGTCAGATCAGATTGCCTTTCGGAGAGACTGAGCCCTCGCATCGAACAGTTTGGCGACTCGGATGCTGTCGAGCTGATGCTGGCCGGACTGGCAGACCGCAGTTCCTACGCTGTACCCACTCAACAGAGCCGTGACTTTGACCTGGCCATGCTGGCCCTGGCCAAGGAGATGTGCGTATCGCCGAGCTACATGCCTCATTTGATAGGAAGCAACTTGTACGTTGCTACCATCAGTAAACTGCTGTTAACCGGAGCAACTGCTTTTCAATCCGAAGAGGCTAAGCGGCGGGTCTTCGTTGTTTTATGGTTTCGGTTCCAGCGTCTCCTCTTGGTCATTAAGAAGCTCACTGGGAAGATGGACGAGGATCATCTAAAGGAGTGCCGCTCCGCCATTCGCCACCTGATGCGCCGCGAGGAGAATCGTCGCGTCACCCGCTTCTACACCGAGTTTGGCATGTGGGAGTTCGATCGTCTGGAGCGCGATGACGACCCTGCCAAGGCATTCGGCATCTTCCAAAACGTGGTCGAGAGCGAGTCGCACCGCGGCGAGACGTTGACCTGCCCCGATCTGATGCAGGCTTATGTGACCTTTGCCGAGATGCTGATTTCCCGCAACCGCCGGGAGCAAGCCTTGCATCTGCTGTGCTGCCTGTGCATGGGCATGCATGTCACACACATCAGCCAGGACGCCGCCCTGCGCAGGATGCGCGACTCAAGCCGCGGCATGCAGTTGCTGAACGCCGAAGTGCGCACCATGGATGTGTTGCCGGAAATGACCCTGGAGGAGTACTTTATGCCGCACAAGCTGCTCATCCTTGCGCGCGCTCGCTGCTTGGTGCTGAGCATGATGAACAAGGCCAAGGAGGCGGATCAGCTGGTGACAAATTTGCTCGAGACCCTACTGTCCAAGACAAAGGCGCAGACCAGTGAGAGACGCCGCTTTCTGCGCGAACAGATGCTGGAGCTGCGCGTGATCCTGCTGCAGCTGCCCATCTCGCCGCCCTTGCCAGTGAAGTTACAGGACGAGTCGGAGAGTGATGTCGTAAGTGTTTTCTTGTCTTATACTTTTCTTTTGTTCCGAAATTCGGAAATAGCTCTTTTCCCTTCTGACCCTAACCCTTCTCTTCGTAACTATTTCTCCAGCAGGACACTAGCTTAACCCGTCTTGGTAACAGAGGCAAATTTCTCGTGTCGCAAGTGGAGACTGCCCTTGATGAGTTCCCCCGGAACCTGTCCATGCTCCAACGCTGGGCTACTTTCAACACCCTGGAGTGGTACAAGCTTCGCACCCGCTTCATTCGCACGCAGGCAGGCATCCTGTCCGAGCTTCACCTGGTCGTGGCCGCCCGATGCCGCTTCGCCGAATCGATAAAGCAGACCGTCGGCCCCGGAGTGCTGGACTTGCACATCCAGGCTGCAGTGCGCAATCGCCTGATGAGCATGTTCGAGACGTTCCTGCCGGGCAATCCGAACCGCTCGGAGATCGAAGCCGATCAGTGGGCTATCCTAAGAAGAAACTCTCTATACTGGCGCCTTTACTTGCGCTGCCTGTCCGATACTCGCACCAGCTTTCAGCGCAGCAAGGAGTGTCTGTTGTCCGCCCTAGACGAGTGCCCTTGGGACAAGGCCCTCTACATGGACGGGGCCACCTATGTGCCGCAGGAGCTGAGCCACCTGCAGGACCTGATGATCGAGAAGCAGCTTCGCATGTATGCGCTCCCAGAGGAGCTGGACATCCTGCGACAAACCTAACTCGTCGGAAGGACCAGCCAGCCTCCCGTTATTTATTTCGTTACAACATCATCGTTCGTTTCGCCCATAATAAATGGGTATTCTCCCGGTTACACGTCTCTTGAGGATTTGTTTATTTAATCATACTTTTTGGACGTTCCTCGGGTAAGTGGCCTTCTTATCTAAATTTCTATTTTTTAAATTTAAGATTAAGTTTTTGAGTCAAGTCTGTCCGTCTATAGGGTGTACGATTGTTGGTCCGCTCCGAAGAATAACCTGCCCCTCACTTGCTCGGTTTCTTATCACAAATTATTCCAGCGAGACTGGTCTGGCAATCCTCTAGAATTTGTCGATCAAGCGATACGGACGGAAGTTTTCAAATCAGCTGCTGAGCCAAACATTCGATTATGCTGAAGGTTTCTACAGCATTATCTCTTGGTGGTGCCCTAGTCGAGGGGAATCACCCCAAAAACTTGAATATCGGATGACTCCGTACTCCCAGGTCCGCCGCTTTCGGTGTTTATAGTATTTTGATTGCGTTATCGCCAGATAACCAAAGGAATCTCACGAAACAAAAGCAAATTGGGGGATACAGACAATGCGAAAGTTATAGTATACGATCAGGGTTAATATTATCTACAGTTATTGACCAAAGCTTTATTTTCATTCCCTGCATCTTTCAATTATTTATTTGGGGAAATTCTCTGGCATTTTCTTATGTTGTTTATTTACACAAAAAGGGTTTTCAAATTATTGGTACAATGATCCATACGAGCCCCTGATCCCATTATTTTATCCAACCTGGAGTTGTATTTTTCTGGCCCCTATTGTGGCGGGTTGTTGGTGAGAGCGGGACAGCGTGCATCACTCAAATGCGTTGCGTATGCGCCCTGTGGGCCGCTGCTTTTGCATTTGGCCTGTTTTTTGGGGCCACTTTTGAATCCTTCGTTCGTCACTGTTGCTTTTCAGGGAGCAGGATGGGGTAGGGGGAAAATCGGAAAAGTGAAAAGCTCCGCTCGAAAGCTATCTGAGAGTCCTGGCTGCTGCTTTTTGTTTGTTCTCGCCTTTGGTTCTGCCTTCTGCTTGGGAGGCGACTCGATTCCCGGCATTAGTTGTTCGGCATCTGTGCAAGTCCCACGACGCGCGTTGCTCCGGTTTGTGGAAGCAGCCCAGTGGCGCCTCCACATTCCAACACCATTCACACCAGTTCGCAGTAGTGCTTTAGTGCTCCACAGTCTTTGGTTCCACAGATCTCCCTGGCTGAGACCGAGACCGAAACCTAGGCTGTTGCTGTTTTTCTTTTTAATGTATGGCCGAAACTCCTAGGTTAGTACCGAGCTCCTCCTCACCCCGTTAATGGTGTCGGTGTGCATTATCTGGACCTGTGTGTGTGTCCTCCTCCCTCGGCCCCCAGCCCCTTGTGTGTTTGTGTGCAGAAAAGTCTACGGAGAAATACAGCCGGAGAGGAGCATTGTGTAAGATGCCAGCGTCGGGTCTATAGACTAAACACCAAGCAGCGACAGGCAGTCGCGCCTCCGCTCCAAGAAAAAGCTCCAAGAGAATGGGGGTTCCACACGGCGCAAAAACTTGGCCAACTTCTGGGTAATGTTTGGCGAAGTGTGATTGAATAGACTCCAAAAGTACCTTATTTTATTTGTAAAAGAGCTTCACACTCGTATTTTCTCGCTGTGCAAATGGCGAGGGTTTCCCGGCCGGAAACCTTAGTCAAGGTCTCGCCGCTCTCCCCAACGCAGATTGTTGCTTCTCTTTCCGCCATTGCTATTCAGCCGCCATTATGCTCTCGCTCTGCCTGGCCCTCCGCTTGGCGCTGGCTCTCTACGATTTCTGGCTCGGAGCAAGCTTTTTCTTTGCGCTGGGTCGGAGCGGCTGGCGGGTGGGTGGCTACAGCTTTGGGGCAGCTGATTTCGAGTCTCTCCGGAATCGCTCGCCGCCGCTCCGAGCTCCGAGCTCCGTGCTCCGTGGCTTCGCTCCACCGTCGTCGCAGTCGCTGCTCGCTGCTTGCTGGTCTGGCTGATTAGTTTAGTTTGTGATTTCAATATATGTAATTAATTTTTGTTTCTGTAGCGGTTCGGACGCGTCGCGACGCTCGCTGGCTGCTTCACCGTGGCCGTCACCGTTTCCCCATTTCGTATTCTCGTACTCGCACTCGGACTCGTACTCGTACCCGTATTCGTACTATTTATTATTTTATATTTTTTGCGTGTGCCAGTGTGTGTGCCAGGTGGAATGTGTGAGTGAGCGGTCCCAGGCTCTGGCCCCCTCCCACCCCCTTCCACTGCTGCCTTTTTCGTGGGCTCCGCCGCCAAAATGCAAAGAACACGCTCGAGAAACGTAAATGGCGCCGCGCTAACCAATGAAATTGGAATATCAAACAGTGCCCCCCGAGCCCCATAAAACATCGACATTAATTCAAAACAAAACACAGATAAACCTCCAAAATATAACCAAAAAAGCTAACCTAACCATCAAGCAACAAACAAAACCCAGTTGCCGATTCTTTCTCCTTTTTTTCGGGTGTGTGCCAGTGTTTTGTGCTATTGTGTGCGAAGAAACAAAGTTTGAAAGAAACAAGACACATGTCGAGAGGAAATACTACAAGAAAGGTAGAGGAAAACGAAAAAACCAAATAAACCATTCAGTTAAGAAAGTTGGGCTTGAAAAAAAACTCGAACCTTTTCGAAAATCAGAAGAGCGCGCGCGCGCCTTTTTATTTGAGTTTGAAACGCTGTGGCGGCGTGATCGAAATCCGAGAACCTGAATCTGAATAATGGCAACATTTCTGTTGCTTGTTTCATTCGATTCCCGAATTCCCAATGCCTGCAAACGAAAATCTGCTTAGCCAACATTAAGAGACGCAGACATAGAGACTATACTGAAAAAAACAAAGACAGACAAGCGAGCACATCGACACAATCAATGAGGCAAGACAAAAAAATTAACATATTAATGAATTTCCAGTTTCTTTTTTCGGATTATTAAATTTTGTTTTCTGATTTTTTTTTTTTTTTTTTTTTTTTTTTTTTTTTTTTTTTTTGTATTTTTGTATTTTGTTTCTTGTTGATCGAGAACCGATGGCGGCTATACCCAAAAGAAAAAAAGAAACCCAACACAACAAACCACAAACTTCGAGAAACCCTAAACACTTTGTATCTTAAAGATCGAAGCAGTAGCTGCTACTCAGGGTTTTGGATGATTTAGCGGGGCCGTTAGGTGACTTGGCAACATTTCATAGCCGTAGTCGTAGTCGTAGTCGTAGCCGTAGTCGTAGCCCCTAACAATGTACCCATCATATTTTCGGAATCCAAATGGTCGGTCGAGCCAAATTCCATTATGCCTATCTCAGATCTGTGGCTTAATTGGTGCCCAGAGATCAAGGAGTCCCCATCGGATATTACTAAATACTATATGTATACACTTACATAGTATATGGTATGATGTAGCATCGTATGGCATCCACAGACGACACCCTTGAACTGCTTGGGTACTCGGCATTAATACGCCAATATAAAAATAATGATGGAAGATGATGGTGCGTACTATGCCATAATAAAAGTAAATAAAACCTAGTCGTCAGGTATTTTTTGTCGAATTTTTGGCAACAGTGTTTTCAATGATTTACCTTACCAGTTCCGAGTTCCGATCAATAAAAACATTTTTTGGTTTTTTGTCTTTTTGGCTTTTCGTTTTCGTTTTTATTATTATTTTTATTTTTGTGCTGTTTGGTTGTGCCGCTTTCAAGGTTTTCGTGGCTGCCGATTTTGTGTGTGGCTTATTTTTATTATTATTTTCTCTGGCAGTATTTGTTACTTTTTTTGTGTGTCTTTGTGTGTGTGTTTGTTTCATGTTCGATAATTAATTTCTGCGTCGAGTTTTGGCGTAGCAAGACGATGATGTAGCTTTGATGTTGGCACTTCAATTGCGACTCGAAACCCATACATCCATGCCCATATGATTTACACATCGCTTAGCATCTTTTCGGCAATTTAAAGTAGATTTAAAAAGTTTCAATTGTTTCAATATATTGCAGGGCTCGTACTCTGTACATTATTTTGTATTATTTATTGTTTTTGTCGCCTTTATGAAATATTTTTGCTGACGTCGCGTCTGAGAGCAACGTCACGTTTCAGCTGAGCGCAAGAACGAGAGAGAGCGGCCTGAAAGCTCGGCGGGCGGTGGGCTGTGGGCTGAAGGCAGTGGGCGGTGGGCGGTGGTCGGTGTGCGGGGAGTGCGACAAAGACGGACGAAAGCTGCGGGAAAAGGAAAGCCGAACTTGTACTGAAAGCGGACCTAAGGCAGCCACGAGCAGAAAGGCAACAACACAGCTACAGCAAAAGCAAAAGCAAAATGGCAATTGATAACCTAACCTAGACAATAAAAACGCTCACAAATCGCTGGCAGCTTCTTGAGGCTTTTTCTCCCCCCAACTATTGCATTTTTTTTTTAATTTTTATGAGCAGAAAATGACAATAACCATTTGCCACAGCAGACGAGCATAAAAACCCGAATGGAAATGAAACCAGAAACCGAACATAATGTATGTTTTGGAAAACGTTTTTATTGGATTTTCAAACATTTTCGAAACACACTGCTTGCCTGATTAGCTGGCCAGAACTGCTTCGGCGATCGGGCCATAAATTAAGGGCAATCAAATCGCTCCGCCGAGAATGGCAGTCTACGCCGAAGCACAAGTTTATCGATAAATCGAATCTTAATTGGTGGCGAACTTAGCATGCCTGATTGGATCGTAGGGATCTAGGTGGTGAGGGGTTGGGGGTGACTACTCCGCACACTCAACGCAGAAGGCCTGCTAATTAAATCAAATTCGGCTTAGATCAGCTTGTCTCGTCTGAGTTTACTGGGGACAACGGGGCTTATGCGTGCTGTGGTGCCCAGCAAGATTGCGCATACGCCCCGTTGTTGTTCGTAAAGCAGTTCGAGCTTTCCGCTTCGTTTTAGATCTAAAAACATTGGGATTTGCTTATTCCTATTGGGAAATAGTATCCAAAGTATCGTTTTGGATTGAAATCTTCTGGCTAATCACTTTTCCCCTAAACTAGTACGTAAGGTTCCCCACAGCTTATGGTTACGGGCTTATTGGCCGTGTTATGGAATGTTATGCAAAGTGCACTGGGAAATCTTTGTAGAACGTGCTCCGGCTACCACGTTCTTCGGCCCCACTCGCTCTTGCCACCCCCTTGCTCCCTCCGCCCTCTCTCCGGCTCACCCTGTTCCATAATCTCTCTGCTCTCGCTTCGAGAGCTCTGCTATTTTTGGTGTTGCGACAACTTTTTGCCAGCCACCACCTGATATCGATGTCGCTCTGCCTCGGCCGCAGTCGCCGTCGGCAGGAGTCGCGTCTGAGGCGGACTTAGTGGGCGGAAAAGGCAGGGAAAGGCGAAGCAAGACAGAGAGTTATCCCTGAGTCAGAGTCCTGGCTCCCTCGTTCACCTTCGTTTGTTTTTTTGTTCGCTAGGTGTTTCGGTCGGGAATGGCGCGTAATTTTCGTTTTGTGGGCAAAGGATGTTGTGTCCTGTTTGCCATACAAATTTCACATTTAGTTTGCTTTCACGCCCATGAATATTCCGTTAAACTGGGTATAGACAATTTCCAGTCCAATAAAACAGATTTTATGGAACGGCCGGCAGCCAAGTGATCCTCTCAAATGATCTATTAGCAGGCCGTATATTTCTTGTTGTTGGTATTGTGCTTACGCTATAAATAGTTTCCATACAACAGCGGAGAGCAAACGTTGCGTATACGTAATATTGCGTATACGGCCGGTGTTTCAGGCACAATCCAAGCCGAGTAAGAGGCTGGTGGCGGTGTAACTTTAACTATTGGAAATGTAAACAAACCGCAAGTCCGATTGGTGGAAGAGCAGGTGGAGGAGGCGACAGAGTAGGCCGGCCCAGGGGGTGGTGGGACGTCAAACGTCAAGGCAAATTATATAATTTATTTTCTCGGCCGCCTCATTTCTCTTTCTGGGTGTCGTTTGCTTTTCGTGCTCACGCTGTTCTTTTATTGTTCTTTTTGATAATCCCCCCACACCGCCCCCTTTCCCGGACCACCCCCGGCCCTTAGGTTCGTTGTCGTTGTCTGGCAAATAGCTTTTTGCCTTTTGCTCGCCAATTTTTGCCGTTCTCATTTTGTTTTTGTTGGCTTTTGTGTTTTTTCACTTGCTTTTTTTTTGGCAGAGCACTTGAATTATTTTTTGCTCTTACTTTTTTTTCTACGTCGCGTCTGAAATGCAAATAAACCCAGTGCAAAATGAAAATAAAAAAGAACAGATAGCAGAAAAGGTTTTTATATTACATTTAAATTTGTTGTTGCGTTTTTTTCTCCCGCCGCGAGTGCTTGCTTTTGTTTTGTTTTGTGCAATTACGACCCACTGGCGGGTGATTGACCCAGGCCCCAGCCGTCCGATCCATATACCGAAAAGATCCTAAAGATATACGCCTCTACCTTTTACTCGTAGCCAGCCAGCCCTCACTGTGCACACGCACACCCACGTGGGTCGGCCACCCGCAATGTCCTTGTGCCTGCCTACAAATACACACACACACATTCCGAAGAAGAAAGGGAGGCCCTCGAACATAAATAAAAATACAAACAGAAACAGAAACAGAAACAGAAACAGAGACACTCGTCGGAAAGTTTATCTTCTTATATGTATATTTGATTTAGACTGCCAGGCAACACTTGAGTTGAATGCGCAGAAAATACCGAAATTTATTGTAACCATACTCGTTAGGGGGAAATTCAAGATGGAACACCAACCAGCAACCAACCAGCGAGATAAAAGGTAGTGATAGAAACTAGACGGAAAGTAATTGAAAGGATGATGGGGACAGACCACATCAGGGCACCAGGACAGCAGACCGAGCACGAGCGAGCTGGAGCTACCCAGAACTTTGCTGCCATTCCAAGCGATGGATGGTGATAACTTTTAGGTTGGCTTTAACCGGTTTATATTTTCACAAAAAGCCACAAAGCCGAAGCCAACAAGATAAAAAAAAGTCTAAAACAAAAGGAAACAATCGAGCAGCATTCAGCGGCAGAAGCAGCTGCAGAGCAAAAGCAACAGGTGACAGCAGCCCAGATCCGATCAGCGGCCATATATTCGAATACGACGGGTATTAAATTCATTTTTTTTTTTTTTTTTTTTCCACTTGCCTAGTGAGAAATACGAATTTAAATATATAAATTAAAGTATTCATTTAATTAGCAAAAAACAAGCGCAAAATCCAGAAAACAATTTTACATTCAGCACCGAGCTATAAAATTGATTGGAGGAGAATGGGAGCTTGGAACGAACGAATTTCGGCTACTCTTCCTTTTCGTTCAGGGGCAACTGTGCGTATACGTAATATTGCGTATACGCACCGTGCTCGCGCAATCTATTGAGTCGCATTGCAAGAAAAAAAAACTCAGTTTCAGGCAGATAAAACACAAAAGAAACCACACAAAACATGCAATTTAAATTCCATTAAAACCCTTTTCGGAAAATGTTAAGAAGTCGTTTACAAACCAGTAAATTTAGAATACATTTTTTGTTTATTCTCAAAGTTGAATATGACGATGACGGAGTCATAATAAAACGTAGCAACAGCCCGAAACATGATTAAAATAAGTTTATTTTGCTCTTCTCTATTCTTTAGCAACAACAATTAAACACTTGCTGTGGAAACTGAATATAAAATCGGCACAACAAGCCAACAAGTGAAATAATAATAACAACAACTAACCGTAACAATAAAACCAACAAAATACCTCCAGCTGTACAAATATTCATTGATATTAAAGAACTAAAAAGAAGAGAACCAACAAACATAATGCCCAAATAATAAAACAACATTTAATTAATAACAATAATGGCGAAATGTTTGATCGTTTGGTCGGAATATTAGAAATTCTTGAAAGATAAGGAAGAGATGGGAAATATTAAGAAACGGTTTCAAAAACATTTCTTTTCGAGAAGAGAAAGTACAAAGGATCACAAAGGGTAGGGAATGGCAACTGCATAAGCCGACAACCCAAACAAACAAACAAACAAAAATATAAAACAAAAAAAGTAATACAAAATATATAATTTCGCCAATATTCAACCCAACCACCCATCACCCGCCGTCCAGCTACCCAGCTACCCAGCCACCCCCTCCCGGCAGACGGAACGAGACAGACTGACGCGGGAGAGCAGGCGAAATAAACAAACCGCAGGCCGTGCGAAGAACCAGTGTGAGCGGGAAAGGCAGACTCAGAGAGGACGGACAGGCTAGAGGGCTAAAAGGCGAGGAGGCGTGGGAGATACCAAGTTGCCCTTGGCCAACAGAGCGCAGGAAAGGAGGCGAAGGAGAGCCGAGGAGAGCGAGCGAAAGCTTCATGCAGAAAAACAAGAAACAGCGCAAAACATGTAAGTGAAATTGATTTTTCTCCTTCTCCTCCTTGCCACCACGCCCCAACATCCCCCTTTTTGTCCTTTTGATTGTTATTATTGTTGTTATTGTTATGGTCGAGACCTATACGTGAATATTTCATGATTGATTTATGTGTGCCCAGGGTAAGCTAACGTGGCAATGCGTTTTGTGCCCAGCCAGAGGTCCTTGAGATTTTGGGGTAAACAGTTCCCGGTTTTGAATTCCTTCCCAATTGGCTGGAAAGCAGTATCTTATCTGGCAAGGTGTCCGTGCCAGCTCACCGGGCCATTGCAGTTACTGCACTACCATTACCTTTCTCTAGCCAATTACTAATCGGCTGCAACTGCAGGAACGACAGTTTCGGGCGACACTCAGTGACTAACAGGGAGGTTAGGCTATCTGCATTATGTGATAGGAATCGAAAGATAAACCAAAGAAAAGTAATGAAAGTTGAGAGTTTGTTAGGCCAAGTTAACTATGGAATTGCTACCTGAACTTCGCCCCAGGTTGTGCCCACTTTGTGGGTGTCTGCCCAAAAGGCAATCAATCGAGGAGATGAGCAAACACGCGCTCGCCGGCTTATTAAAAGCAATATCCACGCAGAGGATCTTAGGGGGATTATAATTGCCCACATCCATATACATTCCCACACACACTCACACCCGGCCAGACAAACGATTATATACGCATTTATTTGGCCAGCCAAAGGCCTAATGGAGCGCAAAACCCCAAACAGCTGGAAATTATACCCAAACTTATACTATATAGATATAGACTAAAAGGTTTGCGGGGATGTCGCGAATATGGAAACATCGTATTGTACATGGACTGATAAGATTATGTAGGAACATGGAGGGAGATTAAATACTAGAACAGCACCCTGGGGTCCTAAGATAAGATAATCGATTGTATTCCGCTTCTAATCCGATCGATGAAGCACAGATCCCATTCTATTTCGGGTTTGTAAGTTGGTGTCTTCACGGAAATAATCTAATCACGGAAATAATGTAATTGAAAACTAAAGACTTGAGCTATACAATACTCATTCATCAAGTTCAGAATGGCTTTGATTCCAGTTTGCAGTTAGCAGTTTGTTTATTTATTTAATTATGGACAACTACTAAATGTCAATATTAGCGAAATGGTGTGGCGTAAACACGCGGAATCAAATATTCACGGAATCGGGCGGAAAGTGCTTGACTTTTCACGGCCCCCTGCGCCTCTGCCACTGCCTCTGAGCCTCCATTCCACTGCGTTGCGTATACGCCCCATTGCACTGACAGCCAGCCATGGCGAAATGGCGGCAGTCCGCCATCGCCGGCGCTGTCTGGCGATTTTGGCAGCCATTGACATGACTCCCCCTCGTGTCCCGCAGCCACCTGTCCGCCCGGCCGCCTCTGTTTGTACACTCGAAAACAATTACAAAACAAAGTTAGTTGGACGGGAAGCAGGGGTGCACTAACAAAATAGAATAATAAAGCGCCTCGAGGCGAAAACAAAACAGAAAAGAGCAAATATTACAGCAATCGTCGATGATAACAGCTCGAAAATAAAAATACTTGGATTGCATATTACTTACTTGTCGAGTGTCTGTCGTCTTCCTGGTTACAATCGCAGATAGCACTCTTTGTCCCCTTGAAGGGTCTATTTTTATGGTGATAGTCTTCAATGATCGCAGTGTTTAATTGTACCTAATTAAGTCGATTCTAATTCTGTGTTCTCCCAGTTCTCCAAGTGTGTTATAGGCCCGATTAGAATTAGCTTTAAATGTGTGTAATTGGAACTCAACAAACTCAATCGAGTTCGAGGGCAAAAGAAATGAAATTTATGACTTTGAGGCCCCTTCTCCCAGATTGCCTCCATGTGAATCAGAGGAAACATCTACATAGATATACGTATGACAAAGGAAACGGAAAATAGTTCGATATGAACGGGGGTATCTATAGAGCGATATTATTTATAGGCAGCACTTGGACAAGATTCGCATATAAATAACGCCCAGCATATCTTTGGCTTGTTCTTTGACTCTTGCTTTTGTCATTCGGCCAAACACCAAATGTCATAGACACTGCCTGTCCTTCTTTCCGCCCTCCACCCTCCGCCACCTTGGAAGGCCTCCTCCTCCCCTGCGCCCATGACTCACGAGAGTTTATGGCCCTGGTCGTTTACGAGTTCGATCATAAAAAATCGGAGGAACGTTGGATCCGATTGCGACTGTTTTTTCGTTCAGTGTTTAATGTCGTTTCATTCCAGTCTATTTATAAATTATTTAAATGTTATATATTAATGTGAGAGGCCTAGAAAAAGGCGGGAATATATGTATATTGTAGAATTTTATGGCCAAGCAAAGTTCATCAAATAATATTCAGTTTTGGTTGAAAACACCTGATTTCTGTTTTTTGCAATAGATCCAAAAACATCAATTGATTTTTGATGACTTGTTGTTTTATTGTTTATTGCTTTAAACTACAAATAGAAATGGGAAAAAATCTATTGACAAATCTGAGTGGCTCTTATCAGCCAGTGTCCATTATGTAATGGTATTTTATCAACTGATCCCACTAACATTTCTATGTGTTCCAGATGGAGAACATGGAGGGTACCAGTCGCAGAAGAAACTCCTCCGTTACCAGCCAGGGTCAAGGGCGCCAGGTCGGTCAGGACGTTGAGGATCTCAAGCCAGACATTCCCTACTTCGACGATCCCCCGATCGAAGGCTCTGCATCCGTTTCCGTTTCTAGTACTGCCACTGCCACGGACTTCGACGCCGAACTGTTGGCCTTGGAAAAGAATGGACGCGACCTGGGCCGTCTTGCTTGGAAGACTGTGGCGGATGGCGACGTGGATGCGGACGCAGACGCTGGTAAGGCACTGACTCCGGCGCTGGAGAAGGTGCAGCCGGCGGACCTGGACGACGAGAACTTTCCGGACGAGAACGAAAGCTCGGTGCTGGGCAGTGACTACGCCCCCAGCGGGAGCGGCAGCGGGAGTGCCGCCAACAGCTTTTACCAATCGCCCACGCCCTCCGCCTCCGGATCAATGTCCAGTTCCGGCTGCGACCTAATGCTCCGCCCGCCCTCGAGTTCCTTGTACCACTTCAATTACCGCTCGCCGAGCTCGATGCCACTGGCCATTCCTGGCTCGGGCAACGGTGTCACCGGTTCTGGACCCGGACGCCTCTACGCCTACCCACATTCCCCGGCGCCGCCGCCGCCCGCCTTCTGCCCCAACATGTGGTACCCGAATGCGCCGTACGGTTCGGGAAGTGGCGGTAGTGGATCTGGCAGCCGGTACATGGGCTACGGCGGCTCAGGAGGAGGTGGAGGCCATCCCGGGCCAGGAGCAGGACCCGGAACCGGACCATACGGCAGCCACTCGCCCGGACATATGCATCCATCGCTGCACCATCAGTATCCGCCGCCACACCAACACGGACATCCTCATTCACACCCCCATCTCCACCATCAGCAGCACCCGCACCACCAGCATCCGCACGAGACCATGATGGAAATGTTCCAGCTCTCTAACAGGTGAGTTTTTGAACAGCTTATAAGGTTTAGTTGTAAACCAGCGAATTATTGGCAAAGTCAGACCTCCAAGCAGCCTCACATTATCGCTTGATTTGTTTGGATTTGTCTGTAACAGGGAGACTGGTGGGCCATGGCGGCCGCCCGCTGGGCTAATGGGGGGAAGCATCCACCCGTAGGGCAGCATGCCACACGACGGGCGGTCCGAAGGCAATTTGGTTTCATTCAGTAGCGAACCCTTCTGGGTTCCTTTTCTCCAGGTCTCTGGATTTCTGAATTCTAGCTCGCGTTCGGCCACTCACTGGGCGTCTGGCCTGATTGGCTCCCTCCAATTAGCCGTCATCTAGGGCCACTTGTAGCGACCACTTGATTAGGTCGCCGTGACGGGGCCCCAAGTATTTTTAACACAATATTGTGATTTATTTTCGTCTCGGCGACGAGTCAACATTCATTCAGCATTCGCTATTCAGCTGCTTGGCTTCTTGGCCATTCTCTGTTTTATTATTTGGCGGAATCGCCATTCATTAGCTCGGCCAATTTGCCTGCAAACGCTGCAGGATAGCTGCACACGCCTCTGGCCAACCCTTGGCTTCCTGCTCCCCGCTCCTCAGCCCCGCATCCCAGCGATTGACAGACCATAAACAGAATACACAAATTCGTTATTTACTTAGCCATTTGGCGCAGTGTGCGTTTGGCTTTTGCCGTTGCTGTACCCCGACTCGCTGCCTTAATCCAATGCGTTTCGATACGTCATTAACATGGCTCCAAGGTCGCCTCACAAATGGCGGGTGGACGACGGGTGGTGGACGGTGGGTGGTGGGTGGCTGTTATACAGTTATCGATACGCGCGCACTCCATACAATGTAAGCTACTGCAGCGGACAAGCAGCGGGCGGGAAAGGGACAGAAAGCGGAAGAAAAAGGCCAGCCAGCCAATCGTGCACTGAGCGAAATTCCCAGACCTAAAAACCTAAGCCAGCTAGGAAGCCAGGGGTTGAGGAGTCGGGGCCCCTCTGGCCCACATTGCGTATGATTGATGTTCATAGTTTTTTGATTTCCAGTCGATTGGAAGCCCATTTATTGCAGTGCAGTTCTCGATCGCTCCTGCATTCGGCGTCAGAAATGCAACTAGTTGAGTAAACAAACAACCGCCACTCGCACACAGCCAGATAACCAACACAGACCCGGCAAAGACCCAAACAAAAAACACTTTAAATTGGCTAAAAAGTAGACAGCTCGAGTGGCCGGCAATGGGTTGACTTTGGGGGAACCCAGTTGGCATTGACCCTACCTTGCAACATAATTGCATTCAGCTTCTTGCCCCCCAGGCTTTCCGTTTCTTGCATTCAAATATGAGGAATATCTGGCAACTGGTATCCAAGAGATACAATTCGAGTCGTTGTACTCTGCATTTTTTACGCGCAGCTATTTAAAAAAAATGGCTTATTAGTCAGAAATGCAGCTGCGCTTCGATTGGGACTCAATTTCGTTTCGCCGATCATTTCTACGTAGAGTGGCAGTCGCCCAAATCCTTAGAGATCCTCCTGCTGTCCCTCCAACGCAGACTAGTAGCAGTTGTATCTCAATGTATGGAAATATTGTCCAAAGTCGAAGCTCTGCAAACGAAAATGTATCTGATTCCATACCCCACTCTCTATCTGGGTGCTTACTTCTCTGTTGCGCACTTTCCTCGATTTCCCCATTTCCCATTTGCCCCTCCTGTTTGATTGCATTTGCTCCTGCACTTCGTTTCCCACTTGCCCGATTGCCTGTCCGGGCGGTGGTGTGCGTGCGTATCTGTGTGTATTTTGCGAACTTGTTTTGCAATTGCGTTTTAAAATAAATTACATCAATGGGGAGCCAAGGGTCGGAGGGTGCCTCAGAACGGAACAGTTTGCACAGCGGATAGTGGATAGATGGGATGTAGGGCCTATGGCGGCTATGGGGGACTCAGGGAGAGGACGCCGAAACAACATTGTGGCGCGGCGGTAACCATTGCTAATCGAACGCAACGATCTCACATTTCCGTATAAATTACTCATGAGCTCATCCCCTACACCGAGAATAATTGGCACTCCCTTCTTCATTCGATGGAACAGATTGGTTTAGCTCGTTTCTTCCAGTGTAGATCTCCCGAATGGGGTGCAAGACATTGGCGCTGAGTGAAACAGCCCAAACGCTAGCCAGCCCCAAGAGAACGTGATCATTGCACTTGAGTCGAGTCGCTGCAGCACCCATCCCCTCGCAGTGCTACTCCCATGCACCCATGCCCACTGATAATTATTTACAGACTGGCAAGAAAATCAAACAAACTCTGTAGTGTGTAGTGGCCTGGCTGGGCGGGGCGGGGCGATCCCGGGGGGACTTTGTTGTCATCGTCTAGCCGGGTCCTATGCAATACTTGCGACTGCGTAACCGCCTCACAAATGCCAAGTCATGCGCCTTATACATATATTAAATATATTATATGGCAGAGCCATATAGTTCGCATATAGAAAGAGTGCACACAGCCGGAGTCCGGGCACGGAGCTTTTCGAGTGCACTACCCGACACGACGGACTACAATGTCGTGAGCAGAACACTCGCAATGCCAAGAGTGACCTTCCCCCCGCCGGGACTGGTACGGAATGCAAGTACTCCTTCTCCCTCAATGTCATGCCCTCTATAGAAACTGCCGTCCTCTACTTCGATCTTTAGCTTTTTTTTTCCTACCGCAATGTGCGATCGCTTGTCATATACTTCTCTCGAAAGTTTGTTAGACAAGTTTATGAGCCACATTATTCGGGCCCTAAATGTCAGGCTGGTCTTGACTGTTGCCAAACTCCAAAGCCTGCCCCAATGGCAAACACCTTGTCGACATTCTTGAAGATCAGTTTTTTCTATAAATCATATTTTAGCGGCCGTGAAGCGCGGAACAGGGCGGAGAAAAACCGGCGAGACAAACTTAACGGATCCATACAAGAACTCTCCACGATGGTGCCTCATGTGGCAGAGTCGCCGCGGCGAGTGGACAAGACGGCCGTGTTGCGCTTCGCCGCCCACGGATTACGCCTAAAATACGGTAAACCCATTGATTGAAATCCCTTTTCCGGGAAAATATAGTTTATCCGTTGTCCTTTGGCAGCCTTTGGAAAAACGCTGCAGCACCAGCGGCCCCAGGTTACGGACACCCTTATGAGCATGCTGGACGGCTTCTTTCTCACACTCACCTGCCACGGTCACATCCTGCTAATCTCGTCGAGCATCGAACAGCATCTGGGCCACTGCCAAACGGATCTTTACGGCCAGAGCATCATGCAGATCACACATCCTGACGACCAGAACATGCTCAAGCAAAAGCTGATCCCCACCGAGCTGGAGAACCTCTTCGACGCCCATCCGGATGCGGACGTGGATGGGGAACCGCGGCAGAGGAGCAAGTCCGAGGAGGACTACATCGATCGAAAGTTGCGCGAGGACAGACGCAGTTTTCGTGTGAGGTAAGAGAGAATACAGGCTGCACTTTTGGGAATTCTATTCACATTCGGTGTTACCTCAATCAGGTTGGCTCGGGCCGGTCCCAGGTCGGAGGCCACCACCTACGAAGTGGTCAAGATCGACGGCTGTTTCCGGCGGAGCGATGAGGCTCCGCGGGGTGTTCGGTCCAACACCTTTAGCTCCAGTCTGCAGCTTATTAGGAGGACACGAGGTCGCGATGATGCTATTCCCTTGCACACGATCAGCGGGAACGATATAGTAAGTGCTCTGGTGTTGCCCATAACCCGATTTTACTTAGTTTTTGCCTCTCTGCTTCAGGTACTAACTGCCTGCGCCCGGATAATCCCTCCACCAAAGATCGACAGCTGGCAAATTGACGCCAACACCCTGGAGTACCGCACCCGCCACCTGATTGACGGCCGGATCATCGACTGCGACCAGAGGATCGGCATAGTTGCCGGCTACATGACGGACGAGGTGCGCAACCTCAGTCCTTTTACCTTCATGCACAACGACGATGTGCGCTGGGTGATAGTGGCACTGCGGCAAAGTAAGTGAACCATTTCTATCTAGCACATTTTACCTAACAACCTCCCACTTATGGACCTATCGCTTCTCCCGCAGTGTACGACTGCAACAGCTCGTACGGGGAGTCCACCTACAGACTGTTTACCCGAAACGGAAACATAATCTACCTGCAGTCGAAGGGCTACCTGGACATCGACAAGGAGACCAACAAGGTACACTCCTTTGTGTGCGTGAACACCCTGCTCGACGAAGAGGAGGGCAAGCGCCGTGTGCAGGAGATGAAGAAAAAGTTCTCGGTTATCATCAACACGCAGATACCGCAATCAACCGTCGATGTGCCGGCCTCTGAGCACCCGGCCCTCCTCGAAAAGGCTGTCCTGCGTCTTATTCAGAACCTGCAGAAGTCCGACCAAGAAGGAGCCCAGCTGGCCGATGTTGAAGACGACGAGTTCGTAGACGAAGAGGACGACGACGAGGAGGAGGAAGAGGACCAGGACGAGGGCCGATCCGATTTTGGCGACTCGTACAACCCCCACCAGCACCAGCCACATAATCAACAGCCGCATCAAGCCCAGCAGCCGCAACAGCTCCACCACGCCCGATCGCATCACAGCTCCATGATATCAATGTCCTCCCACGGGCAGGGCAGCTCCAGGACGCCGCCGTTGGCCCTGGTGCCCCCGGAAACGTCCTCTGTAAAGTCCTCCATATTCAAGAGCATCAGTGTGGTCAACGTGACGGCGGCGAAGCATTTGCGTGGCGCCCAGTCCGGATCAGCGGCAAAGTCCCCCAGCTTCATAGGGAGCTGCACCTGCAGCGATGCCCGCACACCATGTGACTCCTGCCAAGCTCCGCAAACGCCCGATCCGGCCCTGCCCGTTGGGTCTTTGAAGAGGAGCAGCACAGCCCTTGTCGAGACCGAGGATATGAAGATCGCCAAGCGGCGCTGTATACCTAGCACAGGTAGGTTGTTGCCCTTTGTTGGCTTTCTAGTCATCATCTGTTGACCATCCTTTCCAATTCCGCAGAGATCGAACACGTCCTAAACACTTCTTTAGACCAGATTGGGAAAAAGCTGACCCAGCAACTGAATGTAGCCAGAAACTTGCGGGAGCAGCATCAAAGATTCGAGCTGCGCCACGCCGATCAGCGATTTGATGAAATTATGGTAAGTCGTGCGCCTAGTTTCGTATTTAGTTGCAGCTGGGGGAATCTGCACGGGAGTGTCAACCACATATATGAAACTCTATCCCCCGCAGCAGGAGCATCAGAAACAGAGCGAGCTGTATGTGAACATCAAAAGCGAGTACGAGGTGCAGCTGCAGAACAAGGCCAGTACCCGGAAGCACTCGGAATCGGACGAAAGGGACAGGGACCGGGGCCGGGGCCGAAGTAGAGATCGAGATCGCGATCAGGATGAGAGTACGAACCAAGGCTAAGGAGAAACAGAGAGGCAGCAGCTCTCGACTGAAGGGTTTCATTGATGTGATAACTGTCCTGGCAGGCGCCTGCTCAATTTCCCCACAAGGATGCCTGAGGGATGCGCTGCGTAAGATGCAGATTCTGCTCACACAGAAACGGATACGGATTCGGATACGGATATGAGTGCAGATTGATAACTATACCCCAACCAATGAGTGAGCCTGAGACAAACAAACTTTAGATGCCCCGCCCACACACACGCACACCCGCAGTGTTTGTTCAGTTTTTGTTTTTAATATAGGATGCAAGTAGAGCGAACTAGCACCTTAGGGTTCGAGCTGTTTCCGTTTCCGGTTGAAACTCAACACGGAGGAAGTATTTTTTTTAAGATGAGAAGAGGATTTTATGTCTAAACCACAGAGTTGTAGGTCATTTTAAACACCCCCCATAGAAGATTTTAACATTTTGGTAGCCATATGTAAATGAAACAGAAACAGAAACGGAATCGGAATCAACACGGAGTAAAGAGAGTAGAGAAGTCTAGCTTAAATGGGAGGATGTAAACAATTATTAGGCTAATTGGATTATACATTAAATATAATATATACCTACGTACCATATGTTGTGCGCCACACAGCGCATAGCCCCAACTAAACGTGATAAAAGACTGTTACCAACTACATAAACACACATACTACAAACCTCGATACACACGCATAAATCTTACTAAAACGTAAACTTATTTCGGGTTAGTTTCGTACATATATATATTATATATATGTGTATATTTAGTACCGATCACACTTACAGGTGCGTTTGGCATATAGTTAAATTAAATTTACTCTACGAACACTTTTTATAGATGTTTAATGTTGTTATGCTATAAGAGAGATCCGGGACTTGTTTTCCCGTCCGGATGAAACTATTATGTAGAGCTTGGCCAGCACGCCGCCTCAGAAAGATCAGCGGAATTTGCAAGTGAGCCAAGTACAATTTACACTGATGAAAACGTATATATACTTAGATGCATATATGGTTCCATGTAAACTAATTGAAATCGCTGTAAAAAAAAACCTACACCAACACAAAAACCGGAAAAATTTACGGCTAAAAAGAGAAATGAACTCTGTTAAATGTTTGTTATGCATTTGTTTTTTTTTTATCTAAATTAATATTAAACTAATGTATTAATAAATAAACATGTGTACCTACATACAAAACAATGAAGCTGCAACGAAAGTGCACCGAGTGCTTTTGTTTTTGAATCGCATTTTAAATTTTCCAGTGCTGGAAAGCGTAACTAAGCGCTCGATACAAGTGCTATCGATTAATTAAATACCACTTTCGTGGATGGTATATTTTCTTGCATCCCATCTCTAACAGATTTCGATACACTTTATATCGATAGCTCGATGTCAATTCCCACTTCCACCTCTATTTCCAATTTCGAGTGTCGGGGTCTGTTAAAATCTAAAAACGAAAAACTACTCTATCGTGCAGCTTGGTGGAAGCAAATCTCAAAACGCACCTGCATCGAGCAGAAAACGAGCTCGGCGTTGTATACCGCATTAAATTAAAAGCGGATAAAGCGAATCGAGAAAACAGTGAATAGAAAGAAAAAGAAAGAAACGCCGCACTGCCGAGAAAAAGAATTGTGCAAAATGAGTGGGGATGTGGCTGCCGAGAATGTAAGTTCCTAAAAATTGATATCATTATTTGGTTTCGCATTTTCGGTGGGGCATTTTATATAATTTTCTGGGGCAAAGGAGTGAGGCCAGAAAATGAGAGAAGGTGGCGGCCGTGGATGAAGCTGGCAATTGGCAAAAAAAAGTGCAAACGTGTTGAATATTATCGACTATTGCCGCAAAATGAGGCAAGTGCCGCTGCCAGCATCGTCTTGCCCGTCGCCATTTTTGGGCAGAGTGCGTAAAAAAAGTAAAATGAATACAAGTTGCATGGGTGGAAAATATAAATACAAATTTTAGCAAGAGGCAGGCAAATAATTGACGAAAATGGCGACAATGCAAGTGGTCATGGACGAGGAGAGGTGGTGGGCCAATGAGGAAGCAGGCGAGCAGACGAAAATGTATTTGGCACAGTGTGACCGCTCCAAGACACCGACTGCGTACTTCCAAAAGCCCCAAAAAACCTGTACCTCTTTTAATGAAACATTTTTTTATTATTCCAACCTTGCATATTCTTCCGCATATTTCCGTATACGCCAGGCTATATAGTTTCCTTTATTTACTTGTTTCCGACCACCCGAGATGATCCGACACAATCCCGGGAATCCGGTCACACTGCTTACAACGAGAAAATCACATGTGTTTGTTGTTGTTGTTGTTGTTGTTGCAGATTGTGTGTACATATGTATATAGTTGTAAGTGTCCTAATTCGTTCTTTTTGGGGCTATTTGCCACTGCAATTGACCGGACACGGGGCAAGTCTTGGGCCAGTTCTCCAGATAAGCAGGAAACGTTGGTGCAGAGCCACTGCAGAAACAGGGCAACATCCCCGATAGCATTTGTGTGTGTAATCTCAGTGCAGCGCCCACGTTGGAAAGCTATGCTAAAAACCTAAAGTCCACATTGGCTGATTGCCTTTGCTACATTACGGCCAGCGTAATGCATTTTCATGGCCACAGTTTTCCCAACCTACATATGCCAAGGAACGCTTTCCTTTTTCTGCTGACTTCTGCTTCCTCTTACACCCATACAAATTTTTTTAACGAATTTTCCAACGCGGCATTTGTTAGGGTTGATTTTCACCACGTGGTGAGCGGAGCAGCAACAGAAAAGAATCAAAAACACGAAAAGTGTCAAGAGAGAGGAAAACTGCGATAAAGACGGATAAAACCCACCAGAAATCGATCATTTTTTAGCCCAGGAATGACAACGAACGCACAGGTTAATGGCCAGCACAGCAATATAGAACTTAACCCCATAATACAACGTTTTCAAATCTCCCCCGTCTTTCCCTTACAGAATATCCACGTACAAAATGGTGGCAGCTGCGGTGAGGTTGTGCAGGCGAACGGAGTGACCACCAACGGCCACCACCACCACCAGAACCATCACAGCAGCAGCAGCGGTAGCGGCAGTAACAGCAAGCATAAATCATCCAGCAAGGACAAGCACCGTGATAAGGACAGGGAGCACAAGAGCTCTAGCTCCTCCAGCTCGTCAAAGGATCACAAAAGTAGCAGTCGGTAAGTTGAAGCAAGATCGATATAAATTGGGGATCAAGCCAGATTACCTCATACATTAATTGTTTATAGGGACAAGGACCGACACAAGAGCAGCAGCAGCTCCTCGTCGAAGCATCGCGATAAGGACAAGGACTCCCATCGCAGCAGCAGCAGCAGCTCCTCTTCCGGCCACAGAGACAAAGATAAGGATGGGAGCAGCAGCAGCAAGCACAAGTCCTCTTCATCTTCGTCGTCGTCGTCGTCGTCGTCTGGCCACCACAAGAGCTCCTCCAAAGACAAGGAGCGACGGGACAAGGATAAGGACAAAGAGCGCAGTAGCAGCAGCAGTTCCTCCAGCCGGCACAAGTCCTCGTCATCGAGCTCCCGTGATAAGGAGCGCAGCAGCAGCAGCAGCCACAAGGGCTCCTCCTCGTCTTCGTCCTCGTCAAAGAGCAAACATTCCAGTTCAAGCTCTCGGCACAGCAGCAGCTCATCGTCAAAAGATCCGCCTTCGTACGATGGTGTGTTTGTCAAGCCAGAGCCCGTCTCCCAAGCGCCAATGCAGGAGTCCCTGGATCCTTTCCAGATGCAGCAACACCATCAGCAGCTCGGAAACTACAGAGCCAATTGCAATGGAAACAGCGAGGGCATGGGAGCCGTTAACTATAAGAACGGCTACGAAGAGTCGATCGTGGACATTAAGAAGGAGGACGAAAGCTTCAATAACCTCTCCCAAGCCAGCTCTTGCGACTACTCCATGTCCCAATTTCGCACCGACGAGCCACCGTTTGAGGTGAAGCACGAGCAGAGCTATGCGGATGAGGACAGCACCCTAAACGACGATCAAGATGACGATGATGAGAACGACAATGACAACGACAACGAGGATATGGATGACGACCAGGAAGACATACCGCTGGCGATGCGTAAGCGGAAACAGGAGCCGGTGGATCACGCGGAAGACGACGACGACGACGTTCCGTTGCTGGCGCGCAAGAAGGTCAAGAAAGAGCCCAAGGAAAAGGCCAAGAAGCGCGTCAAGGAAGAGATCGACGACGACTATTCCAGCGCCAAGCCCAAGAAGAAGAAGGTTAAAAAGGTAGGCTTTGACATTTTTGTGCTAGCACATCACACAACACATGTTACGAAACAAATTTGTACATTCTAAGGAACTCCAGGCCAAGACGGAGGTCACTGTTTCACCCACCAAACGCCAGAAGGTCAAGGAGGAGGAAGAGGAGGTTTGGCGATGGTGAGTACGACCAGAATTCCGTTTAGGGTTGCTCTGTGGCGGGAATCCGCTGAGGAATCTTGTTAGTCAGCTGATCAAATACGATTCTTATATACGTATATGTATTCTTGTTTATTTACCAAGATCTTAATTATTTAAAAAGGTTACACGAGGTGAAAGGCCTTTCCTTTCGCTTCGCAATCGAAACAAATTCCATTAAATTTAAAGGGGAAAGTGTCCGACTAAGTACAGGCAACTACAACTAACGTCGACACCTGAACACATTGTATTTATTTATTGTGTGTGTGTGTGTAGTTGTTGTTATTCGGTGGCTGCGCCATGTGGGCTGGCTACGAAGTTTTAATGTCACTAACCTACATTTTGAAAGTCACACTTGTGCGCGCAGTGCTCGCCAGAAGCTCCACGCCGCGTGCGAGGCAGCGTGAGTGTCTCCGGCATGTGGACGGAGAGTGTTCGGTGCCACTGTATTTGTGGTATTCGCCACGCAACGCTCGAACTTCGGAGAAGGAGAAAAACAGCTGAGCACCCCGAAAGCACAAACACTTTGTTGGTTGTGTGCGCCAGCACAAACTTTGAGGTTAGTTCTGCTTTGCGTAATGGGATAAACAGAATGGGAATGAGAGCGCACTCGTTGGCGGCAGTGCATCTGTTCGGAAATAGGAGCGTGTATCTGGTGCTGAGGGTGCAACTAGCTCCTCTGGCCACTGCAGCCTCCGCCCCTGTGGGGAAGAAGAGAAATAGCCGCCGGGGCAAGGGCAGTGTCCAGGAGGGAGTGATAGCAATGCGATGGTGGGGTTTTTGTTTCCATCAAGACAAATATACTTTATATATATACTTTCTTTTCGAGTTTAAGTTTCTCCTTGCCAATTTTTATAACTTGAAACTCAATTTTTAGGTGGGAGGAGGAGAAGCGCGAGGACGGCGTCAAGTGGTCAACCCTGGAGCACAAGGGTCCTGTTTTCGCACCGCCCTACGAGCGAGTACCTCGCAATGTTCGTTTCTACTACGATGGCAAACCCCTGGAGCTCTCCGAGGAAACAGAAGAGGCGGCTACCTTCTATGCCAAAATGCTGAACCACGACTACTGCACCAAGGATGTGTTCAATACGAATTTCTTTAAGGACTTCCGCAAGTCAATGACCTCAAAGGAGAAGGAGATCATCAAGGACTTCCGTAAGTGCAACTTCCAGGAGATGCACAACTACTTCCAGGCTGAGTCGGAGAAGCGCAAGGCTGCCACTAAGGAAGAAAAACTGGCCAAGAAGAACGAAAACGAGGCGTTGGTCAAGGAGTACGGTTTTTGCATGATCGATGGCCACAAGGAAAAAATCGGCAACTTCCGTTTGGAGCCGCCAGGACTGTTCCGCGGCCGTGGTGAGCATCCTAAGATGGGCATGATCAAGCGCCGCATTCAGGCCAGTGACGTTTCAATCAACTGTGGCAAGGAGTCGAATGTGCCGTCGCCACCGCCGGGACATCGATGGAAGGAGGTGCGCCACGACAACACGGTCACTTGGCTGGCCTCTTGGATTGAGAACGTTCAGGGGCAGGTTAAGTACATCATGCTGAATCCCTCGTCGAAGCTCAAGGGCGAGAAGGATCATATTAAGTACGAGACGGCTCGACGCCTTGACAAGGTAATCGATAAGATTCGCGCTACATACCGCGATGAGTGGAAGTCCAAGGAAATGCGTGTCCGTCAGCGGGCGGTAGCCCTCTACTTTATAGACAAGCTGGCGCTGAGAGCGGGTAACGAGAAAGACGAAGACCAAGCTGATACCGTCGGCTGCTGCTCGCTCCGCGTCGAACACGTCCAGCTGCACAAGGAGCTTAACGGAAAGGAGAATGTGGTCGTGTTCGACTTTCCTGGTAAGGATTCAATTCGTTACTACAACGAGGTCGAGGTGGAGAAGCGTGTCTTCAAAAACCTGGAGCTCTTCATGGAGCACAAGAAGGACGGTGACGACCTCTTCGATCGCCTCAACACCCAAGTTCTCAACGAGCATCTGAAGGAGCTGATGGATGGTGAGCATACACATTTGCATACAGACTTCCGTTTAAGGCCATGTCTTGTGCAATTTCCCAGGTCTCACGGCCAAGGTATTTCGTACGTATAACGCTTCGAAAACGCTGCAGAGCCAGCTGGATCTGCTGACTGATCCGGGTGCAACGGTGCCGGAGAAACTGTTGGCCTACAATCGCGCCAACCGCGCAGTGGCCATTCTCTGCAACCATCAGCGTTCCGTGCCCAAGGGCCATCAGAAGTCAATGGAGAACTTGAAGGAAAAGATCAAGGCCAAGCGCGATGCCATCGACGATTGCGAGGCTGAATATCATGTAAGTATACGAACTGTGGTTGTTGCGTGAATGTTCGGGCAACTGAACGACGTTTTGGCTTTGCAGGATTTGAAAAAAGCTGCTAAGCGGGGATCCGTCAAGGAGAAGGTGCTCGCCGACAAGAAGGGCAAGCAGCTGGAGCGCCTGAAGGAGCAGCTGAAGAAACTGGAACTACAAGAGACTGATAGAGACGAGAATAAGACCATTGCCCTGGGCACATCTAAGCTAAATTATCTGGATCCTCGCATATCGGTGGCCTGGTAAGTGGCTACTGTTGTGATGCCAATTATTTGTGGTCTAAGAATATCTTCTGCCGCTTCTGTAGGTGTAAAAAGCACGGAGTGCCGATCGAGAAGATCTTCAACAAAACGCAAAGAACCAAATTTCTGTGGGCCGTGCACATGGCCGATGAGAATTATCGTTTTTAAATGGTTTCTCACGGACACATCAACATAAAATAGAGACAGGCAGTGGAGGTGAAAAGGAAACTCAACAAGTATAAAACTACACCCACCACAAAGAAATCCGGCTGGCAGATTCCACGCTTACTCCACTCTTTGAAGCCGTATGCAGTTTGTAATGCATATGTCCAGACTTCAGGGAGTGAGGTCGAGAAAAGAACCAAGGTCGCGAATAGGAAAGAGAGATAACATAATAAACGTTAGCTTTTGGGATCAGCTGCCCAACGCTGTGTTGTCTGAATCGGTTAAATATATATACCAAGTGAGTACTAAGCTGAAGTCTAACTTGCGAAATGTACACACTTCTCCATACACCCACACACACGTTTCTATATAAATATAATATTTTAAATTTAAAATGGCAACACACCAGCAGTTGATTTGATTTAAAGAAATATACGACATCGCCACCGTCGCCGCCTAAAAACAAATAAAAACATAATTTTTTATGTTATCATTCAAATACTTTCAAATAGGTCGTATACACTAATTTTAGTTTTAATTACCAATTAAAACAAAGAACATCTAAAGCAAACGAGATACAAAACAACAAAACGCAAACAAACGAAAAATAATAGAATTAAAGGTTTTTATGTTTATCTATAGTTGATATTTGTTTAGCGAAAAATGTCTTTCACTATTAATTGATCATTTTAATCCTACGGTTACGTATTTAAGTGCATACTGAACAGAGAATTATATTTGAATAATTTAATTCACAAATTCAATTCAAATCAGATCCCGCGCAACTATCTCCCCGCCCAACGGAAACTATTTTTAAAATATAATGCAAAAGCTCAGCGTGCGCTGATGCTGCGGTACCTTATGATTTTAGTTACAATTCTAATTAACAAATGCTACAGTTTTTTTTTTATATGAATATATATAAATTTTTTTGTTTAAATAAATAAAACGTTTATACTTTAAGCTCGCCCCGGTTTTCTGATTCTAACCAAGTAGAAAACTGAACCAGGACTCTATTCATTTTATTGTATACTACTTAGACAGGTTTCAAAATTTGTTGTGTTTGTCAAAACAAAACAAAAATTGCAAATCAATCAATGAATGAACCAAAACCACAGACAGGCAAAAACAGTCGAAACGAAATCTTTAACCTAAATTTAACAAAAATACAGAAAGGGTTCTTTAGTACATATGTGCAATTAGGTGGTTAAAAAAGAAAAACAAAAACTAAGGATTTAACGTCCATTCATGGCCAACATTCTCCCTGTCATTCTGAATAATACACAAAAATTTATTTAAAATTTCAACAATTTTCACGTTTGACTTAGCCCGATTTAATTCAGAACATACAGGCGGAGTGATGGGTCTTTTATTGGACGTGTAATCCGAACGCGGATTAAGAACATTACATTGTCCCATCATATTCTGTGTATGATGTTTGTATTTAGATATATTTTAAGGTATACAAAACGATATAGATGGATAGATGACTTCTTCGACAGCCCAGCCTCACACACCCCTAGCATAAATTGCAAAGAGCATTGCAAATAAAGATCGGTCTATATGTTTATATATATTATAATGTATGGAAACCTACACATATGATAATTAATAATATAAAGAAATAAACAAACACGAATCATCGGAAGCCTATGCAGTGAACGCACAGGCATACAGTCGGAGAAATTCGCATAAGTGACAACGCTTTTAAAAGGCAAACTAAAACAATTCGTGTAGACCCCTTTTAAACCCTTATCCTTAAATAAAAGTCCCCCTCACTCACATATAAACTTGGCATATTACAACATTGATATAAGCAAGGAAAAAACAAGAAACGAAATGATAAGAAAAAACTATTTTAAAACGAAAACAAATATATATATAAAACAAAAAATACAAATAAGTTAAAGTAATTGTAATGGAATGATGCAAATATACATACAATATATATTTAATTTTAAAAATGATACGTTTGTTAACCACTTCTTATTCAGGGCTTCCTGCTCTTTTCAAAAATAATATTTTGCCCAAAAGCTATATTTTCAAAGGCTTGGAAGCGAATACCTCGGCAATTTCTCTAATTCGAAAAAGGATTGCCACTTCTGAATTAGAACTTTCGATTGGGAAACGGCCGAGATATTCGCTAAGGAGCGTCTGTTGGGGCGAACATTCTTTGCGAGGAACGAATCAAAATGGAGTCTTAAGGAATGCAATTGGTGGAATAATAATCTACATCGACCTCGCTGCATAGTTTGTACTGGTCAAGTAAACAACACCGTGGGATAGACTTTAAAGGTAGGCACATTTCAAGACCTCAAAATATTCCTCCCCGAATAAAACACTGTTGTGTTACCTTTAAATATATTTATTTTTCATATCTCACAAATGATGGATTAATAGACTAAACTAGACTTATATTAATATGCGGCAAAGGATACTAGGTGAATGATGGTCCCCGGCTCAGGTAGGTACCGGAAAGCCAAAGATCCTCCAGGATTGATCGCTAGAAATTCTCGAGCGGCGATCCATCCACTAGACACTATGTGCTGCAGCCTGTCACCTGAAGAGTGGAAACTGCGGTAGGTTAAGGGCAACATTTTATTTGCTTGTTTGAGATATTTACCCACCCTTACAGTACTCATACTTTATTTCCGATCGGCTGCGAAATGGCCATAATATTCGCAACGGAATGAGTAAAAAAACGAGAAAATAAAAACAAAAATACCATAAAATATTTTTGGCCAAAAATAAACTTTTTCACGATTTCAAAAGCTAATTATTCGGCCATTTCGCAACCGATCGCAAAAAGGATTCCCATTTCGGAATGAGGATTTAAATATGCTTTGATCTGCGTCCCAGGTTTTTGAAATCCAAACAAAAAGTTGAATCTCGATTTTTGAAAAAATTGTAAGGGGTACCATCACAAAAATTTTCAAAAATCGAGATTTTATTTTTTGTTTGGCTTTTGAAAACTTTAGATGCAGATTGAAGCAGAGAAATGTCCTGATTCCAACGAGGTATTCCACTCTGGAATCGGCTGCGAAATGGCCATAATATTCGCAACGGAATGAGTAAAAAAACGAAAAAATAAAAACAAAAATAACATAAAATATTTTTGGCCAAAAATCCACTTTTTAACGATTTCAAAAGCTAATTATTCGGCCATTTCGCAACCGATCGCAAAAAGGATTCCCATTTCGGAATGAGGATTTAAATATGCTTCGATCTGCGTCCCAGGTTTTCGAGATCCAAACAAAAAGTTGGATCTCGATTTTTAAAAAATTGTAAGGGGTACCATCACAAAAATTTTCAAAAATCGAGATTTTATTTTTTGTTTGGCTTTTGAAAACTTTAGATGCAGATTGAAGCAGAGAAATGTCCTGATTCCAACGAGGTATTCCACTCTGGAATCGGCTGCGAAATGGCCATAATATTCGCAACGGAATGAGTAAAAAAACGAAAAAATAAAAACAAAAATAACATAAAATATTTTTGGCCAAAAATCCACTTTTTTCACGATTTCAAAAGCTAATTATTCGGCCATTTCGCAACCGATCGCAAAAAGGATTCCCATTTCGGAATGAGGATTTAAATATGCTTCGATCTGCGTCCCAGGTTTTCGAGATCCAAACAAAAAGTTGGATCTCGATTTTTGAAAAAATTGTAAGGGGTACCATCACAAAAATTTTTAAAAATCGAGATTTTATTTTTTGTTTGGCTTTTGAAAACTTTAGATGCAGATTGAAGCAGAGAAATGTCCTGATTCCAACGAGGTATTCCACTCTGGAATCGGCTGCGAAATGGCCATAATATTCGCAACGGAATGAGTAAAAAAACGAAAAAATAAAAACAAAAATAACATAAAATATTTTTGGCCAAAAATCCACTTTTTAACGATTTCAAAAGCTAATTATTCGGCCATTTCGCAAGCGATCGCAAAAAGATACCCATTTCGGGATGAGCGCCAAAATATGCTTCGATCTGCGTCCCAGGTTTTTGAAATCCGAAAAAAAGTTGGATCTCGATTTTTGAAAAAATTGTAAGGGGTACCATCACAAAAATTTTAAAAAATCAAGATTTTATTTTTTGTTCGGCTTTTGAAAACCTTAGATGCAGATTTGAGCAGAGAAATGTCCTGATTTCAACGAGGTATTCCACTCTGGAATCGGCTGCGAAATGGCCATAATATTCGCAACGGAATGAGTAAAAAAACGAAAAAATAAAAACAAAAATAACATAAAATATTTTTGGCCAAAAATCCACTTTTTCACGATTTCAAAAGCTAATTATTCGGCCATTTCGCAACCGATCGCAAAAAGGATTCCCATTTCGGAATGAGGATTTAAATATGCTTCGATCTGCGTCCCAGGTTTTCGAGATCCAAACAAAAAGTTGGATCTCGATTTTTGAAAAAATTGTAAGGGGTACCATCACAAAAATTTTCAAAAATCGAGATTTTATTTTTTGTTTGGCTTTTGAAAACTTTAGATGCAGATTGAAGCAGAGAAATGTCCTGATTCCAACGAGGTATTCCACTCTGGAATCGGCTGCGAAATGGCCATAATATTCGCAACGGAATGAGTAAAAAAACGAAAAAATAAAAACAAAAATAACATAAAATATTTTTGGCCAAAAATCCACTTTTTCACGATTTCAAAAGCTAATTATTCGGCCATTTCGCAACCGATCGCAAAAAGGATTCCCATTTCGGAATGAGGATTTAAATATGCTTTGATCTGCGTCCCAGGTTTTTGAAATCCAAACAAAAAGTTGAATCTCGATTTTTGAAAAAATTGTAAGGGGTACCATCACAAAATTTTTCAAAAATCGAGATTATATTTTTTGTTCGGCTTTTGTAAACTTTAGATGCAGGTTTAAGCAGAAAATTGTCCTGATTTCAACGCGGTATTCCACTCTGGAATCGGCTGCGAAATGGCCATAATATTCGCAACGGAATGAGTAAAAAAACGAAAAAATAAAAACAAAAATAACATAAAATATTTTTGGCCAAAAATAAACTTTTTTCACGATTTCAAAAGCTAATTATTCGGCCATTTCGCAACCGATCGCAAAAAGGATTCCCATTTCGGAATGAGGATTTAAATATGCTTTGATCTGCGTCCCAGGTTTTCGAGATCCAAACAAAAAGTTAGATCTCGATTTTTGAAAAAATTGTAAGGGGTACCATCACAAAATTTTTCAAAAATCGAGATTTTATTTTTTGTTTGGCTTTTGAAAAGTTTAGATGCAGATTGAAGCAGAGAAATGTCCTGAATCCAACAAGGTATTCCACTCTGGAATAGGCTGCGAAATGGCCATAATATTCGCAACGGAATGAGTAAAAAAACGAGAAAATAAAAACAAAAATAACATAAAATATTTTTGGCCAAAAATCCACTTTTTTCACGATTTCAAAAGCTAATTATTCGGCCATTTCGCAACCGATCGCAAAAAGGATTCCCATTTCGGAATGAGGATTTAAATATGCTTTGATCTGCGTCCCAGGTTTTCGAGATCCAAACAAAAAGTTGGATCTCGATTTTTTGAAAAAATTGTAAGGGGTACCATCACAAAATTTTTCAAAAATCGAGATTATATTTTTTGTTCGGCTTTTGTAAACTTTAGATGCAGGTTTAAGCAAAAAATTGTCCTGATTTCAACGCGGTATTCCACTCTGGAATCGGCTGCGAAATGGCCATAATATTCGCAACGGAATGAGTAAAAAAACGAGAAAATAAAAACAAAAATAACATAAAATATTTTTGGCCAAAAATAAACTTTTTCACGATTTCAAAAGCTAATTATTCGGCCATTTCGCAACCGATCGCAAAAAGGATTCCCATTTCGGAATGAGGATTTAAATATGCTTCGAACTGCGTCCCAGGTTTTCGAAATCCAAACAAAAAGTTGGATCTCGATTTTTGAAAAAATTGTAAGGGGTACCATCACAAAAATTTGCAAAAATCGAAGACAAACTTTTTTGCGAATTTTGAAAACTTAAGATGCAGATTTAAGCTGGGCAAAGTCCTGATTCCAAAAAGGTATTACGTTCCCCAATCGGCCGCAAAATGGCCGGGACACATCAGAAACAGTTTACGGAAATTACAGATTCCGGCAAAAGGCCAATACCAATTTTGGTAACTTCGACTAATGAGGTTTAAACCGGTTAAGCGGCTAATATCTTGGCCATTTAGCAACCGATGTTGGCCAAGTTGGACCCACGTGGCACCTAAAAGGTTTCCCCTTAAATAAAACACACAGTTTAAATATGTATTTGTATTTATTCTTTCAAACAGTTTACAAAGTTTATTAATTGTTTTTGCATCTGCTTGATAGACCTGCAGCATCCTCCAGCATCCTCCAGAATCCTCCAGCATCCTCCAGCATCCTCCAGCATCTTCCAGCATCCACCAGCATCCTCCAGAATCCTCCAGCATCCTCTATCATCCGCCAGCATCCACCAGCAACCACCAGCATCCACCAGCATCTACCAGCATCCTCCAGCATCCTCCAGCATCCACCAGCAACCACCAGCCGCAAGACCCCAGGATGATCGTACTTTGATGATGCGGACAAATATAAAGTCCTGAAAGAGAAGTTCATGGGAAGGTTAGTAACTTTTTAAAGAAAATAAAATATTGTTTGAAGCTCACCATAGTTTCCAATTCACAGGTGACTGGGATTGAACCAAATGCAGCACATCGACTCAAGAGGATCGCCACACGATAATCTCTTACAACCAGGAGAGGATCTTTAGCTTCCCGTTGTCCTGGAACATGCTCCTGGAACAGGGACCATCGGGTCAGCAGCCGTGCATTCCACCGAGTATCCTTTGCTTCTTTTTCCGATTAGTTGAAGTTGCTGTAGTCCAGCTTTTCATTTGTGATATCTGAAAAATAATATAAAATAAATATGTGAAAGCATAAACATTGTGTTTTGATTGGGAAGGTGGGAGTAATTGGCGGCGAAACAGTTGCTCCACATGTCGCAGCGAAGGAGGCCCATGGCTCGCAGGCAATCGCTGTTTTATAAAGCCCTGGCCGACAGAAACACGTTCAACCAGCAACATCCTGCTCGGGATGCTTGTCCAGGTGCTCCTCCAGTTGCTTCTTGAGTACTCCACCAGATGCTCTCCTAGCTGTTCTTCCAGATGCTTCACCAAATCCTCCTCTAGGTATTGCTCCAGATGCTGCTGCAGGTGATCTTCCAGGTGCTGCAGGAACTGCTCGAGATCCTGGTCGTCATAGGTGTCCTTAATAGGAGTAAAACTCCAATGAAAACGAACCTGGCAGGACGGCAAAAGTAGCCCCTCGCGATATGCAACACAAAAACGCAAACCCGTTGCGGCCAAATTTCTTGGATTTCGTTTGTGCCAAAAACTGAAGTACTAAGCGAACAGGAACGATCAGCAGGCGGCGCAGTGACGTCACAGGAGCCAAAGTCAGAAATTTTAAAAGTACCATCTCTAGTATAAGAGTGGGGACCAGGCGGTAGAGCAAGGGGGACAAATATGCTAATTTTAATGATGGCCGCCGCCTCCCCTCCTTTTCCTACTTACAGGAAGGGCTTCCCCATTTACACTCCATGGGGGAGAGGGAGTTATCGATATATCCCACTCATATCGCATAACTGGGATTACTGGGAAAGGCAACAACAACCACATGGGAATCGAGCTGATCCCAACCAATGGGACGAAATTTCGAATTCGATTGGCCGATTTTAAAAAGCGAATGCTCGGCCATTCCCGAACCGATTTTGGATCTGCACCTACCAAACTACTCGAAAGGACATTCCCCGTCGATCTGCAGCAAAAGAATTTAAAATCCAAGCAATCGTGCCAAAGTTTTCGGTCGGCCAGCAACCTTTGTTTACATTTTTCCAGCCTTTGTTTACATTTGGCCCACGGCATTGAAAGCTCATAATTTGGCGCTTCCTGAACCGATTTTGGATCTGCACCTACCAAACGACGCGGAAGGACATTCCCCGTCGATCTGCAGCAAAAGAATTTAAAATCCAAGCAACCGTGCCAAAGTTTTTGATCGGCGAGCAACCTCTGTTTACATTTTTCCAGCCTTTGTTTACATTTGGACGACGACTTTGAACGCTCATAATTTGGCCATTCCTGAACCGATTTTGGATCTGCACCTACCAAACGACGCGGAAGGACATTCCCCGTCGATCTGCAGCAAAAGAATTTGAAATCCAAGCAACCGTGCCAAAGTTTTCGGTCGGCCAGCAACCTTTGTTTACATTTTTCCAGCCTTTGTTTACATTTGGCCCACGGCATTGAAAGCTCATAATTTGGCTATTCCTGAACCGATTTTGGATCTGCACCTACCAAACGACGCGGAAGGACATTACCCGTCGATCTGCGTCCACAGCTAAAAAAAAATTGGGAACTCGATTTTTGAAAAAAATGTAAGGGGTACCATCACAAAATTTTTCAAAAATCGAGATTATATTTTTTGTTCGGCTTTTGTAAACTTTAGATGCAGGTTTAAGCAGAAAATTGTCCTGATTTCAACGCGGTATTCCACTCTGGAATCGGCTGCGAAATGGCCATAATATTCGCAACGGAATGAGTAAAAAAACGAGAAAATAAAAACAAAAATAACATAAAATATTTTTGGCCAAAAATAAACTTTTTTCACGATTTCAAAAGCTAATTATTCGGCCATTTCGCAACCGATCGCAAAAAGGATTCCCATTTCGGAATGAGGATTTAAATATGCTTCAATCTGTGTCCCAGGTTTTCGAGATCCAAACAAAAGTTGGATCTCGATTTTTGAAAAAATTGTAAGGGGTACCATCACAAAAATTTTTAAAAATCGAGATTTTATTTTTTGTTTGGCTTTTGAAAACTTTAGATGCAGATTGAAGCAGAGAAATGTCCTGATTCCAACGAGGTATTCCACTCTGGAATCGGCTGCGAAATGGCCATAATATTCGCAACGGAATGAGTAAAAAAACGAAAAAATAAAAACAAAAATAACATAAAATATTTTTGGCCAAAAATCCACTTTTTTAACGATTTCAAAAGCTAATTATTCGGCCATTTCGCAAGCGATCGCAAAAAAGATACCCATTTCGGGATGAGCGCCAAAATATGCTTCGATCTGCGTCCCAGGTTTTTGAAATCCGAAAAAAAAGTTGGATCTCGATTTTTGAAAAAATTGTAAGGGGTACCATCACAAAATTTTTCAAAAATCGAGATTATATTTTTTGTTCGGCTTTTGTAAACTTTAGATGCAGGTTTAAGCAGAAAATTGTCCTGATTCCAACGAGGTATTCCACTCTGGAATCGGCTGCGAAATGGCCATAATATTCGCAACGGAATGAGTAAAAAAACGAGAAAATAAAAACAAAAATAACATAAAATATTTTTGGCCAAAAATCCACTTTTTCACGATTTCAAAAGCTAATTATTCGGCCATTTCGCAACCGATCGCAAAAAGGATTCCCATTTCGGAATGAGGATTTAAATATGCTTCGATCTGCGTCCCAGGTTTTCGAGATCCAAACAAAAAGTTGGATCTCGATTTTTGAAAAAATTGTAAGGGGTACCATCACAAAAATTTTTAAAAATCGAGATTTTATTTTTTGTTTGGCTTTTTGAAAACTTTAGATGCAGATTGAAGCAGAGAAATGTCCTGATTCCAACGAGGTATTCCACTCTGGAATCGGCTGCGAAATGGCCATAATATTCGCAACGGAATGAGTAAAAAAACGAAAAAATAAAAACAAAAATAACATAAAATATTTTTGGCCAAAAATCCACTTTTTTAACGATTTCAAAAGCTAATTATTCGGCCATTTCGCAAGCGATCGCAAAAAAGATACCCATTTCGGGATGAGCGCCAAAATATGCTTCGATCTGCGTCCCAGGTTTTTGAAATCCGAAAAAAAAGTTGGATCTCGATTTTTGAAAAAATTGTAAGGGGTACCATCACAAAATTTTTCAAAAATCGAGATTATATTTTTGTTCGGCTTTTGTAAACTTTAGATGCAGGTTTAAGCAGAAAATTGTCCTGATTCCAACGAGGTATTCCACTCTGGAATCGGCTGCGAAATGGCCATAATATTCGCAACGGAATGAGTAAAAAAACGAGAAAATAAAAACAAAAATAACATAAAATATTTTTGGCCAAAAATCCACTTTTTTCACGATTTCAAAAGCTAATTATTCGGCCATTTCGCAACCGATCGCAAAAAGGATTCCCATTTCGGAATGAGGATTTAAATATGCTTCGATCTGCGTCCCAGGTTTTCGAGATCCAAACAAAAAGTTGGATCTCGATTTTTGAAAAAATTGTAAGGGGTACCATCACAAAATTTTTCAAAAATCGAGATTATATTTTTTGTTCGGCTTTTGTAAACTTTAGATGCAGGTTTAAGCAGAAAATTGTCCTGATTCCAACGAGGTATTCCACTCTGGAATCGGCTGCGAAATGGCCATAATATTCGCAACGGAATGAGTAAAAAAACGAGAAAATAAAAACAAAAATAACATAAAATATTTTTGGCCAAAAATCCACTTTTTTCACGATTTCAAAAGCTAATTATTCGGCCATTTCGCAACCGATCGCAAAAAGGATTCCCATTTCGGAATGAGGATTTAAATATGCTTTGATCTGCGTCCCAGGTTTTCGAAATCCAAACAAAAAGTTGGATCTCGATTTTTGAAAAATTATTAAAGGGGTACCATCACAAAAATTTGCAAAAATCGAAGACAAACTTTTTTTTGCGAATTTTGAAAACTTAAGATGCAGATTTAAGCTGGGCAAAGTCCTGATTCCAAAAAGGTATTACGTTCCCCAATCGGCCGCAAAATGGCCGGGACACATCAGAAACAGTTTACGGAAATTACAGATTCCGGCAAAAGGCCAATACCAATTTTGGTAACTTCGACTAATGAGGTTTAAACCGGTTAAGCGGCTAATATCTTGGCCATTTAGCAACCGATGTTGGCCAAGTTGGACCCACGTGGCACCTAAAAAGGTTTCCCCTTAAATAAAACACACAGTTTAAATATGTATTTGTATTTATTCTTTCAAACAGTTTACAAAGTTTATTAATTGTTTTTGCATCTGCTTGATAGACCTGCAGCATCCTCCAGCATCCTCCAGAATCCTCCAGCATCCTCCAGCATCCTCCAGCATCTTCCAGCATCCACCAGCATCCTCCAGAATCCTCCAGCATCCACCAGTATCTCCAGCATCCTCTATCATCCGCCAGCATCCACCAGCAACCACCAGCATCCACCAGCATCTACCAGCATCCTCCAGCATCCTCCAGCATCCTCCAGCATCTTCCAGCATCCACCAGCATCCTCCAGAATCCTCCAGCATCCTCTATCATCCGCCAGCATCCACCAGCAACCACCAGCATCCACCAGCATCTACCAGCATCCTCCAGCATCCTCCAGCATCCACCAGCAACCACCAGCCGCAAGACCCCAGGATGATCGTACTTTGATGATGCGGACAAATATAAAGTCCTGAAAGAGAAGTTCATGGGAAGGTTAGTAACTTTTTAAAGAAAATAAAATATTGTTTCAAGCTCACCATAGTTTCCAATTCACAGGTGACTGGGATTGAACCAAATGCAGCACATCGACTCAAGAGGATCGCCACACGATAATCTCTTACAACCAGGAGAGGATCTTTAGCTTCCCGTTGTCCTGGAACATGCTCCTGGAACAGGGACCATCGGGTCAGCAGCCGTGCATTCCACCGAGTATCCTTTGCTTCTTTTTCCGATTAGTTGAAGTTGCTGTAGTCCAGCTTTTCATTTGTGATATCTGAAAAATAATATAAAATAAATATGTGAAAGCATAAACATTGTGTTTTGATTGGGAAGGTGGGAGTAATTGGCGGCGAAACAGTTGCTCCACATGTCGCAGCGAAGGAGGCCCATGGCTCGCAGGCAATCGCTGTTTTATAAAGCCCTGGCCGACAGAAACACGTTCAACCAGCAACATCCTGCTCGGGATGCTTGTCCAGGTGCTCCTCCAGTTGCTTCTTGAGTACTCCACCAGATGCTCTCCTAGCTGTTCTTCCAGATGCTTCACCAAATCCTCCTCTAGGTGTTGCTCCAGATGCTGCTGCAGGTGATCTTCCAGGTGCTGCAGGAACTGCTCGAGATCCTGGTCGTCATAGGTGTCCTTAATAGGAGTAAAACTCCAATGAAAACGAACCTGGCAGGACGGCAAAAGTAGCCCCTCGCGATATGCAACACAAAAACGCAAACCCGTTGCGGCCAAATTTCTTGGATTTCGTTTGTGCCAAAAACTGAAGTACTAAGCGAACAGGAACGATCAGCAGGCGGCGCAGTGACGTCACAGGAGCCAAAGTCAGAAATTTTAAAAGTACCATCTCTAGTATAAGAGTGGGGACCAGGCGGTAGAGCAAGGGGGACAATTAATGATGGCCGCCGCCTCCCCTCCTTTTCCTACTTACAGGAAGGGCTTCCCCATTTACACTCCATGGGGGAGAGGGAGTTATCGATATATCCCACTCATATCGCATAACTGGGATTACTGGGAAAGGCAACAACAACCACATGGGAATCGAGCTGATCCCAACCAATGGGACGAAATTTCGAATTCGATTGGCCGATTTTAAAAAGCGAATTGCTCGGCCATTCCCGAACCGATTTTGGATCTGCACCTACCAAACTACTCGAAAGGACATTCCCCGTCGATCTGCAGCAAAAGAATTTAAAATCCAAGCAATCGTGCCAAAGTTTTCGGTCGGCCAGCAACCTTTGTTTACATTTTTCCAGCCTTTGTTTACATTTGGCCCACGGCATTGAAAGCTCATAATTTGGCTATTCCTGAACCGATTTTGGATCTGCACCTACCAAACTACTCGGAAGGACATTCCCCGTCGATCTGCAGCAAAAGAATTTAAAATCCAAGCAATCGTGCCAAAGTTTTCGGTCGGCCAGCAACCTTTGTTTACATTTTTCCAGCCTTTGTTTACATTTGGCCCACGGCATTGAAAGCTCATAATTTGGCCATTCCTGAACCGATTTTGGATCTGCACCTACCAAACGACGCGGAAGGACATTCCCCGTCGATCTGCAGCAAAAGAATTTAAAATCCAAGCAACCGTGCCAAAGTTTTTGATCGGCGAGCAACCTCTGTTTACATTTTTCCAGCCTTTGTTTACATTTGGACGACGACTTTGAACGCTCATAATTTGGCCAATCCTGAACCGATTTTGGATCTGCAACTACCAAACTACTCGGAAGGACATTCCCCGTCGATCTGCAGCAAAAGAATTTGAAATCCGAACAACCGTGCCAAAGTTTTCGGTCGGCCAGCAACCTTTGTTTACATTTTTCCAGCCTTTGTTTACATTTGGCCCACGGCATTGAAAGCTCATAATTTGGCCATTCCTGAACCGATTTTGGATCTGCACCTACCAAACGACGCGGAAGGACATTCCCCGTCGATCTGCAGCAAAAGAATTTAAAATCCAAGCAACCGTGCCAAAGTTTTTGATCGGCGAGCAACCTCTGTTTACATTTTTCCAGCCTTTGTTTACATTTGGACGACGACTTTGAACGCTCATAATTTGGCCAATCCTGAACCGATTTTGGATCTGCAACTACCAAACTACTCGGAAGGACATTCCCCGTCGATCTGCAGCAAAAGAATTTGAAATCCGAACAACCGTGCCAAAGTTTTCGGTCGGCCAGCAACCTTTGTTTACATTTTTCCAGCCTTTGTTTACATTTGGCCCACGGCATTGAAAGCTCATAATTTGGCTATTCCTGAACCGATTTTGGATCTTCACCTACCAAACGACGCGGAAGGACATTCCCCGTCGATCTGCAGCAAAAGAATTTGAAATCCGAACAACCGTGCCAAAGTTTTCGGTCGGCCAGCAACCTTTGTGTACATTTTTCCAGCCTTTGTTTACATTTGGCCCACGGCATTGAAAGCTCATAATTTGGCTATTCTTGAACCGATTTTGGATCTGCACCTACCAAACGACGCGGAAGGACATTACCCGTCGAACTGCGTCCACAGCTAAAAAAAAATTGGGAACTCGATTTTTGAAAAAATTGTAAGGGGTACCATCACAAAATTTTTCAAAAATCGAGATTTTATTTTTTGTTTGGCTTTTGAAAAGTTTAGATGCAGATTGAAGCAGAAAATTGTCCTGATTTCAACGAGGTATTCCACTCTGGAATCGGCTGCGAAATGGCCATAATATTCGCAACGGAATGAGTAAAAAAACGAGAAAATAAAAACAAAAATAACATAAAATATTTTTGGCCAAAAATCCACTTTTTCACGATTTCAAAAGCTAATTATTCGGTCATTTCGCAACCGATCGCAAAAAGGATTCCCATTTCGGAATGAGGATTTAAATATGCTTTGATCTGCGTCCCAGGTTTTCGAGATCCAAACAAAAAGTTGGATCTCGATTTTTGAAAAAATTGTAAGGGGTACCATCACAAAATTTTTTAAAAATCGAGATTTTATTTTCTGTTTGGCTTTTGAAAAGTTTAGATGCAGATTGAAGCAGAGAAATGTCCTGAATCCAACGAGGTATTCCACTCTGGAATCGGCTGCGAAATGGCCATAATATTCGCAACGGAATGAGTAAAAAAACGAGAAAATAAAAACAAAAATAACATAAAATATTTTTGGCCAAAAATCCACTTTTTCACGATTTCAAAAGCTAATTATTCGGCCATTTCGCAACCGATCGCAAAAAGGATTCCCATTTCGGAATGAGGATTTAAATATGCTTTGATCTGCGTCCCAGGTTTTCGAGATCCAAACAAAAAGTTGGATCTCGATTTTTGAAAAAATTGTAAGGGGTACCATCACAAAATTTTTAAAAAATCGAGATTATATTTTTGTTCGGCTTTTGTAAACTTTAGATGCAGGTTTAAGCAAAAAATTGTCCTGATTTCAACGCGGTATTCCACTCTGGAATCGGCTGCGAAATGGCCATAATATTCGCAACGGAATGAGTAAAAAAACGAGAAAATAAAAACAAAAATAACATAAAATATTTTTGGCCAAAAATCCACTTTTTCACGATTTCAAAAGCTAATTATTCGGCCATTTCGCAACCGATCGCAAAAAAGGATTCCCATTTCGGAATGAGGATTTAAATATGCTTTGATCTGCGTCCCAGGTTTTCGAGATCCAAACAAAAAGTTGGATCTCGATTTTTGAAAAAATTGTAAGGGGTACCATCACAAAATTTTTCAAAAATCGAGATTTTATTTTTTGTTTGGCTTTTGAAAAGTTTAGATGCAGATTGAAGCAGAAAATTGTCCTGATTTCAACGCGGTATTCCACTCTGGAATCGGCTGCGAAATGGCCATAATATTCGCAACGGAATGAGTAAAAAAACGAGAAAATAAAAACAAAAATAACATAAAATATTTTTGGCCAAAAATAAACTTTTTTCACGATTTCAAAAGCTAATTATTCGGCCATTTCGCAACCGATCGCAAAAAGGATTCCCATTTCGGAATGAGGATTTAAATATGCTTCGATCTGCGTCCCAGGTTTTCGAGATCCAAACAAAAAGTTGGATCTCGATTTTTTAAAAAATTGTAATTTTTCAAAAATCGAGATTTTATTTTTTGTTTGGCTTTTGAAAAGTTTAGATGCAGATTGAAGCAGAGAAATGTCCTGAATCCAACGAGGTATTCCACTCTGGAATCGGCTGCGAAATGGCCATAATATTCGCAACGGAATGAGTAAAAAAACGAGAAAATAAAAACAAAAATAACATAAAATATTTTTGGCCAAAAATCCACTTTTTCACGATTTCAAAAGCTAATTATTCGGCCATTTCGCAACCGATCGCAAAAAGGATTCCCATTTCGGAATGAGGATTTAAATATGCTTTGATCTGCGTCCCAGGTTTTCGAGATCCAAACAAAAAGTTGGATCTCGATTTTTTAAAAAATTGTAAGGGGTACCATCACAAAATTTTTCAAAAATCGAGATTATATTTTTTGTTCGGCTTTTGTAAACTTTAGATGCAGGTTTAAGCAAAAAATTGTCCTGATTTCAACGCGGTATTCCACTCTGGAATCGGCTGCGAAATGGCCATAATATTCGCAACGGAATGAGTAAAAAAACGAGAAAATAAAAACAAAAATAACATAAAATATTTTTGGCCAAAAATCCACTTTTTCACGATTTCAAAAGCTAATTATTCGGCCATTTCGCAACCGATCGCAAAAAGGATTCCCATTCCGGAATGAGGATTTAAATATGCTTTGATCTGCGTCCCAGGTTTTCGAGATCCAAACAAAAAGTTGGATCTCGATTTTTGAAAAAATTGTAATTTTTCAAAAATCGAGATTTTATTTTTTGTTTGGCTTTTGAAAAGTTTAGATGCAGATTGAAGCAGAGAAATGTCCTGAATCCAACGAGGTATTCCACTCTGGAATCGGCTGCGAAATGGCCATAATATTCGCAACGGAATGAGTAAAAAAACGAGAAAATAAAAACAAAAATAACATAAAATATTTTTGGCCAAAAATCCACTTTTTTCACGATTTCAAAAGCTAATTATTCGGCCATTTCGCAACCGATCGCAAAAAGGATTCCCATTTCGGAATGAGGATTTAAATATGCTTTGATCTGCGTCCCAGGTTTTCGAGATCCAAACAAAAAGTTGGATCTCGATTTTTGAAAAAATTGTAAGGGGTACCATCACAAAATTTTTCAAAAATCGAGATTATATTTTTTGTTCGGCTTTTGTAAACTTTAGATGCAGGTTTAAGCAAAAAATTGTCCTGATTTCAACGCGGTATTCCACTCTGGAATCGGCTGCGAAATGGCCATAATATTCGCAACGGAATGAGTAAAAAAACGAGAAAATAAAAACAAAAATAACATAAAATATTTTTGGCCAAAAATCCACTTTTTCACGATTTCAAAAGCTAATTATTCGGCCATTTCGCAACCGATCGCAAAAAGGATTCCCATTTCGGAATGAGGATTTAAATATGCTTTGATCTGCGTCCCAGGTTTTCGAGATCCAAACAAAAAGTTGGATCTCGATTTTTGAAAAATTGTAAGGGGTACCATCACAAAATTTTTCAAAAATCGAGATTTTATTTTTTGTTTGGCTTTTGAAAAGTTTAGATGCAGATTGAAGCAGAAAATTGTCCTGATTTCAACGCGGTATTCCACTCTGGAATCGGCTGCGAAATGGCCATAATATTCGCAACGGAATGAGTAAAAAAACGAGAAAATAAAAACAAAAATAACATAAAATATTTTTGGCCAAAAATAAACTTTTTCACGATTTCAAAAGCTAATTATTCGGCCATTTCGCAACCGATCGCAAAAAGGATTCCCATTTCGGAATGAGGATTTAAATATGCTTCGATCTGCGTCCCAGGTTTTCGAGATCCAAACAAAAAGTTGGATCTCGATTTTTTAAAAAATTGTAAGGGGTACCATCACAAAATTTTTCAAAAATCGAGATTTTATTTTTTGTTTGGCTTTTGAAAAGTTTAGATGCAGATTGAAGCAGAAAATTGTCCTGATTTCAACGCGGTATTCCACTCTGGAATCGGCTGCGAAATGGCCATAATATTCGCAACGGAATGAGTAAAAAAACGAGAAAATAAAAACAAAAATAACATAAAATATTTTTGGCCAAAAATAAACTTTTTTCACGATTTCAAAAGCTAATTATTCGGCCATTTCGCAACCGATCGCAAAAAGGATTCCCATTTCGGAATGAGGATTTAAATATGCTTCGATCTGCGTCCCAGGTTTTCGAGATCCAAACAAAAAGTTGGATCTCGATTTTTAAAAAATTGTAAGGGGTACCATCACAAAATTTTTCAAAAATCGAGATTTTATTTTTTGTTTGGCTTTTGAAAAGTTTAGATGCAGATTGAAGCAGAAAATTGTCCTGATTTCAACGCGGTATTCCACTCTGGAATCGGCTGCGAAATGGCCATAATATTCGCAACGGAATGAGTAAAAAAACGAGAAAATAAAAACAAAAATAACATAAAATATTTTTGGCCAAAAATAAACTTTTTCACGATTTCAAAAGCTAATTATTCGGCCATTTCGCAACCGATCGCAAAAAGGATTCCCATTTCGGAATGAGGATTTAAATATGCTTCGATCTGCGTCCCAGGTTTTCGAGATCCAAACAAAAAGTTGGATCTCGATTTTTTAAAAAATTGTAAGGGGTACCATCACAAAATTTTTCAAAAATCGAGATTTTATTTTTTGTTTGGCTTTTGAAAAGTTTAGATGCAGATTGAAGCAGAAAATTGTCCTGATTTCAACGCGGTATTCCACTCTGGAATCGGCTGCGAAATGGCCATAATATTCGCAACGGAATGAGTAAAAAAACGAGAAAATAAAAACAAAAATAACATAAAATATTTTTGGCCAAAAATAAACTTTTTCACGATTTCAAAAGCTAATTATTCGGCCATTTCGCAACCGATCGCAAAAAGGATTCCCATTTCGGAATGAGGATTTAAATATGCTTCGATCTGCGTCCCAGGTTTTCGAGATCCAAACAAAAAGTTGGATCTCGATTTTTGAAAAAATTGTAAGGGGTACCATCACAAAATTTTTCAAAAATCGAGATTATATTTTTTGTTCGGCTTTTGTAAACTTTAGATGCAGGTTTAAGCAAAAAATTGTCCTGATTTCAACGCGGTATTCCACTCTGGAATCGGCTGCGAAATGGCCATAATATTCGCAACGGAATGAGTAAAAAAACGAGAAAATAAAAACAAAAATAACATAAAATATTTTTGGCCAAAAATCCACTTTTTCACGATTTCAAAAGCTAATTATTCGGCCATTTCGCAACCGATCGCAAAAAGGATTCCCATTTCGGAATGAGGATTTAAATATGCTTTGATCTGCGTCCCAGGTTTTCGAGATCCAAACAAAAAGTTGGATCTCGATTTTTTAAAAAATTGTAAGGGGTACCATCACAAAATTTTTCAAAAATCGAGATTATATTTTTTGTTCGGCTTTTGTAAACTTTAGATGCAGGTTTAAGCAAAAAATTGTCCTGATTTCAACGCGGTATTCCACTCTGGAATCGGCTGCGAAATGGCCATAATATTCGCAACGGAATGAGTAAAAAAACGAGAAAATAAAAACAAAAATAACATAAAATATTTTTGGCCAAAAATAAACTTTTTTCACGATTTCAAAAGCTAATTATTCGGCCATTTCGCAACCGATCGCAAAAAGGATTCCCATTTCGGAATGAGGATTTAAATATGCTTTGATCTGCGTCCCAGGTTTTCGAGATCCAAACAAAAAGTTGGATCTCGATTTTTGAAAAAATTGTAAGGGGTACCATCACAAAATTTTTCAAAAATCGAGATTTTATTTTTTGTTTGGCTTTTGAAAAGTTTAGATGCAGATTGAAGCAGAAAATTGTCCTGATTTCAACGCGGTATTCCACTCTGGAATCGGCTGCGAAATGGCCATAATATTCGCAACGGAATGAGTAAAAAAACGAGAAAATAAAAACAAAAATAACATAAAATATTTTTGGCCAAAAATAAACTTTTTCACGATTTCAAAAGCTAATTATTCGGCCATTTCGCAACCGATCGCAAAAAGGATTCCCATTTCGGAATGAGGATTTAAATATGCTTCGATCTGCGTCCCAGGTTTTCGAGATCCAAACAAAAAGTTGGATCTCGATTTTTTAAAAATTGTAAGGGGTACCATCACAAAATTTTTCAAAAATCGAGATTATATTTTTTGTTCGGCTTTTGTAAACTTTAGATGCAGGTTTAAGCAAAAAATTGTCCTGATTTCAACGCGGTATTCCACTCTGGAATCGGCTGCGAAATGGCCATAATATTCGCAACGGAATGAGTAAAAAAACGAGAAAATAAAAACAAAAATAACATAAAATATTTTTGGCCAAAAATCCACTTTTTTCACGATTTCAAAAGCTAATTATTCGGCCATTTCGCAACCGATCGCAAAAAGGATTCCCATTTCGGAATGAGGATTTAAATATGCTTTGATCTGCGTCCCAGGTTTTCGAGATCCAAACAAAAAGTTGGATCTCGATTTTTGAAAAAATTGTAAGGGGTACCATCACAAAATTTTTCAAAAATCGAGATTATATTTTTTGTTCGGCTTTTGTAAACTTTAGATGCAGGTTTAAGCAGAAAATTGTCCTGATTTCAACGCGGTATTCCACTCTGGAATCGGCTGCGAAATGGCCATAATATTCGCAACGGAATGAGTAAAAAAACGAGAAAATAAAAACAAAAATAACATAAAATATTTTTGGCCAAAAATAAACTTTTTTCACGATTTCAAAAGCTAATTATTCGGCCATTTCGCAACCGATCGCAAAAAGGATTCCCATTTCGGAATGAGGATTTAAATATGCTTTGATCTGCGTCCCAGGTTTTCGAGATCCAAACAAAAAGTTGGATCTCGATTTTTGAAAAAATTGTAAGGGGTACCATCACAAAATTTTTCAAAAATCGAGATTATATTTTTTGTTCGGCTTTTGTAAACTTTAGATGCAGGTTTAAGCAGAAAATTGTCCTGATTTCAACGCGGTATTCCACTCTGGAATCGGCTGCGAAATGGCCATAATATTCGCAACGGAATGAGTAAAAAAACGAGAAAATAAAAACAAAAATAACATAAAATATTTTTGGCCAAAAATCCACTTTTTCACGATTTCAAAAGCTAATTATTCGGCCATTTCGCAACCGATCGCAAAAAGGATTCCCATTTCGGAATGAGGATTTAAATATGCTTCGATCTGCGTCCCAGGTTTTCGAGATCCAAACAAAAAGTTGGATCTCGATTTTTGAAAAAATTGTAAGGGGTACCATCACAAAATTTTTCAAAAATCGAGATTATATTTTTTGTTCGGCTTTTGTAAACTTTAGATGCAGGTTTAAGCAGAAAATTGTCCTGATTTCAACGCGGTATTCCACTCTGGAATCGGCTGCGAAATGGCCATAATATTCGCAACGGAATGAGTAAAAAAACGAAAAAATAAAAACAAAAATAACATAAAATATTTTTGGCCAAAAATAAACTTTTTTCACGATTTCAAAAGCTAATTATTCGGCCATTTCGCAACCGATCGCAAAAAGGATTCCCATTTCGGAATGAGGATTTAAATATGCTTTGATCTGCGTCCCAGGTTTTCGAGATCCAAACAAAAAGTTGGATCTCGATTTTTGAAAAATTGTAAGGGGTACCATCACAAAATTTTTCAAAAATCGAGATTTTATTTTTTGTTTGGCTTTTGAAAAGTTTAGATGCAGATTGAAGCAGAGAAATGTCCTGAATCCAACAAGGTATTCCACTCTGGAATAGGCTGCGAAATGGCCATAATATTCGCAACGGAATGAGTAAAAAAACGAGAAAATAAAAACAAAAATAACATAAAATATTTTTGGCCAAAAATCCACTTTTTTCACGATTTCAAAAGCTAATTATTCGGCCATTTCGCAACCGATCGCAAAAAGGATTCCCATTTCGGAATGAGGATTTAAATATGCTTTGATCTGCGTCCCAGGTTTTCGAGATCCAAACAAAAAGTTGGATCTCGATTTTTGAAAAAATTGTAAGGGGTACCATCACAAAATTTTTCAAAAATCGAGATTATATTTTTTGTTCGGCTTTTGTAAACTTTAGATGCAGGTTTAAGCAAAAAATTGTCCTGATTTCAACGCGGTATTCCACTCTGGAATCGGCTGCGAAATGGCCATAATATTCGCAACGGAATGAGTAAAAAAACGAGAAAATAAAAACAAAAATAACATAAAATATTTTTGGCCAAAAATAAACTTTTTCACGATTTCAAAAGCTAATTATTCGGCCATTTCGCAACCGATCGCAAAAAGGATTCCCATTTCGGAATGAGGATTTAAATATGCTTTGATCTGCGTCCCAGGTTTTCGAGATCCAAACAAAAAGTTGGATCTCGATTTTTGAAAAAATTGTAAGGGGTACCATCACAAAATTTTTCAAAAATCGAGATTATATTTTTTGTTCGGCTTTTGTAAACTTTAGATGCAGGTTTAAGCAAAAAATTGTCCTGATTTCAACGCGGTATTCCACTCTGGAATAGGCTGCGAAATGGCCATAATATTCGCAACGGAATGAGTAAAAAAACGAGAAAATAAAAACAAAAATAACATAAAATATTTTTGGCCAAAAATCCACTTTTTTCACGATTTCAAAAGCTAATTATTCGGCCATTTCGCAACCGATCGCAAAAAGGATTCCCATTTCGGAATGAGGATTTAAATATGCTTTGATCTGCGTCCCAGGTTTTCGAGATCCAAACAAAAAGTTGGATCTCGATTTTTGAAAAAATTGTAAGGGGTACCATCACAAAATTTTTCAAAAATCGAGATTTTATTTTTTGTTTGGCTTTTGAAAAGTTTAGATGCAGATTGAAGCAGAGAAATGTCCTGAATCCAACAAGGTATTCCACTCTGGAATAGGCTGCGAAATGGCCATAATATTCGCAACGGAATGAGTAAAAAAACGAGAAAATAAAAACAAAAATAACATAAAATATTTTTGGCCAAAAATCCACTTTTTTCACGATTTCAAAAGCTAATTATTCGGCCATTTCGCAACCGATCGCAAAAAGGATTCCCATTTCGGAATGAGGATTTAAATATGCTTTGATCTGCGTCCCAGGTTTTCGAGATCCAAACAAAAAGTTGGATCTCGATTTTTGAAAAAATTGTAAGGGGTACCATCACAAAATTTTTCAAAAATCGAGATTATATTTTTGTTCGGCTTTTGTAAACTTTAGATGCAGGTTTAAGCAGAAAATTGTCCTGATTTCAACGCGGTATTCCACTCTGGAATCGGCTGCGAAATGGCCATAATATTCGCAACGGAATGAGTAAAAAAACGAAAAAATAAAAACAAAAATAACATAAAATATTTTTGGCCAAAAATCCACTTTTTCACGATTTCAAAAGCTAATTATTCGGCCATTTCGCAACCGATCGCAAAAAGGATTCCCATTTCGGAATGAGGATTTAAATATGCTTCGATCTGCGTCCCAGGTTTTCGAGATCCAAACAAAAAGTTGGATCTCGATTTTTGAAAAAATTGTAAGGGGTACCATCACAAAATTTTTCAAAAATCGAGATTATATTTTTTGTTCGGCTTTTGTAAACTTTAGATGCAGGTTTAAGCAGAAAATTGTCCTGATTTCAACGCGGTATTCCACTCTGGAATCGGCTGCGAAATGGCCATAATATTCGCAACGGAATGAGTAAAAAAACGAAAAAATAAAAACAAAAATAACATAAAATATTTTTGGCCAAAAATAAACTTTTTTCACGATTTCAAAAGCTAATTATTCGGCCATTTCGCAACCGATCGCAAAAAGGATTCCCATTTCGGAATGAGGATTTAAATATGCTTCGATCTGCGTCCCAGGTTTTCGAGATCCAAACAAAAAGTTTGATCTCGATTTTTGAAAAAATTGTAAGGGGTACCATCACAAAATTTTTCAAAAATCGAGATTATATTTTTGTTCGGCTTTTGTAAACTTTAGATGCAGGTTTAAGCAAAAAATTGTCCTGATTTCAACGCGGTATTCCACTCTGGAATCGGCTGCGAAATGGCCATAATATTCGCAACGGAATGAGTAAAAAAACGAAAAAATAAAAACAAAAATAACATAAAATATTTTTGGCCAAAAATAAACTTTTTCACGATTTCAAAAGCTAATTATTCGGCCATTTCGCAACCGATCGCAAAAAGGATTCCCATTTCGGAATGAGGATTTAAATATGCTTTGATCTGCGTCCCAGGTTTTCGAGATCCAAACAAAAAGTTGGATCTCGATTTTTGAAAAAATTGTAAGGGGTACCATCACAAAAATTTTCAAAAATCGAGATTTTATTTTTTGTTCGGCTTTTGAAAACTTTAGATGCAGATTTAAGCTGGACAAAGTCCTGATTCCAAAAAGGGATTCCGTTCCCAAATCGGCCGCGAAATGGCCGGGACACATCAAAAAGAGTTACGGAAACTACAGATTCCGGCAAAAGGCCAATACCAATTTTGGTAACTTCGACTAATGAGGTTTAAACCGGTTAAGCGGCTAATATCTTGGCCATTTAGCAACCGATGTTGGCCAAGTTGGACCCACGTGGCACCTAAAAAGGTTTCCCCTTAAATAAAACACACAGTTTAAATATGTATTTGTATTTATTCTTTCAAACAGTTTACAAAGTTAATTAATTGTTTTTGCATCTGCTTGATAGACCTGCAGCATCCTCCAGCATCCTCCAGAATCCTCCAGCATCCACCAGTATCTCCAGCATCCTCCAGCATCCTCCAGCAACCACCAGCATCCTCTATCATCCGCCAGCATCCACCAGCATCCACCAGCATCTACCAGCATCCTCCAGCATCCTCCAGCATCCACCAGCAACCACCAGCCGCAAGACCCCAGGATGATCGTACTTTGATGATGCGGACTCAAATTAAGTCCTGAAAGAGATGTTCATGGGAAGGTAAGTAACTTTTTAAAGAAAATAAAATATTGTTTGAAGCTCACCATAGTTTCCAATTCACAGGTGACTGGGATTGAACCAAATGCAGCACATCGACTCAAGAGGATCGCCGCAGGATAATCTCTGACAACCAAGAGAGGATCTCTAGCCTCCCGTTGTCGACATTGCTCTTGGAACAGGGACCATCGGGTCAGCAGCCGTGCATTCTACCGAGTATTCTTTGCTCCTTTTTCCGATTAGTTGAAGTTGTTGTAGTCCAGTTTTCAATTGTGATCATAATTGTGAGCATAAACATTGTGTTTTGATTGGGAAGGTGGGAGTAATTGGCGGCGACGCAGTTGCTCCACATGTCGCAGCGAATGAGGCCCATGGCTCGCAGGGATTCGTCCACATCCAAGAGATCAATGGCTGGAACCTCTCCTCCCCCAGTAGTTACATCGCTCCTTCTCTGCAGTCTCTTATCCTCTCCATTATATTCCCCACGACTGCGGCAAAGGATATCAACTGCGACACGAGGTTCGCTGTTTTATAAAGCCCTGGCCGACGGAAACACGTTCAACCAGCAACATTCTGCTCGGGATGCTTGTCCAGGTTATCTTCCAAGTGCTGCTCTAGGTGCCAGATGCCAGATGCTCTCCTAGCTGTTCCTCCAAATGCTTCACCAAATCCTCCTCTAGGTGTTGCTCCAGATGCTTCTCCACGTGATCCTTAAGGTGCTGCAGGTACTGCTCCAGACGCTGTTATAGATTAGTCCAGGTTAGTTATAGTAGATGTAGTCCATCCAGTGTACTGAATCGCTTGTGGAATCTGAAAAATAAATGGAAAAGAATGTAAATACTGTGTTTTGTTTGGGAAGGAATATTTTCAGGTTCATCATGGGGTTAACTTGGCCAAAATAGAATTCCCTCGCATTTGGTTACGGCTTCTAAGCAGCTAACAATGTCATGAACCGATCCTTTACGTGGATTCATAGAAAAGATCCAACCACGCAAACGTGGACGTCGTGTCCTTAATAGGAGTAAAACTCCAATGAAAACGAACCTGGCAGGACGGCAAAAGTAGCCCCTCGCGATATGCAACACAAAAACGCAAACCCGTTGCGGCCGAATTTCTTAGATTTCGCTTGTGCCAGAAACTGAAGTACTAAGCGAACAGGAACGATCAGCAGGCGGCGCAGTGACGTCACAGGGGCCAAAGTCAGAAATTTTGAAAATACCATCTCTAGTATAAGAGTGGGGACCAGGCGGTAGAGCAAGGGGGACAAATATGCTAATATTAATGATGGCCGCCGCCTCCCCTCCTTTTCCTACTTACAGGAAGGGCTTCCCCATTTACACTCCATGGGGGAGAGGGAGTTATCGATATATCCCACTCATATCGCATAACTGGGATTACTGGGAAAGGCAACAACAACCTCATGGGAATCGAGGTCAGTTTAAAAAGCGAATTGCTCGGCCATTCCCAAACCGATTTTGGATCTGCACTTACCAAACTACTCGGAAGGACATTCCCCGTCGATCTGCAGCAAAAGAATTTAAAATCCAAGCAACCGTGCCAAAGTTTTTGATCGGCGAGCAACCTCTGTTTACATTTTTCCAGCCTTTGTTTACATTTGGACGACGACTTTGAACGATCATAATTTGGCCATTCCCGAACGGATTTTGGATCTGCACCTACCAAACTACTCGGAAGGACATTCCCCGTCGATCTGCAGCAAAAGAATTTAAAATCCAAGCAATCGTGCCAAAGTTTTCGGTCGGCCAGCAACCTTTGTTTACATTTTTCCAGCCTTTGTTTACATTTGGCCCACGGCATTGAAAGCTCATAATTTGGCCATTCCTGAACCGATTTTGGATCTGCACCTACCAAACGACGCGGAAGGACATTCCCCGTCGATCTGCAGCAAAAGAATTTAAAATCCAAGCAACCGTGCCAAAGTTTTTGATCGGCGAGCAACCTCTGTTTACATTTTTCCAGCCTTTGTTTACATTTGGACGACGACTTTGAACGATCATAATTTGGCCATTCCCGAACGGATTTTGGATCTGTACCTACCAAACTACTCGGAAGGACATTCCCCGTCGATCTGCAGCAAAAGAATTTAAAATCCGAACAACCGTGCCAAAGTTTTCGGTCGGCCAGCAACCTTTGTTTACATTTTTCCAGCCTTTGTTTACATTTGGCCCACGGCATTGAAAGCTCATAATTTGGCTATTCCTGAACCGATTTTGGATCTGCACCTACCAAACGACGCGGAAGGACATTCCCCGTCGATCTGCAGCAAAATTTGAACTCCGGTTGTTCCGTGCCAAAGTTTTCGGTCGGCCAGCAACCTTTGTTTACATTTTTCCAGCCTTTGTTTACATTTGGCCCACGTCATTGAAAGCTCATAATTTGGCTATTCCTGAACCGATTTTGGATCTGCACCTACCAAACGACTGGGAAGGACATTCCCCGTCGATTTGCGTCCACAGCTAAAAAAAAATTAGGAACTCGATTTTTAAAAAAAATTGTAAGGGGTACCATCACAAAAATTTGCAAAAATCGAAGACAAATTTTTTTTTCGACTTTTGAAAACTTTAGATGCAGATTTAAGCTGGGCAAAGTCCTGATTCCAAAAAGGGATTCCGTTCCCAAATCGGCCGCGAAATGGCCGGGACACATCAAAAAGAGTTACGGAAACTACAGATTCCGGCAAAAGGCCAATACCAATTTTGGTAACTTCGACTAATGAGGTTTAAACCGGTTAAGCGGCTAATATCTTGGCCATTTAGCAACCGATGTTGGCCAAGTTGGACCCACGTGGCACCTAAAAAGGTTTCCCCTTAAATAAAACACACAGTTTAAATATGTATTTGTATTTATTCTTTCAAACAGTTTACAAAGTTAATTAATTGTTTTTGCATCTGCTTGATAGACCTGCAGCATCCTCCAGCATCCTCCAGAATCCTCCAGCATCCTCCAGCATCCTCCAGCATCTTCCAGCATCCACCAGCATCCTCCAGAATCCTCCAGCATCCACCAGTATCTCCAGCATCCTCCAGCATCCTCCAGCAACCACCAGCATCCTCTATCATCCGCCAGCATCCACCAGCATCCACCAGCATCTACCAGCATCCTCCAGCATCCTCCAGCATCCACCAGCAACCACCAGCCGCAAGACCCCAGGATGATCGTACTTTGATGATGCGGACTCAAATTAAGTCCTGAAAGAGATGTTCATGGGAAGGTAAGTAACTTTTTAAAGAAAATAAAATATTGTTTGAAGCTCACCATAGTTTCCAATTCACTGGTGACTGGGATTGAACCAAATGCAGCACATCGACTCAAGAGGATCGCCGCAGGATAATCTCTGACAACCAAGAGAGGATCTCTAGCCTCCCGTTGTCGACATTGCTCTTGGAACAGGGACCATCGGGTCAGCAGCCGTGCATTCTACCGAGTATTCTTTGCTCCTTTTTCCGATTAGTTGAAGTTGTTGTAGTCCAGTTTTCAATTGTGATCATAATTGTGAGCATAAACATTGTGTTTTGATTGGAAAGGTGGGAGTAATTGGCGGCGACGCAGTTGCTCCACATGTCGCAGCGAATGAGGCCCATGGCTCGCAGGCATTCGTCCACATCCAAGAGATCAATGGCTGGAACCTCTCCTCCCCCAGTAGTTACATCGCTCCTTCTCTGCAGTCTCTTATCCTCTCCATTATATTCCCCACGACTGCGGCAAAGGATATCAACTGCGACACGAGGTTCGCTGTTTTATAAAGCCCTGGCCGACGGAAACACGTTCAACCAGCAACATTCTGCTCGGGATGCTTGTCCAGGTTATCTTCCAAGTGCTGCTCTAGGTGCCAGATGCCAGATGCTCTCCTAGCTGTTCCTCCAAATGCTTCACCAAATCCTCCTCTAGGTGTTGCTCCAGATGCTTCTCCACGTGATCCTTAAGGTGCTGCAGGTACTGCTCCAGACGCTGTTATAGATTAGTCCAGGTTAGTTATAGTAGATGTAGTCCATCCAGTGTACTGAATCGCTTGTGGAATCTGAAAAATAAATGGAAAAGAATGTAAATACTGTGTTTTGTTTGGGAAGGAATATTTTCAGGTTCATCATGGGGTTAACTTGGCCAAAATAGAATTCCCTCGCATTTGGTTACGGCTTCTAAGCAGCTAACAATGTCATGAACCGATCCTTTACGTGGATTCATAGAAAAGATCCAACCACGCAAACGTGGACGTTGTGTCCTTAATAGAAGTAAAACATCCAATGAAATCCAACCTGCCAGGATGGGTATCCTTTTTGTGATCGGTTGCGAAATGGCCGAATAATTAGCTTTTGAAATCGTTAAAAAAGTGGATTTTTGGCCAAAAATATTTTATGTTATTTTTGTTTTTATTTTTCGTTTTTTTACTCATTCCGTTGCGAATATTATGGCCATTTCGCAGCCGATTCCAGAGTGGAATACCTCGTTGGAATCAGGACATTTCTCTGCTTCAATCTGCATCTAAAGTTTTCAAAAGCCAAACAAAAAATAAAATCTCGATTTTTAAAAATTTTTGTGATGGTACCCCTTACAATTTTTTCAAAAATCGAGATTCAACTTTTTGTTTGGATCTCGAAAACCTGGGACGCAGATCGAAGCATATTTAAATCCTCATTCCGAAATGGGTATCCTTTTTGTGATCGGTTGCGAAATGGCCGAATAATTAGCTTTTGAAATCGTTAAAAAAGTGGATTTTTGGCCAAAAATATTTTATGTTATTTTTGTTTTTATTTTTTCGTTTTTTTACTCATTCCGTTGCGAATATTATGGCCATTTCGCAGCCGATTCCAGAGTGGAATACCTCGTTGGAATCAGGACATTTCTCTGCTTCAATCGGCATCTAAAGTTTTCAAAAGCCAAACAAAAAATAAAATCTCGATTTTTGAAAATTTTTGTGATGGTACCCCTTAAAATTTTTTCAAAAATCGAGATCCAACTTTTTGTTTGGATTTCGAAAACCTGGGACGCAGATCGAAGCATATTTTGGCGCTTATTCCGAAATGGGTATCCTTTTTGCGATCGCTTGCGAAATGGCCGAATAATTAGCTTTTGAAATCGTGAAAAAAGTGGATTTTTGGCCAAAAATATTTTATGTTATTTTTGTTTTTATTTTCTCGTTTTTTTACTCATTCCGTTGCGAATATTATGGCCATTTCGCAGCCGATTCCAGAGTGGAATACCTTGTTGGATTCAGGACATTTCTCTGCTTCAATCTGCATCTAAACTTTTCAAAAGCCAAACAAAAAATAAAATCTCGATTTTTGAAAAATTTTGTGATGGTACCCCTTAAAATTTTTTCAAAAATCGAGATCCAACTTTTGTTTGGATCTCGAAAACCTGGGACGCAGATCGAAGCATATTTAAATCCTCATTCCGAAATGGGAATCCTTTTTGCGATCGGTTGCGAAATGGCCGAATAATTAGCTTTTGAAATCGTGAAAAAAGTGGATTTTTGGCCAAAAATATTTTATGTTATTTTTGTTTTTATTTTTTCGTTTTTTTACTCATTCCGTTGCGAATATTATGGCCATTTCGCAGCCGATTCCAGAGTGGAATACCTCGTTGGAATCAGGACATTTCTCTGCTTCAATCTGCATCTAAAGTTTTCAAAAGCCAAACAAAAAATAAAATCTCGATTTTTGAAAATTTTTTGATGGTACCCCTTACAATTTTTTCAAAAATCGAGATTCAACTTTTTGTTTGGATTTCAAAAACCTGGGACGCAGATCAAAGCATATTTAAATCCTCATTCCGAAATGGGAATCCTTTTTGCGATCGGTTGCGAAATGGCCGAATAATTAGCTTTTGAAATCGTGAAAAAAGTGGATTTTTGGCCAAAAATATTTTATGTTATTTTTGTTTTTATTTTCTCGTTTTTTTACTCATTCCGTTGCGAATATTATGGCCATTTCGCAGCCGATTCCAGAGTGGAATACCTCGTTGGAATCAGGACATTTCTCTGCTTCAATCTGCATCTAAAGTTTTCAAAAGCCAAACAAAAAATAAAATCTCGATTTTTGAAAATTTTTGTGATGGTACCCCTTACAATTTTTTCAAAAATCGAGATCCAACTTTTTGTTTGGATTTCGAAAACCTGGGACGCAGATCGAAGCATATTTTGGCGCTTATTCCGAAATGGGTATCCTTTTTGCGATCGCTTGCGAAATGACCAAATAATTCGCTTTTAAAATCGTGAAAAAAGAAATATTTATACTAATTGGAATACCTCTATCCAAAACCCAAGACTCGATCTCATCGATATATAGTGTAAGGAAGAACAAAAAATTGTTGCTGGGGTAGTTGGATACAAAAATCTTTTCGATCTTTTTTTCTGCATAGACACCGCGCTACCAAATTATTTAGGAAATACCTATTTTCCTTAGGGATAAGAATTCGTTCCAGCATTATCGATAGAAAGTGGACTATCGATAGAATCCGGTTTTGGAAAACTACGTATAGCATTGCCACCTTCTAAAAATTAAATTTGACTTTGCGCTAACGGAATCACAGGAATCGATTAAGAGACGCGACTGGTCAAAAAGTTGAGTTTATATTTAAATTTAAGTTTATTTATCTGGCAATCATAATGTCGGGACCACAACAGCTTAGTAAAATGGTATCAAGTGCAAAGGCAATGGCCTCCCTAGCTAGGAACAGCGAATCCTTAAAGGAGCAAGAGCAACATGTGTCTGAAAATAGGATCAACCACAAGGAACTGGCAACCATTATAGATGAACTACAGATGAAGTACGGAAACTACAAATACACGGTTTACCGGTGCGCCAGCAAGTTTACGGCGCTACAAAAGATCTTTCACAGTAACTAATATATGCATGGTAGATCTTACATATGTGGTAACGCTTACCTTTGCAGCGGGAGAAGTGCCGTTCAAATTGGTCTTGGCCATTCTGGACCGACATGGCTTGGAAGGCAACTTGGAGCTGATGGTGCCTCCCTTCCAACTAACCTCTTTGATCCACGATGTGTACTTTGCCAGTGAAAAGTTAGGTCACTTTGCAAAGGACTCGGGCTTTCAGTTAGACAGGGTTTCTGGATTGCTGGCAAATTTCTTTTGGGATGTATACGATCCGTGGGTCTTTGTATTTTAAATCTCGACTATATCGTTTTTAATCGCATATTTTCCCTAGAAAACGCCGTCACTCAATTTCCCTTCTAGAGATCAAGATCACGCTTATCTTGTTTTGCAAACTATATAGTGACCATCTTGCCACTGATTTCTTCACCCTTCTGGCGGATCCCAAGAACCAGTTAATTTCCCGCTACGCTTTTGAACAACTCCTGGCCACGTTGAGCAAACTGCTTAGCTACCTAGGCGAAGGCAAGGCTTACGGGTCCCACAATCTTCCCTTGACGATGGAGCAAAGCTTTGCCAGGTGTCCACACGGTGTTGCCGGCCTAGGGGAACAAGAGTTTCACAAATTATGGAAAAAGACCAGTGTCCAGACTCGTTTTTTAATTTACGGAAACCTCTTGGCTTTAATTAAACGCATAGAGGATACGGAGCTCCTAATTCACAGCAACTCATGCGCTAGTTGCCGAAAGGAGCGCATTGTGGGCATTCGTTTTAGGTGTCAGGTGTGCCGAGACATTTCGCTATGCCTTCCCTGCTTCGCTGAGGGATATGCCGGCGGTCGTCACGAGCCTGGTCACCGGATGTGTGAGGTCTTCGTAGAGGATCAACCTCCCCAAAACTGGACTCGTCATCTGGCCAAACTTTGCAGTTGGTTAGACATTCCCGGCCGAACTAGAAAACCCCAAGAGGAAGAACGCCGGGGCTTTTGTGATGCCCAGGAAAGTGGTCAAGCGCTGGGTCAAGGCTCAGACACTCCCATTCCTGCTGAGACTCGCAGTCTGCAGGAGAGAGAACGGCAAAGTGAGAAGGACAAGGAGCTAACGGTGATTCTTCAGAAGCAAAAGGAACTCTGCTCGTTAACAGGATTAGCTAGCAAGGCGTCCAGCCAGCTGCAGTCCATTATAGACCGTCTACTACTCCAAAACATGTAAGCTTTTGACCTTGACAACTTAGCTGCAGGAAATGTAATTTTCCTTTCGATTCATAGAAAACTAGAAGCTCAGCTGAAATCCGTAGCCACGTCTTCGAGCGCTGAGATCTCGGACTTTCTCACGGCCCATCAGAGTTTTTTATTGAAAATCATAGAGGACATGCGGCAGCTATCGGTGAGGCTCTTTATAAGCTGACTTTCCGCAATACTATTCTTAGCGGTTGCCATTTTTTAGTGCTCTCCAACAGTTGCCAGTAGGGCTCTGGGTGCTACTGAGGCAGCTGCTCCTCTGGTCAGCTCCACTTTTCTTAGCTCCAGCACTCCGCAGCGACAGGTCTTCGATACGTATGGACCCGTGGGAGCCAATCTGACTCACTCCAGTAAGAAAATCAATCTTACACCGCAAATATGCCATAAAATGTTGCAATTCTTTAAAGTTAATGGTGCCGACTTGAACCGCAGCTATTTGGAGGCCAACAAATCCGACTACTCTTTGAATGACATCAGCCTGTGGTTCGACCAGAGGCGATCAAGCCTGCAACACCACCAGCAGCAGGTTCCTGGTTCCGCGCCAGCTCCTCTTTCCCTGCCCATGCCATTGGGGGCTCTTCTGGAGCTTCCTCCACCAAACGATGGCGGGTCTCTGCGCGATACAGAGATGGTCAACTTTAAATTGCTTCTGCACAAAGTCAGGGAGATTGTAGAGGACTCGTACAGTGACAATGCTGAGCTTTCTGCTGCCACTCAGAATTTGGAGAATGTCTTGGACAGCATTATAAATAGTGAGGAGCAGCAACGCCGTATTAGCACGTAAAGGCGCTACGAAAAAGCACATTTTCAACAATTCCATCCAGACTAAGTCTCCTATGCCAAGAGTATTCTAAGATGCAAGAATTTAAAATGTATTTTAAAAAATAAGACCATGTCAAAGCTCATTGACACAATAACAACTTTTGTTATTCATTGCAGGTATTGTAAATGTATGGAACTTTAAAATTACCTGTAACGATGCGGTGTGCCGACTGTAAAACTGTAAAGAATATTAAAAAAATTCGGCTTGCCAGATGTCTTTCAAGGGACGGTTAAGATCTTCAATTTTTTAATCGGCGGGAGGACATTTCAGTTTTCGGTATCTTGAACATTTTGCTTCTTTAACATGACTGCCAGGAGATCGGTAGCCAATTGCAGCTCGTGAATATGCGTTACTTTATCAATGTAGCTCTGGGGGTCTTCGTCTTCGCTTTTGTTTTCGAAAAGATCCTTCCATGCAAGCAGCTCTTCGCGCAAACTGGCATCCAGCTCAAGTGCTACATTTTTTGGCTCTGTAACATATTCCTGTATATCCATAACTGTGACATTGCAGTGGAGGAGAAGGAGATTGCGCTTTAAATGCTGGAGCAACAGCTTCAGACGAGCTTGTGTTGGGGCATAGATGTGCCAGAGGTGATTGGGATCGTCGCGCAGGATAAGGATGCCAAACCAGTGCGAAAGTTGTTTTCGGTTGTAGAAGATGCTCTGGACAGGGGTAGATTGGGAGGGAGAAAGAATTGAGGCATCGAATATATCCAAATCTAGGGATATGAATATTATTATTTCAGATGTTTAATAAAAAAGCAATACTCCTACTCACCCTCTTCCAAATCTTCCTTCTTATCCTGTGTCTGAAAGAAATCAAAGTGCATGCCAGAAACCAGCTGCTCCTCGAAGCTCCCATAATCCTTGGCCTCTTGAAATTCCAGTTTTATAACGCATTGCGATTTTTGGGTCATAATCACAGCTAAAAAGTCTTGGTGCAATGAGTTCGTCGAAAATGTGGGATTTAATGTCTCCCACTTGGACAGCAGTTTAGGTACATCCACGCTGAGAAGGTTTAATTGACGAGACTCTGTGACTCGAGCATCCTGACTGGTCTTGACATCGTACACCACCATAATTTGCAGCTTTTCCGCATCAAGAAAATCATCCAAGGATAGACGAACTACCAAAACGGCAGAGCGTTCCGGCGGTAGTTGGCCCGCCTTGGAAACGGGCCGCCACTTAAATCTTCTGCTTTGCTGTTCCTGGCAGGTCCAGAAGAGCGCGATATCGTCAAAATCCTCCGTCGGCGCTCCATTTGGCTGCACGGGAAGCTCGAACAGGCTATGATCCATAGTAAAGCTAATTGGGGGCTTTATCCTCACCAGCGGTTTCAGGTCGGAAACAATGTTTAGCCTATGGCCGCCGGATAGATTGATCAGTAGAGTGCCCAAGATCAGGAAGTCTCCGCATGTCCTCATCCACACATCCCCAAGCCTTTGTACTACCTGCTTTTCCTCCAGAAGCAAAGAGCGCTGTGCGGGCGAACCGAAAAGCTGCTGATCCTGCAAGAGGGCAAAGTCCCTCTGTGTGTGCTGTCGTGCAATGCAGAGCTCCGCCTGCAACGAATTCACCTTCTTGACGACGTCATCCAAGTCCTTCAAGGATTCTGATGACACGCCAGCAGAAGTACTGGGCTCTTCGGTAAAGGTTGCTGGCTGGAAGTCCGTTCGCACCCTCTGGCCGTTTTCAAACTGTATTTCCACAATAGCTTCGTATGGTACGGTACCGGCCACTATCCTAAATACAGACACGGCCTCGTACTCGGCGAATATTTCAAAGTTGGCACCATGTTCCTTGGGTCTATGCAGAACCAGAAGCATCTGCCAGCAGTGCAGAATTACATACACCTTTTTTTGCATCCAAATAAATTTTCCGATTGTAATTGGCTCCTCTTTGCGCATGTGCAGCATTGTTTGGTTGTGTCCCTGGGAAGAATTCGATGCATTGGAAGTCACTCTCTTTCCCAGCAAGCTGCTGTTTGGTCCCTGGTAATCCCGAATATCAGTGCCCAGTTCGCTCAGTCGGGAGCATCGCAAGTCAATGAAGTGGACGATTTCCTTGCGCCGGTACTCAAAAAGTTTTAAGTCCCTGGACAGCACAAGTGCGGAGCTGTGTATTGCCCGGTCCCCAGGAAGCCTCAACTGCAGGATGCCGTGGAAGGCCAGCCTTGTGGGTTCCAGAAGCAGCTGCGGCACGTTCTCCCTCACTAATGACTGCATATATCTGAAGTCTAAAATCCCAATTCAAAAATATAAGGAATTATAAAAATATAAGTATAAAATTTCGGATGTTTGTTCTGCACTTACTATGAATGTATTTGCGGCCATCTGGCAACGCTTACACCATTCATCGATAGTTTTGCTCTGCACGTGTTTCGCGCATAAACAAATCGAATTGAATAATCAAATATTTTATGGAATACACAATTCATGAAATTTACACATTAACGGTTCGGAAATCGGCATGGACAATTTGAAAAGAGCTACGCCTCCGGACGTGGAGATCATTGTGGGTACTTACGAGGAGTTTCTGTTAGGCTACCAGCTGGTGGCGCCGGACGACGATGCGGAGTCCAGACTTCAGTTGAAACATACTTTTGCAGACAAGTCGCACGCCGGGAGCATAAAATCCGTGGCTGTTCAGGGACCCTGGGTAGCCAGTGGGGGTAGCGATGACCGAATCTTCGTCTACGATATGCGGACACGCAAGCAGGCTCAGATCCTGCTCACACATGCTGGCACTGTGAACACCCTGGTCTTCTCCCCGGACTTGACACATTTGCTCTCGGGCAGCGCCGATGGCCACATGATTGCCACACGCGTGGGAAGCTGGACCACGGAGGGAGACTGGCGCAAGGCGCACGCGGGTCAGCCGGTCAGTCATATTAGCTGCCATCCGAGCAGCAAGTTAGCCTTGTCCGTGGGTGGAGATCTTGTGCTAAACACTTGGAACTTGGTTAAAGGGCGGGTTGCCTACAAGACCAATTTGAAGAGTAAGCGCACGCTGGGTAGTAGCCCAGAGTGCTTGTCGTGGTCCCCAAACGGGGACCACTTCACCTTGAGTGGCCCACTGCTCCTGGAGGTTTGGGACATTAAAACCGCCAATGTGGTCAGGCGCGCAAAGACGCCGTCGAAGCCGATTTGTGTCGGTTGGCTGGACAAAAACGAGTGCCTAGTTGGCTTGGAAAATGGGAGTATTGCCTGGATTTCACTTACGGATGAAGCAGAATCTGAAGTAAGTCGCTAGATCAATTAACAATATTCGTTTTACTCACAATAAAATCAATTCCTTTAGCCAAAGGTGATAGCTGCTCATGAAGCGCGTGTTAAGGACTTGGCCTATTTAAACGGATTCCTGGCGACCATCTCCAGGTGAGTCAGCCTTTCAAAATGTCATAAATAAGGCAACAGTACAATTGTCGTTCAATTTTAGTTCTGGAGAGATTAAGGTTTGGACAAGAAACACACAAAAGCGCGAGTTGAAAGAGATTGCCGGCACGAACATTGACTGCCGTCCGACGAGCTTGGGACTGCTGGATTTAAGCCAGTTTGGAAACGCACGTCCTCAGGTTGTCAAGGTGGAGGGCAAGCTCAAGAAAAAAGTTGAGAGTAGCGAAGTCGCCAAGCCAGCTGCTCCTCGGGGATTCGTTACTATAGAGTATGAGCAGGATGTTCCGCAGGAAACAAAAGTTGCTGCCACTCCAAAGAATGAAACAAATCAGAAACAGAAGCCGGCATCCCCACAGGAATCTTCTGATGAAACGGACTCGGAGGAGGATGAGGAGGAAAGTGATGATTTCTCCGAAGAAAGCGACGAGAAAACCAGGAGACGACCACAGAAGAGGCGGCAGCCCAGTTCCTCCTTTTCTTCGAAGCGAAAGCAGACTAAAAAGAAATAACCACTATTGAATACGTTAAATAGCCTATAGTCTGTCAGATTAAGCTGTAGATTTTCAACTTCTAGATGTTTTAGGTAACAAAATATACTCTAAAACACTCGAAATTTTTATTAGATAAACATTATTAACAAATTATATTTTTATATATTATATTAGCAGAGCCAGCTGACGGCTCCCAAGTCAACAATTGTTTGTAATATGCGTTCTGTTTCTGTTTGTATTTGAGGGACGGGATTGGGGCGGGGGATGGAGGGAGTCGAAGGCGATGGCAATAGCTAAGAATAGATGCCACTAGTTGGCCAGGAAGTAGTGCAGTAGGCTTAGGTAAATACGTTCAACAATTGGCCAAAGATGCTCGGCCAGGAACTGGAGCAGGTGTCGAAGAGGAGGGCAGAGCGTGCATATGTAGTCCGTGATACCGTCCAGCACGCGAATAGACAAGGGTCAGTTGTTTTGGCTGCGGTCCAATTGGATGAAGATGTTTCTCCCGCTACTACAGCCGGCACCATCATCTTCATCCCTCCCGTCGGCTCCCAGTGGATAGCATCCATCGGAGCGCTGTGGGCACAAGTAAGTCCATGCCATCGGTTCGCGGAACTTGTCGAGGTGGGCAGCATTGAGGAAAGCGTAAAGGCGGGGGTGATCGATGTAGGAGGAGCAGGAGTAGCACCAAACGGAAAAGTCGCGGAGGCTCATTGCTAGTGGATGCTCACTCTCGAGGCAGTGCATCTGCATGTGCTCGTTCACATAGCGACCGCACGCTACTGTCCGACAGCTCAAGCACATCCAGTTCTCCACGGACGACTCGCACTGGCTGCACGCTGCTCCCGTATTTATTGCTGTGGAGAAATCCAACAAAATTAGATTACTTTCCAAAAACTGGATTAAATACTTATGGAAACTAGACAAGCAACTTAATTTTTATGCCATTCAAAATTAACTGAAAAGGCCTTAACCAACTCTAGACGCAGGAAAGCGAAACCTAGACGAACAGGAGGAGCAGAAGAGGTATGGGCTACGGTTTAGACTGGAGGCTTACATGGGGGCTTCTCCTCCGGACGCAGGAGGCTCAAGTGGGGGCATGTCTTCAGCGGATACACAGCAAACATCTCGTTCTTCTCAAGGGCCTTCTCATGGTTAAATCCGATGGTTAAAGCGATGGAAAGAGACGTGCCAAAATGAGTGAGATGGGTGCAAGACAAACACGGAAACAGAGAGAGCCGAAAGATTAGGACTGGGTTTAATTGAAATGGTATGCTTATGTCTCGTACCTCCTTATTTTCCTGCAGATACTCGGTGAGAGTTTTTACCTTGACTTTGGGCTTGCTGCCGCTGGGCCGCTCCTCGCCGCAGTATGGTCGATCACCGCCGGGTCCCCCCGGGGCGGCCTCCGGGATTTGATCACTTGAGATATTCAACTGCCGGAGGGAGGCAGTAAGAAAATCCTCGTTATTGTTCTCGCAAACCGGCGGATCGATGTCGCGCGGCAGCCGGCGGACGGCGAACTCCAGCGACTGCCAGTGCGTGCTGTGGACGTGTAGGCAGGCCTGCAGCGTTTCAATGCAGCTCTGATAAGCCACAGTGGCTGGCTTCTGGAGAGCCGTGGCTCCTAGCTGCGGAGTTGGCACTGGGTCGCCCAGAAGCGTCTTCGTGCACATGGTCATCGCGTACGAAATGGAGTTAACGTTGTAGCCCCCTTCCAGGCACACAATGATCTTTCCGCCGGCCAGAGCTGAAAGCCAGTGTGTAAGGAGGCCGTATCCCTCCGGTGTTACCTTGCAGCCGCCCAAAGGATCGCCAATGGCCGCATCAAATCCCGCCGAGACCAAAACCAGTTGTGGATTGAACTCGTAGGCGATGGGCATTATCACTTGTTGGAAGGCCATTGAGTACTCCAAGTCCCCCATACCCTTCTGCAATTATAAAGAAAGTCGTGAGGGAAGTATATACTCAAACAAAAAGAGGCTTACCTTATTCCAGGGAATGTTTACGTTGAAACCTCGGCCCGCCCCTTTTCCCACCACATCGAAGTTTCCGTCGGGGCCCTTCGGAAAGAAGGCGCCGTGCTCGTACCGATGCACACTTACGTACAGAACCTTGGGGTTCGATTCGAAGATATGCTGTGTCCCGTTCCCATGATGTACATCCCAATCGACGATGAGGACGCGCTGCAGCCCATAGTCGCGAATAGCATACTGTGCGGCAATGGCCACGTTGTTGAAGATACAGAATCCGTGCGGCTGATCCGGCTCGGCGTGGTGCCCAGGCGGGCGAACGTTGCAGATGCTGCTTCGGGATTCTCCGCGCAGTACGCTGTCCACCGCTTGCAGCACTGAGCCCGCGGCAAGAGTGGCGCAGTCGAAGGTCCGTGGATGCAGATAGACTGAATTGTAGGTGGAGCCCACATGGTGCAGTTCCTCCGGATCCCGGCCCAGGAGACGACGGATCGAATTCACATGGGAACGCGTGTGTGCAAGGCAAATTTCATCTGTAGTGGCAGCCCGGGCCGAAAGCTGCTTCATGCGGTCCAGCAAGGCGTAGTCCTTGTGCATCTGGTGGATGCTCTGGATGCGGAAGGGCTGCTCTGGGTGCCCTTCATCGTGTAGATTGCAGTGCTGCAGCATCTGAGTGTCATAGGCATAGCAGACCCGAACTGGCGGCACTGATAGCTTCGTTTCTGTGCGAAGCACTTGCAAGCGGGCCAAGCTGCTGGCTATTTTTTCTGGCGGCAGCGGAATAGCAGTGTCCCGTGTGGGGTACCGGTCAACCGGAGGCGGACCTCCGATCCATTTGCGCGTAACCTGATGCATGTCTGCAGGTTGCACCGCGTCTTTTGCCTGGAGTTCGGCCATCTCGTAGGTTTTTTGGATCTGTAGGCACCGCCAGTATGGCCTGTGGACACAAATGCAATTGAGAAGGGCTTCGGCTAGTTCCGAACGCGGCAGAGCCAGTTCCTCCACCAGCGGCGGGCAAGGATCGCCCAGAAGCAACCGCAGAGTGAGAGCTGCCCCCTCGGCCAGAGAATCTAAGCAATAGCCACCCTCCAGGATGACAGCCATCTTTGAGTCGGCGAGACGCAGGAGCGGATTCAATAAATGCGGATAGCATGCTGGCGTCACTTCCATTTCGCCCTCCGGGCAACCCAAAGCGGCATCGTATCCAGCGGATACCATGATCAGCTCCGGCTGGAACTCCAGCGCCACCGGCAGCAGCAACTGCTGGAAGATGGCCAAGTAGTCCCCATTTGTCATGCCTGTGGAATTCAAGGGCACGTTAAAAGTATACCCTGTGCCGGGGCCCGAACCAATGGCGTGGTAATCCGACTCGTGAAGGTGCGGCCAGAAGCTCCCGTACTCGAAGCGGTGGATAGAAAAGTATACAACTCTGGACAGTACACAAGATAATTAAGTTCGGGGATTAGGTCTTCAAACAGGGAGGCCACTTACCTCGGATCGTTATAGAAGAATCTCTGCGTGCCCTGGCCATGGTGGACATCGTAGTCGATGATCATAATGCGCTGCAACTTGTGGACATCCAGGGCATGCTGAGCCGCCAGGGCCACATTGTTAAAGAAGCAATAGCCGTTGAATTCAGCTTTCATGGCGTGGTGACCCGGCGGTCGGATGATGGCCATGCCATTCTGGGCGCTTCCAGTAATCAGCTGGTCCACCAGTTCGATGGTGGAGCCGCTGGCAAGCAAAGACAGCTCAAAAGTGGACTAAAAGGAAGAAGGCGAGGCTAAAAGTTATTAAGTTTCGAACGCAATCCTGTCAGAGTTTAACAAGAGCTCTAAATTGTAGAACACCCCATAATATATTCCACTGGTGGCATTTGAGACAATCTACTGAGTCGGTCGTGTGATCGACATGGGAAGGGGTCAAGATTTAGGTTGCACATTGCAAAATTCGCATTGGATTTAAATACAATGAATGTATATGCCTGAGAATGCAACCTCATGAAGCAAAAATATTCATAAGCAAATGATACGGACTGTAGTTTCTGGCGCGCAGTTAATCTAATCTGCTTCAATCAGCAATTCTCAGTCTAATATTCTCGGGTACTCGGGCGCAGAAAAATAATCAGCTTTATGGACTAAATAATATTGCGCCTGGGGACTGCCTCTCACCGGATGTATGTAGACGGAATCGAAACGGGAGCTTAGCTCCTCCATGCGATCGTCGTCGCGGATGCCGGATGTTTCCTTCAGCTGCTGAAAGTGCTCCTCCGTGTGCAGACGCATGATCTCCGCCTTGGTGGCTGCGCGGGATGGCAGCTGCAGGCAACGCTCCGCCAGATTCAATTCCCGGCACCTGAGAATGAAAAGCAGAAGAGTATAATGCTATACAGGGACTTGCTTAGGTGCCAATTACCGGTCTAAAACGCGTGTAAAGCGTTCAGGACACTCATAGTGATCTTTATCCCACAGGCAGCAGTGCTGGCTCATAGACTCATCGTAGACAAGAGCCGTGGGTCGCCGGACCAGACCCTTGGCATTAACTGCCTGCGGAGGAGTAAGAGATTTAATTGGAATGATCTGGGACGATTGTATAGAGGTGCTTACATTTTGAAATATGTCGGTGACACACTCCTGGTTGGTCATGGCGTTACTCTGGCTCTTTAACAGATTGCGCGCTCGACGTTTTGCCTCCAAGAGCGCTGCGCTCGGTTTGTTGGGTTTGCGTGGATCGCCGCTGCTGGTGCCTCCGCCGCCGCCGCCGGCAGCGCTGCCAATCACTCCCGCTGCCGTCGCTGCCGACGTCGTTCCGCCTGCTGTAGAAGATTTCGATTTGTTGACCATGGCGCGGGTCTGGATCTTGGCCTGCTGGGCGCCGCGTCGCGTGACGATGGGTGGGCTCTGTTTATGCATACGATATAAGGAAAAACGTATTACTGAATGCCAATGCAGTGGATCGATTGGGGAGAGCGTTCATCTAGTCCAACTTTTCCTTCAAATAATATATTATATCTACATCAACTTATTACAACCTGAGTTTACTTGAAACTGTTTTGACTGGATATATTCTTGACGTTTGTATGTATATGGAAGTCAAGGCATTTGCGATAGGAATTCAAACATGGTTGACTGGTTGATGAACCCCTACCGAAGATCCTCTTTTGGGAGCTTCTTAAGCTTAAAGTGGGCAGAATTCCTTCATACTTTACTTTTTGTGGCTCCAAAGGTGTGAGCTTATTACAGCTGACTCTTTGATAACTGAGCCAATGTGGGATCACTTAAAATCAGTCCAGAGGGGAAGCCAACTGCTGGCCACAAAGCTCGGACGGAAACTGGCAACAGAGTCCGTGGATCATGGGCAGCCAGACCATGATTGCAGGCATGTACACAAATGTAGGTACATGGGTGTGTGCGTGGGAGCAGTGGCTCAAGCCGCATTTGGTCAGAGCCACTTCTAAAGCCGAAAAGGCGGCAACCTACCATGTTGTTATTGCTGCTGAGCTTGGAAACTGGAATTTGGTTCCGCTGCTGAGATCAGAGCTGGAGGATTAGAGGGCGGCGCCGCGGGGTCTGATTCACAGCTGGGTGGACTTTAGGCGTCGGTCGTGGGGTGTGGGGTATCGTGTGTCAGTGTGGCAATACGTTTCAGGCCTTTAATCTCCGCTCCTGGTTGCTAATATCGATTCAAGTAGCACACTTTTCTCCCAATAACTAGTTGGCTATAAGTGGTGCCTGGTTTGTTTCCTTTTCCCTTAAACAGCCAATACTCATCTAGCTCCCCTCTTGTGCGCGCGTGTGTGGTTGTGTTTCTGCTTCAGTTGCTCAGCTTTTGGTTGTTTGGCTGTTTTGTCGCTGCAATGCAAAACACATCAAGCCTACACGAGTAACAAATAATTCAATGTGCGTAAGCGGAGGGGATTTGTCTGTCCAATTTGTCCAATTCTTCTGTTCGCCTTGCTTCTGAACCCACTTCGTCTTCGTAGTTTACAGTTGCATTCGTTGCAGTGGAAGATGGCAGCAGCGGTAGAAGATGCAAGCCTCGACCAGAACCTGAACCAAAAATTGCACACGCACACGGCGCACTCTCTCACTGCGGGTGCAGGGAATTGGGGCAATGAGAGGTGGAGCAAGTCCCAGTCGGAGAAAGATAGATAATGAGAATCAGCGACGCGGGCGGAGTGGAAGGCAGGCGGCAAAACGAATGTTTGTGTGTGTTCTTCTTCTTGCCGCTGACATTAACCAGCTGTTGGGCCGATAGGCATAACTTGTTCAACTATCGATAGACCTGGAAAACAGGGATGTCACTTTAGCTGGTTTATGGCTAGATCTAGATGCCTCCCAAGTTCCTTAGAAACGTGCATTATTATTCAAATATAATATCATGAGTTATTCTTGAATTTTGAATCATGAATTGCATAAAACGAGTGGAAAAGCTTCTTAAAACACATTTGTGGTTTCACAAGTTTAGTATTTTTTTAAAGGTCACATCTAATCACAATTCAAATTATCGATATACATTCGATATAAGCGGCTATTCATCGCCCACGCTACTCTGAGCTAATGAATGCCGGATTTTCGATGGAAAACTAAGAATTACCTGCTGAATTTGTATTGCGCGGTACCAAATAGTTAACTACTGGAAACTAGCCCGCAGTGCAGTCTTTGACGCCGCTCTGGATTGGTGACGGAGCACAGGAAATCATACTGGAGCACAATGTCGAAGAGTTCTGGGTAAGATTGGATTTCTCCGGCCTCTCGATGGTATCACTAATGTCTTTCATCTACAGGCGCGACCGTGACAGGGAGAGAGATAGGGACAGGGATCGCGACAGGGACAGGGACCGCGACCGGGAGAGAGATAGAGACCGGGACCGCGACCGTGATCGGGATAGCCATCACGACAGCCGGAGCCGTGACTATGAAATGTCCAAGTCCCGAAATGGAGGCGGGAGTGGTCCAAGCTGTGGTGCCAGCTTCCGTAGCAGCCGTGATGATAGAAAGCGGACCAAGGATCTGTCCAGTGACCGTGGCAGACGCGACGATAAACGCAGGAAGCGTTCAAGATCCAAAGATTACGAAAAGGACAAGTAAGTGGCAATTTAAATGTTTAATACTTATTGTTCCTACTGATATTTGTGTCGGCTTCTTCCAGACGCTCAGATAAGGAGCGGGAACGCGATAGGGACCGCGATAGACAGCGCGACAAAGATCGTGAGCGGGAAAAAGAACGCGAGCGGGAGAAGGATCGCGAGCGGGATCGTCAGCGGGACAGGGACGATAGTCGACGTCCTGCTAACACTCCTGCAGTAATAATACCGGTGCCCTCTTCAAGCTCCTCTGATGAGGGGGTCGAGGAGATTGACAAAGAAGAACAACAGAGGCGTTTGGAGCAAGAGATGATTAAACGCCGTGAGCGTATTGAACGCTGGCGAGCAGAACGCAAGCGGGACACCAAAGCTCCTACCGTGGTACCGACCGCAGTCAAATCTGCCAAAAAGTGGAGCCTTGAAGACGAGTCGGAAGAGGATGACAGCAATCCTGCTCCACCGCTAGACAGTGGCAAGAAGGACGCGGAACCGGAGTCGCCGCCTTCCAAATTTCACAGCATTCGTAAGCGTTTCGACGACGATGTCGTAGAGCCAAAATTCTCGCCGGTGAAGCGGCCAAAGTTTGGTGCCAAGCTAGGCATGGGACTGGCCAAGACTGAGGCTGAGATTAAAAAAGAAGCGGAAGATCAAAAGGAAGTCAAGACGGAGGATAATCCCATAGAGGCCGTTCCCAAGTCTGAAGTGAAGGAGGAGGTGAAAACGGAGAAGTCAGTTAAAGAGGATGAGGGAACCGAAACGGAGTCTGCTTCCGAGCCAAAGCCCGAACGTGAGCCCTCTCCAGAAGATGATATAGATCCGTTAGATGCTTATATGCAAGAGGTTAACAATGAGATGCGTAGGGTTAATAACTTTGTCAATCCGAACACCAAAGGCCAGGGTGTGATGATTCTCACTGGCGTAGCCAAAAAGAAGTCGGCAGCCGTGAAGAAGGGCGAACTTATTGAACAAAATATGGACAGCTTGGAGTACTCCAGTGAGGATGAGCTGGAGGATATCCGTGACACGGCCAACAACCTGGCGATGAAGCACCGCAAGGAACTGGCGAAGATTGATCATTCCTCAGTGAGCTATGCCGTCTTCCGTAAGAACTTCTACGTCGAGATCCCGGAATTAAGTCGCATGACGGCCGCCGAAGTGGAGAAGTACCGCAGCGAATTGGAGGGCGTGCAAGTGAAAGGAAAAGGCTGCCCCAAGCCAATCAAGGTAAGTTTTTGGACTTGAACATTCAAGATTCTGAAGATTTATCCAAAGTAAATAATGTTTTTTCCAGACTTGGGCTCAGTGTGGCGTCAGTAAGAAGGAAATGGACGTGCTGCGGCGGCTGAGCTTTGAGAAGCCGACGCCGATCCAGTGCCAGGCTATTCCGGCCATCATGTCCGGACGGGATCTGATAGGTATTGCTAAAACCGGCAGTGGCAAGACGTTGGCATTTATTCTACCAATGTTTAGGCACATCCTGGACCAGCCGAGCCTGGAGGATGGCGATGGTGCCATCGCAATCATAATGGCGCCCACTCGCGAGCTGTGCATGCAAATTGGTAAGGACATCCGCAAGTTTAGCAAGTCTTTGGGCCTACGTCCCGTGTGTGTCTATGGCGGGACTGGCATATCCGAGCAGATTGCTGAGCTGAAGCGCGGCGCAGAGATCATTGTATGTACGCCGGGTCGCATGATAGACATGCTGGCCGCGAACTCTGGCAGGGTCACAAACTTGCGACGGGTCACGTACGTAGTCCTGGACGAGGCGGACCGCATGTTTGATATGGGTTTCGAGCCACAGGTGATGCGCATCATCGACAACGTTCGACCGGACCGCCAGACCGTAATGTTTAGTGCCACATTTCCTCGCCAGATGGAGGCCCTTGCGCGTCGCATCCTAAAAAAGCCCATCGAGGTGATTGTGGGCGGGCGATCAGTGGTTTGCAAGGATGTGGAACAGCATGTTGTCATTCTCAATGACGACGCCAAGTTCTTCAAGCTTTTGGAGCTTCTAGGCATTTACCAGGAAGCAGGCAGCATCATTGTGTTCGTTGACAAGCAAGAGAACGCGGATATCCTGCTGCGCGACCTGATGAAGGCTTCGTATCCCTGCATGTCGCTTCACGGCGGCATAGACCAGTTCGACCGCGATTCCACCATCATCGACTTCAAGTCGGGTAAGGTTAGGTTGCTGATTGCCACATCGGTGGCAGCCCGTGGCCTGGACGTCAAGGATCTCATTCTGGTGGTCAATTACGATGTTCCCAACCACTACGAGGACTACGTGCACCGGTAAGAATATCTTCTAAGCTAGTAAACTATGACTATCCTTACTTTTTCACGCGGTAGATGTGGGCGTACGGGAAGAGCGGGCAAAAAGGGTCGAGCTTACACGTTTATTACTCCAGAGCAGTCGCGCTACGCCGGCGACATTATCCGCGCCCTGGACCTATCTGGCACGCCGATACCTGCCGAGCTCCAGACCCTGTGGACGGAGTACAAGACCGCCCAGGAGGCAGAGGGCAAGACTGTGCACACAGGCGGGGGTTTCAGCGGCAAGGGCTTTAAGTTCGACGAGCAGGAGTTTAATGCCGTCAAGGAAAGCAAGAAATTGCAAAAGGCCGCCCTGGGACTGGCAGATTCCGATGATGAGGAGGACATTGAGCAGGACATTGATCAGCAGATCGAGCAGATATTCGCGGCTAAGCGGACAGTAAAGGATACATCGGCCACGGCTGCAGCGGCGGCGGCAGCTGCGGCGGCTGCAGCAGTAGCGGCATCCGGAGGCAATCCTGCTCTGGCCACGGCAGCGGCTCAAGCGGCGGCAGTGGCTGCTGCTGCCAATCTGGCTATTGTGGCTGCCAATGCATCTGCTGCCTCGTCTGGTGGGTTTCAAATTTACACTGTTAACTTAATATGCTGGCATTTGTTAAAATGTACTTACTTTTTCGTAGGTCCAGGAGCCCTCAGTTCAGACAAGCTGGAACTGGCCAAACGACTGGCCTCTAAGATCAACAGTACCAAGAACCTGGAGACAAAGGTCAATGCGGTAACTGTGGAGCCTATGCTTAAGCCTCAGCATGTGCCTGGCGGGGCTCCTCCGCTTCTGACCGCCCGAACGGTGGCCGAGCAGATGGCTGCCAAGCTGAACAACAAACTCAACTACCAGCCAAAGGAGGACGAAGACGGCCTGGGCAATATTATGGGTGGAAACAGCAATTCGTTTACCAAGTACGAGGAGGAGCTCGAAATCAACGATTTCCCGCAGCAGGCTCGCTGGAAGGTGACCTCCAAGGAGGCCCTCGCCCAGATCTCCGAGTATTCAGAGGCAGGACTCACTGTACGAGGAACGTACGTGCCGCAGGGCAAGAACCCGCCGGATGGCGAGAGGAAGCTCTACCTGGCCATCGAAAGCTGCAGCGAGCTGGCGGTGCAGAAGGCCAAGCGCGAGATTACGCGGCTCATCAAGGAGGAGCTGTTGAAGCTGAGTTCCGCTCACCACGTCTTTAACAAGGGACGCTATAAGGTGGTTTAGGCTCGTCCCTTGTGGAGATCACAAATACTTTAAGGTGAAGAAGCAAGAGCATGTGAGTCGTAAGTCCAATAAATGTGTGGTGGAGTAGTGATGGACTTTTATTCGGGGGACTTATGACTTATGGAAGCTAACGAAAGGATGAGAATCAGGATTTACCGGAAACTGTAAATCAGTAAACTCCGGGATTGTATTTTTGTATTTTTTGTTGCTTGTCTTGCTGCATTTTTATTGTTACTTATATTTCTCCGGCCAGCTCGAGCCGAGCGCCGCAATCAATTGATTTTCATGCTACAGTATTTCTTGTGTCTAGAAACTACTAAAATTAAATTTAAATGTAGTTATGAGCTTGGGCATGTCCTTTATCAATGTTAGTTGTATTATAATTTTTTATAATCATTATTATGCGCTTCTGGTTGGTTTTGTTCCTTGGTTTAATTGAAAAAAATGTGTATGGTTTCGATTCGATTTGTATCTCTAATTTGTCGGCAAAATGTTATATCATGTGTTACAAAACTATGTATGTGTTTTATTTTGTAAACTTGCTCCGCCTTTATGTTCGTTTAAAATTATTATTGAATTTTGTTCGGCGCCTCTCTGGATCTTAAGTTTTCGGTCTTTAATCTACGCATTCAAAATCATTCACACTCGCTTTTAAATATGAATACATATATATATATATATATATATATATATATATACGTGTATGTATATATCCTTTATCCTTTAACGTTAATTTTCCTTTTCCTGTTATGTACAATTCTAGTTAAAACTATTAAATGTGCTAAATTATACAAAAAAAAAAACAAAAAAAAATTGTATGTATAGTATATAATTTTTTTTAAAATTTTTATATATATATATTTTTATGTAATCCATAGTTTTAGAGTTGGTTTCTTGTTTATTCGCTTTAGTTTTAGTTTAGTTTGGCAACATTTTAAATTCGTTGCAATATCTCCAGTTGCTGCTAACATTTATCTCGATTTCTTCATTTATTTTCGCTTATTTTTCCGTTTGCATTAGTTTACTTATAATTAGACAAAAAAAAGTTAATTATGCATTTAGTGTGTGTGTTAGTGAGATTGTTAGTGTCAGTGTCAGTGTTAGTGTGTTTGTGTTAAAGGAAGCATCTTGGGGGAGGAGGTTCTTACGGGAATTCCGGGATCCTTTGGCAAGGTCCTGCGGGAGCTCTACTATAAGCGCCCAGAAAATAATTTGGTTTTTTGCCTGTGCGGTATTTACAATCGATTCAGAGTCTGTCTATATATGTTATAGTATATATACAGGGGCTTATCCATGTCTACCATGTTCTGGGTTAGTGTGGTCTCTGTGTGTGTGTGTCTGTGTGTGTGGAGGGATTGGGGGGGGCGGGGGTGGGGGGTGTGGTCGATGCTGCAACATGCAACCCGTGCAACCCATGCAACCCATGTTGCTGCTGCAATTGCTGGTATTGCTGCTGGCTTTGCACCCTCCCCTTAGATTTATAAGCTTAGATTCTTATTATCGGATCACTTGAAGCAATTTCTTGGCATTCTTTTGGTCTTTGTGTGTCTGTAGTAGTTGTAGTAGCTGCCCGTGTGAGAGTGTGTATCCTTGTGTATCCTTGTTGCTGGGCAGTACCAGATGGGGGCTTATTTCATTTGGTTTTTGCTTGAAGGGGAAGGAAGGCCCGTGTTCAATTGATTTATTATTTCAATTTGTTCTTCGTTTTAGCTCTTTTTTTTGTTTGTCCTGCAACAGAAGGGTACAAAAAAAATGGCTTAGAGATACAGAATGCGAGAGTTTTAATTCCCAGCTTACCTTTTCCTCTTATACAATTCAATAAATTATTGCATTTCATATGTTGGTCCATTGTTTCATTATTCGTTCCTAAAAAATTCTTGTATTTCTTCGATTTCATCTTGATTTCTCTTTTCCTTCGTTTGTTTCGTTATTAGTTTTATTCGTTTTCATACTCGAGAGTTGGGAATGGGGGGCAGGACTTGGGTTAGTGGGTCTGGGGATAGTTTCTGGTGTATGCTGCTATGTTTAGAATTACTTCCTGGCTGATTTTATTAAGTGTTTAATGATTTTATTGCTGGCTTCGCTGGTTATTGAGTGAGAGAGAGAAAGAGAGTTAGAGTTGTGAAGAAGGATCAACTTTTTATCGGTTATTGTTGCAGTTGCTGATGTATGTTGCTCATGTTGCTGTAGTTGCTTCCGCTTCTGGATCTTTTTTTTTGAGTTTTGTTTTCTATTTAATTATTACACCGGAATCGCAATCGGAATCAGATATAGAATCACTAAAGGTAATAGTCGCCCGAGAGGGCCAGACACGTGGTTGGTGTTGCTGCCGCCGCCGCTGTTGCTGCTGCTGCTGCTGCTGCCGTTGCTGCTGCTGATGATGAAGATGAGGATCCGGCGGATAGTGATCCTGCCGCACCTGGCATCGTTACCGCTACCGCTCCCGAACCGGTGCCCGCTCCCGTGCCCGCTGCCGCCGCCGCTGCTGCTGCTGCTGCTGCCGCCGTCATAAACGACTATCAGTATCCGAATCCCGCCGAACCGTGGCCAGTCATTGAGGGTGTTACACTACTAACTATACCTAATTGTGTGGCTGTATTATTTGATTGTCAGTGTTGTTGTGCGGCAAATTTCATACGTTTTTGTTTTTGGCGTTGATTGCAGAACCAGACGCGCACCACGTTTTTCTTCAAATCCAGTTTTTCGGCAATGGCAGCGATTTTCTCACCGGATGGTCTCGGCTGGACGGCGAAGTAGGCTTCCAGGGAACGCTTTTCAGGTGCCGCAATGGAAGTCCTTTTTCTTGAAAAAAGACTCGATATAGATTACTTTAGAAGCGGGCCCCTAGCCTGAACGGAATCGGTCGGGAGTGATTGTGGAGTGATTATAGTCGAATCGTCAATACCTCGTATTGCTTCCGCCCCGAATCGAGTTCGGTTACTGGTGGTAACCTTAACTAATAACTTAACTGGTACCAAAACTAAAATAAAATATGAAAACTGAAAATTAGCTTTGCCAAACTCGATTCCAGGACCTCTAAATTTTGGCCAATTTTTCGGAAAATCGGAGAGGGGGGTGGGCTGCTTTTGGCTTGCTAAGGATGGGAGGGGAGGGATGCGGTTACCGTGGCAATTAAAACACTTTCTACCTTTTCTTCTCGCCCGCCGGCAGGACGCTGGGCGCATCCGGGTCACGCCTCTTGTTTTTTGCCTGCGCCTCGGCCTCCTCAAGCCACGCCTGGAGGATCGGCTTTAGGGCGATCATGTTGTTGTGGGACAGTGTCAGGCTCTCGAACCGACAGATGGTGCTCTGCGACAGCGCGCCGACGCCAGGTAACTTGAGATTGGCCAGGGCCTTGCCCACGTCGGCCTGCGTGACACCTGCAAGAAAGCCAAAGAGAAAAGAACAGTGTCAAGGATATATGGGAATAAAGGGGTACAGATTATCCCAGGAGAGATAGGCTTTAGGGATCTACCAGTGGGGTCTTGTAAGCTTCTAGCTTTCTTCGATGAAAGGTTTTTGATTTTGTAATCCCCATAGAGCCCTTCTAAGGCTTCTTGAATTGACCAGATTAATATCCTTTTAGGAGTCGGAGGAGGAAGACTTACCCAGCTTAATACGCCGCTGCTTGAAGCGCTCCGCAAACGCTTCGAGCTCTCGGGGATCGGTGTCGGTGTCAGGATGCAGGCCGGCGGCTGCCACTGCCGCCGTAATAACAGGATGATGTACCGCTGAGTGTCCATGGTGCCCTGGAATACGGCGCGAGGTAAAAGAAGGGGGCGTAGATATTAATAGGTACATGGAGAAAGCTGCAAGGATCACTTACCCGCCGTGTGGCCACTTAACGTGCCCGGATGGTGGTGGCTCATCATGTGATTCATGCTGTGATAGGAACCGTGCAGGTGTTGGTGTGTTGGCGTTAGGGGGGACTCCGAGATGGGCGCCAATGTGGTCATCGATCCCGTCGGATCCAGCATGTCCAGCTGGTCCATCGAGTGGTGCATCTAAAACGAAGGTATTGGCAATATTTAAAGCCCAGCCCATAATTATCCTTGGTTATTGACGTAATTATCAAGCTATCCATTACCCTGGCCAAAAGGAGTATATCCTCTGTCCCCAAGCAAGCTCTCCGTAGCAGATAATTTGTAAAGTTTTCCACTCACGGCACAGAACACGTATTTAAAGTTACCTCTAATTAAAGTCCTGTGGTCCCCCGGCCCCTTCCCCTTCCCCTTCCCCTTTCCCTTCCCGTTTCGTTTATGCACTTGTCCACCCGCCCCCCACCCCACTACCCGCTGTCCCACGAAGCTGGCAACCCTTTTTGCAGCAAGTACTTGAGTTGCACTTGTTACCTTTCCAGGGGCGGGTGGGTGTCAGGGGGCAGGCTGGCCCGGAGTTTAAGGATCCCTTTGTGTGCGTGTCCTGCCAGCTTTAATTGAACGGGAAATCAGGACCAAAACCAGTCGTCAGTTGGAGGCAGAATGGTAGAAACAACATATGGAATAGTATCTTAAATTATAAATTATCAGCTTGTTGGACTAAAACTCAAAATGCTTGTCACAACTAATTAAAGGACAGACAAAAAGGATCAAAAAGCGACTATTGCTAGCCCCGCATGTGTTGAAGCTCCACGAAACATGGAACCTAGAACCGAAACGCCGTGAAATGAAACGGATGCGGATATGGATACACAGCCAGAACGGATACGGCTACGAAGGCGCTCACAACTCTTTTGTCTAGGTATCAAATATTCATGGAAACGTTCAATTATTTATACAAATATGAATAGCAACTAAAAAGCTGGAGCAGCAGTTCTGTCTCCTGTTCCTCCTATATTCCCGTATTCCTATTTCTGTTTCTATTCCTATTCCTGGTTCTTCCTCTCTCCTGCTGCTCCTGCTCCTGCTCCAGCTCCAGCTCCAGCTCCAGCTCCTCCCCCATATCCTTTTGCCTTGCTTTGTTAAGCATTTAAACTGATTACAGCTGAAAAGTGTGCTACAACAAAACGGCAAGCAGCCGTCTCCCTTGCTCCCTTCTCCCTACGCTCTCCCTCTCTTTTGCTCCGGAACGGGTTGGATCCTTCCGGCAGGAGCGAGTGAAACGGCGAAAGGCAGAGGCAGAGGCGTCCAGAGGGGTCACTCATATTTATTTAGCTTTTTGTGAATGTGGCGCAGTCGGGCGGGTAAAACTAGTGTTTAGAGCTTTGGAGAGGTTCTCCTCGCCTTTCTATGTACAGAGCACACCACGCCCCCGCTCTGGCACGGGCCGGATAGTGGACAGGATACCCGTGTGCCAATTATGTAAAACTCTAAAATGATAAGCACTCGATGGGGTAATGGGGCGATTGAAGGCCTATGGCGGGGTAGTCCTTTGGAGAACAATAAGACAGTTGCGATGTGTATTTGTGAGTGTGTTTATGTAGATGGAAAACTATGTAGATGCTAACCCACCCCCTGGTCCTGGTTCTGGTCCTGGTCCTACCCATGGTCTCCTGCCGAGGATGCAGCCGAAACACAATGGCAAACTCTTCAATTATAAACCAATCCCCAAATTAGTCTGACGGTTATTGGTTTGCACCCTTGGCACTACCTCTCTCGTTTCCACGTAGTTCGTCCTTTTCGCATCCTTTGGGCCGCATCGCTGCGTCTCTCTCTAGCCGGATGGTGCCGTCTCTGTCGTCGCAGAGAGAACGGAACCACCCTGCGCACCACACAATAACGAGAATGAAAAGGCTGCCAAAAACGGGGCAAGGACTACGGACCAGAAAGAGAAGGGCACCCGGAGAGAGAACGGGATGGGAGGAAGCGCAAGAGAGAGAGCGCGAGGATTTGGATAGAAAGGACTTGGCCGTGGACCCGTGGAGTCCTCCGTAGCCAAAAACCCGTAGCGCTGCGTTGTGGTTGGCTGAAGCTAATGCAAAATTCATGTGGGCAGTACCGATGCCGATGTCGATGTCGCAGCCAGTGTTAACTTTACCGTCAACATCGCACCACCCACTTACACAACCACCCACCGACCCACCCACCCATCCACCCACTAAGCTGGAAGTCTCTCTGCCGGCCACTTCATTAGGCGCATAATTTGTAATTAATAAAATTATTTAAAGGACACCCGCGCTCTTTGTTGGGTGGACGAGGCCCAAGAAAGGCCAGCCATCCAACTGGCAGAGAGAGACGGCTGCGTTTTTGTGGGTGTGGCGTGGGACTTTTGTTTTTCTGCCACAGGACAAATCAAATGCAACAATAGAAGACAATTTCCCGAAATTGCAAAATAAGCAAGGAATCTAACAGCGGAGAGAGAGAAGCACAATGGAAACACAGCTTCAAAATTGCCAAATGTTGTCCGCATTGATTTTCTCTGTTGCAACATATAGTGGCATACCACACACACACACACACACACACATAGACATACTCATAGACATGTCCTGCATATAGCTCTGCCACAGCGACGCCAACCGAGCATCACCCACATATAGGCTGGACTCTCAAGTTTGAGTGTGTTGGTGAGGACGCCATTTTAAAAGCAAAAATTAACAAAAAACGTTCGTTTAACTTCTGTAAGGACTTTATGTTTGAAGGATATTTGCCAAACTTAAGACCTTGAAGTAACCTTTGTTTTCGAGCCAAACATTAACGAATTCTTTTTAAGGATGACTTATTTATTTTCCATTTGCTTATCAGCCGGTGGTCCTTCCTCTCCTTCGTCCTGGCGCTGTTCTCCTGATTGTTTAAGCGCAAATGACCTCATTATATAAATACATACGTACTTTTACATATGCATATGTATATGTGTAATGGAATTCGATGTTGTTCTGGCTTTCAGTTCATTTTTTGTTATCATGGCTCGCTATTTTCCTTTTTTACTCCTGTTTTGACAAAATAAAGCGTTTTTGGCGCCATTTGTTTTTGTTTGTTGTCTGTCTGCCAGTTATCCTTCCCTCCCTTCCCTCCCTTCCCATCCCCATGTGTGTGTGGGGGTCCTTTGTTATTGTTCATTAATTTTTTAGCAGCGTTAATATATTATGGCGGTGACTTTTGTCACAAAGCGGAGACTATACGGAGGAAACTTCGGGACTTTCAGACAGGAACAAGTGAGTGAACTTTTGTAGCACAGTTTTTTGGACTATTACTAAGGATATCTGCCCTCACTGCCCACTAACAAGAAGAACACAATCGGCGGTTATTAAGGCCATTAAAACAACGTTTCTTAGACTTCCAAACTCTTAAAATCAAACTCAATCGAATTGTTTTCTGCATACAACCAAGGCGCGATTAAGACCATCAGGACATGGAATCCGTACCCACCGGCGGGAGCTTCAGGGAAAGCTACTTCTTGCGCTTTTCGACGGGCTTGAGGATCTGGAAGGAACACATGAGCGTATCGTCAACGGACATCATGGCCCCGGCATTGTCGAACTCGCCGCAGTAGTTGGGGGCCGAGAAGAGGGTGACCAGCTGGCGCTTGGCGAAGAACTCGTAGCCGTCCTCGACCACCTGGTGGGCCCGGCAGATGAGGTCGAGGTCGTGCTTCTGCAAGAACTTTCCCACCACCTCCGCCCCGAAGGTGAAGCTTACCCCGCGGTCGTTCTCGCCCCAGCCGATGGTGTCCTTGTCGGGATCGGACCAGAGCAGGTCGCAGAGCAGGCCCTGGTCCGGCACGTCAGTGGGGCGCATAATCCGCCGGATCTGCTCCATGGAGGTCAGGTCCGGACTGAGGCCGCCGTGGCAGCAGAAGATCTTCTCGTCCACGATGGCCACCACGGGCAGGCAGTTGAAGCAGTCCGTGAAGGTCTTCCACAGCTTGATCGTGTAGCGTCGCTTGCACTCGTCGTAGAAGCCGTAGATGCGGTTGATGCTGGCGCACTCGTGGTTGCCCCGCAGCAGGAAGAAGTTCTCCGAGTACTTGATCTTGTATGCTAGCAACAGGCATATGGTCTCCAGTGACTGCTTGCCTCGGTCTACGTAGTCGCCCAGGAAGAGGTAGTTGGACTCCGGCGGGTAGCCACCGTACTCGAACAGGCGGAGCAGGTCGTAGTACTGCCCGTGGATGTCGCCGCATATCTTGAGCGGGGCCTCCAGCTCCAGCAGAATGGGTTGCGCCAGCAGGATCTCGCGCGACTTGAGGCACAGGCCCCGGATCTCACCCTCCGACAGCTGAACGTTCTTTCCCGGTCGTGCCCCGCGCACTTCCAGCAGTCGGGAGATGATGCTGTCCAGGTTGAGCACCTCCGCCATGGACTCTGTCTTACGCGCCGCCGCGGCAACGTTGTCCGGCTGGGTGCGCGTAACCGCTTGGGACGCCGTTGGGCCTGATTTTTGGAAACACACCCACTGTCTGGGGTGGCATAAACCAACTGGAAGTCCGGTGCTATAAAGGATCCCCTTTCTTCTTTCCCGGCTTCCTGGTACACTGGCCAAAATAAAATGCTAAAGCTCGTGAGCTCCCTGAAGGTGCAGCTCCTTGGGATGTCTGGAATAATTTCGGACCCTTCTCTTGCTACTTTTGGAATTTTTTAAACCTGTTTCTCCGACTCGTTGGTTTTTAGTTTTCAGTGTTCAGTTTGGGTTTTCATAATAGTTCTTCTCTGAATACTTGATTGTTGTTCGGATCCTTAGGGTTTTCAGTCTATAAAGGAGCTTGTTGGTTCGACCCTCGGGCTGTCCTTGCCCGTCACTTGGCCGACTCTTGAGTCGCTGTCCTTGCGGTGGTCTTTTGCGATTTTCTGGCTAGGCTCTCAGCGAGACTAACATGGTGGTTAGCACCCAGGCTGCGGTCGGATCTGCTGGGAACTTGGCTCGGACCTTGAATCTTGCAGGAACCACTATCTTCTGACTCGGAATGCTCGGAACAGACCGAACTGCTGGTTGTCGTCGTCACTTTGCGGTGGCGTGCAAATTTTGAATTAAATTTTGAGTCGTGACCTCAATTTTTTTTAGAAACTAGCCGAATGGAAACGACAGGCTGACTGTACTAGTTTCTGCTTTCTATCAGGTGCTTTACTTCCCCAGCGATTTGTCCTTGTTATCTCCGATTGAGTGGAAAGGTGGAGAGTCTTGGGTCTCTTTCCTAATTAGCTGCAATTTGTCAGAGCGACTTGAAAAATTGCAGTGTAAACAAGTTGAAGTGAAGGGGATGCACTGGCTTGGTAATGGCCTCGGGTCGCCACCCCTTATTGGCACCTTAACGAGTGTCCCGGCGGTCCATAGTTCATCCCCGTAGCCCCAATCGCGTCCCCAAATATCCTTCGTGCACCGCAAAAACAAACAACAAACTGCAAACAGCAAACAGCGTCAGTAATGGCAATAGCAACAGCATCGTTTATTTTGGGGAACAAAGGACCTCATTTTCCTCCATTTGTTTAACCAGAAAGGACAACAGCAAGAGGACAACAACAAAAGTTTTATAAATTGTTTGGCCATTGTTGCTGTTTGTTGAAATTAATTGGTGTTACACAAATGAGTAATTTTCAATGTACATAAATATTTGCTCAAATTGCAATTTCCCCGGCCAATACAGGCAGTGTCCTGTAGTCTGTGGTCCTGTGCATGATTCCATATATATACGGGAGTATGAGTGCTCCTTTGGAGTGCTGTTCAAATACCAATTTTTATTGTCAAGCGTTAATAATTTTAACAATGAATAATAAGAACGGTAAGCATCTGTTATTATTCCAAACAAATCAAAACAAGTGCACCCGAGAAGTAAACCTAAGGGGCGAGGCTCTCGCATCACCCCCTTTTGGGTTCTTGAGTCCTGATCCTTGAGTTCTGAGTCCCTGCTTCCCATCCCTGGACTCTGGCCACACACAAATCTTCATAAATTGCAACTGCCGGGGCGACAGTTTTGGGAATTGAGACAAAGTGCGAGGCAGGGCCAGGAGTCGAAAAGGGGTCGACAAATGGGAAAATGATACACTTTACTTACTTCTTCTACACACACACACAGCAGCATTAAACGCACACACAGACACAATCAAGGAACAACAAATTGCCGCATAAATGCAGGGTGGTTTGCCACGTAATAGATTTTATTTTATTTTTATATCCGACAGACGCGCTGCCAGCGGCATTACGTGGTGAGGTGCAAGACAGGACAAGGGGTCTGCATGTCCTTGTTTACTTTTACTTTTTACCTTTTCTGCTTTTCAGCCGTGCAATCGGAGAGCTGGAGAGAAGTGAGGTCCTTGGGGGGACTACCGAGTTGCTCCCGGGAACTTTCAGGAACTCCCAGTATATTGATACAAGTGTAGCGGTTAAATCTATTCAAAGGAGCTTTCGAAAATGATCCTAAAAAGAGTATGTTCCCGGATATATCTTGTAGTTCTGGCAGGACTTGGTAAAATACTTTTAAAGTAGATCTTGCCTTGGCCAGCTCCTTCTACCGGTTGGGAATCTTGTCTAAGTGCATAACTCCTCAAAGACAAGCCATAAACTCGGCCAGCTTATAGCTACGGGCAGGACTCCCTAGCACGCACCGCCACCACGTCCGCCCAAGTGCACTAATAAGTTTCAGGGTTAACGGCAGAGCAACATATTGTTGCTGGCTCATCATGCGTGGCCCGAAAATAATGAAAGGACTCGCCTCCGTCCTCTGTCCTTTTTCCTCCGGCAACCACCTGCCAATGTTTCCCGCCCACTCCAGGGCTCTGCCTCATGCTCCTTGATCTCTGGGCTTTAATTTTTTCCCTGCTTCAACGCTGCTCGTAATTTTTTACACATTGCGGTCCCAGGCTAACGTTTCCACTGGCTGTTTTCCGGCCTATCCTACTGGGAGACATATCAATATAACCGGGAAACTTTCCGAAGCACGCATGGACTGAGAGAAATCACGGGGTACGCGGTAGCGTAGTCCTTTCCGAGTAGTCCTTCCTAGTCGTTCGTTCCATTATGTTATGTTCAGATCGAATATTTTTCCGAGTGGAGTCACCCTCACCGAGGGTTTTCACGTCACGCACACGGCGACGGTGGCGGTGGCGGTGGCGGTGGCGATGGCGGAACAAGTGCAGCGGCGTGCTCAGGTGAGGGGAGTGAAAGGACAACAGCGGGGCGTGGCGGGGAGGAGACCAGAGGAAAAGCGGCGAGGGGGAGGGCAGCCGGGAAAGTGGCAATCACACGGCCTGCCTGCCTCGCAAGTCTGTGCAATGAAAACAACAACAAAAAGCACAACGACACGCAGCAGACACACAGGACTTATACCGATAGAGAGGGAGAAAAAGACGCACAAGGACATGCAGGACACACGGGGGATTCCTGTCCCGCCCAAGGGGCTGGGGTGGTAATAGAAATTACATACAAAGTAGCAAGTTGAAAAAGCGGGTCGCGGGGGGGCTGCTCAGGTTTCCTGCCAGGATCTGCCCCTGTCCCCTCGTCCTTTGCACTGCCACCCAGTTTTTCGGCGGTGCGACATTAATATGTAGATGCATTAAGTACATTATCCGGGGTTACAACCTCCGGGATACGCAGCCAGCTTCCCGAAGATGTCGGACAACGAGCACAGTGGGTCCTGGCTGCGACTGAATGAGTGTGATAAAATTACAGGACCTCCTTAGCCTTTCAGTGACTTCTTGAGGAGAACTCAGGGTTTCCCTTTAAGTCCCAATAAAAACCTAGAAAGTGGAAGAGTAAAGCCCATTCGGAAATGCAGAAATTACGAGTTTGTGCCCACTGTAGGCAGGGGCGTGCTTGCGAGGGGTGACTGATACTCCGCGACCGAGAGTGAGGGAAATATTATGATTTATTTTTATTATAGCGGGTAAAGTGGTCTTTACAAGCATCAAACAGGGCCACGCCAATCGCCCACAGACGCGCCAAGTAAAAAGGCAGTTAGCTGGTTTAGCCGAGGGATCAGGATCAGAGGGGCGAAGGACAGGAAGGCAGGAAGAGTGGGGCAGGGGGTGGCACAAGTTGTTAAATGGACGGGTGGATTTGCACTTGCCGTGCTGACTGTTATCTTCATTTTTGCTTTCAGTTATATTGCCTGGGAATTCCTGTGGGAGAAGTCCTGGCGGAGGAACAGGTCCTTGACGAACCCCTGGTAGCTAAAACAAATTGTGCGATGTGGGCTTCGGCATTGGCATGGGCATGGGCATGGGCATGGGCATGGGCATAAAAACAAGCGAATCAAACATCGCAGGTGGATATAATGCTGGGCGGGGGATATGTCCCTTCGGGGGAATGGAAAACAGTCAGGATCTGGGTGGTTTTCACAAATCGAAAAAGAGTGTTCCACGGATTTTGTTGCCAGCCCCTCCGTGGTCCTTGTTTTGACCGTAGCTCGGGTCTCGGGCTCATTGAAATTGCATTAATGTTCCGTTTTGGCTGATAGATAACCCCCTGACAGTGCCCGCCCCCTCCTCCTTGGCAACCCTGTATCCTGCCACCTACCCACCCCCTTCTTGGGCATTGTGTAATGGAAATCTGCGTGTATAATCCGCTGGGTGGAATAAACTAGTTATGGGCATTAATACGATCAATTTGATGCTCACTTCGCTGTAAGCGAATAAAAGTCTTATTGAAAGGCAGACCCCTCGGAAAACAAACATATTTCCTGCCTTCGTCACAGTTGTAACTGATAATTGTAAAGTTTTTTGGACCAGGATGCGGATCTGGCGGCCACATATGTCTCATATTATGCGTGCTGCGAGAGGGTGGTGGTTTTTTGTGGGTCAAGCGATGCGTTGATGTGCATTTTAAGCAGGTTAACCTGTTAACTGTCAGGGAACCCTTTTCAGAACGTTTTTCGGGTGGGTACGGAGGGGGTCCTATTATCCAAAATCCTTTTTTTCGTGCCAGCTTTTAGTTAAAGCTGAACAACAAGTTTGCCCTTGTAAGTGGACAATAGTAATCTCCCATTTAGACAATCAGTCAAGCCGAGTTGTAGCTTTCCGATCAGGGCCAAAAGCAGTTTTGGCCAAAGTGCCCCATTAACAATTCAGGAGCTGCAGGGAAAGTGCAATTTTACGAAGAGGGAGGGGGTGGGGGTGCACCCATGGTGACAACTTTGGTTCCACCCGGCGTATGAGTGATGGCCAGGACTTTGGCCCTTTTCTTGTTGCTCTCTTCGATTGGTGTGGCCGTAAAAAGCAGAAAGAATGCGAAAAACTTGGTTAACACACACACACACATATATATATATATATATATATAAATAAATAAATAAATAAATAATTGATGGAGAAAAGGAAACTGAATAAATAAATAAAGAGAGAGAAACAGAAACAGAAACAAGAAACGGGGGGAAATAGGGACAGTAAATTGTCACTGGATGACACAAAGCTTTCCGCACAAACTCAATAATATAATATAATAAATAAATAAAAGAAGAACAAGTATAGACAGCCGGGCAGACAGAGACAGAGGCACTTGGAAAGAGAGAGGGGTAGAGAAAGCATTGAACTTTCACCTAAGCGGACACCAAATAAAGTTAATGCATTAATAATCATAATTTCTTCCATATTTGATGAGTTTTGCGGCCGACATGGTCGTTTTTATTGCCGGGGAAGCCTTAGATATGGTAACACATTTAATTATGTCAATCAATCCGGGCGATAAATGACAGAGTAATCTATAACCAGACATTTGACTGGAATCGGGATTCGAAATGGGATTACGGAGGCAGCCAGACGATAAACAAGGACACTAATCAACAATAGGACGATTGCAATCAATTAGTATTTGTTTTAGGCAGCAACTACTCGATTTAGTGGAGAAATTAACATAACGTGAATTTGTTTTGGGATCTCAACCCCGCCGGAAGACGGGCGCGAGCCACCCTAGTTAACGGTAAGTTGTTTCTAATGTGCACCATACACAAATATTTACCGTTGTCGCCTGTCGCCGCCGGCCAACAATAACAAAGAAGCCGCCGCCAGGACATTGTGGGTGGGAATGGGAGTACGAGTGGGAGTGGCAGTGCCAGTGGAAAGTGGAGTTTCCGAGAGGATTGCGTGTGGAGTGGCAGTGCCAAGTTAACGATATTTACAAAACAATATGCCAACCGCACATTCAAATTTTAGGGCCAGGACGACGGCCAGGACAGTGGGACACGGGCTAGGGCGGGCCCGGAAAATCAAACAGGTGCACTAAATGAATTTCAATTCGATAAACCACTTGTGGTTGAACTTCAACGCTGGAACTACAGCTTCAACTCAAACTGCACTGGGAAAAACGCTTTTCAGGACACCTATTGCGCTTCCGTTGCCCCTAAAACTCCCAACTGGTTCAAGTCCTTTGGCCGCCTTAGTCCCCTCTCCTCCTAATAAATGTAAAGGTTATTATTCGCCGTGTATCCTTTCGGGCTGTGCGTGCTTGGAAAACGGTTTGAGGGGAAATTGAGCCATATGTTGCAAATACTAATGGACAGGATACACAGGATATGGCCTCCGTTCGCGGTCTCGCCGGAAATATGTAAGTGTAATTTAAATTGAATTAAGTGTGCTTTCTGGTCCTGGTTGGTCCCGGCTCCGGTTCCGGGCCAGGGGTTGAAAACATTCGGAACTCGGTCCGATCGGAGTCCCTTCGAAATCTGTGATAAACGCCAGCAAAGTGGCCAGCTAGCAAGAGGTCCTTGCCAGTCTCGCTTGGCTCAGGATGAAATTGATAATGGATATTTGCTGCTGTCGTAATTGTTACAAATGTTCCGACAACCTGACAACAAGCCTCCTTGTTGAGAATCCAGGACGAGGACCAGCACCAGCACCAGCACCAACCCTCCCCGAGCAGCACGAAGAGAAGTTTTATGATGGATATGATTATTTTAATTAGCATTATATTTACTCGTGTTTACCCTTTAACAACGCGTTCAAGTCCCTCCGCATAATTGCCTTTTCATATGCTCGGAAAAGGCAGTGGAAACCGGCATACGCTTGAATACGATTCGGAATTATAATCATAATCAGAGGAAGAGCCAGCACCGACCTGAAAGGATTCGGGCTGCTCGTAAATTAGTTTAATTTAATGAGTTTTTGTTATGTTGTGGGGGTTGTGGGGCTGCTGTCTGTTGGCATAACGATTATGACACATGTTACCAGACTTTCTGACAGCCCTCCTCCCCATACAATTTGAAAGGGGTTCAGGTGGCTGGATAGCCGGCAGGATGTCCTGCAAGTTTTCAGGCGCAATTAGCTGTTTGAACGGCCACAAATGGAGTTTAGGGTAGGGGGTTCCCCCAAAGCGGGTTTAGATTTTGTGGAGTGGAAACTAAAAAACAGAGCAACTCGGGTGCTGTTCCACATCTAGGTGTCATCTCGTGCGGGGCCTCCCCTTACTCCCAAACAGATCTTTGTAGAAAACAGATGCCTGTGTAAGGTAAGAGCCAAAGATTAATTGAAATAAAAGTGAGATCCCTCGTTTCCAGCCTTATGGATGCAAAATTAACACAGCTTTCGGTCAACGGAGAAACATGCTGCCACGTCGTACCCTCGGTTCCCGGTCCTGCCGCTCCTGGCCAAATGTGAGCGTACACGGCCAAGCAGTGCACCGGCACCCGAACCGCGTGCGCCAACTGGTGCGCCAGTTGGAGGAGTCTCTGAGGATGGTCCAGAACGAGCCAGAGCCGCCAGTCAAGACGCCCGTGCTATCTTCAACGGCGTGGCCCAATGCCAGAGTCAGGGTTAAGAAGGTGGACAACTATCCTGGGAGCAGGCTAACGCAGCTGGTCGTTGGATCGGGATCGGAGAGCAGGCCAAAGGTCAAGGTACCGCCTCAGGTCGAGGAACAGCCGGGAAACGGACGATGCGCCGGAGACTTGATGCTGCAGCCCAAGGTAAGGGCAGCCGTGGCGCGAACCAATCTACACGAGGACTATGGGTCTGGCCCTGGCACTGAAGTAGCCGCCTTCGACTCGGACACTGCCGACGCCACTGACGCTGACGACCTGGACGGACTGTCTATCTCGGACCTGGAGGAGGAGTGGCGCCAGAGCATTGCAAGCTGCCAGAACCGCAGCCTACAGTACAAGGCCATCTACCTCGAAAGCCAGGCGATCCTCCAGGATCTGGCGACTATCTCCCAGGGACTGCAAGAGCTGCGCCAGGAGATGGACTCGCGTATGGCCAGTCGCCCACCGTCCCTGCTTTCGGCCTTCCAAGCAGCACTTTTGGGGTCTTTCCCGGGCCAGGATCGTGATCATTCTCTTCCCAAGCCGCCAAACTAAGGACTCGTTCATTCGTACAGCTAGGATCCCCATGTTCGCATTTAAATAAACTCTTTTCGGTGTGCAAAAATCCACGGTTAATGCAGCAAGTCCTTTAAATTATGAAAAGTAACCCAAAAATTCAGCTGCTGGCTTTCCCACAACCTGGGCTGGTGGTGTCCGAGGCACTCAATATTTGATGTGAGACTCGAGGCGTGTGGTTGGGTGATTGGACAACTGGGAGACTGGACGACTGAGCGGGTCAGGTGACGAACATGTCTGCGGTTAACACAATGTGTCAAAACTCCCACTAAAGGGTTATTTCTGGGACTCCTAGTGTCGCATTTTAAAGCCGCAGTCTTGCCACTATGATTGGCTTTTCGTTTAATTGTAATTCTAGAAGTTTGGGAATCCACAATCCCATAACCGTAGCCATAAAAAGCCAATTTGTTAGCGATCGAATCGAAGACTTTGGCGGGGTGATTGAGTGGTTGGAACGAGTAAGCCCTGTCACCTGAGTCCTGCGACGCGAGTGTGTTTGCCGAAAATTAAGGACTGTACGCGCTGGCAATTGTTATGTGTTATGTGCCAGGAGGGAATCCTCTCCAGATCTCTACAGACTGCTTTGCCTACGCAAGCCGGGGGTGGGCGACCAGGGCAACCAGCGCAACCACCGCGGGCGACGCGTGGACAGGGCGCCCTTTCGTCATGCTCGATTGTGCCGAAAACAAGTGGCAAGTGCAACAGTAACAAGAGCAACTACAACTAGCTGCACTGAGAGAAGCCGGCGACTTGCCACAGAAAGACATGCAGACTCGGATTCGGAATAAAGGAGGGAGGACATCAAGTACATCAAGTATTTCGCCGTGTGCCTGGCCCGCAGGACAGCAACCTGTTCGTGTAATTTGATTACAATCAACTTCTAATAGAGCAACCACCTTGTGTGTGTGTGGTGGCCCCTTTTCGGGCGCGTTTTTTCGGGCGACTACTACCATGTGGAGTTGAGTGGAGTGGAGTCTAAGGTTCAGGCTGAAGTACAATACAATTAACGACACGAATCATGATGTGCTTACCTGGCAAACGACCGTCACGTGGCGCGTTCCCAGAAGGCTTACACGTCACAATTTTAATTTTATTAAAGAAACATTTCAAATTAACCGCACGTACATAAGTATATAAGGGATATACATATATATACGTATGTGAACGTGCGTGTGACTACCAAAAACGGAAATTGAAGTACTCCGACTGTCCCCATGCGACAATTCCCATCCCGAGTCCCGAATCCTTTTCCATTTCGATTCCGATTCCGATTCCGATTCCAATTGCGATTCGAATTCCAATTCCTGCTCCCACACCCGCCTGGCTTCCATCAGGGAGTGACTTTCATAATTTCCAGCAATCTAGACTCTGGCTAATATCGAGAGGGGGCGGAGGTGAGTCCAACTTCCGGTCTGGTTTTTGGCCAAAGAGAGGTGGACCTGGCAGTGCCTGGGATTATCCTGGGATTACTGGACCAAGTTGCCAGGTAAAAGCATTCTATGCAGACTATTCCCAGATGGGAATTATGGCCAAAAACGTTGTGGTCGAAACACTGTTCGCTTTGAGGGGCAAATCTTGGGAATCTTGGGGATTCACTCACCTGGAGGGGACGTTGCGGGGGCCCACTCATTGTGTGGTGGTGGTACATGACGTCGTGCTTGATCTGGGAGGGCATTTGGCTATGTACATGCTGGGCTTGGTGCTTCTGGATGTCGACGGCCGCCAGGGCTTCCGCTCTGCTCAGGATCCCATCGTTGATGCCCGCGAAGATATCACCCTGAAGTGGAGAAGGGACACAAGTTAGACGGATGTTGGTTACGGATGGATGATCAGACTGATCCGAAACAATATTTACAAGAAGAACAACAGATTCGCCCAAATCCAATTGGAATTTTCGATTAAACAAAGGCATTTACATATGTACAGAGTTCGATAATATTTATATAGATATACGTTGTATATGGTCGGTGTCAGAGTCGGCGGTTCCAAAATCAGAGAATGCGACAGTTCAAAAAGGAATTTTGGGGAAAGGAGTCAAGAAATCAAGTCAGGAGAATCTGAATTTGGTTTGTTTTTGGTGTAGTTAAAGATACGTATTGATGATGTTTTTTGTTTGGTTGTGGAATTAACTTACATTCTGACGTGCTGACCACGAATTGCATAATAGGGAAGCATCTTCTAATAAACGACTCTGAAAAGACGGAACAATTATCGATAGAGTTGTGCATAGGTATGAGTAGGCCCTGCAGCCAGGGGTTAAGCTATATCCTTAAAGGTTCTTCCTTCTGGCTTTAACCAGAACCAGTCTCCTGTCCTATTGATTTCCTCTACCCCATTTTCCCCTCCCTCCCCCCCAGCACCGTGTTAGCTGGTTATTTAAATAAATAATTTGAAAAGTTTTTGGGCAGAGGACATCGTCGTCGTCTTTATTATTCCAGTCTTATCGATTTTCCCCATATATATATGTATATACTTGTGTATTTATATATTTGTGTGTGTTTCGAGAGGACAACTCCTGGTGCACGAAACTCGCACGAATTTTTCAGTTAATCAATTATTTAGATGCGCACAAAACTTCAAAACGCCGCACAAGGAAAACGAAAGACTTGGCCCTGGAGAAGCAAGAGTGGCAGAATTGGGAGGAGGACAGCCACCCACATGGCATCACTCACGTTTTGCGGCATTCTTCGAGGCGAAAGGCGTAAGTCACCCACCACACCCACCACGCCCACCACGCCTACCACCCCACGACCCAATGGCCACCAGCTTGCTGTCCCGCTTCCACTGCCACTCCGGAAAGAGAACCACTAAGCGGGCGGCGGCCATTGTAGAAATCAAAATGTTGTGCATTCCTAATGAACGTCTTGGCCCAACGACCCAACCTCGCTCAAAGGACTACAAAATTGTGGGTGGACTTCAATCGAAAGAGGCGTGGTGGAGGAGGGCGTCGTGCATATAATCCAGCAACAGCAACAATACTTTGTTTGCACTTGCAGGTGCAAGGAGGGGGCCAGGAGTAAAGGAGGGACGCCTGCCTGCCGTTTAATGGCCACGTTTATGCGTGCTCCCGTTTCACGAACAAGGAAAATGACACAAAAACGGTAAAGTACGAGGCTATGGGACTGGTTAAGTAGATTTTAATTGACAGGACCAACTGGAGCTACATAATAACTGCCTTTAAGCTGCTTCAACTGGAAAGCTTGTCGTGCAAGGACCAAGCCAGAAGGACCAATAACAAATGATTGTTTTGGAGATCCAAGTCCGGGGATTGGCAACAGTTTGCCGGCCACCTCGCCGGCCATAAATTTTGCACCGCAACACGCCAGTAAATTAATTTATGAATTAATATGCGCAGTCATTCATCAAATTCTGCAGCATCTGACCGTCCTCTTCTGGCCACGCTGCGACCTAGGACATGGCAGGAAGGATCCTCGCCGGCTGGTGAGGGAGGTAGTGGAGACTCAATCCTGTCTTGACCTGCTCACACAGACGCACACACACACACACATGAAGCTAACTGGGCGAAAACTGGGCAAGAGACTGGGGCAGAAGGCGAGGTTGGGAGGATGGGAGGTCCTGCACAGGTTGACACTTGCGCATAAATTCTTTATTAGTGTGAAAAATTAATCAAGTGAACTCCTTTTTTCCTTTCCCTCTCGTTCTCGCTCTATCCCGCCGTCTCTGTCTCTGGCTGTGTCTCGCACTTGTTTGTTTATTTTTGTGTTATTTTATTTCACTCTCCACGTGAGTTTTGACATCGCAGCCTGGGCGTGTGTTTGTGTCTTGTATTTGTTTTTTGTTTATTTTTTGCGGAATATAATATTCATGATGTGAGATACATAGATACGCATTGCTGCATGCTTAAATTTATCGATTTGCCCCGCAAAACTTTTAAATACTGCAGCAATGCCGCAAAACCTATTAAACTCGAATCAGTGACTTTAATATTTAAGATAAAGGGACTCTATTTGGTTTGATAGTTTACTTCGCTCTCTGGGACAAGTATTTCCCAACCAAATTGAACGTTTTTGTAACAATATGATAAGAGTCCTCGTATACTTTTTGGCCATCTAAACCTCTTGTTGGACCCTGCAGCTTTCTTATGGCTTCAACTACCACGAAAGCACTCGTTTTAAATGAAAATGGACTCTTATTAAGCTCCACTGATGCACTAATCCTGCCATAATTGATACACTTTTTTCGATGTATTTCCATCAATCGGCTGCGTTTCAGCTTCGTACAAATTTGTCGCAGTCTTTTATTGCAGTTTATGAATATTTAAATCAAATTAACGCCGCCGCTGCCCATTTAACGCAACTGGTAAACAATTCAAGGACCTTCCAGCCACCCGCCCTTCAAATCAATCTCGCACTCACCCCCCCAGGAGTTGGTGTGTCCTGGTCTCTTGGTTTTTGGTTTTCCGGCTTCCCGGATCGGCGACAAATTTCCATTTAATGGACTGCAAGGCGTTAAGTGTTTTTTTGTAACCAGCTAAAAAGCGTCTTCCACCCCTCGTCCTAGAACGCTGTGTAAGGACTTGGATGCCCAGTCAAGGGTAGCACATAAATCCTATAAATCCGGTGCTTTGATCATTCGTCCTGGTCGGCTGGCAGCTAGCAGGCAGCGGGAAAAGCCGAAAAGTGGCTAACTGCCAACTTAAGGAGGGGTTCTGTTCCACTCCGGACAAATCCGATAAGCAAATGTAGTTGTTGCCCCCCGAATAGGAATACAGGAACACGGGAATACGGAAATACACTTGAAGTGATTTCTTTTTTCTGTTGTTTAAAGTGCCTTCCTGTCAGATTAATTTGAGCCCTTTCGGAAAACTCGGGGATGAAAAGCCAGGCCCTCCCTCCCCGAGTTTTCACCTGTTCTGGCAATCAACTTTTTTTCCTACGCTTCATGGACATATTCCCAAACTTTCCGGGTAATTTTTTATGCACATTATGTGCCCTAGCTAAAGGGTAAAAAAGGACAAGCTAATTCTGAAAAGTTTGCATTCATAAATTGTGCCAGCACTTGCTCTTTATGGCACTTCTTTTTTAATTTCAATTAAGTTACTGTTTCAACTGTTTTCATTTATTCGGCGGCAACAAATAGAAGTTAGTTTTTGGGTATACGGGAGTCCTTCGACACTTTTGCACTTTTTCTGGTCATCTGGTCAGTGGCTGGTTAGTAGTGCAATCAAATAATGGCTAATAATTAATGCAAATGAATAATAAGGCACTTTTCAAGGTTATCCCGTTTGTGGTGTGTATTTATTTAGTCATTAATATTTTAAACTTCGAGGATTCCCTTCCCACAATTAAAACTAATCGAAAAAAGAAACGGAAATTGGCAGAAAGAATCAGCTTCCGCTTCGCCCTCCATTGTTTCCGTCACTTCCGCGTCCTGTTTTTTGCGATTTTATTTGGCCAACAGACTGACATCGATAAACCTGTCTGAGAACTGTCAGTAATAACCATTTAATGTCTGGCCGTGTTCGCATTAAATTTTTAACTCGCAGCTCATAAAAGATTCAGAGGGCCGGGCAAACTTCGAGACGCCTGCCAAATACTCCGAATTATTCGTTATTAATGCATTCAGGCAGGAAAAACACGGTTCCCCGAGGTCCAGATACATTCACAGGCATACATAACTGGGTTTCGCGTTGAGCGAAGGAATGCTGTCCAGGATACAGTGTTCACACTGGATGAAAGGAGAACTCGGCTTGCGGGTCAAGGGGCTTGTTTGTGCAGCGACTTTCCTCTATTTTCATTGTGGTTTTCCATGTCGGAGATGGACTTTACTAACCAAGAAAATGCAAAACTTACAAAAGAATAAAAGGGAAAACCTACATGGTTTTTGAACCATGCAAAGCTTGCTCTGCTTGCAGAAGGATTCCAATCAATTTAAAGATAATTGAGCCTCCTGGCTTCTGCTGTTCCTTATCGTTAGTTAATTGGGTGATAGGTCTTATGGAAAGGGTATTCGATGATTTGTGACCTATAACTATAAAGGGGGAAAATTTAACAAGAAAGCTAATTTTGGTATATTCAATCCTTAAAACTGTAGTCACTAAAACACAAACCTAATGGGATATCTATTGCTTACACAGTTAGCAGCCAAGGACAGCAGCCGGGCAATATGGGAAACATTAAAAATAAGTTTCCAAAACCCCCAGTTTTAAGCCTGAGAATCTGGGAAGAGATAGACGTACCGACGGGCAAACCTACAAGGCTCGGATGGTAGTCCTTGAATGGGACAAGCATACTTTTTAGGCTCTTTGACTTACCCGAGGCCCTACCCAAGGTCTTGAGAGTTTCAAAATCAAATTCAATGATTAATCGGATATATACTTACAGATGGATTTGGCATGCAGCGGCGCATCTGCTCCGAACTTCGATAGGAGGGACTGTAGCGTCCTGGAAAACAACTGGGCGCTGACATTTTCATTTTATCCGTCGTCGAGTACATCGACATTGTCATGCAGCCGCCGACGAAGTCCTCCTCCAGCTTGAACGCCCTGGAGGCGTCGAAAGTTGTTGGCGAGTAAATTTTGAAGCACTTACTGGGACAGGCTTAGCGCGTGTCCTGCATGCAGGACATAAACTAAGATAAAATGCACTTGGTTTCTACTCTCCTCGCCCCGCGATCTCTCGCCCCTTGATTACTTTGGGGCTTTCTTATCACTTTTTCTTTCACTTTTCAGAATATGTTGGGCAGCAAGTTAATGGAATTAAGGACTTTATTTATTTGTAATTGGTTTCGTCGCGTGTGTGTGTGTGGGGACGCGTTGCGAGAAACTGAGAAAAAAAGCACAGTAAAAAAATGTTGGATACTTATTAGCTTTCCACACTTTGCCGTCGCTGTCGCCGACGCCTTTGCCGCCTCCGTTTCCGTTTCCGGTTTAGGAATTTGTGGCTGTCCGGCGGTTTTTGGAAGCTCCACGCACTCGAAACCGTACTCCTCTCTTCGTTTTTATTTAAGATTTGGCGTCGGCGTTACATTTATTTGGCCAAAGAGCCAAGAGCCAAGCGACTTTCAACTTTGAAACAATTATTCCTAGAAACTTGTTAAACCGTCGCTTGGTTCTCGGCTGCTTCGACCTCTTTATAAGCTTGATAAAATATTTTGGATATATCAAATATATCAGAATATTAGTTGGCTCTAATCCAAGATCTTGAGCCGCTCCGTACCGCTTCCGCTACCGCTCGACTCGCCTCTCGTATCCGTATTTCGCGAGGACTTCACCGAAAACCGATGTCTTCGATATTCGCGATATTTTCGATATTCCCGATTCTGGCGATTATGGGATCCCCCACGATACTCCCGGTGCATTCAACTATTGTCGAAACTAAACGCGAAAGCGAACAGATTTCACAACTAGACAAGCGCGCGTGGTGTTGTGATAAAGAATTCTATGATGAGTTTCGCTAACTTCAGAGTTTATTTTCAATGGGGCGGACGACATGTTTTCATTATTTATCAGCGTGGGCGTGGCCACGTCCCCTGGCCGGGACCGGGCCTGGGTCCAAAATGGCAGCCGCACTCCTTATATAATCGCGTCTACTGCTATCCTATTGGCTGCCCCTCACCAGCCGGCAGCGCAGTCAGCGTCTTCGTTCAGCTGGAATTGGGCAGCAGGCAATTGTGTCTCTACCCGGCAGAGTCCTTCCAAACTTGACGAAACCAATGCCAGGCGGGCGGCATCCTTACGGCGGCTGCGCAGAAAGTGCCTTCTCTGCCGTCCGTTATCTGCCTGTCCGTGTGGCAGGAGGAAGGCTCACAGTCACCCCACTCTTGTCCTGCTCTCTCTCTCCCTCGTCCTGGAAGTGCTGCCGTTTCCGTGGACGGAGCATCGCAATGCCCTGCGTCCGGCATATGGCACAATTTTTTTACTTCTACTTCAGCATTTTTTGTTGTTTCAGCACGGTGAGTGGGGGAGTGGGGTGGGTCCTGAGTGGCAGGACGCGAAAAGGAGTCTTAACAAAAGGCACAAAACGCCAACGAGGCCAAAAACAATGCCAAAACAAAACTGGGCGTACATGTCCGGTGGAGGATGGGGAACTGTTGGGAGTGGCATTCGTACCCCCCCATTGGGCTGTCGGGTGGCGACTCCGGGTCAGCTGAATATTTTTAGGGATTGGTCCAGGATGAGGCCTAGTTGCTAAAGTCCTTCTGTTAAAAGCATGCAGCATTGCAAACCTCCTAGAGGGTGCTCCCGTCCAACCGACCAGGTATAAAGGTGCTACTTTAGGCCAAACCTTTAACAATATCATGGATTAAATCTCCTGATAACCGTCTATTATCATTGACTTGAAATACTTACTTATTTGAGTTTGTTCAGCCGGAATTTTAGCCTCCATATTCCGATGATTTATTCTATTTATTTATTGTAGATCTTTTGTTTCACATATCCTATAATGTATCTCTAATAGGGAGAAATCCTTTTCGCTACATGTTCAGAATCGTACAGATGGCGGCATCTACATCTCGTTTTGCAAAAGGATATGGCTGAAAGCTCCCAACGAAAAGTTAAAAGCCCATATCCGGTTAATGCATCCTTAAAGCTTTCATCCCTCAAGCTCTTATCCTTTTTCCAGACCAAAAGCTTCAGGAAAACACTGTCTATTCCAGTTTTTAAATCTATTCATTGTTTTTTATTCGATTTGTAGTTTGTGTTCTTCAATGTGAGTGTTTATGTGTCGTTTTTTGTACAATTATATAATGTTTGTAGTTCATTGGTTTTCTTTTACAAGCTGTTGTTGTAGAATCGTGTATAAAACTTTTTACAAGGATAATCTAGAGTGGGAGCTCAATGGAAATGAACACTGGAAACTGTGGATTTTGAGCTGAGTTTGAGTTTCTTGAGTATTTCGGTTTCGTCGAAGTGTTTCTTTCGGGGATGAGCGATGAAGCACAACATGGCCAATAATGAATTTCATAAATTCGTTCAGGAATCATAATACCTCGTTACAAACGCAAGCGATCGTTACCTAATCATTTATATAATATTTGTAAGTATATACTATATAGCCTACAAAAACAATGTGTGTGTATATATCGTAATAAAGTCACTCCTTAAAGTCACGCTTTTGTATATCAAAACAGAACAAGGATAATTAGCTAGTGTGGCAAGCGATCAGCAGAGGAATGGAAAGGATGTGCCATAACTTTTCGTGGGGATTTCCGGTCTTGCAGACCAACGGATCTTGGTCCGATTGGGTCTCCGATTGCAGTCCGGCTTGAGATCTATGCTTCTACCCGATCGTCTTGGGGCTAAGTCTGACTGGAGTCCTGGCCGGAGTCCTGGCTAGTGCCGCAATTCCGATTGCTTTGTGCCTTCAGTTTGCGCATGTTGGTGGTCCTAGTTGTGTGCTTGTTCAATATCCTTCCCCTCCGTTGCACTAATCTTGGTCCTGGCGCCCCAGCAGGCCGTAGACCACACGCCGGCGGGCCCGTACCTCGGCCCTCATAGAGTCCGTGTAGGGATCGAAGGAGAGCAGCCGCTTCTTCCGTCGAAAGATGCCCTCCTTTCGCATTATGGCGCACCGCATCAGCTGCTCGTCTACGGGGAACTGCAGGAACTCCAGGATGGAGCGCAGCTCCCGCTCAGTGTGGTGAACCAGGTCGTCGTAGAAGATAACCTTAATGTTGCCGGTGAAGTTGCGGGCCCAGCTGAGATTCATCAGCTCCCATCCTTTGAGCTTGTTGCTCACGAACTGCTGCCAATCTTGGGGGTGGATCGTTACCATCAATAGGTACCATCAATAAATATGACTCACATTTTCCCTTGGTCCTCTTGTAGCGATCCGGGGATGCGAAGCCTATGTGGCCGCCACTCTGGCGGTTGAACTCGGCTATGATCGCCTTCTCCGGGTCCCGCACTAGGAGGATTGCTTTCGAGAAGGGCTGCCACGCCTTGCTGCCCCACTCGTGGGTCTTCACTAGTAATACTGAGCTGTTGCACACGTTCTCCGCCGGGAAGCCGGTCTTCAGCAGGCCGTAGTCCTTGTAGATGCTGCCCGTCAGGATGCCCGTGGACTGCTGAAGCAGGTAGCGCAGCCATGTGTTGCCGCTGCCCGGGAAACTCGCCAAGGCAGTCAGAGCTGGCAGGGATTGGAGGGCGGCACTCAGGTCGCTGCTGGGCATGGCGGCTAGGGAATAGAGTTGTCAATGAATATTTGGGATCTCCTTAAAGCTGAAATGGTAAACTCACTGTAAAAGTCGGCCCTGTAGTCCGTGTAGCTTGGAAGATCTCGATTTATGTACTTGAGGTCACGACACCAGCGTATCGTCATCTTGCGGCTGGGCATCGGGAAACGCGGGCTATGAAAACTGGGAAACTGGGTAGCCAAGGATGGCCAGGTTAGTCTTCTGATGTGAGAGGATTAGGACTGAAGGACTCACCTCGGCAAAACGCTCGATCCTTGGCCTCTTGGGATGCGATCCGGGTATGTTGTTCATGGACAGGAACAGGACGCCGCCTATGTAGATAATGATGGTTGCCGAGACACCGAAGAAGCGCCAGCCTTGCAGTGCCATAACGCCGTCTTTGCATAACTGAAACGCACGTTTATCCACATTGAGATTGGGTTGAATTATTCGGTTACCACTAGGCACTAATTATTATGCATTAAAATTAATTCAAATGACGATGTCTGCATTAATGAAGCCAATTATTTGTATTCTGGATCTGCGGGGAATCAATTTTAGTTATGTTGATTTTGTTATGACAACACAACAAATGGCCAAGGGGTTCCCCTCTGCTCCTTCTGCCGTTTTCGTTATTTTTCTGCCTATCTCTGTTCTACTTTGTTTGAGGAAACCAGGCCCAAAGCCCTCCCTGGACTGATGAAATGAAGCCACGGTCTTGGCCAATTGCTTTCGCAAAGGAAAGACTAAAAGTATCGATTGGTAAACAATATTCAGCATATTGCTTTCATTTGCTTTCATCTTCAAGGAGATTCAAGGAGGGTATTCTAACTATATCCCAAGGTGCAGAACATATGTATATACTCTATGAATACTCTATATAATATATATGCATTCCTTCGAACAGGGTCTTCACGCAAAGGATTTTTATACTTTTGATGGCGAATATTTCAGTCATTACGTTGCGGTTTTGTAGCGGAATACCTTTTTGGAATCAGGACATTTTTCTGCTTAAAAAATCGAGATCCAACTTTTTTTTCGGATTTCAAAAACCTGGGACGCAGATCGAAGCATATTTTAGCCCTCTCTTTTTTCTCTGCTCAAATCTGCGTCTAAAGTTTTCAAAAGCCAAACAAAAAATAAAACCTCGATTTTTGAAAAATTTTGTGATGGTACCCCTTACAATTTTTTTAAAAATCGAGATCCAACTTTTTTTTTGGAATTCCAAAACCTGGGACGCAGATTGAAGGATATTTATGTCCTCATTCCGAAATGGGTATTCTTTTTGTGATCGGTTGCGAAATGGCCGAATAATTAGCTTTTGAAATCGTGAAAAAGTGGATTTTTGGCCAAAAATATTTTATGTTATTTTTGTTTTTATTTTCTCGTTTTTTTACTCATTCCGTTGCGAATATTATGGCCATTTCGCAGCCGATTCCAGAGTGGAATACCTCGTTGGAATCAGGACATTGCTCTGCTCAAATCTGCATCTAAAGTTTTCAAAAGCCAAACAAAAAATAAAACCTCGATTTTTTGAAAATTTTGTGATGGTACCCCTTACAATTTTTTCAAAAATCGAGATCCAACTTTTTTTTTGGATCTCAAAAACCTGGGACGCAGATTGAAGGATATTTATGTCCTCATTCCGAAATGGGAATCCTTTTTGCGATCGGTTGCGAAATGGCCGAATAATTAGCTTTTGAAATCGTGAAAAAAGTGGATTTTTGGCCAAAAATATTTTATGTTATTTTTGTTTTTATTTTCTCGTTTTTTTACTCATTCCGTTGCGAATATTATGGCCATTTCGCAGCCGATTCCAGAGTGGAATACCTCGTTGGAATCAGGACATTTCTCTGCTCAAATCTGCGTCTAAAGTTTTCAAAAGCCAAACAAAAAATAAAACCTCGATTTTTGAAAAATTTTGTGATGGTACCCCTTACAATTTTTTCAAAAATCGAGATCCAACTTTTTTTTGGATCTCAAAACCTGGGACGCAGATTGAAGGATATTTATGTCCTCATTCCGAAATGGGAATCCTTTTTGCGATCGGTTTTGAAATGGCCGAATAATTAGCTTTTGAAATCGTGAAAAAGTGGATTTTTGGCCAAAAATATTTTATGTTATTTTTGTTTTTATTTTCTCGTTTTTTTACTCATTCCGTTGCGAATATTATGGCCATTTCGCAGCCGATTCCAGAGTGGAATACCTCGTTGGAATCAGGACATTTCTCTGCTCAAATCTGCGTCTAAAGTTTTCAAAAGCCAAACAAAAAATAAAACCTCGATTTTTGAAAAATTTTGTGATGGTACCCCTTACAATTTTTTCAAAAATCGAGATCCAACTTTTTTTTTGGAATTCCAAAACCTGGGACGCAGATTGAAGGATATTTATGTCCTCATTCCGAAATGGGTATTCTTTTTGTGATCGGTTGCGAAATGGCCGAATAATTAGCTTTTGAAATCGTGAAAAAAGTGGATTTTTGGCCAAAAATATTTTATGTTATTTTTGTTTTTATTTTCTCGTTTTTTTACTCATTCCGTTGCGAATATTATGGCCATTTCGCAGCCGATTCCAGAGTGAAATACCTCGTTGGAATCAGGACACTTCTCTGCTCAAATCTGCATCTAAAGTTTTCAAAAGCCAAACAAAAAATAAAACCTCGATTTTTGAAAAATTTTGTGATGGTACCCCTTACAATTTTTTTAAAAATCGAGATCCAACTTTTTTTTTGGAATTCCAAAACCTGGGACGCAGATTGAAGGATATTTATGTCCTCATTTCGAAATGGGTATTCTTTTTGTGATCGGTTGCGAAATGGCCGAATAATTAGCTTTTGAAATCGTGAAAAAAGTGGATTTTTGGCCAAAAATATTTTATGTTATTTTTGTTTTTATTTTCTCGTTTTTTTACTTATTCCGTTGCGAATATTATGGCCATTTTGCAGCCGATTCCAGAGTGGAATACCTCGTTGGAATCAGGACATTGCTCTGCTCAAATCTGCATCTAAAGTTTTCAAAAGCCAAACAAAAAATAAAACCTCGATTTTTTGAAAATTTTGTGATGGTACCCCTTACAATTTTTTCAAAAATCGAGATCCAACTTTTTTTTTGGATCTCAAAAACCTGGGACGCAGATTGAAGGATATTTATGTCCTCATTCCGAAATGGGAATCCTTTTTGCGATCGGTTGCGAAATGGCCGAATAATTAGCTTTTGAAATCGTGAAAAAGTGGATTTTTGGCCAAAAATATTTTATGTTATTTTTGTTTTTATTTTCTCGTTTTTTTACTCATTCCGTTGCGAATATTATGGCCATTTCGCAGCCGATTCCAGAGTGAAATACCTCGTTGGAATCAGGACACTTCTCTGCTCAAATCTGCATCTAAAGTTTTCAAAAGCCAAACAAAAAATAAAACCTCGATTTTTGAAAAATTTTGTGATGGTACCCCTTACAATTTTTTTAAAAATCGAGATCCAACTTTTTTTTTGGAATTCCAAAACCTGGGACGCAGATTGAAGGATATTTATGTCCTCATTTCGAAATGGGTATTCTTTTTGTGATCGGTTGCGAAATGGCCGAATAATTAGCTTTTGAAATCGTGAAAAAGTGGATTTTTGGCCAAAAATATTTTATGTTATTTTTGTTTTTATTTTCTCGTTTTTTTACTTATTCCGTTGCGAATATTATGGCCATTTTGCAGCCGATTCCAGAGTGGAATACCTCGTTGGAATCAGGACATTGCTCTGCTCAAATCTGCATCTAAAGTTTTCAAAAGCCAAACAAAAAATAAAACCTCGATTTTTTGAAAATTTTGTGATGGTACCCCTTACAATTTTTTCAAAAATCGAGATCCAACTTTTTTTTTGGATCTCAAAAACCTGGGACGCAGATTGAAGGATATTTATGTCCTCATTCCGAAATGGGAATCCTTTTTGCGATCGGTTGCGAAATGGCCGAATAATTAGCTTTTGAAATCGTGAAAAAAGTGGATTTTTGGCCAATCGAGATCCAACTTTTTTTTTGGAATTCCAAAACCTGGGACGCAGATTGAAGGATATTTATGTCCTCATTCCGAAATGGGTATTCTTTTTGTGATCGGTTGCGAAATGGCCGAATAATTAGCTTTTGAAATCGTGAAAAAAGTGGATTTTTGGCCAAAAATATTTTATGTTATTTTTGTTTTTATTTTCTCGTTTTTTTACTCATTCCGTTGCGAATATTATGGCCATTTCGCAGCCGATTCCAGAGTGAAATACCTCGTTGGAATCAGGACACTTCTCTGCTCAAATCTGCATCTAAAGTTTTCAAAAGCCAAACAAAAAATAAAACCTCGATTTTTTGAAAATTTTGTGATGGTACCCCTTACAATTTTTTCAAAAATCGAGATCCAACTTTTTTTTTTGGATCTCAAAAACCTGGGACGCAGATTGAAGGATATTTATGTCCTCATTCCGAAATGGGAATCCTTTTTGCGATCGGTTGCGAAATGGCCGAATAATTAGCTTTTGAAATCGTGAAAAAGTGGATTTTTGGCCAAAAATATTTTATGTTATTTTTGTTTTTATTTTCTCGTTTTTTTACTCATTCCGTTGCGAATATTATGGCCATTTCGCAGCCGATTCCAGAGTGAAATACCTCGTTGGAATCAGGACACTTCTCTGCTCAAATCTGCATCTAAAGTTTTCAAAAGCCAAACAAAAAATAAAACCTCGATTTTTGAAAAATTTTGTGATGGTACCCCTTACAATTTTTTTAAAAATCGAGATCCAACTTTTTTTTGGAATTCCAAAACCTGGGACGCAGATTGAAGGATATTTATGTCCTCATTTCGAAATGGGTATTCTTTTTGTGATCGGTTGCGAAATGGCCGAATAATTAGCTTTTGAAATCGTGAAAAAGTGGATTTTTGGCCAAAAATATTTTATGTTATTTTTGTTTTTATTTTCTCGTTTTTTTACTTATTCCGTTGCGAATATTATGGCCATTTTGCAGCCGATTCCAGAGTGGAATACCTCGTTGGAATCAGGACATTGCTCTGCTCAAATCTGCATCTAAAGTTTTCAAAAGCCAAACAAAAAATAAAACCTCGATTTTTTGAAAATTTTGTGATGGTACCCCTTACAATTTTTTCAAAAATCGAGATCCAACTTTTTTTTTGGATCTCAAAAACCTGGGACGCAGATTGAAGGATATTTATGTCCTCATTCCGAAATGGGAATCCTTTTTGCGATCGGTTGCGAAATGGCCGAATAATTAGCTTTTGAAATCGTGAAAAAGTGGATTTTTGGCCAAAAATATTTTATGTTATTTTTGTTTTTATTTTCTCGTTTTTTTACTCATTCCGTTGCGAATATTATGGCCATTTTGCAGCCGATTCCAGAGTGGAATACCTCGTTGGAATCAGGACATTTCTCTGCTCAAATCTGCGTCTAAAGTTTTCAAAAGCCAAACAAAAAATAAAACCTCGATTTTTGAAAAATTTTGTGATGGTACCCCTTACAATTTTTTCAAAAATCGAGATCCAACTTTTTTTTTGGATCTCAAAAACCTGGGACGCAGATTGAAGGATATTTATGTCCTCATTCCGAAATGGGAATCCTTTTTGCGATCGGTTGCGAAATGGCCGAATAATTAGCTTTTGAAATCGTGAAAAAGTGGATTTTTGGCCAAAAATATTTTATGTTATTTTTGTTTTTATTTTCTCGTTTTTTTACTCATTCCGTTGCGAATATTATGGCCTATTTGCAGCCGATTCCAGAGTGGAATACCTCGTTGGAATCAGGACACTTCTCTGCTCAAATCTGCATCTAAAGTTTTCAAAAGCCAAACAAAAAATAAAACCTCGATTTTTGAAAAATTTTGTGATGGTACCCCTTACAATTTTTTTAAAAATCGAGATCCAACTTTTTTTTTGGAATTCCAAAACCTGGGACGCAGATTGAAGGATATTTATGTCCTCATTCCGAAATGGGTATTCTTTTTGTGATCGGTTGCGAAATGGCCGAATAATTAGCTTTTGAAATCGTGAAAAAGTGGATTTTTGGCCAAAAATATTTTATGTTATTTTTGTTTTTATTTTCTCGTTTTTTTACTCATTCCGTTGCGAATATTATGGCCATTTCGCAGCCGATTCCAGAGTGGAATACCTCGTTGGAATCAGGACATTTCTCTGCTCAAATCTGCGTCTAAAGTTTTCAAAAGCCAAACAAAAAATAAAACCTTGATTTTTGAAAAATTTTGTGATGGTACCCCTTACAATTTTTTCAAAAATCGAGATCCAACTTTTTTTTTGGATCTCAAAAACCTGGGACGCAGATTGAAGGATATTTATGTCCTCATTCCGAAATGGGAATCCTTTTTGCGATCGGTTTTGAAATGGCCGAATAATTAGCTTTTGAAATCGTGAAAAAGTGGATTTTTGGCCAAAAATATTTTATGTTATTTTTGTTTTTATTTTCTCGTTTTTTTACTCATTCCGTTGCGAATATTATGGCCATTTCGCAGCCGATTCCAGAGTGAAATACCTCGTTGGAATCAGGACATTTCTCTGCTCAAATCTGCGTCTAAAGTTTTCAAAAGCCAAACAAAAAATAAAACCTCGATTTTTGAAAAATTTTGTGATGGTACCCCTTACAATTTTTTCAAAAATCGAGATCCAACTTTTTTTTTGGATCTCAAAAACCTGGGACGCAGATTGAAGGATATTTATGTCCTCATTCCGAAATGGAAATCCTTTTTGCGATCGGTTGCGAAATGGCCGAATAATTAGCTTTTGAAATCGTGAAAAAAGTGGATTTTTGGCCAAAAATATTTTATGTTATTTTTGTTTTTATTTTCTCGTTTTTTTACTCATTCCGTTGCGAATATTATGGCCATTTCGCAGCCGATTCCAGAGTGGAATACCTCGTTGGAATCAGGACATTTCTCTGCTCAAATCTGCATCTAAAGTTTTCAAAAGCCAAACAAAAAATAAAACCTTGATTTTTGAAAAATTTTGTGATGGTACCCCTTACAATTTTTTCAAAAATCGAGATCCAACTTTTTTTTTGGATCTCAAAAACCTGGGACGCAGATTGAAGGATATTTATGTCCTCATTCCGAAATGGGTATTCTTTTTGTGATCGGTTGCGAAATGGCCGAATAATTAGCTTTTGAAATCGTGAAAAAAGTGGATTTTTGGCCAAAAATATTTTATGTTATTTTTGTTTTTATTTTCTCGTTTTTTTACTCATTCCGTTGCGAATATTATGGCCATTTCGCAGCCGATTCCAGAGTGGAATACCTCGTTGGAATCAGGACATTTCTCTGCTCAAATCTGCGTCTAAAGTTTTCAAAAGCCAAACAAAAAATAAAACCTCGATTTTTGAAAAATTTTGTGATGGTACCCCTTACAATTTTTTTAAAAATCGAGATCCAACTTTTTTTTGGATCTCAAAACCTGGGACGCAGATTGAAGGATATTTATGTCCTCATTCCGAAATGGGAATCCTTTTGCGATCGGTTGCGAAATGGCCGAATAATTAGCTTTTGAAATCGTGAAAAAAGTGGATTTTTGGCCAAAAATATTTTATGTTATTTTTGTTTTTATTTTCTCGTTTTTTTACTCATTCCGTTGCGAATATTATGGCCATTTCGCAGCCGATTCCAGAGTGGAATGCCTCGTTGAAATCAGGACATTTCTCTGCTTCAATCTGCATCTAAAGTTTTCAAAAGCCAAACAAAAAATAAAATCTCGATTTTTGAAAAATTTTGTGATGGTACCCCTTACAATTTTTTCAAAAATCGAGATCCAACTTTTTTTTCGGATTTCAAAAACCTGGGACGCAGATCGAAGCATATTTTGGCGCTCATTCCGAAATGGGTATCCTTTTTGCGATCGCTTGCGACATGGCCGAATAATTAGCTTTTGAAATCGTGAAAAAAGTGGATTTTTGGCCAAAATTATTTTATGTTATTTTTGTTTTTATTTTCTCGTTTTTTTACTCATTCCGTTGCGAATATTATGGCCATTTCGCAGCCGATTCCAGAGTGGAATACCTCGTTGGAATCAGGACACTTCTCTGCTCAAATCTGCATCTAAAGTTTTCAAAAGCCAAACAAAAAATAAAACCTCGATTTTTGAAAAATTTTGTGATGGTACCCCTTACAATTTTTTTCAAAAATCGAGATCCAACTTTTTTTTGGATCTCAAAAACCTGGGACGCAGATTGAAGGATATTTATGTCCTCATTCCGAAATGGGAATCCTTTTTGCGATCGGTTGCGAAATGGCCGAATAATTAGCTTTTGAAATCGTGAAAAAGTGGATTTTTGGCCAAAAATATTTTATGTTATTTTTGTTTTTATTTTCTCGTTTTTTTACTCATTCCGTTGCGAATATTATGGCCATTTCGCAGCCGATTCCAGAGTGGAATACCTCGTTGGAATCAGGACATTTCTCTGCTCAAATCTGCGTCTAAAGTTTTCAAAAGCCAAACAAAAAATAAAACCTCGATTTTTGAAAAATTTTGTGATGGTACCCCTTACAATTTTTTCAAAAATCGAGATCCAACTTTTTTTTTGGATCTCAAAAACCTGGGACGCAGATTAAAGGATATTTATGTCCTCATTCCGAAATGGGAATCCTTTTTGCGATCGGTTGCGAAATGGCCGAATAATTAGCTTTTGAAATCGTGAAAAAAGTGGATTTTTGGCCAAAAATATTTTATGTTATTTTTGTTTTTATTTTCTCGTTTTTTTACTCATTCCGTTGCGAATATTATGGCCATTTCGCAGCCGATTCCAGAGTGAAATACCTCGTTGGAATCAGGACACTTCTCTGCTCAAATCTGCATCTAAAGTTTTCAAAAGCCAAACAAAAAATAAAACCTCGATTTTTGAAAAATTTTGTGATGGTACCCCTTACAATTTTTTTAAAAATCGAGATCCAACTTTTTTTTTGGAATTCCAAAACCTGGGACGCAGATTGAAGGATATTTATGTCCTCATTCCGAAATGGGTATTCTTTTTGTGATCGGTTGCGAAATGGCCGAATAATTAGCTTTTGAAATCGTGAAAAAAGTGGATTTTTGGCCAAAAATATTTTATGTTATTTTTGTTTTTATTTTCTCGTTTTTTTACTCATTCCGTTGCGAATATTATGGCCATTTCGCAGCCGATTCCAGAGTGGAATACCTCGTTGGAATCAGGACATTTCTCTGCTCAAATCTGCGTCTAAAGTTTTCAAAAGCCAAACAAAAAATAAAACCTCGATTTTTGAAAAATTTTGTGATGGTACCCCTTACAATTTTTTTAAAAATCGAGTTCCCAACTTTTTTTTAGCTATGGACGCAGATTCACGGCGAATGTCCTTCCGAGTTATTTGGTACCATCCTTTTCAAAATCGGTTGAGAAATGTCCAAATTATGAGCGTCCAAAGTCGTCGTCCAAATGTAAACAAAGGCTGGAAAAATGTAAACAAAGGTTGCTCGCCGACCCGAAACTTTGGCACGGTTGCTCGGATTTCAGATTCTTTTGCTGCAGATCGACGGGGAATGTCCTTCCGAGTAGTTTGGTAGGTGCAGATCCAAAATCGGTGAAGAATTGGATAAATTATGAGCGTTCAAAGTCGTCGTCCAAATGTAAACAAATGCTGGAAAAATGTAAACAAAGGTTGCTCGCCGATCAAAAACATTGGCACGGTTGCTCGGATTTCAAATTTTTTTGCTGCAGATCGACGGGGAATGTCCTTCCGAGTCGTTTGGTAGGTGCAGATCCAAAATCGGTGAAGAATTCGATAAATTATGAGCGTTCAAAGTCGTCGGCCAAATGTAAACAAAGGCTGGAAAAATGTAAACAAAGGTTGCTCGCCGACCCGAAACTTTGGCACGGTTGCTCGGATTTCAGATTCTTTTGCTGCAGATCGACGGGGAATGTCCTTCCGAGTAGTTTGGTAGGTGCAGATCCAAAATCGGTGAAGAATTGGATAAATTATGAGCGTTCAAAGTCGTCGTCCAAATGTAAACAAATGCTGGAAAAATGTAAACAAAGGTTGCTCGCCGATCAAAAACATTGGCACGGTTGCTCGGATTTCAAATTTTTTTGCTGCAGATCGACGGGGAATGTCCTTCCGAGTAGTTTGGTAGGTGCAGATCCAAAATCGGTTCAGGAATAGCCGAGAAATTTGCTTTTTAAAAGCGGCCAATCGAATTCTGGATTTAGTCCCATTGGTTGGGATCAGCTCGATCCCCATGTGGTTGTTGTTGCCTTTCCCAGTAATCCCCGTTATGCGATATAAGTGAGATATATCGATAACTCCCTCTCCCCCATAGAGTGTAAATGGGGAAGCCCTTCCTGTAAGTAGGAAAAGGAGGGGAGGCGGCGGCCATCATTAATATTAGCATATTTGTCCCCCTTGCGCTACCGCCTGGTCCCCACTCTTATACTAGAGATGGTACTTTCAAAATTTCTGACTTTGGCCCCTGTGACGTCACTGCGCCGCCTGCTGATCGTTCCTGTTCGCTTAGTACTTCAGTTTTTGGCACAAGCGAAATCCAAGAAATTTGGCCTCAACTGGTTTGCGTTTTCGTGTTGCATATCGCGAGGGGCTACTTTTGCCGTACTGCCAGGTTGGATTTCGATGGATGTTTTACTTCTTTTAAGGACACTTATGAAGATCAGGATCAGGAACAGTAACTGGATCTGCATCTGGAAGATCCCCTGCAGCAGCATCTGGAGCAACACCTAGAGGAGGATATGATGAAGCGTCTGGAGGAACAGCTAGGAGAGCATGTGGTGGAGCATCTCAAGGAGCAACTGGAGGAGCACCTAGTGCAGCACCTGGAAGATCACCTGGAGCAGCATATGGAGCAACACATAGAATAACATTTGGAGAATCGTCTGGAGGAAAAGAGCATCTGGTGGAGCATCTAAAGCTGGCCCTTGAAGATCACCTGGACAAGCATTCCAAACAACAGAGAAACATTTGAAGAAACATCCGGAGCAGCATCTGGAGGAACAGCTTGGGGAGCATCTGGAGAACCATCTCCAAAACATCCAGGAGGAGCATTTGGAGCAGTCTCTGGAGGAACACCTAGAGAAGCATGTGGTGGAGCACCTGGAGGGGCACCTAATGGTTCCCTTTCCGCCGGTTACTGGGATGCACCCAACATCGGCGCAAGTGGATTGCCTCAGGATGACGCTTACAACCAAGAAAGGATCTTCAGCTTCCCGTTGTCGACATCGGCAGCGACGCAGTTGCTCCGCCACGTTCGCCATGTTTTGTTCACTTCCAAGAGATCAATGGTGCGACCCTCTCCTCCCCCAATAGTTACGGTCGGTCCTTTTTTCTAGTCTCTAATCCTCTCCAGCGGCCTAAAGCTTCGTTGGTCTGGGAATGTGAGCCTGCTCCAGCCAAGACGGCCCCATTCTTCTTCTGCTTGTCCTGAAATTCTATTCCCCAGGACTGCGGAAAAGGATATCAACTGCGACACCATGTTCGCTCTGGCGAACGGACGGAAACACATTCAACTAGCAACATCCAGAATATAAGATGATCCAGGACAAAGGTGGTGCTTCAAATATTGATCCAGGTGCTTCTCTACATGTATGTCCATGTGCTGCCCCAAACGCGCCTCCAGGTGTGGCTCAAAAAGGACCTTCATGTTGCCTTCCAGATGCTCCACCAGGTGCTTCTCTAGGTGTTCCTCCAGAGACTGCTCCAAATGCTCCTCCTGGATGTCTTGGAGATGCTGCTCCCGGTGCTGCTGCAAATGCGCCTCCAAGCGGCGCTCCAGATCCTTCTTCTGGTGATCTTCCTAGTGCTGCATGAACTGCTACAGATCCTGGTCGTCATAGGTGTCCTTAATAGGAGTAAAACTCCAATGAAAACCAACCTGGCAGTACGGCAAAAGTGGCCCCTCGCGATATGCAACACAAAAACGCAAACCCGTTGCGACCAAATTTCTTGGATTTCGCTTGTGCCAAAAACTGAAGTACTAAGCGAACAGGAACGATCAGCAGGCGGCGCAGTGACGTCACAGGAGCCAAAGTCAGAAATTTTGAAAGTACCATCTCTAGTATAAGAGTGGGGACCAGGCGGTAGAGCAAGGGGGACAAATATGCTAATTTAAATGATGGCCGCCGCCTCCCCTCCTTTTCATACTTACAGGAAGGGCTTCCCCATTTACACTCCATGGGGGAGAGGGAGTTATCGATATATCCCACTCATATCGCATAACTGGGATAACTGGGAAAGGCAACAACAACCACATGGGGATCGAGCTGATCCCAACCAATGGGACTAAATCCAGAATTCGATTGGCCGCTTTTAAAAAGCAAATTTCTCGGCTATTCCTGAACCGATTTTGGATCTGCACCTACCAAACTACTCGGAAGGACATTCCCCGTCGATCTGCAGCAAAAGAATTTGAAATCCGAGCAACCGTGCCAAAGTTTTTGATCGGCGAGCAGCGTCTGTTTACATTTTTCCAGCCTTTGTTTACATTTGGACGACGACTTTGGACGCTCATAATTTGGCCATTCCTGAACCGATTTTGCATCTGCACCTACCAAACGACTCGGAAGGACATTCCCCGTCGATGCAGCAAAGGAATTCCAAATGCTATTAAATGGGCCAAAGTTTTCGGTCGGCCAGCAACCTTTGTTTACATTTTTCCAGCCTTTGTTTACATTTGGACGACGACTTTGGACGCTCATAATTTGGCCATTCCTGAACCGATTTTGCATCTGCACCTACCAAACGACTCGGAAGGACATTCCCCGTCGATCTGCGTCCTCAGCTAAAAAAAAGTTGGGGACTCGATTTTTGCAAAATTTTGTGATGTTACCCCTTTCCTAAATTGCGAAAATCGAGATTTGACTTTTTGTTCGGCTTTCGAAAACTGTAGACGCAGTTCGAAGGATAATTAAATGCTGATTCTGAAATGGTATTCTGTTCCCGAATCGGCTGCGAAATGGCTATAATATTCGCAACGGAATGTGTAAAAAATCAAGAAAATAAGAGATAAAATTGTTGGCCAAAACCCACTTTTTCCACAATTTAATGCCTCTTAAAAGGGCACTCAGGTTCCTAGAAAAGGACAAGAGAATAAAGGCTTTGTCATACCACCCAAGGAAATTCCTCGAGCTGCACAAAACGCTCACGAAATCCTAAACCTATACCTTACCTTCAGTCACGCACACATTTGGGGACACACCCGGTTTATATACATATTTGTATGTTCATGTGTACAGTGGTCCTTACACACATGAGCCGGAGACAATCGGGTAAATGCGAACATTTATGCAACAGCTGGGCCTTAACGTGTTTCGTCCTTGGCCTGCGAGACCCTTGAGGGCCGATACACTTTGGCTTGTAAAAAACATCAGCGGATCCCTGCAGAAAATCCGTAAGATGATGATATAAGATATTGGTGAGTATCCTGCCCGCCCGGCGCCGGCTTATCTGGAAAGTTATCGAACCAACCACCCACCCACCCATGCCACCGGCGGTGGTGCTGATGGTGGTTCCCCAAAAATTAGTTCAACGCTGAAATAAGATGCAAACAAAAACCAAACCAAAGGCAAAAACCATGAAAACAAAAATACAGAGAGCTGCAGCCACACTTCAGGAAATTTCTTCGAGTTCTAAACATTTTTAAGTTATTTATTATTGTTTAACAAAGCAATTGTACATTTATCCTTGTTGTACATATACATAAATATTAAAAAACTAAAAAACATACAAATTCCGTTACGTAGTTTCAAGATTTCTGTTCTCTGTGCACACTCTAGCGAATATATAATGAAAAAAGTGAGGCGGCCGCAAAGGGGAAAAAGAGAAATACCATAAAAAATGGGCACCCCAAAGGGGTTGGCTCTAGGTGGGAGGGGGTTTGCCAAAAAGGGGCGAGGGTCTTTTATATGGCAAGCAATAATTTGATTGTTTTGCGGAATAAATCAAACAAAGGCCACGGATAACCATTGGACAAATGGGCGGATGGATGCGGCCACGACCCAGCCCATGGGGTTTACATAATGATTGGACGGGAGTAGCTATCCCCCCTTTTTCCCTCTTAATTGAAATGCCGCTCCACCACCCAGCCACTTAAAAATATGCAATTTTCAAGCACAACAGTAGGTGCTGAGAAAAACTAAAAACAATAGAGGCCTGTGCCAATGTCTTCGGTGGTACACTGTACGAGGTACACGCCACTTGCTATACACCAGCCCCCACCCCTTTAGCCCACTTTTCAGCACTTTCACACTTTTCCTCGTATACAAATAATGGGGAGAAAGACTGCCATCTCTGGGAGATGTAAACAAATTTGGGGCCTGTTCTGGTTTTGATTGTTTTAATTTTGTCTGGAATACTTACCGAAACCGATTCAGATACTGATTCCGTATCCACACACAAAATAAACACACTCACGCCCAAAACTTTTGGGGGTCCTGCCGAACCGTGCTACATGTCACACATTATTCGCAAATAACCCGGATTTATCAGATGGATGCATGGGGAATCGATATTCCCAGTTACAGTTTCGTCTTCTAAACACACAAAGTCCTCAACGTACAAAAAAAATTACATAAAAAATGTTGTGCTTCAGATAGGCAACAGCAACGGCAGCAGCAAAACGACAGCAACAGCAACAGCAACAGCAACAGCAACAGCGGCAGCAAAACAAAGCCAATTTATTTATTTTTCGGCCATGTGTTCCACACGTCGTATGCGCAATGTTGGGGGGCAGTCGTTGCCGCGGACTGAACTGAACTGAACTGAACTGAACTGAATCTGAATCAAATCGAATTGAGTTGCAGCAAAACCGAATTGTATCGTTCCGTCCTCCGTATCCGAGAGTGTCTGCTCTGCAGCAGCAACACCAACAGCAGCAGCATCGCTGGGGGATGATGAAAAGCTTTTCCAATCGGCGTTGCCACCAGGTCGGGTCTCCTTATCACCCTCGCCCATTTTCCTAGAGTTTGTATTCCTATCAGCCCAGCTGGGAAGTATTTCGAATTTTCTGCGCAGGTCCAGAATATTTAAAAGTTGCCATAGACCCTCGGCAGGTAGCGCTGCTGCAACGAAAATAGCTTTTGTTCAACGTTTTTTTGAACTTTCTAGACTACAATGCAAATTGGAAAAAGGATACTTATAGTTTTAAGGACCAAAGGACCTCCGGAAACCTACAGGCATACAAAAGGTTCTGTTATTTTTCGTTCAAATTAGTTTTATTTTGCTTCGTTTAATCAAACTCATATTCCGCCTTGGTCCGCCAGGATACGTTTAGCTGCATCATCATGTCGTGGGTGGGAGGATTTGGCATCCACTATAATTAACTCGCCAGGCACATCCTGTATGCTTTTTGTTGTCTTATTATTCAGTTTTTATTTGCGGTTCTTTAACATGTGCTAATTTCCTTGGTTTTGTTTATGTTTTGCTGGTTGTCCCTTTGAAGGTTTAGTTTTTAAATTATCTTTGCATATAAGTTTACTATAAGTACATGTTCTTGTTTAGTATCGGTCAACATTGCGAAAATAGCAATTAGGAGAAAAAAAAACGTATTTATATATGTGTTTATACAATTACATAGGAATTTACCTTAAACTCGTGGGACTCTTTATGCGCTACCTTAAACTAACGTACAAAAATATCCGTAACTTAGGACGAGCAATTCAAAGTTCCAGATTCAAAACTATGAGAATTCAAATTCAAAACAACGACAGCAATTCGCGCCAATTAAGTAAAATACAATACAATGTTTGTAGTGCATTACAGGTCATAATTGGTTTAGGATCTTGGATTGATTGGATGGTCTGGTTACCGGTTACCCTTTGTTGTTCTTCGTTTTTTATGCTTCCCTTTTAAAAAACAATCCGTTCTAAAATTATTAATATACATAATTGACTCACAGAGTTTCGTTGGCTGACAACAATTGAACTGAGAGCGAAATCATTTGTCAATTTGCATTAAACACTGGATTGGATTTGCCTGGGGAATGTTTTGGATTTGCATTTCCTGGTAGATTAGTTCCATTTTATTTATTCATTATTATTTGCTAAGTTCTCCTTGTGTCTACATATCTTTTGTTTTTCGTTTATATATATAAAAAAGAGACAAAAAAAACATCTTGTGGTCCCTGGCGTATGTAATTCAATTCAAAAGGTTTTCATTTGCGTCTATGTACTTTCTTGAAAACATTCTCGGCATTCAACATTAACGACAAACCCATAAATACTCAAATCAAAATCTTACAGAGTGAGTCTCCTTGGCTTCCAATATATCCTTTCGGCTAATCACTCGGCTAACTTCAATTACATGAGTTTTGTGCTTAGTAATTATGTAGATTTCTTGGACTGCTATGTGGCTGTGGATGTCCTTTGTTTCTAATTGAGTTTCGGATAGTTGTCTGTGTGTTTCCGGGTTCGGCTAATCTATTTCTCTATGACGACAAATTAAATTGATTGGGTTCGTTGTTAGCTAAGCTTAGAGTAGAAAGAATATGATCGATCTTATGAGATCAGACACAGAAAACGGGGATATACACATTATCTGCATAGTTGGTGTCCTCAGAGTGTCCTTTGGGGCTTAGTGCGCTAGCTAGGGGTACAGTACAGTAAAGCCTAGGCCAGAGTGACAGTAAGTATTCCGAAACTACCAAAAACTCTAGGGGTCTGTGTCGGCTACGGTCTACAATCCTGCTGATTAGCGTGTGTTAGTGAGTGTGATTTGCAGTTAATTGGATATCAAAAACAAGGAGTCGCAAACAGAAACTTGACTTTGGTTTTTTTCTGAGGCGCTTTAAGCTAACTCTGGCTCTGACTCTGACTCTGACTCTGACTTTGGCTCTGAAATTGAATTGATCTTGAACAGCACTAAACTACTTAAGTGCTAGAAATAGATGTTCGTTTAGTTAGTTGGGGCTAGATTTAGTTCATTACGTTTACATTTTAGTGGGGACAGAGGGCAGGGGGTAGCTTGAAAGTAGTTTTAACACAGGAGGCTAAGGTCTAGGTTCAAGGGTGAGGGGTCGGTCTAGTCTAGGTTTCGACTAATGCTTAGATAGGCTTAACAGCTCGAACTAAGGGCTCTCAACAAGTAAATTGCTAATCTATATGCATATTTTAGGCTCTCTATATACACACACACACACACACATATACATATAGTCCTTTATGTATATAAATGTGTGTGTACATAGGAATTTGTGTCTCGTGTGTGGTTGTGTGTGATTGTTTGAAATGGAAAACTTGTGAAACATTTGTCCGAATCGATTAGTATTTAAAACATCTCCTTAATAGTTCTCTATATAAGTTATTAAAGCTTTCGGTTTTCATTACACTAGTTCATATATATTTATATATATATATGTGTATATAACTATGCATGTACTTCTGTATGCATATATATATATATATATATATATATATATAATACATATACGTACTTAAAATAAATATGTATATATATAGTCTCAAACCATAAGAGGTATATACACCTGCAGAGAGAGCCACACATTATTGAGGATTCCCAAAATAAAGAAGCCTAGCGGATAAAACTATAAGGGGAGACAGGATGTGGGATAAGGATTTAGTTAAGCATTGGTTTCATTTATACACATTTATAAAAAATGAACAAACATGCGCATCCTTGGCATGGACGTTTCTCAGGACGGCTTACAGGGGAATCATAATTCTTTCCGTTTCTTGTTTTCTCTTTTTGGCACTAACACACACTTTTACTTTCACCCCAATACATACACACTATCACACACATACACCAACAATTATGCAAATTTTTTATCCAGGAGGAAAGGAGAGAAAACGAAAGAAAAGGAGTCCTTGCTGGGGTGTTAGCCCTCTCTGACTATTTGTATCTGTGTTCTTGCTTTTTTGTTTGTGGTAGTTATATTATATATATCTCTGGTTTGTATTTACCTCATGTATGCCACGTAAATATGTATATATAGATTGGGTTGCTCCTGCTTCCTGGACTAAACATATATAGAATATAGATCTATACGTCCTCAAATTTCACTTAGTTTCGTATATTTCTGAATATACTTGCTTGTACCATGGTAACCTTGTAATACTGCCGATTTTGCATTGCTCATGGATCTGGGGGATCTACGGGGGATTGGGCTATGACTTGGACTAGGACTGGTTGTACACTTTTTGGTCTCTATTATAGTTCTCAAAGCTTGTCTTTATCACGGTCGATGCTCATTGCTTTAAAGATGCCCCTTCCAATGCCGTAGCGAAGGTTGAACTGATCCAGGCTGGAGGCCCTGGGCCTCTGGCTGCCACTCTGGTGTCCCGCCGACGTGGAGCTGCCTGATGGGGGGGCGGTGCTTACCGCCGGCTCCATTGCTATCCTGCCCGCCTCTTCCAAGTCCGTTTCGCTGATCTCCGTCTCGGTGTCGCTAAACTTCCGGCGCCGGCGCAGGAAGGTGCTGCAATGCCTCAGCTCGCCGAGATTGTCGGACAGGGAGTGCCCTCGCTTGCGCTCCTGGCGCTCCATCTCGGCGGCCAGCATTTGCACCTCCCAGTCGTTGTGGCGTCCTGAAGTGGTGGTCGGTTCCTCCGTGCCGGCCACTGCCTCCACGTTGGGATCGGGGTCGTCCTCATCGTCGTCTTCTTCGGCTATATTGAGCTTGCTTGACTCCGAACTGGAGCTGGAGCTCTCGCCAATGTCCAGGATCACGCTGTCCGACAACCTCGTCAGATTTCCAGTCACATCCGACACCATCATCCCGCTGCTTCCACTACCACTTCCTCCTCCACTTCTGTCCGCTCTGAAACTTTCGCCTCCGGCACTCCAGTCGCGGCTCCGTCGTCCGTTGCCATAGCCCGTGTAGAAGCTTGGGTGGCTTTGCGCGTGCCGGGAGCTAAGGGAACCGGGCCCTGGTCCATAGTAACTGCTCGGGCAGTTCAGGGCGTTGGCGGAGGCCGCGTGATAGCGGCTGGGCCGGGGACCCGGCGAAACACTGCGCCGGCCGCCTTGTATAGGGGGCGAGGAGGTGAACACCGTGTCCAATGAGTCACCGCGCTGCAAAAAGCATAGTTGGCATATTAAAAATCTTCAAAAAATCGACAGGACTTACCATGAAGAGCAGCTCCGCGGAGGAGCCGGAACTGCTGTTGTTGTCCTCATCCTCGGCCGGCTCGTCGTCGTCCACGGACAGTTGGGGCATCTTCTTCTGGCGCCGTCCAAGCGCCGGAAGGACTAGAGCGGAGCCGGAAGCAGAGGCGGATGTCAGGGGGCCCACGAAGGACGCGGAAGCGGAGGATTGCTGCTCGATGGAGCGCAGCTTGAGCTGGAGCTGGGCGATGATGGCGTCCCGCCGTCGCACCTCGCCTGCCATGCTGGAGAACTGCGTCTCGAACTTGGAGTGCATCTCGTTCATGTGCGTCTTGATCACATGGTTGATGCCGCTCAGGATCTGGTTGAAGTAGTCCTGAGCTTCCGGGAAGCCTTTAAGAGCAAGATCAGATGGTAGGTGAGTATTTGGAAGGCGGTGGCGGGGCGAAGGGTCTATTGTCAGGGGCGGGTCGGGGAAAAGTTGTGTCTGGCAAACGTGAGTTTTATTTCGTTAACTATATTATTTTCAGTTGCATTTGTGAGAGCACATTCAAGAGTATTTCCAGAGTCAAACTACATCAAATGAGGCTGTGCGTGTTCTTTTCTTTTTTTTGTTTTGTTTGGTTTTTAAGCGTTTTGAGTAGCACTATACTAATTATACTTCATTACGTTCTTTTCAGATTTAAAGAGTTTCCAGTGTTAAAAAACCAAAAAGGACATTTTGCCCCGAAACAGACAGGCGTAAATGCCATTGCAGATGCATACAGGGCAGTAGAGTCGATCTGCAATGCCATATTATACATACGTACACAGGTCGTTGACAATTATATACATTCTCATTCCCAAATACCATTCATGTGTCTCCTTCACCGTCTCCATCAAAAGCTCGGCTCAAATGTGTAGGGAGTACCAGTGTTCGGAGCACTCGTACATTTGGATATATACATGATCGTGTTCTAGGTTTATATACAAAGCAAAAGCCGAGCGTGTCATGTGTTTAGGTCTAGTTACATGCTTATTAATCGTTCCGTCTCTGGCCACGCCTGCATTCCATTTAACGGTTATTTTTTTGTAGCACCAGCTGAAAATATAATCCTTTCTGGGGACGGGACTCGAGGCCTTCTCTAAAAGGGACTAAGCTTCGATGCGGAGGCGAAAACAACAATTGGCTGCCATACACGGCGTATACGTAATATTTATAGGGGAACTGTGGACAATAGTGGGCAGGGAAGGGAAATTCTAGCTTAATTAACTAAATGATTTGATTGAAGCCTTCAAATATAAGTAATATTAAGTATTATAAATAAAATGTTCGATTCGTCCTTATATACTATAGAGTTTAGGCAAAGAAACTGTTTGATAAATAAAAAAGTGTAAATTCCAAGCAAAAGCCTTTAAAATATATTATTACAGTTCAACAGTGGTGGTGTATGCATGTCCTTGGGGAATCCTTCGAACTCCTGTAAGTCGATTAACACTTTCAAGCATTGCGTCATGCAGAGGTTTATGCACAAGATAATAGTTAGGTTTTTAGGAAAGAGAGTTTGAAAGCACAGGACAAAGCGAGAGAAGCGATCGTTACGTGTGTCTGTGTTCATGCTGCGTTTGAAGGATTCAAGGATCGTGTTGGAACAACGACAGACAAAGAGCCAAAGAGAAACTCGCATATGTGGAGAGAAAGTAAAGAAAGTGTGACAAGCGTTGCGTTGTTGTTCTGTTCTTTTGTTCTGGATCTTGCTATATATTATTTATATATTATAGTATATGCGAGTGTGTGTGTATGTGTATTTTGGCAAAATGAAACGGAACTGAAGCTGATATATTTACCTTCGGGATGCGCACGTGGAAACTGGCCACTGCCACTGGTCGTCGTGGTATTCTGCGACCTGAGCTGCAAATTCAAATTCAAATCTGTGGTGGACTGGGCATGAAACTCGTTCGATTTCGCGGAACACTCGACCACGTATGAGGCGGAAGCGGATGCGGATGCGGATGCGGAGGCGGACGTTGAGGCGGTGCCAACGCCCGGCAACGAGTCCCCGCCGGGAATGAATTGGGGGGCCGTGGGGGCCAGGCTGTGGCCGGGTGGGAATGCAAAGTGCTCCTGCGGTGAGTTCGTGGGCGTTACCAACGTCAACGTCGGCGACCAGGCATTCGCCGTATCGCCGTTACCCGTAACCGGAATAGCAGCTGGAACTGAAGCCGTCACCGGCACCGGCACCGTCACTGTAACCGGAACCGGAACCGATACCGCACTGTTAATACCCGTTACGTTAGCGCCGTTGCCGCTACCGTTACCGTTACCGAACCCAGCGCCGCCGAATGTGTCCGCATCCTTGGCACTGGCGGGCGGGCTGGAAAGAGTGGAATGGAAGGTTACACTCTTCAAGAGCTTGCTGTGCCTAGCCACGTACCCTTCCAAGGTTGGCTCCGCCGGCAGTCCGCTGGCCTGGTTGACCTTGGATCCGGTACTAGACGATACTGCCTCCTCTTGCTGCAGCTTCTTAAGGATGCTCTTCAACTTCCTGCGCTCCACCGTCTCATTGGACTCCGGACTGAGAGGCAGTGGCACGTAGACCGGCAGCTGCCGGGAGCTACCGTCCTCCGTGTTGGTGGATATCGATGTGGAGGTGGAGCTGGTCGTCGACTCGTAGGTGCTGAGGAACTGCGAGTATATACCGGAGGTGTCGCTGTAGCAGCGATACAGCGACTCCGTGATGGGCACCTTGCTGTCCGGGCCGGACTTGGAGCAGTCCAGGCTGAAGCTCCGCGTCTGGAGCGCCCGCTCCAGCTCGGCCAGTTTCTGGCGTTCGTTCAGGATCTTCAGGCGCTTGACGAAGGGCAGGCCGCAGTACTCCGGCGAGAGATCAAAGACGCTCTGGTAGAGTTTTCTGCGGCCTCCCGACGACAGGTCCCCGTCGGGCAGTCGCTGCTCCGGCTTTTGGAGCCTCAGGCAGTCCCGCCGAGCACTGGCTGCCTGATCGTTGGAACTGCCTCCCCTCTGGCTTGCCGAGGAGGAGCCCGTGGTGCTAGACGAGCTGTGACCATGGTGGTGACCGTGACCATGGTGGTGCCTGGGAGACCTGGAGCTGCTCCTGGCGCTGTGGTGCCTCTGGGGCCGTGGGGCACCTCCGTGATGCGCCTCCATCATCTGCTGGGGTATGTTGCTCAGCGAGTAGTTCTTCAAGGGTGTGGCCAGGTCGTCCGGTGAGCAGTTGTTTAAGCTTGTGTAGCTGGAGGACATCAGAGTGGCCAGCTTCAGCTTGGACCAGGGCTTGATAGGAGTCCCGTCTGTGTCCGTATCGGACTGCAGGGGCGTGGCCATCTTGTAGGCGGACTTGCCCACACGCTTCGATATGGTAGCTATACTATGGTTGAATCCCGCTCCTGTGCTTGCTCCTCCTCCTCCGCCTGTTGCTGCTATAATGGCTGCTCCGCCAGCTGCGGCTTCTCCGCTTGCCGTGGGTATCGTCTCCGAGGAGGCCTTGATAACCAGTGCCAACGACTTGGGCGGCTCCTTTTTGTTGATGGCTCCTGTGCTGGGTCCCGGGGAGCTGGCCGTTGCTCCCTGCAGCTGCTGGATCTTCTGCTTAAAGGACACCTTCATGATGGGCTTGATCTGGGCCACCGTCAGGGATTGTCCCGTGGGTCCAGAGGAGCCAGTGCCTCCATTTAAGCCGGGCACACCAGTTCCTCCTCCGCCGAAGCTCGAGTCTATTTTGCTGCTGATATTGGGCGGCGTGTTAACCTAATGGGGGTGGCCAAAAAAGGGCGGGAGATTGGTTAGATAAATGTCGCGAATTGTTGTTAAAAAACAGATGCTTCATCATCCGGCTAGAGCCAGGACTGCCCTGCCTCGAACTGGAGGGTGAAGCAGCAAGTGCGAAGAGCGTTCTGAGGGACTGGTAGGTCACAAGATTCCGGCTATTGGAGGTCACTTCCTACGGCTCTACGGATCTTAGGGACTAGGATACAAGGGGTTACTGGGGGTCACAGGGGGGGATGATGTCTTTTAACAATTTTGGCTTTACCATAGCGACGCCGGGTTCGGCGGACTGCGGCTCGTTCTTTATTTTCAACTGCTGCAATCGCTGGATCAGGGGAAAGCCTTCGCTGAACTCGCGTTCCGGCTCCTCCTGTATCGATTCCTGCGGCGATAACGTACACGTTACATGTGAGTGAGGTGGAGATTTCTGTGGTGGTGTGGACTTAACAGCTCGCTCTTCGCGATCCTAGTGCAAGACACATAAAGACACATACAAAACTACTGTTTAGGAGCTGGGGAATAATTACAATTACAAACAACACGAAATGTCTCTCTGATCTGATAAAAGAAACTCGATTCTTCGAATAGCAAATCAAGGATTCAAAACTGATAACCGATAAATGCAAATATGGGGGTGGTGGCTGGAGGAGGATGGTGAAATGTGTAAGGGGATTATGGCGGGGCCATAATCTGATGGCCTGTGTCTGCCTAGACTTGTATTTTTAAATCAAAACTCGGTTTCCTCAGCCAAAGCGGGGATTCTATGAAAAGCATCTAGATAAGCTTGAGTCTTTTGGCGGGGGTGGGGGAGAGTTCAATGTACAAACAGGCAGAGTTTCATTTTGCAAAGGACCTTTGGCAAATCGGTCGAAAGCTTGAGCAAAACGTGCTGGATGTCGAGAAAGTCGGTAGCATAACACGCTTCTTGGGTCGGAGGTGAGTTTAGTTTAGGTGCACTAACAACTTGAACTAACTGCATTACAATGGAGTTTAAAACAAGTTAAAACACAAATGCAAGTGGCGTGTGGGGCAATTCGGTGTGGCAAGTAGAAGTATCTCCCGGATATGCCGGGCTTCAATCTGCTTTCCGTGTCGGAGAGTGTGGCTGTGGGTTGGTTGGGTGGTTGGTGGGTGTTTGCTTTTCCATTTGTCAAGCTCTTCATTCAATGCTCTGTACATGTGGGTGTGTGAAAAACAATTTAAAGGCGAGCGAAAGTGAAAAGTGAAAGTGGGATGGGATGGCACTGCGGGTTGAAGGACGAACGATGAGGGATGGTGGATGGGGGAATGGAGGAATGGAGGAATGGAAAACAAAGTGTTGGATGGATGGGTGGGAAAACAAAAGCTCGAGCAAGGTGAGTGTTTCGTTGGTTTTTGCGGTGACTTGGTGGTTTCGTGGTTTCTCTCTTAATTCTTTTTTTTTTTTTGAGGGAGGGACTCACCTGTTTTTCTTTCAGGAGCCGCAGGCGCTGAAGCAAAGGCAGCCCGGCTCCTATCGGACTAGGCGTCTTGTCGTGCAACTCGTCCTTGGCCTCGGCACTCTCCGTATCCTTCTCGTCTGATCTCACCCGGGACATGCGCTTCAGCATGATCTTACTGCCCCTTGGCGAGGTGTTGTGAAGTGGCTGCATTTCCAAGGACTCGTCGCTCTTGCGGGAAGTTCTGCCGATGAGAAAATTGAGAAATTATATAAACCAAAAGGATAACATTAGAGCTAATCCACCGACCTGGACTTCTTTAGCACGTTGCGAAAGCCCTTGACATCGTGCTTCAGCTTATCAACTATCTTCTTGGAGGCACTGTTCTCGCTGCTGTCGCTCTGGTGCACCACCTGGCCTTGATGGTGACCCTGGTGGTGGCTCTGGTGGTGGTGCGGATGGGCGGCGGCGAAGGCGGCCGCCTCTTTGTCGCTCTGGGCCTTGGCGTACTTTTTGTTGACACAGCGCACCTCCATCAGCCGCTTGCGGCCCAGGGTCTGCAGAATCTCCTGGGCGTCCGGATAGTCCTTCATGGCGGCAAGGACGTCCTCCCGGGAGAGAGAGAACAGCTCCGAGTACCCCACTGAGCGAACATCGGCGGTGCGCCTAAGCCAATTGCAAAAGAATTAAATCGAAAACTATCCAAAATAAAGGCGAAACCTACTTGTTCAGGCCATCGAGATTGAGGATTCCGATTTCGCCAAAAAAATCGCCCGCCTTCATGGTGGTGAGGACCTTGCCCGTCTCGCTCAGGACCTCCAGGATGCCGTCCGCAATGATGAACATTTCCCGGGCCACCTCGCCCTTCCGGCAAATCGAATCGCCTGGCGTGAAGATGTAGGCCTTCATTTTAAGGACGAGGTCGTGCAGGAACTCCGGCTGGCACTCCTGGAAGATGGTCACCTTCTTCAGGACACTCAGGTTGACGTGCAGGGCCAGTTCGGTTTTGAGCTTGTCCGGCAGCAGGCCGAGGGCTGTATTGATGTCGCCGCCCCCCTGGATCCTGCCGCGGGACCAACTGTAGTCGTACCAGCGAAGCACGCGGCGCTTCATGCCGCCAGGAACCTGGGACAGGTAGCAAGGACATATTTAGGTGAAGGTGGTGAGGCGGTAAGTGGCGGTGGTGTTACCTTGTGGTGTCGCATGTAGGTCTTGGCCCCATCTAGCAGGCGCTCGAACTCCAGCCGGTTGGCATTCCGGTTCGTTATCACATTGCCCACTTGGCCCACAATCGTGGCGAAGATAAAAACGCCAATCAAGTAGCTAACGATCGTAAAAATATATCTGCGGGGGGTAAGGGCGGTTTATAGTCGACGTGATTCCGGGGAGTGGCCTCTCAATTAGCTGGCCACCAACATTGTAATGCCAATGCATTGGCCATTAAAGTGAGCTTTGATGGCCCAAAAAGGAGCCAGCCCTTGCCGATTTCTGCAAGCTCAATCAAAGTTTTCGAAAGCTCAAGGATGAATCAACAAAGCAATCCTGTTTGTGAGTGTTTCTTTGCAATTTTCTTCGGAGGATAACAAATATCAATGGAAATTGTTCAAGGCTGTCGCACGCTTTCGAAAACTTTGATGTTTGAGGTCTCTCGGGTTACTAATTCTCGTTCAGGGTCAGAGTGCAACAGATCGATAATAAATCATTGGTAATCACCGGTAATCCGAACACCAAGAATGACGAATCGGTGGACAGCCCCCAAACAAATTGCATGATATTAACTATTCGTTATTCGCTATTCGATTTGATTGACCTTGCTCGAGAGGAGCAAGTTCTGACTCTGGATGGAGATGTGTGGTTTAGTTTACAAGGCCTACCCGTAGCTAGAGCCGAACTGAAGCAAACGAGACTTAATGCCACGCCTGGGGATCGATCGTGGGCCGTCCACCGAAAAGTTCGGTCTGATTGGTATTTCAAATAGAGAAAATGGAGACCCATTACAATTTGTTGCATTTTCATCCATCAAATACAGAATATGTTGAAACGTGCATTCGATACTCACTCTGCATTCGTTTCGGGAGTCGGCAGGTCCCCGATGGTCGTCAGGGTCAGGGTGGACCAGTACAGGCTGCCCAGGTACTTTCTGGTGAGTGTGGCGTAGTCGCCAGGACGATACGGATACACCCAGTCGCCCTGCATTAGTAGTTTAAGTGTTAGTTGTCCTGTAAACAATTGGTTATCTCACCTGGAAGCCCTCCGCCTCGGACAGTAAAAAATAGAAACAACCGAACCAGTGTGCCAGTATCAACAGGATATGAATTAGGTTAACAACGCGCCATAAATTTGGCCAAACCGTCCTACTCTCTACGATGTAATAAAATCTCACAGATCGATAAACCTACAGAGTGTGCAAAGGTTAATAATTAATGCCCCTCAAACACTCGCAATGAATACAGACTTTAAAAAAGCGCGTAAAACGTAAAAGCGGATGTGTGCCCATTTTTAATTGGAGCAAATCCAATGGTATTAACGCAATCATGTCGAAAATAAAGTCCCGCGAATGGACATAGTGGCAGGCCAGTTTTTTGTCGTCATATACCTAAGGATGAATACATTAAAATCTGGATCAAACAGAAATTATTACGGGTAGAGACTCACCATTAGGCCCTGCTCCAAGTAGCCTGTGCGTAATTGAACTATTATATCTAAGATAAATACAACATCTGTCATTGAATCGCAGAAGAGCCAGAATGTGGGCACAGCTTGCTGGGGGAGGAAGAACACACAGAATGCACATATTAGTGACATTTCCAGCTCGCCTATTTTTACGGGTTCAGGTCAAGGGCAATTAGACAGGAGGTAATGCAGCTGGCAGTTGCCACAAAAATCCTGGCCGGGTTAAAGGTCAACACAGTGCCACATAGCCACAGAGCCACAGATCCAGAGAGAGTCTAATCTGATGTCAAACCAGCCAACTGGGCCATAAACAAACATTTGCTTGGGCCTGGTTATGGTTCTGGTTCCGGTTCTGTTCGGGCTGCGTGTCTTATAATTGAGTCATTACAAGGCAAAGACCAGGAACAAACAGATAAAAAAGCAGGATAACGCAGGTGTCCTGGTGACCAGGAGCTGCTCCTTCTGCGCTTCACCCCCCCGCTGGGGCGCGGCGTCCTTTGACAACAAAGACACGAGACCCCCAGGACTCTTTGAGTGTAATGACAGAAAAAGTAAAAGGGTGTTGGCTTACACAAAGGGCGAACAAAGGGCGGTCTTGCCGTCCCCTAAAGGAGGAAGGGTTGCTACGAAATATTAAATAAAAGATGACTGACTGGGGAATGATGAATGAAAAACTCACCTGCAGTTCTGGAAAGCTCTGCCTCACAATTAGGGTCCATAGATTATATAGAACACATACAGTTAACATCATTAACCAATAGAAGTAAAAATTTTCATCTGGATTAACAACGGATCGTCGTTTTTGTAAATAGCGTCGCCGCCTTTTCACACTTTTGTCGACGTCGCCAGAGGCACTTTCTGAACCCGTGTCTTCAACAGTTTCCTAACGAATGTTTCAGGATCATAATCGTGGATTTGGAGTTGTGGGATCCGTAAGAGTTTGCGCACTCACCTGTGTTTCGGGTATCTGTCTAGTCGAGAAACGCTTCAGGAAGGAGTCCTCGCGCTTGAGCGGTGGTTTCTTCTGAATCGCCGATGAGATTTGCACGGTGGTGCGGAGTTTCATCCAGCGCTGGTTCGAACGTGTCCTGTTTTTTTTATACGATTCAGATTAAAGTTAGTTCTAACTGCTTGAAGGAGTCTAGAGCAAAGGGATTGTCTCACACATCGAACTACAGTAGTTACTGAAATGAAATCCTTCGAATATTCTCTTCTCAAGGATAAAGCCCAACTTAAAACTTGAAAGTTATACTTAAGGCGTGCGTTTACGTTACGTTTTGGGGTGCAGTTCTATTTAATATTTGAAATAAAGAACACTTAGACATCGAAAAACTTACGCTAGTTGGTGGATGACTGGGGTTGCGGGGTAGCAGGTAACAGGTTACAGGTTACGGGGTTACGGTTTACGGATTACATCTATGGTTACGCATACTTAGTGGCAAGAGAGACATTCAGGCATTCAAAAGACCGTAACGCAAACGCACACAACGGTAACGGTAACAGTAACGGTAACGGTAGCGGTTAACTGCTAACGGTTATAATATAGCTGTAACGGTAACGCTAACAGTTAAGTGAAACGGAAACGCACAACAAATCAGGCACAAACAGGAAATAGGAAGTATATAAATAGAATAATCTAGTTTTTGTGAGATACTAAGCTAAGATACAAGCTACAAAGATAGGAGCACATCCAAGCCGCAAATGAGATCAACTGAAATCAATCAGTAAGCGAAATATAAATCGAAATATAAATCGAAACCGAATCAGTCGGATATACAGTTATAGAATCAAAGTAATCAAACAAAATTACAATCATTGGCATTATGCAATCCATGAGGAAGAAATGAGGAAAATTGCAATTGGAAAACAATTTTAGCAGCAGCAGTAGAGCAGCGCAGACAGAGACAGACAGAGAGGGCGAAAGAGAGAGACAGAGTCGTAGAGAAAGCGTGACAGGACGAGAGGGGAGTGCAGGGAAAGTGGGGAAAGTTCGTGGGCAACTATGGCGGTGGTAAATGGACAAGAACCTTTCGCCATCGTTATAAATAGCGGCCTGGCCTTGTGGGGAAAAGAGTTACCTGTCTGCCAGGTGAGCTGGGCACGGGAGAATGCCCTTTCTCCAACTCATTTACTCAGAATCAAACGAAACAACGAACGAAAACAATGTCCTAAAACAAATAAATGAAAATAAAAATAGCAACGAAAGATTAGCCACGGAAACCGAAGCTCGACAAATGCTCTGGCAAAAGGAAATTTATTTATTTGGAGCACTTCCTTTATCCTCTATACGTCTTTAAATGGGAAAACAATTAATCACTGGAGCAAGCTGAAGTAACAATTTCCACATTAATCATTCATTGAACTTGCTTTAGAACATTCTTTGCCAGAGCATGACTAGGACTACGGGCATATATATACATATGCTTTTGATCTAGGACTCTAGCCTACGACTACTTACAAGAGGCGGGCGGGGGAGATGGGGGCTTGGAGGGGAAAGGGTCAAGGATCAAGGGTTTACCACTTTTTTTTAAGATTTGCTCAAGCCGCTCAGGGTCGCCATTCAATCGTCTGTTTCTGCTAAAGCATCTAGAGTACTAAGTGATTTTCTTTAGTTTCTGTTGATATTTTACAAGGAATTTGATGGTTTTCTGTATATATACATTCTCTATATATATACTGCGATTAATATACATAAGATTAAGATGGGTTCTTGCTTGCTTTTGTTTCTTGATTTTGTTTTTAATTCAAATATCGTTTTTATTAGATTGGTTTTTGGTTTTTTTGTTCTATTTACAGCGGTGGCTAATTATTACGCATACGTCGTGTGGTACACGATGAGGTACGAATAACGAAAGCGATTTGGTAGCAATGCAGTTTAGCTAAACGAAAGACAAAAATCAAAGGAAAACAATGATAGCTAATAGGTGTTAATGTTCATGTGTTTGTATGTGTGCGTATCTGTATCTTGGGGAGCGTTTTGTATCTTTTTACAGGATGTGGACTGTGAACTGTGGACTGTGGACTGTGGAGTGTTGCGTGACTTCTGGGAGCTTCGGGGAGCTTCGGGGAGCTGCGGTTTTGCTTTCGATCCGGCCAAAACCAAAACCAAAACCCTACTGCTATTTTTTGTGGCCTATTGAAATGCAAAGCGCGCACATGCCGGTCGGTCGTCATTATCAACATTATCAGCATGACCATCATTATCGTAATGGTAATCATAATCAAATCAAAGCAGAACAAAGCTCATATCATAGCTAGCTAACCATGTATGGTATTCTATTATATATATATGGTATATTATTATATTTTCTTATATGCAGTGTAGTTTGCTGTGTCGTTTCGTATTTTATTATTATTATTTTGCTTGCGCTTGTGCTTGTGTTTGTATTCATGATTGTGATTGTGATTGTGTTCGTGTTTGTGTGCAGAGACAAAACCGAGAAATCATAAAAAACACAAAAGTGTAAACTTACCAATCGGAATCTGGATCTGAAGCTCCATCTCCGATACGCGATTTCCTAAACAACGAGTTTCGAAAGTTTGTTTTTCTTATATGTTTTGCTTCTATTGTTTATTTTTTATTTGTTTAGCATAATTTTTGTTTTGTATTCAATTGTAATGTATTTTTCCCTCCCGAATCTTCGGGAGTTCGATAGAAAATAGATTGGCCAGGAGTTGCAGAGTGACGGGGATATGTGGAATGTATGACATAGATAGAGACAGCGACAGAGGGAGAGAAAGAGAAAGAGAAAGAGAAAGAAAGAGAGAGGGAGCTAGCGAGAATTTGGCTGATACGGGCCTCCCCCCCAGACCCTTGGAATTTTCCCTTTTAACCCATCAGTGCCCATCCTCCGGCAGCGAAGCGGAAAAAGGCTTGCAGCACGATAAGACCTTATATGTGTGAGTGTCCCCCAGAGGCGTGGGGCTAGGGGGCTTCCGAATAGGGCTTAAAACCCCATCGAGACGCGACGCCACTGGCCGTGTGTGTGTGTGTGTGCTGTGACCCCATTGTTGTTTTTTGGGGTCAGCTGGAACAGTTTGTGGACTTTCGATTTAATATAAATTGAGAATGAGCTTGTTAGTTTTGTTTTTCGATTTGATTCGCTTCCGATTTCGGGTTTCGGACTTCGGGCTTTGGGGTTAAAGTTCAAGCTTCAGGCCTCAGGTTTTCGGGGTGTCAGGCTCTGCGAAAGGTTAAAGAGGCGCCCGAATCCTAAATGGTATTCTTTATTGCACCACAAATCATCCGGGAAAATGTTAAAGGACTCCAAAGGACTCGCCTGTTTGTGTGCATGTGTGTGTTTGCCCGGAATTGTTATTGTTTAATGACTGCATGATGTCCGATTTCTCTGGAACGCCTCGGGTTCTGGTCAACCCTCGATTCCCAGTCGATCCCCTCAGCCGGATTTCAATTAACGCCTCTTGCAGTTTTCGGTTTGGGCAGGGACTATGGGTTGTTCGATTTTCGATTTTCAGTTTTATCCCGGTTTGGTTTTAGCGGCCGTATAACCCCGCCGCAGGGCATGACCGGCCGCAATGCTAAACAAACTCGTGGGGTGCGGCAGCTGACTGACTGAAAGACTGCCAGGCTTCTGCCTGGTGGGGTACGCCACACAGCTCATGCCTCGTGCCACATGCCACAAGGCAGATGAAACAAAAATCCAAAAATTTCTCCGAGTCATTTGGCCTCCCCCTTTTGGGCGGCAGGACATTATTCACCCACATACATAGGCTATATTTTTACAGTTCCGTTGTTCAAAATCTTGTCTTGGCTAAAGGATCGGACAAGTATTGGCAGAAGGAGAGCCTTCGCAAGGAGCCAAAACCCCCATATCCTGGATTTTCACAATTTTGCAAGGGGGTCCATCAGAAAAGTTCGGAGGTACCGGAAAAAATATTCGATGTTGAGATTTAAACGCAGATTAATGGGGAATAGTTCCACGATTCAAAATCTTGTCTTGGCTAAAGGATCGGACAAGTATTGGCTGAAGGAGAGCCTTCGCAAGGAGCCAAAACCCCCAAATCCTGGATTTTCATAATTTTCCAAGGGGGTCCATCAGAGAAAGTTGAGAGCTCCGGAAAAAATATTCGATGTTGAGATTTAAACGCAGATTAACGGAGAATAGTTCCACGATTCAAAATCTTGTCTTGGCTAAAGGATCGGACAAGTATTGGCTGAAGGAGAGCCTTCGCAAGTAGCCAAAACCCCCAAATCCTGGATTTTCATAATTTTCCAAGGGGGTCCATCAGAGAAAGTTGAGAGCTCCGGAAAAAATATTCGATGTTGAGATTTAAACGCAGATTAATGGGGAATAGTTCCACGATTCAGAATCTTGTCTTGGCTAAAGGATCGGACAAGTATTGGCTGAAGGAGAGCCTTCGCAAGTAGCCAAAACCCCCATATCCTGGATTTTCACAATTTTGCAAGGGGGTCCATCAGAAAAGTTCGGAGGTACCGGAAAAAATATTCGATGTTGAGATTTAAACGCAGTTTGATGGGGAATAGTTCCACGATTCAAAATCTTGTCTTGGCTAAAGGATCGGACAAGTATTGGCTGAAGGAGAGCCTTCGCAAGGAGCCAAAACCCCCAAATCCTGGATTTTCATAATTTTCCAAGGGGGTCCATCAGAAAAGTTCGGAGGTACCGGAAAAAATATTCGATGTTGAGATTTAAACGCAGATTAATGGGGAATAGTTCCACGATTCAAAATCTTGTCTTGGCTAAAGGATCGGACAAGTATTGGCTGAAGGAGAGCCTTCGCAAGTAGCCAAAACCCCCAAATCCTGGATTTTCATAATTTTCCAAGGGGGTCCATCAGAAAAGTTCGGAGGTACCGGAAAAAATATTCGATGTTGAGATTTAAACGCAGTTTGATGGAGAATAGTTCCACGATTCAAAATCTTGTCTTGGCTAAAGGATCGGACAAGTATTGGCTGAAGGAGAGCCTTCGCAAGGAGCCAAAACCCCCAAATCCTGGATTTTCATAATTTTCCAAGGGGGTCCATCAGAAAAGTTCGGAGGTACCGGAAAAAATATTCGATGTTGAGATTTAAACGCAGATTAATGGGGAATAGTTCCACGATTCAAAATCTTGTCTTGGCTAAAGGATCGGACAAGTATTGGCTGAAGGAGAGCCTTCGCAAGGAGCCAAAACCCCCATATCCTGGATTTTCACAATTTTGCAAGGGGGTCCATCAGAAAAGTTCGGAGGTACCGGAAAAAATATTCGATGTTGAGATTTAAACGCAGTTTGATGGAGAATAGTTCCACGATTCAGAATCTTGTCTTGGCTAAAGGATCGGACAAGTATTGGCTGAAGGAGAGCCTTCGCAAGGAGCCAAAACCCCCAAATCCTGGATTTTCATAATTTTCCAAGGGGGTCCATCAGAGAAAGTTGAGAGCTCCGGAAAAAATATTCGATGTTGAGATTTAAACGCAGATTAACGGAGAATAGTTCCACGATTCAGAATCTTGTCTTGGCTAAAGGATCGGACAAGTATTGGCTGAAGGAGAGCCTTCGCAAGTAGCCAAAACCCCCATATCCTGGATTTTCACAATTTTGCAAGGGGGTCCATCAGAAAAGTTCGGAGGTACCGGAAAAAATATTCGATGTTGAGATTTAAACGCAGTTTGATGGAGAATAGTTCCACGATTCAGAATCTTGTCTTGGCTAAAGGATCGGACAAGTATTGGCTGAAGGAGAGCCTTCGCAAGGAGCCAAAACCCCCAAATCCTGGATTTTCATAATTTTCCAAGGGGGTCCATCAGAGAAAGTTGAGAGCTCCGGAAAAAATATTCGATGTTGAGATTTAAACGCAGATTAACGGAGAATAGTTCCACGATTCAGAATCTTGTCTTGGCTAAAGGATCGGACAAGTATTGACTGAAGGAGAGCCTTCGCAAGTAGCCAAAACCCCCATATCCTGGATTTTCACAATTTTGCAAGGGGGTCCATCAGAAAAGTTCGGAGGTACCGGAAAAAATATTCGATGTTGAGATTTAAACGCAGTTTGATGGAGAATAGTTCCACGATTCAGAATCTTGTCTTGGCTAAAGGATCGGACAAGTATTGGCTGAAGGAGAGCCTTCGCAAGGAGCCAAAACCCCCAAATCCTGGATTTTCATAATTTTCCAAGGGGGTCCATCAGAGAAAGTTGAGAGCTCCGGAAAAAATATTCGATGTTGAGATTTAAACGCAGATTAACGGAGAATAGTTCCACGATTCAGAATCTTGTCTTGGCTAAAGGATCGGACAAGTATTGGCTGAAGGAGAGCCTTCGCAAGTAGCCAAAACCCCCATATCCTGGATTTTCACAATTTTGCAAGGGGGTCCATCAGAAAAGTTCGGAGGTACCGGAAAAAATATTCGATGTTGAGATTTAAACGCAGTTTGATGGAGAATAGTTCCACGATTCAGAATCTTGTCTTGGCTAAAGGATCGGACAAGTATTGGCTGAAGGAGAGCCTTCGCAAGGAGCCAAAACCCCCAAATCCTGGATTTTCATAATTTTCCAAGGGGGTCCATCAGAGAAAGTTGAGAGCTCCGGAAAAAATATTCGATGTTGAGATTTAAACGCAGATTAACGGAGAATAGTTCCACGATTCAGAATCTTGTCTTGGCTAAAGGATCGGACAAGTATTGGCTGAAGGAGAGCCTTCGCAAGTAGCCAAAACCCCCATATCCTGGATTTTCACAATTTTGCAAGGGGGTCCATCAGAAAAGTTCGGAGGTACCGGAAAAAATATTCGATGTTGAGATTTAAACGCAGTTTGATGGAGAATAGTTCCACGATTCAGAATCTTGTCTTGGCTAAAGGATCGGACAAGTATTGGCTGAAGGAGAGCCTTCGCAAGGAGCCAAAACCCCCATATCCTGGATTTTCATAATTTTCCAAGGGGGTCCATCAGAGAAAGTTGAGAGCTCCGGAAAAAATATTCGATGTTGAGATTTAAACGCAGATTAACGGAGAATAGTTCCACGATTCAGAATCTTGTCTTGGCTAAAGGATCGGACAAGTATTGGCTGAAGGAGAGCCTTCGCAAGTAGCCAAAACCCCCATATCCTGGATTTTCACAATTTTGCAAGGGGGTCCATCAGAAAAGTTCGGAGGTACCGGAAAAAATATTCGATGTTGAGATTTAAACGCAGATGAATGGGGAATAATTCCACGATTCAGAATCTTGTCTTGGCTAAAGGATCGGACAAGTATTGGCTGAAGGAGAGCCTTCGCAAGTAGCCAAAACCCCCATATCCTGGATTTTCATAATTTTCCAAGGGGGTCCATCAGAGAAAGTTGAGAGCTCCGGAAAAAATATTCGATGTTGAGATTTAAACGCAGTTTGATGGAGAATAGTTCCACGATTTAGAATCTTGCCTCGGCTTAAGAATCGGATGGGTATTGACTGCTCTATTCTATTGCTTTATTCAATAAATAGTAATAGAAACCCTCGCTTTTTGGGCAGGACACTTTACACGCACATAAGTAGGCAATGCTTTTTGTTAATTTCCTTTTCCCGCAAGAAAAATTTGTAAAACTGCTGCCAACTGCTGACAAAGGCTAAATAAGTAGGCCAAAGGACGTGTAAGACGAGCGAATCGAAGCCCAATTGCCGGATCGAACAAATGAATTTGATTGCGAATCAAAGTTTCTTGTAACCACAGATTGAGGGGGAGAGGGGCGGACGGGGCTGAGTGGGTGGATCGGGCACATGCATATGCCAGGACTCGAGAGGCGGAGGCAGGAAAGCGAAAGGTCAGCAACAGTCACATCAATTCGTCTGAGGATCACCAAAGGGCTGCATTCATTTCAGATTCAAGGTTCGTCGCGGGTGTATCTGTGCGAGGTGAGGTGTAGGGTGAATCTATTTGTGCTCACTTGGCTTCTACATAAATTTGCAATTTTCTAAATTCAAATTCTTTGTAAGTTGTCAGTCAGAAGGCAATTTCCCATTCTGCATGCACAATGCCAGAGGAGACTCCAACGGTTGGGGCTTTCTGGTCGCATTGTGGCGCATGCATAGGCGCATGTTTCCAACTGTGTAAGTGTGCCAGGTTATGTGTGTGGGCGTGCATGTGTGCCGGTGTGTATTTGTGTCAAAAGTTCGCCTACATTGCAGCCAGCAGCTTAAACATATCGATTCAAACACACACTGGCAAAAGCCACTTTAACTTTGCTTGCTGTTTGCCGAGATTTTCAAGCAAAAATTGCCTGCCCTTGCTCTGCTGTGACAGGGCCGTCCGCCGACGGGGGGTGGCTTTACATCAGGGATATTTGTACATTATGGTGATTAAAAATTAAAGGTCATCTCAACAAACATGCTTCGAATGCCTACAGCAGGCCTTCGAGTTATTTTTACATTGATTTGTTGATGCATATATCATTGTTCCTTGGATAAACACATAATGAAAGACCCTGGCAGTAGGTTCCTACGCCACTGGCCACTATATATGTGCTGGCATCAACTTGTTTAGCCGGGTGAAAACTTTTTAAGTTGCCCTTTCGCCAAAAATTAACCCAGAAACTAGAGGCGAAAGTGCTGAAGTGTGCGAGTCTGCACGAAACCCAAACCCCTAACCCCAAACCCCAAGCCCATCAAACACTATACGGTCTACAGTGTTACCCCACTAGCAAGCACCACAAGCCCATATTTCATGCATATGCCTACCTAATGAATGTAAATCCCCTTCTAAACACTCTTCTATAAACGCGCACATCCCCATTTTCTTGTGAAAAGTTGGGCAATTTTCTCACATGGGACTCGACTGTAGCAGGGGCTAGGGGTCACGGGTTACGGGTCAGGGGTCATGGTTGGCGGAGCCGCGTGGGAAGAGGACAGAGCGATAGTCAGATCTGGAGCAGAGAGCACGAGTGGGAAAGAGCAGGCGATTTGGTAGATTCAGTTTTAGTTCGAGGTCTGGCATTCGCTTACACATCAATGATATTGTTATTATGGATTATATAATTTAGTAACACATAGGTTTCATACACTACGATTTCGGATAAGTATGAGACAGAGACAGAGGCAGGTGATGGTGGGAGAAAGAGAGAGCGAGGGGGAGGGCGAGGGCGAGGGCGAGAGCGAGCGAGCGATCATTGAATGTTAGTACGGGTTTAGTTAGTAGGAGATTAAATTTTAAGTTTCGATTACTTGTTCTTAATACTTCTCAGAAGGAGAGCTTAAACACACACATCTATATATATATGGACTGTACACAGAGAAAAATAAGACCCAAATACATAAGTTTCTTCTTAAGATTTGAAGCCAGTAAATAATATTTCAGGTGCAGGAGTATTATCTTTCTCTGCGTATCACTAGGTTGCTGGGGTTTCCTTACGGACGATCAAGTCGCGTAAGGACATGATGGAAACACTGATAACAGAATGGAGTTGTAGAATGGAGCATGACATGAATGATAAGACAACGTTCCTCTTGATCCGCCGCAAGGAGCAGTAGTAGGCCATCACGGCCCTGAGGCTCTTCCATTTGGTTGTCTGCTGGCCATTGCCGTTTCCGTTCCCGCCTTCATTGGATCGGTTTCCGCCTGCTCCGCTTCCGCCTCCGCTTCCGTTTCCACTTCCATTCAGAAGCTCCTCGGGATGCTCGCTGATGAACGAGGAGAGCGTCTTCATTGCGGGCAGCGGCCGTGGATTCTGATTTGGATACGGATTCGAGATTTGATTCAGACTCGGATGGGGCCCGGAGCCCACTGGCGTGTAGGCGCTCTGATCGGAGGACGGACTGTTCAGGTGGAGTCGGACCTGTCGCCGCTGGCGGGTCTGGTGCGAATGCGATTGCGGGTGCGGCGGCGTCAGTATCAGTCTATCCCTCTCTGTGTACCTTAAACTAGTTGTGGCGGTGCAGCCACAATGGTGATTCTGTGAACTGGCCAGCGAGGAGCTGGCGGATCTGTTTCGACCCGACAATCCGATTATCCGATTATTCAGGAGATACAGGAGAAACAAAAAAGACATGAACATCTGCCACGGCTGCCACTGAGAAGGGGAGTCCTCTAGCTCCCACATTTTCAAATAAAGTTCTATAATTAATTAAGTGAAATAATATCAAAATGGAGGCTGGAGCAACTCCCCTTACCGCATTGTTTCTTTAGCCAAAAAATTAATATTCTTGAAATGGCAGCCGTGGTTCATAGTGTGGTTTTTTGTGATGGTGGTTGGTGGTTGGTGGTTGGTGGTTACTGGTTACTGGGTGGTGGTGTGGGTGGATTACATTTTGGAGTAAAGCTGAGTGGATCCGTGTGTGCCCAAAGATTAACCCGCCGCCGGAGAGCTGACAACTTTGGTCCCCAGGGAACCTGAACTGGAGAGTAACTCTTCCGTTGCCTTTGTTTGTCGACTTGCCATTATGGGCCAAGTTAATTAATGAAATCGTGTACCCACGCACACTTACGTAGGTGTACACTGAATGCTAGCAATCTGACACCCTTACCCACACAAACAAATAACACACACTCTTCCTCGCCAAGGACACCAGCACGGACATGGACAATCCCGGCTAATTGTCATTGCTAATTTCCTTTTTGCCACCACAAAGACACAATAAACTCAAACAAAAGTTCGTCCCGCCTATATGTGGGTGTGTAGGTGGTGTGGGTTGTGTGTGTCAGTTTATGTCACTGTGGAAGTGTCTGGGATATCTGTCTGTGTGACAGCTCAATTCAACTGCAAAGGACAAAGGACGTTGAAGCCACAAACGGAATGTCTAAGACAGTGCGGTCCATGCCAGATACTTTCTAAATCATTTCAAAGTAAAATTTTAATCAATTTATTTTAAGAAGACTAATTTAGTTCCATAGAGTCCGTTTCAGTCCCTCCGATTAGATTAACTTTATGGCCAAACTGTAAACTTTTGATGTTGGACCCAACGAGATTCCTGTAGCCCTAAAAAATGGGTCAAACTACTGGAAACCCACTCCAGCTCCCAATTCCCATTAAACATCTTCATCTGCAACCGCAAGGAATCTTCAAGGATGATGGGTCACGTGTGTGGAGGGGACTTGCTAATTGCTAATTTAATTTAATTGAATCAAAATGGTTTGTTTTCCTTATTTTTTGTCCTTGGTATCCTTGTCCGTTCTTTACTTAATTCCTTTTGTTTTTTTTACGGATGTACGGCTATAAGGATGTACGGATGCACGGATGTTCGGATGTAATGTCGTCGCCTACGGTTGATCAAATACAGAGCATACGGCGTACAAAAAGCTGCCAAGGCGAACGAAGCCCAACAAAGTATGCTACACATTTATCAATTACGCTTAAGGCACACGTCTCTATGTGTGTGCGCATCTGTGTTTAAAGTGTGTGAGTGTTAGGACAAGCAGAGCCGGATTATATTTTATGTGTTTTTGGGTAACAACTTGGCGCGATTTGTGTAAATCATTTCGCTTGGGCCCCTTTAAAGGCATTTTTATAATTTTTTACTCCATTTTTTAATTTAATTTAAGTGCTTCGCACGTGTCGTTATGTTTACACTGAGAGAAGAGAAACCAAATTGAAATCTAGGGAAGGCTTAGCGCTTATATTACATAATTATATTGTGAAGTAGCAGCGTCCTGTTCACAAGACAGGGATTTCCTCCCCATGTTGGCTTTCGGTTTTCCTTTCTCTCAGTGTAGGGTTAGGTGTTAACTTGGCTTTTAGGTAGCTTTTGAGTTTCATTTTTGGACTTGAGGCTCCAACTTACCGCTGGCTGGGACTCTTGCTGTCCGAGGAGTGGGCCGCGCTGTTGTTGTCGTCGTCGTGGACCATGGCGCTGCTCTTGTGGTGCCGCTTGTGGTAGCCCTCGCCGGCGCCACCTGCTCCTCCGTCCGCCCCGCCGCCGGAAGCACCGCCCGGACCACCTCCGCCACCGCCGCCTCCTCCTCCGGAGCTGCTGGTGCCCGTGGGACTGATGACGTCCGTGTCACTGTTGCAGTCGTGCACCTGGCGGGCCACATCTTTGACAAATTTGCCGGCTCCATGCTCATGCTCGTGCGTTTCCATCTGAAAGGACAATGTATAGACGGCTTAAGCATTAAAGGATCAAGAAGCAAAGTGCAGGTTCCTGGGCCTTCTTATTAACTTCAGCTTTTTGGGCTTTCGAGGCACAGCCTCTTAAAGGCTAATTATGCAAATGCAATGATACGCTCTGGAGTACACTGGACAAAATGAGGTACTGAGAGCTCTCGGATAGTGACGAACGACCTGTATTCCGTGACATGAACTGCACCTGACAGTGCATCTGCCTGTAGCACCTTCTCCGTTAAACTATCCTGCCCCACGGTGCATTTTAAATCGGATGATGTTGACGATAATAATTAAACTTTGATTTGATTGCCTCCGACACGAAAACTTGGCCCACTCTGACTGGGCCTTAGGTGAGCCAGTTGGCCAGAGGTAACCGGAAAACGAGCCAGAGAAAGAGAGGCAGCACACTGACAGAGTGAGAGAGGGCGAACGGAAACGGAAACGGAAACATTCGACCATGAGCTGTGAGAAGTTTTGCCAGAAACATGGCTTTAACATTGCATTATTGATTCCTCTTGGAATTGGCTGAAAATGGAAAAACTGAATATTTATTTAATAGCCGAATCAGTTTGGCCATATTGCGAAATTAAAATTGGCATAAAGGAATAAAGAAATTGAAAATAAACTGTTTGTGTGTTCGCCCACCCGCCAAAAGGTAATGATTTTCCATCCAATCACAATGGCAATGAAATTAAAACAGGTTCAAAATGAGAATGATGTATGAAGATGGCTGTCCCATGCGCCACTGAGTCCTTAAAGTGGCTTAAATACTGTAAAATATACAATTAAGTTACTGGAAAATAAATGAAATCCCAAAAAAAAACTTTCTTCTGCGAAAATCTGCGAAAAATCGAAATACAGTCGGAAACCAAAGCCATCGGGAGAAAGGCACTTTGTGGGGATCAGTGGCGCAGGACAGGCCACTTGTTAGCCAGAAACCATTATTAATTTAACGCCAATGTTGGCCAAGACCAACTTAAAGTAAACCAAAAGCCGAAAGCCATAAGTGCTTATATTAGTGCTCGAGAGGCGCAAAACTTGAAAGCTTCGATTTGACCATGGGGACAGATTGCCGATGGTTGTGTCCTGTATCCGTATCCTGGATTGTACATACACATATGCCATGTGTGAGTGGGTGTCCCTGTGTCCGTGACAAAACTGGCAAAATCCAGCGAAGGGGTTCAGTTTGGCCTCCGGGTCCAAATAGGGAAAACCGCATAACATATCTGGCGGGATTTGTATGCCGTTCCCACCAATTAGTTGACAAATCGGTTCACTGCCAGATTAAGCTTCACTTGTGAGCTGCCACACCACACCACAAGCTACAGCAGGGGGCACAATAATAGCTAAAAGTCAGGTTTATTTCTAGAAGTTTCAAGCAGAATATATTGCCTATAAATACATTTAAGCCCTGCTGTTTGAACTCCCCTTGATGCTACATTCCTTCTGATAAGTTATATTGTTTTGCCCTGTGGTGTAGGGCTGCTATTACAGATCCTTGCCACCAGCAGATGCCGGCGGACATGGCAATTAAATGCGCCACAAAACTTGATTGGAATTTATTGTGGTTGCAGGACTGTCAAAATTCTGTTTTGCTGCATTCAGAAGCCGTGTTAATCTTCTCATTCCCCAGCAAGGATGCTGCCACAAATAGTCCTGCCGGAAAGTTTCCCGGACTCGGCAGTGAAGGGCTCTCGTGGGATTCGGGATCCCGGGTTTTAATTAGCCCAATGGCAAATCGGATGGATATGGCAGCCATAGCGAACAATTTCAATTTCCTTTGCACCGTTTTTTTTATGCACAAATTGACGGACAACGGACAGCGGACAGCGGACAGCGGGTTGAAACTTTTTTTATGGGTCAACCTTGATTCTTCTTGAATGTCTTTTTAATAATTTACCCATGGCTGGCCAGCTTGGAAGCTATTTTTGTTTGGAAATGATTCCCTCCGGTCTAATGGTGGGGGGCAGAAAACTAATTTTATAACTTTTAATCAGTTTTTGGATTTAATTTTCATTTTCATAAATAAATATCAGGTTGAGGCAACTCGTTTGAAGCTAATCTCCTCCTTATTTTCGTTACTTTGCTATATATTTCGCTTGAATTACCATTTTATAGTTGGCCCTTTTTTTAGTTGCCAGCCGGGTGGTTGAAGGGTTTACGGCATTATCATTAAAGTTAAGATGGACACAACCGTAAAGCTCATAATCAAAAGTGTTTAAATTTTATGGCAGGGACTAGAAAGGATTAAGGCCAGGGAAGCCTTGTCCCATTTGGCAAAAGGACGTCTTTGTGAGCAAATGAGCAGCAGGACACTGAGGGAAATTTAGGAGGCTCTAAACTTTATTGTTATCACCGTATTTTTGTCTAGTGTAACAGCGGAGCTCGAAACAAATTGAGTGACACATGTCGCAAACAGCAAACAGCAAACCATAAGCACTGGCACTGCCTGCAGTGTGTGTGACACAGGAGGCTGAGCCGAGTGTCCTGGACACTGATGACCCAACTAGGGAATCCAAGGGAAGGGATGGATATACGACACTACAATGCTGGAGCACTTACCGTATATAGGCCCGTTGCCGTGGTCCCCGAGGACGAGGAGGAGGCCGCCGCCGCCCCTGTGCTGCCGTAGTTGAGCTGGGAATGATAACCGCTGGACAGGATCTTCTTGTGTGCGGATGCATGCGCCCGGTACGCGCTCACGCTCAGTTTCATTGTGGCATCCACTCCACTCTAGTTGCCACTGATGCTGATGCTGATGCTGATGCTGATGCTGCCACTTTCACGCCCACTTTTCCACGTCCGACTAAAGCCTGCCGCCCACGTCAATGTTCAGTTTTTGCCTGGGCGTGGCCTCCACTCCTAGTTTTTTGCTATTTCGTTCGAGTGTCGGTGCCGTATGACGCCTCCTTGCAATATGGCCGCCCCGCTGCCTCCCTATCGCGTCGATTTTTATATTGTAATTGCCGCGATTGTCGCCTCCAGCAATATCTGTTGCCACTGCTGCTGCTGCTGCTGATGTTGCACCTGCAATATCTGCGCTTTTTGATGTGATGTTGCCGCTGCGGCTAAGCAAAATATATTCCTGTTTGTTCTGCAACGCAATATCTTAATAGGTTGTTGCGGAAGTTCCTGTAATATCCTTTACAGATTTCTGTGCTACTGGCTGTTGCAATACTTTAAGCATTTTTATTTTAATTTTATTTTGGCCTGGTTGCTGGAGCCGCTTGTGTCGCTGGGCCTATTGTTGCTGTTGTTGCTTGAATTGGGCTTAATTGAGTGCCCACGGGCGACGTTTCCTTGCTTTTGTTGTTTTTCGCAGTGGGCGTGGCACAAGGACGGGGCGGAGAAAAGGGCAGGACAAGAATGTCGACACCCGAGCACAAAGCAAACTTTTTATTGCCGCCTTCGGTGGCGTTTTCCCTTGCTTTTGGTGTTGCTGTTGCTTCTGTTTTTGATGCGAAACAAAGACAAAGGCCTCGGCCTCGCTTGACGGATTGTTGTTGTTGTTGTTGCTGTTGCTGTTTCTGGTGCTGTTGGCCAGAAAACCCGGGCCCAAATGCCACCGTAAAACAAGCCGTGCCGTGCCAGCGCCAGTGCCCGTGCTCCCGTACAAGTGTCCGGCGGAGAATGGGTTGCCCGTGTCTGGGATGGTTGCTCAGTTTTAGTTGGCCATAAACGGAGCTGGAACTGCCATGGCGGCATGTAGCTAACTTTCGAGGGGTTCTGGGGCTGGGGGCGCTCAAGGGGCGTGGCAAGTAGATTGAGACGGGGGCGTAGAGCATGGAACGTGCGACGACTTCCCCTGGAGAATCCTTTGTCGTTCGTTTGCTTTTAATTGTTTGTAATTTTGTTTTTAGTGCTCTAAGGTTGCTGTAGATACTTCCAGTAGTTGTTGTTGTTCCAGTTATTGTTGTTGGTTTTATGTGTATCTGTATATGTGTGTGTGTTATTGTTGTTAAGGCCTCATGTCACTTTAGTTACAAGTATCTGTAGCTGGTGCTGTCGTATCTGTATCTGCATGTTTATTCGAATCTGTAGTTGCTGTTGCTGTTGCCGTTGTTCCTCTTATTGTTGTAGCTGCTTTTGTTGTTGTTGTTGCCTGTAGGCGAAGAAAACATTTTGGTTAAGCAAACATTAAAGTGGAAATTAATTAAAATGTCTAACAATTTAGTAACACGCAAAAACACACACATCCCCCCCGTCAAGACGATTAAGTTTCCACCAAATACCAAGAACCAAAAGTCGTTTAAAGGGCAACCACAGAGTCCTTCCTCTCCCTCCCTCCCCCTGGTCCCAGTCGAGTTTCCAGGACCCCATCCCCACCCGCAAACCCTGTACTTGGCTGTTCTAGGCTGCAATTTAAATTAATATTGTTGGAGCTTAGCAAACACTTGAACGAGCTGTTGCCAGAGATGTTAAATACATCAGCAATTATCGGCTATGGAATGAGAGCATATATTTATGGAATATATAATGAATAGCAATTTAAATTAGAAAGCTTTTAGTGGCCCGAAGGCTACCCCAGTTTGAACTCATTTGCAGTTTCGAATACCTAAAGTTTGCTATCCAAATAAATACCCTGTTATAAGAGGGGCCATAAAAAAGGGGTCAAAGGTGGCCAAAAGGTGGGTCTGTGTCGGAGTCGGTGTCGGTGTCGGTGTCTGTGTGTCTGTGTGTCTGTGTGTCTGTGTGGGTGTCAAGTTGGGTCAGAACAAAGTTCATTAACTCTGCGGCAAGTTTGATTTGTTCGTAATTGAACCTTTTGCATGGCCAAGTGGCTCAACTATCGTGATTGATGACCAATGATTGATTGGGGATAAAGCGAAGCCGGGAGTTGGCTAATTAGTGCTGGACCCCAATCAATCATCCTGATTAACTGGACGCTACAATGCGCTACACGGCTTTCGCTTTAGTTTCAGTTTCACTTTCAGTTTCATTTCGAATCGGAAATCAGCAATCAAAAGGTCACCCAATTGCCAATAAATGCAAATTCTTAAAACATCAATCAAGCATCAACCAGAGCTTGTATTAAAGTATTTACCGAAGCAGCCAATCAATTAAGCCACCTAATCGGCGTGTGTAATCAAACGTATTTAATTGAATATTCATATGGTCCGAGCTTCTCCCAAGATCTAGAAGGGCAATCAGTATTCATTCAACCCGAAAAAAAACCGGAAAAAACCCAAACTCAAACAAAAACTGAAACTGTGACATCAATCGGGCGAAAGGCAATCATTAGGCAATCAATCGAGCATCAACGCCCTAATTCATTCATTCAGACGAACACTCAACATTCACTTAGCATTCACTTGGCATTCATTTAATGTTATGTACAGCATCCACATAGACAATGGCCGAGTCCTGGGAAACGGATCTATTGCCAAGAATTTTGTATTAAAGCCCAGGAAATAGGGTGTTTGGGGAGCCACAAAAAATAACAGGGAACCCTGGAAGTTCATGTCTCCGGGAGGAAGGCCGTAAACATGTCGCAAATGCAAATCAAAAGTATGACAGACAGACAGACAGACAGACGGACAGATTCTGTTTCGGATCTCAGATTTCAGACATTGTTGGTGGATGTTCATGTAAATCTGCTTCTGAAAAGCGGTTAGGGGGGACAGCCAGTAACAGGACACGGCGATTGCCCGTGAACTCAAGCAATTATAACACAAAATCCATTGGGCCCAAAGGCAAGCGTTCAATAAAGACAGTAAACTAAATAAACGAAGACCCAAGCCCGGGCTCAAGTTCTGGCTCTGCCAACTGGCCTTAATGTGTGTCCTGCACTGGAAGAAATAGATGGTGGAAAGCTGGTTAGAGTAAATTATTATCGAGTCTTGCACTTATTCATAGCCCTTTTAGCTTTTGCGAATAGATTCATTAATTATTCATCAATCTTTTGTTTCGTTTTGTCAGTGCCCTCGCCCTCGTTTACTTCATTTTGCAGACTCGATGGATTGCACCTGTCGGCATTTTATACACACACAACGATGGCACATAAAATGTAATTATATGGCATTCAAACATCCGCAAAGGGGAGGCCATAGGTCGGCCGAAGGAGCAGGACCAAGGGCGGAGCAAGGCCAGGATGCCTGGAAGGAGCCAAACAAAGTAAGAGACTTAACACTTTGTGCGAGCGCTTAACCAGCTTAAGGAGCCGAAGGATCCGAACGAAAAGGAGCCAGAGCAGGAGCCCGAGAAGCTAAAGGAGCCGTGCAAGTTTTATGGGTTTCTGCCTGGTCAGGCTGCTGGCCATCCTGCGGACTCACACATACTGCTTGCAAGGGATACACATACGTATGTATTGGAAACGTTTATGTACGTTTTTGTATCTGCGCATTTTTCTACATAAAACTCAATGAAGCATCCACTGACAGTCGAGGAGATAAAGAAGAAACTGGCAGCAACTGCTGCTGATGCTGCAGCCCCCTTGGGCCCCGCTCCTGCCGATTTCAATTTCAAAATGTACGCTCCATTGGGCAGTGAAAACACCACCCCCACCCCACCAACAGCCCAGTCCCCATCACCCCAGCTCCTCCTTGGGGCCGCAACAACACAAAAAGTGACATTAAAAAATGGTAGCCACTTGTCAGGGCGAAAGAGAAGGCCATCGAGCATTAGAAAGAGATGGGGAAAGGGAGAGAATGTTTATCAAGAACTTATCGGCCGGGTTACGCGGCGTATGCGTTATGTAAAATCATATTTTAAATCAAACAAACAATAAAAAAAAACAATTGCCACAATTTGATTGTGTTTTTGGTTAGTTAATTAGGGAACACGTGTCCTGACAAGAAATTTCCATTAAAATGCATGACATATCCTTTCTTATTTCCATTTTATCCTGCCCGACCGTTAGGCGAGGATTTAAATTATGAGCAATGGTCGTATATAATACATGGCTTAAAGTATACAAGTAACAGGGACATTCAGATCGAAGACCAAAGACCCTTTGAACATATATGGAAGGCAGCGTAGACCTCAAAAGAATATAACTATATGCTGGTGAAGTTTCATTCGATGTTTCGGGGGATACCTCCTGTATACTTGTGATCAAAAACAGTAAAACCCATGTAAGAGTATGAAAAATTATAAAAACATACACAATAGCATAGTGTAGGTCTGTGCTGGGACTTGGGTCTATCTATATCTAAATAGGGCATCAATAAATCTTTTGGCTCTGAAAAATCCTCTGCAGTCGCTTGACCCACATTTCGGCGTTTAAAAGTTGTTATTTCGTTGTATTTCCTTTTATTTTTTTGATGGCCATTGGCCAATCACGATTTCAGTTAGGTAAGAAACTGGGAGCCCAGATTCGTGAGATACAATTGTGTGGTGTCTTTTTTGGCTGTGGCGCAGTGCGTGCTCCTTTTGGCAGTTTTCTCTTCCATTATTTGGGGCTTGTTAGGCAATCCCTTATCAACGATTATGTCAAATGTTTGGCCACTAAGTAGCCAAGCTTGTGTCCACTAGGCTCGTCCTTTGTCCCTTTTTGTCTTTCCCCGTCTTAATTTTTGTTGTTCCCGAGCTTAGGATGAGGACAAGGAGCAAACAGGAAACGGAGTCGCTCAAGCAACAAAGGAATATGAATATGAAGTTGTGCGTGGGCTGTGGACTGCGGACTCCGGACTCCGGACTCCGGACTGCGGTCTGTGGACTTTGCGGCAAGCGAAAGCCAAATGTTGCCATTGCCATGCATATATGTATAGGCCCGGACTTGAGTTGATTCCAGGACGAGAGTGCTCGGGAGCTCGGGGGTCGGCTCGAGAGTAGGTCAAGCAGCTGTTGGCCCCTAAAAGCAGCAAAGCAGTCGAGCAGCAAGCTCATGTAAATTTTGTAAACTGAGCCGCAGCATAAATTAGGATTGAGACAAGATTTGCATGAGGGAGCATCACACCGCAGTGGCACGGCTGAGCCGCTCGATATCCCTGCCCCCACAAGTCCTGCCCAAGTCCTTCAAATGAGCAACGACTGAGTGCTACCCACCGACTCATAACTAAGCAAACTTTATATTCTGGTAATTAAAAGATTGGTTTTAAATATTATATATATATATTAAATATTATATACAAAAACCTCCATTGTTCGAATGAATGAAGCTCGTTTTCATTTTGGCATTTAAATATCAAATATAAATGGGAAAGTCATTGTTTTTTGTTTACTTTGTGGTGAAACCAGGAATCATACAAAAAAAATTATTTAGACCAAGAATAATAATGATGAGAAAACACGAAAAGGCAGTGCAAAAAAGAAAACATCTGTCAGTGGTTGTAATAACAGGAATCGAAATCATGATTTGCATACAATCAAAAAGTAATTTCATTATAAATAGGGAATTAAGAGGGAAATGAATGCGTTGGAAAGTGTAGCCAAGTCAATCGAGGCATTAAAGCTTTAAGGTCTTAACAAAATACGTTGATCAAGGGATTAGAAAGATACTTTATAATAATCGGCTTAATTAATAATTCGCAACACGGTAATTGAGATTATTGATTGGAAAAACGAGTCGAACTTAATTAATTTGAAATTTTGTATGAATGGGGCCAAGTGGGAGCGGCGCGATAACCAAATCCCCCTGGAATCGGTTCTACCTTGATAATCGAGCCATAAGAGGGTGGCTTTCGTTATGCGTTTTGGCTTTCAGGCTGCTCGTTACGTGGATTGCCATTGCCTCATGCATAAACATGGCTAAGACCCGCCACTCCCCTTCCTCCCATTGAAGCCCCCTCGAAAGATGAAGCAATTTGTGCGACTGTGATTTTGTATCAATTGCCACCAGGAGCTGGGTGGGCTGGCCATCTGGTTGGAAAATCTCTCATACGCCATACGCCGCGTGGGCCGCAGGGAAGTGTAATCAATTTTTTTCCCACTCTTTTTGTTTTTCTCCCTTCTCGCTTCTCATTTCGTGGCACCTCTTAAACCAATTTATTTATCGCCAAAGCGCCAAAACCAAAACCCTTGCCACGCATAATAAAGGTCATATATCAGGCGGCGGAGCTGGAAAAGCAAATGTCTTCCTGTTTGTCTTCGATTCGAGTCGGTTCGGCTGGTATTGCCAGGGCGAGTGATTTATATCCGAGCAGGAAGGTGGAGGAAGGAACCCTTTTGGCATTCGCAGACACGAATATGTATGTAAATAGGCTGGCAGATATTCGTACAGATGCGTGAAATTCAATTAAAAGAAAACTGTTTTCCCAGTGAAAGGAATTACGAAACTACTCGCAGAGGGAAAGCGTTATCCTCTTCGGCTGGGCTCTGTTCGGTTCGGTTCGGTTCGGTTCGGTTCGGTTCAGGGCATAAGCCGTAGCCGAAAGCAATAAAATTATTAAGCCAAAGCGAGAGAGCGAGGAGAAAGCGAGAATAAAGTGAACGCTGGGGAAATAGGGGCACACAGGACATGCCAGGACACGCCAGGACACAGCACATATCCTCTCTGGTTCCTCCAGTGCCTCCTGCATGAATCATGATGCAATGAACGCAATCACCAGGCATTATCATCTCGCCTTTCCTTTGGCTTTTCCGCGCAAAGTGAAAAATCATTCGCAGGGATGCTGAATTTTTAATGCACTTTGGCTCCGGCTCACCGCATCACCGATGGAATGCCAGGATAAGGCTTGGCTTGGCTGCCTGGCTGCCTGGCTGCCTGGTTGCCTGGTTGCTTGGTGTCTTGAGGCCTTTGCGTCCTTTGCGTCCTTTGCGTCCTTTGGGTACTTTTTTGGCTTCCGAGGCGATTGTCGCCCTAAGTGTGCCAGTTGGTTATGTAATTGTGGCTCTTAAGCCATGCGAGCTTGGAATTGTTTTGGCCACCTTGGTTGGGCTGCTTAGCATTCGAATGGGCCCCCGGGGTACACGTAATGCCGTATAGAGTAGGCGCCTAAAAGAAGGAAACGATTCAGAGTCTCTTATTTCGTGTTGGCTTTGCCCTCATTCTGCATCAAAAATATTTAAATTCTCTTTCGGCTTCATCATTTATCTTCATCGCTTAAAATAAAGCCGACAGCGTTTTTCTCATGAATTTCGGCAAATCGATTATAAAACCCATACAAAATTCTTATGAATTTTAAAAACAATTGTTCCCCTGCCCGGAGTCAGCTCCGAACAATGGAAATCAAGGTGTTCCCATTGATTTAAGGATATGGGCCCACTGGCTCGTCCTCTAAATGGCTCCCCCGATTGTCGGCTGCTGCTTATCCCGCCACTTGGCTCAACAATTTTTCAATGTCGCAACGTATTTGGTGGCGGTCGCCTGCCACCTTGCCGCCGTTTGAAAAATTGAAAAACGTTTTAATGGCAAAGGCAACGCCACGGCAATGGAAATTAATGGGCAGCTGTTGGTGGCTGCCAGTCGCCAGTTGGCTGGCGTTTAATTTTGTTCAATCGCCTCCCAGCTTCCGAGCGAGCCATATTACGCATACGCCCCGTGTCCAGGCCGGGGCCAGTCGAGGCCAGTTAATGCAATCCACGGACAAAGGCAAAAGGAGGCGGGGGCCATCAGCATTAGCTGGGATTGGCATAATACTGCAAGGGCAGGATAATAAAGCATTCCCAGCGGAGCTGCCTACTGATACCTATAAATTGCGGTGGGGAATTGCAGTCGGCGGCTTTTGCCAATTTCTCCTATTAACGCTTTAATTGCCAGGGCCAATTGCCAGAGAAAGGCTTTCCCGGCATCATTTTTAGCCATCGAGCTGCCAGAGCGACACAAAATCGATGCCTTTCACAAAAATACAGGCATGGACAAAAGTGTCCAGCTATATTTAGGCGAGATGTATTTTAAACCGAATTGATTTCCGGCTGGCAAGGCCAAAACAAACGCACAAATAAGTCATCTGTGTGACAAGTAGCAGCTCAATTGGCCACACGAACATCAAATGTTCCGCTCCTTTCAGTAAAGTCGAGTCAAGTGAAGGGACTTCCCTTCGCGAATCCCGTTTGCCATTGAAAATTTGTGATAATCAAATCTGAATACTTCAGCTCCGGCTTTGAGTTTTTCGCACAATGGCGTCTTCGCATCCCGCCTGTCACTCTCACTTTCACTTTCACTCTGAAGCACACCCACACACAAGCGAATCCTTCACCATTTCCGCTGTCCCCAGGCCTCCGTTCTTTCAGCCGGGACGCTTCATTGGATTGGCCCCTTAATGCCTTTGCACTTAATTGCACCCACACCAGCTTACCAGAGATGGCAAAAATATCTGTATGCTCTCATAAAGAATCATAGAGTCCAGGTGTCACCCTTTTTGGACCATGGTTATGGGTATATTGGACTGCCATAACTGATGAAATATTGCGGCACACCCCTGACGACCAGGATAACGCCACAGGAGGCGACGAAAGGCGAAGGCAGCATAATTATTTAACGCCTCGCATCAATCAACTTTTGCTGGGCTGTAAAGTGTGAGCTAATTAGCTTAAATATTTAATTGAGGCAAATAAAATCTGGCCTGGAGTGACTGGAAGTATGCAAAGAGCATATTCCGCACCCACTCAGAGGCGTTCGGGGGGCGTCGGGGAAAAGGAGAGTCACGCACACACATAATTGGCGGCACACACAAAAGTTGGCATCAACTCGTTCGCTTCTTATTTGGAGCTTCTCCCCGCAGCCTGGCCCCCCGCAAGGACGACCCTGTTCGCCTGTCAATTCAAATTGAAATGATGAACGGCGAACGGTGGGCAGCCCGCGGGGGGTGGCTGGACGAATGGTGGGGCCAGGACACAGTTAGTCAGTCAGCCCCCCGCATGTGCGTAAAATTATTTCCGCTGGATTTGAATTTGTTGTTGGGGCTGGCGACACAGGATACACGCGGAGAAACAGAGTGTGACCGAGAAGTCGACCATCCCGTCCTTGGAGCTCGAGAGGAAAAGTCCCTTGCAAATTTGAATAATATTTCGGGCCGTGCAGGAGGCGGAAAACGTGTAAGCAGCTCAGCGGCGAGCTCAGCTGGCTGAGCCTGTTCCCATCAAATACCACACACACACTAACGCGACTTTCACTCATACAATTACGCGAATGACAGGAAGAGTGCGCACAATGCGCATGAAAGCATAAAAAGCAACAGCAATGGCTACAAAAAAGGAAAGTGCCACGGCACAGGAAGCTCGAATGTGTATGCAATGAGCGAGGCAAAGAGAAATGGAAAAATTATAAAATACACACACACACACACACACACAGAGGAACACACACAGAGGAACACACACAAACGGAGATGCGAGAGGCAGATGAATGCCAATTAAGCCTATACTTGAACCCCAGCCTCGTCGAAGGACGAAGGGCCTCGAATGAAAGGGGACTTTCACTGGCAATCAACAAAAGACGCTCGTCGAAATAATAAATGCGTTAAAAAAGGCAAACACACACTCGCAGGAATAAAAACGCACGCTCGCTCAGGAATGTATACACGCATGCATACATTTATATGAACATCCTTACATCCTTGCAGGCGCGCTGGCAGGCTGGCAGGCTGGCAGGGGCTTAGGCAGAAGGGGGCCACTACCATTATTTAAAAACTTGGAAGTCTGGAAACTTTTTGGTTTAGTTTTTCATTGCGACTTCATAATAGAGATTAAGAGGATTAAGTCTGGTCTCTGATATCTCTTCTCTTATAGAGGCGGACAAGAGAACAAGAGGACAAAAGGATAGTTTTCAGGGAAGCACGCAAGGACATTTCCGCTCTCTCACATAAACCCCAAAACCCCGATACCGAGTATCTTTGTACACATTTTAAAAGCGATATCCCAGTAAAGTCAAACTATCGGTAATTAGTATTAAATTGTTGGTTGGAAAAGTCCTTGTTCCAAAGCCTTTGCTCAACGGCTATTAATTATTAGGCCCCCTCGAAGGAATCCGGCATGCGCCACTGCCTACATGTGTACACTTGTGTGTATAATAAAAGGACACGGTGCAGGGGCGTGACGAAGTACGGCTGAAGGTGCCTGGAGGGTCCTACCAGGGTGTGAACATGGGCCAGAGGCAGGACCATCTCCCGGACCAGAACCGCCCACAGACCCTCGACGAGCCGAGTCTCAAGTCAAGCCGGGGTGCAAACACAAAAAGGGAAATTGTAATAAAAATAATTGACAACTATTTGACATGCCTCATGTCCGCACACACGCAAAAGCCATGCAAACAATGCCCCACCATCCCCATGATTCCCCACCCGACCATATAATATGGACGGTCTTATGTGTGCGGTGCTCCTGGGTCCCTGGTGTGCATTTACGGCGACTTCTCCAAGTCATTACGGAACATTTTTAGGGTACCAAGCATCTAGGAGATAATTCATCAAGAACTAATTGATGGATGTTGCCCTTTTGATGATGGATCCGCCTTGGAAGGAGAGTGTCTATCCTGGGTAAGTCTTGCTCTAAGCCCAAGTTTAAACTTTATACAATTCCCTTCATTAAGCGACAGAACGGGCTCATCCCGATGTGGCCTTGGCATGTAAGGACCTTCAATCCTTTTAGAACAAATTCTGTGATTGATTGCAGCCAGCGTTCCCGAAGCAAACAATAATTTTTCACTGCGAGAGCGTAATAAAATAAAAACCAGTATCGAAAAGGAAGAGACTCGTCAAGATTTTGCATAAAACAAAAAATGATGTTTGATTGATTCGCAGATGCAGAAAGATGAAACAAAAAGGTCACGGGAGTCCAGCTAAGTGTGTGTGTTTGGAACCCAATCAGAATGGAAATTATTGGCAAGGAGTGTCTGTTACATGGCGACTCAACACCCTCCCAGGATGCAAGGACCGCAAGGGCCAAAGGGCCCAGGACATTCAAATAAAACACGTTCTGGCTAATAGGCACGTACCACGCAGTAGCACCGGAGCGAATGGCCAAGATGTGGCGATAAAGCTGAATCTGACTGGCAAATGAGTTATTTGCCGCCAGCGGTGGGAGAGCTCCTTACAAAGGACCCCGGATGAAGATGCTTCTTGCTGGAAGCTAACCGAAAAGGTGGCAGCGATTTTTATGGCTCTCGGTGTATGGTGTTTGGCTTCCCGGGTAATCGAAAGTTATGGCAAACAAAGTCGAGAGAAAGTGGGAATGCCAGAAAGTAAATATAGTTAAGGTGGGCGATTTCTCAGGAACAGTATATTCTGGCAAATATCCAGCCCATATTCAACCCAAGACCAGATTCTGAATCGTGGAACAATTCTCTATAAATCTGCACCAAAATCCAAGAATCGAAAATTTTTTCGGGTCCTCTCAAACTTTTGTGATGGACCCCCTTGCCAAAATGAGGAAATCCAGGAAATGAGCAATAAAGGTCCTTGTGAAGGCTATATTTCAGCCAATATCCGGCCGATCCTTGAGCCAAGACCAGATTCTGAATCGTGGAACAATTCTCTATAAATCTGCACCAAAATCCAAGAATCCAAAATTTTTTCGGGTCCTCTCAAACTTTTCTGATGGACCCCCTTGCCAAAATGAGGAAATCCAGGAAATGAGCAATAAGGGTCCTTGTGAAGGCTATATTTCAGCCAATATCCGGCCGATCCTTGAGCCAAGACCAGATTCTGAATCGTGGAACAATTCTCTATAAATCTGCACCAAAATCCAAGAATCGAAAATTTTTTCGGGTCCTCCCAAACTTTTGTGATGGACCCCCTTGCCAAAATGAGGAAATCCAGGAAATGAGCAATAAGGGTCCTTGTGATGGCTATATTTCAGCCAATATCCGGCCGATCCTTGAGCCAAGACCAGATTCTGAATCGTGGAACAATTCTCTATAAATCTGCACCAAAATCCAAGAATCCAAAATTTTTTCGGGTCCTCTCAAACTTTTGTGATGGACCCCCTTGCCAAAATGAGGAAATCCAGGAAATGAGCAATAAGGGTCCTTGTAAAGGCTATATTTCAGCCAATATCCGGCCGATCTTTATGCCAAGACCAGATTCTGAATCGTGGAACAATTCTCTATAAATCTGCACCAAAATCCAAGAATCGAAAATTTTTTCGGGTCCTCCCAAACTTTTGTGATGGACCCCCTTGCCAAAATGAGGAAATCCAGGAAATGAGCAATAAGGGTCCTTGTGAAGGCTATATTTCAGCCAATATCCGGCCGATCCTTGAGCCAAGACCAGATTCTGAATCGTCGAACAATTCTCTATAAATCTGCACCAAAATCCAAGAATCGAAAATTTTTTCGGGTCCTCTCAAACTTTTGTGATGGACCCCCTTGCCAAAATGAGGAAATCCAGGAAATGAGCAATAAGGGTCCTTGTGAAGGCTATATTTCAGCCAATATCCGGCCGATCCTTGAGCCAAGACCAGATTCTGAATCGTCGAACAATTCTCTATAAATCTGCACCAAAATCCAAGAATCGAAAATTTTTTCGGGTCCTCCCAAACTTTTGTGATGGACCCCCTTGCCAAAATGAGGAAATCCAGGAAATGAGCAATAAGGGTCCTTGTGAAGGCTATATTTCAGCCAATATCCGCCCGATCCTTGAGCCAAGACCAGATTCTGAATCGTGGAACAATTCTCTATAAATCTGCACCAAAATCCAAGAATCGAAAATTTTTTCGGGTCCTCCCAAACTTTTGTGATGGACCCCCTTGCCAAAATGAGGAAATCCAGGAAATGAGCAATAAGGGTCCTTGTGAAGGCTATATTTCAGCCAATATCCGGCCGATCCTTGAGCCAAGACCAGATTCTGAATCGTCGAACAATTCTCTATAAATCTGCACCAAAATCCAAGAATCGAAAATTTTTTCGGGTCCTCCCAAACTTTTGTGATGGACCCCCTTGCCAAAATGAGGAAATCCAGGAAGTGAGCAATAAGGGTCCTTGTGAAGGCTATATTTCAGCCAATATCCAGCCGATCCTTGAGCCAAGACCAGATTCTGAATCGTGGAACAATTCTCTATAAATCTGCACCAAAATCCAAGAATCGAAAATTTTTTCGGGTCCTCTCAAACTTTTGTGATGGACCCCCTTGCCAAAATGAGGAAATCCAGGAAATGAGCAATAAGGGTCCTTGTGAAGGGTATATTTCAGCCAATATCCGCCCGATCCTTGAGCCAAGACCAGATTCTGAATCGTGGAACAATTCTCTATAAATCTGCACCAAAATCCAAGAATCGAAAATTTTTTCGGGTCCTCTCAAACTTTTCTGATGGACCCCCTTGCCAAAATGAGGAAATCCAGGAAATGAGCAATAAGGGTCCTTGTGAAGGCTATATTTCAGCCAATATCCGGCCGATCTTTATGCCAAGACCAGATTCTGAATCGTGGAACAATTCTCTATAAATCTGCACCAAAATCCAAGAATCGAAAATTTTTTCGGGTCCTCTCAAACTTTTGTGATGGACCCCCTTGCCAAAATGAGGAAATCCAGGAAATGAGCAATAAGGGTCCTTGTGAAGGCTATATTTCAGCCAATATCCGGCCGATCCTTGAGCCAAGACCAGATTCTGAATCGTGGAACAATTCTCTATAAATCTGCACCAAAATCCAAGAATTGAAAATTTTTTCGGGTCCTCTCAAACTTTTGTGATGGACCCCCTTGCCAAAATGAGGAAATCCAGGAAATGAGCAATAAGGGTCCTTGTGAAGGCTATATTTCAGCCAATATCCGCCCGATCCTTGAGCCAAGACCAGATTCTGAATCGTGGAACAATTCTCTATAAATCTGCACCAAAATCCAAGAATCGAAAATTTTTTCGGGTCCTCTCAAACTTTTGTGATGGACCCCCTTGCCAAAATGAGGAAATCCAGGAAATGAGCAATAAGGGTCCTTGTGAAGGGTATATTTCAGCCAATATCCGCCCGATCCTTGAGCCAAGACCAGATTCTGAATCGTGGAACAATTCTCTATAAATCTGCACCAAAATCCAAGAATCGAAAATTTTTTCGGGTCCTCTCAAACTTTTCTGATGGACCCCCTTGCCAAAATGAGGAAATCCAGGAAATGAGCAATAAGGGTCCTTGTGAAGGCTATATTTCAGCCAATATCCGGCCGATCTTTATGCCAAGACCAGATTCTGAATCGTGGAACAATTCTCTATAAATCTGCACCAAAATCCAAGAATCGAAAATTTTTTCGGGTCCTCTCAAACTTTGTGATGGACCCCCTTGCCAAAATGAGGAAATCCAGGAAATGAGCAATAAGGGTCCTTGTGAAGGCTATATTTCAGCCAATATCCGGCCGATCCTTGAGCCAAGACCAGATTCTGAATCGTGAAACAATTCTCTATAAATCTGCACCAAAATCCAAGAATTGAAAATTTTTTCGGGTCCTCTCAAACTTTTGTGATGGACCCCCTTGCCAAAATGAGGAAATCCAGGAAATGAGCAATAAGGGTCCTTGTGAAGGGTATATTTCAGCCAATATCCGCCCGATCCTTGAGCCAAGACCAGATTCTGAATCGTGGAACAATTCTCTATAAATCTGCACCAAAATCCAAGAATCGAAAATTTTTTCGGGTCCTCTCAAACTTTTCTGATGGACCCCCTTGCCAAAATGAGGAAATCCAGGAAATGAGCAATAAGGGTCCTTGTGAAGGCTATATTTCAGCCAATATCCGGCCGATCTTTATGCCAAGACCAGATTCTGAATCGTGGAACAATTCTCTATAAATCTGCACCAAAATCCAAGAATCGAAAATTTTTTCGGGTCCTCTCAAACTTTTGTGATGGACCCCCTTGCCAAAATGAGGAAATCCAGGAAATGAGCAATAAGGGTCCTTGTGAAGGCTATATTTCAGCCAATATCCGGCCGATCCTTGAGCCAAGACCAGATTCTGAATCGTGGAACAATTCTCTATAAATCTGCACCAAAATCCAAGAATTGAAAATTTTTTCGGGTCCTCTCAAACTTTTGTGATGGACCCCCTTGCCAAAATGAGGAAATCCAGGAAATGAGCAATAAGGGTCCTTGTGAAGGCTATATTTCAGCCAATATCCGCCCGATCCTTGAGCCAAGACCAGATTCTGAATCGTGGAACAATTCTCTATAAATCTGCACCAAAATCCAAGAATCGAAAATTTTTTCGGGTCCTCTCAAACTTTTGTGATGGACCCCTTGCCAAAATGAGGAAATCCAGGAAATGAGCAATAAGGGTCCTTGTGAAGGGTATATTTCAGCCAATATCCGCCCGATCCTTGAGCCAAGACCAGATTCTGAATCGTGGAACAATTCTCTATAAATCTGCACCAAAATCCAAGAATCGAAAATTTTTCGGGTCCTCTCAAACTTTTCTGATGGACCCCCTTGCCAAAATGAGGAAATCCAGGAAATGAGCAATAAGGGTCCTTGTGAAGGCTATATTTCAGCCAATATCCGGCCGATCTTTATGCCAAGACCAGATTCTGAATCGTGGAACAATTCTCTATAAATCTGCACCAAAATCCAAGAATCGAAAATTTTTTCGGGTCCTCTCAAACTTTTGTGATGGACCCCTTGCCAAAATGAGGAAATCCAGGAAATGAGCAATAAGGGTCCTTGTGAAGGCTATATTTCAGCCAATATCCGGCCGATCCTTGAGCCAAGACCAGATTCTGAATCGTGGAACAATTCTCTATAAATCTGCACCAAAATCCAAGAATTGAAAATTTTTTCGGGTCCTCTCAAACTTTTGTGATGGACCCCCTTGCCAAAATGAGGAAATCCAGGAAATGAGCAATAAGGGTCCTTGTGAAGGCTATATTTCAGCCAATATCCGGCCGATCCTTGAGCCAAGACCAGATTCTGAATCGTGGAACAATTCTCTATAAATCTGCACCAAAATCCAAGAATCGAAAATTTTTTCGGGTCCTCCCAAACTTTTGTGATGGACCCCGTTGCCAAAATAGGGAAGGCCAGGAAATGGGCTACAATGGGAAATCAAGTTGTGTGGATAAAAGGGAAAGAAATAATATTAGTTTGGACAAATGGCTCAAACATATTAAGTTATGAATTTTAATTCGAAATGAATAATTCATAACCTCATTAATTTTCCACGAGCCTTTTTACATTTTTCCGCATTAACAAAGTGTTAAAACGCCATTGGGAAAAGGGAATAAGTAAAGTGTCCAACTATTTTCGAATCGTCCAATCCCCTGCGCTCTCACTGGCGTAATAACATTTATAAATAATCTCTATAAAACCTTTTTCAACTTGGCATCCATTACGGACACATTTGTCCGCTGGCACACACTCGCATACTGATGCACTGGACGAGGACACAGATCCTGCCCGACCATAAAATCAAATCAACTGAAAAGTAACAAAAAACTTGGCCAACTAAATGCAATTTATGAAGAAGCACACACTATCGGTGTTGCCATGGATGGCGAGGGTGTGTGGATGTGTGAGTATGCGAGTGTGTGTATCACAATGCAATCCGTTCCTTGGGGGTCCTTCTGGCGTGCCTGTGTGAGTGTTGAGTGCAGTTCGTTCGTTGGCAGCTCATCGCTGGTCTCTGTAATTTCATTAGGGCAGTAGGGCAAACTCACACAACCGCAAGCCTTCTATCACACAGGCACAATACAAACAAAATCACAATTGTTAACTTATTCGCTTTTAAAATTTCGAAATTCTCGCAATTCATAAAAGTGGATAAGTCGATATAGCATGATATGGCACCCGCATCGGCCATGGTATCCGACTTTTTTCTCTGTGCAAACATCGAACGCATTGAACAAGAGTTAAGACGTGTTAAGCAGCTGAGCTGAAATTCAGTTCACTTTCACTTTACCAGAGCCCAAATACTCTAGCCGGCAATGGCCTCCTTCTCCTCTGCCCCCTTCCACCACTTTCCTCCTTTCGTATACTTCTCAATCAATAAAAAGGGAAATCTCCACCCGGCGTGGCATAGTTTTCCTTTCTGCAGCGCCAGCTGCCAGATGTGAGCTGCACGATGAAATCAAAATCAAAAAGGCTTTAACAATACTTTTCGTCTTATGCGCGTACCATATTATGTAATTGTAGGGCTCACACACACACACACACACACACACTCGCAGAGGTCCTGTCAGTCAGTGAATATGTGGTGTGTGGTATGCGGTGTGTGCTTGTACGAGAGAGAAGCACTTCATTTCTTGGCATTTCCTTTTGCCATTCAGCATTCGCACTGAGAGACTGGGAGCCTGAGAGCCTGGCCCACACATGGTCCTGTATTTTTGCCAGCTTCTAGCTTTTTATTATTATTGCTGTCTCGCACTAGCCCAGGCGTCAGAGGCGCAGTGCTCTGGGGGGATGCGAGCTATTACATTAGCTCCAAGCTAGAGCTTAATAAATGAGATATTTGCAACCTTGGGGCCTGGCAGCTGGTTATGGGTTTATCGCAGAATAGCTTTACAATTAAAAGTTATCCTTGAATTAACTATGGCCTACGTCCCTACGTCCCCTGTCTGCCTTCCATTGTCCTGTCATGCTCCTCATAGTCGGCATCTGCGTCTGCTACTTCTTCGCCTTTGCCATTTTTCTTTGCACTCTCTCCTTTCTTTGCGCTCTGGCTCTCTGCCTTCTGGCAGCCTGGCTCTTCTCCGCCATCTTCGCCGTCGTACGGTTCTTCTTCTTGTCAAGCATCGCAGCCATTTTAAGTGTCTCTGTGTGTTAGTGTCTGTGTGATTGTGTGTGTGTTACTTTTGCCGCTTCTGCTTTAGTGTTTATTTTGTGAACATTTCGAATGTGACTGGCCGAGTGTCATTTTGCTTTCTTCTCAGCCCCCTCCCCCACACACTTTCTCTCTTCCTCGGTTTCTCGCCATTTTCTCCTTAATCTCCCACTTTTGGCTCTGTGTGTGCTTGTGTCATTGCCATTAATTAAACACGTTTATGGCCGTAGCAGGCCCAAAAACAAAAACAAAAACAAAAGACGAGAAGGGACACAAAAAAATGAAGAGGGAAAAGAAATAAAAGCCCGGCAGCTAGGCAGCTAGGCAGCCAGGCAGCCACTTTGCACATTAAATTATCGATTATGACATTCATTCACAGCTCCGTACGAAAATAGCATCAGCAGCAAAATCGGCATCGGCATCGGCAACGGCATCAGCAGCCAATCTGACTAAGAAGCTTCCTTTCGGCCTAGTCACAAACGACCAGCGGCTAGCAAACAAACAGGCCAAGCACCGGGAGGACCATGGTGGGCGCATGGGGCGTATGGGCGATGTCTGCCCGTCAATGGGAAATCCCTGGGGCCTGCAGTCCACCACAATGGCGGTCAGCTAAATATCGCATAAAGAGCACAACTTGGATCACTGACAGTTTTATGGCCGTTAAGAGTTGCGCCACAAAATGGAGCCTAATAACGAAATTTGTTCAAAACTAAGGAAAGAGCCACTTACATAGCCGCGTGTGTGTTTTGTCCATCCTTCTACATGTACAAATGTGCAATTTGGTGGCTGCTGGGAAGCCACAAATGGCGAAATGCGTTGAGCAACGAGGCATTCGCAAGGCACAAACTGTCAATCGAAATAAACCCGCTTCGGCAGGAGTATTTGCATTGATTTAAATGCAATCAATAGGCAGGGTTAACCCAATAAAGGCGAAACATTCTCTCGAAAAAGTAAAAGTATACTCAATTCTGGGGCACTCGCTGCCATCAAATCAAATATTATTAAACGCGATCCATGGTCGGTTTTCCCAGAATGCCCTAGCAACACCCATAATCACTCAATTTTCAGGACCTCACAGCCTCGCCAGCCTCCCCAGGAAAAAATGCCTACACAAAGTAATGGATAAAAAAAAGAATATCATTAAGGAATACGCACGATAAGAGGGCAAGAAAAAAAGGGAAAACTTTATTAATAATGAAGCTAATAGAGTTTTGAGGACCCATTGCCCAGCCTCCGCCTCAAAAAACCGCCTCGAAAATAAGCAAAAGGAGGAAAATGGAAAAAAGAAATTTTGGTCAGTGGCTCAAGGAGCTGTAAAAATAACAAGGCGCAGACAAGAGGCGGCAGTGGCAAAAGGCCTAAAAACCGAGGGTGGTACAAGGACTGTCACACAGACAAAGGCACAGGCACAGGCACACACACACACACACACTTACACCGCAAACTCACACACACAAACACGCACACACTAAAAAAGATTGAGTAATTTTTTTTCCTTAGCCACACAACTTCATTAGGATCAAAGGATGGGTCAGAAGGGGAGCTGCTCCGAGGGCACCGGGAATGGGGGCTGAGGATTTGAATTGCGATTGGGATTGGGATTGGAATTGGGATTGGGATTGGGATGAATCCGTGCGCGCTTTCCACTCTCTCTCTCTGTTATATAAATAAAAATGCTCAAATGCTAAAGAACAACTCTGAATGTGGCAATTAAATCCTGTTGGCATTAGTTTTGCGTAATTTGTCAACTAATTGGAGCACACACACTCGCGCTCATGTGGGGCAAGTCGTGTGGCAGTTGCCTCGACTTTATTCTGCAAATTGGATTAGCGCCGGAGTCGGAAAAAAAATAAAGCCAAGACTTTGCATAATTCCACCACTTTGAGCTCAAAACACAGGCAACAAAAAAATATAGAAAACATAGAGCACATCAGGTGGGGTAGGGGGGGATTTATGGTTTTCAGATCGATGGTATAAATAAAGGAAATTCTTAATTTCACCCACATTGGTGGCCACGTTTCATCATCCTTGTGGCTTCTTCCTGTTCCTCGTGATGTGGCTGTTGTTTCTGTTACTGTTTGGTTGCTCCTGGTTCTCTGTTTATTTTTATTATTATTATTATATTATTGTTATTCTGTTCGCACTCGTGTTCCAACCGCACAAAAACAAAATATCTCAAAAAAAACAATTCATCGACGGAATAGGAAACTATTTTTCGAACTATATACTACTTATATATGATTTTGGAAATTTCTCAGCTTCGCTGGGTCCGTTTCGATTCTTGGGCTTCCGATTTTATTTTTTTTGTAATTAATTTTTTTATTTTTCTTTGGCACTTGAGCACTTTCCGTGTTTTTTTGTTTGCTAAAAAATGTTGCAATGTGTGGAAATCGAAACAACAACAACGAGCGAGCGAGCGGGGAGTGAGGCTTTGTGGGGCTTTCTGGGTGTGTGTCTGTGTGTGTATTAGTGTGGGTATAAGTGACTTGGAGTGTGTGTGTGGCGGGACTGACTGACTGACTGACTGTCTGTCTGTTTACTGCGGGGGGGGACGTGACGAGAGAATCCTCGCTGGAGAATCCCCCTGGCTAGAATCCTGGTTGGGTTCAGTTCGGTTCGAGAGCAGACCACTCAGAGGGCGATGACGATGGGAGAGGAGCACACGATGGCTCCGCACCACATGACCGCACTACACGATTGACAGTTTGGCACTGAAGCTTGCCAGGACTCGAGCCAGCCCGAAACCCCAGAAGCCGAACCAAACCCGAGCAGACCCGACGCCCCAACATCCATATATATGATTTTCTTTGCTTTTTTTTTGTCGAGGGAGCGTGTCGCTGCGACTGTTACAAAAAATTTGTAGCCAAGCCCAAAGCAAGCACTGTCGCCTCTCCTCCTGTGTCGTCCTTGTGCACCACCCCGCCGACCGCTCACTGCTCACCGCTCACATGTTCATTGAAGAAAGCCCAGCAGCAGGGGCAGCTCAGCATCTGAAGCGAACCTGAACCGACACCGACACCGAACCAAGCCGACCAAAAAAATCGCTGAAAAAAGGAATCCGAACTGAACCGAGAGCCGAGAGATGAACCGAGCCAGGAACCGAGGCGAAAACCCAGTTCCATGGCACTAAAAGCCCGCTGGGAAATTGGGCAATACCATCCGGGGATGCCAGCTAGATAAGCAAATAGAATTAAATCCTTGGAAAGCATCAAAGCGTTTAAAATAACTAAATTTTTCTCAGAATTGTACATTTTAAATAAAAATTAAATTCTAAAATTATTGAAGGCTCACAATATAATAGTCCTTATACGACTTTCTAAACTTGTTTAAGTGTGGCATTCGTTGTTAAATGTGGCATCCCATAAATGTATGCTATAGTTTTTGAGCGATTGCTAGCCCGCCATTTTGTTGTCCTGTTTCCGCCGTGGATACACCGAATAGAAATAAACAATTTGTGCCCTAACATAATGAGTGTTTGACTATAAAATAGAGTTTATTTCATGTCTTAATCCACAGAAAGTTTAATGCCAAATACTGAAACATTTTTAACATATGTTTTCCTACAAAACATTTAAGTTTGTTGGGCAAGTTTTCCGTTTTCTATACTCTTCGTAACGAGTTTACAGATTCTTAATCAAAAATACTCGAATAAATCCCCAACTGGATAAAGTTTCGATATTAGAAATTAATGTTTTTGCGACTCAAATTCCCCCATCAGCTCAAATAGTCAAGTTGTCCGGACTTTCTGGCTTTCCGGTTTGCAAATGTCAGGTCCCGTGGGCTCTACAGCTCTTCCACCTGCATTGGACTTATAAAATTTGCAGGAGACTGGACTCTCGGCTCCTGACTCCTGGCTCGCAGCTCCATTTGCCAGATGAAGCTTGTCCGGATTTCCAATTAAAACAATAAGAAAATAAGAGAATCATATCCGAGGACAGTGGCAAAGAAAAACTGAAGTGTCCGTGCGCTCGGTCGGTCGCCGGTGGAATTGAATTGAATAAATATGAAAAAAAATATTTGTCTGCCGCGGGCGCTGCGCATTTCCCAGCGGGGACAAAGCCAACAGAGGAAGACCCCTCGGCAGCTCCAAGAAAAACAGAAACTGTGGCGGGCAGCGGCAGAGATAGCAGCAGAAACCGGAGTACACCGCGGCAAAAGGATGGATGAATGTTGTTTCCCTTTGGTGGGAAGCTTTCAACTACTTGCATACCATCGTTTTTTTCAGTGCAGAGCCGAAGGAAGCGCCAAGTGCCATGTCTGTGTCTGTGTCTGTGTCTGTGTCCGTGAGTGTGCGTCCTTGCGGTGGGTGTTGGTCTCTGTGTGCGTGTGTCGGTGGGTGGCGAGGGGCATGGAGATGAGCGGCACCAGCCGCAGGTCGAAGGAGGAGACCAAGACGGAAAAGAAGCAGAAGCTAAAGCAGAAGAGGAGCACGAAGAGCTCAAACAGAAACAGCACAAACAGCAAACGTGATGAGCGCATGTGTTTTATCTTCAATCTCAGCTGAAATCATCTGGACACCCATTGCCTCACAGTCCCCGCCATCCCAGCCTCCTGCCGCGCCTCCTCTTGCGGTAATATGAAGGGCAATAGGTTGTGTGCGAATTTGTGCGGCGAGTCGGGTCGGGATAAAGTTCGGGCTCGGGTCGACAAACGCCTTCGGCTTTGACTTAGCTCTGACCAAGTCACTAAGCCAGTCAACCCCACTAACTGGCCCTGGCACTGGAGCACCCCCATCCTGCCCTGCCATCTCAGCGCTTTGACTTTGTAACATCAAGAAATTTGTACTTCCGCTAGTGGAAGATTTTAATTAAAAGCAGCAGGAAATGTGACCCAAATAATACTTCCGTATAGTGTGAAAAATTGGCCCGACTAGTGTCCCACTCCCACTGCCTGGTGTCCCTGGCCACTTTGGCTGCCTAATTTGTCGGAGGACCGCCTGCGAGGCTAGCATTTAGCTGCCGGCGAGAGGAGGAAATCAAGTTTAAGTGATTCCTAAGTCGGCGGCCGGACCGCACTGACAACTAAGCGAAAAGCGTTTATCACTGGAACGGAAAATAACACCGGCAAGGGTTTTCCATTTCCACAGACAGCTACAAAGTCTGAGGACCTTTTCCAGGATGCCCTTGGACAGCGTTTGCTAGGAAGAAAGTCGAACAAAGGGTTTGCTTACTCTTCTTTAAAAATTGGAGTTAAAAAAGTCCGACCTTTTAAACTCAGTCTTGACATGATCCTTCGGGATCGCCTTGATGAAACTAGCAACTTCCGCTCAAGTTATTGGCCATTGCTTGCTGCTCAAAATCAAGTCCATTACGTGGCTCCACTTGGTTATTCTTGGCGCGGATGGCATAAAATCAATAAGGTTACCTTGTCACAGCGTGTCCTTTGACTTCGCTCCGTGAGCTCTTGGCACGCAAGGAGCGTGAAAATGCAATCAATAGCAAATCGTTGTCAGCAATTAGCGTCCGGCCCTGCCCAGTCCAGCCCAACCCAGCCCAGCCCCAGCTCAGGCCCAGTGACAGACACACTCGTGGAAATTGTAAACCAAACACATGTCCTAACCCAATTCCAATCGCATGCCCCTCCGCCCACGCCTAGCCCTGCGGCAAATCAGGTGGCAAGTGGATTTTTAGCTGCAACACGTGAGGGATGTGTTGGATATTGGAGGATGTAGGATGCAGAATGCAGGTTGTCGACTGAAGTGTGCCAAAAAGGATTTGCTACTAACGATGGCAGTGCACGATGCAGTGCATCTGCAGCACTCTCGAGCATATTTGCTCATCATTCTCGCTTGTTACCCTTTGCCTGGCACCCGCATCCTCCAATCCTTCTAGAATCCTCCTCGAATTCTATTCATAGACTGCTCTGCTCTGCGGCTCTCTCGATTGCCAGCAAAATGGCAAACAAATCGTTGCAAATATTCCCCATCGTGGCGTATGCGCAATTTTCGTCCAAAGTAAGTGCTTCAGAAAAGGGGGGAGGGAGGGTGGGTGGTGAAAAACGAGGGTGAGGCGGCATCCTCCGCCTTATAGGTATCCACACACACACACAGCTATACATATATACATACTTTATGTTCGCAAATATTTGACGGGTGAGGTACGTGGGTGCGAGTGTGGACAGAACCATTTGCTGTTGTTGATTCAATTCAACATTTGCCGAATGAAATTTTCATCTTGCGACGACAACGTCTCGACGTCGGCCATCATCTCACTTATGGGAATACCAATCAGGCGTGTTGTATCCAAAATCCAAAATCCGGAATCGAGACGATTTCCCGGAACATTTGGGCTCTCCCAAGGCACTAGTCAGGACACTGAATGGATGGATAAAATTGGAGCCCTGAGACCCACTCACCTATCATTTTATTAGTGGCGTTTAATAGGATTGTATTGGAAAAGGAAACAACTCCGACAGCTCCATTACATCTATAAGTATTTTTATTTATTCTTGAATTTATCCATAGGTTTCGCATGAATTTTAAATACACATCGATAGGATCAGATCAGTGTCCTTTTGCTTTATAATTAATACAAATAACATAACTCGTGGTTTGCAAGAAATCAAAAAACAGATGCGAAACGAAAACGAAAAGAATGATTCTAGGAAATGGGAATACTTTAGTGAATCAATATTTTATATGTGGTCTTCATATACATAGATAATATATAACAATTACAATTACAAAAAAAACACGACGACATTTGATGTGAGTGTGAAACAGAGCTACAGAGAGGGGAAGGGAAAGAGGATGGGGGCGTGGCCCGGAGCGGGGGCGGGTGCGGGTCAGAAGGACTTGGACATGGGTCCTGGGATTCATGAATGAAAGATGAATTTCGCCATTTTGCTTTGTTGCTTTGACAAATGATAGTTTTATAATGTAAGCGTTAAATATATTATTAATATTATGTTTATATAAGATCGTATTTATATATATATATATGTATATATATGTGTGTATGAGTGTGCGCAGGGGTGATGATGGGAGGGGTGGGTATTACTTTATCGTTTCAATGACTTATAGAACTAGAAAACATCATCAGCTGTAGCTTTGGGCCCTTGTCTCTCTTCCATGCTCTCCAGGCCCAATAATTTCGGGGTAATGTCGTAAAGGAATTATTTAGCAGCACGTACCTTCAAAGCTAATGCTCGATTAGATGTTAATTGGAAACTGGTTATTCTACTGCACATCACTCCTCTCTCCTCAACTGCTTCAGCTGTGTGTCAAAGGCATCGGGGCCGCTTAATAAGTTCTCACATCCTTCGGCTCTACTCTCGGCTCGTCTCTTTTGGTTTAACTTCTAGTTTTAGGTTCTTTTTTGTTCCTTCCTTTTCTCCTTACTTCTTTTTAAATATTATTTATGCATTGTGTGTTTTGTGTTATATCATTACAGAGTAATTATTTGTAATAAAGACGACGGCATTCTAGGAATTGTTTATGCACAAAAGCAAATAGTATAATTAGATCAATGCTCCAATGCTTGCTCTAGTATCGCTCCTATTCTCTTTTCCTTTCCTTTCCTTTCTTTTATTTTATTTTGTTGAATTTCTGTCTTTTCCCTCATCGAACTTTCATTGGCCTTCGTTCTCTCACTTTGTCCTCCTAACTCTGACTCTTGCATCTCTTTCGGTTTCGGGGCTAGTCGGTTCTACTACCATGTTTGATTATTTGATCAGACAGATGGACTGATGGTCAGGTCGCAGAACCAAGGCAGGGGCACCCTGCTTAGTATCTGCTATTGTTGAACTGCGAATTGATGGCCGAATTGACGGCCGAGGAGGCCGCCTCCTGGACATGCTGGTTGCGCAGAAACTCCGTGGTGAATTCGGCCTGTGCCTTCGCCATGCTCGCCCCGGTGCTGCGATAGATCGTGTGGATCTTAGTAATCATCAGCACATTGGCCACTGCCACTGCCGTGAAGCACAGGGCCACGTTCAGCAGTAGGATGCCCACAATGATGCCCGACGCCTGGCCATCGAACTGCGAGATGGCCGTGATGAAGCCGCAGTAGCCCATCTTCTCGAAGCCCACTGCCTGGACGACCGAGTACAGAGTTTGGAAGAAGTAAATGAAGAAGAAGACCATGAAGTTGAAGCTCGAGTCGTTGCGGAACGCCTTGTACGCCGGTCGGAACCTTTAAAAGTCGATCATATTTCAATAGTCAAAACAAACTGTAGTAAGTCATTATTTCCAACTCACCAGCAGACATACGAGGCGGGCGAAAAGAGCAGCGTGTAGAATATTGCCAGGAAGAAGGTTCCAATTTCCCCGGCATGGAACATCAAAATGAGGCCGCCGATCACATTCGCCAAGAGCGTCATGGTGTAAACTATGGGAGGGGAAAATTAGAGGCATTGATTACTGGAGACATGGTGGAATGCGGCGAGCTCGTCAAAAATAACAAACATATGGCTTATGTTTAGACAGGGACTCGGAGCATAAAGCAGAGCTTAGGGTAGAGAAGATAACTCTACTATTCATAAAAAAGATACTTGGAAAAGCACACGGCCGTGCCCATTTTTCGTAAGCAAACGACAAAGAACACCCTGAAAACCATTAGCCACAGCTATACACATCTGATTAATCACTTGATTTGTTTTTGTGCGCCGCACGCTATGACTAATCCCCCATCAGAGGCCGCTTATCACCTGGAGACATAGAACCCATTAAGCCGTAAACGCGACATGGCGATACTCACAGATCCAAATGTAGTACAATCGCTTAACCAGTTTCTGGAACTCTGGCGGTATCTCCACCTCGAAGTCCTGGTAGAAGCAGGGCTTCACACAGAAGTTGTCCGGCAGCGGAGGCCAGTTGTTTAGCTGCGGCACATTCCCCTGTAGCTGCTGTTCGCGGCGATCCAGTTCGGCGGCCTTCCTGTCCAGCTCCTCCTGCCGTCGCTAGAGTTTTGAGAGAATATTTCATAATTAGGTATTATTTAGACTAATATAATTGGAGAAGCATATGCAATGCAAACCACAGACGGTACAGTGAACACCCTCCAATTCCGACTTGCTTATCTATGTAATGCCAGAATGCCAATTTATCATGAACAGATCCTGATAAGGTAACTAAATTATCATTTAAGATTTGGACCACATCTTTAAGGAAATTAATACTATGCTAAGTGACTAAATAGGCTAAATATTAACTAAATAGGCTAGAGAAAAAGGTTTATGGACTTTTTGGATCGTTGTCCAACTACAATGGCTATTCACTGTACACGCTAGCTGAGGGTAATACGAGCTGCCCTGAATTTCAGCCGGTTTTCCTTGATTTCTTTTGGTTTCCTCGGTTTGGTTGGTTTGGTAGGCTTGGTGGTTACCTGCAGCTCCTCGGAAGTTATCTGTATGCTAGTGCTCGGCGCCGAAGCGCCCAGCGAACTGGTCTGCGGGGGCGGAACGTTCTGCGATAGCGGCTGCACCACCGCCGCTGTGTTTGTGGAGTTGATTTGGAGCTGCGGCTTAGCCTGCTCCTCGAACGGATTGTAGTCCTCCAAGGAGACGACTGCTCCGCTGGCCAGGCGCTGCGCCTGTTGGATAGCCGGATCCTGTGGAGAAGAGTGAACGGAGGAGGCATTAGAGGGGGAAGAAAAGGAATGGGAAACCCCGTCAGTCGCGAAATCCGTCAGCATATGTGACAATGTCGTCGTTGCACCCACTCTCCAGACACACACAATCGCACGCCCACTCTGGCCTGTGTGCGTGAGCTTTTTTGCTCCGATTTGCTACTTACGGCAAAAGGATTGTCCCAATTGGGCTCGCCGAAGGGATTCTCGTCAAGACCGGAGCCAGACATGATGTCGTTTAGCAAATGATTGCTGCTGCTCGATATATCTTCAGCTGTGGCCACAAAAACGTTCGCGATTCGCACTTTTTGCTGTGTATATTTTCCCTCAGAGCTGTGTCACCTAGAGATGGCCCTTTGAAAGCGGCTATCGACTATCGCTGCCATTAGGGGTGGGGAGTCTCATGTGACGTGTACAAATTTTAAATTGCATTAAATACATCGAATTAAGAGATATATCTTGATTTTCTGTGTTTTAATACTTTCATTTACGTTTATATATCAGTTACTTAATAGAGAAACGAGTATACAGCTTTTTTAAATTGAATTTAAACCAAAAACTCACCACCGTGGTGAATTCGCCCGATAACAGTAATCGATAGGACAGCTAAAACAGCCGCAAAACGGCCAAATGTTTTTAAAAGTTGGCAGCTCTAATTAATAGCTCTTGGGGACTATTTTGAGTTTCATTTCATTAACCGCTGCCCGCCACTCCGAGTCAGTTGGGATCCTCCGAGCTCAGAGATCTTTCCAGTCAACCAGCTATATCCAAATCCTTGCTAATATGTCGAAGCCTGCCTACAAAGTCGGTGAGTTATAAATAGGAGGCTCGGAACGTCCCAAATCTCCGACCGGCAACAGCCGGCAATCTCATGGCAATTCCGCATGTGCACATGTTTCTGAGGTTAAATATGAGCAGGGCAGCCGGAGTCGGAGCACGTTGTTGCCAGGCTGCAGCGCCAAATAATATAAATTACAACGGCCCCCTTATCAATCCCTATCTCTCCCTTTTCTGTTTTGCAGCCGATATCAGTCTGGCGGAATGGGGACGCAAGGCGATCATCATTGCGGAGAACGAGATGCCCGGCTTGATGGCCTGCCGCAAGAAGTACGGTCCGTCCAAGATCCTCAAGGGAGCCCGCATCACCGGCTGCCTGCATATGACCGTCCAGACAGCGGTGCTCATCGAAACCCTGGTCGAGCTGGGCGCCGAGGTGGGTGTAGCTTCCAGTCCAGTTACAGCTTGTCTAGTAGACACAGAATGTAGCTTCTGTAGCTCCAAATAGGTGGCCTGCCGCTTATCTTTTGTTTACGGATTGATTTGAATAACAAAACTTTCGCTTCGGCAATGGGGGGCAAGTTCAAGGCATCGCCGATAAGCCATCTCCGGAGGGTTACTTCCTCTGACCCAGCAGCTTGGCAACGAAAGTTTAATGCAGGGAACTCTTTTGTCTTGTTCTTCAGGTGCAATGGTCCAGTTGCAACATCTTCAGCACGCAGGATCACGCGGCAGCGGCTATCGCCGCCACCGGAGTCCCCGTCTATGCCTGGAAGGGAGAGACGGACGAGGAGTATATGTGGTGCATCGAGCAGACCCTGGTCTTCCCCGACGGCCAGCCCCTGAACATGATCCTGGACGACGGCGGCGACTTGACCAATCTCGTCCACGAGAAGTTTCCACAGTACCTGAAGGGCATCAAGGGCCTAAGCGAGGAGACCACCACCGGGGTCCACAACCTCTACAAGATGTTTAAGGATGGACGTCTAGGCATCCCGGCCATCAACGTGAACGATTCCGTGACCAAGAGCAAGTTTGACAACCTCTACGGCTGCCGGGAGTCCCTGATCGATGGCATCAAGCGGGCCACCGACGTGATGATCGCCGGCAAGGTTTGCTGCGTCGCTGGATACGGAGATGTGGGCAAGGGCTGTGCCCAGGCCCTGAAGGGATTCGGTGGTCGTGTGATCATCACCGAAATCGATCCCATCAACGCCCTACAGGCGGCGATGGAAGGATACGAGGTGACCACCATGGAGGAGGCCAGCAAGGAGGCCTCCATTTTCGTGACCACCACCGGCTGTCGGGACATCATCACCGGCCAGCACCTGCTCCAGATGCCCGACGACGCCATCGTCTGCAACATCGGCCACTTTGACATCGAGATCGACGTGGACTGGCTGAACGCCAACGCCAAGGAGAAGGTAAACGTGAAGCCGCAGGTGGATCGCTACACGATGGCCAACGGCAAGCACATTATTCTCCTGGCCGAGGGACGTCTAGTCAACCTGGGCTGTGCCCACGGCCATCCCAGCTTCGTGATGTCCAACTCGTTCACCAACCAGGTCCTGGCCCAGATCGAGCTATGGACTAAATCCTCCCAGTACGCCGTCGGCGTGCACGTGCTGCCCAAGGTCCTCGACGAGGAGGTCGCCAGTCTGCATTTGGAAAAGCTGGGTGTCAAGCTCACAAAACTGACCGACAAGCAGGCCAGCTACCTCGGTGTGTCCCAGACCGGCCCTTTCAAGCCCGACCACTACCGCTACTGAGCACCAGGAGCGATTCTGGTTGCGGAATCCAGTCCCAATCCTATAGTTACCACATATGCCCCCACTTTTTCTACGTTTCCCTGTGCCCCCGTTCTCTTAAGCTCAAGTAAAACCCATCTCACGTACTCTCGCGAGAGCAAAACCACACAATTGTCTAGAGGTGTAAATGCTGGACTACTCTACGGTTGGCCGGGTGTATGGGCTTTGGTGTGGGGCTCCCCTAGATTATTGTGGAAGCGGGGCAGCATCAGATTCCTTGATATCCCGGAACACACAAGGTCAAGGGCCCAGATGGTTTCGAAAATAGCTCCCAGCACGTGTGACTATTTTGAAAAACAATAACTTGCGCAAGTGGGAATGACTCAGCGAGTGGTGGCCAGAAGTATCTCCGAGGTGAGGTGAGGCCTCCTCCTGATAAGACTCCCCTACGGAAGCCTCTCGGCTGAGATGCAGTGACTCGACAGCTTCACGCACATCTGCGCCTCTTATCGCGGCCTCGGTGTTTACAAAAGGTAGGGTATCGGAGGTTGGAGGTGCTCCAACCCCGGCCAGACTCGACCGATCGCTCACTGGCCGGTTTCTAGCGTGAAGAGCGGGAGAGCCCCCTTTAATGTTGTCTCTTTCCCACACACGTATAGCCACCTTGCTCCGGGCTGCAATTGCAATTGTAAAGTCCAAAACATTTGGCTCCGATTCACTTAGTTTTCAGTTCCGCGACATGTTTAGAGGAGTTTGGATCTCTCCGATATACATGATCTTATCCAGAACAACGATGGAAGCGGTCTTTATCTGGCTGCTGCTCGGGTTCTCCCCCGCTTCGGCCTGGATGGCACACTTCAGGCCCTCCAGCCTCAAGGTAAAGATGGACCAGGGCGAGCTGGTCCAGCTGTCGCTGGAAAATGTGGCGCCTTCCACGCTACAGCAGCCGGGGCGCTACAGTTTTCAGGTGGAGAGCCAAGACCCGAACTTGGCCAGGGTTCCCGGAGACAACTCGAGCATCTCGCTGCGGCAATTCAGCGAGAAAACCCGCGACTGGAGCGGCCACATCCACGTAGACGCCACATTCCTGGGCCAGACCAAGATCAGTGTCCGGTTAATCGACCATTCACTCAATAGAAGCGAGCTGCCCACCCAACTGAGTAACGACAGCCAGCTGGAGCTGAAGGTGCTGCGGCCCGTTCGTGTCATCGACCACGTCTTTCTGGGCTCCATCATCCTCCTGATGTCCCTGCTGTACATAAACTTCGGCGCCGCTTTGAACCTGGAGGTCCTCAGGGGTTTCATCACAATTCCCACCGGACCCTGCATCGGATTCGTGATGCAGGTGGTTGCCATGCCCCTCCTGAGCTACGCCCTGGGCGTCTTCATCTTCCCCAACGCCCCGGCTATGCAGCTGGGCCTCTTCTTCACCGGCATCTCGCCCAGTGGCGGGGCCTCGAACACGTGGAGCGCGGTGCTGGACGGCAATATTCACCTCTCGGTGCTAATGACCACGGTGAGCAATGTAGCGTCCTTCGCTACGATGCCCCTCTGGATCTTCACCCTTGGCCAGCTTATCTTCGAACGTGCTGAGATGGCAGTGCCCTACTCCAAAATCGCCTCCTACTGCGCGTTCCTCATTGTGCCCCTGCTGGTGGGTCTGCTCATCCAAAAGCGCTCCGCGAGGATCACCCGAGTGCTGGTCCGCCTGCTGAAGCCCATCTCGTCGTGCCTGATCCTATTCATCATTGTGTTTGCCATGATCACCAACTTCTACATATTCTACCTGTTTTCCTGGCAGGTAAGCTTGGCTGCTAGTTTAGGGGTATCCTTCCTTGATCTTCTTTGGCTCGTTTTAGATCGTCGTGGCTGGCATGGTCCTGCCCGGGCTGGGCTACAGCTTCGCCTGGCTGGCGGCCAAGCTGCTCCACCAGAACTCCGCTGACGCGCTGACCATTGCCATCGAAACGGGCATCCAGAACACCGGCATCGCCATCTTCCTGCTGACGACCACGCTGCCGGCGCCGGAGGCGGACCTCACCACAGTGGTCCCCGTGTCCGTGGCTGTGATGACGCCTCTGCCCCTGCTGGGAATCTATCTTTACAAGAGGATCTGTGCTCCTCGGAAAATAGATGCCATTGCCGCTCCGGAGTCGGAAAGGATCGTCTGAGGCGGAGCTCCAGTAGCTCCAGAAGCTCCAGGAGAGCCTAGTTCTGTATTGTATTATTGGATCGATGAAATTCCGGTTGCGGTTGAGTATTGTTATGACATAAAGATGATGTTGTTGATTCTCTGGTCTTTCTCTTAGCTAATCATAAATTTTATTGAATCCATAACGCATTTGCAGCAATTGCAAACAGAAATATGGAGGGGGTCCTTCCTCATATACTTTCTTTCCAGGAATACTTGAATGCTTAAGTTTACTTAGGTGTAACAGGGGCCAAGAGGGATTGTCCGTTCCCCCTTCCGCTATAAGTTCCTGGACACCTGAACCTCTGAGGTTCAACAACTGTCTAAAATAAACGGTGTAAGTGGAGGCTTGCTTGAAGGGATGTGAATCCAAGTAGTGTATATTGAGGCCAAGGATTCATTGGGTGGCCATCGAAAAGGCCAGCACAGACGCCTCGTCCAAGGTCACAATCTCTGGGGTGCAAGCGAGGGCCTGCAGAATCTTTAACAAACCGAAGATCGTGTGCGCTCCGAGATTCAGTTGCCGGAACTCGTAGAGCAGGCGCAGGTGGCTCACCGTGCCAGTGCTCAGGTCCACGCCACTCAGCATATTGGGCAGCAGGTTGTAGTAGTTGATCACGCAGAATACCCGCTGCAGATCCGGTCCACTTACCGTGGTTATGTAGCTCGGATCCAGCCTCTTCCGGCTGAGGAACTCCCTCAAGGGGATGCACAGCTCCCGCGTCGAACCCTCCATCTGCAGCTTGAAGAGCTCCTGCATCATTTGGATGAGTTCCACAGAGATAAGTGGGTGCTCCGACTCCTTGCTGCGACTCAGGTAGGCGTCGATCAGCTTCAGCTGCCACACGTCGTTGTTGGTCACCATGGACTTGGTGACGTGCTACGGGAATACATAAATGATGAGTAGAAAGTACATTTGATTTCGCCCAACTCAAAACGTACATCGTAAAGCGTTAGGTAGATGGGGAGCAAGTGCGTCCGGTCTTTGACCACCGCGTTGTAGAAAAGCAGCATCATCTGGTGGCGCTTGACCAGCTCCGGGTAGCTTAGATCCGTGCCCTTTGTCTCAAGGCACATGCTCAGGAAAGTCTTTACCATCCGCTCGCTGCTGAACTGCTGCAGGTCGTTCTTGTCTATCTGCCAGCAAATGCTCTGCTCCATGGTCAGGGTTTGGGCCAGCATGCTCTTTAATCGGTCCGGATCTTCGAGGTGGGACAGGCAGCCCGTGCGCTTTTTGATATCGATGGGGGCGCTCATCTCCAGGGCCTTCTCCAGCTGGTGCCAGTTGCGGGAGCGCTCGAAGCACACGGGCCAGTAGTTCTCGTCGTCCACGATCACCTTCTGGAGGCTGCTCAGCTCCGGCAGGATGCAGGGCGCTATTGGCAGACGCCTCAGCTCGGTGGCCCCCACTTCCAGCACCGATATGTTGGCTAAACATAGCTGATTTGTGTCGATGTCGCGCGGCAGGAATAATCGCGGCTCCACTGCCAGGACATACAGGTGCCTTAGAGCCTGTAGGTGGTACCTAGATGGAAAATATTCCATTATTATTCGAGGATCATATATGCGCGCATCCAGACCCTACCTGTTATCGTTGCTGTGAATAGGAAACTTTGGAAAGAAGGCACAGACCAAGGCCGCTATCGATTCGGGTGTCTTGGCAATGGTGAATCTTCCGGCGCCCAGAAACAACAGCCCCAGCGACATGTGAATGGCCATGTGCGATCCGTACGTGATGTGCGGATACTGCGGGCCTACCCGCGACCTCAGGTAGCGTATGATCCTCAGGATTTCGCAGTTACCCGAGCCGGCAAACACCAGCGATATCGAGATAAGCAGCACCATCAGGCAGCTCTCCACTGTGGTGCGTCCGGCACATTCGCCCATGGGCGAGCCGGGGAAGCCCAGAAACTCCTTGATCACCGCCCGCAAGGTGGCGAAGGCCTCCATGTTCTCGGTGCCTGCGTACTTGAGGCCGATGCAAAAGGCGCCTCCCGCCATGATGTTACAGTAGGCTTGCCTGGAAGGACAGGGGATATAAGAAGGCCACAGTAGAGGGTACAGGGCTTACGTGATGGCCTCGTAGTCTACGTCGCCGTCTTCTGAGGTGGACTCTCCGTCCCGCGAGGGAATTCTCAAATGGACACGAAGCGTCGTGGGGAATTGGGCTTGAAACCAGTCGTTGTCCGCTCGGACATCCTGCCACAGGATAAGGCCCCGCGCAATCGTGCGTAGCAGCAGAAAGTCCGGCCGCACCATGTCCAAGAGATAGCGAGAGTCGGGAGGCTGCATCCACTCGGCAATAGCCTCATTGCCGGAATTGAAAAACATTAATCCCAGGGCCAGTGTCGCGCCTGGGGCGGTCACATCGATGTTGACGTTGTCGCCTTCGCGGACTTGGAAAGAGGCCAGGCGGTACTTCTCCTTTTGGGAGCCACTGATGGGCCGTTTTACTCCACCAACCATGTAGTAGTGCAGCGTATCCGGCAGCTGAAGATCCCTCAATCCCGCCGGCGACTCTCCCTGTCCCAGAGTAACTAGCCCCAAGGACAGACCAGCGGTCATTGCGTAAGATTCTCGCTCTACGCTGTTCTCCATCTCGGGGCCTGGTGGTCGTCCAATTTCCTGCAACAGGACCTCGGCAATGTGCCGCTTGGCAGATCCCTGGTAGAGCAGGCCGATGCCCATTAAAGCGGCTACCTGTGTGCTCTGGGGTATGTCCAACTCCATGGCTGTAGCCGGCAGCAAGGCCTCCAGGTGCACGCTTAGCAGCTTGGTGGTCTTTGTGTCCATGCTGCCCCGATAGGCGGCCGAAATGCCCAGCAAGAGGCCCAAATTGGTCATCTCGTCGCACTTCACCAAGTACTTGTAGACGCTTATAAAGGACAGGGTCTTCAGGTGGCCATTGAGGCCCAGGGCCATCAGGAAACCGGCGTGCTCTAGGGCATTGTTCGCCTGGGCCTTGGGTTTATTATAAACGATCCAAGTGGAGTCAATGTCCTGAGCCTGGGGAGAGATCTTTAGGCCAGTGGCCACGCCGTTGTGGAAAGAGGGCCACATGTGCATGTTGGCCGGGAACTCGATCTGCTGCATCTCGATGGTGGTGCCCTTCTGCGGCTCCCTGCCCACTAGGCAGAGCTTTGGCATGGTCAGGTTGTCGCTGGGGCGGGGCAGCACCGTTCTCAGGGTGAACATGCCCCGGCCCAGGGGCAGCGTCATGGTTCTGGCACACAGAGCGAACAGTTGCTTCTCTTGCTCCTCTATAAACTCGTGATCACTCGTGCCCGGCGACTGCTGGACCTCAATTAGCACCGGCTCCGAAGAGTTGAGCAGCCGACGCACTTCCTCCACCCGCATATCGTCAGGAAAGCGGAGCCTCAGCAGCTTCGTGTCCATATTGTCCATGTCGTCGTGCCGCAGTTGCTCCGCGTCATGGTCTGACATGGATCCTCCCGTAGCAGGGCACCTAGCCGACAAGGAGTCCTCCTTGTAGACCCGACCGCAGTGCGGCTGGGCGATGCTCGCCTCCATGAAGGGTAACTGGGCGTGCGCGGCCAGTTCCGGCCGGTGGATCAGTTCATAGGTGGGCATGCTGCAGCCCATGGGCGGATAGAGCCTGGCCTCCTCCAAGGTCTCAGCAACAATAAGATGAACGGCAGCGGGAAAGCGTTCAATGTCCCGCCGGGTCAGACGCATAGCCAAGATCAGCTCCAGCAACTGGTGACACCTCGGGGCATCCGCTGTGATGCTCCGCTTCGCTCTCCTTGGGTAGTTTGCCTGCACGGCTTCGGGGATTTCCAAGAGCTGCCACCAATGCTTCAGCCTCTCCTGGCCATGGACCACCTGCGAAACGAGCTGCAAAATATTGCGACTTCTCTCATTCACATTCTCCACGTAGCTGTAAGGAATCACCTCCTCGAAGCCCACGATTATGTGTTCCAGTTGGGCGAAGACACACGGGGCGGGCACTCTCAGGAGCTCCTGGTGCATCATCATAGCCCCGTGGTCCGGTCCCAGCAGGGCCATCTTCCCAGTGCGATGGCTCAGTTCGGGAAAGTCCAGTATATAGTGCAGGACATAGCTCTCCAGCTGCATATCCACGGCTAGTTGGTGAAGGAACTGGAAAAGACAGAGACGGTGAGAAGAAACACTAGCCCAAGTTAGATTCACTTACGGTGGACAAGTAGGGAAGGGCGGCGTTGAACACTGCGTCCAATTTGAGGTCCTCGTAGAGCAGATGCAGGCTGTAGAAGATGGCGGGTATCACCTGGAAGAGCGGCGCCCCAATATCCACGCTGTAGCTATGACTGTCCGATCCGCAAGGAGCCAAAGTAGTCTGCAGCAGCAGGAACTCCCAGTCGTCATCTGTGAAGTCCTCGCAGTCGTTGTATTTCCGCCGCTTCTTAGGTTCGTCCAGGGCGCCCAGAGTCGACGTAGAACTGCAGTTGGAGCCAGAGCCAGATTCCAAGGTTATGATTTCGCCCGCGAGGTTGGAGTGGAGCAGAGGAGTGGCGCATCTCTCATAGTTCTCCACCGTTTCCACATCCGGCGCAGCCGTGAGCCCCATTAACGAGAGCAGAGTCACCCGGAAAAGCTGCCACTCCTGCTCGATCGAGTAGTCCCTTGATCCTGGCGGGTTCCTGGCGCTGTACCAGCGTATCACGAAGTGCAGGAACTGGTCGGCACTCAAAACCTGCCGCAAAGTGGCGACACAACGCGTCAGCAAACGGGTATCATTTAGCAGGGGAAGAGCTATCCTCAGCATCCTGCCGGTAGCATAGACAAGGGTTAGCCTATTTCCTGCAGGATCCCTTAGAGACTTGCAAATATTATGAGCCTGTCGCTGTGTGAAGGACGAAGACTGCGGCGTAATGGGGGAAAGCATGTGCAGTTCCTTATCGAAGGCGGCCATGTCCGCCGGGGTTTTCGTGGGCAGCAGACTGCTCCTGCGGACTACTACAAAGGAGCTGTTGCTGCTCGTAGAAGCTGCCTCTGTGGCCACTGGCGTTTTCAGTTGTGCCTGGGTCGGTGTCGGAGACGGAGTGGGCACAGGCGATGGAGTGGGTATGGATGTGGGCGCCATCAGAGGCGTTATGTGGACTTTGGAAATTAAAACAGTGCCTGTGTAGAGAATCAAGCTTCCGCTGGGATCGAGGACCGCGATCATGTGCAGGCGGTTCAAGCCTACAGCGTCCTTTGCCGACAACGTGGAGGCCAGCGTGGAAATCTGGACCTCGCTGCACCCGTAGCCGGTCAAGCGCACCAACTGGAGTCGACATGAGCGGGCGAGAAGGTAGCAAAGAAAGGTCTGCCCCACTAGGTCAGTGTGGATGAAGGCCCTCGAAGCCATCTCGCAGAATTCACGCTGCCTGAAAAGATCTTAGAAATAATAAAATTCCAAATACTTTTAAGACAATCAAGCTTACTTTCCGTAGGTGTTTTCCGTCCAGATGTGCTCCAAGCACATTTCCGGCTCGATGGGTTTGGCTGGCTTTACGTGGGTGATCTTCCGCATGTCCTTCACCGACATGGACTGCTGGCTGATGGTGCTGTGGAGCTGGCTTAACGGCGTTCCCAACGAGGCACGACTTCAGATGACAATTGAAATTGTAGTTAATCAGAAAATGTTCTCGTGGTCCTAACTTACTTGGATTGGCCGAGTATGCCGCTGAAGGACTGCGACTGGCTCAGCCCAAACTTGGAGGAAGTCGTAAGGCCCGTGGTGGTGTAGTTCCTGCTCATAAACGAGGCGTTCTGGATCCTTGAGGTGGCTCCCGTTTGCTTAGAGGAGTTGAAGCTATTGGCTCCAGACGGCGCCAAGCGTGGACCCAGCAGGGTTTGCCCTAACTCTTGTTGTTGTTGGCTGACATGGTTGACCTCATCAGGTGTGACCTTCCTCAATCTGGCCAGGAAGTGTTTAAAGAATTTGGCGTCGTACAACAAAACCAAATCAGAGTCCTCCGTGGTGAAAACTACGCTGTACTCCGGTTCGGTCATATATCCCGTCGCATTGGTGTCAGTTTTCAGGACCACGGGACAAGCTTCATGTAACGGATGCGACATGGAAAAGAGCCTTGGCATGGGAATGGACAAATGGGATATGAGGGCATTGCTGGAGTCCTTCTCTAGGAGCAAACCGTGTATTGTCTGCCAGACCTGCGAGACGGGAAAATCTAAATTGGCCAGGAAATCCTCGCCATCGTTGCAATAGACCCGCAACGCATTCTGATCCATAACACAAATGGCCGTTAGTTTATCATCCTCGGACTGGAGGGCAGCTTTCAACTGAGCCAAGCGACCCCGGACGAAGGTCCGGTTGAGGAAGCAAGCAAATTTCACCGGTGTATCGCAGGTGAAGCACATGCGTCTATATACCCCGTCATCATCATCATCAAGGCCTGTATTTTATAAAGAAAAGATTGAAAATGCTTCGTTTATTGGCTGTTGTTTCCCATACGAACCCTGGGTCCAAACAACCGTGTTCCGGTTGACGTACAGCTCCTCCTCGTTGTTAACCATATAGTCGCACATGGGCTCCTCGCGTCGCTCCGGCTCCGGATGCAATAGGCTGTGGGGTAAGGAGGTTAGCTGGGTAGCCGCCGGAGCGTTGGGACCACAGCGCTTGGTCCTCTCAATTAGCTGCCTGCGGCGCACTGCCCGCTCCTCCGCTGCCTCATAGTCGTCGTACAGCTCTCGGATGGTCCAGAACTCCTGGCCGGCGACCGAGTCCTCGCCAGCCGACGATATATTTACATTCTGCAAGCGCTGCAGCAGCAGGTGCTCCGTAGTGGGTATTCCGCACCGGGGCAGGGGCTGGTCCTGGGGCCCAGGATGCTCGGCAGCCGACTGACGGCCGCGAGGCACAAACTCCAGAGGCGGTTCTGCAACGGCGATCATCTCCGCCTCGGAAAATGCATCCAGCGTTGGGATCCAACTCCAAATTGGCCAGGAAAGCGCGCTCCGACGCCGGTTGAAAGCTAATTCAGTGTGGCCAAACAGCGGCCATGTGGTCCCCCAAAAACTTCAAAAGTGAGTGTGCTTTATCCAATAAGGACAATTCTTCAATTATTTAATATGATAAAATATATTTTTAATAAAGGAAATAGGCAACCACATAATATTAATAATTTTCTATATTAATAATTCCGTTATAAATCGTTTCTATAATTATCGATAACTAAAAGGATAGAGATGGATACAATTTAGTGTTGGACATGACATTATATTGAACTTATTCGGCAGCCCTGGATCTATCGGTCCTATAAGTAAGTTGAAAACAAAACTAATTTAGTAATTGCTGAACGAAATTTTAGGAAAATCGCGCTTAAAACACATAGCATCGCTTTGCACAGAGACGAAGTAAGGCGGCTTCACCCGGCAGAAACCATTAACATCACCTGACACCTACATCAAGCTCTTTCATTACGTAACTGCATGCTACATATTGTATCCCTCTTGTTAATATCCCACATCAAATGTGTTGTTCTGTTTCTGTGCTTCATTCCAGACCTATGGGCAGTAGCATTGTTGTGCAATTGGCTCGAAAGTACGGCGCAGTGATATTCTTTCCCACTGTTGCAGTCGGCTCGATTTACGCAGATTGGTCGCACACCCGCGAGTGGAAACGCCAGCAGCAACAGCTAAAGCGTAGTGCTCACCTAAAGGAACAGAGCTAGACGAGATTGGGATCATGGTTCTGGGTCTGGACAAACGCTACTTGTGGAGCGCCCTGCCGCTTTTGGGACTCGCTCTCGGCCACTTCCTGGACAAGAAGGAAACGGAGCGCATGACCATGTTCCGAGACAAAAGTGCTCTGTACGGTCGTCCAGGCGGCAGCGATAAGGCACCGTCTTGGTAATCCTTCCGGCTATCATCTCCAGTCTAGGCGTAATCCCATGTTTTTTTTTCACTGTTAAACAATAAACCGTAAAATGGCCTGGTGAGTGTGCGTGCTTTGTAATGTCGTGACTGTCTGTCTGTTTACCTGCTGAGAAGATCTGCGGTTGCGGGGGCGAAACGTGATTTATTTGTGAAGGATTGCGTCCCTTTGTTTGTTTTACACAAGAAGTTCCGTAAACCATCAACACACGGCCTGAAGATAAGCCATAACTCGTCCCTCGGCGGAATCTACCTGATCGAAACCGGAATCTAAGAACATTTTCAGCGTAACCTTGTAACCACCGTTGGACATACATAATTATGAAATTTGAAGAGCACAAATTGAAATGCTAAGCAAATGGCAAAACCAATTTACTTTCATGGTCTTGAGATCAGGTTCGGGGTCGAGCGTGGTAAATCGCTGCAATTGGATGGCATTGTGTCCCATGGCCAGTAGTTTGCACACAGGATCAGTGGGATTGGGATTTTTGGGCTCTCTAACAAGTGGGCTCTCCCAGCAGGAGGGCTGGAGAAGGGGAAGAGATTGGCAAGTGCATCTCTATTCTAAGAAGGAAACAAGATATTTAGACACCAGGAAGGAGAAAAGGTTTTATACAGACGGCTGGAAAAAGGCTAGATTTCGGACATTCACAAGGATAAGTGAGAAATGGGAAGGTCGCATTTGAAAGTAGGGTTACTGATCTGCTATGGGAATTCTTATTTTTTAAATTTTCATTGTTTTATAAAATATAAATTTGCGATGAAACGTGGAGAATTCTAGATATATCCAGGTTATATAAAAAGTTAAAAGGTCAAATCCTCTACTGGTACTCCTATATTTTATTATTTTAATTAATTGAACAAAAAATTGAAAAGTAGTAATTTGTGGACTTATAGAGCCTTAGAATACTTATTTTTCAGAGCCCACTGTTTACACGAAAATGGGAAGGAATAAATCTAAGTAAAAAAGAAAACTTTCCTTAAATTAATAACTAAAATATAGTCAGGTCCTTTAAACATTTCCTTTAAAATTAATGCAAGAAATCTAGCAATTATATAGTCATATTTAGCGGGGAGTGCGCATCACTGTCCTTTGAGCAGGTACACTGGTTTTAAAAGTATTTGTGCGCAGGCGCGCAAGCGTTCCGCCGAAAATGAAGAATCAAAAAAGAATAGAGAACACACAATCCTGCCTCGAAAACCAGTCTTCACTTGAGTTTTGGACGTCGAAGCGATCGGAAATAGTGCGGACCATTTACTAGCCAAACAAGCAGTGGGGAACCTACGAAAATGAGCAAGCCCAAGGAGACCAGGGTCTCTCCGCCCTTGGACTTTGCCCAGAAGACGCTGCAGGACTACGAGGTGCTGGCCGTGATGGGTAACGGCTCCTTTGGCACCTGCTACAAGGTGCGGGACAAGGCCACAGGCGAGCTGTACGCCTGGAAGGGAATGAACTACGACGAACTGGATGACGCCAAGTGCGAGGACTTGGTGTCGGAAATAAGCGTGCTGCGCCAACTACAGCATCCGAACATAGTGCAGTACTATCACCACCTGGTCAACAAGGAGGCCAAGTCCGTCTACATCGTCATGGAGTGCTGCGCCGGCGGAGATCTGGCCCAGTTGGTACAAAAGGCTCGGAGCCAGCGCTGTCGCTTCGAGGAGCCCTACATTTGGCGGGTTCTCTTTCAACTGTGCAGGGCCCTGCAGGTCTGCCACAACAAAATACCCACCGGCACCATTCTCCACCGAGACATCAAGCCGGCAAACATCTTCCTCGACGCTGCTGGGAATGCCAAGCTGGGTGACTTTGGCTTGGCTAGAATGCTTAGGAGGGATCAGAGTTTCGCAGCATCGTTCGTGGGCACGCCACACTACATGAGTCCGGAACTGGTGCGGGGAAGAAAGTACGACCGAAAGAGCGATGTCTGGGCAGTAGGGTGCCTCGTCTACGAAATGTGTGCGCTGCGGCCGCCTTTCCGTGGGCGTGCCTTCGACCAGCTCTCCGAGAAGATTGCCCAAGGCGAGTACAGCCGCATCCCGGCCGTCTACAGCGCCGACCTCCAGGAGATAATCGCATTCATGCTGGCCGTTGATCATGAGCAGCGACCCGGCATCGAGGTGATCATAAGGCACCCGCTTGTGGTGCGAAATATCTCAGAGCTGGACGGCGACTTCCCCACTTTAGTTGAGGCTGGCCAGGACTTTTTCTTTCTGCCCACGGGATCCCGGCTCTTCGAGGACGAGGGGGAACAGGTGCCACCTGAGCTCTCCAGCACCATGTTCACGGAGCAGTACAGTTTCAACGAGGGCTATGGCCAGAGGAGACTCAGCGTGACTGGCGTTTTTACACCAGATCTAAGGAGCGAGCTGTTTTTCTCGGCGAAGAGGCGGATTTTTCCAGGAAAGAAACTACAGCAATCCGATCCGGCCTTATATGAGAGTATAAGGCGAGAGGACAAGCAAGTAGAGCTGGAGTTCGACGAGGTGTTGAAGAAGGAGCTTTGTCTGAAGGAGGACTCGCCGGTGGGGGAGCCATTTAAGCCCATGTTGGATAGCAGTCCGGCTGCTCTAACCCAAAACATCTTTGATGAAGTCCTGAAGACCCGGCTGCATGCCTTGCGTGCTCAGGAATCTCTGCTGCAGCAGAAGCTTGTGGAGATCCAGGCACGGGAACAGGAGCTATTAGAGTCCGAGCAGCGTGTCCAGACCCTTGAGCGGCAGCTACAGGAGAAGCTGATGCAGCAGGAGAAGCAAGTGTGCAAGTGCGGCGAAAACGCTGCTCCACCCATTCCTCCGAGGAAACCGCTAAAGACGCACCACGACGACACCTATTGCACCATAGAATTGAATGATACTTCTCCGACGGTGGCCAAGCTTAATCTGGCCACTTTGCCTGCTCCGAGGTCTTTGCACAGCAACGGGAATACGTTGAGGAAGGTCACCTTTCAGTCGCCCCAGAAGTTTGTCACCTATGGAATCGAAAATGTGCCGCCGCCTCTCGTTCATGAGGCGCCAGCGGCTGCGCCTATGCAGATGAGCGTGTCAAGCAATGACTCAGGGGATAGTCAGGCTTCCTCCACCCGAAGAAAGTCTATTCTATCCTTATTCGGCCTTAATCGTGGCTCGAAATCCTCCAAATCCTTGCCAGCAGTTAATCCACCACAGATAGTGACCAATCACCGCTCCCAACGTCCGCCATTGGCTCTGAAACCTGTCACTCAGGAACAAACTCCAGCCACTGCTCCTCCAGTGGCCAATCTCTGGACCAAGGAACAGAAGAAACAGGCCTTCGAGTTGCTGGCAGCGATGAATGCAGCGGAAAGGGAAGCAGCCGGAGCAGGAGCGGGAGGAATACCAGTAGCTGGCCGTCGTCAGCATCTCCGGCAGTCCGTAAGGGAAAGGAACTTTACTCTCCAGCGGAATCGCATGCGTCGCTCCTTGGTTCTGACCAATGGACATCAAAAGCTATTAACGCGCGACCAGTTGTTGATCTAAGAGCAGGCGGAGATCGGAGAGTAGGAGGAGTACCCAGATCCATGGCTACCGTGGAACTACGAGCGTTGTGATGTGGAATAAGTTCCGTAATATATGCTTATTTTTTGTGCTTTTTTTTCAATTTGTATTACTAGCTGTCAAGATTTATTCTTTTTTTCTGCTGCCATATTTTGTGCAATTTGCATTAACTATTATTTAAATATAAGAAATTCAGTTTTTTTGCTGAATAAAAGAATACTTTATACTTCACTTGAAATTTTTAAATTATTGTATTAATTTGAAATTGAATCGAAACTAGTTTTTTGCTTAAATTTTCGTTACTATTCGATTAGTTTGCTATCGATAGGCGATAGTCAATACCCCAGAGACGTGGTAGTTATGCAAGCAACAGGTGATCCGTCTTATTCTTAGTTGGATTCCCGTCGTCACACAGCACCTCTTCATTAATTAAGATGTCCGCCCGACTGCTACAGGCCACCCGCCACTTGTGCCTCCAGGAATGCTCGCGCAGGTCCTATAGCTCCAGGATCCCCGAGGTTGTGGTGGTCTCGGCCGCTCGAACTCCCATTGGCAGCTTCCAGAGCCAGCTTGCGCCTCTGAGCGCCACCCAGCTGGGTGCTACCGCTATCGAGGCGGCGATCCAAAAGGCAGGAATCGCTAAAACCGATGTCCAGGAAGTTATTATGGGCAACGTGGTGTCTGCCGGCTTGGGCCAGGCTCCAGCCCGTCAGGCGGCCATCTTTGCCGGTCTGCCCACCAACGTTTGCTGCACCACTGTGAACAAGGTCTGCTCCTCTGGAATGAAGGCCGTGATGCTGGGCGCTCAGTCCCTGCAACTCGGCTACGCGGACGTGGTCGTGGCCGGCGGCATGGAGTCAATGTCAAATGTGCCATACTATCTGAAGCGAGGTGCCACTCCCTACGGCGGTGTTAACCTTATTGATGGCATTGTTTTCGATGGTCTCTTCGATGTTTATAACAAGTTCCACATGGGCAACTGTGCCGAAAATACAGCCAAGAAACTGGGAATTACTCGCCAGCAGCAAGACGATTTTGCCATTGATTCTTACAAGCGGTCAGCGGCCGCGTGGTCCAACAATGTCTTCGCCGATGAAATAGTTCCGGTTAAGATACAGCAGAAAAAGAAGCCAGAGGTCACTATAAGCGAGGATGAGGAGTACAAAAGGATTAACTTTGACAAGTTTGGTAAGCTCGCCACTGTTTTCCAGAGGGAAAATGGCACGGTTACGGCCGGAAATGCCTCTACATTGAACGACGGTGGAGCGGCCGTGGTTCTGATGACCGCTGAGGCGGCTCAGAAGGCGGGTATCAAGCCTCTTGCCAGGATCGTTGCATTCCAGGTCAGATATGCGTTTTCAATGATACTTCATGAATAATTTTTAATAAACTTCTTAATCTTAGGACGCCGAGACCGATCCCATCGATTTCCCTATTGCTCCAGCCCTAGCTATCCCCAAGCTTCTGCAGCGTGCTGCCGTGAATAAGCAGGACGTGGCCATGTGGGAGATCAACGAAGCCTTCTCCGTGGTGGTTCTTGCCAATGTCAAGATGATGGATGTGGATCCTTGCAAGGTGAATGTGCACGGCGGTGCTGTTTCCATTGGCCATCCGATTGGCATGTCTGGAGCTCGTTTGGTGGCCCATTTGTCCCACAGCTTGAAGAAGGGCGAGCTAGGGTGCGCCTCCATCTGCAACGGAGGCGGTGGCGCCTCCTCTATCTTGCTGGAGAAGCTCTAAGGGGATTCTCAGCTACACCTGGAGTATTCTCTCAAAACCAGAATTGCATTTACACTCACTCTACCACATTGAAATTAACAGTGCAAAGTTCAAGTGGAATATTTTTCAAAACTAAATGTCTGTTTATGTCCGAGCAACTTGTGATTTGCATAATAAAATTATGAAACAATAAAGATTAAAATAAATATTCTGAAACGGAAATCCAATGGCAATTTATTTTCTTAAATTATTAATAAATCTAATTTATACTCAATATAATGACTTAATGAGGAAGCAATTAAACAGTTATTATTAGTTAAATAATGGGATCCTTATTAGTTGGGAATTGTTTAAATATTAAAAATATATATCGTAGATTTATATCGATAACTTACTCACAATCGGTGACTACCGATAAGCATTTAAAACTTAAGTACTTCAAAAGAACAGGTCTCTCTATAGCTTTGCCAAAGTTTTGAAAGTTTATTTTGAATTTTTATTTTTATTTTATGGAATATTTTGATCTTTTTATGTATGCAGATTCTTGTATGTACAAAAAGCGACTAGACAATTCTTCCTGGCCACATTCTGGCCGACAAAACTTCCCATATAAAGACAAACACTGAGCAAACGTAAAGGATGCCGACTAGAATATAAACCGCCCAGAGATCCGTCTGCTGAATACGCTTCTCCCGGTAGAGGTACTTGCTCCGAAAGTACCGTTCACTGGCCACCTGACCTGCCCAGTGATGGAGTAGACCTACCGCTCGTATTGACATGACCAAATGGTCCATGTGGCCGGCAAGATGGGAGTGCTTTTGCAGGTATATTGCCAGCTGCTGCTCCAGGACTTGCTGGGACACGATGTGAAAGGCTCCGGCACGATGGCCTCGCTGAGCCAGCTGGAGCAGTGCATCCTGCGAAAGAAGTCCAAAGATCAGCGGGTGTGAGCCGGCATAGTCACGCTCGGAGAAGCGCTCTAGTTGCCGCAGGACCTCCCCCTCCAGCTCTGAAATCACGACGATTGTTCGCAGACCCAGGATGTCCTGCAGACTGGTCACCTCTCTGAGGTCCTGCAAAGTGGTTCGACTCATTACCGCCGTGTATCCACCGTTGGCCAGGTCCTGCAGACTGTCGGGCAGTCGCTGGTGCAAGTGGTAACGCAGGATGAGAAACAGCAGGGCCGAGTACATGGCCCGGACAATGAGCGTGAAGCAGAGCCAGCTAACAAAGAGGAGCTGCATCGATAGGCGCTCGGGCGGCTCTACGGGCAGGCCCAAGCTGGCGGCATAGACAGCCAGGAGTAGGGCTACGCGGTCGCTCCCAAAGCCGCTAACGGTTTCACGAAAGTAGAGCATCACTACGCCGGAAATGCTGAGAAAACCAGCCACCAGACAGACCCAGGCCAGGGCCTGGAAGGGGAATGACCAGATCTCAAGGCTGGTCAGGTTGTGGGCGTTGAGCAGGACGAAGCCAACAATCCTATTGGAGTAGTGCGGGAAAACGGCAGTCAGGTTTCCGGAATACTGGATGTGCTTCCTCACATAGCCAATAGCCAGGTGAGCCATGCGTCCTTGGACCTGAAATAGCATGCAAAAGTTAACTAGTCTTAAAGAACTCCAGGCATCCTACCATCTGATGGAGTAGCTTCTGCTCCGTCCATATGGTTTGGTTTCTCTCCTGCTCCATCAAACCATCAAACTTAATGGTGAAGTTCATCCGCCGGGCCAGCTCCTTCAGAAGGTGACCCTCCAAGCCCAACAGAACTCGGTGCTCTGCGTCGACCTCGAAGAAAGGAGTGATCCTCCGCGCCAAGACCACCAGCTGACAGCCGTAGAGGTTGTGTAGCTTGGAGGGAAAGTAGTCCCGACTTTGCCACGATGGACCCAGGAACTGGTTGATCCTTTCGGGACTAGAGTTGTTGCAGTGGCCGGGGGCATAGGGAAAATACGTGTGGACGACCACCTGACCAGCAGAGCTTTGGGTCATCACGTTGCAGTTGATGAGCTGGTGGCGCCAGCAATAGGCAAAAACCCCCTGCATGTCCTGGGGGATTAGGGCGTCCCGTTGCTGCAGGAAGATGAAGTAGTATTCGCTGCCGTCCGACGTAGAAGTGTAGGTGTGGATTTCGATGTCCCTGACCGGTAGGTTAATAGTTTGAATAGAAGCCTATGTTCAAAATGTATAAGTTCCTACAGAAGGGCATCCAGCGAGTCCACCAAGAGGAGATTGTGGGTGCGCGGTCCTGCAATCCGACGCGAACGACCAAACTCGACTAGAACCAACTGAATGATCATGGTGTCCACACTTTCGTACAGGAGCTGCATGATGTTCCGGTAGAAGTTCATGGGGCTGGGGCGCCGGCAGGAGATAATCACGATGAAGGCGGGGGCAATGCGCTGGTAGAATTCCTCGATAAATACCCTCAGGGCCTGGGCCACGTGCAGGTTGATGGATGCAGCTTGTGTTTGGGCGCCGGAGTACTTCATGGACTCGAAAAGCAGCAGGCTGGTCACGTTCATCGCGGCGGGACACTAGTCATCTAATCGCTGAACGTCAGTTTCGGCTCGGCGTCGTGGACATTTGTTAGCATCTCATTAGGGGTTACAACTGGAACGTCGTTAGGACAAAGTCAAACAAAACTATTGTATGTCACGCGCGGGGTGGACAGTTGGACAGGAAGTCTTTCTCGTGGCATGTCCTGGTTATTGATAATGTCCTAGCCTTGATTCTATTCAGTATGGATTAAGCATTTGTTCTTCCATCGATTGCCTCCAGTTTGCTATTTGCATTTAATTAATCCTTATCATTTTCAAAGATCTGGCGATGATGGCCCGGCAAGGTTACCCAGAAAGTCACATTCCGACAGTCAGGCTTCCATGGAGGCAATATGAACACCACCTCAAGTCCCGGTTCCATCCCGGCTCTCTACAAGAGCTACGTGGCGAACTCACGCATCGACATGCAGGCCGAGGATGCCAACGTATATGTGGCCCGCGCCCTACAGCTGGTCATCGAGACCGTGCTTACTCAGCTGAGTGCCACCTTAGTGGTAACGATCTCCGCCAGAGAGCTCGGCACCGCCCGCTGGTTTGAGTACGTGATGGTAGACCTGGTGGATTCGTGGCACCTGGCAGCTGTTCAGCTCCTTGGCTTCCGGCCGGACCTACCTCCAGTTCGAGTGGCCGGACGAAAGAGGGTCAACCTGCTGCTGGTCGACTCCTACGCTGGGTTACTGTAACTTTACCTGAGTGCTCCTATTTTCCTTTTCTATAAAGATTTTTTTCCAGAGACACTAACATTACGGAGGATAACGCCGACTACGATAACCCGGATTACTATTTCATCTTCCTGCAGACTCGGGATCGGTACATACCCAAGCAAAAGAAACTGATCCTGGAGCATTGTTTGGCGCATTTCTGGCTCAACTGCAACGTGATGGTCCAGACCGCCCAGGTGGAGGTCCTGATTTACACCTACTATCCCTACACGGCAGAAAAGTGCCAGGGGGCGGACCCAGTGGTGGTCAACCAATTCGATGGCAGACAATGGATGCGAAATGGGTCCATGTTCCCGGACAAACTGGTGCAAATGCACGGCTGCCCCCTGACCGTCCTGACATGGCACCAGCCGCCTTTCGTGGAGCTGCGCTGGGACCCGGAATCGAAGGAGGTCCGGGCCAGCGGCTTCGAGATGCAGCTGGTGGAGCATATGGCGCAGCAGTTGAACTTTAGCGTGCGGCTGAGCAATCTCTCCCTCCTGCGTCCTGAGGAGTACCACCTGGCGGAGGGTGCAGCCGAGGGACCTTTGGAAATCGTAAGAAATTCATAATTTTTCGTATGTTTGTACATTTTACAAGTATCTACAGCTGCTCCAGCGGCGTGCCAACCTAAGTCTGGGATATTTCCGACAAACAGCTCGCCGAAAAAAGCTCCTCAGCACACCCATGTCCTACTACTCCGCCAACTTGGTGGCCATCGTCTCCCTGGAGCGCTACCGCCTGGGGCCTCTCGCCATGCTAGTCTTTCCCTTTGACATAGTCGTGTGGCTGCTACTACTCAGTGCCGTGGTTCTTCACACAAGTCTTCTGCTTCTACGACGGCAGGGTGGGCTTCAGATATGGGCACTCCTACTGGGATCCTCTTTGGCCCGCTGTCCGCGTCTTTGGAGGTTCCGCATCATCGCTGCCCACTGGTTGTGGGCCAGCATACCCCTACGGATCACCTACCAATCCCTGCTGTTTCATTTGATCCGCCTGCAGCTTTACGAGACGCCGCCTCTGCAGCTGGACGACCTTTTGGGAAATGGTTACCGGGCGGTCAGCACGGCGAACACGCAGAGACTACTCGAGGAGGTGCCACAGGTGGCCCAGAATCGAAGACTGTTCCACGGCCTAGACGCCGTCTCCGACTGGGAAGTGCTGGCCTCTCTACAGCGAAAAAGGAATGGCAAGATCTTTGGCATAGTCAACCAGGATATCTGCCAGACCTTCCTGCAATACTCCGCCCCATTGGAGGAGGGAACCTATTACGTGCTGAGACAGCCGGTGAACGTTGAATACGCGGGGATTTACATGCCCAAACACTCCTACCTGTACACCAAAACGGACGAGGCTTTGCGGCAGCTGGACGCCGCCGGGTTCATCCTGGCCTGGCGGAGGAAAGCCTTTAATGTCCGTCGCTGGGAGAGCGACCCGAAGCAGAGCAGCCGACAGCTGGTCAATCACACAAAGCTATCGGGTATTTATATGGTAATGGCGATGATGTACCTGCTGTCTGGAGTTGTATTTGCCGGGGAAGTCCTTCTCTACCGCCGCAACCGGAGTGCCCTGAGTCGGAGATAGTTGGTGTTTAATTTCAAGCCTCCAAACTTTCACCATTAATCACCAGGACGATGAACAATTACGTGGAAAGTCAAACAGAAGTCCGAAAGTCCAACTCTAGTTTCAGTCATTTGCCATCCGATATCTCCGGCGGGATGAACATCAGCGGTCTGCTATCGTCCTATTACGACCTTTCTGGGGAACAGATGAACCACATCAACGAGTTCGTGGCCCGGGCGCTCCTGCACGTTGTCCACCACCACATCCTCAGCGTAACCCCCTCTCTGGTGCTGACGCTCTGCTGCCGGAGCAACCACACCTGCAACTTCTACAACGAGATGATGAGAACCCTGTTCCGGCTGTGGGGCCTGGCGCCGCTCCAGATCGTCAACGTGAAGCGGGATGTGCCGTGGCGACCAGTGCCCGGCCGTCGTCACTTCAATGTCATCTTCACCGACTCCTTTGCCGCCTTCTCGGAGATCCGGATGGAGTACTATGCGCGGGAGTACAACTACAACGAGCACTACTTCATCTTCTTGCAGGCCCGAGACCGCCTGCTTCAGGGCGAGATGCGCCAGATATTCAACTACTGCTGGCGCTTCCACCTTGTCCACTGCAGCGTCCAAGTGCAGAAGTCCAACGGCGACATCCTCTTCTACAGCTACTTTCCGTTCGGAGAGCAGGGGTGCCGGGACATGGAGCCGCAGCTCATCAATCGCTACAACGGGAGCATGCTCGTTGAGCCCGAGCTATTCCCCAGGAAGCTGCGCAACTTTTTTGGCTGCCCCCTGCGCTGTGCCCTGTGGCACGCTCCGCCTTACCTGCGGCTCCTGGAACAAACGACGGAGGAGGAGGAACGGGGGCCCGTAGTGGGTGGCGGCTACGAGGGTCGCCTGCTACTGGCGCTGGCCGAGAAGATGAACTTTTCCATAGACGTAGTACAGACGCAGAACAATCTACACGACACCGCTCTGGAAATGGTTTGTTTTTGGGTTTCTGATGCATCAGTTAAAGTCTCACCATTTCAATCACTTCTAGGTGAAAGAGGACGAGGCAGACCTGACGCTGGGCGGGATGCGGCAGACCGTGGGCCGCAGTCTGACGGCTACCTCGACGGACAATTACCACCAGTCACGCGCTGTTTTCGGGGTCTTGGCCTCCAGCTATGAGCTGAGCTCCCTCGACATTCTCCTTTACCCGTATCGCTTCAGCATTTGGCTGGCCATCCTGGGGGTGGTGGCTCTTTCCGCCCTTCTCCAGCGCCTGGTTGCGCGAACACTGCGCGAGCGAATTACGGGATCTCTGTCGTGGCAGAATCTCGAGCTAATCTTGGTGGGCATTGCGATGGTTAAAGTGCCAAGGTCGCACACCGCCCGGCTCTACTGCCTCATGCTAATGATGTACTCACTTATCATTCGGACCATCTACCAGGGATTGCTGTATCACCTCATTCGCACTCATCAGCTGAACAGGTGGCCCCAGACGATAGAAGCGCTGGTCCAGAAGAATTACACGGTGGTGCTCACACCCCAGGTGCAGGAGGTTCTGGAAGAGATTCCCAGCGTGCAACACATAAAGTTCCGGCTGCTGAAGGAGGCTTCGTCGGAGCTCGACCCTCTGTACTTCCTGGAGTCAAACCATCAGCTACGGAGGCATGTTACCGCCACTGCGCTGGACAACTTCCTTCACTTCAACCGGCTAAGCGCGGATCGAGTTCACCGAATGGGCGGCTTGGGCGAGGGAGCCCACTTCGAGCTAGTTCCTGAGGACATCATCAACCTGCCCCTGACCATGTATCTGCGGAAGCACTCGTTTCTGATCGACCAGATCAACGAGGAGATCCTTTGGATGCGGTCCGTGGGTCTGCTGGCGGTTTGGGCCAGGTGGGAGCTTGTAGAGAGCTATTTGCGCAGCGAGCAGAGCTTCCAGATCCTGGGGCTTCTTGAGCTGTACGCCATCTTCGTTATGGTTATGCTGGGGCTGCTCCTCAGCCTGGTGGTCTTTGTCCTAGAGATAGCATCACGTCGATCTCTATTTTTGAGGGGATTCTTTTCCTAGCCAGGATAATATTCTTTTATCTTGAATAAACTTTCCAATTGTCTTTGAATAGGCGATTGAAATCAGTTTCTGGGAATCTCCTTCTAAACTTCGTCATATTCTGGAGAGGATTACCTTTAAAAATTTGTGGCTCTAAACTCTAGTAGTTCGCGTTTAAATCTCTAAACCTTCTTTTATTTCGTAAAGGAGCACTACATGATCTTTGTAGCCTTGTTGAACCTTTAGGATTAGTGGTTGAATTCCCTTCAAGAGGATTTCCTTTCGACGTTTGCCGGGTCATCCGAAAGAGTAATCTTTTAATATTATATTTAAGCAGTTAATCTAAGCGATTTTACCTGGCGTGCGGATGACTTCCAGCGGTTTCGGCGGCGGCAGAGACATTATCCGACTATTTGTAAACCCCTTACGGTCGACAGGCGTTTGCATGCCCCTGACACTGAGGGGAGTGCTCCGCCAACACCACCTATTACCCCCCGCCCACAAATAAGGCCCGACCACTCCTGCCCACCACCCACAGGTGTCTGGTGGCGGTGCGTGTGTGTCTGTGCCTCTGATGGTGTTAATTTATGGTTATGCGCCTCATGCATAATACTGACACCGAAACCTGTCACGCACATGCCTCCGGAACGGGCTCCGGACTCCGGCTGGCTGTTCCGTGCGGCGGTGGGGGCTCCTGGTGGGCTAGGGGGCTGGGCCGTCTGTACGCAGCAATTAGTTTAAGTGATGAACAGAGATTTGTTAATGCATTACCTTTACATGCAGGGCCCTAAAATTAATTTGAATCGCCCCGGGTTAGGTTTTTGTGTGATTGCCCCGGGGTAAACAGTGCGGTTCACTGCCGTAAGGCTGTGGAGGCTATGATATAATGATGAATTTTTTGGGTGCCCAAGCATTATTGGCTTACTTCGTGTTTTTAAACATTTTTTAATTGGCTTTACAAAATTACAACATTTACAAAATTAACACAATGTTAAGCTGTTCAAAGGCCTTAAGGAGTTAGGAGTCCCTCAATGGACATTTACGTAATATATTATCGAAAATCGAATCTGAACAAAGGACTTAGGATATTAAATTTCCTTGGAGGATTATCCAAATGATTGTTCGCCAAAAATCCTTTCCATAAAATTGCAAATATTTTTGCGAAAGTATCCCACTTCCACCATGGATCTCCGAGTGACAAAGACAAAGTTTCTGATGGCTCTCATACTGAGATGCCTAGTCCTATCCGAGGCTGTCCTTTGGCCCGATCAGCATCCGCAGGAGGAACTTATGGCCACCCAGGTAGCAGACACTTTGAAGAGTATTTTCGTAAATAGCTTTGCCACCCACGACTTCAGTCTGTGCATTGTCTCCCTCTACGAGGATATGTCACCAGCCGAGGTCCATCTGATACATCGGATCTTGGACTTAAGCCTGGCGAATCTCTCCTTACCTCTGCCCGTTGTTCTAACTCTGCATTTGAACGAAAAGATGCGTCACCAGACATTTCCGAGGCTTCTGTTTGTGAATAGGATGGAGCAAGTCATGTAGGTTTATCTTTTGCCATTCAAAATGACTAAATCCTTACCAGACCGTTCCGGAGTAGTTCCATTGCCTCTTTCTGGGAGGACAACCCTCTGATCCTCATTGTGTGGCTAACGCCTCCGCCGGAATCGGAGTTGGCGGGAAAAATGTCTTCGATCTTTGGTTACTTTCTCCACCAGCGCTACAACATTAATTCCCTGATCCTGGTTCACGGTGCCAAGGGCGTTCGAGCCTTTCACATCTGGCCGTACACGGCGCACAGCTGCTGCAACACAGCTCCGGTGGAGGTATCCTTGTCCGACACGACTTTGTGGCACCTGTATCCCTCCCGTTTCAAGAACCTCCACGGATGTCCCTTAAGTGTTATTGTCTGGGAGATTCCCCCTTACATGGAGGTAAACTGGAAGGAGGGCAAGGTGAGTGGACTGGACGGAGTGATTCTGCATATTTTGTCCGCGAAGATGAACTTCAGTCTGGAGTTGGTTCCCAACGAGCCACCCAATTTGATAGGCGGGGCTAGCTACATGAACGGAACGCTCACAGGACCGTATCAGATGCTTCGGGAAAGAAAGGCGAACATCACAATAGGCTCTGCCGCATGCATGCCGGAGAGATCCGCCTTTTTGAAGTCCACGGGTCCCTACAGTCAGTTGGCTTATGTGATCGTGATGAAGGCGCCCGAGAGGTACAGCATTTACGAGATAATGATTTTCCCCTTCCAACCCGGCACCTGGCTGCTTCTGGTCCTAGCGTATGTGCTCCACCGACTCCTATGCTTACGCCGAAGGCTTTCTGGCCCTTTTCTGGCAGGCTGGATGATCTGGATCTTTGTCATCCGTTCCAGCTACGAGGCTTCGATCTTCAACTTCCTCCACAACTCGCCGGGGAAACCCCTGCCGCACACCTTCGAGCAGATGCTCGATCATGGTTATCGCTTTGTTACGGACCATGCCACCTTCCGGATGACCTTTCCACTGGCCGACTTTCACGACCGGACCTCCATATCCAAAGGCCAGCCAGTGGACGTGTTCGATGCTCTGCTGCAGGAGAGGTCCCAGAAGGTTGGCGCCTTCACCAGTCGCGTCTTCCTGGCCTACCACGTGACGAAGAACAAGAAGAACAGGCACAAGTTTGTGGTCTTGGCGGAGAAGATCTTGGACAGTATGTTGTGCATGTACTTTCCGCAGAACTCCTACCTTGGCTGGGACATCGACAGGCTTCTCTTCAAAATGCGTAGTTTTGGCCTTCTGCAGCACCACTCCCAGAGGTTCGCCTGGAGCAATATGCCTACGATTTCTGACGCACATGGCCGGTCCTTTGTGGCTGAGGAGGAAGAAGACACTACCACAGGATTCGCCAAGTCCATGGGATTTATCGTGGCAGCCCTTAACTGCTTAATGGGGGCCTTGGGCTTCGCCCTAGTGGTTTTTAGCCTGGAGATGCTTAACCAAAATCGCTGGCAAAGATTGGGTGAGCTAATAGAACGCCTTTAATAATCAACGCTTGAATGGATCATAAAAGAAAGTTAGGCATTTTAAAACCGCTCCAAAACTTGAGGTGGCTTTGATCACTTCTCCGCTTATCGATATTTAGTATCTTAGTGATTTTATTTCTCTGTAAATTTGTTTTGATAACGCTTATAGGACGTTAGATTACAATAAATTAATATATTTATCTTCTTTTTCGGTTGTATTTTATAAGGTTTTTATACGAAGAAAAGAAATTCCCTCAAAACTACTGAGAACATCTTCGATATCCTAGTGATCATCGATAATTTAGAACATTTTTGAAAATTGTATCCCAATGGCTCCAATTACAGTATTTGAAATTCTATGCCAAAAAGCTATTAATTGCAGACAAGGCCTTATGCAACCGTGGGCGACTCTGGGCCATTCGTTCCAATAGAAAGACCAAGCTGGCCAGGAACTGGAGAGCCACACAGCTGAAGAATATACCGCCCAGGCGCCAGGGGGTCAGAGGCCTAGGTTCCATGTTCCTGGGTTTCGCCAGGCGCTCGATCCTGTCCAGGTAAATCCGGCGATACCGGGCTACAATCCCGGACGACATCATAGCCATGAGGAGGCCGTCGATTCGACGCTTTAGATAGGAATGCGGTGGCATGTACATGGTCAGAGGAGCAGTCATCAGGGGCACAGGTAGCAATGTCAAGTGCCTCTTATTGGGCCCAGAGACGTAGTCGAATTGGTTTACCGAAGGCTGTAGTAGAGGCACGGCTATGCCGGGATCGTCTTCGTCCCGCAGCCGCCGCAATGACGGCTCGATATCGTACACCACATGGATACTAGTAGAATCAAGCGAATCCCGAAAGACGCCTTGTAAAGCAGGCAGCATATGGAACACATAGCCCTTCTCCAAGACCTGTGAGAGCTTCGTCAGCGGAGCACGCAGCTCTACGTCTTGGAGCAGAAGGTACAGCTGACCTGTGTAGGCGCTCCTTAGGATCAGCGTTTGCAGCAGCCACATCATTAGAAGGAAGCGGGCGAAGTTTCTCCGTGGATTGTGGATGACCGTGCCGCCCAGAAAGCTGTACAACATTCCCGTGCAGGGCAGCTGGTTCTGTCGGCCCACTACCAGGTGGCGCAGGGACGGCGCCTTCACTATTGAGAGGCTGCAGATAACAAGAATACCGGACAGCAGGCTGGCAAGAATGCAGTACCAAATGATGTGGCGGAAGGGGCGAATCAGGCGCTCCATGGGCGTGATGGGGCCTCCGCTGGGAATGGTCAGGACAATAGAAAAGCTGGTGTAGGAGACGCTCGGCAGCATCAGATCCGCTCGAGCCTTGCTGTACATGTAGCAGACGAACGTGAGGTTGGCCTCTCGGTTCACTATCTAGGATATGTATTAAAGACCGCAAGTATTCAAGACAAAGCAATTAGTTCCATGTATTACCATTTTCAGTATTCCAGTGTAGTTTCCGCCGGACAGGATTTCGCCCCGATTTTTGTCCGTGCGCTCCATCAGCTTGATGCTGAAGTTCATCCGCTCAGCCAGGGCCCGAGAGAGCATTCCCTCAATCCCATGGAGTAGCTTGCCGCCCGGAACCTTATTGTCGTCTTCGAGGATAACATACGGCCGGTGTTGGAATGTAGCAACGGACACTTCACAGCCGTGCATGTTGGATATTTTGCTGGGAAAGAGTGGCTTCGAAAGGCCGAATCCCCTGGCGGGAGGTGGCTGGGCCTGGAAGGCCGTGTAAAAGACCGGCAGCGAGGACTGGCAGCGATGCGGTCCGTACGGATAATAGGTGTATAGCTTGACAGTTCCGTCTCGCGGCAGAAAGACATTCACGTTCAGGACGTAAATGTTGAGCAGTCGCCGGAACATGATCTTAATGGACTCCATCGGCTCCTCCTCTACGCCCGTGTAGACCAGGACAAAGTAGCCGTTTCTTTTGTAGGGGCTGCCCACTTGACTCAGATACATCTCCAGGCGGATGTAGGCCCTCAGACTGTCCACAAACCAAATGGCTATGGGCCTGCCGGTAACACCACTGGGGGGCGGCAGTTCCTTCAAAGTCTCGGCCTCCTCCACCTGGTCGTCCTCGAGCAGGAACTGGACCCTGGCGCTATCGGAGCACTTCCTCAGGGTGGTGTCTATAAGGTCGTTATGGTGACCCCGGCTCTGCCGGCTCGTGGCGAACTGCACCACGGCCAGCGGGGTGCTGGTGGACCTTCCGTAGAAGCTGTCGATGGCCCAGACCAGGGCGTAGACCAGGCTAACGTTGTACGATCCGGTGGCCAGCATGGTGGATGGCTCCTTCGCGGCGACTGGGGTTGGATAACCAAGTCCATTTGTCCAGGAGCTCGTTACCGCCGGATTGCGTGCCGGAAAGTCTATCGCCGGAAATCTGTAAGTGCATTAAAACCTAACTATTCCTAACAATGTAATTTTTTAAATGATTATTTATGCCTTCCGGGCTTTTGATTCCCATTTCTAAACGATTATATTTTTATTTTCTGGCATTTACGTAAATGGGTCAAGAAATATTTGCATACGCGGCGAAATAATAAAAAAACAAGTAAACCATTTCTGGCACCTTGGAATCCAAAGTTTTATGGTGAGTCAGGAATATATTTTCAGGCCAAACCAAAATAAAAATAAATACTAATCCAGGATGGCAGATAGAAGAATTATCATTACTTTTATTTCATTTAAGGAAACCTTCTTCTGAAGAATATATACCCCTTTAGTTTTAGACTCTTAAAACAATTAATAAAACTTATCTTTTCAATCAGATGTCTCACGCATTTTGGAATAGCTTCGCCCGACGCAGCTCCATGAGTAATCTCGCAACTCTCACGGAGGTGGTCAGATACCAAAGGCATATATCACATTTCGGAGGTCGCTGTGCCGTCGCGTCGGTCTTTCTTTACCTTCTCCACTTTTTTGCTGACCTCTGCGAGGTGGCGAAAACTTTTGTTTTTCTTGTCGGTACAAGCTGCTCCACCTCCGCACCACCCCAGCTCCAGCACACTGGGCTCCACTGCTGAGCTCAGCCACCTCGCTGGTGACACACAAACGATCGCGAATTCCGTGGGGCGACACTTGAAGGGCAGCCCCCACCTAGCTCAGGAGCGGAATTAACCGAGAAGAAGCAGCCACCAAGAGCCACCCTCCCGTGTAGCTCCGGACCTGAGCCGCCGGACGGATTGCGCTGATTTCGTGGAAAAAGCTTTAAAAGACATAGTTGGGCAAGGTTTTTTGCTGGCGGCTGCACTTGCTCCGCCGGCTGCTGTGGTCTTGTTCCCGATTCGGGGGCACACACACGGAAACGCTTACGGTTCTTTGTTCCCCCCAGACACTACCACTCTTCAGTGCGTGCAAAATGCTGCCGTGGAGTGCCAGCGGACCCGGTCACGAATTCGACGACGTCGGCACTTTCCGCCCCGTCCGGCGGTGGCAAAAAATCTATTTGGACCACTGTTCGACGGCAACTGGCATTCAGTCGGCTAGACAGCTCCGGCAGACACCGATCGGTTCCCCATCGCAGTGCAGAGTTTGCCAAGAGCGTTCCCTTGATTGATCCTGATCAATCACACAATCAAAAACAGGATGCCATCGCACAGCCAGATGCTGCTCCTCCTGGCGCTACTCTGTGTCCAGGTGGCAGTTCACGTTTCCGGCCAGTCCTCGGGGGAGCCCCAGGCCACCGTGGCCTCCGGCAGCGAAGCCACTCAGGCCATGGACGAAATCGAGCAGGAAGCATCAAGGACCAAGGCCAACGAGAGCATGCAGTTTATGCGTCCCAGGTTTCCCACCCAGGATGAGGTGAGTTCCAGCTTTTCAGAGCCAGGCGTCAAAGAGTTAACCTTGTCTTTCCCAGATGCTGGCCCAAATGGGTCCTCCCATCCAGCCCTTTGCCACCAACCTGCCGGCCCTTGACGCCTTCTACATGATGTTCCCGGCTCTGGGCAGCCTGCTCCGCTGGGGCAGCGTCTTTCCCATGGGCTCCCTAATAGGAGCTGTGCCAGATTCTCTGCTTCAGCCAGCGGCCGCTGCGTCGAAGGTGGTTCTCGTCCTGGCCGATGACGCTGCTGCAAAGACCAGAGTGACACGACAGGATACACCAGCTCCTTCTACAAACCCCCTCGACTGGGCAGCCAACGTGGGCCAAATGATCACAAACATGCAGGCGAATCCGCTGATGCCACCACCTCTGCCTTTGGATGCCACACTTGGGGCACCCTTGCAAAACCTTTTGCCACTTAACCCGTTCACGAGCATGCTGGGCCAGGCAGCGCCCGCTCCAGCGGCTTCTGCGGATCCCCCTACTCCAGCAGCCCCTGCTGCCGACACCCCAGCTCCGGCACCGGCTGCGGCTCCAGTTCCGGCCCTACCGTCCTTTGGTTTCGATCCAACCTCTCTGGGTCAGAGTCTAACCACCATATTGGGTCAGGCGCCGCCAAACTTCTTGCCCCAAGTGCCCCAAATGCCGCAGCTGCAGCAGCTCACCCAGTTTCTGCCTCAAATTCCCGGATTCCCAATTGGCCAGTCTTCCGATATTTCCGAGGTGCGAGTGCGACCAGAGATCCCCTACGTCCCGGGGGCAGCTCAGATGAAGATCAAGACGGCCCTGGAAAATCAGCAGGCAAGGCGACGGGATCAGGTGCAGGACCAGGACCAGGACCAAGAGAATGTGCCGCTGTTGTGGTTCCGTCTGCCTGTCGGACAGGGACGGGACACCGAAGGCAAGCCCATAGAGGATCTGCGCGTGGAGGCCAAGCTGAAGGCCTTCGAGCGCCAGGTGATCACAGAGCTGAAGATGCTCCAGCAGATTGAGCGAATGGCCAAGGAGATGAGGTCAAGTGTCGCTTCCGCCTCTGCCACGCAGTCGTCGGACTACCGCGTCAATTATCCTTTGAACCACACACCCGTGCATAAGATCACCCGGGCGGACATCGAGCAGGCCCTCCGGGACGACTACGTTCGGCGACTGGTTCAAAAGGAGGCTCAGCGACGGGGCTTCATCAATCGCAAGACCGGCGGCTACAAACGGCAGATTCCCGGCGAGAATAAGAACCTTTCCAAGGAGGAGATTGTCCAGATCATGGCCTACGCATACCGAATGGCCAACGAGCAGATGGAGGCGGAGAAGGGGAAGCAGGATAAGATTTACGCCGCATATAGATCGCCCGCAGAGCGTCAGTGGTCAGGAGACCAGGACGGGAAGCAGGAGATCCAACAGCCGAGACAGTTTCTCCTGCAGCATCCTGACATGATGACGCAGCAGAGGCAATGGACGGAGGAGCAGGCCAAGATCCAGCAGAGCCAGCAAATGATCCAGCAGAATCCCACCATGATGCAGCAGAGACAATGGACCGAAGATCAGGCCAAGAGTCAGCAGAACCAGCAGATGATCCAGCAGAACCCTATGATGATGCAGCAAAGGCAGTGGACGGAGGAGCAGGCCAAGATCCAGCAGAGCCAGCAGATGATGCAGCAGAACCCCATGATGATGCCGCAGCAGCGACAGTGGTCCGAGGATGCCACAAATCCCCACGAGATCCAACCAAATCCCATGCTGATGACGCAGCGGAAGCAGTGGACGGAGGAACAGCAGAACCAGCCAATAGTCCAGCAGAATCCCACCATGATGAAGCAAAGGCAATGGTCCGAGGACCAGGCGAAGCAACACGAGCAGGCCATGATGCAGCAACAGAGGCAGTGGACAGAGGAGCAAGAAAAGCCGCAGGAGATTCAAATGCAGCAGGCCCCTATCCAGCAGGGTCCCACGACGATGCAGAGACAATGGACGGAGGATCAAGTCAAAACCCTCCAGGATCAGCAGCAGCAGATGATGCAGCAACGCCAGTGGGAGGAGCGAAAATGGGCGGACGAGAAAGCCAGGGCTCTTCAGATTGACCAGGCTCCTATTATGCAGCAGATGCACCAGCAACCCATCATGCAGCAGCACAGGGAGCAGATGATGCGCCAGCCGGAGGCCGAAGAGGACACTGAAGACGCCATGCTGGGCGAGGCGGGTCCCCAGATGGCGGAGAACGAGGGAATGGCCCGGCACAAAGGTAATCTCTTCGGCGTCTTCCGCAGCCGTAATCCGAACTCTGAACTTTCGCCCACAGTGGATCCCCTGGGACTCGGAGGCAACAAGCGCAAGAAGTCCAAGTCGCGGCGTCCAGCGGTGGTCAACTACTATTACCCGGCTCCGCAGCCGCAGTACCAGGTGCCGCAGTACCAGGTGCCGCAGTACCAAGTGCCGCAGTACCAGGTGCCCCATTATCATGCTACGGCTCCCAGCTACGGAACGTCCTACGGAGGCGGTGGCTACGGATCTAACGCCTACGGCAGTGGAGGTTACGCTGCCAATCCCTACCAGCGGGCCGTGGGCAACGACGAGGTGGAGGACATGCTCCGCCGCCACCAGACCTTGGCCAGGGTGAGTTTCGCAAAGTATCTTAGTCTCCCAGAAACCACAACACCACCACCACATTGAGCACCACACGCCACACGGCACACACAGTAGACTGTTGCTACCATTGATCCATTTCATGTACCATTTCATCTTTTCCCACGACATTAAACAGGCGACGCATTTCAGACAATAGCCGAGCCCCCAGCCAGTCAGGACGCGAAGGAGAAGGAGCAGGAGACGAACACCACTACAACCACACCAACATCCACGACCACGACGACGACAGCAGCACCCCCATTACCATCAGAGGAGCAGCCGCGGTCAGAGCAAAGAATCCACAAAAGGTTAGCCACTTTCCACAGGTTACAGGGTAGCAACGCCACTCCCAAGGGATGCGGCTGTGGTAGGTTGGACTGTCTGTGCGGGAGGAGCTGTGAGTGTGGAGCAAGTGCACCCAAGGCCTCTGGCGCCTGTCAGTGCAGGGCCAGCAGTCGCAGGAGTCGTCGCAGTCCCGAATACGGAACCCTTGAAACTATCGACGAAGGATCCCTCAACGAACTGCGCAGGGAGTACAAGCTGGGCCTCAAGGAGATCACCCTGAGCCCTGACGAGGATCCTGCCGAGGCTCTGATGCGCTACAATGCGGCGTCCATCCGGGAGGCGTTGGAGCGGGCTAGCCAGGTGCCGCTGGAGATTGGAGGCGATGAGTACGCCGATGGAATGGCCCAGCAGCCCGGGGATACTGGTGAGCCGGTCCAGGAGGAGGATGAGTCGTATCAGCCGCAGTATAACCACCAAAACTTCGTAAGGTTGACCACGGCAGCTCCAGAAGTCACTACGGAGGTGCCAGCCACCACCACGAAGGCTCCAGCTGCGGTGGCAAGCACCACCAGTGCCCCTGCGCCAGCGGAAGATCAGGAAATGCAGCAGGACTCACCTGTCCCTGGCGCTGATGTGAGCCACAGGATGACCAAGGACCAGGAGATCCACAATCTGCACACTGTGGTGCACCATCTCAAGCAGGAGTTTATCCGACTGAGAGCCAGCTGCCAACTGAAGTCGAATCTGGCAGCTGAGGACGAGGACAATAAGTTGGAGGCGGAAAAAATTACGAAGGAGGTCAAGTCAGCCAAAAAGACAGTGGAAAATGTCGAGGTGGCACTTAAGAATAAGGTTACCCAATCAGAGCCGGAGCCCGTGCCTGAGGCCGAGCCCGAACCCGAGCCAGAGCCAGAGCCAGAGCAAGACTTCGAACCGGAGTTTCCAGAAGAGTCCACGAAACCCGAAACAGAAACTCAAGCTTCAGCTCCAGCTCCAGCTCCCAAGGCTTCTCAGCAGGCCAATGCGATAGCAAAAGTGGATGAGAAGAGAGGAACTGCTGAAGCTTCCGCCTCCGCATCCTCCACAAGCGCCTCCTCTGCCACCACAGCGCCACCCAGCGAAGAGCAGAGCTTCCAGGAGGAGAACAACTGGCACCGCATTTTGGCCAATCGGGGCTACGACACCGATTACTTGACCAAGAACCTGGAGGTGGCCAAGGGTCCAACCTACGAGGAATACGCTCCTTACACAGACTTCCAGGCGGACGAGGCCACCGATCCTACCGATGCCGATCCCAGCAAGGCGAAGAGGAACGCCTCTCTGGACGGAAAGCAGCAGGCCCAGCTTCTAAACGCGGCGTTGAACAGCGACCTTAGCGCGGAAGCCTCCACCACGCCCACGCCTTACGCCATGAGAGGGAAGTTTGTGCGCCGGAGGAGCACCAGAAGGAGCCACCAAGTGTCGCCCAGCGACGAGGGCTGGACGAGGAATACTCGCCAAGCAAGGCTGCCTTCACGTGGATACCCAAAAAAGGTAGCCCCTTCCCAGGCGATTGCTAAGAAGAAATTCATCCCGAAGGGCCAGGTTACCACCAAGGCTAGTGTGAGTAGCACCAAGTTGGATCGCCTGGTGGACGTGCTCAACGATCTGCTGCGTCTCCAGCTCCAGAAGGAGCGAAAGTCCCTATCCGTGAGCAACCGCCTTCCGAGGGTCGCCAAGAGTCCCAGCAAAGTTGTCAAGCGGAAGAGGTTGCGTCGAAGACAGCAGTCCAGTCCCAGCACCACTCTCGTCATCACCAGATCCTCTACAGCACAGATTCCCAAAGCATAGACCATAACCATAACTATAACCACTTCCATAACCATAATGCTAACTCCATTCGGTAGACCTAGATAATCTTAGACCTTAAGCTTTGCATTCTCACTAAACATCGCATCCATTCCATTTGCATATCCGCATCCGTCCACTCCATCAGTCCATCATCAGCACTGCCATCGCCATCTGACATCGCCGTAGCACCACCATCCGATCCCATGCTGGGCTCCGTGTTCACCTTCAACGAGGAATTGCTGCATCCGTTCATGGGCCTCCTGCCGGTGGAGAGGCCCGACGATCCCTGGCGCCAGAAGCCTTACGATCCGCATGTGCCGCTGTACTCGGGGGGCGGCAGCTTTGCCGCCTACCTGAAGGACGGCCGCCGTCGTCGGGACACCCACATCATGGGCCAGGCCACGCCCGGACTGCTCACGCCCGGGATGCTGGAGCGCCTGCTGCGGATTAAGACGGAGTTCCAGCGCCGCTTTCCCCATCTATACAAGGGCATGCTGAGTCACCACGCCAACCAGACTAGAGTAGAGGTGAAGCCTCCGGTCCTGGGTAGAGTCTCCCCGCCTGAGAGCCTGACGAAGAAGGAACTCCCGAAGGAGGAGGTGCCCGTTTTCGAGCTGGGAGCGGCTGAGCGCAATCTTTTCGAGGAAGAGGAGGAAGAGTCGGATCCGCTGGAGAAGGAGCCCATCCGGAGCTTGGAGGACGAAGAGGAGACGGAGGATAAGGCAGAGGATGAAGAGCAGGAAGAGAAGGAACGGGACGACAACGATATCGATTACTTCAGCTTTGGCAGCGATGGTGACGATTATTAGACTTTTGTTCAAATGCCAATAAAAGATACACTTTAAAAATTAATTGATAGCTATTTTCATATTAGATATAAGGTGCTTATATTGACCAACATCCAGGTGACGGATCCCTGGAGAGTGCTCCGATAAATTACCAGTAACGTAGTAAGAATTAATGCCTGATTAAGGCGTTCGATTGGAGGGCATTCCCAATATTTCCTCTGGGAGTTCCGGGTGCGTCGATTGAACGTAACCACTACAGTGGTAACCAGGCAAGTCATTCCGCTTTGAGCCTTCCAAGAATGCGCTACCACTGGCTTATCCTTCTCCATTGCCTCTTGGTCGCTTCCGGATCGACCTCATCGGCGGACTCGGGTCTGGCGGACGCTCTGGCCCAGGTGGTGGTGGACTCTCAGATGGCTCGCTTCAAGACCTTGTACGTTCACACCCACGTGACTACTTCGGCGGCCGGCTGGCATCTGGAGACGCTCTTGAGCATGTTGTTGGTGCGACTCCCGGCGACTCTGCAAGCTCGCCGAGTGTTCCATCACCGGGCCATGGAATACAAGCCGTATGTGCACGGAGTCCTTCTTCTGGTGGACAACCTGCCGGCGCTGGCCGAAATCTACGAAGGTATTCGTGCCACCCAGGACCTGTCGCACACCCTCATCTACATGTCCCTGCCCACGGACCCATTTGGCGACGAGATGGAGCTGGCTCTCCGGCTGCTCTGGCGCCTGAGTGTCCTTAATGTGGGCGTTGTGCTGCGTCCTCCGGGTGGCGGCCAGCTCTTGATGGTCAGCTATTTTCCCTTCAGCGCCACTCACGGCTGCCAGGTGATCACTGCCAGCGTGGTCAACCGCTTTCAGGTGGCTGAGGGCAGATGGTCGTCCAGGGACTACTTTCCCGCCAAGCTTGGTAACTTCTACGGCTGCCTTCTGACTTGCGCCACCTGGGAGGACATGCCCTATCTGGTGTGGAGGCCCTCGGAGGCCGGCTCTGGACCGGCATCCATTCCTGGCTCCAGCTCCGGCTCCTTCGTCGGCATCGAGGGCGCTCTGCTCCAGTTCATGGCGGATAGATTAAACTTCAGTGTCGGCCTATACTGGATGAACAAGGACGAGGTCCTGGCTACCTTTGACGAGTCGGGCAGAATCTTCGATAAGGTCGGTCCCCACCTAGGAATCCTGTTTGGTCAAGCGTCTAATCCATCTCTTCCATTTTAGATCTTCGGCCTGCATGCTGACTTCTCTCTGGGGGGCTTCCACTTTAAGCCCAGTGCCGGGGCGGAGATTCCTTACTCCCAGTCCACCTACTACTTTATGAGTCACATCATGCTGGTGACGAACCTCCAAAGCACCTACTCGGCCTACGAGAAGCTGGCCTTCCCCTTCAGCCCGCTGCTGTGGCGGGGCGTGGGAGTGGTCTTGGTTCTAGCCTGTCTGCTCCTGATGGTGTGGCGGTGTTGGCGGTGTTGGCGCCGAAGACAGCTCCCCCAGAACCCTTACTACCAGTTGCTGGTGCTAACTATGGGTGGAAACCTGCCAGACAGACTTCTCCCGCGGAGAATGCCCGGACGGGTGGTCCTGCTTACATGGCTCCTGTCCAGCATGGTTCTGCGGAGCGGCTACCAATCGGGAATGTACCAGCTGCTCCGCCAGGACACGCAAAGGAATCCGCCGCAGACGATCGCCGAGGTCCTGGCCCAGCGCTTCATCATCCAGCTGGCAGAGGTCAACGAGGCCCGCATCCTGGCCAGCTTGCCGGAGCTGCGCGCTGAGCAGCTGGTGCACCTGGTGGGCAGTGAACTGCAGGCGATGCCGGCTCTGGCTCGGCAAAGTGGCTCCTCCCAGCGACTGGCAATCCTGACGCCCTACGAGTACTTTGGCTACTTCAGGAAAGTACACCCCATGAGCCGGAGGCTGCACCTGGTGAGGGAACGGATTTACACCCAGCAGTTGGCCTTCTACGTGCGCCGTCACTCCCACCTGGTAGGCGTCCTCAATAACCAGATCCAGCACGCCCATGCCCATGGCTTTCTGGAGCACTGGACGCGCCAGTACGTCAGTGCCGTGGACGAAGCCGACGAGAGTGTGGCCAGAATCGCCTCCACTTCGTATAGCACTCTGGATGGGGACGATGGCGACCCCAGGTTGTCGGAGACGGAGGAGCAGCAGGTGGCCCCCACTCGCAGCAATGTCCTATCCATGCGGGAGCTAGCTGCCCTTTTCTGGCTCAGCCTCTGGGCGCATCTGGGGGCCGTAGGGGTCTTTGTCCTGGAAGTATTGATAGCAAAAGGATTCTTTAGGTCATTTCGAATATTTAGGATTAACATTAAAGTCGTTTCTGAAGTAAGATTCTGGCCTTAATTTAATTTAATCGGCAATTGAATTTAATTGTACTTAATGATGGTTCGTAAATAAATTAATTGTAATCTTTTTTGGTAGTCAGCCTAAAGGACTAATCAGAGGAAGCAGGATAATACTGATTACCAGGCCAGTGTTGTTGGCACGCATAAATAATTCCGGATTTATTTGCGGGCCAAGCGTTTTAATTAAATTACTTCATAATCCGCAGAGCCACTCCCTGGACTCCCGCGCCAGGCCCAGCTGGAGGATTCAAGGATGCAAGAATAGTTGGCACAAACTGTTCGCTGCTCGTATCGTAAAAACGAAAAACGTTTTATCTAAAAGCGATAAATTTTCAAAACCAAAACTTGTGCTGGTGAATCAACCCTCGCCTGGCTATGTAGTTGCCCCATCCGCCCCCTACCCCTCCACCCCTCCACCCCTTCCCTTAACCACACATAGACATCAATTTTGTGTGTGCTTCTTGCCGGCAATCCTGGCAACATTTGCGGCTGCCGTTGTCGCCATCGACTGGTTCATGTAAGTGCTGCTGCCATTGCCACCACTACAGGCACACGCCAGGACCCCCAGGACCTCCTAGACGTCAGCTCCCACCCAGTCCTGTGGCAATCTCTTGCTGCTTTGCTTATCGCCTCGCACATTTGAGCTTTTTGAATTTCTTGCCACAAAAACTGTCTGTAATGGGCACGACGTTGCCCGGCTTCTTGGCTCTACACTGAGAGAAAGGGATAACAGAGCAGTATCAATACTGGCAATTTTAAAGGACATCCAGGACCTGTTATGGCCCCCGTTTAGCTCTGTGAAAAATCCCTGTGCCCAAATCATCCCACTCTCGTCCTTGTGACCCAACTAGTCAACGACATCGTCTTCGTCCTTGTCGTCCTTGCCGTCCTCGCTGGAAATTCAAGTAAATGTATTGAACTTAAGCTCATTGCCTGCGATGTCGTTTTCGTCGCAACGTCTAAGGCAATATAGCCCAACCCCCCTTCATTTGCCACACACCGCGCCACAGCCGCGGCTCCCCCTCAAAAAAATGGAAGGAAGAAAACTTTATGCAATTCCTTTTATAAAATGTTTCCTATTTTTGGTTTTACTTCATCATTCACCCTTCAGATGATTGGTCCGAGGTCCAAGGCAATACAAATAAACGTTTTTAAAGTTTAGAATATATTTTCATGTTTATTTTTAATTGTTTTTTATTTTTTACAGATTTATTCAAGGACCTAAAGCCCTTTCTGGCTTGAAACTCATTTTGCACATGATCTTTGGGTTGCTGTTTCGCCGAAAGGACTTCAATTGTAGCTCAACTTTCAGATCCGTTACCATGCCAGCTCGGACTCCGGACTACTCTCGGCAATTGGCAGTGCCACAAGACCATTCCTTGGCGGACCCCCATCCCGTTCAGGAACCCATCCTCATTCGCCGCAATGCCTTGGCTAGCTTGGCAATGAATTTTTATGGCGCGACTTTTACGTCTGCATCCCCACCACGAGCACACAAAAAGGGGGATTAAGGAAGCGGGTTGGGGGCTTTGCCAGACTGAATCCGATGAAGCGGAAGTTTTCAAGGCTCCTTGCTCTAAACAAACATATTCGCAACAAGATTCAAAAAAGCCACACAACTACAGATTAGGAGACTGGTGGCTAAAGGGGGCACGGCTCCCAGGGCGGGCGTGGCGTGGCAATGGTATAGAAATTGTCGTCCTAATGCGTGTCTGAATGCAGCAACTGCCAATTTCCGGACGCAAAATTAAGTCTAATTAGCTAATCAACACACTTAAGGGTCAACCTGGTGCTACACAAGCGAAAACGACAAACCCACACACAACAGGATTTCAGTGGCCAGAGGCGTCGTTTCCAAAAGGAAAAAGTTCACTCGAAAAATCCAAGGGGCTCCATCAGAAAAAGTTGAGAGATTAACGGAAAATAGTTCCACGATTCAGAATCTGGTCTTGGCTAAAGAATCGGACGAGTTTTGGCTGAAGGAGAGCCTTCGCAAGGAGCCAAAACCGCCATATCCTGGATTTTCATAATTTTGCAAGGGGGTCCATCAGAAAAAGTTGAGAGCTCCGGAAAAAATATTCGATGTTGAGATTTAAACGCAGATTAACGGAGAATAGTTCCACGATTCAGAATTTGGTCTTGGCTAAAGAATCGGACAAGTATTGGATAAAGGAGAGCCTTCGCAAGGAGCCAAAACCGCCATATCCTGGATTTTCATAATTTTGCAAGGGGGTCCATCAGAAAAAGTTGAGAGCTCCGGAAAAAATATTCGATGTTGAGATTTAAACGCAGATTAATGGGGAATAGTTCCACGATTCAGAATCTGGTCTTGGCTAAAGAATCGGACAAGTATTGGATAAAGGAGAGCCTTCGCAAGGAGCCAAAACCGCCATATCCTGGATTTTCATAATTTTGCAAGGGGGTCCATCAGAAAAAGTTGAGAGCTCCGGAAAAAAAATTCGATGTTGAGATTTAAACGCAGATTAATGGGGAATAGTTCCACGATTCAGAATCTGGTCTTGGCTAAAGAATCGGACAAGTATTGGATAAAGGAGAGCCTTCGCAAGGAGCCAAAACCGCCATATCCTGGATTTTCATAATTTTGCAAGGGGGTCCATCAGAAAAAGTTGAGAGCTCCGGAAAAAAAATTCGATGTTGAGATTTAAACGCAGATTAATGGGGAATAGTTCCACGATTCAGAATCTGGTCTTGGCTAAAGAATCGGACAAGTATTGGATAAAGGAGAGCCTTCGCAAGGAGCCAAAACCGCCATATCCTGGATTTTCATAATTTTGCAAGGGGGTCCATCAGAAAAAGTTGAGAGCTCCGGAAAAAAATTCGATGTTGAGATTTAAACGCAGATTAATGGGGAATAGTTCCACGATTCAGAATCTGGTCTTGGCTAAAGAATCGGACAAGTATTGGCTGAAGGAGAGCCTTCGCAAGGAGCCAAAACACCCAAATCCTGGATTTTCATAATTTTGCAAGGGGGTCCATCAGAAAAAGTTGAGAGCTCCGGAAAAAATATTCGATGTTGAGATTTAAACGCAGATTAATGGGGAATAGTTCCACGATTCAGAATCTGGTCTTGGCTAAAGAATCGGACGAGTATTGGCTGAAGGAGAGCCTTCGCAAGGAGCCAAAACACCCAAATCCTGGATTTTCATAATTTTGCAAGGGGGTCCATCAGAAAAAGTTGAGAGCTCCGGAAAAAATATTCGATGTTGAGATTTAAACGCAGATTAATGGGGAATAGTTCCACGATTCAGAATCTGGTCTTGGCTAAAGAATCGGACGAGTATTGGCTGAAGGAGAGCCTTCGCAAGGAGCCAAAACACCCAAATCCTGGATTTTCATAATTTTGCAAGGGGGTCCATCAGAAAAAGTTGAGAGCTCCGGAAAAAATATTCGATGTTGAGATTTAAACGCAGATTAATGGGGAATAGTTCCACGATTCAGAATCTGGTCTTGGCTAAAGAATCGGACGAGTATTGGCTGAAGGAGAGCCTTCGCAAGGAGCCAAAACACCCAAATCCTGGATTTTCACAATTTTGCAAGGGGGTCCATCAGAAAAAGTTGAGAGCTCCGGAAAAAATATTCGATGTTGAGATTTAAACGCAGATTAACGGAGAATAGTTCCACGATTCAGAATCTTGTCTTGGCTAAAGGATCGGACGAGTATTGGCTGAAGGAGAGCCTTCGCAAGGAGCCAAAACACCCAAATCCTGGATTTTCACAATTTTGCAAGGGGGTCCATCAGAAAAATTCGGAGGTACCGGAAAAAATATTCGATGTTGAGATTTAAACGCAGATTAATGGGGAATAGTTCCACGATTCAGAATCTGGTCTTGGCTAAAGAATCGGACAAGTATTGGATAAAGGAGAGCCTTCGCAAGGAGCCAAAACCGCCATATCCTGGATTTTCATAATTTTGCAAGGGGGTCCATCAGAAAAAGTTGAGAGCTCCGGAAAAAAAATTCGATGTTGAGATTTAAACGCAGATTAATGGGGAATAGTTCCACGATTCAGAATCTGGTCTTGGCTAAAGAATCGGACAAGTATTGGATAAAGGAGAGCCTTCGCAAGGAGCCAAAACCGCCATATCCTGGATTTTCATAATTTTGCAAGGGGGTCCATCAGAAAAAGTTGAGAGCTCCGGAAAAAAAATTCGATGTTGAGATTTAAACGCAGATTAATGGGGAATAGTTCCACGATTCAGAATCTGGTCTTGGCTAAAGAATCGGACAAGTATTGGATAAAGGAGAGCCTTCGCAAGGAGCCAAAACCGCCATATCCTGGATTTTCATAATTTTGCAAGGGGTCCATCAGAAAAAGTTGAGAGCTCCGGAAAAAAATTCGATGTTGAGATTTAAACGCAGATTAATGGGGAATAGTTCCACGATTCAGAATCTGGTCTTGGCTAAAGAATCGGACGAGTATTGGCTGAAGGAGAGCCTTCGCAAGGAGCCAAAACCGCCATATCCTGGATTTTCATAATTTTGCAAGGGGGTCCATCAGAAAAATTCGGAGGTACCGGAAAAAATATTCGATGTTGAGATTTAAACGCAGATTAATGGGGAATAGTTCCACGATTCAGAATCTGGTCTTGGCTAAAGAATCGGACAAGTATTGGATAAAGGAGAGCCTTCGCAAGGAGCCAAAACCGCCATATCCTGGATTTTCATAATTTTGCAAGGGGGTCCATCAGAAAAAGTTGAGAGCTCCGAAAAAAATTCGATGTTGAGATTTAAACGCAGATTAATGGGGAATAGTTCCACGATTCAGAATCTGGTCTTGGCTAAAGAATCGGACAAGTATTGGATAAAGGAGAGCCTTCGCAAGGAGCCAAAACCGCCATATCCTGGATTTTCACAATTTTGCAAGGGGGTCCATCAGAAAAAGTTGAGAGCTCCGGAAAAAAAATTCGATGTTGAGATTTAAACGCAGATTAACGGAGAATAGTTCCACGATTCAGAATCTTGTCTTGGCTAAAGGATCGGACGAGTATTGGCTGAAGGAGAGCCTTCGCAAGGAGCCAAAACACCCAAATCCTGGATTTTCACAATTTTGCAAGGGGGTCCATCAGAAAAAGTTGAGAGCTCCGGAAAAAATATTCGATGTTGAGATTTAAACGCAGATTAATGGGGAATAGTTCCACGATTCAGAATCTGGTCTTGGCTAAAGAATCGGACGAGTATTGGCTGAAGGAGAGCCTTCGCAAGGAGCCAAAACCGCCATATCCTGGATTTTCATAATTTTGCAAGGGGGTCCATCAGAAAAAGTTGAGAGGTCCGGAAAAAATATACGATGTTGAGATTTAAACGCAGATTAATGGGGAATAGTTCCACGATTCAGAATCTGGTCTTGGCTAAAGGATCGGACGAGTATTGGATAAAGGAGAGCCTTCGCAAGGAGCCAAAACACCCAAATCCTGGATTTTCACAATTTTGCAAGGGGGTCCATCAGAAAAAGTTGAGAGGTCCGGAAAAAATATACGATGTTGAGATTTAAACGCAGATTAAAGGGGAATAGTTCCACGATTCAGAATCTGGTCTTGGCTAAAGGATCGGACAAGTATTGGATAAAGGAGAGCCTTCGCAAGGAGCCAAAACCGCCATATCCTGGATTTTCATAATTTTGCAAGGGGGTCCATCAGAAAAAGTTGAGAGCTCCGGAAAAAAATTCGATGTTGAGATTTAAACGCAGATTAATGGGGAATAGTTCCACGATTCAGAATCTGGTCTTGGCTAAAGAATTGGACGAGTATTGGCTGAAGGAGAGCCTTCGCAAGTAGCCAAAACACCCAAATCCTGGATTTTCACAATTTTGCAAGGGGGTCCATCAGAAAAATTCGGAGGTACCGGAAAAAATATTCGATGTTGAGATTTAAACGCAGATTAACGGAGAATAGTTCCACGATTCAGAATCTGGTCTTGGCTAAAGAATCGGACGAGTATTGGCTGAAGGAGAGCCTTCGCAAGGAGCCAAAACACCCAAATCCTGGATTTTCACAATTTTGCAAGGGGTCCATCAGAAAAAGTTGAGAGCTCCGGAAAAAATATTCGATGTTGAGATTTAAACGCAGATTAATGGGGAATAGTTCCACGATTCAGAATCTGGTCTTGGCTAAAGAATCGGACGAGTATTGGCTGAAGGAGAGCCTTCGCAAGTAGCCAAAACACCCAAATCCTGGATTTTCACAATTTTGCAAGGGGTCCATCAGAAAAATTCGGAGGTACCGGAAAAAATATTCGATGTTGAGATTTAAACGCAGATTAATGGGGAATAGTTCCACGATTCAGAATCTGGTCTTGGCTAAAGAATCGGACGAGTATTGGCTGAAGGAGAGCCTTCGCAAGGAGCCAAAACACCCAAATCCTGGATTTTCACAATTTTGCAAGGGGGTCCATCAGAAAAAGTTGAGAGCTCCGGAAAAAATATTCGATGTTGAGATTTAAACGCAGATTAATGGGGAATAGTTCCACGATTCAGAATCTGGTCTTGGCTAAAGGATCGGACGAGTATTGGATAAAGGAGAGCCTTCGCAAGGAGCCAAAACACCCAAATCCTGGATTTTCACAATTTTGCAAGGGGGTCCATCAGAAAAAGTTGAGAGGTCCGGAAAAAATATACGATGTTGAGATTTAAACGCAGATTAATGGGGAATAGTTCCACGATTCAGAATCTGGTCTTGGCTAAAGGATCGGACAAGTATTGGATAAAGGAGAGCCTTCGCAAGGAGCCAAAACCGCCATATCCTGGATTTTCATAATTTTGCAAGGGGGTCCATCAGAAAAAGTTGAGAGCTCCGGAAAAAAAATTCGATGTTGAGATTTAAACGCAGATTAATGGGGAATAGTTCCACGATTCAGAATCTGGTCTTGGCTAAAGAATTGGACGAGTATTGGCTGAAGGAGAGCCTTCGCAAGTAGCCAAAACACCCAAATCCTGGATTTTCACAATTTTGCAAGGGGGTCCATCAGAAAAATTCGGAGGTACCGGAAAAAATATTCGATGTTGAGATTTAAACGCAGATTAACGGAGAATAGTTCCACGATTCAGAATCTGGTCTTGGCTAAAGAATCGGACGAGTATTGGCTGAAGGAGAGCCTTCGCAAGTAGCCAAAACACCCAAATCCTGGATTTTCACAATTTTGCAAGGGGGTCCATCAGAAAAATTCGGAGGTACCGGAAAAAATATTCGATGTTGAGATTTAAACGCAGATTAATGGGGAATAGTTCCACGATTCAGAATCTGGTCTTGGCTAAAGAATCGGACGAGTATTGGCTGAAGGAGAGCCTTCGCAAGGAGCCAAAACCGCCATATCCTGGATTTTCATAATTTTGCAAGGGGGTCCATCAGAAAAAGTTGAGAGGTCCGGAAAAAATATACGATGTTGAGATTTAAACGCAGATTAATGGGGAATAGTTCCACTATTCAGAATCTGGTCTTGGCTAAAGGATCGGACGAGTATTGGATAAAGGAGAGCCTTCGCAAGGAGCCAAAACACCCAAATCCTGGATTTTCACAATTTTGCAAGGGGGTCCATCAGAAAAAGTTGAGAGGTCCGGAAAAAATATACGATGTTGAGATTTAAACGCAGATTAATGGGGAATAGTTCCACGATTCAGAATCTGGTCTTGGCTAAAGGATCGGACAAGTATTGGATAAAGGAGAGCCTTCGCAAGGAGCCAAAACCGCCATATCCTGGATTTTCATAATTTTGCAAGGGGGTCCATCAGAAAAAGTTGAGAGCTCCGGAAAAAATATTCGATGTTGAGATTTAAACGCAGATTAATGGGGAATAGTTCCACGATTCAGAATCTGGTCTTGGCTAAAGAATTGGACGAGTATTGGCTGAAGGAGAGCCTTCGCAAGTAGCCAAAACACCCAAATCCTGGATTTTCACAATTTTGCAAGGTGGTCCATCATAAAAATTCGGAGGTACCGGAAAAAATATTCGATGTTGAGATTTAAACGCAGATTAATGGGGAATAGTTCCACGATTCAGAATCTGGTCTTGGCTAAAGAATCGGACGAGTATTGGCTGAAGGAGAGCCTTCGCAAGGAGCCAAAACACCCAAATCCTGGATTTTCACAATTTTGCAAGGGGGTCCATCAGAAAAAGTTGAGAGCTCCGGAAAAAATATTCGATGTTGAGATTTAAACGCAGATTAATGGGGAATAGTTCCACGATTCAGAATCTGGTCTTGGCTAAAGAATCGGACGAGTATTGGCTGAAGGAGAGCCTTCGCAAGTAGCCAAAACACCCAAATCCTGGATTTTCACAATTTTGCAAGGGGGTCCATCAGAAAAATTCGGAGGTACCGGAAAAAATATTCGATGTTGAGATTTAAACGCAGATTAATGGGGAATAGTTCCACGATTCAGAATCTGGTCTTGGCTAAAGAATCGGACAAGTATTGGATAAAGGAGAGCCTTCGCAAGGAGCCAAAACCGCCATATCCTGGATTTTCATAATTTTGCAAGGGGGTCCATCAGAAAAAGTTGAGAGCTCCGGAAAAAAAATTCGATGTTGAGATTTAAACGCAGATTAATGGGGAATAGTTCCACGATTCAGAATCTGGTCTTGGCTAAAGAATTGGACGAGTATTGGCTGAAGGAGAGCCTTCGCAAGGAGCCAAAACACCCAAATCCTGGATTTTCACAATTTTGCAAGGGGGTCCATCAGAAAAATTCGGAGGTACCGGAAAAAATATTCGATGTTGAGATTTAAACGCAGATTAACGGAGAATAGTTCCACGATTCAGAATCTGGTCTTGGCTAAAGAATCGGACGAGTATTGGCTGAAGGAGAGCCTTCGCAAGGAGCCGAAACACCCAAATCCTGGATTTTCACAATTTTGCAAGGGGGTCCATCAGAAAAAGTTGAGAGCTCCGGAAAAAATATTCGATGTTGAGATTTAAACGCAGATTAATGGGGAATAGTTCCACGATTCAGAATCTGGTCTTGGCTAAAGAATCGGACGAGTATTGGCTGAAGGAGAGCCTTCGCAAGTAGCCAAAACACCCAAATCCTGGATTTTCACAATTTTGCAAGGTGGTCCATCATAAAAATTCGGAGGTACCGGAAAAAATATTCGATGTTGAGATTTAAACGCAGATTAATGGGGAATAGTTCCACGATTCAGAATCTGGTCTTGGCTAAAGAATCGGACGAGTATTGGCTGAAGGAGAGCCTTCGCAAGGAGCCAAAACCCCCATATCCTGGATTTTCACAATTTTGCAAGGGGGTCCATCAGAAAAATTCGGAGGTACCGGAAAAAATATTCGATGTTGAGATTTAAACGCAGATTAATGGGGAATAGTTCCACGATTCAGAATCTGGTCTTGGCTAAAGGATCGGACGAGTATTGGATAAAGGAGAGCCTTCGCAAGGAGCCAAAACCGCCATATCCTGGATTTTCATAATTTTGCAAGGGGGTCCATCAGAAAAAGTTGAGAGCTCCGGAAAAAATATTCGATGTTGAGATTTAAACGCAGATTAATGGGGAATAGTTCCACGATTCAGAATCTGGTCTTGGCTAAAGAATCGGACAAGTATTGGATAAAGGAGAGCCTTCGCAAGGAGCCAAAACCGCCATATCCTGGATTTTCACAATTTTGCAAGGGGGTCCATCAGAAAAATTCGGAGGTACCGGAAAAAATATTCGATGTTGAGATTTAAACGCAGATTAACGGAGAATAGTTCCACGATTCAGAATCTGGTCTTGGCTAAAGAATCGGACGAGTATTGGCTGAAGGAGAGCCTTCGCAAGGAGCCAAAACACCCAAATCCTGGATTTTCACAATTTTGCAAGGGGGTCCATCAGAAAAAGTTGAGAGCTCCGGAAAAAATATTCGATGTTGAGATTTAAACGCAGATTAATGGGGAATAGTTCCACGATTCAGAATCTGGTCTTGGCTAAAGAATCGGACAAGTATTGGATAAAGGAGAGCCTTCGCAAGGAGCCAAAACCGCCATATCCTGGATTTTCATAATTTTGCAAGGGGGTCCATCAGAAAAAGTTGAGAGCTCCGGAAAAAAAATTCGATGTTGAGATTTAAACGCAGATTAATGGGGAATAGTTCCACGATTCAGAATCTGGTCTTGGCTAAAGAATTGGACGAGTATTGGCTGAAGGAGAGCCTTCGCAAGGAGCCAAAACACCCAAATCCTGGATTTTCACAATTTTGCAAGGGGGTCCATCAGAAAAATTCGGAGGTACCGGAAAAAATATTCGATGTTGAGATTTAAACGCAGATTAACGGAGAATAGTTCCACGATTCAGAATCTGGTCTTGGCTAAAGAATCGGACGAGTATTGGCTGAAGGAGAGCCTTCGCAAGGAGCCAAAACACCCAAATCCTGGATTTTCACAATTTTGCAAGGGGGTCCATCAGAAAAAGTTGAGAGCTCCGGAAAAAATATTCGATGTTGAGATTTAAACGCAGATTAATGGGGAATAGTTCCACGATTCAGAATCTGGTCTTGGCTAAAGAATCGGACGAGTATTGGCTGAAGGAGAGCCTTCGCAAGGAGCCAAAACACCCAAATCCTGGATTTTCACAATTTTGCAAGGGGGTCCATCAGAAAAAGTTGAGAGCTCCGGAAAAAATATTCGATGTTGAGATTTAAACGCAGATTAACGGACAATAGTTCCACGATTCAGAATCTGGTCTTGGCTAAAGAATCGGACGAGTATTGGCTGAAGGAGAGCCTTCGCAAAGAGCCAAAACACCCAAATCCTGGATTTTCACAATTTTGCAAGGGGGTCCATCAGAAAAAGTTGAGAGCTCCGGAAAAAATATTCGATGTTGAGATTTAAACGCAGATTAACGGACAATAGTTCCACGATTCAGAATCTGGTCTTGGCTAAAGAATCGGACGAGTATTGGCTGAAGGAGAGCCTTCGCAAGGTGCCAAAACCCCCATATCCTGGATTTTCATAATTTTGCAAGGGGTCCATCAGAAAAATTCGGAGGTACCGGAAAAAATATTCGATGTTGAGATTTAAACGCAGATTAATGGGGAATAGTTCCACGATTCAGAATCTTGTCTTGGCTAAAGAATCGGACGAGTATTGGATAAAGGAGAGCCTTCGCAAAGAGCCCAAACCCCCATATCCTGGATTTTCATGGAGTGTCGAAAAAATACTTTGTAAAAGTTTTCTGCGTAAACCCTTTTTCGGCGCTTCTGGTTTCGGTTGGGGTGTGCGTTTGCGTTGCAACAGAAATTGGCAGGACAGCCATAACAGAACAGGACCGAAGGGAACGGCAACGTCGTCATCGATGGACGCGGTTTAGACTAGTACCAGAGGGGTGGTTTGGACGCCTTTTGGAGCCCCTCAAATGGCCCAGAACCCCACAAAACGCGACAGCGCCACCCCTGCCCTGGCTTTAGGAAGGAACCACAATGAGTCCCGGCCTCATTACCGATGGCTGAGGTACCAAATGGAATGAAATCCCTGAAATGTGCGGGAGCCCCAAATTGATCTGATCGCGATGCATTGAAAGAAATAGGCGAAGGGAGTTAGCCGCTCCTAATTTATTGGCTTTAAAGTCCTCCCTTCGTAGTCCGTTTATTTTGTTGCATTTTCTGGAAAATAAAGTCCTGCTTTGGCCTTAACTTTAATCAAATGTCCTTTGGCTTGTTATTTTTTATATTCAACCCGATCCGCGGTTGGGTTCATTGATCCCGGTTCGTGTTGCTGCACATGCGGTCTCCACTCAATTATCCGCCATACATTCGTTAGCTCATTAAGGTTCCCTGGCTCAGCAGGAGCTCCCGGCTCCTGGCTCCAGTGTCCTGCGTATCGTGGGTTCTTGCCAGCTCCAGTTGCTTCGCTTGTTTTCGTATTTTCGCCGCGCCCAGCCGCCCTGCGTCCATAGTTAATATCCTGTGTCAACTGTTGTCCATTCAATTTGCATTTTTGCAATTATTTCAATTAAATCGACAAAAGGAGCGCGTCTGCTCCCCGCAAGGAAAGGCAAGGCATTCGGGTAATGAGTCGATGATTGCGGGGGTGGAAGGCCTGGCAGCGAGGGGAGCAGGACCTGCTCCTGGCGGAGAATATAATTTCCTCGCACCGGATGCGACAATGAATACGCATTAATAAGTGCACACAATCGGACAGACGAACTTGTTATTAAAAGGATACAGTTGAGACTTTAAAAAGGATCTACCCATCTTTATTGAATTGGAAAGAAGCTATGTTTTTTGTACATTTTGGACTCAGTTATATAAATGATCATGGAACACGTAGGGCTTAAAAGTTCTGCTTAGCCTGGCTCCACTGTAGCCCTGACAGTATGCTTCTTTTGATCCGCAAACCCAGTGGGATGATGGATATGTTTACGATTTTTAAACTACCACGGTTCGGGCAGAGTCCTTTTGTTGCCGCCCTGCGTGCCTTCCGGTGAGAAAATTGATACGCCTCGCCCCCCTCGCCCGGTCGCAAGCCCCCTCTTATGGACGCCCATGAATGGCTGGCTAATTTTGTGGAGCGGTTGCCTGGCGGGAGGCTTCCTTTTAACAATATTAATATGCAAAATAAAATAAATGCAGTCGCAGGCGACGGGGACGGCGACGGCGGCGGCGACAAATGAAGGATAAGCCGGAGACAAAGCGCAGGAAGCCTGGTAAAAAAACGGGGAGAATACAAATAAAGGAATAATAAAGGAACGAAGCCGGCACACACCCAGTGAGAATGTCGGCGAGAAATTGGATTTACTGGCCGGGCCCCCCACGCACGCCCATATTCCGAGGTCCTTCCTGTCATACCGCGGTCCTGCGGTCGTATACGTAATGTGATTATTACATGCTGTCTGCCAGTCGGTGAGTGCGTGCCGCAAAAAGATGAAATTATCTGATTTGAATAATAATTGAATTAGGAAATCATAGACGCATACATAGATTCGGAAGATAAGGGCACACGGCTTGTATTTTAAATTCAAAACCACAATCAATCTTGGCGCCCAATGCAATTGCATATCTATATATTGTTTATATATGTATATTATATTTTTATATATATTATAGTTGAGAAATAGTGTGGGAGCACTAGAAAGTGCAGCCCCACCTGGCCACACTTCCTTCTACTCCCTCCCACCCACTCTCTCCGCCTCCCCTATCACCTTCTGCCTTCCTGTGCCCCTTGCTATCTCAGTCGCACGCGAAAGTCTTTCGGTTTGCGTTGTTAAAAACTCAAATTTCGACTTCTATTAGGTTAAATACTGTTCTATTATTCGATTCTTAGTATAGTATAAGACATTTACCGTTAAAAAGGCTTTTTAAAAGTACCTGTGAGGAGTCTGTTCTATTGTTTGCCGTTTCAAAGAGCTACTGTAACGTATACATTTCCAATTAAAAGCTATAAATACTTGTCACTTTCCCAGGAGCCACTTCCCTTACCAACTTGGTCTAGTGCGTCCCGACATTTGTCGCCTTCGAATGGTTAACAAGTTTCTGCAAACAGCGACAGACATCATTACTTACCACCCACTTTGCCACACGCCTCGAGCTCCCTCCCGAGAGTTCCCGAGAGTTCCCCCCAGTTCCCCCCAGTCCCCCCCCCCACTCCTCGCATTCCCGGCACTCCCACAAAATTCCTGTAATCATGTGAATCCGCTTAAACTGTCGAAGGGTATTGTGCGTCATTATTCTCTTTCGTGCCATTAGACTTCAATAGTTTTTCCAATACTAAAAAGTTGAAACGAGTATTTGAGAGGACAAAAAAAAAATTATGGTAACAGACGAGCTAGGACAACGATGCAGGCAAATCGCATTGTCGTCTTATCACCTTACACTGCGGATACCCGGTACTTGTGGGGCATTGGGATAAACGTCTCCAGAGCGGTAGACCCTTGCTGCTTTTGCAGTGTACGGTTTGAGTTTGCCTTTGCATTTCCCAGGCAGGCATGTCCTTAAGGGACAATGACACTCGACTGCGCTTCCACTTGAGAGCTACGTACATTCGCACTTGCGTTATCCAAACTCCATCCATTTTTTGTCATCTTGATCTGCTGCCTTTCATTGTTAAACTCTCAGTTTCAATTTGTTTGCGTTTTTATTTCATTTTTATTGCCTACAATTGTGGCCAATTTGGCTTAATTGTTTTTATTAAGAGCCGGCTCCGCTGTCGACAAACAATGTGAATAAATAAATCACTTGAGCCCCGCCGGGTCTCCGTCTCGCCTCCTTTTTGCCAAACGGAAAATTGCATTTTAAATGCAATACAAAATACGAAAATACAAAAAGGCAAAAATTCAAATTGAAAACTGACATAATGCAACGTATTTTTGCCCTGCTTTTGGTAAAACGTGCCTCATTATAGAGATCAATGACATGTCCTGGCCACGTAATTGGAATGTAAAATGTCGCCCTTTTTTGTTTTTGCTGGGGGATTAACGACTATTGATTATAATTTTATCCCATTTATTTTTCTAAATAAATCGCAATACATGGATATGGGAATTACTACTACTTTGCCTCCCGCCATTAGTGTATTTCCAAAAATAATGCACTACCACGCACATTTTTTGAAATCCTTGCAGAGGTCCCGATAAACCAAGAATAGCTGTGGAACCAAGGACTCCTATTAACTTGGACTCTTGAAGGATGTATCTAAGAAGTACTTACCCTATTGAAGGCAAAGAACGAGGCCCGTCAACGCCGTATTGTCGCCATGTTTCTTTCAGTGTGAGTGAAGTTATGATGTTCCTGTACACTTCAAATGTAATTGCTGAGAAGATCAATTTAAAAAAACTAAAACAGTATATAACCTTTTTGATATAGTCTCACCTCTTTTTTTAGATTGTTTTTTTTTAAGATGGGTAACCTAAGGTAAAATAAGAAACGACTGTAGTCTGCAAGTTGCTAACGATTAGGCTCAGAGAACAGAATTGCCTTAAACATTCTTACCAAGATATATAGTTAGTTGTATTTATTTAGTAGTATTTAGATCGGCATAATTTGACTTCCATGCTCTTGTGTGAAAAATGGTGATCCGGATATAAGTTGTCAACGCTTTTTCCAGTGTTTTTCGCTGCCAAATTTTAATTTTAGTCGAAAGGATTGACGAAGTCGTTACATTTGCGAAATAGGCTATTCTACAGGTACTATCCTAGCGTCAATTCATTATTAAAACCCCTGCAGGAGAGTCTCTTTTCAGTTATTTACCCGGAAAAAATAATAGTTTTATTTTACTTACCGCTACAAAAAACTACAAAGTTATTTTCTTTCACAAAATAATTTTCACATTTTTTTTAATTTCTTTTCTAAGCCGAAATATTTAGGAGCTTTAGCCCCTTGGGAGCCGAGACGGAAACTGATTTTGCCTTGGGGCCTGCGGACCTTAGGTAGGTTTTAAATGGGCAGAAATTTGAGAGTTTGGATCCATGGCCAACTCTATGCCGTTCCCAGGCCTACTTGGTACCACAAATTTGAATTCCGGAACGTTAAAGTTCCCAAAGAAAGTTTTGAGTTTGGTAATGTGCGTTTTTTGCAAGGATATGTTTCCCGTAAGTCCCCCTAATGAGCCCCTTTTATCAACACCAACATGCCCAACACAGGGCTTCTACACAATCGACACACTTTTGAATGGCCGTCATTACTGGAAGGAGCATTCGGGAAAATTTGTATATTTTATTATGTTCAGGTTCTGATTTCGGAGTCCTCTTTACAGTCTTGAGCAAAATTTTTCATATACAACATAGACACACGCAGACAACAGTTGCGACAGGATCATCCAGCCATGGCTCGCTATCTAGCACGGATTCTCGTCCTGGGCGCCCAGACGGTGGGCCGCGCCATTATAAAGACCCTGAGGCAGGAGATCGAGGCCTCCAGGGAGGCAGCCCGCATCCACCGGGCCAGCAGGTCAAACACCGGCCACGGCAGCGATGTGGCCGTCAAGGGCATGACCCTGATGGAGGCCCAACAGATCCTGAATGTGAAGGGCCTCAAGGACCGCCACGAAATCGATACGCACTACAAGCACCTGTTCCGGGCTAACGAGAAGCCGGCGGGCGGGTCCTTCTATATACAGTCCAAGGTGTATCGGGCCAAGGAGCGCATCGACCAGGAGCTGTCCAAGAAGTGCCCGTCGCAGAATGATCAGGAGAAGCAGGACAAAAGCGGCAAATCGAATATCCAGGACATTCATATCGAGGTGCAGGCCGACGAGTCGGGTCAAAACAAAAGCCGGTGACCATTCCCAGCTAAATTCCCTCCGGCCCGACTGGTTGGTGGCGTGCTGTCGATCCTGTCCCGTTGTGTTCACCCGAAACCTCAAAACCCATTTCGAACTGATAGTCCAAGTGCCCCTTCATTAAATTGTCGAATACATTGCTTCCAAGCCATCCTACATATTGCGAGAAAAAAAACTTAAAACTATATATCCTTGGACTATTTTTGGTAAATGGGAATAACTTTCTCGCTCCCTGGTATTTCAAATTTAAGCTTTAAAACATTTTCCTTCCACATCCACATCCACATCCACCCACACCCACACCCACATGACATCAGTGACCCAGTATCCTAGCAAAAGGAATAAAATCAAAACGTTTCCTTGCCCAGTTTCCCAGCCATTCAGCTTCCGTTTCCGGTCTGGAGGCGTTTTTGGCACATTTAGTTGTGTGTGTCTGGGAGTGTGTGCGAGAGCGTGTGTGAAGCTCATAAACAAATTATACGCAAATTGACAGACTTCCGGCCTTTTGGCCAACAGGCAGTTTAGACTTCACAGTTGAAGTCTCCCCAGGTTTAGTTTTCAGTTTCGGTTTCTCTTGCCTGCCCACATTTTCCATCTTTCGCTTTTCCTGGGCACGTATCCTTCTGCCAGAGCGTGTCCTTTAAGGTTCTGTGGCCGTAATAATAAAGCGTTAAATGTCGAGAGCGGGCCTTAGGCCTTAACTAGCCCTCTGTTCCCTTTATTTCAAATGATTTAGAAAAGGATTGACTATTGATTTTTCAAAGCTTCCATTGATTTAACATAATTACTTTAATGACTTGTTGCCTTGTCGCCTCACTGTCCAGCCTATCAGGACACATTGTCCGGCACAAAGTTGGCCATCCTTTCAACAATCATTTTCGGCTGCTTGCCGCAAATGCACAACAATCGCAATTGCAGTTTTCGGCTTTCTGGCATTCGAGGATTCGGGGTTTGGGCTGACTATGCCTGATTTTGGCCATTTTCCGTTAAAATTCACAAACTGTAATTGATCGCATTTGCGTTTGTCGTTTGATTTCATTTTCTTGTGCGTGAGTTCAAGTCCAAGTTCCGGCCCCCGCCCATCCCATTGCCACGCCCCCTTTTCCAATTCGACAGCCACAGTTGTTGTTGCTCTTGGCCGGGATTCATTCATTATGCAAACACCTCCACATGGCTATCAGGACGTGGCCATGTCCAGAGCGACATGTCCAGTGCATTGAGAGAAACAAGTATTTCTAACGATCTTCAAATCTTTTAAGGGAATACTTTCTGGATGCCATTTTGAAGATTACTTTGAGGTAACCTTGCAAATTAGCTTAAGATAAGAAAATCTATTAATAAATATTTAAAAAAAACACATTTTCTCGAGTGCCCTTGGCTGCTGCAACTGCCTTTTGCGATTAGTTGCCATTTAAACTGCTGTTACCGCCCCGAATCCTTGTCCGATTCCCATTCTCAGTTCCATTTTGATTCCAATTCGTTTTGGGGTTTTTTCCTGGCTAGGCAAGGGGGCTTCCAGGGGGGCTTTTCGGGCTCTTTTCAGGAGGGATGGGGCTTTTTTCGGCCAGATTCAGCTCCATCCGCTCGTCAGTTGTGTGTCCGATGGCTGGCCGCTATAGCATTTTGATTTCCGCACTGCATCCGGCAGTTTTAATCCCCAGACAGCAGCCTAGTTGTCCACTAACTCCCAGTTCCTTCCTTTCTAGTCTGGATCCATATCATTCGCCAAGTACATTATCTTTTCTGAGGCCCAAACTCATAAATAAAAGACTTTTGGGAATAGAAAATATAAGATTTTACTTGAACCATGCTTCAAACACTTCAAATCAGTATTAAACAAATCCTTTTTAAACAGACATAAATGGATTATTTTTATTTAAATATAATGTATTTTAATTATATCCTATTTTGTATTCAAATAGCCGATATCCTCAATGTTTTGTTAGGGAACTTGTCTAACCAAAGCGAGGGAGTCAGCCGAAATGCGAACAGTTCACTATTTACCACACTCACACGGGGCGGAGGCCCGATGTCTGGGGCCGGGGGGTCCTGGTGGTCCTGGGGCGAGGGTCTCCACCCACCACCCCCTCCAGTGATGCATGGCCATGGCCGTGGCGCTGAAAATGTTCAGGTCGCTCGGTCAACGAGCCTACTGTACAGTGCCTACTGACCAGTGTCCACGAGTCCTGATGTCCTGGTGTCCAGTGTCGCATTCATTGCCATTCATTCGCTGCTGCCGTTCGTGGTTACCCCACAAGCGAAATCATAGGCACTGAGCAAAACGGCGGGTTTTAAAGGATATATCCCTTCGAGTATATTGTATACCCCCCAAAGCTTTTCTCTCAGTGCCTTTAGCCGGTGCCGAAGTGGTGTTGCTGTTGTTGCTTGCGGCCAACATGGAAGCTTAGGATTTGGAAAACAATTTCACTGTTAGTGGAATGTCAACGTCAGGTCTCGCTCTGCCGTTGGTGGGGCAGCTCCATCTAGCCCCTCGCCCCGGGGCAACCCTTTGTCCATTTCCTGGCCCCATCCGCCCCAATTTGATGGTTAGAAATTTCAGGCGCGATGCGTCGCACACATCACTAATTAGTGATGTGCAATAATCGTGCCAGTGCCTCCAATGGGCTCCAAGGGGGGCCAAAAAGGGCAAGGGGCGTGGCCAAAAGGTCCTTTCCCATTGCCGGGGGCCAGACTGATTTCGACGTGGGTTCGGTTCAAAAATTGCGACATTGTTAATCAACTGTGCGTGTCGCATAAGTTGCATTTGCTTTCAGACTGGATTGCCAGCGATTGCATCCTGTGGCGGGGCTGGAAGGGGTGGCACGTGAGGCCTCCACCAGGAGACGGGGGGATTGGTCGCTGGGCTGTGTGATTGGTTTGCATGCTCCAAAGGATGGACCACCGGCTGGCGCGGGTCATCATCTAAGTAAGTGGAAAATTGTTGTGGGGCCATCAAATAATGATGTTCATCCGCCAATTTCCTCTTTCGCCCAAGGTTCAAGGTCATATGGGGTTATGGGGCGTTGCATTGCCTTAATTAATGGTATAGTTCTGGTCTTTGTTTAATCCTTTGAGTTCTTGAAATGAACACCCATATTATACTCCTTTCCATAGACTGCCTCTAAACTTTTGGGCCGAACTGCGGCGGAAAGTACAAAAAGAAATGCAATCCAGGGGGGAGAATAAGTTCAGAGTTCAGCTGATGATATGGTTGCATTAAATCGACCCGGAAAACGGGGAATAAGGCAGGCGGGCTGCGGGGCCAGCCTAATTGAAATTTCATGTCCGAAAAGTGGTAGATGTTGGTGGGCGGTGGGCGATGGGCGGTGGACAGTTGTGTGATTCCTCCCCGGATTTGTAATCAGAAGAAGCAGAGGAGAGCGCGCCAATAGGGTGGCAAGTAAAACACAAAATGCTACTCAATAAAATTTTAATTACTGCAGAAAAAAGAGGAACAACCTCGATGAAGGAATGTGAGTTTCTAGCAAAACTAAGTAGCCCGGATTTGTGTTTGTTTTTCTTCGATTTCCCGGATCCAAGTAGTCGTGCGGCGTTGATTCAGGAGCTCGACGTGCTTTGCGGCATTACTATTCCATATGAAAACGAATTCAGTTCGATCTACAGTTCGTTCGACTAAATTCGAGTTTTTGGCTTTTCTAGCAAACAGATATAAAGTGAGTGAGACAGAGTTCGAGGAGCATGGAGACGACAGGATACACCGAAATGACCCACTTGGAGCACAATCGGAGGGAGGCGCGCGTGAGCTTTGGAGGAGGCGATGCAGACGACAGTCTGCTCCGACGCCATCCCAACGTGCAGCCTTTCGTCCAGGAGCAGGAGGTCGAGGAGGAGGTATTTCGCGTCCAGCCGCGAGTGGCGGCTGTGGAGCATTCGCCATTGCATGTGCTGGACATCGAAGAGCCGATGCTGAGACCTGATCGCATGGAAAGGCCCATTCGGACGCGGCACCGGGGCTCGCGAAGACCGCGAGAGGCGCCGCGGGAACGGGTCCTAATATCCGTGCCCTGTGTGATACCGACACCGAGGCGCAACCAGCGCTTGATCCCCGGCTCTCAGGTAATACGCGAGACGGCGGCAGAGCCCATGCCCCTCCGCTCGTGCGCCAGCGAGCGCAGAGGGCCCAGCGAGATCATCCGATTCGCCCTGAGACTGGGCTACAACGCCCTCCTCTACCCATACGAGTTCGCCAAGATCCTCATCCAGCTGGGCCACGAACCCATCCAGGCCCAGTCCTACACCTGGCCCCTGGTCAGCCAGCGGCCGCGTCTCTTCCTGCCGGGAGTTCATCGCTACGTGCAGTACATCCAGCAGGTGGACGGCTTTCGCGGCCTGTACCGCGGCCTGACGGCCCGCCTGGTGTCCTGCGCCGTAGACTACCTGATGGGGGACCTCCTGCTGCACGTCCTCAGACTCAAGCCCTACCGCCGGGACCGTCCGGCATGCCGCTCTCGGCCCGGAATGAAGGAGTTTCTTTACAACCTGCTCAGGGACACCATTCGCCTTCTGACCGCCATGGCCCTAACGCAGCCCTTCCACGTGGTCATGATTCGACAGATGGCCCAGTTTGTGGGTCGGGAGGCGGTTTACGAGGGCCTACCTAGCAGCCTGATGACCCTCGTCAGCCAGGAGGGATGGCTGGGTCTGTACGCTGGCGTAGCGCCCCGCTTTCTGGGCGAGTGGCTCGTCCTGGCCCTGACTAGTGCCGTGAGCCACTTCTGCCGCCGCTTCATCCCTTTGACGCGCATCCAACAGCAGTACAACGCCGTGCTCATCCAGATGGCGGCCAGTCTGCTCGTGTATCCCCTGGAGGTTACCGGCTCCTGTATGGCCTGCTCGGGGGCGCCTTTGTTGGCCTGCGAGCCTCCGCGTATGCCGCTCTACAACCACTGGGCGGACTGTTTGTCCGACTTGTATGCCAGAGGTGGGCACAGCAGGGGGGCTCTTCTTTTCTGGCGGACGATTCCAAGGATCCAGATGCAGCGCCACCAGCTGGAGGCCCCAGGCGGTGTAGTGAGAGCCGTCTAGAGATGGGAATTCTGGAGTGGAAATGTGTACATTATGGAACAGAACGTCGAAACTTATGGAATGGTGAGAGGTTTTTGGAGATCGCATCCTGGAAGAGTGGTGTCTGGAGTGGTGATTGTTACAAGTCAAAATTCGAAGTATGTGTCAGTTGGAAGTGGAAGATTTTGGAAGAACTTAAACACGTATAGAGCCTGTGGAGCAGAGTAGCCTTTGAATGGCGTAATATGTGTGGAAACGTGGAGACTGTACGAGTGATGTGTGTAAAAAAATGCAAGGACATAAAAGGGCGAAGACACAGGGACACTAGTTCGTGGAAGCGTGGAAATCACAACACAAAATAGCAAGAACGACTGACTTTTTTCCTGCATACACATACATAGAAATTCATATCGAGATTTGATTTGGCTTGGAGCGGAGAAGGACGTAATACTATAGGATTTTAAAGAAAATAAGGATAATTAAAAGTGGGCTTCAAAAATCATTGGGTGGCTAAATTTATAGTATGTTTCGGTTAGTGGGCGTAATAAAACCCAAGGAGATAAAATGTAAAGATAGTATTTTGAAATAATTAGGGAAGGAGTGCTGGGCCAGGACCTCGATTCAGTTGTTTTCACATTCATAAGCTTGTAAAGCTGAGGCGTGCTTCGGTCCCTCTTCGCACTGTTTCAGCAAATGTCAGCAGAGATTAAGCGAGTGAAATCCAGGCCAGAAGCTAGGACACATGTACAGGACTTTATATACTTCGCAGCAGGACGAGCGGGACTCCCCACGCACAGGACTCGCACACAAACACACAATGAAGCGTAACTGGCAGCTGCACGTAATGAAAATATCAAAAATCTACAACAAAATGTGCCAACAGCCCAGGATCTGCTACAATGGCCAAAAGTCGTATGATGAGGGAGACCGTGGGGGGGGGGGGGGTTGTGCAGGGATGGCAGGATCTCTGGCAGTGGCTCAGACACAATTCAGTTTTGGTTCATTTGAATGCGACACATTTGGGGGCCACACATGGCTGGTTCGAGGGTAGCAATTGGCATCTAAGTTGCTCCCAATGGTTGGCTCCACAGCGATCCGGTAGTGGCCCCGATAGTTATTTACTTCAAAGGATATTATTGTGTCCAGAGACAGTCACACCTGAGAAGTTCCCTAAATGGCAGTTATGTCCTTTGGCAAGTCAGCCAGGTTCATTTGGGCCAGAGAGCCAAAAGTTAGACTTGCATCTTCCATAAACGTTGCAAAATTACCAACTATTAGAGTGGAATGTGTGTGTGGCCGAGTGTGTGGGTCATGTATCGTCTTAATAACCAAAAAATGCCATCAGCCGTCAGCCGTCAGATTTAGCAGGACAAGGACTATGTACGTGTCCTGGCCTGCCGGCTGCCGGCTGCCGTCTGCCGGCAGCTTTGATTCCTGCAACATTCACGCATGCCTGAATAGTTACAGCATATAAATGCGAGCGTCTATATGTGAATATATCGGAGTGGCATACATATGTATAGAGTCTCCTGTATATCCTTTGGCTGTGCCAGGGCCTGGACAGAACACGAATCTGTTGTTACTGTCGCCTGGCGAAATGCAATTAGACTAACGATGCAACACAATTTTGTCTTCAGCTTCATAGAGATGCGAGTCCTGTGATAGGGATAGGCAGGCAGGGGGCGGTGTTGCGGAGGAGGAGACTGAGTCAGGTGGTCAGAACGGAAGTTGCGAGGGGCCTTCGAAAGTCTACTCCAAGCATTAGTTCATAGAAAAGTAACTACTTTCAGTATCTCAAAGACTTACCTAATCCTTAATGGGACCAAGACTGTAACAAGGATAAACGATGCCCGCTCCTTTGCTCACGTCTCTCTTTTGGCTAAAAGATCCCCGATACCTATTGATCAATTTATTTTTTGTAGCTCTTATCCGCTGGTATTGTTTCTCCCCGAAGAATTCCCGGACCTGCCCTCGGACATATTGTGGCCATCTCAACGACTTGATGGTTTAATTTTTTGCATATGTGTGAATCTGTGTTTGTTTGCAGTGGTGTGTGTGTGTCTGGCGGAAATGTCGGACAAAGTCATGCATTTTCAGGGATAACTTGAGGCTTTGTGTGGGCTGAAGGCTGAGGCTCCGGGCTCTGGGCCAAAACTAATTGCCGTGCGTTTTGGCCTTAATTAACATTAATATCGGCTCCATTATTAAGTCAATTATGAATTATGATGGAAATCAGATCAAATTAAAACCAAAGTGTGGCCGGATCAGTAACGTATCTCCGAATTGTAAGGGCAGACATGGCCGTGACAATTGTTGTCAGTGGTTTTGGTATAATATAAATATTAAAATGAATATTAATAGTCTGCTCCTTTGTCCACGACGAATGCTCCACAAATTTATGAAAGGCTTCAAAGCGAAAGTTGGACACGGAATGGGGGAAGGATGCCGATGGCCTTGTCCGGCAGGCGGCATATTACGCATACGCCGCATGGGCATTCGGTTTCCGATTTCCGACTTCCGACAACAATGTTGGCGGTTTCAATTTTATAACGTTAAACCAATTAACAGGTTTTACACGGCCCCACACACTCGGTGTGTATTTATGAGGTGTTAATCGACGTCATTCTGATGTAAAACGCGATGAGAAGCAATATATATATTTTATGAGTCGCGTAATTAACAGGCAACAACAATAACATACACCAGACACCTACGACAGGTTAATGAGGCTTCATTGATTATGCATATGAGTTGAAAATGGGGGCGTGGCGTTGTGTGGCAATATGCCAGTGTGGCGAAGGAGCACAGTGGCGGAATAGCGGAGTGGCGGCTTCCCGCATCAAATTAAAATGTTACATATGCTAATGAAATCAACCAAAATTACGAGCAATTATGAATAGCTTAATGGGATTTCCAGTGAGTGGCGTTGGTTTTGGTTTACCCGCAATGGCGGGCCCCATTCCTTATCCTCTCCCATTCCCTATCCTTAAAGGTGTTTATTTTTCGGTTTTTGTTTATAAAGAAAATACAAATTCAAAGGCAGCCAGGTGTAAATTACAAAACTTGCAGCATTCTTGCCAGGCATTTCCTCGGCTCCTTTCTTTTCCTGTTAACCTCGGCAACAACACGATGATGATGCTCCTGCTGCTGCTACTGCTGATGATGATGATGGCTCTCCTGGCAGGTCCTGGCTGCCGTCCTGTCGTCATAGCTGGCTGCCCAGCCAGGACCTCAGCTCGAACGTAATGCCAACAATTACGCAGCTGAATATTTTATGAGCCAAGCAGATTAATATGAATATTTTATTATCATTTTAGATTCCTTATTCCTTGTTCCTTGTCCCCGCTTCTTCGTCCTGCTCACTAAAACCGAAAAATCTTCAAAAGTCCAGAAGTCGGAAGCCGAGACCAGAAAAATGCCTCAGAAAAAATGCCTATCTGGGGCGAAAATAAAGCTAGTGACTAGGCTTTCTGATTTCAAACTAAATTCCATTAAAAACTAGAAAATATTTCTCTAGCTTTCAGTGGGTTTCCTTAAAAATATAAAACATTGTTTTTTAAGGGCATTACATTGTCGTTTCAGATATTTCTTTCTGGTTTTAATTTCTTAACTGTCTTGTCGGCTGGCTGTTGATGGTGCCACAGTTTCTTGCACCTTGGCAGACGAAAATGTTTGTGCAAAGCCCCGCCCCCTTTCGGGGCAACGAAAAAAAGCCAAGAGCGTATAAATGAAAAACACAGGAGAAGTTGGGAAGGTCGGAAAATGTGGTGAGAACGGAATTTATGACCACGAGCCTTCAAAGGGCCAAGTTGCCTAAATGTTTTTCCCCCCGCCTGACAGACAGCCAAATAAAAACGGGCCAAAACAAATTGTGGCTCAGAGAGGTCCTGTTCCTGTTGCTGGCCCCCTTCCCCGCCTTCGAGCCTTAATTCGCAGTCAAAACCAGAAAGCCACTTGAAAATGTGTTGGGGAGAAGCGGCCAAAAAAAAATCCAGGGAGTGCCAAAGAAAGGCAACATTTTCTTTCATTTGCTGTGTTTTAAATTTTCATGCGCCGCCCAGTCAGCGCCGGCAACACTAAAAACCTAAATTATATAAACGTTCCGTACATATGTATGTTTACTCCAGAATTTATATAGTTCCGGGGGATCTGACATAAAAACAGCACATCTCCGATTTGTGCAGGTCGTGAAATAACTGGGAGTGAAAAACGGGGGCCTCATAGAAGGTAGAAGGATATTCCAGTCAGAGCTGGATCCGGGGGATACAGAAAAGATGTTGAAACAAAATAGGAAGAGCCTCTCCGATACGCAAAAAACATTCTGTTAAAGGCTTCGAGTTTTCTTAGAGTAAATAGAATTTTCCGCTACAAAAAAGGGTTTCCAAATGCTTCTTTTCTCACTTTCAAAAAGGATCTCCTCAGCAAAGGGTGCACTTTTGATAACGCCATTAAACACAACATTTTTCTGGCCATATCAGTCGTAATGTTGTCTATTCAAAACATGCGGAAAACTTGAAAAAGGACGTGATTTCGGAAGGATCTCATACTACGAATACACAATGAGCGCCTTCACGAAAGACAGCTTTTGCCCTCACTTGATTGCGCTGAATAAAGCTATATGGCAGCCGATTTTGTAGCGGAATACCTTTTTGAAATCAGGACTTTGCCTAGCTTTAATCTGAATCTAAAGTTTGCAAAAGCCAAAAAAAAAGTTTGACCTTGATTTTTGCAAATTTTTGTGATGGTACCCCTTACAATTTTTTCAAAAATCGAGTTGCAACTTTTTTTTCTGTTTTTGAAAACCCTGGACGCAGATCGAAGCTTATTTAGGTCCTGATTAAGGAATGGTACTCCTTTTTGCGATCGGTTGCGAAATGGCCAAATGGTTCGCTTTTAAAGTTGCGAAAAATATGGGATTTTGGCCAAAACTTTTTTCTGTTATTTTTGTTTTTATTTTCTTGATTTTTTCCACATTCCTTTGCGAATATTTCGGCCATTTCGCAGCCGATTCGGGAGCGGAATACCTTTTTGGAATCAGGACATTTCTCTGCTTAAATCTGCATCTAAAGTTTTCAAAAGCCGAACAAAAAGTTTGACCTCGATTTTTGCAAATTTTTGTGATGGTACCCCTTACAATTTTTTCAAAAATCGAGCTCCCAACTTTTTTTTAGCTGTGGACGCAGATTGAAGGGAAATGTCCTTCCGAGTTGTTTGGTAGGTGCAGATCCAAAATCGGTTCAGAAATGGCCAAATTATAAGCTTTCAAAGTCGTCGTCCAAATGTAAACAAAGGCTGCAGAAATGTAAACAAAGGTTGCTGGCCGACCCAAAACTTTGGCACGGTTGCTCGGATTTCACATTCTTTTGCTGCAGATCGACGGGGAATGTCCTTCCGCGTCGTTTGGTAGGTGCAGATCCAAAATCGGTTCAGGAATGGCCAAATTATGAGCGTTCCAAGCCGTCGGCCAAATGTAAGCAAAGACTGGAAAAATGTAAACAAAGGTTGCTGGCCCTTTTTACACTTTTTTTTTAAACTGTGGACGCAGATCGAAGGATAATGTCCTTTCGAGTCGTTTGATAGGTGCAGATCCAAATTCAGTGAAGTATTGGCCAAATTATGAGCGTTCAAAGTCGTCGTCCAAATGTAAACAAAGGCTGGAAAAATGTAAACAAAGGTTGCTGGTCTTTTTAGCTTTTTCACAGATCAAAGGATACTGTCCTTCCGAGTCGTTTGGTAGGTGCAGATCCAAAATCGGTGAAGAATTGGATAAATTATGATCGTTCAAAGTCGTCGTCCAAATGTAAACAAAGGTTGGACAAATGCTAACAAAGGTTGCTGGCCTTTTTAGCTTTTTCGCAGATCAAAGGATACTGTCCTTCCGAGTCTTTTGGTAGGTGCAGATCCAAAATCGGTGAAGAATTGGCCAAATTATGAGCGTTTAAAGTCGTTGGCCAAATGTAAACAAAGGCTGCTGGCCACCACGTGGGTAGGGATTTCTAAATCGAATATTATGGCCCTTTCGCAGCCGCAACCATGTCGGAATCAGCATTCAATGCTGGAATGTCCTTCCGAGTAGTTCGGTAGGTGCAGATCCAAAATCGGTTCAGGAATAGCAGAGAAATTCGCTTTTTAAAATCGGCCAATCGAATTCTGGATTTCGTCCCATTGGTTGGGATCAGCTCGATCCCCATGTGGTTGTTGTTGCCTTTCCCAGTAATCCCCGTTATGCGATATGAGTAGGATATATCGATAACTCCCTCTCCCCCATGGAGTGTAAATGGGGAAGCCCTTCCTGTAAGTAGGAAAAGGAGGGGAGGCGGCGGCCATCATTAAAATTAGCATATTTGTCCCCCTTGCTCTACCGCCTGCTCCCCACTCTTATACTAGAGATGGTATTTTCAAAATTTCTGACTTTGGCCCCTGTGACGTCACTGCGCCGCCTGCTGATCGTTCCTGTTCGCTTAGTACTTCAGTTTTTGGCACAAGCGAAATCTAAGAAATTCGGCCGCAACGGGTTTGCGTTTTCGTGTGGCATTTCGTGGGGCGCTGCTTTTGCCGTCCTGCCAGGTTGGATTTCGATGGATGTTTTACTTCTTTTAAGGACACGACGTCCACGTTTGCGTGGTTGGATCTTTTCTATGAATCCACGTAAAGGATCGGTTAATGACATTGTTAGCTGCTTAGCCGTAACCAAATGCGAGGGAATTCTATTTTGGCCAAGTTAACCCCATGATGAACCTGAAAATATTCCTTCCCAAACAAAACACAGTATTTACATTCTTTTCCATTTATTTTTCAGATTCCACAAGCAATTCAGTACACTGGATGGACTACATCTACTATAACTAATCTGGACTAATCTACAACAGCGTCTGGAGCAGTACCTGCAGCACCTTAAGGATGACGTGGAGAAGCATCTGGAGCAGCACCTGGATGCGTATTTGCAGCAGCACCTGTTACAGCATCTGGAAGACAACTTGGAAGAGCGTTTGGAGGAGTATCTGGTGGAGAGCACCTAGGGGACAAACTGATGGAGTACCTGGAGAATCATCTGGTGGTGCACACGGCAAAGGATACTCGCTGGATGATGGTCCTGAATCTGATCTTGCTCCAGCCAAGACCGCCCCAATCTATATCTGCTTCTGCTTCTGGGGAATTATATTCCCCAGGACTGCGGCAAAGGATATTAACTGCCACAGGTCGATAGCAGAAAGCCAAAGATCCTCCAGGATTCAAATGATGTGCTGACGCCTTTCACCTGAAAAATAAAATCAATGGTGGTGCTTTGAAAGCGCATATCTTTGTAAATTCTGAACAGATCGGGGAATGGATTACCTTTTCGGAATCACGACTCCAATATTCTTCGATCTGCAGCAAAGGATTTTGAAATCCGAACAAATGTGCCAAAGTTTTGGGTCGGCCAGCAACCTTTGTTTACATTTTTCCAGCCTTTGTTTACATTTGGACGACGACTTTGAAAGCTTATTATTTGGCCATTTGTAAACCGATTTTGGATCTGCACCTACCAAACAACTCGGAAGGACATTTCCCTTCAATCTGCGTCCACAGCTAAAAAAAAGTTGGGAGCTCGATTTTTGAAAAAATTGTAAGGGGTACCATCACAAAAATTTGCAAAAATCGAGGTCAAACTTTTTTTTTGGCTTTTGGAAACTTTAGATGCAGATTTAAGCAGAGAAATGTCCTGATTCCAAAAAGGTATTCCGCTCCCGAATCGGCTGCGAAATGGCCGAAATATTCGCAAAGGAATGTGGAAAAAATCAAGAAAATAAAAACAAAAATAACAGAAAAAAGTTTTGGCCAAAATCCCACATTTTTCGCAACTTTAAAAGCGAACCATTTGGCCATTTCGCAACCGATCGCAAAAAGGAATACCATTCCTTAATCAGGACCTAAATAAGCTTCGATCTGCGTCCAGGGTTTTCAAAAACAGAAAAAAAAGTTGGGAGCTCGATTTTTGAAAAAATTGTAAGGGGTACCATCACAAAAATTTGCAAAAATCGAGGTCAAACTTTTTTTTTGCTTTTGGAAACTTTAGATGCAGATTTAAGCAGAGAAATGTCCTGATTCCAAAAAGGTATTCCGCTCCCGAATCGGCTGCGAAATGGCCGAAATATTCGCAAAGGAATGTGGAAAAAATCAAGAAAATAAAAACAAAAATAACAGAAAAAAGTTTTGGCCAAAATCCCACATTTTTCGCAACTTTAAAAGCGAACCATTTGGCCATTTCGCAACCGATCGCAAAAAGGAATACCATTCCTTAATCAGGACCCAAATAAGCTTCGATCTGCGTCCAGGGTTTTCAAAAACAGAAAAAAAAGTTGGAACTCGATTTTTGAAAAAATTGTAAGGGGTACCATCACAAAAATTTGCAAAAATCGAGGTCAAACTTTTTTTTTTGCTTTTGGAAACTTTAGATGCAGATTTAAGCAGAGAAATGTCCTGATTCCAAAAAGGTATTCCGCTCCCGAATCGGCTGCGAAATGGCCGAAATATTCGCAAAGGAATGTGGAAAAAATCAAGAAAATAAAAACAAAAATAACAGAAAAAAGTTTTGGCCAAAATCCCACATTTTTCGCAACTTTAAAAGCGAACCATTTGGCCATTTCGCAACCGATCGCAAAAAGGAATACCATTCCTTAATCAGGACCCAAATAAGCTTCGATCTGCGTCCAGGGTTTTCAAAAACAGAAAAAAAAGTTGGAACTCGATTTTTGAAAAAATTGTAAGGGGTACCATCACAAAAATTTGCAAAAATCGAGGTCAAACTTTTTTTTTGGCTTTTGGAAACTTTAGATGCAGATTTAAGCAGAGAAATGTCCTGATTCCAAAAGGTATTCCGCTCCCGAATCGGCTGCGAAATGGCCGAAATATTCGCAAAGGAATGTGGAAAAAATCAAGAAAATAAAAACAAAAATAACAGAAAAAAGTTTTGGCCAAAATCCCACATTTTTCGCAACTTTAAAAGCGAACCATTTGGCCATTTCGCAACCGATCGCAAAAAGGAATACCATTCCTTAATCAGGACCCAAATAAGCTTCGATCTGCGTCCAGGGTTTTCAAAAACAGAAAAAAAAGTTGGAACTCGATTTTTGAAAAAATTGTAAGGGGTACCATCACAAAAATTTGCAAAAATCAAGGTCAAACTTTTTTTTTGCTTTTGGAAACTTTAGATGCAGATTTAAGCAGAAAAATGTCCTGATTCCAAAATGGTATTCCGCTCCCCAATCGGCTGCGAAATGGCCGAAATATTCGCAAAGGAATGTGTAAAAAATCAAGAAAATAAAAACAAAAATAACAGAAAAAAGTTTTGGCCAAAATCCCACATTTTTCGCAACTTTAAAAGCGAACCATTTGGCCATTTCGCAACCGATCGCAAAAAGGAATACCATTCCTTAATCAGGACCCAAATAAGCTTCGATCTGCGTCCAGGGTTTTCAAAAACAGAAAAAAAAGTTGGAACTCGATTTTTGAAAAAATTGTAAGGGGTACCATCACAAAAATTTGCAAAAATCGAGGTCAAACTTTTTGTTCGGCTTTTGAAAACTTTAGATGCAGATTTAAGCAGAGAAATGTCCTGATTCCAAAAGGTATTCCGCTCCCGAATCGGCTGCGAAATGGCCGAAATATTCGCAAAGGAATGTGGAAAAAATCAAGAAAATAAAAACAAAAATAACAGAAAAAAGTTTTGGCCAAAATCCCACATTTTTCGCAACTTTAAAAGCGAACCATTTGGCCATTTCGCAACCGATCGCAAAAAGGAATACCATTCCTTAATCAGGACCCAAATAAGCTTCGATCTGCGTCCAGGGTTTTCAAAAACAGAAAAAAAAGTTGGAACTCGATTTTTGAAAAAATTGTAAGGGGTACCATCACAAAAATTTGCAAAAATCGAAGACAAACTTTTTGTTCGGCTTTTGAAAACTTTAGATGCAGATTTAAGCAGAGAAATGTCCTGATTCCAAAAAGGTATTCCGCTCCCGAATCGGCTGCGAAATGGCCGAAATATTCGCAAAGGAATGTGTAAAAAATCAAGAAAATAAAAACAAAAATAACAGAAAAAAGTTTTGGCCAAAATCCCACATTTTTCGCAACTTTAAAAGCGAACCATTTGGCCATTTCGCAACCGATCGCAAAAAGGAATACCATTCCTTAATCAGGACCCAAATAAGCTTCGATCTGCGTCCAGGGTTTTCAAAAACAGAAAAAAAAGTTGGAACTCGATTTTTGAAAAAATTGTAAGGGGTACCATCACAAAAATTTGCAAAAATCGAGGTCAAACTTTTTGTTCGGCTTTTGAAAACTTTAGATGCAGATTTAAGCAGAGAAATGTCCTGATTCCAAAAAGGTATTCCGCTCCCGAATCGGCTGCGAAATGGCCGAAATATTCGCAAAGGAATGTGGAAAAAATCAAGAAAATAAAAACAAAAATAACAGAAAAAAGTTTTGGCCAAAATCCCACATTTTTCGCAACTTTAAAAGCGAACCATTTGGCCATTTCGCAACCGATCGCAAAAAGGAATACCATTCCTTAATCAGGACCCAAATAAGCTTCGATCTGCGTCCAGGGTTTTCAAAAACAGAAAAAAAAGTTGGAACTCGATTTTTGAAAAAATTGTAAGGGGTACATCACAAAAATTTGCAAAAATCGAAGACAAACTTTTTGTTCGGCTTTTGAAAACTTTAGATGCAGATTTAAGCTGGGCAAAGTCCTGATTCCAAAAAGGTATTCCGTTCCCAAATCGGCCGCGAAATGGCCGGGACACATCAAAAAGAGTTACGGAAACTACAGATTCCGGCAAAAGGCCAATACCAATTTTGGTAACTTCGACTAATGAGGTTTAAACCGGTTAAGCGGCTAATATCTTGGCCATTTAGCAACCGATGTTGGCCAAGTTGGACCCACGTGGCACCTAAAAAGGTTTCCCCTTAAATAAAACACACAGTTTAAATATGTATTTGTATTTATTCTTTCAAACAGTTTACAAAGTTTATTAATTGTTTTTGCATCTGCTTGATAGACCTGCAGCATCCTCCAGAATCCTCCAGCATCCTCCAGCATCTTCCAGCATCCACCAGCATCCTCCAGAATCCTCCAGCATCCACCAGTATCTCCAGCATCCTCCAGCAACCACCAGCATCCTCTAGCATCCGCCAGCATCCACCAGCATCCACCAGCAACCACCAGCATCCACCAGCATCCTCCAGCATCCTCCAGCATCCTCCAGCATCCACCAGCAACCACCAGCCGCAAGACCCCAGGATGATCGTACTTTGATGATGCGGACAAATATAAAGTCCTGAAAGAGAAGTTCATGGGAAGGTTAGTAACTTTTTAAAGAAAATAAAATATTGTTTCAAGCTCACCATAGTTTCCAATTCACAGGTGACTGGGATTGAACCAAATGCTGCACATCGACTCAAGAGGATCGCCACACGATAATCTCTTACAACCAGGAGAGGATCTTTAGCTTCCCGTTGTCCTGGAACATGCTCCTGGAACAGGGACCATCGGGTCAGCAGCCGTGCATTCCACCGAGTATCCTTTGCTCCTTTTTCCGATTAGTTCAAGTTGCTGTAGTCCAGCTTTTCATTTGTGATATCTGAAAATTAATATAAAATAAATATGTGAAAGCATAAACATTGTGTTTTGATTGGGAAGGTGGGAGTAATTGGCGGCGAAACAGTTGCTCCACATGTCGCAGCGAAGGAGGCCCATGGCTCGCAGGCATTCGCTGTTTTATAAAGCCCTGGTCGACAGAAACACGTTCAACCAGCAACATCCTGCTCGGGATGCTTGTCCAGGTGCTCTTCCAGGTGCTGCTCTAGGTGCTCCTCCAGTTGCTTCTTGAGTACTCCACCAGATGCTCTCCTAGGTGTTCCTCCAGATGCTTCACCAAATCCTCCTCTAGGTGTTGCTCCAGATGCTGCTGCAGGTGATCTTTCAGATGCTACAGGTACTGTTCCTGATCCTGATCTTCATAAGTGTCCTTAAAAGAAGTAAAACATCCAATGAAATCCAAACTGGCAGGACGGCAAAAATAGCCCCTCGCGATATGCAACACAAAAACGCAAACCCGTTGCGGCCAAATTTCTTGGATTTCGCTTGTGCCAAAAACTGAAGTACTAAGCGAACAGGAACGATCAGCAGGCGGCGCAGTGACGTCACAGGAGCCAAAGTCAGAAATTTTGAAAATACCATCTCTAGTATAAGAGTGGGGAGCAGGCGGTAGAGCAAGGGGGACAAATATGCTAATTTAAATGATGGCCGCCGCCTCCCCTCCTTTTCATACTTACAGGAAGGGCTTCCCCATTTACACTCCATGGGGGAGAGGGAGTTATCGATATATCCTACTCATATCGCATAACGGGGATTACTGGGAAAGGCAACAACAACCACATGGGAATCGAGCTGATCCCAACCAATGGGACGAAATCCAGAATTCGATTGGCCGATTTTAAAAAGCGAATTTCTCGGCTATTCCTGAACCGATTTTGGATCTGCACCTACCAAACTACTCGGAAGGACATTCCAGCATTGAATGCTGATTCCGACATGGTTGCGGCTGCGAAAGGGCCATAATATTCGATTTAGAAATCCCTACCCACGTGGTGGCCAGCAGCCTTTGTTTACATTTGGCTAACGACTTTAAACGATCATAATTTGGCCAATTCTTCACCGATTTTGGATCTGTACCTACCAAAAGACTCGGAAGGACAGTATCCTTCGATCTGCGAAAAAGCTAAAAAGGCCAGCAACCTTTGTTAACATTTGTCCAACCTTTGTTTACATTTGGACGACGACTTTGAACGATCATAATTTATCCAATTCTTCACCGATTTTGGATCTGCACCTACCAAACGACTCGGAAGGACAGTATCCTTTGATTTGTCGAGTCCACAGTTAAAAAAAAAAGTTTAAAAGGCCAGCAACCTTTGTTTACATTTTTCCAGCCTTTGCTTACATTTGGCCGACGGCTTGGAACGCTCATAATTTGGCCATTCCTGGACCGATTTTGGATCTGCACCTACCAAACGACTCGGAAGGACATTGTCCTTCGATCTGCGTCCACAGTTAAAAAAGTTAAAAAGGCCAGCAACCTTTGTTTACATTTGTCCAACCTTTGTTTACATTTGGACGACGGCTTGGAACGCTCATAATTTGGCCAATTCTTCACCGATTTTGGATCTGCACCTACCAAACGACTCGGAAGGACATTATCCTTCGATCTACGTCCTCAGCTAAAAAAAAAAGTTTAAAAGGCCAGCAACCTTTGTTTACATTTTTCCAGCCTTTGCTTACATTTGGCCGACGGCTTGGAACGCTCATAATTTGGCCATTCCTGAACCGATTTTGGATCTGCACCTACCAAACGACTCGGAAGGACATTCCCCGTCGATCTGCAGCAAAAGAATGTGAAATCCGAGCAACCGTGCCAAAGTTTTGGGTCGGCCAGCAACCTTTGTTTACATTTTTCCAGCCTTTGTTTACATTTGGACGACGACTTTGAAAGCTCATAATTTGGCCATTCCTGAACCGATTTTGGATCTGCACCTACCAAACGACTCGGAAGGACATTGTCCTTCGATCTGCGTCCACAGTTAAAAAAGTTAAAAAGGCCAGCAACCTTTGTTTACATTTGTCCAACCTTTGTTTACATTTGGACGACGGCTTGGAACGCTCATAATTTGGCCAATTCTTCACCGATTTTGGATCTGCACCTACCAAACGACTCGGAAGGACATTATCCTTCGATCTACGTCCTCAGCTAAAAAAAAAAAGTTTAAAAGGCCAGCAACCTTTGTTTACATTTTTCCAGCCTTTGCTTACATTTGGCCGACGGCTTGGAACGCTCATAATTTGGCCATTCCTGAACCGATTTTGGATCTGCACCTACCAAACGACGCGGAAGGACATTCCCCGTCGATCTGCAGCAAAAGAATGTGAAATCCGAGCAACCGTGCCAAAGTTTTGGGTCGGCCAGCAACCTTTGTTTACATTTTTCCAGCCTTTGTTTACATTTGGACGACGACTTTGAAAGCTCATAATTTGGCCATTCCTGAACCGATTTTGGATCTGCACCTACCAAACGACTCGGAAGGACAGTATCCTTCGATCTGCGTCCACAGTTAAAAAAGTTTAAAAGGCCAGCAACCTTTGTTTACATTTATCTAGCCTTTGTTTACATTTGGACGACGACTTTGAACACTCATAATTTGGCCAATTCTTCACCGATTTTGGATCTGCACCTACCAAACGACTCGGAAGGACATCATCCTTCGATCTACGTCCTCGGCTAAAAAAATGTAAAAAAGCCTGTAACCTTTGTTTGCATTTTTCCAGCCTTTGTTTACATTTGGCCGACGACTTTAAACACTCATAATTTGGCCAATTCTTCACCGATTTTGGATCTGCACCTACCAAACGACTCGGAAGGACATTATCCTTCGATCTGCGTCCACAGTTAAAAAAAAAAAGTGTAAAAAAGGCCAGCAACCTTTGTTTACATTTTTCCAGTCTTTGCTTACATTTGGCCGACGGCTTGGAACGCTCATAATTTGGCCATTCCTGAACCGATTTTGGATCTGCACCTACCAAACGACGCGGAAGGACATTCCCCGTCGATCTGCAGCAAAAGAATGTGAAATCCGAGCAACCGTGCCAAAGTTTTGGGTCGGCCAGCAACCTTTGTTTACATTTTTCCAGCCTTTGCTTACATTTGGACGACGACTTTGAACGCTCATAATTTGGCCAATTCTTCACCGATTTTGGATCTGCACCTACCAAACGACTCGGAAGGACATTATCCTTCGATCTGCGTCCACAGTTAAAAAAAAAAGTGTAAAAAAGGCCAGCAACCTTTGTTTACATTTTTCCAGTCTTTGCTTACATTTGGCCGACGGCTTGGAACGCTCATAATTTGGCCATTCCTGAACCGATTTTGGATCTGCACCTACCAAACGACGCGGAAGGACATTCCCCGTCGATCTGCAGCAAAAGAATGTGAAATCCGAGCAACCGTGCCAAAGTTTTGGGTCGGCCAGCAACCTTTGTTTACATTTTTCCAGCCTTTGTTTACATTTGGACGACGACTTTGAAAGCTCATAATTTGGCCATTCCTGAACCGATTTTGGATCTGCACCTACCAAACGACGCGGAAGGACATTCCCCGTCGATCTGCAGCAAAGAATGTGAAATCCGAGCAACTGTGCCAAAGTTTTGGGTCGGCCAGCAACCTTTGTTTACATTTTTCCAGCCTTTGTTTACATTTGGACGACGACTTTGAAAGCTCATAATTTGGCCATTCCTGAACCGATTTTGGATCTGCACCTACCAAACGACTCGGAAGGACATTATCCTTCGATCTACGTCCTCAGCTAAAAAAAAGTTTGACCTCGATTTTTGCAAATTTTTGTGATGGTACCCCTTACAATTTTTTCAAAAATCGAGCTCCCAACTTTTTTTTAGCTGTGGACGCAGATTGAAGGGAAATGTCCTTCCGAGTTGTTTGGTAGGTGCAGATCCAAAATCGGTTCACAAATGGCCAAATAATAAGCTTTCAAAGTCGTCGTCCAAATGTAAACAAAGGCTGGAAAAATGTAAACAAAGGTTGCTGGCCGACCCAAAACTTTGGCACAGTTGCTCGGATTTCACATTCTTTTGCTGCAGATCGACGGGGAATGTCCTTCCGCGTCGTTTGGTAGGTGCAGATCCAAAATCGGTTCAGGAATGGCCAAATTATGAGCTTTCAAAGTCGTCGTCCAAATGTAAACAAAGGCTGGAAAAATGTAAACAAAGGTTGCTGGCCGACCCAAAACTTTGGCACGGTTGCTCGGATTTCACATTCTTTTGCTGCAGATCGACGGGGAATGTCCTTCCGCGTCGTTTGGTAGGTGCAGATCCAAAATCGGTTCAGGAATGGCCAAATTATGAGCGTTCCAAGCCGTCGGCCAAATGTAAGCAAAGACTGGAAAATGTAAACAAAGGTTGCTGGCCTTTTTTTACACTTTTTTTTTAACTGTGGACGCAGATCGAAGGATAATGTCCTTCCGAGTCGTTTGGTAGGTGCAGATCCAAAATCGGTGAAGAATTGGCCAAATTATGAGCGTTCCAAGCCGTCGTCCAAATGTAAACAAAGGTTGGACAAATGTAAACAAAGGTTGCTGGCCTTTTTTAACTTTTTTTAACTGTGGACGCAGATCGAAGGACAATGTCCTTCCGAGTCGTTTGGTAGGTGCAGATCCAAAATCGGTCCAGGAATGGCCAAATTATGAGCGTTCCAAGCCGTCGGCCAAATGTAAGCAAAGGCTGGAAAAATGTAAACAAAGGTTGCTGGCCTTTTAAACTTTTTTTTTTAACTGTGGACTCGACAAATCAAAGGATACTGTCCTTCCGAGTCGTTTGGTAGGTGCAGATCCAAAATCGGTGAAGAATTGGATAAATTATGATCGTTCAAAGTCGTCGTCCAAATGTAAACAAAGGTTGGACAAATGTTAACAAAGGTTGCTGGCCTTTTTAGCTTTTTCGCAGATCGAAGGATACTGTCCTTCCGAGTCTTTTGGTAGGTGCAGATCCAAAATCGGTGAAGAATTGGCCAAATTATGATCGTTTAAAGTCGTTAGCCAAATGTAAACAAAGGCTGCTGGCCACCACGTGGGTAGGGATTTCTAAATCGAATATTATGGCCCTTTCGCAGCCGCAACCATGTCGGAATCAGCATTCAATGCTGGAATGTCCTTCCGAGTAGTTTGGTAGGTGCAGATCCAAAATCGGTTCAGGAATAGCCGAGAAATTCGCTTTTTAAAATCGGCCAATCGAATTCTGGATTTCGTCCCATTGGTTGGGATCAGCTCGATTCCCATGTGGTTGTTGTTGCCTTTCCCAGTAATCCCCGTTATGCGATATGAGTAGGATATATCGATAACTCCCTCTCCCCCATGGAGTGTAAATGGGGAAGCCCTTCCTGTAAGTATGAAAAGGAGGGGAGGCGGCGGCCATCATTTAAATTAGCATATTTGTCCCCCTTGCTCTACCGCCTGCTCCCCACTCTTATACTAGAGATGGTATTTTCAAAATTTCTGACTTTGGCTCCTGTGACGTCACTGCGCCGCCTGCTGATCGTTCCTGTTCGCTTAGTACTTCAGTTTTTGGCACAAGCGAAATCCAAGAAATTTGGCCGCAACGGGTTTGCGTTTTTGTGTTGCATATCGCGAGGGGCTATTTTTGCCGTCCTGCCAGTTTGGATTTCATTGGATGTTTTACTTCTTTTAAGGACACTTATGAAGATCAGGATCAGGAACAGTACCTGTAGCATCTGAAAGATCACCTGCAGCAGCATCTGGAGCAACACCTAGAGGAGGATTTGGTGAAGCATCTGGAGGAACACCTAGGAGAGCATCTGGTGGAGTACTCAAGAAGCAACTGGAGGAGCACCTAGAGCAGCACCTGGAAGAGCACCTGGACAAGCATCCCGAGCAGGATGTTGCTGGTTGAACGTGTTTCTGTCGACCAGGGCTTTATAAAACAGCGAATGCCTGCGAGCCATGGGCCTCCTTCGCTGCGACATGTGGAGCAACTGTTTCGCCGCCAATTACTCCCACCTTCCCAATCAAAACACAATGTTTATGCTTTCACATATTTATTTTATATTAATTTTCAGATATCACAAATGAAAAGCTGGACTACAGCAACTTGAACTAATCGGAAAAAGGAGCAAAGGATACTCGGTGGAATGCACGGCTGCTGACCCGATGGTCCCTGTTCCAGGAGCATGTTCCAGGACAACGGGAAGCTAAAGATCCTCTCCTGGTTGTAAGAGATTATCGTGTGGCGATCCTCTTGAGTCGATGTGCAGCATTTGGTTCAATCCCAGTCACCTGTGAATTGGAAACTATGGTGAGCTTGAAACAATATTTTATTTTCTTTAAAAAGTTACTAACCTTCCCATGAACTTCTCTTTCAGGACTTTATATTTGTCCGCATCATCAAAGTACGATCATCCTGGGGTCTTGCGGCTGGTGGTTGCTGGTGGATGCTGGAGGATGCTGGAGGATGCTGGAGGATGCTGGTGGATGCTGGTGGTTGCTGGTGGATGCTGGAGGATGCTGGAGGATGCTGGAGGATGCTGGTGGATGCTGGTGGTTGCTGGTGGATGCTGGTGGATGCTAGAGGATGCTGGTGGTTGCTGGAGGATGCTGGAGATACTGGTGGATGCTGGAGGATTCTGGAGGATGCTGGTGGATGCTGGAAGATGCTGGAGGATGCTGGAGGATTCTGGAGGATGCTGCAGGTCTATCAAGAAGATGCAAAAACAATTAATAAACTTTGTAAACTGTTTGAAAGAATAAATACAAATACATATTTAAACTGTGTGTTTTATTTAAGGGGAAACCTTTTTAGGTGCCACGTGGGTCCAACTTGGCCAACATCGGTTGCTAAATGGCCAAGATATTAGCCGCTTAACCGGTTTAAACCTCATTAGTCGAAGTTACCAAAATTGGTATTGGCCTTTTGCCGGAATCTGTAGTTTCCGTAACTCTTTTTGATGTGTCCCGGCCATTTCGCGGCCGATTTGGGAACGGAATACCTTTTTGGAATCAGGACTTTGCCCAGCTTAAATCTGCATCTAAAGTTTTCAAAAGCCGAACAAAAAGTTTGTCTTCGATTTTTGCAAATTTTTGTGATGTACCCCTTACAATTTTTTCAAAAATCGAGTTCCAACTTTTTTTTCTGTTTTTGAAAACCCTGGACGCAGATCGAAGCTTATTTGGGTCCTGATTAAGGAATGGTATTCCTTTTTGCGATCGGTTGCGAAATGGCTAAATGGTTCGCTTTTAAAGTTGCGAAAAATGTGGGATTTTGGCCAAAACTTTTTTCTGTTATTTTTGTTTTTATTTTCTTGATTTTTTCCACATTCCTTTGCGAATATTTCGGCCATTTCGCAGCTGATTCGGGAGTGGAATACCTTTTTGGAATCAGGACAATTTTCTGCTTAAGTCTGCATCTAAAGTTTCCAAAAGCCAAAAAAAAGTTTGACCTCGATTTTTGCAAATTTTTGTGATGGTACCCCTTACAATTTTTTCAAAAATCGAGTTCCAACTTTTTTTTCTGTTTTTGAAAACCCTGGACGCAGATCGAAGCTTATTTGGGTCCTGATTAAGGAATGGTATTCCTTTTTGCGATCGGTTGCGAAATGGCCAAATGGTTCGCTTTTAAAGTTGCGAAAAATGTGGGATTTTGGCCAAAACTTTTTCTGTTATTTTTGTTTTTATTTTCTTGATTTTTTCCACATTCCTTTGCGAATATTTCGGCCATTTCGCAGCCGATTGGGGAGCGGAATACCATTTTGGAATCAGGACATTTTTCTGCTTAAATCTGCATCTAAAGTTTCCAAAAGCAAAAAAAAAGTTTGACCTCGATTTTTGCAAATTTTTGTGATGGTACCCCTTACAATTTTTCCAAAAATCGAGTTCCAACTTTTTTTCTGTTTTTGAAAACCCTGGATGCAGATCGAAGCTTATTTGGGTCCTGATTAAGGAATGGTATTCCCTTTTGCGATCGGTTGCGAAATGGCCAAATGGTTCGCTTTTAAAGTTGCGAAAAATGTGGGATTTTGGCCAAAACTTTTTTCTGTTATTTTTGTTTTTATTTTCTTGATTTTTTCCACATTCCTTTGCGAATATTTCGGCCATTTCGCAGCCGATTCGGGAGCGGAATACCTTTTTGGAATCAGGACATTTCTCTGCTTAAATCTGCATCTAAAGTTTCCAAAAGCAAAAAAAAGTTTGACCTCGATTTTTGCAAATTTTTGTGATGGTACCCCTTACAATTTTTTCAAAATCGAGTTCCAACTTTTTTTCTGTTTTTGAAAACCCTGGACGCAGATCGAAGCTTATTTGGGTCCTGATTAAGGAATGGTATTCCTTTTTGCGATCGGTTGCGAAATGGCCAAATGGTTCGCTTTTAAAGTTGCGAAAAATGTGGGATTTTGGCCAAAACTTTTTCTGTTATTTTTGTTTTTATTTTCTTGATTTTTTCCACATTCCTTTGCGAATATTTCGGCCATTTCGCAGCTGATTCGGGAGTGGAATACCTTTTTGGAATCAGGACAATTTTCTGCTTAAGTCTGCATCTAAAGTTTCCAAAAGCCAAAAAAAAAGTTTGACCTCGATTTTTGCAAATTTTTGTGATGGTACCCCTTACAATTTTTTCAAAAATCGAGTTCCAACTTTTTTTTCTGTTTTTGAAAACCCTGGACGCAGATCGAAGCTTATTTGGGTCCTGATTAAGGAATGGTATTCCTTTTGCGATCGGTTGCGAAATGGCCAAATGGTTCGCTTTTAAAGTTGCGAAAAATGTGGGATTTTGGCCAAAACTTTTTTCTGTTATTTTTGTTTTTATTTTCTTGATTTTTTCCACATTCCTTTGCGAATATTTCGGCCATTTCGCAGCCGATTCGGGAGCGGAATACCTTTTTGGAATCAGGACATTTCTCTGCTTAAATCTGCATCTAAAGTTTCCAAAAGCAAAAAAAAGTTTGACCTCGATTTTTGCAAATTTTTGTGATGGTACCCCTTACAATTTTTTCAAAATCGAGTTCCAACTTTTTTTCTGTTTTTGAAAACCCTGGACGCAGATCGAAGCTTATTTGGGTCCTGATTAAGGAATGGTATTCCTTTTTGCGATCGGTTGCGAAATGGCCAAATGGTTCGCTTTTAAAGTTGCGAAAAATGTGGGATTTTGGCCAAAACTTTTTTCTGTTATTATTGTTTTTATTTTCTTGATTTTTTCCACATTCCTTTGCGAATATTTCGGCCATTTCGCAGCTGATTCGGGAGTGGAATACCTTTTTGGAATCAGGACAATTTTCTGCTTAAGTCTGCATCTAAAGTTTCCAAAAGCCAAAAAAAAAGTTTGACCTCGATTTTTGCAAATTTTTGTGATGGTACCCCTTACAATTTTTTCAAAAATCGAGTTCCAACTTTTTTTCTGTTTTTGAAAACCCTGGACGCAGATCGAAGCTTATTTGGGTCCTGATTAAGGAATGGTATTCCTTTTTGCGATCGGTTGCGAAATGGCCAAATGGTTCGCTTTTAAAGTTGCGAAAAATGTGGGATTTTGGCCAAAACTTTTTTCTGTTATTTTTGTTTTTATTTTCTTGATTTTTTCCACATTCCTTTGCGAATATTTCGGCCATTTCGCAGCCGATTCGGGAGCGGAATACCTTTTGGAATCAGGACATTTCTCTGCTTAAATCTGCATCTAAAGTTTCCAAAAGCAAAAAAAAAGTTTGACCTCGATTTTTGCAAATTTTTGTGATGGTACCCCTTACAATTTTTTCAAAAATCGAGTTCCAACTTTTTTTTCTGTTTTTGAAAACCCTGGACGCAGATCGAAGCTTATTTGGGTCCTGATTAAGGAATGGTATTCCTTTTTGCGATCGGTTGCGAAATGGCCAAATGGTTCGCTTTTAAAGTTGCGAAAAATGTGGGATTTTGGCCAAAACTTTTTCTGTTATTTTTGTTTTTATTTTCTTGATTTTTTTCCACATTCCTTTGCGAATATTTCGGCCATTTCGCAGCCGATTCGGGAGCGGAATACCTTTTTGGAATCAGGACATTTCTCTGCTTAAATCTGCATCTAAAGTTTCCAAAAGCAAAAAAAAGTTTGACCTCGATTTTTGCAAATTTTTGTGATGGTACCCCTTACAATTTTTTCAAAAATCGAGTTCCAACTTTTTTTTTTTTTTTGAAAACCCTGGACGCAGATCGAAGCTTATTTGGGTCCTGATTAAGGAATGGTATTCCTTTTTGCGATCGGTTGCGAAATGGCCAAATGGTTCGCTTTTAAAGTTGCGAAAAATGTGGGATTTTGGCCAAAACTTTTTTCTGTTATTTTTGTTTTTATTTTCTTGATTTTTTCCACATTCCTTTGCGAATATTTCGGCCATTTCGCAGCCGATTCGGGAGCGGAATACCTTTTTGGAATCAGGACATTTCTCTGCTTAAATCTGCATCTAAAGTTTCCAAAAGCAAAAAAAAAAGTTTGACCTCGATTTTTGCAAATTTCACCTACCAAACGATTCAGAAGGACATTCCGATCTGCGTAAACAGCTAAAAAAAAGTTGCGAACTCAATTTTTACCCTTTCCTAAATTTAGCCTCGTTTTAAAATAGGATTACTCCACATTTTTTGTTAAGATGGGATTATTCAAAACCTTTGAAATCTTTATATACAGACTGAAGAAAGAGGAATCTCTCGGTCAGAAATGGTAATCCTTTTCGAAGTAGATTGAGAAAAGGGCGAGTTGGCCAAAAATCAGAACTAATCGCAAGGTACTAGTGTGCTCCTTGTAGATATTCGCCTTAGTCACGTCGGCCAAAATTGAGGCGACGAAGGACGAGGAAAGCATGTTGCAAGGAGGCGTTCGTATGTACATGTTCACGTTCTGGAAACGGACTGGCAGCATTATAATGCATTTTTTTTATTCCATCCGGCTTTTCTTACACTCATTATGCGTTTTGACTTGGGTTAGGACTCGGGACTGACAGGGCTCCGGCTGAATAGGCAACTGGCAGTAAGGCAGCAGAGCAGCCTGGGAGGGTCTCGTGCGATTTTTCCTTGGCCACCCATGCCTGGCTGCACTTCAATCAAAATCAAATATTACACCAGGACAGGGAGCTCGAGGTGGGGGAGGTGCAGCAGTCGGCACATGTGCTTATCCATTGGCCTTTATTGTGCGGGCCAGACATTCAGACTTCCAGGAAGATATAGCCAGTCGAGGCTTGATTACGCACGTTTATTTCGCAGCCAGAAATAGGAATCACAATCAGAATCGAAGTCGCAATTGGAATGGGAATCGGACAGGAGCAGAAGCAGGAGCAGGAGCAGGTGCAGGCCCAGGAGCAGGAGCAGGATTCATCATCAATATGCGTTGGGTGTCTTGGAACTGTACAGCATGATTACTTGCAAATCACCTGAATGTGCTGGGAATTATGGGTTTGCAGTGAGAAGCCTGGAAAGAAGGAAACTAAAGGCCCCGAGGCCCCCAAATTAAAAGCCACACCTCTTTAACCGGACTTCCCAGGACTATTACCCTTTTTCCCGCCTCCCCCTCAAATGACAATTTCGATTAGTTTGGATTTTGAAAAAGCAACAAGTGCTGGGAGCTGAAATTGTTGCTCTGTTTATTTATTATTTATTTTTAATTAAAATTTGAAACACTCGCATCGCCGCCGCCTGTGTTCATGAATATTAAAATTTTTGCCTGTTTTTTGCATATTCCGCGTTCTTTTTCCATAGCCCCGAACAATGAAAACTAAACATGAATTACAACTAAATATTTATAACTCATTTTCGGAGCCGGTAGTCGGGTGCATAATGGACCATGCAGGCCGCACGTAAAGATAAATACGAAATGGATTTTGGGGCGCGTGCGAGTACACAAAAATTAACTTGTATTTAAAATTTAATTAAAACTTTTGCTGTTATTTACATGTAAAGGCCCCGAAAGTTTCCGCTGTGGGCGGTGGGATGCATTCCAATGCATTCAAAATGTGGCCAAAATCATAATTCATGGCTGCCCTTCGGCGGGACAACAGCGTATATGGGTTTAATTGAAATATTTCCTCCCATTTTTGGGTTTATCGCATCCAAAATAAGTTAGTTTTGGGAAGAAAAAATATGGTGGGAGGGGAATAGGGGAATGGGGGAAGGAACGGCGAACATGGCTAACTGGTTGTTGCGGTTTTCGGCATTTAGCATAATTAGTCCTTTTGACCGCATTTCCTAAAATGTGGTTGAGGTCCTTAATTCGACCACGCCCCACTCGTCAACAATGGCCGCAATGAAAATGCATTGCAGTCGATGGGCTCGGCCTTTTTTGGCCAAAACGAAAGCGGAAGGACTCTTAACAAAATTCTTCCTGAACGATTCGTTATAGGCCTCGGAGGGCCGGCCAACGGCAATACCAATTTATGGTAAATTAATTTGTAATTAATTTGTATGCCACTGCCATTGCCAATGCGAATCCTTAACCCCATCCCTGGCTTCCATATGGCCATGGCCACGAGCAGCAATTCTAAATTGTGTTTCGTGTTTTTATTTCTATTTTACGCTAGTTTAGTTTCAATTGCGTCCAATTAAACATGCGGCCAAAGCCCAAACCACCGTTCAAATCCACCATTTCCGATTGCCTGGCAACGTTCAACATCAAATTTTACATCCTTCGAATCCTGGCGTCGCTCCCCCATTCCCTCAATCCACCAATCGGAGTCCTGAGCTGCGAATCCTTCTGCGTGTTGCACGCGTTTTGTGTTTTTCGGAAATTGAAATTGCATATTTAAACAGGCCATTCCCACTGAGTCCTGTATATCCTTTTGTGTGTGTGTGGCTCATCATTGTGGCAGCAAACGGAAATAAAATGTGTTTTTGTTGCTGTCGCATATCTAAGCACTTGACTGCGTAACGCAAACGCCTCTATAAATTTCATTGTTGTGTCCTACCCAAGGACATTCCAATTGGGGCTGCCCTACCGAAAACTATCTCAACGGATATGGCTTCAATTGAGTAATTACAGCGAAGTACCAGTACACATGGAGAAAAGCCTTGATTTTCATTCGAATTTCGATTACCCTAAGCCGGATATTGACTTTCCGGATGTTATCCTGTGCCCCCCACCCCCCCAGGAAAAGAGAGATTCAAGTTTATAATATAATACTTTTGCTTTTCATTTATTAGATTCTTGCATTCTTCAATTGTGTTTGTTTCCGTGTCTGGTTTGTTAATTTCTGCTACACCCTTTTCGTATATATATGCATATATAATATATAATATATAATATATAATATATAATATACAATATATAATATATAATATATAACATATAGAAATTGTATAATTTTGTTACTGCTCCTTCGAATGCGATTTGTATGGCAACACAATAGTAACTTACAGTCGTAGCAAAGTGTTTCCATTTTGAGGAATCCATTTCCGTTTCCGTTTCTGTTTCCGTTCCCTGCTTCTGCTTAAGTTTTTTGTTTTTTTTTATACAAATAGTCAATGCACAGAAGAAATGGAGGTGGAGGTGGAGGTGGAGGTGGAGGTGGGATCCAACCACCTGTACAGTGATTCTAGTCAGTGGGCCTAGCGAAATCCAAGTAATTGCACAGATTGCAGCGAATGTGTGTGGAATTGAACGGATCGGACACATTATATGTTAATTATGCTCGTATATGAATACAGTTTTCTCGTAGTGTATATGATACAAACTCAGGTGGTGCTAATTGCTAAATGCTAAATGCTATTCAGTAACTTAAAATCTACATTAGCCGTAATACTTGTTTATACACTTCACAAAAAAAAAAAAACCTCACACATTATATTTATTATTAGGGTATTGTTTAGCTAGCAACTCGGATTAATTATTTATAGCTAAGTCTAATACTTGTTTCTAGCTTTAGGCTCTTCGCTTGGAATACGTGTTTTTTAGCCCGTTCGCTTGTGTATACTCCTTGAATCGAGACAGGATATGGGGTTATTTAGTAGGGTGTCTGTGAGTCGTATATATGCATGGCATGTAGCCCATGTACTATGTTACCACATAGGGTATAGTGTTGTCAACTTCCTGGCTGCATTGCTTAGGTTCTCTGCCCTCCTGTCCGATATATATATATGTATATATGTTTTTTATATAGAGAGAGTTGTATATATATGCCCGTTTGTGTATATTTAATAATATAGATACCTTCACTTTTTGTATATTTATATGAATATTTATTTTCTGTTAATTTCTGTTGCTGCCTCCGTTTATTTTTTCCTATTCTCTTCGTTCCATTAGTTTTGTTTTGTTAGTTATTGTCCACCCATCCAGTTTACGGAAATTCTCATCATGTTATTTGCGTTTTACTTAGTGTTTTTAGTTTAAGTGAATTAATTTCGGTAGCAGGCATATAACCAAAGGTCCTCGCCAGGTAAAGCAAATAAATAATATTCCACGTCTCTACTTCATGGAGTAGCATTGATCTGGAAGTATTTAAATGAGCTCGGATTAAATCCCAGCCTTTAATCGTCAACAATTTAAGGAAAGTAGAAACCAACGCTGAATAACTTTGAAGCATTTTCTATGCTGTCTACTAATTGTATTTTAGCATTTGCATTTTTTGGCATGGAATTTGATTTAATTGTGAATGAAAATGTTAATTCTCTCCACGTAGTTTTTCGTTTTTTTCCTGCTCAGCTTAAAGCGTTTGATACCTAAATTTTCTGTTCATTATGAATTGCCATTGCTGGCGCTGTTCTTTTATTATTTATGATAATGAAATAAATATGATAAATTGCCGTGTTGCAGTAGGAATATGTATGGCAAGCCAAAGGACTCCTGAGCTCGTATTATAAACACGAATACCATATACAAATTGAAAGCGACATAAAAAATGCAAAATGCTTCGTTGCCGTCCTCTCATATGATGTTGCTGTTGCAGTTGCAGTTGCAGTTGCAGTTTTTGTCATTATCGTACTTGTAATTGCTGTAACATTATTTACCACACACAATAATAATAATTGTAATAATAGCATTAATAATAATTGGGGCTCTCCGTTCTCCACGCATTCCGGCCGTCAACGTATCAAGAGTCCCGTGTCGGGAGACCATCGATTCGCCCGGTAGTACATGTCCTTGTACATCGAGGGGCAAGCGTATTGATTCTGTTTGAATTTTGTTTGGAAATTAAGGAGTTTTTAGGGAGGGGGACTTTGCATAGCTTGGCTAAGAATCACTCACCTTGTTGCGCTTAAAATCTATGTTCGTTCTTACGGTTCTATGATGTAGATTTTGCACAGGTCGCGCATTATTACCTAGTGGAGCCTTTGGAGTACTCTCGGAGCCTTGCATCAGTCGTCGGAGTTGGTACAACTGCAAGGATTTAATGGAGAATTTTAGTTCGAGTGTAGTGTAGTAGCTTTGAGCAGGGACAGTTTTTGGCCCTGATTACTGTGCACTTTGACCCCTCTGCCGCTGCCTCTCACACATTACACATGTTTGATATGCATTTATGCAAATTGATTAAACTAACCAAATATTGTTTTTTAATTATGCACAGAGCGGAATATTGACCGCACTTCCACCGCGATCTGACCAATGCCCAAATTGATGAGCAATTTTATAATTGCATTTATGCGATTTCATTGTACTCCCAATCAGCCAGCGTTCCATAAAAAAGTGGCAGGCGTGCCAGGAGTGGCGGGAGTGGCGGGAGTGGCGGGAGTACCAGGAGTCGCGGGAAAAACTGTGTATGTAGTGAGCAGCGAACTATATTTCGAATATAAATAAACCAGGAACTACAAGCATCTCTAATTGCAATTGAAAAACACACAAATTTCATTTAATTATTTGCGGTTTTCGGCTGACAGGCGAATCGATGTTTATCGAAGTTACACTGTATTTGCACATCACGAAGGAATATTAAGTATTAATAGTGTTCGGAGGGACTTCAGATCATAGGCCTGGAACATAACTCGCTTTGGTATTAGGTATATGCCCCATTGTCCAAGGGACTCCCCCATACCATACAATAATATATTACTCACCTCCTGTTTGGTGATATAGATCGGCTTATTAACTATTATCCAGACGGTGCTCTCCCAGCAGCCGGGGTGCGTGGTGGAGCCCTCGTAGGTGATGTAGTGATCCGTGTTGGGCAGCAGGGAGCGCACGGATATGTGCCGGATGGGCGTGGAGAAGCCTTCGAGGAAAAGGGAAAAAACACGAAAAGAGAAAGTCAGGAAACAGGCGAGTGCATAAAGCATGTTCAAATGCAAAATACAAAGTTCAAGGTGCAAGTGGGTGGTCTGAGCTGTTTATGCGCATATTGCGGCGGAAAAAATATGAGAACACGTCTAGGACGAGGCAGCTAAAGCCGGAGTCTAATGAATAATTCAGACCATCGGCTTCTGACACGGCCAGGACACGGTTCTTGAGCTCCTGGATCTGACCACTTTAACGCCAGCGTTCGGCTTTATTCATACAAATCATTTTGCCAGCCGGAAACGAAGCAACTAGCGGGCTGCCCCACTCTGTGGCAAGGAGGCAAGGAGGCAAGGAGGTCCTGGGAATACCCTCTCCCTCTCTCTCTTACACAATCAGCTGATTGGTGGGAATATCTTACGGACGTCTTCCGTCGGAAATGAATGTCTGGGCGGCGGCTGGGAATGTGACTCCAGGAGAATGGCGAAAAGGAAACTGAAGCTCTACTCCGAGTCCTGTTTGGTGCCCCAAAGATAGAGTGTCTGCAGTTCGTTACATTTCAAACTGGAAGTCACGAATTATAAACTGTTGGCCAGTGGCTGGCATATTTCTCGCCAAGTCTCCGGTCCTGGCGGTCGGACGCAGCTTCGACGGCTGCCCTGGCATTTTACAAATTAAGACCTGGGGCTGGGCTCCCATAAAGTTGTACGACCTGTAAAAAGGCTATTAAACCGGCCAAGAAAGTGCCCCGACGAGGCCTGGGGGGAAAGGGAATTATTAAGTGTCGGTTTAGTGTAATTCGAGGTTTCATTTTCGTCACTTTGTGCCGGCTCGGTCAGTCTCAATTCCTGCCCCCCCTTCACGAGTCATTTTTTATGGCTCGCCAGGACATAATTATGGCCCCAATGCAGTTGCAGTCGTTGTTGTTGCCGTTGGGCTTGCTGTTGCAATGACATCATAAAAAAGTCACTGCCACTACACCACAGGCCGAAAAAAAGGGCCACCAAACAAATAAAGCTAAAGCTGAGGGTGAAACTTGCAACGCGGCGAATATATTAACTTTGCAGTGGTTTCCGGTAGCTTTTGCGAAGACGGAAATGAAGGCAATAGTGTTCTGGTCCAAGGGACAGCGGAATGAGCACTCACCTCGGTAGAGGACCTTGTTGAAGGTGCTGGTGATGATTCGCAGCTCCGGGTTGGGCGTCTCGCCGATCTGCACCATCAGGGAGAGGCCGACAATGCCCTGGGACTTGTGCTGGGCCTCGGACATGTTGTGGTACAGCTCCTTGTTGAAGCCATAGATTTGGATCTGGAATAGGTAAGGGATTAGGCATTGATACTAGGTGTCTCATTCTCTGATCGTACCTCGCCGGGAAAGCTATAGCCCTGGATAAAGTGCTCCGATCCGCGACCGTTCTCCGTGCCGTAGTGGATGTAGATCTCCTCGAACTGGTAGCGATAGGCCAGAGGACCTCCGGATATGTTGACATGCTGCTTGGTGTCCTTGTCCACCCGGAAGACCAGCGACTGGCCGGTGTTGTGCAGGGTTCCGGAGACCTGCAAGCCATGTGAGTCTCAACGTGGCGCATTCGAATTATTTGTATCTAGGGTACGCACCTTGTGCTTGTCGATGTGCAGAGGACGAAGATAGGGATCGAAAAGCAGCTTGTCCGGCACCACATCGATGGGGGACTGGCGGCGCCCTTTGTTGCACATATTCCACTGCGGATTGATAAGGCCCCAGAAGCTTGGTCCTGCCAAAAAGAATGCGGCAAAAGGATGAGCCTGTGGCCCGAACAACAGATGCATGCATGCGATATATGCATCAGTTATTGTCCCCACTCGATGCCCGATTCTCGATTCAGTGTTCTGTCAATCCACCAAATGGAAAACGTGTCTTCGCCCAATGCAAACAGCCGGACCAGGAACCCCTAGCCATAGCCATAGCCATAGCCAGAGCCGGAGCCAGAGCAGGAGCAACATCGATGACAATTCCAAATGCCAAATGAAATTTCATAAGCTTCCCAGCTACCAGGTCCCAGCTTGCCACCCAAAGCCCCCGCCCAGACCCCCTTTTAAATGGCAATTAAATACACTGGAATGGAGGCACCCTCACACCCTCCTCCTATTTTTTAGAGTGTGCCATCGAGTGGGAGCTAAAAACCGTCGAAAGTTTTCAAAACAATGCTACAATGTTTCCAAAAAGGCTGACCACCGGCCGACTAGCCTTTGTGCCTCATACAAAATGTAATATTTTTCCATATGCACCCGTGGCTGGTGGCGAAAATAAATAGGGCCAAAATAAATGGTGTTTGGAATTCAAGGCAGCCTGACTAGAGGGATATCCTTCTGGACTATTTCGATATATTGTAGGAATATATTGTGTTGTGGGGACGTATTTGAAGGAGGCTGTGTTTGTGAAACATAATCCTTTATTGGGAAGCTTCATCCCGTAGCTGAGGGAACCCGGCCAGTTATGCACTCTGATGTCTGCCAGGACTCGAATGCCGGTCCTGCAATGCCCGGTTTGTGTGGGTGCTTTGATGACACGCGACGCGACACACGCCGGCCGAGCGGCAGAGGCAATAAATGCCAAAGTTTAAAAACTGCTCCATGATGCGGCATCCTGCCCCGCCCCGTAACCTCTGACCCTAACCCCCTCCCCCCATCACGCTGTTCATTTTATATTTTTGCATTCATTTGCCGGTGTTGCTGCTGCTGCTGCTGCTGCTGTTTCTGTTTCTGCCTCTGTTGATGTTGCATGTTGCTTGTTTTGCCACTCTCTCTTTTTTGTCTGGCCGGTTGCATAAATAAAATGGCAATAGGACTGGGCCACTACCGAAATGCAGACAGTGACAAGCAACAATTACAACTGCAACAACATGCAACACTTTTGTCTATTTGTTTTGTTGTTGGTAAACGATTTGAAATGTAATTAAATCAGCCGCAGCAGCCCAGTTTTATCAATTTATTCATATGGCGAATTAAACATTCGGCCATTCACACTCACAAAGAAACTTGATTAAAGTCGAGGGGGGGGGGGGGGGGCGGCACAAAAAACGAAATTAAATTCCCTAAACTGTGCGAAACTAAAGGGAAAACAACTGGGAACTGAAAATTATTGAATGAATGAATGAATTCTACTCACCGGATATACCATCGTACGTCCACCACTCCTCCCAGCTGGACAGGACCCCTGAAATGACAGAGTTGGACAAATTTAAAATCGTTGGAGAAGTTCTAGACTGTAGACATAAGCCGCGGCAAATCCCAGTGATCCTGGTGGATCCTGCGTGGCTTGTGCATATGCAAAAGTCCCAGACTAGGAGGCAGGGGGCTAGGACCCCCCATTGGCAACCGAATCTTGGCTTTCAATGCGCATAATTCGCTTCCAATGTAAACAGCGCATGAAATCAACTAATGTAGCACTTGCCTCCCTCCCCTAGTCCTGCCATTCTGCCATTCTGCCATTCTGCCATCCTGCATCCTGGATCCATATTTTTTTGCAAGACAGACCCAGAGTCACCGGCGGAGTCAGACAAAACAAACAAGCAGCTCTTCTTGGGGGGTAAACGATGACTTTAGTTGCCAGCCATCGAGACGCCATCGGTCCTTTGGTGCTTTTGGTGCTTTTGGTCCTTTTGGTCTTTTGGCTGTGCGCTTATCCTGCGTGTCGCATGAGTCAATGTCGTCCAGGACCAGGGCAGCAAAAAGAGAAGCCAAAGTCCGGGCTATCATACTATCCCGCCATCCCAGGGTGATGCGCAGCCAAAAAGGGCGGGGGACGCGGCAGCATGACAACAGCGATGTCGCCAGGCAGTCTGGCGCCAATAAAGTTTACACTCAGTTGCCACATTTCGTTTATGGGCAAGTTCTGCTTCCGCTTTATCAAGCGACAGACAATTTTCGCTATTTTTCCACTCCTTCCCAGGACCATAGTCAGCTGCTCCCCCCCCACGCTCAACAAAAAAAAGGACGCCAACCCCCTTTGAGCGTATTCAAAATTTATGCTATATGCGTCGTTCCGGAGCTTTTTTCGGCAGCATGGACGCCGGCAGGACGCTTCCTCGAGGGGGTGGACCCAGCAATAAAGCCCAAAGAAATTGCAGCAAGCCGAAGCGGAAGTTCAAAGGGGAGTCGCTGGAGTCGTTGCCCACTTCCTGTTCTAATTCTTTGGGGCAGAGTACTTCTACTCGACGTTCCATTTCGATATCCTCAGCTATTTCAACTCTTTGAGGTTCTCAAGGTCTTGATCCTTTCTTTTCTAATAACTAAACGAACCACTACAATCAAAAGTACAGGGAATCAGCAGTCAGAGTTAGTGCATCTGCCATTCGGGGTCCACGGTGGTCCTTTGCCTCGGCCGGATTCCCTTCGGTTTGGCTATTTTTGGTTTCTTGGCACAACAACGAACGTCCGTTCCTGCGAAGCCGCGGCGCCTCGGCGACGTCACTTCATTTTGTTTGTCTGTTTGTCTGTTTGTTTGTTTGTCGGTTGTCGCTTTTGGCCGTGTTTTGTGCCTTGGTTATGGCCCGCTTAGCGCTGTAAAGTACGCCATTAAATTGGCCCTTTAAGCGGCAGCCAAACAAGTGAATGCACCCACTTTTTATCCCACTGATTCGTCACCAGATAGCACATCCTCCGCTCGAGAGTCTCGCCTTCTAAGCAACCAACCCAATTTATTGTCATAAAACGAGGGGTTTCGGCAGGATAGGCGAGGACAGCCAGCCAGCCTGTCGCCACAAAATACATCCGAATTGCGAACATTTTGGCCAATGGTTTATGGGTCCTGTTGACTATTCAAATGGAATCTGAATTTGGGGTTATTGTCTCTATCTATTCCGTATAAAACCCATTGGAGCCTGCCAGCCTGCCAGCCTGCTAGCCTCATCCCCACCGGACTCCTGTCTCCTGTCTATATTTATAAATATCCTTGGTCTCTCTGGCATTCGAAGCATTAGGCCTTTGTGCCAGTTTCAGCTGCGTATCTGAAGTAGTTTATCAACTGCACTTGGAGCCGAAGCCGAAGCTGGAGCTGGAGCTGGAGCTGGAGCTGGAGCTGGAGCTGGAGATTGGGCCAAAGCCGGATAAATATTTCATGGATTTGCCGATTAGATTGCAGGATCTACCCGATAACTAATGTGGTCAATACCGGTTGACAGAGTGACAGATTGACGAGCCGACTGCAGTTTAATTAAGTGCGTCTCTTATCCTTAACAATTGATATGGTTTCGGGAAGACCCAAAAAACCCAATTACTGTAAAAGTCAGTCAGCCAGGTCCTGCAGACTCGTTTCGTGTGTGAATTATAAATGAATTAAAATATCTTGACACTTTTATGGCCCCTCCACTTTGGCGTTCGCCTATCAAAGGAGGAGAAGGACATATTAATTGCCGCTTTCCTTATCAATAACAAGCGCGTTTAGATGGCCAAATTAACTGAGATTCTGATTAGCATTCCGAGTCCTGACTGGCAATTATAGGGACGGTGTAGGTGAGCGCAGGATCTGCGCCCAAAGCCAGGATAAATGAGTGAACGAAAGTCTGATGTTTTGTTTGCCTTTGCCTGGTTGCGGTTTCTTTGCGTGTCCGGAAAATGGCGTAAAGATGGAATGTTTGGCCATCAAATTGGAAGGAAGGAAGGACGAAAATGTCCTCGACTCAGCGCACACACATGCACGCAATGTCCTGCGGCTGTCGTGCCTGGGGCCCATCAAAAAGGCACAAACACGCCCCGGCAACATTTCAATGTCTAAATGAATTAAACAAGGACCAAACAAAGGGCCTTCAATATCCTTAAAGACAATGGCGGGACTCACAAGGGACGGAGAACGGGGGACGGGGTATAGCCCTTTTATGTGTAAATTATGGGTTCAATATAATATTGACAATGAATCAATAAAGGAAATGTCCTTAAAATTAATAGGCGACATTTTGATATAGAATTACTCGCTATGTCATCGCTTTTAATTAAAATTTCCAGACAAGGGCGCGGATCTGACAGTGTGTGTGTGTGTGTGTGTGTGTGTGTGTGTGTACGCATATCCTGGCATGTCCTGACTGAATTTATTGCTTCCTGTTCAAACGTCCTGTGTGGAGCGCAGATTAGTATCTGAAACGCTGCTTCAGTTTATCAAACTGTCGCCTTGCCAGCCCCGAAGATTGACGAGCATAACTCTGGCCCGTCCTTGCTCTTGGTCCTTTGGTTCCTTATCCTTTTCGAAACTGATTAGCTGATTTTGGGGAATTGCTTTTGCGAAACATGTATTCCCGAAAGTAAACGCCATTTAATGCATAGCACGATGATTTTTCTAAATAGTTGCCAAAAACTTTGCAAATAGCAAACATTCCATTGAGAGTAAATTAAAAAATGGGTCAGCAAGAGGCACAGAGGCAAGGAAAATAATCAAAAAGTGAAAAATAAAAGGACGAAATGCTGATGAACAAAGTGGAAAGTGGAGTGAAATAAACGTTCAACTCACGCGATGAGTTAACAGCAAAAGTTGATGTTTGTGCCTGGCCTGTTTGATTTGTTATTTTTTGGCATGCTGCGGCAATGCGTCGCAGGACTCTCCGCCATGTTGATTGAAAAGCAATTTCACTCGGATAACGACGGCCAGCAGGACTCCTCAAAAAAAGCCCCCAAAAAAAGGCTTCTAGGCAGCATAGATTTCAAGGCATTTATCTCTCTGTATGGCAAGGATAATTGCGCTCAAAGCGAGGCGGCCGAAGCTCATGTTCCGGAAGGATCGTTAGCTGGAAGCCGTTTTGTGTTTGGGCCAAGGTAGGGCCAATAGAGCGCCTGAAAACCATAATTTGGCTAAAAACCGTCTAGACATTTGCCGCTTGCAACTATCTTAATTTGTTGGTGGCAACAAACTTTTACCTACCCCAAGCTCACCAAAAAAAAAAGGACGAAAAGGACTATACAAGTGGCTGGCTGAAGGAGGAAGGCTCAAAGAAAGTTGTGGCCGCCACTGCCTGGCATATACAATTTCGATAATAAGCAACAGTACATTTTCCTCCGCACGTGGGCGTGGGTGGGCCGCTGGAGAAAGGGGGGCGTGGTTCCACACACACAAACAGACACATGCCATGCACATGCACATGCACATGCACTGGGGGGGGGGGGGCTAATGCGAGTCACGTCAACGCTGCATGTGGAATCGTTTTTTGAAAAGTTTCTGCAGCCTTTGGCAACTTTATCCACGGGTATCTCTACGCCGGCTCAATTAGTGGCATTGGCCTTAAAAACGCGGCAACTACTGAAGCCCACACTCGCGGTCATAGGGATAGAGAGCGCGCCTCGAAAAAGGATATATGTATGGGGGAAAGGCCAAGTTTCATGCGAAAATGAGGCGATCAATTGCTTGGATATCCTTTTAAGTCGAACTCACCCAAATCCCCGAACCCAAAACAGATTGTTTCTGGCCACTTAAAGTGGCTTTTTGGGGTCAAGTAAGTAAGTAGGAAAAGGCCAAGGAAAGAATAAATCGAGGCGTGTCTCGATTGCCGCCGGCTGACATATGTATTGGGGTTTGTTATATGACAGACAAAAGCACAATCAGCTAAGGACTGCTGCGGCAAGTACTGGACTGGAGGAGAGGCCAGTGGAAAAAATGCGTTGGCTCTGGGCTGGCCATGTCAAAGTGATTTTTCACCTCAAGGCCAAATTTAACACAATAATTTGCACAATTTGTCAAAACAACCCTCGGGCTAAATGGTCTCATAAACCACACACACACACACTGGTACAGGCACACTTATTGAGTCCTTTCAATAGTCCAGTAACTGTAAGTGTAAGAGTATGTGTGGGAGAGTTTATTGTCCTTTATGCAGTTTTCCATTGGCAAGCACTTTCCTGGCTCTTTTTTACAACTTTCGTTGCCAGGATAAGAAAAGGATTTGGACGCACTATCCACAAACGAAGTAGAAACTTGTGTCCATTAAAGAGCATCCACCATTCGTTGTTTTGCGACGATTGCCTACACTTTTGGCATTTCATATTTATGACTGGCCATGTTTTGTCGCCATTTCACTTCGTTTTTGATCCTTTTTCAGTTTTGCACTTTGCAGTTTATGCAATTCCAGTGGCCACTGACCAGCTTTTTTCATATTCATATTTATGTTTTTTGTCGCCGTTGTCTGACCGCATTGCCCGGTGCTGTATTTTTCTTTTTATTTGCACTTGTTTATGCTGCATTTTTTATAATAACGCCAACGTGTCCCGCCGATGTTTTCCTCCAAACTGGCAACTCACAGCCCGTCGATCTGTCTGCGGCTTTTATCGCTAATGCGCCACTCCATGTGGCAGGGTAGCAGTAGTATTTAAATAAAATAAATAAATAGGCCTCGTCGTCTCTTATTCATAGAGCGCATTTGCATTTAGTTTCAAGTTTGAATTTCTCAAAATATTAGTTCTTTTTTGCGGGGACTAATTTGAAAACATTTCATCGCCGCCAGGATGGTCGCTAAGGTCAAGAGTCAGCCAGCGGCGTGTTTTTGTGAAAAATAATTCATTTTTTGCGGGCGAGTCCTTGCGGCAGGAAGGTCGAGTGTGTGCAACAAAATGCATTAACTCAGCTGAAGTTGTCCGAGCACATCCTGCCGTCACACAGGTCCTTTTGTCCTGCTCAGCTCTGCTCTGCTCTGCTCTGGCGTCCTTTTGTCCAGGACTCGGCTCGGTGTTCTCAGTGTCTGCTTTTTGTGTATACCCCTCGCATGCCCGCTTAGATGCCAGTTGTCCTGTTTGTGGCAAGTGTCGGTGCGTTTTTGTTGCAGATACATCTAAGAGTCACTGCATCCGCAAACCGCATTTGTATCTCTATCTGCACATCAGCATTTGTATCTCTATCTGCAGCTGTGAATGTATCTGCTGGCTGGGCCAAAATCCTTTTTAACTCGCCTCGCAAAACATTTTACATTCGATGACGTTTTCATAGCAAGATGCAACGTCAACAATACGCAGCACAAGACTCCGAATCAGGAGCAGATTCAGCAGAGTTTCTGCTCTTGGCCAGAATCAAATTTGGCCAGAAAAAAACAAAGTAGAGGAGATGGGGAAAGGAAAAGGACTTCATTGAGTGACTGCAAGTGAATGGAATCGAATGAAATGTGTGGCTATGCCTGTGGCTTGGCTTGTTACACTCGCCCCAGTCGCCAGTCGCCAGTCGCCAGTAGCCCCTAGTCCCTAGTCCCTTGTTCCTAGTCCTTGCGGGATCCTTTTTGTTTGGGGCATATTTCACTTACCGGAACTACAAAGCAGAACGATTGCTGAGCAAGCGATAAATCCTGCCGTCGAGCAGCAAAATGTGAGTCCTGGCAACGGCATCTCTTCTTCTCGATTTTCTTCCTTCTTGCTGTGTTTTTATTTGTGTTTTTTTTATTATTATAGGAGATTAATAAGCTTTTCGATCTAAAGCTAGATCTGGGCAGAAGCCACTAATATCTCCTCAGGGAAGGACACACAGAGTCACTGGATTTCTACTGGGTGGGTTGGATTTCGGGGCTTAGATCTTCTGGCACTTGAGTCTTAGCTTCGATTTCGATTTCGACTTCGGTTTCGATTTCAGTTTCAGTTTCAGTTTCGTTTTCATTTTTAGATTAAAGACCGGCAGCCCAGCCACCGGCCACGCCCCATCGAGCCACCGCCCACCGTCGCTTTGCATATGCAAATTTTAATTTCCGCTACTTTCTCCGATGTGCAAGCTTCATTTCCGTCTTTCTTTCAGTTTGCAGCTCTCCCTCTTTCGCCCTTTCTCCGGGGTTTCCTTTTTTCAGTTCTCCTTCACTTTTTACACTCCAAAAAAAATTGGCAAACGCTTTGCTAGCCGGTGCATTCAAAAAAAACAACAAACTGCTTTCTGAACTTAAGAGATTTCGCGCTTTTTTCGAAACGTTACCGTTGCACTTGCACTCTGGCGGGCAGCAAAGGACGCAAGGACGCGTCCGCTTATCCCTGAATCCGAATCGAAACTGAAACTGAGCTGACAGTGCCATCAGCGCCAAAGGATATGCAACGAGGCTGTCGGCAGGCGCGCAGCAGCAGCAGCCGCCGCAGCAGCAGCGACGTTGCCAGCCAGGACCTTCGGGCCAGAACTCCGACTCCGGACGACGACTGGCTGGCAGGCCGACGAAGGACCACGAGCGGCCAAGACACGAGGCTCCATCCGCCGAAATACTGGTAACAAAAGAGTCCTGGCATTTCAAAAACAGTGAGCAGACCCAACACGAAAGCTGTTGATGTATGATTTAGCTTTTTATTTGAAAACTTTACCAGAGTCCTTAGACTTTTTTTAATTTGTGGAAGTTTTCAAGATGAAATACATTTGAGATATGATAAATCCTTAAGCTTTCCATACAAATATCCTTAGAAACAAATGATTAGTAGCCGAAAAAAGAGGAATACTGTTCCCTTTTAGCATAAAACTCTTATACTCCCAACTCTGCTACAGAGTCCTTTCGGCCAAGTCAGAGAAACGAAGCTAAGGCCTTGGTTCGTGGCGAGAACACGAGGTCCTGGCGTCGCTGCCGACTCCGGCGCGACTTTTCCACGGATCCGGCGAATTACAACGCTTGGCAGCCACGTGGAGCGTCCTTTTGGTTGTTGTTGTTGTTGTTGTTGGTGCTGAGCGTGTCCTGTGCGATTTGTTTTTTCTGTTTTTCCCGTGTGTGTGGCATCCTGTGACGGTTGCTGCTGCTGCTCCTCCCGCTGGCAATCAGCGAAATGCTACGTGCCATGGCTGTTTTTTGCCAAAGAACGGTCTCTTATCAGAAAGAAGAAGGAGCCGCCGAGCCGCCGAGCCACCGAGTCCTGCGAGTCCTACGACTCCTCCGATTCCGTCGAGTCCTTCGTCTATCGCTCGTCGTTTTTGCGGCGTTGATATAAATTCTTATTGGCGCATTACAAATTGTCGTCGTCCCGTCCTGGAAGTGAATGGATGTGTCTAGGGTGTGCGGGTGTGTCCGTGTGTGTGGGTGTCAAGGATTCGCCGCACATAATGTAATCGTCTTACATAACACAAGGCATAAACAATTTTTTCCACTCACTCGGCGCTCTTTCTTGATTCGCGACAACAGACAACAGATTCTCGGTTCTTTCGTCTTTTGTCCCGTGTCCTGAGTCCTTAGTCCTTAGTCCTTATTCCTTAGTCGTTTGTCTTTGGCAGTAATTAGATTTTCACATCATTTGCATACAAATGAGAGGATTCCATGAATGGCAAATCAGGCGGCGACAAGTGCGCATAAATTATACATATATTATGTATATATTTTATAAATATGTTATATCATGTATCCGTATCCGTATCCGTATCCGTATCCAATGATCGGCAAATGCTTTTGTGGCATTTAATGCGGTGGCCTCCCTCCCCTACACAGTTTTCGTTTTAATTTTCCCGACGCACTCCACCCACCCACCCACTCGGTTGGGAAAATCCATAAAACCGCTTTCCCCGCTAATTCAATTCAAATGTCTCGCTGCATTATTAAAAGCACTTCCATCAAAGTCAGTCAGCAGCCAGTTAGCATTTTCCAGCTGCCATTTGGTAGTTGCCCCCAGTTGCCGGTCTTGGCCCCCTTCTGGCCCCTCTCGGCTACACCCATGGCAGCTCCTGCTGCCGCAACGCGTTGAAGCCAATCACTTGACATTGCAATTGAATGGCAAGGCAAGCCCCACAATAGCAACATCCACTAACAATAACAATAAGCCGGGCAAACCCAAGCCCCATCCGGGAGTACTCTATAAGGACTCTATAAGGATTTCCATCCCAACTCAATTCCCAAAGATGGCACACAAGGAATCGGGAGGTATTTCTGATATTCAAGGATTATGTAGAGCTATGAGGAAGGGTATCTGGCAGGGCGATGTCCTTTTTGGTGGCTGTGTGGCTCCTGATGTAATTGGCAGGCATTCGGCATTGATTAAGGCCCATTCCCAAAAAAATATGCAACGCATTTCTGTGTGACCCCTCCAGCTCTCTTCCCCCCTTCCCCCTTTCCCGCCACCCACACACACACACACACACACAAACATACACATGCTCACACAGATACACAGCCACACATTGCAATTGCAGGCAATCCAATTGAATTCGTGGCAGTTTTAATGTAATTAGTTTTTACACCTTGCCAAACCGAAACAGACGCGGCGAATTGAAAGTGAGTGGCGGGGGATGGCGCAGGGTGTTTGGAGGTGCCAGGATAATGGCCGGGGGCGGTCAGAGGTTCGTGGTGGGTGGCGGGAGCCTTTTCTAATTAAAAACGCCAACAGCAATTGCCATTGGCCTGCGAACTGCGAACTGCGACCTGCGACCTGCGAACAGCGAAGCATCTCCTCTTGGCATCCTGGCGAATGTCCTGCCCTCCACCCAACACCCCTCGGCCCACAGGAACTGCGGCTAATTGGCAACAAGACAAATCGCTGTGGCAATTTACCGAGAATTATGCGACAAGATCAATTTGGCCAAAGGAATGGCTTGCCAAATGGCAGGTTCAAGGTCTGTAATTGTTCTAAATTCTCCCAGCACCACCCTCCCACCCTTCGGAAGAAGATGGCCCAATTCCCTGCCAAACAGAATAACTAATAAAAGGTTTTATGGCATTTTCGGTTTACGCCTTACCCCCAAGCCAACTTTCTGTTTTGAAATTAATAAAACTAAAAGGTTTTACGGAGCTGTTTGTGATTGTATCTGACGGATACTGCCTCTTTTCTATGGCTCTATATCCTAGTTTTTCTTTCTCATTCTACTCCTTATTGATTTCCGTTTTTTATGGCTTTGAGACAGGACGTAGAAGCGAAAAAAAGGAGCAACTCTTGCTTAACTTTTCTTTATACTGAGATAAAGATTAATATTAAGAATGTTTTAAAGAGATTAAAGGGTTAAACTATGAGAGGCTTCAGGGTAATACGGAGTCCTGGAAAAAGCCAATATATTTTTCTACCTGTATTTATTTATTTATGCAGCCGACTGAAGCATTTCCTTTTCCCGGAATTAATCAAAGTTGAAAGGATATCGACTGACCGTGACGGGCTCAAGTTTCCCAGCAACACCTACCTTCTTGCATTTTTTTTAATTCGGTTTGCACAAATATTTCCGATTTAGTTTAAAGCGCCATATCCGTTTGCCTCGACAAGTGCAATACTATATCCTTTGGCCTTTATTCGTTATCCTCTCGACTCCTGCCGCTGTTGCTTCTGCTGCTGCTGTTGCTTTGTGGGTGTTTGTGTTTTCGTGGCCTTCAGGTGAAAACATTATCTGCATTTTCACGCTCCCAACTGAAATTTATAGTCGAGCCAGAGGCAGGCCACAGGATCCTCCTGTCCTGTCTGGAGGGTCCTGGCAATCGAAGAGCAACCTTATCGCCGCAATTGCGTCTCATCTTCCAGCACTTGACTGTTGCTCCTCCGTCGTTTGTGGGTGGGTGAGTGTGTGCATTACGCTAAATTACATTTTGAATATTGAATTGACGCTGCTGCTCCTGCTCCTGCTCCTGCTCCTGCTGCTAGTCCTGCCCACCGGACCTCACCTGCCATTCCCTGCCGTGCCCCTCTTATGGCAAGCACCCCTCTCTCCGCCTGTCTGGGAAATCGAATTCGTTTGTTGCATTTATTCAATTGAATTTTTGCGGTTCCATCGTCGTCTTGGCCCTGGCTTTTCTTACCCAACCGAATGTCCTTCGCCCTGGCTCCTTTTTCATCTAATTTTCTGGTGACGCAAACAAATTCGCAGCACAACCTGGCAATTCTCCGAGTTTGTCGAGCTTTCCCCGGCATCACTTTCACATTTCGCATCTAACAATTGCAATTCCCCCGAGTCCTGCCCCGAGTTGCAACTCCAAGTTAACAAAATCTAGAGAATTTGTATATTAAATTCTCTAATTAACCACAAATCATATATGAATTCCAGACGCTGTCCCTGGCCCCGCCCCTGGACTCTCCCCATCCAAAAATAACAAATCAAAAGCTGAGAACTTGCCTGTCTTTAGTCAGATTAGGGCCAGTCATGGGTGCCCTCCTTCGGCCTGGTCACGCACAAGGCGCACGGACACGCAGGTGCTCCGCAGGGAGGTTGTCAGGACCTTCTTGGCTTTTTATTAGCCAGCTCTCAGGGACGAGCCTTTTGTTGGCTCCCGTGTGTGTGAGTGAGAGTGTGCCAAGGGTAATAAAATGTAATTTTAATGTGTTAATTCAGTTGGTTTTGCCAAGTGCCGTGTCAGGGGTCAGTTCCTTGACTCCTTGACTCCCATCGAGAGGAATCGAAGAACTCGGTAACATTCAGCATTTTCCATTAACAACTTTCTTTTCTGTTTCTCTTCGTTTCTAGTTTTTCTTCATTTTTTTTTCAATGTTTAACAACGCGCTGCGTTGCCTAATTGATTTGAAAGTCCTTAAGTCCAAGTTCTAGTCCTTGGCAGTCTCTCTTAGCTTCTCCCTTCCGATGCAGAGAAAGAAATTCCTGAATTACAATGATAAATGTTAGTTTTTCAAGGAAGGAATGCGAAGCTTAATTAACCCTTTCGAAGCTTACGAATATTATCTAGACTCCTATTTTTCCAGGTGCTTCTCGAAAACAAGGCCAACGGGAGGAAGGAGAATGCATTGGCCTCCCTCTGGAAGCCCTCAACTCCTTCCCACCAGCCCCCTTGGTCCAACAAGTTCGTTGGCTCATTTGTTGGCAATTAGTTGTGGAGCACCGCAGTCAATTGGAAATTTTCTGTAGACAGGAACAGGTAGGAGAGCCACTGGCCAGGGGAGGATGGAGGGACATAATGACAACACAAGTTGGCCAGGAAGGATGCCCCAGTCCGTGCACATCCTGCCGTATCCTGCCACTGTTTTGGTTACCCATTTATCGATGCGGCAAACTTTCGTAATGACTTTGAAAATAAAAACAGCACAACAAATGGAAAGAAAACAGAGAGGTCGGGGGTTAGTTCGGAAATAAAACAAAGGGCCGCATCCTGGAAAAGGTCCCGAAATTATCTACCAACTATTGACAATAATGAGCTCTCCTAATGAATAGTGGGGCCTCCTTTTTTTGCTTCTGGCTCGTCCCAAAGTCCATGTGCAAATGACAAAAGTTTTCGGACAGCGGAATGTTTGGTAAATTATATTGTTTGGTGTTAATTAAGTGGGCCGAAAGGCCCCATGAAAATGGAGTAACTTTTCCAGGATATTTCGGGGAACCTTATCAATGTCTCAATGAGTTTCGACAGCTATTGGGCAGCGGGATTATATTCTTGGACTACGCTCGACTCTTTGGGGCCACAACTCACCTCAGACATAAGTTGCTATCATTTGCGTTGAATCCTTTTGAGGGTGGGATCAAGGTTCCAGCAGGAAAGTCTAGGGAAATGTTACGATTTAAAGATATTAAAGTTATTGTGCAGGAAGGGAGCATACTTCTTTGACCTCAGGACTCCTGGTGGTAGACAAAAGCAAGCACCAGCAAGCCAAACTAAAAGTCAGTCAAGTTGACCAGAAAGTGCTGGAGTTTATAAATAAACCGACTCTGATGCGGAAGAGGGGCTTGGCCAGAAGAGCCACCTCCCCCTAGATGATGATGATGCCTGGAGACGTTGGAAAAATGAAAGCATAAAGTAAATAGAAGGAAAAAGTGAAATAAAACAAAAACAAAATACAAATACAAGCACAAGGACTCCGCCACTTGGCCTCCTTCAGTCGCCACTTTTGCCACTTTGGCGCAGCCCAGGTGTATCCTTGTTGTATCCTTGTGTATCGTGGAGTGTGTGTGCGGAAATCTGAAACCTGAAATCATCCACTTAAAAGCTAAGGGTCGATAACTTACTGATGCCTGACAGTTTATGGAGACTAAAATTGCGGCGACGCCTAGGCCCTGCCCATATTGCCCTTGCCACCTGTCGGAGGTTCCTTATGGAGGTCCCCTCCTCCTTCATCTAGCCATCCAGCTTAGGCCACTTCAGTTAGCCAGACAAGAAAACGTTTTATTTATGGTCTGTTGTGGGTTAAGGTTGAGCAGTCTTTCAAGGTGTCATCTCTTCTCGTCTCGTCTCGTTTCGTTTCATTTCGTTTTTGGCTCGTCAAACGCTTTAGAATTGGGCCAAGAAGGCTGGGGCAGGGGGGTCAACCAAGATGCACTGAAAGAAAGCCCATATGCAAGAGTATGTTGGCTTGATAGAGTATCATTCAAGTATTTTCCGTCTACCTTATTTTATTCGTGTGTAGAGGAAATCATTTATATATATTAGAGAGCAAAGCCCACGTTCAGACGTTCAGGCTCTTGGCCAACTCTTTTGCCTCAAATTCTGTTGCTTTTTTAGTCGAGGAGGCTTGAGGGGTCAGGAACGGTACTGGCTACATTTATTGTGGCATAAATTTGCACTTTGTTGTGGTTTGCCGTCTGGCGATGTTGTCATCATCGCTCTGATTCTCATCCCTTGTGTCCTTAGAGCCCTCCGCCTCTACTTCCGACTCTACCTCATCCTCATCCAACTCCGGCTCATCATCATCATCATTGTCGCATCTTGCTGGCGTTTTGTTATTTAGCTGGCAAATTGTTATATGTTTCGGCTTGTCTGGCAATTTGCGGCCGGAAGTTAAGGAGCCAGGCCCAAAACTTAAAGCCCAACTGGGCTTTAAGTCCGCTCTCTGAGGCCTGTGATGAAACAATTAAAAAGTTGAGGGCTTCTCGAGATGAACAGCTGGAAAAAGGCGAACTTGCGGCACGTTCGCCACCAAAACTGGGTCTGGGGGGAAAAGACAATGTCACAAATCAAAAACTTTCTCCTCACACTCGACCGAGACTTTCTTTCTTCCACTAATTGCATGCTAATTGCTGCACTCGCGCACAACATGCCGTATACGTGATTTATTTCCATCCTTCCTCTCTCTCATGACGCCTTTTTAGCCCGAGGGTTTGTCAATATTTTTATAAAATATTTTTAAACTACGTGGCAGACGACAGGAGGCAGACCAGAGCCAAATCAAGTGCCGGGCACAACTGACAGATGCTGCTTGGCCGGGTGAGGGTCAAGAGCCGTCCAGAGGGGACAGTATTTGAAAGCCAATCCGTTAACTTTCATTGACAGTTGCGACACATGCGTTGGAGAACCTTTGGCCCATGTCCCCCATGTCCTGAAGTCCGGTGCCCTTCGAATGTGATGGTGGGGTCCTTCCATAAAACAAGTATCGCTTTAAATCTAGGGATGTGAAATAACGGCTTACTTTCCGTTTACATTTGATTTAAGCAAGTCTTACCTTCGTTGAGCCCTGAAAACGGTCCGATTATCCTGAAACCCGGACCGAATATACCCGATATATCGCAACATTCGTATCCTTCCTAGCTGAGCTGGGGCTCTCCCAAGAACAATCATGTCACCAGAGGGTGAAAAGCACTCAAATTAATAAACTCCATAAAATGTGAGGCAGACAGTTATGAAAAAACAGAGGTCCAAGGGTGTGTGAAGCGTTAAGTGGCTAGCCCGGTGCCAGTCCTTGCGTTTCCCTGTTTTTCCATCCTCCTCCCCCGCGTAAATCAATGTGGAAATGTGGAAACTGGACCCAGACACACTGACAGACAGAAAATCGGAGATAAAGGGCGGTTGCTCTTGGCCTTTCCCATTCAGTCAGTCAAACTTTTGTTTTCACAATGCCGGCTCTCCAACGAAATCCGCCAAGGGGTGCTCTGCATTTGGATCCGGATCGGTTCGAATCGGATCGGAGGGCGTGGGGTAGCCCCAACCGAGGGCCACTTTTCAAGGGGGGCTTCAGTCTCTGGTCTCGACAGCCACTGGACTGTGTTTGTCAATGTTTTTATATACACTCCAACAGTCCTGGGGGTCTCCCGACTCGGCTGGTGTCAAAAAAACCGCCTTGGGCGGTTAGCAAATCCATGCAATTAAAAAAACAGTCAATAAAAGGGTGAAATTCAATGAACAGCGTCCTGAAAAGCGACTGTTATTCGGATTCCTTCGCCATAAACGGATAAAACGATAGCTTGCGACTATCGAGGATCAGTATAAGTCATCGAAGCTAGTATTTTTTAGATCATTAGATCAAAGAAGTCTAATTGGAATATGGTATTTTATCTATTTTACAACACCAAATATCGATATCATATCGATATACCGATATATGGGCAGTTTGATCTAAAGCCGGTGCGTTTGCCATCTCTAGCCGCCATTGTCCTTCCCATACTCACCACAGTGATCGAGCTTTTATAGCAGTGTTTAATTTAAATTTTCAAAGAATTAGACACAGGATACAAACAATTAGGACATTGTACAGTAAAGATCTCAATCAAGTGGAGTGCAGTGAAGCAAAGATCAAGTGTTTTCAAGCTGATGCAAAGAGATATTCGTCGTCCTTTTTGGGTGTCGCATCCTTGCATCCTAGCAGGTGACGCCAACTTCGAGAAACTCACATACAAGAATTTACAATGTGGAGGCTGTCTTAGAGGTATGTTTCGCTATTATTTTCATCTTATAGTTGTGTAGTTGTGTATTTTTATTCCAGCTTAAAAATATCCTGTCAATCTTCTAGGTAGTAACTATATCTGTTTGGCCCTGTTGCATCGGGAGTTCGTCTGCTTCTTGTGTGGGGCGTTCGTCCTCCCTATTGTGTATGTGTTTGTGTAGGTGAAAGTAATATATAAAGAGAAACAATATTGTCAAAAGATAAAAGTGTAATTGGTGAAAATATGTGTAAAAAGTCTATTATGCCGTGCTATTGCGATCGTTATTCATTTTATTTTTGTTTTTTGTGAGCATTTGGCTTAAATATTTTAAATAAGTGTGTTTATTAAATAAATGTGTTTGTGCTTATAAATGCGATCGCCCTTTTTTTTCTTTTTGTTTTGTGTAGGTGAAAGTAAAGTGCATAGCGGTGTAAAAAGTGAAATGTCCTTAATAGAACGAACAGTATACAGAGTAAATCAAGTCCTGCTCCTGATGAATAAACGAGTGAAAGATGAAGATTTAAAGCTTATGGTGAGTGCATCTTGTTTTATATATTTATACGTACTCAAATATATTTCCTTGTTTTGAATATTTATATTGTGGGGAATATCATTGATTGAATACTTACATTTATTTATACGTATACGTTTCATACATTACATTTGTATTTTGGGTATTTTTTTGAGTTTGAGATTCGTAATCGATTCAAATATAGTTTTTTCGAGTGGCTGAAAACGCCAAGATGGTGACAGAGTCAAAAGCAATTCAATTTGTTAACCAGTGGCAAATTGGGGCTGCCTTTGTTGTTGGGCAATTTGCCAGCCAGGATAGCAGAGGAGGCAAATCTGCCGCCAGGTGAGAGGTTTCCTGTGCAGTTGCAGCGTTTACTTAGGGCCAAGTTTTTCCAAGGACCTTCTATCCCCTTCTTCCCGTGCGGTGGCTATCAACTGTCTCCAGTTTTGGCATCTGGCAAAAGTTCCCGCCGACACTTTCCTTGCGCGGTGCTCTTGTTTTTGTTTTATTCCTTTATTTATTTTTTTTTTGGTTAGAAGAGACAGAAGAGATTTTGCATCAGCGACTGCATTTCATTAGCCAACAACAGCGGCTGCCACTTTCTGCATAAGTTTGTAAATATGAAAATTTTCGTCAAGCAAAACAAAAAGCCAAAACACAGGAAGTAGTACCAGGCTAGGAAAAAAGGGAAAAGAAAATCTCACAATTTTAGAGTCAAGAATGGGCACTGCCAGTGAGATGACAAAAGTTGTCTGGCCAAAGTTTGGCTTGGATTTTTATGCATAGAAGGAGTAAGTGGATTTTCTGTCACCGCCAGCTTCAAGAGCGTTAATTTCTAGCTAGATTAGAGCTTCCTTAAAGCTGTAATCCTATCCTTTTTCCCTCTGAGATGGCCATATTTTGGCAGAATACCCTAAACGATTTGTATCAATGTTGGCAAGGACATTCGAAGAATTTGTTCAAGGCGAACCAATTACGCACGGAAAGGTTATTGAATTGTGTAACAACTTTCCGTTGGCTGCCCTCAATGCCACGAATTGGTAACTCTCGAGGATTGTGAAATGCATCTCGTGTACATATGCAGATGGCTGTGGGCTGGTGTGGCATACCATAAAATAAATATTCAGGAAAGTTGGAGAAAGTTGCGAGCACTCGATAAACTTGTGTGCAACTTTGCACCAATTAAACTTGTTAAAACGCTCGTTTTCGGTTATCCAAAAGCTGACAACTTCACTACACAAAACTCTAATTACATTTTACGAGACTTTTTAGGTGGACGACAGTCGGGAGCGGAAAGTATCCCACACACATGTAAAGCAGCCTCGGTTGTGCGTAATTAAAACTTATATTATTGTGTACACTACGCAGTAATTGTTGTGCTGTGGAGTGACTTCGGACGAGATTGGGAGGAGCCCCGAACAGGCCAGGCTCTTTGGTATTAAATCAGACTATTTTTTATAGATTCAATAGAAATCCCTTTCACTGGTAGGTAGGGAGACCATGGAAAGCCGCAAACTTTTGTTTGATTTGGATTTGGTAACCTTAAATCTCCTACAGACATCAACTTTTAATTGGTAAAGTTGGGCGGCCTATTGCCAATTTATGGCCACGTTTTCGCCTCGACTTCCTGCTTATGGCCTTCTAATGGCTAATAAACATAAAAATATGCGTCCGGTCTAAAAGCGCAGCTACATAAAAACCAAATTAATATATCCTTGGAGACCGAAAGTACATTTAAACTTGGGGCCTTCGCCTGTCCGAAACTTTGTTGGGTGTCCAGATGGGGGGTGGAGCCCGGAAAAAGTCTTGGCCATTTGTTGATCGAAGATGCAAAACTTTATTTTCCCGACCGACAATTGTTGTGCAATTTTCGGCAGCACCAAGAGCACCCAAAGCACCAGCAGCTGCTAATTCTGTCAGAATCACACAAAGCAATACATCACATATGCTGTTCCATTTTGCCCCGGACTCCCCAGGACCCTCCCCGGATTCCCTTCGACGTGGAAATTCATAGCAGGCGCCAGAGATAGATTGCCAGATGGCCCCATTTCGGCTGCATCCCACGCACATTATTGTGCCACGCCCAGTGGCCCCGGCAGCCGCCCCGCCTCGCGCTGCATACATTTCCAGCAGCTGAGATTGAGTCGAGTTTGGCAGACGGGCGGGCTTTGGGGCACGGGTCGGAGTTGCATGGCAAATTGCACGGCATTTGACAGCCGCATCCATTCAACGGCATTTCCGTCTTATTTTTCTCTTTATTTCCCCTTCCTCCCCTCCCCCCTCTGTATTTTTTGCCACTGTTTCGGGGCGATAATGCAAATATTGTATGTAGCTGTAGCTCAGGCCCAAAGCGCAAGGCCCAAAAAAGTATGCTACAAAGTTTTCAACTCGGCAGGCCAGTTTTAAAAATGATTGGTTTGTGTTTTAATCTCCTTGAAAACAATTAAAATGGAAGGAGTGATGTAAATAAAACGTGTATGAAGGGAAAAGCAAATAGCCAAGTGCCTGACTTGACGCCTTCCTTGGTCACTCAATACCTCATGGCTATATTGATAGAAAAATATTGGAAAAAGAATGGACAGCAAAAAGGACATGTTGTAGCCCAACCCCCTTACTTTTTGGGCCAATGTAGCCGAATTAATAGCCATGTCATTCAATTAAGCAAAGATAATTCCCCTAAAAATACTTCAGTTACATGCAATCACAATTAGCCAGAAACAACAACAACTGAAAGAACAAAAACAATAAATTTTGGCAAACACAAAAAACAATAAAAATTCAAATTGGAATAACAATAACAATAACAATAAGAGCAACAATAACAGCATGGCAGAGCCGCCCATTTTTCAGCTGACTTGCCGCTCCGATGCGTCGACATTTTCAACATTTTCAACATTTTGCAACAATAAATAAATAAATAAATAAATGCTCGGCCGCCCGACTGTGTGTGTATGGGCATTTTTTGCGGTGTATATATTTCATACAAAATGAATAGAATCGAAAGGAGCAATACGATGCGAAATTAAACAAAGTCAACGCTTAGCTGAAAACGCTTGGGACAAAAATATTTAATAAATATTCAAGAGCTCGACTCCGGAACTCAATCGAAATATTTACATTCGAATTCCGCTTAAATGCAACTCCAGTTTGCAGCTCATCCTATTATTATTGTTATTATGCATTTTTTACTGTAGCTAAACTTTTGTGAAAGTCAAACATAGTCGACTTTTACTGGAATTTGTTGGGCTGGCTTACATTTTTTAAATTACCAACCGGATTCGGTAACCTTTAACCCTGGTAGAAGGCCACAATCTGCCTGCCAACTGCCATTAAGTCCTTCTCCTTGAGTTTAACTTTACTCCTTTTTTTGGCGTTGCTTTCCCCTCTCCCCCCCCCAGCTGTAAGTGCGCTAAAATGTTTCAATTTAAATTAATTATTGTTTGCACCACAAGTGCCATGGGCGGGCCGAGTGGGGGAGAAGGCAGCAGCACAACTTTTAATTATGGTTACAAAGATTTTTAGTCCTTGTCGATGGCTGCTGTTGCGCCTTCTCCTGCTCCTGCCCCATCGCTGTGTCTGTCTGACAGACTGAAAATCCCCCCCCAAAAACTACCCCTTATTGCCGCCGCTCCTGGGCGCCATCAACTTTGACCAACATCGATTAAAACGATGAAAATGCGGAAAATTGCGCCAACTAGGAAAACTGCAGCGGCGGCAAATGAAAATGGCAAAAGCACCACCAACACCAACACCAACAGAAGCACCACACCAGGCAGTGGCAGTGGCAGTGGCAGAAGAGGAAAACCAGAAAATGAACAAAAAATAGAAAACGAAAAGATTGGAAATAAAAATGAGAAGAAAAACGCTGAATGCAAGGCACTAGGCAAAAGTTGAACGTTTTTATTACGTCTGAAAAAGTTGTGCAAAAACGCGATTGCCGCCGCTTAAGAGCATCAAAAGGGGGCTTCCAAGGGTTAAATGTGGCGCAGAGAGTGTTAAGGGCTGGTGGGGGAAGATCTGAAGTGGAGTTAAGGGAGCCGACGACGTCATCCTCGAGTTGATTTAGGTTTTCCTTCTCCTTTCAGTTTCTTTCTTTTCTTTTTTGTTTGTTTGTAATTTTAAAATGCTGTTAACTGGTTTTTGTTTCTGGTTACTTGCCGGCTCTTCCCGTGTCCCTCTTCACTTCGCCCATGGACGACTCCGATTAACCCTTCCATAACTGTCCAGACCACCAACATACTAAGGACCATGTGTCCCTATAAAATCAAAGCTTTTCAAATCGATTGTTTCCCAATGATGTACATTAATAATAATGTCCAGCGAATTAGATTGAGTTTGGAAAGCCCTGACTAAACAGCTAAGCCTTTGTGGCCCATCGTCCTGGAACATCCCATTCTTCGGGGCCATTGTTGTTGCTTACTTTCTTTCCGGTTATCCCCTCTTTATTTTGGATTCTTTTTTGTCCGCCGCTGCTGCGGTTGAGGGGAAACCTTCATAACGCCGACGCGGCAAAATTGTTGGAAATTCAATTTGAGCGAAACTTGTAAGCGCCGGAGGCAGCTTAACCCTACCCTACCCCGCCCACCAGGCCACCTTCCGCTGGCGCTGGCGCTGGCGCTGGCGCTGGCACCGGCCCCCAACCAAAGTCACCTCAGGAGTCAGGAATCCCAGCGCTTCTGTTTATCCATGAAATTCAATTGGTTAGCATTTGGAGGCCCCACAGAGAACGCACCTGGTGCTAGCCACTTCAGCTGGCTTAATTAGTGTCCTGGCTGCCTTAAAGTCATCCACAATTTTTTTTCCTTACCCGCCTTCATCCCTTGCTTCCCCACTCGGTCTATTTTTACTTTGGCTTTAAGGTGTCAGGGAAAATCCGCCGCCAGACGTGACGTGACAATAATACCGAAAAATCTGTCAACCTAATGCGGAAAAACAGCACTCCGCCACCCTTCCCCTTTTCCGAGAACTTTCCACTTTTGCTACACTGTAAAAACAGGGGGCGAGCGTTGGGTGGAAGCCTTAAATCCTCGGAAAATCCTTCACAATGAGTGTTTCCCAGTGTAGCCCCCACCGGTCCTGGTCTCCCCGTTGGGCAACTTTCATGATGTCTGCCTTACATGTGGCTGCATAAATTTTACGCTCATCACCTGCCGCCGTTTCACCACCCCTTCCACCCCTTCCACCCGGACCACGCCTCCCATCCGCCCGCTTTTGACTGTGACCTTGTTGTTGCTGTTAGTGAGTAACTTATTTAGCATAGCACACTTTTGTGCGCGCAGGACCCTTTGAAAATGGCACAAGGCTGAACACGGAGCACGGAGCGAGGAACGCGGCGGAGATTTCACACTTTGCCGGAGCCCAGTACCCAGTACCGAGAACCCAAAGCCGGAGCCGGAGCCGGAGCCGGAGCCCTTGGCTCGTAAACAAATTGAATTGAAGTCATAAAAGTCGTCGCCAAAAGAAGTAGGAAAGGAGCTGGCGAGGCTGCCGTCCCTGAGCCTTATGCTGCGTGTCAGTGATTGCGATGCTTCCTAGAAAATATTAACAGCACCGATGGACATACCAGTCCCACAATCGGTGATTGATTTTTTTTGTATGGTCCAAGACTATAGCTTGACCAATAGAAACTATTCCAAAGAAAGTGTTCCCCTTAGTTTTTCAAGGAACAAGCTGTGGGTGCCATTATCATGACCTCGTCTGTACATGTGTCGTTCCAGTTTGCTGCTTGTCAGCGCCATTATGTCGCACTTGTTAAATCCGAGAGTGTGCCACACACACCCACACCCACACCCACACTTACACAGGCACACACACACACACACATACGTCCACCCACACATGTGACGCGACAGCACCTTCCCTTTTTATGCCTCAATAAAAATACAATACGTTACAATTGAATTGAACTCAATTGAATTTGATTGAAGTTGTAAGGCTCAGACAGGCAGTGCAACTGTCTGTGCCTTCGTCCTGCCTATACTGGAAACAATATTTGCTAAAGTATATCCTTTAATAAGAGGCGAAGTGTGCCGCAAGAAGCTTATACATATGTATGCTTTCGTTCTGATACATTTGCGGCAGGACTTAAATAATATTTATTTTTATTAGTCGAATTTTCGAGCAGTTTTACGCACAGTCCTTATGGAAGGACACTTCCCCCTCAATGAGGTGTCAATTCAGGGAACGGCAAGGACGATGGGACAGGACAATAATGACAACCAAAGCTAACAACGATGATGAAAACGATGATGATGAAGTGTGCTGCCATAAATACATCTTTGAAGACAAATGGCGTGTGTGTTTGGGGGTGCTGTGGGGTTAAGCGCTCGCCCTGCTTCCCATGAACCTGAAGGATACGGAACGGAGAGACACACACGCGGATACACGGCATCAATGGCAGAGCCACTGCTTCCAACTCGCCCGAAATCGAGCCTCCATATGTGCAGGGATATTCCCCCTCCCGCAAACACTCCCCGTCTACTTGAATATATGCACGAGGACATCATTATATTCATTGCCATATTTTGCATTCATATTGTTATATGTATATTGAGTGCAGGAGCAGGAGCAGGACCAGGACCAGGACCAGGACCACCTGCTGTTTAACGTTTCCCATGATACGGCCCGAGCAAATATATATTTTGCATTTCCATGGGTTAACAAATTTATTTGACAGCAACTGTCCGAATGTAATGGAGTAGAGATCACAGAAGGGATTATGATAAACACAAAAGTCATGGAGAAACCTTCTAGGACCCCCGGGACCTGACCAGGTATGATAATTTTGCACCGCATCCCAGCTATCTACATTAAGGATCGCTAATACTACTAGACAGCCGGCAACAAATGGGGGAAGCTCCGAGAAAGGACCTATCGCGAGATGGAGCACACGATGGAAAAATAGATGGAATTGAAAATAAATATCGAGTGTTGCCGGGGAGTTCAGAGGAGCAAATAAAAACCGAGTATTGTGCCCAACAATAAACGTGTCAAATAAATAAACAAAAGCAATTTTTGCGTCTCCAGTCCTCCATTGTTGCTGTCCCTTTCCGTCGCCGTCGTTTGTCTCCTTCTGTCGCTGGTGAATTGGTGTTGATAACACTTTCGCTGGCATTCAGCCAACAACAAATAACACGGGTCTGAGGGAGGGGGCGGAGGAAGGCGGAGAAAGGCGGAGAACGCTTGTTAATCCCTGGTTGTTCATTATTTTCCTTCATTTTTTGTGGGCACGGAGGCATATATGCTGTGGTCCTGCTCTTGTTTGCATTGTACGCTTGGACATTTTTTAATTTCCGCTTTAAATGAAAACCACTTTCCTGGCACAGGCTGACCATGCTGACCATGCTGTCCATGCGGCACAGGCGGCAGGAAATAACAACAAACACGGACATTTCCATCCATCGGTTGACAAAAACCAAAATTGCCATTAAGGGCCTCCCGTATGCAACAATTGAATCCTGGCATCCGCATAGTACATCCCCTGCCTGCTATTGTGTTTGTTTATCCAAAAGGAATTTTCGGTTTTAGATGGCTCGATCGCCTTGGATGATTGCAAATTCTCTAAATGCAAATGCAAGTTAGCAAAATGTGCAGTTGTCCTGCCACGCCATGGACAGGTAACAGTGCCTTCCACGGATTCGCACTCACAAGCAAGGACATGCCACATGACGAGAGATTAAAGTCCCTAATGCTTGGAAATTATTCACTTGTTGACGTGACCCTACGGTAAATAGGAGTCTACTTTTTAGAGCCCCGCTGCATCCTTAAAACAATTAGTAACTATTCTATTGACCGCAACTGTGAAACACTCAGGTGCGCAATGGCATATACACACTTGAGCACGTAGCGCTGAGTACTGCCAACAGATTTTCGGGCGGGAGAAGTCAGCTGCCAAGCCAAGTCCTGCGTCCTTTGGCAGCAACAAAAACAAGAACAGCACAACTCGATTAGTGCTGCAGTTGCTGTTGACAATGCATTTGCCTTACATGTTTAATGATGTATTTACCTAGGCCAACTAAACTGAACCCAAACCCGGAGTGGTGCCCCAAACTCCAGACTCGAGTCCGGAAAGCCGAACAATACCCCAGGACAATCGCCCCCCGAGACCAACTCAGACTTCCAGTGGAGGGTTCAATACTGGACTGGTAGTGACTGTGATTCTGATTTCCAGCAAATGTCAGAGAGAAGGAAGGATGGAAGGATGGAGGCGTGGATGTGGGTGTGCACTTGGCGAAATCGAAGGAACTAAGTCTAATGGGATTAGGACATTATTGATAGCAAAAAACAATGAAACTTTCCCTTCAGTGCACTGATTCCGATTGCAATCGTGCAAAATGCCAACACCTTATAGAGTCAGTCGCTCAGCTGACCTCCCTTGGCCCACCCCCCTAAGCTTCCGCACACCCGCCGCCCCCTTCAACTCATAACCCCAAACCCAGGCCGTCGTAGCTCCCGCTCCATGGCTCTTCAAAATTCAACTGCAGTTGACGTGAATTGTTCAGCTCGAAATCTATGATTGCAGCAATAACAGTGTGCATGCGAGTGTGTTTTAAGGGGCGGTGGACAGTAGGCGGTGTAGGCGGTGTAGGCGGTGTAGGCGTGGCAGCGTTAAGAGCAAGTGGACATGCATAAATTTCTGACTTGCTGCCTGCCATTTAAGTGGAAAACGGGACATTTTGAAGCCACCACCAGGAGTAGAAGAAAACGGAGAGTGTTGTTCTCCCAGAAGGAGCCGGGTGTGGAGCCGTAAGAGGAACAGGACTCACAAGGATGCACAGCCAGTGATTTAAAAAGCCATGTGTCAGGCTTCGGGGCAGGCTGAACGAGTGGGTGGTTCGGTTGAATGCAACGCACGATGCACATGGCATATTGATTGTTTATTGTTTATTGAAATTGATTACCATAAATTGATTGGCTGAATGTTATGGCAGCGGAGTGGCCTTTTCTTTTGTATCCTGTGAAAAGGATGCCGGAATTAATCCCGAACAAGGAGAAATTACTTCAGTATGTTAATAGTTTGAGTGGACCAATTGTAGTTTATGGAAAAGGGCCCCTTTAACTCTTTAAACGCAATTCCTTTGAGCTTGGGTACTGTTTACACTTTGGATGTTTGTTTGGGTGTGTGGAGCACGTTTTTGCCAGACATTTTTCATTTTTCGTTGCACTGCAACCAGCAGGGAAAATTCCAGAATCGGAATACAGAGCCGGGAGCCGGCAGTCCATAGTCCGTAGTCCGTAGTCCGTAGTCCGTAGTCCGCATCTGCCATGTGCCAAGTGCCAAGTGCCAAGTGGCAAGTGCTCAAGGCAGCCAACTCTTGCACACACACGCGCACTAACACCGACGCGGACACACAAACACCAACAGGACAGGAAGCCATTTTCTAATGCAGTCCACACAGCCATATGCAAATACTTTTCAGCTCCAATTGAAAACCCAAAGCCGGAGCCAAACCTAAAAGCGAAACAGAAGGAAAAAAGACTGCAATCATCCTGGGGAATCGGGAAGTTAAAGGGGATCTCTGGTTGGAAAGATGGAAGAAATACTATGGATCCAAGAAGGATCTCTGGATCCTCTGCAGTTTCCCAATCAAATACATTTTAATACACGCTTTTTCTCACGGTCTTTAGGGCTTCTTTAGAGATGGGCAAGTCCAAAGGATGCCGTACTCTCATAACTAGCAAATATTTGACTTTAAGCAAAGCTGGCCGTACTCAAAGTAAATCGGCGAGTGGCCGGGCAGGTTGGGGCTCCTGTTTGGCATGTTCAATCTTCATCACTCCTGTCGCCAGTTTGGCCAACTTACCTAGACCCATAACATCCGAAGCAGCATCAGCATCAGCGTCAGCATCCTGGCCCTGGCCAGACGGGCGACGATAAGGGACTCGCTTTTCTATTTGCCAGGACATCAGCGCGCTGATTATCATACAAAGTCCGCGTTCGATTTTGTGCCCAGCGATGCCATTAAGCACTCAATCAGTCTTTATCAGGTTTTGACAACGATTAACGCTCCCGGCGAGAGATGCTTTTGATGGATGGCTGACTTGACTTGAGTGACTTTCTCCCCATGCCCCGCAATACATACTATACTATATTTATATACGTACACCCACCTATCTATGCCAGGAAATTGATTTGCAACATGCCGACGCCCCTCGGCGGCGTTGAGCCTCTTAAGCCAAACCACATTAGCTTTTGGTTCGAGTTTGGGTTTGGGTTTGGGTTTGGGTTTGGGTTTTGGTACAGGCCCAGGTCCAGGTTTTAGGAACTCTTGTCTCAAGTTCGTTTTGCGGCTTTCTTCCACTCGGACCATTGATTTGCTGGTCATGGCTCATTGACTCCCAGTTTCATTGCAATTTTTTGTGGTCACTTCGGGATTATCGTTTGTTTAGTTGAGGCCCTTAAATGTTTATCACAGCTGGAAAAATAAGCAGAGCACGAATTTCCTGGATTGTAGGATATAATGACGAAACCCTCAAGCCAAAGGATATAAATGCATTGCCATTTCTGCTTTGATTTCCCCTTGACGCGTCTCTCCTTTGAGTTGACAGGTCTTCGCGTGCTTAGTCAACATAAAAACGCAGAGAAATTAATTAATTAAAGCGCTTCGCCAGCTACACCACACACACACACACACACACACACACACACCACACAGACAGTTGCAATACATAAATTCAACAAATTTCAATTAGAAAACAAAGGACTTTTAATTGTTTGGGGACCATGGCGAAAGAATGCTATTTGCATTGCACGGCCACAAAAATATTCAATTATGATAAGTAAATAATCGATTTCTGGCATTGGCCCAGGCGTCCTGGGCATATATTTTAATTATGCCAATAAAACAGGCTCTTTAACCCTTTTGGAAAAGTATTATAGTCCTTTGGCGGGGTGGTTAGGTGGTGGCTCCGCTCCTTTCGCCGTTTTTAACGACTGGCCTCGAGCCGAATGGAACAGAAGCAATAAAAATATGGATAGAGAAATAACCAGGCGGAACAAGGACATTACATAACGAAACTCTCGCAAGTCATTAACATTCTAAAAGGTTTTCCTAGTATCTCAAGGTGCGTCGCTCACACACACACACACACATTAACATGCCAAAGCACACAGATACAGATACAGATACAGATACAGATACTCAGATACAGATACTCAGATACTCAGACAGCATAAATCGCGGTGATGTCATTTCATTAGTTTCATAAATATTTATTCGAATTGTTTATTTGTTGTTGTTGCTCCTTGTCGCTTTTATCCATAATTTATCAATGTAAGCTGCAACATTTTCACCGTCGTCTTGCTGATGTCCTTGCGTCCTTTCACCGCCCTTCCCCCCATCACCCATCACCCATCGCCCATCACCGAAACACACACACACACCCACACAAGCGTGGCCCCTTGCTCCTCGACGATTTCGTTGACAATTTTCTAATCCAATTGATTTGTGCTGCGGGCCAAGCCCCTTTCGGTCCCCTCTCATACACGCCCCTGCCCCAACTATAGTGCCCCGCCTCCTTTTCCGCTCATCCATAACTTGGGGAGCCTTTTCGGGCGTTGTTTATCTTTCCGAACATATAAATAGATGAATAAGCACTGCGAAAAAACTACAACTAACAACGTCACACGGGGCGTATACGTACTCTGAGAGTCTGGCTGCTCACATTACCTGTGCGACATCGGACAGAGTTTTCCAATAAGCGATTTATTGGAGAATGCTTAGCAAGGACCCAAATTATTCTTCAGTGTCCCATTCGCATATATTTGAGGAGCAAATTCAGGGGAAGTAGTGGCCCTGGCCCCTGCTCCTCCGCTGCTTTGGGTATTTTATTTATGTTATGTATTTTTGTAAATTTGTTATGGATTCTTTTTGGCTTGTCGCATTAGGAATGCAAAATTGCCGCATACAAACAGATTCCGTTTGCCTGCCAACATACATATAAATACGTGTATTTTATTATTTGTTCCATTTCATGTTGCAAATTTATTGGCGTGATTGTAGTTCGCATAGCCGGCGGCCATCAGCCATCCATCTGCCATCTGAGTTTGAATCCTTGGCCCACCCGAAAGCCACCCAACCACCGCAGAGCAAACACTAGCTGATTGTTGCGACAGAAACGGCATTTATTAGCTGTAATATTATGGCAAGCCGAGCACGAAGATTGAAATATCAGCCAGGACTCGCACAATAACTCCCAACTCCCGTGTTCCAATACCTAAAACAATAAATAAACGAGCAGCGGCTGGGGATAGTTATTGATTGGGCATTGCCTAATATTCGGCCATTTCCCGAAAGCCATTAAATTCTCATTTAATAGGGATCTAATCCTTGGCAATATTTTGAAATCTAATCAAACTTGGACAGCGTAAACGTATGCAAACCAATTCCAATCAGAACATGGAGAAATCCCCTACAATTTGGCTTGTAACCTTTAAAGGTGTAACCTTAAAGGTGTTAGGAAGTGATTGCTAGCGGGAAGCCAGTCTGGGTCACTCGACCACAATTTTTTGACTGGAATAGGTCGAGGAAAAAAGGACATCCTGACCACTCTTCGCTCTTCGCAGTGTATCAACTCCATTTCAATTGTAACAATTGCCTGTAATTATATTCATATTCACTCTGGCATTTGATTTGCATTGTAGGTCGATGTGGCTCGTATACCCGAAATTATTATTTACGTTTGAATTGAATGATTGATGGACTGATTGGTGGACCACTGCTGGTGCTGGTGCTGGCCGACATAATTCACTTTTAATCTATTAATTAAGCAGCTTGATGTTGAACTTATTTTGTGGAGCACAATGCGGTTCCAAGGGTTAATATGTATACACTCGGTTGTAGTGTGCAGTACACTCGTGATTATTTTGGTAAATTATGAACACTTTCCGGGGGAAGCAGGAAATGGGGCTGGAGCACAAATCAGTCAAATTATCAAGATTGCTCAATTAGTCAATCAATATGGCCGTAAATTGAATGGCCATGGGCCCAGCTCCCGCTACTAATGACAGTTTGCCGGCTTTGATTGCCAATAATGCTCATAATCGGGCGGTTCAAGGACATGCCCGCCCCCCTCGCGCCCAAAATACCGGATTGTAGTAGCCGGACACGTGGGCCATGCTGTTTGATACGTCGAAGGGTTGAGAAAAAAGGCCGGATAATAGGATTTCCATTAGCATGTTTTCCAAGATGTGGAAATTCCATTTAAAATGTTGCGTTAATGGCTCGAGCTTTCAAATTATTTACTATTTGCTCTTATTACCTAACTTTGCGCTAAACACATTTATTCTGCGGCTGACCCACAGATAGATGAATCCTTCAAGTTTTAAATACATAGCCACGGAGCCATCCCCACCCCAGTCATCAATGTCGAAACAGTTTGAGGGATTTAATGAAATGAAATCAATCGGAGGGATTGAGAGTTCTCCAGCTGATTGCTAGGGAACAAGTCCAACTCAGCCAACCAACACTAATTGTTTTGTCTGGCTTAGCTTCTCATTCATTCCCAGCTGCAGTCCAGCTAGCTGTCCAGATCAGCGTTCCATAGATTTATTCCGGGTGCAGTGGCGATTGTGTTCGCTGGTGGAGGAGCATCGGTAATCAGTTACCCTGGCATTAGGCGGGTGTTCCAGGCGGGTCCCATCCTTCTGCCCTGCCCCCTCGTGCTCCAGACCCCACCGAAGACTCCGCATCTTTGGCTGTTGGCCAGGCCAAAACAAACTGCGCCAGAAACGAACGGTTGCACTCGCCGAGCCGGGAGAGCCCGGAGAGCCCGGAGAGCCGGAGCCAGTTCATTATTTGCGATACGTGACCTGCAGGCAACATTTGCCGAACCTCTGGCCCCCGGTGACCCCGCCCACTAGCCTGCCAGCCAGGTCGCCCCTTTCCACATTAGCCCCAACATCATAATTGGGATGCTGCGAGTGTCATAGCTGCTAAGGATGCTAAGTGTGAATTGAACAGGACTTTGTTCTGACGGGATATTTTACAAGAGTTGAATCTTCCATCACATCCCTCAATGTATAATGTCCCGGACTACGAGCAGAACAAACAGGAAACGGACCGAGCCACGCCTCCCGCCGAAGGACAACGGAAATAAAAGAAAGTTGGCCAGGCGAGGGGAGAAGTAAAAACCGCAAAGTTTTTAGCGAGCGAATAAATCACCTGCTCCTTTTGTTTTCACTTCCAGCGCTGGACAAACAGCAGCGACCGGTCATAAAATTGAGACGACACCTGCTGCCACACCCACATTGCCCCGCGGAATAAAAGGCACCAGCCCCATCCTCTAATTGAACCGATTGCTGCAGCCGTTTTAAAGTAAGGCCACCATCGATTAATAAATGATGGAAGGAGCCTTTAAACCGATTTCCAGAGCTCCGTTTGTGCCTGCATCGCTGCAAAAAAATGCAAAAGCCAAGACTCTGGAGATTGAAATGTCACCGCGCTGTTTCACTTTGACTGCTGCCTGTCGCTCGGCTGTCATGTCAGAATCTTACTCGCAGCCGCAGCCAGCTCCCCTTCCTGAGCTCCGAGCTTCCCGAGTCACCTGATATGCGATATGCCCCTGATTTTTGGCCACAACAACGCCAACGCCAACGCCAACGCCAAATACCAAACACGTAGACCCGCTGAGGGCACGAAAAGTAAAAGTTAATACGATATTCATGAGCTGCTAAGCGCAGATGTGACTCGCATTGAGATACACAGTCTCGGTTACGGCAACGAGTCCGTGGCTGAGTACACTAAGGCGAGCTGGTTGGGTTCTTAGGAAAGTCCCTGACTAGGCATTGATGTCTCTACTGAGGGGTTTCTCCAGTGTATCACAGCCACGTTCCGTTCCCTTCGCTTCCCTTCCTTCGGGAGCTGGAGTTTAATTAATTATTTAATTTTAAGCACTTGAGCGCACAGAGCTGCGCTGGTCAGACGCTGGCCTGGGATTAACTTAATAATATATGAGCCATGTGTGCGAGTGTGTTCCGGCTCATTGTCCTGCGTCCTTGCCTCCTGTGGCCGATAGACGGTAGCCTGTAGCCTGTAGCCTGTAGCCTGTAGCCTTTGTCCTGTGTCCTGTGTCCTGTGTCCTGTGTCCTCTGCCCTTGTTGGGCTGACCGCTTGGCCGCTTCAGTTAATGCAGACTAATGAGACATTGTGGAACGAATTAATTTCACGCATGATTAACACATCAAATGCTAGAGCATTGCCACTGCGACGACCACTTTTCGAACTATATAAGCAGCTAGTAGTAGGGTCCTTACATCCTCCTCCCCCAGCCTTGCCCGGACATTAGTGGCGAAATTTTCTCGGGCACAAAACTTTCGCAGTTCCTGCCACTGTCAGTTGCCACATTAACCCAGTTCCACGAGAGCAGAGATAACACGGAAGTGTCATCCTGGATCCTGAATTCTCTGCCGTTCAGAGTGCAGGGAACGCTGCAAAAACATTTTTCTGCCGCCGCCGCCGCTGCCGCCGCCGCCGCATAAAAACATGGAATATCATGAAAACACACTAACTGCACAAACATCCAACGAGCACATACTATATAGCATGTGTAGTATATATGGGCATGGTTAAAAGCTACATGTAAAGCTAGATGGTGGGACACCCATCGAGTCCTGAAAGTCATAAAATGCCGAGAGGTGTGGCATGGCAGCAATGCCCGGAATTTGGTCCTTCCTGCGCTTCAATTCATATTTTAAGTAGCTTGTTGTTGACTTGATTTAAGTGTGGCTTTTAAATCGCATTTGGTCCCTGTTGATGGTATTTTCTCTGAATCCTTGGCTCTGAAGTCTTGGCTCATATTAGCATATGCTTGGGCTCAGCATCAGCCTCAGCTTTAAGCTGGAGTGCCCTCTTCTGGCCGGGTTAATAAGAAATCGAATAGCCATTGGCCAATGGAAAGTATTCAATAAATTCGAAGGCAGTAGTCACGTGCGAGTGGAAGTGCGAACACGTCCGCAGCTCGGTGCAACTGATGCCTGGCCGTGGGATCCTGGCCAAAAACGTTTCGAGGCGCCAAGCGGCAGAAGCCAGTAAGCCGAGCGCCAGAAGGAGCCTTGGCCAGGTGCGAAGGTCGTGAAAAGTGGGCGGCACATCAATTGCTGTCTCTGCCAACTGGCCAATAGACAATTCCCCACCGGATTCTCCGATTCTCGGATTCCGGACTTGGGACTCTGGACTCTGGACTTTCGGCAGCACGTGCGGATCTGTTCCGAGAGGACGATTGAAATTGCTGGTGGCAAGTGGATAAGTGGACATTAATCAAAATAAATATGAGAAACGTGCTGAAATACGAGAACACACACGTGAGCTGGGCTGGACTGGGTCCAGCATTAGGATAATCCGCCTCAGATCATATTGCCGGCAATTAGTGACCTCAAGTCGACAAGTGCACGACTCCTTGCCAGTTTCCCTTTCGATCATATCACATTTAAATGCGAATCACATTCTGACAAGGCGCCCTTCTATACACCATACATGTGTGCGTTTAACCCACACCACCCACCCAGTCCGAACACACATCAAAGTTTGTGTTGGTCCTTGCTCAACTTCCAAGCAAATTATGCATGAGAAATTCAATTTGCATTTATTTCGCAATAATTTCATATCAACATCAATGGCAACAAACACCAACAAATGTTTGGGAACGGGAACTCACGCATCCACGGAGATTCGGAGATGCCCTTTCAAACTCGAAAGTATTACGAATTTAATAATATAGCCTCTTGGATCATATCAATTTTCAGCGAAGAGGCAAGTCCTTAATGCCCGGAGAGCCGTAGAGCAACAGACAACAGCCTCCCGAACGAACTGAATGAATATTTAAATAAAAACAACGTCGAGGGGAAAAATAAAACTTTTTCAATATTTTACGAATCAGGTGTTTTCTGTCGAAGTTTCCGCTTAAGGACACGCACACCATCCTCCAACAAAGGCCCCGAAGTGCCACAAGGCGGCCAAAAGGGAAGCAGACGGCACGGGAAAATAAAATTTAATGAAATGTAACTGGATATTCCAGGGCCTCGATCGAATGAAAAATAACCGCAGACAGACAGAGGTAGAAGCCTATTTAGCATATATACCTTTACGTGGAGAAACTTTCTCCAAAGAAATCCTTTTCACGTCCTGCGTGTGTTTGCTGTCATTCGAAATATTATAAATCATGTGCTACATTAGCCAAGCATCGGCTCTTTTGGCTTCTGCAAATTGCCAGAAAATTTATAAAACAAACACCGCACAAACAGCCCCAAAAGCAAGGAGGCCAAGTGGAAGTCGAAGGATTCCAGGACATCGCAGGACTCAAAGGACCGGCAACACCCAGCGGAACTGAAGTTCATTGACGCAGCAAACTCTGTCCAAGAAAAGTGAGCTAAAATGTGGAGTAAAGCCAAGTGAAGTCATTGTAAAGGACTGCGTGCAGAATTTCTCAGAGCAGATGGGGGCTCCCTTACAATATATACCATTTCAGTTTGTTGATCCTGGCGAAAATCCATAGGTATTATATAGGTATTGAGATCCCATAATCTTATTAAAACTACATTTTGTTGGTTAAATTGATGATATTGACTCCATTATACATAATGTTTATACATTCAAGAGTATTTATGGATCGACTCTCCGTTTTGCTGGCTTTGACCATTTGGCTTTCTTTTCTTTTCGCGACGCTTTGAATCGCGCATTGGAAACGGCGTGGCCCGGCCCGGCCCGGCCCGGCCCGGCCCAGCCCCAGATTCTCCGCCCAAAGCCGAACACTCACCCGAATTTTCTTCTGCACTCTTGTCACGCCAGGCACGGCCAGCAACTGCAATTCAATTGTTGTTGAACAAACGCGCCTGCCACGCCCGCCCCTCTCGCCTCGGAGAAATGTTTGAACTTCTTTGCCCGACAGCAATTTGCGGCGAAAATTGTGATTTGTTGAGGAAAACGCGAGCAGCGAACGCGATTTTCATCAGCTGTCGTCATCGTCGACGCTGTCGTCCCAGTCATAGTCGGTGGCAAGTCGTCGTCGTCGTCGTCGTCGTCATCGTTCTGGCGTCCTTCGTCCTTCGTCCTTCCTCCTTTGGCAGCTTTGCATTTTGTTCAGATACTTATCACACAGTTTTGGCAAAATGCTGCACAAAGTTTTGCTTAATAGCGTGGAAGTTTTTAATGAAATGCTTTTGCCACAGTCACAAAGATCCATTCCCATTCCCATTCCCATTTTCGTTCTCATTCCCGTTTCGGTTTCTGGTCTTCTCCATTTCTTCCATTTTTTATAAATATATATTCAGCTTTAAGATGGTAGATGACCCTTATCAAGTCAAGGTAAAAAACGAGAAAACGGCAGGAGATGGGAATCCCATTTCGGGGACAAACCAAACACAATAGGTGAAGTGTCACACTCACATTTTTCCTTTATTAAAATAATACTTTTCCTTTTTGTCCGAGAAGAAAATGCTCGGCCTTTCCTCTTCCGTTGTTGTTTTCTTTTCCCCACTGACAGCTGTCCATTGTTTTCCGCTCGGGGACCCAAAACTATTCCTGCCAAGAAAAGATTAAATGTTTACCAAGGCTGGAGTCCAAGTCCAAGTCCGAGTCCGATTCAGAGTCAGAGTCAGAGTCCGAGAAAATTAATTTGACCGGGCATTTGGTTTGATTTTAATAAAGTGGCCCACAGGGCACAAAGGATTCGGAATCCGGAAAAGAGCTCCTAAACTTAATAAACTGTCCTGTGAGAGTACAGGTCCCTTGCATCCTTCCGTCGTGCCCCGAGCATTTGTCATCCGTGCTAAGTACTCTCCTGGCCGTTCATTTTTTATATTTGTTGGGGGCAAACATGACAGCAAACATTCATTTTCCCAGGGCTACGTTGTAATTAAAAGCGAAAGTCCTTGACGCCGTCAAGTGGGCAAAAAAAGAGGCTGGGCTGGGCTGGGCTGGGCTGGGCTGGGCTGGGAAAAAAATGAAAAGTTCAAGGGGAAAGTAAGTGAATGTCGAGGTCCGAAAACACAACTCTCATTATGGGGCCGCACAAAAGTGTCACTTCCCCGGCACCTTCCTCCAACACTCCACAGACTTATGATGGCCTCATTAATTACAGGAAAAAGGGCGCTAAGGAACCAATTAAGTGACACGCAAATCAACATAAATTGCAGGCATTGTTAGCTCCATATGGCGGCTCCACAACTTGCCCAGGATATATCCCAGATAATGGAGCAGAAGGGCCAGCGGATGCCAAATAAGTTTGGCACGCGTCGCCCTGCACTAACCCATTTAATCCCTGAAAAATGTGTGCGAATAAATGCAGAGAAAAAAGATACAGCTTCTTGGAGTTTCCGGCTAATGGAATACAATGAATGATCCCAAAAGAATGTATTAGAACGTATTATTCTTTTTCGCACTGCATTCTTCTTTTGCCAATTTGCCGGTTGAACAATTTCTTATAGTCCAAGGGTCGGGCGTAGGGGGGAACTTCATTAATTCCGTTCGTCGACGACTGTTTGACAAGTTTTCTAATTAAAACAACAAACAAATGGCCAGCCAGGATAACAATACATATGGAAATCAGGCCCTGCCTGATAGCAGGAGATGTCCCCCTTTCTGGCCAATTCCAATCCCGTTGCCGCAGAACCGAAACCGAAACCGAAACCGAAACCAAAGCCGTTCCTCTCTGTGTGATGGCCGGAAACTGTCTGGCAAGATGCTAATTCGGTTAAAAACTTTTGTCAAGTTTGCAGCATAACTGGCTGCCCCAGTCCCACGTTATATCCTGTCGTGATATCCTGGCGTAAACTTCGTTTAATTCTCCCGCCTGCTGCTGCTCTCGCATTGTTCTGCCTTGCATGCAAATTGAACCAGATTCTGAATCCGAATCGGAGATCTAGGAGCAGAATCCAACTCCATCAGGGTCTCCAAGTGATATGCATCCTTTTTTTTTAAATATGCGCGAGTGCCAGCCAATTTAAATGCGTTTCAGCATTCCAATTAAGGGTAGTGTCGATTGTTTATAGTTTATAGGCAGGCACTTATGGTACAGGATCATCCCTCGGATACTTCCGGATTTACTTATCTAATCTCCTTGAGTCTCATCCTTTAAACACCCGCTCCATCGCGCCCTTAGCTAAACATTTATTTTGCTAATAATTTATTTATATGCCCTGTCAATATACATGGTGTAAGTAGAGTGGGGCAGCACCCCTTCGCCCCCGACCCGGTCCACTGCTTTCATCCGACATTTGCCCCTCGGGGCACACACACAATTTGCTGAAATAAGCAGAAAGAAAACAAAACTGTTACGGCAACAACGAATTGATTTGCTTTATGGAACGTCAACGCTAGACTCTGTCCCCCCCTGCTGTCCTTTCTTGGCTTTTCTCGGCTTTGCGGCCACGATGCGATTATTATGCACCCCTGGAAGACGTTGTCGTCGTTGAGTCACTGACTCATATCATTATGGCGCCCATGTCCTGAGGCGCCACGCGCCCTGTATCCTGTTGCCACACCATCCTCCCGCCGCTCTCTTTTTGGCTCTTTTTTATGTCTAGCAATGGCAAACCGCACTCTATTTCCGCATGAATGGCCCAGGCCCAGGCCAAGGGATCGAAATGGAAATGAGAAGAGCCAACGACGGTGGCGCCGAACGGCAGGGACCATTCTACCTGTTTGCCCTCATCCCGGTCATCCATTTTTATTTCTCTCCGCCGTGTTTGCCCCATTGATTAATGCGTAAATATGCGTCCCATTGCTCCGAGTCCTGTCTTCCGTATGCCCTTGAAGCGCCTCCTTTGAACTCAATCGAACCGAACTCAATTGGGGACTTTAAAACTCACCGTATCATGGAATGTGGACACTGTTCCATCAAAATTTTAAATGGCACCCAGAGCCACGGATCCCTCATCCCAATCCGATTCTAATGAATAGCGATGGGAGTTTTGACTCTGATGGAACCCCTTGCAAAATTCTAAAAATCCAGGATTTGGGGGTTTTGGCTCCTTGCCAAGGCTCTCCTTCAGCCAATACTTGTCCGATCCTTTAGCCAAGACAAGATTCTGAATCGTGGAACTATTCCCCATTAATCTGCGTTTAAATCTTAACATCGAATATTTTTTCCGGTACCTCCGAATTTTTCTGATGGACCCCCTTGCAAAATTATGAAAATCCAGGATTTGGTGGTTTTGGCTACTTGCGAAGGCTCTCCTTCAGTCAATACTTGTCCGATCCTTTAGCCAAGACAAGATTCTGAATCGTGGAACTATTCCCCATTAATCTGCGTTTAAATCTCAACATCGAATATTTTTTCCGGAGCTCTCAACTTTTTCTGATGGACCCCCTTGCAAAATTATGAAAATCCAGGATTTGGTGGTTTTGGCTACTTGCGAAGGCTCTCCTTCAGTCAATACTTGTCCGATCCTTTAGCCAAGACAAGATTCTGAATCGTGGAACTATTCCCCATTAATCTGCGTTTAAATCTCAACATCGAATATTTTTTCCGGAGCTCTCAACTTTTTCTGATGGACCCCCTTGCAAAATTATGAAAATCCAGGATTTGGTGGTTTTGGCTACTTGCGAAGGCTCTCCTTCAGTCAATACTTGTCCGATCCTTTAGCCAAGACAAGATTCTGAATCGTGGAACTATTCCCCATTAATCTGCGTTTAAATCTCAACATCGAATATTTTTTCCGGAGCTCTCAACTTTTTCTGATGGACCCCCTTGCAAAATTATGAAAATCCAGGATTTGGTGGTTTTGGCTACTTGCGAAGGCTCTCCTTCAGTCAATACTTGTCCGATCCTTTAGCCAAGACAAGATTCTGAATCGTGGAACTATTCCCCATTAATCTGCGTTTAAATCTCAACATCGAATATTTTTTCCGGAGCTCTCAACTTTTTCTGATGGACCCCCTTGCAAAATTATGAAAATCCAGGATTTGGTGGTTTTGGCTACTTGCGAAGGCTCTCCTTCAGTCAATACTTGTCCGATCCTTTAGCCAAGACAAGATTCTGAATCGTGGAACTATTCCCCATTAATCTGCGTTTAAATCTCAACATCGAATATTTTTTCCGGAGCTCTCAACTTTTTCTGATGGACCCCCTTGCAAAATTATGAAAATCCAGGATTTGGTGGTTTTGGCTACTTGCGAAGGCTCTCCTTCAGTCAATACTTGTCCGATCCTTTAGCCAAGACAAGATTCTGAATCGTGGAACTATTCCCCATTAATCTGCGTTTAAATCTCAACATCGAATTTTTTTCCGGTACCTCCGAATTTTTCTGATGGACCCCCTTGCAAAATTATGAAAATCCAGGATTTGGTGGTTTTGGCTACTTGCGAAGGCTCTCCTTCAGTCAATACTTGTCCGATCCTTTAGCCAAGACAAGATTCTGAATCGTGGAACTATTCCCCATTAATCTGCGTTTAAATCTCAACATCGAATATTTTTTCCGGAGCTCTCAACTTTTTCTGATGGACCCCCTTGCAAAATTATGAAAATCCAGGATTTGGTGGTTTTGGCTACTTGCGAAGGCTCTCCTTCAGTCAATACTTGTCCGATCCTTTAGCCAAGACAAGATTCTGAATCGTGGAACTATTCCCCATTAATCTGCGTTTAAATCTCAACATCGAATATTTTTTCCGGAGCTCTCAACTTTTTCTGATGGACCCCCTTGCAAAATTATGAAAATCCAGGATTTGGTGGTTTTGGCTACTTGCGAAGGCTCTCCTTCAGTCAATACTTGTCCGATCCTTTAGCCAAGACAAGATTCTGAATCGTGGAACTATTCCCCATTAATCTGCGTTTAAATCTCAACATCGAATTTTTTTCCGGTACCTCCGAATTTTTCTGATGGACCCCCTTGCAAAATTATGAAAATCCAGGATTTGGTGGTTTTGGCTACTTGCGAAGGCTCTCCTTCAGTCAATACTTGTCCGATCCTTTAGCCAAGACAAGATTCTGAATCGTGGAACTATTCCCCATTAATCTGCGTTTAAATCTCAACATCGAATATTTTTTCCGGAGCTCTCAACTTTTTCTGATGGACCCCCTTGCAAAATTATGAAAATCCAGGATTTGGGGGTTTTGGCTACTTGCGAAGGCTCTCCTTCAGTCAATACTTGTCCGATCCTTTAGCCAAGACAAGATTCTGAATCGTGGAACTATTCCCCATTAATCTGCGTTTAAATCTCAACATCGAATATTTTTTCCGGAGCTCTCAACTTTTTCTGATGGACCCCCTTGCAAAATTATGAAAATCCAGGATTTGGTGGTTTTGGCTACTTGCGAAGGCTCTCCTTCAGTCAATACTTGTCCGATCCTTTAGCCAAGACAAGATTCTGAATCGTGGAACTATTCCCCATTAATCTGCGTTTAAATCTCAACATCGAATTTTTTTCCGGTACCTCCGAATTTTTCTGATGGACCCCCTTGCAAAATTATGAAAATCCAGGATTTGGTGGTTTTGGCTACTTGCGAAGGCTCTCCTTCAGTCAATACTTGTCCGATCCTTTAGCCAAGACAAGATTCTGAATCGTGGAACTATTCCCCATTAATCTGCGTTTAAATCTCAACATCGAATATTTTTTCCGGAGCTCTCAACTTTTTCTGATGGACCCCCTTGCAAAATTATGAAAATCCAGGATTTGGGGGTTTTGGCTCCTTGCGAAGGCTCTCCTTCAGCCAATAATCGTCCGATCCTTTAGCCAAGACAAGATTCTGAATCGTGGAACTATTCCCCATTAATCTGCGTTTAAATCTCAACATCGAATATTTTTTCCGGAGCTCTCAACTTTTTCTGATGGACCCCCTTGCAAAATTGTGAAAATCCAGGATATGGTGGTTTTGGCTCCTTGCCAAGGCTCTCCTTCAGCCAATACTTGTCCGATCCTTTAGCCAAGACAAGATTCTGAATCGTGGAACTATTCCACATTAATCTGCGTTTAAATCTCAACATCGAATATTTTTTCCGGAGCTCTCAACTTTTTCTGATGGACCCCCTTGCAAAATTGTGAAAATCCAGGATATGGTGGTTTTGGCTCCTTGCCAAGGCTCTCCTTCAGCCAATACTTGTCCGATCCTTTAGCCAAGACAAGATTCTGAATCGTGGAACTATTCCACATTAATCTGCGTTTAAATCTCAACATCGAATATTTTTTCCGGAGCTCTCAACTTTTTCTGATGGACCCCCTTGCAAAATTATGAAAATCCAGGATTTGGGGGTTTTGGCTCCTTGCGAAGGCTCTCCTTCAGCCAATAATCGTCCGATCCTTTAGCCAAGACAAGATTCTGAATCGTGGAACTATTCCCCATTAATCTGCGTTTAAATCTCAACATCGAATATTTTTTCCGGAGCTCTCAACTTTTTCTGATGGACCCCTTTGCAAAATTATTAAAATCAAGGATATGGTGGTTTTGGCTCCTTGCCAAGGCTCTCCTTCAGCCAATAATCGTCCGATCCTTTAGCCAAGACAAGATTCTGAATCGTGGAACTATTCCCCATTAATCTGCGTTTAAATCTCAACATCGAATTTTTTTTCCGGAGCTCTCAACTTTTTCTGATGGACCCCTTTGCAAAATTATGAAAATCCAGGATTTGGTGGTTTTGGCTACTTGCGAAGGCTCTCCTTCAGTCAATACTTGTCCGATCCTTTAGCCAAGACAAGATTCTGAATCGTGGAACTATTCCCCATTAATCTGCGTTTAAATCTCAACATCGAATTTTTTTTCCGGAGCTCTCAACTTTTTCTGATGGACCCCTTTGCAAAATTATTAAAATCCAGGATATGGTGGTTTTGGCTCCTTGCCAAGGCTCTCCTTCAGTCAATACTTGTCCGATCCTTTAGCCAAGACAAGATTCTGAATCGTGGAACTATTCCCCATTAATCTGCGTTTAAATCTCAACATCGAATATTTTTTCCGGAGCTCTCAACTTTTTCTGATGGACCCCTTTGCAAAATTATTAAAATCCAGGATATGGTGGTTTTGGCTCCTTGCCAAGGCTCTCCTTCAGTCAATACTTGTCCGATCCTTTAGCCAAGACAAGATTCTGAATCGTGGAACTATTCCCTATTAATCTGCGTTTAAATCTCAACATCGAATATTTTTTCCGGAGCTCTCAACTTTTTCTGATGGACCCCTTTGCAAAATTATTAAAATCCAGGATATGGTGGTTTTGGCTCCTTGCCAAGGCTCTCCTTCAGCCAATAATCGTCCGATCCTTTAGCCAAGACAAGATTCTGAATCGTGGAACTATTCCCCATTAATCTGCGTTTAAATCTCAACATCGAATTTTTTTTCCGGTACCTCCGAATTTTTCTGATGGACCCCCTTGCAAAATTATTAAAATCCAGGATATGGTGGTTTTGGCTCCTTGCCAAGGCTCTCCTTCAGTCAATACTTGTCCGATCCTTTAGCCAAGACAAGATTCTGAATCGTGGAACTATTCCCTATTAATCTGCGTTTAAATCTCAACATCGAATATTTTTTCCGGAGCTCTCAACTTTTTCTGATGGACCCCTTTGCAAAATTATTAAAATCCAGGATATGGTGGTTTTGGCTCCTTGCCAAGGCTCTCCTTCAGCCAATAATCGTCCGATCCTTTAGCCAAGACAAGATTCTGAATCGTGGAACTATTCCCCATTAATCTGCGTTTAAATCTCAACATCGAATTTTTTTTCCGGTACCTCCGAATTTTTCTGATGGACCCCCTTGCAAAATTATGAAAATCCAGGATTTGGGGGTTTTGGCTCCTTGCGAAGGCTCTCCTTCAGCCAATAATCGTCCGATCATTTAGCCAAGACAAGATTCTGAATCGTGGAACTATTCCCCATTAATCTGCGTTTAAATCTCAACATCGAATATTTTTTCCGGAGCTCTCAACTTTTTCTGATGGACCCCCTTGCAAAATTATGAAAATCCAGGATTTGGTGGTTTTGGCTACTTGCGAAGGCTCTCCTTCAGTCAATACTTGTCCGATCCTTTAGCCAAGACAAGATTCTGAATCGTGGAACTATTCCCCATTAATCTGCGTTTAAATCTCAACATCGAATTTTTTTTCCGGTACCTCCGAATTTTTCTGATGGACCCCCTTGCAAAATTATTAAAATCCAGGATTTGGTGGTTTTGGCTCCTTGCGAAGGCTCTCCTTCATCCAATAATCGTCCGATCCTTTAGCCAAGACAAGATTCTGAATCGTGGAACTATTCCCCATTAATCTGCGTTTAAATCTCAACATCGAATTTTTTTTCCGGTACCTCCGAACTTTTCTGATGGACCCCCTTGCAAAATTATTAAAATCCAGGATATGGTGGTTTTGGCTCCTTGCCAAGGCTCTCCTTCATCCAATAATCGTCCGATCCTTTAGCCAAGACAAGATTCTGAATCGTGGAACTATTCCCCATTAATCTGCGTTTAAATCTCAACATTGAATTTTTTTTCCGGTACCTCCGAACTTTTCTGATGGACCCCCTTGCAAAATTATTAAAATCCAGGATTTGGGGGTTTTGGCTCCTTGCGAAGGCTCTCCTTCAGCCAATAATCGTCCGATCCTTTAGCCAAGACAAGATTCTGAATCGTGGAACTATTCCCCATTAATCTGCGTTTAAATCTCAACATCGAATATTTTTTCCGGAGCTCTCAACTTTTTCTGATGGACCCCCTTGCAAAATTATGAAAATCCAGGATTTGGTGGTTTTGGCTACTTGCGAAGGCTCTCCTTCAGTCAATACTTGTCCGATCCTTTAGCCAAGACAAGATTCTGAATCGTGGAACTATTCCCCATTAATCTGCGTTTAAATCTCAACATCGAATATTTTTTCCGGAGCTCTCAACTTTTTCTGATGGACCCCCTTGCAAAATTATGAAAATCCAGGATTTGGTGGTTTTGGCTACTTGCGAAGGCTCTCCTTCAGTCAATACTTGTCCGATCCTTTAGCCAAGACAAGATTCTGAATCGTGGAACTATTCCCCATTAATCTGCGTTTAAATCTCAACATCGAATTTTTTTCCGGTACCTCCGAATTTTTCTGATGGACCCCCTTGCAAAATTATGAAAATCCAGGATTTGGGGGTTTTGGCTCCTTGCGAAGGCTCTCCTTCAGCCAATAATCGTCCGATCCTTTAGCCAAGACAAGATTCTGAATCGTGGAACTATTCCCCATTAATCTGCGTTTAAATCTCAACATCGAATTTTTTTTCCGGTACCTCCGAATTTTTCTGATGGACCCCCTTGCAAAATTATGAAAATCCAGGATTTGGGGGTTTTGGCTCCTTGCGAAGGCTCTCCTTCAGCCAACACTCGTCCGATTCTTTAGCCAAGACCAGATTCTGAATCGTGGAACTATTCTCCGTTAATCTGCGTTTAAATCTCAACATCGAATTTTTTTTCCGGTACCTCCGAATTTTTCTGATGGACCCCCTTGCAAAATTATGAAAATCCAGGATTTGGGGGTTTTGGCTCCTTGCGAAGGCTCTCCTTCAGCCAATAATCGTCCGATCCTTTAGCCAAGACAAGATTCTGAATCGTGGAACTATTCCCCATTAATCTGCGTTTAAATCTCAACATCGAATATTTTTTCCGGAGCTCTCAACTTTTTCTGATGGACCCCCTTGCAAAATTATTAAAATCCAGGATTTGGTGGTTTTGGCTACTTGCGAAGGCTCTCCTTCAGCCAATAATCGTCCGATCCTTTAGCCAAGACAAGATTCTGAATCGTGGAACTATTCCCCATTAATCTGCGTTTAAATCTCAACATCGAATATTTTTTCCGGAGCTCTCAACTTTTTCTGATGGACCCCCTTGCAAAATTATGAAAATCCAGGATATTGTGGTTTTGGCTCCTAGCCAAGGCTCTCCTTCAGCCAATAATCGTCCGATCCTTTAGCCAAGACAAGATTCTGAATCGTGGAACTATTCTCCGTTAATCTGCGTTTAAATCTCAACATCGAATATTTTTTCCGGTACCTCCGAACTTTTCTGATGGACCCCCTTGCAAAATTATGAAAATCCAGGATATGGTGGTTTTGGCTACTTGCGAAGGCTCTCCTTCAGCCAATAATCATCCGATCCTTTAGCCAAGACAAGATTCTGAATCGTGGAACTATTCCCCATTAATCTGCGTTTAAATCTCAACATCGAATATTTTTTCCGGAGCTCTCAACTTTTTCTGATGGACCCCCTTGCAAAATTATGAAAATCCAGGATATTGTGGTTTTGGCTCCTTGCGAAGGCTCTCCTTCAGCCAATACTTGTCCGATCCTTTAGCCAAGACAAGATTCTGAATCGTGGAACTATTCTCCGTTAATCTGCGTTTAAATCTCAATATCGAATATTTTTTCCGGTACCTCCGAATTTTTCTGATGGACCCCCTTGCAAAATTATTAAAATCCAGGATTTGGGGGTTTTGGCTCCTTGCGAAGGCTCTCCTTCAGCCAATACTTGTCCGATCCTTTAGCCAAGACAAGATTCTGAATCGTGGAACTATTCCCCATTAATCTGCGTTTAAATCTCAACATCGAATATTTTTTCCGGAGCTCTCAACTTTTTCTGATGGACCCCCTTGCAAAATTGTGAAAATCCAGGATATGGTGGTTTTGGCTACTTGCGAAGGCTCTCCTTCAGCCAAAATTTTTCCGATCCTTTAGCCAAGACAAGATTCTGAATCGTGGAACTATTCCCCATTAATCTGCGTTTAAATCTCAACATCGAATATTTTTTCCGGAGCTCTCAACTTTTTCTGATGGACCCCCTTGCAAAATTGTGAAAATCCAGGTGTTTTCAACTTTGGACAGTCTTCCAATTCTTTACAGGAGATATTCCACTCCATGAGCTCCCCTTGAGCTTCCCACACGAAAGGCTCCTCCCTCCACCATGTCTGCAGAATATGTTTTGATAATTATCTGGAAATCACGTTAACAGCTTTGTGATGGCTGCATGTCAGGGCCCCGAGGAATGGCGGCAACAAAGAGTGTTGGGAACACGCACACACACTCGGGGAAGGCACACCTGCGAAAGTGATGGGTCCTGGCCCGGATCAGAGTGGCTGGTGGTTAAGGGGGTTAATAGCCACACACGACAGCGATTACGTAAGACGACAAGGACCATCAATCATATTTAGGTTGCCGCCAAGTGGGGGCAGGAAAAGTAATAATTGCCATTTGTTTTGCCAGGCTAAGCCGAAGCTCTTAACAATTTTCAACTGGCCCAAATAATTACGAGGCATTGCTGCTAGTGATCCAGTTTTATTTCCTTATTTTGTGGTCCTGTTTTCCCAAAAAATCACAAAACAATAAAGGAAAACTAAAGCAAAGCGGCGTAAAATGAAAGATAACTCGAAAACAATTTCTTATGTGGGATTTGCAGTGGTCGCCCTGAAATTGGAAACGCTGCAAGTTGGCCAAGATGCTGAGCTGCTGATTGCCCGGGTCTTCCTCCACTTTTCCGGCTTTTTCGCCCCGCTTTATTTGCAGCACTCTCATCTTGATAGTGGCAGCGGATTAAGCAGCAAAAACGCATGAACCCGGCACAGGCCTGGTGTGGGTTTGGGTTCCCATTTGGTTGGCTTGGCTGGTGGATGAATCTGGCCATGACGTCAGCCAGCGAAGGGCGGAAAAAAGTGGTGCAGCTGAAGCACAAGGATTACGAAAGGATTCGTTTCTAACGAGATTGACAACAAACCGCACTGGCCCTGGTCCGTCCAGGGTGTTTGTGTACCATTGGATGCAGTGTTATTAGTTTCTAGTCTGATCTATCTGATAATGAAAAGGACGCTAACGAAAAGGAAAATGCAGCAATAGTTAGATGGGATTGGATTGATTCATCCTCATTGCACTTATTATTCTTCACTCTTTTATATTTATAGAGCATTTGGAATTCGTTATGCCTGGGCTAGGCAGTTGGCTTTGCGGTTGGGTCTCCTCTTTCAGCAAACAAAGCAACTTTTGCCTCATAAAACTAAAACGTTGGATTTAATTTTGCAAAATAAACACAAACACAGAAAGAGGGAATAAATGGCAGCACACTCGCAACCAAAGGGATAATGAAACTAAGAAAATCGGTTTTGGAAAACATGTGCGATTGAAGGACTACAGTTCCATTGTGGCGTGGGATGACCTCCTAATACAATAGATAGATACACCGTGATTGAAGTGGCAAGTTTTTATGCGGAGCTCATAAATTTTGCGACAAGTAATTCAAGAGATAGAAAAACCCAGAAATCCGAAAATGTGAAAATGTGAAAATGAAGAGAAATTCATTATTCATTTGGCAGGCAGAGGAAAATAAAATAGAAAATGCAAATAGTACAAATGCCAGAGCGAGCAGACGGAAAATTCTGTGGTGTTTAAAATCGTTTTTTGAGTTTGGCTATTGCCGTTGTTGCTGCTTTTGCTGCTTTTTCTGCTTTTGCTGCTTTTGTTGTTTGGTAAAAAAGTTTTCTAATTAAAACAACAACTGACAACGCAAAATTGTCAACGTACATACAGACAGACGCACAGATACATTTGCCAACTACAAAATGCTTTGTTAAAACAACTTGCACAAAGCCAGGAAGGAAAACGGGGAACCCCGGAAGGAGGAGGAGCTCCGGCTTTGGTTGGGCCAGGGGGGGGGGCAGAGCTGGGAAGCTGCTGGATGCCCTTGGCGTTAGATGGTCCGCTAAATGGAGATGGGCCAGGGGGTATATCCAGTTGGGGGCCTCCAAGGGCCGGGCCGATTGTTAGCAGTTGTTAGATTAGTTTGACTTTTTTGAACCCCATTCTCGTTTTTCTGGCCGAAAATGCAAATGTGAAACGAGAAGGACGGCACAGAGCTGCACAATTGTCAGTTGATGATGGCTTAAACTGTAATGGAAAATAAAAGAAGGCAGGACCGGCCGGCAAACAAATAGGATCAGACAATTGTTTACATGTAAATTACCTAGGAATAACAATCGCTAAAAAAAACAATGAGTGTCCCAGCCCCAGCGTCAAAACCTTAATTATCAGCTTTAGCTTTGTGGACTGGAACAAAAGTATCTATGTTGCAAATAAACAAAGTAGCTGCACCGCAAATTGAAACAAAATACAACCCTGACATATTTTGTTGACTCGTTTGACAGTTAATAAAGTGTGCCAAAGCTTAATCTCTCACAATATTCAACCTGATTAAAACTTCGTTTTTTGATGTTTTGTATCCACTCTGTAGTTTCAGTTCCACTCTCCAGCCCCTGCCCCCTTTCTTGAATACTAAAGCATCAATCAAAACCAAAATGTTAACCACACTTCACCCCGAAGCACTCCCTTAAATGAAAAAACCCAAGCCCAGTTTGCTTTTGCCAACTCTTGCAGGGAAAGTTTGCATTCCGGGCTTCCAATCAAATGAATTGTTTATTAGAAGCAGAGCCAGAGAGCCAGTGGCTTCGCACCCAGACCCAAATCCAAACAATAGGCACTCGCGCCTTTTTTCTCCATGTGTATCTGTCTGGGCGAGTAAATCACAATTTTTATGATTACGTATACGCCGCGTGGTCGGTGGCAGCCCCGAGTCCTCCTCCGTCACTTTCCATAATGTTTCAGGCGCAAATTGCTGTTGTTATTGTGGCAATTGGTCTGCAGCACAAACAACGATCGAGTCGGGCGAGGGGGAAGGGGGAAGGGGGGAAGGGGGACTGGGAAAGTTATTATTATTTTAACAATTTTCCAACTCTTTTGCGTTTGAACGGCGCCAGCGAAGGTCGCGTAATTCAAAAGCAATTTGTTGAAATTAAATTTGATTACGTTTATTGCGCGCCATCTGGCTTTTGGGCGGAACAACTTTCGCCGCTCGGTGGAAAACTCTTTAATCGCACGGTAATTGCCCCAAATTGTCCTAAAGGGGCGTCGGGTGAATCACCGATCAAACGCTCCTCCTTTTTCCCAAGCCCGACAGCCAAATCCTCAATGCCGAATCGTCCCAGAATAATCGTTGCGGCCATCAAAAGCCTTGGTGGGCTCGTCTTTATTTTTATCTTGGATAGAACCTACAAAATATAGTTGACAAAATAGCTATCCTTGATCCTTGATCCGAGATCCGAGATCCGATTAATCGACATAGGCATATGGAGAAGGATTGTAGCGCTGTCGCATGTTTTCCACATAGGGATTGGCCTCATCACTGGCAAACTCCCGTCTAAAATCCATCCCCGGACTATGGACATATCTTGCCTTGTGGTTTCCTAGGGGTTTGTAACCGGAATGGATTAATCCCTACCACAACATTAAAGTATACCTTTGAGTCTGCGCATCATTCCTACATGGCGAGCTTGATTCTTGGCCTTATGTTCATTTTGATCCGATGACGTGTCCTGGAACTTGATGATCGCCTGCAACTTTCGCTCCACAGCCGGCTGCTCTTTCACCGGCGGCTTTCCCTCGCCCGATTGGGTCTGTGGGGCTTCTTCCACGGCAAAAGTCAGACGTCCTTCTATGCCCTCGTATTTGGCTGGGTTCTCCTGGGCTTGCTTCTTCCCAGGCCACGACAGAAAGGCGAATAAAGCTAGGGCACAGTGTCTATTAGAAATGTTGGAACAGGAGTTGGAAAGGTAACACCTACGGTTCGTCGATCGATCCAGACGGTTTTCCTTCGAGCTGGACTTGGCATCCTTTGAGCAGCCGAGCTCGCCTTTTCCATGGATCTGCTGATGGTACATTTCCAGGAGACCCTGGCGATTTACCAATACTGTAGAAAATGCCGGTGCTTATTATTGTCCTGAATACCCCTTTGCTGGAGGAGTGCTTACGCTGCGGCTTACCCCACACACTTGCCATGAATAGGAGGAAGAGAACGAAGAGCGGCATCCACATGGGAAGCCCGAGTCCGCTGCGAACCATTATTAAATGGGTTTTGAAATATTTGATTTTTATTCTCCTTGTTGACAGAAGCAGCCTCTCAGGCCGGGAAATGGAAATGTTATGGCTTCTGAATGCGAACGATGTATGAGGCCAGGGGCTTTGCCTACTGGGTTCTGTTTTTGGGCAATTAATAAGCACTGTCACATTCAAATCTTTAACTTGAATTTATGGTCAAGGATAAGTTTGGAAAACTTTCCCTTTTCGGCTGCTAATCCGTTGGCGTTTAGGCCTGGCCATTATCACTTTGTGAGAGGTTTCTTCTTGCTTTTTTGGCCACAATGTTGCTTTATGCGGCTGACCACCACCTATCCCCTTAACCCCTCAAACCCTGTCAAACCCGCAGTCCCTAACCCCTGACGCCGCCCGATTCGCACTGATGGAAGCGTTGAAACAAGTTGCCAAAAGTCTAAGTTTCTGTGGCTGCCAACAACAAAAGTTGCTGCACATCAAGTGCCCACCCAGGACACCGTACACTGACAGAAAAGCCTGTCCCCGCTTGCGTAAACGTTTGCTAGGAAGCCGAGGGAAGCGAGGGGCTGGGTGAAGACAACAAACAATTTTCGGGTGCAAATTCCCCCCAGCTAACTAAGCACAAACGGATGTGCAGATAACCCCCCGTATGCATATAGTATATACAAATATCCTGCCACTGTAAATATATGTACAATATTCGAGGCTCGGGACCCGGTGCTTGGGACTCGGAGCTCTTCAGCTCTTCAATATTTTAAAACCCAAACAATTTTGCCAACAAATTTCATACGCAAATCCAACAAAAAACGCCGAAGCAGAAGATGAGATACAAAAATAGAGAGGAATACTGTAAGTGAAAAATGCAAAATGAAATGTTTGAGGTTTGCCAAAAATATTTGCACTATTTCCATGTGTGTGGGTGTGCATCAGAGTGTGTAAATAGTGAAAAGTGTATGCTTTTGTTGTGCGTGCGGCTGAAACAAATGGCAGGTAGGGGGCCGAAGGATGTGAAGGACTCAACCGGCTACGTAACTCCCACAAATGCTTCGCTCCTCTTTATTAAAATATCAAGCCATTAAGGGGCCGGGAAAAGGGGCTCGAGCAGGAGCAGGAGCTGGAGCAGGAGCAGGAGCAGGAGCGGGAGTGCGGAGACTTAGGCAATAAAACGGTTTCTAACATTTGTCAGCCCTGTTAGGGGGATAGAGGGTGGTGGTGGTGGGCCATTAAATGCAGATGGAAACAAAAGCCTAAACTGACAAAATGGCAACATGGCAACATGGCAGCACAAATGGAGATACGGAGAAATGTGCTCCACTCCACTCTCCATATGCCAGTTAAAAACATCTTAAAAGCTACTTTTAACCACAATTATGTAAATATTAACACAAACGTAGCAAGGACAACACAGACGGAAAAGGTGAACAACAGCCAGGACGAAAGCACACAAAGAGAAAAGGCAGCACGTAGGGGAAAGTCACTGGATGATGGACTGTATGGGATATAATGTATGATCTACATATATGTATGTATATATATTATTAATAATAGAAAACGGATGTCCTTAAACTATTTGTAAATCCTTCAAAATAGTGACTTTTGTGGAAAATGTATCTCATCACTGGCTGTCAAAGATAGAACAAACTCTGGCTTGGAGGGGGGGGAAAATCTGGAGGAACACCAGGCGGGGAGGTGGAGTAGCAGGTGGGCCAGAAAAGCAACAAACGGGTGACACATAAAGCCAGCAAATGTCTGGAGTGTCGGCAACACAGCCATTAGCATCTGGGCGAGTGCGACCCCGCCTCCCAGACAGGTGTTGAAGTTAATGTCAGAATGGGATGGGGCCGGGTGAGGGAAATGCGAAATGGAAGGAAAGCAAGCTGGAGGCCGGAGCTGAAGAGGGAGGAGGAGGAGGAGGAGGTGGACCTTAATCCCCACAGGCAGTGTTAATAAGCAACAAGGAGGGGGGGAGTATGGAGTTATTATTGAAAACTGTTAGACATGACAGCAGGTCACGTTTTGTCAGGCCACGCCACTCACTCATTCCTTCAGTCACTCACTCGCCAGCTCATTCCCATATTCATTCATTTATTCATTCATTCATTCATTCATTCATTCATTCAGTTAGTCAGGCAGTCAATGAAATGAGAAAAGGAATGGCAGAAAAAGTGCACAGACGACAATCCGTTTTCATGGCTGATTTAACAAAGTTTGGAATGGAAATGTCCTGACAGGGAATCAAGTTGAAAACCGAAGCTGAGGCTGAAACTTCGGATGGGAGTGGGGAACTGATTCCAGATCCTGCGGAGGATTCAGTAGATTCAGTGGGAATGCAAAGCCCGACAAAAAACTTGAACTTTTCAATCGTTACATAAAGACCCCAGAATACTCTTGGAAGGACATAATAATAGTGATGCGGTTCTTGGTCTTAAACAGGTTCTTATATAAACCCAAGGCAAGGGTAAGTACAAAGTGTACCTGCACATCCCATTAAAATACGTTAAGGAAGCCTACTTGTTGCCAAAATAAACCAGATAGAAAAATAATTTGGTTAGACAGAAAAATCGGAAACGACGACAAAAGAATCGAGTGCCAAAATCACATTGAGCCCCGACGACCAGTGAAAGGCAGCCAGGATAAGGCAGAGGAGGCAAGGCGAGGGCGAGAGCCAGTCCCAGTCCCAGTCCCAGTCCCAGTCCCAGTCCCAGTCCCAGTACAAATGCCAATCCAGTCACGGCTTCTAAAAATCAAAAATTTGAATTTCGATCACGTCTTCAATTACGTCGAATCGACGTGCATATAAATCAACTGTGTAACAGGCCACACTCTCACCCAGACACTAGACATTAGGGCGGTGGGTGGCGGCAGGAGAAAGGCGTGGCAGGCAGTCGTCAGTCAGTCAAATGTGGTTTTGCAGTTGCTCCACTGGCCCTCTTCGGGCCCCCGGCCACACAGCCCTCTTCTCGTTGTTGCGTTGAGTTTTGTAAATCAAGTGGAAATGCCACAACAAAAAAGGACATGCCAGTGAGGGCGATACCGAGGGGATCCGGAAGGGGTGCGGCAGATGAATCCAACCGTGCCGTAGATAATGTAGATGATCTGCTGCCAAAGACCTCGGCCATAATCCTTTAAGGAGGGATTTGATTAATGCAATAGAATTGGTCGGGAAAATTCTAAAAATATAGTAGGGAGGTAATACAAATGCAACATCCTTTGGAGCCCCTTGAACCCACAGAAAAAGCGCCGCCTCTGGCCGAATGATGACGCTCGATTGGATTCGGCTGGATCTGTGGAAAAGCACATCCAAGTTGGAGTCAGGAGTCGAAGTGCTGATGTGGCACAAGTGCGGGAGAGCCACGCCCCCCCTACTACCCAGCCATGAGCCACCGCCCACTTACGAAGCACTCATGCAAAGTGCAGTTGACGTACGGAAATTGTAGGTGCACGCTCTATCCCTACCACGGCCACGCCCAGTCACCCAGCCGCCCATAGACAGGGGCTTCAAGGCCAAAAGGTCGGGCATGGGGCTTATCTGAAGATGCTCCCTTAATAATTTATGGAGTACTTTCTTATAACGCCAAGCACCTGAAAAAGGGAGCACTACAAATAGGCATAGAGGGTTATCCTTCCCATCTAAATGCAGGATAAAGGGGATACCAATGGGGAAGGGGGATGCCAGGTATCCAACTCGAATTATTTGGCATTAAAAATTGTAATTTCTGGACGAGACATGCAATCGGGAACTTGTTGTTCAATTTTCCCCATCATCCTGATTATCCTGGCCCTCACACATGGCACATCCTGGTAGCAGTTGTTGTTGATGTTTGTCGGGAATTTGATTTGATTTCTGAAAGCAGAATGGGAACGAGAAGCGAAGTTGTGTTCGTTGCGCTCCTGATCCTACCCCTCGTCCTGTTGCTGTGGCCCTCGCCAGATCCTGCTGCGACTGCTCCTGCCCTGTGTCTGCTGTCTGCTATCTGCTGACTGCTGCTGGCTTCCCCATGTCCTTAGGCTGATGTTCGGCGAAATGTCCTGGCCTGCCATCCGCCTGAAATTACTGACAACTACTTCAAGCAGCAACAAAGTTGAATTTGCATCGCACTGAGCCATATGTGTGTGTGAGTGGAGTCCTTGCGAGGGTGAATCAGTCAGAGTCAGAAAGTCATTATTCAATCATTTTATAGCAACTCCCTTTTCTTCTTTTGAAAGTTTTTAAAGATTTTAAGGATTAGTCGTAAATACCTTGGACTATGAAAAATATTTAGTACACATTGCTTCACCCATGCATTTGTCGGAGGCCTGGCTAGAGTCCTTGCCTTCGCTTTCCCCTCCGGAAGTGGTGGGAGCTTGCAAGGATAACAGGGTAGGAGGGCAGACTGTGTGACAGCTTTCTTGAGATGCACTTCACGTGCATTTGACTGCTTAAGTAAATTTTGCTCATGGTAATAAATTCACTTAAACTCAAACCAGAGAGACAGGAGTCCTCAAAACCCACGCGTCTCCTCCATTTGTGCCCTTGTGCAATGTCCATGGACGAGGACGAGGACGAGGACGAGGACGAGGACAACGAGAGCGCTGAAGGCTCTAGAAGACTTTTTGTTTAGACACTCATAAACATAATTGACGTCATAAAAACAGACAGAAGCAGTGCACGGGACCAGAAGTAACAACAATGACAACAAGTCATGTAAATCTGTGCAGAAAGATTCCATGTGTGGCTCGCAGACCCGCCCGAATCCCCCCTCCCACACTCCCACCCCCACTCCCACTCCCACTCCCACTCCCACTCCCAGCCCCAGCCCCAGCCGAGAAGCCACAGACTCTAAATCGTCGCCGGCTTTTCCTCTGTCGCTGTGGTAAGTGAAAATCATTAGTTCCAAGTTCGCACAAAAGCCGAGGCATTTGTTTTGTTGGAGCTACTTTGCAAATGAAATGCCAGGCATGCTTTATATTGGGATAGAAAAGGCTGTCAAGGCATGTCCTTAAAACACACGAAACAAACTGCACATGCGATGGAACTCCTCCCGAAATCCCTGAAACTTTCTAATAAAAAAATTGTTTTTTTTTTCGGCACTTTAACGTATTTCGGGCAGAGCGGCCTGCATTTTTTGTATAAATTCTAACAAATTGTCTACACTTCCGTCCAAACCGTGCCCCCACATAAATGCCCCACCCCTTCGCCTTCGCCTCCGCCTCCGCCTACACCTCCACCTCCGCCTCCGCCTCTGGCTATTTTGTCTAACCTAGCCCCGCTCGAGTCTCCATAAATCAAAAAGTGCTTGGATACAGTTTTGCAGTTTGTCCTTTTGCTTTGTGTCCTTTCAGCGGCCCCAGCCCTGTGCCCCTTGTTCGGGGATCCTTTATTTAAATTTTTATACACTCTACATTAGATGGGTGGACACGGGGATGGGGTCCTGGAGTAAGGCAAGGAGTAATGGGCCACATACTTGGCATGCCGCACTTTTGTGCGTCGTCAACTCTCACAGCTCAACATATTAGAAGTAGAGTGAAGTGGACACACTGTGGGAAAAAGTCGGGGAAGTTAAGGAACACCATATCCCCCAAATAAATTATCCTGAAAGAACCGAGTATGTTTAATCGCGGTGCCTTTGCCGTAGTCGATATATTTTTTTGCAAAAATCCTCTGGATGAAAGTCTATTGTTGCCTAACTGGGTCCCATTCATTATTCACCATCAGCAAGTCCTTGCATCGAATGTCCTTTGTAGCACTTGCCGAAGATAATTCCTCCCCCCGGTTCGCCTTGCATATCCCTCCAATAATTAGCGAGGAGAGGGGTTAAAAGTAAGCCAAGATGAGCGGGTTTTAGCCTCGTTGAAGAGCCTTTTGAAATATAATACCGTTATTTACACATCACTTCATTGAGCGGGCCATTTTTTAAACAAGAAGCTGGGGGAAGAAGCAGCGACGAGGCGACGAGGAGAACGGGCTGAGGAGAATCTTATCTCTGAGGCTCTCGTCTCTGTCTCAGTCTTGGCTCGTTTATCAAGCTCATTAGTCGCTGTCCTCGCATCTCCTTGCTGTTCGTCCTTGCTGTTGTCCTTTTTGGCGGGAATTATTGAACAGCATTGAAAATATTTTAAGCGCAAAGTGTCCTGCCATCTTCCGTCTTTCGTCTTTCGTCTTCGTCGCTTCATGCTTATTAATGACACTACATGCAATTTATGTTGGACAGTTAAGAAGCTGTCGGAAATTAATGGAGCTCGTGTGCCATGTCCTTGCTTGGATTCCCATTAACACGAGGAAGAGGCATCCTCCTGGCCCAGCGTATGAACTGGATCTGGGTAGTTCCTTTAACCGGTATTCCTCAATTTCTATTTAAACCATTTCAAGATCACTCGAACCCCTCAAACGGCCAATTTAATTACTTAAGCTGGCTCCTTGCACTCCCAAGTTTGGGAGCTCGAAACTTTCCAGTAGTTGCATTAGCCAAAAGGTGAAATATATCCTCCACAACGAATAAGGGAGATACAGAGAGCCATCCCCTCCCGTTTCCATCCTGGGTGGAAACCCCACCACTCCAAGCACTTTTCCCCCCCTTGGTTTTCCTGTCTATCCTTTATCCTTGTGGCCTGATGCGCTCCCTAAACTCTCTCTAAACTTTCACACAAAAGGCACAATCCCTCTACGGTATCGGGAAGCGCCTTCCGCCCCCCGACAGCAACTTTTTGACTTTGTACGCCTTTTGCGGCTGTTGTAGCTGCGAAAATTTATGGCCAATTCAATAAACGATTTTATTACATGCGCACGTTGTGTTAACAATGTTATTATTATTGGGGCCCAGTTCCGAAAGGGGTTTTGCCCCGGGCACTGCAGTGAATACCCCCGAATATACCGAAGGGGGACTTCCTGCGCGCACCAATTATTATGAAAATTAATTTATTTGCCGTCGCTTGGGCTTGTATGAGGCCAAAATTCAATCGTGGCCATTTTTGACAGCGGCAGGGAGGTGGGGGTGGTGCAAGGTTGTTATCGGGTTCTTATCGCCAGCTGGCCAGCAGCCAGGACTTCTATAAACCACTTCCCACGGCGACCCGTCCACTAACCAGCTCTTCCCTGCATTGCCAAATGCTTTTGCTCCACTGCCTTTTTGTTGCTTATTATGGCGATAATGCAGAGAGTAGCTTGAGGATTTATTGATCACAAACTATAGCCCGTACTTATCGATCCCCCAGATGCTTGGTGGATCTCCGATGATCTATTTTTGTCCCCTCCATTTGGTGCAATCCGCTCTCTGCCAACGCAGTGCGCTTTTGTTGGCCAACACACAAAAGGCCAACACAGATACTCCGGTACTGGGTGTGGGGCACCTCCTCCCGGTCTGTGGAGCATTGTATTTGCGTGGGAGTGCAAACAGAACGAACTCGTAGAAGGCGCACTCATGTGCAACCCGACAACAGCCAACAAAAGTCTCATTACTTTTACTTGGCAAATAATGAAGCTTACAACGAAAGCCACCCAGTATGGAGCAATTTGACAATTGACTTTGGCTTAGACGGGAATGAAAGGAATATGCATTGCCGTTTGCTATAATTTTGTAGTACAGAAGGAGACGAAACAAACCTCCCTATCAACCTTGAAGGTTGATAGTTAATCACGCTACGAGACGTACGCTCCATCAATTTGTCCAATCATGCTGGCACTCAATTTAATTGATTTTAAAGTTCCAGCAGAAAGTTCACCTATTTGGCAGGCAAGGCTCCAGGTGGGAAGGATGGACGGTGGCCCGGACGACGGCCCGGCAAACGGATGTGTAACAGGTTGACCCAACAGACCGAGAAACCAAACCAAACACACACGACTCACGACTGAGAAAGGAAGCAAAAAATGAGGGGGAAAAAATTAAAAACAAAAGCGAAACTCACCAGCAAACCAACAACAACAACGCGTCACAAAGCTCTTGAAACTTTGCCCAAAAAAGGGGTGTGGCTGGCATAGGGGGGAGGAGGAGGAGATTCAATCCAGTGGCGAGTGGAGGAGGTGGCCGGGTTCGGTTCGGTCAGGCGGCTTTTGAGTGTTTTCCACCTGAGCACAAACTTAAGTGGCGAAACTTGATTAAAACCGCACCCACCCACACACATTGAAGGACCTGTAGGTGGGGCGGAAGTCCAGGCCCGGATGGAGGCAAAAGTTTCTGATACAGCTAAGGACAGGTCGGGGATTAAGTTGCGGTTATGCAGCACTCACCACCAGAAAGTCAAAGTTGCACTCGTCGTTCCACACTCGAAAAAAAGGATTAGGGGACTAAGACTCAGAGAAGTTTGGCTTGACAGTGTGTCAAGAAATAATTCACTTAATAATTTGCCGTTTTATTCAACTCTGGGATGGGCCCACACTTTAAAGGAATCTTAATGTTGAAACCTCCAGCTAGTACTAATAGAATGCAGACGGAAAAGTGTCAAACTCCAGTGGTTTCTCCTCGAGGGGCAAGTCCAGGGCGTACTCCTGTTGTTGCCGCAAAGGACTCTGAACGGCCGGATAGTCCAGAAAGATCGGGGCATATCTGCGAAGAGGCTTACTTTCCGAGTGATGTCCCTTGTAGGGTTCTCCCGCATCGTCGGCTATCCTTGCGGCTGGTCCTTGAGAGCTCCACAACGGCGGCAAGTACGCGTTTCTGGGCAGCCCAGCAGAGAAACAACATACGACGATCGCCAGGATCAGAAACAAAATCAACACCTTTGGCATCATCTCGATGGCTTCGCTGGAGAACTTCAATTACGCTGGCAAGCCGAGTGTTTCTAGTTTTTATGGCCAAATGAAGTACACTGAGAAATATAAGGTTTAGCCTCAAATTCAAGAGTGAAAGGGAGTTCTTTGTTTTGGAATTAGAAGATTGGCTCATGCAGCTTTATTGCTATAAGTATTGTCTTGGCTGGAAGTGTACCTTCAAGACCTTGGACTACAATCAGTTTTCGCATCCCAATTAAGCTTCCAAATTAATGCTGATCCTGATCTTTGGCCAAACCTTCGCCTCTATCTTGCATAAATTTCCCGACATTTCTATGTCAAAGATACTGGTTTTCCCACTCTTATACCCGTCGAAGCCACCGAAGTTGCCATTAATAAAGCCAAAAAAAAACCGAAAGCTGGCCCGAATGCCGAACACTGACTTTCAAACGCATGCGCCTTGGGCCAGAAAGTATCTGACGAATTACAGCGTTTCCCGCCAAACACCAAACCGGGGCATCTGGTTTCTGGTCGCAGGCTTCTAGCCTTTGTTTACCTTTGCTATCAGTTCTTATCAGAGAGTCAACTTGGTCCAGGGGCCACTCCAGCGGGGCCAGTCAGAAGGTGGAGTGTCCGCCCATTGGCTGACCTGAAATTCGCTCGAGTAATTAGTGTGGGAGATGAAATTGTAATTAGAAGCCGCCTTATAGGTAAATTAGTTGAATATATTGAATATTATTATCATATCTATTACTTGCTTTATTAAACAACAGCTTTGCTTGGGAGCCAGCTGGCAAAGAATAGCTTCGCCTCTGAAAGTTTGTCTTTAAAGGGGATACTCTTGGCCAGGGCCAGGACATGCCACACATGCAATGCTACATCTACTTTTCGGGGAGCTCCAGGGGCGCTGGGGCAGGGGGCTTAGCTGGCCGAGCCCCCTCTCCATGTGGCCTGCAACACTTCCGGCATTTAAGCAAACAAAATATGTGTAGCAACAAGGAGAGCACACGGCTGCAACAAGCCAGAGCGCATTTGTGTTCCATTTGGGGACCTTTGGCCTCCGTAGCCCCCGAGCCATGGCCCCTTTTGTGACTAAAATACGCTGTATGTGTGTTAGGGTGGCTTGCTCTCTGAAAAAATCATTTATTGTTTCAAAAAGTTATATTAATAGTTATGCCAGTAAAATATTTTTATTCAAAAATAATATCTCTTTAATATCTATATCTTTAATATCCAATTTGTGGCCAAAAGTGAGTCACCCCAATGTGTGTTTGTAGGCGGAAAATGCGGCCATGTAGGCTAATGAGTTCGTTCTACGTCGGACATGTCTTGTTTTTCTCCTTCCTCTTTTGTTTTTAGCCCGTTTTTGCCACTCCCCCTTGCCAGCCGTGTTATTGCTCTTTTTGTGGCCCAAACGGCTAACCCAGAGCCTTTCATTGTCTTTAGATTCCGCAGAAAAAACATGGCCCGAGGAAGTTCCACGAAGATTAAAGATTAAAATAACGCTCCACAGAACAATGTCCTAATAACCCATAAAAGCTCAGCAGGATCCTGGTTCCTCTAATAAGCAGTTTATTCATTTCTTGAGCTACATTATTTATGAGTATTTCATCACTCAAAGTACCTCCTCAGCCAGTTGATCCGCAAGCTGAGCATTTCCAGGACGAAAGCCATGACAGCGGCGCCCAGCCAAATCGCGGTGACATAATACAAACCACAGAAAATCTCCAGGCGCAGAGCCGACACTTCGTGCGGCTGCACCAAGGACATCTTGTACTGGCTTCTGTCGAATTCCCGGACAAAGTACCCAATAATTCCGGCGGACTGAAGCTGCTTTATCTTGCGATCGAAGGCGAATTTGAGGATGGAGTGACGCCGCAAGTAGATGACCAGCTGGTAGAGGAGGATGTGCTCCTTGATGTGCGTCAGCCGACTAGTACTCCAGTTGGCCAGGTTGTAGAAGGACATGCTGGGTATCAGGGACGTTGTGGTCACCCGCTCATGCTCACCCACGTCCTGGATGTGATCGAAGCGGTCCTTGGAACCATTACGCGTCAGGACAGTCAGATTCCTGGGATAGAAGTCCAGGTACTCCTGGGTTATCAGGGTGTAATTGCTATCGATCAGCTGTGATATATCGCCTGGAAGGGGCTTGCTGTACGGCTGCCGGAAGGAGTCGAACAGCTTGCCCTGATAGATGACTCTCAGAACCAAGGCGAGCAGCAGCCAGGTGGCATAGAGAACTTTCGTCTTGCAGCTTCGTGGCAGCCGCCAGGACACCAACGGATTGCCTATCAGGGTGGTAAGCACCTGCAGGAAATGCAAGGAGACATCTGCCACACCGTGCTCCCTCATCTTCCAGGCGGCACAGAGCACCAGGACAATTAGGAGGCAGCACAGGACCAGGGCCAGCCAGACGATGGAGCAGAAGGGCACTGCCAGCTGCGCCACTGCCCCCCACTGCGTCTCCATGTGCAGGACGAACACCAAGGAACTCTGGTAGTACGAGGTGGTGGTAGAGAAGTGCTCCCTGTGCTGGTGGGAGCCGCTCATGGCGCCTATCAAGATCGAGGACGTCTGGTTTATCATCTGGTCGAAACAGCCGCTGCAGCCATCCGCGATGTCCGGTGACAGGCACTTGCTGCAGGGCTCCTCCAGCTGAATTTTGAAGTTAAAGATGTCGGCCAGCAGTTTGATGAGCTCTCCATCGATTCCGGTGAGCCGCCAGGTCTCTTCCCGCTGCGCCGGATCACTAGTGTTTCCCAAGAAGAACACAAACGGCTCCAGGGGGTACCAGCTAACCTTAATGGGGCATCCCGACATGTTCCTCAGGATCCGATCGAAGGTCCTTTCCTTTCGGTTTTGCTGGAAACTGCCTTCCTCGTAACGATCCAGGAGCTCCAGGCTGAGGTTAAGGTCGCAGTACTTGTTGTAAATCCTAAAGCCGTATGTGAGGACCACATTACTGACTTTCTGGGACAGCAGAAGTACGTTGAGAGTGTGGAGGCGTATACAGGTCCTTGATATCTGCCGCAAGGCACGGATGCGATTGCGTCGGGAGGACATGCGACGAGTGAGCAGAATCAGGAAATTGTACTCCCTCGTATTGTGCCTCGCCGTGAAGTTAAATGCCAAGGAGGCGAAGGACTCTGCTGAATTAATTAGGAACAAGACGTGGCTGGACGGAATTTCTTCGGGGGGCTTTTGGTAAATCCTGAGAGCCATGGAGTCGCCCAAGCCGGTCATTATCATAGTCATCAGCTCCTCCTGCTCGTGATCCCGGTGCTCCCCATTGCGTGTCAGCGCCATTGCGGCGAGGGTGCTCTGCGAGGGGCTCACCTGCTCCTTAAGGATCGCTAGAGTCGCAGACGCCAAGGGAGTGACTTGGTAGGGTTCCAGAGGCACCAAGGCACCTTGGGCCCGGGATTCCAGACCCATCAGAAGAAGAAGAAGATACCACAACATTGGACCTTCGCAGTCCGCTATCCAGGAGCAACTGTTGGCGCTTTTCATTTTTCTAATGCGAGCCTTTTGAGCTGATCGGAGGCGGATGATAATCTTAATGAAGGATATAATGCGTTCATCCAATCGGCAGGAACAATCAGGAAGCAACTAATTAAATTAATGCCACACATTGCGACGCTGGGCGTGGACTTTTCACTCTTAAGCCAGCGAAATAGGAACAGTTTCCCCATCGCCAAAGTGGCCACCATCCAGAGAGCAGTGTGAAATGCAATACAAGACCAAACCCAAAGCCAATTCAACTTTTTACCACAAAAAGAGTGGCCCAATTGGGGCGAGGGGGTGCAGGAGGTGCTGGATGTAGGCAAAAAATAAGAGTATTCCCCCCCCCCCCCACTTGGGGGGAAAGATGGTTTTTATTTATCTTCGTGGAAAGTTGCCCGCCGAGAATGCAAAGCAAATGCAGCATATCTCTGCGGCTTGTTAGTCCAAGCGAAAGGCAGTCAGAGAACAAGGGACGAAGGACGCAGGACGAAGGCAGTGGCAGCAGTCAGAAGCTGCAGCAGTGGGCAGCTCCACCGCCCCACACCCCCCCCCCGTCCATCTGGCGCGCATAAAAATTAAAAATTTCATTAAATTCACAAAAATGCTTGAAGTGGAAAAATGTAATATCCTTTGGGCACAAAGGATGTGCATATAAATGCAAATGCGGTACTGGGTCCGGGTAAAAACGAAGCGATATGTCCGAACTGCCCCGCCACACCCCTGCGCCACGCCTCGCCACATGCCGCATGCATGAATGCACAAGGATACACTGAGAGACTGGACTGCAACAATGAATGGTCCGGCAATCCATCGTTTTCTGATAGTTTCAAAGTTTTTCCAAGTGGCCTTTATATCCCAGCAACTTGTCCACGCCACGCCCCCCGCACACATCCTTTGTTTGCAATTAGTGAGCGACTTTCATAAACAAAACGATAGCGGGTCTCTGGGGGAGCGAGAGTCCTCGCTGGCTGGTCCGGGGCACAGCAAGGATAACACATGCAGATTCCCTCTCTCGGAAGTAGAGTGTCTCAAGTGACTTATCCCCAGATTGAACCAATCAAAGATAAGCACCAGGAGGGGCCACAGGACATATGGCAGCCAAACGACAAAAGTTTGAAAATTAAAAGTTTGCTGCAAAAGGATGCAAAAGTCACTGAAGGAGCGGCAAACTGAAAGACTAACTGCGAATGGGCATATGTTTGAAGAGTAATTATGACTTCCAAGGCCAAGAAAATATATATCCTTTTTTTGGAGTAGCTCCTTTTCGAATATGCATAAACCATGACCGAACCCCTTTTCTATTTAAATAAGAGAAACCCATTTCCGATCATGGTTCCAATTAAATGGCACAGCCACGATGGCCCCAATGTTACCTGCCCCTACTCAAGGACCTCCTAGAGCTACTTTGGAGTCCCTTTTGGGTGAGCGCCCCTTAAGTTTAGCAAAAGTTCAAGCCTGGCTGGCGCATAAATTAAAAATGACAAGGATATGCCAGGACAAAAGGGTGCAGAGCGACTGGCAGAAATTGTGTAACCCAAGCGGGCAACAAGTTGCAACTTAACGTTGCCCACATCTTGCCACCTTCCACACACTGCCCTTATGTGGCATATGAAACATGAGCACGGGAGGGGAGTCCTATCCCCGCCACCTCGATATCCCCCCCCTCCCCCCTTCATCCCTTGGAATTTCTACAAATTCAGCGAAAAGTATTTTCCACCTTTAAAACCTGGCATGAAGGTGAGGCTGGAAAAAAAAAGGGGAAATGATTTATGAATGCAAAAACTTTTGGACCAACTTTGTACGGCCGCTTTGTGTGTGGGATGTGGATAGGGAAGGAGCAGGTTATCCTCATGTTACACATGCGATTCAGAGGGCAATAAGGGGGGATGCGAGGGAGGGAGACAGGAGACAGGACACAGGACCGTCCGCTTAATGGAATTATAAAAATGTTAACTTCAGCAGAAATTCAAACAGCGCCCCATTTTTCCCTTTGTTCGACAACTAACCTTTTCCCTGGGCTCCTCGCCCCATATGAATTCAGTTATAATTTTGTTTAACATTTAAAGTGGCCTTGTTTGTGCTCTTGACCAAGGAAAAAGTCTAAAAACATAAAAACGTAAAAAACGATAGACTTTTCACACCGCAACCGATGGAAAATATTTGCGTTCGGTTCGGGTCGACCAAATTTTAAAACAAAAAGATGTGAAAACATTTCAACGTCAGCAGCAGACGGCCTTTGGCTGGCTGGCTGGCTGGCTGGCTGGCTGCCTTCCGATATATCAGACACATATCTCTACTATATAGATATAGCTTTGGCTAGAGTATATACATATATGTGATTTTGCGGCTGGGCCAATCCAATATACTTTTCAAAGCAAACACGAACACAACTTGGGGCTACCGCGACGGTAAAGGAGATGGCAAAGGCTGACACTTGAACCCGCAGCCGGGAATCCTTCCGCCTCCCACCCTCCTGCCCCTCCTAGCAAGACTGCCGCTCCCTGGAGCAATAGTAGTCAAGCAGCAGCCAGCCAATTTCAAGGCAAGTCCTTTAAATAGACCAACTTGTAGTCCTGCATCTGCACACCGAAAAACCAATTCATCTAGAAACTCTGGCTTCTCACTGCTTCTCTTGGAAGCAGGATATTTTTTCGTCAGTGTTTTCCTGCCGCTGCTCCTGTTGATGTGGCTTATCGTGTCCTGCAGTGGCTGAGCGATGCCAGCGCATCCTGGAAGCTTTTTATCTTGGCGTCATGTTGATGTTTGTCGGAAACTTGATTATTTTCATCTCGCTTTATTTTTTCGTTTTTTTTTTTTTGCCAGCGCCCACACATGTCCTGGAATCGCAGGGCCATGTTTGCTGGTGAAGGATGCTTTTTTTCGGATGCTGGGCCCTCGGAAAGGAGCAGACCCAGCTCCTTCCCCCATCCACCACCAAAAATATTCCCAAAGACCTATATGTGTGTTTACCTTCTGTAGGTAAAAGTTAAAAATAAAGAGTTTCCCCCGTTTCGATGTAAATGTAAAACTTTAACTTCTCAGAGGGGGGGGGAAGGGGGCTCGCAAGGACCACAACAACTCGCTTACAGGTTGCCCGAGTCCCTGCTTTCGTTTTTGTTGTTGACAAACAAGGAGCGCATAAGTAGAATAAGTTGTAATAAGAGCAGTTAACAACATGAGTGAAGTCAAGGCGAGCTCACGACGGGGGCCAGCGCCAAGACACCTGAACGTCACGAAACGAACGTGGATACAGTGGGGACAGGCTTCCCATGGACACAAGCACCTGCAAACGCCCAATCCGCCTCCATATTCGGTGGCCACTGTAGTCGCAGGGCACGGGCCACGCTCCTGACAACTGACAACTCCTTTAAAATGTAGTTACTGTTGTTATTATTCAACCTTAATGAACTTAACAAGCTCGCACAGCACACGGAGCCATGGAAAGGGGAAGCAGACGACACAGGCGAGGGGGCCGTCCTGCCAGTTGGACACAGGAATCCCGCCCACACACACACACACACACACACACACACACACACACAGATATCCAGTGAGACAGACAAACAAACAAGTCATCCAAAGAGATGGGGGCTGGCAGGGTGGCAGGATGGCGGGCAGGGACAGGGACATTGGGTGGTTAAGTACGTATGTTGCATGTTGTTTTGGGGGCATACGCCCATCATGTGTGCCATGTTCATGTCGCAAGAAATTTTCCAGCTCTCAATGGCGCAGGGTCACGTAACTCAAATAAAGCGCCAAAGCCACCAGCCGCAAAAAAATGCCCCAAAAAAAAAGAGGAGTACGCCTGAGGCTCTGAAGCAAGAAACCACACCCCTTAGTCCTTGCACATTTTGTGCATTTTTGGCTCTATCGAGAGTAAAGCAAATTAAAAGTGTTTAACAAATATTGAACGAACGAGACCCGAACTCCATTTAAGGAAACTCTGCTCCAAGGAGGAGCATCAGGTGTTCGCGGATATTGTTGGAATAATTAACACTTTAAGGTTTCAAAACCGATTAAAAAGATTCCCCTCAAGTAGGCTGTGGTCCCAAGCCATCCATGACTCAATTGTCAAATCGAAATACATAGCTATCCGGTCCAGGATCCCCTGCCCCAGCCCCAGAGCCTTCATTCTGCCGTGATCCGTTCTCGTAACAACACCTAAAAAATAAAAAATTCCAGGAAAATTTTGTGTAGTAAAAAGTTTTGTTTTATGTCTTTGGCTTTTATGTCTCGTGGCTTCTGTTAATTGTTGTGGCCGTCTTTTGGTCGTCTTGCGTGTGAATTCCTTTGTGCTACGCGCGATTTCTTCAAGATGGCAGCCCCGAGTCAGGCGGAACTCCAGATGAAACTGGCCCAGCTGGGCTGGAACATCGAGCTGGGCAGGGACGACCAGACAGACCAGTTCCTGGCGAGCGAGGCGATTCCCCTGCGCCAGCTGGCAACGGCGGCGCTCCGGATCAGTGCCGATGCAGAGAATCCTGCGGGGCCCAACCGGATCCAAGACCAGGGTGCCCTTAACGACGACGAAGTTGGCCTGGCCAAGGACGCCGAGGCATTCCAGCGGGAGCAGCAGCGCCACAGACGGCTCCCGTTGAAACCGATGAAGTAGTTGACAATACTACAGGTGAGTAGCGGGGATGGTCAACCTTCCCAAGGAGTACATCACTTGTCTCGATAGATTCTTTGGACGAGTATATGGCGAAATATCAAGGACAGCGAAAATTTCAAGTCGTAGACATATTGGACAGCCCCTCGGGATAAGCCGGCATTCTTCCCACTCGGGTACCGATACGGAAGGCAAACGATCCAACACATTAGATGACAGTTCCTCCTCTGATCGAAGAACAGAACAGACTTGGGTGAAAACGCTCCAATGGCATGCAGTCGCCTCTCGGCTACACACCCATTCATGACAAAGGGACGAATATCGAACACTAGATCTGTAGGCTCTCCTACAGATTGATGTATACTTCCTATACTTTCTATACTTCTATACTTCATGCAAAACACTGACATCGCCCGAAGATGCGAACGGCCAAACAAGACCAGCGGATAAGCAAAGCAACAAAAGTTGACCAGGGACTGCATGCTGATTTCAAGAATTTCAAGATTGGATGCGGTTTCACAGCAAGTCGTCCCTCATCCCACATCCCACATCCCACACAGACCATCAGAATTAGATTAGAATTAGAATTGGGCTTAGATTTGGCAAACTCCACCTGTCTCATCCAACATTCCTCTCTACTTGTTTGTTTTAATTGATGCAAATAAATCGAGGACAATATTCCTTCGGAAATCGTTCCCAGTATTTTCATTCCCTGTATTATAAGAGTGGTGGCCTTGAAGCCGGCGGCTCAGGGCAGTCGGGCGGCAGTCACCGTCAGACCTTCGAAGGCAGCAGATGTGCTCCTGCCGCCTTTGGTATTATCCTTTGACATAAATCGTGTCGAAACATTTTGGACCGTCTAGTCCATGGTTTCCATGGAGCTGGAAATTATTTAACTGGGCCAACCAGTATCCTTTGGTCCCTGCTCTCTGGTCCCTAGTCTAGCGCTTCACTTGCAAAAGTTGCACTGGCTTTATGGCCAAGGGCCGTTTTACAGTTATTGAATTTATTTATTGAAAGCGCCACTCGGTCCCCCAACGCCGAGGGGGCAGAGAGCACACATAGTGCTATGCAAATTGATTGACTAAAACACTTTAGCTAACAAGTCCTGTTCCCCCTTGGACTTTTCTTCAGCCACGTTCATTCTTCTTGCTTTTTTTCCTTGGTTTCCGTGGTCCATTTGACATAATTAATTGCAACACGAGCAATTAGGATGCCAGCTAACTGGCTTGCTGCCTGGCAGGACAATAAGGATATACATTTTAATTAAAACACCTCGAGCAACTAATTACACGACCCGACTGCTATCCCGGCAATTCGCGTGTTGGGGATGCTAGAAAATACCGATAGGGTAGTAAATAATCTGAAACAGCAGTCCTTGAAAAGGATATTCAGTTTTATGCGTCTCTGCATTAGAGGATTTATGTAGACTTTCGTGGGGCTCTGGTAAATTCTACAAATCATCGGTTCCATCTTCAATTTCTTTTTAAACTGTACCTTAGTTTTTCGTCTGCCATGGCCATGGAATGTCCTCGACGTATTCGTCCTCTTCCGTTGGCCGCTCTGGGCGAGTGTGTGTGTGTGTGTGTGTGTGAGTGGCTGAGGACACTTGATTCATGGACTTCCAAATTGAATACGAAAATTCCTAACATACTTTTCAGCGCTCTGAGCCCATAAAGGTGCCTTAATGGGTTAACAGTGGGACGGACTGAGGCCAGAATATTGTCAATCAGTGGCGATTATTAAAGGGGATTTGTATGGTGATATTTTCTCCGACTTGGGGCAGGGTACCACAGTAATCGATAGTACTTGCCGATGGCCGCACTTTATCCTTTTCAGCGACTCGTTGGATTATCGATGTCTATCATCGCAGCAAAATAAAAAAGACAATCCCGCAAAAACTTTCAGCTACCCGGCTGCCAGTCAGTCCATCAGTCAGCTCTCCGGCGCCGGCTTCCCCGGCCTGGTGGAGTCAGACAGTGTCAGACATGAAGGCGGCCGTGGCTCACGCCCATAAATAAAATGCAAGACGGCAGGCGGCATTCGAAGGCACAGCGTTGACAGGTTAATGTCAAATCGCACGGCCGAAACCGAAAAGCCAAAGCGGGAAAGCTGGAGGGGAAACCCGTGATGGTGGGGCAAACCAAATGGGAAATACTCTTGCTCCTAGTAACTCTCCTTGCTTACGTGCCGTATGAGTCCTTTTAAATCTTTCTATTGGAAAGGTGGGCCAACATGGCGTATGGAAATTGTATGTAATGTGACAAGCTTCCTTTGAAATCACAGATACGTGTTAATTTTAGGGCATTTCTAGTCCTTGGAGGGTGTTGGGTGAAGAGTGAAGAGTGAAGAAAATTACTGAAAAAAAATTGTGAAAAGGAGGAAAACAGAGGAAAAACAACACGCTAAAGTTTCTTCGTCAACGAGGAAACTCCGGCAGGCTGGCTTGCTGGCTGGCTTGCTGGCTGGCTGGCTGGAAAGGCAACTCCGGAGCTGTCAACTGACAGTTATGAGAAAAAGTAAAGCTGACGAAGACATCAGCGGGGCAAATTTGTTTAGTCTTAGTCTCTCTCAGGCGACTCCCCTTTCGGAGGGTCCCCAGCCCCCACTTTCCACGCTTTTCAGTTGCTTTTCCCCTTCGAACCGCATGCCATTCTGGTAATGATGGCTTAAAGGACGCCCGCCGCGACAATGTGTTTATTTTGCCTGGAAAAGCGGAACAAAAAGAGGGGGAGGTTGGTGCTCTTGGGGGATGAAGGGTGCTCGTCCTTCGCGAGAAAGCGCCGTTAACAGAGCATGTCGTGGCTTTGCTTTCGGTGCGGATTTTGGCCAAAAGGGGGGTGTCAACCGCTAAAAGGGCGTTAAGTGTTTTATTTACCCTCAAAATATAATTTATATTGTGGCTGGATATGTGTGCGAATGGGATGGCGAGTGCGCGAGAAGGGAGACAGATAAGACAGATAGGGAGATAGCAGGTCCTGTGCGGTAGAGGATTTGCTGTGAAGTGATTTAAATTTTAAGTACATTTTGCATTTGTGCGCGTCCTTTTTCTCTCCGCATCTCCGCATCTCCTCATCTCGTCAGTCTTTGTTTCTCTTACTGATTACTTTTCTCATTTTGCAAATTGACTTGATGACGTTTTTGGGTAATTTACACAATTCGGTTTATCCGTTTGGCCCGGAAAAAGGGACAAGGAGGAGTTCTAATCGGCTCAATTACGGCCAGTCCCGAGATGCGTAAAAATCCTTATGAGATGATCAGCGTTTTAAACCTTAAACGGTTAAACGGTTGCATTAACCACAGAAATTCAAATAACTAAAGAAAAGCCGGTTCCATCTAAAACAATTGCCCTCCGAAAATGTGTGAAGCCTTAATTTAATGTCACATTTAGTCCTGCGCCGCATTGGCCACCCCGTTTCGCGGCATTTGCGGGTCGCTCCTTGCCAAGTAAATTAAAATATTTTAATGAGTACAATTTATCACGCTCCGGCGGCTCCTGGCAGTTTAAAACTCCTCCCGGTGGCTTTGTGCCATTCGTCCTTGGGCCCTGGGAGCCTTTGGACCGTTCCGGGCTGCTTTGGCAACTTGTTGCGACATTTAATTATTGGTGACAGTATAATCAAGTAAACTCGGCAAGAATTTCAATTTCATTTAATGGTTTAACACATTTTCCCGACTTTCTCCGGGGTTAAGCCTCAAGTGTCATGTAAACGACGTTAAACGGCTCCTGGAAATGGCTTAAGCCCACAAAAAGGGTTTAGTCCCTTTCCCGTCTCCCCTTCCTTCACTTTGTTCCGGCTTTTGTGTGTTCCGGCTTTTGTGCTCGGTGGATATCCCTATCGGCGAACAATTAGTGGCCAAAACAACAGCAACAATAAACATTACGTCAAAGACAATTATTAGGCGTTTATGGATTTAAATGGGCCCGGGTTATGGGTCCTCAACGGTTATGGTTTTGCCGGATGCTTTAAAGCTTTAAATACCAATCCTGGATGGCCTGCTACATGTATAGTAAGGATGTAGTTTCCTCTATCCAGCCATCCCCATCGATCAATACCATTTTTCGCCACCCCTGCCATTTGCTTTCAATCAAATTTGATTCCTTTCTTTGGCCTTTTGACGGCTGCTGCCTATAAATTGGCATATGAAAATGCAATTGGCCTTCTCCCCTGATTTCATTTGCTCCGCAGCAGCGGGTGGGTGAATTGTGAAATTTATAAAATTGGAAATGAGGTGGATGCGGGAGACGTGGGAGACGTGGGAGACGTGGGAGACGTGGGGGGCACCAAACATACAGAGCTGGAAAGTGGTAGAAAGTGATGGAGAAATTGCATTTGGCCCGGAGAGCTTTGAAGTGCGGCGGCAACTGCGCTGATTAGATAAGCAAAAAAACAAAATATAGGAAAAAAGTGCCCTGGAGGCAGTTGGAGTTGTTGCCGACTCTTTCACTTCGTGTATACCCGTCTTTCTCGCTATAGTTGTTGACTGCTGCAACTTTGGCTTACAAATTGTTTTTTAGTTGGCAGAACTTTTAATTTGGTTATGGTGTGAAAATGTTTGTTTTCTCCGATCTCCTTCGCTCCAGCTCCTTTTTCCCTCGTATTTCGATGGAGTTTGTGGCGCAAATTAATTTGCATTTTAACAGTATATAGCATATATTTAGCAAGTCCCAATGTTTACATATATAAATAACTTTTTCAATTAGCAACGGACAGGCGTTTTACTTTCTAGGCTTCCGCTCGCGTGACCCCCAGCAATTAGACGGCAATTATCAGGACTAAAATCGACATTAATCAAACAAATCAATTCTCATATCAGATAACCGAGGCACTCAATCCCGCGTCCGTGTCCACTTCTATATGTCATACTAATATATCTATCATAAATGTAATAAAAACCTTAAAAGCCCCAAACGCCAAATTCGATTGTGGGTCCGAAACAAGGAGACCCCAAAACCATAACTAAGAGACAATTATCGGAGGGCTATTACGGCCAAACCGAAACTGGGTCGCATGTCCTTAATCCATCCTGTTTTCCCAGGCAGCCAGCCCCCGCCCCCGCCCCCGTCCCCTCCCTTGCCTCGGACAATTCAATTTGCTTGACGTTCTAAATGGCTCTGACTTCGTCCTTCGGCCAGGACTTTGGCTATTTTTTGTAGTTTGAAAGGTCACATGATATGTCGTCTGGTTTGGATCAAGTTTTCCGCCCTTTCCACATCGCTTTGTCTCTCAGGCACTTTGTTTTGCCTTTTGCCCAAACTTTCGCATTGATAAGCAGGGACACAGGACTAAAGAGTGTCGAATTGGTACATACATAGAACCTTTTCCAGCATTCCGACGCATTTCCTTCCCTTCCTTCTTCAGGACCGACCACTCCCGTGGCGTAATGAAAAGTTTTGGCGTAATGAAATAAGCCAAAGTTTTTGCAGCTTTCAATAATAACTGTAAAAGTAACTAGCCAAACTTTTTGTTGCCTCTTTGCCAATCTGCGAGAAGGCCAAGGATCTGGCAAACTTTCCCATGTGTGAGTCTCCCCCCCGGTCTCCCCTTTCTGTTTTCTCTTCATTGTGGTTCCGTTGGAGAAGCCGTCAATGTGATTATGGAGTGCCAACAAATCCATATCTTTAACATTTACTACTACTACTACATTGTCAAAATATTTAATGATAATGGCAATTAAAGACCCCGCCTCCTGCCGCATTATCCATTTATCTCTAACCCTGCTCAGTGCTCAGATTCCGAGTCGGACCATTGAACAGGTCATTGAAAAATAAACACCAGCCAACATAATAGCATTTAATCATAATTAAGGCCTCGAATGAGGCAAATGGGTTGGGGACTGCGGAGGAAGGGGTTGCAGGGACTTCCTTGAGATGGGCAAAGCTCCTTGCGAGTGGAAAATCCCCAGGCTAGCTGACCCATTGACTTTAGACCTAGGGGGCGCATGGCCAATTTAGTACACTGCAAAAAATGTCGAGGATCCTATTCTTCAAGTTGCATGAAACATACCCTTAACTAGCTTGTTTTGGTTTAGGTGTATCACACTGACCACTGCGTTAATCAGGCGTTAAATTAACGCACTCATTAGCACAAATTACAAATTGAGCTGCCAGGCAGAGGACAAAGTGCCGGGCCAAAGGGCAACAATGCCGAGTGGGAGGGGGGTCTGTCAGGAAGAGGTGCCAGAGGGGCGATTCGAGCTAAGCCAGGTGCTCAGCATAAATCACTTAATAATCAAGTGCAGCCCATTTAATTGGCCTGCCGCTGGACCGAAAGCAAGCATGTCCTGACGTCCGACGTCCCTTTGCCTGCCGGCAATTAATTATTTCATTATACTGGCTGATAATAGCCGCCTGCTGGGCCTCAAGGATACGCCCCACGCCCAAGCCACGCCCCCATCCCCTTTTTGTTTTCGGCCCTTAGTTTGCTTTTATTTGGTGACATTTCATTTAAGTTTTGCAATTTGCAAGCGAATTACAGCGCCGCTGATTGAAATGACCCGAAAAATCCGATTTTCGAAACTCCCAGGGCAACAGAAACAGTTCCGACTGGCCTTTAGGCCACGCGAAGCGGGGAATGTTTTTCGAAAAAAAATAAAGACAAGTTATGGGACCAAAGGCAACAAAGTTTGCAAAGTTTTTAATTGCTGGCCAGCCGCTGTTGGTGACAACCATTGCGGGAATCGAGACGGAAACGGAAGTGGGAACGGATCGGAAGGGGAAACGAATGGAAAGGAGGAGGAAAGGGATGTACTAGTTCATCCCATGCGATTAAGGTAGAGCTAACAGATAAAAACATTAATACTTAAAGCAATGGAAGTCATTCTATAGCATACTCCTTGGCAATCCTTGAATGAGGGTCCTTGCCATGTCTTTAAGCCTTTTCTCTTCGTTTGCAACTCATCAAGTTCAATGTCGAGACTTTCGATGGCTGCAAATGTCAGGCAATAAACTAAAATTACAAAATAGACCAAGGCTTCCCAGACGCCCGACCCCCGGCACCGCCCTCCGACGATCACAGCCGGAGACTATGGGCAAATTTGGCCGCAAATAAATCGAAACATTGCCGGCCGCCATAAAACCAGACAAGCCCCAAATGAGGACGTCCCCCATCCCCAGGAAATGGGAAAAATCGCCCCCGCGATAGGGCGTATAGATCCAAATAGAAAGCAATCCACTAACCCCCGTATCTATGCCACCCTTCCACCCCCACCCTTTACTCGTTATCCTTCGAGCCGGCCAATCTCTCAAAGTGCCAGACATGCCAAAAGGACTAAACAATTTTCTGGGCTGGCAATTTTTACGGCCAAACGATAAGTAAAACGATATTGAATGTGTATCCCTTTCCCGCTGCCAGTAGGACGGAGGAAGCTTCCTTCCTCCGAGAAGCCACAGCATTAAATGCCGATAAGTATCGGGATTGTCCTTCTCGGCTCGAGAGAATTCCATTCGGTTTTCGTGCATTCATGTATTCCTTCTGAGCCTTTGTTTAAAGCCCATTATCACTTTGTTTTTGGCCTTGGGCAACATCTTTAAGGAAAAGAGCCCCCTTTATTTGGGGCAAGCATCCTTGAAATAATGCTTTGAGCAATCGACAAACCTGAAAACTAATCGGATATCCAGGATTTGTTAGTTTCCAGTTTCAAGTTTAAACATCCGAGAATGCATATTCTTTTTATTTTATTTTATTTTTTGTATTTGAAAGGAAAGTGGGAAACGGGGGCTAAGACCAAATTAGCTGCACGAGTGCAAAGTGCGAAATGTTAAATTGCGAAATGTTAAATGGCTATTGCAAGGGCCAAGGACTTCTGGTCCCCGCCGCCTACAGGCCACCGGCCCACCTCACTGCCCTGGTCTGGCCAAGAGGCCAGAGGAAATGCTGCGTTAAAAATTATGTTTGGGGTGAAACAACAAAAACTACACTGCACATATATATTCATGGCATTTATAAAAGTCATTTGGAAAGGACTCGAAGGGTCGGCAGCCAAGCTGGGGGCTGGGGGCTGGGGGCTGGGGACGCATGCAAAGTGCGACCATTACAAATCCTTTACACTGTAGTTCGCAGAGCCTTTCGCCGCAGCCGGAAACATTTTTTCCATTTAACTACAAATCAGAAAGCTTTACAGAAACTAAATCAGTTTTTATTGCGTATTGTGACAATCCAAAGTGCAGTAAGGACCTTCATTACTTGATTAGTTTCCCGTTCCTTTCCATTATCCTTTCGCTCCCTGATTCCTTCACTTTAATTAGCCATTGATACACGGACTTTCCATTCCCAGCCAATATGCCCGTGGCATTGGCTAAAGAGTGCAAAGAGGTTAAATTGCTTTGACTTTCGCTTGCGCTTTTCGCCACTTTTTGGCATCCCCATTTCCCCAGCCCCCAGACCTCCTTTGGGCCATTTTGTGCTGGCAAGTGCAGGAGCAAAATGTTTATAATTAAACTTTAATGTGTATTTAATGAGCCTGAGGGCGCAAGGAGTCGCAGCGCCATGCGCTTGGGGGCCTTGAAAAAATAATGCAAGCTTAAATGCGAATATGAATATGAAATGACTATGGAATGGTCCCTGGCTCCCGTCTCTGGCCCTGGTGTACTAGTATTTGTTGCCGTTCGAGGTTCAGTTTCCCTGCATCCAAAGCTAAAAAGTTTATGAAGATACGAACGGAGCAAGTCACAGATACAGCAACTTTATCCCTTGATAATATAAATTTAATCGTTCGCTTAATTGTCTTCATGCGAAACCGACTAAATGGTGTTAAAAGTTTTGCAAACAAATTGCAACTAGTTGCAAGGATGGATCCCAAGGCAAGCCAGGGACTTGTGAACACATTTTTGGGAGTAGCTGAGAGCCACTTCAAATGGCAACTTGCTTGCCGCCACTGATATCCATTGGATATGCAAAGTTTAGCAGCCCAAACTTTGCTCGCCAACAGATACAGTGTGTCTGCTGGTTCGTGTGTGTGTTTTGGTTGAGTCCTTGGCTCTGGGCCTGGTCACGGGCCTTAGGACAGTGGGCTCAGGCCCCGGGACGACCGCTTTCCAAATGAAATTTCACTTAAAAATTTATGAAACCCCATCCTGACTCACGAGATGCCCGGACAAATTGCTCCAAAATGCAGGAATCCTTGCCAATGGCCAAGCTTTAATTGTCCGTTCAAGGAATCTGAACGCCAGTGAACGCCAGTGAATAGTTAAAATCTTGGTGAGTGCCTTTTGGCCAAAAATGAGAATTTTTTAGTTACATTTTTTATCATATTTTCTGTAATTATCATCCGACTTCAAAATCGAGCACCATTTATAAATCATGAAACTATTCCGCTTCGATCCAATTCAAAAAATTTTTAAAGTGAAACAAAAAATATTTTTTCGATTTTTGTAAATTTTTATGATGGTACCCCTTTCCTAAATTGCAAAAAATTGAAAAAATATTTTTTTTTCTACCTTTGAAATCTTTTGATGGAGATCGACGGGGAATAAAGCACTGATTCATAATTGGTATTCCTTTTAAAAATCGGTTAAAAATTGGATGAAAAATTTGCAAAAATGTGACACAAAATGTTGTTTTTTTTTGCCGAAAAAAATCGTCATAATTGTGTCTTTTTTTTGGCCAAAAATATAAATTTTTTAGTCACCTTTTTGCTCATGGTTTACGTAATTTTAGTCCGATTGAAAAAAGGAATACCATTTATGAATCAGGAAACTATTCTGCTTCAATCTGCATCAAAAGATTCCAAAAGTAGAACAAAAAATATTTTTTCGATTTTTGAAAATTTTTATGATGGTACCCCTTTCCTAAATTGCAAAAAATTGAAAAAATATTTTTTTTTCTAGCTTTGAAATCTTTTGATGCAGATCGACGGGGATTAAAGCACTGATTCATAATTGGTATTCCTTTTAAAAATCGGTTAAGAATTAGATGAAAAATGTGCAAAAATGTGACACAAAATTTTGTTTTTTTTTGGCTAAAAAAAATTGTCATAATTGTAATTTTATTTGGCCAAAAATTTAAATTTTCTAGTCACCTTTTTGCTCATGGTTTATGTAATTTTAGTCCGATTGGAAAAAGGAATACCATTTATGAATCAGGAAACTATTCTGCTTCAATCTGCATCAAAAGATTCCAAAAGAAGAACAAAAAATATTTTTTCGATTTTTTAAAATTTTTATGATGGTACCCCTTTCCTAAATTGCAAAAAATTGAAAAAATATTTTTTTTTCTTCCTTTGAAATCTTTTGATGCAGATCGACGAAGATTAAAGCATTGATTCATAATTGGTATCCTTTTTTAAAATCGGATGAAAATTGGATGAACAGCTTGCAAAAATGTGACACAAAATTTATAAATTTCGGCCAAACAAAAACTCGCTATGATTTAAATTTTGATTGGCCAAATATTAGAATTTTTAGTCACCTATTTGCTCATATTTTTTGTAATAATCATCCGATTTGAAAAACGAGTACCATTTGCGAAAATGGGGTCAGACTTTCAAAGGCCAGGCTATGATAGGAACCAAAGCTACTGGAAAAGACAAGATCGGGAAGGCATGACATTCTTCGAAGGGGTGCGTATTACCAAAGTTATGGCCATTTTTCTCAAATCTATCAAGGCGTCAAATCGTTTTAAACATCGGGATTCAGAAATGTTTTTTGTGTGGCGGTCTGATAACCTAGGATAAGAAAGCTGGGTATAATTCAATGAACTTATTCAATAATGCTCCATACCGTTTCGGATATTTTGACATTTATGGCGACAATCGTTATGGTCCTGCTTGGGCCGTTAAACGCATAATCGATACTAATGAAGCTCTCCTGGATTTACTTGCTGGCAATTATTGTGACTGCAGCAGATACCACAGAGGCCACGCCCCCTGCATCCTGTTTCATGGCATAATAAATTGCCTCCGTGCGTTGGAATAGCCTCATCAATAAGCGCTGCTTCTTCGGAGGAGTAGAAGTTGAGGCTAAGTCCTGCTGGCATAAATATTTTATGTTGTTTGTCCTTTTTTGCGCCGCAGAGATTTGCTTACCCCGGGGGTGGGGAAGGATAACGCGCCTTAATGAGCCCAGGCCAGCGTTTTATGCGGCATACTTTTCAACGCGGCTAATGTAATTATCTGATTATCTTCCAAGAAAAGGAATGGTTATAAAATCTCATCCGAGTAGGACGAGGCCCTCTCGAATCATCTGCCAGAGCCTAGGAGAAAAGTGTTTAAATTGTTAAGTAATGTGAATGGACTTAAACTAAAAGCGAAACAGCTTTCCCGAGAGCATTTATCATGCACTTAAAGCGACCTATTTCATAAGGATATTCCACAAGATGCAGGGCCCTGCATCCGCTTTCGAAATGCACAAAAATAATCAACCAAAAATGCTGTTCAATTGAGTAGAATAAACGTATAGCCGCTGCCGATTTTCTATTTCTATTGCGCTTCCCAAAAAGCTTCCTTTGCGCCGGAAATTTATGGATGTCGCTGGGAAGACTGGAAAATGGTGAAGCGGGATGAGCACAGTTCGGGCAGCTTAGTTTGGGGCGAGGAAGGGAAAAATTCTGAGTGGGCAGAAGACAAACGACCCAATAAAGTCGCAATTGAATTGCTGACAATTGCAATTGCATTCCGATTGCGATTGCCGGGCGGCTTATCAGCGGCTCGCATTAAATGCTCTAGCCAAGAAAAACAAAAACGCAAACAGCAGCTCCTCCACAATAACACCAAGGTGGGACCGGGGCTGGATGCCCAGGATACCCAGCTATCGGAAGGCGTGGCAACAGCGCCCGAGTGTCGCATAAAATAAACATTTTCCAAATTGACACTTGCGATTCAAAACCAAACACTCAATTGCAGCAGTGCCAGAGACACCAGCGATTACTCCAACATCGATTCGAACTGGGAAAAAAGCAGGTTAGTTTGTATCCTGATATGAAATTCGTTTTCTAGCCAACTCGTAATATGAGACCAAAGCAGGGGCTTGCTGCAGGGAAATACACTTTCGGATTTCGGAACAATTTCGGAATATCTCCACAGATATTACCTGGTTTTTTCCTTAGTGTACTCTGTACCGACAACACCATCATCAATTGCAGCAACAACAACAAGGATAATAGCAACAAGAGCTGGAGGAACCATGGCTGATGTTGTCGTTATCAACTAAAATTCCTTGCATCGACGCACAGGAGTTACCAACACCCATGGACACACACTCACACACATGTGGAAATAGTAAAGTGAATGGGCTCTTCACCCCAGGAGGAAGGTGGAAAAGGACTCGCATAGACAGCCATAGAAAGCCACCGCCAACACCGCCACAGTCAACGCCATGACCATTATGGGCAACCTCAGCCTGCGTTGCCATTTTGCCGACCAACTTTTCCTCCCTCTGCCAGCCGAGGCAGCAGTGGCATCCCACTGCAACCCACTGCCCCACCTCCTCTGACTTTGCCACATCGTCATCGACATTTATAAACTGCACACACAACACTGTCCAACTCTGCCACACATTTCCAGTCGAAGCTGGCAGTTGTTTAGACTGTTGCACCGACTTTCGACCAGGGCCGTACTCAGGGCTCTTCACCAATTCTTTTTGATACTGTTACAGTCTAAACTAGGTTATTAATTCAATTCAATTTAAGTCAAAACTCCTGCGAACACATTAAAGTAATATAGTAGGTTGTAGACACAATATTACGTATACGCACCGTATGCTCTTCCCATATTTGTGGTAATAATCACATAATTTATTTGTAAATCTAGCTCAAAATCGTTTCGCTTTGCAAATTCATCATTAATCCATTGTTTTCATTTAATCAGCATTCGAATTCTTGCGCTGAACCAGTTCCTTTTCAATAAGTCGCTCGTGAGGCGAATCGCGCAAATCGAATAAAAGTTGAGATGACATTTTTTTTTGCTCTAACGACCATTTTCAATGCGACGGCTGTAAGTGAAGACGATAATGCTGATGATGATGATGGTAGTGGGAGTGGAAGTGGGTAGTGGTGATGAGAAGATGGGTTCGAATTGGGGATGCTCCCTATACGAAACGATAATGAAGCCATGCACATGCGGTCCCAACTTGGCGGAAAAATAGAGAGAATGAAATAAAAGGACATGAAAGGAACATGGAGGGACTGGACTATGGCCGCAGTCCCGGACCGAAGCACGCCACTTGCCGGACCGCTCAGTTTTTAGCCATATTACTTACTACCAACCTATCCCGCTGCTAGGTCCTGCTCCACTAACAAAATCCACCCCAAGCACTTGATGGCTTATTTCGTGTGGGACCTCACGGCCTCTGAATATTTCTCCCAGTGCACTGGGACACCAGCTCTTTTTCCAGCTCACACACACACAAGCACAGCTGCAACGAGTGGCAAAATGTAGAGTGTAGAAAGAGAAATTCCTAAATGAACGATATAAATTGTTGGCAGCCACAAATAATGAAAACACTTTGCGGTCATTTAGCGCTATTCGAAGCCCTCACACCCCGACCCAGGCCCAGAGACCCAGACGCCCAGGCGAGTGCAGAGTGCCTTGCCGATGACAGTTATCAGTGCAGCAGGGGGCCAGGGAGATGGATGGCGGATGGACAGATAAATGTAGTGTGCCCTCAGTATGCACTCCCCCTATATCCGCCTTCTGTAATCCTTAGTCCTTTGCCCAAAACCCAAGCCGTTCGTCTGCGTGTGACATTTTTTTGCTCCTTCGAACCGTCGAAAGTCTATTGCAATTTGAAAATGACATACGAAGTCCATTAAGCGCACAAATGTGCAGCAAGGATCCAGGCCAGCAGGCCGTCCCTTTCGTTCCTAGCCGTCCGTCCGCATATTTGATGTCCTGTTGCATTGTTACTATGCCGGAGTCCTGCTAGATGCAACACGGATTCCTATTCCTATTCCGATTCCGATCCGATTCGGATTTCGTGTCGATGGCGGTGGCAGAGCCAACGCTCCCGAATGGCTAGTTTAGGTTCCGGCTCTAAAATTATCTCAATCAAACCAAACTCACAGTGAAACGTCCTTAACTTGAAATATAGTTTAGGGATCATTTCACAGTATATTTGGAGGGATTAAGGATTACAAGAAATATAAATATGAAATAAAAAAGAGAATTGAGAGCAATCAAAGTCGGTTAACACTGTCCCTGCAAACGCACACACACGTTCCCAAAAAGCAGACAAAGGCAAAGACAAAGGACTCGAAATGGCAGGACGAAAAGGGCGCATTAATATCCACGTATACGCCTGATACGTTTGTTCCATTGATAATGAACACTGACAACTTTGAAATGCAGACAATTGAATCTTAATTTTCCACCGCACATGCCCCCGAACGAAGCCGGGCGAAGGAATATGGCATGCTGTAACGGAAGCGGGGTCCTGGTGGGGATACGCAGACGTAGAATCCATTAAGGCATCGTCAATGAATCAATATTTGAACACAATAAACATTTATTTATGATGCAGCAGAAAATTTTTATTCCGCTTCCATTTTCAATCCAGCTGACTGCCGTTTTCCCTTTTTGATGTCTGGGCCTCCGACTCCGACTCTGTTCATTGACAATACCAATCGAGCATATTTAATTATTGCTTTGCTTGAATGGGGCATGTCCTTGATAAAATGAAGTGGAATTTGGGCTCGGAAAATGGCTGCACAGTTTAAGCATTCCATGGGATGTCATGGGATGTAATTAGAAAGTACTTTTTAATGTGGATTCTTGCGGAGGAACTCCAGCATTATAGTTGAGTAATTCGAGGAACTCTCCCAATATTCGTGATTCTGCTGACCCCAGCCATGGAGGTAAACTGCACTCTAGGCATCTATCTGGGGGGCACTCCCATATTTCAGCAATTTGGCCAGGCACAAAGCCTCGCATACTTGCCAGTGTTTTATTACCTGACTGCTGCAGTGGCAGTTGCAGCTGTATTTGCATTCGAATTTCGAATCTGCCACAGACCAAGCAACATGCAAAATAATAATAAATCCTAAGGATAAACAATGCCTGACCGTCTGTATAACTCACATGCAGATCCTGGCTGTCTTTCTTGTAAGTGGTTGGAAAAGAAATGATACCTGTTAAGGATTCATTTAAGGCTTCCGTCCATTAAAAGCAGACCCTTGGCATTTCGGTTTCAATAACTTTCGGGTCATAAATATGCCACACCATGATAACCAGTCGATAATGAGTATCCAAATAAGGGGAAAGCCGGGAGAGCCAGAGCCGGAGCTGGACCGTCAAGAGCAGCTGCCGTTGATCACTCACCGCCTACCGACACCGCCAGGTGGCGCCTGGCGCTGTCAGGTTTATGAACTAATTGAGGCCCAGATGGCAACCGCCCAGGACAGAGCCTGTCTGCTCCCGCTGTCGCACATTTCACAAACAAGACAATGCCACGCCTCAACTGGCAGCCATCCCACCCTCCCCAAGGAGTGACAAATAGGCGTATGAGCAATGCTCCTGCGATGGCATCAGTTCGCATTCATTATGCATTACAAGCTGCTTAACCGACTCCATGTCTGCCGGGATCCTCGGCGCTTTTTCCATTAAATTACACCCGAATCCCGGCGCTGACACGGCCAGACCCGCTGCACGAATCTTAATGGGGAAATGGAAATTCGCGGCAAAAAGGAGCGCGCCGCCAGTGCTGGAGCACCGGCTAAAGATGGTGAGCCTCATAATTGAGGGGCTGGGGGGCAAGTAGTGGACCGCAAGTAGCAGTGTTAAAGTGGTAAATATGTCAGCGGCAGTAGAGACATAAATTTTCGTTAAGTAGACGCGCACACGCAATCGCAGCCACAGCAAGAAAAATCAGTTCAAGATGGAGGAGTTGCAAGGTGGCCGGGTACTGGAAGAAATCTCGGGCATAAAACGATACCCGACGCTCCTTGGGCACAGGTTTTGGGGCCAAAGGCATAGGAAAACTGGTTTCTTACGGTGTTCTAGGCCATAATCGGTTGGTCTAATCTTGCTTCGCTTGAATGATGATGATGTACCACGCCCCCGCCGCCACACACAACACCCTCTAGCAGCCACATAGACAGAAGGAGAGACAGAAGCCTTAATTACAACGTGCCAAGAGTTAAGCCGAATATTTTTTGGGGGCAACAGAGAACGAATGAATTGGTGGGCGGAGGGTCAAGGATGTGCAGGAGGTGCGGTTTGCAAGGGGCCAAGGAATTTCGGGAGAACACGTGCGCACATGTGCAACTTCCGGTAAAAATCTATTGCTAGCTTTCAACAATTCACAGCCATAAACGTAGCCAGGACACAGGCACTATTGTGGCCAAGAAACTAAACACATTAGGAAATAGACTCGTTAACCAAGTTAAAATAGTAGTGAGTGCCTTTTGGCCAAAAATGAGAATTTTTTATTCACAATTTTCATCATTTTTGTTGTAATTATCATCCGGTGTGAAAAATGAGTACCATTTATGAATCAGGAAACTATTCCGTGTCAATCTGCATCAAAAGATTTTAAGAGTAGAACAAAAAATATTTTTTCGATTTTTGAAAATTTTTATGATGGTACCCCTTTCCTAAATTGCAAAAAATTGAAAAAATATTTTTTTTTCTACCTTTGAAATCTTTTGACGCAGATCAACGGGGATTAAAGCACTGATTCATAATTGGTATTCCTTTTTAAAATCGGTTGAAAATTGGATGAAAAATGTGCAAAAATGTGACACAAAATTTTGTTTTTTTTTTGGCCAAAAAAAATTGTCATAATTGTAATTTTATTTGGCCAAAAATATAAATTTTTTACTCACCTTTTTGCTCATGGGTTATGTAATTTTTGTCCGATTTTAAAAAGGAATACCATTTATGAATCAGGAAACTATTCTCCTTCAATCTGCATCAAAAGATTCCAAAAGTAGAACAAAAAATAATTTTTCGATTTTTTTAAATTTTTATGATGGTACCCCTTTCCTAAATTGCAAAAAATTGAAAAAATATTTTTTTTTCTAGCTTTGAAATCTTTTGATGCAGATCGACGGGGATTAAAGCACTGATTCATAATTGGTATTCCTTTTTAAAATCGGTTGAAAATTGGATGAAAAATTTGCAAAAATGTGACACAAAATGTTGTTTTTTTTTTGCCGAAAAAAATCGTCATAATTGTGTTTTTTTTTGGCCAAAAATATAAATTTTTTAGTCACCTTTTTGCTCATGGTTTATGTAATTTTAATCCGATTGGAAAAAGGAATACCATTTTTGAATCAGGAAACTATTCCGCGTCAATCTGCATCAAAAGATTTTAAGAGTAGAACAAAAAATATTTTTTCGATTTTTTTAAATTTTTATGATGGTACCCCTTTCCTAAATTGCAAAAAATTGAAAAAATATTTTTTTTCTAGCTTTGAAAACTTTTGATGCAGATCGACGGGGATTAAAACTCTGATTCATAAATGCTATTCCTTTTTAAAATCGGATGAGAATTGGATGAAAAATTTGCAAAAATGTGACACAAAATTTATAAATTTCGGCCAAACAAAAACTCGCTATGATTTAAATTTTGATTGGCCAAATATTAGAATTTTTAGTCACCTATTTGCTCATATTTTTTGTAATAATCATCCGATTTAAAAAACGAGCAGCATTTGCGAAAATGGGGTCAGATTTTTGAAGGCCAGGCTAAGATAGAAATTGAAGCTACTGGAAAAAACAAGATCTGGAAGGCATGACATTCTTCGATGGGATGCGTATTACCAAAGTTATGGCCGTTTTTCTCAAATCAATCAATAAATCAAACAATAACATCCTTTAGAACATATTCACTTGGCCCCAAACGTCCACAGACATGAAAGGTGCGCGCTTTGCTTGTTTGGGTAAGTGAGTTAGAGTTTCCTGCAGCTGTCGCGGTAACTTCCGGTTCAGCTTCTTCTTCTTCTTTTCCAACAACGTTTACGTCGACGCCAAAGTCCGTGTCTTTATTTCACACACACACACAACACATCGGCTAGAAGCCCACTCACTCCCTCATATGCTTCGCCTATCTGCTGCATGACGGCTAAAACACTTATTTGGCTTAAGGCTAAAAACTCAAAGCCAAAAATAGCTTTACCAGCAGGGGAGACCCAGTGGCCAAGGGGAAATCGGAGAGAGAAAAGGGTGTCGGACGATGGTTGAATCCTGGGGGCTGATAAAGCCAAAGGACTAACCATATACTCTGCCTTGGTTAATTACAGCCTTTGAATCGTATAAGATTTCTCGCCAGAAACTATCTTCAGAATATTTAAATATCAGTTAGTAATGCTTATGTATCGATAGTATATTTTAATGTCCTTCCTTTGCATCTGTAATCAACGGAGGCAGGAGCCCGTCTGGGTATGCTTAAAAATTGCGAAAAGTTTTAGCACTGCGTCTACGTGTAAAGGATATATGTACATACCATATATCGGGATATACAGCGGAGAGGTGTTGGGGTGAGCCAGTAGTGGAACTGTTGCCAAAGTCACGTAATTCAAATAACTAAAGTTGGCGTAAATATGCCAGGCATACAGCGCAACCAACACACTGACAAAGTTGAGTTACTGGCAAAAGACAATTGCTCACGCACTTACTCTATGGTAGGTCCTTGCTGCTGTTGTCCTGGCTTAAACTTCATTTATTTCGCTCACTCCGCTATTAACTTGGGAAAAGGATGCAGTCTTAAAGCCAAGTTCTGTTTTTCCTAATTAAAAAAGAGTTAAAAAAAGAATGCATAAAGCAAAATCCCAAATCTCCCCTTTAACAATAAAAATAGTGGAGTTTGGGAGTTGGAACCCAGTAACCGGGGATGAGCAGCTAATTACGCGCCAAATTCCAGCTTCTCCCGGCTCCCTAAGCTCCTCCAGCCCCTCCAGCTCGTCCGGTAGCCTTTCGTTCAAGAACTAACATTTCACCAAGTGCTTATCCTGACCAACAGCAATTTGGTCAGCTCTTCAGCTTATCAAGGCACTTTTGGGGCTGCCTTATGAGCCATGTCAGTGTCCTCGAGACAGGACTTTGGTCTCTGTATCCGCAGCATCCTTGGTATCCTTCGTATTCTTACTATCCTAGATGTCTGTTGCGTAATTAGTTACCAGATTTGTCTGCTCACTTTTCGCGGCTACTTTATATGTTAATGAGTTTTTGCTGGCCTCCTGATCCTTGGGGTCCATCTGGTCCGCTGCTGCTCCCACTTTTGACACAAATTTTCTTTGTCTTGTCCATGAGAGTGGATTCCGGGGTTTCTAGAGCAATTGAATTGGAAAACAGCTTTTGCGGCTTACATTAATGCAAGCATTTAAAAAAATAAGTCTGGAAAGTATGACTAAAGGTTCATTGAAGACGATGAGAACTGTTGGGACTTACTAGGACTTTTTCACTGTGCAGCCACTAAAAGGAAAGGAAACTCAAAAAAAAAAATATCACAAAATATGAAAGTCCCTGCTGTGCTGTCCTGCTTATCGCAGAAATGGTTAGGGAAGAGCCGGCAGTAGAAGCGGAAAATTCAGAAAACCCGACTGGTCGAGGGAGGGAAAGGTATGTGGGAAAACTCTGGTAAAGAGGGCCGCTTTTTGCCAAAGTTCAAAATTGCATTTGGCAAAAACGGCGAGCGAAAAAGAAAATGCATGGCAAAAAACATTTTCAGAGACAGCGGAGAAAGGGACGGTCCACCTCATGTGTGCCCGGCAACATTTTCTTATCTAAACAATATTGCAAAAGCGACAACAGCAAAATCATTTCTCTGGCTGATTGAACAAAGTTTGCTTGCATACACTTAGTGCTAGTGGTAGGGTACTGAAAGGTAGTCTCGACCTTTAGACCTTTAAATAAGCTACGAATAATATAAAACAAAAAATTACCAGCTATTCTAGTAATCTTACCACTTCAATCCACAAGAAACGTTTTGCAACATGCACTCTTAGGTATCCAAAAATCATTTCAACCCGTCTTTAAAAAGCTCTTACTTTTTCTCCACAAGTTTAAAAATTTGTAGAAAGTACACACTTTTTGTGCCAACATGTGCTGGCCCTAAGACTCTAGCAAAGGACATAAAAATTCAACAAATATTACAAACATTAATCCCGAAAAAAGGACTGGTAACAGACGTACTTCTATATACTTATTGGAAAAGTCTTGACCCACATTCAATTGATAAGAGCAAAAGTAGCAGGCTAATTGGTGACTTTAAAGCCAATAAAAATTACCCCGCGACCCACGTATCTCTTAGAAAAAATTACGAAAGATTACGTGGTCTTTCAGGAGAGAACATTCCCGAACCCTGGCCAAAATAACAAAACTCCAACTATCTTTTAATTGTATATTTTTTATTAAAACCTATTCTGTCATCTCGTTCTCCTGCTAGTTGGTTTTTTCATTTGATTTTTTTTTTTGGGAAACGGGTAAATACAAGGTAAATAATTACTTCACAAATGTAACATAGTGTTGGGATTGATTTCTTTTTAATTTTTTAAGTTTTTAGTTTATTTGTTTGGTTTTTCCCCTCACATTTGGGCGCCCTCTCGTTCCGTCCGTCCTATCTATCCTTTTGCGCCATCAAGGTAGTAAAAGTTGATTTAACAAAGGTTTTGTCATTAGAACTAATTGTAAATTTATAAATTATAAACTTAAAGCAGTTGGTTACCATTTTTTTTAGTTTAGCTTGTAACATGTATTCTTCATACGCATTTATGCGGCTGCTCGGGTTCTATAGTTCATAGTTCAGTTGGAGGAGATATAGCTGGTTGTTGATCTTCTAAATAAATGCGTACGGTTCCTTTTCTCTTCTAGGAAGCAACTTAAAATGTACATTTTGGGTGAGTGAAAAGATGTATTATATAGTAATTGTGGAATATTTTTCTCGTTTTGCATTTCTTTTGAACTCCGGAGCTCCGCATTTAATGACTCTGTTCATGGGGATTTTTGATAGATATTAAGATTAGGCCTTTGGACAACGCACGACGCACTGGGTAGGCTTGAAGGCTAGTATCCTAAGTCCTAGGATCCCCCAATTATTGATACAACTATTTTATACACAAACGACAGATCGTCATAAAGAACGCTAGCCAGAAAATGTACATGTTCCATATAATATACATATCTCCTGTTGTTTCGTGCTTGCGGATGATGAAAAGAATTTTAGATGCATGAGGTGCGTGACTGTGTACTGGGCGGTTCTGTGGCTAGTTGAAGTGGGATTATCTGCCCTGATGCGTGTGTGTGTGGTTTGCGTATTTGTTGGATGCGGTCTAACCAATCATTAGCCCGCAGCCAAGTCTAAAGTTGTTTTTAACGTGATTCATGCGGCCACTCAGGGCCAGCGTAAATGGCAATGGCTGCAGGCGCTTCTCCAGCACTCCGGAGATGTGCCAGTTGGAATCGACTCCACCTGCAAGACAGAAGTTTATTTAAATCGGAATCGTCTACATTAGAAATATAAATTACCTCGGAAGATAAGATCTGCCTTGGGCAAATCGATCTGGTAGGCCAGTGTGGCGACTGATTCCTGCATGCGCAAACTAGTCTCCACCTCAACGCCAATTTGCAATTGATCACTGGCTTTCTGGTAGTAGCACAAGTGCATACCATTCTGCCCCAGGGTGCCGGACCACACAGAATTTCCGGACGTATAGCGACCCACAGCCGAAACTATGGCAATCTGACGGCCGGGAACGTTCGGCCCAAATTGGTAAGCCAGCTCAGCTCCCAAGGCAATGGACGAGGTAATAGACTGCAGATACTGACCCACGATGACTCCAGAGTTTGTAAATATGCTCGGATTGGCAACCGTCAGGGATGCGGTGTAATCGCTGCCCTTGTAGTCGGTGGTCAATTGTGAGGCTACCATCTTGGACTCCTGGACCTGCAGGCGATAAGGGATAATGGTATTATATAGGTTTCCCACAATTCATCGCTTCCACTTACCTGCGAAGCAAACTTGCAGCGAATACGCGGCGAGAACTGATGAATGACATTGGCATTGAGGTTTCCAGATGGATCAATATCCCCGAGGAGCACGGGGAAAGCCTCCGTGGGGCTGTATTGCGTGGTGCCCACATATGTGGCGCCAAAGCGATAGCCGCTGGGCACCGTATTGCTCATGTTCAGAGTGTGCGAGACCTGGAAGTGGTTGCTCAGTCCCTTGTTCAGCATGATTTTGGCGCCTTCGAAGGTGATGGCCTGAAGATCTGCGGAATATACACCGCACCATGCGTTAATACATAATCAAAGACAAATAGGTTCCCCCAGCTCCACTCCTCTATCCCTCTCTCTGTCCCTCTCACATGTTGTAGGTTATGTCATAAGTCTTTTGTGAGGCTTTTTCTGACTGAAGTTCACGTACCTTTGCACTTCTTATGCAAATCCTCGACGGTTCCCGGGTTCTCCAGCGTTCCCTCTTTCGCCGCCACTCCAAAATCCGCCGGAGTGTAGGCGGACGAGGTGGAGGTTGAAGAGGACGAAGATCCAGAACCGCCGGATGGGGAGAGTGATTCCGCTGGCACCGGCTCGAGCAAGCCCAGACCTAAGCTGCTGGCGCCGCCGCCGCTGGATGATGATGCCGCTAGCACATTGCCCATTGTTTGATCCTATCCGGAATATTATAATCTGACAAATTTCAAGCTGCACGCGAATCGTGCTTTTTTTATGCGGATAGTCTAATGTGGGAACTGACAGTGTTGCCGAACGAACAAATATCTATTAATTTTCCAGTGCTGGAAAACAGTTCAAAGTTTCGATTAGTTACAATCGAAAATCGATTAGTTATTAAGTGTCGCGCTCTTATATTCAAAATTTATTTTTTTTGTTAAATCAATTGTAAAATTTTATAATTGATACACTTTATGCATCAAGCATTATCTACAGATATTTTTATAGCAAAGTGGGTTCACGTCAAACGATTACTCCAATTTAGGCTTTGGCTGATAACTGCTATTAGAAACCACAAAATATTTGAATTTTTGTGTGAATGTTAAAATTAAGCCAACCAATGTGTTTTCAGACTTTTCCACAACGAGTAAAAAAATGTAAATGGCCATCAAGGAAACGTCGTCTAAGTTGTTACGAATAAATATGCCTGGACTACTTGATTATAGAAAAAAAGGGTAAGTGAAGCACATATCTTAGCATCTAGTCCTTGGTTGACTCAAAAGATACTAAATATGTATTAATAAAAACGTTTATATTTTAAGTTCAAGTAGGTGTATAGTTTTCCTTTCGTATATTAATATTACATACATATTTGTTTTGTATTGTATGAGTGAGGAGTTCGGAAACTCGTCTACGTATTCCTGGAGTGACTCTCAAAAGAATTTAAAAATATTGACTTTAAGGTAGATATTAACTGCCTTGAGTCACCGTAATTAATCTTTAACTTAAGACACTTAAGCTAAGAGCGAAACTAAATTTAATCCGAAAAACGAATTATACATACGACATATATACTCGTTTATATATATTACTTGTCTTGTTTTGGTGTTTCTGCTAAACTAGGCGATAATTGGTAAACAAGGTTAAAAGAATCAACAAAGATTTGGGTTCGAACGAACAGAACAGAACGGAACAGAACAGGTCGAAACGAAACCATACTTTCAATGATTAGGGACCTGGTGAATTAATCAACAACAGGAGGACTTTTCCGGTTCAGCGACGACGAGATTGAAGTCCAGGCTATTCGGCCGCGCAAAGCCGGACTTTATACCGTCCCAGCCGTCCTCGGCTTTGTATTCTCCGGACCGAATGCGGGCGTATACCTCTTGGGTAACCATGCGGAAGGCCTCCTCTACATTGGCCCCGGTACGAGCCGAGGTCTCTACGAAATGCAGGCCGTGTTGTTTGGCAAACGTGGACGCCTCCTCCGTGGTTACTTCGCGATGCCCACCGGCATTGATAAGGTCTAGCTTGCAGCCTACCAGGGCGAAGACGGGTCGGTGGGGCTCGATGTGACGCTGGGCTTCCATCATCCATAGCGGTATGTGTTCAAAGCTGGCGTGATTGGATATGTCGTAAACCAGGAGCACGCCTACAGAATTTCGGTAGTAGGATTTGGTTATCGACCGGAAGCGCTCCTGGCCGGCAGTATCCCACAGCTGGAGTTTGATCTGTGTGCCGTCCTTCATTTCAATTAGTCGGGCGAAAAAGTCCACTCCCACCGTGGGGTCGGAAAGCTGAAATAGAAGAAATGGTTTTATAATTAGGCTTCTTTCAAATCGCGCGGCTTGGGATGCAGCCCTGGCTCTTTCTTGCATTATCAGATAGATGAACATATGTATACATATATGTAGCACCCGGATGAGGAGATATTTAAATATATAGTTGCATATATGTATATAGCTCACTCTTAACAAAGGCAACGTCTCTCTCCGGCGACTCTCTATGCCCCTTGCCTACTTATGTATGTACGTAATTATGTAATCTGACGCATGCTGACTGCATCCCACATTGCGCACTCGATCGCACCTGATAAACTGGCGCACAGTGGGCCAACCGCTTTAGTGGCTGCACAGTGGGGCAAGAACAAGGGGAATACAAACCTCAGCGAACTTGCCGTCCGTGAAGAACTTGAGAAGAGAACTCTTTCCAACGGTGCTGTCGCCGATTAGGATCAACCGAAACTGGTACTCGAAGATAGGCTCCACCATTTTGTGTTTTGGCGTAGGGATTGGCGTCAGCTACGACGAAAAACCACTAAAACGCAAATTCCTCTCCTTTGTTTTTGTTGCTTTGCTCCGGTTGGTGTGGGGGTAGGGCCGACTGCACCCACAATACTCGGGGGTATTCCGGTGACCAATCAATTCCAATTCCGATTCCACTCCCGGACTTCGGATAATTGTAATGTTAATTAAGCAAACATTCAGCCTCGGACTTTGTTTTGTTTCCGATGTATGTTATTTTCCTAATGCAAAAACCCAACCCAAAGTTGCCAGAGTGTGTAGAACCGCGCTACCAGACTGCTGGCCACAAATGGACCGCTCAAAAGTGATCGATTGACAAATGTTATCGAAAAAAGTGTTCCAAGACGACAACCCTACATTTTAGCGTGGTTTGTCCTTTATTCAATTCCCCTAAAAGTGAAAAAATATTTAAGTTTACGGTATAGTTTTGATCAAAGTGCCAACGTTAAGTTTACCGTGAATAAAGTGACGCAACATAAATGTGAAAGGTATGCACGGAGGCCAAGTGTCGCAAAAAGGCAGAAAAAAAGCGTGTGCATGTGTGTAATTGTGCAAGTGTGTGTGCGCAAGTTGAAAAAAAAAAATGGAAATGGCAAGAAATGTCGGGTGAAATCCGCGCAAAATCGCCAAATACATAGCTAATAAAAAGCGAATTTAGCATTATCATTTTCGGTAAATAGTGCTCGCTGCAACAGTTTGAGCAAAGTTTTTTTTTGCTGCAACAGTCTGTTTGCGGCGCATCTTTTTGTGGCGGCAGAAAATTAGAACTAGGTTGACACAATGTCGGAATTCGAGGATGGACAGCAGTCGCAACGCGGCTTGTCCTCGGAAAGTGGTGCGGTAGCGGGAGTGCCGGGAGAGCAATTGCATCCGTTGTCGCCGATTAAGGAATTTCCCTATGAGGAAGATGACTCCTCGGCGGGAGGCCGCAACAACAATGTGAGTTTCTAGTACAGTTTCTAACGAAGCGCTACCAAAGGGCTTTAACTAACTTTTTATCCACCAAACCAGTCGATCATGGGCAAAATGAAAAAGCGCGTGTCCAGCATTCTGCCCGCGTCCCTAAGCGAATGGTTCTCCCCTTCTTCGAAATCGAGCGCGGATCCAGTTTTTCTGAAAAATAAGCAGCCCAATGGATGCACCCCCCAAAAAAGGAAACGAGGTCGTTGCCGCATCGAACTAGCTGCTGACGGCGGTGCTGAGGACTCGCCCGCAGGCTTTGACGTGGATGACGCCAAGGGCCTGAACTACGAGGAAGTGGCTCTGGCTGATAATATAGCTGAGCACGACCTAGCGGCGGAAGACGAGCAAACCCGTCGCAGCGAGTACAGCGAAACTGTCTTCCAGCTGCGCAAGCGACTGGATGCCAGAGGACCCTATGATAACGTCGACGGTTCCGAGGAAGACGTCGACGAGGAGGATGTAGAAGAGGAGGAGGAGGGAGACGACGATGATGACGAGGAGGAGCATGAGAATATGCAGCTGAATTCACCAATGCAAGCGCACAAACGTCGTCGAGTAGAAATGGTAAGTGTAGCCTCTATTTGGTTCACCATATATCTAAATTTTTTTTAATATTTTTTTTTAGCTGGAGACCACCGTCACTTTGCCAAACATGCGAAGACTTCCTTTAGGGTCCTCCACACCAGCTGTTCCAGTAGGCGCCATCGCCGCCACCGAATCGCAGATGTTGAAATCCAGAAACACCACGCAGCTGCGTCAGCAGCCACCGCACCGACGCACCCGCCTCAATCAGCGGCAGCGGGAGCCAGGCTACAACTTTATTAGTGCAAATGAGGAAGTACCGCACAGGTAATTTACTTTAGAGTAGGAATTTGTTTACTGAAATATAGTTAAAATATTTCGATGAAGTATTCTGGTTTTAAATAAAAAAAAATTTCTATACGTATCAGCTTATGTTAAAGCGTCAGTTTAAAACCAAAGCTTCATTTAGTACAGATTTTCTACGGCAACCAGCAGAACATATATTTTTTAGCTTTACTCCATTTGCATTAAATCCCAAACATTTACTAACTCGAGAAATCCTTGCAGCATCCGGCGCTCTTTAAACTTACCGTGCGGAACATCCAGCGGTAGCTCAAGCCACAACAACAGCCTATCCTCCTCCGTATTTACGAAAATCAAGGGACGCTCTGCATTGAACTATCAAGGAAACTACGCTCCTGAACGCAGTGAGCGCAATTTCGAGGAGGGTTTGTTGGGCATAAGAATGGGCGATGCCGAGGATCAGCTATTGAGGATGAGCAAGTCCAATAATAATAACACCAATAATATTAACAACAATGTCATTAAGTCCAAAAGGCGAGGCCCGGACGGAGACTCGCACTCCGACAGCGAGTTGAATGAGTACGAGGAAAATTGCGATGGCGAGGGATTGCGCAGCAGCAACAGCAATTTAGATTTCTATGGTAATCTGCAGAGCTCCAAGTCAATATTTAACCGGCTGAATGCAACAGCAGGAAGCCAGCAGCCGGCACACCACAACTCCACCTGGTCCCTGGTCTCCCTTAACCGGCGTCGACGCTTCAACGCCTCCATTTATGGTAGTACCTCGGCCCTTAGTGACAGCCGCCTGTTGAGCCGTAGTGCCTCCGCTGCCGCCGCTTCGCCAACCGCCTCCGCTTCAAGTTCGCCCTTTTACCAGGGTCGCACCACCTTTGGAGGAAACTCAGCCAATAATCGGGGCTTCAGTCATACCAATTTAAGCTCCTCAGCTGCCTCCTCCACGCTTGCCATTAACTCGGGCGGTAGTTCCCCGGCACAAGTCTCCTCTGGAGGAGGAGGAGTAGGCCCTGGAGGTATAGGCTACGGAATGAAGCCGGTGGATATGAAGCCGGGTGCTAATGATAGCAGCCAATCAGCCCCATTGACGCCAACAGCACCTCTAGCCCATACTAGCTCCACTTCAAGTTTGCAAAATGCAAGTAAGCGTTGCTCTAGCCTGTCGAGCACGACAGAGCGCATTCTTAGCCTGCTGGGCAGTTACTCCACGCCCCTGATCGACGCCAAGCGCATGGGCAGCACGCTCAGGGAGCACCAAACCAGCCGCCAGCAGCGGCATCCCTATTTGATGGCCGCTGCTAGCAATAACAGTGTCTCCTCCACCAAGCCCTTGCCCAAGAGTCCTGCTTCTGAGCTGGCAGAGCTGCGCTCCAACAAACTGCTAGTACCAACTATGCAGCAGCTGCTCGAGCGAAGACGACTTCACAGGGTGACGCAGACCTCCATGGATCTTGTTAAAACCGAAAAGAGCCCCAACACTAATAGTAGTCAGTTGAAAGCCCCATCGCTGGCTGCTGGAGACAAAGCGCACAGTCAACACACCAACAAAATGCGCTCAAAACTTTCCTACCAGACGCGCAAGCAGCCAACAGAGAACTTGGAGGAGGCACCTCGACCTTTGGACTTGCCACAGATCAGTTTTCCGGCAATGGCCAGCACTCCGAAGTTTGACTTGCAGTTCAAGGTATCTGCTGCGCCTTCTTTAGTTCTGGCTTCGGCATCAGCTTCAACTACAGCACCAACTGCATCTTCTAAGGTTCTTTCTAACAGCAGTTCAGCCAAGCCGTTGTCTAACTTCCTAGTAACACCAGTACCGTCCTTGAATTTAATCGAAAATGGTAACTCAGCAGTAAGCGTCAAGCCGGCCCCCAGACGTCAGTTTAGCTTTCCCAATCCCACGCCACTGGAGGAGGATCCGAACTTTGTGGTCCGTCATAGGAATAATGTTCTCAAACTGAATCGCAACTACTATTTCCCAGCGCCTGCTGGGCTCTCTGCGGGGGAGGATGAGGCAACATCCGAGGAATCCCCGTCGTCGTCATCTTCGGAGGAAGAGGAAGATGAGGAGATGCCACAGATCAAGAAACAACCAGCGCCAGGGATGAACGGATTCGGAGAGCAGTTCAAGAAATCAGCCTCCGAATGGGAGTGCGATCTGTGCATGGTGCGCAATAAGTCTGAGGCCTCCAAGTGTGTGGCCTGCGAATCACCAAAGCCCGGGGCAAAGCCTGCAGCTCCAGCAATGGCAATACCTAGCCTGCCGATCGTGCCCATAAACAGTGGCTTTGGGGATCGCTTCAAGAAGTCGACGAGTGCCTGGGAATGCGACGCATGTATGCTCTCCAATAAGCAGGAGGCCACCAAGTGCATCGCTTGCGAAACGCCGCGAAAAACTGCACCGCCGCCGTCGAACATAGCCGCTCCGATATCGGGATCCGGTTTTGGGACCGCCTTTAAGCCTAAGGCCAACACGTGGGAGTGCCAGACGTGTCTGGTTATGAATCAGTCTAGTGCAACGGAGTGCGTCGCTTGCCAAGTACCCAATCGGAATGTTAGCAACAGCCCCAAAAGCACTAGCAGTGAGGGTAGCGCCTCCAGTTCCAGCTGCAGCTCGAGCTCAAGTTCACCAACGTCGTCATCATCGGTTTCTTCTGCGTCGTCATCTATCATTAGTATCAGCAGTGGATCCGGCAGTAGAGGCAACCTAAAATTCGGAACATCAGACGTCCCCAAGGCCGACTATGGATTCCAACAACTGGTGGCCAAGCAAAAGAGCCAGAACTGGGACTGCGATACGTGCATGGCGCAAAATGATATGTCGCGATCGAAATGCATCTGCTGTGAGCAGGCCAGACCGGGCTCCGCGACCTCCGAGTCAGCCAGCTCCTCTGCAGCCACCGGAAGCAACGCGGTACCCAAATTCAGCTTTGGTTTTGCTGCAGTTAAGGAAGTGCCCCAATCGAAACCAGCCGTTTTGGCTTCTCCAGCTGTGGCTCCGACCCCTGTTCCGTTCAGCTTCGGTTTTGGTCAGAGCAACTCCGCTAAGGATGTCGCCGATGGTCAGAAACCTACAAAGGAAGCAACAAAGCCAGCGTTTACATTTGGAATCAAAAAAGTGGAGCAAACAAAGACGGTTACCTTTAAGGAAGAAATCAAGGAAGCCCGAACGGAAGCGACAGCCGCTACGACACATGCACCTGCTGCGCTCGAGTCCAACAAGGTCTCAGTTCCTGCTTCAGTGGCAGCAGCGGATCCCTCTCCTACCAACCAGTTTGTATTCAGAACACCGACTACTTCAAATATTAGCACGGCCACCACCAGTAGCGCTACTACAACTCCAGCCCTGTTTAGCTTTGGCGCCCCGGCCGCTTCGTCCTCGATTGTGTCCAGCTCCACAGGCTCTATCACTGCTCCGCCAGCGAAACCGAGCTTTAGCTTTGGCGCCACCACCTCGAACGCCGTGAGCAGTACAAACAGCAGCCAGCCTATGCTGACCTTCACGAGCGCCACATCTACATCGACCTCAACTATAACTACGTTCAGTGCTACTACGGCGCCAGCAGCTTCATCTGTGCCAAATCCTGCGCCAACTTTCAGCTTTGGAACCAACGCCCTGGGCAAGCCAACAACCACCCCAGGTGCCTTCTTCTTCGGCCAGGCCCCAATTACCGTTTCAGTCGCTACCACAGTGGTCGGTAGCACCAACGTGGCTTCGATCTTTGGAGTGACCATGAGCTCTACTACCAGCAGCATATCCAGCAGCGTTGTCAGCACCTCCAGCTCCACCACCACCACGAATCCGATGGTTTTCAACTTCGGAGCGGAAAAGAAACCAGAGGCCCAGCCGACAATAACATCAAAGCCGTTCGTTTTCGGTTCTGGAACCACCACGACGTCCGTGGCGCCCACCTTTGCCAGCTGGCCCAGCAACGGAGGCACTGGTAGCACAAATAGCATTGCAACACCCAGCAGCGCTGCCCCATCCGTCTCTTCGGCTACGTTCGGCAGCTCGATGTTTGGGGCACCGGCCACTAGCAGTTCACCGTTTGGATCTTCAGCCACAACGGCGGCTGCCACTCCGGCCGCTTCGCTGAGCCTGGGCGGCAACGGATCCATTCATCCGGTCTTTGGGAACGTTGGAAACCCATTGGTGAATCCAGGAGCCACGGCATCGCCCGCTGTCGCCGCACCCGCCTCCATATCCTCGGCCCCGTTGGCCAATATCTTTGGAACCGCCAACGCCACACCCACTGCGGCGGCGGCGCCCGTGTTTGGCAGTGGAGTGACCAGCAGCGGCTTCGGAGCAGCTGCATCAGCAACCACAGGCACCTCAGCGCCTCCGGGCGCAAAGCTTGCATTTAATTTTGGCGCAGCCCCATCCAATGTATGTATATGTCTTTACATTCAATTCAAATTAGGGACTTGCTTTAACTTTGGAACCATAAGATTAACTTTTGGATCGACACTAGATGCTTCTATTAGTTTCGAGTACAAAAATATGAATTTTATTGATAAGTGTTGCCCTCAGTTTGATATAAATCGCAAAATTGAACCCACAATGCCGCTCTTAACGGGTACCCCCTGGCAGAAATTTGAACTTAATTGGAGGGCTTTGGTAATTATCCCCGCCTGATCCTCTCCTGCCCAGAACGTCTAGCTAGATACAGTTCGCTTTTGTACAACATTATTAACCGAGTGTTTGCTTTTAGACCGGTACACCCTTCAACTTTGGAGTCAGCACCGATGCACCGCCGAAACCCACTTTCAACTTTACAGGATCAGTGACGGCCGCCACCCCGCAGGCGGGTGCATTTAGCTTCTCGGCGAACTCGGCAGCCTCTTCTATCGGCAGCAGCGATGTAAGTAGTCTCCTTTTCAAGTAGGAGTATATAGATTCATGTTCCTGATTGATATCGATAGAAGAGCAGAGCACGATGATCTCTCACTCTCTCATCCATGCAAAATATCAATTGTTTACGGTTGTTGTAGCTGTCCGTTAAATGATTTCCTTTTCTTGATTTCCGTATATATACATATATACTGCATGCGAACTATATAGCGATAGCTTGTCATGATTGATCGGTCCTCTGATTATGTCGGTATACCTTTTGCTCACTTATATATACATATACTTATTTATTTTGTATTTATTCTCTCTCCTTTTCTTTTTATCTTTTATTTATCCTCCTACACAACCACACACCCCCACACTTTAACGCAAACGATCGATCCGTACTATTATTTACCTCCCGTCCTACCCCTACTGCGAAAACCCCCATTTTTGTACCACCGTATAATCTATGTAATACTGTTCTGTACTGTATAACTTTGGGGACACGGAAACGGGCACGGTCACGGTCACGGTTCATCCTCCTGTTGCCACTATCCACAACCTATACTACCAATTACCAACCATTACGATAACCAAATCCCCGTAATGAAATGGCATTTGCTGCGAATCCGGTATTCCGATGAAATTCCATGGCCGAAGACACAGGCACAGTCGCGTGTCTTCCATTTTGGTGCTCCACAGGCGGGTCCTCTGGCGACTGGTAGTACTGTCAATACAGCTGGAGGATTGGGAGCATCGATGGCGGGAATGGGAGGATTGCCTTCCTCCTCGTCCTCCTCCTTGGGCGGCGGCGCGAGCATGTTCAATTTTGCCGTCACAGCGCCGCAAATGCAGATGCAGGTAATCCCAAATCACGACCAGAGTTTGCTGACTCGATTAACCACCAGATATCCTGATTGCTAATTTCTACAACACCACACATATGCGCCACGATTACTAGTGTTTGTTAGCCGGTTTAGTTTACAGAGTGGGGATTTATGTATATCATTTAAATATGTAAATCTTAAAGTGGGGAGTCTCGCTTGAGCTCCCCGCCTGTGACATCCTCCTGCTGTGCCACTTTTAATGCTTCATTGACCATTTCAGTAGCATGCAATTTATTTGCTTCTGCTTGTTTTCTGTGCCATTAATTAGTTGAATAAAGCGAGTAGACTTGCATGTGTAGCTTCCCTCTACCATTCTAATCCAACTATTAAATCCACACCACACACAACCACAGAAAAGTACTGAGAAAGCAACCAGATCCATCAGTTCTCAGTCCTCCATCCTTTATCTTTCATCCTTGCGTAAATCCTCATCCCGTAAATAACCGACCACTCAAGACATTCTAAAACATTGCAATACCCAAGCAAAACCGAAATGCTTATGAAATTATCTTTCAAAATTCAAATTTACCAAGGCAAACAAATCGAAAATGTTCTTCTTGCAGTCGACGCCGAATGCCAACGTTCCGTTCCAATTTAGCGCCGGTGCCACAGCGCCAGCCGCCAATATCTTTGCGTAAGTATGAATCCAACCCACGTCCACGTCCATGTCTAGCGGATATCTGTGGTGTCCACCAGCTAGCTATTCAAAGGACGCAGCATTTGTTCTTCGAATTGGCAAACTACACTACCACATCCAGTTTCTTATTACACGAAAAAGACACCCGCATTATTAACCATTAATTGCATTTGATACTTTTACTGATTTCTAAGGCATTTATTTTGTTTGTATTTTGTTTATTTAAAGCGAAACAGAGATGAACTCAAAGTCAAAGTCTCACTGTAAATTAATCAAACTTACACGTGTTAATTTTATGTCATGCTCCAATTTAATTTATGTTTGTTTTTTGTGTGTCATTTTGTTACCGTGCGACATCCATGGACTTTTTAATTCTTTATTTTTTAACGTTGGGGTTTTGGCCCGAGAAATTAATGACTAAGCAGCTGCTTACAGATCTCTAATGTGTCCCAAAGAAAAAGCCCTCAAAAATATGGTATTAATCGTTATTTTAATCCACAGTTTCAATCCGCCATCCGCCGGCAAACCTGCGCAGAATTCACAGACGCGTCGCAAGATCCACACCACGATGCGGCGAAACACGCCCCGGTAGAAATGGCATCGCATTCGGCCGCCGAGATAGCAACTGCGCCTGCATGTGCTTCGGCAGCCGTTGGACTAGAAGAGGGGTCGGAATCGGGTTTGGGATCTGAGTCGGTGGCGGTGGCGGTAGCGGTAGCGGAAATAGACGGAACAGGAGGAACAGACAGCTGGAAACATAAACTAATTGAGGAGCCAAAAGCCAAGACTATGGTTCAGAGACTTAGTCACCGGGTCATCACACCAGCACACCAGCAGCAACTGAAGCGGCAGCAACTGGTCCAGTGGCGTCAGCAGCGTCTGGACAAGTACCGATTTGTGAGGGGAGCGGCGAGTGAAAAGGAGGAAAAGGAGGAGCAAGCATCGGCAGCTACTTCTGCGGTGGAAGTAGTATCCACAATGGTGACCAGACCTGCGGCCCAGACCAAGTTCACCAATAGCCAAAATCGTTGCTACAGGAGCTTTACGGAAGATAGGGATGCGAAACCAGCCGGGCGGTCCGAACAAAACCTGATGCTCAGCCGCTACAAACTGGTTCGGCGCTCCAATAGGACCGAAAGACCTCCGACCGACTCCTAACCTTAACTAACACCTGATATCAAAATTACTAACCGCGACGTTTCTGTAATTGTATTCGCCGCAACCACAAACACAGAGAAGAGGACAGAAAGGAGGTGTGATGGGTGTGCACCTCGGCACCGCACTGGATATAACACCAGGCTTAGATGGAGGAGCTGAACATGCTAGAGAAATAGTTATTCTTCGTAGTCCTGTTCTTTAAAGGCTACATTTAAATTGGATAAGTTAAGCTTAAAACAAAATTGTTGTTTTTATGCGCGATTGGTTCGAGTGCCGTTGGAGATTTATCCAGATCGTGTCTATATTTAATACGAATATAATTTTTTTTTTTATTAATTTGTTGATTTGTAACGCATATATCTATATACTTAAATATATAAATATATATATATATATACGTGTATGTATACGCCCCAAAGGGCCTTGGAGGATATAACTAAAGAAAAAGCAGAAGCCTGATAACAGCAGCGATCTGTAAACTGTAATCTAATTGTAATGCTAATTCGCAAATCGCAAATATGTTTGCTTTTATACATACATTATATATATATATATTATTTTGTAATAATTATAATTATTAAATATATTAATTATTTTGTGAAAATTGTAGCAAAGATGCCAGGAGACAAACGGAGCGTTGGAAGTACTAGCTTAAAAAAATTAAATAAGTAAAGCATTTTTGTTTAAACAATTTTTTTTAAGTGAAACGGAAGCAAGAGCAGGAGAAAGGAGAAGCAAAGCAGAAAGGATGTATCCTCTACAAAAAGGTCGTACATAGCATGAAAGTACATACACCGGATTTTCATTTTAAGTTTTTCGAAGTGTTGTGTCTCCAGAAAAGAGAATCGAAGCCGGAGAAACCAATTTAACACAAAAAAAAACTCAACATTTAAGGCAACCAACTTTCCTAGTAACGTAAACAAACTACACTTTTGGCCACAGACTTGAGAATGTGGTGGCGGAGAAAGGGAAATATCGATGGGGTCGAAGAATAATTTTATGTTCTTAAAAGTAAATATTAATCTTTTTATTATAATTTTAATTTGATAATGTTTAAGATAAAGGAAGCGAGATGGAAATCGGAAGAAGTCTTAGTTCTGAGAAAAGGTATCATAATGTAAATAAGTAAATATATGCGGTATGATAATTTAAAAACGACAGAAATACATAAATATGTGAGAGAAATATGCAACTGTGTTTTCCTGACTTTAACGCGTTTTAAATATTTAAAATTTCGGTTAAAAACAAGTGTGGCCGAAAGTTATCCGCGTCCGTGTACAGTCACACTGCCGGCGACTAATCTTAGGTGTTCCCTGGCAAGCGAGTAACGGTCACACCAAAGTGTCACTGGCATCGGCAATTATTTTCTTTAGTTTATTTTTTTTCCGCCCCCCATTTGTATTGTGTTTTGTGGGCTGACTGTAATTTAAGTAAGTGCGTCGGGTTCATTGTAAAATGTTCTGATTGCCGCCGAGGATTAGATTGCAGCTCTGTAGCACTACGGTCGCTTCCAGTTTCCAAATTCCGTTTCCCAGTCGCGTCGGCTGTGCTGCTATGTGTGAGTGCCTGTTGGTGTGCCAGTGTCTGTGAGGTCTGCTAGGTCTGGAAGCAGTTGCAAAGGGCGCTGAAAGAATACCCAGTGGGAAAACTAGGATTGGAAAGTTCACCTGGCTCAAGCCACAACCATGTTCTCGAAGAAGAAGAAGAAACCGCTGATCTCGATGCCGAGCAACTTCGAGCATCGCGTGCACACGGGATTCGATAAACGGGAGAACAAGTACGTGGGCCTCCCGCTCCAATGGGCCTCCATTGTGGGCAACAACCAGATCCTCAAGTCCACCAATCGGCCCCTTCCGCTGGTGGATCCCTCTGAGATCACGCCGACCGAGATTCTCGACCTGAAGACGATTGTGCGTCCGCACCACAACAACAACAAGGCGGACACCACATCTCTGAACAGTAGCAGCACGTTGATGATGTCTTCAGGCGGTCCCCCGATTCCCATCCCAGGCCATGGAATGGCAGGAATGATTGGCCAGCATGGCATGATACCAGGAGAGCATGGAGGCGGTGTCGGTGGGGGGATTATCCTTCCCAAAACATCGCACGTGGCCAGATCCAACTCCTTGAGAAGTTCCAGTCCTCCGCGAGTGCGCCGGTTAGCCAATGTGCCGCCGTCTGTGCCTGAAGAAGAGACCGCCTCAATTGTAGGAGTGGGTGCAGCCCCCAGTGGAGCTTTCAAGCCACCGCCAGTGGGTCATCCCATGCTCTATCCCAGTCAGCATCCTCACGCAAACGGGGGAGGAGGAGCATCAGTCACCGGGCCCCTAGCCGTGCGCACGGATCAGCAGTATCGCAGCAACCTGGCACCGCCCGGGTCCATACCCCAGCAAACGTCCCCAGTGGGCTCAGTGGCTAGCGGAACTCGATCTACCCACTCACACACCAATAACGGTAATGCCAGCGGCGGTAGCGTGTTTCCACCCATGTATCCCTCAAAGCCGGGAACAGGAGGCGGCGATCAGAACCTGAACCCTCTCCACCCGCACCCGCATCCACATTCACACAACCACCTGGCCAAGTCGGCTTCGCGAGCTTCCAGCTCGAGTGGTGGAACGGGCAGTGCTGCAAATCTGACTGCAGCCCAACAGGCAGGAGCAGCGCAACCGAAACAGGAGCAGCGTCTCACCCACGAACAGTTCCGCGCCGCGCTTCAAATGGTAGTGTCAGCAGGTGATCCGCGCGAGAACCTAGATCACTTTAATAAGATCGGCGAGGGATCTACGGGCACAGTCTGCATAGCTACCGACAAGTCCACAGGTACGTAGCATGAAATCGGACTTGAATTGGACCTGGTTTAACCCGGGAAGGTTCTGTTTTAGGTCGCCAAGTGGCTGTCAAGAAAATGGACCTGCGCAAGCAGCAACGCCGGGAACTACTGTTCAACGAGGTGGTCATCATGCGGGATTACCACCATCCCAATATTGTGGAGACGTACTCTAGCTTTCTGGTCAACGACGAGCTTTGGGTGGTGATGGAGTACTTGGAAGGCGGCGCCCTTACCGACATTGTCACCCATTCGCGGATGGACGAGGAGCAGATAGCCACTGTCTGCAAGCAGTGCTTGAAGGCTTTGGCCTATTTGCATTCACAGGTGCGTGACTAGCAGACCCACGCCTGCCCCTTGTCCCTTTTCCAGCCACAGCCACAGCCATAGCCCTAACTAGCCCTAGCCATAGTTCATTCGATTCGATTCTTTGTGACATTGCCATTTGTGGCGCTTTCTTCGCCCTCCGCTTTCGCGACGCTTTGGTTTCAATTTCTAAATGTTGTCAACGTGTCCGCCATAGCCATCGCCATCGCCACTGCCACATGCACAGTGGAGCACTGTATAAATTACACGCCCAAACTGTGGCTAGTGAAATCGCACGTGCAGGCCCCAAACAGTGGCCACATCGAAAAAACTGTTAAATTTAAATTAACTGTTAAACTGTTAAATTAAACTTAAAATTTGTTCACTTCATCGATTCCATTCCATTCAAAGAAGCTGCTTTTTGTGTAGAAAGTGTGCTGAGGGCCCGGTTCTTTAACATTTTGTCCCACGATAGTTGCAACACGATAAGTGGCTGGGAGAAAGGGCGTGGGCTGGATCTGGAACTGCAGTTGCAGCCACATACATAGGGGGAAAACCGCAAAACTGTGTAACCAACTTTATAATCCATTTTCCTACCTATGCGCAGGGAGTAATCCATCGAGACATCAAGTCGGACTCCATTCTCCTGGCCGCGGACGGACGCGTGAAGCTGTCCGACTTTGGCTTTTGCGCCCAGGTCTCCCAGGAGTTGCCAAAGCGCAAGAGCCTGGTGGGCACGCCATACTGGATGTCGCCGGAGGTCATTTCCCGCCTGCCCTATGGACCCGAGGTGGACATTTGGTCGCTGGGCATCATGGTCATCGAGATGGTGGACGGCGAGCCGCCTTTCTTTAACGAGCCGCCATTGCAGGCGATGCGTCGTATCCGGGACATGCAGCCGCCGAATCTAAAGAACGCTCACAAAGTATCGCCGCGACTGCAATCCTTCCTGGACAGGATGTTGGTGCGAGATCCGGCGCAGCGTGCCACCGCGGCGGAGCTGCTGGCGCATCCGTTCCTCCGCCAGGCGGGACCTCCGTCGCTGCTGGTGCCGCTGATGCGGAACACAAGACACCATCCGTAGAGCGACGGCGACAACGGCGAGAGACAAACACTAGTATTAAACTTCAGCTTGGCAACTGTACTTAACCCGCTCGAAACATTGTAAAGTCATTTTAGCCAGAGACAGCACCACATCCGCATTAACAGGCCACACACACATTATTCCAACTCCCGCCTCGTAACACGGGTATTCTTCAGAGAACGTAATGTGCCTTTACACGCAAAAAACCAGAGTCCAAAAGGACTCCAAACCTTGATAGGATTTTAGTTCTGACCACATATACATTCATAAACTATATGCATTTTGCTCTCTGTTCTTGTCAAATATTGATTTGTGTGCACGTGTGTTTACGATTTTTTTTAAACCTGCCTATAAACAAACATTGTTCGAATAATATAATATAATAGGAGATATGTTAAAAACTATATATATATATTTTATACACATGTATTTTTTTTAAGCAAAGCAAAACATCGAAGGACCGAATCGAAATGAGGGAGAGAGAGATATATACACACACGAAAGGATGCGAAAGAGGAGACGTTTTGCAGTGCATGGATTTTACATTTTTTGAGAACGAAAACGTTTAGACATTCCCCAATTTTTAAAATTTTCGAGAAAATTCAACCTTCCGTCTGTTCCGATTTTCACCCATGTAATTTATAATAAAACATGAATGCGAAAAACTAGAGCCAATAGTTTGAGTTTTGTCACGTTTATTACTGCTTGATCGAGTGATGGTTGTGAAAATATATAATTGTGACCATGCACATATCGGTACATATATATTAGCGCGGATATATGTCCATATGTGGATGGACATGAGGTGGGGATGGGGTGGGACTGGGACTCGGTGTTGTGGGCGTGTGAGTGTGGGTTTGTTTACAACATAACATATATATTTTTTATACAATACACAAAAAATCAATTGCGAACTAAAAACTAAAGAGCAGTTCGGGCTGCCTCATAGTTAGCCATATGATTTAGTTGGTGAGGGTGGAGGTGGAGGTGTTGGTATTAGGAGTAGGTGATTCATGCATGGAACACCATTCAGTTACGCTTCCGCAGAGCCAGACGTCCAATGGGGCGCTTCGGCTTCGTCTCCTCCTTCTGCTGCTGCTCCGACTCCTCGGCGGCGGCGTCCTCCACCGTCTCCGCAGGCGCCGCCTTGCCGGGCTTGGACAGCTTGCGACGGCTTACTGGTTGTGGCAGATAAATAATCCAAGTTAGAAGTTTTGTTATCTCAGAAAGCGAGTCCTCTACTTACGCGCTGAGTTGTTTTTGTATCCCTTGCTGGAGCTGGGGGCTGGCGCTGGTGCTGGAGCTGCCGCCGCCTCCTCCTGCTCGCCGGAGGCGGATTCCTTGGCCGGCTTAATGGGGCTGGGCAGCTTTTCGGCACGGTGCTTCTTGGCGTTGGCCTGTCGGCGCTTCAGCGAGTTGAGGAAGTCGTCATTGGAACGGAAAGGCCGGATCACAGGACCTACTTTCTTGGGAGCCTCTGTGGTGGTGCTGGTGGTGGAGCTGGCTGCCGCCTCGTCTCCCTCCTCGCCATGTTCGGCGCCGACGTCTTCGTCATACTCCTCGCCCTCGCCGGCTCCATCGCCTTGCGCCGGAGTAGGTGTTGTCGTGGTGGTTGTCTTGGCCGCCTTGCCAACGGGGCGCCGCAAGGCGGCGATTCTCTTCGCTGGCGACACCGGCGATCCCTCCTCCTGGGCAGCCACAAGGCTAAAGCACAGGACGCAACAGATGAAGAGCAGGCAGCTGGGGGAGAGAGAAAGCTACTCATTAGTCTCTTAGATCCTTTTGTGACAGGAGTTCGGCATTGCCGATCCCCGTGACTCCCAGACCCCAGACTGTTGCTTGAAAGTGTTCAGGTCTGGTCAGACGGGTTATTCCTTACCCGTACAGAACCTGAAATCGTAAATCCATATACCCAGCCCGGTATCGAAATAAATTGTATATGTATGCCGCATAATGCAACTGTGCTTTCTCGCGATTTAAACAATTATTATTTATGCAAATACTTTATACGCTGTAATTAAGTATGCGACAGTGGGTGGGATCGCAGAGAACCACTCATGATGAATATATCAAGGAATTGTGCCCTATCTTTCTGGCATTCACAAGGAAACGAAATTAATTGTAAATATTCCATCTTAACTTTTAAAGATGAATTGACATTGATATGAATTAAAAAACAAATTGTATTTAAAAAACACGTTTAACAAAAAACAAAAAAAGTTGGTTAGGCTGGATGGCAGCCTTTTTGAATGCCATTCGGTTTCCTGTAAGATTTGTTAGTTGTTTAATGCCTTTTGTCGGGGATGTGCTAACTATTATTAATGTGTAAAGGTCAGGCAAACGGGTTTTTTCACTTTCGATTTCGAATTGGATTTCGATTTTGAATGTTGCTCTCTTACCGTTTCTGCTTTTCGTTTTCATTTTTTGTCCATTTGTGTTTTTCGTGTTTTTGATTGCTCATATTTTATGCAAAACAAAAGACTTAAACAGCGAACTTGTTTTGAAATTCTTTCCTAGGCGGCGATGCTTTGGTTTTTGAGAGGGGGGATTAGGTGCGCTTAGGGGTCTAGGCATGTGCTTTGTGCCAAAGGAAACAGGTGCTTATGCAAAAGACAACAGCAATGGCAACAGAAAAGGAAAACAACGAAAAGAAAACCAGTTGGCAGCCAGCACCACGCCAGAATCAATTTAACTGCAACTGCAGCGGCAACAGCAGTTGGCCAATAACGGCAAAATGTGCAAGCCAAGTCGAGTTTTATTTTTAGCCATTTTATTTATTTCTTTCTCGCCCCAACCCCAACATCAACCGCAACCCCGACACCCACCCCTCTCAGTTAACTTCTTCTCTATTAATACGACGTGCCTGCATTTTGTTTATTTTGTTTCTGATTTCTGATTTCTGATTTTGGGGTCAGTTGATTGGGATTGGCCCAATTCAGTGCGAATTATGCAACAGCAAAAGGTGAAAGGCGTGGGTAGCTTGGCGGTACGCCGCTGCAACGATATTGTGGGTGCGTGTCTGGCATCTGCAACGGATCCAGCTCTGGCTCCAGCTCCTCCACCGTCGCCAAAATCACTATTCAAGGCAGTACCTGTTGCTGCCAGAGACGCGCCCAAAAACTCCAAACGGCGGAGCTGCGGGCTTTGGATAAAAAGTACCTTTTAAAAGTATTTACTATCCATTCAGTGAGAAAGAATTTTATACGACTTTTTCACGCCGTGTACTAGCCAAAAGCTTACCCACGCCCATGCCGTCTGCAACTGACATTTGACTAGGGCCCGAGCTTCTTCGCAACCGGTTTGCGGCTTGATGGCTTGATTGGCCAACGGGATCGGAAAGCGCCGTAGACGGAGCCCACACCCAAGGGGCCAGGGATGGGGCAAAAGGTACGGAGACAGGTAGATGGGCTACCTAGCTCCGGGATGCCTAGCTGGCCACGCTTCTCTCGTCGTATGTTGTAAGCTGCCTTTTCGTGTGCCTCCAGCCGGTTATATAAACCGACATTAGTTGCAAATTTATGATAAGCATCGCGTTGGCGAGAACCTCGTCGGGGTAGGCGGAAACACTTGTTTTAATGCAGCATCATCACCATCATCGTCGCCGCCAACCCTCAAACTAACCATCCACCATCCTCATCGTCGTCTTATTTTTGGAGAGCTTGATCAACAAAATGCTATGACTTTTAATTTGTCTCATTTGGTCTTATTTTGTTCCTACTCTACCAGTTTCCATCTTATATTTTTATATTATTCGCAAGGTTTTGTGTCGTTAATGATCTTTTTGGCTTCGGCTGTCATTGAGCCCTATTAAAGACACGGATATAGAAATCAGAAGTCTCCATTGATTAGTTCTTAGTCACGAAATGCCATGAACTTTTACAGTACGGGTGTGATAATTGATATGCGACGGGGGAGCTCTCTAATCGTTAGGCTGACAAATCCAAACACCTGCCCTAGTTAGCCTAATTGGCCTAGCGCCCTCATTACCCCCAGTCCGGCTGTGCAGCCCCTCATTACAGGCCAAACGTGCACATTGGTCACCGTATCGGATTCAAATTCGTATTCAATGTGATGGTAACGGCTCTACTACCTCGACTTGAGTGCCGTGGAGTGCTGAATTAAGTGGAAAAAAGCCAAGTGGCTTAAGGCAAGTGGGTTCAATAACGGTGCATTGTATTGGTGTACGTGTTGTAGCTGTTTTTCTTTTTGTTTTTGTGTGCTGGCTGCATGCCAGCAATCGAGCGAGTTTGCGGCCTAAGTCTTTTGATTTTTGGTCTCTGGGCCAGAGCGGTGTTTATGTTTTTATGCAGCTTGCATTGAATTTTAGTTAGCTTCTGTCCTGGACAATTTAAAAATGGGCAGTCCTTGAATTTGCTCACAGGTATTATTTGTTTAAACATGAATTGCATAATGCGCAAAGCCAGGCCGAGCCAGATAATAAAATGAAACCGCTACTAAACTGAAATCCTGAATTTGCCGTCAATCTGGCGCCCCTCCAAGCAGCAGTCCCAGTCCCAGCCTTCAGCCCCGGCACCTGGCTCCCTGCTCCTATTCTCCCAGGTGATTAATTCCAGCAGACATCGCTGTATATACCCGTATAGTTTGCCTTTATGCTGATATTTCTGCGGAGTCGTATGGGTGGTGTGGTCGGTTCGTGGTCGGTTGTCAGCTCGCATTAGAAACGCAACCGTAAATTTATAAGACAACCTCGGCAGCAGCCACGTCTGGTAATTAATCTAATAAACTTAATTTTCTGCTGCAGCTGACAGCAAGAATGAAAAATCGCACGCAATGAGCGGATGCACTTGCAATTCTTGTATCTTTGAATACGAAAAATATAGTATTTCGCATCTCCTGGCGACCTTGAAAAATCTGCCTTTCAAAACTTTTACTTTCAGCCTCGAGATGTCACCCTAGTTGGATACTGAATGTCTGAGACAGCCTCTGTGGGAGCGTTAACTTTTGCCATTTCTTTGCCGGCAAAATGCCAGCCGATCATCCCGTGACAACTTCATCTGCCACAATGGCAACCAACTTTGACATTTGCAGCTCTACTCGGCTTTTCGACTTTTCGAGTTTAAAGTTCAAATTGGCATTAAGACGGGCCTTACCTTGCCAGTTATCGTGGCCCAAAAAGGTGCAACATTCAACATGCAACGATGGTTGCTATGCTATGGTGAAGAAACTCTTGTTTTATGGCTTAAAAAAACATTGGGTCTCTTACAATAAAATTAAACATTATAGCACTAAAAAAAACGTCCCTCTTCGAAAAGAGGTTCCAAATCCTTTTGGATTTAAGATAATAAAAACAAAAAAAGTATTTCCAAGGGATTTAACCTAAAATGCATCACTCACATGTTGAAGTACTTCATTTTGTCTTAGATTTTTTTCTAAATACGCTTATCCGTAGATTAGAGTTATTCTTTGTTGAGATGAACTCGAGACGCGCGCGTTTTGTCTTAAACTAGAAAAAAATAACACTATCGCTCTGGAAGGGACGAGGTGAGGCTTCAGCTTCAGCTACGGTCTCGGTTCCGTTTCGGTTTTCCAGCTGAACTGAACTAAACTGACTGGCCACGATCACGATCGACTTCTAGAGGCAGACTGAACGTTACTTATGCCGTGTGCACACAGTTAACCTACGGCCAGGCCAGGCCAGGCCAGGCCATCCAATCCAATCCAATCCGATATTTTCGACGCCGACTGCGACCGAGCCACCAAGCCACCGAGCCATCGAGCAACAGGTTCAGACCGAGCGGCGGGAGCGGTCTGAGCGGCCTTAGCGGCCCGCACGCCCTGCACCGCCCTCCTCTTCCCCTCCGGCTCTCTGGCACTCCGTTTCTCCTCCACTCCACTCCACGCTCCATGCTCCACCTCCGCTCAAAGCTCTGCCTCAATGGTAAATGGTATGGTAAATCTATGCTGGCCCGAGAGCCTCGAGAGCAGGAGCACTTCTGGTTTTTTCGGAGCCAATTTGTCACAGGCCTGGGCTCTGTTTATGACAGGTTTTTCGAACCCAATCCAAGCCAAGCCAACTCGACTAGAGCCAGGCCAAGTCAGGCCGGGCCGGGCCGGGCCAGGCCAGGCCAGGCCGTTCGCAATTTGTATATTTTATTAATTAATTTATTGATTTTGGGCCAATTGTTGTTTTGGCTTTTTGCCGATCTGGTCTGGTAATTCCCGATTCAGCTGCCCATCCCCTGACACCTCAACCCATTTCTTTCCCAGATTTAAAGTCCACCCAGGCCGCATTTGACCCGCATGTAAATCTTTTAGGTAAAATTTAAAAAGCACCCAAAATGTAGACATTAAAAAGAAGATTGTCGACGAAGTTGCAATACTCTTCTAATAGCTTAAATAAAATAAATTTTAGTCACCTTTTTGTAAGTAGTTTAACCAATTATCATCCGATTTGAAAAAGGAATACCATTTATGAATCAGGAAACTATTCTGCTTCAATCTGCATCAAAAGATTCCAAAAGTAGAACAAAAAATATTTTTTCGATTTTTTAAAATTTTTATGATGGTACCCCTTTCCTAAATTGCAAAAAATTGAAAAAATATTTTTTTTTCTAGCTTTGAAAACTTTTGATGGAGATCGACGGGGATTAAAGCACTGATTCATAATTGGTATTCCTTTTTAAAATCGGTTGAAAATTGGATGAAAAATTTGCAAAAATGTGACACAAAATGTTGTTTTTTTTTTGCCGAAAAAAATCGTCATAATTGTGTTTTTTTTTTGGCCAAAAATATAAATTTTTAGTCACCTTTTTGCTCATGGTTTATGTAATTTTAATCCGATTGGAAAAAGGAATACCATTTATGAATCAGGAAACTATTCTGCTTCAATCTGCATCAAAAGATTCCAAAAGTAGAACAAAAAATATTTTTTCGATTTTTGAAAATTTTTATGATGGTACCCCTTTCCTAAATTGCAAAAAATTGAAAAAATATTTTTTTTTCTTCCTTTGAAATCTTTTGATGCAGATCGACGAAGATTAAAGCACTGATTCATAATTGGTATTCCTTTTTAAAATCGGTTGAAAATTGGATGAAAAATTTGCAAAAATGTGACACAAAATGTTGTTTTTTTTTTGCCGAAAAAAATCGTCATAATTGTGTTTTTTTTTTGGCCAAAAATATAAATTTTTTAGTCACCTTTTTGCTCATGGTTTATGTAATTTTAATCCGATTGGAAAAAGGAATACCATTTATGAATCAGGAAACTATTCCGCGTCAATCTGCATCAAAAGATTTTAAGAGTAGAACAAAAAATATTTTTTCGATTTTTTAAAATTTTTATGATGGTACCCCTTTCCTAAATTGCAAAAAATTGAAAAAATATTTTTTTTTCTAGCTTTGAAAACTTTTGATGGAGATCGACGGGGATTAAAGCACTGATTCATAATTGGTATTCCTTTTTAAAATCGGTTGAAAATTGGATGAAAAATTTGCAAAAATGTGACACAAAATGTTGTTTTTTTTTTGCCGAAAAAAATCGTCATAATTGTGTTTTTTTTTGGCCAAAAATATAAATTTTTAGTCACCTTTTTGCTCATGGTTTATGTAATTTTAATCCGATTGGAAAAAGGAATACCATTTATGAATCAGGAAACTATTCTGCTTCAATCTGCATCAAAAGATTCCAAAAGTAGAACAAAAAATATTTTTTCGATTTTTGAAAATTTTTATGATGGTACCCTTTCCTAAATTGCAAAAAATTGAAAAAATATTTTTTTCTTCCTTTGAAATCTTTTGATGCAGATCGACGAAGATTAAAGCACTGATTCATAATTGGTATTCCTTTTTAAAATCGGTTGAAAATTGGATGAAAAATTTGCAAAAATGTGACACAAAATGTTGTTTTTTTTTTGCCGAAAAAAATCGTCATAATTGTGTTTTTTTTTGGCCAAAAATATAAATTTTTTAGTCACCTTTTTGCTCATGGTTTATGTAATTTTAATCCGATTGGAAAAAGGAATACCATTTATGAATCAGGAAACTATTCTGCTTCAATCTGCATCAAAAGATTCCAAAAGTAGAACAAAAAATATTTTTTCGATTTTTTTAAATTTTTATGATGGTACCCCTTTCCTAAATTGCAAAAATTGAAAAATATTTTTTTCTTCCTTTGAAATCTTTTGATGCAGATCGACGAAGATTAAAGCACTGATTCATAATTGGTATTCCTTTTAAAATCGGTTGAAAATTGGATGAAAAATTTGCAAAAATGTGACACAAAATGTTGTTTTTTTTTTGCCGAAAAAAATCGTCATAATTGTGTTTTTTTTTGGCCAAAAATATAAATTTTTTAGTCACCTTTTTGCTCATGGTTTATGTAATTTTAATCCGATTGGAAAAAGGAATACCATTTATGAATCAGGAAACTATTCCGCGTCAATCTGCATCAAAAGATTTTAAGAGTAGAACAAAAAATATTTTTTCGATTTTTGAAAATTTTTATGATGGTACCCCTTTCCTAAATTGCAAAAAATTGAAAAAATATTTTTTTTTCTACCTTTGAAATCTTTTGATGCAGATTGACGGGGATTAAAGCACTGATTCATAATTGGTATTCCTTTTTAAAATCGGTTAAGAATTAGATGAAAAACGTGCAAAGATGTGACGCAAAATTGCCATCATAAAAATTTGCGAAAATGGGGTTCGATTTTTGGTGACCAGGTTTTGATAAAAGTTGAAGTTACTGGAAAATACGAGATCGGTATGAAGGTATGACATTTGGATGCGTTTTAGCAAAGTTATGGCGATAGTTATATTAGTAGAAAAGTCATCAGAAACGTCCAGTAACTAATCAAGTCAATCCTTATTTTATTCTAGGAATCTTTTTGGATACTTTCGAGATCTGTCAGAGATGCAGAGGAGGCTCCCCCAACGACCTCGAGGTAGGACATTATTGCTGCCAAATTAAAAATCTGTAAAAGCTGATAAGCCAGAAATATTTATGGAGATTTGGTGGGTACGCCGCGGCCTTGAACTGATTAGTTGGATCCATGAATATGGAGGAGGAGCAGGAGGATAGGTTGCGGTTGAATGAAGTGAGGGCAGGGACTAATGGGTGACAAAGCTGATGGGTGCTAATTAATCTTCTACGGCCAGCTGCCAGTGGTTGCTGCGGACTCTGCAGATGTTCTCCGGTGGAACAGGTGTGGAGGTTTCTCAGCCGAGGGTCGTGCGGCCACCGAGGGCGTGGCCTGCACTTGGCTGTGGGCCATGCTAATTATCTCCATCAGCCATCAAATAACTCACCTTGAACTACAAAATGTCGGCCAAACTGCCAAAAAAAATAAATAAATAAAAAAATCGAGGAAAAGACAATATAACAAGATAGAGATTCAGATGTAGATACATTTTTGAAATGGTTGCATGTGAAAGCGAGAAAGAGACCCATGTAAAAAGACAATCATTAACATAAAACTCGTTAAATTATTAAAATAAAATATTCAGCCAGACGACAATGGCACTGCCCTGGCCCTTGGTTCGTTTGGAGCCCAGAGAGCTCTATTACCGAATTCAATCCAATCCAAATGCAAATCGCCATGCAAATGGCCCCAATGGAAAATCTGATTTCTTTTGGGGTCACATTTCCAAGCCCAGCACGTATTCGGGGGCCAGATAAATGCCCCAAGCTGGAGCCCCTAAGACCGAAATTCCCCAATCTAATTTGGTTCTCTCCCTTCATGTCAGACTTTCCATTGTTTGGGCTGCACTTTGATTGCACAATTGACCCAAAAAGGTCTTGGGCCAAACTTGGGGGCCTTATGTATGGACTCCCCCAGAAGTCTATTTGGCACTCCGATCCCATTTGCCTTGTTTCGACCCCCAATAAGAAATGGGTTTGTTACTGAAGTATACTGGGTTCAATTTAATTTCAGACTTTTCCTTTACATTTGCGTTACTTAGAGATTACCTTAGAATAGGAGCTATCCGATTGCTATATGTTTTGTTTGTAAGGCAGTGGTGTAGTCTCATCGTTGGCATTCCTCTCGGAAACATAAAACAAAAGTAGTCAAACGAAACTAGGCTGAAAAGGTGACAAAATAAAACAAGAGGGTGCTGATTTTGTACACATTAATTTATTTGCTCGACGCATGTAACTCCATTTGGGTTTGTCGGTCGCTTCGATTCGAGGACAAAAATGAAATTAAATGCGTGCAGTTAAACTAAGAGTGTAGAATTAAACATAAACGTAATACGAACGATTATCATAAAATATAAAATAATAGTACGAATAAAATACAAATTGTGTAAAAAGAAAGCAGCTTCGTTTTCAAGAATCAAGAATCTAAATCAAGCCCCGAACTTTGCCGAAATCCTACCCTTTTTAAATGCAATTCGCAATTCGCAGGTCTCTCATTAGAAATGTGTGTGAAAATGGAAACTGGACTCGATGGTGGACAGGATTCGAAGGAGTCGAAACAAATGGAATACTTGGAAATCATAAAAACTGGTAAGTGCTAAGCTGCTCGCTGCCATCAACCATAGATCGAATAAATAACTTGTTTAGCTTACAACTAGAACATATTGGATATTTAATACTTAGACGTAGCCTTTTCACACTCAACTCTCTGTTATTATCCTTTTCGGTTTAAAGTTTAAAGTTTAGTGCACTTTGACTTCGATTCATGCATTTCTGTTCTGTCTGTCCCCGCCTCCTGTCCCCTTGTCGAGAGATAGTCACTTTCAATACCCAAACCTAAACATAAAGAACCATAAAGGATTCCTATTGAGAAGACCTTAAGAAGACCTTGAATCCATCATCGAAATGAATGTATTCATTCATTTACTTGTTAAGTATCTGTGATTGATATCCGTGTCCTTTCTATGCGCTAACTCCTACCGTTTAGTTCTTGTAAAAAAAAGAGTGCTTTCATTAAATGGAATAAAAGCTAAAGCTTTGTGAAGAGGCTTTAACTTGGCTCTAGTTTGTTGGTTCGATCGCTCGGCGTCGCTGGCTTTTCCGGCATCAAGGATATGCTCTTGGAGGAAGTATGTATTGTATTGTACTGCTCTCTGTTCACATTTCTCTCTACTACTATGTATGTACGAACAATATGTATGTTTGGCCAAACGTATTCGCTACATAACAACAACAAATAGGCATATTATGTATAAAATGTATATATAACGCATACAAAAAAAAAACTCACAAACAGTTCTCTTAGAAGGCATCAGGATTTTCGTTATTCTTCGTTTCTGTTTCCGACTTTGCTTGAACTTTGAACTTACAGCTAAGTACAGCTCTATCTGATCTGATCTGATCGTTGTGCAAGCCATCTTTGTACTTATATTTATATTTAAAATATATTATATAGTACGGCTAGGTGAAAAATTCATGGCTTATGGCTCTTGATTTTAAGCAAACTCGCTTCACGTTCTTGGTTTCTGTTAGCAAATTGGTTAGACTTTTAGTTGGGCTTTAGTTCTATTTCTAGTTTATGTTTTAGTTTAAGTTTTAGTTTAAGTTTTAGTTTTAGTTTTAGTTTTAGTTTTAGTTTCTTTTTCAGTTTCAGTTTAGTTTGAGTTCGAGTTTAGCTTTTAAGTTCCGTGTAAATTGCTCAAAAAATATTTTAGTTTACTGTAGCATGTGGCATGTGTTGGTTTAGATCGTTAATTTCAGAGGATTGAGTTTCTGGTTCTGCTTCTGGTTATGGTGCCATAGTTGCTGTTAGTTTGGCCTTTGCTGCTGGGCTGAGACTTTGGGATCTAGGATCTGGGATCTGGAATCTGCCGTCTGACATCTAGCGTCTGATGTAGCTCATTTCAGGGAAGAGTTGGCCGGCAGCGTGGCGGAGCGTTGCACATTTACAGCGTAGGGTTTGTAGGATGATCGCGTCGATTGGCTAGTTTTGGAGATCGAATGGTTCAGATGTGGATGATAGATAGATGGTCGGAATGATGGCGATGATGGGATGAGGTTAGCAGCGAGACGTTGAAAGAAATTCGGAAGAAAGAGACAAATACCAATCGGGATTAGAAACAAATATACGAAGGCCACAACTTCGGTTTTAGGGGTCAGTCGGTTAGTAACGGAAAGCGGATTAACAACTCCGACTGCTGCTCCGAAAACGTTCCGACTTGGTCCTGGATTCCCGGGAGCGTGCTTTACCTGGGCGATATCTTGCTGCCGTCGGTGCTGTTGTTGTTCGACGAGTTGGCCTTGTATCCACTCTTTTGGATACGCTTCAGCAGGCGGGCCACCCACAGAGACTGCTCCTCGGGAGTGGCGGCAAGCAGCAGCATGTCCCGGGCACTGCGTGGATCATGGTTCAGCTTGCAGGGCGCCAGCGGGTCCGTCTTGTCCACATGCTCCTTATGGATCTTGTTGCGGCATCTAGAAAGTGCATCCCAAGAAAAAATAAGTTGACATTCAAATCCAGATGGCTTCATTCAAGTAGTACCTCTTGCATTCGTAAGCCGCCGGCGGCTTGAACATGTGCCACAACGGCTTCGGGCACACCTCGCACGCCGTGGGCATGTGATAGGTGATGTGGACGAACTCGTGGCCTGAAAAACAAAGGCAATGAGCTCTCTGACTTAAATACCCCTTTAGGAGACTGTTACCCTTGTGGACTATGGTGCCGGGGCGCTCTTCATTACTGTTGCCGTGCAGCACGCTTACATCCAGCTGGCTCTGCTCGTCGGGGCGATGGGAGGCGCCCTCGCCGGCGTATAGCAGCTGAAAGATGCGCGGGATCTCTTTGGCATCGGCGCGAATAACATCGCCCTGGGTGACGCTGCGCACATGATACACTTTGCTGAAATAGAACACGTACACATTGAGGTGGCGTATAGCTCTTTAGCAGGGTCAGGATGCCTACCTGAGGTCCAGGATCAGAACGGCATCCGTGGTGTTATGCTTGTCGATGTCCGAGTTGTAGAATATTATCTTCCGCGACGAGACGATGACGTACTGCCGCTTCCAGCCGTGACCGCGCCTCCGGTTTTGTTTGTTGGGCACACTCAGCCATCCCTCGAAGACCGAGTCCTGTGTGAGGGAGAGCAGAGAGGAGTGCTACAGATTCCCAATGGGAGTGTTTGGGGTTTGGGTGTGGGTTTAAGTGTGAGTTTGTGTTTCGTGTGTTCGGACGCAGAGCTATTCTTACCTGGCTATCCTCGGGGTCGTTGTCCGCGGAGGAGAGCGACGCCGTCTCGTTCAGCTTGCTCTGCAGATGCTCGATCTCCGTGGCCTTGCAGTCTATTTCCATGACCATCTTCTGCTTGAGCTGCTGCTCCTCGGCGTACACCTGCTGCAGGTCCTGGTGCTTCAGCAGCAGCTGGTTGAACTTGTCGCGTTCCTGCGATAGCTCCTGCTGCAGCCGGCGCATCTCCTTCTCCTTCTTGCGCAGCTCGGCGGTGGAACGGGCCTTGTTCTTTTGCTCTGTGGGGTTTCCATAAAAAATTAAAAACAGTTTGTTGGGTATTTGAATGCAATACTTACTTGGCTGGTCGGAGTCCCGACGGTTCATAACCTCGGCCAGTTTGTTTACTGCCACCTGCTTCAGCAGCACCTCGTTCTTGCACTTCTCCATCAGCTTGGCAATCTCTTCGTCCTTGCTAACACACAGCTGGGACAGCTCCTCCTGCTGCTTTTTGTGCTGCTGGAGAAGATCCTCGCACTCGGAGCTCTTCTGGCTAAGCTTTTTGTGCCACTCCGCCTCGGCCTCCTTAAGCGCGACCAGGGACGCATCCTTGGAGTTAATCTCGTTGCGGTGCTTCATCACAAAGTCCTTAAGCTCCAGCTCCTTGATCGTCTTCTCTTTCTCCAGGTCGGCCACCGTTTCCTCGGCAATCGACCGGGCGAGAGCCTCGGAATCGGCCCGAGCAACTGCCACTTGAACTTGGTGTTTAAGCGACACGCGCTCCTCCTCCAGATCCTCGATCTTGGCCAACCGCTCAGCGCTCTCCTCGCGATTCTCGTTAGCCTGGGTCTTGTACAGACGCGAGAAGCATTGCTCCGCCTCCAGTTGGGCCTGCAGCTCCCGGTTGTTGGCTAGCGCCTCGTGGTGAGTGCTCTTCAGCTGGCCGAGATCCTCCTCAAACCGCCGCTTGGCCTCCCGCTGCGCCGCCAGCTCTTTTTGCAGCTGGTTCTCTCGGGAACGCAAGTGAGCCACCTCCGAACTGTGCAAACTCAGCTCCGATAGCAGGGCATTTCGTTTGCTGTGCTCCTGGTCCAGCTGGGACTGGAGAGCGGCCACTTTCTCTGATTCCTGGCGGCACTCGCCTTCCAGCTTCTGCAGACGCAACTGGATCTGGCGGTAGTCCACCGACAGCATACTCAGCTGGCGTTCCTTCTCCTGCGAATGCTGGTCCGCTTTAATGCGAGCCGATTTCTCCTCGTTTAGCTTGGACTGAAGGGCCTTGACCTCCTGAAGGTTGGCCTCCTCGCGGGAAACGAGGCGCGATTTCTCCGTCTCTTGGTGGGCCTTCACCTCCTGTTGATAGCGTCCCTGGGCTGCCTTCAATTCAAAATCTAGGCTAGCCTGGGCCTTCTCCAAGTCGCTGATCTTCTCCAGCAACGCCCGGTTGTCCTCCTGGGCCTTCTGCTCCCGGCTCAGCGTCCTTTCGATATCGTTGGTCAGTGTCTGCATCTTGTTCTCGGTCTCTTTGTGCATTTCCTTAAGCTGCGACCGGAGGTTCTTCTCCTGCACCACCTGTGCCTGCAGCTCAGCGTTTTCCTGGCCCAGCTCCTCCTTGTGCTTCTGGAGCGTTTCGATCATCTCCACCATGTCGCGCACCTTCTCCTCCTGCGACTTGAGCGTAAATCCCAGCTCAGCATTGTGTTTCTTTAGCTTCTGTGTGTTCTCCGTCTCGCCCTTATAGCTCTGTTCCATATCCGCCAACTGCTTTTCCAGAGAGACCACCTTTTCGTTAATGTTGAGGTCACGTGCTCTTGTCTTCTGTTCGTTCTCCAGGTTTCGTTGCGTCTCCACCAGCAGCGCCTCGGTCTTCTTGCGCAGCTCGATCTCCTGCTCGACCTTCTGCATGGCCACCTTGTAATTGTGCTGGCGCAGGGCCAAGTCCTTCTCGTACTCGGCGGCAATTCTCTGCAACTCTGCCTCCCGCTTGGTGCTTAGCTCAATCTGTTGCCTCAAGCCGGCGTCCTGCTGTTCCAGGGCTTCCGCTCGTCCTCGTTCCCGCTCTAGCAGCGCTTCCAAGCGTTTCAGCTCGTTGGAGTTCGACGGCCGATGGCGGTGGTTGTGGCCGTGCCCATGATTGGCCATGTTGCTCCCCGCCATCCCACTGTTTGCAGTGCTAGATTCCTTTGATTCTGCATCTACCGTATCGCTAGAGAGGAGCTGGTAGTCGCCGGTGTAGGTGAACCCAATGAAGGGCAGATGATTGCCGTCAAAGCCCTTGGGCACGGGGAAGACCTCCTCCGGCTTCTCATCCCGCTCAATGTCCTCAAAGTTCCGGGTGTCATCGTCAGACGAAAGCTCCGGAACCACGGGCGGCACACTCTCGCGTATATTGTCGAATGACCAAGTGTCGTTGCGGAAGAAGGGATGCGCCTTGATGTCCTCGATGCCGTAGCGCCCTAACCGCTGCGTTCTGTCTGTTAGGAAGGCTCGAATAAGGGACTTGGCTTGCTCACTTATCTCCACCTCGGGCGGGAAGCTAAGCGAGTTCTTGTGGTCCATGATCTTGCCGTAGGTGCCTACTAAGGAGTCTGCATAGAAGGGGGTCTCGCCGAAAAGCATCTCGTACAGGAAAATGCCCACAGACCACCAGTCGCACTCACGTCCGTACTCGTTGTCCACCCCCTGGGACTGCAGAACCTCGGGGCTGATGTAGTCCGGCGTGCCCACAGCATTACTGGACACCACCTGCCCGTTGGCACCCATTCGCATGCACGTACCGAAGTCGGCTAGTTTCAGGTGGCCGTAGCTATCCAGGAGCATGTTGTCCGGCTTCACGTCGCGGTGCACGAAGCCCATGTTGTGGATGGTGTCCAGGGCCAGGACCACTTCCATTGTGTAAAAGATGGCCCACTTCTCCGGTATTTCATAGTCACCCATCAGGGAGACTATATCGCCTCCTGGCATAAAGTCCATCACCATATAAAGGTATTTCGAGTCCTGGAAGGCAAAGTGCAACTGAACGATCCACTCCGAGTTGGCGTGGGCCATGATGTGGCGCTCCTCCCAGAAGAAGGCGGAGTCCGGACGCTTCATCATCTCAAACTTGGAGAGCCGCTTCATGGCGTACACCTGGCTGGAGGACTTGTGGCGCACCAGCTGTACCTCTCCGAAGGCTCCGGCGCCAATCAGCTTGATGAAGTCGAAGTCTTCGACATTCATGCGCAGCTGGTTAATCCGCTGGGCAAGGGGTTTGTCTGGAATCGGAATTGAAATCATAAATTAACAGAAGGAAAGTCAAATAATGAGAGTTTGGGGCTTACATTTGTTGGCATACTGCTCGATGTTCTTCAGACGCCGCAAGGAGTCGTGGTCGCAGTCGTGAACCAAGGCCGATACCGTGTCCAGCAGGCAGTCCACGTTGCAGATGCTGGTCGGATCGCGCATCTCGCGCTCCAGCGTATTTGCCCTGTGAAGAGATTGTTGTATATTGGAAGCAGGCTAGAATTTCCAGAAAATGGAGGTAGTTAGGTAGAAACCTAAGGTATTCCGCCAATGGGCCCCAGAAACTACTCATGACTACTCCTGGGATTCAGCCCCTCCCTGCAGTGGCCCTCAAAGTTGGCCACATTCTCGACATGAATGATTTGTTATGGTCAAATTCGGGAGATTTAATTGGCCATGGAAGAGTGGCCTCCTTAATTTTATATTGTTCGGTTTTTGAAGTTTTATGTTCCTGGGGCAAAACATTAGCATAGAAATATGTGCATATGTGGCCAACAAAAGGGAATTGGGTTAAAATGTCCATTAGTTCCCCTGCTAAAAGTTAAACCATCGCTAAATTCATTAACAGTCGGGCTTTGGATGACTCAGAGGCGACTCCGAACGGCGACGCCGGAAGGGCCGAATGGGAGACAGGCTCCGAGGCAGATAAAGCAAAAGAGTGCCCTCCACAGAGAGCTGCTGAAAGGGACAAGGCTCCCGATGAGCTGAACCAGTAAAGAGACCTTGACGTGGGGAGAATGTGATGAGCCTGTGATAAGAATGCAAGCTGGTTTAGTAATGATATGGCCCCTCCCCGAAGCCTGCCCTCGTTTTCTGAATGAAACCACCTTCCGGCCCTCACCACCTATTTTAACTAGAAGCCACTGGACCAGCAGCCGAGATAATAGATAATAGTTTGCCTTTCCTAAAGAATATTGTTAAAACCAAATTCAAAATAATTGCGAATTCAAAATAATTTTGGCTTTTAGTCAGGATTAAAATGGAAGCAAATTGGCTCGGATCGGAAGCTTACTAGACTGGAACTTAAAATTCCCACCTCTTTGGGTACAATGTGTTCTGGAAAGGAACTAGAAGCAGGGAACCCAGGCAGCTTTTCAGAGTAATAGAATAGACGGAGGTGGAAAGAAGGCGAGTCATTGAATCTTCGATTCCCAAACGACCAGCTCCGATCCGATCCGAGCCCCAAGCCATTGACAGGCGACAGTCAGCCAGTCGGCGCTAAAAACTGATACTAAAAGGTGTTTGAATTGTTGTGATTTCATCATCGCCACTTACGGCCTGACAGAAAAGCCAAAAACAAAGTGCAGTCAACGGGTAATAGCAAGCCAGCAAGCAAGCAACAACTTGGGAAAGTGGAATTTTTAAAAATGCTGCGATGGATTTTTGAGGCAACACACTCGAAAAAATTAATTGCTTCCTATGAATAAAGACATAAGCTATTGGAGGTTTGCAAAAGAACAACCAGTAATATATTAAAGCCGCGTAGAAGAGCAGTACATATGCATCTATTCTTTTTTCAGTCTAAAATTTATGCAAATGTACCAACAGTTAACAATTTGTTTTTAGGCGTGCAGCTGCTGCCGATTTTTGGCAATGGCAACATAATTATGAACAACAACTATAATAATACATAATAACAACCAGCAGCAGCTCCGACTCGGACGACAACATTATCGTCACCTAGAGACAATATAATTTTCAATTTAATTTATACAACGTCGCCAAAATGAGCCGGTTAACTCGAACAAATTAAAAGCCTTAATCTGGGACTTCGATTTCGTTTTCATTTCGCTTTTTATTTAGTTTTGCTGGGGATATTCCTTGGGCTAGCGGCGAAATGTGCTGCGTTGCTGGATTCACTTCACACAATATTAGGAGGAAATAATTTGGCGCAGCACAAAGAATCCCCCATCTGCGATTTACGACCCACAACAAATGCGCATTGCAATTGGCCATTTTTAGCCTTTATTGTATTGTTAGTACGCAAATACTTCCCTGGCAAAGGCAGCAGCCCGCTTTTGTTTACCTATATTTATATGCTAGCGCTGGCGTGTGCTTAAAGCAGATTTTCCTAATGGCCTAATGGGCAATAAAACTTAAGAGTTTATATGTCATGCTGCCTAAAGAGCTGATTGAAGAGGGCTGCAGAAGTGTGTAGGACGTGCAGGACAGTATAAGACTAGCGCAAATAGCAACGTACCGTTCCGGCTCGCTTAAGTGGAGGGCGGCGGGCAACAGCCATGGCCACATGCCCTGTCTTATCTACTACTGCCCACGTATGAACTGTTGAACCAAGATGAACGCACCGTATAACGCACGAAACGGATCGGAAGGCCTGCTGCAACTGACAACTGCAACATCAGTTGGTTAAAGCAACGGCAGCCGGCCCGCTTCAGTTCAGTTTGGTTTGGTTACAAATTTTAATGCGAAAATGGCAAATTTATTATAAAGTCGCCCCCCGTTTTGTTCACTCGCTTGTCAATTTGATTGCCGCGCTGTCGCTTTGAACATGAGATATGGAAGGTGTTTGCCAGCGGTGTATTACGTTTTGATTTGTTTTGCTTTTGCTTAGCTCTGGCTTTGGCTATGGCTTTGACTGTGGCTTGCGTGTAGTTCGTTTTCAGCAAATCTGGCGGCAAGCAAACACAGATCAGCTTAGCTCAGCTCAGCACAGCACAGCATAGATCTCACAGGTTGCACGTATCTGTGCCTGCCTTTCGGGTGACAATTAATTGTAGCCAGAGGCAGTGGCAGTCGCCTTTTGGCTACTGGCTTTTGAGCACGAGAACGAGCACTTACCGACGCCGCCTTTCCACATCCATCGCTAAAACCTTTTAGTCGCAGTTGGCATGCAAAGTGATGCTTTCCGGACTGTTCAGGTTGGGTGTTTGCCTCGCCAAAGCTCTGCAATGGTTTAAAATCGGTTTAGTTGAAGTAAGCTCTTGATTTTTACCAATTAATTACCTAGTTCTATCTTTCCTGGAGGCCCAGACGATTTCCCTGTGTTTTCAGTTTCCGGAAACTGCAGGAGCAAGTTGGTTGGCAGCTTCCTTTTTTACTACTTCTGATCAAAGGTGTTCTTTAACAGCCCTGAAAGTTTATAGAAAGGTTTTATTTACATACGCTGTAACTCCAGAAATCATCAAAGAAACCCATTACCTGCCAGGAGTTGAAGCTCAAGTTTTGTTTATTGGAATGGGTTTGAGGTGGCACGCGTCTAGCGTCCGCCTGTGATTTCGATGTAGCTTTTGTTGTTGTGCTAGCGATGAGGTCACGAGCGTCGTTCGTTTTATTTTGTTTTGCTGTCAAAGCACTTCGACTCGGTGCTGGCTTCTAGCTGGAGCTAGAGTGGAGTGCCGCCAACGCCACATGCGGACGCACCCGAGCACCTGGGTGTTCCCAGTGCCCCTAGGATCCCCGAATCTCTGGAATCTCTGGTGCGCGTGATTGGTTTTGACTCCCTCCAAGATTCCCCGACAAGATCTGCGAAAGAAGACGATGTGCTGATGAAGTTGGACTCTGGGCCGGTTTGTAAACCGAGATGAAGTCGCCGCAAACCTTGGCGCTCGTTCAATGGACCCCGCTTGGCCCTTCTACTCCTAATCTCCAGGATGCAACAGTTTGTTCCCTCGCACACACACTCGCACACACACTCGCACACACGCAAGCACACTCGCCACACAGACAGCCACTCCAGGAATCGGTGCGGGGACTTGGGAAAAAGGTTCCCAGTGTCTACCTGGCCTTCTTGCAGTTTTTTTTTATTTTCTTTGGCTTGGAAACTTCGACGATTCTTCTCTGCACACACACACAACCGACCAGCGAACGTAGCAAATGCTGCAACAACAATAACAAGGCAAACACACCGATGTGCGTCACTCGCTTGGCGACGTCCCAAGGATTCTGGGGAGTCGACAGTCGGTTTGGCGGTCGGTGGCGACTGGCCGCCCAATTTCGATTGTCCAGTTCCGGCCGCGGCTGATCAGCAGAGGAAAGCAAAATAAAGTTTTGGAAAAACACACACTTTTTCGGCCTATCAAAAATTCACGAATCAGTGTGGCCAGCTGTGTGTTTGAAGATAAGTGCCTCGACAAATGGCCGACCCAGTGTTGGTAAAAGCAAGGTCATATTCTCAAATGTTACCCTGGCCAAAAAACGACGACGCTTTTCGGAGAATTGCAATCTACCATTTTCGCCGTGAGAAGCCACATTTCCTCTTAATTAATCTTAATTTTGCACACGGATAACACCTTAAGATGTCGAAAGCCCATCCCCCAGAGTTGAAAAAGTGAGTGCACTACCGGAGAGCTGGATTAAGTCTTAAAATCGTCCATGTCTACGAATTTCAGATACATGGACAAGCGCATGATGCTCAAGCTCAATGGAGGACGCGCAGTCACCGGCATTTTACGGGGATTCGATCCGTTTATGAACGTGGTCCTGGACGATACCATAGAGGAGTGCAAGGACAACACGAAAAACAACATTGGCATGGTGGTCATTCGCGGAAACAGCATCGTTATGGTGGAGGCACTGGACAGAGTTTAGCAGCAGCTTTGGATCATCGCATTTATTAGCTGATAGTGTATAGTCTTAAGTCTCAAAATGCATTCATTATAACGTCCTGCATATGACGGAACTATACGTATTTTGTACATTTTCAAAGCATGTAATTTTTCTGTATTGGGCATTCGAACCTGGAGTGTCAAATCAAGTCGCCCCATATTGTGAATCAATCCCTTGCGTACCTTGGTCCCAGGGGCTTCTCTTCGATTCGCTAAAAAGGCATTCTTCTAACTAAATACATTCATCGCTTTCAAAATGCTTAGTGCAAGATTGTGTTGTGCTTTGAGAATGTAGTATTTAAATATTTAGTTTCGCAAACTTCATCTAAGAACAAATTTCTTCTCCATAAGAATAATAGATGTCACAATCGGAAAATAATAAAGCTTGAATCCCACATTCTGTAGACAAAACCTTGCAAGATTAAGATCCATTGACTGTAAATCTAAGTTTCACCCATGTACTCCAAATTTACACACTGGTCGGAATTTACGCTTGTTTTTGTAGACTTTTGTGATTGGGTTTTATTTTCTCATCTCTCTCGTCCAAACAAAAAACGCTTACAGTAGAAGTCTAAAAATTGATTTTAGATTTCAAACAGCGACACACGCAATTACTTGGAAATTACAAGGGTGCCCGTCTGTTTGGCGGCGTCACGCTGCTTGGCAACAATCTGGTTGGCGATCCGATCCAAGTCACGCTGGCCGATCGAGCTCAGTTTGCGACCGCCATCCGGGTGCTTCTCCACCAGGCGGGCGTGCTCGAGAGCCTGCAGGGCTTTACGGGCAGCACCGTCAGCGGCGCGGCAAAAGTGAGAGGGATGGACACCGTTGCGCTTGCGTCCGCCGTAGATTTTGGTGATGGAGCCAACACCGGCTGGACTGCGGTGGTACAGATGGCGCAGGATCGAGGCGCAACGTACATAGAACCAGTCGGGATCGTAGGGGGCCAGCTCCTTGAATTTAGCGGTCTTGATGATATCCATCTGGTCGGGCACCTTCAACTTGCCAGTCCTTTAGGGATAAACAAACAACAAATCGAGTGAGGTTAGGTAATTAAAGGAGTTATTATTCTACTCACTTCTTCAGGAAGACGGCAACAGCCTTGGTAACTGCGTGCTGGTCAATATCCTTCACTGTGACTCCTGGCATCTGTAAGATTGAATAGACAACGCATTAAACATTTTAAAACCATTGCAAATTTGTCAAAACACGTTGAATCCAAACTATTAAGTACACAGGGCACACACATGGATACACAAATCAACAAAACTACAAATCCACGCTGATTTGTCGTCAGTCAAACTTTCTGTACTTTGCTCATTTTTGAGCTCTTTATGATGTGAATCGGCCTAAGCCAGCACATTTATTCCATATCATTTATATAAAACATAAAAAAAATAATAATTCACTCAAAAGAAAATCGGGCACAACCTTTCTCGTTAAAGTCAACCGGAAAAAAGAACAAGGCGCGTGAAGTTGGTTGCGGTTACTGTTTATGACGGTGCTGCCACTCTTTTTCAATTTTTATTGGCCATTTAAAACATCGATAGTCGCCTATGGATATCGAATATATGCCGCCACTAGACATTTATATCGATGATATACCACCCCTAATAAATTTTATGGGCTAGGCACCATCACTATCCATTTTTATCGATGCTGTCACCACTAGCCATTTAATCGATTGTGTCGGCTAGTTGATGATGACACCTCTAGCGAATTTTGTTAATGATTCCACCTCTAACCAATCATCTTGCCTGGTCGCGTGTGGCCAGCTAGAAAAGGTATACGTTTTTTCAAAAACTTCATGTTTTATAGTTAAAAGAAGCTCATAAGTTATCAAACAAGTCAATTGCATATATTTCATTTGATAAAACGGCTATTTATTACAGCCTCCTGAGAGCCAGTATCTGGTGTTGAGTTCCACAAGACCAACAGGGTTTTCCCAGTGGTGCTAAAGGCAAGCTTCACCAAGTCAAGGGCAGCAGATCCAACGCCGCAAGGACACCAGGCACCAGATATGACATATTCCAATTTAAGATTCTGAAAACACGCACAGCGGAGCGACAAGAATTTGCTTTAGACGGATCTTTGCCCATTGGAGATGGCCACTATTTTTTTTGCCGATCCCGAGCTGGTAATCGGTCACGGCCGCAGGGTGCTGTTCGTGAACCCCGGCGACCTTCAGCTATTTAAGGAGATCGAACTGCCTCAAGACTTGTCCACCTGTGGTCTCAAGGTTGTGGATTCCAAGGAACAGCATTGCCAGCATGAGCAACAGGATGTAGCAGCTGGTGGCACTGCTAAGCAGGCGAGCACTACGGCAAGCACATCTGAGTCCAAGGCCGAAGTATCAATTCAAAATGTCAGCTACTCGCCGGACCGCCAGCTGCTGGCTATCACCACAACAGGAGGACAGAAGGCCTTGCTTTTGTATCGGTCCCGCATGGAACATGCCCGGTTGCTCTCTGTTCGGCCACTAGCTCGCGCTTCCAGTGCAATGCGTTTTTGCAGCGACGGGAGCTCAGTTTTGATTACGGATAAAACAGGCGACTGCTACCAGTACGATTGCGTCGAGGTAGAGGCCGCCCCACGTCTACTTTTAGGCCATCTCAGCGTGGTTTTTGATATTTTGTGGACGGTCGACCAGCAGCACATTATCACCTGTGATCGGGATGACAAGATTCGGGTCACCAACTACCCCGCCACCTTCGATATTCACAGCTATTGTTTGGGCCACAAGGAGTTTGTCTCTGGGCTGGCACTGCTCACAGAGCAGCACATTGTCTCAGCATCGGGAGACAAAACTTTGCGCGTTTGGAACTTTATTGAAGGAAAGGAACTCTTGCTCCACGAACTACCGGCGCCAGCGGTGCGACTGCAAGTGCAGCAATTGGAGTCAGAGAAAGTGTACCAGGTGGCAGTGCTCTTTTACGACCACGTGGACGGCCTGTCTATCTACCAATTGGAGCGGACCAGCGGAGATAACTGGGCCATCACGACCACCACAGTGGTGCGGGCCGACGCTGGTTCATGGAACATTTGCAACTTTACTTTAACTGGGAATAGGATATATGTCACCGGAGCCGAGAACGAATGCTTGGCCATTAAGGCCTACGACATTGAAAGTGGGGAAAGGTCCATTACTGGAGTACCCGACGGTTGGGTGAAGATGGTGCTCGAAAATTTGGAAGCAGAGGGAGTAGCCTTTCTTCCCGAGGATCTCTCAGTTTGGTTTAAGAAGCGCTTTGACAATGTCAGCGACTACTTGGAGCGTAAGAAACGGCGTATTGAGGAGCAGCAACAGCAAAAGTGTGGCTAAGCCTAACTTGAAATCCCTATCTAAACAGAAATCCCCCAACTCTATCTTTACATAGCATTTAATTAGCATATTGAGAAAGCAACGGACTATGTATGACTGTGCTCTGTTCAGTGGACATAATATATATATCTGTATATGTGTGTAATTGTTTAATGGCTAGTTCTATGGGTGATCTTAGACGGGCTTGTAGTCAAGCTTGCTCTCCAGCTTCTTGTTGTCCGACACCTTGCGCACGGCCTTCATGAAGTCCTCCTGGATCACGTACTCCCGCTCAGCGCTGCGAGAAATTGAAAATGAACTATTTAGAAAGGGTACGTTTCGCTGACAGACTTGTGGCTTACCGAATGGCAAAGAGACCAGCCTCGGTGCAAACGTTTCGCAAATCTGCGCCGTTAAAGTTATCCGACAACTTAACAATAGCTTCGTAGTCGATTTCGCCGTGCTTTGCAATTTTTAGGGCATGGATCTTAAGGATTTCCAGTCTAAAAATGTATTAAATGAGCTACCTATTAGGTCCAAATTTTGGTAGCGTTTGATGGGTCTCACCTGGCTTGCTCATTGGGCAAGGGAATCTCGATTTTACGATCCAAGCGACCTGGACGTAGCAGGGCAGGATCCAAAGTGTCCGGTCGGTTCGTGGCCATGATCATTTTAACCTGGCCAAGCGAATCAAAGCCATCCATTTGGTTGAGGAGCTCCATCAGCGTACGCTGGATCTCGCGATCGGCAGATGTACCCTCTGAGAAGCGGCGCCCGCCAATAGCGTCGATTTCGTCCATGAATATAATACAAGGTTGGTGGTCCCGAGCATAGTTAAACATTTCGCGAATCAATCGGGCACTTTCGCCAATGTATTTATCAACAATTGCAGAGGACACGACCTTTAGGAAGTTGGCATCCAATTGCGAAGCAACTGCACGAGCTAGAAGCGTTTTGCCTGTGCCTGGAGGCCCGTATAATAGACAACCCTTGGGTGGTGTGATACCGACGCGCAGGAATAGCTCGGGATTCAAAAGCGGCAGCTCAATGACTTCGCGCAACTCTCGAATCTGCTCGGTGAGACCGCCAATGGCGGAGTAGGTCACATCGCCGGGATCTTCGTGGGACATATTGTACACCAGGGGATCAACTTCGCGGGGAAGGTACCGCATAATGGTCAGCGTGGTCATGTCAAGGGCCACCCGGGTACCAGACTTCAGCTTAGCCTTATCCAGCTGTCGGCGGCATCCCACCACGTAGCGGGGTCCATTGGTGGCCTTCACAATGACTATTGTGCGAAGGTAGAACAAAGGAAGATAAATATAGCATTGAGAGATCCTTTTAAAGACGATTCTTACACTTATCCTCAGTGAGTTGCTTAAGGACTTCTCCGACGATTTGCCCAACGCTTTGCAGGGCCTTGAGGTCGTTCTCAGACTTGTCGTAGAGTTTGGTAAGTTCCTTGATCTCCTCGCGTTCTAAAAATAATTTAGTTAATACAAATCTAAAGACCTGGTATCCGGGAGACTTGCTTTCTTTCAACCGTCCCTCGATTTCCTTATGCTCCAGCAGTTTTTTCCTGTAGTCGGAAAATGCTTTCACCCGCATGTTGTCGGGAAGCGGCGTAGCGGTCACAGTCATCTTGCAGTTGGCTGGTATTTATACTTTACTCTCAAAACGATTAAACAAATAAAGTCTGTGGCAAAATTTCGTGAGTTGCAGTTTTGCTTGGAAAGAGTGACCAAAACAAACAAAACTTGGCGGGGTTTCGGTAGGCCCATATTTTGTTGGTATTTTTCGGGGAGTTTTGTTTTGAATTTTTGGCCACAGATTGTTAATAATCTGTTTGTTATGTTTAGCTTGCGGCTCCTGCGGATACTGCGACGGGTACCTCCAAGCCATGGACCCCGTGAATTGGCCAGCCAACACAAACGTCCCCAGCTTGTGGGTCCAACACCCGACATCATCGAGAAATTGAGGACCAACTTTGTCGAGGGCCGCAAGGAGCTCAGTGCCTCCGAATGGCAGGTGGTGAGGCAGTCTCTAGTGAAAAGCTATAAGTACATTGGTGAGCACAACGTGGATACTGTCATCCTTGGGGTATGCAGTGGTCCACACCAACTGTCCTTGGCCAAGAACTATGTGGAGTTCGTGAGGAGCCAGGGATTGGAGCCAAATGCAGCTTCATTGGGGCGCCTTTTGAGAATCTACAATGCCGCATACCACGAACGACTGCTAAGCGAAAAAGAGCAGTCGGAGGTCTTAAAGATATGTGAACAACTGCAAAAGGAGCATGAACTTTTAGACGCGACAAGATGCGAGAACATAATCCACGGTCTGGTAACAACCAACGAGCACTGGAGACGGGCATCACCTCTTCTGGAGATGATGAAGGTGACCAGTTCGCCCAGCATTGCTGCATACAGTGCCTTATCCGAAAAGGCGTTCACCGAAGAGACTCTGAATGAGCAGGACGACCCTCTTTCCTGGCGTCTGCTAGAGGAAATGGCACTGGAGAAGAAGCCCCCCAAATGTGAAGTTTATCTGGCCCTAATCGACCGCCTAGCAAGACAGCCGGCTTTGGTGTCTGCCCAATTACATCGCTTGTTTACCTTTCTCGAGCGCCATGAGATTTGTGTAAGCCGTCTCGTGGCGGGTCGTCTCTTAAAGCTTGCCCAGCAGTTGCCAACTTCCCTGCAAGTTACTGACACCCGCCTGGTAGCCCCTGGAAAGTGCCATGCTTGCCAGCAACACCTTCAGCCGGTGGCCATCAGCGATGAGCAGTTTCGGATGCTGAGCAACAGCTTTCTAGAGCGCGTGCTCATTCGCAATGACGTCTTCCAGCGTTCCACGCCCAAGGAAGTGACCAAATTTAAAATGTACGTGGATCGGACCGCGCCATACGACTGCGTAATCGATGGTCTGAACGTTGCCTACTCTACGGGCACAAAGAAGTCGCCCCAGCAGTTGGCAAAGTTGGTGGCTACGGTGGTCAGCCACTTTCGCGAGCAGAACAAGCGTGTGCTCGTCCTAGGTCGTGAGCACATGCGCAATTGGTGCAAGCAGTCGATGCAGTACGTCTTGAACAATGCTAGTCTCTTTTTGACCAACAATTTGTGAGTTATTGATTCCAAATAATTGGATAGTAATATCAAGACATCGTTCTATACCAGGTCCCACGACGATCCCTTCCTGCTTTACGCCACTCTCAAGAGCGGCCCGGATACAGACTTCTTTTCAAGGGACCTGATGAGGAGCCATGCCTTTCACCTGGGCTCAGAAATGAAGCCGATCTTTAGGCGGTGGCAGCAGCAGCACCAATTCTCGCTACTGACGCAAACAAGAACGGGTAAGCTAATAGTCAAGGAACCTGTACGCCACAGAATGTGTGCCCACCAAGTCTCTGACTCCTGGCACATCCCCTATTGCGACGTATACACCAAACATCCCTCGGACAGCTTTGAGGTGCCTACCAACTGGCTGTGTATCAAGCTGGGAGACGAAACCACTGAGGCTATTAAGAAAAGAGAGTCACAGTAGCTGCCAAAATAAATGAGATTCTTTATTTTTTCCAACGTGACACCAAAAGCATTACAAATAAAGAGGAAAACCGCCAGCAGCTCCCAAGGGAATTACACGGAATATGTCACGTTACGTCTAGTCACAGTCGTAGCGGGTGCACTTCTCAAAAGCCCCCAGACTCTGGGGCTGGGGCTTCTTACGTCGACGCTCGTACATCAGCTTCTTTTCGGCTGCGCACATTAAACGCCTCTTGATGTGGTTATCCATCTCGAAGTCCATGTCCACCGGCTTACACACTTCGTTGGGATCCCTCGTGGCTGCAGAGTCTAGCGCTTTGATAATCAAGGAAAGAAGGGCATGGGCCAGTCGGTGGCACACGTCGTACTCGATGGCGTCCTGACTAGTGTAATAGATAGCCGACTGTGAAGTGGGTTGCACACCAATGGCCAGAAGAATGTTGCAAAAGATGCCGCGCTGCATGCGGGCGTAGGGGTCAACCAGCTGCGGAGGAATCCTCATCGTGGTGGCCAAGTGGGCGATAAACTTGGCGAACTTTTTTATCAGCACGTTGAGATACTGCGTCCGGCACTGTCGCTCCAGTTTGGTTAGCATATTGTAGTACAGCTCCTGCTTGCGCTTCAGAAAGTCTTCCTTGCGTCGCTCCTTGTTCTTGTTGCTCTTCAGGATGTCCTCCAGCTGCCTGGGGAAGAGAAGCTATAAGGTATGTTACTGTAGATATTCATAAACTAACTCGGTCGTGATGGCGGTATATTTGCCAAGCATGCGCTTGATCCGCTTGGCGCGCAACTTGGGATCGTACACATCCTTGAACTGCTCGTAGTTGTCCAGGAGCGTGTGTATCTTGGGTTTGGATAAAGCCACATCGTACGGCTTGGCCTTGGGTGGCATGGCAGGCTGATAGGCCATCCGCTTCACATACGACTGGAGTTTGGCCAGGTTCTCCTCCTGTCGCCTCTTTACGTTCTCCTCGGCGCACACATCTGGGTCTTCTTCCTCTGGAAGGGAGCTGGTCGACGTAGGCAGCGGCTCATCCCAGTCTGAAACGTTTGAGCTAGCCATGGCTGGCAAATTTCTAAGTCAAGGGCTCAATGGCACTGCCAATTTAAACCAATCGAGAATTTTTCCTGGGATCTCAAGGGTTTCCAAAGAGTTTGGGATGGATCGGGGAATACAATTAAAATAGAAACACCAAAAATTACCTTTTTTTGTATAAAAAAATCAAGAGCACAGACAATTTTAAACTGGAAGCGTTGAAGAACGTCTAACACTACTTGTGAAATGCCCCGAACCCGGTTGAAAACAAGTCTGGCATTCCCTTGCTGGCCGACTAGATGAGCATAGAACTCGCAGCTCACTGAGATGGATGATTTTATCGTAACTATACAAAAATTTATTGGCTAAAAATGTTTGGGAAACACATAATCTCTTAGTTTACAATAAAATAGGCAACATTTATTAATATACAGGGCGTGAGAGCTATTAAGATTCGTTCTGGACGGAGCGTTCCAGGGCGAAGGTATACTCCTCGGCCAGTTCGTCCATGGACATCTGTCGCGTCAGCAAAGCCAAAATGCTGTCCACTTGCATCTGGGTACTGGCGTAGCTGTCCTTGCCAGCCAATCCTGGCGCCAGCTCGAAGGGTATGTCCTGCAGATAGTTGACGGGTCCCTGGTTTCCTCCTGGTTGATGGGCCGGTGATTGCCCAGCCCTTGGGCCAGGCATTGGGGGATAAGGCAGGGCACCGTACCCCGCCGGAGGCATGGGTGGGTACATGGTTCCAGGACCCACAGGATTCGGGTCTAGAATAGATTTACGCTCCACGATAACAAAGTCATCGCCGCCACTGCTACCGGGTCTTGGGCCGTCTATCGGGCCCTGGATGGGCTCCTCTGTGGGTGTTTCCACGGGCTTCCGCTTTCCGAATATCGAAAACATATTACAAGTCGACTATTTCTGCTATTAATTGAATTGGACAATTGAACAATTGCGTCTTTTGGCTAGAAATTGGAGATGGTGTCCAGGACCGATATACTGGACTATCGATAGTGGAGGAAACATTTTAAAACACTAGAAAGGGCTAGGAATTGTTAGGAAAAAAACTGAAAGTTAAGTCAGATACGCCTTTTAATAAATTGTATTTCTCTTGAAATGCACGGGGTAATTCTCCGATTTTACTTGTCTTCGACGAGTCGGAAGCAACTGGAAGTGGTAAGCACCGCATATATCATTTCAAGAGTCACCAATTCATAAACCTGCAATCATCGCGCAAAGAGAGCCGTTCAAAAGCTCGGACCAGTAATTTTATGTTTTCTTCTAATTTGGCAGCTGGCACACCACCACGACCAGGAGGGGGTGCCCCTTCTTTGTTTTGAGTATTGGGAATCAAGTAAAATCATGGCATGTTCAATAATTTTAACATAAGTTACACATATTACGAGAATTTAAATAGTAAATCTCTGGGTGCACTTATCGTAATCGAGATGTACGAAAATTTGCTCTATATCCAATTTATATTGAAAAATATTACATTTTTACCGATCAAATATAGATAATGAGCTGGAGTCTGGAAAATCAATTGCCCGCCAAAGGATTGAGTGTGGCCAGCGGTCGCACAGGAGTTTCGTGTTTTCGGCGCCTCGACTGGTCTCTCTGAAGCACTTTTCCTCGGCAAACGAAGACAACAAAAAAAAGAAAGAAAAGATGTCGAAGGTGGACCAGGACCCTAATGCCTCGCTGAGCATAATGGAGGTGAGTGCATCTAGGCTGGGGAAGCATCGGCTATCTGTGCAGAGTGTCCTGGCATAGCTGTCAATCCATCCCCCTTGCCGTTCCTATTCGCGCTCCGCTGGCGACGACACAGATGCCATTGCCACATTAACGCGTTTCCTGCCTTTATTTCTTCAGCAAATCAAGCAGCTCATCCGACCGCCGCCCAATGAGGACGAAAAGCTGGTGCAGAGAAGTTCAAATACCAAGCATCCGTACTATAGGCGACCGGGCCGGGGCCACAACCATGATTACTGCGACGCCTGCGAGGAGGGCGGTAATTTGCTTTGCTGCGACCGATGTCCCTCCAGCTTTCACCTTCAATGCCAGTAAGCAGCCGCCTCCTTCGGTGTACCCGAAACTATACTCTTGTTTTTCTCTAGTGATCCACCTCTTAGCGAGGAAGACATTCCCAGTGGTCAGTGGCTGTGCCACAGCTGCCGCATGGCCAAAGTCTCCCAGCCGGCGGCCAGCTCATCTTCCAAGGCCAGCTCCGTAGAACGAGTGCCGTCCGCTGGCAGCGGATCGAGGGCTAATACACCCTCTTCCGGTGAGCTGGAATCGATACCCCTAAAAATCCGTAATCTTCGAAAGCGCAGCAACAGTGAGAGGAACAGCACCGAAAAATTGCTGGCAAAAATGCCTCTGGCCATTCAACGTGCTCTCGATCCCAATAAAAAGCCAACGCCTCTGGACGATGTAATTCGAGCTGCCAGCATGCTCAATCCACAGCAGTTTTTTTTGCCACCTGAGCTGGAACTGCACACGCAGTTCCCAGGAAACGGAAAAGTTCAACCTGTTCAACAAGCTAATCCCACTACAGGGAATGGAGGGCAACGCAAATTCCCGGGCAACCAGCGCCGAAACTCTAAGCCTTTTGAGCTCGACTCCCAGGGTCTAGTGCCGCTGCCAGCAAAGACTTGCTTCTACTGTACTAGGTCCTGTAAAAGGGCACCGCTCATATCCTGCGATTACTGCCCGCTTTACTATCATCAGGACTGCCTAGATCCTCCGCTAACCGCGCTGCCTGCAGGCCTCTGGATGTGCCCCAACCATGCTGAAAACTTTATTGTGGGTACATGGGGATTTAATTATAAAAAATCCCTTAACTTTGACTTAAATAACCCTTTTTTTCGCTCCAGGACGCCAACATGACAAATAGCATCTCAGCCACGGAGCGAGTGCGTTTGTGGAACCGCTTCCATCAGCCGCTGGACCACGAGAACGTCAAGCTGGAGTTTTTCCGGCGCGTGAACACCCGTCATCCACCCTTTCGCACCAAAACGAGTTTGCGGACCAGAGCTTATATTGAGGTGCCAGCCATTGTGCGCTATCACTACGAACATCCACCAGCTTTGCTACCTTCGATGCGTCAAACGCTGCGCTACGACCGTGTAAAGCAGCGCAAAAACCTGCCCACAGCAGTGGAGGAAATTTCCAGAGAATCTGTCACGGAATCGCTGCTTAACCACCTTGAGGCCTTGCGGTCTGCACGAGCTAAATTTCGCGAGATTCAACGGGAGTATGGGACCCCGGAGACGGCAGTAGAAGGCGACAGCGACACGGATACTAATCCCGATATCGAACAGGACTCGGAGGTCAATATAACTGGAGATAAAGTAAATGGAGCAGCCGAACAGGATAACACAAAAACAGATCCTGAAGTGCAAGCCAGCGAACAACCTTCTGTTGTGAAAGTGGACTCCAAGGTTAGTTATACTCTACTCTTAAAGGTCCAATAGTTATATCATTGTTTATCACCAGTCAAAAGTCAACTTTGAGGTTTTGGAGATAAGCTACGAGGAGGAAGAGGACGACAGCAAGGCCGACATTATTGATGCAGATCTATGCCACCTAGATGTGGACATAATCAAGAAATTGGCTCATCAGCGGTTGCAGCAATTGGTTCAGGAGCATCCAGAGATTGTGACTCAGTACAAGAACCGTACGGCTGCCCGTCATCTGCGCCAGCTAGCAGCTGGCGAAGGCGTGGGCAAGACCAGCGCCTTGCAGGGCCAGTTAGCTGCGGAGGACATGAACCGCTTCTCGCTGCTTTTTACCAGCGAGACGTCATCGATTTTGGCCCAGAAAAATGGCAATGCTGCCGATGAGGATCCGGCTGTAGCTCTTCATCCTGTGCTAGCCACTGCGGCGGCAATAGCCGCAGCTGACGCTGCTGCAGAGAATTATGTACCCCGCGCCCGCAGTGATACAGAAAAGGCATACGAGTTGGCATCGCGCCTTGAACTTAAGGTACTCCAGTGCAAGGTACAGGCACGTGCAGTTTTGACCCCACTCGGAGACATGCTGGAGGATAGTCGTTGGTTCAGTTCCCTTGGATTAGATCACTCTATTTTTATGCGTTACCGCACATTGTACATTGGATATGGCGGCCACTACACTCCGTCGACCACATTGGCACAAGCAGAGACTGTGGATCTGTCCGCCATCGGATACTGCTCTCGTATTTCGCCGCAACACGCCATCATTTTCTATGACGAGTTCTCCAAATCTTATGAGCTGATCAACTACTCCGAATTTGGCACAGAGGTCAACGGGCAGTTGTATGCTTGCGACATTACGGACCACATGCCTACGCACGCCGGCAAGAGGATGCGTCCGGATGATACTGAGCTAAAAAGACGAGTTGATGATTTGCTAGACAAGCGGCGTCACATCCACCGGCAGTTCGAGCCCAAAAAGTGCGAAGTACAGGAGAGGTCAGATTTTAAGAGCATTTTTTGTAATTACAATTAATCATGTTGTCTCCACCTTCCAGATTGGCCCCCATCGTAAAACCCGCTTGCCGCTGCACCAACGCGGGACCTATGCCAATGGTTCCAGGAGCTTGGGAAGGATCTGCAGTTTTGGCCCACGGCAGCCTTCTCCGTTTCGGCTGCCTGTCCTTTGTATTTTCCGTGCCATCGGTGGATTTGCTCCTGGCGCAGGCACGCAGAAAGCAGCTAGTTTAGGAGCTGTTTATTATGGACATAGGATCCACTATCACCAGCAGCACTAGCCGCAGCGCTTGTATTTAAGTTGTTTGTAATTATCAAAAGCCACATTATGGTCAAAGCAAAAAACACACATCCACAAACATCCCTATAACGCATTAGTTGTAATAATTATGGTATAAAGTGCAAAATTGAAATAATAAACTTTAAAAAACAATGTTTGCTTTTATTGGGCGAAAATAGATCACCTTATATTCTTATATTGCGTATACGCCACAGGATTGACCTCGCGAAATCCTTCGAATTTTTACTGACTTGACTTCCAATATTTCAGGCATTTCGCAGCCGATTTGGGAACGGAATACCATTTCAGAATCAGCGTTCAATTATCCTTCGAACTGCTCCTACAGTTTTCAAAAGCCGAACAAAAAGTCAAATCTCGATTTTCGCAATTTAGGAAAGGGCTAACAATGTCATGAACCGATCCTTTATGTGGATTCATAGAAAAGATCCAACCACGCTAACGTGGACGTCGTGTCCTTAAAAGAAGCAAAACATCCATCGAAATCCAACCTGGCAGTACGGCAAAAGTAGCCCCTCGCGATATGCAACACGAAAACGCAAACCAGTTGAGGCCAAATTTCTTGGATTTCGCTTGTGCCATAAACTGAAGTACTAAGCGAACAGGAACGATCAGCAGGCGGCGCAGTGACGTCACAGGAGCCAAAGTCAGAAATTTTGAAAATACCATCTCTAGTATAAGAGTGGGGACCCGGCGGTAGAGCAAGGGGGACAAATATGCTAATGTTAATGATGGCCGCCACCTCCCCTCCTTTTCCTACTTACAGGAAGGGCTTCCCCATTTACACTCCATGGGGGAGAGGGAGTTATCGATATATCCCACTCATATCGCATAACGGGGATTACTGGGAAAGGCAACAACAACCACATGGGGATCGAACTGATCCCAACCAATGGGACGTAATCCAGAATTCGGTTGGCCGATTTTAAAAAGCGAATTTCTCGGCTATTCCTGAACCGATTTTGGATCTGCACCTACCAAACTACTCGGAAGGACATTCCAGCATTGAATGCTGATTCCGAAATGGTTGCGGCTGCGAAAGGGCCATAATATTCGATTTTGAAATCCCTACCCACGTGGTGGCCAGCAGCCTTTGTTTACATTTGGCCGACGACTTTAAACGCCCATAATTTATCCAATTCTTCATCGATTTTGGATCTGCACCTACCAAACGACTCGGCAGGACATTATCCTTTGATCTGCGTCCACAGTTAAAAAAAAAGTTGAAAAGGCCAGCAACCTTTGTTTACATTTTTCCAGCCTTTGTTTACATTTGGACGACGACTTTAAACGCTCATAATTTATCCATTTCTTCATCGATTTTGGATCTGCACCTACCAAACGACTCGGCAGGACATTATCCTTCGATCTGCATCCACAGTTAAAAAAGTTAAAAAGGCCAGCAACCTTTGTTTACATTTTTCCAGCCTTTGTTTACATTTGGACGACGACTTTAAACGCTCATAATTTATCCATTTCTTCATCGATTTTGGATCTGCACCTACCAAACGACTCGAAAGGACATTATCCTTGGATCTGCGTCCACAGTTAAAAAAAAGTTAAAAAGGCCAGCAACCTTTGTTTACATTTTTCCAGCCTTTGTTTACATTTGGACGACGACTTTAAACGCTCATAATTTATCCATTTCTTCATCGATTTTGGATCTGCACCTACCAAACGACTCGGCAGGACATTATCCTTCGATCTGCATCCACAGTTAAAAAAGTTAAAAAGGCCAGCAACCTTTGTTTACATTTTTCCAGCCTTTGTTTACATTTGGCCAACTACTTTAAACGCTCATAATTTATCCATTTCTTCATCGATTTTGGATCTGCACCTACCAAACGACTCAGAAGGACATTCCCCGTCGATCTGCAACAAAAGAATTTGAAACCCGAGCAACCGTGCCGAAAAAAGTTTAAAAAGCCAGCAACCTTTGTTTACATTTTTCCAGCCTTTGTTTACATCTGGCCAACGACTTTAAACGCCCATAATTAATCCAATTCTTCACCGATTTTGGATCTGCACCTACCAAACGACTCGGAAGGACATTATCCTTCGATCTGCATCCACAGTTAAAAAAAGTTAAAAAGGCCAGCAACCTTTGTTTACATTTTTCCAGCCTTTGTTTACATTTGGCCAACGACTTTAAACGCTCATAATTTGTCCATTTCTTCATCGATTTTGGATCTGCACCTACCAAACGACTCGGCAGGACATTATCCTTCGATCTGCATCCACAGTTAAAAAAAAAAGTTAAAAAGGCCAGCAACCTTTGTTTACATTTTTCCAGCCTTTGTTTACATTTGGCCAACGACTTTAAACGCTCATAATTTATCCATTTCTTTATCGATTTTGGATCTGCACCTACCAAACGACTCGGAAGGACATTCCCCGTCGATCTGCGTCCTCAGCTAAAAAAAGTTGGGAACCCGATTTTTGAAAAAATTGTAAGGGTACCATCACAAAAATTTGCAAAAATCGAAGACAAATTTTTTTTCGACTTTGAAAACTTTAGATGCAGATTTAAGCAGAAAAATGTCCTGATTCCAAAATGGTATTCCGCTCCCGAATCGGCTGCGAAATGGCCGAAATATTCGCAAAGGAATGTGTAAAAAATCAAGAAAATAAAAACAAAAATAACAGAAAAAAGTTTTGGCCAAAATCCCACATTTTCGCAACTTTAAAAGCGAACCATTTGGCCACTTCGCAACCGATCGCAAAAAGGAATACCATTCCTTAATCAGGACTTAAATAAGCTTCGATCTGCGTCCGGGGTTTTCAAAAACAGAAAAAAAGTTGGAACTCGATTTTTGAAAAAATTGTAAGGGTACCATCACAAAAATTTGCAAAAATCGAAGACAAATTTTTTCGACTTTGAAAACTTTAGATGCAGATTTAAGCAGAAAAATGTCCTGATTCCAAAATGGTATTCCGCTCCCGAATCGGCTGCGAAATGGCCGAAATATTCGCAAAGGAATGTGTAAAAAATCAAGAAAATAAAAACAAAAATAACAGAAAAAGTTTTGGCCAAAATCCCACATTTTTCGCAACTTTAAAAGCGAACCATTTGGCCACTTCGCAACCGATCGCAAAAAGGAATACCATTCCTTAATCGGGACTTAAATAATCTTCAATCTGCGTCCAGGGTTTTCAAAAACAGAAAAAAAAGTTGGAACTCGATTTTTGAAAAAATTGTAAGGGGTACCATCACAAAAATTTGCAAAAATCGAGGTCAAACTTTTTTTTCGTTTTTGAAAACTTTGGATGCAGATTCTAAGCATTATTAAGGTCCTGATTCCAAGGAATGGTATTCCGTTCCCGATCGGCTGCGAAATGGCCAAATGGTTCGCTAGTAAAGTTGTAAAAAATCAAGAAAATAAAAACAAAAATAACTGTTATTTTTGTTTTGAATTTTCTTGATTTTTCGACATTCCTTTAGCGAACCATTTGGCCATTTCGCAGCCGATTCGGAGAGGAATACCATTCTTGAATTGGGATTTAAATAATATTTAATTTGCATCCAGGGTTTTCAAAGTCGAAAAAAAGTTGGAACTCGATTTTTGCAAAAATTTGTGATGGTACCCTCACAAATTTTTCAAAAATCGAGTTCCAACTTTTTTTCTGTTTTTGAAAACCCCGGACGCAGATCGAAGCTTATTTAAGTCCTGATTAAGGAATGGTATTCCTTTTTGCGATCGGTTGCGAAGTGGCCAAATGGTTCGCTTTTAAAGTTGCGAAAAATGTGGGATTTTGGCCAAAACTTTTTTCTGTTATTTTTGTTTTTATTTTCTTGATTTTTTACACATTCCTTTGCGAATATTTCGGCCATTTCGCAGCCGATTCGGGAGCGGAATACCATTTTGGAATCAGGACATTTTTCTGCTTAAATCTGCATCTAAAGTTTTCAAAAGTCGAAAAAAAAATTTGTCTTCGATTTTTGCAAATTTTTGTGATGGTACCCCTTACAATTTTTTCAAAAATCGAGTTCCAACTTTTTTTTCTGTTTTTGAAAACCCCGGACGCAGATCGAAGCTTATTTAAGTCCTGATTAAGGAATGGTATTCCTTTTTGCGATCGGTTGCGAAGTGGCCAAATGGTTCGCTTTTAAAGTTGCGAAAAATGTGGGATTTTGGCCAAAACTTTTTTCTGTTATTTTTGTTTTTATTTTCTTGATTTTTTACACATTCCTTTGCGAATATTTCGGCCATTTCGCAGCCGATTCGGGAGCGGAATACCATTTTGGAATCAGAACATTTTTCTGCTTAAATCTGCATCTAAAGTTTTCAAAAGTCGAAAAAAAAATTTGTCTTCGATTTTTGCAAATTTTTGTGATGGTACCCCTTACAATTTTTTCAAAAATCGGGTTCCCAACTTTTTTTTAGCTGAGGACGCAGATCGACGGGGAATGTCCTTCCGAGTCGTTTGGTAGGTGCAGATCCAAAATCGATAAAGAAATGGATAAATTATGAGCGTTTAAAGTCGTTGGCCAAATGTAAACAAAGGCTGGAAAAATGTAAACAAAGGTTGCTGGCCTTTTTAACTTTTTTAACTGTGGATGCAGATCGAAGGATAATGTCCTGCCGAGTCGTTTGGTAGGTGCAGATCCAAAATCGATGAAGAAATGGACAAATTATGAGCGTTTAAAGTCGTTGGCCAAATGTAAACAAAGGCTGGAAAAATGTAAACAAAGGTTGCTGGCCTTTTTAACTTTTTTAACTGTGGATGCAGATCGAAGGATAATGTCCTGCTGAGTCGTTTGGTAGGTGCAGATCCAAAATCGATGAAGAAATGGATAAATTATGAGCGTTTAAATTCGTCGGCCAGATGTAAACAAAGGCTGGAAAAATGTAAACAAAGGTTGCTGGCTCTTTTTTTTTTTTTTTAACTGTGGACGCAGATCCAAGGATAATGTCCTTCCGAGTCGTTTGGTAGGTGCAGATCCAAAATCGGTGAAGAATTGGATAAATTATAAGCGTTCAAAGTCGTCGGCCAGATGTAAACAAAGGCTGGAAAAATGTAAACAAAGGTTGCTGGCCTTTTAAACTTTTTTCGGCACGGTTGCTCGGGTTTCAAATTCTTTTGTTGCAGATCGACGGGGAATGTCTTTCTGAGTCGTTTGGTAGGTGCAGATCCAAAATCGGTACAGGAATGGCCAAATTATGAGCGTTTTAAGTCGTCGGCCAAATGTAAACAAAGGCTGGAAAAATGTAAACAACAGTTGCTGGCCTTTTCAACTTTTTTTTTAACTGTGGACGCAGATCGAAGGATAATGTCCTGCCGAGTCGTTTGGTAGGTGCAGATCCAAAATCGATGAAGAAATGGATAAATTATGAGCGTTTAAAGTCGTCGTCCAAATGTAAACAAAGGCTGGAAAAATGTAAACAAAGGTTGCTGGCCTTTTTAACTTTTTTTTAACTGTGGACGCAGATCCAAGGATAATGTCCTTCCGAGTCGTTTGGTAGGTGCAGATCCAAAATCGGTGAAGAATTGGATAAATTATAAGCGTTCAAAGTCGTCGGCCAGATGTAAACAAAGGCTGGAAAAATGTAAACAAAGGTTGCTGGCCTTTTTAATTATTTTTCGGCACGGTTGCTCGGGTTTCAAATTCTTTTGTTGCAGATCGACGGGGAATGTCCTTCTGAGTCGTTTGGTAGGTGCAGATCCAAAATCGATAAAGAAATGGATAAATTATGAGCGTTTAAAGTCGTTGGCCAAATGTAAACAAAGGCTGGAAAAATGTAAACAAAGGTTGCTGGCCTTTTTAACTTTTTTAACTGTGGATGCAGATCGAAGGATAATGTCCTGCCGAGTCGTTTGGTAGGTGCAGATCCAAAATCGATGAAGAAATGGACAAATTATGAGCGTTTAAAGTCGTTGGCCAAATGTAAACAAAGGCTGGAAAAATGTAAACAAAGGTTGCTGGCCTTTTTAACTTTTTTAACTGTGGATGCAGATCGAAGGATAATGTCCTGCCGAGTCGTTTGGTAGGTGCAGATCCAAAATCGATGAAGAAATGGATAAATTATGAGCGTTTAAATTCGTCGGCCAGATGTAAACAAAGGCTGGAAAAATGTAAACAAAGGTTGCTGGCCTTTTTATTTTTTTTTTAACTGTGGACGCAGATCCAAGGATAATGTCCTTCCGAGTCGTTTGGTAGGTGCAGATCCAAAATCGATAAAGAAATGAATAAATTATGAGCGTTTAAAGTCGTTGGCCAAATGTAAACAAAGGCTGGAAAAATGTAAACAAAGGTTGCTGGCCTTTTTAACTTTTTTAACTGTGGATGCAGATCGAAGGATAATGTCCTGCCGAGTCGTTTGGTAGGTGCAGATCCAAAATCGATGAAGAAATGGACACATTATGAGCGTTTAAAGTCGTTGGCCAAATGTAAACAAAGGCTGGAAAAATGTAAACAAAGGTTGCTGGCCTTTTTAACTTTTTTAACTGTGGATGCAGATCGAAGGATAATGTCCTGCCGAGTCGTTTGGTAGGTGCAGATCCAAAATCGATGAAGAAATGGATAAATTATGAGCGTTTAAATTCGTCGGCCAGATGTAAACAAAGGCTGGAAAAATGTAAACAAAGGTTGCTGGCCTTTTTATTTTTTTTTTAACTGTGGACGCAGATCCAAGGATAATGTCCTTCCGAGTCGTTTGGTAGGTGCAGATCCAAAATCGGTGAAGAATTGGATAAATTATAAGCGTTCAAAGTCGTCGGCCAGATGTAAACAAAGGCTGGAAAAATGTAAACAAAGGTTGCTGGCTTTTTAAACTTTTTTCGGCACGGTTGCTCGGGTTTCAAATTCTTTTGTTGCAGATCGACGGGGAATGTCTTTCTGAGTCGTTTGGTAGGTGCAGATCCAAAATCGGTACAGGAATGGCCAAATTATGAGCGTTTTAAGTCGTCGACCAAATGTAAACAAAGGCTGGAAAAATGTAAACAACAGTTGCTGGCCTTTTCAACTTTTTTTTTAACTGTGGACGCAGATCGAAGGATAATGTCCTGCCGAGTCGTTTGGTAGGTGCAGATCCAAAATCGGTGAAGAAATGGATAAATTATGAGCGTTTAAAGTCGTCGTCCAAATGTAAACAAAGGCTGGAAAAATGTAAACAAAGGTTGCTGGCCTTTTTAACTTTTTTTTAACTGTGGACGCAGATCCAAGGATAATGTCCTTCCGAGTCGTTTGGTAGGTGCAGATCCAAAATCGGTGAAGAATTGGATAAATTATAAGCGTTCAAAGTCGTCGGCCAGATGTAAACAAAGGCTGGAAAAATGTAAACAAAGGTTGCTGGCCTTTTTAATTATTTTTCGGCACGGTTGCTCGGGTTTCAAATTCTTTTGTTGCAGATCGACGGGGAATGTCCTTCTGAGTCGTTTGGTAGGTGCAGATCCAAAATCGGTACAGGAATGGCCAAATTATGAGCGTTTTAAGTCGTCGGCCAAATGTAAACAAAGGCTGGAAAAATGTAAACAACAGTTGCTGGCCTTTTCAACTTTTTTTTAACTGTGGACGCAGATCGAAGGATAATGTCCTGCCGAGTCGTTTGGTAGGTGCAGATCCAAAATCGATGAAGAAATGGATAAATTATGAGCGTTTAAAGTCGTCGTCCAAATGTAAACAAAGGCTGGAAAAATGTAAACAAAGGTTGCTGGCCTTTTTATTTTTTTTTTAACTGTGGATGCAGATCGAAGGATAATGTCCTGCCGAGTCGTTTGGTAGGTGCAGATCCAAAATCGGTACAGGAATGGCCAAATTATGAGCGTATTAAGTCGTCGGCCAAATGTAAACAAAGGCTGGAAAAATGTAAACAACAGTTGCTGGCCTTTTCAACTTTTTTTTTAACTGTGGACGCAGATCGAAGGATAATGTCCTGCCGAGTCGTTTGGTAGGTGCAGATCCAAAATCGATGAAGAATTGGATAAATTATGGGCGTTTAAAGTCGTCGGCCAAATGTGAACAAAGGCTGCTGGCCACCACGTGGGTAGGGATTTCAAAATCGAATATTATGGCCCTTTCGCAGCCGCAACCATTTCGGAATCAGCATTCAATGCTGGAATGTCCTTCCGAGTAGTTTGGTAGGTGCAGATTCGAAATCGGTTCAGGAATAGCCGAGAAATTCGCTTTTTAAAATCGGCCAACCGAATTCTGGATTACGTCCCATTGGTTGGGATCAGTTCGATCCCCATGTGGTTGTTGTTGCCTTTCCCAGTAATCCCCGTTATGCGATATGAGTGGGATATATCGATAACTCCCTCTCCCCCATGGAGTGTAAATGGGGAAGCCCTTCCTGTAAGTAGGAAAAGGAGGGGAGGCGGCGGCCATCATTAACATTAGCATATTTGTCCCCCTTGCTCTACCGCCTGGTCCCCACTCTTATACTAGAGATGGTATTTTCAAAATTTCTGAATTTGGCCCCTGTGACGTCACTGCGCCGCCTGCTGATCGTTCCTGTTCGCTTAGTACTTCAGTTTTTGGCACAAGCGAAATCTAAGAAATTCGGCCGCAACGGGTTTGCGTTTTCGTGTGGCATTTCGTGGGGCGCTGCTTTTGCCGTCCTGCCAGGTTGGATTTCGATGGATGTTTTGCTTCTTTTAAGGACACGACGTCCACGTTAGCGTGGTTGGATCTTTTCTATGAATCCACATAAAGGATCGGTTCATGACATTGTTAGCTGCTTAGAAGCCGCAACCAAATGCGAGGGATTTCTATTTTGGCCAAGTTAACCCCATGATGAACCTGAAAATATTCCTTCCCAAACAAAACACAGTATTTACATTCTTTTCCATTTATTTTTCAGATTCCACAAGCGATTCAGTACACTGGATGGACTACATCTACTATAACTAATCTGGACTAATCTATAACAGCGTCTGGAGCAGTACCTGCAGCACCTTAAGGATCACGTGGAGAAGCATATGGAGCAACACCTAGAGGAGGATTTGGTGAAGCATCTGGAGGAACAGCTAGAGGAGGATTTGGTGAAGCATCCGGAGGAACAGCTAGGAGACCATCTGGTCTAGCATCTTAAGGCGCAACTGGAGGTGCTCCTCCTAGAGCAGCACCTAGAAGATCACCTGGACAAGCATCCCGAGCAGGATGTTGCTGGTTGAACGTGTTTCCGTCGGCCAGGGCTTTATAAAACAGCGAACCTCGTGTCGCACAATTATGATCACAATTGAAAACTGGAGGAATACTCGGTAGAATGCACGGCTGCTGACCCGATGGTCCCAGTTCCAGGAGCAATGTCGACAACGGGAAGCTAAAGATCCTCTCTTGGTTGTAAGAGATTATCCTGCGGTGATCCTCTTGAGTCGATGTGCTGCATTTGGTTCAGTCCCAGTCACCTGTGAATTGGAAACTGTGGTGAGCTTGAAACAATATTTTATTTTCTTTAAAAAGTTACTTACCTTCCCATGAACTTCTCTTTCAGGACTTTATATGTGTCCGCATCATCAAAGTACGATCATCCTGGAGTCTTGCGGCTGGTGGATGCTGCAGGATTCTGGAGGATGCTGGAGGATGCTGAAGGATGCTGGTTGATGCTGGAGGATACTGAAGGATGCTGGAAGATGCTGGAGGATGCTGGAGGATGCTGGTGGTTGCTGGTGGTTGCTGGTGGTTGCTGGTGGATGCTGGTTGATGCTGAAGGATGCTGGAGGATTCTGGAGGATGCTGGTTGATACTGGAGGATGCTGGAAGATGTTGGAGGATGCTGGAGGATGCTGGTGGTTGCTGGTGGTTGCTGGTGGTTGCTGGTGGATGCTGGTGGATGCTGGAGGATGCTGGTGGATGCTGGAGGATGCTGAAGGATGCCGGAGGATGCTGCAGGATGCTGGAGGATGCTGCAGGTCTATCAAGCAGATTCAAAAACAATTAATAAACTTTGTAAACTGTTTGAAAGAATAAATAAAAATATTTAAACTGTGTGTTTTATTTAAGGGGAAACATTTTTAGGTGCCAGGTGGGTCTAACTTGGCCAACATCGGTTGCGAAATGGCCAAGATATGCGCTTAACCCCTCATTGATCAAAGTTACCAAAATTGGCCTTTTGCCGGAATCTGTAGTTTCCTTAATTTTTTTTGATGTGTCCCGGCCATTTCGCGGCCGATTTGGGAACGGAATACCTTTTTGGAATCAGGGCTTTACCCTGCTTAAATCTGAATCTAAAGTTTTCAAAAGCCGAACAAAAAGTTTGTCTTCGATTTTTGCAAATTTTTGTGATGGTACCCCTTACAATTTTTTCAAAAATCGAGTTCCAACTTTTTTTTCTGTTTTTGAAAACCCCGGACGCAGATCGAAGCTTATTTAAGTCCTGATTAAGGAATGGTATTCCTTTTTGCGATCGGTTGCGAAATGGCCAAATGGTTCGCTTTTAAAGTTGCGAAAAATGTGGGATTTTGGCCAAAACTTTTTTCTGTTATTTTTGTTTTTATTTTCTTGATTTTTTACACATTCCTTTGCGAATATTTCGGCCATTTCGCAGCCGATTGGGGAGCGGAATACCATTTTGGAATCAGGACATTTTTCTGCTTAAATCTGCATCTAAAGTTTCCAAAAGCAAAAAAAAAGTTTGACCTCGATTTTTGCAAATTTTTGTGATGGTACCCCTTACAATTTTTTCAAAAATCGAGTTCCAACTTTTTTTTCTGTTTTTGAAAACCCCGGACGCAGATCGAAGCTTATTTAAGTCCTGATTAAGGAATGGTATTCCTTTTTGCGATCGGTTGCGAAATGGCCAAATGGTTTGCTTTTAAAGTTGCGAAAAATGTGGGATTTTGGCCAAAACTTTTTCTGTTATTTTTGTTTTTATTTTCTTGATTTTTTACACATTCCTTTGCGAATATTTCGGCCATTTCGCAGCCGATTGGAGAGCGGAATACCATTTTGGAATCAGGACATTTTTCTGCTTAAATCTGCATCTAAAGTTTCCAAAAGCAAAAAAAAAAGTTTGACCTCGATTTTTGCAAATTTTTGTGATGGTACCCCTTACAATTTTTTCAAAAATCGAGTTCCAACTTTTTTTTCTGTTTTTGAAAACCCCGGACGCAGATCGAAGCTTATTTAAGTCCTGATTAAGGAATGGTATTCCTTTTTGCGATCGGTTGCGAAATGGCCAAATGGTTCGCTTTTAAAGTTGCGAAAAATGTGGGATTTTGGCCAAAACTTTTTTCTGTTATTTTTGTTTTTATTTTCTTGATTTTTTACACATTCCTTTGCGAATATTTCGGCCATTTCGCAGCCGATTGGGGAGCGGAATACCATTTTGGAATCAGGACATTTTTCTGCTTAAATCTGCATCTAAAGTTTCCAAAAGCAAAAAAAAAAGTTTGACCTCGATTTTTGAAAATTTTTGTGATGGTACCCCTTACAATTTTTTCAAAAATCGGGTTCCCAACTTTTTTTTAGCTGAGGACGCAGATCGACGGGGAATATCCTTCCGAGTCGTTTGGTAGGTGCAGATCCAAAATCGGTGAAGAATTGGCCAAATTATGAGCGTTCAAAGTCGTCGGCCAAATGTAAACAAAGGCTGGAAAAATGTAAACAAAGGTTGCTGGCCCTTTTAACTTTTTTTTAACTGTGGACGCAGATTAAAGGATAATGTCCTTCCGAGTCGTTTGGTAGGTGCAGATCCAAAATCGGTGAAGAATTGGCCAAATTATGAGCGTTCAAAGTCGTCGGCCAAATGTAAACAAAGGCTGGAAAAATGTAAACAAAGGTTGCTGGCCTTTTTAACTTTTTTTTGGCACGGTTGCTCGGATTTCAAATTCTTTTGCTGCAGATCGACGGGGAATGTCCTTCCGAGTCGTTTGGTAGGTGCAGATCCAAAATCGATGAAGAAATGGATAAATTATGAGCGTTTAAAGTCGTTGGCCAAATGTAAACAAAGGCTGGAAAAATCTAAACAAAGGTTGCTGGCCTTTTTAACTTTTTTAACTGTGGATGCAGATCGAAGGATAATGTCCTGCCGAGTCGTTTGGTAGGTGCAGATCCAAAATCGATGAAGAAATGGATAAATTATGAGCGTTTAAAGTCGTTGGCCAAATGTAAACAAAGGCTGGAAAAATGTAAACAAAGGTTGCTGGCCTTTTTAACTTTTTTAACTGTGGATGCAGATCGAAGGATAATGTCCTGCCGAGTCGTTTGGTAGGTGCAGATCCAAAATCGATGAAGAAATGGATAAATTATGAGCGTTTAAAGTCGTCGTCCAAATGTAAACAAAGGCTGGAAAAATGTAAACAAAGGTTGCTGGCCTTTTTAACTTTTTTTTAACTGTGGACGCAGATCCAAGGATAATGTCCTTCCGAGTCGTTTGGTAGGTGCAGATCCAAAATCGGTGAAGAATTGGATAAATTATAAGCGTTCAAAGTCGTCGGCCAGATGTAAACAAAGGCTGGAAAAATGTAAACAAAGGTTGCTGGCCTTTTAAACTTTTTTCGGCACGGTTGCTCGGGTTTCAAATTCTTTTGTTGCAGATCGACGGGGAATGTCCTTCTGAGTCGTTTGGTAGGTGCAGATCCAAAATCGGTACAGGAATGGCCAAATTATGAGCGTTTTAAGTCGTCGGCCAAATGTAAACAAAGGCTGGAAAAATGTAAACAACAGTTGCTGGCCTTTTCAACTTTTTTTTTAACTGTGGACGCAGATCGAAGGATAATGTCCTGCCGAGTCGTTTGGTAGGTGCAGATCCAAAATCGGTGAAGAAATGGATAAATTATGAGCGTTTAAAGTCGTCGTCCAAATGTAAACAAAGGCTGGAAAAATGTAAACAAAGGTTGCTGGCCTTTTTAACTTTTTTAACTGTGGATGCAGATCGAAGGATAATGTCCTGCCGAGTCGTTTGGTAGGTGCAGATCCAAAATCGGTACAGGAATGGCCAAATTATGAGCGTTTTAAGTCGTCGGCCAAACGTAAACATAGGCTGGAAAAATGTAAACAACAGTTGCTGGCCTTTTCAACTTTTTTTTTTAACTGTGGACGCAGATCGAAGGATAATGTCCTGCCGAGTCGTTTGGTAGGTGCAGATCCAAAATCGATGAAGAATTGGATTAATTATGGGCGTTTAAAGTCGTTGGCCAGATGTAAACAAAGGCTGGAAAAATGTAAACAAAGGTTGCTGGCCTTTTAAACTTTTTTCGGCACGGTTGCTCGGGTTTCAAATTCTTTTGTTGCAGATCGACGGGGAATGTCCTTCTGAGTCGTTTGGTAGGTGCAGATCCAAAATCGGTACAGGAATGGCCAAATTATGAGCGTTTTAAGTCGTCGGCCAAATGTAAACAAAGGCTGGAAAAATGTAAACAACAGTTGCTGGCCTTTTCAACTTTTTTTTTAACTGTGGACGCAGATCGAAGGATAATGTCCTGCCGAGTCGTTTAGTAGGTGCAGATCCAAAATCGATGAAGAAATGGATAAATTATGAGCGTTTAAAGTCGTCGTCCAAATGTAAACAAAGGCTGGAAAAATGTAAACAAAGGTTGCTGGCCTTTTTAACTTTTTTAACTGTGGATGCAGATCGAAGGATAATGTCCTGCCGAGTCGTTTGGTAGGTGCAGATCCAAAATCGATGAAGAAATGGATAAATTATGAGCGTTTAAAGTCGTCGTCCAAATGTAAACAAAGGCTGGAAAAATGTAAACAAAGGTTGCTGGCCTTTTTAACTTTTTTAACTGTGGATGCAGATCGAAGGATAATGTCCTGCCGAGTCGTTTGGTAGGTGCAGATCCAAAATCGATGAAGAAATGGATAAATTATGAGCGTTTAAAGTCGTCGTCCAAATGTAAACAAAGGCTGGAAAAATGTAAACAAAGGTTGCTGGCCTTTTTAACTTTTTTTTACTGTGGACGCAGATCCAAGGATAATGTCCTTCCGAGTCGTTTGGTAGGTGCAGATCCAAAATCGGTGAAGAATTGGATAAATTATAAGCGTTCAAAGTCGTCGGCCAGATGTAAACAAAGGCTGGAAAAATGTAAACAAAGGTTGCTGGCCTTTTCAACTTTTTTTTTAACTGTGGACGCAGATCGAAGGATAATGTCCTGCCGAGTCGTTTGGTAGGTGCAGATCCAAAATCGATGAAGAATTGGATAAATTATGGGCGTTTAAAGTCGTCGGCCAAATGTGAACAAAGGCTGCTGGCCACCACGTGGGTAGGGATTTCAAAATCGAATATTATGGCCCTTTCGCAGCCGCAACCATTTCGGAATCAGCATTCAATGCTGGAATGTCCTTCCGAGTAGTTTGGTAGGTGCAGATCCGAAATCGGTTCAGGAATAGCCGAGAAATTCGCTTTTTAAAATCGGCCAACCGAATTCTGGATTACGTCCCATTGGTTGGGATCAGTTCGATCCCCATGTGGTTGTTGTTGCCTTTCCCAGTAATCCCCGTTATGCGATATGAGTGGGATATATCGATAACTCCCTCTCCCCCATGGAGTGTAAATGGGGAAGCCCTTCCTGTAAGTAGGAAAAGGAGGGGAGGCGGCGGCCATCATTAACATTAGCATATTTGTCCCCCTTGCTCTACCGCCTGGTCCCCACTCTTATACTAGAGATGGTATTTTCAAAATTTCTGAATTTGGCCCCTGTGACGTCACTGCGCCGCCTGCTGATCGTTCCTGTTCGCTTAGTACTTCAGTTTTTGGCACAAGCGAAATCTAGGAAATTCGGCCGCAACGGGTTTGCGTTTTCGTGTGGCATTTCGTGGGGCGCTGCTTTTGCCGTCCTGCCAGGTTGGATTTCATTGGATGTTTTACTTCTTTTAAGGACACGACGTCCACGTTAGCGTGGTTGGATCTTTTCTATGAATCCACATAAAGAATCGGTTTATGACATTGTTAGCTGCTTAGAAGCCGCAACCAAATGCGAGGGATTTCTATTTTGGCCAAGTTAACCCCATGATGAACCTGAAAATATTCCTTCCCAAACAAAACACAGTATTTACATTCTTTTCCATTTATTTTTCAGATTCCACAAGACTCCACAAGATTCAGTACACTGGATGGACTACATCTACTATAACTAACCTGGACTAATCTATAACAGCGTCTGGAGCAGTCAGTACCTGCAGCACCTTAAGGATTACGTGGAGAAGCATCTGGAGCAACACCTAGAGGAGGATTTGGTGAAGCATCTGGAGGAACAGCTAGGAGAGCATCTGGCATCTGGCACCTAGAGCAGCACCTGGAAGATCACCTGGACAAGCATCCCGAGCAGGATTTTGCTGGTTGAACGTGTTTCCGTCGGCCTGGGCTTGATATCCTTTGCCGCAGTCCTGGGGAATAGAATGGAGAGGATAAGAGACTGCAGAGAAGGAGCGACCGTAACTACTTCAACTAGCAATGTCGACAACGGGAACGGGAAGCCTTTCTTGGTTGTAAGAGATTATCCTGCGGCGATCCTCTTGAGTCAATGTGCTGCATTTGGTTCAATCCCAGTCACCTGTGAATTGGAAACCATGGTGAGCTTCAAACAATATTTTATTTTCTTTAAAAAGTTACTTACCTTCCCATGAACTTCTCTTTCAGGACTTTATATGTGTCCGCATCATCAAAGTACGATCATCCTGGAGTCTTGCGGCTGGTGGATGCTGGAGGATTCTGGAGGATGCTGGAGGATGCTGAAGGATGCTGGTTGATGCTGGAGGATACTGGAGGATGCTGGAAGATGCTGGAGGATGCTGGAGGATGCTGGTGGTTGCTGGTGGTTGCTGGTGGTTGCTGGTGGATGCTGGTTGATGCTGAAGGATGCTGGAGGATTCTGGAGGATGCTGGTTGATACTGGAGGATGCTGGAAGATGTTGGAGGATGCTGGAGGATGCTGGTGGTTGCTGGTGGTTGCTGGTGGTTGCTGGTGGATGCTGGTGGATGCTGGAGGATGCTGGTGGATGCTGGAGGATGCTGAAGGATGCCGGAGGATGCTGCAGGATGCTGGAGGATGCTGCAGGTCTATCAAGCAGATTCAAAAACAATTAATAAACTTTGTAAACTGTTTGAAAGAATAAATAAAAATATTTAAACTGTGTGTTTTATTTAAGGGGAAACATTTTTAGGTGCCAGGTGGGTCTAACTTGGCCAACATCGGTTGCGAAATGGCCAAGATATGCGCTTAACCCCTCATTGATCAAAGTTACCAAAATTGGCCTTTTGCCGGAATCTGTAGTTTCCTTAATTTTTTTTGATGTGTCCCGGCCATTTCGCGGCCGATTTGGGAACGGAATACCTTTTTGGAATCAGGGCTTTACCCTGCTTAAATCTGAATCTAAAGTTTTCAAAAGCCGAACAAAAAGTTTGTCTTCGATTTTTGCAAATTTTTGTGATGGTACCCCTTACAATTTTTTCAAAAATCGGGTTCCCAACTTTTTTTTAGCTGAGGACGCAGATCGACGGGGAATATCCTTCCGAGTCGTTTGGTAGGTGCAGATCCAAAATCGGTGAAGAATTGGCCAAATTATTACGTTATTATTACGAGCGTTCAAAGTCGTCGGCCAAATGTAAACAAAGGCTGGAAAAATGTAAACAAAGGTTGCTGGCCTTTTTAACTTTTTTAACTGTGGATGCAGATCGAATGATAATGTCCTGCCGAGTCGTTTGGTAGGTGCAGATCCAAAATCGATGAAGAAATGGATAAATTATGAGCGTTTAAAGTCGTCGTCCAAATGTAAACAAAGGCTGGAAAAATGTAAACAAAGGTTGCTGGCCTTTTTAACTTTTTTTTAACTGTGGACGCAGATCGAAGGATTATGTCCTTCCGAGTCGTTTGGTAGGTGCAGATCCAAAATCGGTGAAGAATTGGATAAATTTTGAGCGTTCAAAGTCGTCGGCCAAATGTAAACAAAGGCTGGAAAAATGTAAACAAAGGTTGCTGGCCTTTTTAACTTTTTTTTAACTGTGGACGCAGATCGAAGGATAATGTCCTTCCGAGTCGTTTGGTAGGTGCAGATCCAAAATCGGTGAAGAATTGGATAAATTATGAGCGTTTAAAGTCGTTGGCCAAATGTAAACAAAGGCTGGAAAAATGTAAACAAAGGTTGCTGGCCTTTTTAATTATTTTTCGGCACGATTGGTCGGATTTCAAATTCTCTTGCTGCAGATCGACGGGGAATGTCCTTCCGCGTCGTTTGGTAGGTGCAGATCCAAAATCGGTGAAGAATTGGATAAATTTTGAGCGTTCAAAGTCGTCGGCCAAATGTAAACAAAGGCTGGAAAAATGTAAACAAAGGTTGCTGGCCTTTTTAACTTTTTTTTAACTGTGGACGCAGATCGAAGGATAATGTCCTTCCGAGTCGTTTGGTAGGTGCAGATCCAAAATCGGTGAAGAATTGGATAAATTATGAGCGTTTAAAGTCGTTGGCCAAATGTAAACAAAGGCTGCTGGCCACCACGTGGGTAGGGATTTCAAAATCGAATATTATGGCCCTTTCGCAGCCGCAACCATTTCGGAATCAGCATTCAATGCTGGAATGTCCTTCCGAGTAGTTTGGTAGGTGCAGATCCAAAATCGGTTCAGGAATAGCCGAGAAATTCGCTTTTTAAAATCGGCCAACCGAATTCTGGATTACGTCCCATTGGTTGGGATCAGTTCGATCCCCATGTGGTTGTTGTTGCCTTTCCCAGTAATCCCCGTTATGCGATATGAGTGGGATATATCGATAACTCCCTCTCCCCAATGGAGTGTAAATGGGGAAGCCCTTCCTGTAAGTAAGAGAAGGAGGGGAGGCGGCGGCCATCATTTAAATTAGCATATTTGTCCCCCTTGCTCTACCGCCAGCTCCCCACTCTTATACTAGAGATGGTATTTTCAAAATTTCTGACTTTGGCCCCTGTGACATCACTGCGCCGCCTGCTGATCGTTCCTGTTCGCTTAGTACTTCAGTTTCTGGCACAAGCGAAATCCGAGGAGTTTGGCCTCAACGGGTTTGCGTTTTTGTGTTGCATATCGCGAGGGGCTATTTTTGCCGTCCTGCCAGTTTGGTTTCCAAATGAGTTCTACTCCTTTTAAGGACACTTATCTTGGCCAGGACCCACACTTTTACATTTTTAATATTTTATTTTAAATAAATTCAATTTTGTGTGGCCGGCAAGCTTTTATTTGGCATTGGCATTGTCAGCCGCTAAGAATCCATTAAAAATTGCGGAGAAACCAGATTTGGCCAAGTTAACACCATGCTGAACCTGAAAATACTCCCCCAAGTAAGACACACATCATATCCTTTAATAAAAATTGTTGTACACATTTATTCAATTTTTCTTTTTACAGGAAAGGTTCTTTGATTGAAGTGCATGTCCTTGAAGGTTAAAAAAGGTGATGTCCAGGATGATGCACGACGCAGCAGCGAAGTTGCAGGACGGCCACAATCAAGCAGCGATAAAGGATGTAGAAGGATGGACACGATGAAGCAGGAATGAGAGCACCTTCACGAGCTTCAGAAGTCGAAGATAAAAGTCCTTTGGATGATAGAGCCCACAAAGTCCTGGGGAAGCAGAAATACAGGGTTAGTTGGTATCACATGGGTAAGTAAAAATCTTTAAAAGGATAATAAAATATTGCCTTGACCTTACCATGGTTTCAATTTCTCAGGTGAAAGGCGGCAGCACATCGACCTGGGGCAGGGACCATTATCCAGCCAGTATCCTTTGCCGTTTGCAACACCAGATGATGCTCTAGGTTGTCCACTAGGTGCTCCACCAGATGCTCCCCTAGGTGTTCCTTGAGATACTGCTCCAAATGCTCCTCCAAGCTGTCTTCCAGATGCTGCAACAGGTGCTGCTGCAAATACGCATCCAGGTGCTGCTCCAGATGCTTCTCCACGTGATCCTTAAGGTGGTGCAGGTACTGCTCCAGACGCTGTTGTAGATTAGTCCAGATTAGTTATAGTAGATGTAGTCCATCCAGTGTACTGAATCGCTTGTGGAATCTGAAAAATAAATGGAAAAGAATGTAAATACTGTGTTTTGTTTGGGAAGGAATATTTTCAGGTTCATCATGGGGTTAACTTGGCCAAAATAGAATTCCCTCGCATTTGGTTACGCAGCTAAGCAGCTAACAATGTCATGAACCGATCCTTTATGTGGATTCATAGAAAAGATCCAACCACGCTAACGTGGACGTCGTGTCCTTAAAAGAAGTAAAACTCCAATGAAATCCAACCTGGCAGGACGGCAAAAGCAGCGCCCCACGAAATGCCACACGAAAACGCATTTTCGTGCATTTGTTAATGGAACGCCCATATCCTTGTCGTTCCTGAACCGATCTGGGAATGGATTACGTTTTCGGAATCATGACTCCAATGTCCTTCGATCTGCAGCAAAAGATTTTGAAATCCGAACAAATGTGCCAGCAACCTTTGTTTACATTTTTCCATCCTTTGTTTACATTTGGACGTCGACTTTAAACGGTCATAATTTGGCCATTCCTGAACCGATTTTGAAAAGGATTGTACCAAACAACTCGGAAAGACATTTCCCTTCAATCTGCGTCCACAGCTAAAAAAAGTTGGTAGCTCGATTTTTGAAAAAATTGTAAGGGGTACCATCACAAAAATTTGCAAAAATCGAGGTCAAACTTTTTTTTTGGCTTTTGGAAACTTTAAATGCAGATTTAAGCAGAAAAATGTCCTGATTCCAAAATGGTATTCCGCTCCCCAATCGGCTGCGAAATGGCCGAAATATTCGCAAAGGAATGTGGAAAAAATCAAGAAAATAAAAACAAAAATAACAGAAAAAAGTTTTGGCCAAAATCCCACATTTTTCGCAACTTTAAAAGCGAACCATTTGGCCATTTCGCAACCGATCGCAAAAAGGAATACCATTCTTTAATTGGGATTTAAATAATATTTAATTTGCGTCCAGGGTTTTCAATAACAGAAAAAAAAGTTGGAACTCGATTTTTGAAAAAATTGTAAGGGGTACCATCACAAAAATTTGCAAAAATCGAGGTCAAACTTTTTTTTTGGCTTTTGGAAACTTTAAATGCAGATTTAAGCAGAAAAATGTCCTGATTCCAAAATGGTATTCCGCTCCCCAATCGGCTGCGAAATGGCCGAAATATTCGCAAAGAAATGTGGAAAAAATCAAGAAAATAAAAACAAAAATAACAGAAAAAAGTTTTGGCCAAAATCCCACATTTTTCGCAACTTTAAAAGCGAACCATTTGGCCATTTCGCAACCGATCGCAAAAAGGAATACCATTCTTTAATTGGGATTTAAATAATATTTAATTTGCGTCCAGGGTTTTCAATAACAGAAAAAAAAGTTGGAACTCGATTTTTGAAAAAATTGTAAGGGGTACCATCACAAAAATTTGCAAAAATCGAGGTCAAACTTTTTTTTTGGCTTTTGGAAACTTTAAATGCAGATTTAAGCAGAAAAATGTCCTGATTCCAAAATGGTATTCCGCTCCCCAATCGGCTGCGAAATGGCCGAAATATTCGCAAAGGAATGTGGAAAAAATCAAGAAAATAAAAACAAAAATAACAGAAAAAAGTTTTGGCCAAAATCCCACTTTTTTCGCAACTTTAAAAGCGAACCATTTGGCCATTTCGCAACCGATCGCAAAAAGGAATACCATTCCTCAATCAGGACTTAAATAAGCTTCGATCTGCGCCCGGGGTTTTCAAAAACAGAAAAAAAGTTGGAACTCGATTTTGAAAAAATTGTAAGGGGTACCATCACAAAAATTTGCAAAAATCGAGGTCAAACTTTTTTTTGCTTTTGGAAACTTTAGATGCAGATTTAAGCAGAAAAATGTCCTGATTCCAAAATGGTATTCCGCTCCCGAAACGGCTGCGAAATGGCCGAAATATTCGCAAAGGAATGTGTAAAAAATCAAGAAAATAAAAACAAAAATAACAGAAAAAGTTTTGGCCAAAATCCCACATTTTTCGCAACTTTAAAAGCGAACCATTTGGCCATTTCGCAACCGATCGCAAAAAGGAATACCATTCCTTAATCAGGACTTAAATAAGCTTCGATCTGCGTCCGGGGTTTTCAAAAACAGAAAAAAAGTTGGAACTCGATTTTTGAAAAAATTGTAAGGGGTACCATCACAAAAATTTGCAAAAATCGAGGTCAAACTTTTTTTTTGCTTTTGGAAACTTTAGATGCAGATTTAAGCAGAAAAATGTCCTGATTCCAAAATGGTATTCCGCTCCCGAAACGGCTGCGAAATGGCCGAAATATTCGCAAAGGAATGTGTAAAAAATCAAGAAAATAAAAACAAAAATAACAGAAAAAGTTTTGGCCAAAATCCCACATTTTTCGCAACTTTAAAAGCGAACCATTTGGCCATTTCGCAACCGATCGCAAAAAGGAATACCATTCTTTAATTGGGATTTAAATAATATTTAATTTGCGTCCAGGGTTTTCAATAACAGAAAAAAAGTTGGAACTCGATTTTTGAAAAAATTGTAAGGGGTACCATCACAAAAATTTGCAAAAATCGAGGTCAAACTTTTTTTGGCTTTTGAAACTTTAAATGCAGATTTAAGCAGAAAAATGTCCTGATTCCAAAATGGTATTCCGCTCCCCAATCGGCTGCGAAATGGCCGAAATATTCGCAAAGGAATGTGGAAAAAATCAAGAAAATAAAAACAAAAATAACAGAAAAAGTTTTGGCCAAAATCCCACTTTTTCGCAACTTTAAAAGCGAACCATTTGGCCATTTCGCAACCGATCGCAAAAAGGAATACCATTCCTCAATCAGGACTTAAATAAGCTTCGATCTGCGCCCGGGGTTTTCAAAAACAGAAAAAAAAGTTGGAACTCGATTTTTGAAAAAATTGTAAGGGGTACCATCACAAAAATTTGCAAAAATCGAGGTCAAACTTTTTTTTTTGCTTTTGGAAACTTTAGATGCAGATTTAAGCAGAAAAATGTCCTGATTCCAAAATGGTATTCCGCTCCCGAAACGGCTGCGAAATGGCCGAAATATTCGCAAAGGAATGTGTAAAAAATCAAGAAAATAAAAACAAAAATAACAGAAAAAAGTTTTGGCCAAAATCCCACATTTTTCGCAACTTTAAAAGCGAACCATTTGGCCATTTCGCAACCGATCGCAAAAAGGAATACCATTCCTTAATCAGGACTTAAATAAGCTTCGATCTGCGTCCGGGGTTTTCAAAAACAGAAAAAAAAGTTGGAACTCGATTTTTGAAAAAATTGTAAGGGGTACCATCACAAAAATTTGCAAAAATCGAGGTCAAACTTTTTTTTTTGCTTTTGGAAACTTTAGATGCAGATTTAAGCAGAAAAATGTCCTGATTCCAAAATGGTATTCCGCTCCCGAAACGGCTGCGAAATGGCCGAAATATTCGCAAAGGAATGTGTAAAAAATCAAGAAAATAAAAACAAAAATAACAGAAAAAAGTTTTGGCCAAAATCCCACATTTTTCGCAACTTTAAAAGCGAACCATTTGGCCATTTCGCAACCGATCGCAAAAAGGAATACCATTCCTGAATCAGGACTTAAATAGGCTTCGATCTGCGTCCAGGGTTTTCAAAAACAGAAAAAAAAGTTGGAACTCGATTTTTGAAAAAATTGTAAGGGGTACCATCACAAAAATTTGCAAAAATCGAGGTCAAACTTTTTTTTTTGCTTTTGGAAACTTTAGACGCAGATTTACGCAGAAAAATGTGCTGATTCCAAAATGGTATTCCGCTCCCCAATCGGCTGCGAAATGGCCGAAATATTCGCAAAGGAATGTGTAAAAAATCAAGAAAATAAAAACAAAAATAACAGAAAAAAGTTTTGGCCAAAATCCCACATTTTTCGCAACTTTAAAAGCGAACCATTTGGCCATTTCGCAACCGATCGCAAAAAGGAATACCATTCCTTAATCAGGACTTAAATAAGCTTCGATCTGCGTCCGGGGTTTTCAAAAACAGAAAAAAAATTGGAACTCGATTTTTGAAAAAATTGTAAGGGGTACCATCACAAAAATTTGCAAAAATCGAGGTCAAACTTTTTTTTTGCTTTTGGAAACTTTAGATGCAGATTTAAGCAGAAAAATGTCCTGATTCCAAAATGGTATTCCGCTCCCGAAACGGCTGCGAAATGGCCGAAATATTCGCAAAGGAATGTGTAAAAAATCAAGAAAATAAAAACAAAAATAACAGAAAAAGTTTTGGCCAAAATCCCACATTTTTCGCAATTTTAAAAGCGAACCATTTGGCCATTTCGCAACCGATCGCAAAAAGGAATACCATTCTTTAATTGGGATTTAAATAATATTTAATTTGCGTCCAGGGTTTTCAATAACAGAAAAAAAAGTTGGAACTCGATTTTTGAAAAAATTGTAAGGGGTACCATCACAAAAATTTGCAAAAATCGAGGTCAAACTTTTTTTTTGGCTTTTGGAAACTTTAAATGCAGATTTAAGCAGAAAAATGTCCTGATTCCAAAATGGTATTCCGCTCCCCAATCGGCTGCGAAATGGCCGAAATATTCGCAAAGGAATGTGGAAAAAATCAAGAAAATAAAAACAAAAATAACAGAAAAAGTTTTGGCCAAAATCCCACTTTTTCGCAACTTTAAAAGCGAACCATTTGGCCATTTCGCAACCGATCGCAAAAAGGAATACCATTCCTCAATCAGGACTTAAATAAGCTTCGATCTGCGCCCGGGGTTTTCAAAAACAGAAAAAAAGTTGGAACTCGATTTTTGAAAAAATTGTAAGGGGTACCATCACAAAAATTTGCAAAAATCGAGGTCAAACTTTTTTTTTGCTTTTGGAAACTTTAGATGCAGATTTAAGCAGAAAAATGTCCTGATTCCAAAATGGTATTCCGCTCCCGAAACGGCTGCGAAATGGCCGAAATATTCGCAAAGGAATGTGTAAAAAATCAAGAAAATAAAAACAAAAATAACAGAAAAAGTTTTGGCCAAAATCCCACATTTTTCGCAACTTTAAAAGCGAACCATTTGGCCATTTCGCAACCGATCGCAAAAAGGAATACCATTCCTTAATCAGGACTTAAATAAGCTTCGATCTGCGTCCGGGGTTTTCAAAAACAGAAAAAAAGTTGGAACTCGATTTTTGAAAAAATTGTAAGGGGTACCATCACAAAAATTTGCAAAAATCGAGGTCAAACTTTTTTTTGCTTTTGGAAACTTTAGATGCAGATTTAAGCAGAAAAATGTCCTGATTCCAAAATGGTATTCCGCTCCCGAAACGGCTGCGAAATGGCCGAAATATTCGCAAAGGAATGTGTAAAAAATCAAGAAAATAAAAACAAAAATAACAGAAAAAGTTTTGGCCAAAATCCCACATTTTTCGCAACTTTAAAAGCGAACCATTTGGCCATTTCGCAACCGATCGCAAAAAGGAATACCATTCCTGAATCAGGACTTAAATAGGCTTCGATCTGCGTCCAGGGTTTTCAAAAACAGAAAAAAAAGTTGGAACTCGATTTTTGAAAAAATTGTAAGGGGTACCATCACAAAAATTTGCAAAAATCGAGGTCAAACTTTTTTTTTTGCTTTTGGAAACTTTAGACGCAGATTTACGCAGAAAAATGTGCTGATTCCAAAATGGTATTCCGCTCCCCAATCGGCTGCGAAATGGCCGAAATATTCGCAAAGGAATGTGTAAAAAATCAAGAAAATAAAAACAAAAATAACAGAAAAAGTTTTGGCCAAAATCCCACATTTTTCGCAACTTTAAAAGCGAACCATTTGGCCATTTCGCAACCGATCGCAAAAAGGAATACCATTCCTTAATCAGGACTTAAATAAGCTTCGATCTGCGTCCGGGGTTTTCAAAAACAGAAAAAAAAAGTTGGAACTCGATTTTTGAAAAAATTGTAAGGGGTACCATCACAAAAATTTGCAAAAATCGAGGTCAAACTTTTTTTTTGCTTTTGGAAACTTTAGATGCAGATTTAAGCAGAAAAATGTCCTGATTCCAAAATGGTATTCCGCTCCCGAAACGGCTGCGAAATGGCCGAAATATTCGCAAAGGAATGTGTAAAAAATCAAGAAAATAAAAACAAAAATAACAGAAAAAAGTTTTGGCCAAAATCCCACATTTTTCGCAACTTTAAAAGCGAACCATTTGGCCATTTCGCAACCGATCGCAAAAAGGAATACCATTCCTTAATCAGGACTTAAATAAGCTTCGATCTGCGTCCGGGGTTTTCAAAAACAGAAAAAAAGTTGGAACTCGATTTTTGAAAAAATTGTAAAATTTGCAAAAATCGAGGTCAAACTTTTTGTTCGGCTTTGAAAACTTTAGACGCAGATTTACGCAGAAAAATGTCCTGATTCCAAAGTGGTATTCCGCTCCCCAATCGGCTGCGAAATGGCCGAAATATTCGCAAAGGAATGTGGAAAAAATCAAGAAAATAAAAACAAAAATAACAGAAAAACGTTTTGGCCAAAATCCCACCGTTTCGAAACCGATCGCAAAAATGAATACCATTCCTAAGTCAGGACTTAAATAAGCTTCGATCTGCGTCCACGGTTTTTGCGTCGAAAGTTCCTAAGGTGACACACTGGGAGCACATCGTTTCAATCCGTTATCCGTTATCAGCATGTGGCATCGAGCTTCATTAATACAAGTTGTAATCCAGTTGAGATCATTTATCTATCATTTGTGAGATCTAAAAAATAAATTCATGAAAAGGTATGTTTTGCGTTTTTTCAGGGAGGATTATTTTCAGGTTTAGCATGGGGTAAACTTAAGCAAAATCTGATCTCTACGCATAAAGCGATCCTTTGTATTAATTGCGCTGTTGAGGTGAAAAATTAGCGAAAGCATAGAAATGGAGACATCGGTTTCTTATCGAGGCGTTATCGCTGGGGTTCCACTTCTAATCTTATCGGGGATGTATTGTTGGAATACCACTTCTAAGAAATACCAAAAAAAACATCGATATATTTCGGTTTATATCGAGATTTTGCTATTACCAATAGTAGGCCACTTTGTAATTTTTTAAAGTTCAACTAGTGAAACTAATTGTTTGGACGTTACTTTTTTGAAAGTTTCGAAAATATATCAATAAACGTATTTAACTTTACTTTTCAGCCATTTCCTTTTTAAAGTTTTGTCACATAAAATTACACATATTATTGGTGGCTTGTATCATTTTAATGGGTTTTCAAATACCGCTATTTACCGCGCCATAATTTCAGCCAGCAATGTTTTGGCCACGCGGTTTTTCTTACCTTAGCGCACAAAAAAGCATACAACAGTATTGAATCTCTCGAATTTCGTAAACTTTCTAGCCTATGCATTTGTGTTTATGCCCAGAAATCAGCGTGTGCATTCCTCGAGCATAGGTTTCATATGGAACTTGAATGGCAAAGCTTCCGGACTATGAGAGCCAAGACCGCAGGCACAGCGTGTTTCGGCTTGTTCCTTTTTCTATTGCCCTTCCTTTTTTATATCTATACCCATTCCGTTGGAGTGGCAAGTGCATTTGACATGGCAACGTCAATTGCTTCAAATTTGAAGATAGGAAAGGGGAGGCGCAGCGGCCAGGAACAGATGGACTGCACCCTGGGACAGGTATTCGAGCGAGTCAGGGACTCCAACCAGTGTCGTCCGCTTACCCTGTGCTCCTTTCAACAAGTGCTTTTAAAGTCACGGCTGCGCAACCGGCTACGCGACCCCCTACCCCCGCTGGCAGTTGTGAAGGTGAACTCCTGAAGAACCAGATAAAAATAGATATATGAGCTTTTGGCTATGTTCCAGGTAACCAATCTGCTGGAGAACCTGACCACTCAAAATCTTACCGTCGAGGAGATGACCACCTTGCAGCTTTTGTCTTGCATTCTCTACATGGTCTCTTTCCCGGATCGAGCTTTAAGCAAAACCCGCAAGTCAAAAGCCAGGGAGCTGGTGAGGAGCAGCTATAGGCTAGTGCCCACGTTAGAGCCGATGATGGTCCACCACCTTACCAGCCGACTGGTGGATCACTTTGCCCTACATCATCGTTCTCCCCTGATGCCCTGCAAATCGCACCTGCTCCACCTGGCCAATCTTTTATGGAAGAATAGCGGCGCTGGTAGGGCGGTAACTGTGTGCCTGCTCTGGTGCATCATCTTCGGAGCTGCCCACATTACCCCTCACATTCATCAGTTCCACGATGTAAGAACTGGATACTGTGTAAAGTGTGAAATAATCTGTTACTTTCGCTTCCAGCTGAGCGAACTGCCGCCCCTGCTGGAGAGGATCTCCTTGAAGAACTTGAGTTTAAGCCGTCTGGACCAGGTGGCGGCTGGTGTGGCTCTTTTGCTTCACCGACAACTCTGCTGCCCGGATCTGGCCGAGTTCATGAGGAACGGTTACCTCGCGTTTTATTTTCGCATTCTGCCGGAGGATGTCCTGAAGATCAGTAAATGGTTGGAACGAGCCCTGCAATTCCACCACCGCGTAGGCATCGCGGCGCAGCGCCTGCGGGACTCATTAGACTATCTGAAACAGAACACAGCCCAGTGGTGTTTGGAGTGCCGTGGTCTCCGGACAGAAGCCGAGTCTAGGGGCTGCGTGCTCAGTCTCATGCGAAAGAAGTAGCCCTGTCAATGGTCCAGGCTAACTTTAGGATGGGGTAGAAGTTCAACACTACATTTTTTTGTAAATATATAATAAAAGCAGGCCGGGAGTTTCAACTAGCACACAGTATCGACGATCAGAAAACAGTTGACATCCGGCATCCGAGAGAACACAGAATCTTTTAAAGCCCGAAGCATACACTAGCACCCACTAGCAGCTTCTCCGACTGCCATCCCGTCCAAATTTTAGTTTAATCTTTTAGAAGCGATAAATCGACGCATGTTCCGAGCACTCTTCCGACCGAGCATGAAGAGGCAGGCCCGGGGTCTCGTGTCCGGCGAGCAGAAGGAACAGCAGGTCCAGGGCCCAATTGAAATGCCTGATCAGAATCTCAGTCAGAACCAGAAGATGAAAGATAATCAGAACCACAACCATAGCCAAAGCATCGATCCGAGTCCGACCTCGACCTTGAATTCGCAGGTAAATTTTCAGAACCAGCTGTCAGGGGCCTCCACATCCACACAAGCACAGTCACTGGACTCACTGGATGCCTTGGATGATCCGCTAGATGCTCCAGACAAGAATAACGAATCTGAGAAGAGCAGGGCAAGCAGCAATCGAGAAATTGCTAGCAAGGAGCCGGAGCCAGAGTCCGCGGAATCTGGAGCTCAAGGCGATAACGAACAGTCCGATGCCGAGTTGCCCGACAGCTCTGAAGCCTCAATGCCTCATTCGCTGCCGCTGCCGCTACCCAAGACCAAATCTATTTGTATATCGGGAACTGTTACCATTCCGCTCCCGCTTCCGCTACGACCAGTGCATAACAGGGAGGACCTGCCAGACGAAGGCGGGAATCCTGAGCAGCTGAAGTCCTTGGCCGGGCGAGAGCAAATTGCCAAGCTGCTGCTCAACCGACTGGGCGAGGGGGGAGATGGTGAGGCCAATCAGATCGTAATGGAACTTCTAGGCGGCCACGATACCACCAGTAGCAGCAGCAGTGGCAGCACCAACGGCAGCCAAACGATTTCCGCAACCTTGCCGAGTCCATCGGCCATCGAACGCGTCTCCGAGCAGCTGATGCGTGTCCTCCGGGAGCAGACCCTGAACGAGGCGGGTATTTCCATAGGAAACGAGAGGTATCGCTGCTTCAAGTGTGTGCTGCAGAACTACGCTAAGATCTACGCCGCGCGTCGTTTCATGGAACAGTTGCCACAGCTAGCACCGCAGGCAAATGGACAGAGTCCGGGTCACCATTCCCAGACACAGGGACAGAGCGTCGGGGTCGAAGCAGAGCAGGAGCTACTTGCCCGCGTTGTGGCGGACGAGATACCTGAGCTGCTGCGCCAGCTCTGGTCTTCGCTGGAGAAGATGGAGTTCTTCAACGAGGACGCAGCTTTCAAAGCCTATCTGGAGGCGCGGCGCCATCCGCAGGCGCGCATCCTGCGTGAACTCATGCTCACGCGCATCTCACGCGTCTTTCTTTGCGTCGTGAGCTCCACCTTTTTCTTGGACTTTACAGAGCACGAGCTAACGCACATCTTGCGGCATTGCTATCTGAGTGTGAACTCGGAGATCGAGGTGAGTTGCCTTCTCCTCATCCAACTACCAATTGACTAATCTGCAGTCCCGATTACCATTGCCAGATCTTCCTTTCTGTAGTGCTCTGGCTGGAGCATAACTGGTACGAGCGGCGCGAGTGCGCTGAACGCATCCTGGCCCAGGTGCGCTTTGGATTAATGCCCACCTGGTACCTGGCCACTTTGGATCGTGCCAACCGCTGCCGTCACTTTACCCGGGTGATTCAGAGCCCCGGAGTGCAGAGCATGATAGCCCACGGTCTGGAGTGAGTATACTGCCTACCCTTTCCGCTTGAAGTCTCCCATGTCCCTTCATTCATTTTCCAGGGATGCCATCACCTTGAAGAGTAAGCCCCGCTTAAGTGGCACAGCTAGAGGCAGAGCAGCCACCTCCTCCGATGGCCACCAATGCCAGCGGCAGCAGCACCCCAAACAAACACGGCAGGAGCCGCAGCCGCGACAGCAGCAGCCGCAGGAGCCCCACCTGCCTAGAGAATGGATCGCCGATCCAGAGTGCCGGCACCATCACAAGTGCCACTGCGAACGGTTCGTGTATCCCACATACGATGTGTTTAAGGAATACCTGGCCAGGATCATTTGCAGTGCGCCCAACTATTGGCGCACCTTCCGACCCGCCCAGGAGGTCTATCGCAGCGACTTCCGCTGCTGCTCGCCGCCGCACTTTAACTAAACCTCCTATGGCCCTGCTGTTCATACTACTGCTCCTATTGCCGCTCACCCGTTCCACCACAAGTACCAACACCCTTTGCTGTTCCTGTTCATATGCCCGGTTACAGTTCCAGTCTCAGCTAGCAGCACACTGATCTGGCTGAAGGACTACCACTGCTCTTGCCAAACATCTTGGATAACTTGCTACCACTTACCACTGCCACTAAACCAACCGAAACAAGAAACACCACCACCACCATTGTCCGTCCTGTCCACTTCAGTTTGCTTCAGGCTCTGCGGTTCAAATTTTACTTGCGAGGATGTTCATCGGATAATGCGTATGTCTGTCTGTTCGCCCCGTCCATGTCCTGTCCACGGCCTGTGCCGGTGTCCTGGTGCCTCGCGTTCTTTGCATGTCCCTTTAGCCGCCGATCGGTCCAGTATCACAGGCGGCACGGCCGAGGCGTGGCCACCAGGGCGCGCTCCCATGCCATCAATAAAATTTGTTTACGCGTCTACTCCTGATTGTCTTTTTGGGCGGATTCTGTGAGTTTTTTTGTCGCTGCGATAATTTAGATGTGGCCAGGACCAAGGAAACAGACCAAACAAGCGGGACACCTTGGAGAGTTACTGTTTTATTCATATTTTTTGCACTTTTACAATGGAACTCCTTTAAAAAGTATGTAGCTATGAGTATGAGTAAGAAACAGTTATATTGCCAGGATATTGCATTTCCTGAAAGGGAAGATAGATTTGGTCTTGAAGAGCTGACTCTGGAAAGCTTTTATAGCCCTTGCGGATTGAAAATGAATTGAATTGAGCTATGGGGGAGTCCAAGTCCTAGTTTCATGGTCCTGCCCCAGAGCCCTCGCTCATGTGAAACTGTATAAGGATGATCAGGTAGGTGGTGGTGGCGCCCACGATCTGCGAGCACAACATTGTTCCCCGGCCAAAAATGAAAGTATCGGAAAGAACTCACCGTATACAGAAGGGTGCAGTCGACGTTAAAGAATCCAAAGGCACTAAAGTGCAGACGCTGATGAAGCAGCTGAAGCGAAAACTGAGTGATCTGGACCGAAGAGGGGACAGTATTGAAGGCGTAAGGTCTAAGCGTTGCTTGGATAACTTACCAGGGCGTTATGGATGTCGTTTCGCAGGTCCACACTAACCTGGTGGAGGCCCAAGGCCAACCGGGTGGCCTGCCGGAGAAGAGGAGACAGAATGAGACCCTGGTGCAGGGTTATGGGGGGCGTTATGGGAAACTCACACATTGGGAAGTGCGGTCGCAGAGCAGCGACAGGATGAGCACGTTGCCCATATGGGGGGCAGACCACAGGGCGCTGGCCAGGATCTGTAGGATGTCGCCGAGCGAGGCTGCCGACTGGCGAAAGCTGAGGAATATCCAGTAGCAATTGGAGGTGATGGCCAGGAAGTCGTTGCCTACCAGGAGGAGCATGGATATGCCGTAGCAGCGGTTCAACAGGGACACAAGGACCCAGACCCGCTGGTATATGAGGCGCACGGCTACAAGTCGCCTCATGCTCAGATGCTCTGCATCCTGGCAGTCTGGTGATGCCACCACGACCGCCTTCTCCTGCAATTGCCGGAGCGCCTGAAGCAGGAGGTCAAGGTGCCAGCGCACTGTCTGCACGGCGGTGAAGATTTGAAAGTAGCGCAGTCCACACACCAGCAGGGGGAGCAGGTAGCTGACCCAGTAGACTGGAAAGGAGTTCCCAGGCACCAGCAGCTTGGCGCCCAGGATCAGGCTCTGGCTGACAGCGTAGCCCCAGAGTAGCCACACCGCCTGCCGCCTTACCTGGCGGCGAAGCCTCAGCCGGACGCTCTCTACGTCTGCGTGTAGCTCCTTGGCCAGCAGCCTCTCGATTTCGCCCAGCTCCACGAAGAGCTCTTTTTGGACCTGCCGCTGCCACAGCGCCTCCAGCAGAACGGCCAGGTGCGCCACTCGCATGCCCACCAGCTGGATGAAGTCGACCGTGTGGCCGATGCTGGTTACGGCCGTCTCGTTGGGCTCCTGCTCGGCACCCTCCACAAACAGTCCGTAGGCGGTGATGCAGGTGGCCACCGCCCAGACACTCCAGCCGTAGGCCTCCAGCCAGCGGGATCGTCGAAGCAGGAGGCCGTCGGTGTCGGGCGGCGGAGCCAGCCGCCAGTGCCAGAGGTTAGCCACGCGGCAGACGAGGTGGAGGGACTCTAGAGTACGTAGCGTGTCCATGTCCTAGTGGTGACTAACTAGCGGTTTGGTTCCGGATAGCAGGCTGTATCTGTGGGAGATAGGAATTCGATTAGCTTATCTCGGATATTGGATAATGATGTTTGCTCGCCCAATGGACAATTTCGTTGCCTATTATGGAACATAATGGGTTGGTTGCCAGTGAGATCCAAAACCCAAACCTCACCTCCGATCCTAGCCGGAGGAATACTTAAGGAAATTGTTCGGTGTTAACGTTAGGGTGCTGCGGGAGCTCGTTAAGAAGTGTCGCCGTTCGTAAAGCACCTGACCACTGACGCTCGTCATCCATCCATCCATCCATCAATCATCAATCGGGCAGGACACCCAGGGGCAATAAGGCCACTTAGTGCGTCGCAATCGATCATCGGGCTGAAAGGGAAGGCACCGGCACCTCCGGGGAGAAAATGAAACGACGTCGTCGTCACATAAATACGTTTATTATATTCTTCAGATTTGGGTTTTGCATTGGAAATAGTTGTTGAGATAAGCTTGACGTTTCATAAAATGTAATACATATATATTTTCGTTTCTCGATTCTTATGCTTGCTCGTCCTTTGTCCTTTCTCTCTTTTTTTCGTATCGGTTTTTTGTTAGTTTCTTAACTGTCTCTACCTCACGCTTCTGACCGCCATGTCGGGGTGTACTTTGTGCTGGCTGTCTTTCTGCGCTATTCCTTTGGGGCATCCCGTTCCGGGACCACACCCTCTTCTGACCTAGCTTCCTGACCGCACCTACTTCCGCTTGTTTTTAACAATCCTGCCTCTTCTAATGATTATATAGAGCACGGGGCATCCAAAGTTGGATCCGGCGCATTAGTATGTATATTTGATTTAAATCGAAGCTGCTAAAACGTAAAAGCAAATTCAACAAACAAACTCTCATAGGTCGTACATATTTGTCGATACGTTACATTGATTCTTACTCTAAGTATAAGGTATGTGATGCAGATATCTTGTGGTTCTCTGGGTATAAGGCAATGGATACGTGTATGTGTATGGGGTGATCTGGATCCGGCCCGGATTACGGATCCCACATCCCACATCCCGGATCCCGGATCCCGGATCCCGGATTCCAGATCCCCGAATCAAGGCGCAAACAAAGTCACGGGGTGAGGGCGAAGGGAAGGGTTAACAATGTTCAATATTTTCGTATCTTAGGGAAAAATTCGTTTCATGAAAGGCAAAAAATTTCTTCTGGCTATAAGAAGAGTACATTTTTTTTTAAGGTTTATAATCTTTTTTTGTTAAGCAACATCAATACGCTCAAGTACATATATATGTCTATATATATATATAGAGAATATATATATATATATATATAAATAGTGTGTATATTGTTCATGTGTGAGTATTCATTTACTTTTACTTTTAATTTAAATTTTAATTGTTTTCATTTTATTTGGTTTTGTTTTGCTTCGGCTTTAGGTTTCGCTAGGTCGCACGAATTTCTCGAAAATTAATAATATTCAATAAATTGTATATATCTTTCATTAAAGTTTCGCTTTTTTGGTTTATTTTCAAAGTTTTCTGGTTTCTGGTTTTTTGGTTTTTTGGTTTTTGGTTTCTTGATTATGAATTTAAAATTCTCAAAGCGGAGACTGCGACTGCGACTGCGACTGCAAGCTACTCAATATTCAAAACACCGACTGGAATCATATATATATGTTAGTATATAGCATGTATATATCCGCTTCCTGGGCTGGTCGGACGGGGATTGCGGATCGGGGTAACGCCTCATTCTCTCATTCAGCTCTATCTGCGTAGTCCCCGTTCCCCTCTTAGTCCTATTTATCTGCTTAATTTCTGTTGGTTTCTGTTAGCCAAACGTTTTTGTAGACTGGACGGTGGCCAGTTGCCTGTCGGACGTCCTGCCGCCTGCCGCCTGCCGCCACCTGCCTGGCCGCAGGACCTCATGCTGTCCTGTATAAAAAGCAACACAAAAATATACGCGTAGCCTAAAAAAGTCTGACTTGATTTCATATTTATTCTTTTTTTTTTAATTTTGGACTGTTTTTGTTTTTTGTTTGTTAATATTTCTTGCTTGTTCCGTTTGTGATTAACATTTAAAAATTGCCTGTGTGCCTGCTCCTCCTCTTAGTCCTCTTCGTCCTACTAATCCTTGCATCCTTCGTCCTATTTAATTGCATATCGCATATTTATCAGTTGTTTCTGCTATCTGCTTTGTTTGTTTGAAAATTTGTTATTCTATGACTATGAAAAAGTAAAAAAAATATAGAAAAATAACCTTCATTCACTTTGTGTTTCAATATTTAATCGTATTTAGTTTATCTGACTGTTTCTCTCTCGTTCTGACTCTGTCGTCTTGCATTCAGCGTGTCCTGATCCCGGACCCACTCTGCACTCTCCACCCATCCTCTCCTGACCAACTAAACCCATCCCAACCCGATCACAATCGTCCTCGTTCCTTGTTTCATTGTATCATCAGCATGGACGCTCAGTCCTCGTCCCACGTCCGTCCAAGTCGTCGTCTATCACCCGCCAGCAACAAAACCACCTCCTCCTGCCACTCATCTCCCTTAAACAAAATCCATCATCCCATCCAAAGTGTCCCCCGCCCCCCTGTTTGAGGTGTACATATATCTTATATATTTTATCGGTTTCTACAGCTGCTGGATATTTTCTTTCATCAAAACTGAAGGATCATTAAACTATCAGAATGTAACGAAACAAGTGGGGGTTCCGGGTACAGGCATTGCTTGTATATAATCCCCTAAAGAGGAGGCACATTATCGAGGTTCCTGGATCCTAGCGGGCGCGTGGTAGTCATTAAATGTTAAATGGAAATCGTATATTGTATTTTGAATTCGAAACTGTTTGATTTAGTTTTTTGGTTGGGATACAGCCCATCCGATCCTATCCAAGATGCCTTGGTGTCTCTAAGATTCTTCTAATATCGCTTATCCTATACGGCTACGTAGCGCTCTGACTCGCGGGGCTATGCTTTAAAATTTCAAACGCTTTCGTTTGAGTTTCGACTAATACATTAACACGAATAACTTTCATCATAACATACATGCATCATATGTTTGCTTATGTATATATAGAGGTTTTGTTTCGTCCTTGCGCTCCTTGATTTGGTGGGAATCGGGTCTCCCCGGCTTCCCCTTTGCGTGTATATTTTAGCTAGGCGAGAGATTCCTCGACAACTATTTTGATCTTTGGGTTTCTAGACAAGGTAGCTCGTGTCCCTCATTTCCTTGATGGTTCGGCTGCACTGTGTTGCACTGTTGCACTCTTTTGGTTTTCGTTTTATCCTTTCGGTTTCAGGGTAATTAATTTCTTCAAAACATATATCAATTAATTACGTATCTCTGGTTGCGAGGCGCAAAGCTCAATATGCGGCATTGCATTCGCAAACAAAGTGGCATCCTCCGCCGTATCAGCTCTGCGTCGCAGCGTTTCCGCTTCCTGTGCGTCCCGAAATCGCCATATTGCATCCTGTCCAGTCTCCTGTTTTCTGTTCCTATTCCTGATTAATGTCACCTGTTGTCTGTCGTCCTGTCCATGGTCCATTGTCCGTTGTTCGTTATCTTGATTCGGTTGTACTCCTACTCCTGGTACTAATCTAGTGTTCATCCTGTCACGCGCAACCGGAGCGTCCGAGTCCAGGTACTTTAAAAGTCCAGCAAGAACTCGATTCTCCGGCAGGTCCCCTGCTCCTGCTCCTGGTTGGTTGGTTGGTTGGTTGGTTGATTGGTTGGTTGGTTGGTTGGGTTTGTGCGTTGTGGGTTGGTCTCTAGTCATCGTCCTCGAATGCAATAAACAGGCCCGTGGCCTAGAACTCCAGGCGATAGGCGGAGCAGGAGGTCTCGTGATCCTGCAGGTTAATAGTGCAGCGCGAGGCGGAGGGCGAGAGGTCGATGCGGTGCTTGGATAGCAGCTCCTCGTTTTCGGCCACCCAATAACCCAGTACGTCGGTGTCATACGTGGGTATGATGGTGACCTCTGCAAGGTTCACAGAACAAGAGGATTCTCTTTCATTAAGGATGCCTTTTTGGAAAAGGATGAAAGCAAGCGAAAGCAACAAACCAAGGGAAGTGAATCGAACCAATTTGGAAACCAAAAGATGAACAAAAATTATATGCAAGGATGTGTTCCAATAGCGTGCCAAAAAGAAAATAAACAAAAGAAGGAAATTTGGAAATTCACTCACCCAACTCCTTGTCCTCCCATGTCTGCTTGGCCTCGAGCAGGGCATCGTACACCTGGCGACTGGGCTCCGTACCGGAGAAGACGTAGTACCGGGCTCGTACCCGCTTGAAGAAGTCCACGTGGGCGTAGTAGGAGTTGCCGTTGTGGGGCACGTACGTCAGGTCGACGTAGACGGGGGCCGGCTTTTTGCCCACCTTGTTGGGCGACTCGCTTCGCTTGCGCAGATTCTTCTCGTTGTTCAGCCGCGTCTTGGTGGCCACCAGGCGGCGCTCCTTCTTGGGCGTTGTCCGGATGTCGGCGCCGCCCTCGACCGGTAGAGGAGCTGGCGAAGGCAGGCCCAGAGGCTTGCCCCATCCCTCGAGCCGGTCCTTGGGCGTGGCGCCAGTGGAACTGGATATGGTTGTTGTGGATGTGGATGGGGATGTGATGGCTGTAGTTTCAGTTACAGTTACTGTTGCTGCTGCGGTGGCGGTGGCTGCGTCCTCGGTGTTCTCCTGATGCTGGCCACCGATAGTAGCGAATCCGCTCTCTGTTACCCGGTTTCGCTGAACGTCGCTCAGTGGGAAGCGTTGGCGCTCCGCCGTGCCGGTCACGATCTGCTCCACCTCTTCGGCTTTCGAAGGAGAGTACGAGTACTTGGCGGTGACGGAAGACATTACCTCGGCTCCGCGCGCCTGCACATGTTCCTCGAGTGCACGCTGGAAGTCCTTGTCCGCCTGGTCGAGGAACTTGTGTCCTGCCCAGGTCTGCTGGCTGCTGGTGGACTCCTGGCTGGCAGGATCGACGGCGCCCTGAATGGGAATGGGCTCGGTGCTGGACTTTGTGGCTGGGGCAAAGCTGTCGGGCAGGGTGCCGTAGAAGGAGGCGGCCATCGGGTCCTCAGTGCGGGGCAGCATGATTGAGCGCGCCGTCGAGTGCTCCTCGCTGCCGTACTGTGGCGGTATGTCATCCTGGCTCTCGTCGCCATCTCCGTCCAGGTCGGAGCGCTTGCTTACGCCGGAGCTGGAGTGGTGCAGCTCGTAGCTGGTGGCACTGCGTGGCGATCCGGGGATGACGTCGTCATCGTCCTCGCTGCCGGGCGTGCTGGATCGGTACATTCCCCGCAGCAGGGCCACCTCTTTCGGCAGCAGCTGGTCGCGTTCGCTTTCGCTGGTTGTTCGGGTGGTGGTAACCACAACCTTCTCGCTGTCCGGCTCCGAGCTGTCCGTGGTGGTCACTGTCTTCTGCTCGGTGACGATCTCCTTGCCGTCGGCGGAGATCACCTTGGTCACCGTGGTAATGGTGGTGGTGATGATTTTCTCTGTGCTGCCGCTCAAGGCTGTGGTGCACTCGATTCCGCGCAGCTCGTGCAACTCGGGGAGATCCGGCTCTCCGATTGAGCCTATTCCTCCGCTGGCAATGACTGTGGCTCCAGTCAGGATCTGTTCCTGCTCCTGGCCGTGGTGCTGTAGGGGATAACAAAAATGAATTCTTTATTTTAAATACTTTGTAGGTTTTATGTTTTATGGATTTACCTGGGCTTCCAGGGACGTCAGCTCGTCCTTGGTGACCCGCGGGAATGGTGAAGTGGGCTTGGGCGAGGACTCCGGCGTCTCCGTGTGAGACTCCCGACCCAGAGGCGTCGGAATAGACTGACTCTCCGAGGTAAGAGCTCCCGGGCTCGACTTGCCACTGATGTCCTTCGGCGAGAGTGGGCCCGAAGTGGAGGCGATGCTGGCGGCGCTAGACTCGGACTTTCCAACCGCTGCTCCTCCCGAGGCTCCTGCAGAGCTTAGGGGCTTTATGCCGGGACTAACGGGGGCTGTGGGTGGCGTTTTACGATCAATGGGCTGGTCCTGGCCAGACTGCTGGGTAAGGGTAATGGACTCGACCTTGGAGGTCGAGGAGGTCTTGGAGCTGCTTGTGGTGGTAGTGGTGCTACTGCTCTCCTGTTCACTGGTCTGCAACATGGTGGTGGTCTTGCTGGTGCTGAAGGTGTCTGGCTCCGTTTCCGCCTCCTGCTCGGGGTCCTCCTCGGTCAGAGTGGACTCGATCTCGATCTCCTCAGACGGCTTGTAGATGCTGGTCATCATTATGGTGGCAATCGACTTGGAGCGGCCCTCCTTTACGCTGAGGCGCTCCTCCTCCTCATCATCCTCCTCTTCGGGATCGCTGTGCGTTTGGCGGCCTTCGCTGGTGTGGCTTAGTAGGGACTCCCGCCGGGACTCGTCGGTGCCTACGAAGAGGGCTCGCTGGGAGGCGGTGGTGCTGGAGGCACTTACAGTGCTGGCCTTCTTCAAGGACTCCTCCGCAGTGCGAGCGGCCTCGGCGCTAAATGATTCCTTGGCGGAGACAATCTTCTCGGTGGCCAAGAACTCGGCCACTGTCTCCTTGAGGTTCTCCTCCTTTGAACTGGAGCTGATGCTGCGGATTGTCTCCTTGGATTCCTTCGTTTCCTTGATTTCCTTTGTCTCTTTTGTCTCCTTGGCCTCCTTTGTCTTCTGGGCCAGGGTACTGGTTTGAATCTCACTGACTATGGACTCCGAGGAGCACTCTTCGGACTGCACCAGAAGCTCCTCTTGCTGAGTGGCTGTGCTGGAGTCCTCCTTTAGGCTAGTGCTGATGGTACTGGTGGTGCTGGTTACGCCCTTTTCGGCCAACAGACTGGAGAGCGACTCACGGCGGGAGCTGTCCTCCACCTTAAGGCTGCTGCTCAGGGAGTCACTGATGGACTCCTCCCGCTGATGGATCGTCTGGATGGTAGACTTCAAGGTTGCACTGCTCGTCTCTTCCAACTTCTTGCTTTCGACGGTCTCTGTGGTGGTGGATGACATAAGCAGCGACTCATCCTCGCCTTCCTGGCTCAGACTGGACACTGGTCGCGATGTCTTGGTCTCCTTTTCGCTGCTCTGGCTGGCGACAGATTCCGGTCGGGACAGGTCCTTGCTGGGCTGGGGCGAGGATGCCACGGAAAGCTCCTCCTTTTGGCTGGACGCCGACTCCGGACGGGAGAGCAGCGACGCCTCTCCCGCTCCCTGGCGCAGCTGTGCCTTCTCCGACTGCTCGATCTTGTCCTTCTCCTCGATGGAAATAGGGCCCGACTTTTGGTCGGGCGAGGACTTCTCCGACTCAATCTCAACCTTCATGACACTGATCTCCAGGGACTGGAACGAGTCTTCCGCCTCGGTGTCTGTGGTGGACTTCAGTTTCTCCTCCAGTTGCCGCTCATCGAATCCGGGAATAATGTCTACGATGTCTTTGTCCGATTTGAGAACCTTGGCCACATCGGCTACTATTTTGGCCACCTCCTCCTCCCGAGGTGACAGCGGGCGAATGGGCTGAGACGCTACAATGGACGCCGTCTTGGACCCCACTTCACCAGGCGGCGAGAAGCGGTGCTCTTCGTCCTCCTCCTTGATGTCGTGCAGCACGGGCTCGTCCCTTTCGCAAATTGTGACTGTGAACTCCGGAGAGCCGACAGTGGTGATATGGGTCTCCCGCAGCTCCGAGAAGGTGCCCAAATCGAGACCGCTGCTCTCAGTGGTGGAAGAGGACTCTGAGACCTGGCTCACGCTTTCCTTCTTAATCTCCTCGGTTTTTTCCTCAATCTTCTTGGCCACGCCCTGGACAAGGGTGGTAACGATGGTGGTCTGGGTGTCCAGCAGGGACTTCAGCTCGGTAGACTCCTGGCTCACTTGCTCCAGGAGCTCGCCCACAAAGCTTTGGACCTTCTGTGCCGAGCTCTCTGCAGCCTTCTCAACCTTCTCCACCGAGCTCTTCTCCACCTTAGTCGAGCTCTGCATAATCTCCTCCACCTTCTCATCTATCTTCTTCACCACCTCCGAGGTTATGCTTTCGAGAAGCGACGTGGCCCGGTTCGTCTGGGTAACCGTCTCCTGGACAATGGCCTCCTTCAGACCCAATAGATCGGCTGTGGGCTGGGAGGGGCCAGTGGTGATATGATCATCGATAAGGGGAGCTGCCTCGTCCACGGGGCTAGAAGCTGTGTGGGCCGCGTCTACCTGGGAGAGCTCCGCAGGCTTCGAGATGCCCCCAAGTTCCGAAGAAGACTCCGTTTGCTGCACCATTAAGAAGTCTCCGTCCGCCACGTCCACGGGGCTCGATAGCGTGGGCAGCTTGCCGGCTGCCTCCGACTGAACCAGAGTCAGGCTCAGGTCAGCAATCGAATGAGGGCCTTCCTCGATGGGCGAGGAGGCCGTCTCAGTTCCCGGCCGAGACGCTTCCTTGGAGGCAGCTGCGCTTGATTCGGGTCGAGGCGAAAGAGCCGGCGACTTCTTCTCCAGTTCCGCTCCCGGATGGGATTCGTCAGCCGCTGATGCTGGGCGAGAAGGTTCCTTAAAGGCAGCAGTTTCTTTAGAGGTCACATCAGGTACGATCACATCTTTAAGGCTTTCAGCCACAAATTTTGGACGAGCGGAAACAGGAGACTTGTCTATCGCAGCGCTGCCCGCCACTGATCCTGGCCGTGAAGTCTCCTTTGAAACGGAAGCGGATTTCTCGTCCATCACGCTTTCGGTCTTCGCGGTTTCAGCTACAGGTTCACGGCGGGATGGTTCCTTGGCCTCCTCAGCTTCGTCCTTGACACTCCCCAAGCCTGATGCCGGCCGTGACGCCTCTTTGGATGGGGGCGGAGACTTCTCGTCCTTCACACTTTCAGCCTTGACGCTTTCCACAGCGGACTCGCGTCGAGATGGCTCCTTGGATTGAATGGGCTCATCCTTGACACTCTCCATCACGGATTCTGGTCGGGATGGAAGCGGCGACTTGGCCGCTGGGCTTTCGACAACAGAGTCGGGCGGAGCCAGAGCATCCCTGGGAGAACTGGCTTCATCCTTGACACTCTCGGCCACCGATGCGGGCCGGGACACATCCTTGGATGCCAATGGAGATCTCTCGTCTTTTGCACTCTCTGCCTTGATGCTTTCTGCAACGGACTCTCTGCGGGATGGCTCCTTGGACTTCTCAATATCATCCTTCACACTCTCTGCCACGGACGCTGGCCGTGACGCTTCCTCGGAGGCCTCAGCGGACTTTTCATTCGCCTTAGTGCTTTCCGCTTTGACGCTTTCGGCCACCGATTCCCGCCGAGATGGTTCCTTGGACACCTGGGCCTCGTCTTGGACACTCTCCACGGCAGATGCTGGCCTGGATGCCTCCTTGGAGACGATGGGCGACCTATCGTCCAATTTGGCGCCCCCGACCTCAGATTCTGGTCGGCTTTCCTCGGGCTTCTCGGTCTCAGTCTCATCCTTGACGCTGCCGACGACAGAAGCAGGCCGGGACACTTCCTTGGATCCCAGTGGAGATTTCTCCTCCGCCATGGTGCTCTCAGCCACGGATTCCGGACGCGATGGCTCCTTCGACTTCACTGCCTCATCTTTGGTGCTCTCGGCCACTGATTCTGGCCGGGAAGGTTCCTTGGAGGCAGGCATGGACTTTTCGTCCTTGTCGCTCTCTGGCTTGGCGATTTCGGGCTTCTCGCCTTCGTCCTTGACACTTTCCACCACAGATGCGCGTCTGGATACTTCCTTGGACGCCACAGGCGACTTTTCCTCATCCTTGATGCTTTCGGCAACTGATTCACGCCGCGATGGATCCTTGGACTTATCAGCCACCGACTCAGGTCTGGACGCCTCCTTGGAGACAGGAGGCGACTTCTCGTCCGACTTTTTGCTCTCAGCGATGGATTCCCTGCAGCTTTCTGGCTGCTCGCCCTCATCCTTGACACTCTCCACCACGGATTCTGGACGGGAAGGTTCCTTGGATGCCAATGGAGACTTTTCGTCCTTCAAGCTTTCTGGCTTAAGGCTTTCGGCCACAGACTCCGGTCGCGATGGTTCCTTAGATTTTTCCGCGTCGTCCTTGACACTCTCCACCACCGATTCCGGCCGGGAAGCTTCCTTGGAAGCCAGAGGCGACTTGTCATCCTTGACACTCTCCGCTTTGGCGCTTTCAGCCACAGATTCTCGACGAGATGTGTCTTTCGACTTTTCCGCCTCATCCTTGACACTTTCCACCACAGATCCTGGCCGCGAAGGTTCCTTGGAAGCTGGTAAAGACTTTTCATCCTTCACACTCTCAGGTTTTGTAGTTTCAGCCACAGACTCGCGACGAGATGGTTCCTTGGACAGTTTCGCGTCGTCCTTGACACTCTCCGCTACCGATTGAGGCCTGGAGGGCTCTTTGGAAGCCACTGGCGACTTTTCATCCTTTACACTTTCTGGTTTGATGCTCTCCGCCACAGATTCTCGACGAGATGGGACCTCGGCCTTCTCAGCCTCATCCTTGACACTTTCCACCACAGATCCTGGCCGCGAAGGTTCCTTGGAAGCTGGTAGAGACTTTTCATCCTTCACACTCTCAGGTTTTGTAGTTTCAGCCACAGACTCGCGACGAGATGGTTCCTTGGACAGTTTCGCGTCGTCCTTGACACTCTCCGCTACCGATTGAGGCCTGGAGGGCTCTTTGGAAGCCACTGGCGACTTTTCATCCTTTACACTTTCTGGTTTGATGCTCTCCGCCACAGATTCTCGACGAGATGGGACCTCGGCCTTCTCAGCCTCATCCTTGACACTCTCCACTACGGATTCTGGGCGCGAAGGTTCTTTAGAAGGGGTTTCATCCTTCACACTCTCAGGCTTGGTGCTTTCCACCAAGGATTCTCGACGAGACGGATCCTTGGATATCTCGGCTTCTTCCTTTACACTGGTGGCAACGGATTCGGGACGAGAAGGCAGTGGAGACTTCTCTTCTGGCTTAAGGCTTTCGTCCACTGATGCCTTTCGACTTTCGAGGTGCTCACCACCGTCCTTGACGCTTCCTGTAGCCGACTCTGGACGTGATACATCTTTGGTAGCTGGTTTTCCATCCCAAATACTTCCCGCTACGGATTCTCGTCGAGATGGCTCCTTGGAGTTTTCTGCGGCGTCGAGAACAGTTTCTCTCCGCGATGGAAGCGGGCTGCCAGCGTCTTTGAGACTTTGGACAACGGATTCGCGACGACTCTCTGACTTCTCAATCTCCGACTCGTCCTGGATGCTTCCCGCAACCGATCCAGGAGCGGACTTCTCCTCCTTGACACTCTCAGCGACAGATTCTGGTCGAGAGGGTTCTTTGGGTTTTTCGGCATCATCTTTAAGGCTTTCCGCCACCGATTCGGGTCGGGAGGCTTCTTTGGAGGCCTGCAAGGACTCACGACGTGAAGGATCTTTGGATATTTCGGCATCATCCTTTATACTCGCCGCCACAGACTCTGGCCTGGTGACAAGCGGGGACACCACGTCCTTGGCGCTTTCAGCCACGGACTCGCGACGAGATGGCTCCTTGGACTTGTCGCTCTTTACGGAATCGGCTTTCTCGGATCCGTACTGGGCGCTTTCTGCAGGGGATTCGGGACGTTCCGAGTCGTGGGAGCCCAGCGGCGACTTGGGGGCCTTATCCACCGGGCTGGACACAGTCTGCTCAGTGCCAATCTTGGAGGCCTCAGCAGGTTGCGCTGGTACGGAAGTTATAGGTGAGCTTGTAGGCGTGGCTGGCTGTGGGAAGTCTCCGTCGGCAACGTCTACCGGACTGGAGAGTGTTGGGAGATCGCCGTGTTGAGCAATTTTCCCGGTGAAATTTTCAAAAGGAAGGAACTCTTTGGAGGCTTCCTCAATTGGCGAGGAAGCTGTTTCGGCAACCGACTCTGGACGGGAGGCTTCCTTAGAAGTCTCCTTTGGGTAACCCCCTTTAGGACTTGCCACTGGTGATCCCATCTTCGAAGCCTCTTTTGAACGAAGCGGGGACTTTTCATCCCTAGCGGTCTTTTCCTGGGCACTTTCTGCAGGCGATCCAGGTTGGGGACTGACCTCAGGGGCGGATGGAGACTTGGGAGCTTCATCCACAGGTGAGGAAACGGTTTCCACGACAGCAGCCTTGGAGAGCTCGGCAGGTTTTGGAGGAGCACTTGGTGGCGCTGAAATTGAAGAGGCATCAACCTTGGAGAAGTCTCCCTCGGCGACGTCGACCGGACTGGAATCCGTAGGTAACTTGCCAGCTCCAGCCAGAAGATTAAGGGATAGGCTGGTTCTCTTCACGAGCTCTGGGTCTGGGAACTCCATAGCCGCTTCCTCAATGGGTGACGAGACGGTCTCCAGTGCGGACTCCGGACGGGAGGCTTCCTTGGAAGACAATGCGGTCACAACGAGAGCCTCGTGTTCACTGGCAACGGATCCTGGCCTGGGTGATGGTTGCTCCGTAATAGGGGCAGGAGACTTGTCACGTTCCTCTGAGTTTTCTGGTTCGTCCTTTGTATTTTCCGCGACAGACTCCGGCCTGGAGGCTTCCTTGGAAGCCAGCGGGGACTTCTCCTCCTTGCCGGTGTCCGATTTATAACTTTCCACGATGGATCCCTTACGGCTTTCGGGCTTTGTCGGCTCGTCCTTGATGCTCTCCGCAACTGATCCTGGCCGGGAGGCTTCCCTGGAAGCAGGAGTATGCTTTTCGTCTTTGCTGCTATCAAACTTGACGCTCTCCGCCATGGACTTGCGTCGTGAAGGCTCCTTTGAGATCTCTGCCTCCTCCTTGACATTTTCTGCCACTGACTCTGGGCGAGATGGCTCCTTGGAAGCAGGAAATGAAGATTTCTCGTCCTTGAGGCTCTCCGCGGTAGACTCTCGCCGCGAGGGTTGCTCTTCCTTGTCCGTCACCGACTCTGGGCGGGAAACGACCTTGGAACCTAGTGGCGACTGGTCCTTAAAATTTTCTGACTCGTCCTTGACACTTGCTGCGACGGACTCTGGACGGGATAATTCCTTTGACTTCTCACCCCCAGAGCCCTCTGAAGCCTTCACAGATTCGGTGAGCGATTCTCGTCGGGATGGCTCCTTGGACTTCTCAGCTTCATCCTGAGCGACTTCTATCTTTGATTCTGGGCACATTTGTTCCTCAGAGACAGCTTCTGCAGACTTTTCAGCAGTAGATTCACGGCGGCTTTCGGGGTGCTCAGCTTCCTCCTTCACACACTCAATCACCGATGCCGGTCGGGAGGTCTCTTTGGAGGCGATGGGACCCTTTTCCTCTTTCACATTGACAGCGTGTGAGTCCGGCTTTATATTCCCAGAACATTCAAGCTGCGTAACCAAGGTGGAGATAAGCTGCTCCTCCTTTTGAGACTTAGCTTTGAAGGAGTCCTCTTCCGGTTCACTTTCCACCACTGATTCTGGTCGGGAAATGTCCCTGGAAGGGATCGGGGACTTTCCATCCTTCACACTTTCAGCCACAGACTCTGGTCGGGAGGACTCCTTTGACTTTACGGCGCTTTCGATCTTCTCAGTAACCGACTCGGGCCGTGAGGCCTCTTTGGATGGGGGCGGAGACTTCTCGTCCTTCACACTTTCAGCCTTGACGCTTTCCACGGCGGACTCGCGTCGAGATGGCTCCTTGGATTGAATGGGCTCATCCTTGACACTCTCCATCACGGATTCTGGTCGGGATGGAAGCGGCGACTTGGCCGCTGGGCTTTCGACAACATAGTCGGGCGGAGCCAGAGCATCCCTGGGAGAACTGGCTTCATCCTTGACACTCTCGGCCACCGATGCGGGCCGGGACACATCCTTGGATGCCAATGGAGATCTCTCGTCTTTTGCACTCTCTGCCTTGATGCTTTCTGCAACGGACTCTCTGCGGGATGGCTCCTTGGACTTCTCAATATCATCCTTCACACTCTCTGCCACGGACGCTGGCCGTGACGCTTCCTCGGAGGCCTCAGCGGACTTTTCATTCGCCTTAGTGCTTTCCGCTTTGACGCTTTCGGCCACCGATTCCCGCCGAGATGGTTCCTTGGACACCTGGGCCTCGTCTTGGACACTCTCCACGGCAGATGCTGGCCTGGATGCCTCCTTGGAGACGATGGGCGACCTATCGTCCAATTTGGCGCCCCGACCTCAGATTCTGGTCGGCTTTCCTCGGGCTTCTCGGTCTCAGTCTCATCCTTGACGCTGCCGACGACAGAAGCAGGCCGGGACACTTCCTTGGATCCCAGTGGAGATTTCTCCTCCGCCATGGTGCTCTCAGCCACGGATTCCGGACGCGATGGCTCCTTCGACTTCACTGCCTCATCTTTGGTGCTCTCGGCCACTGATTCTGGCCGGGAAGGTTCCTTGGAGGCAGGCATGGACTTTTCGTCCTTGTCGCTCTCTGGCTTGGCGATTTCGGGCTTCTCGCCTTCGTCCTTGACACTTTCCACCACAGATGCGCGTCTGGATACTTCCTTGGACGCCACAGGCGACTTTTCCTCATCCTTGATGCTTTCGGCAACTGATTCACGCCGCGATGGATCCTTGGACTTATCAGCCACCGACTCAGGTCTGGACGCCTCCTTGGAGACAGGAGGCGACTTCTCGTCCGACTTTTTGCTCTCAGCGATGGATTCCCTGCAGCTTTCTGGCTGCTCGCCCTCATCCTTGGCACTCTCCACCACGGAATCTGGACGGGAAGGTTCCTTGGATGCCAATGGAGACTTTTCGTCCTTCAAGCTTTCTGGCTTAAGGCTTTCGGCCACAGACTCCGGTCGCGATGGTTCCTTAGATTTTTCCGCGTCGTCCTTGACACTCTCCACCACCGATTCCGGCCGGGAAGCTTCCTTGGAAGCCAGAGGCGACTTGTCATCCTTCACACTCTCCGCTTTGGCGCTTTCAGCCACAGATTCTCGACGAGATGTGTCTTTCGACTTTTCCGCCTCATCCTTGACACTTTCCACCACAGATCCTGGCCGCGAAGGTTCCTTGGAAGCTGGTAGAGACTTTTCATCCTTCACACTCTCAGGTTTTGTAGTTTCAGCCACAGACTCGCGACGAGATGGTTCCTTGGACAGTTTCGCGTCGTCCTTGACACTCTCCGCTACCGATTGAGGCCTGGAGGGCTCTTTGGAAGCCACTGGCGACTTTTCATCCTTTACACTTTCTGGTTTGATGCTCTCCGCCACAGATTCTCGACGAGATGGGACCTCGGCCTTCTCAGCCTCATCCTTGACACTTTCCACCACAGATTCTGGCCGCGAAGGTTCCTTGGAAGCTGGTAGAGACTTTTCATCCTTCACACTCTCAGGTTTTGTAGTTTCAGCCACAGACTCGCGACGAGATGGTTCCTTGGACAGTTTCGCGTCGTCCTTGACACTCTCCGCTACCGATTGAGGCCTGGAGGGCTCTTTGGAAGCCACTGGCGACTTTTCATCCTTTACACTTTCTGGTTTGATGCTCTCCGCCACAGATTCTCGACGAGATGGGACCTCGGCCTTCTCAGCCTCATCCTTGACACTTTCCACCACAGATCCTGGCCGCGAAGGTTCCTTGGAAGCTGGTAAAGACTTTTCATCCTTTACACTCTCTGGTTTCGTAATCTCAGCCACAGATTCGCGTCGGGATGGGTCCTTTGACTTTTCTGGTTCATCGTTGACACTTTCCACGGCCGATCCTGGGCGAGATGGCTCCTTGGAAGCCACTGGCGATGTTTCGTCTTTCACGCTCTCCGGCTTAATGATTTCCGCCGCGGATTCACGACGGGATGGTTCCCTCGACTTATCAGCTTCATGTTTCGCACTCTCCTTTACGGGTTCTGGCTGGTAAGGTTCCTGGGAAACCGCCGGGGCTTCTTCCTTTTTAGTGATCTCCGCCACGGATTCTCGACGAGATGGCTCCTTGGATTTGTCGGCTTCCGGCTGCCCGGCTACGTCTGTGCCAGTTTTCATGGCCAACACGGAAGAAGAGGGTTCCTTTGAAGCTTCCTGCTTGGACTGCACTTCCACTTCGATGGCTTCCTCAATAGTGGCAGGGCTTTCCATTGAGACGGTATCCTCGTGATCCTTGGTAAGCTTTGCTGGAAGTATTGAAGGCTCCGCCAGCTGTGCTGGAAGTTCGTCCTCCGACGTAATATCGCTGGTCTCTTTCTCTTCGGGAGTACTTGCGGATTTCTTGGCCTCCTTCTCTGTGACAATAGCTTCCTCCAGGTGGGTTTCTCCCACTTTCTCTTCCTGCTGCGTCTTTTTTTCCTCTTCCGGAGTCCCTGGCTTTTCCACTTCCTCAGCTTTTTCCTGCACAGTAGGGGCTGGAACATCCTTTGGAGACTCCACTTTCGGCGACGAAGCCTTCGACTTCCGTTCCGATTCGGCGGCGGCCTCCGCTTCCTTGTCTTCCTTGTCCTCGTCGGCGGACTCCTTTTCTTCCTTGGCGGACTCTTCCTTGTGCGAAATGCTCTTGGCACCCGCATCCTTTTCGTCCTTCTCGTACAAGCCCAGATCGGCTTCCTCATGCACGGGCAGATCGGCCACCTCGTCTGGCGTCTTGATGACATCCCTCAGGAGGTTCTGTTGCGCCTCGAAGGTCATTTTCATTGGCATTATTCGCTCTCCGCCGGAGTCGGCCTGCTCTCCGGTGGTCTCCACCTGGGCGGCTGCCTGGGGCGCCTCGTTGTTGACGAGGGCCTGGATAGAATCAATTGCAGCCGCTGCAGTCTCGGGCACTGCCACCTGCAGGGTAGACATGATCATGGCCTCTGTTTCCTTGGTCTCCTCCTTGACGTACTTCTCCTCGATCACGAGGTCCTCCTTGATCTGGTCCAGGGGAATGCGCTCGTCCTCCGGCAGCGTGGGCGCCGTAGTGGCTCCAGACTCAATGGTTGCCGAGAACTTTTCCTCTGGTAAGCTCTCTTGCAGGTTGACGGGTAGGTCCGCTGGAACCTCCACAGGCTCGTCCTTTGTGTCCGAGGTCTTCTTGCTCAGCTTCTCCTCGGGCGTGGGCGAGGAGTACTCCAGATCATCCTGGCCGCGCTTGGCCAGCTGCTCCTCGGTGCGGGACTTGGCCGTGGCTATGATTTCTTGGACCTCGTCCTTAATTTTCCGTTCCTCCAGTTTGAGATCTGCCTGGTCTTGCTCCTGCCTATGCTCCTCCTTGGAGATACGCTCTTGACGCTCGACTGCCTCTACCTTGGCTAAGGCCGCCTCGATCTCCTCCTCGGCGCTCTTCTTGCGCTTCTTCTCGGACTCCTGGGAGTCGCGCTGGTGCTTCTGGATCTCCTCCTCCTTGGTCATGCTACTCTCCTGCTCCACGATCGAGTCCTCGGTGTACTGCTCCACCTCCTCCTTCTCGATGATCAGGTACTCCTCGTCTTCGTCGGCCTCTTCCTCACCGCCCTCGCCCTGACCCTTGGGCATTTCCCGCAGCTCCGCCTTGATTTGCTGGTGCTGCTGGCGCTTCATCTCATCGCGACTGAACACGGCCTCGATTTCCCGCACCACCTCCTGCTCTTCCTTGAGGTCGTCCAGCTCACGCTGCTTCTCCTCCGCGTCCAGCTCCTGGGAGGCAGTGAGCTCCTGCAGTTTCTTGGCGGCGGTCGCCTCGTCGGCGGAAGGCGTGGACACCAGGCTGGAGTCGGTGGTGCCGTCCTTGTCAAGGCGCGTCTTTTTCAGCTCTACCACCTTCGGTTTGGCCTGTTTCACAGGGCTTCCAGGCGCCGGAGCCCGTTTGGAGGGCGACACGCCGCGAGGTCTCCGCGAAATAGGCTTCCTCTGCTGCACACCAGTCGAGGTCTTGCTCTCCGCTTGCTGCTGCTGTTGCTGGACTTTCACCAACCTAGTCCTGGTAGAGCTGGTGGTCACCTGGCTACGCGCCGCTTGCTGCTTGGACTCCAAGACCTTGCGGTTATTGGCCTCCTTGGCGCTCTTGGCTGGCGTGCTGCTGGGACTCGACTTGGTTACCGGACGACTCAGCGGTACCTTGGGCTTCTGGGCAGCAACGGCCCGGACGGCGGGCGTGGCGGTGGGCGAGCTCTTCTTGTCCTCTGCCCGTTTAACCAGCTTGCGGTCCATCGACTTGGGCGGCTTCGTGTCAATCCGGGAACGCACTACTGGCTTCACCTCCGCTCGCGGCTTGTCCGGCTTCTCTTTGCCCTTGGCGGCCGATAGGGTTTTGGCGGTTTTGCTAGTGGGCGTGGCGCTGTCTATTGGCGTTGCAGCATCCACGACATCTGCCCTGGCCTCCTTGGAGGGCGCTGATGGCACCACCACCTTTTTCTCCTCCGCCACGGCAACCACGTCCTTGTTGTCCAATGGTTTGGCCTCAGGTTCAGGCTCTGGTTCGGTCTCAGCTCCCTCCGGTTCCGGTTGCTCCGCAGCCACAGCCTCATCTCCGGTGTCGGCTGTAGGCTCCGCGTCCGGTTCTGCCTCGAGTTCCGGTTCTGGTTCTGCCTCCTGCTCTGCATCGGTGTCCACGGAATCAGCTTTGGTGCGGGAAGCAGACGCTGCTGCTGCTGCTGCCGCCGCTGCTACTGCTGCGGCAGCTGCCTCCTTGGCCTTGTTGTCCTGCTGTTGCTGAGGATGGGGCTGCGCAACCGCCATGGCTGCACTAGCCACGGGCCCGAACTTGGAGATCTTGTGGTGGCTGGCACTGGGCGGAGCCGGAGTGGCCTCGATGGCGGATTTCAAGCTCTTCCGAGTGGCCGCAGCCACCGTTTGGATAGCCGGGGCAATCGACTTCGCCGTACACGTCGAGTGCTTCATGAACTCCAGGTGCTTCAGCTTCTCTAGACCCTCCTGGATCTTGAAGTCGGGAGTGCTGCCTGGGAAAAGGATGCGCGTAATAGTATCATCCGGGTTAGCAGGCTGCCAGACCAACAGGGCGCAAATGGAGACCAGGTTCTGCAGCGGAAAATTGAAGTCCTTGGTCTCGCGACTGGCGAAGAGGCGCTGGTCTCCGGCATGCCACTTCTGGAGGAATTCCTTTACCTCCTTGGAGTCGCGGGCCGGACTTATAACATACATGTCCAGGGTGCCGTGGCCCACCTTGTGGTAGAGATTCACAGGCTCCTGGTTACGGTAGCAGGCCTGCGGTTTGAGGTCGAGGGATTTAAGGTCATTGACGATGCCATGGCCGCGCTCGAAGAGATCAATCAGCAGCGGGTTCTTGTCCTTGTCCCCGTCCGGGCTGGGCAGGCTTCGGCGGTCAGGTACGTTTCCGAAGAAGTGTCCAATCTGGGGGTAGACGTGGGAGTCCCTTTTCCTGGCTACGACGGCGCCCAGGCCCTGAACATTGCTGTTGTTTAGCCGGGTCATGAGCACGGCGTCCAGGCGATCCAGGTGACGGGCAAAGTCCCAGAAACAGGCCTTCCGGTTAAAGCCGCCGTCCACTGTAAAGCATTAAGATGTGATCAGAGATCTCTAGAGGAATCTGAGGCCAATACCCACCCAGCATGTTAAATCCATTGATACCGAACAAAGCTGCGTCGCCCTGTCCGCCGGGAAAGACGTAGAGTGTGGGGTGCGTAAAGCGAATGTTTCCGACCACGTCCGAGGTCTCCAGCAGCTCCCTCAGCGAGGTGGGCATCACCATGGGAGCCAGGTAGTCTGCAGGAGAAATAACTTAGTAAGGTTGCCGGCTAGTTTTTTACTCTTTCTTATGGCTCACCTATGAATCCGTTTATGCTTTCGCTACTAGTGTCCAGGACATCGACCGGGTTGATCCGGATGCGGCACTGGCGGGCGAAGGACTTCTCAGGGAGCGTGTGCCAGAGACCCGCATCCGCACAGTGGATGTTCATGGTGATGGTGTCCGCGTAGGCTCGGATCACCCTTTGTACGTCGTGCTCCTGGAAGGCCTCCGAGAAATCGGCCACCGAAAAGGTTCCGTCCTGGGGAATATAATGTACTTTGTATCCTTTTTCGTCGTCTGGAATAGAAAACGGGCCTCACTCACCTGAAGAATCCAGGAGCCGTTGCCGCTAAAGGTGTAGCCGGCGTGGATTATGTGCCGGTGACGGGTGAAGCTGCTCAAGAGGTTGCGCATGCACTGGATAAGGGTGTTGTACTGCGGATGGATGAGCACCTCCGTGACCAGGTTCTCGCTGGCATACTGGATGAGTCTTTCGCCTGGAAAGGCCGGTCAGTGCCCAATAAGTTAGTTATGCTTTAAAGCCCAGCCAAATGCCAAATGGGAGCTAAATGGATGCCCAATTATCTGTCGTCTAACGCTTAAGATCGTGAAACCAAGCCCCGTTTTGTTTCCGTTTGGTTAGGGGGTTGACCTCGTTCCGACCTCCCTGCCGGCTGCCGGGCGAGTCGGGCCAGTCGGTCACCCCGTCTGCGGTTTCCCTCGCCCTCCTTGCGGGGAGGGGGAGAGCCGTCCCGACTTGGACTCGAGCACGCACGCCGCATCAAGTGGACTTTGATTGTCAGGCTTCAACTTTAGTGTCTCCGACATCCAGCCATCGCAGTCCATCGGTATTCTCAGGCGGTAAGTCACTTAGTTTCCCCTACTCCGCCTGCCCGACCCTGCCCTGCCCAGCCCAGCCTCGCAGCTAGCGAGTCAAATTATTTAATGAATCTTTAATTTTAATGCTTTAATTAAGTCAGGTTGGTGCGACCTTGCCGGCGACCTTGCTGCAGCCCCATCACGCCCACCATGACGCTGCAGATGAGGGCGATGATGAGGCATGAGGCGGCTTTTTCGGCTGCTCTCTGGCCCGAACGGAATGGTTTTATGGCCGTGTACGTGCGTACGTTAATAATTTATTCATTTTCCGCACTAAATAGTCGTTGACAAAACCAACAGGGGAGGCGACACCCCGACCCAGTCCGCAGACTTTGGGCCACAGCACAACCACCCATAAGTACCAGTTCCAAGAAAAACTTTTGTTTCATATTCTAATTAAAATTGAAATCTGTATCAAACAGGAATACGGGAAATGCTGGCTAGATTTCCCCATGTCCAAAGAATATATCCATCCACCATCCACATGGCGTTTTTCAGGATAGTTTTCTTGCCGTGTAAAAGGGAGGTGTGGTCAAATGCGCTCACGTACGCGTAAAAATACAAGACAAGAGCATCGGGGGAGGTGGCTTCTATGGCTTCGTCCAGTTGAGCAGGGTGGCGGGCCGGCCTTCTGCTTCTGCCCCACTGGCTGCCCTTCCGCCCACCGGTGAGTGTGTATCCCTGGTGCTTTTTATAAATGATAATCTCTACGAGACCCCGCCCGACCCACGTGGATTCCTCCTCTCCTCCGGCTCTGCTTGGCTTGGCTTAAATATATATTGCATGGAACACGGAACGCAGTGACATGTTTATGTGCATCTGTGTGTGTACTCCTGGGTGTGTAAGTGAACTGGCAGCCAGTGCGTATACGCACTGTTGTTTTGTTGAATTTAGGTTGCCAACTGCCACTTTCCAGCCACTGCTGCTGGCTGTCTCCTGCTCAGGACATAATCGTAAGAATGTATAGTTTACAACGATACTGAAGGATTGAGGTGGAGGTGTCGGAGCTCCATGAGGAATAGGGCCTTGGGACACTGGCGGCATCTTGTTAGCCAAGTGGCATTACCGCCACTCCGAATGCCAACTGTTTGACTGCGGATTGTCGTAAATTTCCGTTGCAATGGCTACTGGAATACTCAATCATATTTCAATTTAATGGAGTAACAAAAGTACACCCACAAAAGTTTTCCCATTTTGTATGCCCTTTAGAGTCACAACCGAAATTTCCGAGAAAAAACGTTATTCATATAATTATTTTATGAATGATATCCTAGTACTCATATCCTGCCACTCGTTATTTAGTTTAAAAGTGACGTGAGAGTATTGAAAGTTTCGTGATGATAATTTCTCTTGCACTTTTGACTGCAAAGTAATTACAGTCGCAACCGCCGCGGAGGTCCTTCAGCCCTGTCCCCAGTTCCTTACACACTTACTGAATTTTTCGACCACCAGAGTTGGGGAAAAGTTGGCTGCCACACCAACGAGCACGTGTTGGAAAAGTTTTCTCCAATGATATATGGCGCCTTTCCCTTATTCATGATTATTTTCCCAAAAAATGTTGAAAGCCCAGAGGGCCCGGCTTTAAAAGGGACTCACTTTTCTTCAAGCACAATCCTTTCATCAGCGCTGTCTCAGGACAAAATGTGAGGAGGAGGACATAGCCCTTGAACTCACTGATTACCCAGTTAAGCAGTTTTTCAGTCCTGCTCCACAGAATGGCCAGGGGGCGGGCTAGGTCATTATCAATTTGGATTAATTATGGATGTATATTGCTGTTAAGCATATTCATGTGACCAAAGCTCATCTGGTCCGTCCGCCCAGTTCGGTTCGTGTACTAGTCCCTAGAATTATGATGATGATGATAGTTTAATTAGCGGTTTCAGTCCATGTGGTGGTAGATGGCAGTGGAGGAGGGACTTTCATCAATGGCCAGCAGGCATCATCGCATCATTAATCAGACTACATAATACCCCGGGATCTGCTCCGGTTACGTAAACGGTGTGGATGGTGGAGAAGGTGTACCACATTCTATGTACATGTACATATACATGTTTCTGTCAAACAAAGCCAATGACATGCAGCGAACGTCAAGCGGTGTGTATCCTTGGTCCTGCGGACTCGTAATTAAAAGGATGCGGCGCGGCGAGAATGACAGACGTCAGCTGATATTAATTGATGCCCTGTCAACGTGTTATCTGGCATCTAGTATCTGCTTTGGTATCGTAAAACTCGGGCCATCTTTTTATCTGTTTGGCTGCCAACCAGCTAGGTTGGCTGCCTTGTCTTCTTGGCCCACGTCGCTATAGTTTGTTTGCTTATCGCTAGTGGACCAGCTTGGCTTGCCTTCTCCCTGTATGCAAATCATGTCCAGGAGTGTCTGTCTGCCAGTCTGCCTTAGCTATTTGCTATTTGCCTATCTTTTGTCTCCAGAGTGCTGCCATCTCTCTCAGTCTCAGTCTCAGTCTCAGTCTCAGCCTCCGCAGTTCGTCCTAGTCCCGGTCTCTGTCCTCTGACTCTGCCATCGACTGAATTATGCATGAGAATGGCTGACACACACCCAAGCGGGCGCAGGCATTGTCAATACGGCCTTGTGGCCACAACGCCCAATCACCCAACTACCCAGCCACGCTAACACCCAAGCAGCCATCCATCTGTATAGACATCGCCATATTTCGCATATATCACACACGCGTGGGTGGCACGGCAGGATCCTCTCTATCTTTCTATCAATTTTGCATGCGCTTATCTCAAGAATTTGTATGGCTTTTAAGGTTATACGTGGCCCCAAAGCCACACCCCTCTAGAATGCCTGAATGTGGGCTTTGGCTAAACCCCGTTAAGAATATGTGTAAATCGCTTCGATTATTGGGGACGAGAGTCCTCGGACCTTTCACAAAAATGCATTCTGAAAGTAATGCCTCAAATGAAAACTGTCCCTTGCAAAAAGTGATTAAATTTTGAACGTAAGTATGCATTTTGCTCCTCTTTTTGTTTGAAAATCTGCAAACACCTGATATCCTGTCTGCCAAATAACCGAAAATCAGTTTCCTGATGGCTTGTTTCTTCAAAGTTGCCCAACTTTGGCCAGGGAAACTTAAGTAAACTGCATCAAACTCAATTTTAAGCTAGACAATGCCCCAACACAAGGACGATGGACGAGGGACAAGGGTCAGTGTCAGGACTTCCGAGTTGCCTTGCTTCCCCAGTCATTAGAAACTTGAACTGGACATAGAAAAAGGGGCCACGACGCGAGCCATAAAACATGAATTATGCGCTCCTTAACGAAAGTTTGTAGTAAGAGCAGCATCTTTTCAGGATTTGACAGCTTCATCCATCTCCGTTGCCTTCCAGGTAGGTGGACAAGTTGGACAGTGGCGCCTCTATTTTTTTTTACGCCAAGAAGATCGCACGCGGACACAAAGCGAGCGGCGAAGCGAATGCATTCTGTGAATTCTCGATTGCGCCTCAAGTGTCCTTTCATCCAAAACCACCGCCCCCCACCGCCCTCGGGACGGATGGTGGATGGGGGCATCATTATTGGGCTTTGGACCACAGAGCCGGCGCAACTTGAGAATTTTGTTTGAGTAGTTTCGAGTTGGTGGAGGAGGGAACAAACAAAATGCGATTGCGAAGGCAATGGCTATGGCGAATGTAAATGGAAAATACGCTGGCGTTGCCAACTTTTCCTCTACCAAACAGATCCGGACAATGGCTGAAAGAGGGGGCCGCATTGAGCGCAGGTGTTGCACTTAGCATGTCCTTCAAGGACGTGCAACGAAAGGCCTACAAAGGCCTACGAACGCGTCTTATCACAAACGTACACAGCCCTTGAAGTTTATAGTTCTCCTCGAGTGCCTCAAAACGCATTAACAGAAATCCAGCAATGAAATCCCAGCCAGAATCCAATCTCTGCCGCACACACAAATGCAAAGGCCTAATCATCTTGCGAAGTGCAGTCAGCGAAGTGCATAGGAGCCGAGGAGAAAAGGACCCTCTCCCCGCCACTTGAGCGTGTGTTTCCACAGCGCTTTAGCCTAATCCGCAAAGATATCTGCTCATTGTTGGTACGGCCAATGATGATGCGGGGGCCATGTAGCCCCTCTAGCTATAGCTACAGCTTTTCCCGCCCGATGCACTCGGCCACATCAAAATGCAGTCGGGCCTGGCTCTCACAAAAGCCAGAACAACATAGCTGGAGGACAATGCCTGAAAGCGCTGAGCTCTCGGCTTTGTGCATTCAATTGTTGTTCACCCGTATCCCCGCTCTCCTAGAATCTCCCAGGCAGCCCTTTCGATAAAGACAATTGTCATAATAATTCGTTAGGATAACTTTTGTAATTTGCCACGCGACTCTTTTGTTGTTCAGTCACTCGAATCGATCGTCTGCGTCTGCGGATGCGGATGCGGGATTGGTTTCTGTTTTGTAACCCTTGCTCTTTGCCCATACATATTAACAGGATAAATGGTTCAAACTGGACTCACCATGACGAGCCTCCTCGCCCTCGGGCGCATGCTGTGTAATTGTGTTGAGCTCCTCCTCCAAGTCGACGTGGCAATCGGAGACGTCCCAGGAGAGGAAACCTGCGGATGAAAAAGGCAAGAGATTAATTAGTGAAGAGAACTTATGGACGATTCTGAGTTGTAAGCTTTTTAGTGATATTTGTTATGACATCCAGAAACGAGCTTTCCAATCACGGCCCCCAGAGAAATTTTAACTTGCGATAGCGTCTCATTTGCCAGGGAACCACTATTCATCATCCTGTCCTGACATTAAGGCCATATAATTATGCACAATGTCTGGGATCTATTTCAGCATTTTTCATAAATGGTCAGTCAACTGTGAGAGGCGTCGAGGTCCGTCGAGGTCGTATTACGCATACGCCACGTTGAACGTTGGACGCAGCCCAAACGCCTTTTGATATTTGTTTTGGCCCGCTCCTGTAGCTGGTGTATTATGTCATTTAGTCAACAAATTAAGTCAGCAGTCCAGTGACCACCACTATCCACTATCCACATTCCTATTTCTATTTCCATTTCCATTTCCCCTCCTAATGACCTCAAACGTAAGCATTTTCCAATGCAAAATACGAGAAGGCACTCTTCTGCAGTGCAAAACCACAACCACAAACTGTTTGCCGTACAGTAAATAAAAATATTATAATACAAACTATTAGCGATTGTATAATTTCTCCAAGTGTACGCCTTTTATTCCTTTATACGAATGCAACGTGCCATGAAAATGCTGTAGAAGCTGGCGTTTTGTACAACTGGCGCTCCTGGCCCTAAAAAGTGTGTGCAGGTGAATTAATCGAATTACTTTCGAGCCACTTTAAGAGGCCACGACTTTAAGCCCTACGTGACAGGTTGAAAGAAAATAAAAGAAACCAAGCCAAAGGAAGCTCAAGAAGCCAAAGGACCACGAGGAACCCAGGCGGCTCCAGAGCCCGCCGAGATCTGACAGATTGTAAATTATCTCTAAGCCCCTGCTGTCTGAATTGCGAAATTTAATGAAGCCCCGACCGACATGGCCGTGTTTTGTCGTTAATAACTTATTCAAACGACGCCTTAATGAGTGCTTAATTTTCATTTTTATGCCGTCGCCGTTGAATGCAAATGAAGAGCTTTTCCTCCCGAGGAAGCGATGCAATATCGTTCAATGCCAGGATGGCAGAAGGTTATCATCAGTTGCGTTGCGTGCCTTTGTTTCGGGCCACGAAACCTTAGGCTCAGCTTATATCCCTATATAGAGAACAATATTGCCCTACGTAGGCTCCCTGCTTCCTACTTTCTCCTTTCACCGCTCACTGCGGCAATTTGCACAAATGGCTGCCAACGAAAGCAAAAAGTTTGCCCAAAAAAGAAACACAACAAACTTGGGGCATAAAAATGTAAAATCTTAACACTTTTTTAGCTCACACACACACACACACACACACGATTGCCGGCTTCAGGATCAGGACATTGTGTGGCCAAACAAAAAGAAGGCGGAGAAGAATAAAGCGGAGGCAACAATAAGCAAAGAAGGACGAAAGGCGGCAGAGGGGTCGGCAGTCAAAAGCGCCTACAGCGATTGCACAAAAATAATGAGGAAGAGCCCAGGATATGCGACGCCAGAGTGTATATATATATTTATACCATAAGGATATGGCCGGGTGTGTGTGTGAGTGTGGAAGGACCTCTCTCTCTCTTGCTTTCTTTTTCCAGCTCTCTGGCAAAACGAATGAAGCCACTCAGACATCGCTGCATGGATGGATGGATGGCTTGCCGGCTATGTAGAGGTGGAAGGTGAAAGGCAACAGAAACCGAATCCAAGCCAGAGCCTCCGAAAGTCCACAGTCCAAAGTCCGGGATCCTGAGTCCCCCTCAGTTTTCATTTAATATTTATGCGTTGATATCTGTGAGTGAGAGTTCAATTTGCTCAGTGCCAGGCCCAGACTCGGCGCTTTTTCGTGTGCCGCTTATTTATTTATATTTAATTTAAGTCCCACTGCCGAGTAGCCTTCTCCTCCTTCAGTGTTTCAGGACCTCTGACTAACTCCTTGCCGCATTTCAGCCAGCCCCAAAACGACAGCTAGTTGCGAATGGCATTTATTTAGACCAAAGTTGGAATTCTTGGTTGCCAATAAACTTGCCAGGTTTCTCTTCTTTGCATTCGACCAAAAATTCTCTTTACTCCTGATAAATTAAAGAGTGTCCTTAGCGGCTTAGTGGTCAATCAATCATTATTAATTAAGTCCAGCTTAAGTCCAACTCGTCCGTTTAAAGTTCTCACCATTTCGAGGTTAATTTGTGGCCTTTGTTGGTGTAAGGATTTTAGTGCCAGTGGCTATCATGTAACCGATGGGATTCTCTTTTTTACATGCCACCCTCCTCGGCCCCTTCACTTGATCCTGCGCCGACAGGCAAGGTAATCGAATGCAGTCGACATGTCAGACAGACACCTGTTTCCTGTTTCCTGTTCCCACTGCCCGCATCCCCTGTCCCGATCCCCACTGCTTCTGATAGCAACACCCATGGTTTGGCACCCGCCTCCCGTCCTGAAAGCCGTGATTCTGTTTCCGCTCGCCATGGATGATTACTGATAGGCAGAGGCACTGGCTGCGCCTGCACGTCCGCCACGTTGCCACGTCCCTGCTGCCTTCTCCCTACTGCACTTGTTTGCACAAAATAGTTGCATAATTCCGAGCTCCACCCCACACCCCACTGCCCCTCCACTAAAAGCCACTCTAGAGGGCTGGGAACCAGGGTGGGCGTGTTGATTTGGATGTAGCTAAAAAGCCACTTGTCGTTGTTGTCTCGTTCGTTCTTTCGCCAGGCGGCCTGCCTGCCTGCCTGCCTGCCTGCCAGCCACACTGAGTGACTGACTGGCTGGATGGGTGGATGGCCGGGAAGCCCTTGAAGCCAGAAAAGCGCGTTGAAAAAGTTTGCATAGCCAAATGAATGCACTTCTTCTCGAGCATCCCCCGGAAGAGAAAGCGCAACCGGCAACTGCCAGCCCGACGACTGACAGGCGGGCAAGGAGGGGCTCTAAATGTTTCAAAATGCATAAATAAACACATTAAAAAGAAATTAAACACTTGCTCTTATTAATTGCGTATTGAGTCAAGTGGGAGGCAAAGAAGCACCAGCTCAAGAGACGAAGCTGAATGGCAAGAGGATGTTGCGCTGGCTGAAGGACATGCCGAGCCGACTCGCAAAGGAATAAAGAAAGCGAATAAAGGCCTAACAGCAAGACAATAACAATTAAAGCGTATCGAAAGAAAGTAAAGCAAACCAGCTGCAACTTCACCGATCGGAGTCCTTTGTTTGGACAGCAAAAGCTACAAAAATTGGCCAAAAGGATAACCAGGGATGGGCGGATGAAAACAATGCTCTGCCCGATTGCTTCGCCCTGATAGAATCTGAGCCTGATGAGCCAAGACACACAAGGACAATGGACACTGCGGAGAGCAGGAGAGTAGAATAGGACTACAGTACCACAGGACTACAGGACACTTTGTTGACATTACTGTTATGGCGAACGCAGCGATACATATTTCCGATATGAATTGTAATTAATTGCATAGAAGTCCTTCAAGGCAATCAATTCATTCAACTTCAATCAATTCATTCTGTTTGAAATTAAACATTGGAACGTATCCTCACTAATCAATCAATAAAACCTATTCAATTACTTTAATCAGGCTTTAGTTTTGCGGCTGTTAAAGTGAAGAATTGCGTCACCCTCAGGCAGGACATGCGTCATTGTCTAATGCGTCTCCTTTCCATGTCTCCGACTTTCAAACGCCACTATAGTTGCCATTGTATCCATTGAGTCATGTCTAACATTGGCCGCCTTCCTTGACGTCCTTCTGCCCACATGACGTATGCGCAATACGTCATGCGTCCTCCTGATGGCTAATCAATGTTTATAGTCTACGCAAAATCTTGCCAAAACAGCGGACAACAATATACGGGAAATGGGTTTGTGTCCCGTGTCTGTTTTTGAGGTTTTTGGCTAACGAACATGAAATATGAAATTTGAATTCGAATTCGCCGACTCGCCAGGGCCGGGGGCGTGCGGAAACCTAACACATTTACCGAGGACACCAAGGAATATATGCATGTGTAGAATAAATGTATAAATATTGAAGCGACTGTGTTATTTTGAAGGGATGTCGGACGCCGGGCGTCGGTGTATCGCATAATTTATGTCACTTTATCGATTCGCTCGAGCACAACAAAAAATTTCACTATGAAAGGAGCCGAAGCGAATTCCGGGGAGCACAGCTTCTTTTCACATTTTATAGCCTTGCATAAATTGCTCATAAATGTTTCCCTGCCACGTGCGGTTGCAACAACGTGGCTGGAAGTCCTGCGGCGTGTGTGGTGGCATGGCTTTTTTGGGTTGTAACATGCCACCACTCGCCATTCACCCGAAAATGAATTCGAAAATTCTATTATCTCCACGAAGATGGCCAGAAAACATTGGGGGAGAGAGAGTGCGATTCCGAGTTTTACCTTCTGGGTCCCAGAGTCAAAATTCCGCACCAACAGCATCCATCCCCCTTAGACCTTCGAAAAGGATTGCGACTACTCCGCATTCTCCGTTACAAAAGCGAAACCCCATTGCCATCCGATTTGGAAAAGAACAGCTAGAAATATTTCCTGCACTATATAAAAAAAAAATTATTTTGGCCTGAAGCCAAGGCTTTTAAGTTCTTAAAACTTGATTATTTCAACTCTTTTTGGCGACCACCCCTTTTTGTCAGTGCTCTTCTCTGACGGCGCATAAATCAGAACACTTGGCACACAGGAAAGCGAAATGGTGAAATGGAATGAATAGGGACGGGGGGCAGGAACAGACAGAGTGCAATCCCTGCACTTCATATCGTTCTATATCTCGTGCCACATGTCACTCCTCTCAGAGTGGCCCCCCACCTGCCACATGCCTCATGTCCCACCTCAGTTTGTTTATTTTTCTTCGATTTTACTGCCACAGCAGAAAAGAGAAGAGTTGGAGTGGGTCGAATGGCAAATAGAAGCAGCAGGCAAAACAAAAAAAAAAAACAAAAACACAAAAACATAAAAAATAAATATAAAGGAAAATATTTGACCTGTTCCTGCTGCCTGTCAGGCTATTTTGCCCCATCAAAAGGGGATGAGGCCATCCACTGCCTTCCCTGCCAGTGAAGCATTTTCCGCAGCACCAACTATAAATAAATTTGCATTTGTCAGCGGGCCGTGAAACCGAGTGAAAGTTCTTGCGTATGACAGGGCCGAATTTCAAGTTTACTGAAGATGAACTAAAAATATTCCATCTGCCAGATACAGTCCAATCCGGGATATTACACATACATATGTATATGTATATGTATGCGTGGGGGAACAAACTCTCCAAACACCCGGCGGCAAACATCCGACGCTTTAATTTAATTAGCATTCGCAACTTTGCAATAGCCTGTGGAAAGGGCTATCACGGCTCCTTCTGGTTCTAGTAATTACCTGACACACGACCTGCCCTGCCCGTCCATTCCCGCAATTGTTGCTCCCTAATTGCATAATGTTTGCCGCTTTTACATGGCGGCGGTCTCCTTTGCAAATGCATCGTCTCACTTATCCTTTAATCCGATCAAAAAGTTAATTATATCAAGAACTATCCACTATCGGCGGATTGAATGTCAAAATTCGCAAACGATTATAAACAATCCCTTTAATACAGTAAACGCCATAAATTATGACTGGTTTTCATGGGCTCCTGACTCCTGTCCTGGTTCCTGGTTCCGGGCTCTTGCCTCCCCTTTGATCAAGCTTGAATGGAATCGATTAATTATTATAAACAAACCTCACACAGCCGGTCTATTTCTGGGATCTGTAATCAAATATTAAAGGTCTATCCCCTATTAACACATCTGGAGACACATTCAACGCAGAAAGGATGTGGTCGTGGAATCTCTGGGCTCCAAGGGCCAGGCCATCCCCCGCCCTTCTGGCCGACACTTCCGGTGCCACAACACAATAACTGCAGTTGTGCATCTCAGGTGTTCGGTTCAGGCCCATATGCACTTTTGTGTGCTCTTTTGGCCTGTCCATTATGGATTTCCAATTTCATGCCTGACTACTGCACAACGGTAAATGACAGGGGAGGCGAGGCGCTCCAAAAGGGGGCCCAAAAGGAGCAATACCTCTCGCCCGGCACAATGGGCCAGGAACAGGTAAGTCCCGCCTCCAGCTTTTGAGGTCTTATCTGCCACGCCCACACCTCGGTCATACACCCATGAATATGCCACACATAACACATACTATATCCCATATCCCATATCCTGGATGGTGCTTGGCGGGGTCGGGGAGGACAATGGGAAAGCGCTTGCCATGAGGGCAATAAAAAGCATTCGAAATGTCTTTTTGAGGCTAAGGCGATGCCAGATTGAATTGAAATAAATTTGTATAGTGTGAGTGTGAGTGTGGTGAGTGGACGGGTGGACGTCTGGGGGACTGGGGAGACTTGGCGCAAAGGAGGAGGGGCTGCAAACGCTAATGCGGGTACGAAAGGTAAAAAGTCAACCCGGGGGGTTGAGAAAAACGAAGCAAGCCAGAAGGCGCCTCGAATGCAATTTGTCAACGATTTTTCGCAATTTTCCCAGGCAATGCGACAAATTGGATCCACATACACTCGCCCAGAGACAGGCACAGAGTGAGAACGATAGAGAGATAGTGAAAGAGATGGCAAGAGCGGGAGGGCAAAGCAGGGGAAACCTCTGCGATGAGGCCTTGAGCCACGAGGAGCTGTGTCTCCCCATCATTTCACCATTCATTGGCAGAGACAGGAAATTGAAAATTTCATACATTTTGCCTTCCGTTTCCCTGCCTCCTGTGGCATCTTCCCCAAAAAGCTCCCCAACTTTGGCCGCAAAAAAAAACTTTAATTGCTGTTAAGTGAAAATGAAAATGCATTTTCCACTCAATCTCAACTTTGGCACGCCCAATTAATGCGCCATCCGATCAATAAGCCAGGCTAAAAGCAAAAGCCTCGGCACTAGCTTGGCTTCTCTGCAGATTATGTTTCTCCGTCCTCATAAAAAAAAGGCAAAACTAAAATATGAATTAGCATAAGCGCCAGGGAGGCGCTTAAATAAATCACAACTCATTCCGACGGGGGAAACCAAGTTGCCAAGTTAAAAAAAATGCCAGAAGGCGCCTGTATCCTGGAAAATAATAATGGAAAAATTTCTATTGGGGGAATCTGTCTTAAGCCGTAATAAATTAAAAGTTTTAAAGTTTGATTTAATGGTAGATTTCATAATTCCAGGACTAAGAGACCAGACCCCAGAAGAGGGAACAAGCTAACAATGAAAGTTCGCATCATACATATTTTCAATTAGTTTTTTTTTGAGGGGTGGTAGCAATGGCCTAGGCCTTCCTGGGAGACTAATGTCCAGAGTCCTGGGCCCTGCGATGTCCCTGAAAGTACATGCATATCTGTAATGCCATGTGCGAGTGTCAGCAGCTGCACTTGGCAAGTGACCAACAAATCACTTGATAATAACAAAAAGCAAATGTTGGGCTGCATCCTGGGAGGACGATGATGATACCGAGTGCCCGAGAATGATGCAAGCTTTTTAATTTCGCAAATGCGCCAAACCAACGCCACCTTTTCCTCGACATTTTTTTTTTATTCTTTCACTTCGGTCTTGGCGCACGGGCAGCATTTGCCATAAAATTACGAAATATGTGTGTGCATAAAAAAAGGCGAGGAATCAGATATTTATAGGGGGCGTGGCACTGGGGTGTTGGCTTGTATCTGCCATGTAATGTATCTGCGAGAAACTTGTTATTATGCAAAGCGAATATATGGCCACTGATTGAATTCGGAACCTCTGAAATTGATTTCGAGTTTATACTCGCCGAGCAAGAACAAATATCTATTTCAAATTCTATATTCACAAACTGAATGAAAATGTTCGCTCCTGAAATTTAAACGCAGATTAATGGGAAATAGTTCCACCATTCAGAATCTTGTCTTGGCTAAAGAATCAGACGAGTATTGGCTGAAGGAGAGCCTTCGCAAGGAGCCAAAACACCCATATCCTGGATTTTCACAATTTTGCAAGGGGGTCCATCAGAAAAAGTCGGAGGCACCCCAAAAAAATTTGCTTCTGAGATTTAAACGCAGATTAATGGAGAATAGTGCCACGATTCAGAATCTGGTCTTGGCTAAAGGATCGGAAGAGTATTGGCTGAAAGGGAGCCTTCGCTTGGAGCCAAAACACCCATATCCTGGATTTTCACAATTTTGCAAGGGGTCCATCAGAAAAAGTCGGAGGCACCCCAAAAAAAAATCGCTTCTGAGATTTAAACGCAGATTAATGGAGAATAGTGCCACGATTCAGAATCTGGTCTTGGCTAAAGGATCGGAAGAGTATTGGCTGAAAGGGAGCCTTCGCTTGGAGCCAAAACACCCATATCCTGGATTTTCACAATTTTGCAAGGGGGTCCATCAGAAAAAGTCGGAGGCACCCCAAAAAAAATTCGCTTCTGAGATTTAAACGCAGATTAATGGAGAATAGTGCCACGATTCAGAATCTGGTCTTGGCTAAAGAATCGGACGAGTATTGGCTGAAAGGGAGCCCTCACAAGGAGTCAAATAACCCAAATCCTGGATTTTCACAATTTTGCAAGGGGGTCCATCAGAAAAAGTCGGAGGCACCCCAAAAAAAATTCGCTTCTGAGATTTAAACGCAGTTTAATGGAGAATATTGCCACGATTCAGAATCTGGTCTTGGCTAAAGAATCGGATGAGTATTGGCTGAAGGAGAGGCTTCGCTTGGAGCCAAAACACCCATATCCTGGATTTTCACAATTTTGCAAGGGGGTCCATCAGAAAAAGTCGGAGGCACCCCAAAAAAAAATCGCTTCTGAAATTTAAACGCAGATAAATGGAGAATAGTGCCACGATTCAGAATCTGGTCTTGGCTAAAGAATCGGACGAGTATTGGCTGAAAGGGAGCCTTCGCAAGGAGCCAAAACACCCATATCCTGGATTTTCATAATTTTGCAAGGAGGTCCATCAGAAAAAGTCGGAGGCACCCCAAAAAAAATTCGCTTCTGAGATTTAAACGCAGATTAATGGAGAATATTGCCACGATTCAGAATCTGGTCTTGGCTAAAGAATCGGATGAGTATTGGCTGAAGGAGAGGCTTCGCAAGGAGCCAAAACACCCATATCCTGGATTTTCACAATTTTGCAAGGGGGTCCATCAGAAACAGTCGGAGGCACCCCAAAAAAAATTCGCTTCTGAGATTTAAACGCAGATAAATGGGAAATAGTGCCACGATTCAGAATCTGGTCTTGGCTAAAGAATCGGACGAGTATTGGCTGAAAGGGAGCCTTCGCAAGGAGCCAAAACACCGAAATCCTGGATTTTCACAATTTTGCAAGGGGGTCCATCAGAAAAAGTCGGAGGCACCCCAAAAAAAATTCGCTTCTGAGATTTAAACGCAGATTAATGGAGAATAGTGCCACGATTCAGAATCTGGTCTTGGCTAAAGAATCGGATGAGTATTGGCTGAAGGAGAGGCTTCGCTTGGAGCCAAAACACCCATATCCTGGATTTTCACAATTTTGCAAGGGGGTCCATCAGAAAAAGTCGGAGGCACCCCAAAAAAAATTCGCTTCTGAGATTTAAACGCAGATTAATGGAGAATATTGCCACGATTCAGAATCTGGTCTTGGCTAAAGAATCGGATGAGTATTGGCTGAAGGAGAGGCTTCGCTTGGAGCCAAAACACCCATATCCTGGATTTTCACAATTTTGCAAGGGGGTCCATCAGAAAAAGTCGGAGGCACCCCAAAAAAATTCGCTTCTGAGATTTAAACGCAGATTAATGGAGAATAGTGCCACGATTCAGAATCTGGTCTTGGCTAAAGAATCGGACGAGTATTGGCTGAAGGAGAGGCTTCGCAAGGAGCCAAAACACCGAAATCCTGGATTTTCACAATTTTGCAAGGGGGTCCATCAGAAAAAGTCGGAGGCACCCCAAAAAAAATTCGCTTCTGAGATTTAAACGCAGATAAATGGGAAATAGTTCCACCATTCAGAATCTTGTCTTGGCTAAAGGATCGGACGAGTATTGGCTGAAGGAGAGGCTTCGCAAGGAGCCAAAACACCCAAATCCTGCATTTTTATAATTTTGCAAGGGGGTCCATCAGAAAAAGTCGGAGGCACCCCAAAAAAAATTCGCTTCTGAGATTTAAACGCAGATAAATGGGAAATAGTTCCACCATTCAGAATCTTGTCTTGGCTAAAGGATCGGACGAGTATTGGCTGAAGGAGAGGCTTCGCTTGGAGCCAAAACACCGAAATCCTGGATTTTCATAATTTTGCAAGGGGGTCCATCAGAAAAAGTCGGAGGCACCCCAAAAAAAATTCGCTTCTGAGATTTAAACGCAGATTAATGGAGAATAGTGCCACGATTCAGAATCTGGTCTTGGCTAAAGAATCGGACGAGTATTGGCTGAAGGAGAGGCTTCGCTTGGAGCCAAAACACCCATATCCTGGATTTTCACAATTTTGCAAGGGGGTCCATCAGAAAAAGTCGGAGGCACCCCAAAAAAAATTCGCTTCTGAGATTTAAACGCAGATTAATGGAGAATAGTGCCACGATTCAGAATCTGGTCTTGGCTAAAGAATCGGACGAGTATTGGCTGAAGGAGAGGCTTCGCAAGGAGCCAAAACACCCATATCCTGGATTTTCACAATTTTGCAAGGGGGTCCATCAGAAAAAGTCGGAGGCACCCCAAAAAAAATTCGCTTCTGAGATTTAAACGCAGATTAATGGAGAATAGTGCCACGATTCAGAATCTGGTCTTGGCTAAAGAATCGGACGAGTATTGGCTGAAGGAGAGGCTTCGCAAGGAGCCAAAACACCCATATCCTGGATTTTCACAATTTTGCAAGGGGGTCCATCAGAAAAAGTCGGAGGCACCCCAAAAAAAATTCGCTTCTGAGATTTAAACGCAGATAAATGGGAAATAGTTCCACCATTCAGAATCTTGTCTTGGCTAAAGGATCGGACGAGTATTGGCTGAAAGGGAGCCTTCGCAAGGAGCCAAAACACCGAAATCCTGGATTTTCATAATTTTGCAAGGGGGTCCATCAGAAAAAGTCGGAGGCACCCCAAAAAAAATTCGCTTCTGAGATTTAAACGCAGATTAATGGAGAATAGTGCCACGATTCAGAATCTGGTCTTGGCTAAAGAATCGGACGAGTATTGGCTGAAGGAGAGGCTTCGCAAGGAGCCAAAACACCCATATCCTGGATTTTCACAATTTTGCAAGGGGGTCCATCAGAAAAAGTCGGAGGCACCCCAAAAAAAATTCGCTTCTGAGATTTAAACGCAGATAAATGGGAAATAGTTCCACCATTCAGAATCTTGTCTTGGCTAAAGGATCGGACGAGTATTGGCTGAAAGGGAGCCTTCGCAAGGAGCCAAAACACCGAAATCCTGGATTTTCATAATTTTGCAAGGGGGTCCATCAGAAAAAGTCGGAGGCACCCCAAAAAAAATTCGCTTCTGAGATTTAAACGCAGATTAATGGAGAATAGTGCCACGATTCAGAATCTGGTCTTGGCTAAAGAATCGGACGAGTATTGGCTGAAGGAGAGGCTTCGCAAGGAGCCAAAACACCCATATCCTGGATTTTCACAATTTTGCAAGGGGGTCCATCAGAAAAAGTCGGAGGCACCCCAAAAAAAATTCGCTTCTAAGATTTAAACGCAGATTAACGGGAAATAGTTCCACCATTCAGAATCTGGTCTTGGCTAAAGAATCGGACGAGTATTGGCTGAAGGAGAGGCTTCGCAAGGAGCCAAAACACCCATATCCTGGATTTTCACAATTTTGCAAGGGGGTCCATCAGAAAAAGTCGGAGGCACCCCAAAAAAAATTCGCTTCTGAGATTTAAACGCAGATTAATGGAGAATAGTGCCACGATTCAGAATCTGGTCTTGGCTAAAGAATCGGACGAGTATTGGCTGAAGGAGAGGCTTCGCAAGGAGCCAAAACACCCATATCCTGGATTTTCACAATTTTGCAAGGGGGTCCATCAGAAAAGTCGAGGCCCAAAAGTCGGAGGCACCCCAAAAAAATTCGCTTCTAAGATTTAAACGCAGATTAACGGGAAATAGTTCCACCATTCAGAATCTGGTCTTGGCTAAAGAATCGGACGAGTATTGGCTGAAGGAGAGGCTTCGCAAGGAGCCAAAACACCCATATCCTGGATTTTCACAATTTTGCAAGGGGGTCCATCAGAAAAAGTCGGAGGCACCCCAAAAAAAATTCGCTTCTGAGATTTAAACGCAGATTAACGGGAAATAGTTCCACCATTCAGAATCTTGTCTTGTCTAAAGGATCGGACGAGTATTGGCTGAAAGGGAGCCCTCACAAAGAGCCACAATCTTCCAAATCCTTTAACAATCATGAGTTTTTATACAAATTCAAATATTTCCAAGTCCTACTGATTAACTATTCTCCCATGAAATAATCATGTGTTTGCCAGCCGCAGATTAAAATTTTTGAGGACAATTTCAGCTGACAACTAATTACGCCTTCGTATAAATTCAAGGACCAAACCAGGCCAGGGGCGTCGTTGACTTCGATTATTGAGGCGTGCCACAAGTTATGACACAGGCCCTGGGCCCAATATTATTTCGATTTGATTTTTATAAACTCGAATACCGAATTTGTTGCCTCCACAAGACAGGGATAAGTGCAAACAATAAAAAGGAATAATGGATTAAATTGGATTATAAGGAATCCATGTGCCCGCCTTCTTCTACGCCCCTCAAAGTCCTGCCTCAGACAAATGAGAGCAAATCAATCAGAAACTCAAACAGAAAGTGCTTGGATTCCATTCCCGAATGAAATTAGCAAAAGTCTGCGGCTGGAGGTGGAAATAAAACTAAAACTAGAAGTGGAAGTGGAAATCGAAATAGTGGTAGAGGTTCTGGGGCTCCAAATATACAAATAATGAAGCAACGTTGGTTGAAATCACGTTGTGCTGCCGTTTGACCGACTTCTGTTAGACTTTCAGAGTTTAGAGTTTCTGCCAGAGTTCGGCGGTTCAATATTTGCATACCCACACTGTGGAACCTCCACTAAAGGGGGCAGGAATACGGACAATATTCAAAATGGCGGCGCATTAATTTGTGCCAAGCTCAGCAGGTTCAGGAAAGAAGCGAGCAGGGAAAAGCAGCAAAGGCGGCCAATTGCCAATTAATTTTCATGTTTTTAACGTTGCGTTCCCGGACTCCAAGCACGAAGATGGCGTCTTTGAGCCGGCGTCCCGACGATGTGCAAGAGTCGGCAGTTTTGCGGCTGACTCGGCTCCAGACTACGGACTTGCTACAACAGTTTCCAATTTTTCCTGAGCTCGCCGGGTCGTAAAACCATTTTGCAGCTTTGCAAACGGCTCTGGCGTTAGTTAAAATGGAGGCCGTACTTACGTGAGTACCTGACTCTCTCACAAATACTTGTAGATTCCATTCCAGCCCATACGCCACGCCTTCCACCTTCCACTGCATCAGTCGAATTGTATTTCACTTTAAATGTAACGAGATAAGCAATTTTATAGCCTTCAAGCCTGCAGACAAACTTTCCAATACCTGATGGCCAAGCCATGTCCTGAGTTTCCATGTCTGCGTATACGGACTACCAACAAAGAGTCAGCTGTCCCAGAATCTATTTCGTCTTCTGAACACCATACCAATCCATATTCTTCCTATCCTCTCCTGCCGAATTGCAATTGATTACCCACTCTTTTGAGCAGCTCCTTCTCCTTCCTCTCCTTCCAACGCTCCCTACTCGGTGCGGTGTTGGGTTATGGGAGCACTATATTCTTGATGGCATTGCCAAAGCAGTTGGGGAAATTCAAGAAATTGCCGCTCGGAAATAGGCTTCACTTTCTTGTTTTTTGTTTCTTGTTTGCTAAAAACTTTGTTTTGGGATCAGCTGGCCGCATCTACGAAAGGGGCCATAGGAGCGGCTGGGCATCCCAGTGTCACTTTCCAGCTCATGAATTTCGAATAGAACATTTCAATTTGCGGTCAAGTGGCCTGTGACCGGGGCTTGGCCATCAGCAAGCAGTTAGCAACTAATTAGCACACGTCCCGGCCAAATTCTTCCAGTCCAACACTTTTCCTATGGCGGCGAAGGGGCTAACGGACTTGGGTCGGGCCTAGATTAGGATAGCTAGGGCCTGGATATGCGACAGTTTATGGGGCCGCTCTCTGCATTCACTCATTAGAATAATGGTAAATGGAACTGCAAATTTAATGACACGCTTCCAGCCCAAAACTCACACTTAAAATGTAACCGAAACGACCTGGCGAAAACTAATTAAAGTGAAACGAACGTAATGTGAGCAAACCAAACTAAAACACAACAGAAGGGAGGGACTTGGAGGGAGTGGCTGGTCTGTGGCAGACCACGGGTGCGTCGCATGATCTGTGCCCGTGAGGAATGGCCTCTGCCAATGCACTTCAAAGCAATTAATTTGCAATAAAAGCATTTTTAATGCTCCTCTGTGTGTGTGGGGGAATTGATGATGCCGTGAAGGGTGCCGCCCCTGTTCTACCTACAGGGCTGGCCAAGTCGATACCAAATCGATAATTGCGTATACGCCCCATAGGTATCTGTCTCTGTGAGGCTAAGCTTGGATTTTTCTTGGCAATTACCGCATCTTTAAGCCAGATTTCAATTATTGTCCATGCAATGATGCAATACACGTTCGGAAAATTATCTCCAAACTGGAAAATCTGTTTCCGGCGGCTGTCGAATCGAGTGGTTTAGTGGCTCTGTGGCTAGTTTTTGCTGTCAGCATTGCGAGTGGGTTGGGTGGCCGCCGGTGAGTCCAATGCAGCTGGAACTAAAACTGCTGTCATTGCATTGTCAGCGGGACTTTGTTGCCGTCCTTTGCCGGGCTTTCATGTCACGTAGCCTGTTCCTCTTTTGCTATCCTGTCTCTCCGTGACCCCAGTGAGTCCTGTGTCCCATCCAGCTGTCATATTCCTCGCACATTGTCACGCAATCAGCACAACCCCCAGGACCTGCCCTCCGGGAATCCCAAAATCTCCATGCGCCTCAACTAAAAATACCGACATCCAAAACTTGCGCCCACCACGCGCCTTCTTGCCTTCCTGTCTCTGCGTTGTCTGCCATTTATTTGATCGATTTTCAGGCCTCGCCACCAAATTCGAGCGACGCCCTTTGCCTTTTGCATCATAAAATAATGTAATGCCATTCTACCCCGGCATTTGCCTGGCCTTGAGTGTCGCTCTTTTTTTATTGATTTATTTTTAAGTTAATTAAAAAAGAACGATCCAAAACGGTGGGCAACCGAATGAAAAAGGCGACTGCAGTTGAGCAACGTCATTTTGCATAACGAATCCCTATCTTCAGTGTTTTTCAGGGGTATCTTGGGGATAAAGTCCTGTGAAATACTAGTGATGCTTAGCTGTGTCCCTATATCTTCTAAAAAAGTTATTTAATTTCCCTTTATGGCATTCAGGGACTATCCAAGCCTCTCTGTTGATTTTTTCACTTTGAATTAAGCCCTTGGGGCAGGACAGTTTCATTGCAACGAACTTGTTTGTTTTTTTTTTTAAACAGTTGGGGGTTCCTCTGGACAAACATTTGAAAATTCGTGAGGGTTTTATTTTGGTTTTACACCTAAGCCCCTGGATAATCCTCACCTGTCCCTTCCGCTTGAAACTTTCCCATTTTTTTGGGAGGCCCGCCACCATTTTGTATTCCCAAAGGATCGGAAAGCATTTCGGTGTTTTCTATTGCCCTTTCCGGTCCCGATTAACCCCTTTTCCCGCCTGCATAAATCAAATATTTGTTAATAATCTGCATCAACACATCCTCGTGCCTACTTGCCACTGTTCGCTTTTCCTTGCCCCTTGAACCGCGATTGGCCTTTTCATTACTGTCACTGTTTTGTTACGCCGTTGCAATGCAATCAACATGAAAATAATTAATACAATTAAATGTAAACAATTCGCCGCCTTCCAGGACCTGAATTTATTGAAGTGTCTAGGTGTGTGTTTACACTGGGGCGTATTTTCCAATTTTAATTAAAACGGAAAACTGGCAGAGTACAGAGCCATGCATACTTTCATGCGCAATTTGCTTAAATCGAATTACCAGCAGCGACATTGCCAATTGAGTTTGCGGACAGACAGAAAGGTGGGAGTAGCCGATTGGGGCCTCGAGTGCATCCAGGACACCGAGGACACTGAGGACAACCAGGACTCTGAGTGCACGGCAATGGAAATTTGATTAACCTGGTGCTGCCTACTAATTGAGTGGTGCACAAGCTTTTAGCATCTAGATTGCATTTTGAGTTTGAACCCGGCAATAAGGCAATGGCCAGAACTTTTTATTTAGCCTGCCCCCGTTGCTTAGTCAGCGTTCAGGTGGAATCACTTTTGTATATGAAGCTAATTAATAAATTAAAATTTAAGTTCTGAATGCAAGTGAATGCAAAAACTAATTGCTCCGACCACTTCAAGTCAAATAAAAGCCGTTCATTTTGATGTTTATCTATTAAAAAATTCTGAAGGTAAACGAGTACCTGCGCCCGCTGGTAAATGCGGATAAAAGAAAAGCCCTCTGCTGAAAATGTGGCCCCTTGGACGACGCCACTGCCAAGGCAAGGCAAGAGCTAGTTGATTATTAAGAACCGGAGAAACTGTGTCAGACAGAGAATTGCAGAAGAAAAGTGAAATATGAACATGAAAACAGTAGGCAATGGCCCCACTATCCAATACTCTTCTGGCCATCCCTCCTCTTCTGGCTAATTAGAAGCAAAAGCAGACGAAGCGACGGCAGCCAGCAAAGTGTGAAAACGAACTGATTTTGCAGAGTTGGGCGGACGGGGCGGACTGGACGGGACTGGACTGCTTTTGATTGGAATGGATCGGACTAGCCTGGACTGGACTGGAGAGATGCACGTGGTCCAAAACGGGTCACGCGACGGGCCTCGCTGAGGCGTGTCCTCCCCAATCCCCAATCACCAGTCCCGAGCCCAAACCCAAGTCCATTTCCAATCCCATCGAGCTCCCATTTGCATAGGCCAACTTTCTACTTACTCGACTTCGTTTCGAGCTCATCAAATTGATACAAAACCCAAAAATATCACATTTCTCGAATGGCAACATAAATTTCACTTTAAACATGCCATTTTATACAAAATGATTGTGTTTAATGGTTTTAATAATTGCAATTGGTGGAAGCAGGTGATGAACTAGACAAATGAGTAAGAAAGCAAAGTCTCGACTTACCCTTAAGCAGGTGCTGCAAGATGTTGTCCTTGTGCTCCTCGGAGTGCGGCTCGCCCAGGACGATAAGCAGGTAGCAGCCGGTCAGGGGGCTGGGCGGACCCACAATGCCGCCGGCCAGGCTGGAGGCTGCGCCACCGTCGGCGTCCGAACAGCCCGTATCTAGGGGCGCCCGGCCTCCAATCTCCGAGGGGGGCAACGAGCTGGCCCCGGCATCGGTGGCGGCATCATCGCCACCATCTCCGCCGCCGCCCTGTTCGGCTTGGCCACGCTCCTGCTCCTGGTTCGGATTCGGAGTGTTCCCGTTGCCCTTGGTTGCGGAGGGACCATTGCCGCTACCATTGCCACTGCCGGCTGCAGTGGGCAGGCTTTCGTAGGTGGCCATTGCGGCCATAGCGGCGTTGCCGGCTGGTCCAGCAACAGATCCTGTTCCTGCCTCGGCACCTGTTGTCGCTGCTTTTGGCTGATCTCCCATCACAGTTGGAATTTTCGCTGCTTTAGCTTTGCGATCACACAGGCGAAAAAAAATCGGTTGTTTCACTCAAAAAAAAAAACAAGGATAATCAGCGGACTTTGACCGGAATCTTTGGTATCACTCGCGACTCTTGGGTTATTTTTTTGGAAAAGGAAATTTCTTTGAAATAGTGCACTAAACGGGGGAAAGGCGGCCGAACGAAATGGGTGTCGCCAGTGGTGACTTCTTCCGGCTTCAGGTTCTGGTTCTTTCTTTTAGGTTCTGTTTTTGTGTTCTGTTTGTGTTTTTTTGTTGTACTTGTTGTTTGTTTGCTGGCCGTGACCTTAGATCTTTATTGGCAACTTTGCTTACTCAATAGTTTTTGTTTGATAATAAATAAATTTTGTTTTTGGTGTCTTTCTTTGGTTTTGTTTGCGGTCTGTTATTGTGCACACTTTGAAGCTGTTTTAGTATTTGTATTTTGTAGTTTTAGTAGTATTAAGTTTTGCTTAATGGAAATCTCTTTGGTTTTTCGGCTTGGAGAGTAAGATTTTGCGGCAATTGGCGTGTTCTCATTAAGGATTATTAGTTAAATATATATATAGTATATGTATATACGTATATATGTATATAGTGAAGATTTGGACTACCTTTTACTTCTAGCAATTACTTGACTTTTTGGTTTTGCTTAATATCGATAACTTTTACGTTTTTTTTGCGTTGCTTTTCAAATGTGAAAACTCGATACGACTTTGGGTTTTCTCTCAGTGTTTATAGTAATTTTATTTTAGCTTTCTGCGTTTGCTGGGCGACTTGTAATCATCAGATCTAGAACGAAACAATAGAAACATGAAGGTTAGTCTGTGGACGAGACTATAATCCTTTCAAGTTATTGAATCTCCCGGCTCAAACAAAATATGGATGGACTATGGACTCCCTCGCCACCCAAGGGCCCTCCCTTTATTATGCTTCTTTCACTGTGGAGCAGCCAGACAGCCGTCATCCGGATGGCCGGAGGAGCGGCTATAAAAAGACAGCCCACAGACAAAAGAGGAGGGGTTGGCGGAGCAGCAGGAGGAGGAGGAGGAGGTGCTTGCTGGTGGTGAGGACTAGGAGCCGCACGTAAAATCCATTGAACTTTGGCCGCCTTGCAAACATGGTTCATATGCACACACAGCAAAAACAAAGGCAGCCAAGAAGAGAATCTGGGGAACTATAATTCCATTTTGCTAATGACTTTTGCCACAAAGTGTTTCGAATTTTTTCCGAATATTAATAAATTCGGTTTTCAAAAACTGATGGTGTGCCCATCAGTGGATGGTGGAAACATCCAAAAAGGAGAGACGGCAGGAATCAAAATGCACACACGCCCCATTGCAAAGATGTCGTCATCGCCGGCTATTCTTTTTTTCAGCACTCGCTCCACGCAACTATGGCAACGATGGCGATGGAAACCACGGCGACATGGAGGGCGACGTCATCAACGCCCAATGCCTTCAGCCCTGCTACCACCCTGCTCCTTGTGTGTGAGCTCTATCCCCTTTCGGCTTGTTTGGCCGGGCTGACTGCCTGCCTGGCTGGCTGGCTGGCTCACTGCAGGCGAAAACTATAAAAAGCGACCAGCACGAGAACTCCTTTGGATATTTCCGTCGCCCGCTGCCGTAATCCTTCAAGTTCTCACCCCCCGGCCCATAAAAACTGCAGTTTGTCGCGTGCCCATGCCAAAGAAGAAATAAAGGAGAAAGAAATATACATATAAACGTTGCACTCCACTGCGCCGGAGTTGCTCCAAGAGCCGGGGAGACGTAACCGGCCGCGATGATTCACCGACTATGGCCCATTCGATTTTCAGGGCTCTGACAATTGATATTAAACCGATTCGGATAGTGAGTGGATCAAGGACCGCTTGAATACTGCATTTTTTAGATCGTAAGCGAGGGGCCGAACGCCAGGTCGCTTTTGCAAAAGTAGATATTGATTTATTATAAACTAAAGCTTAGAAAAAGAAAACGACTAGGGTATTTAAATCTTCGAGTGCTCCTTCTGATGTAAATGGACTGATGCGGCTTCTGGAAAAAGGTGGGAGTTTTTGTCAGGGGGCCAAGTGCGGAAATTGCGGCTATTTCGAGGTTAAGGGGAACCGCTCTTTGATCGCTACTTTTGCGGACTAAGCCGGGTGGGAAGTTGGATGGAAAGTTGGAGCCGCGAATAATCGATGCGAGTGCAACTCCAAAATGGTGGAAGGAGTTAACGAAATCAATAGGTCACACAAACACAGGCATAGGCACACACAGAGTCACAGGACATAGTACACAGGCATACGCATACAGCACGTGGTGGAAACTCGTACTGCTTCCATGGTTTCGGGGGTACCATTATATGATATCACCCTAGGAAGCCACCCAAAAAAAATATGGAGGACTGTCGCAAAATGTCGGCTTCACACAAATAATTTGCACAATAAAATAACATCCAAAAAAAGGGGGAATTATGCGATAGAAAATACAGTTCTTTGCCCACCGCCTGCCAATTTACTTTGGCTTTCTCTCTTCGCCTGGCTTTTTTGCTTTTCCTCTAGCTCTTTCTCCTGCTCTGGCTCTATCTCTTTCCCTCTTGTTAAGCTGCTGCTTCTTCGCTGGAGTTGGAGACTGGAGACTGAATCCCTGGCGGTGCGCTGCGCTCACTGCAAACGGTTTGAAAGCTCGACGACGACTGATTCGGCAACCAAGCCATGGAGCACCACGAAGCAGAGGCACTGCCGCTGCCAGTGGCAGAGGCAGCGACGCCAGTCGGCTGTCGGCAACTCCAGTTGGCGTCGTTGTTGTTGGAACTTCCAGCTGGGCGCAGCGCAACTCTCTCCTCCTTTCTTCCTTGGCTCTCTCCTCGTCTCTACCCCCATTTCTCTTCGTACTCAGCTGTGGGCTCGGCGTCCGCCCGCATCGCCTTTTCTGGTTATCCTTCCTTCGTTCGGGGTGGGTGCTCGTCCTATTTCATAGCATACATCACAGAGCTGAGCTTAAGGAAGGGTATCCACCAGTTCGCCATTACCTCGACGCCCTACCTCGGGGGCCGGCTTGGGGCTTCGTTTGGGGTCGAATTGTTGGTTCGTCAGTTTGTCGTGCTTGGACTCGGGCTCGGACTCGCTGATTCGCCGCTTCCAGTAAACGGTTATAGGCTCATCAGCTGCCTACCGGCACAGGCACCGGCACCGAGACCGAGACCGAGACCGACACCGGCAACGCCCCCCTTTGGGCTCCCTCCCAATATAAAGGATCCTGTTGTTTTTGGCTTTCACCTTTTCTTTAATCTGTGCCAGCTTCAGCTTCCCTTGCCCAGGTGGTCAACTGTTGGACCCGGCTTTCGGCTAACTAACCGACTGCCCAAGACACATCGACAGCAACGACTAAAGCGAAAAAGGCCGGAATCGGGGGTAGCTAGTAGAGGGACGTGTTAAGAACGGGAAGGCCTTGAAGTGCTAATGGAATTACGCAATTTCTGGTAATAGGAAAGCTAAAAGCGAGGATCTTTAGAGAGTGGTACTGTCAATTCCACAGTGTGGATGCATTGAGGAAAGTCTTTTTTAGACCTTGGGGATCCCTCTAAGTATTTTATATCTGTTTACAAGTCTTGTTTTGGAACTCAATGATGCTTCACATTCATGCGATCCGTTCTAGTCGCACTGGAAGTATCCAAAAACGGATGCGGGAAGGGGGACTGGGGACTTGGCAAGGGACTGCGGATTCTTAGCCACTGGAAGCATGGAGGCTGCCCCTCGTCCGACCATCTGATTGCGCGCTGGCAGAGCTTCTGTCTGCAGCTGTTCGTTCGGGGGACAGTATTGATTTTAGCGTCCTCGGCTTGCCGGCAACCGAACGGCTCCGAAGCAGCCAAACAGCTGACTGTGGGCGCTTGGGTAACGCTCAGCTGAGCGCGAGGCAGCCTACCGTATCTGTGCTTGGGGCACTGCTGCAAAATCAGATGCAACATGCAAAGTCTCGGCAGGGCAGCTGCGGCTGCAGCTGCTGCTACGACCCTCCCGCCACCCTTCGCCGAAGTAGATGCGGCTGCTGCCTTCCTGTCTCTGATCATGAAACGACGAATTAGTTCTGCCCTGACCTATGACACTCTCACCCATTCACATATCCACCAGCCATCCACTCACCCACTCATACACCCAGTAGCACTCACCTTTCTTCTTCGCAGTGTAGGGGACTTAACACCTGATCTTTGGATGGAGCAATTGTTCTGTTTAAGATTATGGCCTTGTCGGTTTAAGTTTTAGCACAAAATGGACACTGTATTCTGCTTAATTCTAAAACACTGTTATTTTCTTATATTTTGGTAAATTTATAGCACAAAGCGGACGCGATTGGCAAAAAGCAAATTCTAAATTTTAATTCGATTATATATTTTTTTGGTTTTTGGTTTGTCGTAGTTTTTTGTGTTCTTGGCAACTTAAAGTTTCAGAGTTGTCCGAAACCGAAATAAACTTTAGACGGATATTGATTTTTAACTGCTGTGCCACTCTGTATCTCCCTCTCTTTCAGTGTCTGTCGTTCTGTCTCTGTCTTTGCTGCTGTCTCGCTCACTGGTGTCTGTGCGCTTTCGTTTGTTGTTTCAGCCTGGGCTGGAGTTGGAGCTCGGGTTCGGGTTCGAGGTGGCAACGTGGGCCTAATTGATTGATTACCGCCGCTGGCATTTAGGCCTTCTCTATTCCCTGGCTAGAATATTTTTCGCTATTTTGTCCTGTTCTGTATTTTCTGTTTTTTTTTTTTTTCGTTTTTCTTTGTTGGCTTGAACTCTCTTGCGGACTCTGTGGTGTGTTTGCTGGCGCCTAGCTCTGGATTTTTACTCTGATTCCGGATACCGACCTTTTGCTTTGCTAACGGCAGCGAGTGCGGCTGGCTGGCATTCCCGTTACCGGTTACCGTTACGGTTACCGCCGTAACCGTTAACGGAGCCCCGCCCCGTTCGCTGCTCCCCTAGCCCACTTCCATTGCAAACACACTAACACACTTCGGCCTCGTCACCGTCAGCGGCTTCGTTTCCAGCTTCGCCAGTGCCTTCGGCTGGCTCTTCCTTTTGCGTTTTGCTCTTTTTTGGCACACTGGAACATGGCTAACATGTGACAGCCGGAAGGACTGGAAGAGCTTCCAGCAGCGCCGGCGCATTGCCGGCACGACAGCTGACGAAGCGGAGCCGAACAGCTGATTTTTGGCAAGCACGGCGACGACCAGAAATGGAGTTCCCCTCCGGGGTCAGGTGGTACCGTGGACGCCGACGCGGATATGGACGCCAAAGAAAAGAAGGCTCAGACGCCACCGGCCTGTAAAGCGTCTGATGCCGTCGGGAAATGCGAGGAATGCAAATGCGACCGGATATAGATCGGCCATAGATAAGTTTGAGGAAATGAATATAGGCATAACCCAAAAGCCCAACTCCCACCGGTCGGGAATAGGATAAACTTTTCCCCCCAGAAAAAGAACGCAATGGAAAGCCGCATTAGCTATTCAAATTCAATAAAAAACAGAACAGCCCATCAATTTAGAGGCAAAAAGGAATGTAGTTGGTTATTTTGATGAATTCTTTGAGGATAATGGGTTTTTTATTTAGCTTTGACATTGAGACCACTACTGTAAAAGGGCGTATACTTGATTTAGACTTTTCGTATACTTAATATTGCTGTTCAGAAAAAGATTATCAATTCCATTAGAATCCTATCTCGAAATAGTAATACTGGGCGTATACTTGATTTTATCTGGACAAAACCTATTCTTATTTCCTACTCTATATTTTATCTAACGTATCTAACGTTTTTTTTGAATTTTGCAAAATGAAGATTGCCCTTTCAAAATATTGATTAGTTTTCCAGGCCGTTTCCGGCACACATGCACCATGCGATGTGTGTGCAACTCAATCCGCGCCTAACGAGGCAATTCTGTTTTGGTTGCGGTCGCTTTGGAGCCAAGTTGCCAAAAAAAAAAGGGGGCGCGAAAAGTTTTCCAGCGGAATTCTTCAAATTCCGCCTTGTCTGTTGCTCGAGGCTTTCGCGCACCCTCTTCTCCTGCCCGGCGTCCCTGGAAGCCCCACCAGACATGTAACAGCCGCTATAAAATCGGGGCTTGGGAAGAGGGGATAGGGAAGAGCAGGCTCAAGGGACAGCCAGAGTTGAAAGTAAAAAGTAAAAACAACTGAAAAAAGGGACCACGCCCAGATTAATCCAATCAAAGGCCCAAGTTTCCACTGCCATAGCTAAGAGAAGAGCCCAAACAAGAAACAAAAAGCCGAAAGCAGAAAAATAAAGGAAAAACGAAGCAAGAGCGGCCCGATATCCGAAATTTGAATTCCACGCTGGATTTCATTTAATTATAACTTAACACGGAACATGAACCGACGTTGCATACTCAGCGGCGCCGGAAAAATGCCTTCACTGCAGCGCCCCTCTGTTTGCACTAAAAAAAAATACGGGGCGTATACGTAATGTGAAAACCACTCATACGCCACGTTGTCCACTTTTCACTTTATTAAAGGACTTGGAAAATCTCTCATAAAATTGTAGATTGGGGATATTTTTTGAAATATATATTTTTGGTGACTTTTAGACTGACGCCACCTCAGCTTTTTAAATGTTTACGACACGACACAGCCCAAAAAGTCGAAGTTTGAAACCTATAGGACGAAGTCGGCAGGGCGCGGAGGCCAAGGGACAAGGGAACAAGCCAACAAAAAATAAATAAATACTGAATTTTGGCAAATACAATAAGAAAATAGCTTGGACGACGATAGTTAGAAAAGGACGATACAAGATGTAACATTTGTTTGTGCGAGACGGTGGAAAGACGTGCAGCTGTCTGCATCGCGTGCGCAGCTCAATTACAACTCCCACAGCCCTCCCCCTTGATCCTTTTTAATGGCGGCTTTGAAAATATATTTAGCCATGACGTCATTGTGTCTTCCGATCGTTTCTTTCTCTCTGATTCTCTGATTTTTGGTCCGCTTCTAATTTCGCTTATTATAATTATATAAAATTTGCGAGACTTTTTCATTATAACGGTACTCAAGCAACACCCCCTCTATCTCGCTCGCTTCTCATTTCCGCTTGGCATTTAGCGCCACCTGCCAGCGGGTTGGTAATAAATTGCGTTTTATTAATTAGAAGAACGAGCCAAGCCGGGCCAGCCGCCTTTGTAGCGACGAGGGAATTGGCCAAGAACCAAGGCAGTTTGCATTCGAAAAGCATCTAAACTTAACTGAAGGTAATGAAATATATAAATCGCTATTATTATATCATTTGACAAGAGGGGTTGGTTATGAAACTTTGGAGGTCATATTCTTTAGTATTTTGAAACAAAGTTTAAAAATCAAAGGAACCACTGTGTTGGTGGGATAATGAAAGGCTATTAACTTAATTTGCTTAAAAAAAGGAGGATTTTTTCAATTTCTCGTCTCTTGTTTCGTGTCTTCGTCTGGGGTTCCATGTCCGGGTCCGTTTGTGGCTGCCGTGTCCTTGCCTGTTTCTGGGCCTGTTTGCGGCGTAATCCTAATAAATTTCAACAGCCGGGACCGCAAAATGTCAAGACCCGGACGGACAAACAAACAAAACCCTATAGCGAGTGCCTTACGACGGTGAAACCAGTGTTTACGGCAATTTCGCATCGTTTTCCCATCGATTTTTGTCGACCTCCTTGCACTTTAGCGCCTCTGCACGTGGCATCGAAACGGAACCGGAAGTTGCAAGTGCCATGCGTTGCTATTCGCTGTCACCTGTCCGCTATTCGTTGCTGTTGTCCTACGTTCTCCGTGCTCCGTCTCTGTGCTCTGTACCTTCTTTGCCCGCCTCCCCACCTACTTGGCACATTAATTAAAGCCACTGGCAAGAGATGACAGCCCCGAGAGATGCGGAGACGCAGCCGCCGCTAATTCCCCAGATTGAAGCTCAGAAGTTACGGCATTCAAACTTATGGCCGCCCAGAAGTGGGTTGACCCACTTGATCCAACCCATAAATTGCGAGTATTTAGTCTTTAGTCCTTGTGGAATCAAGTATTGAGAAGTTTTTGCGAATGTTGTAGCTACACTGAGCAAATCTAACCATAACTCATCGGAGCTTATTAAGAAGAAGATTTTTTTGTACCACCCGAAGACCAGACCTTCACCCCGCCAAGTTTGAAACTGCTTGGTCACTAATTATCCTTGGGATACTCCATGGCGAGCGTCTATTTATGGAGCTACTTAAGGACTGCGGAGCAAGGTCGTTTCTTCGACCCGCCCAGCCAACCGTCGATATCCGCTTTCCGTTATTTTTATGACATGTCCAAGTGAGTGGGGTGTATCTTGATTTCCTTTGGTCTTGTTGCTTTCATTGTTATTAATATTTCATTTCTTTTCGGGTGACTCCTCTAAACATACACACAAAAGAGCCCACACACCACATATACATACTTATATTATATGAGAGGCGAAAGCCACCCCCAAAACGCACTTGGAACAATTGCGTTTTATTATGGCCCAAAACCCATCTACGAGGCATCTCCATTCTGGCCCAAATGGCGTCGTAGCCTAAAACCAAGAACAACAAGGGCTAAAATACGCTTTTTGGGGTATTTTCGTTATATTAAGTTACGAAATTCAAGGTCAAAGAGCCAGCTGTTGGCTGTTTTTCTTATTTTTTTTTCCATTTTTTTTTTGGTAACACGCACTCCCAAAGGGAGAAGGATAAAAATATGTGGAAATGTGAAAAGTAAGGAGAGTCGGTGAAAGATTTAGGACAGAATTTGAATTATTAAAATTTAACGATTATTTCTATTTTATTCGGAAATAATCTTGTCAATTGGCCACATTAAAAACTTGGCAAAGGAACGTTTGAGCCAACTACACCATCCAAAATGTAAGAAATTCAGGGCTGGACTTATGGAGAGTAGCCCCTTGGACCACTCCGACCCCTCGCACTACTTTATGGCCTTTAACGTAACTTTGACATTACCCGCAGCTTCTCTCTCAGGGGCTGAATGAATTACAGCACGTTTTCGCTTTACCCGTAAGTTTTGCTGGCCAAAATGTCTCATCAGGGTCATTAGGCTATTCAGTTTGTTTAGGCCAGGCCAAAAGGGGGAATGGATGCAATCAGGCGCGTAATAAATACATTTTTGAACCCACTTTCCCACAGGTAATTTGCAATTCGTAATAGAAGTGTCTTCTTATGCCTTTTCGGGCTAATCGATGAAGGGTTAGGGCGTTGATCGATGTTTCGATTTGGTTTAATCAAAGTGACGCAAGGAAATCTGGATCCCAGACAAAACAATTTCCCCAAAGACGGCCGCTTTAATTAAGTTTCCCGTTTGGGCCACGTCAGCTGTCGTTTGGGCCGAGAGGTGTCCTGGCTGCTACAAAGGCACCACCTGCTGGGCCTTACTTGCGTTTTATTTGAGTTGCTGCTGCTGTTGCCATCTTACCACCATGCCGCCATGCCACCATGCCACCATGGCACACGCCACCTGCCCCTTTCATTGGCGAGAACTGCAGGGGCACTCATTGTGGTACAAGTTTTGGCTTAAATCGATGCGGCAGCCACAGCAACCATAAAGTAGAAGGAGCACACTTGCACGAACTAAGGCTTGTATACTTGTACACTCATAAATAGCATTTTGTACCTTTTTCGTAGCCCCCAACCTCAGTCCCCCTTCCCTTCAGTCCCTTCTTTTTTTTTGAGTGTCGCTTTAGATGTCGAGCGACTTTGACACGTGGCAAGTTAAATTGAAAAGCTGCCGACATACCTGTACACAGTTATTAGGCAAAAAGCAGTAAAGAAGGCAGCTTTCACAGAATGTTTGTTTAAACCCTATTTGTGGGAATCCAAAATGTCTGTAGGCTGGATTAGAGGAGTCTTGTTAGTGTCCTCCGGACTCCCCCTTGGAGATGAGAAGGTGATTGCAATCTTGGATCCGACCAGGGTGATAACCGCAGGAGCCGCATTGCATCCGCCATTGTGTCGCAATCGCATTTGTAACAATTGCCGTTGGCCGGGCCAAAAAGAGCAAATTCAATAAAGTCCGCCAGTGGCGGAATTTCGTGCGGCATTTGTCTGTTGCCAAATGGCTAACATGTCCTTCTGTCCGCCGCTCCCACTTTCCCTTCTAGGGCACTTTCCCCCCACCCAAACCCTCCGTTAGTTCTTTTTCAGTTGGCCAATTAAACTAGGCGCCCCAGAGGGCAGGCAGAATTGGACTGGACTGAGTGGCAGGCAGGCCAAACGAGGACGCACATCAGAGCCAGAGCCCGGCCAGAAAAGTACGAGAAAGGATTTATGCAGTACGCTACTCACACTAACACTTGCTCACTTATAGCCACATTGGGTCATCAGTTGGCCAACCACAACAACAGCTAGCAGTGCGTGCCTTTGAGTGTCCTCAATATTTATTGGAAGAGCCATAAATAAATAAGCCATAAAAGGCCAATGGACATCTCGATCGTGTCCAAAGCATAGCGGCCCTAATCCTGAAGCCAAGTCCAATCGATTTTCAAAGAAGTTCTTATAAAAAGCCGATTTGTGTAGAGAACAATTACTTCCCAATGGTGAGTCCTTAGCCATAAATGATATCTTTAAATTATTAGGTACCCACTCTTATATAATCGTACTTGGCTCCTCTGGGCTGCGCATAAATTATGCAATGCCAACGATCAAACGTGCATTTTTTGAGCCAGGAGCGCCTCGGCCCCCGATGCAACAGCTGGCCACTCCACAAAAAGCCTGAAAAGGTTATTGGAGACAGCCATCAGGCAGGTGCATCTAAGATTGCGGACAGCTGATTGATTGTCTGCGGCTGGAGGATGTGGCATACTCAGGGTCCAATACATGAATCACATCCAAAAAGCAATACAGGCCAATACACAGATCCAAAGGCAAGCCGGGCAGGACATAGTTATTTGCCAAATTACAAGCCAGCAAACAGAGGTTAGCGGATGGTCCTCCAACATCAAAGGATATTTTAAACATTCGCAAATCGAATCTATCGAATCTATATTAGGAGCCTTCCAACATAGGCAAAACAATTTGGTTATATTTTATAGCGTTCACTTAGGCGTCTCCCCAACCCCTTGAGCCTTCGTGGCAGTTGAAAACTTTGCGTTACCAACCCCACAGCCCAAAACTTGCTGGCCGTAATGTGTCTGCAACATCTTATGTTGTTGTTGCATAATTGTATGCAAGGATTCGGCTGTGTTCTAGTTTCTAGTTTACGGGGAAGGGCAAGGCTTAAAGCCCCCAAAAGCCAACTTAAACGTCTGTCAATTGTAAACGAAAAAACGAAAAGATTCTAAAAAGTCAGCCCAAATGAAATATGCGCTTTTTTAAATGCACCCTTTAAAACACTTTGAATCCCTGGCATCAGGAAGGGGTTATGGCCAGGCTTGTGTTAACGGCTTGTTGGCCACTTTACGCCTCGTTGTACGTTTGTGTGCCGTGGTCGCATCCTATGTTGCAGGAAGCCCGCGTCTGCAGCCGGAAATCAGCAACACAGAAAATGGAAAACACTGGGAGCCGGGCAAAAAGTAGAAGGCAACGAACCAACTATGAAATGAAATAAAATAAAACTGGCAAATTAGCATCCAGCATCCAGCAAACATTAATTTTTTCCAAGGATGTGGACGTAAGCGTTGCTCTTTATGCCCGGCACTTGAAAAGAGTGGCAAAAGGGTTATCGGATTTGTAGAACCCAAACTATATGGACCTTTCCTTTCCCAATCAATCAGATAGTTAGTGTTTCGTTTCGTTCCCAGGAGCGCTCTTCGGATTGACAAGATGCACTTCTTTTTGCGGGTCTGCCTGACATGATTTTAACCGCACAATCACATAGTTGCAAATCGTTCGGTGGGATGTCGGGAATATGTACACTCAAGCCCTGAGCGTGGGCACGGGCGTGGGCGTGGCAGGCGGAAAATCAAAGAGTGGCACGTGGCAGGAAAAACGTGAAGACGAATGTTTTAAATGCCAAGTACCGGGGAAGCAAGCACACACCATGTATTCCCAACTGCACTTCTATTTATGTGCATATGTACATATTTATTTCTATTTACATTTGTATGTTTTTCTTATTTAATTATTTTTTTCAGGTCTCGCGACGCGCCAGCAGATCGCCAAGTGCTCTAGAGAAACTGCAGTGAAAATGCAAACAGCGGCGACAAATACAGGAGCCGGAGCAGGAGCAGTAGAAGAAGGGTGGTTTGTGGGGAGTTGTGCGAGTCCTGCTTGTCGGGCTTGCTCGCGAATGGGGAAACACGTTCGCTGGTATTTAAATTTTTAGCGGTCAAGCGCTGCTACCTTGTGGGGGAATCGATCAATCAATCCATCAATCATTCCAGCCACCACACCTATTCGACTTTTTGCCCCCTTCCCGGGTGGCACTCAACTCTTTGTCTAGACATCTGTCAGAGCCATTTCGATTTTATGGCTTCTCCTGCTCCTGGACGCCCTGCCCCTTAGCCCGTGTGGCGTCATCTGGGCGCTGTCTGACCCAACTCAGCTGTTCGTTGGCCTCAAAAAGCCGGGAGCCGGGAGAAGCACTCGATTTGTTTTTGGCCAAGCCGTAAAGCTTTCAGAATCTTGGAATCCTGGCATCTGCCCAGTCTAGGGACCCCTTTCGGAAAGCTCCAAACGCCGCGGCGTTACAGGAAAAAGCTCTTGCCGGCGAGTCAAAAAGGCAATCTGGGAAAGCATATGTCCATGCATATGCGGCGGTTAAGCCGAGAATCTTCTAACCAACTCCCCTTCCTTTTGGTTGCCACTTTTTTTTTTATGTAGGACTAGATTTACTCTAGGCTTTCTAACGCTTGAGCTGGATTCGACCTTCGAGACGTTCTCTCATAATTCATAAAAATTGAATTTTTCCCCAACATTTCGTTTGAGTGAATAGCCGTGTTTTTTTGGTTGCTTCATTCCGGATTTGGCTGTTCCCCGAGGCTGTTCTTAAACATCATTGTGGCACTTCCTTTGAGGTGAGCTCGACGGGAAGCTGGTTGTGCCTGAAAACTTCTAGCCATTCAGAGGGAGACGAATGCCTCGGTCCGGCCCCTTTGTTTGGGCGGTGAGACGCCCCTGAACTTAGCACTTGCCGGAATCCGCTTAAATGCCTTTTCCGTTACGGCTCGGAGAGAGTGTTGCATTTTTTTGTCGCCATTTCGGACCAGAGTACCGTTCACAGGTGCCTGTACAGTCGTACTTCCAGCTATTAGACCAAAAATAGTTTTTTATGAAAGCGGTGGTTCTACTATATATCTAAAACATGGACTGAAAGGTGAGTGGAAAATATCCTTTTTTTGGGTGGCCAGTATTTGTGAAATGAAATTTCCTCCGGGGCGGTAACTGAACACTAAGTTGAATTTACTATGGGGACAAGCGCAGCTGTCGTAGTTGGCTTTTGTTTGGGCTCTGGCCACGCATCACACCACCTCCACCTCCGCCCACCACCCGCTCCACCCACCAGCCGCAATGCAGCTGCCATTCATTCGTGGCGCCCCCAAATGTTGCACCACCCCCCACTCGTATCTCCTGCTCTAGGGGACCAAATTTTGTTTCCTCCAAATGGCAAGACGGCAGAGAGGCCTCAGAGGCCTTAGGGGGCCCCGGGGCCTTGGTTTTGGTTGCTCTGGAGCTTAAATATCAACACTTGACACTCAACATTGTCCCGTGCACTTGCCCACCGGATTTTCGGCGTTCGTCCCCCATCGGGCCTGGTTATTTTATTGTCTCAAATGGTTTTTAACTTAAATGGGAGCATGTTCGGGGAAAGACTTATCAAGGAGGTATCCAAGAGATACCACTCAAGAAAATAATCTCTACATTGCAGGTAATCATTGCTGTCATTGTAGAGGCGAAATCAAACGTTAAATAGGAGGTAGAAAGACCAGAAGTGGAGGAGCAAAGAGGCCGAAAAAAAGGAGCTTGTTGGAGCTCGGATCGTTGTGCAACCAATTTATGATAGCCTGGCCAAATTGGAGCACTTATTGTACAAAAAAATGCACCACCTAACCAGAACCCAAACCAGAATCTGATAAAAAAAAAATCTGTATCTGTTGACTGCAACCAAAGAAAAGGCATGAAAAAAAGCAGAAAGCAAGTGCCAAAGACAATAGCCACTAATCGCGCTTTAAATAATCTAGTTTTTAGATTTAAAGCTTATAAAGTTATAAAGTATAACCATAAGTTAAAACAACTATTCCTTTCTCTTTTTTTCCACTTTTTTCCAGACGGAGGCAGCTTTTAGTCGAGACACGAGCCGCAAACAGAAAGGCGAAGCCAATAGCCATGGCAAGTACAAATGTGGAATCACCTGAATTGGGGGCATGCGCTGCCAGTGCCCTCCTGTTCACCTGGTGCTCCGTCTAGGGCAAGTTCCTAGAATGTTCATTCCAATAAGCCACCAGCCAACAGCGGTTGCAACATCGCGCGAAAAGCGGCCAGCCAGAGCAACCAGGGCAGCCGGGCCCGCCTGGCGGGCCTTCACGGCAGGCGAATTTCGTAGAATTCACCCGAGCGGATCAGGTGACCAGCAACGGAAGCAGTCGTAGCGGCCCAACCAACATGTTGCGGCGACACTGAGACAGCGACAGGTCGCGTCATGCGCGTCGCGAATTCAGCAGGCTGACAGCGTCTCCGAAAGGATGCCGGCATCCCCCGTCACATATGGCCATCCCAATTGGCACCGGACTCCACGCACGTTCAAACACAGGCCCGCGGGCCATATGCGGGCGATACGGACGAGAGCACGCGATACCCGGGAAAACCGGAGCGGCATCCAGCTCGCGGATAGGCAATGATAGGCAAAAACTTTCGTTTTCTTGTTCCAACCCGGCACTGGCCGCTGACCAGGCGCCCAGCAACCCGCAGAAGCTATAAGGCAATACCGACTCCGAGCGAGACACCTCATTACAAAGCTAAAAGCTCTTTTGGGGCAAGCGTCTCTCTCTAGTTCGTCTCGGCATCCGCCAGCTGGGCGTGAGTTGTGGGTTGCGCTTCATGTAACAGGGAGCTGATGCTGGGGAGCAGCTTTTGCTCTCTCTTTTATGGCCCATGGCCATGTCCTTGGATGAGAAAAAGGAGGAGCCGGCCAAGTGTAAGAAAAAAGAGCAATCAAACCAGGTAATGAGCCATCTCTCTTTGGCTGGCAACATGCCGCTGGGCAACATTTACTGGAGCCACGCTCTCCCAGCCAAGCTTATACACAGTAGAACCTGTTTTGGATAAACGCTGGAGTGGCTAATAGAGTAATGGCTTTTATTTGTCATTTTTGTGTGTCTCTTTAGCTGTACTAGGCTTCCTTCTGAAGAAAGATATATCCGTTATCGTTCAGTCTTCACTGTAGTCTAGCTGGCTCGCTCCTCTTGGGGAAGTCAATGGTTTCGGGTTTCTGATTTGGCTCTACGGCAGCTTCCTGGGATCCTGTTCGAAAATCGACTGACTGAAGGCCCCTGAAATCGTCGCACGTCGTGTTTGCGGTGACTGCGACGAGAGTCGCCTCTGCCAAGCAGGCCTCGACGGTGGAGCATTCAATGGAGCTAGGAAGCCGGAGAAATGAAGGAGTAGCCGAAGTCGTGGGCCTCGGCAGCTCGTTAAATGCTCCGCCTTTGTTTAATTAATGTAACCACAGATGGTAGTGGTGGTGACGATGCTGCTGCTCCGCCTTCTTCTTCTCCTTCCTCAGGACACCAAAAGCCAATTAGTGAAAAATTCCCCCGCCGCCTCTCCTCGGAGCGACTCAGCATTCTTCATTAGCTGTGAGCCATTTCGACCTACGATTTTCACAGCGCATCTCCTTCTATCCTATTACGCAAACATCTTCTTAATTAAAAACCTGACAACGCCGGCTCCTGCCTCAGCTACCACGTCCTCTGTTCTTCACCCCGATCCACCGGCGAATTTTTAATTGCTTAATTGGAACTGCGAGGGAATCCCGACCAAGATGCATCCTTTCCACTCGCACACGCATCCAATAGCTGGCCACGCCCACGGCCTGTTGCTGAGCAATTAAAAAGCAGTAGTGGGTGGGGCTCCAAGGTCGTCCAGGACGAGAAACCACCACGCCCTAGATACGCCCCAACCCGGCGCAGTAAACAGGCGCCCAGCAAGCGCAGGACACTGCCAACGAAAGGACCACCCGGATACAGTGACACGAGATGGAGCACGAGATGTGGCTCTGACGCAGGACACGAGATGCAGACGCAGATGCGCAGGATGACTATGATGAGGATGATGCCATGAGGATAATGATGCAAACTGCCGCCTGCCCTTCTGGCTGCTGCCAAAAGCTTCACGACAGGAGAGAGCTTTGTGGCAAGCTTCAGTGAAAGGCGATGGATGGGGGGATTCCCCAAGCATACTTTATCCCTCGAATTCAAATCAAACTGCCGCCAATGGTTCATAAGTTTTATTGTTGACTTTGGTTAGATACCTTCCAGCCAAAAATGAATTGTAAATACGTACTGGGATCGCAAAGGATGCCCGTTGAGGAATCCTCCTCCTGGGTTCCATTCTCCTTGTGATATCCTTTCCGCGCCTTGGTCCTACCATCCGCGTCCGGATCCTCCGTTCCAAGTGGCACTCTCGTACGCCTTTGTTGTGACTTTTATCATTTGTGTATTTGTTTTTTAATTTGTATAATTGTTGCCTTTCTTTTTGGTTAGTCATAATTCCATATAATACGGTATATAGTAAAGTATATTATATATAATGCGTGTGTATATGTATATATAAATTTAGTTAACATTAATTCACCAAATACTCTCAATGTCTCGGCATCTCTCAACTGTATTCTCCATCTTCGTTTCTTCTCCTCGAAATCTTAATAATCTTTTCGTTTCTGTTAGTCCATCGTATTTAGAGGATTTACATTATAAGTATAGTAAAAGTTCAGTTGATTTGCCAAAGTGTGTGTTTAATTGAGACGAGATTGATTGATACTGATAGGGGTGCAGTGGTGCAGGGGAGTGGCGGGGGACCTATGGGACCTCTGCAGGTCTTGGGGGCGGTCTGACAATTAGTCTTTGGCACATTTAAATCGATGCAATCGACGAAGCTGATATGTAACTGGAGTTTCCTCGCTTTGTGCAAAATTTTGTGGAGACTCTAACCCTATCCACAAAAACAGAATAACTTGGACATAAAAATAGCAGGTACATCATAATCATAAAGAATTGGATCAAGTTTTCCATAGAATTGCACATACAAAATGAATCCCAACCAAAAAAATTATAAAAAAAAACAAAACATTATCCTTCCATAGATCGGCTTGAACCAAAAAGTATGCTACAACTCTGTGAGTACAGGGCCAAGGTCTCCAAGCGTTTGAGATCTTGAGGTCTTTGCTGGAATAACCGCTTGCAGGATAAGGCTTTCGGGGATGCACAAGTTCTAGTACCTACGCCCATGGGTCTCAAGTCATATCAAGTCGGTAACAACGATTCGAGAAGTAGTTAGAGAGCTAGTAAACGGCTAAGTCCTTTTGGCTAAAATAGTATATTTTCTTTTGGCATTTCTGCACTCTAAATGGAATCTATTTTGCTTACTTTGCTTCGTTTAGTTTAGTGTTTAATTCAATTCAACAAACAATGCGCTAAGGTTGTAACGTTTGCTAATTATATATCAATTATATATTTCATATAAGTTTTTTTTTGCATTTTGCTTTTTGGATTTTTCATTTGTTCTAAACTTTTTGCGTATTTTGATAAATTTGTAATATATAAGGCCGCTTGGGGCAACTGCTATGAGAATGCTAAAATACTTTTGCAGGGGAGGGGTGGATATAGAGCGGGATCGGTACAGACCGGTGATCATGGAGCATGGAGAATGGATGAGGGATTGGTTAATCTAATCATAATTGGGGCAAGCTCTTCGCTTGCACTGGCACTCCCTGCAAAATCGTGATTTTCCTTCATTCGCTATCTCACACCACAGTTAATAGTTTAATGTTTTTTTTTGTCTTTCATTCGTTTTCTATAAATTCATTAAAACTCCTCACTTCTCCTCCTCTAAAACCTCGTTCTTCTGGCATAAATCCTTTCTTTTCGGTTACGGTGTGTGTGTGTTTGTATGTCTTAATTTGTAGACGTTAAGTTAAGATTAAATACAAAGTACAAAAAACAAAGTGTAGTTTTGTATAAAATACCCAGTACAGTTTAGAATTAGGGTTTACGAAAAAAGGATTAGGGGTTACGTAAATAAAAGCGCATAACAACTTAGAATTACGAGGGCACAGCAATCGAGTGTGTATACTAAGTATGTACAGCTCCAGCGGAGCAGGTAAATGGCGAGGGACAGGGTCAGATAGAGGCAGCTGCCCAAACTAAACATTAATACCAAATCAAATCATAAATAATAAATAAAATTATTCATATAGATGCGAGATGCGGAAGGCGGAATGCAGAATACGGAATGCAGGGTGCGGAAACGAAACGGAAACGGAAAACAAAAAAGAACGGAAACAGAAAACAAACGAAAATGAAATGCAAACTCGGATGCATCATGAGGGCGCTTACTTCGCCGCCTCGGAGGCGGAAACGGAACCGGGCGTGGCCGAGAGAGCCATCTTCGAGAGCGTGGCCAAGGAACGTTTAGGGAATGTGTTGGGTCCATCCGATGGATCCGAGAATAGTTTCCGGAAGCTTTGATTTCGAATTACCAGTAAGTACAATCACAAACATGAATATCAAATGTCATTTCCACTTACAACTTACGAATTCCCGACTCGGAGCTTTTTTTCCAGGGTGCGTCATCCGGTTCATAGGGCAGCGGTCCCTGCACAGGAGCATCATGGCCAGGCGGTCTGAAAAACAAGATAATCATTTAAATATTTCCTTTGGGAGCTCTAGCCCTAGCACAAAATCTTTAATAAATTATTATATTTTAAAAGCAGTTAACCTTGCAATCAAAATAACAAACAATGGAACAGTGAGTCATAGGAGCTTGCATCATAGGGTCTATTTGAATAATGTTTACTAATTGCTTGGCAAAGCCCGAATAATGTTGAATCAAATGAAAGGGGATTAAGTACTTAAGCTTCTAATTATCCTTACGTTTCACCGGCAGCTGGCACATCCGCCTCGGTGGCCTCCTCCTCCTCCTCATCATCATCATTGTCAGCCACATGACCATCGTCATCTTCGCTGTCATCCGAGCTGGAAAAATGGCGCTGGCGCTTGGCTTTGGCTTGACTAGGCGGTTTCAGCTCCGCCAGCTGTTCATTGAGGCCGTCGATGGTGGTCAGAAGCTCGTCCCGTTCGCTTATTAGCTCCTTTAGCTCGCGTGTAGTGTAGCGCGGACGGTTGGGATCGTTCAGGCCATCGTCGTAGGAGGCCACCAGATCCTCGTTCTCCTTTTCGGCCAGGCCCAAGCGCTTTCGCAGCTGGTTAATCTCACGGCTCTGATCCTGCAGCTGGGCCAAGAAATCGGCACGCTCCTCGCACAGAGTCTTTACCTGAGCCTGCATCAGCTTGTGGCGGCGGCGAGTGTCCCGCTCAGACGCCTTTAGACGCTCCGCCTGGATGTTAAGCTGCGAAAGAAATAAAAAAATTCTAGTTGCGGCTGGAGAAACCCCCAAAACATTTCTTACATGCTCTAGCTCGCTGTACTTGTCCTGCAGTTCCCGTTCCCTTTGCTTAAGTTCATCGCGCTGTTTGTAGATCTGCTCCTTAAGCCGCTGCAGCACTTGAGTGTCCGACAGAGCGCTATGCAGCTCGTTATTGGTCATACTAATGATGCTTTCGGTAAGGCTCGCTCCTAGCCCAGAGCTCTGCGCGGAAGCCGACTGCAGATCCTGCGTCTGCTTGACCAAGCGCTTATTTTCATCCTGCAGCGAGGAAACCAGATCCACCAGCTCATTGGTCTCGCTGCGCCACTGTTCCTCTATGAGTTCCAGCTCCTTTTCGAAGCGGCGTCGAAACTCGGCCTTCTCCAGCTTCTCACTCTCCAGCTGGGCCACCTTATCGCGCAGTTCCTGGATGGTGGAATTCTCGCGCTCGTTCTTCGTGGCCAGCGCCTCTAGTAGCTCCAACGTATTGATGATCTTCGGCATCAGACCGCTCACCGCATCTGTGCCGAATCGATCCATGATCCGTTCATACTCCTTGCCAATATCGGAGGCCAAGTCATAGACATCGACCACGCCGATGTCATCGATGGCGTCCAGGACCATTTCACCCATTTCATTTAGGTGGAAGCCGGGCATCCAGGCGCTCTCAGCAGCAGCAATAGCGATCACTCACGCAGAGGCTTTCCTCCTGCGAGTTCCAAATGCTCTGTCTCGACAGGAAGGATGCTCCCCTCTGAAGGCCCGCTTCAGTTAAAGGAGTTGCTTGTTTATCGGGATTTCCAGCAAACAGCTGGTGGCAATTCCTAATTCGTTGTGTCCAGCCTTTCCGGTGGATAAAACAAAACTAGCAGTGACAGGTGTGCGTCAAGGTGCTCCGCTGGGCAAAAGCAAGATGGCGGGGTCCGTGGGGCTTGCGGGGGCGCGTCACCTACGAGTCAAAATTCGCAAACACACACTCGCGAAAAGAGAGTGTGTGATGGCGAGAGCGGCGTACAGGTCTTATGTTCGCGTTTACTTTGGGGCTACTTTGGATCTGCGTTGTGTTTATTTTCGCTACCGCTGCTGCTGTTGCTTGCTCCGCGTCGTTTTTGTTGTCGCGTCTCTTTAATTTTCGCAATGTAAGTGTTGGTAAACACACGTATATCGATTAATTTCAAAATACTGATAAAAATACCGAATTTATAATTATTTATTTCTATTTTTTGACTATATTTCAAAGAATAAGAATAGAATCTAAAATTATACGAACTCAGATTATATGGTAATGCAAAATGATCTATTTCGTAAATGATTTGTTCAGCAAAGATAGTGTTAAAAGAATCGATGTGTTATCGGCGGCAGATTCAAATACTTTTGTGGCATTCCCCACTGAAGCAAATGGTAAGATCCATTCATCAAAACTCTTTAGCTAGGCCACAAAGTAAATTCATTGTTTTATTATTACATTTTTTTTACAAAATTTGTATAAATGTTTGTGTTTTTGTTGTTGTACGGTTTGGTTTTTCCACATTTGGTTTTCTTTTCAGTTTTTGTTTTGTAAGTGTCGTAAGGTAAGGTTGATCCTTTGTAAATTTTGGTTATTGGGTAGTCAAGTATTCGTGTTTTACAAGTAATTAGTAACTAAATGGCTTGTATCTTACACTAGAATACAAATATGTAGCGACGACTAGCAAGTTTCTCTCTTAAACATTCACGTTTTATCTGTACAGACTTTATTTCATTTTGCGTTTAAGCTTTCCTTGTTTGGTTCTTTAAGTACATTAAATTAGCTACAACTCATAGGCAAGGTTTTATTTTTGCGCTCTGAACGTCGTTTTTATGTTTAAGGTTTTTGGTTTTTGGGAAAGGAACTGGTAAAGTATGCTTGCAGGGTCAGGAAGGTCTACAAAAATAATACAAGTTCACGGCTTTATGCTTGTTTTCGTTTTGTCTCCATTGGACTTTTAAGGACTAGATTAGGAACCACATTTGTACAGTTTCGTTCTTTGTTTTCTCATCTCCAGATCTTTGGAGCATCGGCTCTAATTAGGTAAGTAAGCACTTAGTTAAAAGTAAATATACAGTGTTAAGATCCTCACTTATTTTTGGTTGCAGCTCTTCAAAAAAAAACTTAACATCGAAAACAAACTAAAAACAAACGAAAAAATATTATTTAAATATAGTAATAAGAAAAAAAAGAACACTTAGACTAGGGACTATGTTTCAGTTAGCAAATAAATAGCGTTCGCGAGTGGTGTGACCACAAATGTGGGTCCTTTGGCAAGCTTTTTTGATGGCAAGGCGTCTCTGCCTTTTTGGCACTCAAACTAGGCCCAACTATATAATATACTAGTATAGGCTAGGGTCTACTTTTAGGACACCGACTAAAATTATGATTAAATGGTGGCTGCTTATGTTAATACATGGCATGCAAAACTAGAAAAAAACAAGAATGGAAAGCTATCTTCGGACGATGCCGAAGTTTATATACCCTTGCAGTTACATAGCGCCTTTAATTGGTTAAAGATGTAGCACATATCAGATATAGTTATATAGCAGATTTTGGAAATAGCTCCAAAACTAAAAGACTTGTTTACCTAAAAACAGACAGACGGACGGAGAGACATGCTTATATCGTCTGAGGAGATGATCCCATAATTATAACACTCTCTGCAAGGGTATAGAAATACTAACACCGTTCCTCGGCGAGCTGGCGCAGCAGCTTAGAAGCGGCTTCTTGTGGCGAGGCAGGGCCCACCACGCCCACATCCTTGACCAAGGCATCCTGTGAGTCATATTCGTCATCATCCCCCTGGTGCAGTGCAGAAGCAGCAATGGCCTTCTCCTCCTCTTCGTTGCTTTCATCCCGTTCCGTGTCATCGTCGTTATCTATATCCACTATGGAGATGATGTCGCTGTCGCTGCTATCCTCCTCCTCGCCCTCATCTTCGTCCTCGAGGCCATTGGCTACACCTCCCCCTTTCCCTTCGGACTAGCTGCTGCTGGCTTGGCTGTGCAGAACGCTGGCAGATACGGAAGATGCAGAGCTGCCAGCTCCCACAGCGGCTGCGCTGGGTGAGAGTGAATTGGTGCCGGGAAAGTGGCAAGGACATGCCGGATTTGGTAGGTGTCCCGATTGGCTGTTAAGTTTCCGTGTCAGGGTTTGCCAGTACTCTATCTGGGCGTTTAGCAGGTCTATCTTTCGCTTGCCCTCTTCGATCCTCAGCGAATTCATGATCTCCTGCTGTTGGCTGCGGGAGATGGTGTTGTTACCGCCGGCCACTCCGATTCCTCCTCCACCAGAACCCAAGCCGCCGCCACTACTGTTGCCGCTACTACCTCCGCTGCCGCTGCAAGTGCTTGTATTCAGATTGGCACTGGGCACTGCCACCGCCAAGCCGTTGTAGCCATTAAAGCTGCCAGCTGCACCGATGGCCACGCCTCCGGCCTTTTGGTGGTGTGGTTGGGTGTGCTGATTGTGGTGGTTCTGGTGGCCTCCGTTGAGCAGGAGCTGCACTCCGTTCGTCGACACAGACGAGTTGTTTGCGTTTCCAGTGTGGTTGTTGTTATTGTTGCCCCTCTGTAGGCGTGGCAGCTGTAGTGTGGGTGGCGTGCCTCGACTGCTGGCCACCCCGGAGGAATTATTTGCAGACACAAAAGCTGTGGCAGCATTGATGGCTGCCTGTAGACTCTGAGGTGGGTTAACGGCGGACAGGCCAAGGCCGTTGAGCAGCGTGTGCTGTTGGACTTGCTCCGCGGTCAGGGGTAGCACTCCATTGGTGTTGACACCATTGGCAGCAGGGATACCTCCGCCCGAGCTGGAGCCGCCATTCTGCAGCGTCTTGTTTATGTTGGCGAAGGAGCCAACGCGAATGTGTCCCACGGTCTGGATGGTTATGTCCGGCTTGGGGGTTCCTGGGGCGTAGCTGCCGCTGGAGCTGGCCGAGGTTTTGGTGGAGCAAACAGGTGAGCTGGCGGCACGGGGCACTGGATCTGCTATGCCATTGCCGAATATGTTGCCGGGAAGCGAGGCTGTGGAGGCCCCCACTCCCGCCCCAGAGGCAGCGGAGGAGGAGACTTGCTGCAACTGCCGCAGGTCCGTGGGAAAAAGCACGTCGTCCTCCTCTTCTAGGCAGACTTCGGGGGCCTTGGGACTCAGGCAATCGTCGTCATCATCATCGTCCAGGCAGTCCATGCCGTTGTCCGTCTGCTCATTGTCGCTGATGGTTTCGGACTTGATCAAGATCACTTCAGTGTCCATGCCCTCGCCGTAATGGGGGATCTGAAAGCAAACAAGGTAAGTCTGGTCGAGTAAACCAATCAGGAGCGATTCGGAAACCCACCTTGGAGTCGTCGTAGTCATCGCCGTGATTGCCGTTTCCGACACCACCTTGTTTGGAGCCACTCCCGCCTCCCGCCCCGTCGGGGGAGAACTGATCAGAAATGTACTGGGCCATCGAGTCCTGATGCGACAGCTTGTTGAGCAGGTCCATGAACGAGGGGTTGCTTTTGTCCTCGCCGCACAGGTCCTTCTTAAGTAGGAGCTTCATGTTCTTGTAGAGCTGTCGCAGCTGTTTGGCACTGCGCTGGTGGTAGACTCGGGAATTGAACTCTTTGGCGATCTCCAGCCAGACCTCGTCCTTCTTGCGGTTCGACTCTGCGTCCGTGCGCTTGTTTTCGATCACGTCCTTGTACTGCGCCGCGTAGCGCAGCACCATGTTGCGCTCCCGCTGCGTGTACCGGGGAGTCTTCTCCATTTTCAGCCGTTTGCAAGACGTCTTGAAGCTGGAAATGGAAGAATCATGATCACCAGGAACTTCAAAGGAGTCTCAAAACACACTTGGCATGATTTTTGCCACTTTTTTTTCTGGCTTTGCGCGTCATTTCGCTATTGCGTGCACTCGGTTTCGATTAACTCCAACATGTGCACTTTGGTAATGGATATCGACTTATCAGCCAAGAAAGGAACTTTTCCGAAGAAATGGGTCACGCTAATAACTCTTCGAGGCCAGAAGAGTGACCTTTGCGAAATGGGATCAAGAGGAATGACTCCAAAAGGATGAGCTTTGATTTTCATAATGATAAGTTATCTCTACTCTCTCTAAAGTGTGGAGTCTAGCTTCTTTTGTCTATGGTCTAGGGACTAGGCCTTCTTTAATTAATAAAATAATTGCAGCCCCAATTGACAAAAACACCATCAGTGCTCCCTTAGCCCCACCACCTATCCACACACACCACAGAAGCAGAGGAGGGCGCGTGGGAGAGATAAGCTGGCAACGCAGCGGAAAAGTGAGAGTAGGGAGAGTAGGCCAGGCCCGAAGCCAATTCGGAGACGGACCGAAGCCAAAAGCCATGCGTCGGTCCTCGATAAACGAAAGTAAGCGTGTGTGTGTGTGCGTGCGTGGGAGTGTTTACGGCTTTTATCAGAGCTTATCAGCATTATCGATTGGGTGGCAGGAGAAGAGGGATCCTGTTAAGCCCCGAAATGAGTTTTACTCAAAGGACAAGGCGGATCTTGGGGGCTAAAAGGTCTAAGGTTGAGAAAAGACCACCCACAGAAACGCGTTAAGGTGCCCCAGTATCTAATCTTAAGGCTGGAGATTAGCGTTGAACACTCTCCTCACTCACACAGGGAGGGATACTCACGTTTTGGGGCCGCCAGAGCCGGCGAGAACGGTGGGTGCGAAGAAAATTGGGTGGCGGTGGGCGCAAATCAAGTGGGGGCAAGGCGGAGAGGCAGGCGCGAGGCAAAACTTCGCGAGCGGCGGCGTCGAGACGCAAAGCTCGACTGAATTTCAATTCGAATTCGGTCACGCTCAGAAGTACCGTTGAAATGGAGTGCACCAGCAGCAGCGACGCCGGCAGAGGGACTGCTCCCGGCCACGGCTCCCGGCCCCGGCCCCGGCTCCCTGCTCCCTTATATCTCTTCCGCCCGCACTCCTCACCAGCCCACCTAACCCCTCAGCCCAACCGAGGGGCCACACACAGCTGGGCCTGAATGAGTTCGTCTGTTTGCACACACACACACTTATATTAATTCGAGAAGGCCCGTACTTGGGAGCGTGTGTGTGAGACGTAATTAAAGCTTGAAACCGAGTTTACAACAACAACCCCCTTTGGAGCAGCAGAAGCTCAAGAACAGCAAATATTATTGGGGAGAGAGCCACAAACAGTGGAGAAAGGGATTGCAGGGATGACCGGGATGGCTGCGATGGCCGGGATGGCTGCGATGGCTGGAGAGGTGGAAAGCGAAATGAAGACTGGAGACTCGAGACTCGAGACAGGAGACGGGCTCCCCAACAATGAGCGCAGTTTATAAATAAATGGATGGACAGACAGACACACACACACAGAGCCGCATACCCACAGAGCCGCAGAGAGCCGCACATGCTTCTCAAGCTGCAACAAAGTAAGGGTTGAGAATGGAAACCGACTTATAAGCTGACGTGTGAGAACGGAGCAGAGACAGCAACTGGGGACCCCCTCGAGGTCTTAATTAATGAATTAGGTTGCAGTCCCAAATTAATCAACGACCCAAGCTCCGAAATGTAGGGAATATCGCTTAGAAGAAACAAAGACAAGGATAATGGCTTTCAAAGCTGATCGCAGGACCAGCTTTTTGACCAAGTGCATATCGATTCTGATTACTGGAATGATAAATTGGAAAAGTCTGAATGAGAATTTCTAAGCGTCTGCGTCACTGCGACACTGTCGAGTCAAGTTTTAAGATAAGATTTGAGGTAGACTGACTCTGTATCTGTATCTGTATCTGTATCTGTACCTTCAGTGCAAGCGTAGGTGTGAGTGGGGCAAGTGTGGGTTCGTTATGTGTCGTTTCAGTTCGGTTTGGTTATCTATGAAATCCACTGGCAGGGCAATGAGGCTTCCATGCCAGCGCTGAGCAGTGCAAACAAGCGAAGTTTGCTTTTTGGGGACCCACAATTCGCTGCATACGGATGTGTGTGTGTGGCAAGTAAAAGCGTTGCTTAATGCGATACCTCACCTCGCCGCCTTATCTACCACACACACACAAACACATACTATACAAGCCCCGCAACAGGTGGAATTATTTACTGATAAGCCGCTGATAAAACGCCAGCCCAACCAAGCGAGTGTGGGAGTGAAGCCTTACCTTACACTCGCGGCTGCTCTGCTCTGAGCAAGTTTCAAGTTTTAATTGGCTTTGTTTGTACTCTGATAGCGACTGCAGCTCCCCCATTAGCACCCAGCTCTCTGGCTCTTCGGGATCTGGAGTCGCGCGGTTCAAAGACAACGCACCTGCGACCTGCGATCGCCGCAGCTGGCACTCTCCTGCTTTTCCGCAGGATCACCTGATGCACCGGCGGCACCTGGTGGCGCCTCCTGCCCCTTTTGGGCTTCTGGATCGTCTTCGATGTCCGCACCAGGGGACGCATTTTCCCCGAACGTTGCTAACCTCAGTGCTTGAGTTAACAAATTTTACTGCCAAAGCAGACACAGCATAGGGCGGAATCGGAATAGGTTTCGGTTTCGGTTCTGGATTCGGATTCGGATCCACTCCGAGTGTGTGTGCTGTTCGTGAGCGTAGCAAAAGTGCTTGGAAATGGAACTGCGGACGAGAGTTGTGTAATCTGGAGAACCAGTTGGAGGAAGCGGCAAACTGAGACCCAAGCTCCTATCTCCCAGCTTAAGCGGAAGCTTCTCTTCTTACTCGAGTTACGACCAACTGGAGTCGGACCCAGAAGGATTAAGTCGACTCACCTGGATTTATGGCCGGCTGCAGTTTGAAATCCGATTCCTTGACGGCAGCTGACTCACACAGATCCTGTCTAGTGTGATCCTGGCTCACCCTCCGCTCCGCTCCGCCTTTGACTTCCTGCTCCTTTTGCTGCTCCACCTTATGCTTTGTGTTTGGGGCGTCTCTATCAAGCTTTGATCAAGTCTTTGATCAAAAATATCCACAGAAAAAGGAAGAGCACACGGTTTGTTGTTCTTTGGATTCGGTTCACGCGGCGTATGCGCAATATTTTCAACGACTTGTCCAACGTCGCTGACCGACCGTCTCTGTCCCTGTCTCTCCTTGCCACTCTACCGCATTCTCTATCTCCTCGCAGCACTCGTTCTTCTCTTCCCCAGTCGCCAGCCTTTCTCTTCGAAGACTCGAAGACTTTGTCTTTGGTTTTCGGTTTCTTTGTGTGCGCGGGCCGACGTTTTCTCCTCCTATTGGTTTTGATATCGCCGCCGCGCCACTATAGCTTCTATATAGCTATAGCTCTTGCTGTTTTTTCCACTTTTTTTGTTCAGATTTCGGATGTTGTTGTGGTTGTTGTTTCAAACCTTGGACTAAAATTAAAAATACAAAGAGAAGTGAATTTGGTTAATACACGAAATCACGCCAAAACATAAACACCGAGCCGAAAGCGAGGGGGAAAATTCCAAGGGGGTGGGAGGTGTGGTGGTGGTGGCCTGGGGAAAATGAAAAGCGCAGGCAGATTTTGATTCAGATACAGATACAAAGTCGGCTACGGACACAGGCACATCTGTATAGATACACAATGGCAGCTGAAAAAAGATGAGCAGGCACGGCGACTTGTGGACTTCTGGCTTTCTGGCCATTCCCTATCTGGCCAGATCAGAACCACCTCTTAGGGAGGGGCCCAAGGGGGTTCCAGGGCTGAAGCTCTAGAAACTAAAACTGAAGCTAATATCTAATCTGGCTGAATGACTGCCTACCGGCACTATCTTATCGCCTTAAGGTGGGCTTGTGGCTCCACGAGAACTTGGAACTGGCTGGTGGATGATGATGGACGGTGGGTGGGTGACGTGACTCAACCAGTACTGAGAATTACTAGATCAACGCTACTCGATAAGCCCCCAATCTCTCTAGCTTTTACCTCCAAACTGGGCTCCGTTGGAACAATCACACCAGTCGGATGCAAAGCTTGCCCTTTAATCTTGGCTTAAACTTGAGCTTAGAACGAATATTGTACTTGATGAAGTTGATAGTGAAAAAGATATCCGAAAATCCCTAGGCGTGTATAGCTTCAGGGGAAATGCTTATGACGAATTAAGATTTCAGAGAAGACGCAGATCTGTGCTCGGCGATTGCAAACAAACAACAACGGCTGCCAGAAAACAAATTTGAAATTTCGTTCGGAGCTGGCCCTGTTCTGGCCATTCACGCCCACGCCTAGGCATCTTGGCATGAAAAGCACATAATTCGCCTGCGCCCACGTCAACACCCCCCTCCGGCTCCCAAGGTCCTCCCCGTCACCGCCGGATACCTCTAAAGTCAGCCACCAACCACCCCCTTTTCTCACCCGATGCCCAGGGATACGAACCGGTAACTGGTGTAACCTTTGCGAGTGTGGGATTACCGCTTGGGGTCCGGACCTCCGATTCGCCTCCCGATTCTGATTCCAATTCCGATCGCTCCGTTCCTTGGCAAAGCAGCCGTCGCAGTCTAATTGGATACTGAACGAGAATTCGGAATTCAGCCGCATGAGCAGCCGCAGAATTCAGAATACAGGCACACAAAATTCCGACTCGAGCGGTCCGAGCAGCCGTCGCAGCCTGTTGGCCGCGTCTCCGAAGGTGCACGCTGCTGCTCCCTCTTCCCTGCTCCTCTCGCTCCTGCCCAGCCCCCAGCCCACAGCGCGCACCCTGCCCCGTCTTACCGCCCGTCATCCGACGGCCTTTTGGGGTCGAGCTGATCGCGCCGAAAAGCGCCATGAGGGGTTGGCAAATTTCCAACCGAAAGTTCTGCTCTGCCCCGATGTATCTGTGCCTGTGCCTGCGCCTTGCATCTGTATCCGTATCTGTATCGGTCTATCTATGTATCTGCAAGAGAGTGAAAGAGAGGTGGAGTGGGGCGGAAGGGGCCCAGTGAGCGAGCAAGAGAGCGGAGCTTCGGGAAAACGATTTTACATAGTGCCCAGCCAAAGACACGGCCACAGCCACAGCCGCAGTCACGTAAAAAGCAGCGCCAGGCAGCCGGAAAAGCAGAAGATAAACCAGGCCAAGATAGCTGGGGTCTTCTCCAAAGTGACCCAGGAGTCTGGCTCTTCTAGCATCTAATTATAAGTTTCAGGGGCTTAAGAATGGTTTTGTCCTTCTACTTCCCGAGACTTTTCGAGCAAAAAAAATGGAAATACTTTAGGTCCCTATAAATCCAAAACTGTTTACTTAATCTTTAAGATGCATAAATCCTCCCCGAATCCTAGTGAAGCATAGATTCCACCCGATGAAACCTCATAGTCCCAGCTACAAAAATATCACAGACTTCGCCCCACTATCCCTAGACCTACTAAACCTCACTGAAGAAATTGGAAATTCTAATGCCCTAGCCCGATCTGATCTGGTCCAATCGCTCGAGAAGGCAACTGTACTTGGCATCTCGCAACTTGGCAGCTAAAAAGTATTTTCGACTTTAAAAATAGCTTGCCCCAAAGTGGCGAGGCCTACGAGGTGCACGGGCGGCAGGCACATATCAAGAGAGAGATCGGTTTGGATCGCTTTGGTTTCTGGTTCTAGTCAGGAGTGGGTGGGCGGTAGGCGGTGGGCTGTGGGCTGTAGGCTGTAGGCCGTTGGACGGGCACCAAGGGGGCAGAACGCGGCAGAGATTCGGGCAGATGCCTTCTGCCTGCGTTTACAAATAGCCGCTGTTTAAGCTCTCTCGACGATGGAAATTGATGGGCCTTGCCTTGCCGACGACGAGTGTATTGGGAAGCATATTCCATTTTCGATTTTCCATTTCTGGCTTTCCCTTCTCATCCACTCCGCCGGTGCTGGTGTGCGTGAGTTTTTGGGAAACTCAAAACTAATAACGTCAGACACGTACGAGTTGCACCGCCCACGCACCGCCTCCGCCTTTGCAACACAACTCTAACCGTGCCCCGAGGGCTTCTCCCCGCCAACGCCGTAAAGCTGCCAGCCGAAAAATATATCATCCCCCCCTTTATCTTGATGCCCAGACAAAAGCTAAAGACGTTTACCGAATCGCCAAAGGTTTCCCGCTTTGAAATCGAATGAGAATCGGCCGAGATATAGCCATGAAAGCCCTGATGAGAATCCGCACGAAAATCGGTAAGGGCTAAGACATCGCAAGGAGCCCATATATGAATTTCTAGTTACAGGCTGGATGGTTTAGGGCTGGCTGGGTACACAGACATATTCATACTGGTATCAAATGACCAGAAGATACAGCGGCCGATGCGGACCCAGTTCCAAAGGGAGGGAGGCGAAGCGGAAACACGGGCTGGTCTTTGGAGGCGAGGTCGCTGCGTTGGTTTTTTCTGGGCAGCTTTTCCCCCCCTTTCTGCTGAGATTTGAGTTCAAATTTATTTTTGGCAGCCTCGCCGACAGTTGGCCCTTTCCCCTGCTCCCGGCCTATCCCATCCCGTCCGGACTGGCAGGGGGGGTTGCAGGCAGGGAGTCGGGATCAAAAGGCTAATGGCTGCCGTACTCTCTCCGCGTCCGATTTGTTCCTATATTTGTGCTGCTTTATCTAGTTTCGGAGTGAAAATGGGACTGTGTTTGATGTGGGCTTCTCCCTTGATTTCCAGCCCTCCCACCCCTAGCCCCTACCCCTGCCCCAGCAACCCAGCACCTCAAGCCCCTCCTGAACGCCCCTCTCGGTTTGTTTGTATAATCTATTTAAAGGTAGTTGAACTTCGCTTTCCACCTTCGCTAGGGCATTCGACCCGATCCCCGAGCTCCGAGCTCCGATCCCCGAACTAAGCCCAAGTCGGGTACGGAACCGAGAAACGGAGAAAGGGACAGGGGCTGAGTCTGTACTATTTTTAGGCGGATCAGAAATAGACGAGAGCTACCAGTGCTGCTTCGAGTGCTCGGTGTGGGGCTGAAATAGAGCAGGAGCCGGAGGTAGTACAAACTCGACAAAGAACCTGCTCAAGACGAGCCCAAAATTAGATACGGAAATCCCCGGCCTCCGATTCCATGGGAAGTTCTTCAAGTTATATACAACAACAGCCTATTTCGAGAGGTGCCAAGGCGATCTTCTGTTCCGTGGCTTCCAATCGCCTCAGACGAGATCAGTTTGGAACTTTTAAGCATATGAGACTCCGGGAACATAAGATGAGGTGGTGGATGGGATGGATGCTGGTGTATTTTTAGGCCAAAAAGCATCGTTTAAGTTATTGCCCTCCCTAGCTCCAATATTGGCCATTATCAATATTCGTTTTTCATATTTAACTTTTCTCTTTTTGGATGAGGAAAGCAAACTTGTCTGTTTTTTAATTTTAACATTGTATCCAATAAGGACTAAGGAACTAATAAGTAAGTCCTGGAACCGGCTGTCAATCAATAGGAATTAATTTGGACAAAGTCTAGGACAACAAAAACGTTAAAAGCGAAAACAAGCAAGGAAATCTGGCTTGGCTGAAGCCGAAGATTCTATACACTTCCTTAAAGAACCTTAAAATCGGAATAAGCACTTTTACGAAGGTTCTACTATGCCATATCAAGGAATACACAGTTCATATCTATAAGATAAGTGCATAGAAACACGAAGAATAGCTGAATACCTGAGGTAGAGATCAGAAAAGTTTGGTTTAGAGGACTCTCAGGATAGAGGACTCCAGCACGGGTATCTGAAACTAAACAAGCATCAGCGTAACAGCGTGGCTTCAAGCTTCAAGCTTGTAATATTTTAAGCTTTGGGTTCGGTTTCGTGTCCCGTTATCCGATTTTGGGCCTCGGCTTCTTGTAAGCACGAATCAAACGCAAAAGCGAGAGGCTCTAACGAAGAGAGCTTTGCTCCGAGGACTCTAAGGACAAAGCTTTGTGCGTGACTCAGAGCCTCTGTGTGTGTGTGTGTGTGTGTCTGAGTGTGAAAGCGTGTGTTGATGTCATAAATCGTTCTCAAAAAATAAGTCAAGTAAAGGAGGGGGATGGGTGCATGGGCGAGGGATAAGGACAAACAGCTGGGCAGGCCAGGACTCCTGAAACTCGATTCAAAATGTCACAGTCTGAGGGAGGAGAGTGGCTGAGAGCAGGAGAAAAAATCTAAACCGCGTTTTGGACTTTCAAGCGGGTTCTCGGGGTGGAAAATACGAGCTCGCACACTCACACATGCACACAGGCAGCTTAAGAATCCAATTGGAATCCCCAGGACCTTGTCTTTTGAAAATACCCGACTTAGAAAACATCTTAATAGCTTACCTAGATGCTGGTTCTGGTTCCTGTTACGTTGCTCGCCATTAAAGTCCTTTTCCTAATTCTTTTCACACGCCAAAGTTTAGCGGCCAAACACACCAGTACGTATGCTCCAAAGGACACTCTCTGAGCTCGACTTTCGAGCTGCTGTTCCCAGGTGGTAGGGTAAGTGGGTGTTGAGGTCGCACGGCAGGATTCCGCGGCGGTCACGAAACGAAAACCAAACAAAAAGGACACAAAATATAATACACTGTCGCCAACTGTGCCGCAGTTGGAAAATAAAAAAACAACCTAAAATGCGGCCCGCAGCGGCTAAAAGAACAGTCGCAATCGGTTCTGGCGGCAACGCGGCTAACGAATAAAACAACAACAATGGCACACAAAACGCCAAAGCCAAATCCAAAACACGAATGCCGCAAGAAGGGGGAGCCGACCGCGCGCAACCGCCATTTCCAGGGTTGCCAGATGGTGGTTTTACTTCCGATATTATCGAAATTAAATCGATAGTTTCGCTCAGTTGGAGGTAAAATAAAGATAGTTAAAAAAAAAGAATCGATATTATTTTTGATTATGTTTTTTGATATTTTAAGTTTATTTTTTATATTTTATTAGAAGCTTGTGATGCAGCATTAATAAGAGGTTGTCATAGCCTGTTTAGACTATATCAGTTTAACTGTATTTTAAAACTTTGAAGCCTTTAAATTTTAATCGATATCAACCCCAGTATGGAACCACTGGCAACACCACAGTTTATAAACAAACATTACGCATACACGGAAATACGAAACTGGTTAAACACAGCCTGCAATCTAGTCGCTGTTCACACAACGAGTAAATTCCCGTGTGCCTGGTTCCCGTATTGAATCCCCGAATTGCCGACTAGACAATGCTGAAGATCGCCGCCGAGGGAATCGCGCCACGTCTGGCCTGTTGCTGGATCGGCTCCTCCAGCGCGCAGAGCAGCTGCCAGAAGATAGCTCCCCAAGCAGCCAAGGCCACGCAGAAGTACCTCTCCCAGTCGCAGGGCCTCCTCAAAAAGCTGGTCATCAAAGATCACTACGAGTTTGATCAAAAGGTTAGTCGGCAAGCAGCGCCGGGAGGACCATTGCATAATGGTTAGACGGTATAGGAATCAGACTGCATAGTTGGCGTACGTGAGCAAGTTTCGCCGGGGATGGAGGAGGTCGATAGATACATCCCACACCGCCCCATGACGCACTTTTGACTTTTCACCGCCTTGCATGTGTGTGCGTTCGTGGTGAGCGCTGTTTCGTTTTGTTTGAGGCGATTGGCTCGTGCATGCAAATGAGCCCCAAAACATTATATTCCGGTTTGAACCCCTTCCCGATGGACAGTAACGATTAACTATGACGTTACTGGCATTGCAGGGTTATTAAAAGCCGAAAGATAAAAACTATAGGTGTTTGCAGAAGATGAGAGTCATGATTTATATAAATTCGTTGTTGGGACGTGGTAGAGGGACATTCTTAGTCTAAACCTTTTTCATTTCGAAAGCAATTAATATTGCATAAGGTTAGGCCTTTTGTCAGTACTACGGATTATCTTATCTAACTGTATATTTACTTTTAGGTGATCAACAGTGACAACCCAGTGATAGTGAACTTCCACGCCGAGTGGTGCGACCCGTGCAAGATCCTCACGCCTAAAATGCTGGAGCTACTGGAGAACTCCAGCGAAATCGATTTGGCTGTGATTGATGTGGAGACTAACCTGGATCTCGTCGAGACCTTCGAGGTGAAGGCTGTACCCGCGGTTCTGGCCTTCAGGAACGGCGTGGTCGTGGATAAGTTCATCGGCCTTGTAGATGCCAACAGCATTGAAACACTAATCGACAAACTGAAGCGGAAACAGCAGCAGAAGCAGTAGTATTAGCTATTAGGGAAAAAGGAATACAGGAAAACAAGTGGCAGGAAATCGTTCGACGCGATTTGTACATGAAAGAGGAGACTATAACTGCAATAGCCCATTGCCGAGGGAGGAATCGGAGTCATCGATGCTGAACGTGCAAAATACCTTAATATGGAATAAACTAATATTAATTATGGCTATTTTAGCACTTCCAAATGTTTACTTTAAAAGGCAAACGAAAGAATTATGAATTATTTATGAACAACTAGAGTTCGCTTTATTCTGACATGACATTATTCAGTAAACATACATAAAACTCGCTCTTGTCCCAAGCTAATTACAATTGTGATCTAACAACGGTCCCTAGGATAACGATCCTGTACTCAATTCGTTAGGCATAATACAAATATAGACGTACACGCACGGTTCGGATTTGGGTAAAAATAATAACTCAACATGTATATATATATAAACAAAACAGAAACGAAGTTCGAAGCCCGTCGGCCATACGGGAAAATACGGGTAATAAAAAAACTTAAGACTAACCCGAAACAGTATTCGGTTTCGGTATCGGTTGCAATTGCGGCAAAGCAAATAGCAGCGACAACTGACGGGCTTTCGAAAACTATTTTTCCAATTTTTTTTTGTTTGTTTCTAAGATTACAAGCCGCACAAAGGAAACCGAAAGGTCGTCCAGTGATCAGAACAGGATTTTTAATCTTTGGGATCAGATTTGCGAAATCCGGATACAGAAAATACAATATATTTATAGATTTTGATATAATAAAATCTTCCCTAAAGCAAACTTATAATTTTTAGTTTTCACTATCAGATAATGCTGTCAATTTGAAATTAGGATTTGGAAAAGTTGGGGGAGAGTTGAAAAGCTAAGTCAAATGTAGGATCTTTACGTTTGCCAACTCTGACCACTCAGAACACCTCCTTTGTACGGCTTTGTCCTCACAGCTGGGTAATGGTCAATCCTTAGGGCAGTCCGCAAGGCTTAACACGGGCCACCAACTGAGAAGATTCCATACCCACCTCATTCATTTCGCATCCATCTATTCTTCCGTCCTGCGATGCGGACGACGGGTCACCCATTCATGGTATTCTTCGGATTTAAGGGAGCCAGAGCTCAGCGCGCCAGCTGAATAATAAGGGCAGCGCACATCTCAAAGAACTCCATGGTGTGGTGGCCAGTCGGCTGCAGCGGCATCACACCGGACACACTAAGGGGTGGCGGCGTGAGGCTCTCCATGATGACATCGTCGCCCTGCTCCACCTCGTCGTTGGTCAGCGACTTGAAATCCAGCAGGTAGCTCTTGGCATCGACCTGGTAAAGCTGCAGGGACATCTTCGAAAACTTTCCCGTCTTCACGTTCTGACGGCGCACGCGGACATGGTACGAATTGATGATCTTCCACTCGTAGTTTAGGGCCTTCATTGCGCGATAAACCTCTAGCATGATGTCGTTCGGTTTACTCTGCGAACGGATGCCCAGATGCCATTTGGCCCGCTTGATTGGCGTGCCGCCACGTGCGGTCTTCTCCGGGAATGCTCCACCGCCCGAAGTTTGGACGGACATAGCCAACTGCCGTTCACGCATTGGGGCAATCCGCTCAGGATGTGGTCTAATCGTGCTACTTGGTGTCGAGGAGGCCGTGGCCGGTGGCACTGGAGTGGCAGTGCCCGAACTGGCTGCCGTTCCGCCTCCGACAGTGACAGTGGCCAATGGTGCCTGATCTCCCAGCGTAGATTGCGGTGCAGGAGGCGGCGGTGGCGGTGGCGGCGATCCAGCAACAAAGAAATTGTTTATTTCGTTGATCTGGTTGGCGGCATCATCAGCAAAACGCTTGTTGTCGATGATCAAATGGTAGGCAATGGCCAACTGGTCATGTGGGTCGCCACTTAGCAGAGAGTTGTGCACCTCCGACTCCTTGACCCCAAACTTGGTGCACACTTCGGCCACCGCATACGTGTCGATTACGTTCGAGTCCTGCTCGATGGAAGATGGGAAGAGGTAGGCGGGCAGATCCTTTTGGAACCACTCGTGTTTCTTAATCTCCTCGATAGTGGCCCGCTTTAGGGGATCCACCTGCAGCATCTGGCACACCAGATTCACCACCTGCTTGTTCAAGTACTCCGGAATCGGAAAGATGCCCGACTTGATCTTGCGGAAAAGCGTAGGCACATGCTCGTCGTCAAATGGCAGGGTGCCACAGAGCAAGGCATATAGGATGACACCGCAGGACCAGATGTCGACCTCTGGACCGGCATACAGTTTACCGGAAATGACCTCCGGGGCGGCATAGTTTGGTGATCCGCACGAAGTGCGCAGAAACTCACCGTCAAGCATCATGTTCGAGAGTCCAAAGTCGGCGATCTTAACGTGCATGTTATGATCTAGCAGCAGGTTTTCCGGCTTCAGATCCCGATGGACGATCATGTGACGGTGGCAGTAGTCCACGCCGGAGATGATTTGCTGGAAGAAGCGACGAGCCTGGTGCTCCTGTAGCTTTCCATGCTTCACAATATAGTCAAACAGTTCCCCGCCGCTCACGTACTCCATGATCATAAAGATGTCCGATGGCGTGGAAATGACCTGTAAGAGGTTTCCATTAGATTGTGTAAAGAAATGAATGTTTAACTAAAATACTAATCTGCAACAGCCCCACCTCGGGAGGGTATTGCCTTTCATCTTTTTTGTTTATGTTTCTTTGAATAACCAGTTTAAGCAGTGGCTTGGGTTTCTTAAGGAGGAAAACTCATTGAAGCCGCATTATATCATTCTGGACGGTGAAACCCAAGACCCCAGACAACACAAATCTGATGAGTCTACTCTGAATTATGCCTGAATTGGATTATTGTTTACTATAGCCAGTGGTTTTTTTTTATTCACTGACCAATTGGAGGAGTTTTGTGTTTCAGATACCATCAATTTCCCACTAATAAGGGGTTAGATGACTCCCAAACAGACGTTTTCTTTTCATTCAATCCTATTAAGGGATAATATATGAAAGAAACTTACGTCCCTTGCCCGAGCTTCGCACATGAGCTTCTTGAATGAAAGTTATCGCTCGAGCCTAAGATTCTATCTTACCTGGTATAATTTAATGATGTGAGGATGACGGAAGAGCTTTAGGTTCTGAATTTCACGCCGGATCTTGCCTACCACATCCAGGCTCTTGATCTTCTGACGGTTGAGAATCTTGACGGCCACCTTGACGCGCGTGATCTGATGCTCGCCGATCTTCACCTTGCCAAAGGTCCCCGTGCCTAGAGTAGCACCCAACAAGTAGTGTCCGATCTTCACCAGCGGCTGACCATTGGCAGTACCGGCGGCTGCCGCCTCCGCGGCCGCAGCCCTCGTCTGGGGCATTGTGTCCTGGATTACTGACCCAGCAAGGGGTTGAAGAAACGGTGCTCCAGTTTCAGTTGAAGCTACAGTTCCTAGCGTTAACTAACGAACACTAACGGAGCGAGGGATAGGAGGAGGGAAGGTCGTTATCTATTATTGCGTAGTCGCTCCGCTTTTTGATGGAGCCTTCGTGGTGTCCACCCTACCAAGCTTTGTGCACTCCGTGTTCTGTACTCTGGACTGTCGCCTTTAAGAATGTGAAGTGAAGTGGAGCTTAGCCGCAATTTATCCGTTCGATTTCCTGGTTTTTCTTTGCGTTTTTCTCTGCGTTTTTTGCTTATTTAATTGACATTGGAATGCTCAGTGTTGCCAGCATAGCTTTTTTTCGTCTAATTGAGCTGTTGTAGGTGGTCTGGAAACTAGGAACCTGTTAGAAAATTTTATAATCCAAGAATAAATATTAAATTCTTAGTGTCTGAATTAAAGATTGTTAAAATTTTATAATTATTTAAATATTTAGCTATTTTTCCAACTAGAACAACAACTCTCTTTCCAGCTAAGCAGCTGATTGTTAATCGGTTCCTCTTGCTTTCGCCTTGAAGTATGATCTATCGAAAAGCTATCGGCAGACTTGCCATATTTGTGCTAATTTGTGGCGGACAATTTAAATTAAAAGTTGGTTACTTTTTAAATTTAAAAGCTTTTTTTACTATGTACATTAAAATATTTAGTTGACTCCGAAAACCTCGTTCTTGTATTATATATGTACTAAAGAAAGAAGCCAATTGAAAACATTGTTGCATGGTGATTGAAACACATTTATTACACAATCTTTTGTATAGAGTTGTTGCACATAAAACAATCTTTAAATCCCGTATCTCAAGTTTCAGTTGTGTCTGATAGATTTACAAATATAATTTTTATTTCATGTCATCCGTAAAAGTATAAGTGCCACAGCTTTTTTTGTTTATCTCCGATTATCTCGGAAACCTTAAGGACTAGTTATGTATACATAATAAGTATAGACTACAATTCAACTATGCCAAAAGTCGGCTGGGATTCTCTGGAGTACCCCCGTAACTCTATAAATTATTTATCCAAGCTCCATCTCACAGCGTGACTGTACCGCCTGTGTCTTCTCTCTCGCTCTCTATCGCTTGAAGTTGTTTGCTCCTCACATCGGTTTAATTTCGTTTTCTACAAATATTAACTTTAAATACATGTATTTTGGTTGTTTGGTTTAACCTTTTACTCTAGATTAGTCTGAAAAAAAATTGTAGACCTTAACTATTATAATCTAAAGACTAGCATTACCTTTCAGGATATTTAGTCAACAAAAAAAAAAAAAAAAAAAAAAAAAATTCAGGATTTTTGAGTCCCGGGTTGCTGGTTGGAAAATAGCAAATTTATTCATATTCAGCGGTTTTCTTGTCGAGTTTTTTTTAAGGTTTTGCAGAGAATCTGGTGTTTTTACATATATATGTTTTTTTTTTATATATATAGGGCGTGTGTTTAGTGTAAGTTATACATCAATAATTTATGTTTTATGTTAAAAAGCATGTGCCACAAACTTGCAGATTCCTTATAGATTTATAAATTTATCAACTATCATCATCAGAGGCTGCCGGTCCACTACATTTTGTCCGCGTGGCCGTTGTCCGTCTGTCCACTCAAGTCTCTTTTATTTCATAATTTTTTTTCTTTCTATTTTGTATGTTTCTCTTATACAAATTAATTAATTGGAATTATTTCTTGTTTTGAAGAAATCCACAGTTTTTAAATCAATATGCGCAACCGTCTACGTGAATGATTAGCCCCTCTGGCGGGAGCCGTATGTGTTGGGGGGTTTTGTGGGGATTTGGGGAATTTGTGTACTTTGGAACATTGTTTCAGGATCTTATTACACGCTGTGCATCATCAACTTATGGTTATCCTATTCTGTAAGTGTTCTTTCAGCTCTTGCAGACTTGACTTATGTTTTGTTTCACTTGCATCTTGTATCTTGTATCTTGTTTCTTTTTGCCTCCTGCTGCCAATGCTTGATTTGCTATTCCTAGGCCAGTTTTTGGGCAATCTCAACCCGTCCTGGCTCTCTAACATGAATATACATATATACGGATCACACAACACATACATACATGCATTTAGAGAGACACAGAGAGAGAGAGAGAGAGAAAGGGCTATACGGTGAGGTTGACCTTTTGGTTTTTGGGTTTTCGATATACCGTGACCTTGCTGAATTGCTAGTCTAAGAATTGCATAAATTAGATGTAGCTGCCACCGCCTGTGTGCCAGCTTCCTCCCACACTTTCCGGTACTTCACCTCTGCTGCCTGTGCCTGTTCCGTCACCAGCAGCGCCGCCACCGTCCGTCATCTCCTCGTCAGCTGCAGCACTGCCACCAACACTAATGCTGCTCATCTGGGGGACCAAGGTCATGGCCAAGGTATCGGACGGATCCGTCGACGATTGCTCTCCGGCCGTTGCCGCCTCATCTTCTCTGTAGGTCACATAAACTAGACCCATAGCGCACATTTCACCATTTTCCGCATCGTAGAAGTTCACTGTATTTACATAGTTGTCATTAGCATACTGGTAGTACACACAGGTGCTTGGATTTTGGCCGGTCCCGGTATCCACAGTGATGGGAATAGGTTCGTATGGGGTGGCGACGGTTGCTATTGCTGGATTTCGAATAGCCGTCACTGTAGATGTTATCTCCCGGGGATGTGGCACTGCCGAATACGAGAGGAGAACTGGAGACGTGTACATCAGAGGAGTGGTTATTGATTGAACTTCAGATTCTTGGAAGGCGACAGGAAGTGCCTGGCTTGGATTGCTGGTTGTACAAGTTGCTGGTAGATTAGGTCTGGTGGCGGTGGGAGTAGTAACAAGTAGTGCTGCTGCTGCGGCTGCTGCTGCTTCTGACGAGACGATGGTTTCTGTAGCGGCGGCAGTTGCAAAGGACACAGATTCAGATGGAGTTGGGTAGGTGGCTAGAACCGGAAAGTAGGCCGGCGCAATGTAGCTGCGTTCGGATCTGTATATGTTGCCGTGGCTCGAGGAGATCGAGATCTGATGACTGTGGCTGTGGCGTATGTGCGGTGGTTGGTTCAACATCGGCAGCTCTATCTGTGCCTGCAGTTGCACTGGATTATGATGTGATTGTGGCTCTAGCAGTTGCCATTGCTCGCTTGCGGCTGGCTGGTTGGGAATCGGATTCGGAATCGGCTGCAAATCGGCAATGGCAGCATGAACACTTCACCTGTGAGATGCAGCTAATATCGTGTAAAGAGATTAATTGCGTTTAGATAAATTTCTGTGCATGGTTATAGGGATGCGGTTTTTGAGATCGTGTGTTTCTGTTTGATCTACCTCTGTGCGCCATGTGGTGGAAGTTTCCACCGCCTCCTCCGCCGCTAACGCCACCGCCACCACCTCCTCCGCCACCGCCTCCTCCATGGATTGGCATTCCCATGCCCATTCCCATACCCATACCCATGCCCATACCCATGCCCATGGGGTGCATCTGCATCGGGTGGGGTCCAATGTTGTGGTGATTGTTGTTGTGGTGATTGTTATGGTGGTTATTATGGTGATTATTGTGTTGGTGCTGTTGGTGGTGCATCGGGTGGTGGTGTGGATGCGGGTGGTTCTGCTGTTGAAGATGCTGCATATGTGGTGGCCCGTTGTGGTGGTTGTTGTGGTGATGGTTGTTGTGGTGGTTATTATGATGATGCGGCATCTGCATTGGCCCGCCGCTCATATGCGGTCCAGGACCTCCAGGTCCGCCTCCCGGGCCACCACCTCCTCCGAGCTGCGCCATAAACTGCGCTGCCTTTGCTTTTCCATGCTCCTCTGCCAGTCGCACCCAAATCGGTTGGGATCCGCCCTCCGGCACAGTGTTGTTAAGTGTCTTGATCGCCTCTTGGGCCTCTTCGCGTTTGTTGTAGCTGTGGAGTTGAACAGTCAATTTTAGTTTGCGAATTTAAAGTTCATATTAAACAAAAACTAACACCTATTTTGTCAATTCACAATGCTGTGACATTATAACATTGAAACTTGACACAACACAATGGCAATTTTTTATGCTCTACATTGTCTAATGACAATTAAAATGTTTGGTTCCAATTATCACTTATTTCACACCAAACTTTTCTATTCACATTTTTCCTTTTTTTTGGGCATATGGAATGGCGAGGCTAGTCTGATACCCACCGAACAAAAGCCACTCCACGGGGGCGTCCGGTTAATTTGTCGCGGAGAATGTTGCGCTGAACGATCTGGCCGAAAGCAGAGAAGATCCTGTCAAGCATCTCGTCGTTGATGTTGCGAGGCAAGTTGATCACGTAAAGGTTGGTGTCCTTAATAGACTGACCTCCAGGCCGAGCGTATGAGACCTACGAATACGATTTGCATTAGCTTACGGGTGGCAAAAGGGGGATTTGCAGCTGTGGGGATGGCAGTTTACGACGCACCTTTAAACGCTTGTTGCGCACGTAGAACCCGTTGAGCTTCAGAATAGCTTCCTCAGAGTCCGACTCAGATTTGTAGTCCACGAACCCATAGCCGAAGCTGTATCCGGTCTGAGCGGTGGGCGTCCACAGTAGAGGGAGGGATGCATACAAATGAGCGAAAGTGAGTGAGCGTAGACCCTTGCACGGGAGCGAGGGAGCTTGCGTGTGTATGTAGTGCAGCGATTTAAAGACAGCACCTGTGACGTGCAGTGCGCCTGGATTCCTGGTATCCTGGTCTCCATGGAAACACCAGAATCTGGGCATAAGCAGCCACACAGGTGCCCCACTTTCGCAGATACACTATTTTAATATACACACACGCCTCATGAGCGCCCTTGGCAAAGTACAAATGTCAGACTTACCTTGAAGTCGCGCATTATCTTACAGGTGTTGATAGGTCCACATCCACTGAAGAGGTTATAGAGCTCCCGATCCGTCATGTCCTGGGGCAGATAGTTGATAATTAGATTGGTGGCACTGGCGCGGTCGAGCTGTTGCTGTTGCTGTAGTTGTTTGGCTCCTGGTCCATTTCCATTGCCATCGCCTTGGTCATCAGCTGACTGGTCTTGATTGTCTCCATCTCCGTCTTCATCATCGTCTTGGTCACCCTGATGCAAATCCTGGCCATTACTGTCATCCTCGTTATAGTCCTCGTCGCTTTGGCCTTCTGCTTCACCAGATTGCTAAGGAGAATAGGAGAGGGCTGTCAGTGATGTAAAAAAATTGTAAATAGGACTCGACGCACCTCTACATCTGAGGACTGTTCCTCGTCGTGCTCCTGGGCTTGCATTTTCTCAGCTTGAGACATCTTTGAGCAGCAGCTGGTCTTGTTATTTGTGCCCTTTTCTGTATTCCTGGTTATCCACTGACTCCCAGCGTCGTCTCCGCTTGCTTTTGTGTCGCAACTCGCGCCAGAAGCTGCAAATAGAAAGAAATAGAGGGATGGTTGGGTAGAGGTGGCGTGGGCGCTTCTGGTAATTGAATTAGACGCTGGTCGCTGATGGTTGCGGATGTAAATGCGAGTGCACTTGCTTCCGCGATGCGTGTCCGTTTCTGCCGCAGGATCGGGATTGATTGAGCGCCAGAGTGACGCGCTATTAGGCTCGGACTTTCGGACCAGGAAAATATGTGTGTACCTCGCAACATTGGAGCCTTCGGCACCCGAAGAAGGAAAGAGAGGGGGCGAGAGAAGACTGCCCAGAAAATGGATGCAGGTCGCCGATACCGTCAGCCCATGTGGCCGTCCACTCGGGCACCTACATCCTGATGCCACAGACGCCGAAAACCCAAATCGGAGGAGGAACGCCAGAAATCAGTGGAGCACCCAGAAAAGAATACGATACCAACACGAAGCGCATGCACACACAGATGGATTGCCCTGGTACACCAACACACGCACAAGCCTAGTAGGTGTTAGTGAGGCTTAGGAGCCGTACACGCAAAAAATCGCAAAGAAAACGCGTTTTAAATGATAAAACCAACCGGCGACAAATACGGAATGCCCGGGTAAGTCACCCACGTCAGTTTACTTACTTTTTAGAAATTGCCCGAAAAAACTTCAAGAGAAAACAACAATTTTTGTCCACTTTTCTCAACGAAACGCCGTGTTGCCAGATTAGAGGTGCCAAAGCATTAAAGAAAACATCGGTCTATCGATTTTTTACCAATTAACCAAGCTATCGATGTTACGTTTCGTATTTTCCTTAAAAATCCACTTAATATATCCTTTCTTCTTTGTAATTGATAGTGACTTAAATTTAAATATTTTTATTAAGAAAAGCGAATTGTTATGAACTTTTTCTAAATCATTGCAGAAAGGTGGAAACTCTACGTGGCAGGAAACGTTGTCAGCTGAATGGTCTCACTTTTACAGTTATAACAGTATTTTAAAATTAAGTTTAAACCTAAATCCTTTTTGTTTTTATTTTCTTGATTTTTTCCACATTCCTTTGCGAATATTTCGGCCATTTCGCAGCCGATTGGGGAGCGGAATACCATTTTGGAATCAGGACATTTTTCTGCTTAAATCTGCATTTAAAGTTTCCAAAAGCCAAAAAAAAGTTTGACCTCGATTTTTGCAAATTTTTGTGATGGTAGCCCTTACAATTTTTTCAAAAATCGAGTTCCAACTTTTTTTTCTGTTATTGAAAATCCTGGACGCAAATTAAATATTATTTAAATCCCAATTCAAGAATGGTATTCCTTTTTGCGATCGGTTGCGAAATGGCCAAATGGTTCGCTTTTAAAGTTGCGAAAAATGTGGGATTTTGGCCAAAGCTTTTTTCTGTTATTTTTGTTTTTATTTTCTTGATTTTTCCACATTCCTTTGCGAATATTTCGGCCATTTCGCAGCCGATTGGGGAGCGGAATACCATTTTGGAATCAAGACATTTTTCTGCTTAAATCTGCATTTAAAGTTTCCAAAGCCAAAAAAAGTTTGACCTCGATTTTTGCAAATTTTTGTGATGGTACCCCTTACAATTTTTTCAAAAATCGAGTTCCAACTTTTTCTTCTGTTATTGAAAACCCTGGACGCAAATTAAATATTATTTAAATCCCAATTCAAGAATGGTATTCCTTTTTGCGATCGGTTGCGAAATGGCCAAATGGTTCGCTTTTAAAGTTGCGAAAAATGTGGGATTTTGGCCAAAACTTTTTCTGTTATTTTTGTTTTTATTTTCTTGATTTTTCCACATTCCTTTGCGAATATTTCGGCCATTTCGCAGCCGATTGGGGAGCGGAATACCATTTTGGAATCAGGACATTTTTCTGCTTAAATCTGCATCTAAAGTTTCCAAAAGCCAAAAAAGTTTGACCTCGATTTTGCAAATTTTGTGATGGTACCCCTACAATTTTTCAAAATCGAGTTTTTTTCTGTTTTTGAAAACCCTGGACGCAGATTAAATTATTTAAATCCCGATTCAAGAATGGTATTCTTTTGGATCGGTTGCGAAATGGCCAAATGGTTCGCTTTTAAAGTTGCGAAAAATGTGGGATTTTGGCCAAAACTTTTTCTGTTATTTTTGTTTTTATTTTCTTGATTTTTCCACATTCCTTTGCGAATATTTCGGCCATTTCGCAGCCGATTGGGGAGCGGAATACCATTTTGGAATCAGGAATTTTCTGCTTAAATCTGCATCTAAAGTTTCCAAAAGCCAAAAAAAGTTTGACCTCGATTTTTGCAAATTTTTGTGATGGTACCCCTTACAATTTTTTCAAAAATCGAGTTCCAACTTTTTTTCTGTTTTTGAAAACCCTGGACGCAGATCGAAGCCTATTTAAGTCCTGATTCAGGAATGGTATTCCTTTTGCGATCGGTTGCGAAATGGCCAAATGGTCCGCTTTTAAAGTTGCGAAAAATGTGGGATTTTGGCCAAAACTTTTTCTGTTATTTTTGTTTTTATTTTCTTGATTTTTTCCACATTCCTTTGCGAATATTTCGGCCATTTCGCAGCCGATTGGGGAGCGGAATACCATTTTGGAATCAGGACATTTTTCTGCTTAAATCTGCATTTAAAGTTTCCAAAAGCCAAAAAAAAAGTTTGACCTCGATTTTTGCAAATTTTTGTGATGGTACCCCTTACAATTTTTTCAAAAATCGAGCTCCCAACTTTTTTTTAGCTGTGGACGCAGATTGAAGGGAAATGTCTTTCCGAGTTGTTTGGTACAATCCTTTTCAAAATCGGTTCAGGAATGGCCAAATTATGACCACTTAATATATCCTTTCTTCTTTGATATTGATAGTGACTTAAATTTAAATATTTTTATTAAGAAAAGCGAATTGTTATGAACTTTTTCTAAATCATTGCAGAAAGGTGGAAACTCTACGTGGCAGGAAACGTTGTCAGCTCACTTTTCCAGTTATAACAGTATTTTAAAAATAAGTTTAAAACTAAATCCTTTCTAAAAAAACAGCCAGATCTTTTATACTACTCTAGAAGAATGCTTTATTAACACAAGTTTACCAAAAACTTAATAGCTAACGAAAAACAACTTATTTGGCAAAAAGGATTCCTGGTTTCGATTGGAATGCCTACTCGTGGTGGGAATAGTGCTCATAGTGCTCCGAATGATGCACTGGCTCCTCGTAATGGCCGTGTTCGTGGAGGTGCGACTCGCTGTGATTCTCCAAGACCAGGCCATGGTTATGGTTGTGTTCTGTCTTTGGGTGCAGAATCTTAAGCTTTTGCTTGCTTCCTCCGATTTCAATTGGCTTCTTCACTAGATGCTGATCCTCCTTCTTGATATAGACGGGCACGGCGTGGTAGTGATGGAACTTGACGCTCTGATGAGAAGTTGCGTGCTTGTGGTCCACCTCGTGGTGCAGCTCCGTCTCCTCGTGCTCTGGTTCATGGTGCTCGTACTCCTCGTGGCCCTGGTGATAGTCGTGAATCTTCAGAGCCGAGCTGAGGGCAATGAGAGCCAGACAAGGTAGCTGGGAATACAGAATTCAGAAAAGGTAAGTATTTTGAGTATTTTCTATGTATATATTGCTGATTAAAAGACTTTCTAGAATCTGTTTCTCCTTTAATTTTTCAATGCATGGTTTTTAATGACAGTTTTTAGTTCCCTGATTAGAATTATTTCCATTTTCAAATTGTTTTTTAGACTGTTGTGTTTTGAATAGAGTTTGAACTAAAGTTTCATTTCATGTTAAACCACGTTCTTGAAGCCTGTGCAGTTTTTATTCCATTTTTTCTTTATTTTCATTTGCTTACAAAGAATTTCAGCATAGTTTTCGGGTTAAATTCACACACAAAATAGTTCACAGACAAAAAAATGTGTTTTTATATTCCAAAATTTGAGTGGACCGTTGCGCGAGTGTTTTCATTGGCGGCAGTTGGACGACTGTGGCTTTGCTTGGGGACCAGATTCGATTTATAGTGAAACTGGGTGGTAAGGAGTTGCATGCCCCAGCCAAAGCCGCAGCAGCAACGGCGGCAACACGACACTCCCCTGCTGGAGCTCCAACAATAGAAACTGGCCAACGGCAACGAACTCGGCAACTCGAACGCCAGGCCGTTGTTGTAATTTATGGCCAGTGCCACAATTGTTTGGAAAATTCGATTCGACACACGTTAATATGTGCGTGCGAAGTGGTTCAATTAAAGTGCGGATTACGTATACGGCATGTAGCCTTTGGGATGGCAATGGGATGAGATGCTGGTTGCCTGCGCAAAGGAAAGAGAAACCCGAAACCCGTTGCATCGGGCAACGGGTTAACCACCGAAAACAGTCCACCCCGAAACCAGTTGCAGCTGAGAAACATTTGTTGCAAGTGCAAGGCAATTAGGCAGCCCGAATGTGGGAAGGCTAGGCCAAGATTTCTTAGTAAGTTGTCCGGGATTAGTCCGTCTTTCAAAAAACAACTGTGAATCCGCTTAAATTTGTATACTATCTTGGGCTCCTCGTGGATTTGGGGATAATAAACTAAGAATTTTAAAGCAGGTGTTAGACTTTAATGGATATGTATTGCTGATTAAAAGACTTTTTAGAATCTGTTTCCCCTTAATTCCCCATCCCCATGCATTGGTTTTCAATGACAGTTTTTAGTGCCCTGATTAAGATTATTTCCATTTTCAAATTGTTTTTTAGACTGTTGTGTTTTGAATATAGTGTGACTTAAAGTTTCATTTCCTTGTTGCATTCCAATGTCGCAGCTTCAAAGTCAGTTTTGTGACACCTAATGGAGGTCCATTAGGTCCAATTAGCCGCATGTTAAATACGATGGGGTGAAGGGCCGTTATGTTGCAACAAGTAACAGGTGAAAGGTGCGTAATTGCCCCCTTTTGAAGTTTTTATCTGATCCCATCTAGGCAGCAAGCAATTAAAGTGCGGAAAATATTTTCCAGTATATATTAGATAATGGGCGAATGACTTCAAGAGCCGAAATCGCTCCGAATGCATTCTATTTTGTAGGTTAGTGGGCCGGAGGAGGGAGCTCTCACAAAAGGCAGACACCTCCACGTCACAACAACTCCAGGCCATGGTCCGTGTTGCACATAATCGATTTGAAAAGTAAAAGTAAACTGCTTTCCCAGCCACAAAATTTGCATAACAGTTATGCCAGTTCGTAGTTGGTAGTAGCGCTGCATGTTCAACATGCCCCGGCTCATGTCGCTTTGTCTTAGATTTGCCTGACTTGGCTGTTTTAATTATCAGTCCAGCCATAAATCGCCTTATATATTATATAATTGAGTATTCGACAGGAAGCGTTGCCTCCGCACGATTTTAAAGTTCAAACTTGAGGTAACGCAGTCTTTGGGAGCCCCTGGAGCGTTCATTACGCTTCCAGACGACCTAAATCCCGAAAGTTGAACATTAAACTTTTTATTTTTAGATTCAAATTTAAATTTGAATAAACGTTATCGATAAATGGCGTCCGAGTGTGACCCTTTTAAGCGTGTAGGAACTAATCGGAAACATCAAAAGAGATGTCGCGCGCTCCCTTTCGAAGTTAAACTGTAAATTAAAAGCCTTTTCTAGTAGAATGGATCTGGGAGACTCTAAACTGCGGGCGGTTAGAGTCCTGGGACAGGGCTCCTTCGGCCGTGTCTTCCTCTGCTACCAATCGGGTCGGCAGGTCTGCGTCAAGAGGATCATCGTGCGCAACCCCAAGACCGAGCTGGGACTCATCAAGGAGGAGGTGTACATAATCTCGCAGCTCCGCCATCCTCATATCGTTCAATTCCTGCGCTGGTTTTGCCACGCCGGCACTGTCAACATAGTCATGGAGTACCTGCCCAACGGAACTCTCAGAGATGTGATCCAGAATCTACCTTCAGGCACTGGCGGAGTCCATCAGGATCGTTTGTTGCGTTTCTTCCGTGACATCATCTTAGGCCTGGAATACCTGCATATCCGTTGCGTCATCCATCGCGACATCAAGCCAGAGAACATGCTACTGGACTCAGGAGATCGCGTGAAGATAGCAGACTTTGGCATCTCCAATGTACATGCGCCAAGCACCCAATCGCAGACAGTTATGGGCACGCCATTGTACATGGCACCTGAGGCCATGATTCCTGCAGGCAAGGCGGGCTTCAAGTCGGACATCTGGTCGCTAGGACTGGTGATCTACGAACTCTGCATTGGTCACAGCCCATTCTCCGCCATCTATGGTTCGGGCATCACTGCGGAGCAGCTTCAGGCCGTAATCCACACAATGGCCTGTCCCAAGTTAGACTGCCAGCTTATTCGGAGGCTCTATGACCCGGTGTGGTCGCGTCTCTGTGAACTCATGATAGTTTACGACCAAGAGCGCCGCATATGCCTGCCTGATTTATATCACGTAGATGCCGGCATTACTTCGGCCCTTTATAGACATTACTTTGATTACAAATATTAGAAATTGTGCCATCCTTTGTCCCTTTTACTTCCAAAACGGCTAACCCATACATTAAGGATTTTAAAAATAACAATATCTTTTAATTTAAAATATCGTGTCTATATTACATTGGTAACGCAACAGTCCTACAGCTTCTGCTCCCGCTGCTGGAGCTTCCGCTTCAAACTCTTTACCAAGGCGCTTTGTTCCAGTTGTTGTTTGCTACGTTTGGGAGCGGTCGCTTGTTCTTCTGCATCCTCATTTGCGTCGCCATTGGCTCCTAAAGACTGCTGCTGCCTACGCTTTAGCTTTTCACCTATTATCTGCTGCATGCCCTTGGTGGCCTTGTAGTGGGAGTGAGTGGGATCGATGTTGAACTCGTGGGATTTATAGACCGCCTTGAAGCGACTGTCGTTTAAGTTCACTTGGAAATCGTCGTCAAGCTTCTCGGAAACTGGTTTGCCGGCCTGCTTGGATTTCTTGGGCTGCTGGCGGCGCTTGCGTTTGGAGCAACCAGACTCTTGCTCTTCTTTTTTGAGGATCTTGGCCAGACTAAAGTGCTGCTTCTCTTCCCGCTCGTCCCCATCGTCAAGCAAAAGTTCCAGTTCTCTTTCTTGCTTTAGCGCTTCGCTGTCCTCCTTCTGGCCATTTTGTTTCTTTTTCTTTTTCCTATCCCTAGAAGCCTTTGTTTTAGTGGGCTCGTAGTCTCCGTCGGCAAACTCTTCGGCAAAGTAGGCATCATTTAGATCAATGCCATCTGGGATAGAGCCATCGCTATCGTCACAAGCATTGCCACCCTGGGATTCGACCTTCTTCTGGCGGCGCTGCTCTTTCCGCAGCTTGTTCTTTTCACTGCGCTTTTGGATCACCTTCTCGATGGGAGTTAATTTGCCTTGGCCTGATTTCGACTGCTGCTTCTCTTCATTATCCCTTGGCGTTTCTACGACCCAAGACATTTCCATTTCATATTTCTGCTCTTTTTCCTGCTTTTCTTGTTGTATTATTTCAGCAAGAAGATTCTTATAGTTAACAATGCGCTCCTGCTTAGAAAGTTTTTTGGGATTTTGCTGCGATGGGTTCTTTTCTTTTGGCTGTTCCTCCTCTGGCTCCGATACAGATTCTTCCTCCTCACTGCTGTAGGCTACTATTTTCCTCAAATCTTTATCTGTCAACTTGTCTACCTGTCCAGAAGATAGTTTGTCGCCCAGCTCGCGTCTATCCAAGGCGGTCTCATCCCAGGTGAGGTCTACCTTGGCCTGCTGCAGCGCTGTTGTGGTGAACTGGCGTGGCTTATAGTTACTGGCATCCGGTAGCTCTAGACACTCATCGGTCGGCGTGTCCTCTTCAAAGTTGGTATCATCAGGAATAAACCTTAAGTCTACGCGTGTAGCAGAGCTCTCGTACTCGATACCATCGCACTCGTGGTAAATTTTATCTGCAGTAGAGACGCTATCGCATTCAACCACAGCATAGTAGTAACGCAATCGATTCAACTGGTACTGCCGCAGCTTCTCCATATGGTAGTCGTCACCCTCCTCTGCATCGCTGTCATTCTCCCTCACCAATTCCTTCTCCTCCTCGTCGGAAAACACCTCCTTACGCTCCACAAGCTCTTTGGGCCCGTGCATCTCCTCCTCAGCCATACGCTCCTTTCCAAATTCGGAGGGGTATATTTTAACACTAAGAATAGTCCCACCAGGCGGCAAAAAGGAGCTCAGCATAACCATTAGATCTTCAGCTCGAATACGGTCCCAGTCCATATTGCAGACGGCCAAGCGACGTGTGCTTTCCTCGGTGCTGTCGGCATCGTTGTCGAGTTCGCCCCATACATGGTCGATTTGGAGTTCAGGACCCGCGTCACTCTCACCGTCGCTGTCTTCCTCAGATGACGAGTCGGTAAGGCGACCCTCGCCGCGGGCATAGTCGATGTCTGGGTTGGTTAAACGCTCACGGAGATCTTGGGGAACATCACAATCATTGCTATCCAAAGTATCGTTGCCTAGATTATTCTGGTCATCCAGATTAGCTATTGCCCGCTCCTCTGCGCGACGTTCATCCTGCTCCTGTTCTGAGTCAGACTCCTCCTTGGTCTTCTTTTTTCTTTTTCTATCCTTTGAATTCTGCTCCTCTTCCTCATGCTCTTCGTCACTGCTTTCATCCAACTCGTAAAACTTTTTAAGATCCTCCGCGTTGCTCTTGTTTACTGGGCGGCCGTACTTATCCACGGTGTACTTGACTTTAAATTTCTCATCTGTGAACATGCCCTGAAAGCGTTTGTCGATCTTCACCTTCCGCTGCACCTTGGGAACTTCCCGGAATCTCGGATCCTCCAATAGGTGCTGGAAACGTGCATCCTTCCAAATGGCCCTGTCAGGGTCGTTGCCCGTTGTCGCAGACGCCTTGGAAATTTTCGTAGAGGGGGAAGGCTCCGCCTTTACCATCTTGTTCGACATTTCTTTCTTTTTGCCCATTTTATCATTAGCAAATGGGAGCCAACGTTTTTGTTAAATGTCAACACGTGAAAAATATATTGCCACCTTGTTCCAACGGACTATCGATTGTTCGATATTATACAAAGCGTTCTCTTTTGATGTTATCGCTAATTGACCACCTCTATTGCATATATGACAATATAGTTTACATATTAGAGAGTGTTTTTATTTAGCTTTTTGCGCATTCAATCACAGAGTTACCCTCCGTTAGCCAGAAACCAACGATGCGGTCCCCAGCCAGCTGCTAGTAAGCCAGAGCCAACGCCAGTGGCACCAGCCCACTAAAAGGTGGGTGGCATCTACTCATTCCATCATCAGAGCTCCCTGCCTGCGTGGATTCACTCTAACATAGCCAGAAATAGAACCACGGGTGTATAGCCAACTTCAATCAGTTAATTGCCGCGATTACGCTCGAATTGTTGATACAGAGATAACCTAAAGGCGCAGCAGTCCCACTCACCTCAATCAGCACCAACAAAAACAAAACCCAAACACGTACAAAAACAAGAACACGGTGAATCGGTGGAAAGGCGGGAGTAACCAGAAGGGAAAGCGAAACTAAGATGAGTAATACGTCGGAAGGTAACGGAACTGGTGGCCGACGCACTGTTGATTGGCAAAGGTTCGGCCTGGGCAACGACGAAGATGGCGAGGTGGCGGTGGCCACCTTTCGTCAAAGGACCAACAACAACACCGGCGGCTTTGTAGATCTTGGAAACGAGTATACCTATGCAGCTGGTGGGCACCATGCATCAGGAGCAAACGAGATCTTTGCCGGCGAGCAGGGCGACAAGCCCTGGTAAGTAAGCGAAGTTATTAGCCCATCTATCATGCACTAACCACTTCCTCGACATTCTTTATAGGTGGCGATCCAACTTTTTCATTTCGCAGCCAGTTCTTTTTGGCACCTGGGACGGTGTCTTCACTTCCTGCTTGATAAACGTGTTTGGTGTGATCGTGTTTTTACGCTCTGGGTGGATTGTGGCCCAAGCTGGCATTCTCAACGCGGTCCTAATCATCTTTTGCACTGTTGTGATAGCTTTAGTAAGCGTGTTGTCTGCCATTGGGATTTGCGAACGGTGTCGCGTTGAGAGTGGTGGCGTTTATTTTCTCATAGCGCACACATTGGGCTCCCGGTTCGGAGGCGCCCTCGGACTGCTCTACTGTTTCGGCCAGGCGGTAGGATGTGCTCTAAATGTAATGGGATTTGGTGAATCGATGGCTGGTCTCGTGGGACTGGGAGAAAGCAAATGGGCCATTAGGGGATTTGCTACAGCAGCTGTTCTTCTTCTTGGCTGCATCAACGTGGCCGGCGTAAAATGGGTTATAAAGCTGCAGTTCATCCTGCTTATGATCCTGCTTGTGTCGGCTTTGGACTTTATGGTGGGCAGCTTTGTTGGACAGAATGCAGGTTCGTTTAGCACGGTTGGCATAAAACGTATTCGGTTAAGAGATCGCATAATTTCAGACAAGGGCTTCGATGGTTGGGTGAGCGGAAACTTTGTTACAAACCTGTGGCCAATGTATGAGAACGGATACTCCTGGTTTCGCGTTTTTGGAGTCTTCTTTCCCACCGTGACGGGTGTTCTTTCTGGTATCAACATGAGCGGCGATCTAAGGGCTCCATCCACGGACATTCCCAATGGCACCCTTGCTGCTTTTGGGACATCGTAAGTAGCTTTATAGTCAAAGAAACACCAGAGATATATTTCGTAAACATCTCACTCTTGCAGAACTTTCCTGTACCTAGTTTTTGTGCTGTTTCTGGGAGCAACTTGTCAGCGAGAAACTCTGCGCACCAACTTTATGATCTCCGTGGAAGTGTCGGCCGTGCAGTTTCTTCTTGTAGCTGGAATTTATGTATCCAGTATGTCCTCCTGCTTAGGCGCTATGTACGGCACGCCTCGTGTGCTCCAGAGCATTGCCAAAGAGAGTGTTATTCCAGGAATCGATGTTCTTGGCAAAGGAGTAAGTATGCCCCGCTTTTGTAAGGTTATTTTTTTTGTAAATACGTTTCCTTTCAGCGTGGTCCCAACAAAGTGCCACTGTATGCTATGGCCATTGTGGCCCTTGTCACAGTAACCTTCATAATTGTGGGCGACATCAACTTCCTGGCTCCGATTGTAACAATGCCCTTCCTGCTGACGTACGCCTGCATCGACTATGCATATTTCGCCCTAGCGCAGACCTTTGATATCCAGGAACAGCGCGAAGAGCGATTCCGCATCCAGGCGTCAAGCCCAAGCTATGAGACGCGTCGTTATGGAAGCGTCTCAGACACGGGCAATGACCTTGACCTGCTTTTTCCTGATCGGGTGCGTCACAAGAACCTACAGAGTCCGCAGAACTCGCCTCTCCACCAAACCGCGCCGCAGGAGTTTAACGGAGAGGGGCCAAGCACCACAAGCCGGACGACGCAACCTGCGGATTCAACAGTCAACGAAAACGCTACCACTCTATCAGTTGACCAGGATGCAGCTCCGGGTCTGGAGCAAAATCAGGACGAAGAGGCCGAGCCCATTGCTCCCATCCGACCACCTATCCACTCCAAGACGAAAAACTGGTACTCCGGCTATTGTAACCGCTGGGCTTCGCTGCTAGGAGTAAGTTCACTAGTTTCTACAATCTTAGTGTGCTTTTTATAGACTTTTTTTTCCCAAAAAGGCGTTAACGAAACTGTTAGTCATGCTGCTAGTGAACTGGTATTATGCGCTCACCTGCTTCTTGGTTGTTTTTATTGTGTGGTTCTATGTGGGCACGGCCAATCCGGCGGTAAAGCCTGGTCTGACGGCCGAGTTCAATTTCTTTGCCTGGCTCAAGAGTGTAATATTCCGGTGTTTCGGGTAAGTTGATTTCTAGCATATGAGAACCGTGTTCCAATCGTAATCCCTTTTTGATTGGTGTGCTGTGCAGTAAGCGAATTCACGAGTACGAACAGATCGTGGTGACGCCATCATGTCCTGGAGTGGATCTCTCGCCTACGCAGTTAAACGAGCAAAACGAGGACTTTCGGCCACGGCCCAATTACCATCATTCTTCAGTCATCGAGGGACGGCTTATCGATGACATCTAGAGATAGTTCGCCGGGGGCGCAAAGCGGAGCAGTGGACGTGGCTGTGGCAAGCAATAATCGAGTGCATCTCTTAAGCGCAAAAATAACGCAAAAAATCCCAAACAAAAAATATGAACAAGCAGAACCCTAAACTCATACTACACATAGATATTTGATATGTATGTTTTCGTATAACTTTGTAAGGATGTTCTGTAGCTGATTCCGAAACCCAGTTTTATCTTATTCGAGTTAATTTTTAAATTGTACATTTTGTTAAGTCATGTATATCATTAAGTGTTAGATGGGTTTCACAACCATTGCAGCTATATCCGTCAATACCTGTGTATGCTATTCTAAAGTTAATTTATCCGAAAAAAGTATTTAAAGTTTAGTGTTTTTGAAACCATATCACACCCACTGGAAATGTACTGCCTTTATCGGCTTCCACGCGCACACTGCAAACCAACACGGCTCAGAAAAATTAATAGCTATGTTTCATTTTTAATACAATGTTTATGCTGCTAATTTGGGTTCCTTTTTCGCGTAGAGTTGCAAATAATACGACTTCTAAACAAAGAAAGCGTGTAAATTGTTGCTAAAAGGATATGTTTCCGGTGTTTCCGGTCTATTTTCGAAGGAGACGCATGTGATACTGAGATAATAAGTGAACCAAAAAACCGAAACCAGAAATCAAACTTCATAATTTGGCGCCTCTGCATTTAAGACGAGCATAAATACGCGGCACACAAAGTGTAATTCATTTAAATTGTTGCAGAACACAAAAAACTAATAACTAATAATGCATAGATGTCATACACCTAACAAACCCATAATACTTAAAATGTAACCCTCTGTATTAGTCTCACTCAATGAACAATATTACCCGGCAGTCATACATGCATATATCAGCAATAACATCCTTTAATACCTGTATTAGTTTAATGTATATACAATGTATACTTATACCTGGAGATATATAGACCGCATGTTGATCGAGGTGATGTATATTTGGAAAATATACTCGCGAGTCCGACTTTTGTACGTATACATATGTAGCCTAATTAAACCTAGTTGTACGAACCTATCTTCAGGACGACCCACACAAGAAATAACGTTAAAGTAACACAATAAATAAAAAACGTGTAATAAATAGTTTAGTAAATCTTATCTAAACGGAACGATTTAAAATTGGCGCCCACAGGGCTGACAAGCATATAACTATTGGCAACTTTTAACTTTAATTTATAAATTATATTATTTGCTATATTGCTAATCTAAAGAAAATTTACCGGTTGGCAGCTGCATATTTTTTTTTAAATTTATTTTGTAAATATAGTTTGCTGTTTTAGTGTTAATGGACGCGATGCAGCCCTGGCAAACAGCTGGCACTTAGACATAACCTTAAACCTTGCGCCCGGGACTCGGTCGAATTACACAGGTTTAAAGGTATTTTATCTGGACACATGCAATGATTTGCTAGGAGCTGCTTCTTTCGTCCGAACACCTGCTATGAACTGCTTCGTGCGCCGCAGCCAAAATCTTCTGTTTTGGCGAATTGCCAGCGTAAAACAGAGATCCACCGATGTGGCGTCCGCTGGTCGGAGTGCAGGTGAGTTATTGCTTCTTGCCGAGATTGTTTTGGCTAACAAGCACTTCGTAACTTCAGCTGCCAAGCCCAGCTACGAGGAATTCATCGGCCAACAGCAAAAGCAGGCCCAGCGGAGCATTGTGGTCCAAGTGAGCTCGGAAAAATCGTACCCGGAGTTGTATAACTACTGTAGTCGGTTTGGATCAATACTAGGCGCCCATCATTACTGTGTGCGGCAGGACGAGGCCTTGCACTATGTGCTTTTGGAGTACTCGACCTCCGGAGAGGCTGCGGCCGCCATAGACTCTGGCGTAAGCAATGGCGACATGTGTGGCGTGCCAGTTCGGTCTCCCTTCCTTTGGTTCCGGGCAGCCCCAGCGGGCAGCAAACGTGGTTCCAGCCTAGCGCCCAATGATACAGTGCCTGAGCTGAACGTCCTAGATGGTGGCCGGCAGATGGAGTCTAATCAACTGCAGGCTTTAGTGCGCGGAGCTGAGAGTATCGACGACCAGGTTTTCTTACTACACAACCACACGCGCTTGAATGAGCTGGGAGTGCGCCTTCGGTTCGTAGCAGCTCTGCAGGTTCAGCAGGCCATCTCCGGGATGTTCCCTTCTGCTCAGGCTCAACCGTTTGGGTCTTCCGTGAACGGTTTTGGCAAAATGGGCTGCGATCTGGACCTGATCCTGCGCTTCAACAATGACATTGGCTTGCAGAGAAGTCCACCGGACACCGAGCTCTTGCGACTAGTTTTTCACACCAAGGAGAACCTAAGCAACGGACGATCGCAAACCCAGCGGCATATGGAGTGCTTCGGCGATATTCTGCACCTCTTCCTCCCAGGTGTTTGTCACGTGAGGCGCATCCTGCAGGCCCGTGTTCCCATCATAAAGTATCATCACGAGCATCTAAACCTAGAGGTGGACCTATCCATGAGTAACCTGTGAGTATGGTGAACAGCAGCTAGCTTAAGGGGGAGTCCTTCTTTAGCTCTAGATTTCATTTGAGGCCAAAGAAGGGGGGAACTATCTGACAGAAACATTTTTGTCAGATAAAAAAGGCTATGTGTGAAGGGATCGCAATCTTTATTGTACCTATTGTTCGAACTGGTTGGAGGCTTAAATCTATCGCAGGGTCTTCTATTGTCTTCGTGTCGTCGTACTCTAAAAACTTAGCTAGCTAGAATATACGAATGGGTTGTGGTTTTCATTTAGGCTTTAGCGGCGGTAGTTGCTGGCCTGCTCCTCCTCCTTCTTGACGGCCTGGACCAGCACAAAGCTCATCACGGCGCAGATGACGTTCAGCAGACCCAAGGTCATGGCCAGGGCCACGATCCAGCCGGTCTTGCCCTCGAAGAACCAGGTCAACTCGTCCACGCAGCCATTGAAGAAGGCGTTGCCGCTGACGGTGTCGCGACAAGAGCTTGGCAGCGGCTGTCGTAGGTCCAGATAGTCCCAAGGTCCGGAGGCGCCGCAACAGCCGATGTTCTCTTGGATCATGGTCAGCACATAGTTTGAGTAGGTGTACTCCGACGTGGAGACAAACCTACGCAGAGAATCATTTAACAAGGGCTGCAGACTAGAGTGCATGGTGCTAAACTGCATTAGAACGGCCGATCCGGCCACAATAGCTATAAATCCAAACACCTGGGTGCCGACGAACACAAAGAGGGCCATTGTATTCTCCATCAGGGCGCTGAGACAGCCCAGGAAGCTGACGGCCATCATCACGATGCTTATGCCGATAAGCACATAAACGCCAATGTAGAAGGATTGCGCCTCAAGAATTTTCAGCCAGTCGTTGAAGCCGGGTTCGGCCCTCAGCCAGACGGTCAGGGCGAACAAGGCCGTGGATATAATCCAGGCCACGATATTGAAGCAAAAGAGGGTGTACTTGACGCAGCCGATCTGCTTCTCCAGCTGCTCGTCGGAGGCTCCGTAGCCGATGCCCATTTCTGAAATTGAAAAATTTAAAATAGGACTAAGAGAATTATGCTTCCGGGAAAATCCCTTTTTGTCCGCTTTTGCCTTGAGTCATACACGAAAACTGTTCGCCCTGCTCTAGCCGTGTTTTTAGTCATATTGTGGGCTTTCGCCCCCTTTGAGTATCGTTATCGGGAAGCAGTGTGTTTAACAAATAGCCTTATCAGCACGCACTAGATGATTAATACCAACACAAACGCCAGGTTGCAACACGGTGATTTTTTTAAAGGGGACTGACGCAGCGAATCCTTTGAATCCTTCTTCAAAAATATCTTTTCAGAGTTCTAACTTTTTTTTACACTTAAAAAAAAGGCATTTCAAAGGGTTTTGTTTAGTTTGCACCTGAGATTCACCTCGTTTTGTTTTCTTTTCGCTTGGATCACAAGAAAAAAAAGTTAGCTGTGTAGTCACGAAACCGGAGTAAGATCCAGAGTTCCGTAGGCTTCCTTCGTTGAATTCGTTGTGACCCAGCCCGACTAATTGGTGACAACATTCAGGCCAGAGAGCGGGCCAAAGATAAAAAAGCTCCGCAGCTCGATAAGATTAGATAGCGAGGGCGGCGGCAAGCGGCAATTGCCAAATGCCTTGTAACAGCGCTCTGGGAATCAGGTGGCTCTCGCTGTGTTGGCATGCCGATGTCCATGATTCACTTCCACCGGGGTGCACTCACCATCATATCCGGCACAGTGGTGGGTGTCAGTTTTCCACACGTGATAAAGGCGATAAAAGGGGTCATTTAAATGCTTATATGTTCTTGGTCATCATTTTATACGCCCTTTCTTGTATCTTTCCGTAGCACTGGCTTCTACATGTCGGAGCTGCTGTACATGTTCGGCGAACTTGATCCTCGAGTGCGTCCCCTAACCTTCAGTATCCGGAGATGGGCGCAAAGCTGTGGACTGACGAATCCCTCGCCAGGGCGATGGATCAGCAACTTCTCGCTCACCTGTTTGGTCATGTTCTTTCTGCAGCAGTTGCGCCAGCCTATCCTGCCTACCATTGGCGCCTTAATTAAAGCAGCGGAACCGGCCGACACGCGGGTGACAGAGGACGGAATCAACTGCACCTTTGCTCGCGACATGGATAGGCTAGGATTCCGGAGTTGCAATCAGAGCTCCGTGAGTGAACTACTGCTGCAGTTTTTTGAGTTCTACTCGCAATTCGACTTCCACAACAGGGCCATATCTTTGAACGAGGGCAGAGCACTCTCCAAACCTGACCACTCGGCCATGTACATTGCAAATCCGCTAGAGCAGCTGCTCAATGTGAGCAAGAACGTGAGCATGGAGGAGTGCGAGCGGCTGCGCATCGAAGTAAGGAACGCGGCTTGGGTTTTGGAGTCGGAAGTGGAAAACGTGGCCCTGCCTGTGGGCGAGGGTGAACGACAGGAGCATTCTTGGGGCCTGCTAAATCTGTTTAAGCATCCGGAGAAGCCACTTATACGGCCGAACATGTTCTTCAAGCCGCGCATGGTAGAAGTTAGTGACCTCTTCGAGCAAAAGGAACTGACGCCTAGTCCTTTGACGCGAAATGTCCGGTCTGGCACCACCGCAGGTACATCTACCGCATCCATATCCACATCCACTTCCAGTCCACCCATTACCTACAAAAGCGCATCGGTGCGACAACAGGTGGAGGGCATAAAGACTTCCACACGCACGGAACTGAAGCAACTCCGAGGATCTGCGACTCCCACTAAAAATAGTCGGCGGAGTAGCCGGTGATCAACGATCACTTCCCGCTATGTGTATATAAAAGGAGTTTCTCTCCAAGTGAATGTTGTTCATAATGTTAGATAAGTCGTAAGCCCTAATTGAGTATTTCCATCATTTTTCTTTGACGAATAAACCAAAATTGCCACATTTCCAGAGATGTCTAATGGAAGATCTAGTTGGCTTTACGATTTAATGGACGATTCACTGAGCAGAGCAGTTAAGTCGGTTCCTGATTTCTTTTTTTATTATAATACAACCAAATACTATTCATAGATTTCAAGTTTTTAATTGCATGTAATACAAACCTTAGGTCATGCGAAGAATGGCAAAGTACTCCAGCCGTTGGATGAAGAAGTTGGGTGCAAACGACGTTCAGAGAAAGGACACAGAACGATGATGGGGGGTGTGCCCGATTTTTGGCTTTTTCATACGATTGATTGCGAATATATTGGCCATTTTCCAACTGATTTTGGTTTTAAATATCATGTTACAATCAATGCCTAATTCCCCTCCGATTTTTGTGATGGTACAATTTTTACAATTACAATTACAATTTTTTCAAAAATCGAGTTCCAACTTTTTTCTGTTTTTGAAAACCCTGGACGCAGATCGAAGCTTATTTAGGTCCTGATTAAGGAATGGTATTCCTTTTTGCGATCGGTTGCGAAATGGCCAAATGGTTCGCTTTTAAAGTTGCGAAAAATGTGGGATTTTGGCCAAAACTTTTTCTGTTAATTTTGTTTTTATTTTCTTGATTTTTTACACATTCCTTTGCGAATATTTCGGCCATTTCGCAGCCGATTCGGGAGCGGAATACCATTTTGGAATCAGGACATTTTTCTGCTTAAATCTGCATCTAAAGTTTCCAAAAGCCAAAAAAAAGTTTGACCTCGATTTTTGCAAATTTTTGTGATGGTACCCCTTACAATTTTTTCAAAAATCGAGTTCCAACTTTTTTTTCTGTTTTTGAAAACCCTGGACGCAGATCGAAGCTTATTTAAATCGTAATTAAGGAATGGTATTCCTTTTTTGCGATCGGTTGCGAAATGGCCAAATGGTTCGCTTTTAAAGTTGCGAAAAATGTGGGATTTTGGCCAAAACTTTTTCTGTTATTTTTGTTTTTATTTTCTTGATTTTTTCCACATTCCTTTGCGAATATTTCGGCCATTTCGCAGCCGATTCGGGAGCGGAATACCATTTTGGAATCAGGACATTTTTCTGCTTAAATCTGCATCTAAAGTTTCCAAAAGCCAAAAAAAGTTTGACCTCGATTTTTGCAAATTTTTGTGATGGTACCCCTTACAATTTTTTCAAAAATCGAGTTCCAACTTTTTTTTCTGTTTTTGAAAACTCTGGAATCAGATCGAAGCTTATTTAAGTCCTGATTAAGGAATGGTATTCCTTTTTGCGATCGGTTGCGAAATGGCCAAATGGTTCGCTTTTAAAGTTGCGAAAAATGTGGGATTTTGGCCAAAACTTTTTTCTGTTATTTTTGTTTTTATTTTCTTGATTTTTTACACATTCCTTTGCGAATATTTCGGCCATTTCGCAGCCGATTCGGGAGCGGAATACCATTTTGGAATCAGGGCATTTTTCTGCTTAAATCTGCATCTAAAGTTTCCAAAAGCCAAAAAAAAGTTTGACCTCGATTTTTGCAAATTTTTGTGATGGTACCCCTTACAATTTTTTCAAAATCGAGTTCCAACTTTTTTTCTGTTTTTGAAAACCCTGGACGCAGATCGAAGCCTATTTAAGTCCTGATTAAGGAATGGTATTCCTTTTTGCGATCGGTTGCGAAATGGCCAAATGGTTCGCTTTTAAAGTTGCGAAAAATGTGGGATTTTGGCCAAAACTTTTTTCTGTTATTTTTGTTTTTATTTTCTTGATTTTTTCCACATTCCTTTGCGAATATTTCGGCCATTTCGCAGCCGATTGGGGAGCGGAATACCATTTTGGAATCAGGACATTTTTCTGCTTAAATCTGCATCTAAAGTTTCCAAAAGCCAAAAAAAAGTTTGACCTCGATTTTTGCAAATTTTTGTGATGGTACCCCTTACAATTTTTTCAAAAATCGAGTTCCAACTTTTTTTCTGTTTTTGAAAACCCTGGACGCAGATCGAAGCTTATTTAAGTCCTGATTCAGGAATGGTATTCCTTTTTGCGATCGGTTGCAAAATGGCCAAATGGTTCGCTTTTAAAGTTGCGAAAAATGTGGGATTTTGGCCAAAACTTTTTTCTGTTAATTTTGTTTTTATTTTCTTGATTTTTTCCACATTCCTTTGCGAATATTTCGGCCATTTCGCAGCCGATTCGGGAGCGGAATACCATTTTGGAATCAGGGCATTTTTCTGCTTAAATCTGCATCTAAAGTTTCCAAAAGCCAAAAAAAAAGTTACAATTACAATTACAATTTTACAATTACAATTTACAATTTTTTCAAAAATCGAGTTCCAACTTTTTTTTCTGGTTTTGAAAACCCTGGACGCAGATCGAAGCCTATTTAAGTCCTGATTCAGGAATGGTATTCCTTTTTGCGATCGGTTGCGAAATGGCCAAATGGTTAGCTTTTAAAGTTGCGAAAAATGTGGGATTTTGGCCAAAACTTTTTTCTGTTATTTTTGTTTTTATTTTCTTGATTTTTTCCACATTCCTTTGCTAATATTTCGGCCATTTCGCAGCCGATTCGGGAGCGGAATACCATTTTGGAATCAGGACATTTTTCTGCATAAATCTGCATCTAAAGTTTCCAAAAGCCAAAAAAAAAGTTTGACCTCGATTTTTGCAAATTTTTGTGATGGTACCCCTTACAATTTTTTCAAAAATCGAGTTCCAACTTTTTTTTTAACTGTGGACGCAGATCAAAGGATAATGTTCTTCCGAGTCGTTTGGAAGGTGCAGATCCAAAATCGGTGAAGAATTCGCCAAATTATGAGCGTTTTAAGTCGTCGGCCAAATGTAAACAAAGGCTGGAAAAATGTAAACAAAGGTTGCTGGCCAATCCAAAACCTTGGCACGGTTGCTCGGATTTCAAATTCTTTTGCTGCAGATCGACGGGGAATGTCCTTCCGCGTCGTTTGGTAGGTGCAGATCCAAAATCGGTGAAGAATTGGCCAAATTATGAGCGTTTAAAGTCGTCGGCTAAATGTAAACAAAGGCTGCTGGCCACCACGTGGGTAGGGATTTTAAAATCAAATACTATGGCCCTTTCGCAGCCGCAACCATTTCGGAATCAGCATTCAATGCTGGAATGTCCTTCCGAGTAGTTTGGTAGGTGCAGATCCAAAATCGGTTCAGGAATAGCCGAGAAATTCGCTTTTTAAAATCGGCCAACCGAATTCTGGATTACGTCCCATTGGTTGGGATCAGTTCGATCCCCATGTGGTTGTTGTTGCCTTTCCCAGTAATCCCCGTTATGCGATATGAGTGGGATATATCGATAACTCCCTCTCCCCCATGGAGTGTAAATGGGGACGCCCTTCCTGTAAGTAGGAAAAGGAGGGGACGAGGCGGCCATCATTAAAATTAGCATATTTGTCCCCCTTGCTCTACCGCCAGCTCCCCACTCTTATACTAGAGATGGTATTTTCAAAATTTCTGACTTTGGCCCCTGTGACGTCACTGCGCCGCCTGCTAATCGTTCCTGTTCGCTTAGTACTTCAGTTTCTGGCACAAGCGAAATCTAAGAAATTCGGCCGCAACGGGTTTGCGTTTTCGTGTGGCATTTCGTGGGGCGCTGCTTTTGCCGTCCTGCCAGGTTGGATTTCATTGGAGTTTTACTTCTTTTAAGGACACGACGTCCACGTTAGCGTGGTTGGATCTTTTCTATGAATCCACATAAAGGATCGGTTCATGACATTGTTAGCTGCTTAGCTGCGTAACCAAATGCGAGGGAATTCTATTTTGGCCAAGTTAACCCCATGATGAACCTGAAAATATTCCTTCCCAAACAAAACACAGTATTTACATTCTTTTCCATTTATTTTTCAGATTCCACAAGCGATTCAGTACATTGGATGGACTACATCTACTATAACTAATCTGGACTAATCTACAACAGCGTCTGGAGCAGTACCTGCACCACCTTAAGGATCACGTGGAGAAGCATCTGGAGCAGCACCTGGATGCGTATTTGCAGCAGCACCTGTTGCAGCATCTGGAAGACAGCTTGGAGGAGCATTTGGATCAGTATCTCAAGGAACACCTAGGGGAGCATCTGGTGGAGCACCTAGTGGACAACCTAGAGCATCATCTGGTGTTGCAAACGGCAAAGGATACTGGCTGGATAATGGTCCCTGCCCCAGGTCGATGTGCTGCCGCCTTTCACCTGAGAAATTGAAACCATGGTAAGGTCAAGGCAATATTTTATTATCCTTTTAAAGATGTTTACTTACCCATGTGATACCAACTAATCCTGTATTTCTGCTTCCCCAGGACTTTGTGGCCTCTATCAACCAAAGGACACTTATTTTCGACTCCTCATTGCTGCTTCACTGTGTCCATCCTTCTACATGCAGGAGATCATCTGGTTTTATCGCTGCTTCATCGTGTTCATCCTGCAACATCCTGAACACCAACTGGCTTTATCACAGCTTCATTGGGGTCGTCCTGCAACTTCGCTGCTGCGTCGTGCATCATCCTGGAAATCACCTTATTTAACCTTCAAGGACATGCAATTCAATCAAAGAACCTTTCCTGTAAAAAGAAAAATTGAATAAATGTGTACAACAATTTTTATTAAAGGATATGATGTGTGTCTTACTTGGGGGAGTATTTTCAGGTTCAGCATGGTGTTAACTTGGCCAAATCTGGTTTCTCCGCAATTTTTAATGGATTCTTAGCGGCTGACAATGCCAATGCCAAATAAAAGCTTGCCGGCCACACAAAATTGAATTTATTTAAAATAAAATATTAAAAATGTAAAAGTGTGGGTCCTGGCCAAGATAAGTGTCCTTAAAAGGAGTAGAACTCATTTGGAAACCAAACTGGCAGGACGGCAAAAATAGCCCCTCGCGATATGCAACACAAAAACGCAAACCCGTTGGGGCCAAACTCCTCGGATTTCGCTTGTGCCAGAAACTCAAGTACTAAGCGAACAGGAACGATCAGCAGGCGGCGCAGTGACGTCACAGGGGCCAAAGTCAGAAATTTTGAAAATACCATCTCTAGTATAAGAGTGGGGAGCTGGCGGTAGAGCAAGGGGGACAAATATGCTAATTTAAATGATGGCCGCCGCCTCCCCTCCTTCTCTTACTTACAGGAAGGGCTTCCCCATTTACACTCCATGGGGGAGAGGGAGTTATCGATATATCCCACTCATATCGCATAACGGGGATTACTGGGAAAGGCAACAACAACCACATGGGGATCGAACTGATCCCAACCAATGGGACGTAATCCAGAATTCGGTTGGCCGATTTTAAAAAGCGAATTTTTCGGCTATTCCTGAACCGATTTTCGATCTGCACCTACCAAACTACTCGGAAGGACATTCCCTATAGGACATTCGAGCATTGAATGCTGATTCCGAAATGGTTGCGGCTGCGAAAGGGCCATAATATTCGATTTTGGCCAGCAGCCTTTGTTTACATGTGGACGACGACTTTGAACGCTCATAATTTATCCAATTCTTCACCGATTTTGGATCTGCACCTACCAAACGACTCGGAAGGACATTCCCCGCCGATCTGCGTCCTCAGCTAAAAAAAAGTTGGAGACTCCATTTTTGCAAAATTTTGTGATGTTACCCCTTTCCTAAATTGCGAAAATCGAGATTTGACTTTTTGTTCGGCTTTAGAAAACTGTAGACGCAGTTCGAAGGGCAATTGGATGCTGATTCCGAAATAATATTCCATTCTCGAATCGGCTGCGAAATGGCCAAAATATTAGCAAGTTATTGTAATCTCCGTATGAAATCAGTGCGTATACGAATATTAGAGGACTTCGGAATCACGTATACGCACCACGACTATTATTCATCCTTTCTCCATAGTTTTAACTAGATATAGCCAGAATCGGCGTAGACAAGACCACGGAAGTTGCGAATCCATTTTCTGAGTTGCCTCAGAAAATTGAAAGTACATATGTGTTTTTTTGTAGTTTATTGCATTTTTTAATGTTACTCGGGGATTTGGAATATCCTCGTCGTTATCCTCGGATAACTATTTATCTTATACAGATGTACTGTATTTATGTATTGTATATATATCGCTACAATATGGTTTTGTGTACGAGTCGTGTTATTCTGTTCTTTGCTTTTTGTTCCAATTTCGTATTTCTTTTCATTTGTTTTCGCTTAATTTTGATAACATTCTGCGTAGTACATGTATTAGAATTTTAAATAGCCTGCTCCACTTCCTAGTTCAATCTTTTTACAAAATTTGACTCTACTGTCAATAGTTTTGTGTGTGTTGTTTGTATGCTCTTAAGTTTGTTTGAATGTACATAACTAATTACACTCTTACGAATTTAGTGTATAATTTATGCATTGTAAATCACGTATTGCATACAAATAGCCTTCTGGAGAATTACTTGAATTCTGGGTCGGGTTCGATTAGTGGCTAACTTGATGCTTCTGCTGCATAAAAAAAAATTACAATTGAGAAAAAAGAGAGGCCCGTCGCAGGGCGGATGCATAGCAGCGAAAGATTAAAAGGTGATAAAAAAAACAAACGCTAGGAGGCTCCCAGTTAAATAGGTACAAAAAAGACAATGGGTCGCCGCTCTGCATCTCCGAAGTGTAGAGCTTGCCATATGGACCGGCGGCTACTTAGACAACAATTTCGACGGCAGCCGCCTGCGGTACTCATCTAAACCAGAGCTTTAACCTCAATGCGTCCACTCCGTTGAGATAGTACCGAAACAGCCGTTTATCCCTCACAAATCCCAGGTTTTCGTATAGTCGCAATGCAGGCTCGTTTCGCATTTCCGTTTCCAGCACCACCTCGTCGGCATTGTCCGCTAGCATGGCCTGAATAGGTAACAGACGAAATTATATAGAATGTGTATACCGGACGTATACGGACGGAATACGTACCTCTATAGCCTTAGTGACCAGAGTGGTGCCAATTTTGAGCTTGCGATACTCCTTACGCACGGCCAGCATGGCAATATAACCCCGTCGAACGTTCATGTGCATGTCCAGCTTGCACACGATGGCGCCCACGTACTGATTGTCGTGCGATGCAAGGAAGCAGAGCTTTGGCCAGTTATAAATAAAATAGCGATACGTGTATATCGAGTAGGGCTCCGATAGCTCCGCTTGAATGAGTCGCATAATGTCCTGTAGTAATTGAGAGATTAGTTAATTTGGTTTGGTTTAGTGCCTGCCTGAAAATGTTTATTTACATGCATTTGGTGCTCCGCCTCGTACTCCTTGTATACAATCTCATTGGCTGAAATGGCAGGTTCTGGCTGCTGGGGGTCCGCTGGAATGGCACCAGCCGCTGCTGAAGTTGAGGGCGGATGTTCCACCGTCTCCTTGGCTTGACTACTCCCCGTCGTCTCCACTGTAGCTAATTCTGCTGCTGTTGTCTTTGTAGCTGTTGCTGTAGTCGTGGTGGTTTGTGTTTTGGCAGTGGTTTTGCTTATGGCGGTGATAGGCCTCTCCTGCTTCTGGAGGAGATCTCTACTTTTCCTGTTGTTATTGCTGCTATCCACATTGTTGTTTTGGGACATGCTGGTTATGCTGCTGCTGCATCGTATGTGATTATTGTTGCTATGATGGCCGTTTAGAGCCGATAGGGGCGTAGCCGCCTCCCCAACCACAGCCGTCTGCTGTGGCAGATCCTTGACGGCACCGCTTCTGTGGCCATTGCACAAATGCAACTCCTGGAGTAGGCCATCCAGTTCCGATTCAGGTCCTGCCTCCGGGGCATGTCCATTGCTGGGCGGTTGTAGCTTTTCTAGTTTTTGCGCCTTCTTTTTGTTTTTAAACTTTTTCTTACCGGCCGCCAGAGCTGCTGGGGCCGCTGCCTGGGCATCCGCCATCCTGGCCTGGAACCTGCAAGACATGGAAGGATCGGAAAAGCGGGGCACATTAAAAACTATGGGTGACTGGGACCAGGGGCTGCCAATTAGCTTACCGCCTGCTGCTGTCACGGCTGTTGCCTCGTTGCTTGGGTGTTTCTCGCCTGCTGAGCTCTCTGGCAAAGGTACAATCAACTAGACCTTTTTTATGGTTATATTTTCACAGTTGCTGGTTTTTCACTCACGCACACATGCAGCACCACACAGATACACGGCCAGCAGAGCACGACATACACAATCCTCTCTTTTGCTATGCTGTTGGCAAAGAGCTGGGGGTTTGGCCACAGAACGCCCGATTTAGCTTTGCTGTGAATGTTACTTGTGTGCTAACACGCTAGCCTTATATAAAATTAAATCTTGCATTCCCGAAACTCGCGTTTTTCTTTTTGGGGCTATGAATAAATCCTCACGAACATACACACAGCAATATATGAAAGGCGAACAGCTGGCCGCCAGGGTTGTATGTTCACATAGTTATCGTTATTGACTAAGTGGCAGCCCTAATCGACCAGCTCCTACAGATGCGGCTAATTTAAAATCAAAGTTGAATCTAATTTATTATATCTTTTAAATATTTAATTCCTTATAATATAATCCCAGATTTGGTTTTGTTGATTGTACACTTGTGAATTAAAAAGTATTGGAACTGACTTAATTGTGAAGCATTATTTTTGAAGAACCTTCATGTAGCAAGTTGAGTTCCTCCTTGTAATTCATTCTGCTGGGTCTCGTTGATTATCTCTTTCTGGGCCTCGTACGTCTCAATGCGCTCCTCCAATTGGTCCACCTCGAGCCACATCTGGGAAGCCGCTTGCCAGCGAGGCGGCGGATCAGCGTTAATAGTCTCGATCAGAGTGGCTAGGCGCTCCCGATCCCACCCGATGGCCTCGGCACGGCGCTGCACCACAATCGTCTTCAGCTGACCGATCAGACCGCCGTAGCCGTCGCGGGCTATTATCACCCTACCATCCATTATATCAATGGAACCCGGCTCGTCGGTTTGGCAGATTTTCTCGTTCTCGGCGGGCGTAGTGGCCGGAACAATCGAAGCAGCAATGGTAACAGAGATCGGATATGGAGGGATCTTGGACCCAGCGACGGCGGAATTAACTGCTGGAAGCAGATGGTAATCGAAGAGCTTCTGGGATCCCGGGGACATCTTTATGCGCTTGGCGCGACAGCCGCGCGGTGCACGTCCTATGATCTCGGTTTGGGTGGCGATGGTACGTTGATTTTTATCATCGATCACCGATGGTGCCACAATCCTTGAGGCAATTTTGGAGATACGTTTTCGTGGGGCCATTTCGGTTGATTTGAATTGGACTAAGTTCATTCAAGTGACAGGTGACAATGGAAAACGAACCAAGTTGGGCTTTCAACATGAAGTTCGCTAAGCCTACTTCATATCCAGTGAATACCACTAAATCTTTAATCCAATAATTTTAAATTAAATATAGTTTTAAGCAGGAATATGCATAGAATTTAAGCTTTTGGCGGCCATATTATTACCAGACAAAAAATACTAAAATCATATTGATTTATCGATTTTGTACAACGATAGACCGTTATTTCGCCTATATTTAAATTTGAAAAAAATGTATATTCATAATTTAAAAAAAAATACAGTTGTATTTGTACCATTTATTGGTTTGGCTTAAAAGTTTTATATTAATAACATGTAAAATCGGCTCGATTTTAGCCCAGAGTTCTCGTTGCCTGGCAACCTTTAAATTGGACTCCAGTGGCCCAAACACTGCCACAAAGAGCCACAACAAATGTTGGCCTGAAAAATGCAATTGGCCACCGCAGCCAAACCAAATAAAGCAGAGGAGAAAAAGAAATTGGACTGGAATGTCGTTCAAGGATGTACGAGGTGAGGTACTCCAAACTCCTCCACTACCCTGAGTTTAAAACAATTTTAAATCGTAGATCTTGGAGAGCAACTCAAGCTGTTAGGGTTCCCTCGGGTTTTCCCCCTCCAGGCATTGGCCAATCCCCATGGTAGCCTGGCCAGCTTCCACATCGTGGCAGAGCTCCTCCAATGGTTGGCTGGCCTAATGGAACCGGGGGCGTCCTTGTCGGGTGGCGTAGAATCCGAGGAGCAGAGGGTTTTGCTAGTGCGGTCCGCGACGGAGTTTTTTGTTACCAAGGCGGCCATTCGCCTCAACCCCCGTAAGCTTTACGCGGCCGCCTTGGTGACTGCTGCAGAGCTGCAAAAGATAACCCGACTTCTGACAGCTCCTGGAGGCCAAACAGAATCCGATCCCGAGGATGAGGAGCAGAGGGACCAGTTCCGAAGTCTAAACCCTGTGGATATTGGCGATAAAATGGAGGAGTTGCGCAAAGCTAGGGAACTGGCTACGGACCTCACGCACCATGGAGCTACATTGTATGACCTGCTCTCCAAAGAGCTGCTTAACAAGGGTGCTAGGGCGGCGCAGGCTCAGCGTCCGCTGGAGCTTTTGAGCGTGGAGCGAACTCTGAAGAATGCCATTCAATCGAATCAGCTACGTTTGCAGTCCAGCAAAGCCCAATTGGAATCTACGCGGGTGGAATTGAATGCACTGGGATCTAAGCTACAACGACGCAAGGCGGAGCTGGAGAGGACTCGTCAAAGATTAGAGGCACTGCATCGGATTCGTCCCGCTCACATGGCGGAGTTCGAGGATTGCGAGAAAGAGCTACAGCAGTTGTTCCAATGCTACTTTTTGCGGCTTCATGTCCGCGATGCTTTGCGATCCCAGCTAGAGGCCCGTACAAAGAGGGCTACGCCCATCGCCTCTCCGGTATTGGCGAAGCCAGCGGAGAGTTCCATGCCATTTATTCCTGAGGGCCTTATTGAGGACGATGACGACGACGACCTAAACGACGACGACAATGGCGAGGACGCTGGTGAGGGCATCTCGAACACGGGCCTCGAAATGGTGGTAAATGGCCGAAGCGTCTTCGCGTTGGATTCCGAAATACCAGATATACGGGATGAGGATAAGCAGATCCAACTTAATGGTTTAAACCCTGGCCAGAGTAAGAGACCTGGAACGGCCACCTCCAGGATGCGACCCACCACAGGGAGGAGCCGAAAAGGCACTGTAGGAGGTAGGTGTAAAAGTAAGCATTATGGACACCTCTTAAAAAGTAAATATTTTCCTTTAGGGGGTGGCGCCGAAGGTGGTAGAGGAGATAGAGGTACTAGGCGAGGCAGAGCTGGGGCAGTTGTTACAGGCGAATCAGGAGACGGAGCTGGAGCTGCCACCCGAAATGGGCGAAACGGTCCTGGCAGCAGCATGCTCGATTCCCGGGACGACGACAGCAGCTTCGGAAGCTCTGACAGCGAGCTGGATGTGGGAGAGATCATGGGAATGAGCGGATTGAGTGGGATAAGTGGCTTCAGCGGCATAAGCGGGATGACTGGAGTGGCCCTGGGAGCAGGCGATGATGATTGTAAGGATACGGACTAAAAAACCAACAAAATCAATATTTAATTCCTTTCTTCATCAAATCCAGTTGACCTGAACTCTATCGATGACATCAGCATTTCGAAATTAACCGGAGAACTCCCTATGCGTCCAAAGACAGCTAACAAAACGGAGCACCACAGCGACGAGGACTTTTAAGGATTTACACTCGGGCGGACTTATTTTCTACCGTCGTTTTATAGGTCCCAGATGGAAAAGAATAGTTTCCATTGATTGGTTAGCATATACACGAATGAACATATGTTTAATATAACATTTCGGTTTATATTGATAACGGACTTAATGTTAATACGGATATGGAGAAGAGTCTGGGACAGAGTATGGGAAAATATAAAAAAATGTATGTTTCTTTGTGTAGAGCTAGGGCGAAAAGGTTTCCCAAGAATCTGGCCAGTGGAAATTTATGTACAAAAGTAAGGACGTGACTCCCGCGGTTCTACATCACGACATCCCGACAGACAATCTTTGTTTTGGAGGAGGTACGCTGCTGGCCGCCGTACAAGTCTGACGATGCGGAGGACGAATAGTCAAAGTGACTGCCCGCCTGGGACTGCTCTTGCCGAGCCAAAAAACTATCGGCTATGGCACGATCCAGACCCGTGTACTGGAAGTTGGGTGCTCCGTCCAGCACATCTGCTTCCGACTTGCGACGCTGGCGACGATTGGCATCCGACTTACCCGCCCGACGCCGTCGTCTTTGTCCGTTGATTTCCGCTGACTTGGTGCTTTTGTGGGTACGATATGTGCCGCTCAAGCTGGCAGGGTGGGCATACAGTACGGAACCGGGGACCCCGGGCGGGCGCATGTAGGCAGGCAGGGTCATTCCACGATATTGCGGCGGGGGCACTGGCAGCAACAATCCTGCTCCAGGTGGTGGCGGCGGCAGGCGTGTCGGAGGTGGCGGAGCCATCTGAAAGCGTGAAAGTTGAACATTGAGAGGATGATGTTGACCAGGATAGATACCGAACTTACTCCGCTGCCAGTGGTTGAAGGAATCAGCAAAATGGGTCGTGAGGGAGGCGTTAGCTTGCGAACCGAAGGCGGTGGGTAGCTGCCCATTTGGGTGGCGTACATCCACATAGCGGCCAACTTGTCTGAATTTATCTATTTTTCAGGATATAAAGGTTTTTTGTAACGGAATATGAGGCACAACGTTAATTTCCTACCTTCTCACTTCCGTTCACTGACACCGCCTTGATGTACTGATCCGCTTTCTGCTGATCCAAAGGTAGGCCGGAAGAATTGGTCTTAATAATAACGTCCTGGAGCTCTGTGTGTTCCGATCTTTAAAAAACAATATTTAAAATTATAAATAGCTTAGCTTGATTTTGAAATATAGTTTTTTTTTTTTTAGTATTTTATCGAAACAAATTTCATATCTAAAACAGTGACGTAAACGGAGAAATCAGTGTTGGAAAGCCCGCGATTTCGATATAAATACATTGGGAAAATATCGATCAATATAAATATATATATATATATAAATATTGGACATCTCTACTAAACAGCGAAATCTGCGAATCCCCCGTTCATATTTTTGGCAATTCGACAGCACAGCTCCAGGCCGTCCGTACCCAGCGCCAACACTCACATCTGCCTGGAGTCGATCGGAATCAAGGGGCAAACGGAGCAGCAGCGGCCATAAGCAAAACACCAGCTCGCCACGTCAGTGGGAGTGGGAGCAAGAAGGCCCTTGCCGATAGGACGAGGATAAGCCTGTGCTAAGGGAAGGGGGCTAGCTCCCTTTAAACAAAAGGTTACAAAATGTTTAGCAACTTCAAGGAGCGTTTCATCTCGGCCATAGTGCCGGATCTGCCGCCCCTGCCGGGCACGGAACGAAGCGGTGGCAGTTCTGGCGGCGGGCACCACAATTCACACAGCCAGCGGTCCAGATTCGGGGGAGGGCATCAGATGCCGGACAAGTTTCCATATGCCAGGCCGCCTTTTTTGCAGCTGCTGACACCCGACGAACTTCGCGCTTCGGCGGATCACAATGTGCGGCCCATAATTGTTCCCAGGGATATAAACCTTCTGCCCTGGGGCACAGGCTACGCGGAGTGCGTGAACTCCGGGAAATCGGAGTGGAACGAGGACCAGGGGGCCTTCTGCCGGTCAGTCCCCAAATACCTCAACACGACATCACTTTTCAATATAAAATTTTTGTCCACTCTTTACAGGCAAGTCCTCTCCGACCCGGAACACAAGCATCCGGATCTCCCATACACATACTTTGGTATATTTGACGGTCATGCCGGCTATGGAGCTGCTCTGGCTGCCTCGCACCAGTTTCATCACATTCTACACGAGAAGTTAGTGGACTGCCTGGAGCTTTTGCTTCCTCGCGACTCCGAATCGCCCGCTGGTGGCGGTGTTGAAGGAAGCAAGCTTAATCCAACGTTTCCGCATCCCATTTACTTCCAACGACGAGTGACCAAGGACGAACTGATAATCGGAGCGCTGGAAAGCGCATTTTTCAACATGGACTCGCTAATAGCGCAGGACAGTGATAGATATAGGGACGCCGGTGGCTGTACAGCCTGTGTTTCCCTCTTTATCGACGGAAAAATGTATGTGGCGAACGCCGGAGACTCTCGCGCCGTGCTATGCCAACGTAAAGCCGCACTTAAGAGGAACCAAAAGGAACAGGAGGTGGAGGCAGGCATACAACCTGATCCGCTGGAAGCCAACTGCTATCCGGTGCCATTTAGCGCGGACCACACGCCCGAAACAGAGCGTGAACGGCTGTTGAACGTGGCCAGACTAAAGCCGCACCTCATGGGCAACCAGTATGTAGCCATGGAGTACGCCAAGCGACCGCACATCAAGGATATGGGCCAGCGCATTCTCTGTCGGCAGGGTACCATGCGAGGTTGGACGTACAAAACTCTGACCCGCGACGATCTCCGTATTCCAGTGGTTAATGGCGAGGGAAAGAGAAGCCGTCTTCTGGGCACCCTGGGGGTTACCCGAGGCTTTGGCGACCACGAACTTCTCGCCATCAACACGGGCATTCAAATTAAACCGTTCCTCACCCCCCACCCGGACGTGCGGCAACGAGATCTGACCCAAGTGGTTTGCATCCCAGACGAAGACAATCGTGATGGGGACTACGGCGTGCTGGTGATGGCCACCGACGGCCTGTGGGACGTATCGGAAAACGACGCGGTAGCCAGGACTGTCTTCCAAACACTCTCGAAGTATCCGACGGAGAAGCATCGCTATACGATGGTTGCCCAGGAACTTGTGGCCAGAGCCCGCGGAAAAATCAATGACTCGGGGCATTGGCGCCTGGCGGATAGCAAAGCCGCTGCCACAGTTGATGATATTTCCGTGATTGTGATCCCGGTTGGCCAGTATTACAAGGAACATGTGGAGTGGACGCAAACCTACAAGCAGGATCTCGAGGCGAAGCGTCGGCAGGCGCAGGCCAACATGGCCCAGGAGGCTGTAAATGTGCTGAATGGCGTTATAGCCGAGGAGGCGCACGTCGTCGAAGAAGAGGAGGAGGGCGAGGTTGTGGTCCACGAGGTGGTCAAGGCTACACCAAAGACCTCGCCGAAGACAATGGAATCCAATGCGCCTGAGGACCTGGAGGAGGAACTGAGGCCCTCGCTGGAACGCTTGCGATTAAAGGACACTGCCAACGCATCCCTAGAACGTAAGTATAAAAACATTACGTATAGACATTGATTTCTAACATGATGTCTTCACAGCGCCAGTGTCCGATCCGGAAAAGGATAACGAAGCGAACAGGGATAGGATGGCGCCGCGGCAACAGCCGCCTAAGGGTCGCAAAGGCAAGGGCAAGCAATAGGACGGGCGTCCTACCACATATTTGATACACATACACCCAGCAATACAATATATGTAGTTCAAGGACATCCGCAAGTCGCAAATACATTCGCAACGGAACGGAGCGGAGCAGAACAGAACAGAACAGAACGGAACAGATGTAGATGGCACATCTATATATATTTTTACACTCCACTTAAGCATTCAAGTTAATACATAATTAATTTATGTAGAAACGACTAATAGAAGTCAACTTAATCGCATTGTGTTTAAAAATAATTATGAACAAAGCCCGGAAAAGGAGCAACACTTTCAATTACCACAAATCAAAACCCCTATAATAACAATTCAAAGCAAAACCAGAAATTATAAAGTATTCTAAGTTGCAACATACCCTTAAATAAAGTGAGAAAATTATTGTTAACTTAAAGGTAATAATATGAAATTTATTCTATATTATATATTAATATAGAATTGTAGAATATGCGTCACAACTTTGTAGCCCCTGGGGGGAGCCGGCTATCGCGCGATGTGATAGCATTATCTCCCGGACGATAAGACACCGGACAATGTGATTCATTTGATTTGGGCTTATTGAATCATAGATAAAGTCGGTAAACCGCAGGGCAGATTATAGGAACTTCATACCTTATATTAGGAAGAACTTTTCGAGCTTTTCATTTTTATTTATATTTTTGCTTTCAATTATTTTGCATGTTTTGAGAATCAACTTTACAATAATTTAGAATCGACTTCGATTACATTAAAATTTGTTTCTGTTAATGTTTTCATTTTGTTTTTAAATTTGCGCTTTTGTTTTCAGATCGTTTTGGAACGATAATCCTGGAAGCTGTAAAAATCTACTAAGAAAATATATGTAGCATCCATTCCTTTGGAGTTGTTGGCGTATGAATTATGATCGAGTAAGGTAATAGTAAGCCTCGCCGGTGTCCAGGTATACTCCCGACTCCGGCGGAGGAGATGCTTGCGGAAATCAAAGTTCAAATATTTGGCTGCTTTGAAATCGCTTTCTTTTTTTGTGAACTGTCGTCCGACATAACTTGTGTGTGTGCACAGCATTTAGTTTTGAACAAACCGTCTTTTTGTTTAATCATTAATATAATATCTCTTTTAAAAAAGATTATCTATCGTACTCACTCACACAAAAACAATTTGTGGGAGGAGGCCCCACAGATATGACTCTGCGACTAAGCGAGTGATCCGATTAAATACTTAATAATCTTTAGCTACCTAATGTCGGATATATATTTTATATTTGTCTGTCCGCAGGCCACCTTCACTCCTCCTTCTCCTCGTACTTCTCTTACTCTCCACTCAACAATATTTCTCTCACGATTTTTAAAATTTGCAAGTTTAACTAACATTTTCTATGTTGTGTATATACTATATAATAAATAATTAACACTTGTTGTCAAAATACTTGAATGACCTGGAAAGGAACCAGGTCTAGACCACTCGCAGCTTGGCGCTGCGACAGCGCTGGCGCGAATCGGCCACGGGTCGTCCATGTCCGTTGCCATTTTCGCCCCTGTTCTGTTTAACGAAGCGGCGGGGAAATGCGGCACAGCAGTGGATCAGAATACTATAGAGTCGGAAAACTATCCCAATTACCTGCCTTTTGGCTTGGCGCCGCAGGCACCAGAGTGCTTCCGCCCAGGATTAGGAGTGCAGCTGAGCCCGATCCTTGGCCCGCCGCTTGGCCAGCATCGACAGCTCGACGGGTCCCACGTTGGCGGCTTGTGGTATGGCAATAGCCCGGAATGTGGCGTCGACTGCTCCGCGCAGTGCCATCGAGATGTGATTCTGCTGCTGCTGCTGGGCTCCAATTGACATTTGGGTACCGGGCGCCACAGCGTACTCCGTGAGGTGTACCCCGCTGGCGAATTGTTCGCGCAGCCACGCGTGCTCCAGAATATTGGCCGCTGTGGGTCGGTTTTCCGGCACGATGTGCAGCATTTGGCGCAGCAGATCCTTGGCCGACGTACTGACCAAGGCCCATCGGCTGCTGGTGAAATCTATGTTCCCTGAACCTATCCGCTTTAGAATCACATCGGGAGAGTCGTTCGGAGTGCTGGCAAAAGGCGTTCTCCCGGACAGCATTATGTAGAGAAGCACCCCGAGCGACCAAATGTCGCAAGCCAGGTCGTAGCCCTGGCGCTTTAACACCTCCGGTGCCACAAAATTGGCGGTGTAGCAGGGCGTCATCAAAAGACCGTTGTCAGCTCGGAGTTGTTTGGCGAAGCCTAAAAAGTGACGCTCGTTATTAGCCGTGGGTGTCTCCCGCAAACCTTCGCCCACTCACCCAAATCGCAAAGCTTCAGTGTCTCCGGTGTTTGCCGCATACTGGCGTAGATCATGTTCGAGGGCTTTAGATCCCGGTGAACCACGCCGTGCTCATGCAGATAGGCCACCGCGGAAGCTATGGTCCGCAGTACGGCGCTGGCCTCGCTTTCGCACATCTGTCCCACGGCCAGGATGCGATCCAGGAGCTCTCCGCCCTTGAGCAGTTCCATCACCAGGTAGGCCGAACCTGCATCCTCGTACACTGAATACAGCGAGACAATATTCGGGTGGTTGCCGTATCTCAGCATAATCTCCACCTCCTCCCAGCAATCGGCGGACGTGGAGGAGGCTGCCACGGCAGCCTTTTCGATTACCTTAACGGCGTAGTGTTTTTTCGAAGCGCGGTGTTCGCACAAGCGGCACACGGAGAAGGTGCCGCGGCCGAGCTCTTGGAGCAGATTGTACTCAGCATGGAAGTTACCTGGTAAAACTCCGGGTAAACTGCGGGAAGCCATAGTGGGAGCCACTGTCGTCGCGGCTGGAATGGGGGCTGCTGCGGCAGCAGCAATGTGCAACGGACTGGCGCTGGTGGAGCAGCTGTTTGAAGCAGCATTCGAGCACTGGGATTCCAGTAGAACTGGGGCCACGAAACTAAATCCTCGGAAGATCTCATGCGCGGAGGCGGATATAGGACCACCGGGCGAGTCTCGTGGGGATTTCGAGGTATATTCCACATCGAAGTAGAAGGCATCGTCGCGGCTAACCGCCGGAATGAATGGCGGACGCACCTGCTTTCGCTCCAATCTCACCCAGTCGATAGTGGAAAAAAAACAGTGCGCCTTGATTTCCAGAATTCCCTGGGCTCCGGCTCCCAGGCGGTTCTGGGGATTTCTCTTGAATAGCGCCCGCAGCAGAGACTGCGCCTCGGGAGAGAGATTTTCCGGCATGCCGAGCTTACTCCTTAGGATCTGGTTCATCGTCTCCTGGCGAGTTTGTCCGTGAAATGGCAGATTGCCGGTCAACATTTCGTACATCAGGACGCCGAAGGACCACCAATCGGCGGCAAAGTCATGCCCCTTCCGGTTCACAATCTCTGGGGCCATGTACTCGACGGTGCCACAAAAGCTGTACGTCTTGGAGCCGTCCAGGGGCTGCTTGGAGAGGCCAAAATCGGTAAGCGCTATGTGACCATGCTCGTCCAGGAGTATATTTTCCGGCTTCAGGTCTCTATAAATGATTCCGAGCGTGTGCAGGTGGTTTAGGGCCAGAGCTAGTTCTGCCAGATAAAACTTGACATCCTCCTCGGTGAACATCACCTCCTTTGACAGCCGGGTGAAGAGGTCACCGCCTCGCAGGAAATCCAGGATCAAGTAGAGTTTTCCAGGCGTTTGGAAGGCATAGTGCAGCCGCACGATGAAAGCATGCCCTACATCCGCCAGGATCTTGCGTTCATTGGTGCTCCTTACCCTGTCTTTAACTTTGAGGGTGGCTTTTTTAAGGACTTTCATCGCGTAGAGAGTTCCCGCATCCTTGCCAATAATCTTTCGGACCAGGAACACCTTGCCAAAGCTGCCTTCCCCCAGCACTCGGAGCAGCTCAAATTGCGAGGGATCGGCCTTGTCGTGCCCTTCCTTTATAACCTCTTTCAGCTCGAATTCATTCTCGTTCAGCTCGAGGACGTCTCCGCCAACTGCACCTCCCTGACCACCGCCGGACTCGGAGTCGCTGAGCTCCATTAGTTCTGGGGGCGGGCAGAGCGTCTTCGCCTGCTGCTTTTCCCGGCTCGATTGCAAATGTGTCTCCTCCGTTCCAGTTGAAGGGGAGATGTGGTGCTGTTCCAGCGCCGCCTGAAGAGCCGATTGCTGCACCTGTTGCTGTCTCCGCTGCGATGACGTCACCGTGGTCACCGCCCTCCCACTTTCCTCGTCCTCGGTGGGTGTGTGTTCCATGGGCGTGACCGCCAGGCTGCTGCATCCGGACGAGGTGATCTGCATGCGCTGGCGCAGCTGCAAGCCCATAGAGCCCATTGTCGATTGATTCGGCCCCACCAGCTGCTGTTGCTGGGCCGCATTGTTGTTGGTGCTGTTCAGCTGCTGCTGCGGGGTTTGCTGCTGCTGGCGGAGATCCTTCTGCGAGTCTGCCAGCGGCATGACTATTATGCTTTTCCCCTCCGCTCTCCTGCTGCTTCCGCTACCTCTGCGCCTCCGCACTTTCCTCCTGCGTCGTATCCGCTTTCTCTTTTTATTTTTCAGCCACTTTTCTCTGTTTTTTATGACTTCCGCTACTACTTTGCGGCGCGCGTAGGCGTCGACTGCGCTGCTGCTGCGCTGTTGCTTTCCTTCTGGAGATCGAGATCCGTATGCAACACTTCCTTTGCTCAAGTCCGCCTTTTATAAACAGTTCGCGTCAGTTCAATTTTCGCACAGCTGTCTTCTTATCGCTATTATTTACATGTCAAACAATACAATTGTTGATCTAATATTTTTCCTATTTTATATGCAGGGTGACCAGGCGGCGGTCTCCAAGTTGCCCCAAAAAACGACTTTTCCCAATGTTCGTCTGGCAACACCGCCGCGCCCCTTTTAAGTGTTGGAAATTTCCGAAGCGCGGGTTCCGAAGCAAAGTTTGATTTCAAATACGAATGTTTTTAATTTTTCACTTGGTAACCGGTATCATTTCAATGAATAACTGTAAAATATGAATGGACCTTCGTGGGGACCAGGTCCTTCAACCCCGACTTATAAATGACTAAACTCTAAAAAGACTTCAATGCATTACTTACTTTGTGCAGATCTGGAGGGCACATCGATAAACCGACACAATGCTGACCACAAAGTGCAGGAAGAGAGCAAAGATTAATCCACATGCTGCCGAGACCTCGCTGTTGGAGTTCATTAAGTCGAACTGTTAAATAAAAGAAGATATATGTAACTACGTCTATATCTCGGATGATCCTAAAGCAGAGTGCTTTATAGGATAAGTGGCTTGAAGGAGAGATGACTTACCTGTTTCTCTTTCTGTTCCGCCATACGGTTGAGATCTCTGGTGAGACCCACTCCGGAAATAGCAAGGGCCAAGGTACTGCTGGCGATGCACACCAAGCTAAGGGCCAGGAAGGCAGTCTGCGTTTTCCGCATGCTCACCACACCCAGGGACCCGGTAACGGCGGCCACCAATCCCGTCCAGATGCCACAGCCGGCCATCGAGAGAGCCGCATCCCGGACAATTAGCAGCGATCCCAGGGCCACCAGGGAGACGGCCAACACCAGCTGCAAGGTGCCCAGAACGATCTGGAGGGGAAAAGCGGAGCAGCACTCGTTGCTGGCTTTCTTCTTGCGGCTGTTTCTGGCCGATATGGAGGAGGAGCTCCCCACGCTGCCCTCCTTGTACTTGATGAACTCCGGCGGACAGCGCTGCTTGCGACTAATCCTGGAGTCCAAGGTGTTGGCGGCGCTTTTAGCCTTTGACGCCTGGCTGCCCGGCATCCTTGAGGCCATGGCCTCTTCCAGCTGCTGCTTGAACTCCTGGTGAGAGATAATCATGGGCTTTTGTGACTCAGCCTGCTGGCTCTTGGCCTTGGCGGCCTTCACGTCAAGGTCCAAAGCAGCGGAGAGCAGCTTTAGGGCTGGTGGCTTCTCGTCGTAGACGGGACTCGAATAAATGTGACTCTGGGCATCCTGGCGTGCGTGCTCCTGATCCTCCTCCAACTGCTTGCGCTGCTCCTGGTCTCTTTGCAGCATCCCGATCTGCGAGTTGGTCAAACTCTCCGATCCCGTGTTTGTGGTGTTAGTGCTCTGCTCAATGGTGGTGGTGGTTACTTGAAGCAGTTCCTCGCGGTTCACGCTGCGGTCCACAATGGTGTCCATGCTGCCTGTGGTGGAATCGTGTGAGTCTATGGTCCTGGCCGGCGATGCCGAATGGCGGCCATTGAAGTCCGCGGCTCCACTTGGTGGCTGGTTTGTGTTTTCTGTCATTTTCCGGTGGTGATTTGGTAGTGGACCAGAGCCTGCTACATAAAAGAGGAGAAGGTTATTAGCTAAAAGGTCCCAGTGTGGAGTTTCAGTGTAACAAATTCCACTGACTCTGCAGATTAGCGAAATAAAAGTTAAAAGCCAATAGCCGCCGGGCTTAAGGCAAGTTTGTGGCTGAAGTCTTTTGTTTGGCTCGCACTTTCGAAATGTGTTCAGCGATCACCGATCGCCCCTGCGTTTCGTCCACTTAATTGATCTACTCAGCTTATTATTATTGATCGCATAATCGTCTGTTATCACATATTCTACCATATTCAGACTAATCCCACCGGCAATACCCTTCAACATTTCCCGCTGTTCTCCGCGTTAAGCCTGATTTTCGGCTATAAAGCTGGGTATTTGTGTATGAACAAGTATCTGGTATTATCCACCTTGACATTTGGTAGCCAGTTGTCATTGTTCTTTAAAGCGAACCGGTCCGGTCCGCACTTGGCTGGCAATTAAGCAAAATGCGAAACGGAGAGTCAAGCTGAAATCGAAAGCTAAACAAGACTGGGGGAGTGCGGAGAGGGTGTCATGCGGCGGATACGCGCTATCGCTTGGAGGCAATCAGCTTAAATGGCATCTGATATGGGAAACTGCCTTCCCCCATCTGAAGTTCTTCACGGCAAAGAGACCTAAGTCCGGAGGAACGGCTTCGAAGGCTACCAAAGTTCCAGCTTATCTGGCCAAAAAGCACGCCAAGAGAGCCAAGAAGTTGGGCCAAGGGACTCCTAATAATGCTCAGAAGGTCAAGGTGGCCATGAAGTTCGCCGTGAAGAAGTACAGGTCACGAGCCATAGGGAAGACCAATGAAAGAAAAACCAAGATTCCCAGTTTCAGATCAGGATTCCGGAAGTAGAGACCACCGCAGACAATGAAATGGTTTATACATTTGTACTAATCTGATATAAAATAATGACCAAAGAGTCGAAACTATTATCTGGGAAGGGGGAAGAATGAAGCCTCTTCTAATGGCAATTTTCTCGTTTTCTGTTGACATTTGCTGGCCACTTGGCCGGCAGTCGTTGAAGCTTTCTACTCAGGTCCGGCTGCTTATTTGTGGCACTTTTCATTTTCACTGTGGTGGTTGCCTTGATGCCGACAAGGTGGAAATGGCCAGATATGGCACGGCGGTCGGTGGTCGGCGTTCTTCAATTAGCATGAGGGAGAAACGCCCCTCGAACGATTTCCCACGACAGGGCTGTCAATATTTTCCACCTTGCAGGTTCAAACTCTGAAAACGTGGCTCACTTAGTTAAGAGCCAGACCTGACAAAACGCAGTTGGATTTGCATTCAAAAATCGCCCAAGCGCTAAACCGCAATTCCAGCAAAAAGTTTGGCTTTAGCCTTTAGAAAAGGGAAAGCCTCGCCGCAGACTGAAAAGCTTCTCATTTATAGATTCTCTTGGGTTTCATTAATAGATTTTTCCAATGTATAGTATCTGGCAAAAACTTGGAAATATGTTGGGTGAAACCAAAGATCAAAGACAATAAATCGCAGTGGCTTTAAAGCCAAAGAGGAAAATGCAAAAGCAAACACAAAAGAAGCAAAAGTCATTCAACAACAGGTTTTCTTTGGATGAAGCTTAATGTTTTTGGCAATATTAAAGGGCGAAGTCGAAGCCCACAATTTCTATATCAATCCTTGCCCACATGGGTGGAATGAATATTGGAAAAAAGGGGCACGTCGATATGTTTTCCCGAAACCAAAAAAGCACCGGTTTGACAGCAATCCCAGCGGTCAGCTCTGGCGCACCTGTATATAGGAGTGTATATGTGCCTCCAGAGAAACATATGTGGCTCCGGAGCGTGTGTGTGCCTCGACACTTTCACTTGCTGCGTCCCATGTCCCAGGCCATAATTTTGGAGGCCAATTGATTGGCGTACACCAATTTTTGGCCAACTATTTTTTAATAGAGGCGACTTGGCAGGAGGATTTCCTCATTTTATTACCGCCTCTATTTTGGCTACTTTTCCGAGCCGAGCAGTAAGGTATTTGTTTTCGAAACCAATTTTCGAGTGCCTTTTAAGTGTAGGTCTGAGGCAATGCATGCGGTTTGCTAATTATTCGTGGCAAATCGGTTATTGAAACGCGATCGTAGTCGAGGAATGTTTGAGCGACTCATGATTTATGGATTTAGGCAAACAGCCGTTTGGCTGGAAGACCAGAAGGGGTTTATTTAACGAGCCACGCTCGTGGGAGCCCTAAGCCCACGTCAAGTGGCAAGTGGCAGACACTCAAGCAGCAGCTGCGACGATAGCCGAGCCTCAGATGCAGCTGATTTTTGGTGTTTTTCGGATTGCACAAACCGACTCCGCGGCAATTTGTCACCTGATTTACAAAGCAGGAAGGGCAGCTGTACTATAGAATCAGCTTTGCTAATTGCATCATGCGGCCAAAGAGGCACCGCATACGCCAAACTCGGAAGAGTATGTGAAGATTCCCACGGTATTGACTGACTGATTGACTGACTAACTTACTCATGAAGCTGAAGTCTTTCTGACGGCGCAAGTGGCATAATCTTACCCTGGCATATTATTCTTGAGCCTCCGGTTTTGGCCAGTGCAGCGGGTGGTGGGGCTGATATTATATGACTACTATAGATGTGATGCATGTTGACGTCGTCTGAGGTAATTAAAGCAGCGCCTGCCGTGACAGACGAGCGGCAAAGTAAATTAAAATATCAAAAGAGCACGTGCAACAACAAATAACTGTGAAATGTGACACTGCAACAACAATAAGAAGTGAACACTTGCAACACTTGAGTTGGCCTGAGGCAGCGGCCAATGTTGCATCATCATCATCCCAGGCAGCTGAGCAAGACCTAACAGAGAACACAAATGGAGCAAGTGCGCCTCCTAACGGGTCCGGTTGGGGGTGGTTGTGGAATGCCCAGGGGTGTTGGCGAATTGGGCCTGACAACTCACCGACTAAATGACACTCCATTTGCCAATAAGAGCGGCAACAAAACGGCGAGTTCGTTTTCTCAGTCTTTCGTTTCGAGGGCACACAAGCGGTGAATAAAGTAATGTAGACTGTACAATAATGCTAGCTAACCGATTCTGTAGAATCTGGAATGCAGGTCCAACTCCCAGCTTGAGGTCTTCAGGCCCTGTGCCTGTACACACACCTATGATCTCAATGGCATGTCTATGGCTATGAGTTAATTTTATGCAGGCATTTGGACAGAAACAAATCAGAATCGAAATGGGAATAATTATGATGGAGGCAGGTTGCAGCAACATGTATAAGAGCTGCACTCGGAATGCAGGTTGACAGAGGTTGAAATGTCAAAGTATTTAAGTCGTACGATTAACGAGACTCCACGGCCAAATGACAATTTTGCATTGTCTACCTTTGTCAGTGCGGTGGCTTTGTTTTCTCGACTCCGATGTTGGCCAACACGGGTTAAGAGTCTGTACAGCCTTCGAAATTGTGGTCAGCCAGCCTCGATTGTTTGTTTTACTATGGAATCTAATACCTTACTGTTAATTTTGGCCAATGGGAATGTGGCTTTGACTCCACTCCACTCTCAACTCTATTCGATGTTTATTTTGGGAGTCTGCAGCCTCAACAAAACCTGCCGATGGGCAGGGGCACCAATGTTCAGGTGCCTCATTACAGTTGCTATTGATTAAGGTTCAAGTGGGAAATAATCTATCTTCTAATTGCGCAGCGACTCTCCATGAGTTTGGGTATATACATAAATCAATGACTGGCTGGGGGAAATCGAAAGTCTGTATTCAATCAAGCTCCTCAGCATATTCCACAAGTGGTTGCCCCTAGACGGTCCAAATATCGGAGCTAGTTTCCGCCGATTTCAATTGTTTATCATCCCAGGCAAGTGCAATGGCAGCCCAGCCACTGGCATGTGTTCAAACACCTATCGTCTGATCGTGTTTATATAAAGATATATGCAGCTATACATATATGCAGCTGGAACTGCCTAATCTAGTTTCCACTGCAGTCGTTGCACGCACTCGCAAATATTTGCACTCTCATTGCCTCCCAGATACGCCAGGCGAGGCGAGGCAAGGTCGTCGTTGTTTGGCGCGGCTGTTGTCGCTGGAATTAGCATTTGAAATTACTTCATATGAAAATAATTGCAGGCTGGCAAGTAAACTGGATGGTCGAAGTGGAAAATTGCCTTACGCACTTGCCACAAATCGAATCAAGTCGAAACGATTGCAAATCACGCGGCTGAAAGCCAGCCACACGACGTCTAAATTGTAGCAACTGCTGGCTGTGGCTCGGGCTGGTGGCTAGTGGCCGGCGGCCGGTGGTGCCGGCCAACAACTTCAACCAGGGGCTAACTGGCCAATTTATGCCTCGATCTTATGAAATAGACATGGCAAAAACGAAAAACGAATCAACCCATTCGAACGTTCAAATCTTGCGGAGCAATCAAAAAGAGCCGAAACGAAATAAATTCAAAAACGGAACACTTGCCCGATTACGAGGGAAACGAATTTGCGGTTTGGTCGTAAAGTTAGGAGGGATTTGATCAAGACTCAAGAGTCAAATGTGGCCATTATATTATATACATTATAATATATTGCATACATACATAGCTACCTTATCTCCGCCAAGCTTGTTCCCCCTTGTGCCCTGGCTCGAATCTCAGGTCCTCAGGTGTCGTTTTGCGTCTGGTTCCCCCTTTCACTTTCAATTAGCCAGTGGGCAGGGCAGCACTGCTCCGGTTGGCTTTACTTTTTGGCCCCTTTGCAATTTTCATGTTTTCGCCTCGCATTTATTCGCATTATGCGCACTACAAGGAAAAACTTTCGCCGCATGCAACCATTTCTGTAGCAAGGTGTGTGGCTGCATTTCCTGCAATAATCGCCCAGGTACGCGTGCCGAGGGCGTTAAATTATGCAATTGCAGAAGTCCCCACAAGGTATGCCCAAGGTATCTGCTCCAGGAAATAGAAAACTATATGATTCGGAGCCCCGGCAAAGCTTGTCCAAAATTCATTGTCTTTTTTTCAAGGTGGAATTTAATTACGGGGTTTCTTGGATTTGGTTTGCGCAATCTCCAGTTTCTCCAAGACACAAACTGAAGCATTCTAACGTCAAGTTTGACCTGGGGACGGAAGGGAACACTATGTGCTTCAAGTGCTTCAGGGCAAAGACGTTAAAACGTAACAAATTTCCGCTCGTTGTGGATGCCAATTTTTTCGTTGACTAAACGGCGGCCAGCAATCTTGTAAAAATTGCTTATAAAGACTTTCCATTTTAGACCATACGATTTCTGGCCTCCACAAATTCCGTCTTTTTATACCTATGTACATGTTCGAGGCGAGCCTAATTGTTTTCAAACAAGAAAGCGAAAAAAACCTGGAAAAGGAATATCGGAATTTTCCAATTTCAATGGGAATTGTGGGGAAGGAAGCAAACCTATGAGGAATTGAGGAATCAGCAGGAATTGCTTTTGAAACAGAAGGAGTGTTTGCCTATATTTATACTCGGGTCTTGGTTCAAGGATCGGCCGGATATTGGCTGAAATATAGCCTTCGCAAGGACCCTAAATACCCATTTCCTGGATTTCCCTATTTTGGCAAGGGGGTTCATCAGAAAAGTTTGAGAGGACCCGAAAAAATTTTCGATTCTTGGATTTTGCTGCAGATTTATAGAGAATTGTTCCACGATTCAGAATCTGGTCTTGGCTCGAGGATCGGCCGGATATTGGCTGAAATATAGCCTTCGCAAGGACCCTAAATACCCATTTCCTGGATTTCCCTATTTTGGCAAGGGGGTTCATCAGAAAAGTTTGAGAGGTTTTTCGGATTTTGCTGCAGATTTATAGAGAATTGTTCCACGATTCAGAATCTGGTCTTGGCTCAAGGATCGGCCGGATATTGGCTGAAATATAGCCTTCGCAAGGACCCTAAATACCCATTTCCTGGATTTCCCTATTTTGGCAAGGGGGTTCATCAGAAAAGTTTGAGAGGACCCGAAAAAATTTTCGATTCTTGGATTTTGCTGCAGATTTATAGAGAATTGTTCCACGATTCAGAATCTGGTCTTGGCTCGAGGATCGGCCGGATATTGGCTGAAATATAGCCTTCGCAAGGACCCTAAATACCCATTTCCTGGATTTCCCCATTTTGGCAAGGGGGTTCATCAGAAAAGTTTGAGAGGACCCGAAAAAATTTTCGATTCTTGGATTTTGATGCAGATTTATAGAGAATTGTTCCACAATTCAGAATCTGGTCTTGGCTCGAGGATCGGCCGGATATTGGCTGAAATATAGCCTTCGCAAGGACCCTAAATACCCATTTCCTGGATTTCCCCATTTTGGCAAGGGGGTTCATCAGAAAAGTTTGAGAGGACCCGAAAAAATTTTCGATTCTTGGATTTTGATGCAGATTTATAGAGAATTGTTCCACGATTCAGAATCTGGTCTTGGCTCAAGGATCGGCCGGATATTGGCTGAAATATAGCCTTCGCAAGGACCCTAAATACCCATTTCCTGGATTTCCCCATTTTGGCAAGGGGGTTCATCAGAAAAGTTTGAGAGGACCCGAAAAAATTTTCGATTCTTGGATTTTGATGCAGATTTATAGAGAATTGTTCCACGATTCAGAATCTGGTCTTGGCTCAAGGATCGGCCGGATATTGGCTGAAATATAGCCTTCGCAAGGACCCTAAATACCCATTTCCTGGATTTCCCCATTTTGGCAAGGGGGTTCATCAGAAAAGTTTGAGAGGACCCGAAAAAATTTTCGATTCTTGGATTTTGATGCAGATTTATAGAGAATTTTTCCACGATTCAGAATCTGGTCTTGGCTCAAGGATCGGCCGGATATTGGCTGAAATATAGCCATCGCAAGGACCCTTAATACCCATTTCCTGGATTTCCCCATTTTGGCAAGGGGGTTCATCAGAAAAGTTTGAGAGGACCCGAAAAAATTTTCGATTCTTGGATTTTGATGCAGATTTATAGAGAATTGTTCCACGATTCAGAATCTGGTCTTGGCTCAAGGATCGGCCGGATATTGGCTGAAATATAGCCTTCGCAAGGACCCTAAATACCCATTTCCTGGATTTCCCCATTTTGGCAAGGGGGTTCATCAGAAAAGTTTGAGAGGACCCGAAAAAATTTTCGATTCTTGGATTTTGGTGCAGATTTATAGAGAATTGTTCCACGATTCAGAATCTGGTCTTGGCATAAAGATCGGCCGGATATTGGCTGAAATATAGCCTTCACAAGGACCCTTATTGCTCATTTCCTGGATTTCCTCATTTTGGCAAGGGGGTCCATCACAAAAGTTTGAGAGGACCCGAAAAAATTTTCGATTCTTGGATTTTGGTGCAGATTTATAGAGAATTGTTCCACGATTCAGAATCTGGTCTTGGCATAAAGATCGGCCGGATATTGGCTGAAATATAGCCTTCACAAGGACCCTTAATACCCATTTCCTGGATTTCCCCATTTTGGCAAGGGGGTTCATCAGAAAAGTTTGAGAGGACCCGAAAAAATTTTCGATTCTTGGATTTTGATGCAGATTTATAGAGAATTTTTCCACGATTCAGAATCTGGTCTTGGCTCAAGGATCGGCCGGATATTGGCTGAAATATAGCCTTCGCAAGGACCCTAAATACCCATTTCCTGGATTTCCCCATTTTGGCAAGGGGGTTCATCAGAAAAGTTTGAGAGGACCCGAAAAAATTTTCGATTCTTGGATTTTGATGCAGATTTATAGAGAATTGTTCCACGATTCAGAATCTGGTCTTGGCTCAAGGATCGGCCGGATATTGGCTGAAATATAGCCTTCGCAAGGACCCTAAATACCCATTTCCTGGATTTCCCCATTTTGGCAAGGGGGTTCATCAGAAAAGTTTGAGAGGACCCGAAAAAATTTTCGATTCTTGGATTTTGATGCAGATTTATAGAGAATTGTTCCACGATTCAGAATCTGGTCTTGGCTCAAGGATCGGCCGGATATTGGCTGAAATATAGCCATCGCAAGGACCTAATTCCTCATTTACAAAATGTTGCCGATTTCCAATTCGTAGATTTTTATTGCAATAATGTCAATCGCTATTTCACGTATAGTGTTTTCTCTCCTCCCCCCTTCGCACTTCCTATCGTCCATTGCCCACTCTCACTCTTTCTTACATGCTTTGGTGCAAACTTACGGTAATTGAAGCGGCGTGCCCGGCAGTTGTTTTATGTTATTGTCTATTTATCGGCTATTTTCTCCCAATGATGACTGGATGCTGCTGAAGTAGTTGCTCTTGCCGGCTACTTGCAGCTTGCTGCGTGCAATTAAAATTCACCAAATTCCATTTCACCGAACTCACAGATACAAAAAAGAGATCACCACAAACGAGACGCCGCACCACGTGAGGTGTTTGGAAAACAATCGAAGATCCAATCGAATAGCGAATGCACACGAACTACCGTTAGAGAGTGTTGGGGCGGAGAGAGCGACACGTGTTGCTCCAACGAGTGTTCGAAGGCGACTGACGGACTGCTGGAGCTGCAGCGCTCGCTGTAGCCGCCGCGGCGCTCCCCCCAAAGAGCGGAGCTTAACGTTTTTGGTATGCCACAGGCCGTGTTGTTGCTTTACAACCTGTTCGCGTAAATCTGCGTTTAAAAAAGTGCCGACAACAACGTAAATAAGCGTGCAGCAGCCACAGCCTTCGGTGGCAGGCGCTTTCGAATCGCACAGCATCTCCAATCTTTCAATTCGGTTTCAATTTGGAATATTTGCTGACGTCATGATAGGCGAAAATAATTGAAAGTGATTTCAGGTGGAAATCTCCAATGATTAAATCGGACTTACGCCAGGAAACTTGGAACTGACCAAGAGAAATCATAATTGGGCCACGAAACTTGTTGAAGATTATCAAATTCTAATCACACCATCCGAAAACTTGTTCTGTTCCGTCACTGTTTCTGTAATGTTTATGTTAATTGAAATCATATACATATATGAAAGAATTAATAAAATACAAATCAAGAGAAGAATCCAGTGTTCAATGCTATTGCCTTGAGGGGGACTGAAAAAATGCGTTTTTGTTTGTTTGTCTTTTTGGCACTTGGCAGACGTGACTGGCTGGAGAATCTTGTTACTTTTGGCCATGTTGTTGTCGGTGGTGGCTCGTTTTCATTATTTTTATTTATTTATTTCCAGCTCCAAACTAATGGCGGGCTTATGTAAGCGCAGGTATTCCTCGGATGGCGAAGCCATATAGAAAAATTCATACCTTGTGGAAAATGTAAGAGGCGTGTGTAACGGTTGCATTGCAAATGCTTAATGGCCAACAGCTAAAATATCCGTAAACAAAAGGCCACAAAATAATAGGCCACATAAAAAGTCGGGGAAGAAGCGGCCCCAAACACCGAAAACTTAAAACCAAAAACAATTCAATGTGCAATTAAATTTTTTTGGAGCACTTTTGGGCGCAAACCATTTGGCATTAAAGTGGCTTAAATAGAGCGTTCGCCTGCCGACATTAGACGAACAGGGCCTATGCAAATCCAATACAGAAAGTGCATAAAAGTTGGGTCTGTCGCGAAAGTATAATTTACGCAAGCGGCTTCCAAAATCCAAAATCCGAAAACGAGAAACAGACAAAAGAAACGCGCGCGCCTGCAGAAAGGAAAAATATTTAAGTAATTGCACAAAACTCCTGGCTGGCCACTTCATGACTGGTTTTCCACTTGTTTTTTAGCCTTTTTGTTTTTGGGGGTCTTTTGTATCTTCTGGCACTTGCTTTATGTAAGTTGCAAACTGCTTCAGCTGGTGCTTAAGCTGGTGCTGGCGCGACAAGTTTGTGCCTTAAGTCTTTCGTTTTCATTTTCAATTTCGTTTTCATTCGACGTCTCTGGGCCTATAAATCGCTGAGCACATTGCGACAGCCATCTACATGATAAGCAGAATGCATATTCGATAGCCATTATGCGCCGGAGATCATTACTTCGATAGCTGTCACAGAACAGACGCCGTTGCAGCAATTTTCTTCTCGGCCCAAGCCTGGTATTATGTGGTGTTGGCCCCAAAATAGCTACAGATTAAATGGCCGCTCGAAAACGAGTCGAAATCTTTGATCACCGATCACCGATCGCCGATCGCGGTCGACCCAGGCCAAGCCTAGAAATGAAAACATGCGGCGAATGAGGCACTCAACCCACATGCAGATACAGATACAGATACAAATACAGATACAGATACAGATACAAACAGTCAATAATCTTTGGAAGCCACGCTAAAAAAAAAAAAAAAAAAAAAAATACGAACGAAACACTCGCACTTTGCCGGCTGCTTTCACTCTCCAGCGGATTTTTGGAAATTCTTGCATACATTGGAAGCCAGGGGTACTGCAGGGTCCAAGATCTGAGACTTGTAATTTCGAAAACCCAGCCTGTTAACGACTTTTCCATCGTTCGCTTCTTCCACATGTCATACGGGGCGCAATTTGCAATGACCCCTCCTCTGCAGCTGACTTTTCAATGGTGCGTAATTAGCCTGGGTGGAATCAACGATGGCCAGGTCCGGCTCGTTTGGCCCATGATTAATGAGCCGCATTTCGATAATCAAAAGAAATCGGCAAACAGGATAGAAGATTCCACAATCTATCTATGTATCTATCTCTATCAAAGATATATCCCATTCTGGGGATAAGTCATGGGACTCCCAGTTTTCACCTGCGACTTCATCCAGCACCCATCGACTGCCGCCCGAGACAAATACGAAACCAAACAAGACAAAAATCACTTTGAAGTGAAAAAGAAAGTGAACAACTTGTCGAACAACCCCGCACCAATCGGTGAGGCTCTTTCTCCAATCTTGTCGATTCTCCCAGCAGCTAAAACCCGACAAAATCCAAAAAAAACACTAAGCGAAGTAACATCTTAAACATTTTCTATTATGCAAATAATTGGGGGGCTGCTGCCAATACCAAACCAGAAAGAGGTAAACAGCGACGAGAAAAGCAAATTTGAATTAAAGGAATCAATTGTCCAAAACATTACTTGTCCCTTACCAAGGAGAACAAGGAGTAAAGGTTCCATTCCCCTAGGAGATCCTATTCTCATTGGAATCGGATCGGATCCATATTGGCCGAGGTATATACATATACATAGCTTTGGAATTTCTATTTTGTGGCATATTTTGGGTTTAATTTATTTGGGGGCGTGCTGGGGCTTGGCTTTCGATTAGCCGAAAGGCATTTGCATAAAAAACGCGAAAGAAACGAAAATAAGGGTCACATACTCTTGGCAGTCTTAGAACTTTCCCCTCGAGGCGAAACTTTTGCGGCAAGGCGGGACCGCACCTGTCTTTTCAGAGGCATAGGCAGGGGCAGAGGCAGCACCTGCACCCGCAACCAAATGCCAAACAGCGCACAAATAATGGTTGCCTTTACATACATACACTGAGAGAAACTTGGTGACCAAGGTAAGGCTGTGACTAATAATGAGTATAAACTATTTGAGTTTGGATTCAATGTTGAAAAGAAAGGGTTCGACCAATTAGCCACTTATTTGTCTCAGTGTGTGCCACAGGTGAGAGCAGCAGAGAGTGCCTAGTGGATCTTCTCTTGGTCTTATTACAGCCCACTCGGAGGCGTGCGTGCAAAATTAACCAAAAAACTAAATTGAGTGGAAACGTTTTGTTGTTGTTTCCAGACTCTGCCTCAGTTGTATCTTCGGCTTATGCTAATTACTGTTGTTAAAGTGAAAACAAGGCCTAAAAATTCAAGTTGATAAATTACACGATAAGTTCTTGGGATGGAGGCCTTTTCTTTTCAGGGGTTACTATGGCTATGATCTCTGGAAGATATGTACCTACTTATGGAAGCCAAACTAGTCGCAGGATCAGTCTTCTACGTCTAGTAACTTTCAAGGGTCCCCCGGCTATGGTTTTACTATCTGACAGATACTCTACATACGATCTTGGCAAAATCAGGCATGCAAAACGTCGCGGGCCATTTACTTAGCCTCAAAGTCAGACGCCCCCTAGTCGGGGCCCCCACACAGTCCACAGACCCATAAATAGTCACCCAGAGACATATGCAACAAACGTGCCCGGCATACGCAGTCTAGAATTTCCAATGGCAGCTGCCGAATGTGGATCGAGGTTGACAAGTGAAACCGTTTACCTTATAGCCTCCGGAGTCCGGACCGGGTTCAGGCAGAGAGCGGCCGACGGGGAGAGGCATTCTGGCCATGACATCGGTCATTGGCAGCCAATCGGTCGAACTTTCACTTGGCTCGATCATTAGCATGGCATCACCATCACCATCGCCACGGCCACTGCCATCACCTCTCATCATCATCATCAGTATCGTCGTGGTGGACGTCGCTGTTATCATCCGTCGTCTTGATTGTTGAGTAATCCCAGCCTAGATGGCAATCAGATCTGATACAAGTAACTGAAATCGAGACAAACGAAAGCGAAATTTTAACGAGAGTACCAAGAATGGGGAGGAACTTTACTTTTCCCAGACTTGTGGAGACGAGTTCTCACTTTGTGGACAAAAAAATAGATTGCCGTTTTATTTTATTTGCTTGGCCCAACAACAACAACAAATTTGATTAGGTTTTTAAGATTTCCATAGCTAAGAAGCGATTGAAGTTTCGCACAAAAGAGGAGAAGAGTTAAAGGGGCGGTTTCTTGCTAGTGGAGGCGCTAGCCACGGGAAGCTCCTCGGCATAGTCGCCACCACTGACCTTGTCAATGTCCGAGCAATCGATGGACAGCTTGGCCGGCGCCATGGCTGGAAGGAGTAGAAATTCGTTGAACAGAAAGTCCGCATCCATTGACTGCGTCTTGCCGTGATAGCCGCGGATGATGCCCTTTTTGGGCGGCTCGATGAAGCGCTCCTTCACGATCAGGGCTCCCGGCGAAGGGGATGGGGATGGCGAGGGCGAAGCGGAGGCAGAAGCAGAGGCCGAGGCAGATGCGGAGCAGCAAGTGCTCACCAGGCGTCCCAGGTGGGCCGTTGCCACCACTGGCTCTCCCCGGCCATCGGATCCGCCACCCCTTTGCTGCTGCTTCGAGCCCGATCCGCCCAGAGCTGCGCTGCTTCCGCCGCTCTTCAGGTTAATGCAGCTCTGGGTATGGCTGACATTGGAGTAGTCCCCGGTGGCCTGTATGGGCACCCGCTTTAGCGTGTTGCTCTCGAACGGGAAGTTCGAGTTCGAGGTGGACTGAGTGAGGTTCTCAAACTTCCGCAGCCGGGCATCCTGCCGCAAGTGATGTGCCGAGGGTATGTTAATCGAGGCGTGCAGGGCGGCCGCTCCTGCTCCGGCTCCCCCGCCGGCCACCGAGCCGCTGGAGTCTGTCTTATCCGTGCCGCTTCCCGCCACAGTGCCCTCGAAAAGGCTGATCTGCTTCTGAATGCGCGGCGAGACCGGGTCGTGGGCCCGCCGCACCTGACGTACATGCTCTGGCGAAGCTTGGGTGACCACACGGACCGGCAAAGCGAACCCGAAGCGCGGATCATCGCTCTCCACCTCCGGCGGAGGCTCGGCGTGGCTGGGACAGCAGTAGCAAGTCTCCAAATGAGGTTCTCCGTCCGCCGGCAGCGAGGGTGTAGTGGCCGCCGATAAAGTCGCATCCTCCTCGTCCTCAAAGCCCTGAAAGAGTATAGGTCAGTACCGTTTGACTTTAGACCTGCTATGGTCCACTCACATCCATGGAGAGCGACATGGAGCCCTTGTTGGCCACCATACTAAGATTCAAATCCATGCCAAAGCTGACTGGGGTAAGGCATGTGCTGCCGCTTCCTCCGCCTCCGGCCTCCTGCTCGCCGACGCTCAGAAAGAAGCCTCTGCCCAGGGTGTCTTGGTTGAGGGGCTCAAACTGTGCTTCCGCCTTTTCGTCCTCCATGGTTATTTCCAGACTGGTGAAAGGGGAATTTATTAGGAACTCTGAGAGGAGGCTTGACGATCCTGGCTTACCTGGACTCCATTTCTGGGGGAGGGATTGACGCCTGCTCCAGTTCTTCTTGCTCTTCTAGCTGCTTCTCCGGCTTCTCTTCTTCCTTCACTGCCACGGAAAATCTGTCCTGATGAGGCTGCTCTTGCCAAGCTTTTAACCCAAACGGGGATGAGTGGGAATGACAATCAGAAGTTATAGAATACTAATTAAAAAATCAACAAAAATTGCAAATTCAAGATAGATACAATAGGTTGCACTTCCTGCAATCTTTATTCCAAAACTTTCGAACCAAAAAAAGGGTATATCCAAGAAAATGTGTACAATCCTTGTACATATTTCAAAAATCTGCATAATTATTTAAATAGTGTCGCGCATTTCGATTAAATGCTCGGCTCAGTGGGATCCTCTGAAAATCAAAAGAAATGAACAAATAAATCGCCGGAAAATGAATCAAACTTAAGCTTCTACACCAGAATTAGGACCTTACCCGGGAAGGGATAATAAAAGACCAAATAAAAAACCATTCAGTTAAAAAGAAAACACAAAAACAGAAACCCAATTTACTAAAAACCCAAATGGGTTTTGGAAATTTTGAATTTACGCTGCAAGTGGCTTGGACGGGCACCACTCTCATAAAAGCATCGATCCCTTTGGAGTCATGGGGACATGGGGTATGGGGTCTACTACCACACAAGCTCCGACTTGCGGTGGCACTTACGCTTCTTGACCGGCTCCTGGCTTGGCTGGATCGACTGGGCTGGGGGTGGGTCCGCGGACCCCGAGGCCGACGAAACCCGGGTCTGGCTGACCAGGGAGCACTGCCTGGCCGAGTTGGACTCGCTGCCGCCGCGCGGCACCTCCGTGGGCGTGCCCACCGGAGTGCTGGAGGCGGTCACGTCACCCACCGTGTGTTGGGTGGCGAGCGTCATCGAGGAGACCGCCGGCATGTCGCAGGGCGCCTCGAAGCCTCGCGGCGGCGATCCGGTCGGCGTCTTGAAAATCTGCGCCAGAATCATGTCTTGCAGGAAGCTATCCAGCTTGCGTAGTGACAGGGCGTTGTGCAGCGTCTCCAGGGGCCGAATGGGGGGCACATCTCCAAATCCTGTAGCAACACATTAGAGATTTATTGTGAGAGATTGAAGGGCTACTCCTAATCAATATAATGACATTGGCATCCCTTTAGGATCAAGAATTTCAACTGGAATCCCACTTATGTGGACTGGACTTATGTCTATGCGTTACGATTTAAGATTTGGAATACTCACCGGAGGAGGAGACCGGTATCATGTCGCGCAAGTTCGGTGCCGAGGAACTGCCGCTAATGACGGCGGTGCTGAAAAGGCTATTCGCGCTGGTGGCCATCTTTTTGCTAAAACCACCGAAACCCAACATTTTCATATAGGACATCTGGCCGGCAATACTGTGTCTTTGGCGACGCGACGATGTGGACGAGTTCGCCGATGAGACCGAGGCCGAAACCGAGACCGAGACTTGGCTATCTGTGGCGATGGAGTTGGTACAACAAGACGGGGTCGTAGTGGGTGTGATTGTGGTGGTTGTTGTTGAGTTTGTTTGTTTCATGTTGGTGAATGTTGATGTTGGTTGTTGATTCATGATTGCAGTGGTTGCCATTGTTGATTGATCAAGGTGTTGGTGTGGTGTTGTTGGTGCGTTAGTCGAGGTGGGATCGATCGATTGGAATTGGTTAGTAAATGGTTGATTAGAAGACATTGTCGCTGTATTATCAAACAAAGCTGCTGCTGCTTTTGTTGTTCTAATTGTTGTTGCTGTTATTGTTATAGCTGGGTTTGGGGTCGGGATGTTGTAGGTGTGTGGTGGTATGACAGATGCTATTCGTTTTGTACCTGATGGGGCGTCTTTGCTTGTCGGTGTCTTTGGTGGCGTATCAGTGGCTGTTTCTTGTTCCGGTTCTTGGGCCGGTGTCAACCTGTCGTGGGTGTTCGTCAGTTCGGTGCTGCTGGCCGAGGCTGTGACCAACAGCGTGGGCAAGGTGTAGGCCATTTGAACCTGGGCCTGCGGCTGAGACTCGAGGCTGGGCGTGACCTGCTCCTCGATGGGCTCGAAGCAGTTCACAAAGCAGCCCCCAGAAAGAGCTGGCGCATTGGCTGTGGAAGCACTGAACCGGAAGGGATTCTCCGCCAGGATCGGCGCCGAGGCCGGCATGGACAGCTGGCCGCAGGAGCTACTTGTGGCCTTACGCTGGGCCACGGAAGAGGTGGCCGCCTTTTCCATGTCCTGGCAGAGACGCAGCGTGGAGGCTGTGGGCGAGGTGGTGGCATGACAGAGCGGCGACAGCGAAGCCACCACCGGGCGCTGGCCAAACTGAGAGCTCATCAGGATGGCTGGAGCCGAGCTGGACAACTGGAAGTCGTCGTCGAAGCTGCTGGCACTCGCCTCAGTCACTGGACCGGCGTGCCTGGCATCGGGATGCTCCGGATTCAACAGGGTTGCTTCCGGCGAAGACGGATTCTGAGCGGCCAGGTCGATCAGGCTCTTTGAATGCGAGTGCTCCTGCACCATCGAGCTGCTGCAATTGCAGCTTAGCGGCCGCTCATTGGTGGCCAAGGGCGAGATCTGCGGCAGGTGCTGCAGTTGCTGCAGGCTCTCCAGATCGTCGCCCTCATCGCAGCTCTCCATGCGCCGCATGGTCAGCACATGGAGGCGTTTATGGCTCGTGGGGCCGCACTGGGGCGTGCCAGGACTATTGGAGAAGTCAATATCCGACAGGGGCAGCTCGTTCGTAGAGGAGTCTATCTTGAAGAAGGACAGACTGTCCGTGACGCGGATCTGCAGAGCCGTTCGGTTGCCCGCCGAGGGGTCTGACCCCTTCGAGCTCGCTACGCCCACTCGAGCATGCGCGATCTCCCCAAAGGTGGGCGCTAAACACGCCAAATCCGTCCGATATCAAAAGGATCCGAGGAAAATGGTTATTAGTAAGGCATGGGAATGGAGGTGGGTGACCAATTCAATTCCAAGTTCCAGTCAGCCATGTTGGTGTCATTGGTGTATTGTTTATAGAATGGTGGTGGTGGTGGTGTATACAAATAGAAAACTCATTAGCCGAGATAATCAAAAGTCGGAGATCGCGAAGAGAAGTTTATAAATAAAGAGGGTTCCATAGGGGCAAACGAAAACGAAAACGAAAACGGAAGAAGCAAGAACGCAGGAAACAAAAGGAATTTATTAAAAACTTAAACGAGACTTAACCAACCAGGTCATCTATAGGCTTCGCAGCTTCAAGCTTTGCAGTTGCTAGGCTGAGTTAGCAATTAGTCAAAGGAACGTAAAAAATCAGGATTCATGATACTGTAAGTAGAGATCTCGTCCGACTGGGTTATCGTATCGTATTCGTAATTGTGGGATACTTCTGGGGATATGGAGGCATGGTATGGTATGGTATGGTGTGGTACGGTATGGTGTGGTGCGGGAGGATTGGCCCGAGTCTGCAAACAACAACAACGAGCAACGCACAGACGCAGACTGGGGAACTCCAAAAACCAAGCTTTATGCTTCCTTCCATGCACTGAGACGAAAACCAAGGCAAAGAGACAGGACAGTGGGAAATACACAAACAGGCAGAAAACGGGGAGATAGATAGAGACACTGAGAGAAAAGAGGGGGGACTGAGGTGGCTGGCTGGCTTAGCTGGACCCCAGCAAAGGTTTCATGCTTAAGGATGCTTCTCATGACTTCCAATGTTTGGGGAGCCGGGAAATCTTTCCTGGGGTTCAGCGGAGTCCAGCGCCGGCGTGGGGTCCTGTGGGGCATGTGGCTGTGTGTGTGTGTGGGTGTGGGTGTGGGTGTGGGTGTTTGTCGCAAAGAAACCTTAACAGCATTGCCAAGTACACGGGATTCCGCGGCCAGATGCTTATAGATTAACAGTTTTCCTCAAAGGATATGTCGAGATTTAGGTATTTAAAGATTTTAGTGTCTTTTGTGTGTAAATCTCATCGATCCCATCGCACGGTGGAGAAAATGAAAACCAAAAAATGTTGGGCACAGCTCGAGAGAGGGAGAGACAGACAGAGATGAAAATGTTTCTTAAAAATGCTTTGATCCTGATCGAAATGTGAATAATTGATTAAACTGAAAACTCCTCGTTTACCATTCAATATACAGAGACATAAGAAGAGGGTGAGAGACAGAGACATCTATCTAAATAATATCCATAAAAATATATATAATATATTGTATTTAAAAAGGATTCGAATGGGATGGGGGTCGTCTGGAGTCGGGTATTATTAGCTGACAGTGTGGATGGAAGTAACCGTGAGACGGAACACAGAAAACAAAGGAACGGCATGCAAAGAACCTCCAAAAAATGAGGATTTAAATAAAAACGTTTTCGTAATAAGAGTTATGCACGATTACCATAAAGTGAAGCAGGAGGAGATGGAGAAGGAGGAGGAAGGTTCGGAGAGACCGAACTGATATATGACAGAGGTTCGGTTTTGCTTCTTCATTGGCAAACCAATTCAAAGTTGTCGTTGTTGAGCATCATTAAATGAATGTGCCCTGGAAATCTCGATCCTCTGCCAAGTAGTCTCACATACGAAACGAAGGGTGTTTGGGGTGGAGGGAATGGGTTTGACATAACATGACGCGGGTTAGAGGAGCTGGCAGGTGGGTTGGCTGAATTATTGGTGTTTGGTGGCCTCAAACCCCAATCCCAAATCAGACTTCAAGCCCAAAACCAAACCCAATCTCATGCCGGCCCCAAAGGCTGCGGCGGAGGCGGCAGGCGGCAAGCTTTGCTCGATCGACGTGCCCGGAAACAAAAACGACATACGTACCCGGTTCCTTGGGACAAACGACAGAGGAGGCCCTCTGCTCGAAGCTTCGGGAGCGTGGCTCGCAGTCCGGGCTCACCGCCCGCATGTCCGGACTAATGGGCCGGAGCTGCTGCTGCTGCTGCGAGAATTGCGCCTGCTGCTGGGAAGCCAGCTCCTCGTTCAGCCGCTTGGCCAGGTCCATAGCCTCGTGGCCGCTCACCGTATGGTGGGCCCCGATGGGTATTGGCTTCGACTTGAACTGCTTGGAGCGCAGTTCCAGGCGGTTGAACCCAAAGGCCATCCCGCTGGCCGCCGGCTGACGCTCTGCGCTCCGATCTCCGCTCCTCTGACAATTCTGGAGAAAGGAAACCCACTGGACTGAGCTAAGGTTTAAGAAAATGGATTCATTGAACTTACCCCTCGCTTCTTGCCGTGCTGGTCTTCGGTGGAGCAGGCGGAGTCGTTCTCCTCTTCGATCCTCGACGGGTTCGACTCGTCCGAAGACTGCAGGCTCACGTTGCAGGCATTGTCGCCGTGGGAGTGCGGCCGGAAACCCGGTCCCGGCGGCAGGTTCTTCTGCACGCAGCAGTTGACGCCAGGACTGAAGTGGAGCTCGACGTGGAAGCGCTCCTCCGAGGTTGGGTCCTTTGTGGGATCCTCGTACAGCATGATAACTATCTGGGACATGTAGTTAAGCTCGGACACCATGGATATGTAGTCCATTGCCCGGCGCCACTGTTCGTCCGTGACGACGTTCAGCAGGCCGCCGTATCGCAGCACCGTCAGCAGCGAGTGGACATGGGATTCGCTGGTGAAGTATAGCCGTGTCCGCACATGCCTCTGGGGACTGGCCACGCCGTGGCTGTAGTGTGGATTTAGGCGGTTCATGAACTCGTCCTCCACCTCGTCGATGTTCCGCTGGAGGTCCCCCTTGATCTTCCTGAGCAGCGGCGAGCAGATTCCCTGCCCAATGGCCAACTTCTCCTGCGGCGTCAGGCCGTACTCCTGGGGTATGACGATGTCCGCTAGATTCTTGGCGTATATGTACAGCTCCTCTGCCTGGTCGTACTGCAGCGTGTGCTGGTTGTGCTGCAGATCGTACTTGATGCAGTCGTAGATGTCCGGGATCTTGGAGATGTCGAAAAGCTTGGACTTGGTGCTGAAGTCCTTTTCAATCTTCTCCCAGCGACAGCGCATCAGGTCCCAGGTCTCTCCGTGGTACAGAATGGCGTCCTTAGTCTTCGGATCGTCCTTCTTGATGCTGATTATGTGTAGCAGCTCCCGGATTAGCAGGTGCACGTGGTGGCAACAGTCCACGGGGTTCTTCACGAAGTCCAAGGCCTGGTTAATGGACTTGCTGTTGCAGGGATTAATGAGCTCGCGATCCTCCGGGGTAAACTCGCGGTCGTTTTGCATTAGATCGTGGAGACGTCCTTTGGCTCTGTTTGAAGAAAAATATTATTAGTGGGGCAGAAGGAGGTGACCTTTTGTCTTACTCACAGGTTCTGGTATTTGCTCGAGTCGCAATCGTTGTCCAGCAGTCCATTGGTATTGGCGCTCTTAACCATCTGGACGAGAATGGGGGTGAGCTCGCCCTCCAAGGCCAGCAAGCCCTTGGCGAAGGCGGCGGCGGTCATCTGAACTCGCCCCTCATCCGAGGCGTAGATCTTTAAATCGTGTCGGAATGTGGAGTGCAATCTGGAAGGTCGAAACTTCATTAAGTCTAAGGAGGAAGCGACTGAAAGCGGCTGCTTGCCTCAGCAGACCCAGTCCCTGGGTCCCGGAGTAATCTGATCTGCCCTGGCCGCCCGGGTACATGCAGCGGAAGATGCGTCCCAGCTCCTCCGCCTGGATTCGACCAGCTGGTGTCAGTTCTCCGCCCCATTTCAGGATAAGAACCAGCGAGGGTTCCACGGGGGTATCCGCTGCAAGATGCGCATCGTTTCAGAAAAATGCTAGCTTTGACATGGTCTGGGGATCCTACCTGACTTGCTGTCGTCCGAGCTGGAGCCACGCGGCCTTCCCCTGGGCTGGTACTTCATCTGGACCTTGCGGTTGATACCCGAGAAATGGCCGTACATCTCCAGCACGTTCTTTAGCTGCTCCAGCTTTGACTCCTTCTCCTCGATCTCGGCGTGGGCTTTGGAGTGGATCTCACTGAGCAGAAAGCGGGCTATGTCCAGGATCTCCTGCAGTTGCTTGGGCCGCTTTAGCTTCACGTGGCCCAGCTTATATCCATCGTACTTCTCGAAGATTTCAAAGAACCTGGTGAAGATCGCGGAGATAGGAAAGTCTCGACTGAAAAACAGGCTCAATACTCACTTGGGGTGGCGCACCTCCACCTTCATCTTCTGCTTGGGCGTGCGGTCGCCGTGCCGGATGACAGCCACCACGCAGCGGAGCTCCATCATCTTGCCGAAGGTGGTGGGCACGATGGGCGGATCGTCCAGCTGGAAGGGCACCGACCATGGGATATGCAGCGTGGGCGTGAGCTCCCGCAGGATCATGTTTCCCAGGATCTTGGCGCAGTCGTCGTAGTACTTGTTGGAGTTCTTCACGAAACTGAAGCCGTTGACGTCGCAGACGTAGGACTTGCCATTGGCCCGGAGAAGATCGAACCCGCAGACTGTTTGCTTGAACGCTAAACACACCTTCCGGGAGATTAGCTTCTCTGAGTGGTTGAGGATGACGGGGTAGCGGATCTCCTTGCCCTCGCTGTCGCGCTCCACCTTACCGTCCAGGGCCGGGCTCTTCCTGGCCTCGGCATGGGCGTAGTCCGGGCCCACGGTGTAGACCTTGACATCCGTGCCTGAAAAGTACACTAAGTTGTAAAGGTGATGCTGGATTCAGTGCGTTCGACTGGCGGCCACTGGTGTTTTCTGTGTTTCTGTATTTCTGTTTCTGTTTTTCTGTTTCTTTGTTTTTAAATTGTATTTCAAACGGATTAGATTAATGCTTTCTTAATTGTGACAACGATGGGCGGCGCGTGATGGGCGAAACGCAGGACAGGCACAATGGGCAATGAGTTCGTATTGGATTATGTGGTCTACAAGGATCCAGCCAAAGCCATGACAAAAACAAACAGCCACAGCGGTGGATGATGAGTTAGCGGGAGTGTAGGGGAATGGGAGGAGCAGTGACGGGAGAGGAAGGATGGTCTTTCCCATCACCGCAGGGAGCAGGGCAGGAAAGGATCGAGGAGTAGTACCTACAGCTGCATAGAGCATGGGAGCATAGTGAGTTGCAAGTTGCATACCATCGGTGGGCATAAAGTCCTCGTAGATAAAGGAGCCCGTCTTGCGCACCCTCGACTCCGGCGAGTAGACGCTGCTCCGGCTGCCAATTTTCCGGAACAGGCGCTGGCTTCCTCCACCCGCCGACGTCGGATAGTATATGTAGATGTTGTGGTCCTCCGCCGAGACTGGCTTCTCCACGAACGGCTTATTGAAGGTTATCCCATTGACCTCGACATGGTCCTCGGACTCGATGAGCTCATGATCTGCGGGGAAAGAGGGTGTCAATGAAATCATGGTGGATTCTCGTGGCCTTTACTAACGCTTGGGATCTGGAGAATCCCGATCGAGGACGGCGTAGCGCGGTATCTCAATGCCCTCCTTCTCGAGAATGGCGTAGACCCGCCTGCGATCCTGGATGTCGTACTGCATATGCAGGTTGTTCAGCACGAACGGATTCCTCAGCTGGGCGTACTCGATGGCCTTCTCCAGCGGGAATCCCTTCGAGTGGAACGAGACCAAACAATCGCAGGTGGGCCAGTTCTGGACGGGCTCGCGCAGGATCACATTCTCCTCGAAGGTCACTAGCTTGATAAACTCGAACTCGCCCAGTCTCGTGAGGATCTCCTTCATGGGCTTGGACTGTGTTTTCTTGGCCATCGCGCAAATGCCCACGACCACCTGTTTGCTGTTGCTGGAGGAGGTGCTGGTGTCGGAGTCCATCCCGTCATTGCTGTCCCCGAAGTCCGTGTCTCCCTTGGAATAGAAGAAATAAGGGGCATGAATCAGGCTGCTTAGCTGCTGCTGCCACTGCTTGGGGAGCGTTTAACATCAAGGAATGCTCAGAGAGCCTAACCAGGCAACCAGGCAACCAGGCAATGAGGCAATGGGGAAAAGGACACAGGCAATGGACGGATCAGGGGCTAAGCACGGCCTTGCCCTCTAAGGGCTTCCGGGATTTGTGTTTATTGGTTCCTGTGTTGGTACCAGGAGTGTGTACTAAAGTGTCACATGTTCGTGGGAGTGGATAAGAAACCCATCCCCCCGGACTAGCCCCGAAGAACTCCTCTACACCTGCTCACCAATTGTCATCTACACTCGATTTAGAACTTTAACTATTAGATTTTAAATGTGGAAACTGTGGAAATGTAGATAAACGATAAGCCGACTCAGTCGTCTGACGATCATCACAGCAATTAGCTTCCATTTAGCGTCGAGCCCCCCTAGGGGATACCCCTGGGTCACGGCAAATCGAAACCTACATTCATGCAAATATCGCAGAAGCAAAAGTCGTCGCTGTCCTCGTCGCTACCGTGGACCGGAGCGTAGTCCTCGTAGTCGCTGACGTTAAAGGGACCGTACTCCCCGTCGTCGTCGTCTCTCGCCTGGTACGAGCCCTGCAACTTGTCCGGGTCGCCTTGAACGCCAGCGCTTTGGCTCCGCCTCTGCCTTTGCTGCAGCAGGCGGTTCCGGCGTAGGCGATCGCGGCCTCGCCCCCGACGTCGCCTTGGGACTCCGCCCTCCACCGGGACAGGGTCCAGACTATGGCGTCGATGGGAGTGGGCCTCTTGGGCCGCCAAGGACTCCGGTATATTGGATCCGGGCAGCGCTGTAGCCGCAGTTACCGCTGCTCCTGCTGCAGCCGCAGCAGCCTCGAGCTTCTTCTTGTGCCTTTGGTGGCGGGAGCGGAGCTTCTTGAGACGCCACCAGTCCTTGAACCAAGTCCACTCCATCCTCTCTAACTCTTCCCACGCAAAACTGTACACAGAACTATGATACCGTCGATTATCTTGAAAATATTGAACTAGTTATGCCATTTTCACTTAAAAAACCTAATTTCTTGACCATTCCAGGCCTTGTGTTTCAATGATTTAACTGTTACTGAATTCCCTATTTCTTTGGCAACACTGTAACAGTGCGCATCTGAAATTCCGAGACGCCAGTACGTGCCCGACACTGAGATGGCCCAGCCCGACGAAAACGAATGCGAAACGAAGCTGAACGGGCAATCGGTGCACGACAAGATCGGCCCACTGCTCCGCCGACGACCGGATCGCAACTGAACGAAGCTGTGGCGAAAAAGCGGAACCAGGCCCAAGGTACGGGTCCCTAGGGTCGCTAGATCGGATCCGATCAGGTCGCCACTCGCAGAATCAATAAGGAGGAGACCCCTTAGGTGGGGTCTGTAAGAGAGAGCCGTCCCGTGGAGGCGCTGGAGAGAACACTCGGCCAAAACATGTATTGGGATTATTTCCTATAAATAGTGCTGATTGGGGTGTACGAAGCTATCAGTACGTAATCTCTTAATAACGTCTCCAAAGTGAAAATCCAGTAACTTTATTTTGGGGGTGGAGGGGTGGAGTGACAATCGGTTCGCTATCTCCGCGTATAAATATTTCGACATACACTAAGTACTGAAGGCGTCTGTTATCATCACCGCTTTTATTTGCTTTTGACGACTTGCCTTAACTACAAGTTGTGTATGTATGAGGCGGGGTTAGACCTCGAAAAAGATCGAAAAGTGTTAATGAATTCGGCGACAAAAACTGGAACAAAGCTTTAACCAACCAAGCAGCAAAAGCCAGAAACAATTAACCGGTAAGCGGTAAGCGGTAAGCGGTAAGCGGTGACTGGTGACCTCTAAGCGGAAGGCTGTAACCGGTAATCGGTAATGAAAGCAATAAGCCTCTAAAATCCAGAGTGATAAGAGTTTTAGGCGGTGGAGGTGGAAGGGACCTACCAATCGATCAGGTAAATTGTCATATATACTCTATGTCTACAGTTCGAAGCCCCTAATTAGCACTAGAGATCTCCCGCGATCTGATGGGGTGGGTGAAACCCCGACAATAGCCAACTCACGACGTCCGACAGATACAGATCCAAAGATCCAGACAGGTGTAACTTATCTCGGCGCACTGACGGGTCAGAGGCCCTCCCGAAACGGGGGTACTACGGGGGTACCCCATTGGAGCTTTTACCTGATCCACGGATGCCCTGATTTACACTGATCGTTGGTGGCCGAAGAGCGAGGCTGGAAACCTTTTCGCCAAGTGGCTTGCCCTGAGGATTCCTCGGAATCGAGGCAACCATCTGTATAAATATGAAACCTTATGATAGTACCACCCTGGATACTATTGAGGCTATTTGGAAGTGCTCCATAAAGTCTGTCCCTCTGCCAACAAAGGTAAATAAATTGTATATGCAACGATCCATCCACGCAGTTCATTAACACCCGACGATCAGCCCCAAAGTATGAAACGAAAAATAGAGCACGATAGCAGCCCCAAAAGACTTCTTGGAGTCGGAGTAAATACCTGGATTAGCTTGGCGGCATGTAGCCCAGAAAGTAGAACCTCTCCTCGGCAGAGTCCGAACCCAACTGAGACTCAAGATGATTCCCAGAAATCCCAGACGGTCCTCCCCAAAATAATATAAAAAAAATAAAAGGCAAACAATCGGGCAGGCAAACAAATTGAACAAATAACGGGCTAATTAATTAATGCAGGCAAGGAGACGGAAACTTGATTAAAATTTAGCGCGCAAACAACTGAATTGAAACGGAAACAAAGCCAAAAAATAAACAAAGGAACTGCCAACGAAAAAAAAGTAAGAAATTACAAATTATTGTAAAAATTTAAAAAAAAATACCGGATGGGAGAAGGATGACGAACGCGGCTCCAGCGCCAACTCACTGATGTCTGCTTCTGGAGGCAGGAGAATGAAAGCAAGGATTAGGATTACGCTTCAAAGGATCCACACTGAGAAATTTCAAGTAAACTCTGATTCTCTAGGGGATGCCATAGCAGACCCACTTACAATATCAAAGTTTAAATATTTTCTCTGCGTGTATTCGTACACCCACCGCCCAGGTTCGGAGTGGAGTTTACGTGCGTCAGCCAGCGACGTCCCACTGCAGAGCTGCCTGCCCCCGCTCCCTGCTCCTCTGCCTCCGCTGCCGCTTTCGAGGGGGCTACTGTCTCGGATGGTCCTCCTGCCGCTGGGCAGCGCCTACGTCGGCTCCATCCACGACGTCTGCTGTAACTCTGACCGCCACCGCCGCCCCCCAGTTTGTCGAAGCTATTACCCATTTGTGGAACTATTTTAGGGGAAGAGCATGACAATTTAGATACGATATCAAGGCCTCCCTGGCGCTGGCAGGGAGTTGGTCCTTGACAAGGCCCTGCCAGCTCCTCTGGGGCGGAGGTTGTGAGGTGGGTGAAGTGGAGTGGTGTGCGACTTGAAGAGAGCGAAAGCTTTTGACATTGACATTGACTTTGGTCAGCTGTTGGGGGTGAGTGGGGGGAGAAGAAGCTGCGCCTGCACCTGCCACTGCCACTGCAAAAACACGCAAAAAGTCAGGGCCAGGAGCCATGCAGAGGCTACAGCAGCAGCGGTCAGGATAGGAGTAATTGCTGGAGTGTCTCCAAGCTTCCAATTAATCAATTAGTTTATAAAACGAAAGCTCCACTCCAAAAGCTAAGCCTAAATCTAATCAATATATTATTTTTGGAGACCGCCGACCGGAAACACAAACCATCATTAAGGATTAGCAGTAGTTTGGGGGTTTAGTTTGGTTAGTTTCGGATTGGAAATGGATTAAGAAGAAAAGCGCATACGTTGCCATCCTGACCCAGGTAGAAGCCGACGCGTTGCTGCTGAGCTCCCCCCGCCGAGGAGGACGTGGAAAGCGGATGCTGGCGCTGCTGTTGTTGCTGCTGGTTGTGGGCGGCTGCCGAGGCACTGCCTTGGCGCAGGTCCTGATATCCTGACTCCAGCTCGGTGTACGACATCCTGGGGTTAGTGCGGTTAGAAATAGCAACAAACTCAACAACAAAACTCTCTCATTTTACACCACAAACGCACACACACACACTGCTCGCTTAGATTCCGCGATTCTTGAGCTATGTATGTAGTATTATTATTATTTTTAATAACAGTAAAAACAAAAACATTCGCCGTCTCTGTTTGGCCTTCGATTTTCTTGTGTTTTCTTTAATTTCGCCACGAAGAGTTACGAAAGAAATTTGGCTGCGATTTTTTAAATCGTTTTGGCTTTTTGCGCGGGGTAGTAGCGGGTGCTGCTGGGGCGCTCAGGCAATGGGGCGAGGGGGATGCTAAATTACTATTAGTTATTAATTATTTATTGAACGGCGATCAATAGTAAATTATTTAATCGGCTTAACACGCACGCACGTCTGCTCGCTGTAAACTTTTCGTCTGTTTGACATCTGACGCAGCTTTTCGCGGCGAATTCGACGCACGTGTGTGGGTGTGAGCCAGGGATGTCCACTTGCTTCAGTATTGAAAAAAGGACAATCCTACAAAAATATCGAAAAAGGATAAGTAAGTGTAAAACCTTGAGTTAAAAAAGGGGTAACGACACATTACAGACTTGAAAAATAGTCGTCTCTCTTTCAATCCCTTTTCTTTAACATAACTAACTAGTTGCAATCTTTTATATTATTTTTGAATAAAGGAAACATATATGTTTTTAGATCAAAAATAAACTCTCTGCGCAAATTAAATAGCGACAAACTAAAAATTAAAAGGAGATGCTTTTTGGTTGCATGATCATTCTTTTAAAGTTTATGATGCTAAGGATTTCCAAACGATAAATACTTCATAAATTTTCGAGAAAATATACAAATTGGCATCTCTGGTGAAAGCTTTCAGCTGCGCTAAAACTTTCTCCACGAGCTTTTGCCGCGTCTTGGCGCATGTTTTAAACCGAAAGTCAAAATTAAACATTAAATACTTCATAACAATAGATATTCGAGTAAGAACTTAGAGATTTTAATTTGTAATACTTACAGCATAGGTTGAATAAATAAACAAGTTAATTTTAAAGTGCTAGGCATTAAAAAAATATATGATTTGATCTTACTTTTAGGTCGTGTTTAAAAAGCACTTCGATTTAGTAAGTTAAATGTGATTTAAAATGAATCGAGAATGGAAACAGGCTAGCGGTGCTTCAGGTGCATCGCCAGGAGCTTGGTTTTGATGCGTTTCCGATCCCTTGAGATGATGTCCATGCGCTCCTTGATACTCGTCTGGAAGAAAATCAGGTGCAGTGTGCGGCTGGCCGAGCACAGCTGTGGAAAAAGCAAGAAAGTTAGTCATTGAAGGACTACGATATATATTGAAACCACCTGTTGCAGCAGCCGTGCCTTTAGGCGAAGATTGGCCGTCTCCTTCGCCTCCTGGCCATTGCCACAGGTCTCCAGATGCAGGTTAAGCACAAATACTAAAGTATCGCGAATGGTCTGGACAATCCGCTGCACTTGCTCCGTACCAAAGAGTCTCCGCACCAGGAATCCTCTGGCGGTGGCATTAATTTTTGTAGCTGCCCACTCACGTAGCTGCGTCTGCTGTTCAAACTTTTGCCCCAATGCCGCGTTCTGATTCTGTCGGGGATCAAATGAAAGGTTAAACGGGGAAAAAAGTTACGTGCTGGATGGGTTAGTATAAGATTTAGCTACAGGTGCCGGAGGCATGTTCCCGGTTCCCGGTGTTCCGGTTTCTCTCCACGCAGTCTTTGTTAAGGCACTTGGTTAGCTGGCCACCTGTTTGATTGGATTTGCTAAGGCTTCTTGCGCTGCTTGCATTGAAAATGGGGAAATAATCGGTACATACATAGGAAAAAAAACAACACAGATACAGATATGTATACGTTCTTCCTCGGTTTTCACTTTCACTCTTATTTCATCAAGGATTTCTTTTCATTGGTTTCTTGACGGAGAAAATCATATATCCGATTCAAAGCGGCTCAACTAGGAATATTTTTGATGGAAGAAAGAATCGACTAGTTTTTGTGAAAGTGAAAACCTGCAAGATACAGATAGTGATACAGAAAAGCGTTTGAAGAGCAGAGACAAGGCATTTGATTCACTCACATTGCCTTTTGGCGATGGCATCTTCTTCGCCTTCGAAGGACTCCTCAAGTGAACTTGGCCTGAGCTCTGAGCCGCCTGACTCATGTGTCGTACGTTTCCATTCCTCTTCGATGGTGTGGAGTTTCCACTTCCCGATGAGCTTTTCTTGCGTCCATTTCCGCTGGTGCCACCACTACCACCGTTTCCTCCTCCTCCTACAACCCTGACAGGGGACTTGACCAGCCCCGAGTTACCGCCGCTGCTTTTTCGGGGACTACCTACAGTCCGAGACCGCATTCTCATTTGAGGTTGGGCAAATGACTCGGATCCGGAACCAGATCCGGGTCGGCGCCTGGTATTGCTCAGACTGCTGTTCCTCAATGGCAGTGAACGCGGAGTACTTGGCCCACTGATCTCATCCAGTGGCTGCGGTTCAGAATCGTAGCCCAGTGACAGTTTGGGACTAAAGAGTCTCTTTCGCGATGAAGCTGGAGCAGCCCTCCTACAACTATCTTCCATATGGAGAAACTCATCTAAATCGTCGAAACTTCGTGGAGAGGCCCCAAAACACGACGACAAAGTGATTGTATTGCTAGGGGACGACCATCTGGGAGTGGTAGATTCCCGATTGTTCTTGTCCGCACTCAGCAAACTGCTGACCATCTGCTTCTCCAAATCCCCCGTGCTAGTATGAGTGGAAATCAGGTTTTCCGGCGGGGCCACCGATGCGGATTCATCGATTTCGGCGCACAAGGCATCTATTAAGAAGCGTTGCTGGCGATCGAACTCCGCCTGCATGCGGCGGCGCTCCTCCTCCTGATAGTGTACCAACTGGTTCAGCCGCTCCCGATGGCCCCTTAAGTACTTGCGGATTCCCGCCTTACGGGTAGCTTCTACCGGTCCATGGTCTCCTAAAGCCCGTTCTATGATTTGATCGATCTCTCGATCTCTCTCCGGGTTATCAACGCGCACCCGTTCATTCCGTCTCGTGCAACTGGGGCTGGTGCTAGTACAGCTGTTTCTGGTTCCCTTGTTCACCTTCTTTGCCATCGACTCTACGGTTTCCTGTTGGTAGTTTGCAAGCTGCGATGGGCGTGGAGAATGTGCGTGGGCTTCAGCAATCGCCTGAGCCCTCTGCATGTGTTCGACCAACACCTGCGATGGCTCATCCAAAGTAAAGCTTCTGGAGCGCTGGAACTCAACCGGTTCGGTGGTGACTATTTGCACTCGCAGCTCATCGACTGGTGCATGTTCCTTTTGTTGAGCCAGGGAAGGACTCGTGCTGGAGCGCAGAATGCATTTTTTTGGGGGACTAGGAGGCACTGCGGCCGCTGAACTGGGCAAAAGTTTCCCCAGTCCAGTGAGCTCGAATTGCAAGATACGATTAGTTATCCGGTTGGGCTTTTGGCGAAGAGGTGACATTGGTTCTGGCGGCTTGGGAGGATCCACATGAGGTGTAGGAGGATCCACTTGAATGGTGGGTAGCTGCTTTTGCTCCAGCCCTAGAACCTTGGGGCGCGGTTGACGTTGAGTGCTATCGTAAATAAACGTCTCCGTTTGCTGGAGCTGCAGCAGACTCTTCCGGCTGGCCATCGTACCAGCAGTTCTGTCTTCTTCGGAACCCGCCGAGCATCTGGCCAGTCGATACTGCTCCTCTAATTGAATGGCCATCTGTCGATCCAGTTGCGCCTCCCTACGCTTGGAGCTTGTCATCTGAAAAACGGGACAGACACGGTTGAGTAGGGACACTCCCCAAAATACACTACAAACGCTACTTACCAATGGCGGCAGTATGGGTTGGCCATCCAACCGGAAACGAGAGGCGGGACCGGTAGAACACTCCAACGAAATGGTTGTTATGGCCGTAGGAGTGGAGGCGGTGGTGCTGCTGTGACAAAAACTCTGGCCCTGGCTCTTTTCGACAGCCGCCAGTAGCTGCTCCATGACTTTGCTAATGAAAAGACGTAGGGCTTATTACATTAGCCATTAGATTAAGGTGACCACATACCAGGCGTTCTCCATCGGTGGCTTGCACTGGGAATTTTGTACTGATGATTTAAATATTGTGGTGATCTAACGATCTAAGGCGACTGTCTAAATTGGTAGCATTGTCAGGCAGTCTCCAGGCGCCTAGGCACTTTGATAAAGCTACTTTTTTCGAATAAAAAGAAATGTTTGTTATGTTTGTCAGTTGCTATTAGAGATGACAGCTAACGATGGCACTTGACCGGCTATCGATTCGGCGCCATACACCGATTACCTGGATAAAAACATATTCTTAAGCGAAAATAACGGGTGGAATATTATTTGTGCAAGACAAAAAAAGATATTATTTTTCTTATTTTCTTTCGGCCCAAAAAATTTTATTTTTGCGTTAAATTTTTGCCTAAACTATCGATAGCTTCCATCTTTAGGGTGGTAAACAGCGCGCCAAGCAAGAATTTAAATTTCGACAACAATAAATTGAAAATTTGGCATAGAAAGAATCTAATCTTCTATGCTTGTCTCGGGTATAGTTAAATATTAAAAACGTATTATCCCAAATGTACCATAAAATATTTTTCAAAATATCGATTAAACAAAATATCGATTAATAGATACTTTGGTAAATTATCAACAACCCTAACATATAGACCTTCCTATATGTATTACTATATGTAACTTACAATAATATCGAACGAATCGGATGGTCTTCTGACAGCTGACAGTGTTTTGTCAAAACGCGATCGAGTTTGCAGTTGTTTGAAATTAGCAAAAGAACTGTCCGTGAATAGGATAAATACCTGAAGAGGATACCACCAGCTGTTAAAAAAAGTACGGATCTGTGTTATTGTTTTTTGTTTGGTTCTCCCGAGTGTGTTTTGTTTAACACCCCACCGTTACAAAACCAAATACGGCAAATCATTTTCAGCAAACATGCTGGAAAACTAGTTTTTTGTTTAGTTACTCATACTCCATTTTTTCCATGCTCCAAAATTGCGTTCTAAGTTCCGCGTGAGTGTGTGGGGGGCAATGTGTAGTCTTCCTTGCGCAAAAATGGCTTTGTCTTGCCGCTGAGGGGGTGACTTAAGCCCAAATCACTTGACATGGAAGTCCAAACGGTCGAAAACCCTGTCTCCTCTTTTTAATTTACTTGGCATTAAAAAATACGAGGTACATGTGTAAGAAAAACAAAAACAAGAAGCGCAGGTTTCGCACAGACATATGTGTGGGTATACTTATATACCCACGTGTGTACATGAGGGAGAGCGTCAGTGTGTATATATTCTACGACGCAATTGAAAAGACATCGAAGGCCAAACAACTTTGCTTTTTATATGTTCTGTGGTAGGTTCTTTTTTTGCGCTAGTTCAGCGGTGTTTTTGTTATTATCACAACTCCCGGGAAGCTTTTAGACGCCACATCCCTCCCACCAAAGCCAACCCACACTGCTCCTTTCACCCTGGCGCACTCTCCCACGCGTTGTCCCCAGAGCTCCACCTCGCTCGCACGCAGCCGGTGCCTTGTAACCGTGAAGCAGAGCACCGCGTTGGCCCCCCTCCGCCAAGTAAACAAAGAATATATGTACAAGAATTGTTAATTATTTCACAAGTCCTTGGGGAAAGTCGAAATAACATGCCACTTTCCATGGCGCACAACGCAGTTTTCTTTGTTTTAATTGCAAACTTGGTGTTATTGTTTTTCCAAGTCAATGACGACGTTTGCCAAAATGGAAATTGCAATATGTACACATTATTATATACATATGTATGTGTACACAGAGAAAAATAAACCAATTAATCTGATGGATGACTCTTGGAACTATCAAAGTATCTGTACTTTTCAAGATAGTGACAAAGATGTAGTACCATAAGATACAAACAACTTTGCTTGTTGGAGAACCATTCTTTTTTTAGAGTGTATCTGCCGGGACGGGCCCCTCTAAAATATGGATTAATGCGATTTGGCATTTGAAATCGGACAATAATACCAGCGCCGGTCTTGCCATTCCGCCTTCCTTTCATATTTTTTTCGGCGGCTTGTTTTGGTAAAATGCCATGTAGCCACCCGAATCACCCAACCCACCCATTGGCCCAGCATCAGCTTTCTCCGTATTATTATTTATTATTATTATTTCGCCTTCTACGCAGCATTTTCTAGTTATATCGGCCCCAGGCCCAGTCCATTGTGAACCCACTTTTCCCCCACAGAAGACCAGAGAGGGAGCTGGGAGAAGCAACAATCAAACTCCGCCCATGCGTACAACCCGAAACCCATCCACAGCCAGAACCTGACCTAACCGCAACTGGGTTGACTCGCCTGAACGTCTGAGTAATCAATCGCCACCGAAAATTTATAATAGAAATTGAAGCAATCGAGTCCGAAGGCAAAACGGAAACGGAAGTCGCGCCGCTTACCGCGAAGCGCAGACCGTTAAGGATCTCCACCAACCGAAAGTCACATCCGCTATTATGCTCCAAGCCCTGCCCCGTCCGTCAAAGACCACGCTCCATTGTGGAGCCACAGCTGTCATCACAGTGCTCCTAATGACCTGGTAAGTTAAATCCTCATCATTCATTTTTTTGGAAGTGTATTACTTGTACATTGGAAGGAATGTTGGAATGAATTCTTGAATCTTGAAACGGGGCCAGGCATGCCCAGTTTTTATAATATTTTACAATATTTTACCAGAAACGAGGACCACTCAGTAAAAATAAACTTTCTGGGAGGATGGGAGGTAAATTCATATGTACAGGGAACCCAGAAAGACAGGGAAAGTGCGAGACCCGGATGAAGCTAAAGGAAAAGCAACAAAAAGACGTCGCGTGGCCAATTTCGAGCAGAAAGTTGCATCGTTTTATTTTAAGAATACTATATATAAAAGTACACACATCTATAGAATGTTCTACGAAGGGAACCCATGTGGTAATCTGCTCTAAAATCTCCAAAGCAAATATCATTGTGATGGACCTTCTTGAAAATTGGGGATATCCTATGTACAGGACATGTAGGACCCTATCCGTAAGGCAATTAATCTGCTACTTATTTGGCCTTATCTGTGGGTAGCTCGATCTCTGCGTACGTGCTTACACCTTCTTTTTGGCCGACAATGTGTCTGTAGATATATGTATATACTTTTATATAGAAATGGCACTCCATATACACCGCCCATCCGAACCCCCCATTTAAAGCGTTCTGTGTGGCGCAATTAACCAAAAAAAGAATTAAATGAAATACTGAGAATGAATGGCACGAAGTCCTCCTGCAGGGGGAATCGGTGGATGGTATGGCATATATATAATTGCGACTGACGCATTCATTAATAAGACTTTATGTTATTGTTTTTGAGAGATTAAAGTATGTGGGTCAATGATAAGGACAGGTGGAACTTTTTTTTTTTTTTTTTTTTTGACTTGCAGGAAATAACAGCTCTCAAGAGATTAATGGAGGTTATAGCTGTTAGCTAGTATCCACTGTAGCTCAGGCTGCACATGCAAGTCTCTTGGCTTCCGTATCTAAAAGGGGGACAATTGTGCGACATTTGCTTTCTGCTTTTGGCTCTTCCACTTGCGCCTCCCTATCAGTGTCCCAGTCAACAATAACAATGGGATCTGGCAATCTGGATATGCCTTCATTTGTGCCAAATGTCGCAGATCAGTCGATCGGTCTATGTCCCCCCAAGAACTCTCCCTGAACCTACCACCCACACCCATCCCCTCCCTCTATTTTTGTATAATCAACAGCTAGCCAAAGTGCGAATTAGCAACAAAACGACGAGATAATTAATTAGAGGCTTTTCAAGAGCAAAACAAATCGTCAGCGTTCCGTAGGGCGGCGAGCAAGCAGAGCAAACCTATCAAACCTATAAAAAATAAACAAACATCCGACCAAAGCACAATCAGCCAAAGCAAAAACGCGAAGGCGGAAAGGCGGAGAATGAAAAAACAGAAACCCCCAAAACACGAGGGTTATAAATCGATTCCCGTCATAGCAGGTGATAATGCCTGTCCCAGGCCTCCAGTTCCTGTTGACTAAATAAAATTGTCAGCTTTTTCTATCAAAATAAGCTGCTACAAGTAATCCTCTCCTAACGGACCTCAAGGAGATGATATCAAAGAATCAATTGCCTTCGTCAGCTGCCTGGAATGTTTTTATTTTGCTACTTTCTGATAGTACAGTGCGTTTCAAAATGGAAATATCTTTCGATGTCCCACACAACCCCATATGTCAGACCAGTACTAACGGGTTAACGAACCCTATATTCTCGAAACGCACTTTCAGTTTTTAAATAGATTCAAGAGTCAAAAAACTACAAGACCAGGTCTAACCAGCTTTTTTTTTTGGAGGGGTCAGCTTCTGCTTCCTGGTAGAACGTGTTTCAGCCACTCACCAGTTATTAATTATTGGCCTAAGCCCAATAGACTTGGAAGCGGATCGGGGGAATCATCGCCATTAGCTACCGGGCCTTTGTTTGCTGCAGTTGAATCTCCATCTATACAAGGCCAATAACGATCCTCCACTTGATTTCAGGGTCCGGCCACTGGGAGTTCTGTTTCTGGGCCTGCTCGGCTATTGGATCTACTGGACACGCTGCAGTTTTCGGATCGTTCCCACGGACGAGCTGCGAAGCAAGATCAACTCCTGGCTTCAGAGGATCGAAGAGTGGCGCCACAACAGTCCCAGCATGTTCTGCTTGGCCAGTAGCGGATGCCTGGGCACCCTCGCAGTGCTTGGCCACCTTATCTCCGGCTCCACGCTCGTCCTGGCCATACTGGTCATCTCCGCCCTCGTCTCCACCAAGTACAATTTCAAGCTTTTGAAGATCGAGCACAAAGGTATGTTTCGACTTGAGAACATTATGAGTCAGTAGCTAATTTTTCACTACTTACCAGACTTCCAGTGGTCAGAGAAGCTGAACTACAACAACCTGGAAACCGAAGCGGATGACGAGTTCTTGCCGGACGTGAACGAGTCCAATCTATTCGTCCTGGAGCGTGCCAGCGATGTGGCCACCATCAGTTCGCCTACTGAAGCCAACGATGAGGACGACGACGAGCACAGCGATGACATTCCCTCAGAGCTGCTAATTCCGGACGTGATTCCAGAGATCGACGAACACTCCACGGACGAAGAAGACGAGCTGGCTCCATTGGCAACCAAAAAGCCAAGGCCTACAAAAGAGGCAGAACAGGCCGCCGAGGATAGCGATATGAAGTTCCGTAAGGGGCATTTCAAGCGCGACACCTCTCTGTCCACCACCTCGTCGTCTTCGGAGGAAAGCTTGTCTAAGGGGCTGCAGTTCCCCGATCACAACGCCGTCGACGGTAGCAGCTCCAAACTTTGCCAGATAACCGCCGGATCACTGGACCAACCCGATCCGGCTAGCGAGCTGGTGACCTTGGCGGTGAAGAGCCAAGCCCAAGCCTTGCTCGCCAACAGTGGCAAGCTCTTGCCCAGCCTAGTCTCCGGCCTGGTGCAATGGGGGGCAGGCTCCGGGTCTACAGCCAGCGGTGCCACCGATTCCAATCGAGATCGCGAGCAGCAGCGCTTGGTGACCGCCTTAGACTCGTCCGATGAGAGTGACTTTGAGATACTCGAAACGGATGACTTTAAATAAAGCCAAAGCCAACAAAGAAGGATGAGCGAGAATCGGATGTCAGCTCGCTTCGATTTCCGATGTCGTATTATAAAGCTATTATCTTAACATATAACATATGTATACATATGCACACAAACAGACATGGCACGGACGTGGACGTGGACGCGGACGCGGATTGTTTGGAAGATAGGTTCTATAATCCTAGTAATCCCTGGTGGAGATCAGTTATATATTTTGCTATACTGCTATACACTAGTGATCGGATCGGTCTGCTATCTACTAGAATACATGCAAACGCGAATGCGAGTGTATTACGTGCTTCTCTACCTAAAATTTATGATTAAGGAAAATGTTTTCATCTATCTTTATGTTTTTGTTTCGTTTCGTTTCGCTATGCTTTGAATTTGAACAGGGCAGTGGACAGTTCAGTGTTTGATGCTTATTCCTATTATAATTTAAATACTATAGTTTATCCCGATGAGTAATTAACAAAACCGAAACATGTACATATACGACAGCACAGACTCACAATATACTAGCATACATATATCGATGGAAGTTATATAGATGTTTTACATATACGTGGGGGCGTAAAGCTACTTAATTTGAATCCAAATCCTAATCGAAAACCCAAAAGGAAAGATTAATTTAACAAGTGAAAGGATAATTGGTATTTTTTTTTTCTAAAGTATACATTAATTTGGTTCGGTGCTATCTCGTAAACTCAATCGCCATATACATATGACGTGCACAATACATAACTAGACAAAATGAAACCAACAGAGAACAGAAATTGGAAGAAGCTAGCGTTTCACCGGGGACTTTTGTCGCCGGCCATTGGCGCACGTTGTAGAACATAACAGCAATCAAATAATCCATTTTATATCCTAACTATTATTTTTTGCGCTATATATTTTAAGTTGTACTTTAATTTGCGAAACAAAACTAAATGTGATTTTATAAAAACAAGAGAAACTAAAATAAAAATCAAAAAAGACCTCGAGTTGCAAACAAACCTTGGGTCAACTGTCTAAAAGCGAGGGGGTTTCGGATTCGATGACGGATGCGTCCTTGGGTCCTTGGGTTTCGCCTTCCAGCTCCTCGAGGTGCTTTGGCTCGGGGTCCTTTTTCTTTTCCTTGGGCTTGGCCCCCTTCCTCACGGGAATTGTGTCAAGAATGGCTGTTATCCAATCTAGGCCAGCTGCCACCTTTGTCAGAAGCTCAAAAACTACAAAATAATAACGATAATCATTAGATATTAATGGGAAAATGCTCTAATGGTGCTGCCTACCATGATAGGTGCTCAGCACTGATCTGGTCTTCATTTCCACGTTCTCGTTGAGCGGCAGGCGGGCTGTTTTTAACCCAGCCTCCGTGGCCCTCTGGTGGCAGAGCCCTTTGAAGTGATTGTGATCCACCAGACCACCGATTATGTAGGTGCAGCCTGGCTCTAGCACGTCCAGTACCTGGTCCGATTCACAAGTAAGGTAGACCATGTGCTCCCGGTCGAACACATCCTTGTGCGTTTCATCAAAATGATACTTAACGTTCCAGTTCTCCCAGCCATCGTTCTTCTTCAACCACTTGTGGATATTGCCATTCCGGCGTATTCCAGTGAAGTGCAGCTGGCCCGGATGCGAGCTTCTCCGGTTGATGGTGTAAATTCGCAGGCATTGCTTCACGCACTTGGCAATGTCACGTTCCTGCATCAGGTCGTCGTAGTCCAAATCAATAGCCACCGAAAGAGCTGGAGTACCATCCACGCCAGTAACGGCCTGTCGCCTCTTCAACTCTTTTCGCGAAGGACCTGTCCGGATGGGCAGTCCCTGCTCCCTTGCCTCCCGCCTCTTTTGTTTATTGCGCTCGCGCTCCTTCTCACGCCGCAGTTTCCGCAGCTCCGCGTACTCGGCCAGTTTCCGCTGCTTCTTCAATTGGTTTTTGCTCTGTGGAATGCCTGGCGTGGTTCCCGGGCAGTTGTTCAGCCCAAGCACGAGGGGGAGCGGCCTAGAGGACTTCGCCGGCGTCGATTCCGTTGGCTCAACTGCCTGAGATGCCGGAATAACGACCTGTGACACCGACTCCATTGATTCCATGCCAGCAAATATTAATAAAGCCCAATTTGATCCAAAGCCAGCATCATATGGCTATCGATGGTAATTACCGATAGACGCAAGCACGTGCTATCGCTACGTGTATCGCTGGTGCGCCCGATAGCACGTAGCTAACTGTCACCTGTTATGGACAAAATAACAAGCACTTTTTACCCAGATTTCAAACAACAAAGAAACTCGACAACACAAAAAAATACAAAATTGAAAATTAAAAATGAGTCTTTAGAATATTGTTATCCATACGACTATACTATTAGTGGGCGACAATATTCCTTAACCCCATCGAAGCTTGTTTATTTGCGTCATCTCTGACGCTGTTAAGCAGACCAGTGGTTTTCGGGTCGGAGGCAGAACTGCTGAAATCAGGAGATATTTTATTATTGTACCGGCTCTATTGTACCGGATCGAGGGCATTCCAAGCGATTTGCCAAGCATATTGGGCTATCCAACGCGTAAGGTCTAACGCCACTAAGCCTGGGTACGAGTTTGGATTGGACGGAAGGACTTCCAGTTGATCACAGACAGAAATAATCCGGTACGATGGCTACGGTAGCTCTCCTCACGAGGCAGCGCATATTCGCCTGCTCCCTCCGTATCTTGGGAGCCACTAATCACTCCAGATGCCTGGCGGTGGCACCAAAGCTCCTAGCCAATCCCCAGTTAACGGAGGCCCAGATGAACCGGAGCCTAGTCCTGCCTTTAGCCATCACCCGTCGCTGCAATCACAAGTCCGCGCAAACGGCCGATGCTCCAACGGCCACGTCGGTTTCATCATCCAACCCGCAAAACTCCAAAACGTCGGCCACCACGTCGAGCGATCTCTTTGGCGAGGCGGCTAACATGGGACTGTTCGCCAAGTTTAAACACATGTACAAGCAGTACTGGTACGTGCTCATACCAGTCCATGTGATCACATCAGTGGGCTGGTTCGGAGGCTTTTATTACTTATCAAAGAGGTCTGTAATATCCACATAAATTCATTTCTGCCGATTCCAATACTGATTGCATCATTTTCAGTGGCGTGGACGTGCCGTCTCTCTTGCAATATGTCCATCTAAGTGAGACGATAATCGAGAAGGTCCAGGGATCGGACATGGGGCACTACGCCATAGCATATCTTTGCTACAAAGTGGCCACTCCTCTACGCTATGCGCTCACTTTGGGTATGTCTTATTGTTTGGATTGCTTGGCTCATTTTACACTTATTGACACATTCTATGCAGGCTGCACCACCGTTTCCATCAAGTATCTGGTGCAGCATGGTTACATTAAGCCCATACCGACCAAGAACGAGCTCATCAAGATGTACGAGGACAAGAAGGCCACGCGAGCCAGCGCCAAGGCCGATAAGGCGGAGAAGGCCGAAAAAGATGAGAGTAAATGATTGATGGCCGCGGGCGACGGCTTGTCGTCGCCGCCGTAGCCGTTGCCACTGTCACAACACCCTACTAAATCGCCGCCTCCGTTGCTGCTGCCCACATCCCCGTCGTCCTCACCGTCTCCAGGGATTGGCGAGCAGCAGCGACCGGTACCCGGCGCACGGCGTGCAGTTGACGTGTTGTCTTTTTTGTCAAACTGCCGCCGTAGCTGCCGGATTTGGAGCTCAACGAACATAACTCAAGTCCGGAACCATAGTCGATCCTAAAACACCGAAACGTAGACAGACACACCATCAGCTACGCCCTCACAAGCCCACTGACGAAACCTCCAGTAGCACACTTGTCCAATCTTGTCCGGAAGTTCTCCGGATATCCTGCATCTGAATACACCTCAAGTTAAGGCTGCACCTTGTATTTTTTTCAAAGTTTCTGTTAATTGTTACGATATCGTTGGACATCATATAAAAAAGAAGAAATACACAAGCAAAAGGCCGGACTAATCGCGAAATGGTGCATTGAGCCGCACTACCTGGAGTTCAGTAGTAGTTATTTATAGATATATTTTATAAATGTGAGAATCGTCACAAAACGAAAACTTTTATTAATTTGAAAATAAAAGATATCAGACCCACTGACCCGAACGCGTGGGTCACATTTGTTGAAAAATAAATGCTTTTTTAATTTATGAAATCCATTTAGGAATAGTTCAAATAATCAAATATTTATTTTGTTTCTTTGGATGGATGGATGCGGATGCTGATGTGGATGCGAGTCCCCATTAAGGCATCTAAAGCTATTTATTCTTTATCGTGCTGGTAGGAGATTAACAAATTCCAAAACTTTTGAGTTTTCAATCATATTTTTGCGTTTATTTTTTGCTTTTCCTCTTGGTTTGTTCTTTATTTTGTTTGGTTTTTCGTTAACGTTAGTAAAATATCCAACAATTTTTAATTGTAACTAATAGATAAACCAGAAAAAAATATATAGTAGTTGCATTTGAATTTATACATAAATAAGTTGTGTCTTATACTGTTTGTTTGTTTATTATTCTTTCAATTATTTATTGCTGAGTAGGCGTGCTTCTTGTTGGTTACCTAGGTTTTGAGTTGTATTTGCCCGATTACATTATGTACACATATTTATTCCAGTTTCGCTGAGTGTAACAGTGTATATATGTATTAATATATGTGTGTGTGTGTGTGTGTGTGTTGGTGTATTTGTGTCGGTTTATATATCATTTACATAAATACAATAAATAAATAAATTACATAATATATATTATTCATGTAGGTATAAAAACAAAATAGGCAACAAAAATATATATTTTTTTTTATATAATAGCAAGTATATAAGTTAATTGATTTGCGGGGGATAGCGGGTAGGGGTAGGGCAGGTGGAGGGATAAAACTCTCGACTTAAACTACGAAATACGCACAAAATCAAACAAATTTAAAATTACGACATACATAACTTGGTTTAGTTATTCATTGCATCTTCTTTGAGACTAGTTCTGGTCCTCGCTCCGCCCAAATCATAATTAAAAACAAAACACACGCAACTAATTATACAATTTAAATATATCAACTTCGAGATTGGTAACGGTCTACTGCCGCAGGCGGGGGCCCCCAAAGCTCTCCATAGGGCCTGGATGGTATTTGGTTGGTGTTGATGTCTTGGTTAAACGATAACAATGTTTGTTGAACTCGTGTTTTGGTGTTGCTTTCTCTTTTCTCCCCGAATTACTTTCTTTTTTTAAATTTTACTACTAGCATTTATCATAAGTACGTTTTCACAATGCAGATTTCAGCTTTTCTTGCGTCGTTTTCGTTTTCCTTTCTCGTTATCAGTTAATTAATTACTATTGTTTTTTATTTTATTTGTTTAGTTGCAAAAAAGCCTTTTCTCTTAGTTAAGGTTTAGTGTGATTTTGAAGTGCGATTGCGATTTAAGTTTTTGTTAATCGTCTTAGGTTGGAACTATTTATTGCAGTTTTTTGTTTTTTTTTTTTTTACGAAATATATTGCACTAGACGAATTTAAATATTTTCTCTTCCGAGTTTCATTTTTGAGTTTGGTTTCCACTTTTCTTTTGTAGTTAGTTTTTAAGTTTTTGTTGATTTTTCTTTATACACAACCACATGACACTCTTATTTCGGCAAACCAATATTATAAGTAGGTTTAGAGGAAAGATAGGTACACGATCGTCTGGTTAATTCAATGTAAAAATTTGGTTTAATAAATAACACTTTAAGAGAGGAATATTGAAACATAGATCGCTGATTGCTTTTGTTGCTTATTTTCGAGCTTCATATACGTTGAGTGGCTTGGTGTGTGGTGTGTCTGGTGTTTGATACAAAAGAATTCTGTAAATAGTTCGATTCTCTTGGTTCTCCTAAGGATCTTTCATTCAAATATCTCATTGTTTTGTTTAGTTTGGTTTGGTTTTGTTAGGTTGGGTGTTTGGTTTGCCGAAAGTTGGGTTTCTGCACAAGTTCTGTTCTTTTTTTCTTTGTATTAGACATGTACATGCATCCTTGTCCTCTATGCACACTTTGGCTACTTCGCATCCTTATTTGCCTCGGGCTTAATTGGTTTCGGGATTTAAATTACGTTCGGGTGTCAGATTGCTTTTGTAGTTTGCATTTAAGCTGAGTTGAGTTAAATTAAGTAAATTTCTTGTTTGTTTGCAGTTCTACGAAGCGTCTCTACAAGTTATTATCCTTCTTGGCCATCCCCGTCGTTCTCCTTCTCATATCCCTGTCACGCTGCCATCCGTCATCGTCCCAGCTACAGTTTTTTTTTCATGTTTTTACGTTTTTTTTACGAAGTGCCCACTATGAAGTGGATGCCTTACGCACGCTCATAGAAAAGTATATAGGCACTGGATGAAACGAGAAAGTTATCGGACAAGGCATCGCTGACACTGCATAGAAGGGATGAGATACCAGTTAATGCAAGTTAAGGACGATCAGAAGGATTACTCACATATTATCATTGAACTCGTGCCATTTACGGGAAACGGGATGCTTACATAGAGCCACATAATGTCCACCAGCCGTCGAGCCTGTCCAGAAACAGAATATTTAGTACTTGTCTCTCCTCCTATCCCGACTCACACTCACCCATATGATTGGATATCGCGTAGAGCGAGTAATGCACATTGGAGTTGGAGTTGGCGCCATAGGAGCCCATGTTGAGTTCGCGATCCGATGTTGGGAACTCCACGATGTTGGACAGCTTGCTCCAGCGGGTCTCCGAGAAACGCTTTAGGTCTACAAAATAAATTAAGATTAGGATTAAGAGACCCATAAATAAAACCGGGCTGCCAAACATACGGATAACCAGATATTTGGGGAAACGCTGGATAGTGAAGCTCTTGGTGCATTTTCGTCGCGTTTTGCATTTGGCGCACGTGGGCATCTCATCGCCGTCGAGGACCTCCTCGCGAATAAAGAGGTCCAGGCAGGCTTCCAGCTTGCAGCGCGATGACGAAGGCAGGGGCACGCTCAGGTCCCAAAACGGATCAAAGGTCACGCTGGTGTTGCCACAGGTGGTGCACTTGAGCGTGCTCTTCAGCTGGCCAACGAAAAGGTCGCGCACCAGCGAGTTCTCATGCCGCGTGTACCACTCCCAGGTAAGGTCCGCCTTCTTATTGTCACTGTGAAAAAGATACTAGTTAATATTTCTGATGGACTATCAAAATATTCCAGCAAACCTGAGATTATCATCAATGTTGAGCGTCTCTCCCTTTACGCCCGTGTTCAGGGCCGAGTGCAGTGAGTCGAGGAAGAAGCGCAGGAACTCCTGGGCGTCCTGCTGGTTATAGTCGCTATACATGCGGTGCTTAGTGGAGAAGGCTCGCTTCAGTTCCATCGGCGTCACCGTGTGCACGTTCGAGGTCCACATCTCCTGGATGAGTTTGGCAAATTCTGAAACGCAAACCGAATTCAAAAATCCGCTTATCCCCTTCAGATCGGTGACTAACCGTGGAGTATCTGCTGGTCCTTGGTCGAGGAGGAACGCGAGCCATGGTGCGAGCGCAGGAAGCGGGTTAGCTCTTGGGTGTGGCTTAAACACTGGATGACCGAGTTCATGAAGCACGTGTTCCCAATGTTTCTCAGACCGCACAAACCTGTGGATGGGCATTTGGAAATGGGATATATTAATTTCTATGGACATAGTCGGCGTGGCAATGCTTGGGCACCGCCAAGGGGCACTCCCCAATTTGGATGCATCGGCTTCGTCGCGTCGCCGCCTGCCACTCGGCGTTCCGTCGTCTGGATTGATCACTGGCCTTCGCATCGGCACTCGCATTTGCGCTGGCAATCTCTTAGTTCGTCGCAGGACTACGTCCCTCCCGCTCCTAGAGGTACTCGCCCGCGCCCGCGCCCGTCGTTTCGGTCCAGCTTTCTGGCCTTCCGTGTTTGCGCGATTGTACAGTGTCCCCTCTGATCTAAATAAATGTTGTGTTTCAAGTGTGATCCAGTCCCCCCTTTCACTTTTGTTTTATTAGTGTCGAGCTTCCACTGAGAATTTTTAATGACTTGTTGGACCCAGTATCGGAGTAACTGTCACTTTTCGAAGCCCAGATTTTTGGCCCACTAGGTTTTCCTGAAACGGTGCCCCTTCGACCCCAGCACCTTGGTGGGGAACTCACCTTCAGACTTTTCATCCCTGGACGCCGAGGCACCGCTCTTGTAGCCATCGTCGGAGTTGTGCTTCAGCGACGACGAGTTAAGGGTGGAGGAGGTGCTGACGCTGCTGCGACTGGTGGTGCCATCGCGGTCCCGGTCCCAGTAGCGACTCGACGTGGGCGACACGGGAGGCAGGACACTCCGAGCACTGCTGCTGCTCCCGGTGGCGCTTCTCGCCTGCGTCTGAACAGAGAGACATGATTTCTTATAGATTAGAGTATACAATTGGGTTTCAGCTAATCCCACAATCCCAATGGGCAGCTGGAGGATTGGTTTTCGATCACAAAACACCTCGGCACATGTAGCTGCCCATCGTTTTGGGAGATTATGGACTGTTAATCGTTAATTAACTAAAAGTAAATCAAAGCAATTGGTTAGCAATCGAGCGGTTAGTGACTTCAAAGAAAACAACAATTAGACCAAGTTAGTACGAAAAAGTGAATGTTTGAGATGCCGATAGGATGTGAGATGAAGAGTCATGGAGAAAGATAGCCGGAGGAGAGATAAAGCCGCATGCAAAGGATACTCAAACGTAAACTAAACAAAAAGCGATAACGGTGGCGATGAAGTGGTGAAGCGACAACAAGGATATTATGGAAGGATACATGTTTATCTACGAATTCGTCTCTCTTGCCAAGAGAACATTTTACATTTTTGAATACTCTATTGGTATAAATGTATATTGTTTATATTTTTAAGAAGATAAACGGAATGGAGAGTTAAGAAAAAAAAAAAAAAAGAAAACTGAACTGAACCTGACGAAGTCGCTCGACTTACACTATCGCTGGCGGATATCGAGCCCGGAGCTGTGGCTGTACTTGTGGCTGTGACTGTACTGGTGGCTGTGGTGGAGACGGAAGACGTGGCTAAGACGGATAATGGTGGTGGTGGTGTGGCTGCTGTACCACTGGTAACAGTGGCTGAAGCGGCTGGAGTGGCTGTCGCCGCATTGTCATTGTTCGTTACCTTGGTCAGGGCCTCGCACTCGGCCGCCTGACGACTGCTGTGGGTGCCCCGCATTGTCACCTTGCTCATGGGCGTGACAATCGCCGTGGCACCCACGCTGGATCCCGCGGTTGTGGCTGGCGCCGCCGTGCTGATCGTGGCCGTCGTCCGATAGGCGGCACGGGTCAGGGAACTACTGTATCCGGCCGCCACGCGGATGTTGTCCAGGTCGCTGCTATAGCGCTGCTGCAGGTTCCCACTGCTGCTCCCGATGTTGTGGTTGCTTCGCCCAGACGCCGCGGAGCTTCCCGCTCGCGATCCTGCTGCCCCCAGCACTGGAGCCGGAGTCGCCTGCCTCTGCTTCTGGCCACTCAGGTTGTTGAACTTCTCGATGGATGCCTTGATGCTCAGGGAATCAATACCATACCTACGGGCGTTGCTGGTGGGATTGCCTCCACCATCGGTGCGCGACTCCGAGGCGATGGTCAGGTCTGATCCGTTGGTCTGCCGGTAGTTGTTGAACTTCTCATAGCTGGCCGCAAAATTGGAGTGGGCCGAGGCTATGATGGTGGACTTGGGTCGGGCGTAGCGTTTGCCATTCCCAGACGGCGTCTCTGGATCCTCGCGTCGCTGCTCCCGCTGCTGGTGGTGGTGCCGCAGCTGCGGCGGCGTAATGGGCTTGAAGTAGCAAATGCTGGACTTGATGGCTCCTGCTCCCGAGCCAGAGGTAGAGCCCGATGCTTCTGCAGCCGACGGCGCCGGCTCATCGCTGTCTATGTAGCTGATGTCGTCGTGCTGCTGCTGCTGTTGCTGCTGCCGCTGCATGTTGTTGTTGATCACGTTGTTGCTGCTGCTGTGTCCACCGCTATTGTTGTTGTTGTTGGTTGTATGACCATTCATTATCGACACGGCGACGGGAAAAGGTCCGGAAGTCCCCAAATTGTTGTTGCAGCTGCCGTGGATGGGCTTCAGCTTGTGAAGCTTATGCGACTGCTGTAGCTGTTGCAGTTGCTGCTGGTGATGGTGGTGGTGGTGGGTGGTTGCAGTCGCTCCTCCCGTCGACCTAGCACTATATTTGAGCAGGTTGCCTGTTGTGGTGCTGGTAATGGTTGTGGTTGTGCTGGACGTGATGGTGTTGTTGGTGCCGATGTCGGTGCCGTTGCTGCCGGTCTGCTGATTGCCATTGAACATGGGCGTACGTCGCATATCACCCAGCGCGGGGGCTGGATTTCCTCTGTGTCCTCCTCCTGCCCCTGTTCCTGGGTTATTGTTTCGCGAATCCTCGCCTGCCCGACTCCGTTTGCTATGGCCGGTATATAACACTCCCCCGCCACTGGCTTTACCCTTTTGTTGGGACGTCACCTGAGCATGGGCCAGTTCGCATTCGGCCTTGAGGAATGTTGGATCCTTGTAGCTGGATACCAAGAAATATCGCTGATTGGCCGCTCGCACGGGATTACCTGTTGTTGTTGTTGTTGTTGTTGTTGTTGTTGCTGCTGCTGCTCTTGTTCCGTTTCCGGTCGCTGACCGTACGGCTGCAGCTACTCCACCTCCGCCGTATTTGGCTGCCGCCAGGGCGGCGTGAGTCTTCCCCACAGCCACCGATGCTCCAGTAGCTGTAGCTGCTCCAGTAACACCAGTTGCCGTGGTGTGCTTACTTCCCTTTAGTCGCGAAATGGAACCGGAACCTCTGCCCGACGAAGAGTTGTGATTGCCAGTTGATGCTTGGATTACGTTTGCCTCTGTTGCGGTTGCTCCTGTTGCTGATCCTACAGCTAATGAAGTCGTGCTGGCCGACTGCAATTTGGATGCCTGTGGAATCTTGTGGAATCCTCTGGTCTTCTTAATGTCTAACATCATTCGACGGTGTGGCTCCGCTTCCGGTTCCGGTTCCCGGTTCTTGAGTCTCCTCTTGTTCTCCTGGCTTCGTTTTTACGGCTTTTGGGTTTCTTTGGATTTGTGGATTTTTTGTTTGCCTACGGTTGAGTGGGTACGAGATGTGTTGTGTTTGATTTTTCTCCGAGAATTGTACATCTGTCTGGGCTCGAACTACTCTGATCTGATCTCGGATCCTTTTCGGTCCCTCACTTTCGCCTCCTCTCGTGTCCTGAAAGCTCTCCTAGTTAACCAACTCTAAAGGGGATTCTCTGTTTTGGGGGTTTGGTTTTTAGTTTTTGATTGATTGGTTTTTGTGGTGATAGGAGGATGTACATATATTAGTTGCGTGGCGTTCTTAAATCTTTTTGCGATTAATTTAAGTTAGAAGGGGCGCAATCTGCTAGATTTTAGCTAAAAATACATAGAAATGTAAACTTGATTAAATGAAACTGCAGGGCTATCGCACAAAAAGCACACAACAAACTAAAGCACAGTTCGAAATCATAGAAATTTTCAAAGTATAAAGGGGATTATGGCAAGAATGGGTAGTTAAAATGCAAGGGTGTTATTATCAGGTTCGGTCTATGTTCTCCGCTCATAAGTCTGATCAGATTCCTGGCTTTGGGGGGAGCTCATGCAGTTTGGTTAGTTCTTGAATATTGAAAGAAAGAACGACTCCTTGGGGTCTCTACCTTGCTGCTGCGTTCGGCCAGCTTGAAGGTCGCCGTGGCGCTCACATCCCCATTACTGTCCTCCGCCTTGGAGACACCTGCCGCCGCCACGCCCGTGTCGTCGGTGGTGTCCAGGTTTCTGAGATTGCTGCCGCTGCGACTCTCATAGATGGCGTTGCGCTTGGGCGAGGTCGAGAGAAGGGACATGCCGTTCAGCTTGGCATCCAGGCCATTGCTCTCCGTCGCTTTGTGGCCGTTGGAGGTGGTGGTGGCAGGCGGTGGTGGCGGTGGCGGCGGTGGGGGCGTTGGCGCTGGCGGCGTGGGAGTCACCGTCGACGTCGTGTCCTCCACATTGCGACGCGTTCGATTGCTGCGTAGGGTGAATGTGGCCGTGGGCACATCGCCACTGCTGTTGCTGCTGCTTAATGTGAACTTTCCGGAGCCCGATCTTCCTGAGCTCCTCTCGTATGTATCTGCTCCTCCTCCTCCTGTTCCTGCATCGCTGCCACTGCTATAGAGACGACTGTAGCGGTTGCTCCGCGGCCTTTCCAGTGTAACTGTGGTGGTGGATGCATCGTTGCCACTGCCGTTCTCCGCATCCGGCTCAGCAAGACCCGACCTGGAACGTGACAGTTCACAGTTGGGTTTATAGTTGGCCGGACTGTACTTTTCGTAGATGTCCAATCCGGAGGTGGCCACCAGGCGGGCCAGCGATGGAGATGAGGATGAGCTGGAGAGTCTTTTCGTGTGCTGGATGTGTCCATTGCTCTCACTGTTCGAATTGGAGTTTGAACTGGAGGTGGTGGTGCCTCCACTGGGCGGCGGCTTCTTGGCGGTGTCCCCGCGCCGGATGCTGCCATAGTCGTCCCTCCTGGTGGATGCACCACTCGAGCTCAAGCTATCGCCATTCGATGCTGCAACTTTGCTGCCAGATTTGCGCGACAACTTTTCAGGTTTCGGGGGTTTTCGGTTTTGGTTTCGGTTTCGGTTTCGGTTTGGGTTTGGGTTTGGGTTTTGTTTGTAATTGTTTATTTGGTTTTGCGAAACATTGAAATGTTTGGGATGGTGGTGGTTTTTGGTGGTAACGGTAACGGTAACGGTGGGCGGTAATGTTTTAAAACGTCAAAACGGTAAACGGTAACATGTTTCAATGTCACAAACAAAAACAAAAATATAAAAAACAGAAACATCAATGATGAATTCTATGATTGATTGGTTTTTTTACACAAATTAAACAGATATGACGAGAGATGTTAACAAAATAGAGTGCAACAAGTTTCATTGCCAGATATTTAACCCTAAATGTTGGCACATTTTCTTTTTAATATAAAGAGGACGCACCTAGATTAAAAATATTTTTGTATATCTAAATAGGAACTTCAGACAGACAACCCAAAAACACCCAGACACCCACGCACATTAGCCTTATTGCGAAAAAAATTTAATTAAATACAAATATAAGGGAGAGAGTGGATGACACAGTTGTTGCTAAATTCTATATAGGTTTTCGTATTTGGGTTGGAGATGTGCCAACAAGTGGTTCGCTAGTCGGGTCGATTCAGCTTGGTTCGGCTTCCACTCCGGGACTGTGAATCTAAAACCCCCTAGAACTTCAAATGTTATTCCCTATCTGGCCAATTAAGAGCTCTCTCTACTAGTGGATTCCCCTCGTCGAGTTACCACTGTAGTGACGGGTCTACGTCTTTCTCATAAAACACACAATGCGTGAGTGTTTGCCTAAGGTCTCGAGAAAGTGTGTGCCCGTGGATCTGAATGTGTGGGTGGCTCTGGGTGTGGTTGAGGGTGTGCTCGGGTGTGTGGTTTAATGACTGATTGTTGCAATGACAAAAATTCAAGACAAACATCGCAAAACGCAACCCAAATCGGCAAAACGAAAAGATCATGAGACTACCAAAGGGTATCGAGTACAAAAAGGTTAGGGAGAGACGACCAGGATATCCACAAACTCGCAGAGAAGGTTGCACAAACCGTGAGACATGAGGCATGAATGGGGGTAACCTGTTGTCAGCCATATAAAAGCAGGACTTTCTGTAATACGTACATGAGATGGAATCTGAGATGAAAGGTTTTCGAATGGCGGATAGTCCAAGATGGAGGGCAAACTCTACAAACTAAACTAAATAAAGTATTAATCTATCTTCTACATTTGTACAGCCGTTTCCCAACGCACTTGCATATCCATTTCCCCTCCCTGGGTGAGTAAACAAAACTTTCAAATGACTTTCGATGACTTCACCAAACTTTCAGAATTTGCACAACGCATGATGGATGAGGAAACGGGAAATGACAAGAGTTATTCCAGGGGGCCATTGCTTAGGTCTACAGATAAATACAACTCCAAACGGATTAAAAAGAGAGCTGCCACCAATCGAGATTACAGCTAAGGACCATGATTCGATTACCATAGGGGACGGGAGCATAATAGTAAAGTAAATAAAGTCAGGTCAAGAAAGAAACAACACTCACTCCGTATCGGCTGTACGTAGGTGAATCATAGTTGCTCAAGTACGAAGCGCTGGTGCGGTAGGCGGACGAACTGGAGCCGGCTCCTCCGTTTAAGTACGAGGATGAGTTTGTGGACCCGACACTGCTCCTTGGCAGGCTGGTACGAGGCGTATACGAAGAACCGCTGCTGAGGCTGGAGGAGTACGTCGAGTAGGAGCTGGGATAGTAGCTACTGCCGTAGCCGGACGAGGATGTGCCGCCGGAGGAGGAACCGCCGGACGCGGGTAGCCACTTGGAGAGGCTGCTGCCTCGATCGTAGTTGGACGAGTAGCGTGAATAGCCGTTTGTGGTGACGCTGCTTCTGTCCACCCCGCCGCTAGCGCTGGTGCTGCTGCTGGTGGCGCTGCTGCTGCCGGTGGCACCGCCGGCCGACGATGTGCCGTATAGACTGCCGCTGCCCGCCGCTGACGTTGACGATCTACGCGGCGCAATTACACGCATATTAGTGGCAGCAGCAGCAGCAGCTCTGATCTAACTGCGGTCAGGATGGTGGTGGTCTCTAGTAGTCCTTATCTTATTAATTGCACGTGCCCTCGGCCTTTCCTTCGTTGCTCGGTGTTGTCCCTTGAATATGGATTGTTTAGTGGCGCCCGTGTTGCTTAGCTTGTATCCTGATTAGCAGAGAAATTTAGTAAACAGTTTGTATGGAAACAATCCTCCTACCTTGACTCCTCTGTAGACTGCTTATTTACATATTATTTTTGCATAATTCTCAAAGGCTTAGAATAGTTTAGTTACTATCTGCTTATGTCCTACATCTAAGACCCGTTATTGTTTCTTATGTTGAATTGAGAGGCAACTGGAAAAGAGGAAATATGTTAGTAGATATCATTCACACGGTGTTCTAAACTTTGAATTTCCCAGGGATTCCAAGGATAGTGTGAAACTTTTCCTCCTCACAGTTTCGACTTTTGAATTGATTTTTCACCAACACACGGAAAATAATCAATTAATTAAGACTAACAACCCACATGTGATGAGACACCTAGAGGCAACCTTCGGATACCAATAGCGTTACAAAAAACCAGTGGGGGCTGGAAAACTGATCAGCTGCGTCACTTGTTTACAATCGCAAAATAATAATATAAAAAAAGAATCGGTTTGTAAGTTCTCGTCATACCAACAACAATTACAGAGGGTTGGGGCTGTGGGTTGGTGCAGGGGGTGGGCCCTATGCGGTAACAGTAAGCTGAAGTTGTGTTTGGGGATAGGGGAGCCCTGTGAATGTGTGTGCCGCCAGGCAGTCTACATGGGGAAACTGTTGTTTTTCTCCATGCTTTGCGTATTTACCAAATGGTAGTAGAGAGGGATGGGAGGCTTAACTGTTATAAAATGACCAAATCGATCTTTCGTGTATAAAATACTACCAACTACAACCCATTCACACGCACATAATGACAAAAATAAATGAAATTCTTCAAGTTCACACACCAACACTTGAATACGCAAAGTGTGCAAAGCTTTTTTTTTTTGGTTCGGTTACCACGTTTTCATTATTCATGATGCTGCGCCTTTTGGATCAAAAAAATTGTACACTCTCACTGCCGCCGCCGTCAAAAATCCAATAATTATCATAAAGGCAAAAACAAAATATAAAATGAAACGAAATAAGTCTATTTTTAAAAGCGCTTTAAGCACAGACACACATTCACGCCGTTGGCTTGACAGTGAAATGGGGGGCCGGGGTGGGGGCGTGGGAGCAAGGGATGGCAGTAGTAAAAATTAGCCCCACCATATGGGGGTGAGCGAGACAGCAAGATTGGGGACACAGTCACACATACACGGCCACGAGCTCTCTCTTACACACACACACACACACACACCAACCCTCACGCAAATACGAATTACGCAAAGTAAAATATCTTGCTCAAAAAGGAAAGTGAGAAAGTGACGATGGCTTTATATATTTTTTAGCCTTGAGCCGATCCTCGAATAAGTAATTTGCGAAAAAACAGGTTAAAATAGAAGCTGCGGACCGTGGAAGTGAGTGCGAGGGAAGAGTTGGGAAAAATTTGACCGCAAAAACGAATATCACGAGTCGAACGAGGTCGCGGTTTAGAGAAAAAAAACCGTCTATATTTGTTTATATACTTCAATGAATCACGCAGCGCGCCTGGCTCTCAGACGAATATTGTGTCTAATAACTTTATTCATCAGCTAAAAGTATTTGAATTTTCACAGCAGCAAAAAACTTACTTTGCTGATTTTTTATTTTGGCCAGTGTGACCGCGCGGCGATAAATGATAAAAGTTGAAAAGAAAGGCCACCATTAGCTATTCGATAAATTAATCGAGTAGTTATCGAATCTTAACGCAAATCTAGGCACATCTCTAGTATATACAGCGCAAGTGAAAATTCTTTCTCCGGGTGAAAATTCTTAACGCCATTCACTAAAAGTGGCTAAAAAGCAAGCCAATAGCATTTACCAAGTTCTGAATACAAAGAATAGGAATACGGACAGGACTGCAAGACATTTGCGGCTTTATTCCGATCAAGTGTTGTCTGCATTTAAGGGAGGGCCGGAATAGTTCCAGCCAAGCGGACGCATTGCGGCCGAAATGTCCACGCCGCTGGAGCCGGGTTTCTGATACGGTTCCCCCAACAATCCTCCCCACTTGCTGAAGACGAATTCAGTCAAAGATCTTCGCTAAAGAATCGCATTCAGGCGGAAGACGGTCGAGCTGGCATAACTGCCGCCGCAAAATGAAGTGAATTCTCAGGAAAACTCATAAAGAAAAGCCAGGAACATCCGTTTGAGAGTGCAAATGCGAGACACGAATGAAGAAGGTCTCTGTTTTCCATTGCACATTGGCATTTTGTTGAGTTTTGCGCAGTTTTAAAGGCGTCGCGACGTCATATCATAATTTTTATTATCATTCATTGAGCATCATCTGTTATTGGTTGCCACCACCCACTGAACCAGCTCATCCCACGGTCTTTAAAAAAGCCCCATTCCCAAGGATAGCATCTTTGTTGTATACTCACCTAGTACGAGTCTAACAGTTCAGGTCTGTCGTTCTTTAAATTGTCAAGCAATCTTCCTCAGTGTCCTTGTCTCTCCCTTTCAGTTATGTCATCGACCGCTGGGAAGCGCAAGGAGATCTATAAATATCTCGCACCATGGCCGCTGTACTCCATGAACTGGAGTGTCCGGCCGGACAAGCGTTTCCGGCTGGCTCTTGGAAGCTTCATCGAGGAGTACAACAACAAAGTACAGATCATCAGCCTGGATGAGGATACCAGCGAATTTAGTGCCAAGAGGTAACAATCGAATCCACTGACACCAATTTACTGACCAATTATCCAACACAGCACATTTGACCATCCATATCCGACGACCAAGATTATGTGGATTCCAGACTCTAAAGGAGTGTATCCAGATCTGCTGGCCACCAGCGGCGACTATCTGCGCGTGTGGCGTGCTGGGGAGCCTGACACTCGTCTCGAATGCGTGCTAAATAACAATAAAAATAGTGATTTCTGCGCCCCGCTCACCTCTTTCGATTGGAACGAAGTGGACCCTAATCTGGTTGGCACCAGCTCCATAGACACCACCTGCACTATTTGGGGGCTTGAGACTGGCCAGCCGCACGCCCGCGTCTATGTTGCGGGGCACGTAAAGACGCAGTTGATTGCCCACGACAAGGAGGTCTATGACATTGCCTTTTCGCGGGCAGGCGGTGGCCGGGACATGTTTGCCTCGGTTGGAGCCGACGGATCGGTGCGCATGTTTGATTTGCGGCACCTGGAGCACTCGACCATTATCTATGAGGCAAGTTAAGATGGTTTCTGTCTTAAAAAATGTGCTCATTAATATGTTTTCAGGATCCTGCCCACACTGCGCTGCTGCGCTTGGCCTGGAACAAACAGGACCCGAACTATTTGGCCACAGTAGCCATGGATTCATGCGAAGTTATTATTTTAGATGTTCGTGTTCCTTGTACACCCGTTGCAAGACTGAGCAATCACAGAGCGTGCGTCAACGGTATTGCGTGGGCGCCGCATAGGTAATTATCAAATTTATATTATTAATTTTCATGTTGCACTATTTCTATCTGGTGTTTTCACAGTTCCTGTCACATCTGCACTGCCGGTGATGATCACCAAGCACTGATCTGGGATATACAACAAATGCCACGCGCAATCGAGGATCCAATTTTAGCCTATACAGCTGCCGAGGGCGAAGTCAATCAGATCCAGTGGGGCGCCACCCAGCCCGACTGGATAGCCATTTGCTACAACAAAGCGTGCGAGATCCTGCGGGTCTGAGTCAATTTATTTGATTGGTCTTTTTTTTGTGCACTTGTCTGCAATTGCTGAACAACGCACAGTCAACGGGAAATGGAAAACGGAAGGCAGCAACACGAGACACTTACACATACACCTACATATAATATTTTTGCTGTTTGCAATTGTTTATTTGAGTAGGCTGCGAAGGAATAAGTTTTCTAGGATTGAGCTTCAGTTGTGGATCGGTTTTGTCACCTCATCGCTTCCGTAATTATTTATTTATTTACTGTCGTTTGCAAAAAGGAAGGAGACGCAAAGAAAAAGAAGGGGCGTATGAGGAGGAAGGAGGTCGGACGGATGAGGATCATGTATTTTAGACATCATAGATTAGTTGACTATAAAAGTATATAAGTCAAATCTATAAGGTATAACCAAAACATGTATGTATTTCTAATTGTAGTTTATTTCACACTTGACAAGACCGAAAAAAATGTCACCCCTGCCCTGAACAAATCGATTTGAAAAGCTTTGTTAATTTTTTTTATGCTTGGCTAAGACGAAAAGGAGTCGATGGGAAAATAAGAAGCAAAAAATATTCAAACAATGTCCTACCTCGTTTTTTCAACCATGAATGTTGTTACCAATCAATCTTTTGTGTCAGCAGCAATAAAACAACAACCACAAAACGAACATAAGAACACACAGAGAGAAAAAAGAAAATAGACAGCAACCAAAGGAAGACGCTTTTTCGAAATATTTTTACTTTGTTCAGTTTTAATTTTTATAACACGTTTTTAAGAGAACCAAAACAAAAATGAATGATAAACAAAAGCAAAACCATGGACTTAAGCAAATGCAAATGCAAAACAAAAACAAATGATTTAAATTATGTAAGCGAGAATACTTAAATATATAACTGAATAAACGGAGAATGAATGGAATACAATTGCACACAACACAGCTAGAATACAATACTATTTAAAGATACAAACTAAAAGTAAAAACAAATACCGAAATATTTGAGCGAGAGAGAATACAAGATTGTTGCTATATCCATTTAACGAAACAAAAAGAACACCACAATGCGAAACTATAATTATTTGACAGTAAACAGGATATTGTAGCCCAGGATATAAACAAAGCAAAATCCTCCAAGTCCCCACATTCCCACAGGAAAACAGCGACTTCTCCAGAAAAACAATGACAGAAAATGATAAAACAGATCAAATTTTTTATGTATCTTGTATCTTGTAATTTTTACCAATTTCACAGCTCAGCAAAATGAATATTTTGTAAATCAATAGCCCGAGAATCTTTTAACCACAGAAGAATGTTAATACCAACAATCAGAACAAGACTTGACCCCCGATTTTGTGAAATCCTCGCCATTGTCACTTTTATTTGCTTTAGTAGCCATCGATTTGGCAATAGTGGTTTCTGTGTAAAAACAAAAATGAGTATCGAATAATTGGCAAGCAAATTCAAATTCTCCATCATTTGTGTTTATTGTAATAATGTGCATTATGGTGTTTATGTAATGGCCATGTAACTAATTTAGCGTATTTAATGTTTTTATAAAAACGCACCCTGATACGCGTAGTCACGCCCACACATAGACATCCCATCAGCCAGGTGGTTACTAGAAACCGATGATTGTGTAGATCTATAGAGCTTGGCGCAAACACCAAACAAAACGAAACAAACGATTAAACGATTGAGGAAGGGAGGAAACAAACCAAAACAGAAAATATTTCAATAAATCATTTTTAAATAACTAGACGCTGCGTTCTGAACTAAATCAGGTCCGGCAGATCGGCGGGTGGACATATATTGCTGATGTCCACAGCGCCGCGCAGCTCTCCCTCCTGGCCGGAGGTGTCCATCGCTTCCTCGGGATCTTCTTTGGGACTGGGAGAGAGGTTGAAGGGGAAGTTAAGGAAGTTTAGCAATTCATTGGGAGGACTCACGTCTTTGGCTGATTCTTCTTGGCGCTGAGCAGCATCTCATTGACCTTTAGTTTCCTCAAGGTGATCACCAGATGACCTGTGACCTGGGAGCGTTGGACCATGGTATCGTCGGGCTTCACCTCCTCGTTGTAGACTATCTGGAAGATCTTCTTCTTAATGGTGAGTCTGGCATAGAAGGGCTCAACATCGCAGGAGATCAGAGACGTATCTAAATGCCTGGAAAAGGATACAGTTTATACAATTTCGGCATAAATGGATAGGAAAAGAAACGCTTCCGCAATACCCACCGGTAAATCTCCAGATGCAGCAAGTAATAATCTGGTTCATCGAGGAAGTTGAAGCGCAGCTTGCCTTGGTTGACATTGTAGGGACGGCCACAGGGGGCGAAGAGATGCCGCTCCCTCTTTGGAAGTTTCTCGGCGGACTTTGGCTCATGCCGCTCGCGGCCCAAACGATGCTGCTTGGCGATCTCCGTGCGAATCTCTGGGCAGTGCTCGCTCTTCGCCTGCCAGAAGGCCTTGGTGCGCTCTTCCTCGTCCTCGATTTCGGCACACTGTTCCTTGAGAACGTTCTGCTGCTTGGCAACACGGATGCGTTGCTCATCCCGCTCCATGGCCTGCTTCACCTGGCACTGGACGATGCTGGCCCGGTTCTCCACCAAGTCGCGACAAGCCAGCAGCCTCTCCGATGGCGTCACTTCCATGCAATCCAAGTTGGTCACCTGTGGCAAAGTGGCAATCACAAACTCCCGGTAATTGGGATAGTCAATGCAGGGATTGCCGATCAAAAGCAGCTCCCGCAGGTTAATATTCTCTCTTAGGGACTCCACACTGGTCAGTTCGCCGATGAAGTTCAAAGTCAGATCCAGTTTCTTGAGTGATTCGCAGCCTTCCAGGTTTTCCACCCGCTCGATGTTATTGATGGCCACATTCAAGTATTCCAATCGCTTGAGTTTATTGAGATTCTCCAGACGAGCGATGAGATTCGACTGCATGAGGAGAATTTTTAGGTCGCGACACCAGTTTCCAATGTTCTCGATGACCTCGATGTCCTCTTGGTGGAGCGAGATCTCCTCCAGCGTGCTGATGAGCCGCTCATTGTGCTCGGCCTTCTTGCGAATCAATTCCTCAGTAACTGGTTTTAAAAAATTATATGAAAAATATATTTAAAAAAAAAATAGTTGGATGAAAAAACTATTTAAAATATTTTCTACTACTCACTTCGAACCATATCGACGAACTGACTGTTGGGCTTTTTGACTTGAAGTGCCCTGAAAATAACAGTCTACCCGGTTGCCAGGCTATGACAGTTGCCAGGCTATGACAGTTGCCCATGGCCTACCGCGTTCTCCTTGTTTGGGTATGGGTTTTTGGGTTTGTTTGGTCTGGGTCTCGGTCTCACTCCTCACTTCCACCCTGGAACTGAATTTCGTTGAGCTAATCGAGTGGCTTGCATATGCATATCGGCGGCGACGTCATTATTCGGTGGGGTCTAGTTTCAGGAGCGGATTAGTGCGGCCATCAGATGGTCTAGGAACTCCCAGACCCACTCTAGGGTCAGAAAGTCTGGAAGACGTCATTGTTGCAACAACATGAGCAATAGGATAACTACGTCCAATAAAAAACACTTAAGCTACGGCGATAATGAACTTCTTCCGGGTGAGCCACCTTTTCGGGCGTATTTCGCATTCGGCAGTCCGCTCCTGGACAAGCGAGAGAAATCTAATCAGCTGAATTACAATTAAGTAGTGGAACTATCGAATTAATTGCGACGTGTTGGACGAGGCCAGTTTGTCTAGTGATTGAGCGGCAGCCGGACAGAAAACACAACCCGATAACCTACTGAACGGGATCCAACTATGGGCAGCGACAAGGATAATGATATACTCCGGCCACTCACCGATAGCGAAGTGGACGAGCTCCTCGATCTGTACAAGCTCAAGTTCGGAGTCCAAAACTTTCACTACCTGCTGTTCTACAACCAGAGAAAGTGGGATCGGCAGCTCGAGGTAGCCGAAATCGGTCGCGATGATGCGGATTACATATCTCTGAGGAAGCAGTTCTTCACCCATCGGCGCGGTGACTTCCGGAAGTGGGGGACATACGTCAGTCTCCACCGGGACATCGTCCAGAGTGTCTCCTTCTTCAGCTGGCAACCGGACGGCTGCCCCGAGATGTGGGAGTGCCTGGAGCAGACCAAGAAAATAGAATGGACACAGGGAGCCTTGCTGACCAATGTGGATCTGGCGTTCTGCGACCGTGTCAAGGCTCTGGCCCAGAAGCGGGGTGTCCTGGAGATGCAGCCCCGTCAGTGCTTCGGGATGGTGTTGAGTCACGACAATGCGCGGAAAGCCGAGGTGCCCGAGCTGCTATCCGAGTTTGATATCCGCAGGCTCACGGACGAGGATGCGGCTATGGTCCACGCTACCTGGCCGAACAAAGGTGAGGGATCCCTGGCCTATCTGCGGGCTCTCATCCGCTTCAACCATACGCTGGGCATCTGCCGGAGCGACACGGGCGAGCTCATTTCCTGGATCTTCCAGAACGACTTCTCAGGCCTGGGGTGAGTTGTCCTTATCTGAAATAAATGGATTACACGAATGCATCAATATTTATGTTTCCAGCATGCTGCAAGTTCTGCCCAAGGCAGAGCGACGGGGTCTGGGTGGCCTTCTGGCAGCTGCCATGACCAGGCGGATAGCCAAGAGCGAGGAGGTGACTCTCACCGCCTGGATCGTGGCCGTTAACTGGCGGTCGGAGGCGCTCCTTAAGCGGATCGGCTACCACCAGGCCGTGGTCAACGAGTGGATCAAGCTGCTGCCCGTGGCTTTCTCGTAGGACCGCCGTAGGACTTGGGAGCGGGGCATAGCAATTGGGTTTTGTTAAGAAGTACACACACACAGTCGGATTTGCATTTTCTGAATACATTTTAAGGTTTAATCACATTCAAAAACTAATTCGAAATCCGGGACTAAATGGAAATGGAAATTCGATGACCCGAACTACTTTTGTATCACACTCTTGTACGACATCGAAAATACAATTAATTAAAAGCATTGCTTAAGATTTATGAGCTACATTTTTGTGTTCAGGACCCGTGCTCGATACTGGGAAGAAATATGTGGAAATGCGGCAGGCATTGCCCCAGGACGAAACTAGATGCAGTCGATGCTGGCGAACACACCCAGCCAGTAGTATATGGGTTTCTATAATAAACAAAGGTACATCCTCAGGTTAAAGGAAGAAGGTCCTTCACTTACTGGTGACACTTACATGGGGGCGGCCATACTTCCCCTTCCTGGTAGTCGCTGCTTAGTTCCCACATCTTCCCAAATCCTAGAAACCGCAGAGACTTTAAGTTATTTAAGGAGCAGGGCTTGGATAGATTCCAGAATTGCAATTTCCAAATAATTAATAAATAAAAGATGCCGCCATGGACAGCAATGGCGGCTTGGAGTTTGCCAACACTGAAATCTGAGAATCTGGCCATACTTGGGCGTCCTTGCATACATTAAATGGCTACTTTATTCAACAACTATCATTACAGAAACAATACTAGACACATCAAATGGCTGTGTCCACCTCGTGGTGCTCCAGATGCTTCATGTAAGCCAGAAAGCAGGTCCAGCACAGGCTGCAGGCGCTGATGAATGGCACCCGGTTGCGCTCCGGAATCAGAGTGAAGTTTATGGTAGCCACCAGAGGCCAAACCGACAACGCCACCTGCGGAGCAACAAAGTCAATGGAGAAATCAACTGGTATAGCTCAGCTTACCTTGTATGTTGGCAGGAACTTGATGCCGACCTCGGCCACAGCTTCCTCCACCGTCTTGGACTCCAGGAGGCTCATGAAGAAGTAAAAGCATGTCATGGCCCCGGGCGTGTACGATATCGTCTCCACCGCCGCCTTGATCACTCCCGTTTTAAACGAAGTCTGCGGCCACATGGCGCTCGAGACCTGAACGAGACCCATCAGATGTACATATGCATATCCTTTGAGCAATCGCTACTTACCTTGACCCAGCCGTAGAGCGTGGGAGCCACAAAGAGTCCACCATACATGCTGAAGCGCAGAACGCGCCACCAATCATAGGTACCTGGCACAGGAAAAATTAGAATGGAGCTCGTCGCCGCAAAGAAATTGGCAAAAACTATGTACTTACCCCAACTCCTGCCCTCCACTGTCTGCTGAATAAGGCTACCCGTGGGCCAGATCAGACTGTACGATATCATGCCGCGCATTATTGGGTAGCGGGCGACGAGCGCCTTGAAGTTGTGCCACAGCAGTGGGGCTGACATTGCAATCTCGGCCTGCGGAATCACAATCGCGAAGTACGCATCTCATTAACATGGATAGTTCTACCATTCTACCGCCTGCATGGCCAGCGCGCAAGCTAGTAAGCAAAGTATAAATGCGGGTCCACCCAATGGCCCCATAAAACACCCAGCTCCATCGGCGAGTCGTGCACATAGGTTCCATAATGGCTTCGAGTGCACGGCTCGCGTTCTGCCTGCAAACCTGCTTCGTCTTGGCTGCCGCATTCAAAAACGATGGCAAGATCGTGAATGGATCCACCGCAGCGCCTGGCGAGTTTCCCTTCGTGGTCTCGTTGCGTCGCTCCAAGAGTGGCAGCCATTCCTGCGGGGCCACGCTGCTCAACTCCTACTGGGTACTCACCGCCGCCCACTGCGTTCAAAGATCCACGGCGGAGCAAGTGGACGTGCAGTATGGCAGCCAGCGCCTGACGCGCAACACCACCCAACTGGTCAGAGTAGCGGCCATCCATGTGCATCCGGGCTACGATCCCCAGGACAAGTATCTCCACGATATCGCCCTGCTGCAGCTAAAGGACTACGTTTCCATGAACAAGCGTGCCCAGCCAGTGCGTCTCCCAGAGCCTCGCCAGCAGACACCTGGAAATGTCACTGCTGTCCTGGCTGGATGGGGCCTGAATGCGGTATGAACTTCAGCTGAAGCCTCCATGAGCTTCTCTTATCCCGTTTCTTTCTTTCAGACTGGCGGTGTTGTCCAGCGACATTTGCAGAAGGTCAAGCTTCAGGTTTTCAGCGACCAGGAGTGCAGCGAGCGGCACCAGGATCAGCTGCATGCCAGCCAGATATGCGCCGGTGTGCCAGAAGGTGGAAAGGGCCAGTGCAGTGGCGATTCCGGGGGCCCCTTGCTTTTGACCAACTCCGACACCCAAATAGGCATTGTTTCCTGGAGCAAAAAACCATGCGCGCGTCCACCCTTTCCCGGAGTCTTCACCGAGGTGTCGGAATACGTCGATTGGATTGTGAGCACCGTGGGGAGCTCCTCCACCCCATCGTCTTTGTGGATAGGACAGCTCGTAGTGGGACGCTCGCCACCAGACCTGACAAGCTAGGGAATCCGTAAAAAGCCTTTTAACCTATATTCTAGAATAAATTCCATTGCATCCGACACTCGTATGTCTATCTCTATCTAATTCAACAATTGGCCTAAAAACGAACAAACAACAGAAAATTTGGATTACTGCCTAAATACAAGGCTACTCCGCGACAGCCGACTGATTCTCGTGGCGGGATTTCATATAGGCAAGAAAGATGGTCCACATCAGGCTGCATATGCTCACGAAAACGACACGGTTGTGCTCCGGCACCAGCGAGAAGTTGATGGTCTGCAGGAAGGGCCAAATGCAGACTCCCACCTGGATTAGTGTATGGATTAGTGACTATGGATGAGAGGAAGGGGGAGGAGCAGGTTTTGCCATCGGATTACCTTGTACGTGGGCGGCGCCTTCTCTATCGTTTCTTCGACGGCCTGGCTGAGAGTCTTCATCTCCAGCAAGCTCATGCCCATGAAGAAGCTGACGCAGGCGAAGGGTCCGTAGGAGAGCTGCTCCGTGATAGCCTTGACGATGCCTGTGCGCAGGTTGGTCTTCGGCCACATGGCGCTAGTGAGACGCACCCAACCGTACAGAGTGGGCGCCACATAAAGAGCTCCAAACACACTGAACCGGAGCGCCCGGGCCCAGTCGTAATCTCCTGCTTATTGGAAGCATTAGTAGGCTGAGAGGTGGAGGAGGAGGATCAGATGCCACGATAAGATGCTTGTACTTACGTAGATGCTTGCCCTCTATCGCCTGCTGGATTAGACACCCCGCTGGCCACATCACAGCGTATGTGAGCGCCCCCTTGGCCATGGGATGGACCTTCACCTTGCCGGCTCCCTGTATGCAGTGAGCCAGCGACGTCTGGAGAAACTTGACCGACTGAGGCACCATATTTTGAATGCTTTGCAAAGTCAAAGTAAATCTAAGTCAAACCCTATATCTTAGAATCCCCGAGAAAGAGCAACAGCGACACCAGCATCTAACTAGCCAAGGTCGGAATCTGTGAGGAGGGGAGCTGGCCATGGTCGGGTGGGAGGGATACTTGCCGTGTTCTCTGGCTGCTTGGACTGGCACTCGATCGCGTTGGATGCCGCACGAAAACTAAAAGTCCCACCCCCCTGAGTGCAATTTCTAAATTCGAATGGTGAGCAATATGATGCACTCTTCGGCCCGATCTTGACCCCCAAACGGGCCTGTAGAGCTCTCGGAGAGTGCGTGTCATCTGGCGGAAGTGTTCTAGCAAGGACTTTATGTAACAACGCGGGAGGCGGGCTGTATGCCCGGTGCTCCCCCTAGATTTCGCATGAATGGAAAATAACAGCACGTTTGGCCCTATGCCAGTCATCCAAGCAAACAGATTACGTCGCTCATAAACCAAAATTAACAAAGGGCAGGACCATATAAATAGGCTGTTGTTGCTGGTGCCGTTGCTGGGGCTTCTACTTACTTGGGGGGCTGGAAATGTATACAAGGGGAAATTGGAGCCCGGAACTGGAGCCCTAGTCTAACTTATTGGAATTCTAATTTGTACTGTGGTGGCGCGGACCTCCGCATCTCGCGTAACTAACGATTAACCCCGAATCGCAGTGTTTTGCTAAAGTCAGCTGCTAGCTATTATCGCCACCAGTCATCATTTCCCCCAGCTTACTGAGGAGGGGGTGGCCACTGGGCATTTTTTCTCCGAGTATATGGTAACTCTAAGCTGCTAACTGTTGGAAAAAGCGCCGGAAACAAATCATCGGAACGATATGCGAGTCTGGTGGCCAGGGACACGGTCCCTGGCGATTATACTGCTGCACCTGATCCTCCTCCAGCTGGCGGCCGCCTATCACAATAAGTCCAGAGTCCTGGCAAAGAAAGTTCACCGCCGCCGGGACGTCTCCTGTCCGAGGCAGGCGATCCAGGAGCTCCTACCTATACCCGACGCCTGTCCGCCGACTGTGCTGCGTCTGAGAGGAGTCGTCTACATCCTGTACGATGTGAATCTCTCCGAGGGCTTCAATCTGCGACGTGACGTTTACATTCGCATGGCGGTGTTCGTGCGCCGACTTCGACACCAGTCACGCTTCCAGAATGTCCGCTTGGTACTGCCCCCCTGGCCGCGACTGTACCACTGGCACTCGCAGGGGCTGCGGCAGAACAACCTGCCCTGGAGCCACTTCTTCGATCTGGCCAGCCTTCGCCGCTACGCTCCTGTGCTAGACTACGAGGAGTTTTTGGCCGAGCAGCGTCTGTTTGGCAGCCCGGGTGCTCCTCTGGTGCACGTAGCCCACGCATTCCGTCTGCAGCACTTTGACCACATGCTGGAGCAGGGCATTTTCCGGGACAAATTCGAACGCGTTGTAGGCGCATCCTGCAACGAAGGATCCCTCTCGGGTGGAGCGATTCTTCAGCAACCGGAGCTGCGGGTGGAGCGGTTCCATTGCGTCCGCTTTCAGGGCAGTGCCGGCCTTTTGGGGAAGCTACTGCGAGAGGCCATTGCCGAAGATACGAGCGGACCCGATGACGCTGACGACATGCGGACCTACGCTGTGCTCTCAGCCGAAACTGTGCTGCACGACCACTGGGGCGATGAGCACTTCTGGCAGGCTCGCCGCTCCATGCGTTTCTCCAGACGCCTCAGCAACGTCGCTGCCGAATTCAGGAAACTGGCTTTGAGCACGAAGGATGAGGCTACTGGAGTGCAGCGGCCGGCAATGTGGGAGCTGGAGCGCTCAAAGCGTAATGCCCGGGGCGGAGACTACATGTGCGCCCATTTGAGGCGCGGGGACTTCGTTAGGTCCCGGGAGGAGACCACACCCACCTTGAAATCGGCCGCCCAGCAAATCAAGCAACTGATGCGTGGCTTTAACCTGACCACCGTGTTCGTGGCCACCGATGCCACTCCATACGAATTGATGGAGCTGAAGGAGTTTTTCCACCGCTTCCGTTTCGTACACTTTACGCCCGAATCAAATGTCCAGCGGCGGGAGCTGAAGGACGGAGGTGTGGCCGTGGTGGACCAGTTGGTGTGTGCCTATGCCCGGTACTTTGTGGGCACCTATGAGAGCACCTTCACGTACCGCATCTACGAGGAGCGCGAGATCCTTGGCTTCCCACAGTCCAGTACCTTCAACACATTCTGCAAGGCCCTGGGAGGCAGCTGTACCAGGAACTCGGTCTGGCCCATTGTGTGGGATGATGGCAGCGATGTGGACTACGAGGAGGAGGACGATTTGTACTGAATACTAGCTGTGTTATCAAATACCAAGCATCCAATTGCATCAATCCTGCTAAGATCGCTCCAATCCTACTTGTAAGTCAAAGTATGCATGTGAAAAGTGCAACAAATATTCCAAACAACCTGCGATTATGTACCAAATATAAATCAAAAATCTCCATACCTTGAATTTGATCTGTTTTTACGATTTCAGCATAAGGTAGTAAGCTTTTACATTCAATTTATTTTAAACTTCCCGCCAAACATTCAAACAGTCTGGCACCACACACAGTTCCTAACGGCTGGCTCCACCATACGCTGTGCACAAACAAGTGGCAGCTCTTGCCATCAGTCAACTTGGAATCGCACGTGTTTTTATTTGTAAAGAATTGTTCGCTGTCGAGCTAGTTACTTAGAAATGGGAAAGAAAAACAAGGGCACCACGCCCAATCTGGGACGCCAGCTAATTAAGGATCGCTTTGGACACACGCCCCGACGGAAGGTGGACAACGACACGATGGTGCGTAATGCGTGGATTGCCGCTGTCTTCCAAAACAATAAACAATATTCCTCCATTGCCATAGCTTCACACCACAGAACTGCAGGACGGCTACGACTGGGGACGCCTGAATCTATCCTCCGTGACCGAGGAGTCGTCATTCCAGGCTTTTTTACGCACTGCTGAGCTGGCGGGCACGGAATTCCAGGCGGAGAAGCTCAACATTACCTTTGTGAATCCAAAGCAAAGAGTGGGACTGCTAAGCAAGACCCAAGAGCAGAAGATGCATCAGAAGCACCATGAGCATCGTGACCAGCTTAAAATTCCGCGCCGTCCCAAATGGGACAAAAACACCAGACCCGAGGAACTAGAACGAGCCGAGAACGAGGCCTTCCTCGACTGGCGTCGTGATCTGGCATTGCTACAGGAGGACGAAGAGATAATCATGACGCCCTACGAGAAGAACCTCGAGTTCTGGCGTCAGCTGTGGCGTGTCGTAGAGCGCTCGGATGTGGTGATACAAATCGTGGATGCCCGTAACCCGTTGCTCTTCCGTAGCGTCGATCTGGAGCGTTATGTCAAGGAGGTGAATCCCAACAAGATGAACATGATTCTAGTTAACAAATCGGACCTCCTAAACGACGAGCAGCGTCGTCATTGGGCCGAATATTTTGATGGCGAAGGCATTCGTACGGCGTTCTATTCTGCAACTCTGGTAGAGGAGGACCTGAAACGCGAGGCGGAGGCAGCTCGTCAGGAGACCATCCCAGAGATACAGGAGCTGCGTTCGGCAGCCGAAGAGATTCAGAAGTCCCTGGACAAGTGGGAGGGAACATTGGAAGCCATCGAGCAGAAGCTTAAGATAATGGACTGTCAGGATAAGCTACCTTGTTTGCCCACTGATAAGAACAGCTCTCGAGTACTGTCCCGCCTGGAGCTCATAGAGTTCCTACATAAAATTTATTGTGGCCCAAGGTACACAGAACAGCACGTGACTATCGGAATGGTGGGCTATCCCAATGTGGGCAAAAGCAGCACCATAAATTCGCTGATGACTGTCAAGAAGGTCTCGGTTTCTGCCACTCCGGGAAAGACAAAGCGTTTCCAGACACTTTTCTTGGACAAGGACATACTACTTTGCGACTGCCCCGGTCTGGTTATGCCCAGTTTTGTCCTTACCAAAGCGGACATGTTGCTCAATGGCATATTGCCCATTGATCAGATGCGTGACCACGTTCCTGCCGTTAATCTTTTGTGCGAACGCATTCCACGCCACGTCCTCGAAGACAAATACGGCATAGTGATAGCCAAGCCCCTGGAGGGCGACGATCCAAATCGTCCTCCGCATTCTGAGGAACTGCTCTTGGCCTACGGATGTAACTATTTCTGAAAACTTGTCTTTCGTTCATATTGATGCAATGTTTTCCTTTTCTTTTAGATAATAGAGGCTTCATGACCTCCAACGGGCAGCCGGATCAAGCACGTTCTGCACGCTACGTGCTTAAGGACTATGTCAACGGAAAGCTTCTTTATTCCTTGGGACCGCCCTCAGTGGTGCAGGAAGAGTATCACATCTTTCCCGAGCGTCAGCGGAAGGTGATCGAGGAGTCCCAGCTGCCCAGTCAGCAACAGAGAGCCATGAGAGTAAGGATTCCACCGAAAACTTAGCAAATGCCTGATAATAATAGCGACTTATCATTTTCAGATTGATAAAAGCCAGTCCAAGGCTTTGGATCAGCAGTTTTTTGATGGTAAGCCCACCCACGCCCATGTCAAGGGTCGAACCAACTTTCCCCATGTCCGATTGAGCAACGACGGATCCCTAGTGACCGCCAACGATCCGGCGGTCAAGCCCTGGCGTCATGTCAAGAAAGACCGCCGCGAGAAGTTGCGTAAAAAGTTCTCCCACTTGGACGAGCACTGATCCCTGGTTGGAATATGCAATTATTTATTTAAATAGCCCCCTGTATATTGTTAGCGTTAGACTTTCTTAGCTATTAAAACAAAAGCCGGATCGTAATCTCGGGAAAACAGAAGATCTGAGTGCGTAATTGCCCCATAAGTCGATAACCTCGTGGTACAGCCCCCTAATCGCGTTTTGAAGTCAAGGAGGCCTGAAAATTTGCATATCGCGTACGCAGCATTTGATTACACTGGCGCCAGGAGGGGGAACTAGTACACTCCGTCCAGAGGGGAGGGCGCGGGTGCAACGCACTGCTGTACTTTGATCGCTTGATAAACATATCTCTCGGTGGGTCTTGTCTTCTTGTTGGATTTCGCGAAAGGCAGTCTCTATCCGAGCGTCGGCGAACGATGATGGCGACGGACGCAAATTACCAGCACTTTGGGCAGCTCGCGGTGGGTCGCTCCTCTCCCGGAGTGCTCCGCATACAGTTTCGGCCTACTTGGCATCGTCGCACCGTCTACGAGTTAATGAGAGCCTTGGACCTGGCCGCTAAAGATGAAGCCATCAAGGTGGTTGTACTGTGTGGAAATTTGTCCGTTGATTGCGGTGATTATCCGCTGGAACTGAAGCAGGGACTGCTGAAGAGAACACGCCAACGGGCCACTGAAGCTATAGATCATCCTGATCCCCTGGAGGAACAGTACATACACGAGAAGGCGGCCAACTTTGTGATGCGTTCGCTGGCCAAGAAGCTGCTGTGCCACAGGAAACTATTGGTGGCTTTTGTAGAGGATCGTTGTCTAGGACTGGGCTTCAGCGTATGCAGCTTGTGCGACCTGATCTACTCCACAGAATCAGCCACCTTTCAGCCCGCCCTTTCACACCTTGACCCCTGTGCGGCAGCGGGCCCCAACTGGACGTTGCCTCACATCCGGGGACTCCTTCTCTTGGGTGAGCAGTCGGATGCAGCGAGTGCTCGCAATTGCGGCCTGGTGGCCGGCGTAGTTAAGGATCCACTGGAGTTTTGGAGCCGCATGGAACAGTATTCGTATCTGCCCGCCACATCTCTGATGGCTACGAAGAAGCTTATGCTCCGACCCTGGCGGGAGACCTTGATAGCGGAGCTTCGCGAGGAATCCACTCCAGTGGCCTCTCAGCGACGTCGTCTAGCCCGGGGCAAGCTGTGACAATTTTCTTTGAAAAACTTTAATAATAAAGATCCAAGACTTCTTTATTCCAAAGTAGTCTTTTTAAGACTTGTCAAGTAGGCTGTGGATCCTTATCTAGTAGCTGTCACCTTCGATTCGGCCCTTCGATCCCACGGCGCAGCCAGTAACATGTCTGGCTCCGAGACATCGAGTCAGGTGGAGGCCGCCGGCTCCAATGCCACTCTGGAGAGCCAGCCTACCAGTGGCAGTGAAGACAGTGAAGAGAGCACTCCAGCGAGCAGCAGCGTTGAAGAGGACAGCAGTTTGGGCTCGGACCGGACTGTTACGGGAGTCATTAGCACTGGATCGAACTCGGCGTTTGGCTCGGAGGCCTTTTGGAAGTCTAACGAAGCGACTATTAAGTGGAAGACCTTCTCGGACACGGAGTACGCCGACTGGAAGAGTATGTGCATGGAGAATACGCGGGTGCCGCTGCGTTCCTTCTTCTCTATCCTGGAGGTCAAACAGTGTCCGGTGACTGTGGGCGACGTGCCACGGAAGGTGCCTCTGGCGGCGCTGATTGCGGAAAGGGTGGCCGATAACCTGTGCGCCACCACTTGTATTTGGATAGGGGAAAAGCACCAGTACGAGTGTATTCCCAGTCTGCTCAAGTGCTACTCCGTGTGGTTTGCCACCCGCGACTGGCGTCTCCAGGAGTTCGAGTTCGATACCATGGATGTGCCGGCCGTTGGGTTCGAGATGCTTTACAAATGGATGCGCACCTTGGAGCTGCCGAAACTGGAGTGGATGGTGCCGACGCTGCAGGCCGCAAAGTACTTGCAGGCCAGTCTCCTGGAGACCGAACTTTGGAGCCGAGTGTCTGACGATTGGGTGCGGGAGAAGACCGCCTTCCAGTTGTACCTACAAGCCCGAAATCTACCGCTGCTGTCCCAGCTTCGGGAAGTCATGCTTCTGCGGGTGCGTAACTATTTCTTGCCCCTAGTAGGTAGTCGGGACTTTATCGAGCTGGACGTGGACACGGTGGAGCAGCTGCTGTTGCGCGATTCTTTGGGCGTCAACTCTGAGATGGAGGTCTTTTTTTCGGTGCTGCGCTGGGTAGGCCTTTGCTTGGAAAAGGTGCCAAAGCGCCTGCCCCATTTGCAGCGCCTGATGGACTGCGTCCGCTTCCACTATCTGCCAATGACGTTTCTGTTTAGCTTGCGCGAGTCCTGCCAGCGCTCCGACAAACGTGACCTTTTCCGTTCGGATCCAGTGCTCCTTTCCTTCAACTCGGACCCGCGCACCATGTCCCGCTTGGAGGACGCTGTGACCTTCATAGGTACCCGTTGTCAGTACGATACGGAGGAGTTCCTGGACATGTGCGGTCGGCATGCCCTCAAGCTGGTATACCCGCGACTGTGGCAGTATCACCCCAAGTGCCCCTACCACATGTCCAAGTTGATCTTCCCCTATAAGCACCGCTTCACGGCTTCGGACTTTGCAGAGTATGTGACGTCCCTGCAGGAGGAGTGGTCTGGCGAGGGACCAGCGGCTTGTGGAAGCTCGCAGATGGAAGACCTGGAGCCTGACATTCTAATCTCGATACGCGACGGAAAGATGACCCCCAGCTCGACTTCACCATCCAGCTCGGGTAGAAGCGGAAAATAATAATCGGGATCACAAAATGGAGGTTCAAAGTCATTTTTTTGTAGCATACTATTCGGCAATCGGGACATTTTTAAGGATAATGCTTAAATATTAAGATTCAGTTAATTTTAGACACCCTATTCAACGAATCCTCTATAGTTTTGACCCCAACCTGTTGCAAGAATTGAAAGAAACTTGCTAAAGGCAGTTTCCTTTATTATGTTGTAAAAAGAAGTTGCGATTCCTGGCAGAAGTCCTGTTTTCCCCGCGCTGGCACCTTTACGGAAAATATAAAAATAAAATTCAAGAAATTCCGTAAAAAGGGTTCAGTCAGTTATTGTTGTGAGTTGAAATTGTAGCACATCTATAGGGTCAATCTCTGCGTGACGCCGGAAGGGATGGAAGGGACTGGGAGAGGAGGAGGCCTGGCGTGCGCACTTCCGTAATTGCCTGTCCTGTCGCTCCCGTTTATTGTCCTTGTTATTGAGGGCTTCTCTTTCAGAGTTTGGGAATCTCATTGTGTGTCTCTCACACCCAGGGGTGCTTTTCCCACCACATTTAAGACCTCCATTTCAACAGCTGATTGGAAAAAGGACTTCCCAACTGGTGGTGTAATGGACGCCGTAGACTGTCAAATATTAAAACACAATACATAATAAAATATACATAATACCACCGCAAAAAGGTGACTAGAAAATTCATATTTTGTGTCACATTTTTGCAAATTTTTCAACCAATTTTTAACCGATTTAAAAAAGGAATACCAATTATGAATCAGGGCTTTAATCCCCGTCGATCTGCATCAAAAGATTTCAAAGGTAGAAAAAAAAATATTTTTTCAATTTTTTGCAATTTAGGAAAGGGGTACCATCATAAAAATTTTCAAAAATCGGAAAAATATTTTTTGTTCTACTTTTGGAATCTTTTGATGCAGATTGACGCGGAATAGTTTCCTGATTCATAAATGGTATTCCTTTTGCCAATCGGACTAAAATTACAAAAACCATGAGCAAAAAGGTGACTAGAAAATTTACATTTTTGGCCAAAAAAAAAACACAATTATGACGATTTTTTTCGGCAAAAAAAAAACAACATTTTGTGTCACATTTTTGCAAATTTTTCATCCAATTTTCAACCGATTTTAAAAAGGAATACCAATTATGAATCAGTGCTTTAATCTTCGTCGATCTGCATCAAAAGATTTCAAAGGAAGAAAAAAAAATATTTTTTCAATTTTTTGCAATTTAGGAAAGGGGTACCATCATAAAAATTTTCAAAAATCGAAAAAATATTTTTTGTTCTACTTTTGGAATCTTTTGATGCAGATTGAAGCAGAATAGTTTCCTGATTCATAAATGGTATTCCTTTTTCCAATCGGACTAAAATTACGTAAAACATGAGCAAAAAGGTGACTAAAAATTTATATTTTTGGCCAAAAAAAACACAATTATGACGATTTTTTTGGCCAAAAAAAACAACATTTTGTGTCACATTTTTGCAAATTTTTCATCCAATTTTTAACCGATTTTAAAAAGGAATACCAATTATGAATCAGGGCTTCAATCTCCGTCGATCTGCATCAAAAGATTTCAAAGGTAGAAAAAAAAATATTTTTTCAATTTTTTGCAATTTAGGAAAGGGGTACCATCATAAAAATTTTCAAAAATCGGAAAAATATTTTTTGTTCTACTTTTGGAATCTTTTGATGCAGATTGAAGCAGAATAGTTTCCTTATTCATAAATGGTATTCCTTTTTCCAATCGGACTAAAATTACGTAAAACATGAGCAAAAAGGTGACTAAAAAATTTTTATTTTTGGCCAAAAAAAAAACACAATTATGACGATTTTTTTGGCCAAAAAAAAAACAACATTTTGTGTCACATTTTTGCAAATTTTTCATCCAATTTTTAACCGATTTTAAAAAGGAATACCAATTATGAATCAGGGCTTCAATCTCCGTCGATCTGCATCAAAAGATTTCAAAGGTAGAAAAAAAATATTTTTTCAATTTTTTGCAATTTAGGAAAGGGGTACCATCATAAAAATTTTCAAAAATCGGAAAAATATTTTTTGTTCTCTTTTGGAATCTTTTGATGCAGATTGACGCGGAATAGTTTCCTGATTCATAAATGGTATTCCTCCTTTGCCAATCGGACTAAAATTACAAAAACCATGAGCAAAAAGGTGACTAGAAAAATCATATTTTTGGCCAAAAAAAAACACAATTATGACGATTTTTTTCGGCAAAAAAAAAACAACATTTTGTGTCACATTTTTGCAAATTTTTCATCCAATTTTCAACCGATTTTAAAAAGGAATACCAATTATGAATCAGTGCTTTAATCTTCGTCGATCTGCATCAAAAGATTTCAAAGGAAGAAAAAAAAATATTTTTTCAATTTTTTGCAATTTAGGAAAGGGGTACCATCATAAAAATTTTCAAAAATCGAAAAAATATTTTTTGTTCTACTTTTGGAATCTTTTGATGCAGATTGAAGCAGAATAGTTTCCTGATTCATAAATGGTATTCCTTTTTCCAATCGGACTAAAATTACGTAAAACATGAGCAAAAAGGTGACTAAAAAATTTATATTTTTGGCCAAAAAAAACACAATTATGACGATTTTTTTGGCCAAAAAAAAACAACATTTTGTGTCACATTTTTGCAAATTTTTCATCCAATTTTTAACCGATTTAAAAAAGGAATACCAATTATGAATCAGGGCTTTAATCTCCGTCGATCTGCATCAAAAGATTTCAAAGGTAGAAAAAAAAATATTTTTTCAATTTTTTGCAATTTAGGAAAGGGGTACCATCATAAAAATTTTCAAAAATCGGAAAAATATTTTTTGTTCTACTTTTGGAATCTTTTGATGCAGATTGAAGCAGAATAGTTTCCTGATTCATAAATGGTATTCCTTTTTCCAATCGGACTAAAATTACGTAAAACATGAGCAAAAAGGTGACTAAAAAATTTATATTTTTGGCCAAAAAAAACACAATTATGACGATTTTTTTGGCCAAAAAAACAACATTTTGTGTCACATTTTTGCAAATTTTTCATCCAATTTTTAACCGATTTTAAAAAGGAATACCAATTATGAATCAGGGCTTCAATCTCCGTCGATCTGCATCAAAAGATTTCAAAGGTAGAAAAAAAAATATTTTTTCAATTTTTTGCAATTTAGGAAAGGGGTACCATCATAAAAATTTTCAAAAATCGGAAAAATATTTTTGTTCTACTTTTGGAATCTTTTGATGCAGATTGAAGCAGAATAGTTTCCTGATTCATAAATGGTATTCCTTTTTCCAATCGGACTAAAATTACGTAAAACATGAGCAAAAAGGTGACTAAAAAATTTATATTTTTGGCCAAAAAAAAAACACAATTATGACGATTTTTTTGGCCAAAAAAAAAACAACATTTTGTGTCACATTTTTGCAAATTTTTCATCCAATTTTTAACCGATTTTAAAAAGGAATACCAATTATGAATCAGGGCTTCAATCTCCGTCGATCTGCATCAAAAGATTTCAAAGGTAGAAAAAAAAATATTTTTTCAATTTTTTGCAATTTAGGAAAGGGGTACCATCATAAAAATTTTCAAAAATCGGAAAAATATTTTTTGTTCTACTTTTGGAATCTTTTGATGCAGATTGAAGCAGAATAGTTTCCTGATTCATAAATGGTATTCCTTTTTCCAATCGGACTAAAATTACGTAAACCATGAGCAAAAAGGTGACTAAAAAACTTTAAATTTTGGCCAAAAGGCACTCACCACTATTTTAACTTGATTAACAAGTCTTTATCCCCAAAAAATGCTATAACTTGATTAATAATGAAAGTAACTCATTTTTTGTAGTCTTTGAATTCTTTTCTTAGAAAGTCTACCCAATAAGTATGCTATAAAGGCTAGCAATGCCAAGAGTAGTCCATCTTAATCCGCTGCTTCTACGCCGCGGAATCGCGATTACGGTAAACTCAAAAGTTTGGCAAACAATGCTATTGGAACCCGGTCAAGTGCGTTGCAGTTGTAGTCCGACCACCACCGTTTGGGGCCTCTGCGCCCCTTGGGATGAATCGCCTGCGTAGTTGGGCTTTCTCTCGCCAGCTTGTTCTCCCGTCACCAGGGGCAGAGAGTGTATGTGGCGCAGTTACTTTCCCTCGGCTTTCGCATGGACCCGCAGATTACGGAGGGGGAGGCTGGAGCTGGGCCGAAGCTCTCCGCCTCTCGCAGTCATTCCGGAGCCGAGCAGCGTCACGAGCGCCCACGGGGCCCGAGCAAAATAGCTGAAACTGAAATAAAGCCGTTATTTTTCGTCCAGGAGTCCGTGTGTTTTGATGTGCTCCCGGAGAACATCCGACGGAAGCCGGAACCCAAATTCTCGAATGAGTAGTCTGTGTGTTTTTCTTTAAATATTTTTTTAATGTGATTCGAACGCAAAAGATAGTACCCACTAAGTGTGAAAAAGTGCTAATGGTTTCATGATTCTAACATAAATGTTCTAAAGCGGAAGGAGGGAGAAGGAGAGAAATAACTGTAAACATGAAACTAGGACATTCCCATAGAGGCGAATGCCTTCTTGGAAGGAGTTCAGGCAAAGCATAACAACATAATAACTTGACAAGCAACAACTCTTGCCCGACAGCCCTAGAATCAGTGTTCCTTTCATCCTTTCAAATCCTTTCGTATCCTTTGATATCCTAGCGCCTACTACGCACTTACACACGCACAAGCGCCAGGACACGCACATATTTCATTGCGTAAAAAGCCAAATGCGCAGCAAATTGCATTGCCACGCCCCTCAAAAACGCCCACGCCTCTCCTTCGACAGCAAATAGTGGCAGAGAGGCGCGAGAGAGAGCGACCGAGATGCTGTGTCCTTTGGCGGGTGTGTGTGTGCGTGTGTGTATGCGTGTTTTTGAACATCCTTGTACACTTTCAGGGATACACACAGGGATAATATGCGTGTGCAGTGAAATCGAGTGAAAACCCCAAAAAATGAAGTAACTCTTCACCAGACCAGGACCACAATCAAGTTCAAAGTTAACGCTACCGAAAATCAAAGGACAGGCAGGACCCAGAGCCAGAAGCCGCTGCTCCACTTCCTGGAGTGTAAGGGAATTTCTCAGCAAAAAAACGAATATAAAACCAAAACACTAAAGGGTGAGAGTGAGGCAAGGAAGGCGGAAGCGGAAGCGAGATGGACAGCTCGCCGGATCTGTCGCTGAAATTGCGACGCGGCTCTAGCGATTCTCGCGACAATTTCTACATGGACTTCGCCCAGGGCATCGACTCCGACATCGAGGAGGTGGACACGACCGCCGGCACAGCCACAACGGAGGTGGCCCCTCCGCCACCGCCGCCACTGCCAACAATTTCCCTATCCGAGGAGGTGATGCTCCTGGTGGCCCCGCCTCCGCCGCCGCCGTCGCTACTGGGCCAGCCCTTGCCCACGCTGACGGAAACGGATGACATTCCGCCGACACCCACTCCGCCGCCTCAGCAGCAATCGGCGGCAGAAGACGACGACGAGGAAGATGAAGAGGACGAACCACTGAAGGAGGAAGCACCCGGGTCCCCTATCAATTCAGTGCTGGAACTGGAGCTGATACCGCCACCACCGCTCTCGCCACTGGAGGATGCTGGACTTCGGACGGATGATGATGGCGAGGGCGAGGAAACTGATGATGCCGAGGAGGTGGTCTCCATTCCACCACCTCTGGATGTCGAGCCTGACGAGACCGACCAGGCTGAGGAGGAAGAACCGGAGTCGGAGAAGGCACTGGACTACCCCGAGGCCAAGGAATCTCAGGACGAAGATGAGGACGACGAAGGTCCTCCACCGCCACTGCCACCACTTCCTTCCAATCTCTCCTATGTTCACGGCAATCTGGGCCAAGTCACGCCCCCCCTAACCAAGTCGCCCTCCACGTCGCCGTCTCCGCCAGTGACTCCACCTCCGTGTCCGGAGCTAAACATCAGTCGGATGGTCTCGCCACCCGCACAGCACATCAGCCAGATACCGCCGCTCACCCCCTCGTCGGAGAGCGAGGGCGAGGCGGAGTCCCAACCCAATTCCCCGCCAGCCCATGCTAGACTGGATACCGAGCAGCCGCCTCCTGATATGCTGATACAGCTAGAGAGTCAGGATCAGTATCCAGAACCAGAGTCAGAGCCGGAGCCGGAGCCGGAGCCTGGACAGGATCAGCCACAGGAGCCGGTGAGCGGAGCTCGCGAGGACTACAGTCGCTCTCTGGACAACGAGGATGAGTCGACAACCATAACCACGCCGCCCAGCAACGGCTACTCCGCTTCCTCCATCATTGCTCCGCCTCCAGAGCATTTTTCCGAACTGGACGAGGATCGTGGCTTCATACCACCCCCACCGCTGGAGCAGGAGGCCGACGAAGAGGAGGAGGAGCTGACCAAGGTGGAGACGGATGAGCTCTCCATTGACAGGGTTTCACTGCCAGAGCACCCGGTTGACAGCATCAGTTCTCCTCGAGCTGCAAGCATTGCTAGCGGAGCTTTGGCCGGCTTGACTGGCTCCATTTCCATGTCAGCCGGATCCGGGGGATCCCCCAACCCGGAAAGCCGTGGTCCCAGTCGCAGCGGCAGCCAGCGTTCCCAGCTGCCAGGATCACGCAGTGGCTCTCAGGCTGGTTCTCGTATTGGATCCCGCACCGGTTCAGTCGTATCCGGAACTGCTCCGGGGGTTCTGTCGCCGCAGGCCTCCTTAAAGTCGCAGACATCTATCCGATCTCAGGTTCGCAGTCCAGCCGGATCCATTAAGTCCGGCTCGCACCGCGTCCAGAGTCCTCCGGTTGGGGAGGGCGCCCCGGCAATGCCCTCTCCCCCCCTGATGCGAAGTCCGCCACCGGAACTGGCCCGTCAGATGCACAGTCCTCCGCGGATCACTACGCCCCCGCGAGTCTACAGTCCGCCGATGGTTAGCAGTCCCCCAAAGCTGTCGGAGACCGCAGCGGCCGCTGCCGGGGTTTCGGTGGCCGCCGGAGTCAAGGAGCATATCAGGTGAGTGGTTTGTTGAATCTTCAAATATTTGAGATGTATATCGGGGAGATTACATCATTAAAATGCGCTTATTTGGTTGGATGGTGGATCTCAAAAGTATCTAGATTCTGGAAGAGATTTATATCCGCATCCAGGGCTCCTTTTTTGTGCTGGTGCCCAAGTGTCTTGAGATTCCTTGAGAAATCCTCTCGCCTATCTAACTGTATCATCTCGTCTGGCTCTGCCCTCTTCTCTGGTGCTCCAAGGTTCCTCCAGGCCTGCCTGCCAGCCACCCCTCTCTTGTCATGCACTTCATCAATTGCATAATCATCCCCTAGCCTCCGGTTCCCAGTCCCCGGCGTCACCGCTTCTCATCTAACTATTCGCGTCGTCAGCCTCCATTAGTCGCTGCTAATAGCCCAACAAAACTGTTTAACTGATGTGCTCATGCTGCCCTCATGTTGCTTGGTATCCTCCAGCATTTCGGCTCCACCTTTTCCACGTAATTCTCCATCTGCATTCGCTTGGCTGCTCCGTTTCGGCGTTGTCTGCAGCCTCCTTCCACTTTGCATTAATTAAACTTCACGTTTCCAGAGCAACACCCTCACAAGTTATACGCCGTAAACAGGAGCCGGGCAGGACCCCCCTCCCCCTCCAGTACCCAGTAATGGCACCCAAGCCGGAGTCGAACCCGGCGATTCTTCACTGTGGGAAAAAGTGTATTTTAATCTGAATACTTCTAATTCGATGAAAGCTCTAATGGAGGTATAGTTTTCGGCTTTTTCTGGCCGCAAATCGTTTCTCTCAGTGCATTTGGGGCATTTGAATTGCGTATACGCCGTGGGTGCCTTGGGTCCGGGTACGGGAGGCTCGATTAGCTCCACATGCACAAAATTGTTGCCGCACAAATGCAACAAAGAGAGAAGAGTCCGCCGAGGTGAAAGGTGACAGCCGTAGGATGCCTTGGATGGCAGGTTGTTGTCCTCGGCCTCCGTGGGTGTCACCTGTGCGGCACCTGTATCGCCTCCGTGTGTGTCTGGGCACTGTCGCGCCCATTATGATCGCCCCGAGGGCACCACCTCCTCCTCCTCCTCCTGCAGCTCAGCCCGGCTAAATGGGTCAATTGAAAGTTTCTGCTTGCTGGTTACTGGTTGCGCAACACCCGGCCATCGCCATTGCCATCGCCATTGCCTGCTTTTTACTTGGCAGCCAATGTGGTTTGTGTGCCCTTTTATTTCTTCATTTTGTTGAGTTTTGTGAGTACCCCTAATGGACATTTCCAGGGCAGCGAGCTGCAAGCTGGAGCCTCCTTTGTCCAACTTTGGGGTGAATGCATTCGCACTCATGAATTCTTGATGTGGCCCGGCCGGGTCCGGAAATTAGCAGCTGGATTTGACGGACAAGTTGCCCGGAACCGGAATAATGGCCAAGCATTTGGATTGATTTTGACGTTCAAATCGTTTGAGTGTAATCCTTGGAAAGGCTATATATTAGTCAATATCGATCCGATCTTTAACTTTTGCAACTTGTTAGGTGGAGGCTATATGGTAGTCCGATTCTCAAGCGAATCGAATTGGGAATTCAGTCTCCGCTGATTTGCATCAAAAGGATGTCGGAGAGATGACATATCCCCCTCCTGTTCCGGGCATACGACCTATGTGACTGGGTGGTTGGGGCAAGGCATGGGCCAGGTGGAAGGTTGAGTCTCCTCGTTCGTTTATGCAACAGTCGAGTTGAGAGCATGCCGTGCTTTATTTTGGGGTGAACAACCCCACAACAACAAACAAAAACACTGGAAACAAGCACGGCCGTTCCCCCGTTCCGGGGCGGCGATGGGAGGACTAAAGTTTGCAGCACACTTTTAGAAATCAGATTACAAGTGCGCTCGAGTGCATGACCCACACAATTGCAGCCACCCAGTCATCCACTCGTCCACGAGCTGCAGCCCGTTGTTGCTGGGTGTCCCAATCCATGTCCCTGCATGTCCCGATGTCAAGGTTATTTATAAGCCAACCTTCCCCCCTGGATTTTGGTGGCAACGCCATACGGCGTAATGATGATGTCGCCAAGTTGGGGATTTTGGATGCGATTTGAATGGAAACAAATGATGCGTTCGGCCCTCGACAGTCGGATTCTTGAGTGGGGGGTGTGTGAAGCAGGATGCGACCTCTTCAGTTTGCAATCCATGCTCCATCCTTTGGAGCATTCAACCTATCCACCTGTCCGCCAGCGACATGGCTTATGTGTCATGTGTCATGTGTCATGTGCATGCCGCCCACCGTCTTAATTAAACATCCCAATCACGGACTGAAAATATTTCATATTCCCATTTAGCCAGCAAACACGATGAGCTAAACATAAGCTCACCAGTCTGTATTCACTTTAGTTCCAGGTACAGTGCGGCCTCGGGCCGTAAGCTCATCTTCGCGGAGATAACCTATCTTTTCCGCTGTTTGGGTTTGAAAACTTCATCGCGAGTCCAAGACTTTCCATTTTCAAACCAAAAAAGTTAGTTGTTTGGAAACTATAGTCATGGCAGTTACTGTACTTTTATGCGGTGTCCACTAGACGGCGATTAGTTTCAATTGCCCGTGGAGACCGCTGGATGGGGGGGACTTTTCATTAAGTTTCTGTTTCCACCGGGATTGTTCTTTTTTTTCGCAATCCGTATCCGTATCTGCATTTGTATCTGTATCTGAGAATGTATCTGTATCTGTATCTGTATCTGTATCTGTATCTGTATCTGTATATGTATCTGTACCTGTTATTAAGCGCAATTTAAAAGAGCTTGCCGTGGGTTAGGTGGAAACGGGTGATTCTCCGGAAGGCCACTGGCCTTCCCCAGAGATTCCCCAACCCACTGTCTCAGGTCGCTGATCAGCGGTTTAAGGTTCAAGTCGTCAAGTTCAATGCAACAACGGAAATGTCTGGCATCGGCTTAAAAGAATGTATATACTCCCATATATGTATACACCCGATTCCTATATACCAGATACACGTACATACAATTCTGGAGGGGAGACCATTATTTAATTAAGTCTATGGTTCGCCGTATATCCGTTTATCCGTGGCTTTCTGGTTCATCTGTGTCTGTGTCTGCAAAATCGGCTGCTGGATTTCAACTGGGAGAAATCCCAATCCCCCGGTTCAGTGAGCCCACGTCGGTCGCACCACCAACACCACCAGTTAACAACACCATCGACACCAACACCGCCACCGACACCGACACGACACCGACACCGACACCACTCATGTCTTCCTCGTCCTCTTCTCCGACTTCTTCTCACTCCTCCACCACCTCCACTTGTTCCAGCAGCTCCAGCACCGCCACTGCCGAACCGCCAGAGCCACCGGTGGCCACCATTAGCTACCAAGACGAGCAGAAGCCACAGCCGCCACAGCCGGCTGTGGCGATCACCAGTCAGCCGAGACCCAGCCACCACCACTACCACTTGCCCCACCAGTTCCAGCATCCGCACCACCAGAACCACCATACACATCACAGTGTCCGGGTGCCCACGCCCACAGTGCCGAGCAGCTATGCGCCACCAGCAGGCTTGACTGTTACCTCCGCGGCCGCCGTGGCGGAGCCGGTGGTGGCCGTTTCCCCCGGCCGGGGGTCGGTCCGTTCCGGGTCCCAACACCATGTGACCATTGATGAATCCAGCTTGCCGCATCGCAGCCAGATCCATGAGACCCCCGGTCCCAGTGGCCTCATCATTGGCGGCGGGGACGGCGATGGCGACAGGGACATTGGAGGCGGCGGTGGAGGATCCTCCGACCCGCCATCCTCGCCAGGCGGAAGCAGCTCCCAGCCGGCGATGAGCAGCACCCAGGCGGACGGAGGCCAGTTGGCGCTGATGTATCACTCGCACCAGCTGACCAACTACCCGGTGCTGCCCGCCATCAAGCGCACCCACCGGCCCTCGTTCGTTTATCCGCCAATGCCGAGGGTTAAGGCGTGAGTAATTCCGATCTTCATTTCGATATATTCTCTAATCTGGACGTTTTCCAGAGGCGATGCCTTGGCCACGCTCTTCTCGGCTCTCTACGGGAAGCTACTGGTGGTCATGGGCATTGCTTTTCCCATGGCAGAGGTCATATCCACCTACATACCCCCCTCCTTTTACGAGGTGAGTGCTCCGGATAGAGAACATCTTACTGGTAGCTCCAAATCCATTAATTCAATGTCTTTCAGGTCTACTACTTGTACTTGTACATTGGCAGCATGATCTTCCTGCTCTTCATGTACGCCACCTTGCTCTGGGGAAGGCCCAAGCTTCCGGTTCCGATAGGTAAGTGACGGGGACTGGATGACACAAGGGAGCAAGTGAATAAACTCTAAAACCCAACCATAGCCACTTCCCCGAGCAAATCCGCGACAAAGGCCAGTGGAACGGATAGCATGGACGAGTCGGACACGGATAGCAACTCTATGCACCGACGCCTCCCGCCCATCCCAGTGCGGCGGCCATCCCTGCTCTCTCCCCTGGGCAGGCAGCACCACTACGGTAGCTTCTACTTGCGCATGGGCGCCGTAGGTAAGTCTCGTCCGAGGCAGGTACCGAAAATAGCACTAACGAACTCCTCCTTTCAGCTTTTGGCATTGGCAGCATGATCTACTCGGGCCTGGAGTTCGGCCAGTACTTCGAGCTCAACCCGGACACCAAGTGCCACAACGTGCTGCTGGCCCTGACCCCGGCCACTCGGATGGCCTTCATCTTTATCCAGATGTACTTCATCTTCCTGAACAACGAACAGATCAAGGTGTACCGCTACAAGATCATCGCCCGGTTCGGCCTGATGCACATGATCGGTACTAACCTGGCCGTCTGGCTGAACGTGCTCATCCAGGAAACGAAGCACGAGATTCTGACCTTTTACAATCCGGAGAATCGTACCCTGAGGATCTCCCACCGGATACCGGGCCACTCCCGCGGCCATGCCATCATCCCTCAGGATCCCACGGCCCACTTGCGGGTGCCGCGTGGGCTGAAGGGGCCATACCAGATCTTCGAGTGCCGGCGGACAAACATAATCGGCACTCTGGTGCAGGACGCCTCGCCGTTCCTCTTTCCGTGCACCATCGAGTACTCCCTGATCTGTGCCGCCATCCTGTACGTGATGTGGCGTAGCATCTCCCGTCCGCAGAGCCCCACCCCGCAGCGTCCGGACATGATCAGCTCACCAATGAAGCGGTCGCCCCACCACTACTCCGTGGACTGCGCCCGCGCCCACAAGGGCCTCTTTGTGGGCATCCTCATCCTGGTGCTGACCATCATCTCGCTAATTATATTCTTCGTGCTGATCTCGCGGCCGGAGTTCGTGTCCATGGCCGTCACCGAGGTGACCATTTGCGAGCTGCTCATCTACGGCACCGCCACCATAGCCACGCTGCTCGGAATGATCCAGATCCGACACCTGCAGTACGACGCCTACCGCAGCTTCTCCCTGGACGACATTCTCCTGGTAGGCGCCCAGACCGGCTCGTTCCTGTACAACATCTTCACCGTGATAGCCGGACACTTCACACTGCGGAGCGACGACATGCTGGTGCCCATCAACGCCCTGGCCTCGATTGTGCAGACCGCCTGCCAGACGATGTTCATCCTGGACGCCAGTCGCCGGCAGGCTGTCAGTCCGGAGCACATCCGTAAGAAGCCCGGCAGGGAGATAGTCACCTTCATGCTGGTGGTGAACCTGGCCATGTGGGCCATCAGCACACTGGAGAAGTCGCGTGCAGAATCGCATCCCATCCAGCTGAACTTCTATGGGCTGTGGGCCTGGACCATCATCACGCACGTGTCCATGCCCCTGGCCATATTCTATCGGTTCCATTCGACGGTGTGCCTGTGCGAGATCTGGAAGCGGGCCTACAAGCTGAAGCCGACGTACATGTGAGAGTTTGCCCGCTCGCGCATCCAGAGCATTGCGCAGCAGCAGCAGTTCTGCGAGGACCTGAAGACGAACCTTTCCTACTGCTACTGCTCTACCACCCTGGCCGGGGGCGAGCTGGAGACTGTGGAGGAGGTGGACAGCGGTGAGAGTGGCTCCGGGTCGGGTTCGGGTTCGGGTTCGGGTTCGGGTACGGGATCGGGGGGTGGTGCGGGCGGAGCAGGGAAGGCAGGCGGGGAAGCAGTTGAGGCAGGCACTGTGACAGCATCCGATCCGGAAGGGGCTCAAGGCGGCGACAATGGCACCACCCTGAGGGCATCCCACCCCACCCGGGCCATGTCGCCGCAAAGCCTCAACACGGAGAAGGCCTTTTGTCCGGTTTACGTCATCAACGGCGAATGAGTTTACGCTCACTTTGAGTTCATCGACGCCATGAGCGGACATGAGCTCAGTTTCGTCTAGAACTTGCACCACCAACCATCAGAAACCACCAACCATCTACCACCTATAACCACCAGCTACCCAGCATCAGCAACCACCTCTAGGAGAAGCAACCAACAAGAAACCACAAGCCACAGAGCGGATGCAAGCTTTCACCAAAGTATTTCCAGAAAGAAAAGCAACAAAAAAAAAAAGAGACATATCCGGCAGAGGAGGCAGTGACAAGGAAGTCAAAGGATATTGGGAGAGAAATCAAAAACGAGGAACCGCAAAGCAATGTCACTAGTTCGTATACGCAATACATACCCCCACATTAAGTATACGCCATATCGTACTCGCAACTTCCTAAAAGAGTCCTTGCTAAAGGAGAATGGGGCTGTCAAGGGACTAAAGCGGGTCCTTTGAAAGCGCCAGATTCGTTTTTCAGGTTCCATAAAAGATTAACGGTAGGCCATACTCGTAACAGTAGAGGAATTCATGTTCAGACTTTATATTTAACCGAAAAAGCTAAGGAAACTATGGATAGATTGTTGAAGGATGGGGCTCGCGATCGCAATTGAACTGTAGACCATTTTAAACATTTATATAAACGAGATATAAATGAGAGACTGACTAAGGATCAGCACAAAGGGTTGTGAGGCAACCAACTACATACCAGATATCCCCCTAATCCCCTAGCGAGCCAGTTGAGTTCTTGGAAGGATATTTACACGCATTATTAATCGGCGTTCGAAGGCGTTCATAGGCACATATAGAGGATCAGGAGCAGAAGGTAGAATAAGGAGGAAGGAGAAAGGAGGAAGAAGTCATTAACCCCACCAAAATCGAGGTGATCAAATAAAGGATCAAGGCGCAACAACACACACTGGACTACCAAGTAGACAGTTCACAAAAACACACACTCCCGCCCCCCACACAGTCTAGGGTCTAAGGATAACCCGAGGCTAGCCACGCCCCCAGCGACACCCGACGCCCCTTATTGTTGAAATGCCTGGTTTTTATCACAGCGTTAATCGAATTTGTTGATATTATTCACTTGTTAGGAGCCTTGTTTCGCCCGAATAGGTTTATTATGTGATACGTACTTGTGTTTCTTCCAAGCTTGTTCTCCATACCCCTAGATACCCTAGATCCCCCCGAGACCCACGAATGTAAGCCCCCTACTCAGTATTAAAAATGCTCAAAATAACGAAAATGTAGAAGACAAATCACAAATCTAAATTGGAGAATTCTCCCCAACTACTGTAAGACGCACAAAGAAATCTCTAGTGAGTAAACAATTTTTAACGAGTTATAGACATTTTTTTTTTTTCATCTTCATAATGGTTAGGATATATCTAGGATATACACTTTTCAATGCCAAAGAGTTCTGTACGCAGCCTATGTTGTAATTGCTTTCTTGTTGTTAAAAACGAAACGAGTTTTTGAATTTACTAACTCATCCATTGTATATTCAAAAGTTAATCAAATGCCAAATCGAAACCGAAACCGAAACCAAAAACAAACTCTCACACACACAAGCTCACACGAAATGAAACAATTTAAGAACAAAATATACATACATATATATATATTTATATATATATTATAATATATATATTAAATTAGTTATTTCAATTTTATACTCGTACTAAATTTTTAACTAGAATTAACTATAACTTTATATGCATTTTTCTTACATGTATTTATTGTACACCGACTCTTGGAAACTGCTCGAAACCCAAAAAAAACCCAAATGGAAATCGAATCCATAACCGAAATCAAATCGAGAAACGAAAGTTTAATATTAAATTAATAATTGATTATTGCATTAGTATTTATTGAAGTAACGTAAGTAGTTGCGATGAAAAATCGAACGGCATTAGAGGAACTCCTATTCCAAGTAGAAAATGAAACTGAAACTGAAACCGAGCAAGGACATAATGTTTTATGCAATGCGAATGAAGATAACAAAAAAGTTATCAGTATCAGGACATTGAAAAGTTATACCCGAACCCACACTATTTGTTCTTATTAACGAAAAACATACGGAAGAAAATCAAAATAAATGTAATAATGGAAATTGTGGGACTCACTCTACTATCTATGTATTGTTCTTGGCTTTTCTATTTCACCCAAAACTTCTCTAAAGTGTCTTCTTAATCCTTTCCTGGGACAGAGGCGCCAATGTTTGGCCTCTGAATCTGCGATTTGTCCTTAAACTTTTCCCAAACAAAAAAGGACAAACAAATATGAGAAACAATACTTAACAGCTACGAAACTGGACTAAGCCTAGGAAAAGCAATTTGCAATAAGTGTTACAAGTATTTATATGTATTTACAATAAAGGTTAAACAAGAATCAAGCCACAGCCCGAATAAAACTAGTCGTGAATGTTCTGTGTTCCCCAAGAAACCAAATAGAAAACATACAGCCCTGAGAAATCGTAAAACCAAACTATATTGACTATAAAATGGCAGTAAATATGCAATAAATATGATTATTAAATTGAAACGTAATTCGTGTTTAGTTTTTGCGGGGGTGCGGGGAGAGTCCTCCCACTATTTGGGTCATCAAGTGTTTCCTAGGGCTTATGGGTGGGGTCTTGGATGGGGGCTACCCCTACAGAGATACAGATACATTCACAGTTACACTTACAGATACAGATACAGATCCAGATCCAGATACAGATACGGGGATTCTGAACCGATGCCAAAAAGTGTAATGTACTCGCAGATAGTTCTACAAAGCGAGTATCTCCAAAAGTCAAGCAACCATGTATCTGTATCTGTATCTGTATCTGTATCCTGGTTCCCCCTCTCTTACGTTGAAGAGCCTGCATTTTCCAGATAGAGATGGCCTGCGACTTTCCCCAACTCTCTCTCTCTCTCTCCATCTCTCTCTATCCATGAGTTTGTGGACGTTGTTCCCCTGATTTCTACTGCAATTTGTGGACGCTGTTTCCTTTTTGGAGGCTGGCTGCCTATATATCCTTGAGGCTGAGACTGTGTGGGTATATATACCCGACTGGTTACCCGGGATTTGAACCACGCCCTGGCCAACCAAGCTGGCCCAAAACTAGGTTACCACTCGCCCGCCATGCCTTTCCGATTTCTGCAGGACATTTTTAGGATATGTATCCCATATCCTAATTCAATTAGCCTGCCCTGCCCATCCCATCCCCCCAGAAAACTAAAAAAATACACATTTGTTTGGCCTTTTGGTGGGTTTTTTATTTGGTGGGCGCGTCAATCTGCCTCTGCCTGCAATTAGATACGTAAATGCACCCTGTTGGGCGGCAAACTAAAAGCCATCCGAGGTGAATGTCCTGTGGCAGGACTCGACGCATGCGTCGGATGTAAAAATGGATGCCCATCGCCTATCGCCCATCGCCCATGGCCCAACCGCCTGCCGCCCCTCTTTCGCACTTTGCCACCAAAAGTAAGCTATCATCCCCCACATTGCATCTTGGGTCGCACCTTTCGGCCCATTAGCGTCTTTTGTCTCCGGGGAGAGGCCAGGGCCCCTTTCTACACCCGGCCATAATCAGATTACCCGCCCGGAGAAATCGAACGGAGAGCCGTAGAGCTGGACAATGACATCTTGCCCATGGGACATCCGTGTAGCTGCCCATTAGACCCTGATGCGTTCCCACACGACTTTCTTTCTTCCCAATTCCGTGGCAGAATTTAGTTGCCAGAAATGTATGACCTTTAAGAGCTCTGCAATGCTTGGTATTTAATAAAAAACTCCAACTAGACCCAATAATCTTCGGCACTAAAGAATAATGAGAGAAACCCCAAATTTTACGCACAATTCCTCCAAAATTGTCCATTGAAATAATAGTTTTTCCGAAAAGAAGCAACAGACGCCGGAAACGGTTAATATCGTAGATGCTTTTCAAACCTACGATATTGGAGCGCCTCTGACGGCGCCGCTGTCGGCGTCGCTGCCAGCGCTGCTGCCGTGTGCTTTGCGTTGTTTTTCATCGAACGGCAAACGGTTTTCAGACTGTAACGAGTGGTGGAAGGCGACGGTCAGGCCGGCTATAAATAAAGAGAATTAATCAAACACCAGACAATAACCAAAGCATTGACAACAAACCGAGACGGCGATTACTGCATTAAATAACAAATCGTTTAAGTTAGCCTGTAATTGCTGTTTTCCCACAAGCGCCGTTCTTGTTGGGCCGTTGGTGTCTAGTATTTGGTTAATTACTTGCTGAAACCGATTTGTTTTGTTTTTGTTTCTGTTTCTGTGCAGTGAGCCAAGTGCTTTGCCAACAATCGAATTGTGAAAACGCCAAGACGCCAAGTGTGATCGGAGTGCGAAGTTGTTTTTGGCCAGCGCGTCGTCCATTTTGTCTGCCCTTTGCTGGTGTTGGTGTGTGTGTTTGTGTGCGCGTCGCTGTGTGGTTGTGTGGCTGTGTCTTTGCGGTCCAGTCGCTCACTCAACGCGTCTATTTTGGCCAAAACAGGAGAACAACACCAATCGTGGATTAAGGACATTCAATCACAGCCATCAAAAGGGAATAAAAGCGCGCGCAACAGCCCCCCCGCCCCCTTCCTTGACAAAAACAAAGAGGACCACAAAAAGGACAACACGCATGTGACGAAAGACAGAAGAAGAAGAGGCCCCCTCAAATCAAAAGTAAGTCAAGTGGATTGGGTGGCTTACAGGGGAACATCATTACGAGGGAATTGTCGAGGAAACTGGCTGTACTAAGCTGCTCCCTTTGATCCCCTCACTATCAAAGTGGCTGCCCTTCTCCGGTTACAAAAACACACATTTCTTGGTCTTCCATTAGAAAGACATTGGTTCGGTTTGGTTTTGTTTCTGGATTGGACTACCTTCGCCAAAGTAAACCCATAAAAGTGCTGGGCCAAGCGGAAAATCTTAATTGCACAAGAAACGCTAGCAGGCAGGGAGAGGGGGTTTGGGGGGAAGTGCTAAGCCACACAGCGGAGGACGGGGCTCCGTAGAGGAGGTGGGGTCATTCCCCGGAATCGGGTCAATCCTCGCAGTAGATCTTTGCAAGGTTTTGGAGCCTAGATGCATTGCAAAAACCTGATTTTTCAGCTCTACTTGAATGGATCTCCACTCGATTCTTTAGAGGCCCTATCTGTACCTTCCCCTTTGCAAAGCTTCCATTGATCGTTATCGATATTCATCATCTATTATCGATCGATCCGAGCCCAAGACTATTGAATGGCTTTGGAAAAGGCGCGGAAAGATGAGGAACACTCTTCGGCAGACCCTTCTGCGGGGGTTGAATGCCACACGCGATTTCCAGCGGTGGTTAGTGGGTGGTGCGACCACCTCTGGTGGTGGTTTGGCGACTGGACTTTGCAGCATAAAACATATACCATAGAATGCCAACAAAAAAAAGGGAACCAAACCAAAAAACAAAACGGAATGCACATTCTGCATATCGTGTGCCAGAATACGTATATTAACTAATGAGCCGACGACCTCGGGGGTTGGATGACTTGCCAGCCGGATGACTGGCTGGATGGATGGATGGATGGATGGGTGAGGCACTGGGTTAGGTATGAGTGGGTGGGTGGGTGAGTGGATGAAGGAATAAACGCACCACCCACCACCCTAAAACAAAACTGACGGATTGCAGACTACAGACTGATTTCGGTTTTGTTTATAAGGTCACGCCATTGCCCCGGACTGCGTCCATCTGCCGTCAAAGTTCTCAGGCTCATTTCCATACCAAAAGCGTATCCACTCCCCTTAACTATTCCCATTTACATTCCCATTTCGATTCGGATACGGACTCGGATTCCCAGTTTGGCATTTTTTTTTTTTCAGTATACAATTGCATATCCGGTTCTCAATGTGGGCGCCGTTGCCGTCATTCTGCAACATTCACAGATCGGCTTTATGCCCTACACTGAGAAAAGAAAGCTTCCGAAAAGGCGAGGAGTTCTAATAAGGAGTCTTCCTCCCAGCTAGCCACACTTTTTCCCAGTGCCGTGGCGCCGATCTCGTTATTTTGGTGCTGTGGCGGGTGCGTGGGTGGGTGGGGCACCAGTTGGTGGCGGTGGCAATGGCGGTGGCGGTGGATGTGGCGGGGCTCTCATTTGTTTGTAAACTGTCATCGGAGCCGTCATAAACCATGCAGCATCAACGGCAAATGCAACAAATGATCTACAAATTCAAGTGGCGCAGCTGGTTTACCATAAAAATCCAGCAGACAGTTGGTCGCACTCCTATTCCGCGACGACTGATGCGAGACCGATCTGGAAAAGGATGGGATCTTGTTCAAGAGAAAGAAAAGGTCAAGTTAAAAACTTACAGTATTCTCCTATGGACGCCAAAGATCACCCTGGCTGGTAGCTCCTTCAAAGACCTTTAAAAACTCCCCAAAATGGGTCAGACCATTCCCAGCGAATCTTGCCTTCTTCTTCCAAACTTGTGGTCTAGTTCCCAGGGAAAAGTGCCCATCATCCTCCCCAGCAAGAGTGTGGACTCGAAAGTTTACGACATCATAACCCCAGCTTGCCTGGGAACAGAAGAATGGAAATGGAAAGGTGCAATGTCGGTGGTCATAAAAGCATTCTGGCCACAATGTTGCAGAGTGTTTTCCTATTTTCCGCTGTGGCTTTTCCATGGCCATTTGCAAGACACAATTGTCGCATGTTCCCCTTTGGGTAGCTGGGTAGCTGGGTAGCTGGGTAGCTGGGTAGCCAACCAACACTGTCGCGCAAATTGAAAGCTTGGCTAATACCATTAACATTTGATGGCTAACAACACCCAAGCAGAGACACCCAAGTAGATTCGCCAAACTGGCGCAAAAACTAACCCAATGCTGTTAATTGCCGCAGCAGCTTTCTTATTTTGGCTCTAAACAACATTGTTGGTAAAAAAAAATCGAAACGAACTTGACCCGAATGGCTACTAACATATTACGATTCAATTCAAGTACTTCCAAGATTTTGAAAATCTAAAACCCATCGGAGCAATGGAATTTTTTATTTTTAATCGAAAGCATTAAAATCTGATGCCCCAAAAACAGTCTTCCATGTGCGGCCTTGAATCGGACGCGTTTCCCATTGAAGAGCAACAAGTGGATGGTTCCAATCGCGGAAATTCCAGAGGAAGGACTGTGGGGTGTTTTTTATGGCCATCGCATTTAATCCATTGATGCCCCAATATGATGTTGATGGATTCTTGCCAAGATCTTGACAGATTTATGGGGAGAGGAAGAGGGGAAGACTTGAGTCTGTGGGGACTCTGGACCGATGTTTCCCTGGACGACGTGCCACACTTTTCCCTTGGCCCCTGGCCAAAAATCAAACAATTTATATAGAAAATGTGAATTGCATGCTGCAATGATGTTTATTTGGTTTTCATGCGTGGGGCACAAAAACATGCGAGGTCGTCTGGTCAAAGCAGTCGCCGGACGGGGCACTGGGCCACACTGGGCCCCTCAGACTAAGCCCCCGGCTATAAATACCGGGGAATGCGTACAATAACAAATCAGATCGATGTCGAACATTATGCTGGCCCATATAGACTGGCCAGAGTCTGACAGGCATCCATTATAATAATGATATTAACTGATTCATTCAATCTCTCTTTCCAGTTCGACCAATTTGTGCAACCAAAAGTCTTGAAGTCCAACTGCTGCTGCAAACCGTATGACTGATTTTCCAGCTTGATTACCTCCCTAGGCACTTTGTACTCCAGTATACCATATACTTAGCGCTTTATATATACATATTGTAGTCCTTTATACACACATTTACAAATGGCCAGTCAGTAACTCCACCTTTAGGAGCCACGAAACGCTAGAAACCCAGCCAAAAATAGGATTAGCAACGCATCAAGCAAAGGAACGCAACCATATATCCGAATATTTGACAGATCGGAGCCAGATCGAGAGCGGGGAATGCAGCGGTGTCCCTACATTCATGAGATGCGGGAACGATTACTGGATCAACCGAGGGAGACACTTCAGCTGGAGAACATGGAGCGGGCCAATCTGCTCGAGAACCGCCAGTCGGCGTCCGAATCAAACCAGGTCGGCACTGTGGTGAAGGTACGGGCCCTTCGATCTACTCGCTACAAGGATTCAAGTCAGACCCATCCACCAACACCATTCGATACCCTCACAACTCGTACATAACACACTCAAAATCCAGTTCGAATCATACTCATTCTTGCTCATACCATAACTGACTCCCTAAACTTGTAAATATTGCATATGATTTGAGGAGTATCCTACTTTTTCGTGCAGTGTGTGTGTCTGAGTGTCGGTGTGTTTGTGTGTTTGTGGCAGATTAACCATTTATGTTTCAAGATTCTTTTCTTCCATAGCCGGATCCGAAACTAAAGCCTTTTTAACCAAAAAAAATCCTTGCACGAGTAACCGATTCGCCCTTAACTTTATGTTTCTCTATCAAAAATCTCAATTTCGTATCAAAAGTAATATGATTTATGACAATAAATTGGAATTGTTTCAATCGGAAAAGACAGACATATTATTTCTCAACTCCTTGACGTATGGATGAAGATAAAGTAACATTTTTTGTATATATCTTTTACTTATCGAATTCCAATTTATTGTGTGTCAGCGGGCTCTCTTCCCATTACAATCGGATTAATATTGTTAATGCATCCACAGCTGCAAGGCGATGGCTACCACACGAGTCCTGCCCACCAAAGGACTCCGCTAGTTCCTCACGACCTGGGCGAGGATTTCAATTTGGATTTCGACGACGACTTTCCCATCGATGTGCGACGACCGAAAAATGCCAAGTAAGTCACCTGCAATCCATTCAATCCATAAGTCCACCCTCTATTGCTAGCACCACTCAATAGTTTATAAAGTATGTGTGTCTCCACCACGATCATTATTCGTGTTTTGTGTTTCCGTTTCACTAAGCTTTTTCCGTTATCGTTTCATATTCCCATATTCCACAAAAACCCCCATACCGATCTGTGAGAACTCTGCGTAGATCCTTGATATTGTAACCAATAAATGCTAAATAATAAAAGTTCAATTTTAATAAGTGAGACCCCGTTACAGCGGCGAACATGCACCGGTCCTGACTCGTCCGCCACAAAGGTCAGATTCTGCTAAATATTTAAGTGACTTGACACCCAATCTATCCTATCTGTAGCCTGTACTCTCTCTTCCGATATCTAAAGCCTATTATACCTCCGATAGACCACCGATTGTAGCACCACTTTCATACTAACCCAACAGATCTAAGCCTTAGTCCATAGTTATCACTCGAAGTAGTTCCTGCATCCTGCGATGGCTTTTCCTAGTTGCACCATAGTGTTCCAGAATCTAAAGCCACTACCAACTGCATAATCGAGACATAATGTAAATAGAGTTATGGTATGAATTGTTTTCTAGTGGCTCGACTCTGAATTATCCGCTTAGGGAGCCGCCCGCACACAAAAAGCTAGCTGAGCTCCAAAGTATCTTTTTTTTTCGGCATCCAGTGGATGCGGTATTCGGGATCCGGGGATTATAGTGTCAATGAACTGGACGACAGGCAGCACATTGCCTTACATTTCCGATGCTTGTCTTCCCAGCCCCCATCTCCCATGTATAGTTTTCTTTCTTCCCCGTGACCTGCGGACACATAAAACAAATAAGTAGGCAGCCAGTCATCCAAAATCGCTAACACAATGCAGTTAGAGAGTGGATGTTTGGGTGGTTTGGGTGGCTTTGGGTGGAGCAATGTTGGAAGAAGTTGCAAACAAATTACGCAACTTGACAAACCGACAAAGCATTCCACTCGGCTGGCTGCGGCATGAACTGTCAGCGATGCATGCCACCAGATCTGGCATTCAGCATCTGCACCACACCACCCTAGACCCACCCGGGCATCACCCACCGAGCCTCTTTGTCTCTGGGCATTAAGTGTCATTGTACGAATGACTTACATTCGTGGGTTCCAGCATTCGCCAGCAGTACTTGTAAAAAGTTGAAAAGCAGCAGCAAAACTATCGATGCCTGGCTCTTGGCCAGAGTTTCTGGACTTGTTTGAGTTACAGAGAAAGGAAATCAGACCCATCAATACTGTCCACAAATCCCACAAAGTATCGGGTATCAATTCGTTACCTTTCCCATTTATTATTAGGCCAGTCCTGTCTATTTGCGGCAAGTGCAAATTGTCAGCCGATTAGACACAATGTTTTTGGGGACTATGCAGGTCCTGGATGTGTGTAGTCCCAAGGATATGGGCACCCTCGATGTCCTTCCTGGTCCTGGTGTTTTATAAATAATATCTTAAGCCCGCGACAAAGACCCCGCCGCGGTCGAGGGGTGGCTAAAAATATAATTAGGCAAGGCCGAATCCACCCCGTTCGTGTTTATATCCCAAAAGGGGAACATGAAAGGCTTTCGCCGCAGCAACAATTATAGCTTTGCTGGGGTGGTCCTCAGTGTCCTTTTGGCCCTTTTATCCTATCGCCATTAAGCCAAAATCATCGAAACAACTACCCACCCGACATGCAGCGTTTCAGACACCTTTCCGAAATCTTTCAATTAAAATCTTTCATGATTTTGAAACATTTCAAAAGGATCTCTGACATATCGGGAGTTTTATTTCATTAATTTTAATGAAAATAGCTACTCGAAAATATAAAAATAACCAATTTTAAATACAAAATTGTAATCTCTGAATGTGTTGCCGAAATACTTTCATTATTAATCTAGTTATGGTATTTTTTGAGGAAAACGCCTCGATAACCAAGTTAAAATCGTGAAGAGTGCCTTTTGGCCAAAAATATAAATTTTTTAGTCACCTTTTTGCTCATGGTTTTTGTAATTTTAGTCCGATTGGCAAAAGGAATACCATTTATGAATCAGGAAACTATTCTGCTTCAATCTACATCAAAAGATTCCAAAAGTAGAACAAAAAAATTTTCCCGATTTTTGAAAATTTGTATGATGGTACCCCTTTCCTAAATTGCAAAAAATTGAAAAAATATTTTTTTTTCTACCTTTGAAATCTTTTGATACAGATCGACGGAGATTAAAGCCCTGATTCATAATTGGTATTCCTTTTTAAAATCGGTTGAAAATTGGATGAAAATTTTGCAAAAATGTGACACAAAATGTTGTTTTTTTTTTTGCCGAAAAAAATCGTCATAATTGTGTTTTTTTTTGGCCAAAAATATGATTTTTCTAGTCACCTTTTTGCTCATGGTTTTTGTAATTTTAGTCCGATTGGCAAAAGGAATACCATTTATGAATCAGGAAACTATTCCGCGTCAATCTGCATCAAAAGATTCCAAAAGTCGAACAAAAAATATTTTTTCGATTTTTGAAAATTTTTATGATGGTACCCCTTTCCTAAATTGCAAAAAATTGAAAAAATATTTATTTTTCTACCTTTGAAATCTTTTGATGCAGATCGACGAAGATTAAAGTCCTGATTCATAATTGGTATTCCTTTTTAAAATCGGTTGAAAATTGGATGAAAAATTTGCAAAAATGTGACACAAAATGTTGTTTTTTTTTTGCCGAAAAAAATCGTCATAATTGGTTTTTTTTTTTGGCCAAAAATGTAAATTTTCTAGTCACCTTTTTGCTCATGGTTTTTGTAATTTTAGTCCGATTGGAAAAAGGAATACCATTTATGAATCAGGAAACTATTCCGCGTCAATCTGCATCAAAAGATTCCAAAAGTAGAACAAAAAATATTTTTTCGATTTTTGAAAATTTTTATGATGGTACCCCTTTCCTAAATTGCAAAAAATTGAAAAAATATTTTTTTTTCTACCTTTGAAATCTTTTGATGCAGATCGACGAAGATTAAAGTCCTGATTCATAATTGGTATCCCTTTTCAAAATCGGGCTTAAATTACATAAACCATGAGCAAAAAGGTGACTACAAAATCTCAATTTCGGCCAAAAGGCACTCACTACGATTTTAACTTGGTTATCGAGTCTTTTTGCGAAAATGGGGTCAGATTTTTGATGGCTACGTTTTGATAGAAATTGATGCTACTCGAAGATACAAGATCGGGAAGGTATACCATTCATTGATGTGTCGAATAATACCAAAGTTATAACCAGTTCTCTGATGAAAAGGTGATAAATGGAGATTTAAGCTCTGAACTATCAACCTTTTTCGTAACCTTACACGCCGGAGTTTTTTAACCAGGAGCTAAGAAGCAACTAAACTAATCCGTATCGATTTGAATTTAATTCCGCATTGGGCTCCTCGAACTTTGAGGCTTTTATTTCGCATTTTTCTGCTCACGGGCTTAGTGAGTGAGTGGCATTTGGATCACATGGCATCATCATCTGGCGGGGATTGGGATTCAGTCGGAGATCCTCCCCTAGAAGCCACTCGCCATCCTCCTCCCTTGCCACTCAATGCAATTGGCGACGCAGTTGGCGAATTGCGACGCAAATCCTTACAATTATTAAGACACTGCGAGAAATTCGACTCGATACATTCACACAACTATAAGGAAAGGATTCAAGCAAGAGAATACCTTTCATCCGAGTGTAACCACGCAGTTTTTAATACCGCACTCTCTGCCTTTCACTCTGCACTTCAAGATGACTGCGGCATATTCGAGTTGGGAGTAGGGTGGGTGGTGGGAGCTGGAGGTCCTGTTGCCAGGACTGTCGGCGAACGGGAAAGCAAAACAGAATGCCGCAATGTTGGTTGTTGTGAAATGCGCACAAAGCAAAAGCCAGGAACACGAGCCGGCCGAAATGGAGTTACGATACGATAAAACAGGACGAGCAGTGCCAAAGGACGAACGAGGATGAAGCCGAACGGAGCAGACCGCTTGACGTCGACGGCGCTGTTTTATCGTAACCTCTGCCGCAGCGCACGATGGGCTACGCAGGTCCTTAAAGGGATTATACTTCGAGGCACAAAGTGGAAGGATAATTGCGCTCCAAAAAACAAGTTGGAGATCCGGGACAAGAACGAAGGATCTAAAGGAAGCTACTACATCGAAAGGAATATCGTATTCTGATTAGTTTGAATCCCAGGACTTTATTTTTGTCCAATATCCGATTCCGATGCCTCTATTCTCTATTAATCTTGATCGGTTTCCCCCATATGAGCCACAAGGATATCTCTTTATATAGCTTTTTACCTTAAAACCGATTCCTAGACATCCTAGCAAGCCAATTCTCTGGCATTTGGAATGCTCCTGTAATGAATAGACACCCCTGGCCAAAGGAAACTGAATTAAGTCGGAAATTATTCAAGTCCACAATGGGATGAAAGCCACCCACTGTTTGGTGAGCTGAGGGCATGGATTTACTATGAGGGGGTGTCCTGTATCAACAATAAAAACAACAACAAACGGTAGTAGTACTCGTAAAATCATTAAAAGCTGCAGGAACAGGAGTAAGAGCAGGAGCACGACCCTCCCGGGTAATTTGGTTTTGGGCTGTTGCTTTCCGATGACGGACAGTTCGTCCTGTTCCGTCGTGCCTCCGCTTTTGATCCATTCCGGCTCCATGCCGGCGTTGATTGGCATTTGAACCGGCCTCCTTTTTTGCTTTTTCCAACTTCCTGCCCCTGTAAAGTGACCCATTTACAGGGCTAGTACGACCGCCGATGCGAAACTCAATTAAAAGATAGCTTTTGGCCAGCATAGGCATTCCAGATGGGAGCCAAAAGATGCGACCCATTGAATAAAAACCCAACTACAATTGAGTCCCTAAAGATCTTTTCAATCAAAACAGTTGAAGGTTTTATTTAAATTGATTATTTATACTGTGAAAGCGTGGATTAATTTTACAGGAAGACAGGATCCAAGTCCGGAAGTCGAGCAAGCCACAAGCATTTAGAACTCCTGGGACAAAAACATAAATAATAATAAAAGGTGAAGAGATGACTGTTAACGTTTCAATCAAGAGTTGGATGTGTACATGGGATGCGGAGTGGGATTGGATCTGGGAGTCTGGGCCATGTAAATGCCATTCACGATTCAGCGCTCGAAATCAGGGATCGGGAAACGAGTAACATGGAACATGGAAACATAATCCAACATAACCCAAAATAAACCAACCGAACCCTCAACTGAGAGCAACAAGAGGCGCGCACCAAGTGTGTCCTACTTTCTTCGAACAGCACACAGGACCCTTTTTCCCCTAAAGTCCTTCGAGGCAGAGCGAAAGAGAGGCAGTATCGGGGAGACAGGGACAGGCACAGAAAGCAAGAGAGAAGGCCAGAGAGATTCGGCGCAGATTGAGGGCGGCTGCTGGCTAAAAAAAGTGCGAATCTGATTGTGAAGCTGCGGCGATGCTGAATTTATCCGGCCAGGGTCCTTTTCGTTTCAGTTGTAGTTGGATAGTAAAGGGTCTTGGACGTGCCGAGCGAAGCGTTCGCCAGGTATCCTCTAGCCTCTAGCCTCCAGAGTCCAGAGTCCTCTTGAAAAGACTCCCAGCCCAGCTCTTAGCTTTCAACTCCTTGAAAAGGAAAAACTTTGGCTTTTCCTGAATTAAACTGAAAGGCAATCCGTTTTTTTTTGTTGTTTGACCATTGAAGAAAGTGTTTTACAAGTGATTTTAAAGTGAAAGTCGAAAAATTTGAAAACTGTGAAAATCTGCGCGAAATTTTGAATGTTCTTGAAAGCTTGGAAGCGTCCTGTGCTTCTTCTTTAGTTTTGTGACAAAGTTGAAACAATTTGCTGAAAATATGCGGTTCATAATTTTTTGCCAGGCCTCCAAAAAAGGACTTTGATGGCACCGGGCAGGCAGGAGTCGCAAAACATACACATTAAGGAGCTTATTATACACAAAAGCCAGAGAGTACCAGTGGAGGGATGGGATAGGCGCGGGGCGAAAGCTGGAGAATCTCTTCAGCGGGAGATGAAATTCTACTTGGGTCCACACTGCATACACACGGAGTTTGTTTCCTTTTTCCCCCATTTTTGATTTTGATACAATACAATTTCCCCGCCGGAATGCCAAAAATACGGGGGTTGATTCGCTTGTTTATACGCCGGAGAAAGCGGAGAGCCTGGAGAGAGAGAGGTCACTAGGTCGCTCCCCATCCGGGATGCATTGGCCACGCCTCATTTGCCCATCTATCGAGGTGCATCCTTAGAGAGATGCGTTCCACAAGCGCTAACCCGAAAAATGCGAAACAGAGAGGGAGCTAGAGGTAGCTAGAGGGATCCCGGAAGCGGGACGGATGCCGGGATAAGTCGGGGGGCATCACAGGATTCTGTTGCTTGCTTTGGAAAACAATTATAAACCGCAGTGTTACGCAAATTGTTTCATTTAGAGTTGGAAAGCACACAAAATACGATACGAAACGAAACGAAAGGAATTAGTTTGTGGAACAGAGTGGAATAGAACGGAAGTAGCTGCCAAGAGGAAGCAGTAATCATTGTCGATACGCTATCGAGATCGGAGCAAAAGCCAGCACAACGGAGACCGAAACGGAAACGGAAGCAATGGGCGGTGGTGAAGTGAAGGTCGCTACCGTCGACGTCGAGGGCGGGGACAACATGGCCACCCTGCCGGTGTCCCGCTCCCACACCGCTGGCAGCACCGATTCCGCCGAGAAAAACAACGCCGCCAACAAGGAGATGGAGCTGAAGAACGTGATGCCGCAGCCGCTCCAGAGGTGGGCTTTTGAATGAAAACACCCGAAATGTGGGTACATCGGGTCATCCCGATGGGGCTTAGCGTTTAGGGATTACTTGTTGGGATGTTGTGGGCTCGGGAGTTGTCCCCCATCAGCTAGGCGCAGCTCGATTTAGTGCGAGTATTTAGCTAATCCCTGTGTATAACTCACCCACCCACTCGCCCACATAGAACCGCACCCCAACACCCTTTACTGTATATAACATAATACTATAGATACTATATCCAAAAGTGCAAACCACCTCCCACTGTGTCTCCGCCATGAAGGTCCCCGGAAGATTTGCGCTTTTTGTGTTGCTTGACCCCTTGCCGCATCCCTCGGCCCTCTCCGGGCGCTGTATATGTGTTGAAGTCCTTGATAAAACCCAAAACATATTAAACTATTGGAATCTTATAGGGTTTGCTACACGTTCAAGCCAAATCCAAATAAATACAGTTTCATGCCAGCGAAAATAACGGTACAGGGCACATACGAAACCAATCCGATAACAGGACCCATCGAACTATGGTAATGTGACAAGAGAACCATCATCGTCCCAGCCCGAAACCGAACTATAGTTCCTCTATGTCATTCCCCAACACACTGCCTCACCTAGTAATTAGTTACATTATTCGAGGATATGTTAAACTTGAAGGATCCTCTAGGATTCCGCTGGAAAATCAGCTTTGATGTCATGCACAATTAAAGGAGTTCTCTTCGCATATGTACAATGCAAACACGGGATTTGATTCAGCTCCATGCTGGGCCACTGCTAGCTATCCACCTCCACCACCAGCCTCCCATTACACATTCAAATGGGTGCGCGAGTGGTGGGTGGTGGGTGGTGGGTGGTGGGTGGCGGTGGAAGGCCGCTTTGTGTATTTAAAGCAGCTTTTGCAACTAACTGGGTCACAAAATACTGTAAATGAGTTCCGCAGCAGGAACAGTGGGGCAGGCAGACGGAAATACCCAACTAACTTGCACATCCTTAATACGAATGGAACTGGTCCGGGCCACGGTGCTATGTCCTATGGATAATCAAACGTTAAATATTTGCTGATACCAGGCGGTTATGCCTTCGAGTTGCTCTAGAGATGCAAAGCCAGATTCAGGCGTCAAGTAGTTGCTTGTCATGCCCCCACTCAGTAGAGGAACACCCAACGACCAGATGGAAATAAGTGGGAAATAAGCACTAACCGAGAATTACTTGCTGAAGCGGGACAGTGGGTCAGTTTGGGGGAGTGTAGGACACGGTTCTGACCAGGTCTTGACACAGTTAACCCGCCCCCACACACTCGATAATAACCACACCCACACCCTTAACCCACAAGCACACACTTGTTCGAGCACCCTTGTTCAATCTTCTGTAACTAACCGAATCGAATCGCAAAATAAACATAATGAGGGAAAAGCTAATAATGGAATACCCCCCTCCCGCCACTTGCTTTACGTTTCGTAGGACGTCGCTATTCATCGTGACCAGCCTGGTGTACGCGATCCTCCTGATCGTCGTCTGCATCGCTTACGTAATCAGTGACGTGACCACACACCGCCTGCCGGTGCTCTACTACGAGACATTCTTCACCTATTTGTACGGCGTCAGCATACTCTTCCTCCTCTACGTCTTCTGTTTCTTGCTGCAGGGTGAGTCCTTCAAAAGAGTCATCTTTTCGCAAAGAGTCTAATGCGAAACATGTCCGAATCCCCAGAGAGCTCTTGCTGCAACGGCGGCAATGGTGGCAGCAAACCGAAACCCCAGCCCAAGGAGAAGAAGTCGAAGAAAGCCAAGAATGCCGATCCGGCCGATTCGAAGGACGCGAAGGGCTCTAAGGACTCTGGCAAGGCTGTCAAGGGCGCCGCATACCAGGTAAGTCTTCTATAGCAAAGGGGAAAAGGGACACAGCTGATTGCATTATCGCCGCAGGAAGCCCCCGTCGATGCCGAGGTGGCCGTCACCCCGAAGAATGTGCGAAAGAGGAAGACCACCCACAGCGATCCCACCCATGGCAGCTTCTTCCTGCGGGTAGGAGCCATAGGTAAGGAGGTCTACCATACATACATACATATATGTTACATTAAACTAATAACTAAACCCGTGCAGCTTTCGGCCTGGGTGCCATGATCTACATTGGATTGGAGTTCGGATCGTTCTTCGAGATCCCCTTCGACTCGCCGTGCCACCACATCCTCATTGGAGTCAATCCCCTCCTGCAGATGATCTTCACCTTCATGCAGATGTACTTCATATTCATGAACGCCCGGGTAAGTGGTCCAAAATCGAAAACATTCAGATAGAGAACGCTGTAAGCGTGTGAGACTACCTACTACTGCTAAATTCTACCTCCTACTGCTATTATCTACTACTACTACTACTATACTACTATAATTAAAATAAAAGTACACGATAAGTACACGATACCAAGTCCTCAGAAATTCCCAGAAGATCCCGAAACGAGGTTAGTTTAACATTAAAGATGAGTGCTAGGTCGGATAACGAATCTTGTAGACAGTTCCGCATTCGAAAGTAAATGAAAATCCGTGACTATTGGCGTGCTAATTGGCAGCTTTGCCTTCAGTTTTCATTCATCAGCATCAGCATCAGCATTTTGATCTCAATCCGAAAAGCATCTGCATCTGCATCTCTACTCGACCTTGCATTTGCAAATCACATCATTCACTCGCTTGACAAAATCTATTCGACAAAACGGGTCACTCACAGACAACTGCACTGAAAAAAAGATCAGACACTTTTGGCGCATCCTTTGGAAAAGAAAAGTTCATAGCCACAGACATCCTTGGAGTGTATATTCAAGGCCCTGATTAACCTTAAATATAGATTCTCGATGCGCTCACACTCTATTCTCCTCAAAACATCCAGTCATCCACCCAATCACTCCAAACCCATCATTCATTCATTCAAAGCATATTCATTCTTTAAGAAAAAAAAACAATTTTCGAAATTTTGCTACGTAGTTATTTAATGAACCATTTTTGTGTACATAATCCCACAACTCCGCCCCATTCGATTCGCGATCGCAGACTAGGCCGCCATTTCAGGTACGATATATATCATTTTCTACTCTACTCTACCTTACTCTACTCTACTCTACTCTACTCTACTCATTTCGCCCACCTGCATACCCGAAACCACCCAAAACCACCCACCCACCATCCACCTATGTATAAAGAATATATACCTGTACGCTATGATAACCATAGGCTTAAACAAGTTACTATATCTCTAAGATGGTTTAACATAGATGGTTTTTGTTTAGACTCCAATTCCACTGCAGATTCGCTTCAGACGATTAATAGTTCCCATGAACTAGGCCCAAAACCCATCAGATACCAATCTTAACTTCATAAGTGGTCCGATTTCCAAAGTAGTTTCCCTTGGGACCTATCCGATCATAAGGGACAATCCTAGTCGGGGAATCTTCAGTGGTTTTGGCTTGACAGTTCTTCCCGGAGGAACTGACTTTTGCCCGTACTTAACTCTACATAATCCGTTATGCTCTCCAAGTATCTCTGAAACGCCGTGAAGTTGCCTGCCGTACTCAAGCGAGCTTCGCTATTTCTCTCTCTCTCTCTCTCTCTCTTTCTCTGCCTTTCTCCGGATCTCTTTCTTGTCCTCCAGCTGAACATCCACCGCTTCAAGGTGATTGCCCGCTTCGGCTTGATGCACGTGGTGGCCACCAATATCTGTGTGTGGATCCGCACCCTGGTCAAGGAATCCCTGCTGGAGATCACCATTTACCACCAGAAGAACGACCCCGAGCCGGGCGCCTCTTCGATCGCCCATTCGATCCGGCAGCACGCCCTGCGCCATGCTGGCACCGTGCTCCGGACCCACGCCGGACCCAACAGCGAGTTCGAGGTGCTGGACGGTGAGGACATCTTGCCCAAGGATGTCTACAAGACGGACAACGTACTGTCCAAGCTGGTGCGCAACACGGTGGACGGTATCTCCAAGAGTCTGGGGATGGGCGGCGATTCCGTGACCAGCAGCACCACTAGCACCACCACCACCACCCGGGCGCCGTACACCACGCCGGGCTACCAATGGCACAGCACTACTATGGCCCGCAAGCTGAAGAAGTTTATCACCAGCGCCACCACCGCGGCCACCAATAGCATCTCCGGCGGCAGCAGTAGCACCTCCACTAGCTCATCCACCAGTACATCCACCACCACCAGCACAACGATTCCGCCTCCATCTAGCACCAGCACCTACATCCCATCTTCGACCTTCACCACCGCATTCCCGTCATCGCCGTCGCAGTCGCCCGGAAGTTTGGAGACCAGCAGCAGCTTCAGCGGCCTACAGCGAATCCTTTCCAGCGCCGCCGCGCCAGTCGACGGGTTTGGTCCGGCATCTACCGCCAGTTCGGGCACTGGACTGGACGCCTTCCTTGCCAGCAGCCTCAGCCCGGAGAGCAGCACCCAGGGACCGGGCGCCAGCATCATGAACAACCTTTTCGGCCAGGGACCCATGGAGAATAGCTTCCAGACGTACACGGACTTTGGCCACGAGGAGTCCACCGGCCTGGTCAGCTTTGAGAATCTAGAGAGCCTCGATAACATCTATCCGGCGGCCCTGTCCTCCAACATTGGTACACTCAACTCCACCGCCTGTGGACGCATCGATATTATGGGAACCATTGTCTACGACTCGGCCCCGTATCTGTATCCGTTCATCATCGAGTACTCTTTGATCGGGGCGGTGGTGTTGTATGTGATGTGGAAGCACATCGGCCGCTATCCGGGCCGGATGAACGACGAAGACCTGGAGCACCGGCTGGAGGTGATGCTCTCCCGGCGGGCGGTGGCTATGGCCCAGCAGGCGCGCTCCGGACGCGTCGACTGCGTTGGCTCCTCAAAGGGACTCTTCTTTGGGCTGCTGCTGCTGGTCGGGGCCCTCATCTGCCTGATACTCTTCTTCGTCTTGGTGCGCCATCAGCAGTTCTCGCTGTTGGCCATCTACCTGGCCGACGCCAGTCACTGCATCCTGATGGCCTTTGCCATTCTGGCCATAATAGTGGGCTTTATCAGGTCTGGATATTGGGACGGGCCTGCACTCCAGGGGAAGAGTATTGGGGCTTGGACGACACCAGTGGCAATCCTTACCGAGTCAAATTCCTTGCCAAAGATACTCTTTCCCTGTCGGCAGTGGCCAGTGAACCTCAAGTGGATGTATTTCCCTACTAATCTCCAATTTCATCCGAAAACAGGGTCAAGAACCTCAAGTTCCGCTGCGAGGAGCAGTCGAACCTCAACGACATCTTGCTGCGCATCTCGGCCTTCGGATTGTTCACCTACTCCGTGTTCAGCATCATTGCCGGCAGCCTGAAGGTACTGGAGAGCGAGCCCAGTCTATTGGTGACGACCACCGGCGGAGTCGCCGTCTTCCAGGTCATCCTTCAGCTGCTGTTCATTGCGGACGTGTCCCGACGACGCGTCCACCTGCCGGAGCACGACCGGAGCAAGCCCGGCCGCCAGATCGTCACCTTCCTACTCATCTGCAACGTGGCCATGTTCGCCATCTACACATTCGAAGCTCAAAAAGTATTCGCCAATCCTGTAAGTAGATATGTACGTAAGCGAGACTGAGTTTAAGTAAGACGATTAACGCTCTCGTTCCTTACCTTTATTCTCTACATACATATTCGATCCCATATATCATATATAATGTCGTTCATGTCCTTGTTCTTCTTATCGAAAGTTTGGTTTCTCATCTTGGCATGCTTTGTTTTTGGTTTCAAGGATTTTAAAACGAACTCATACCATTTGCATGTCCTTCTTGGTGTTAGCCCTGCGCCAGACCCTCCTTAAGCTCCTTAAGTTTATTAACGCACCGTCCTTTCGACTCCTTCCCCAAAATAAAGGTTCAGCTGGAGTTCTACGGCTTCGTGCCCTGGTCGATCATCCAGCGCATCACACTGCCCCTGTGTATCTTCCATCGCTTCCACAGCGCCGTGACACTCGCTGAGATCTGGAAGACCACCTACAAGGCACGCCTGGAGTAAGCTGGATAGTTAGTCTACATGATTATCCCGGCACACGTACGTATGTCCTGGCCAGAGCAGGACGTGGCGCAGTTAAGGGAGTTATGAAAATGCACCAAAAATAAAAAAAAATAAAAGAAAAACCCAAAATGTAGCGAACCCAAAACGCAAAAACCGAAACCAAGTGAAGAGTTAGTTTCTAATTACGTATTAAACATACATATTGCATACTACATATAATATATACATATGAGAATATTATGATTCGATTATTTACCGACGTCGTTTTCGTTTTTGGTTACGCATTGCATAGATTAACTAAGTTAAACAACAAATATATAAGCAGAAACATAACAAGAAACCAAAGCCCGAATGATGCAACTAACTTTAAACCGGAAACGGAAATGGAAACGGAAACGAAAATGAAAACGATAACCATAACGAATCGAACGAACCGATCGGACGGACCACAAGTCTAATTCAAAAACCTACGATTTACGATAAATGCAAAGTCGCTTGTTGATTTTTCTCCATTTTCCCTTAGTTGGTCCCTTATTTTTTTTTTAAATCACTTGAACATTTTAAGAACTAAGTCATAGCGTTTATGCTGCCTGAGTTATATATTTAAATATTGTTTAGTTTTTATTATAATCTCGATAGTTTCGTTCTTAACACGCTGCAATACCTTGTTACTAAACAAAACCAAACGAAACGCAAATTTGAATGACTTTTCTAATTGTTTTGCCATTAGTCAAAAACAAAATTCAAAAAAAAAAAAAAATACAAAAATAAAAAAAAAGATAACGAAAAACGATAAAATCAATTAAAATTCACTTTTCGAATAAGATGAAGTTATTCTGAAGAAAATGGTTGTTTACTTTCGTGCGTTTGCGACTCTGCGATTGAAATTTTTTTGAGTGTGCTCAACGAGTAGGTAAGTCCGGCGGAAAACTCCCCGGAGAAAACCCAAACAAAACAAAAAACAAAAAAAAAAAAAAAGAAATTAAAAGTTAATAACAAAACAGAGAATACACACAGATACAGACAGGGAAATGCAAAATGCCATGAAGAAGAACGCGGCCACATGAACCGGAAACGGAAACGGAAACGAAAACGAGAAGGGAATCGGAATCGGAATCGGAATCGGAAACGGTATGGAAACGAAACCGGAAGCCGGTGACCACCAGACACGGAAAGGATTTTCGCTCGAGCATTCTGAATATATTTGAAAATTTAACTTTTCACATACAAAGAAAAAACAACAGCCGAACAACAACAAAAACTGTGATGAATTTATGACAATTCATTTATTGATTTGCTTTCTCAATTTTTTATTAATCGCAATTCGTTTTCTCTTCTTTATTTCTCTCAGACGCTAATTCACACATAAACTGAGTCGAAATCTTTTGTAAGAATTTAGAAAAAATGGCGCTTAAAATCCACTTCATGGCCAATTGTAAAAACATATTTCCCCAAAACATAAAAACATAACGAAACAAAATATACAATATTAATATACAAACAAAAAACATACAAAATTGTGGCTGCAATTCAAGGGCCGGAAACACAAAAAGAAAAACTAAGAAAAAAAAAAACACAAAAAATATGAAACAAAAACATTTTTAATATACATTATATAAAAGTTTATAAATGTCCATTTTTTGATTATTAGTAGTGATGTTAAAAAGCAAAACATAATTAACGGTAATAATAATAATAATGATAAAAGAAATATGTATGTATGTTATAGCAGAGAATTGGATTAACCAAGAAATTCTCAAAAAAAAGAAAAACCAAACCCATGGAATCAAAAAACTAAAAACTGAAAGCAAAGAAATTGAAAATTGAAATTGAAATTGAAAACTTTCCAAGTAAATCCCCGCATTTATAAATGAAATTTTAGCTAAAGCAAAATAGATTGATCGAAGAGCAAAGTATAAAGGCAAAACGATGGTTATGGGACAGAAAACATCAAATTGTTTACAATTTACAATTTGTTGAAGAGTAACAAAAACATTTTGAAAGATATATTGCCATGTATATCTATAAAAACCCACCAAATTCAAAGTATTTCAACGTTTTATACAATGGAGACGGATGCGCAAGACAAGAATTGTGACTGGGATTTGTCCCAATCTCTCTATCTCTATACCGAATCCTATATCCTATATCCTATATCCTATATCCTATATCCTATATCCAAATAACCAATAACCTATGTCCTTTATCTCTTATACCCCACAATCAGTCAGAAAGCATCAGTTTGCTAAAGACCAAAGAAAATGAGGTGAGAATTTGTTGGTAGAAGTCACTGCCCCCAACGGATCCGCGGGATATCGCTGATTATACAACAGATGAAAGTCAAGTCTACAAGTCTATATAAAATGCATGATATATTCAAAACTCGTAATCCAATCAAATGTAATGTAATCGAAAATAAAGAAACCCAACCATACATAAGTAGATCAGCACACATACACACATCAGACACATCACATTCACACAACAAGGATCTGGAAGGATCATCATATTCAAAGTTGCGAATCAAATTCAGTTTGAAACTTGTACTTGGGTAAGCTCTTAGAAATTGTACTTGCCACACCCTTAAGTATGCGAATCCGATTGTTTTTTCCTTAAAATTTAGTTAAACATAAGATCGAATCATATTTTACGCCGTACAACAGGAAAGTGAGCAGAAGGGGGAAATATTTATTAAATGTTTCAACTAAGTTGTATATTTATAAGTGAGAGTTTACATAATGGAATTATGTATCTGTATCTAAGTAAAGTCGCTGGAGAGTTAGAGAAGCAAATTTGAAATGGGGATAATAGTATTCAAACCGAGAAACTTAACGCACAAGCCGCAAAAGAACACCAATTCCCATGAAACAAGATGGGAATACTTATTTTCCCATAGCCGCATCAAATAAATCCGCAAATACGAAACGAATACGAATACGAATACGAATACGCATGTTCGAACCAATAAAAGCAGGTATGCAATTTTTTAATCATTGTCGCATTTTAGATACGAAAACGAATACAGTTTGAAACAATTTTGTTACCAAGCCCCAACACTCAAAAATACTCACACGACACTCAAGCCACTCTCACATCCACAGAGATACACTCAAACAAGACCCATTACAATTTGCATAACGAAGATTAAATGAACAAGAACATGCTGACAATTTGAACATCAAATTGTTCGCATGTTTTCAAAGCAAAGATGACATACAAGTAATTTTAAATTGAATAAAAATTAGTATTAAATATGTACAACAAACGGCAGAGTTTTTATTGAATGGGAAAATGGTTGAAGATCCATTTAAAGATTATACATATTGATTAACAAGAAGCTTCCTTAAAATACACCGTCTAGAAACGAATCCGCATCAAAGGGATCTGCTGGTCACATCCAGATTTACTTGGAAACTAGCCCATCGATAGACCCGGCTATCGGGATCACGAATCAGACACATTAGTGGCGGCCGCTTTTGATTTCTATTGGCATTGCGGGACGTGTCCGTTACGAGCTGCTGCAAGCCACCTGGAGTAACATAGCCGACAGCGCAGACGGTGGCTTCCGTGAAGCTGAAGCCGGCAGAAGACACGTAGCCAAAGACCTCCCGACTACACTGTCGCCGCACGCTACCCCGGGTCTCTGCCGGATCGTTGGGCAGCCAGAGTCGGCACATTTCTTCGAGCTGGCTGCGCACTATACCAGCCGTATTAGCCGGCCGGATATGGACGCGTTTTGTGGCAGTCTCCTGAAGACGGCGCTTCTCCCGCACTCTTTGGGCCCTCAGCCGCTTCAGCTTCAGTCTGTGAATACGCCGAAGCTCCTTACGCGTAGACTCGTTCAGATCCGGCTGGGGGGGCTCCACATGTACTGGGTCCTGGTCATCCCGCTTTATCTGCCGCCAGCGGTTCCGATAATCAGTCGCCGAGGGCAGACAAATCAGGCCATTGTCCTTAACATGACCTCTAGCCAGAAGACGCAGTTGAATTTGGATAAGAGCCGCTTGTGGCAATGGTTCCGGCAGCGACCCGCGTTGCCTCAAGCTCTCGGCAATCGCCTCCAGTTGCTGGCGGTGGCGCAGCACGTAGAACGAGCCATTGAAAGGAGTGTTATGCCAATCCCGAACTAGCTGCTTCCAAGGAGCTCTAAACGGACTGACTACTGCCAACTTGCGGTAGTTGGTGCGCTTGTTTGGAGGCAGTCGAAAGTATTTAGCCCGCCGCTCATTAGCCAAAGCATGGGCTTCTTGGACTCCTGGTTTAATTAAAAAACTTCATTAAAACGGTTATCGAACACAACATTTAGATCAACCCACCAGTGACCGTATCCGGCAGTTGCACCTCGGCGCCTGCCTCCCTAGCGACGGAGTCCAGTTCCCGCAATCCGCCAGGACGAGCGCCCCACATAGTCAGCGTTAGCCAGAGAGCCATGCCATACCCAGCAGGAGCAATCACATCCCAACCACAGCCATAGCCTAGTCTCTTGTAATTGGAATCCTGGGATCCCGGTCGCTGGATCAGAATAAGAGGTACCGCCTGCATCTTTGCCTCGAAGGCACATGGTGCTCCCGGCACAATGGCGTGTTGCTGGCGCATCTTCTCGTACGTCTCTGTGGACATGATACATTTGGTAACGCGCTCTCTTTCTTGCAGATCCCATAAGAAACTTTCCGGCAAGGTCTTCGGCTGACTCACCAACAAATCCCCTGATAAACGGTGTTGTATTTGGGCAAAACCTGCTTTTGTGCGTTTCTTGGGCCGCTGCAGGCGAGGATCGGCTACTTGGAAGCCCATAACTAGATTGGATAGTACTTCGCTTGGTGAGTTCAAATGCAGCGCTGCTTGTACGTATTCAGATTGCTCCTGGAGCTCTGGAGGGTTAGCATGGTGAGGGCGCAAGCTCGCAGCCAAGACACTTTGAGCCCTGGGCCCTGTCAAACGGAAGCGATTGAACTCCTTTTGGAAAACCACCACATGGAGGGAGTTATCCGAGTTGACGTAAGCCCGATACCTTTCAAAAGCCTTGGTTTGTGTCCAGAAACGCAGTGGTTTCGCGGACTTCAGTCTCTTGGATTGATTCTGTCTATCCTCTTCTGGATTAAGTTTCCCCTGATTCGAGTTCGCTTCGCCTGTAATCAACGTATGATTTTGCATTTCCTCTTTAGTTTCCTCCTCTTCTACGGTATCATCCACCTGCATGTCCTCCTCTAAGGGCCGTGTTAATTGCTTGCTAGACTTCAGTTGGAAAACATTCAGGAGCTGTTCCAAGGTAATCTCAACGGCACTGGGATGCAGCCACAGCCAGAGTGTGCGTTCTGCATGATTATCTCTTCCTGGGCGCCACAGAAATCTGGCTGTTTGCAAAGCACCATAAGGATACCGCCCATCTTCGAAGAGCTCCACACTGCCCTCCCGCCGCCCAGTTATATATGTTTTGGCAGTAAGGCCCAAACCACACTCTGGACTGGTAAGTCGTGCGAAACCCTGCCGCAGGGCCTCGAAACTACCACGAAGCTCAAGGCACCCGTAGAAAGAAATGTCCTGCAGCAGACAGTGCTGGCCACTGGCGCGGTAGCAGGCGCGGAAGGTCTTATCACAGCTGGCCAGCGGCAAACGATGACCCCAGCGATCCACCATATGGAAACGCTTTGCGTGCCAGATATGCGTCTCCAGCCAAATGTGTTTTCGCTGCCGGCGAACGTACTCCTTGAGCAGATTTTTAGGTCGTCGTCGATACTTCCTGGAGGGACGCTTAGTATTCACGGGCTGATTGCCACCTTTTCCCATCTGGGATCTGTGAGCCTGGCGGTATTTCCTTGGCAGGCGCTTAGGATGGTGCGACATCGCCCGACGGCGCATATGCTTTGGCAGAGTCTGGAATATCAACTTGCTGGTTCTTGGCGCTGGCTGGGTGGCCTCCTCAATGAGATTCCTGATCTCCTGAAGCGCTCCGGCTGCATAGTGATATGTGGAGACATGCGTGGGCAGCGTTACTTTTCCGCCCATGGCGACATCGTACTCCAGCTTCTGACTGGCCATAATAACAGGTAAGAATCCTTGTATTCCTTGGGCGCTGAATTCGAATCCTGACGAAAAAAAAAAACAAACGAATCCCGCCCCACGTGTACCGGCGGCGTGAAGTGCTTTACAGCACTGTTTCTAGTAATGGTAGTGGCAAAGACCTTTCAAGCTAATCAGTAATAAAGGTTTGTTGATTAGAAACAAAATCATATTGTAATCTTTGAAATGGCTTTTTATTAATATTTTATTGAAATAGTTTACAATTTAAAGTATCTGTACGATACATCGCCTATCGATTGGTCTAGTCGACAAGCCGACCAGAATTGATAAAGTCAGTTTAGGCCCCCTGGTCACATTGTTGCCGTATAAAAATTTGCTTGCGTCGAATTTCCCGTGTTTTGTGTATTTCTCTTCTCCCTCAGCTAGCTAAAAAAAAAACAATCGATATGGTAAGTGGGTGAAGTAGGCAATATGACACTTTATGTATTTAAAAAGCATTTATTGTTTACGGGACCACCCGGTTCCCGCTTTGCCAACAACGATGACGACAACGACTCATGTTTTCCTTTGTTTTGTTGTTTTTCAGGCAGCTTACACCGAGGATCAGTTGGCTGGTGAGTGTGTGTACGAGAGTGGGGCTGTTGGGGTCGAGTGGGTGTTGTCTTTGGGGAAATAGGGCGCCCAAGTTGAAAGTGCCAACAAAACGCACCATTTGCATGCGATTCTGGGACAATACATATGTACATCTGTGGCCCCCAGGTCAGCAGTAGCAGCAGCGCTATGTGAAAGCGAGTGAAAAGTATGTGTTAGTGTTACACATCTTCATCGACGACGGAATATGAATCATTGATAATACAAATACGAGGGCGGCGGCGGCGACAGCGGCAGCGGCACAACTGGAAAGCAGCCATACGAATACGAAGACGATCGGGATGACTCATCCGCAGAAACACTCGAAAACCACAGAAAAGCGGCCGTGAAAATATTTAATTCCCCAGAAAAGATAATAGTAGCTTGTAGAATGGCTAAACCCTAAAGTACTCTAAGAAATGTGTGTTGATAATTCAGAAGCTTTAAATATGATGATGATTAGGAGTTAGTCTTCGCAAAGATAATCATCATTTTTCAAGCAATAAATTTTACTAGGGATAAAAATAACATCAAGAATCGTATAACCCTTATGCTAGGGTATAAAACAGCGAAAAAAAACCACCGTTATAAGGCATAGGATGTGGGCGATTAGATAAAAAGGAAAGGCAACTTGTAAGATAATCACCCGGGTTTTCAACGCGCCGGCAGCTTAACGCAAAATCAACTAAAGCAACACCAGTTGCAACTGCAACATGGCAGCGATAAGATCCAAAAGAGCCACTTGAAAAGTGACAGTGGGCCAGCTTCCATTTATGGAAGTCCAGTCACCGTCTCTGGGTCACGTTTTCAATCCCAAACCAATCCGATTCGATGGAATTTTTACGCAACTGGCAACTCCACTGTGATAACTTAATCAGAATCAATTGCTTTGGCCTATTGGTGTATTAGTGTATTCCATTGGTCTGATAAGTTCTAACGATTCCGATCCCTGACGTCAGCCCGCAGCGCATTCTATCATGTACATGCCACTAACTAACCTTGTGGCAAACTTTGGCTTTACTCCGCCGATTCGCAATCGTCGCCTTTTGTCATCGCCAAAAATGGTAAAGAATTTGCTGAAATCGTTTGTTTTTATTACCATTTTTGGGCGTATTATGCGCGTAATAAACAAACAAAAACTGTCACTCGATTATGTTTTAAGTTTCAAGAATAAGGCATACTCTATCATTGATTTTCAATCAGAAGTCCTCAAACTGTAATTACTGATCGACACGTTCACAAGATTTGTAGGCCACGAAGACTACTTCTGTTTGTAAATTGCATTAATGGATTTATAATTGAAAGCTGCCGGCGATGCTTCACTTGTCACAGTGACTTTTCGAATGTGAATTGCAATTTTCCTGCTGAAAGAAAAGGGCCTCGACTCACCAACCCATACGTGTTCTTTTTCCATGAAATTAAATGTGAATCTTTGGTTTAAACAACTGATTTTTCAACGTATCGGTTTTGTAAACAAAGCTTTAATGCTTTAATGCCTATTTCATGCGATCCCAGCCCCACCTCTAGCCCAGGCCAGTTGCTTTTGCGTAAACAAGTTCTCCGACGAAGTGAGGGTATTGCATGGCAGTTAAGTGGGGAGGATAGCAAGGAGAGGAGTATGAGTATGGTATATTAGAAGGAGGAGGTACCGACGAAAGCGACAACGGCGACGGGACAGTGTCAGACTCCGAATTCGGGCGGCCGGAGTTTCAGGCAGTTGCTTCAGTCATTTGGCCACTCGGTAGCTGACAAGGTGGTGATCAAAGCGCTTCGAATTCATAAATAAAAAGATGTACTATTATACGGCTCATGTGAAGCCCACATTTACCACACTGGAAGGTGGATGTTGCACTAATAATCACCCTCAATATATGCTGTCCCTTCTAATATATGCTTTTTCCCACCCACAGAATTCCAAGAAGCCTTTAACCTCTTCGACAACCGTGGTGACGGCAAGATCCAGCTCAGTCAGGTAGGCGAATGCCTGAGGGCATTGGGCCAGAACCCCACCGAGTCCGACGTGAAGAAGTGCACCCACCAACTGAAGCCCGACGAGCGCATCTCGTTCGAGGTCTTCCTGCCCATTTACCAGGCCATTTCCAAGGCCCGATCGGGCGATACTGCCGATGACTTCATCGAGGGACTGCGTCACTTTGACAAGGACGCCAGTGGCTACATCTCCTCCGCCGAGCTGCGTCACTTGCTGACCACGCTCGGTGAGAAGCTGACCGACGAGGAGGTGGAGCAGCTGCTGGCCAATATGGAGGACCAGCAGGGCAACATTAACTACGAGGAGTTCGTGCGCATGGTCATGAGCGGTTAGAAAGCGAAAGGATCCTTCGACAAACACCACACACGCCACATTAACTAACAACAGCACTTTTGAAACACACAATACACACACACCTGCCAAGCTAGCTGAAAGCCGTTCATTCCGCCAGAAGTTCCAAAACAAAAAAAAAAAAGAAACTCCAACTTCATGGTTCCCATTGCCGCCTGCCCCCAGGAAATCAAACGAAAGACAACGCCGAAAGCTGGGAAGAATGCAGAACAGCACAGAGAGGTTGGAGGCCTTCTTCTCCGTCACTTCTACTTACACTTCCATTTCCAACTTACTAACCATCGACGTAGACATATAGGTTCTTGATTAATCAATCACTAATCCACGTCTGTGAATTGTGCGTATTATTCTAAAAGAGAAAACGAAAACCTGGATAAAAACGTAATTATCCTGTAGTTCAGACGTTCTTTTTCACCAATCATTCAATACATATGTCAAAAATAGGAAACAAAAATGAAAATAAGGAGCAAACAGCGAGAGTATCACGAAAAGTATTTGTAAACTAAATTTGATATACGAAGTTAGCGGCGTATGTTTGAATTTAAATGCGCATTTTGAAGTTTTACATGTTTTATTTTTTTTAATAATTTAATATTTGTATTTAATAAATAATAATTAAAAAGAACAAGTGAATGTGTAGGTCTTTTTACAAAAGAAACGTACTTAAATCTATTAAACCAATTGAAACCTTTAATGTTTTAGGTGTTTTATTTCTAACATATATTGTATTCCGAACATTGTTTTGGTTTTGTCTTTGAATAGTCTCAGCAGTTCGTTCATTTATTATGCATATTCGATAGAAAATGATTCATATTTTCAAAAAGCCCGCCCGGGAATTACCCAAAGCTTCGCACGATACCAAACTTTTTGGTATATTTAGACGGATTGCCTGGCCACACTGCCCCTTGTGAACCAAAACAAAAGCGAAGATGTTTCTGCCAATTAATTAGTAATTAGCCGCCGCCACAACTGATTTCCTTAATTAGCCGGCGTACCAACATAGCTCGCACTTAAATCATGCACCAGAACGCGGGGACGGAGACTGGAGGCGGTAAAGGTGCAGTGGCCAACGCGTCTCAGGAGCCCAGTTCTCCCGTCCAAAAGGTGTGGAAGCCGGAGTGTAAGTACTGGATGCGCCCCCAACATCAGCATCTCTACTAACCCATCCCAATCTGTCCCGCATTTAGTGTACAAGATCCAGTTGGAAGCTCCGGCGCCATTTCCGCTACGCTGCCTGAGAACCCTGCTACCGCTGCCGGCTAAGTCGAAAGCTGAGGCTGGGGAGACCAATAGCTTTGCGGTTCGGCTGTACGGTTCCGAGTACCATGGCGTGATGGGTCACCTTGAGGCCGAAGAGCTACTGGCCAACGCTCGTGACGGAAGCTACCTTGTCCGCAGAAGTCCACAGTCTGACGGATACTACACTCTCAGTCTCCGATTTAACAAGCGAGCCAAGCACTTTAAGCTGTCACACAAGCCGGACCTAGGTCACTTCCTTCGCGGCCAGGACAAGAGTTTCGACACGGTCCACGACATGGTGGCTGACGGGCTAATCAACTTTCACATGGAGCTCCATGCCGGTCCAATTATACAGCAGATCAACCAGCAGACCCGGAACTGCTACCATCAAAGTCCCTACATGACTCTTAATGGCCGTAAGCTGCGCGCGCTATCCAAAGAGATGGCTCCAGAGAAGCCCAAAGATCCAGCGACGTTAACCCTACAGACTTTAGGCAAGGGTGATCAGACTGACACCGGGGAGAAACGACCGTCTCAGTCACAGCATTTACAAGCGGTGGCTTCAGTGCCTACAGCTTCTGCCGTGGATCCCATGCCTCTGGTGTACGAGAAGCCGCATCAGTTCAAGGTGGGTGCTTTTCTTTTGCACTACTCGAACACAAATACATTTCGCTGCGAGTCTTCCAGGTTCACACCTTTAAAGGCCTCAACTGGTGCGAGTTCTGCGCGAATTTCTTGTGGGGATTCACCGCCCAGGGCGTAAAGTGTGAGGCCTGCGGCTTTGTGGCCCACGCCAAGTGCTCGGAACTGGTGCCACCCAAGTGTGTGCCGGATTTGAAGCGCATTCGCGGTGTGTTTGGCACTGATCTGACCACCATGGTCCAGCTGGAGCAGCATCATCAGATTCCGTTTGTTGTGCGCCGTTGTGTGGAAGAGGTAGAGGCCAGAGGTATGCTGCAGGAGGGAATCTATCGAGTGTCTGGCTTTGCCGATGAAATCGAGGCCTTAAAGCTTGCGTTGGACAAGGATGGGGAGAAAACGGACATGTCGGAGACGGCATACGGAAATATTAATGTCATAGCCGGAACCCTGAAGCTCTATCTGCGCCTGCTACCGGTGCCATTGATTACGTTTCAGGCCTATCCCAGTTTTATGGCTGCCGGTCGTAAGTGGTCAGGTTTTCTGTAGCTCCACTCTTGTTAAATAAAACATTTACTCTCTTTCAGGAAACAGCAACCAGGCGGAGCAGTTGGAACTCATGACCGAGGCAGTGAGTCGTCTGCCGCCGGCCCACTTTAGCTGCCTGCAGTACATGCTGGAGCACCTGAAGCGCGTGGCCTCCCATTACGCTGTCAACAAGATGAACGAGCACAACCTGGCCACCGTGTTCGCGCCCACGTTGATTGCCACTCCCCAGCATATGACGAATCTTACTGAGGAGATATTCATGCTATCGTCGCTCATCACCCACTGCAAGAAGATCTTCGCCTGATCCTACTTTTTCTCTCCAATGCATCAAACCGAGAGGGATGGGCTATCTGTACCTCCTTCACATACTTATACACTCTTTTCACTCGATAATTCCACCAAAAATTTATCCTAAGATAAGGTATGAAATATTTTTTTAGCGCCCAAAAGATTTGGGAAAACAAGAAACCAGTAAAACACATCAAATGTTATGAAGGTCCAACGTACGAATTTACCGATTTTGGTATTATATTTAAGAGCATGTATTATGCGTCACAATAAACGTATTTATTGAATTTAGAAATTCCCTTAAGCTTAGCTTCTCGGACCTTAAAATTGTTAACTGAAATATTTGTTATCAAAAAATTTTGACCGTTTCTTAAAAACTATATTTTAATTATAGAGGAAACCCTGGAACCCCTTTAATAACTAATCAAGTAGGCGTCTCTTTTTGCAATCCTAGCAACCCAAAATTTAACTGTCAAGATTGGCAGACGGAGTCTGTCATTTTCTACGGACGAAAGTTAAAAATCTTCATTCAGTGAGAAGTCTTGAAAGCATAAGGTCGTTGTTTCGTTTTACTTTCCTGATTTTTTTAATTTTATAATTATTATTAGTTTAATTAAATAAAATACAAAGTTTGAGAAGATGAAGGACGGGCAAAAGCAATTTGAAAAACCATTGGCAAGTGATGCTAACTTGGCCATCAAAATGCGTCCGGCCAACCGCGATCCCGTTGCCCAGAAACTGAAGGATGTCAAAGAACAGAAGCCGCACTTCAATGAGATGGCCAGTGGACTCCAGGCCTTGGTGACCCCAGTAAGCAGTACCGTCATGACGGCCAAGGGCAGGTAAGTGATTAAAAACCATATATGTTTGAATTTGGAACACATATTTTATTATTCCCTTAAATATTTTTTAAATATAAATGAAGACTTTCAATGAAACACAATTTTTGTTTTCAGAGATTGCAAGCTTAAGCTCAAGAGCCTTGATCCTTTTAAGATGAATCCTTGCAAGGAGATTTCTCTCCTGGACGCCTCTAGTCTGAAGCTCATGCTGAACCAGTTGCCTGCCTCAGACGCTACCCCGAAGGTGCGTTGCCACTTCAGCGAGGAACAGATCCGTCGCGCCATAGATCTCTGTAAGACATTTACTTCGCAGTTAGATGTTCTGACCGCAGCTCCATCTGAACCAATGGAAGTTGAGGAACCATCTATTGCCGAGGTGCCTCTGGAGTTGCAGCACGAGCCGATAAAAGAGCAAGGTGCCTTCGAGATGTTACCAGAGAACTTGGTGATGCAAGAGCATCTGGAGCAGATGGATCAATCCGAAATGTCTCCGGGAGTGGCTCAAACACAGCAACCAGAACCGGCGCTGGAAGAAGAGAGCATGGGGTACATGGAGTCCACTATGTTCTTACTCCAGCCGGACGGAAGCTATAACCTTTACACCACCCAGGAGCCAATCACCGAGGAGTTGCAACCGATGTCGGTCCGAGAGATTGGCATTGATGACGGCCCTCTGATCATTTTAACCGGTGGTGATGGTCAGGTCCACTATAATGCTGCCGACACGGTAGCCATTGATATCCACGACTCGTCTTTGTACATCCTGGGCACGGAAGAGAGCGTCGTTTGTTATGTGGAGGACAGCGAGGGCAATGTCCACCTGGACATGGACAGCTTGATTGAGTACCTACCGGAAGAGCAGGATCCCACTGTGAATGCCAATGGAGTTTATACAGCTCCTTCGTTAGGAATGATGACGTCGCCACCACCCTCTGTAGCTCCTCTGTTGTCGTCCTCTATGATAACGGCTCCTGTCATGACGATTCCAGTGACGACTAATCCAGTAAGGGGGGCTCCAATGGCGACAAATCCAGTGGAGATTGCAACCATGAGTGACGGGTGTGAACCAGGTAAGATTGAAGACGGAACCAATGCTGATCACGTAGTGGAACCACCTCGCCCCCAGGCGCCAAACCCTGGGCCTCCGGATGCACCTCAAGCCACGAAGGATAATAAGATAAAACGCCACATTAACTGGGACCATGATTACGCAAAATGTTCTTGGGAGTCTATTCGTGGTTTTACGGATTAGATCGTCAATTTGGGCAATTTCACAACAAATACAATAAATAGTGAACCATAAATTCATGATGTAAAAATCGCTTTAATATTTTAAATGATACAATACGTTCATTGTTTAAAATTCATCAAGAATTGACTTTTTTACAATGGTAATTTTTTAAAAGCAAGCTTCGGAAAATCATTCATTTTCAAAACTCTTTCATTGTCAGTTGTAGTTTTTCTTATTCGGCTCTCATATCTAAAATTTCATATAAAGTTTTCTTTTCTACTTTAAAAAACACAAAAATCTATAAAAAAAAAATTATTTTTAAAGAAACAACAAAATAGTAAACAACAAAACTACTGGCAACTATGGAGGCGACTTCGGAGCACATGTGTCCTGTCAACACATTTGGCTTTTTCCACAAACAGTCGGAGCTCATGATCATGTTGCCCCAGGTGCCCAAGCTGCGGGACATCTTTGAGCTCTTCGCGGTGAAGGCGAATGCGAGGGATATGGCGAAGATTGAGGGATCCGCACTAGCCAAGTCCAAGGTCAAAGAAGCTACAGACGCAGGCTCTGCAGAAGAAGCTCCGGTAATTATTGTAAAAGGGGCTCCCACTATTGATCTCTTGGATGTGGCCGAATGCCTGCGAACCATGGGCCTTTTTCCCAGCGACAAATGGCTCTCCGAGCGCGTGGCAGAGCAACTGCGTCGCCGTGAGGCACTCGGACCATTGGGTGCCCATGTGGCCAGAAGAGCGTCCTTCGAGTTTGTCCTCACGCTCTACTGCCAGCTGGTAATCCTCAACGAGGAGCCCACGGCCAAGGAGGTACTGGCGGCTCTGCGCAGCTGCGACCCCCAAGGAACCGGAGTCCTGACCTACTCCGAACTGCGCCACATGCTGACCAGCGTTGGAGAGCGTCTGGAGGAGGCAGAGGTCTTTAGCCTGCTCCACACTGTCTCGGACATTAGCGGGAATGTCTACTACGAGCATTTGGTAAAGAAGATGTTTGCCAAAGACGCTCGGGCAGAGGAGACCGTCCATCAGGCCAGGCTCTATCTGCAGGCCATTGGGCGCAACGCCATCGACATGGACATGAGCAAGAGGGATGAGTTCATAGACGCACTGCGCCAGGCGGATCCAACAAACACAGGCTACATCGATCCTTCCCATCTGCTGAGGGTTCTCAATCGCAGCGACGAACACTTCACCGGTGAGGAGCTGCGGATTCTAACCCAGGGAATGGAGGACGAGGGGCACCCCGGCATTAACTACAGGCGCTTTCTGCGCTTCATCATGCACGAGTAGTTGGACCTGTCAGATCCGGGCTGTGTCCTGTTTGTGAAAAAGTCTAGAGTGAAAACAGTGAATTTAAATTTTATATAAATTAAAATAGTAGTGGTCACTGAACAAAAGGACACAAAACCATGGGGCGTATGCGCAATTTTTGGAGTGATTCTTTTGATTCTGTATATTTTGGACATTCCGCAACCATTTTGGGAATGAAATACCTTCCTGGAATCAGCATTCAATTATCCTTCGAACTGCGTCCACAGATTTCAAAAGCCGAATAAAAAGTCAAATCTCGATTTTCGCAATTTAGGAAAGGGGTAACATCACAAAATTTTGCAAAAATCGAGTCCCCAACTTTTTTTTCTGTTTTTGAAAACCCTGGACGCAGATCGAAGCTTATTTAGGTCCTGATTAAGAAATGGTATTCCTTTTTGCGATCGGTTGCGAAATGGCCAAATGGTTCGATTTTAAAGTAGCAAAAAATGTGGGATTTTGGCCAAAACTTTTTTCTGTTATTTTTGTTTTTATTTTCTTGATTTTTTACACATTCCTTTGCGAATATTTCGGCCATTTCGCAGCCGATTCGGGAGCGGAATACCGTTTTGGAATCAGGACATTTTTCTGCTTAAATCTCCATCTAAAGTTTCCAAAAGCAAAAAAAAAAGTTTGACCTCGATTTTTGCAAATTTTTGTGATGGTACCCCTTACAATTTTTTCAAAAATCGAGTTCCAACTTTTTTTCTGTTTTTGAAAACCCTGGACGCAGATCGAAGCTTATTTAGGTCCTGATTAAGGAATGGTATTCCTTTTTGCGATCGGTTGCGAAATGGCCAAATGGTTCGCTTTTAAAGTTGGGAAAAATGTGGGATTTTGGCCAAAACTTTTTTCTGTTATTTTTGTTTTTATTTTCTTGATTTTTTCCACATTCCTTTGCGAATATTTCGGCCATTTCGCAGCCGATTCGGGAGCGGAATACCGTTTTGGAATCAGGACATTTTTCTGCTTAAATCTCCATCTAAAGTTTCCAAAAGCAAAAAAAAAAGTTTGACCTCGATTTTTGCAAATTTTTGTGATGGTACCCCTTACAATTTTTTCAAAAATCGAGTTCCAACTTTTTTTTCTGTTTTTGAAAACCCTGGACGCAGATCGAAGCTTATTTAGGTCCTGATTAAGGAATGGTATTCCTTTTTGCGATCGGTTGCAAAATGGCCAAATGGTTCGCTTTTAAAGTTGGGAAAAATGTGGGATTTTGGCCAAAACTTTTTTCTGTTATTTTTGTTTTTATTTTCTTGATTTTTTCCACATTCCTTTGCGAATATTTCGGCCATTTCGCAGCCGATTCGGGAGCGGAATACCGTTTTGGAATCAGGACATTTTTCTGCTTAAATCTCCATCTAAAGTTTCCAAAAGCAAAAAAAAAGTTTGACCTCGATTTTTGCAAATTTTTGTGATGGTACCCCTTACAATTTTTCAAAAATCGAGTTCCAACTTTTTTCTGTTTTTGAAAACCCTGGACGCAGATCGAAGCTTATTTAGGTCCTGATTAAGGAATGGTATTCCTTTTTGCGATCGGTTGCGAAATGGCCAAATGGTTAGATTTTAAAGTTGCAAAAAATGTGGGATTTTGGCCAAAACTTTTTTCTGTTATTTTTGTTTTTATTTTCTTGATTTTTTCCACATTCCTTTGCGAATATTTCGGCCATTTCGCAGCCGATTCGGGAGCGGAATACCGTTTTGGAATCAGGACATTTTTCTGCTTAAATCTCCATCTAAAGTTTCCAAAAGCCAAAAAAAAGTTTGACCTCGATTTTTGCAAATTTTTGTGATGGTACCCCTTACAATTTTTTCAAAAATCGAGTTCCAACTTTTTTTCTGTTTTTGAAAACCCTGGACGCAGATCGAAGCGTATTTAGGTCCTGATTAAGGAATGGTATTCCTTTTTGCGATCGGTTGCGAAATGGCCAAATGGTTCGCTTTTAAAGTTGCAAAAAATGTGGGATTTTGGCCAAAACTTTTTTCTGTTATTTTTGTTTTATTTTCTTGATTTTTTCCACATTCCTTTGCGAATATTTCGGCCATTTCGCAGCCGATTCGGGAGCGGAATATCATTTTGGAATCAGGACATTTTTCTGCTTAAATCTGCATCTAAAGTTTCCAAAAGCCAAAAAAAAGTTTGACCTCGATTTTTGCAAATTTTTGTGATGGTACCCCTTACAATTTTTCAAAAATCGAGTTCCAACTTTTTTTCTGTTTTTGAAAACCCTGGACGCAGATCGAAGCTTATTTAGGTCCTGATTAAGGAATGGTATTCCTTTTTGCGATCGGTTGCGAAATGGCCAAATGGTTAGATTTTAAAGTTGCAAAAAATGTGGGATTTTGGCCAAAACTTTTTTCTGTTATTTTTGTTTTTATTTTCTTGATTTTTTCCACATTCCTTTGCGAATATTTCGGCCATTTCGCAGCCGATTCGGGAGCGGAATACCGTTTTGGAATCAGGACATTTTTCTGCTTAAATCTGCATCTAAAGTTTCCAAAAGCCAAAAAAAAGTTTGACCTCGATTTTTGCAAATTTTTGTGATGGTACCCCTTACAATTTTTCAAAAATCGAGTTCCAACTTTTTTTCTGTTTTTGAAAACCCTGGACGCAGATCGAAGCTTATTTAGGTCCTGATTAAGGAATGGTATTCCTTTTTGCGATCGGTTGCGAAATGGCCAAATGGTTAGATTTTAAAGTTGCAAAAAATGTGGGATTTTGGCCAAAACTTTTTTCTGTTATTTTTGTTTTTATTTTCTTGATTTTTTCCACATTCCTTTGCGAATATTTCGGCCATTTCGCAGCCGATTCGGGAGCGGAATACCGTTTTGGAATCAGGACATTTTTCTGCTTAAATCTGCATCTAAAGTTTCCAAAAGCCAAAAAAAAGTTTGACCTCGATTTTTGCAAATTTTTGTGATGGTACCCCTTACAATTTTTTCAAAAATCGAGTTCCAACTTTTTTTCTGTTTTTGAAAACCCTGGACGCAGATCGAAGCTTATTTAGGTCCTGATTAAGGAATGGTATTCCTTTTTGCGATCGGTTGCGAAATGGCCAAATGGTTAGATTTTAAAGTTGCAAAAAATGTGGGATTTTGGCCAAAACTTTTTTCTGTTATTTTTGTTTTTATTTTCTTGATTTTTTCCACATTCCTTTGCGAATATTTCGGCCATTTCGCAGCCGATTCGGGAGCGGAATACCGTTTTGGAATCAGGACATTTTTCTGCTTAAATCTGCATCTAAAGTTTCCAAAAGCCAAAAAAAGTTTGACCTCGATTTTTGCAAATTTTTGTGATGGTACCCCTTACAATTTTTTCAAAAATCGAGTTCCAACTTTTTTTCTGTTTTTGAAAACCCTGGACGCAGATCGAAGCTTATTTAGGTCCTGATTAAGGAATGGTATTCCTTTTTGCGATCGGTTGCGAAATGGCCAAATGGTTAGATTTTAAAGTTGCAAAAAATGTGGGATTTTGGCCAAAACTTTTTTCTGTTATTTTTGTTTTTATTTTCTTGATTTTTTCCACATTCCTTTGCGAATATTTCGGCCATTTCGCAGCCGATTCGGGAGCGGAATACCGTTTTGGAATCAGGACATTTTTCTGCTTAAATCTGCATCTAAAGTTTCCAAAAGCCAAAAAAAGTTTGACCTCGATTTTTGCAAATTTTTGTGATGGTACCCCTTACAATTTTTTCAAAATCGAGTTCCAACTTTTTTCTGTTTTTTGAAAACCCTGGACGCAGATCGAAGCTTATTTAGGTCCTGATTAAGGAATGGTATTCCTTTTTGCGATCGGTTGCGAAATGGCCAAATGGTTAGATTTTAAAGTTGCAAAAAATGTGGGATTTTGGCCAAAACTTTTTTCTGTTATTTTTGTTTTTATTTTCTTGATTTTTTCCACATTCCTTTGCGAATATTTCGGCCATTTCGCAGCCGATTCGGGAGCGGAATACCGTTTTGGAATCAGGACATTTTTCTGCCTAAATCTGCATCTAAAGTTTCCAAAAGCCAAAAAAAGTTTGACCTCGATTTTTGCAAATTTTTGTGATGGTACCCCTTACAATTTTTTCAAAAATCGAGTTCCAACTTTTTTTCTGTTTTTGAAAACCCTGGACGCAGATCGAAGCTTATTTAGGTCCTGATTAAGGAATGGTATTCCTTTTTGCGATCGGTTGCGAAATGGCCAAATGGTTAGATTTTAAAGTTGCAAAAAATGTGGGATTTTGGCCAAAACTTTTTTCTGTTATTTTTGTTTTTATTTTCTTGATTTTTCACACATTCCTTTGCGAATATTTCGGCTATTTCGCAGCCGATTCGGGAGCGGAATACCGTTTTGGAATCAGGACATTTTTCTGCTTAAATCTGCATCTAAAGTTTCCAAAAGCCAAAAAAAGTTTGACCTCGATTTTTGCAAATTTTTGTGATGGTACCCCTTACAATTTTTCAAAAATCGAGTTCCAACTTTTTTTCTGTTTTTGAAAACCCTGGACGCAGATCGAAGCTTATTTAGGTCCTGATTAAGGAATGGTATTCCTTTTTGCGATCGGTTGCGAAATGGCCAAATGGTTAGATTTTAAAGTTGCAAAAAATGTGGGATTTTGGCCAAAACTTTTTTCTGTTATTTTTGTTTTTATTTTCTTGATTTTTTCCACATTCCTTTGCGAATATTTCGGCCATTTCGCAGCCGATTCGGGAGCGGAATACCGTTTTGGAATCAGGACATTTTTCTGCTTAAATCTGCATCTAAAGTTTCCAAAAGCCAAAAAAAAGTTTGACCTCGATTTTTGCAAATTTTTGTGATGGTACCCCTTACAATTTTTTCAAAAATCGAGTTCCAACTTTTTTTCTGTTTTTGAAAACCCTGGACGCAGATCGAAGCTTATTTAGGTCCTGATTAAGGAATGGTATTCCTTTTTGCGATCGGTTGCGAAATGGCCAAATGGTTAGATTTTAAAGTTGCAAAAAATGTGGGATTTTGGCCAAAACTTTTTTCTGTTATTTTTGTTTTTATTTTCTTGATTTTTTCCACATTCATTTGCGAATATTTCGGCCATTTCGCAGCCGATTCGGGAGCGGAATACCGTTTTGGAATCAGGACATTTTTCTGCTTAAATCTGCATCTAAAGTTTCCAAAAGCCAAAAAAAAGTTTGACCTCGATTTTTGCAAATTTTTGTGATGGTACCCCTTACAATTTTTTCAAAAATCGAGTTCCAACTTTTTTTCTGTTTTTGAAAACCCTGGACGCAGATCGAAGCTTATTTAGGTCCTGATTAAGGAATGGTATTCCTTTTTGCGATCGGTTGCGAAATGGCCAAATGGTTAGATTTTAAAGTTGCAAAAAATGTGGGATTTTGGCCAAAACTTTTTTCTGTTATTTTTGTTTTTATTTTCTTGATTTTTCACACATTCCTTTGCGAATATTTCGGCTATTTCGCAGCCGATTCGGGAGCGGAATACCGTTTTGGAATCAGGACATTTTTCTGCTTAAATCTGCATCTAAAGTTTCCAAAAGCCAAAAAAAAAGTTTGACCTCGATTTTTGCAAATTTTTGTGATGGTACCCCTTACAATTTTTTCAAAATCGAGTTCCAACTTTTTTTCTGTTTTTGAAAACCCTGGACGCAGATCGAAGCTTATTTAGGTCCTGATTAAGGAATGGTATTCCTTTTTGCGATCGGTTGCGAAATGGCCAAATGGTTAGATTTTAAAGTTGCAAAAAATGTGGGATTTTGGCCAAAACTTTTTTCTGTTATTTTTGTTTTTATTTTCTTGATTTTTTCCACATTCCTTTGCGAATATTTCGGCCATTTCGCAGCCGATTCGGGAGCGGAATACCGTTTTGGAATCAGGACATTTTTCTGCTTAAATCTGCATCTAAAGTTTCCAAAAGCCAAAAAAAAAGTTTGACCTCGATTTTTGCAAATTTTTGTGATGGTACCCCTTACAATTTTTTCAAAAATCGAGTTCCAACTTTTTTTTCTGTTTTTGAAAACCCTGGACGCAGATCGAAGCTTATTTAGGTCCTGATTAAGGAATGGTATTCCTTTTTGCGATCGGTTGCGAAATGGCCAAATGGTTAGATTTTAAAGTTGCAAAAAATGTGGGATTTTGGCCAAAACTTTTTTCTGTTATTTTTGTTTTTATTTTCTTGATTTTTCACACATTCCTTTGCGAATATTTCGGCTATTTCGCAGCCGATTCGGGAGCGAAATACCGTTTTGGAATCAGGACATTTTTCTGCTTAAATCTGCATCTAAAGTTTCCAAAAGCCAAAAAAAAGTTTGACCTCGATTTTTGCAAATTTTTGTGATGGTACCCCTTACAATTTTTTCAAAAATCGAGTTCCAACTTTTTTTTCTGTTTTTGAAAACCCTGGACGCAGATCGAAGCTTATTTAGGTCCTGATTAAGGAATGGTATTCCTTTTTGCGATCGGTTGCGAAATGGCCAAATGGTTAGATTTTAAAGTTGCAAAAAATGTGGGATTTTGGCCAAAACTTTTTTCTGTTATTTTTGTTTTTATTTTCTTGATTTTTCACACATTCCTTTGCGAATATTTCGGCTATTTCGCAGCCGATTCGGGAGCGAAATACCGTTTTGGAATCAGGACATTTTTCTGCTTAAATCTGCATCTAAAGTTTCCAAAAGCAAAAAAAAGTTTGACCTCGATTTTTGCAAATTTTTGTGATGGTACCCCTTACAATTTTTTCAAAAATCGAGTTCCAACTTTTTTTCTGTTTTTGAAAACCCTGGACGCAGATCGAAGCTTATTTAGGTCCTGATTAAGGAATGGTATTCCTTTTGCGATCGGTTGCGAAATGGCCAAATGGTTAGATTTTAAAGTTGCAAAAAATGTGGGATTTTGGCCAAAACTTTTTTCTGTTATTTTTGTTTTTATTTTCTTGATTTTTTCCACATTCCTTTGCGAATATTTCGGCCATTTCGCAGCCGATTCGGGAGCGGAATACCGTTTTGGAATCAGGACATTTTTCTGCTTAAATCTGCATCTAAAGTTTCCAAAAGCCAAAAAAAAGTTTGACCTCGATTTTTGCAAATTTTTGTGATGGTACCCCTTACAATTTTTTCAAAATCGAGTTCCAACTTTTTTTCTGTTTTTGAAAACCCTGGACGCAGATCGAAGCTTATTTAGGTCCTGATTAAGGAATGGTATTCCTTTTTGCGATCGGTTGCGAAATGGCCAAATGGTTAGATTTTAAAGTTGCAAAAAATGTGGGATTTTGGCCAAAACTTTTTTCTGTTATTTTTGTTTTTATTTTCTTGATTTTTCACACATTCCTTTGCGAATATTTCGGCTATTTCGCAGCCGATTCGGGAGCGAAATACCGTTTTGGAATCAGGACATTTTTCTGCTTAAATCTGCATCTAAAGTTTCCAAAAGCAAAAAAAAAAGTTTGACCTCGATTTTTGCAAATTTTTGTGATGGTACCCCTTACAATTTTTTCAAAAATCGAGTTCCAACTTTTTTTTCTGTTTTTGAAAACCCTGGACGCAGATCGAAGCTTATTTAGGTCCTGATTAAGGAATGGTATTCCTTTTTGCGATCGGTTGCGAAATGGCCAAATGGTTAGATTTTAAAGTTGCAAAAAATGTGGGATTTTGGCCAAAACTTTTTTCTGTTATTTTTGTTTTTATTTTCTTGATTTTTTACACATTCCTTTGCGAATATTTCGGTCATTTCGCAGCCGATTCGGGAGCGGAATATCATTTTGGAATCAGGACATTTTTCTGCTTAAATCTGCATCTAAAGTTTCCAAAAGCCAAAAAAAAGTTTGACCCCGATTTTTGCAAATTTTTGTGATGGTACCCCTTACAATTTTTTCAAAAATCGAGTTCCAACTTTTTTTCTGTTTTTGAAAACCCTGGACGCAGATCGAAGCTTATTTAGGTCCTGATTAAGGAATGGTATTCCTTTTTGCGATCGGTTGCGAAATGGCCAAATGGTTAGATTTTAAAGTTGCAAAAAATGTGGGATTTTGGTCAAAACTTTTTCTGTTATTTTTGTTTTTATTTTCTTGATTTTTTCCACATTCCTTTGCGAATATTTCGGCCATTTCGCAGCCGATTCGGGAGCGGAATACCGTTTTGGAATCAGGACATTTTTCTGCTTAAATCTGCATCTAAAGTTTCCAAAAGCCAAAAAAAAGTTTGACCTCGATTTTTGCAAATTTTTGTGATGGTACCCCTTACAATTTTTTCAAAAATCGAGTTCCAACTTTTTTTCTGTTTTTGAAAACCCTGGACGCAGATCGAAGCTTATTTAGGTCCTGATTAAGGAATGGTATTCCTTTTTGCGATCGGTTGCGAAATGGCCAAATGGTTAGATTTTAAAGTTGCAAAAAATGTGGGATTTTGGCCAAAACTTTTTTCTGTTATTTTTGTTTTTATTTTCTTGATTTTTCACACATTCCTTTGCGAATATTTCGGCTATTTCGCAGCCGATTCGGGAGCGGAATACCGTTTTGGAATCAGGACATTTTTCTGCTAAAATCGGCATCTAAAGTTTCCAAAAGCAAAAAAAAGTTTGACCTCGATTTTTGCAAATTTTTGTGATGGTACCCCTTACAATTTTTCAAAAATCGAGTTCCAACTTTTTTTCTGTTTTTTGAAAACCCTGGACGCAGATCGAAGCTTATTTAGGTCCTGATTAAGGAATGGTATTCCTTTTTGCGATCGGTTGCGAAATGGCCAAATGGTTAGATTTTAAAGTTGCAAAAAATGTGGGATTTTGGCCAAAACTTTTTTCTGTTATTTTTGTTTTTATTTTCTTGATTTTTTACACATTCCTTTGCGAATATTTCGGTCATTTCGCAGCCGATTCGGGAGCGGAATATCATTTTGTAATCAGGACATTTTTCTGCTTAAATCTGCATCTAAAGTTTCCAAAAGCCAAAAAAAAAGTTTGACCTCGATTTTTGCAAATTTTTGTGATGGCACCCCTTACAATTTTTTCAAAAATCGAGTTCCAACTTTTTTTTCTGTTTTTGAAAACCCTGGACGCAGATCGAAGCTTATTTAGGTCCTGATTAAGGAATGGTATTCCTTTTTGCGATCGGTTGCGAAATGGCCAAATGGTTAGATTTTAAAGTTGCAAAAAATGTGGGATTTTGGCCAAAACTTTTTTCTGTTATTTTTGTTTTTATTTTCTTGATTTTTTACACATTCCTTTGCGAATATTTCGGCCATTTCGCAGCCGATTCGGGAGCGGAATACCGTTTTGGAATCAGGACATTTTTCTGCTTAAATCTGCATCTAAAGTTTCCAAAAGCCAAAAAAAAAGTTTGACCTCGATTTTTGCAAATTTTTGTGATGGTACTTACAATTTTTTCAAAAATCGAGCTCCCAACTTTTTTTTAGCTGTGGACGCAGATTGAAGGGAAATGTCCTTCCGAGTTGTTTGGTACAATTCTTTTTAAAATCGGTCCAGGAATGGCCAAATTATGAGCGTTCAAATGTAAACAAATGTTGCTGGCACATTTGATCGGATTTCAAAATCTTTTGCTGCAGATCGAAGGACATTGGAGTCATGATTCCGAAAAGGTAATCCATTTCCAGATCGGTTCAGGAACGACAAGGATATGGGCGTTCCATTAACAAATGCGAGGAAATTTTATTTTGGCCAAGTTAACTCGTTGCTTAACCTGAAAATATTTCTTCCCAAATGAAACACACTTTTTACCTTGTTTTCCATTTATTTTTCAGATTTTACAAGCGATTCAGTACACTGGAGGGAGCACACCTACTCTAGCTTACCTGGACTAATCTATAACAGCGTCTGGAGCAGTACCTGCAGCACCTTAAGTATCTCGTGGAGAAGCATCTGAAGCTGCACCTGGATGCGTATTCGCAGCAGCACCTGTTGCACCATCTGGAAGACAGCTTGGAGGAGCATTTGGAGGAGTATCTTAAGGAACACCTAGGGGAGCACCTAGTGGACAACCTAGAGAATCATCTGATGGTGCAAACGGCAAATGATACTCGCTGGATGATGGTCCCTGCCACAGGTCGATGGAAGAAAGCTGACGATCCTCCAGGTTTCAAACGATGTGCTGCCGCCTTTCACCTGAGAAATTGAAACCATGGTAAGGTCAAGGCAATATTTTATTATCCTTTTAAAGATGTTTACTTACCCATGTGATACCAACTAATCCTGTATTTCTGCTTCCCCAGGACTTTGTGGCCTCTATCAACCAAAGGACACTTATTTTCGACTCCTCATTGCTGCTTCATTGTGTCCATCCTTCTACATGCAGGAGATTATCTGGATTCATCGCTGCTTCATCGTGTTCATCCTGCAACATCCTGAACACCAACTGGCTTTATCACAGCTTCATTGTGGCCGTCCTGCAACTTTGCTGCTGCGTCGTGCATCATCCTGGACATCACCTTATTTAACCTTCAAGGACATGCACTTCAATCAAAGAACCTTTCCTGTAAAAAGAAAAATTGAATAAATGTGTACAACAATTTTTATTAAAGGATATGATGTGTGTCTTATTTGGGGGGTATTTTCAGGTTCAGCATGGTGTTAACTTGGCCAAATCTGGTTTCTCCGCAATTTTTAATGGATTCTTAGCGGCTGACAATGCCATCGCCAAATAAAAGCTTGCCGGCCACACAAAATTTTATTTATTTAAAATAAAATATTAAAAATGTAAAAGTGTAGGTCCTGGCCAAGAGTGTCCTTAAAAGGAGTAGAACTCATTTGGAAACCAAACTGGCAGGACGGAAAAAAATAGCCCCTCGCGATATGCAACACAAAAACGCAAACCCGTTGGGGCCAAACTCCTCGGATTTCGCTTGTGCCAGAAACTCAAGTACTAAGCGAACAGGAACGATCAGCAGGCGGCGCAGTGACGTCACAGGGGCCAAAGTCAGAAATTTTGAAAATACCATCTCTAGTATAAGAGTGGGGACCGGGCGGTAGAGCAAGGGGGACAAATATGCTGATTTTAATGATGGCCGCCGCCTCCCCTCCTTTTCCTACTTACAGGAAGGGCTTCTCCATTCACACTCCATGGGGGAGAGGGAGTTATCGATATATCCCACTCATATCGCATAACGGGGATTACTAGGAAAGGCAACAACAACCACATGGGAATCGAGCTGATCCCAACCAATGGGAAGAAATCATGAATTCGATTGACCGATTTTAAAAAGCGAATTTCTCGGCTATTCCTGAACCGATTTTGGATCTGCACCTACCAAACTACTCGGAAGGACATTCCAGCAATGAATACTAATTCCAAAATGGTTGCGCCTGCGAAAGGGCCATAATATTCGATTTTGAAATCCCTACCCACGTGGTGGCCAGCAGCCTTTGTTTACATTTGGACGACGACTTTAAACGCTCATAATTTGGCCAATTCTTCACCGATTTTGGATCTGCACCTACCAAACGACTCGGAAGGACATTATCCTTCGATCTGCGTACACAGTTAAAAAAAAATTAAGAAGGCCAGAAACCTTTGTTTACATTTGGACGACGACTTTGAACGCTCATAATTTGGCCAATTCTTCATCGATTTTGGATCTGCACCTACCAAACTACTCGGAAGGACATTCCCCGTCGATCTGCAGCAAAAGAATTTGAAATCCGAACAAATGTGCCAAAGTTTTCGTCTGGCGAGCAACCTTTGCTTACATTTTTCCAGCCTTTTTTTACATTTGAACAACGACTTTGATCGCTCATAATTTGGTCATTTCTCAACAGATTTTGGATCTGCACCTACCAAACTACTCGGAAGGACATTCCCCGTCGATCTGAATATGAAATCCGAGCAACCATGCCAAAGTTTTGGGTCGGCGAGCTACCTTTGTTTACATTTTTCCTGCCTTTGTTTACATTTGGACGACGACTTCGAATGCTCATAATTTGGCCATTCCTTAACCGATTTTGGATCTGCACCTACCAAACTACTCGGAAGGACATTCCCCGTCGATCTGCAGCAAAAGAATTTGAAATCCGAACAAATGTGCCAAAGTTTTAGTCTGGCGAGCAACCTTAGCTTACATTTTCCAGCCTTTTTTTACATTTGAACAACGACTTTGATCGCTCATAATTTGGTCATTTCTCAACAGATTTTGGATCTGCACCTACCAAACGACTCGGAAGGACATTATCCTTCGATCTGCTGCAAAAGAATTTGAAATCCGAAGAAATGTGCCAAAGTTTTCGTCTGGCAAGCAACCTTTGCTTACATTTTTCCAGCCTTTGTTTACATTTGGACGACGACTTTGAACGCTCATAATTTGGCCATTCCTTAACCGATTTTGGATCTGCACCTACCAAACTACTCGGAAGGACATTCCCCGTCGATCTGAATTTGAAATCCGAGCAACCATGCCAAAGTTTTGGGTCGGCGAGCTACCTTTGTTTACATTTTTCCTGCCTTTGTTTACATTTGGACGACGACTTCGAATGCTCATAATTTGGCCATTCCTTAACCGATTTTGGATCTGCACCTACCAAACTACTCGGAAGGACATTCCCCGTCGATCTGCAGCAAAAGAATTTGAAATCCGAACAAATGTGCCAAAGTTTTAGTCTGGCGAGCAACCTTTGCTTACATTTTCCAGCCTTTTTTTACATTTGAACAACGACTTTGATCGCTCATAATTTGGTCATTTCTCAACAGATTTTGGATCTGCACCTACCAAACTACTCGGAAGGACATTCCCCGTCGATCTGAATATGAAATCCGAGCAACCATGCCAAAGTTTTGGGTCGGCGAGCTACCTTTGTTTACATTTTTCCTGCCTTTGTTTACATTTGGACGACGACTTCGAATGCTCATAATTTGGCCATTCCTTAACCGATTTTGGATCTGCACCTACCAAACTACTCGGAAGGACATTCCCCGTCGATCTGCAGCAAAAGAATTTGAAATCCGAACAAATGTGCCAAAGTTTTCGTCTGGCGAGCAACCTTTGCTTACATTTTTCCAGCCTTTGTTTACATTTGGACGACGAGTTTGAACGCTTATAATTTGGTCATTTCTCAACAGATTTTGGATCTGCACCTACCAAACTACTCGGAAGGACATTCCCCGTCGATCTGAATATGAAATCCGAGCAACCATGCCAAAGTTTTGGGTCGGCGAGCTACCTTTGTTTACATTTTTCCTGCCTTTGTTTACATTTGGACGACGACTTCGAATGCTCATAATTTGGCCATTCCTGAACCGATTTTGGATCTGCACCTACCAAACGACGCGGAAGGACATTCCACGTCGATCTGCAGCAAATGGCCATAATATTCGATTTTGAAATCCCAACCCACGTGGCAAAGGTTTCGGTGGCCAGCAGCCTTTGTTTACATTTGGCCGCCGACTTTAAACGCTCATAATTTGGCCAATTCTTCACCGATTTGGGATCTGCACCTACCAAACGACTCGGAAGGACATTATTCTTCGATCTGCGTCCACAGTTAAAAAAAAGTTGGGAACTCGATTTTTGAAAAAAATGTAAGGGGTACCATCACAAAAATTTGCAAAAATCGAGTTCCAACTTTTTTTTCTGTTTTTGAAAACCCTGGACGCAGATCGAAGCCTATTTAAGTCCTGATTCAGGAATGGTATTCCTTTTTGCGATCGGTTGCGAAATGGCCAAATGGTCCGCTTTTAAAGTTGCGAAAAATGTGGGATTTTGGCCAAAACTTTTTTCTGTTATTTTTGTTTTTATTTTCTTGATTTTTTCCACATTCCTTTGCGAATATTTCGGCCATTTCGCAGCCGATTGGGGAGCGGAATACCATTTTGGAATCAGGACATTTTTCTGCTTAAATCTGCATCTAAAGTTTCCAGAAGCCAAAAAAAAAGTTTGGCCTCGATTTTTGCAAATTTTTGTGATGGTAAAAAGAAAAATTGAATAAATGTGTACAACAATTTTTATTAAAGGATATGATGTGTGTCTTATTTGGGGGGGTATTTTCAGGTTCAGCATGGTGTTAACTTGGCCAAATCTGGTTTCTCCGCAATTTTTAATGGATTCTTAGCGGCTGACAATGCCATCGCCAAATAAAAGCTTGCCGGCCACACAAAATTTTATTTATTTAAAATAAAATATTAAAAATGTAAAAGTGTAGGTCCTGGCCAAAATAAGTGTCCTTAAAAGGAGTAGAACTCATTTGGAAACCAAACTGGCAGGACGGAAAAAAATAGCCCCTCGCGATATGCAACACAAAAACGCAAACCCGTTGGGGCCAAACTCCTCGGATTTCGCTTGTGCCAGAAACTCAAGTACTAAGCGAACAGGAACGATCAGCAGGCGGCGCAGTGACGTCACAGGGGCCAAAGTCAGAAATTTTGAAAATACCATCTCTAGTATAAGAGTGGGGACCGGGCGGTAGAGCAAGGGGGACAAATATGCTGATTTTAATGATGGCCGCCGCCTCCCCTCCTTTTCCTACTTACAGGAAGGGCTTCTCCATTCACACTCCATGGGGGAGAGGGAGTTATCGATATATCCCACTCATATCGCATAACGGGGATTACTAGGAAAGGCAACAACAACCACATGGGAATCGAGCTGATCCCAACCAATGGGACGAAATCCAGAATTCGGTTGGCCGATTTTAAAAAGCGAATTTCTCGGCTATTCCTGAACCGATTTTGGATCTGCACCTACCAAACTACTCGGAAGGACATTCCAGCATTGAATACTGATTCCGAAATGGTTGCGGCTGCGAAAGGACCATAATATTCGATTTTGAAATCCCTACCCACGTGGTGGCCAGCAGCCTTTGTTTACATTTGGACGACGACTTTAAACGCTCATAATTTGGCCAATTCTTCACCGATTTTGGATCTGCACCTACCAAACGACTCGGAAGGACATTATCCTTCGATCTGCGTACACAGTTAAAAAAAAATTAAGAAGGCCAGAAACCTTTGTTTACATTTGGACGACGACTTTGAACGCTCATAATTTGGCCAATTCTTCATCGATTTTGGATCTGCACCTACCAAACTACTCGGAAGGACATTCCCCGTCGATCTGCAGCAAAAGAATTTGAAATCCGAACAAATGTGCCAAAGTTTTCGTCTGGCGAGCAACCTTTGCTTACATTTTTCCAGCCTTTTTTTACATTTGGACGACGACTTTGAACGCTTATAATTTGGTCATTTCTCAACAGATTTTTGGATCTGCACCTACCAAACGACTCGGAAGGACATTATCCTTCGATCTGCTGCAAAAGAATTTGAAATCCGAAGAAATATGCCAAAGTTTTCGTCTGGCAAGCAACCTTTGCTTACATTTTTCCAGCCTTTGTTTACATTTGGACGACGACTTTGAACGCTCATAATTGGGCCATTCCTTAACCGATTTTGGATCTGCACCTACCAAACTACTCGGAAGGACATTCCCCGTCGATCTGAATTTGAAATCCGAGCAACCATGCCAAAGTTTTGGGTCGGCGAGCTACCTTTGTTTACATTTTTCCTGCCTTTGTTTACATTTGGACGACGACTTCGAATGCTCATAATTTGGCCATTCCTTAACCGATTTTGGATCTGCACCTACCAAACTACTCGGAAGGACATTCCCCGTCGATCTGCAGCAAAAGAATTTGAAATCCGAACAAATGTGCCAAAGTTTTCGTCTGGCGAGCAACCTTTGCTTACATTTTTCCAGCCTTTTTTTACATTTGGACGACGACTTTGAACGCTTATAATTTGGTCATTTCTCAACAGATTTTGGATCTGCACCTACCAAACGACTCGGAAGGACATTATCCTTCGATCTGCTGCAAAAGAATTTGAAATCCGAAGAAATATGCCAAAGTTTTCGTCTGGCAAGCAACCTTTGCTTACATTTTTCCAGCCTTTGTTTACATTTGGACGACGACTTTGAACGCTCATAATTGGGCCATTCCTTAACCGATTTTGGATCTGCACCTACCAAACTACTCGGAAGGACATTCCCCGTCGATCTGAATTTGAAATCCGAGCAACCATGCCAAAGTTTTCGTCTGGCAAGCAACCTTTGCTTACATTTTTCCAGCCTTTGTTTACATTTGGACGACGACTTTGAACGCTCATAATTGGGCCATTCCTTAACCGATTTTGGATCTGCACCTACCAAACTTCTCGGAAGGACATTCCCCGTCGATCTGCAGCAAAAGAATTTGAAATCCGAACAAATGTGCCAAAGTTTTAGTCTGGCGAGCAACCTTTGCTTACATTTTCCAGCCTTTTTTTACATTTGAACAACGACTTTGATCGCTCATAATTTGGTCATTTCTCAACAGATTTTGGATCTGCACCTACCAAACTACTCGGAAGGACATTCCCCGTCGATCTGCTGCAAAAGAATTTGAAATCCGAACAAATGTGCCAAAGTTTTAGTCTGGCGAGCAACCTTTGCTTACATTTTCCAGCCTTTTTTTACATTTGAACAACGACTTTGATCGCTCATAATTTGGTCATTTCTCAACAGATTTTGGATCTGCACCTACCAAACTACTCGGAAGGACATTCTACTCGATCTGCGTCCACAGCTAAAAAAAACTTGGGGACTCGATTTTTGAAAAAATTGTAAGGGGTACCATCACAAAAATTTGCAAAAATCGAGGTCAAACTTTTTGTTCGGCTTTTGAAAACTTTAGATGCAGATTTTAGCAGAAAAATGTCCTGTTTCCAAAAAGGTATTCCGCTCCCGAATCGGCTGTGAAATGGCCGAGACACATCATAAAGAGTTACGGAAATTACAGATTCCGGCAAAAGGCCAATAAGAATTTTGGTAACTTCGATCAATGAGGTTTAAACGGGTTTTGCGCATATCCTGGCCACTCCGCAACCGATGTTGGACAAGTTAGACCCACGTGGCACCTTAAAATGGTTCCCCCTAAATAAAACACACAGTTTAAATATTTGTATTTATTCTTTCAAACAGTTTACAAAGTTTATTAATTGTTTTTGCATTTGCTTGATAGACCTGCAGCATCCTCCAGCATCCTCCAGAATCCTCCAGCATCCACGAGCATCCACCAGTATTTCCAGCATCCTCGAGCATCCTCCACCATCCTCCAGAATCCTCCAGCATCTAGCAGTATTTCCAGCATCCTCCAGCATCCTTAAGAATCCTCCAGCATTCACCAGTATCTCCAGCATCCTCTTGGATCCACCAGCAACCTCCAGCATCCACCAGCCTCAAAACTCCAGAATAATCGTCCTTTGATGATGCGGCCAAAAATAAAGTCCTGAAAGAGAAATTCATGGAAAGGTAAGTAACTCTTGCGAAGAAAAGAAAATATTGTTTAAACCTTACCATAATTTCTAATTCACAGGTGACTGGGATGGAACCAAATGCAGCACATCGACTCAAGAGGATAGCTGCTAAATAAAACAACCAAGAAAGGATCTTCAGCTTCCCGTTTTCGACATTGCCCCTGGAATCGGGTCAGCAGCCGTGCATTCTACCGGGTATCCTTTGCTGCTTTTTCCGATTAGTTGAAGTTGTATTAGTCCAGTTTTTCATTTGTGATATCTGAAAAAAATTATATAAAATAAATATGTGAAAGCATAAACATTGTGTTTTGATTGGGAAGGTTTGAGTAAATGGCAGCGACGAGGATGCTCCGGATGTCGCAGCGAAGGAAGCCCATGGCTCGCAGGCATTCGTCCACATCCTAGAAATCAATGGCGGGAACCTCTCCTCCTCCCCCAGTAGTTACTGTCGCTCCTTCTCTGCAGTCTCTAATCCCCACCAGCGGCCTAAATCTTCGTTGTTCTGGGAACCTGATCCTGCTCCAGCCAAGACCGCCCCAATCTTCTTCTGCTCCCGCTTCTGCTTCTGGGAAATTCTATTCCCCAGGACTGCGGCAAAGGATATCCACTGCGACACGAGGATCGCTGTTTTAAAAAGCCCTGGCCGACGGAAACACGTTCAACCAGCAACATCCTGCTCGGGATGCTTGTCCAGGTGCTCTTCCAGTTGCTGCTCTAGGTGCTCCTCCAGTTGCTTCTTGAGTACTCCACCAGATGCTCTCCTAGGTGTTCCTCCAGATGCTTCACCAAATCCTCCTCTAGGTGTTGCTCCAGATGCTGCTGCAGGTGATCTTCCAGATGCTGCAGGTACTGTTCCTGATCCTGATCTTCATAAGTGTCCTTAAAAGAAGTAAAACATCCAATGAAATCCAACCTGGAAGGACGGCAAAAATAGCCCCTCGCGATATGCAACACAAAAACGCAAACCCGATGAGGCCAAATCCCTTGGATTTCGCTTGTGCCAGAAATTGAAGTACTAAGCAAACAGGAACGATCAGCAGGCGGCGCAGTGACGTCACAGGGGCCAAAGTCAGAAATTTTGAAAGTACCATCTCTAGTATAAGAGTGGGGACCAGGCGGTAGAGCAAGGGGGACAAATATGCTAATATTAATGATGGCCGCCGCCTCCCCTCCTTTTCCTACTTACAGGAAGGGCTTCCCCATTTACACTCCATGGGAGAGAGGGAGTTATCGATATATCCCACTCATATCGCATAACGGGGATAACTGGGAAAGGCAACAACAACCACATGGGGATCGAGCTGATCCCAACCAATGGGACGTAATCCAGAATTCGGTTGGCCGATTTTAAAAAGCGAATTTCTCGGCTATTCCTGAACCGATTTTGGATCTGCACCTACCAAACGACGAAGAAGGACATTCCCCGTCGATCTGCTGCAAAATAATTTGAAATCCGAACAAATGTGCCAAAGTTTTCGTCTGGCAAGCAACCTTTGCTTACATTTTTCCAGCATTTGTTTACATTTGGACGACGACTTTGAACGCTCATAATTTGGCCATTCCTTAACCGATTTTGGATCTGCACCTACCAAACGACGCGGAAGGACATTCCCCGTCGATCTGCATTTGAAATACGAGCAACCAAAGTTTTGGGTCGGCGAGCTACCTTTGTTTACATTTTTCCAGTCTTTGTTTACATTTGGACGACGACTTCGAATGCTCATAATTTGGCCATTCCTGAACCGATTTTGGATCTGCACCTACCAAACGACGCGGAAGGACATTCCACGTCGATCTGCAGCAAATGGCCATAATATTCGATTTTGAAATCCCAACCCACGTGGCAAAGGTTTCGGTGGCCAGCAGCCTTTGTTTACATTTGGCCGCCGACTTTAAACGCTCATAATTTGGCCAATTCTTCACCGATTTGGGATCTGCACCTACCAAACGACTCAGAAGGACATTTCCCGTCGATCTGAATTTGAAATCCGAGCAACCATGCCAAAGTTTTGGGTCGGCGAGCTACCTTTGTTTACATTTTTCCTGCCTTTGTTTACATTTGGACGACGACTTCGAATGCTCATAATTTGGCCATTCCTTAACCGATTTGGATCTGCACCTACCAAACGACGCGGAAGGACATTCCACGTCGATCTGCAGCAAATGGCCATAATATTCGATTTTGAAATCCCAACCCACGTGGCAAAGGTTTCGGTGGCCAGCAGCCTTTGTTTACATTTGGCCGCCGACTTTAAACGCTCATAATTTGGCCAATTCTTCACCGATTTTGGATCTGCACCTACCAAACTACTCGGAAGGACATTCCCCGTCGATCTGCAGCAAAAGAATTTGAAATCCGAACAAATGTGCCAAAGTTTTAGTCTGGCGAGCAACCTTTGCTTACATTTTCCAGCCTTTTTTTACATTTGAACAACGACTTTGATCGCTCATAATTTGGTCATTTCTCAACAGATTTTGGATCTGCACCTACCAAACTACTCGAAAGGACATTCCCCGTCGATCTGAATTTGAAATCCGAGCAACCATGCCAAAGTTTTGGGTCGGCGAGCTACCTTTGTTTACATTTTTCCTGCCTTTGTTTACATTTGGACGACGACTTCGAATGCTCATAATTTGGCCATTCCTTAACCGATTTTGGATCTGCACCTACCAAACTTCTCGGAAGGACATTCCCCGTCGATCTGCAGCAAAAGAATTTGAAATCCGAACAAATGTGCCAAAGTTTTAGTCTGGCGAGCAACCTTTGCTTACATTTTCCAGCCTTTTTTTACATTTGAACAACGACTTTGATCGCTCATAATTTGGTCATTTCTCAACAGATTTTGGATCTGCACCTACCAAACTACTCGGAAGGACATTCCCCGTCGATCTGAATTTGAAATCCGAGCAACCATGCCAAAGTTTTGGGTCGGCGAGCTACCTTTGTTTACATTTTTCCTGCCTTTGTTTACATTTGGACGACGACTTCGAATGCTCATAATTTGGCCATTCCTTAACCGATTTTGGATCTGCACCTACCAAACTTCTCGGAAGGACATTCCCCGTCGATCTGCAGCAAAAGAATTTGAAATCCGAACAAATGTGCCAAAGTTTTAGTCTGGCGAGCAACCTTTGCTTACATTTTCCAGCCTTTTTTTACATTTGAACAACGACTTTGATCGCTCATAATTTGGTCATTTCTCAACAGATTTTGGATCTGCACCTACCAAACTACTCGGAAGGACATTCTACTCGATCTGCGTCCACAGCTAAAAAAAACTTGGGGACTCGATTTTTGAAAAAATTGTAAGGGGTACCATCACAAAAATTTGCAAAAATCGAGGTCAAACTTTTTGTTCGGCTTTTGAAAACTTTAGATGCAGATTTAAGCAGAAAAATGTCCTGATTTCAAAATGGTATTCCGATCCAGAATCGGCTGCGAAATGGCCGAAATATTCGCAAAGGAATGTGGAAAAAATCAAGAAAATAAAAACAAAAATAACAGAAAAAAGTTTTGGCCAAAATCCCACATTTTTCGCAACTTTAAAAGCGGACCATTTGGCCATTTCGCAACCGATCGCAAAAAGGAATACCATTCCTGAATCAGGACTTAAATAGGCTTCGATCTGCGTCCAGGGTTTTCAAAAACAGAAAAAAAAGTTGGAACTCGATTTTTGAAAAAATTGTAAGGGGTACCATCACAAAAATTTGCAAAAATCGAGGCCAAACTTTTTTTTTGGCTTCTGGAAACTTTAGATGCAGATTTAAGCAGAAAAATGTCCTGATTCCAAAATGGTATTCCGCTCCCGAATCGGCTGCGAAATGGCCGAAATATTCGCAAAGGAATGTGGAAAAAATCAAGAAAATAAAAACAAAAATAACAGAAAAAAGTTTTGGCCAAAATCCCACATTTTTCGCAACTTTAAAAGCGGACCATTTGGCCATTTCGCAACCGATCGCAAAAAGGAATACCATTCCTGAATCAGGACTTAAATAGGCTTCGATCTGCGTCCAGGGTTTTCAAAAACAGAAAAAAAAGTTGGAACTCGATTTTTGAAAAAATTGTAAGGGGTACCATCACAAAAATTTGCAAAAATCGAGGCCAAACTTTTTTTTTGGCTTCTGGAAACTTTAGATGCAGATTTAAGCAGAAAAATGTCCTGATTCCAAAATGGTATTCCGCTCCCCAATCGGCTGCGAAATGGCCGAAATATTCGCAAAGGAATGTGGAAAAAATCAAGAAAATAAAAACAAAAATAACAGAAAAAAGTTTTGGCCAAAATCCCACATTTTTCGCAACTTTAAAAGCGGACCATTTGGCCATTTCGCAACCGATCGCAAAAAAGGAATACCATTCCTGAATCAGGACTTAAATAGGCTTCGATCTGCGTCCAGGGTTTTCAAAAACAGAAAAAAAAGTTGGAACTCGATTTTTGCAAATTTTTGTGATGGTACCCCTTACATTTTTTTCAAAAATCGAGTTCCCAACTTTTTTTTAACTGTGGACGCAGATCGAAGAATAATGTCCTTCCGAGTCGTTTGGTAGGTGCAGATCCCAAATCGGTGAAGAATTGGCCAAATTATGAGCGTTTAAAGTCGGCGGCCAAATGTAAACAAAGGCTGCTGGCCACCGAAACCTTTGCCACGTGGGTTGGGATTTCAAAATCGAATATTATGGCCATTTGCTGCAGATCGACGTGGAATGTCCTTCCGCGTCGTTTGGTAGGTGCAGATCCAAAATCGGTTCAGGAATGGCCAAATTATGAGCATTCGAAGTCGTCGTCCAAATGTAAACAAAGGCAGGAAAAATGTAAACAAAGGTAGCTCGCCGACCCAAAACTTTGGCATGGTTGCTCGGATTTCATATTCAGATCGACGGGGAATGTCCTTCCGAGTAGTTTGGTAGGTGCAGATCCAAAATCTGTTGAGAAATGACCAAATTATGAGCGATCAAAGTCGTTGTTCAAATGTAAAAAAAGGCTGGAAAATGTAAGCTAAGGTTGCTCGCCAGACTAAAACTTTGGCACATTTGTTCGGATTTCAAATTCTTTTGCTGCAGATCGACGGGGAATGTCCTTCCGAGTAGTTTGGTAGGTGCAGATCCAAAATCGGTTAAGGAATGGCCAAATTATGAGCATTCGAAGTCGTCGTCCAAATGTAAACAAAGGCAGGAAAAATGTAAACAAAGGTAGCTCGCCGACCCAAAACTTTGGCATGGTTGCTCGGATTTCATATTCAGATCGACGGGGAATGTCCTTCCGAGTAGTTTGGTAGGTGCAGATCCAAAATCTGTTGAGAAATGACCAAATTATGAGCGATCAAAGTCGTTGTTCAAATGTAAAAAAAGGCCGGAAAATGTAAGCAAAGGTTGCTCGCCAGACTAAAACTTTGGCACATTTGTTCGGATTTCAAATTCTTTTGCAGCAGATCGACGGGGAATGTCCTTCCGAGTAGTTTGGTAGGTGCAGATCCAAAATCTGTTGAGAAATGACCAAATTATGAGCGATCAAAGTCGTTGTTCAAATGTAAAAAAGGCTGGAAAATGTAAGCTAAGGTTGCTCGCCAGACTAAAACTTTGGCACATTTGTTCGGATTTCAAATTCTTTTGCTGCAGATCGACGGGGAATGTCCTTCCGAGTAGTTTGGTAGGTGCAGATCCAAAATCGGTTAAGGAATGGCCAAATTATGAGCATTCGAAGTCGTCGTCCAAATGTAAACAAAGGCAGGAAAAATGTAAACAAAGGTAGCTCGCCGACCCAAAACTTTGGCATGGTTGCTCGGATTTCATATTCAGATCGACGGGGAATGTCCTTCCGAGTAGTTTGGTAGGTGCAGATCCAAAATCTGTTGAGAAATGACCAAATTATGAGCGATCAAAGTCGTTGTTCAAATGTAAAAAAAGGCTGGAAAATGTAAGCTAAGGTTGCTCGCCAGACTAAAACTTTGGCACATTTGTTCGGATTTCAAATTCTTTTGCTGCAGATCGACGGGGAATGTCCTTCCGAGTAGTTTGGTAGGTGCAGATCCAAAATCGGTTAAGGAATGGCCAAATTATGAGCATTCGAAGTCGTCGTCCAAATGTAAACAAAGGCAGGAAAAATGTAAACAAAGGTAGCTCGCCGACCCAAAACTTTGGCATGGTTGCTCGGATTTCATATTCAGATCGACGGGGAATGTCCTTCCGAGTAGTTTGGTAGGTGCAGATCCAAAATCTGTTGAGAAATGACCAAATTATGAGCGATCAAAGTCGTTGTTCAAATGTAAAAAAAGGCTGGAAAATGTAAGCTAAGGTTGCTCGCCAGACTAAAACTTTGGCACATTTGTTCGGATTTCAAATTCTTTTGCTGCAGATCGACGGGGAATGTCCTTCCGAGTAGTTTGGTAGGTGCCGATCCAAAATCGGTGAAGAATTGGCCAAATTATGAGCGTTTAAAGTCGGCGGCCAAATGTAAACAAAGGCTGCTGGCCACCGAAACCTTTGCCACGTGGGTTGGGATTTCAAAATCGAATATTATGGCCATTTGCTGCAGATCGACGGGGAATGTCCTTCCGAGTAGTTTGGTAGGTGCAGATCCAAAATCGGTTAAGGAATGGCCAAATTATGAGCATTCGAAGTCGTCGTCCAAATGTAAACAAAGGCAGGAAAAATGTAAACAAAGGTAGCTCGCCGACCCAAAACTTTGGCATGGTTGCTCGGATTTCAAATTCAGATCGACGGGGAATGTCCTTCCGAGTAGTTTGGTAGGTGCAGATCCAAAATCTGTTGAGAAATGACCAAATTATGAGCGATCAAAGTCGTTGTTCAAATGTAAAAAAAGGCTGGAAAAATGTAAGCAAAGGTTGCTCGCCAGACGAAAACTTTGGCACATTTGTTCGGATTTCAAATTCTTTTGCTGCAGATCGACGGGGAATGTCCTTCCGAGTAGTTTGGTAGGTGCAGATCCAAAATCGATGAAGAATTGGCCAAATTATGAGCGTTCAAAGTCGTCGTCCAAATGTAAACAAAGGTTTCTGGCCTTCTTAATTTTTTTTTAACTGTGTACGCAGATCGAAGGATAATGTCCTTCCGAGTCGTTTGGTAGGTGCAGATCCAAAATCGGTGAAGAATTGGCCAAATTATGAGCGTTTAAAGTCGTCGTCCAAATGTAAACAAAGGCTGCTGGCCACCACGTGGGTAGGGATTTCAAAATCGAATATTATGGCCCTTTCGCAGGCGCAACCATTTTGGAATTAGTATTCATTGCTGGAATGTCCTTCCGAGTAGTTTGGTAGGTGCAGATCCAAAATCGGTTCAGGAATAGCCGAGAAATTCGCTTTTTAAAATCGGTCAATCGAATTCATGATTTCTTCCCATTGGTTGGGATCAGCTCGATTCCCATGTGGTTGTTGTTGCCTTTCCTAGTAATCCCCGTTATGCGATATGAGTGGGATATATCGATAACTCCCTCTCCCCCATGGAGTGTGAATGGAGAAGCCCTTCCTGTAAGTAGGAAAAGGAGGGGAGGCGGCGGCCATCATTAAAATCAGCATATTTGTCCCCCTTGCTCTACCGCCCGGTCCCCACTCTTATACTAGAGATGGTATTTTCAAAATTTCTGACTTTGGCCCCTGTGACGTCACTGCGCCGCCTGCTGATCGTTCCTGTTCGCTTAGTACTTGAGTTTCTGGCACAAGCGAAATCCGAGGAGTTTGGCCCCAACGGGTTTGCGTTTTTGTGTTGCATATCGCGAGGGGCTATTTTTTTCCGTCCTGCCAGTTTGGTTTCCAAATGAGTTCTACTCCTTTTAAGGACACTCTTGGCCAGGACCTACACTTTTACATTTTTAATATTTTATTTTAAATAAATAAAATTTTGTGTGGCCGGCAAGCTTTTATTTGGCGATGGCATTGTCAGCCGCTAAGAATCCATTAAAAATTGCGGAGAAACCAGATTTGGCCAAGTTAACACCATGCTGAACCTGAAAATACCCCCCAAATAAGACACACATCATATCCTTTAATAAAAATTGTTGTACACATTTATTCAATTTTTCTTTTTACAGGAAAGGTTCTTTGATTGAAGTGCATGTCCTTGAAGGTTAAATAAGGTGATGTCCAGGATGATGCACGACGCAGCAGCGAAGTTGCAGGACGGCCACAATGAAGCTGTGATAAAGCCAGTTGGTGTTCAGGATGTTGCAGGATGAACACGATGAAGCAGCGATGAATCCAGATAATCTCCTGCATGTAGAAGGATGGACACAATGAAGCAGCAATGAGGAGTCGAAAATAAGTGTCCTTTGGTTGATAGAGGCCACAAAGTCCTGGGGAAGCAGAAATACAGGATTAGTTGGTATCACATGGGTAAGTAAACATCTTTAAAAGGATAATAAAATATTGCCTTGACCTTACCATGGTTTCAATTTCTCAGGTGAAAGGCGGCAGCACATCGTTTGAAACCTGGAGGATCGTCAGCTTTCTTCCATCGACCTGTGGCAGGGACCATCATCCAGCGAGTATCATTTGCCGTTTGCACCATCAGATGATTCTCTAGGTTGTCCACTAGGTGCTCCCCTAGGTGTTCCTTAAGATACTCCTCCAAATGCTCCTCCAAGCTGTCTTCCAGATGCTGCAACAGGTGCTGCTGCGAATACGCATCCAAGTGCAGCTTCAGATGCTTCTCCACGAGATACTTAAGGTGTTGCAGGTACTGCTCAAGACGCTGTTATAGATTAGTCCAGGTTAGCTAGAGTAGGTGTGCTCCCTCCAGTGTACTGAATCGCTTGTAAAATCTGAAAAATAAATGGAAAACAAGGTAAAAAGTGTGTTTCATTTGGGAAGAAATATTTTCAGGTTAAACAACGAGTTAACTTGGCCAAAATAGAATTTCCTCGCATTTGTTAATGGAACGCCCATATCCTTGTCGTTCCTGAACCGATCTGGGAATGAATTACGTTTTCGGAATCATGACTCCAATGTCCTTCGATCTGCAGCAAAAGATTTTGAAATCCGATCAAATGTGCCAGCAACATTTGTTTACATTTGAACGCTCATAATTTGGCCATTCCTGGACCGATTTTAAAAAGAATCCAGGAGAAAGAGATGTACCAAACAACTCGGAAGGACATTTCCCTTCAATCTGCGTCCACAGCTAAAAAAAAGTTGGGAGCTCGATTTTTGAAAAAATTGTAAGGGGTACCATCACAAAAATTTGCAAAAATCGAGGCCAAACTTTTTTTTTGGCTTCTGGAAACTTTAGATGGAGATTTAAGCAGAAAAATGTCCTGATTCCAAAACGGTATTCCGCTCCCGAATCGGCTGCGAAATGGCCGAAATATTCGCAAAGGAATGTGTAAAAAATCAAGAAAATAAAAACAAAAATAACAGAAAAAAGTTTTGGCCAAAATCCCAAATTTTTTGCAACTTTAAAATCTAACCATTTGGCCATTTCGCAACCGATCGCAAAAAGGAATACCATTCCTTAATCAGGACCTAAATAAGCTTCGATCTGCGTCCAGGGTTTTCAAAAACAGAAAAAAAGTTGGAACTCGATTTTTGAAAAAATTGTAAGGGGTACCATCACAAAAATTTGCAAAAATCGAGGTCAAACTTTTTTTTTGGCTTTTGGAAACTTTAGATGCAGATTTAAGCAGAAAAATGTCCTGATTCCAAAATGGTATTCCGCTCCCGAATCGGCTGCGAAATGGCCGAAATATTCGCAAAGGAATGTGTAAAAAATCAAGAAAATAAAAACAAAAATAACAGAAAAAAGTTTTGGCCAAAATCCCAAATTTTTTGCAACTTTAAAATCTAACCATTTGGCCATTTCGCAACCGATCGCAAAAAGGAATACCATTCCTTAATCAGGACCTAAATAAGCTTCGATCTGCGTCCAGGGTTTTCAAAAACAGAAAAAAAAGTTGGAACTCGATTTTTGAAAAAATTGTAAGGGGTACCATCACAAAAATTTGCAAAAATCGAGGTCAAACTTTTTTTTTGGCTTTTGGAAACTTTAGATGCAGATTTAAGCAGAAAAATGTCCTGATTCCAAAATGATATTCCGCTCCCGAATCGGCTGCGAAATGGCCGAAATATTCGCAAAGGAATGTGGAAAAAATCAAGAAAATAAAAACAAAAATAACAGAAAAAAGTTTTGGCCAAAATCCCACATTTTCCCCAACTTTAAAAGCGAACCATTTGGCCATTTTGCAACCGATCGCAAAAAGGAATACCATTCCTGAATCAGGACTTAAATAAGCTTCGATCTGCGTCCAGGGTTTTCAAAAACAGAAAAAAAAGTTGGAACTCGATTTTTGAAAAAATTGTAAGGGGTACCATCACAAAAATTTGCAAAAATCGAGGTCAAACTTTTTTTTTGGCTTTTGGAAACTTTAGATGCAGATTTAAGCAGAAAAATGTCCTGATTCCAAAATGATATTCCGCTCCCGAATCGGCTGCGAAATGGCCGAAATATTCGCAAAGGAATGTGTAAAAAATCAAGAAAATAAAAACAAAAATAACAGAAAAAGTTTTGGCCAAAATCCCAAATTTTTTGCAACTTTAAAATCTAACCATTTGGCCATTTCGCAACCGATCGCAAAAAGGAATACCATTCCTTAATCAGGACCTAAATAAGCTTCGATCTGCGTCCAGGGTTTTCAAAAACAGAAAAAAAGTTGGAACTCGATTTTTGAAAAAATTGTAAGGGGTACCATCACAAAAATTTGCAAAAATCGAGGTCAAACTTTTTTTTGGCTTTTGGAAACTTTAGATGCAGATTTAAGCAGAAAAATGTCCTGATTCCAAAATGATATTCCGCTCCCGAATCGGCTGCGAAATGGCCGAAATATTCGCAAAGGAATGTGTAAAAAATCAAGAAAATAAAAACAAAAATAACAGAAAAAGTTTTGGCCAAAATCCCAAATTTTTGCAATTTTAAAATCTAACCATTTGGCCATTTCGCAACCGATCGCAAAAAGGAATACCATTCCTTAATCAGGACCTAAATAAGCTTCGATCTGCGTCCAGGGTTTTCAAAAACAGAAAAAAAGTTGGAACTCGATTTTTGAAAAAATTGTAAGGGGTACCATCACAAAAATTTGCAAAAATCGAGGTCAAACTTTTTTTTGGCTTTTGGAAACTTTAGATGCAGATTTAAGCAGAAAAATGTCCTGATTCCAAAATGATATTCCGCTCCCGAATCGGCTGCGAAATGGCCGAAATATTCGCAAAGGAATGTGGAAAAAATCAAGAAAATAAAAACAAAAATAACAGAAAAAGTTTTGGCCAAAATCCCACATTTTTTGCAACTTTAAAAGCGAACCATTTGGCCATTTCGCAACCGATCGCAAAAAGGAATACCATTCCTTAATCAGGACCTAAATAAGCTTCGATCTGCGTCCAGGGTTTTCAAAAACAGAAAAAAAGTTGGAACTCGATTTTTGAAAAAATTGTAAGGGGTACCATCACAAAAATTTGCAAAAATCGAGGTCAAACTTTTTTTTGCTTTTGGAAACTTTAGATGGAGATTTAAGCAGAAAAATGTCCTGATTCCAAAACGGTATTCCGCTCCCGAATCGGCTGCGAAATGGCCGAAATATTCGCAAAGGAATGTGGAAAAAATCAAGAAAATAAAAACAAAAATAACAGAAAAAAGTTTTGGCCAAAATCCCAAATTTTTTGCAACTTTAAAAGCTAACCATTTGGCCATTTCGCAACCGATCGCAAAAAGGAATACCATTCCTTAATCAGGACCTAAATAAGCTTCGATCTGCGTCCAGGGTTTTCAAAAACAGAAAAAAAGTTGGAACTCGATTTTTGAAAAAATTGTAAGGGGTACCATCACAAAAATTTGCAAAAATCGAGGTCAAACTTTTTTTTTTGTTTTTGGAAACTTTAGATGCAGATTTAAGCAGAAAAATGTCCTGATTCCAAAAAGGTATTCCGTTCCCAAATCGGCCGCGAAATGGCCGGGACACATCAGAAACAGTTTACGGAAATTACAGATTCCGGCAAAAGGCCAATACCAATTTTGGTAACTTCGATCAATGAGTTTGAAACGGGTTAAGCGCATATCTTGGCCATTTCGCAACCGATGTTGGCCAAGTTAGACCCACGTGGCACCTAAAAATGTATATGTATATTTGGCCTTGTTTTTTTTTACACATTCAAATATTTCAGCCATTTCGCAACTTGGCCAAGATCGATTTTGATCCATTTTCCGGTCATTCTCTGAATACGAACTCTCACCCGAAGTTCCAATAGGCCCTAGCACAGATTGCCGTTTTGACCCCTTTTTCATATTCAGAGTTTCCTCTCCTCTAGTATTTCACTCTTTACGATATCCAAAATAGTAGCCAGATACATTTTGAAACTTGGAATATCCTTCTTCGTCATTAAAAAGAATGCTAGAAAAAGGCCAAAGCGATACCTTTTTTACCTTTTTTAAGAACTCATCCAAAAGAATAAACATTTTAAAATTTAAAAGTGATTTTTTTTTACTTTTATTCATTACATAGAAGATAATTGCTTCGCTCTACATTCTTTTCTTTGTCCTTTAGAACCAAATGTATGCGCTTTTCTGGGCTGGAGCAAAGGCTTGGGGTTGGAAAGGGAGATTTCATTCCAGTATTCCATTAAGAATAAGGATTTTGGAAATGGTGGTGGAGAGGAGGGGGGAGGGGAGTGATTTATTTATGTGTTAGTGTAACCTAGTATTAGTACATTAGATAGGTAAATTGATTACAATTGAGGCTGCTGCGTTTCTCATCACGTTCGCCACCTAATTTATATAGTTTTATGATTTAATTATAATTGTTTTGTGGACGAAGGCGAGGGGTGCGAGTATGCATTCAATTGCATACGAATATATATAATCTATATTCATTGTTATAATGAATAGAATAATTTGTATGTGTGATTACTTAGCTTAGGCCTAAGCTGCAAACATTGATTCAAACGCGTTTGCTCAGCTTCAATAATATTTATCGTTTTGTTCGCAAATTAGCAAATTTGCATCAAGTTCTTGTGCCATGTCCGATTCTGATTCAGAACATAAGCATTATCTTCAAATAATTTAAATGGTTTGCATGTGTAATATAGGATTTCTAAATGCACGCTTCTTCGAAAATACATTCTTCGTAGATTTTATAAATTTTGTTTTTGCTAAAATTTGCATTGATCAACACAACAAATGAAAATCAGGAAGTTTTACCTTTCGTATCCTTTTGCTGCTCAAACTATTTTTAAAAATACTTTGTGTAGGTGTAGGTATGTTTTCGGCTGCCTTTTGTTCATTTTTCAGTGTTCTCTTTCGATTCAGTTTAATATGTGTTTCCCTTTTAAAAACTAGTTTGGGAAAATTGTTGGCTTGCTTGCTTTTAATCGAATTTATATGTATTTTAATATAGTTGTAAGTAGGACATAGTGAGAGTCCCCTGGCGGGACTGGCACTTGTCGAATTGCAATCGAAATACACAATTAATTAGACAATAAAAACCGTAAAACGACGTCGCAATCTATCGTCTTCTATGGGACTCTAACGTATTTCACTACGCAGCTGTTTTATCACAATAAGTTTGTTTTGGTTTCAACATTTTTCTCCCCGACTAATATGTAGTTATATCTACTTCGATCCGATCGTCCTACGATTTGCGGCCAAATGTGAGTCTACCAATTTTGTTTTCTTATGACATACAATTGCTGCCTTTTCCTTTTTTGCTTTTAACATATTTTGTTCAACAATTCAGTTGCTGTTTTTCACAGCTCCTAACTTTGGCGCTTAAAAGTATGCTTGTAGGTTTTGTATGTAAATATGCTCGTGTTTTACCCCTCAGCCATGCTCAGCCGTTAATTTAGCAAATTTTATTAATTTATATAACTTTAAAACGTGTGGTGAACTAAAGCAAAATAATGATTGCAACAAATCCTTTTATTAAATCATAAAATATGAAGGGAATTCGTCACCGCAGCCAATAACTGGGTTAGTGACGTACCGGGTATGATTACAAAAGTCTGAGCATGGCTTTTTGGGTGTTCCCGGTGTGCCATAAGAACTGTGTGTGTGCTGGAGTGTTCGGTGTGTGTTGTGTGAGTGCGGAGGTGTACTGTTAAGGGTTTTTGCATTTTTGGCACTGCGCGACAAACGCACCGTAACGATAAATGCAAATCACTCGATCGCTTACGACATAGATACATGTACGGCTTTACATATATAGGATATATTTGTTGGTATACAAAACAATGAGCTTATAACAAAACAAAAAGGTTAAACAAAAAGGGACAAATCAAAGGACTCAACCAAAAAACAAGTGTACAATAGATACAGTACATATATAATTAATGTATATACATATGTGTGTGTTTTTTTTCTTTTAAACGATTTAGATCCCTATGCAAAGTAACGAAACCAGCTATACAAACTATCGAAAATAACGTTCCCGCACCAAAGTGCGGCTTGTTCTGGTGTTATTTTTAATTTTTGTCCTTGTTCCAAACCATTAAATTCATTTTGTTTTTGGGCTTTAGTCTTTAGTTTCTTCAGTTTTCTTCATTTTTGGTTGCATTTTTTCAAAAGTTGCATTTCTATACTTTAAAAAATATATGTATTCGCGAATTTCTATCATTGATTTGGCGGATTTTGTTCTTTAATTAGAGGCATAGAGAGAAAGTGAAAGAGAGAGAGCAATCTATCAGGACTTTAACGAAGTTTCCAAACTTATTTCTTTCGGTTTTTGGTTTAGGGAAATAGGGAAGACGAATGCTTTCGTTTCGTATTCTTAATCTTTTTTTCTGGGTCGGAAATAACCTTAAATATTATCAGTTTCAACTTCTTTTGCTCTTTTTTTCTCGTTTTTTTTTTTTTAAATTTTGTTTTTGGTTTTGTGTATATGTTCCCCGTGTTTTTGCTTTTTTTTTAGTTTTTAAGTTTGTTGTTTGGTTTGTTTAGTTTCGCAGTGTGTATACAACAACTTATAGATAAATACAATACAAATATCGCGCTCTATAGTTTTATTTCTTTAAAAAAAGAACTTATGCCTCAAGTCATCCATAATACATATATATATCGTAGCCATCAGACATTGTCAGTATATATTAGCGTCAACGACAACGACAATAATACAAATACATAACATATATTCATATTCCTCTTCTGATTCAAACACTGATTCAGATTCAGATTCGGATACAGCAGATCCAATATTTCTCAGCTGTCTCCTCTTCAGCCTCAGTTTCAGTTTCAGTTTCAGTTTAAGTTTAAGTTTTTAGCAATTTTTGCATTTTTTTGCCTGGCCTGGCTGCGTTACTTTATTAAAATTGGTTATTTAATTAGTACTTTTGTATGTTTTTGTTTTTATACTTTATATAAGTCTATCACATCATCACAATTCGGTTGCATTGAAATCATAATTAATAAAGTAAAAAATAAAAGGTAAACTCCCGCCCGATATCTATGCATTTCCATTTCCCTGGGAAAAATATTGCGTCTATGTACGACGGAGTACATTCGATTCAAAAATAACTTGTACTCATCGAAGTAGGAAATTCATTCGATTAAATAAAAGCACATAACAAAAGCAAAAGCCCCGAAAGTTAAATTAACTGAGAATTTAAAAAACATATCTTCTTCCTCCATATTATTTCGTCTATGAATGTAAGTTGCATATATATTTAAATATATGTAAAAAATTGAGTCTTCACTCCTTGCCTATAAGAGATCCTTGTGTTGACGATATATTGATATATAATTTTTTTTTTCTATTTCCTAAAAAAGAAACGAATATGTAGAAAATCATGAGGCAAGAAACTAACAAATTCATAAAAATGTTCCACCTCCTGTCACTCCCCTGGTCCGGCTAACAAATATATAAATATATATCTGAATATTTAATATAATCTACATGGTTTTAAACTATTATCCTTACATTTTTCTGTAGAAAATCCCTTGTGTCGGTTTCGTCTCCTGAAGATATATATATTTACATAGAGATAGAGAGCGAGAGATCTATATATCCACGGATTGTTTTACTTGGCGGAGGAGGACAATAACAACAACACCTGGACATCTGGACATCTAGACATCTAACTATGTTGAAGTTTCCTGATTCTTTTTATAACCCGGAGAGCAACCAATCAATTCACAATTCAAATATTTTCTTTCACGGCTGTACTAGACAATGGTCGAAAAGTTAATAAACAATAATCGAAATAATCGCTATTCAATGTGGGGGGAAAATGGAAACGAAGCTAATTTTGTACGCAATATATTCGGGTTTGGAATAGTCAGAAGTATGTATTATGTTTGCTGTATTATTATTATCATTATTTTCGTGTGGCATTGCTTGGCATCATTATAATCGATTTGATTCAATTCGATTCTCATTCCCGATTGTGTGTTCTCTCGTCCAATTTTTCAATATTAGTTTTCCTTTGTTTTTATGGATGAATGTGGCGTCTTTTCTTTTTTTCTTTACTTTTGTGTCAGGCTTTTGTTCTGATCTTTGGTCAATTCTTGTAATTAATTTCGATTTTTCAAGTATTTGCATAGAACTTTTGAAAAAACATCATTGATTTATGCGAATGTGTTTGGTGGACTATCAAATCCTATGGTCTTTTGTTGTCTTTTTAAAACAAAATGTGTTATTTTTTGCTTTTGCCTTGAATCTTGATTTAAAATTAAGCTCAAATCTACATATATATCGAATACACACATATATGCATCTTAAAAACGGGAAATTAAAAATAAATCTGAAGCGTATGCAGTATATATGTGGTGTGTGCGTATGTTGGGTGTTCTCTGTGTGTTAACATTTTATTATTATTTAGTTTCAATTACATACTTCCTACCAAAGCAGCGCTGCCTTTCCTCGATTTTAGTATTTGCTTCCTTAAAAAATAGAGAAAACGAAAACTATCTGCGTTTTGAATTGAATTTGTGTAGAATTTAGTCAGTTTTCAGTTGTTGTAATTGCCTTCTTGCAAATTTAGCACGAATATACGTACAAATGTATATCATTAAAAACAAAAACAATTTCATTTTAGAGTGTTATTATAGGCAAACCGTTAATTTCTCACCAACCAACCAACCAACCAACCAACCAACGAATCAACCATCCAAGTGAGTGTTCCTCACTCCGCTTCTCTTTTCACAATTATCAAATTTAAATTTTAGTTTTTGGTTGCTTGCTTGTTGTTTTGTTTCCGTTGTGTAAAAACTAAATACACATGAATTACTAAATCACTAAATTAACAGTTTGGGTCTGTCTCAGAGTTTAGATTTATGTGCAACGAATGTGTACATAATGCATTTCGATTGCCGGAAAAATGTAACAAATTAGAATAATCCTACATTCGAAGAACATGCAAATGTCGGTTCTGTGTGCTTTTTGAATTACAAACTATTTTTACTTTCGTATTTTTGTATTTTCTTTTCTTTACCTCAATGCGGACGATGTTGGGCTGTGGCTAATCTTGTGTTTGTCCCTTGAGGTGTCTTAGCTGCAAATATATGAATCACTTTTAAATTTAAAGGACTCTGCAAATTAACTTAACCTATTCAACTCACCGCTGTTCGCGTGTTGTTTTTTAGCCCAACAAAACAAAACTGAAAAAATAACCAGTGAGAAAAGACCAAAAACTGAAAAAAGCCAAATTCTCCCGAAGTTGAATAAAAACAGAAAGCTAATAAGACGTTTAAAGTAAAACATGACCAATTTTTGTTCACATTGTGCTCTTGTGTTTGCAAAATATCCTTTCATTATCTGATTTCTTTTAAGATACTTTCTGTTAGCATATATGCATTCTGCCTTCCATTGAGCATTCAGCTTTCATGACTTCACTGACTACGTTCTGGATGTTTTTCGTTAGATATTTGCTTCATTGTCCGTGTATATGGGGTTCTAGTTCTTGTTGCTTCTGACGTTGTTCAAATTGATTCTGATATTAAAGTTATTGCTCTCCACAATCCGCTGTCCGCTTTCCACTATCCGATATTGATTTTGATGACTATGTTTGCCTTAACTTGTCGAACGCTTAGTGCTGTCCGGCTTGCTCGATCGGCTGGCCTGGTCCTGGTCCTGGGGCCGGTACAGCCGGAGCGAATTGATGATGTTGAGTGGCATAATAGGTGGCCGGCATGCTGAACTGATTGGCATATGGATTGGTGCCGGGGGCCGCTGTGGTGGCCAGGACTCCGCCGGCAGCATCGTACATATAGGTGGCACCGCCCGGTGCAACGGCCGCAGCCCGTCCGGCGGCTGCTGCAGCTACGGCAGCCACGGCCGCAATCGGTGGCGAATTAGCCGGAGTATAATGAACCAATGGAGTAGTGACGGTAGCCGGCGGCGGCGGCGGGGCAGCGTATTGCTGCTGTGGCTGCGGTGGCGCCTGCTGGGCCTGCTGCTTTCCATCGTCCTTCGCCGGTTTGGGCTGTTGCTGTTGCGGCATCGGTTGTTGCGGCATCTGCTGCTGCTGTTGCTGCTGTGGCTGATAATGGTGCACACCGCCTCCACCCTGCTGTTGATAATCCCGTTTGGGATACTGCTGGAAACGCGGCGGCATGCCGCCAGTTCCGACTCCAGCTCCCGGCGGCACAAATTGACCACGACTGCGATACCCCTGCTGGGCCATATATGGAGGATGCCCTCCTTGCTGCGGTCCCATATGCTGTTGCGGAGCAACACCGCCAGCTCCTCCACCAGAGCCGCCGCCTGCTCCACCATTGCCACCAGCTCCAACGGCGCCGCCACCGCCCTGGTGTCCCATTATCGCACGTGGTCCTCCGTTATTGAACGGAGCACGAGGACGATAGGCATTCCCGTTGCGCTGCTGTCCATCCTGATGATTCATCTGGTGATTTATGCGGTTCCAGTTGCCACCGCCGCCTCCACCTCCGTTCTGCTGGTAGCTATTACCGCTAGCGGTGTACTGCTGATAGCCACCACCTTGCGGCGGTCCGCCACGATTGTTATTGTAGCTATTGCCAGCTTGGTAGTTTAATGGATTGTTGTTGCGCTGCTGATAGCCGCCGTTGCGGTGGTCACCGCCACCACCACCGGAATTGTTCCAGCGTTTGTTACCGCGATAGCCGCCGGAGCTGGGAATCGAGCGTGCCAGATCGAGGAGCGCCTGCGAGGGCGTCTGGCCAGCTTCCTCCAGCACTGATATAAGCTCACGGGCCTGCTTGGCATTGTCCGGTGTAAAGAATGTGTAAGCGGTGCCCAGCTGCTGGCAGCGACCGGTGCGACCGATGCGGTGTACATAGTTTTCCGACGAGTTAGGATAGTCGTAATTAATCACGTACTGCAAGTCCTCGACGTCAAGACCGCGCGAGGCTACGTCCGTGGCAATCAGAATATTCGACTTGCCGTTGCGGAAGTCCTTGAGCACAGAGTCGCGCTCGTTCTGAGTCTTGTCGCCGTGGATCGAAGTGGCAGTGTAGCCCTCGGTACGTATAATCTGCAAGATGTCCTCCACCTGGAATAGAGTTTAAACAGCGAAATTATTTAAAGAGAAAGCTAAGTCTACAATAGGTACCTTGATCTTGGTTTCAACAAAGATAATAATCTTGTTGCCATTGTTAGCAGCATTGTTGGTGGTCGGAGCGATTTCCTTTAGCAAACGCACCATGCGCTGTGGCTTCTCCATCTCGGTGCAGATCTCGACTATCTGTCGGATGTTGTGGTTGGCCGAGAGGCTCATCGACCCAATGTTAATCTGGATGTAATCGTTTAAAAAGTCACCGGCAAGAGCCTGCACCTCCTTGGGCCAAGTGGCGGACCACATGACCACCTGACGATCGGGACGAATTTGTTCTATGATCTTACGAATTTGCGGCTCGAAGCCCATGTCCAGCATGCGATCGGCTTCGTCCAGCACCAAGTAGGTGCATCTCTGTAAGTTAGTGTTGCGGTTCTCAAGGAAGTCAATCAGGCGACCAGGAGTTGCGATGATCACCTCAACGCCGCGTTCTAAATCACGGGCCTGTGGCACTTTCGACGATCCGCCAAATATGCAGGTGTGTCTGATCTCAGGCTTGCATAGATGCCCATAGTCCCTCACCACCGACTGAATCTGTTGGGCCAGCTCACGGGTGGGCGCCAACACCAGGGCCACTGGGCCTTCGCCGCGCAAGATTGGTGGCTGATTGCCAATGTGCACTATGGCCGGCAGCATGTAGGCCAAAGTCTTTCCAGAGCCGGTCTGGGCAATTCCAACTAGATCTCGACCGCTCAATGCGATGGGCCAGCCCTGAGACTGGATCGCTGTCGGCTTGGTGAAGCCCTGGCGTTTCATTTCATCAATCACGTGAGAGGGCAGTGAGCACTCCTCGAAATTTACCACCGGGTGAGGTAAATCATTTCCGGAAACGGTAATCTCCAGTTCTCGGCGAATATCAGCGACCTGCTGTTCGGTCTTGGCCAGCGTATTGGGATGAATGTTGTAGAAATCCTTGTGGAACGGCTCCAAATTAATCCACGTGGGCTTGACGAGATTGCGGCCTGGGTTCTTGGCCTTCTCGCGTTGGATCTCGGCACGTTCCTCCTTGGATAGCATGCCCAAGGCTGCGGCGTTGTAGTTGCCACTCTGATAGTTGCCACCGCCGCCGTTATGCGGCTTCTGGTAGCGCTGTGCGTAGTTGGGGTTCTTGCCACGCGGTCCACCATAGCCACCGCCTCCATTTCCACCGCTGCCAGCGGGGCCACCGTTTCCACCGCCTGGTCCAATGCCATTGCCGGCATAAGAGACTCCGTTCTGCTGGCGGTACGGGTTTCCGCCGCCTGTCGATGGATTTCCACCGGCCATACCGAGTCCATTTTGGATCCCGTAGGTCATTACGCCGTAGGGCTGGCTAAAGTGCATCCCGCCGGCGGCTCCAGCTCCTGGAGGAGCCCCATTACCGGCACCGGCAAAATTATTGCGTGGATAGTAAGGGCGCTCGTGGCGCGGTCCACCACCGGCTCCTCCGCCGCCTGCTGCTCCTTGGCCACCGTTTCCATAGTATCCACCTCCTGTGTGCTGCTGAACGCCCCCGGCGTTGGGTGCATATGCTCCGGCGTACATCGCGTTAAATCCTGACTCCTGCAGAAAAGGAAAAGAAAGAGGTAAGCTCACGTGAAAAGGAAGTGGAACAAAGAGAGGAATTCGATTGGAGAGAGGTAGACACACTCGCGTAGAACTTTGTACTTTGTAAATGTTTTATTTGAATTTTTATTTTTTTTTCTGCTCACTAGCTCCAACTCACCGAAACTTATTGCTGCCTGGTGGAAGTGTAAATGTAAATAGACGAAACACATCGACTGGAAAAGGGCAGCCTACTTGAAAAGTAGAAAAGGCTTCACATCTTTTTACAATTTTATACATATATATGTACACCAGGGGGTATATTTATATACATATATATTCATTATATATATATATATATAAATCTATATGTATGTATACGTATGTAATTTATATACTATATAGATATGTAAAAATATATTTAAACTTTTAAATATGTAAGAAAAAAAAATGAAACTAAGACCGAAACCGAGTCGGAGGATGGAGGACAGGAGGACACCCACCAACCACCGAAAAAATCAATACAGCATCGCGCGGCTTTGCCGAAAGTGGCAAGACTCGGGAGCACACTGCGCTTAGCCGCAGCGGTGGAAAAAGAGGAGTGAGCGACAACGTTCGCGAGGAATGAAGCACCGCCGCCGCGCACACAATCACAAATCACAAAAAGAAACAATAAAATGCACTATTTTTTCACGCCTCAAAGAAACTCACCTTTTTTCCTGTTGGCTGCCTTCTGTGTAAATTTTGAAGAGCCTGACTTGTTGGGGGTTCAATTTATGTAGTTATGCCCTGCTACTGGCATTTGCTGACAGCTCGATTCGGTTCGTTCAGAAGCCTCTTCGATTTTTCGGTTTGCTCTGCCTGACTTGCTTGGTCGTTTCAGTTTACTTTTCTAGCTCACTACTCGCACGCTTCTTTTTGTCGTGACTTTACTTTTCCACGGGAAACTAACCGTAAAGCTAACTAAAGTTTAGTTGGTTTAACTAATTCTAATTCTTGTATTTTAAGTATTTTATACAACAAAAAAAACGCGTCTGTAGTTCGCTGTGAAACCATCGACAGCGTTGCCAATCACCCCAGAGTTGCCGGATAGGGCAAGGGATTAAAGTTATCGCTGAAGATGATACAATCGATTGATTACATTTTCATGGCATCATTTAATAATTAGCATCCCAATTATTAAATGGTTTTGACAAGCACTCTTAATTTATGAGAAAAGTATAACTTGTCATCGCCAAACTTATTTTCTTTTTTTTTAAACCCAAGGATATTTTAGCGCCATTCAGTAAGGTCACACCATTTAAATTTGGTTTAAAATTAGATCCACCATTATTTAAGTTTAAGTAAGAAGTAATGGTTCTTTACCGCTTTAGGATCATCCAGTGTCCAACTTTATATACCTACGATTACATTACGGTGCATATTTTATTTTTAACATATCTTATTTCTATTAAAGCTCAAGTAAACGAGTTGTTTCTTTTGTTAAATTTTTAATAAAGCGTTAAAGAAACTATTTTAAAGTAATTTGTTTTAATTAAGAAGTGTTTTTTTCGACACGAACTTAAAGCCAGGTGAATATCTAAAACAAGTGTCTTTAACTAATGAAATCTCTCACAGAACTCTGGAAGAAGGCTGTAATGCCTTGGCATCTATTTGCACAATATACGGTATACTCGGCTTTTCTTTTCTTATTTATCATCATTATCACAAACACTAGTTAGCGGCCAATCGCACCAGTAGTTTTCGCCGGTCCTCGTCTATGGTGGCCAGAAATTTCTGCATCCGTTCACTGTAAAAATCGCTACTTTTGGCCAATTGTAGACTTAGCAGTCGTTCCGACCGTCGATAGTCGTCCAGCTGCCAGCGGTCGCGCTGATAGGCTAGGATACTGGCCAGGAAGTGCCAAAACGTTAGTTGAGGCCAAAGTACATTACTGAAGTAGAGGACTGAAGTGCTTAGCTAAAGGAGAGAAAGATTATATTTCAAATAAATAATATGTGACGGTGAGCATTATTGTACCTGCCACATCATAAAGTCACTCAATCTAGTCTCGCCGGAAGTCCGAAAGACCAGATCCGGTGGTGGTGAATGGCGTGTATAGAGGCACTCTTCGATCAGACGCTCGCTGATGTCTTCCGGACGCAGCTCTCCACTGCCGTGTCGCACCACAGTTTCCACCGCTTGGGTAATCTCGTCCCGCGACGTGTATGCAAAGGCGACGTTAAGGAAAAGCTTATCATTCTGTTCAGTATTAAGCATTGCTGTGGCCACCAGCTTCTGGAGGTCCTGCGGAAGCAACTCTATGTTCCCAATGACACGAATGCGTATGCCATGCTCATTTAATCGATTCATCTCTTCTAAAAGCCGGGCAAACTTCTCGCGAGCCAAGTTAAACAGACCCTCAACCTCTTCGCTGGAGCGCTTGAAGTTCTCGATGCTGAAGGCAAAGGTAGTCACCTCCCGGACGCCGATGTCCAGGCACCAGCGAAGACAATCGGCCAGCTTAGCAAAGCCGCGCGAGTGGCCCTCAATCTTATCAATCTGCTGTGATCTGGCAAATCGCCTATTGCCATCCATCACAAAGGCTACGTGGTACGGTATGCTGCCACAGGAGCGGAGTACGCGCATCGTTATCCTTTCCAGCCCGGTATACTTATAGTCGGAGACCCACGACATGGTGATAAGCTTTCCTTCGTTGTACTTGTTCGGGAAAAAAGGTTCGATTGTTGTGTGTTTTGGGTGTCTTGTGATACAGGTTCTTAAGTGTGGACAGATCAATGCTAATCTGGTCATACTAAAAATAATGCCAACTTATTCCGATTACAATTTAGAGATGGAACCTTGATGTGTGTCTATCGGTATCGAAGCATCCCTGGTAGTTTGACAGCTACGACAGCCTTCTTTTTTGACATCCGGTTCACGCAAGTGGTTCGTTCGAAAATTAAGCCCTCAATTATTTACTTAATACTAGATAGTAAACCCTTTTGAGACCTTTCTTAAGTGTCCCCTTAAACCAACTCGAAAGTTGGAATGTTTAACTGATCAAAAACCGACCCATACAGAATTTTTTCATGTTTTTTTTTGTTTTGTTTGTGCGCATGCATTTGTTTTGTTTGTGACTGCCGATATGTTGGCTAAACGTGCATATTTCCTGTTATTTCCGCAGTTTCTGATCCGCAAACTACCGTAAAATGGCTCCCAGGAAGGCTAAAGTTCAAAAGGAAGAGGTCCAGGTTCAACTGGGACCCCAGGTTCGCGATGGAGAGGTTGTCTTTGGAGTGGCCCACATCTATGCCAGCTTCAACGACACCTTCGTCCATGTTACGGATCTGTCTGGCCGCGAAACAATTGCCCGTGTCACTGGCGGCATGAAGGTCAAGGCCGATCGTGATGAGGCTTCGCCCTACGCCGCTATGTTGGCTGCTCAGGTGGGTTTTTACACGTTATACGTTAAACCAAATGTTAATGTGTTTGCTATTCGTCTAGGATGTGGCCGAGAAGTGCAAGACCCTGGGCATTACTGCTTTGCACATCAAGCTACGTGCCACCGGCGGTAACAAGACCAAGACCCCCGGACCCGGTGCCCAGTCCGCTCTGCGTGCTCTGGCCCGTTCCTCCATGAAGATCGGTCGTATCGAGGATGTGACCCCCATCCCATCGGATTCTACCCGCAGGAAGGGAGGTCGCCGTGGTCGTCGTCTGTAAATGGAATCCAAGGGCTACGATCTGCTGGAATCTATTCAGAATATTGCATTTGTGTATATGACCACAGAAATGTTTGGCATGTGTGCATGAATGCACTCTAATAAACCAGGAAAAGATTATTTAATCTCTAGTTAAATTTCTTCTTATATTACAAAAGGAAACTAGTGTTTTAACTGTTTTCAACCTTTTAGGTTTTTTAAAATGTTTACAAAAATAAACCGAGATTGGCAGTGGAGAGAGGTGCCACTTTTTCTCGGAATATATCGATGACAATTTAAAGAGATTTATCGATTTAAGCAACCCTGATACCGATATCTATCGAACAGCTGTGCTTTTTGCCTTCTTTTTTCGCATCCGTTCACGCAATTGGTTGGTTTATTTTAGTTTCCTTATATTTTTGTGAAAATAAAATAATTTGTAAATTTATCGAACCAAACGAATGTGTGAAACGATTGTTGTACTTTATTGAGTGTGTAATAATGCTTATAAAGTAATCAATACTCCATCGGAAAGCCCGGATGCCAACGAATTATTTTGTGTTTATGTGGACCTTTGTTTTGTGTTGGATATGCCGGTATTAATAAATCTACGTCTCTATCTCTAAATAGTTGCTGATCGACGAACAGACGCTGCAAGATGGCTCCCAGGAAGGCTAAAGTTCAAAAGGAAGAGGTCCAGGTTCAGCTGGGACCCCAGGTTCGCGATGGAGAGGTTGTCTTTGGAGTGGCCCACATCTATGCCAGCTTTAACGACACCTTCGTCCATGTTACGGATCTGTCCGGCCGAGAAACTATTGCCCGTGTCACCGGCGGAATGAAGGTCAAGGCCGATCGTGATGAGGCTTCCCCTTACGCCGCTATGTTGGCTGCCCAGGTGAGCCGGAATCTGTCCCTATAGATTGTCGAATAACTCCTTAATTATTATTAACTTTTTCAGGATGTGGCTGAGAAGTGCAAGACTCTAGGCATCACCGCTCTAAACATCAAGCTGCGTGCCACCGGCGGCAACAAAACCAAAACCCCGGGACCTGGTGCCCAGTCCGCTCTGCGTGCTCTGGCTCGTTCCTCCATGAAGATCGGTCGCATCGAGGACGTGACTCCCATTCCATCGGACTCTACCCGCAGGAAGGGAGGCCGTCGTGGTCGTCGTCTGTAAAATGGAGTTAATGGAGTCGGGCTCTGTTCTTTTTTTTCCCAAGCTGCGCTATTTTTTTTTTGTATAACTTAATATACAGCATAAATGTAGAAATAAAGAATGGAAATGAGTGCAATCTGAATTGTTTTTGGGGGATTGGAAAGTTATGGGCTCCTGGGTATCTGGACGATCTGGCATCTCTTTGTTATCGATAGTTTTGCCTTGCGGCAACATGTTTTTAATAGTGTTGAAAAATCTCCAGTGTTGGTTAACGGCGAGCAGAAGTAGCTCTCGCATAGCATTGCAGATAAAATTCATATACACATACAAGCGAACGAATTCGTGGAGCAAATATATCAAAATTGGCAGGAATAAAAGCGTTCGCCAGCAACCAGGCAGCGGCGATACGGGTGCCATTGGACACGGGAGCGCCGTAGAAGAGCCGCGGGCGCCTCAAATTGGTGGATAGTGTGCTAAATAGGCGTAATTGGCAAGTTCAATGCACGAATAATATATTTGGCCACACTTGTGTATGTGTGTTGGTGTGGCGAAGTGTGCACCAGTGTGCGTGCGTGCGAGTGCTTATTTGCAAATGAAACAGCAACAAGAAACGGCGTGAAAAGTGACCCAGAAGCCAAGCCATTCTGCATCCACATCCGCCGCACACGGATGGGGATATAGAAGATATATCCTATTGGATATATGTAGTAGGTCGGGCAGTCGACGTCAAGCGAGAGAGAAAAGCGGCGGAGTAGTGGAGATGTCCAAGCGGCTCCAACGAGTGTGAGTCAAAGTCAAGTGTTTGGTTTTCAGTTGTCGGTTTTCCGTAAGGTATCGTGAAATTTTCTGCTCCGCCTCGACTCCCCCGTAAACGGTAATCCGTGTTCCATATTCTGAATCCGTAGCTGAAAGGCAAGCTCAAGCTCAAACGCCAAAATTTTCAATTTGAAACAACTGGCCCCATAAACCAAAAAATCTGAGTGAAGCAGCCAAACAACAAGAAATCACAGAAAAATCAGTAAGAGCAGCCCCAGCACCAGCAACAGCAGCAGCAGGCAGCACTAGCACAAGCAGAAAACTTGTTTTGAAAAAGAGAAGAATCGAAGAAGAATCATAAAGAAGCGTGCTCCTAGCGGCCGCGACGTCACCAAAATACCAAACAACCCAGCTGCAACCGCAACACCACTATCATGGACGAGGATAACAACCTGTCCAACGCGGACATCAGCATCGAGGATGTGGAGCAGGTGCGAGAGACAATGATGGTTCAGGACGACGAGGAGGATGACGAGACCTCCGATGTGGATCTCTCCTCGGTCGCTTACGTTCTTCCGGCCAATGTACCCATAAACACGGTAACGGGAACAGCAGCGGGAGCTGGCACATCACCTCGCGCCAGCGGCGGAGCCAGTGTTGCTGGGCCAGGGAACTCGCACTCACCATTTCATGATTGGGACTCTAGCGCCGCGGCTGCTGTGCCTCCGTCTCCGCCACCACACAGGGTAGGCGGAGGAGGATCGGGTGCTGCCAGCACAGGGGGCGGTAGCAGTAGTAGCTCGGGTGCCGCTACTGGAGATTCCGGCGCCAAGCCCAGCTTTTTCTTCGGCACGTCGTCGTTTAGTCTACGCAGCCGCAAAGAGGTGGCCGCCCTGATCAACACGGAGTGCTGCCGTGGCAGTCCCACGCCGGATCTGGACTCCATCATGGACACTCTGTTCAATCCGGGCACGCCCATTGACAATCCAGACAACATCGAGTGGATACGATGGCTCATAGCCGGCGGTCGCACGCCGCAGGAGTTTGTCAAGATCGGTAAGTCTTTCCACCAGCTGATCGACAGTTTGTTGCCCCTGAATGACTGGCAGTGTGCGTACCTTACCTGTGCGGGATATGTGTGTGTCTGTGTTTGGCCCTATAAGGGAGTGAGAGCGCGCCAGGTGAGAGGCAGAGGGTGGGCAAGGTGCAAGGCAGCGTGAAGAGCAGAGAAGAGTGCACCACCATGGCAACAGCAATCAAGCGCGTTCACTTGCACAACGGCACTAGCTTGGTCGGGCGGACTGCCGGACGGCCGGGGGAACACACAGATACGGGAGTCAACTTTAGCCCAATTTAATCTCGGCTGCTGATCTATTTGCAATGCTCTTTCAGTTGTTTTCGGTTTGCATAATATTTTATGATTACATTTATTTCTTGTGCCAGGCTGCGTATGTCGCCAAAGTCGGTCTCATCGTTCATCATTGCCGTTCGTTCCCGTTTTGTCCCACTTTGCCAGCGCCAACGCCAGCTCACCATCAACCTCAGCCACGGCATGGCACGGACACGCACAAGCACAAGCACAGTAGACTGCAACTGGCACCTTCTGGCTGTGTCAGCTGTTTTCGGTTTGCAGTCTGAGTGTCAAATGGTCTCACAGCCTCCTAATCCCACTCTAGCTCCATGAAATGGGGAGCTACTTTTTAAGGCAATCTTCTAATAAAATGACATTAGAGAAGACGTTTCTAGTTCAATAATGCATACTATTTGCTCTAAATGCTTGCTTAAAAGAGTAATGTTGTAGGGAACACATTAGTTTCTGAACTCTGGAAACTGCAGACTTGCACTGCCTGGCTAGAGTTTATTGACCGTCATTGTTGCCGATTTGACAAAGTCGACAAGACAACACGCCACGACAGTGGGGGCTTACATTTTATGTACTTTATGTATCTACCATTAGCTGTGATGGCGATCCGACTGTATTCTGCAATCGGCAATTGACCGACCTTTATGTTATTAGCCATCAGAGTGCCAGGGTGAGTGCATCAGGCTCCCATCCGGCCACCTGCTTACAACAGACCTTGTTCGAAAACGCTCTCAGTTAGAAAGGGATGGCCAGAGGCTGCTGCCAACTTGTGTCGTCGATCGATCGCCATTTACGAAATTGTCAATCAACTTTTCACTGCACGGCGAGCACTGCCATTGTTTATTGTTTGTTGCTACTCTAGTTTTCGCCTCCTTCCGCGTGCGGTCGCCGTTGACCTTTTCGGCGTTTCAGCGTTTCAGCCACCAAGAACGAACGCCCAGAGCCAAACAGCAAAGAGACAGAACCCAAAGACAACGAGTCACGCAACAAGCGAAACTAACTTAGCAATGAGTGCATCGTTTTATTTTTGGAACTCAATCAAATCAATACCAATAGCCATAGCAATGGCATACCGGCTAAAGCGTCTAACCTCGATAAGAATTTAATTCGCCTCGAAAAAGTATATAGACGTGATGTCCCCGATTTTAAAATGTTCGCAACCGCTGGCGATTCTGGTTGGGTATCGGGTTGTCTGACAGTCAAGCAAACCCTACCATAGGCCTCTCTTTCTGGTTAGTATTTAGAGAATATAGAAACCGGGGTCGCAGCTCCACCATCGGGTATTAGACATCAGATTGCCTCGTGTGTAAATCCTATATTAATGACATCCTTTTATCCATTTTAGTGCGAAGCTATGACAACCATGCCAAGTGTGGGTTGGTGTGGGTGCCACACGTGGTGGCCTACCGATGCCGCACCTGCGGCATATCGCCCTGCATGTCCATTTGTCGCGATTGCTTCAAGAAGGGCAACCACACGAACCATGACTTCAACATGTTCCTGTCCCAGGCGGGCGGTGCCTGCGACTGCGGGGACACGTCCGTGATGAAGGCTGAAGGTTTCTGCAGCGACCATGGGATCAACAATCGAGTCAACCGTGACCCAGTGCCGAACAACCTGCTGGCCGTGGCGGAGGCCATCATGCCTAAGCTGCTCTTCCGCCTCCTGCAGCATTTCCGCGAGCACAGCGACACCTCGCTGCAGGTACATGCGAAGACCTCGTACTCGTGTGAGGAGTTCGCCAACATGCTCATCGACCTCAACAACATGGGTGAGATCATGCGCAAGGTGATGACTCGAACGCTGATTAATCCGGAGGTCTACGCTTACTTTATGGAGGCGCCATGCCTGGAAACGCGCAACGGCCGCTTCCTGAGGGCTAATCGCGAGAAATACGAGGATGCGGTCAACAGATTCCCAAATCCTGAACCGCCGGACGAGTACAGGGATTTGCCGGCGCTAGGCGACAAACTTGTCCACACTACGCTGCTGGAAGAGTTCATTTTCTGGACATTTAAGTTCGAGTTTCCACAGACACTGGTCTGCTTTCTGCTGAACATGCTGCCCGATCAGGACTACAAGGAGCACCTGACCCGGACATTTGTGATGCACTATAGCCGCATTCCGTCCGTGCTGGAGATGTCACGCGACCCGGACACACTGAGCAACCGAGTAGTGCACATGAGCGTGCAGCTCTTCTCCAACGAGAGCCTCGCCCTTAAGATGGTCAACGAGCTGTCGCTGCTGCATGTGATGATCATCAGTCTGAAGCTGATGATGTCCAAGATACTCATACAGAACACCCTGCATGGTAAGTTTATTCCTTCCTTTAAGGTCAATTGACTTTAAAATTTTGTATCCCCTTTGCTGCAGATCCTAGCAAGAATTTCCACTTCGTCATCGACTGCACGCGCCAGGTGATGAAGGATCACTGCTACTGGCCACTGGTATCGGACTTTAATAACGTTCTCTCGCACGAGTCGGTGGCTCTGGTTTTCCTGCGGGACGACAACCTGATTGACATGTGGTTCCAGTTCCTGCAGATGCTACAAGGCATGAACGTCAACTTGCGCGAAACAGCCTCCCATGTTGAGTTTGAGCCGAACAGCTACTACGCGGCCTTCTCTTGCGAATTGGAGGCCAGTGCCTACCCGATGTGGTCCATCATCTCACACTTGCAGGATGGGACGCATGCCCATTTGGCCAAGAAAATCATCAACTACTGCGTGACCACGTTGCATGAGTGGCTCGACTCCATCTACTTCATGGAGGCACGCCTTTCCATGGTATGGTTGCTCCCGTGCTCAAAAATGAAGCCCATTTATCCTTATGCTTTTCTATTGAAGGAGGAGATGATGCAAGCCTCGTTCCACTTCCCGCTGCACCGCTATCTGGCGGCCTTCGTGTGCCAGGCAGTCACCAGAATGGGAATCAGCCTGAGCGAGGTGCTGCCGTCGCGTCCGTATCTTCTGCCCCTGCTGATGATCCATCCGCTGCGTGTTCAGGTGAGTTCTCCAACCTCTGCTCTATCCGTTCAATCCCAATGGTCAGGCCCGTTTACGATTCAGATTGTCTTTATTCTTTTTCTATTGCTAAATTTCAATATAATTTGAGTTGGTTTCGTTGCTTGCACGATTCTGCAATCGATTCCCTCGATTTAGACCGACTTAGACTCCGATCCGGCTTAGACTACGCGACAGTATTTGCAAGTGTTCGATAGAGTAGGGTGTAAAACTAAGAAAGCTATGAAATATGCTGCTCCCACGTGCCCTAGAACTTTTTCCTGGGCACTTGGACGTGCGGCATAAAGTCGTAGGTAATTATCTTAGGTCCCAGAAAGCCTCCGTAACCGTTCCGTCCCTTATAGTAGATGCCAATGCCCGACAGGGGCACTGGGGGATTCGAGACCACGTCCTGAATGTCGATAAACGGCACTGTGCTCTGGGCCGCGTCCTTGTCCAAGCCTGTGTTGGTGAAGTCGATGTACTGGTTGTGCCGCGACTGCACCAACGACGTGGCTATTGTCCTTGTGGGTAAGTCAGCATTTGCCAGCCGTAGTTTTTCCCTGAAAAAGGCAAACAAGCTTCAGAACAACGAATCCGGCTATCCGGTTCACTTTCAGACTCACCTCCGGGCTCCTCCACTGACGTCGGTGTTGTCGTTGGACTTCCAGTAGCTGTTAACCTCCGGCTGGATTAGCTGGCCGGTCTTAAAGTCAAACTCGGTGTAGTAGGCTTCCAGATTGAGGTGGGCTCCCACCAACCGGAACCTCACGCCAGTCACCACAAAACTGTTATCGTCCGTGTTCACGTCGTCCAGATCGATGGAGCGACTCTCGTAGCTCAGTGTGTGGTAGTCCACTCCCTTTTTGACATCGCGGTCAAAGATATTGTACTTCTCCACCGGCTTCCACTCCAAGCTGCTTTGGTTGATGGCGCCGCGAGGCATAAGTTCACCCTCCTGGATCTGCAGGTGGAAGATTCGATTGGACTTGACGAGTCGGAGCCCGGTTACGATCCTGAAATGAGTAGATTAGTTCCTTGTGGCTTTTTTCACAGAAATGTACGCACCTGTTCCTCTTAACATCGGCAATAGAGTCGCGGAGGTTGAAGAAGCGATCCGACTTCAGGCCCTGCTCGTCGCAGAGACAGAAGCAGTAGCTGCAGTGCCACAGGATATAACGCCACCAGCTGTCCACCTTGGTGGTGCCACGCAGGCACTTCGTTCTTTGTCCCAACACACGTCCGTTCTCGTATTCAATAAACTCGTAGCGCCGAGTGCTGTTCTGTGGGGCTGGACACACCCACATGTCGGAGTCGATGAACTGGCAGTTGTAGATGCGGCCGGAGCAGCGTTGCTGGCGGGCGCAGTACTTCTCCTTGAAGCAGCCCTCGGCCCGGGTGGACTGGTAGAAATCGCATGTCTCCCGGCAGGTTTCCTCGTTGTTCAGGTCCACTTCGTTCTCCACATAGCCCTGAAGTTGAAGAACTATAAGTATCTGAACGTAATCTTTATGGGGTTCCCAACCTGTAGCAGACGTGTCACTTCGTCGTAGGTAACTTTTGGAATGTGCTTGGGAGGATCACAGCGATACACGATGCGGTCTGCCCTCAGCATCACATCCTTGAGCAGCTTGAGCGTGCGCTCCGTCCGCTTCTCGTAGTCGTTCCTCATCAACTGCGCCTCCTGGGTAAAGTTGCCCTTGCCATAGACCCGCAGCATCATCCACGAGAACTCCATCATGGTGTAGGCCTTGAGTTCTGTCAGGGCAATGTCGGCGTAGAGGGAGTAGACGAACTGCTGCGCCGACTGTTGCGTGTTGCAAATCTGATCTTTGGACACCTGAAAGCAGAAATTAGCACGAATGTCATCAATCTCCAGTTATCCAAGTGTCCAGCTGCCATACGGCATTCCTGGTACGTTACGTTGGCTTTTTAGCCATCGCATCTGGTCGTTAAAATCTCTGCCATGCCCAAAAGCTATAAAACTGGCTAATTAATAGTTGTTCGTGGGTGGAAAATTGCTCCAAATTGTGTATGGAAAGTGGAAATTTTTAGGCAAATAGCGGAGGAGCGCTTCTATAGAGCCTGGCCTGATACGAGGCTCCCAAACTCCAATTCTAGGTAGGATTATGATTAGTAGCTTTTTCGATAACTAACAAGCATGGCCCGGTAGTAGAGCGTCTGCTGGACCATCACACGTTCGATTTCATCCAGGATGCGAGGTATGGAAATGGTCTTGTCATTGCGCAGGACTTCCCGGGTCAGGTCTAGTACAGCCAGTTCATCCAGCTGGGCGCTGCTGTTCTGCTTCACGAAAACGTCCTGCTTTTTGTCATTGAGAGAATAGTGTGAGATGAAGTTGGAAGGAGTAGTCTGTCTGGGAATACCTTGTAGGCTTCGTACAGCTTACTGATGTACACCAGATCCCTTTCCAGCAGGGACCATTCGTAGTGGTTGAGCAGCTTATAGCGATTCTCCTCAAAGGTTCGGCTCATCAGAGGACGTCCGTCGTAGTCCCGATGGGAATCGAATATTTTGCGCAACTGCGTCTCCTTGTTGTTCTGGCTGTTGGCCGTTTTCCCCAGATAATCCCACAAAGCTTGCTCCAGAGCAATGTATTCGGTGCGCATGGCGTCGACCATGAGCTGGGGGACGCGTGAATGGGGCGGGGGGTGCCTCTGCATCCATTCATCAGCTGAGACCGCGGTGGCGCAAATCATAATCCCACAAAGCAATGAAATCGCGACCCACGGCGCCATCTTGGCTTCGCTGCTGCTTCGCTGCTGACCACTGCTCCGATAAGATATATCCGCTGGATTTCAAATATTGGGGATTCCTCGAGAATGTCAAAGCGGGCTCCCCGATTAATGGGGCTAACTGCTTATCCCGCTGCACTGCTTGCACTCTGAGAACTGGAGCTTCAACTGCTTGGTGGACAAAGAATCGCCGTTATTGCTGGATCCTAAACATCAACTCAATTTTGTTAATAATTTGCGATTTACTTTAATTCGCGTTCTGCAGTGTTCAGTGTTCGTTGCTCGGTTTGAATGATGTTGTTGTTCTGAGAGCTGTTCAGCTACTGTGATTTTCAGTTTCAGTTTCGGATTTTTTCCAAGCGCTCCGCTCAGCTCCGCTCGTTGTTCACGGGTGTGTTGGTGGACTGGACGGTCGTGTGCACGTTTACAAAAATGAAAAATAAATCGCTGACTAAAGCTCTTTTTCAGGCCCTGTTCTTGTGAAGCGTAAACATTCACACAGAAACCAAACACAGACGAATTGTTGGGGCTGTCGTCGGGTGGATGGATGGTCGGTTCACGAGTGGGAGAGCGCGAATTGAGCGATTGATGTTTGATTCTTCGGCTATCCAGACTGGGTTAATACACTATCCCACGGCCCAGCTTTGTTACACAACCACTGCCGATCGTTTTTCGCACAATCGATCCAACTAGAAAGTGGCCAGGTGCTCCCACTCGCACTCGCGCACTCTCCCTGCCTCCCAGTGCCACCCAATTCCGTTTAATTTGTATGCCAAACAGCTGTGCGTGCGTCTCTTCTCACCTGCACTCGGCTCACCTTTCTGCTCGTCGGAGAGCTTGCTCTGTATCTCTCTCCGCCTGCACAAACAAAGAGTTCGACTACGGGGCTAGCTCCCCTTTTCCCCTTTTTTGTTTTTGTTATTTTTAAATCTCCGCATGGGGGGGCATGGGGCATGGGACGGCTTTGCTGCATTGCCCTCTGCCGTTTGTTCTTCTCGTTCCTCGTTCCTCGTTTCGTCTTTTGTTTTTTGTTTATCCAAATTCGCAGTCTTTTGTTGACACAAGACCTTTGACCTCACACAAACAGGGCACACACCACTGCACCCGGAATTGGTGCCGTTTTTGCATAAAGTGCGTAGGACCACCCTTTCCAAATATATCTGCCTGCCTGGCTGGCTTGTGGCACAAAGCCACAAAGACGCTAATGATGGCGATGACTAATACCTCGGAGACGCGACTTTCTTTCGCCGAAGAATTCGTAGTGACGAAGCAGAGACAACCGGAAAGTCGAGCTCTAACCTAAGGCCTTTCATTCCACCCGAATCAAGTAGGCGTGATTCATCCGAATTATACGATTTAACCGGGTATCATGCAGGAAGCACAGTTCGCAATTCGCAATTGGCACCCCATTCATGACGTTACAGTGACAACCCCCTAAGCTAACCCCTTGTAGGAATAGCCACTAGACCCCTTTCCTCCATTGTTATTACCTCATAGGCTGTGGCCAGTTGGGAGAGCAGGTTACTCCCGCCGCTGGAGGAGCTGTTGGCCCTGTCGTCGCTTCCAAAGAGTATGATGTGCAGCCGGTCCATCAGGTGGTGGACAGAGTGGGCGTTCGGGGAGACGGTCCACTCGGCGAACGTGATCAGGGTGGACATTTCCAGCTTGTCCTTGTAGGCCTCGTACTTCTGCATCTGCTGGTAGCGCGACGAGATCCTGTTGATCGTGTCCGCAATGTCGTTCATCTTGGCCATGACGGGGGCATTGTTGTGCATGTAGCTGGTCACCGAGTCGATGGCCATGGCCACATACTCGGCATGCTGAAATTTCCAAAGGCCATGAGTGGCTGGAAGTGGACGGTATGTAGTGTGTGGGAGCCGACTCACCTGCTCTTCGGTCTGGTCGATTTGCCGACTGACTTCCTTCAAGCGCTGCAGGACCTTCTTCTGCTTTTCCCGCATAAGCGGAAAATCGATGTTCGCCGCCAGGGGGGAGGACTGGACAATGTCCCAAGCCTTCAGTACGCCGGATGTGACCTCCTTGACCACATGAATAATGTCCAGTACGTCCTCGATGAGGGCGTTGGTGGGCGTGGGCTGGTGGCAGACCAGCAGCAGGAAACAAGTCACCAAAAGTGGAAGTCCCAGTTTCAGTTTCGGATCCATTTGTGGGCAGCTGCGTTGGGCGTGTGTGTGGCTTTCTTCGGTTTTTTATTTGTTTGTTTAGTTTCGGGTGTCTTTAAATATTATTATTAAATTTCGCCAGAATCTGGGAATTGTTTACAGTTAGGCACACCCACACACGCACGCAACTGAGCCCGCTGAAAATCGAAACACGAATGCCGCAGCCAGAAAACAGAGAGACGAGTCGAGTCTCGAGTTCAGCTTTGAATGGCTTGGGTTGGTTTTGGTTTCCGACGGCGGAGAGCAGAGCAGAGCTGCGAAGAGCAGATGCCTGATGATGGCGATGGCGATGGTGATGGTGGAATTGGATTAAAAGTGCCTCATTTCCGCTGGTGGTGATGCTGCTCCTCTCCAAAATGTGCGTTGTTTGTGTTCGCCCCCTGCGGACCAGACGTCGTCTGTCGCCATCACACACACTCGAGCCACAACAACGCACTCTCCGCGACTACTGTTTCTTTGTTTGTTGGTTTCTCGACTCGGTACGGTTCTTTGGCCAACATGGGGGGGAGAGAGCATCGCCAGCATGGGTGAACCTTAGTGGCAGCGGGGAAGCAGTCAAGCAGGTATACACTCTGCGTGTCTCAGGGTTGAATTTTCGGAGTCAGTTCCGATAACGCGCCAGCCCGGGTCTTTGGTCATCAAATTTAAACTAAAGAAAAATGCTATCTTCTCTTGCAGAGCTTCTTCTACGAGATCCTGGCCGGCAAATGGGTCAGAAACGGACTGCAGATCAAGGGGCAGGCTATGACCTACATTCAGGCGAATTTCTGCAACTCGATGGCGGATATGGACCTGTTCTTCCTGCAGATCTGCGCCACTAACCTGCCGCAGTACTTCTTCCTGCAGAACACCATCGAGCTGTTCGACGTGGGCCAGTGGCTGGAGACCGCCCCCCTCAAGCAGCCACAGAAAGCCGAGCAGTCCTCCATGCTGGAGGGTTTCCTCACCTTTCTCGCCACCCTGGTGACGAGTCGCACCAACCTGGGCAACGATGAGGCCACCCAATGCATTATCGAGATCAGTGCTCTGCTGGCCACCGAGAACAAGACTCATTCTCAGCTCCTTGAACTGATGCCCGAGCGATCCGGGAACGTGCACACCAAGAACTTCGAGACCTTCCTCAAGAAGCTCTCCGTGTACAAGGCTCCGTCCAGTGGCAGTGAGAACCTGGAGCAGGGACTCTTCACGCCCATTGACGAGGTCTGGGAAAAGCACTACGATCCACTGCACGTCCTTCTGAGAGCTGTGCATCGAAGGGACTTCCAGTCGTCGCTGGATCGCTTCACCAACTACGTCAAGTCCAAGGATAAGATGCCGGCCAGCGGCAATCTCTGGCCGCCATTCCGCCTGCCGGAGGCTTTGCCGGAGAACAGCTCGTTCAGCGATCCCTGCCGGATTCTCAACTCTCGCGTCTTCCATTCTACCATACTGTCGATCTTCTTCCGGGCCGTGCACACGCGCGACGTGTCTGAGCACCTACTGGCCCTGGCTGTGTTCCTTCTGGAGATCGCTGTCGAGACCAGCAACGATGTGGGCGCTGGTCAGGCGGGTGGCGGCTGTAGCGGAAGCGGCACTGGTGGCAGCACCGGAGATCGTGCGCCTTCATCTGTAGCCGCCGCCGTAGTGGAGTCGTCGTCCAGCGGATCGGGCTATCATCACGGCTATGGTCCCGGCCGTCAGGAGCCGCCAAAGCTCTTTCAGTGCTATCCTACTGACAATCTGAGCTGCAATCTGCGGCACGTGATCAAGAAGGTGTCGCTCAAGTCGCGTGATCCCCAGGTGATAACCTCCAGTTATCGTTCGAATCCGTTCTACTCGGACTTGGACTTCGATGTGGAAACAGATCCACACGCGCTGCGCATGATTGGGCATCTTGACTCGGATGCTGAGGAAGCCACCGGTAGCGTTATAATGGGCACTGGCACTTATATAGCCTCCGGCGGTGTGGCTGGAGCCGGTCCAGGCGGCCTGAGTCGCAGGAGCGCCTCTCAGGCCCTAGTTCCCCTGCGAGTACCCGGCATGGAAGTGGCCCTGCCACCGGATCTCTCAGTTGTGGCCGAAACCGGGGTGGTTATCCGCCAGGACAGTAACGATGATGAGCTGCTGCGCGACGGTGATCATGCCATGGACATGAGTCCGGCGGCTGCCCTGGACTTTCACTTCCCGCTGCAGCAGATCACTCTGCCCGAGAGCGGCATGGAAGTGGCCATTCGCAGGGACCTTCTGCTAGCCGAGACCAATAACGTTGGGCCGGGAATGGGCGCAGGAGCAGCCGGTGGAGTGGCAGCCGTCGGGGCTGGCAATGTTTCTGTTGGCAATCCCTCCAACGAGATGTTTTCCCCCACCACGGCCGCCAGCAGCGGCATGCTGCTGCCTTTCCAGCGGGTTCAGCCCGTAGCTGTGCCTAGCAACATGGACATAGTCCCATCGAACGCCTTAGGAGCTGGCTCCAGTTTTGCTTCGGGGATGAGTGGCTCTATTGGCGGTCGCCGAATGAACTTCGAGCAGGGCGGCGCCCGAAAGCGGTCCGTGGACATAGCCATCGGCGGTGTTGGAAACAAAGACGAGCTGCACCTCGACGAAAGCATCCTGTCGCTGCTGCTTAAGCTGCACTCCCAGCTCAGCGGTACCCTGGACAGCTTCTCGCTTAGCGACGGCGAGGATCGGGTGTCTGGCGCCGACGATGCCATGGATGTGGACTGTATGGACGTGGCCAGCACCTCATCGGCTGCTGCCGAAAGCACAGCTTTAGCCGAACGAGGACGCGGTGGCAGCAGCGCCAGAAGCAGCAGTCGCAACTATAAGGACATCCATGTGTCCTCCTCAAGGATAGGTGATGGACCCTTCTTCATTGGGAATCTGCTGCGTAAGATAGCCAAGCGCGACGAGCTGTGTGCCCAAACCATTGATGATATACGGGCACGGCTGTGGCCCAACCAGCGCGAGAAGCAGGCGGAGGCAAAGGCGCGCGAAACGAAGGAGAAGGAGGAGCGCCGGAAGCGTGCACGCGAGCGCCAGCAAAAGATGATGCAGGATTTTGCTAACAAACAGAAGCAGTTTATGCAATCGGCGGCAGCGGCTGCCAGCAGCATGAATTACGGGCTGGAGGACGACGAGGACGATGAGCTGTATGAGGAGCAGCCGCGCGAGAAGGAGTACGATTGCATTATTTGTAATTGCACCACACCCAGCACCGAATCGAATCCGATTGGACTGGTGGTCCTGGTGGAGTCCAGCGGCATTGTCGGCCATCGCCGGCGCGTTGCCGAGCGCCTGCCCCTGCCACTGAATGTGGAGGACGAATACCGCCTGGCCCACACAACTCGCCTAACAACAGAATTTGGACGGCGCACCGAGCTTCTTAGTCTGAAGTTTGGAGACGAGTCTTGGTATCTGTCCAACAACATGGCCTACGACAACGGAGTGCATGTCCAGTCGTGCGGCCACCATGTGCATCTCAGCTGCCTGGAGGCGTATCTGAAGACGCTGTATACCACCCAGCGTCAGCCTGTGCAGGATCGTGGCGAATTCTACTGCCCGGTGTGCCGGCAGCTATCTAACTCAGTGCTGCCGCTTAGCCCACAGCTGGACAGACCGACGCACCTAGTCCGGAGTGGGAATCAGCCTTTCGAGCGCCTGGTGGCCGACCTCACCGATTTGATCAAGGAAAACGAAACGATTCCGGTAAGTGGAGCCGAACTGAGTTGTACCTTTACTATCTTCTTTTATTCTAAAAACCTCGCACTTGCAGCAGGCAACGAAACTTACGGAGGCCATGGGCCATGCCATGGAGGTGATGACCAACATTTCGCAGCGCAAGGCCAAGTGCGCTTCCATCACATTCCGCAAGCTATTCGTCTTTGTGACCTCCATCGCCCGCACCAACCTGGAGGCGGAGATCATACAGCGCGGTGGCTCCCTATGCTCCGCCAATGCCACAAGATACAAGCCGAAGCGGGACTGCATTGTGCCGCTGCTGCATGTGCTCTCGGTACATGTGCGCGTCCTGGTGGAGTGGCCGCTGTGGACAAGTTGGGCCTCGTTGGCGGGTCTGCCTGTGAGCGATACCGAGCCCTTGCCGGCGCACTGCGTGGAGCTGATACCCAGTCTGCTTTCCGATCCCATAGCACTGCTACTCAAGTTCATTCTGCTGGCGCCGCTACACCTGGACCAGGGTGAGTGATTGATAGATCTGACGATCCCTCCTACCACATTGACTAATGCTTTTTCCCCACAGACTATTTTACCTGCATGGTGAAGGTGATGTACAACCTGCTCTACTATCAGATTGTTGTCCAGATTTGCGTCACGCTCACGGATCTCGAGGTCGATCACATTCTCGCCACTTACGGCGGCAGTGCCAGCGATAGTGCCACCTCAGACTCATTGCCGGAATCTAGTCGCCGTCGCGGCGGTGTTCCGCGAGCGGAGAACTCCTCCCAGCTTGGCAAGGCCATGGCCTTGATCTTGGAGCAGACTAACAAGCTGGTTCACTTGCGACGTGATAGCATACCCAGCACGAGCAGCTCAGCTGCGGCAGCCAACTCTTCGTCCGCAACGGGAGTCGGAGCTTCCTCATCCTCTTCAACCTCCGATGTTAACCTCAAGTCCATGGAGCTGCAGCTCCAGTCACTTTGCCTGCCCTTTTTGCGCGTGGCTGCTCTGCTGCGTCAGCATTTGTACCGCCACGAGATGCCGGAGATCTCGGCGCCGGGTCTAGAGTTTGTGCGCCTCGTCTACTACCTGGAACTGGTCACCGACTCAATGGACTGGGATTGCTTCAATGCCAGCAAGGGCCTGTGCTTCATACCGGGCACCGAGCGCACGCTGCCGCAGTTCTGGTGCCAGCAACTAATGGACGTTCCTCCTCCGACGGACACAGTACGGGAACTGGTGCTCATTAACCAGCATTCACTATGGCAACAGCCACGACTCCTGGAGCTTCCCCGCGAGTACGAGCGCCTGTTTACGGTGAGTTTACTATCCCAAAGAAAGGGGCTATCATATTTAATTTTCTATTCGATTCACAGTACTACCACGAACGGCCCTGTCTTAACTGCTACAAAGTACCCAAGGAGAGCTCCATATGCCTGCTGTGCGGGACGATTGTGTGCTTGAAGCAAAACTGCTGTGCGGAGAACGATTGCTGTGAGGCAGTGCGGGTAAGTTTACCAGAAGCTAGTAGTTCAATGGGTGAAATTCTTATATGGCCTAAAGGCCATATTCCGGCCAATAATCATCAGATTCTAAAGCGGAATACCTTTATAGATTCGTGGATTCATTTTCCATCGATCTGCATCAAAATCCCATCACCGAAATATTTTTGGTTTTCATGTCCATTTTTTCGGGGGAGACCCCTTGGAAAAATTGAGATATCCCCTTGGGAGGCCCTTATGGCCTACAGAGAAGGCCATATTCCGGCCAATAATCATCAGATTCTAAAGCGGAATACCTTTATAGATTCGTGGATTCATTTTCCATCGATCTGCATCAAAATCCCATCACCGAAATATTTTTGGTTTTCATGTCCATTTTTTCTGGGGAGACCCCTTGGAAAAATTGAGATATCCCCTTGGGAGGCCCTTATGGCCTACAGAAAAGGCCATATTCCGGCCAATAATCATCAGATTCTAAAGCGGAATACCTTTATAGATTCGTGGATTCATTTTCCATCGATCTGCATCAAAATCCCATCACCGAAATATTTTTGGTTTTCATATCCCATCAAAATCTTATCTCTTATTGATCCCCTATAATATATATTTATTTAATCATGAAATTCTGCCTTTTAACTAAAGCACACACTGTCCTGTGGAGGAGGTATTGGCATTTTCCTCGTAGTGACCTCAACCTACATCATCGTGATCCGCGGGCGCCGCGCCTGCCTGTGGGGCTCACTGTACTTGGACGATTTTGACGAAGAGGATCGCGATCTCAAGTAAATAATTGCTTTGTGTGAAAGGAAATCATTTAAAAATTTTATTTATTTTGCAGACGCGGAAAGCCTTTGTATCTAAGCCAGGATCGGTTCAATCTGCTGGAGTCACAGTGGCTGTCACATAAGTTTGCCCACACAAAACACACATGGGTGTTCCACCGGGATCTCTTGTGAAATATGGAAGACCTACTGCGCAGCATACAGGAGCTGGTTGGTCAGATCTGAGGAATAAATCTGCAGCGGCTCCTGCCACTCCTCCATTCACCGCCTAGTCGACCCAGAAACACCACAAACCCCACTAGCCACAACATCCGAGATTCGATAAGTCCGCATGCACAACACATACATACTCACCCAACTTACTGCTAACCTCTTGTCCTTTTAATACTAAGCGAGTTTTGTTTGAAGGACCGGAAGGTCCCAGTTTTCCATCACCTCTCCCCAAATCCGTATTCGATGTTTCTCGTGTAGCCGTTTCCGAAAAAGCCGTATGCATTTACGGCCACCCACTCTTCTTTAAATTTCTCCTCTTTTCCCCGCTATAATTGATATTAAACCATTTTATAAATTTAACTAAAGAAACCACGGGAAGGAATCCCTAGGTGGAAACTAAGATAGTTGTTTGTTAAGGAGACGAAACTAAACCAATATACACATAAAAAACAATATATAAACCGCCTATACCACACACACGAGCATGTGAATCTCTCGAGCAAACAAAAAATATTTAACAAATTTAGTACGACTTATAAATATACATATATGATATAACAAAACAAAAATATATACAATACCACCCAAAAAAACATGCGTGGCTTGTTGGGCAAAGACGTGAAAAAATAAGATTTAGAAGGAAGAAGGAAGTTAAAGCACCGCGCGGGTCTCTCTAGTTGCGTTCTACCTAAACTAAGTCCTTAACTGTGTAGGTTTTTTTTTTAGGGAAACAAAGAGTAAGCAGGATTAAAGCGAAAAGCGCCTAACAAATAAAAACAATTGTCTTCTTCGGCCTCATGAGTTTGTGCATGTAAAAAATGAAAAAAAGAAAATGGAAAAACACTTTAAACCACAATTATATAGTTAATATATATATTAACGCATAACCCTATATAAATACTATATAGATACTAAATTTAATGCAAGAAGATTACAAAATAAACGAAAAGCGAATTGTGAATTGCGTAGAAATTAGTTTGCATACACATAATAGATACCTTGTACGATTATCGAATAAGATCGGACGCTAGGAAAAGAGGTGGGGCTAAAATCGAATTCAAATTTTCCCAAATTGATCGTTTTTTTTTTATCCGGGGACTTGGAGCTGCAGCTGGAGCAGAGTGAAAAGAAACGAAAATCTAGCAATATATATATTAAGGTTTCCATCTAAATGGTTGTTCGTGTGTTTTGTATTAGCAATTGGTAGTTGGAGCATCCCCCTGGCCCACCTCTGCATTTCTCTTTAAATCTCTTCAAGGAAAATTGCTACACATTGTAAATACACTCTGAGAAGTTTAATATATTATATTTTAAATCACATTTTCTTCACCGTTTTTTTTTTTTCCTAGTTATTAAAATGTAGAAGTTTCGGTTGGCGTCCTAGAATAACTAATAAGACAATTTACGAGATTAAATGCACAGAAACAGATAGAAATACAGATACAGATGCAGATGCAGATGCAGATGCCGATACAGATACAGATACACCCAGAAACAAAGTCACACAGATACCCCAAAAAATTATAAGAAATGTGAAAGGCATACTGAAAATCCGAAATAAAATTGCAAAACATAAAAATAATCGTATCGTATTATCCTATAATGAGATTCTTTTTAGTGAATATCGCAGAGTGTACGTATGCTGTTGGCATCGTCGATGGTGGATATGCCGCCAGTCTTGTCCAGGCGGCGCAGAGCTCGCTTCTTGAAGCGCAGCATCTTCTCCTCGTGCTCCCGCATCGGAACGTCAATCTGCTGGCGGATCTCGTCGCGGCGCTCCATCATGTCGCGGAACTGCTCGCAGGCACGGTCGTAATTAAAGCCCCGGCCAAGCTCCCCCTTCAGTACCAAATCCACACCGCGGGCGCGCATCTGCTCCAGCACATTGCCAATGGCATCGATGTCCTCGTCCACGTTGAACGTCTTTACCGGCGGCGCCGTTGGTAGATCGTCGCTCCAGTTCTCCGGCGCCAGCCGCTCTACAAAGTCTAGGGTGCAGCATGGCAGCAACTGTACTCTGGGGCATCTGGACTCCATCTCCCTGTCTTCGTCGTCTTCATCTATATCCATATCGATGCGTTCATGGCATTCGCCACCAAACTCGCCGCTAGTAGATGGAGTCGGAGAAGAAAACGCATTCGAAATCATGGCGGCAGCGGCAGTAGCAGCTGAAGCGGCTGACAACGATGCTCCTTCCTCGCCAGCAACACCGATGGAAACCTGACAGGAGAGCTCCTGGAGCTGCCTGAGCATCTGCTGGTGATCCGGGGTCAGTGCAGTGGCCCGCTTGCAGCGTCCGACGAATAGGGGGGGTGTCATGGCCACGTAATGTTGCGGCTGCGACGAGCCCAGCTTCAGGGGACCCTGTAAGATGCTATCCGGCAGGGAACCCGGAGCAAAGACGCAGCCAGCATCGAAACCGCGTGGAAGGTACTGCGGAGGCAGGAAGACCGGCGGACGGAAGCCTTCGCCATTGGGAAAGACATCACTTGGCAACTCGAAGCGTGGACAATTGGCTTCGCCCTCCTCGCCTAAGGTGGCGAAGGCTACCATCGGCACGTGAGGGTGCAGGACGGTCGACAGGATCACCATGGCCAGACGGCAGGGACGCGAGGTCATCAGGATAACCTGGCTCATGTCCGGCACATAGATGTTGGTCTGACTGGGGCGCTTCAGGTATTCGGCCACGGCCGCCAGGCTCGACGGCTGATGGAGAATCTGGGCTATGGCTATGTGTATAGGCGGCTGAAGCGCCGCAGCAGTGGCGACAGGCTGGCGCTTCTGAGGCTCCACCACGACGTTGTTGCGACGGCCCACAAAGAGGGGCGGGGTCTGGCCCTTCTGCTGCAAGTCCATCAGCCCGATGGGATAGAACTTGCGCGACAGGACGCCGCCAGCGAAGACTCCGCCCGCATCGAATCCCGGCGGCAGAAGCTGACGCGGCAAGAAGGTGATCTTGCCCAGAGGGGCGTGATCGGGAAACATGGTGCGTGGCAAGTCAAAGCAGACGCACTTCTCGTCCTGGAACTCGGCAGCGGCGGCGGCATCGTGCTGGTGCAATTTCAAAGACAACGGAATAAGGACGAAGCGATCGCTGTGCTCGCAAAGAGTTCGCGACAGCTGGAGGCTCTCCAAGTTGGGCAAGTACTTGGGGCGACGGTTGACCACGGTGCGCTCCTCGCCACTGGCATCGGCTTGGTTCCTTTTGCGACGATTCTTCAGGCTGCGGCGCTCCTGATGCGTCCCGGGCACTCGGGGCGGCGACGTAGGACCGCCTGGAATGGTTCGGTCCGGTTAAAAACAAGATACAAATAGAATGCTCTCACAAAGCCAACTCAAGAACCCAGTGGAAAACTAAGGTGAATGCTAATACTTTAATAATTTCATATCTGAAAGTTTCTAATCTATTTTACATTTCATTTTTGGGTTTAAAAAAAGCATATTATCAATATGGAAAGCAAATGGAAGCTAGGAAATTAAGTGAAAGTCGAATTAGATCAAAATATTACTTGACAATCGAAACGTTAGTTCCATTCTACAGGATTTTAAAACTAAATTTACCACAATAAAAAGTGTAAAAATTTCTTTGCAATTGCGGCACACTTGATGGGGAAAAATCGAGAGTTTTGTTAGTTATATAGGACCTTGTCCAAAGGATCGTCCAGAGTTATGAGAGATTTATGTACATATGGTATTAGAAAACATATAAAGTAGCTTACCGTACGCATTCCTATGCTTATTCATTTTTGAAAACCGCCAGCAGTCTCTGGTCCTGGACCAAAATAAATTATATTCGTTCGCGGTATAAAAAAAAAAGGGGAATACAAAAGCTTAAAATACAACTCGATGATGGACTGCGATTACTTTGAAAATTTCAGTTAAAAGAATTTCGAAATCAGGAAATAATACACGCTACGATCTATTCGATGGGGAGCCGTTCGAGTTGTGAGGATTCCAGGCGGCAGACCCTAGCATCTACAAATGGCACATGACAGATGTGTTTGAAAAGTAATGGCCAACCTGATCAGAATGTTTGCACCCAGAACAGAGCCAACCAAAAAGGTAGAACGGCTTGTCATTAGTTTTACAGCCACCCTGGAGATTTAAATCAAAATTCGAAACTGGTTAAGACATTGTTTTAAAATCCTTTTTTGGAAACTCTAGGAAAAAAGCAAGAACTGGACATATGGAGAAACGGCTAAAGCAGGCATATCAGCGCCATCGCCTGGAGCGGGAACGGATCACCAGACGCCTAAAGCGGCTGACCGGCAAACGGTCCATCGACCTCCTCTGTAGCGACTCCTCTTCGCCGCCCATCACCATTGCCATCACCGAGCTAAGCCTCCAAAGGCGAATGAAGGGCGGCCAGCAAGAGAAGAGCCCGGAGGCGCAAGCACTGTTGCCGAGCCCCATCCCACCGCATCTCCGCCTGGCTTCACCCATGCCTCCGGTGTCGAGGAAGCGCTTGCCGAGGAAAACGTCCCCACACCGGGCAAGATCCACACCAGATCTGCTCGTCGTTGGCCACCAGTTGCCAATGCATGTTCCATACCAGAGTCGCCGCAACCCACTTCCCCGCCAGCCAATCGATGAGTACTTCCACTTCTATCCGGAGACGACCTACTGGCAACATCAGGGTGTGCTGTTCCGTCCCCAGCAGTCGTATCTAACCCTGGTCCAGAGCAAGGAGCCAAAGCGTGTACTGGATGCTCGATTCATGGACGAACTGGTGGACGAGTTGATCTTGAATACCCAGGAGTCTACAGCATGAAACTCTAATTTCGGATAAATAAATTAATATGTCATGTTTTATCCAAAATCGGTGGTTTTAGTTATGTAATTTATGGATTCAAAAGCAGCGCCCCACGAAATGCTACACGAAAACGCAAATCCGTTGCGGCCAAACTCCTCGGATTTCGCTTGTGCCAGAAACTGAAGTACTAAGCGAACAGGAACGATCAGCAGGCGGCGCAGTGACGTCACAAGCCAAAGTCAGAAATTTTGAAAATACCATCTCTAGTATAAGAGTGGGGACCAGGCGGTAGAGCAAGGGGGACAAATATGCTAATTTTAATGATGGCCGCCGCCTCCCCTCCTTTTCCTACTTACAGAAAGGGCTTCCCCATTCCCACTCCATGGGGGTGAGGGAGTTATCGATATAGCCCACTCAAATACGGGTAGTAGCAAGAGGAACAACTATAAAAATGCAATTATGGCCGCCGCCTCCCCTCCTTTTCGTTCTTATAGGAAGGGCTCCCCATTTCCACTCCATGGGGGAGAGGGAGATATCGATAGCTCCCACTCCAATTGCAAAACTGCGATTATTTGGGAGAAGCAACAACAACCACATGGGGATCGAGCTGAGGGTTCCACCTTCTCCACGATTATGTTGGCCTGGTGCATCAGAAAATTTCCCCATACAAATTGGCCGCAATCGAGAATCTCGTTTGGCCGATTTTAAAAAGCGAATTGCTCGGCTATTTCTGAACCGATTTTGGATCTGCACCTACCAAACGACTCGGAAGGACATTCCCCGTCGATCTGCATCATCAGTTTTTGAAACTTGAAAAACTCGATTTTTGCAAAATTTTGTGATGTTACCCCTTTCCTAAATTGCGAAAATCGAGATTTGACTTTTTCTTCGGCTTTCGAAAACTTTAGATGCAGATCGGAGGATAATTGAATGCTGATTCCGAAATGGCATTCTGTTTCAAAATCGGTTGAAAGATGGCCGAGAAATTCACATTTAAATCCATGGAAACAAGGATATGCGAAAGAGTTTTCGATTTAGAAATGGAATTGACAGGATATAGTAGCTTCGATAGACAATTTAATAAATACATGTTCTGTCTATATTGTTTTTTGTACTTTCAATCTTTTTAAAATTTATTTAGCTTGCATTCACAATAGAAAAAATAGAGTAATATATTTAGACCATTAAACAAACTTTTTGCATAACTATTATAAAATAAGAAACTAAACAAAAGTGTGCGGCAATGGGAGGCAGGTCTATGGGATAAAGGGCTGAAGGATCTAGGGTCTAGGATCTCGGATCATGGGGTATTGCAAGGAAGTCTCGGTTTTGTGTTTTTGCTTCAGTAAAAATATATAACTATATATATATACAACGATTTTTGTTTTCGATTTCTACCTCCATTACAAAGCGTGACATTTAGAGGAAACGGACTGGGGGAGCAGGATGGGGAAGAGGCTAGGACTGGAGTGGAGGGAATATCAGAATTTGTTTATATGCTACACTAAGCCTAAGTCTTGGTTGCTCTTAAACCTAGAGGTTAACATGTTCCGTTTGCCAGATTGCTGGAGATTGGTGATTGGAGTTTGAAGTTGATTGAGTTTGAGTTGGATTTTGCATTGTGTCGTTGAGTGGGTTGGGTAGTTGTGGTTGCTGTGGTTCCGTGGCCTGGACATCCTCCTATACGCCTCTGTAGCCTAGTTTTTGGTATCGTTATACGCGCTTTCTTTGCTCTCCTTGCTGTTTTCGTCCTCGTCCCGTTCGCGCTGCTCCTCCTCCACCTCCTGAGTCCTCTGCTGCTGTTCCTCTAGCTCCAGTTCCTCTTCCTTTCTGTTTTCTTGTCCCTGCTCCTGGCCATCCCCTTTCCGGTCCAGATTCGTTGGCGCCTTAGCACGTTCAGTCTCCTCCTTGACCCTCGTAGTCCCGACACTGCGATCCTGCTCCAGCCTGTATTCCCTGGATCGCATGCTGCCTCTGGCCACGGACGCAGAATGGATGGATTTTTCCGTCCTTCGGTCCAGCTGCAGGTCAAGCTCCACATCAGAGTCCATTTCGTTCTCAGAGAACGACAAAGAGTTTCCGGCACGCGGCACTTGGATGCGTCGTCGATCCTGGACGGGCCATATGAAATATAGGGAACAGGAAATGATATCATAATGGATGGTGCTCATTTTTTATTGGCGGAAGCAAAAGTAAAAGAAAAATAATAGAGTGAACATTCCGCTAGCTGCTGTTATTCGCGAGGCATCACCTATTAATCGTCGGGACATTGAAATGGAACCACCTGCAGCATCTGTACTACCATCTCTTGAACCTCCACCATCATCGCTGGCACCTACCGTATTGAGCGTTGTCGGCTCCGAGATGTAACCATCACAGTCTTCGTCCTCGCTAAATATTTCCGCCGAATTGCCCGCATTCGTCTCCGGCAGGCGGCAAACAATCTGGGCCAAATCGATGAAGGTGTACTCGTTGAGGGAGGCGTGGTTGCCGCGCTTCGGTGGCTCCTTGTTGAACCACTGATTGAAGCGGCCCAGCCGCCCGGCCTTGGCCATGGTCTCGAAGTAGTTCTTGCCAAACACATAGCCCACGTCTCGGATCTCGTCGAAACTGCCAAATGCCAGCGTCTTGTACTTGTCGATCGGTGGCCGGATATATTCACAGTAATCAGAGTTCTTCACCTCCTATAGGGGTAGATATACATATAAGTGGTATGGAAGCGTTCCTGTTTCTCATACTCACCTCCAGTTGGCGTACACATGAAACGTAGGCGAGGCGGGACTGAATATCCGGCAGATCGGGCACCTTCACCGGCGAAGTGAAAGGATTCCACTTCTTGTAGAGAAGCCACCAGCCACTAAGATCGTCCCCGTAGTTTGTCAGATCGGTGTCGTCCTGAGATCCCACATCGATGGCGATGATATGAGCGGCTCCCAGGTTGTGCATCACATCGGCTGGCGGGTGTTAATTATTGTGGGCGTGTGTGGAGCATGCCATGGCGAGGTAGAAATGGATTGGATGATTGTGGAGCAATGGGTATGTTTGGTTAGTTATCATTACAAAAATTATGGACTCTACGCTTTAACCATTGTCTAGAATTTAATTTTTGAAATATTCATTTAATATTTCTTTATTTTTTAAGTAAAGAAGTATTAAAAAGGGGTTTTATTGCATTTTGAAATGAATTATAGATTCTTTCCTCAGCACCTAAGAATTAGATACATATCTTTTACAGATAAATCATTTAATTGGAATTTAAGAGGAGGCGGAAGTATAAGTTAATTGAAAATAAACCTTTAGATGCTGAGGGAAAGGCCGAGCAATTGATTTCAATTCGATTCCCGAAACTGGAACGGACGCAGGGCGGCACAGAGCGTTGGAACGGAACGGAAGCAGTGTATATGGTAGCTTTTTTGATTTTGGGATGGATCCTTGGATCCTTACCTGGTACATTGTTCGTGTAGCAGCCGTCGAGGAGCAGGTGGCCATCACGATAGTCGCAGAAGGGCGGGAAGACGCCGGCAATGGACATGCTGGCGCGGCAGTATCGCCACAGGTGGCCTTTTTTTGCATTTGAATAAGGTCAAGGGTCACCCAGAGAGAGACAGAAACAACGAGAGTGTCACAGTACCGCGGGCACAAGGGCGATGTGGTGGGTTGTGTGTGAATTGCATGGTGAATGTTGGAGTGTTTTATTCAACATTTAATAATATTAATTTATTTATTTGGAGTGTGAGAGGTAAATAGAAAAAGAGAAAGAGAGAGAGATTGTGATAGAAAGAGTTCGAACAAACTGAATTGGGCTTTTTTGAAGATTTACGGAGGTGACTAACTACAAAATATACAAAATACAACAACGAAAGGACGAAAAACATTGTAGGACAAAACAAACTAAGGAGCAACTTACAAAGTACGATTATAAAAAGTTCGCATACCACTAAAAACCAAGTAGGATCATTAACATTATATTCTTTGGGTAGAAATTAACAGAAATATTGTGCACTCGTGTTATGTGTGTGTTTTGTTAAGAAAGGGGAAGGGAAATATATATTTACACCATTATCAGGATGTTCAAGGATCTTGAGGTGAGTAACGCGGAACGAAACGCAGGCAAACATGATCGAACAAGAGGAATTTCCAACACTCTGCGCGCTCTCTGTGCCATAAAAAACATTTCTATATTGAAATTGAAATTTATATTACTCGCTCGGATTTTAATTTATAATTTTTGATACTTTTAGGTTAAATTTTATCTAGTTTTTGTTAAATCGTATTCTATGTGCTAGTTGCTAGTTGGTACTTTTGGTAATTACCTGGCAAATTATTCACATAGCCGCCATCCAGCAGGAGGTGTCCATCTTTTGGATCGCACAGAGGTGGCATATAGCCACTGAGCGACATGGAGGAGCGTACGTAACGCCACAGAGATCCTGGTTTTTGTTGGTGGTGATATTATTTGTTTTATATATCAACGACAGAAGACATGCCAGTAATGATAGAGGTGTTAGGGTTTTGTTTTTGTGCGTTTTCATGGTTTTTAGTTGCATTTTTGTTTGTTTTTATCATCAGGGAAGAGAGAAAAAGAGAAAAATATAGCATTGAGCAGTCTTTTCTTAGTTTTAAAGGGTTTTTGTTTTTACCAATGAAGGGAAATGGGGGTTTCAATGAGGGAACAGTTGGAAATGTGCGATGGAAAAGGATTTTAGCTTCTAGCAAAAAGCACAAGATTTGGTTTTTGAATTCGTGTTTGACGACAAAAAGCTTTAAAACATCAACATCAACAGCCACAACAATGAGAATTTTAAATTCTATTCAAGATTAAACGTAACGGAACGGCACAATCTCGATTGGCAGCGCAGGAATCGATTAATTCAGTATGCAAAAGTTCGATTTTCGCATTAAAATGTGTGAAAATACCTCTGATAAAAATGATGGACCATGGAATGTGGGTGTACTTGTGGGTGCGTGTCACATTGTTTGGGTTCTTAGTTTGAATTCAATTGGTTCTAAGTTCTAGGGACAAAAGAAACCACAGAACTATGCCAAAAAGCAAATTAGCAAAGGTAATACGCTAATAGAACGGAAAGTGCATAAAAGCCAAATTACAATGTGGGGTTTCCCCAATCTATTACCGTGTGCATGGCCAGAAACCAAAACCCGAAGTTATACAAAAACCACAAAGCAAATAATAATTAAAGCAAACAATAATACAGCAGATATCAATCGATAAACGATATGTAAATTGGGTGAAAACTGTACAATTGAGTTCAAAAATAATAGGATTAAAAAATTATATAAAAAACTATTTTGATGAACATTTAGATATTTTGAATCCAATATTAACCAAAAAGGGAACATAGACTAAAGAGACTAAGATAGGCATAGAGAGAGAGACAGAGAAAACGATTTAAAGCGATAAAGATAGACACCGACAGACAGCGAAAGAGGGAGGGAAGGAAAAGCTTAACACGGATCACTCACCATTAGTGTGAATGCGGTGGCAGCTAGCCGTAATATCAGTGGTGAGGGTGAAGTAGGGTATCCATAAGTCCTCGATGCTCACGTCGCCAAAGGTGTCATGGATGGTCTTGTTGAACTCCCGGCCGGAAAACATCGAAGTGATCGGGTAGGTGAGGTCCAGCAGTTGTAGGAACCATTTTGTCATTTTCTGAAAAAAGGAAATTACAAAATGGTATTTTTTAAAACACGAAATGTTTGATAACTTACCTTGGACCACTCACGCGCCTTCTGGGTCACAGTGGTGATGTTGCGCTCGGAACACCAAAGGGCTCCCATCAGGGCACCGATGCTGACACCGCCCACCATATCAATGGGAATCCCAGCCTCCTGGATGGCCTTCAGCATGCCAATGTGAGCGGCACCACGCGCCCCACCGCCGCCCAAAACCAGGCCAATGGAGTTGCCCGTCAGCCATCGGGCCAGGCGCGAGAAGTCGGAATGCATGTTCGGCTCCGAGAGCAGGACGCGACTATAGAGATCATTCTACCAACAGAGTCATCGTTTAAATCATCAAAAAATTTAGATCCAAAAGGTTCCATTCACTTACAATGCGGTATTGGCTCTTTCGGGTAAAAATGCGCTTCACGCAGAGCACATGGTGGTGCTTGGTGACCCAGGGCCTGGCATTCAGCCAACTCAGCGTATTGGCCGGCTTGGAGTTCGTCGTCTCGGGGTAGAGTAGCACCAGTTCCTTCTGAGTACGCATGGCCAGGCGGTCGATCTCTCGCTCAAACTTGCCCACCACGTGCGAGCTGTTTCCCAAGCCCACGATAAGGATAACGTCTGCTTGTCGCATGCAGCGTTGCGTCCAGGCACTCAGGGAGTTGTCGCACTGATACAGGGTGATGATATTTCGGTCCTCCTGCTGCGCCAGCCAAGAGGTCAGTCGGTATTCGTTGGCAGCCTCGAAAATGTTGGGACCCAGCTGTTTGCGCACCACATCGGATGTTAAGCGGAGGACGGGACCTGTTTTTTTTTGAAGGAATTAATAGATTGCTTGAATACTCAGTGTCTCAAAGGTTACCTATGGCACAAAGTGAGTGGTAGAGCTCGTAGGTGAAGGGCGTTAGCGGCACCTCGTCCGTAATGGGCACGAGGGCAACCGTAGAGTACTTGTGCGTGACGGGATTGGCTTCGACGGGTGCACCTGGCGCCGCGCTGCTGGAGCGCGTCTGCATCGTGCCGAGGAAGCGGTGGCTAAGGAAGCTTATCAGCTTCGTTACCACAATGGGGTAGCGCAGCTTGATGGCATTGAACAGGCCCTCGGGCAGCTTGGCCAGCTCCGAGTCGCGCACGGCCAGCACCGTGGTGGTGCGCGACGTCTCGGTAATCATCTCGACGATGCCAACCAGGTCACCCTTGCCGTACTCGCCGACGATCTCCTTCTTGCCACCGGGATGCGTGATCACAGATCGCATACGTCCGCTCAGGACGATGTAGGTGCTATCGCTGACCTCGTCCTGCCGATACACTGCCCGTCCGGACTCCAGAAAGATCCAGTCCAGGGCGTAGTCACACTGGCGCACCAGGGGCGAAAGACGGCGCACCACTCCGTTGCCCAGATCCAAAACTATGCGGGGTCTCTGCCTCATGATCCTGAAAAAGTTCACGCTTCAGTTTATCCCGATTTGTCTCGATCAGTTACTCAGGAAGTACTCACTGGTAAATGGCCGCGCGACGAATAAAGGCCACCCGACTGTTGTTTCTCGAGCGGATGGTGTAGGCACTTGCCTCGCCTGTCAGCATGGCCAGCCCCCCGACTATCTCGCCGGGATGGACAAAGTGGATGAGCATGTCGTTCTTCTCCGGCTGCTGTTTGGCCCGAGTAGCGTCCTGGTTGGCCTGGTAGACGGCCAAGGTGCCGGTCATCACGAACCACACGCACACATCGTCCGAGTTTCCCTCCGTGATAAGGGTGACATTCGGTTCCAGTTCTCGCACCTCGACAAACGACTCAATGATGTGGGAATCCTCCTCGGGCAGGCCCAGCTCCTTGCGCAGGCTCTCCACGGCAGAGGCCTGCACCAAGCGCATGTCTATGGTGGACACGGGGGCGCCTGGCATCGCTGTCGTGGCTGTCGTCGCCACACCTGGTCCCAGGCCCTGACCTTGCCCCAGAGAGTGCTGCGACAAAGTCGGCCCAAGGTCCGGAGCCATTTGGGTGATAGAACTGCGACGCGTCGACAGATTGCCCACGGAGTGCTGGTGCTGGTGAAACATGTCCACATTGGGTGCATCGCCATGCACCTCGGCGAACAGGTTGTTGCTGGAGACACCGCCAACGGCGTTTATCATATCCGGATTCGGGTTGGGATCCGACAAGGTGTGCTCCTCGCGGGAGTGGCGCGACGGTGAGATGGGAGGCCTGCCCGGGCCAATGCCGCTACTAGCACCTGACAAGCCCGGGTATGCTGGCGTGGCTGCTGTCGGCGAAGCCCCTGCCGTTGTTGAGGACGTGGCCGCCGCCGGCGGGGCGAGCGTCGCCTGGGATATGGTCTGGCGCGAACACTGCGACGACTGTGAGGATTGCACCATTATGGTGCTGCTCTTGAAGCGCATATGATTCTGCACCAGCTCGGCATTCAAGCCGAGGTAGTTTCGCAGAGCGGTGAAGAGTACTCGTTGCAAGCGGATCATGATCACCTGAATGACGCGTATCATTACGTCCGGATTGTCCTGAAACACCTCCTCAAAGGCCTGTGAAAGAAAGTGAGATTGGGCGAACTGTGTTGAAGGCAAAAAAAAACAAACTTACCTCCATGGGCAGCCGTATGACCACAGACTTCTCTATGGCCTTCGCCGTCACTGTTTTGTAGTAGCTGGGATTCCCCGAAAGGACATCGATGAAGCTCAGAAGCGAGGTCACCGACTCTCCTTTACGCACCGTCTTCAGGGATAGCGTACTGCCGTCCGCATTCGAGATATACACATTGATCATGCCGGACTGGACGATGTAGACACTGTCGTCCGGATCGGTGATCTTGAACAGATAGTCGCCGGCCATCAGTTCAAGGAGCTGCGTGTGCTTGCACAGGCGCAGGAAGACAGGCTTCTCGAAGTGTCCAAATATGCGAATGCTCTGTAGCATATACAGGGCATCCGGGGGCACCCGGTCGCTGCCGTCGATCGTCTCCTCCAGATACTCTGCCGGCGGCTCTACTGTGCGCATCTCCAGCGGCATGTTGTCGCGTCTCAGCTGAAGGATCCGCCTGGCGAACCGCATCACAGCCCTCCGCTTATAGCCCTTGCCGCTGCTGTACATCTGGCCGCTGACGTTCTTCATTTTGCGGAGCATTCGCCGGCCGTAGAAGAGCATCTTGTCGCGCTTCCTAAAACGCAGGCCGCGCAGGTCTCCGCCGGACGAAGAGGTGACGGCGCTCAGGGAGCGAGCTATCTCATCGCGTAGCCGGACCCGGGCCAGGCGCTTGAAGTACATGAACCAGGCGAGGAACACCATGGACAGAACGCCCAGAGCGCAATACAGGTACATCTGGGGGGTGAAGATTGGATTAGTTCTTGTCGCAATGAATATTTTGTTTTTTGTACAATTTGTATTTATATTAAAAGGATAACCCTTACTACTGTTAATGCTCTCATGATTACGATGCCTTACCCTATAAGTTTTTTGGTATTAAAACAGATTGACAGTGGCGTCATATTTTTAAATTACTTCGAACTAGATGTTTTAATTATAAACAAAAGTAACTTTATGTTTAATTCCATTTCAAATGAAATCGAGATAGAGTGGGCGTTTTCCGGGCTATTTGGAGCGCGTTTAAAATTATAGGCTTGCCACTTATTTGATGAATTATTCAGCACGAATGGACACTTGTTATTTCCCAAAAGCTGATTTCCAGCAAGTGTCACGGCCGTATAATCCGGCTCATCAGCTGTGTGGTTGCACTTTTGTTGTTCCCATTATTATTATTGTTTTTGCCAACAGTGGGGACTGGGGCCAAGGAAATCGCTATGGTTGGAGGCGCTATGGTTACACTTTTCTGATTCATAAGAATAAATTCTTTAAATAACTAATAACCTAAACCATTTTGTCATTAGGCCATTCGTAATTTGGAAAGCGTGCCCGACACGATGGGGTAATTTAATACCCCGAAACCCCCCTTGAGGCTGCGTCTGCCTCTCTGATCGCTTTTCTGTTATTGCATTTTGACATTGAAACGTCGCTTGTTATTGTTGTGGTTTTGCTGGCGATTGGCCCCCCTTTCTGGCCTTTCTCAGCGTTTTCTGCTCTTTCAAGATGCATTTGTTTTTCTGCAGTTTCCGCATTTAGCGCTAGCCTTTTCATACGCCACTTCTGCTGCATTTATTGTAGTTATTGCTGCAAATATTATCTGCCTCTTTGTTTACTGTTTATTTCTACAACAGGTTTCTGCCAATAAATTCCAATTGCAACCAAATTGCCAGCCTAGCCGGCTGGCTGGCTGGATGGATGGCTCTCGGGTTAATTGGAAACCATAGCACGCATTTCTTGGTGATCCAATTGGCTTAGCAGTGATCCAAACGGATTCGAATGAATCTCTGGCCAGGGAACGGCCATCTGGAGAAAGAGTACACGAAACAGTCACGCGGGCGGGTAAGCGTTGGACAGCTAAATTGATTCGGCCCCAAGGGGTTAATTGAATTATTGAGAACTGATTTGGTAGTAGCTGGTAGACCTGCTGCCCCTTGCTCTAGCCCTGCCTCCCACACATGCACATGCTTCTGATTAGCAATCAGTTATGCGAAGACTTATCAGTTTCTTGGGGGTCATGCTATGTTTGTTTTTGTTTCATTATCAATATTGGGCCGTGTGCTTATCATGTGGCTACTGTGTAGAGGTGCGGTTGGCTTGTTTTCTTCCCTTTTTTTTTTTTTGTATGTAAGGCCATACAACGATTTGGTTTTAAAGGCAAATGTGTATCACAACACGGATGTGACGTTAAGATTGACAGGAGAAAGAGGGCCTCAGCATCAGCTGCTCTCTTGCTTTCACTGGACCTCCAAACCCTAGGCAGCTGACGGAGTCCTTTAATTATAAACGAGGACTAAGCGTTTTAGCAGATATCTTTTACTGCCCAGGATAACGCTTGGCTTACAGGGGGTGTGCCTCTTCCTTGGAGAGCCTCTCCAGTTGTCCTTTTACCCGATCTCTCCCTCGTTTATCACGCCTCTCGGTGACTCACTTTTCTGCTTAACAATAAACAAAGAAAGGGTGAAGTTTGGAATGACACTTACCGAGTTAGTGATCTGCTTGGAAACGTACTGGCACCAGGCGTCCGAAAAGAGAGCCGCGTAGCCGCCGTGGGCGCTGGCGCGCAGGAGCTCCAGGACATCCATGATTCTGTCTTTGTTTCCTCAGGCCTCAGGCTGACACTACTCAGTATCTCCTCCGTTGCTAGTTGTGGGTGCTGCTGCCTCTTGCTTCTCCTATTGTTGTACCTAATCTTGTTTTTGGCTTAGTGGGTAAATACGGAAGTGGGTTGCGTAGCGAAGAGACGTCCGGGGCGGGGGCGTGGGCGGGTGTCCAAATCTCAGTGACTTCTCGTAGCTCTGTCTCACCTTAGCGCGCGCGCGCTTTACCCCCGCCCCTCTGTTGACGCAAGTTATTTGCAATTATCGTTGTAATAATGCACGCGCCGCCAGCTTTCTCACGCACACCCGCACTCATAGACTGGCTGGCACACCTCACACCCTACACCCTCACACGCACAGCACCACCAAGCAAATATCTTTTTGGTTTTCTGTCCGATTTTCTTACTATAATGCCTCTTCTGTTTCTGTTACGAGAAAAAACGGGCGATTGTTGTTTTTGTTCCTCCCTTTATCGGAGTCTTTCGTTTGGCTTTTGTTAGCGTCGTTTAATTGTTGTTCTTCTGGAGCTTGCTGCGACAGTCTTTGGGTTGCGGGTATTGCGGGGATTTCGGGGGAGTAGCCTCCGTAATTTAGTGAATTGGTCTGGACGAGAATTTTGCTATGTACTACAAACTAATAAATCAAGTCAAATGCACTCTAGAATATTTGTTATTGGTTCTAAGTTCTAATGTAGGGATGGAAAGCAGAACGATAACTTGCTGTCGATAATGCTATCGACTTTAGGCGAACAGAGTTGCCAGGATAATGGGTGTATCTTCATATTTTGTGATTTATTTAGATTAATCAAAACCAAAATCAATTTTAACAACAAATTCAAGTATTTAATTATTATTATTTGGATTTCATTAAAAGTTTTTTATAAAGTACGACCATGCGATAGTTTGATAGCTTCTTAAAAGTGACAAATGTTGGCGCCTTCTGTTAAGGATTTTGAAACATAAATAATTTAGCTTTGATTGAAGTCTGGCATGCAGTTGAACATTAATTTGCGGTGCATAATTAACTCCGCTTAAGATTTCTTGAAATCAAGGAGCCGTGAAGAGCGGCCGGAGGTAATATTCAGTGATTAACAACTGTAAAATCTGTATAAATATTCATGTGTGTTGATTTAAAGGATTTTGGTGAAATCCGAAGCGACTGCGACTCCGGATCCGAATCGGAGGTCCGAAACTAACGTGCATCATCCAATAAAAAAAGCTAGAGCATCCAAAATAATTGGAGCATGCCGGTCCCGGGCCCGGGGCTCAGTCTCAATCCAAATCTCGAATCTCCAAACTGGGTAAGCCAAGCAAAACGACAAAGACGCGTCGTTTGGGTGGCCAGCTTCAGGTGCATTGTAGCTGCAATTATATATGCAATGCACTTAAGTTATGCACATTTCCTTTGCCCAGGCACCGTTACCGATACGATTTCAAATCCCGTGCGAAAGTTAACAGCAGCAGACTTGGCTTTTTCACGCCAAATGTCTAAAGTTATTAAAAAATTACCTACCATTGAATTTCCGATAAAATCGTTTGATGAATAACTAATTAAAACTAAAAGCTTTTAAGAGTTGGTTTATATATTTATAAAGTCAATATCATGGGTATTATATTCAACAATGACATTGATATTATTTTAATTATATTATAAATACAGTAATACAATAATTTTACAATACAATTATTTTTTTTAAATCCTTTCTAAATAATACAAAATATCGAATAAATATTAATTATTTTCTTATTGGCCGAAAAACGGCTAAATTTTAACAGGGTGTTGAGTTAACAGAGAGAGAGCGAGCCGGGAGAGGGAACGCTGTTGCAACAGCAAAGAGAGCTCGGGGTATATAAAGCCCAACGCGGAACATTTGAAAAAAATTTTTCAAGAAAAAAATCAGGTGAACACGCAAAACCAAGTCGGAAAATTTTGCCATACCAAAAAAAAAGCCGGTTAACACCCATACAAACACAACACAACACGCACAAAGCAGTCGCAGGGTTCAAAAAACTAAACGGAAAAATAATTAATCGCTGGCCGTGATTTGTTTACGTTTTTTTCTTGATTTTTTGTATTGTGTTTAGTGACAAAAAAGGCCGAAACCCGAAAACCTTAGGGTGTGACAGACGCAAAACGCCAAGGTAGAAGAAGAGCGTGATACGAATCAAGTGCTAAACATAAAACGCAAACGCAGAACAGGATTAAACCCCAAAAAGCTAACTAATACTACAGAAATCACCGGCAATCGAGTGTCACCCTAGGACAGAAGGAGCCGAGAGAGAGCAAAGAAAGTAAGTTGAATTCCTTGCCCAAAGATGGCCTCTCTCTTGCGCTCTGTACATTTCCCCGTCCTTTTCCCGTCTGTCTGTCACATCCTGTGCAAATTAGACGAGGCACCGCTCCATTTTCAGGTGGTACTCGCATGGGCGTGTAAGGGATTCCATTTTGTCCGAAAAGGGGTCGCAGATTCCCCAAATAGGTTTTTAATTAATATGCCACAAACGAAGTGAATCCACCAAAATACCCCCTTGAAACTTTCCTTGACTCCGCCCCTGCCAAAAGCCAATGGCCACGCTCTCTTGCAAGTCATAAAATCTATGGCAGTTGTCAGTTCGCTTCGCTGCTCCTTCGCCTTCTCCGCCTCACCTGTTTGCCACCTTCTTTGCTTCTTTTTTCACTTTAGCATTTCATTTTAAGCTCTCCTTCGGCGTGCTCCACCTTGTGGTTGGCATTGTTTTTCTACTGATTTTTCCAACCGGCTTTTGGCTGGCTAATTGCCTTGACATTGGCATTCAATGCTCGGAGGAGGAGATGGCGCGCGGACCGGCGAGGCGCGGCTCTCCCGCTCTCCCTATTTTGGAACATCTTTCTTTTCTTTCACCTTTCCCAACTCTGACTCTGACTCGTTTCAATCATTCAAGTTCAACTATAAACCGACATAAACAGACAACTCCACCCCACCGCATCCACCGCCTTCGTTTCTAACTGTTGTTTAGCTCTCTTTGCCAGTGGTTCTCTCTTTTCTCCGGCTAGCTAGTTAGTCGCTTGATTGTTGTTTTTGTTTACAACTTCTCACACTCCTTTTGGGATCCTTTCTTTGTTCCCGGTTGTTCCTCGAAAACGCATCGATTTCGCATTCGTATTCGCACTCGCATCCGTGTATGTATGTATCCTTCCGAGCGCCCTTCGTCCTGCGCCCGGCGCCCAGGGGGATGCGCGCAGGGGCGTGTGCGGCAGCAGCCCCGGCACAGTGGCTGCAAAAGTCTCTATAGCAGCCAGAAGTTTTTACTTTAATATTGGATATATTTTCCAAAATGTTTGCTACATTTTTGTGTATCCCATTTTCTCTGTCACTGCCCAACAAGTATTGTTTTTCCTTTGCGAATTGAATTGGAAAATTGCAATTTTGCAAACACAGGGAGGTATTCCATTTGTTTTCACCCGGTTTCTGCCTGATTTGCCATGTTGCCGGCACACTTCCCTTTTCGGAATCCTTTGTATCCTGCCCTGCCCTACGGCTTAATGGCAAATCAATAATTTTCAATAAGCATTTTGCATTTTGGGATGGCTCGGATCCCGGGATCAATTAGTATGCCATGAGCACGATATCGAGAAGCCCCTGAGCGTCCAAGTCACGTTTTGTTTTTGTGATTCGCCTGCGCTAATGGCAGCGTCTCATCCTCCCCCTCTCGGACATATTCCCGCTCCTACTTCCATTTCCATTTGCTTTTGTCGCATGGCAATCGAATGCTTCCGTTCCGGCGCCGGAAATCAGGTACACCGACCGACCGGCGGTGACACCACCCCCACCTCCATCCCTGCTTTTTTTTAGCCGCCTAAGCCATTGTCGCAACAGTCTGCTCAAGACAAAGTACATAAACAAAAACAGAAGCAGAGGCCGGAGCAGACATAGAAGCTAAGGAAACAGCTGGGGATAGTTTAGTAGCAACAGTTTCCAAGAAATCCGATCCTGGTTGATCAGAAGTTCTGACTCAGAACTTATAGTCTATAAAAAATGGGTGCTCTAGAGAATATATTGTATAGTATGGGTTAGAATAGTAAAGTATAGTATAGTATTGTATAGTATAGTAAAGGAACTATAGAGTAAAACGAGTTCCTTATAAAGTTATGGATAGTGTTAAAGGATGGGTCCTATATATGGGATCCTCATTTATGTGGCCGCAGTTGTATTTATTTGCTAGCGTGTGCCCTATGTACTTGTCTGGGGATTTTGGCTGTATATGCCTCGAATACACCCCCGTACTTGTATCTTGCATTTCGTTGGATGTATCTTGTGGATGTATCTCTGTCCCGTCCCGCCGCATCCGTATCCGTCATCAATTGCAGCTGTCGCCCGTCCTTGAACGCACTTTACGCACTCCTAGTCTACGAGACGGGGGTTCTCTAGGGTTGAACGGAATGCCAGTCGGTGGATAAGCTATTAATAAACACAAATCCCCCATCCATATCCCTCGCATTTCTTTGTTCGATTTCTCATTTAATTTTATTGATCTTGATTAACTTTTAAAGTATCTATGTACCTACATATATGGTTTCATTTCAGTCCCCTGAAACATTTCTTTAATTTCTCCAAAATATTTTTATTTATGGGCTAGGCCTCGTTCCATTTATAAATCAGTGGCAATTGTCTTGATTCAAAATACGATATTTACTTATAATAAGGCCCTTTTTAATTCGCGCTTCCAAGTGTCCTGGTAATGAACGTAATCCCTCCGGGGCTTCGCCAATTCTTTGTTAGCTTCACCCTCGGAGTTTTCTTTATTCTTCGTAGCTGTTGTTGAGTCATGTTGTTTCGGTTCGTTTTTTTTTGTTAAGTTTTGCGTACTTCTTTTTTCTCGTTGACTGGTTTCGCTTTCAACGGCACGCCCTGACTCCTTCCTGGCCACCATACTGGGCCCCCATACTACTTGTGATTCATGCTGGCTCTTCTGGATCTGGACTGCCTTTCCTTTCCTTGCCTTTCCTGCCAAATAAAACTCACTTATGGGTCATATATCAATGGCCCGCGTTGACTTCGAGCTCCCCGCCTCCCCGACTTTGACTTTGTGGCATTATCAATGCAAATGAACATGGTAATGGGTGTGGTGAAGGAGGTAGGCTTCTGAAGGCGCCCATATGTCGTCGCAACTGCACTTGCGCCTCCTTTTATTCGTATATATTTCTTTCGAGCTCACAATACAAATAATTGATATGCTCTCCGGGTTCTGGGATCTTCGGGACGGTTCAGTGACCTATCAGAATCTTTGAGTTGAAACCAAACATATCAGCACTTCCGTTTCGATAAAGCCAAACCACATTCAATTTCATTTCACACTTTCCTCGTTCGATAGCCTTTGCTATATACAAAAGGGTCTATGACATCCTCTACCCAAGTGGATACTGGGATACTGGAATACTGGGTTGGGGGGCATTTGTAACCTTTCATATTCCGTGAGAAATTTTTAGTGCTATAAGCAAATAATATTGGTGTAATTCAAACTGAGCTTAAGTGTCTGGGGTTGAGCCTGGCATTTATGTCTCACTTGACAACCAGCTGGACCAGTTGCTGCAATCCGATTTGGATGAGGATTGGGATTCGGTTTGGGTATGGGTATGGGTATGAGTTTGGGATTCGGATTCGGAGTAGCAGTTGCCAGTTGGATTCTGCACCTCACCCAAAAGCATCTTTGGCATCTGGTGTCTGGTTGTGCCACTGAAACGACGAGTTTTGTTCAACAACAGAAACCACTTGGTCGAGCAACTTACTCTTGTGTGGCATGCGCCATTGGACAGGCCAGGCCGGGACCCCCTTCCCGAAGCCGAACAAAATGAGTTTGTGCGGCACCTCTGGCTTACACTAATTGAATGCTGGAGTGAATACTTTCCACCGAATTTATTCATTATTCCACAAAAGTATTCTGGATCTCTTAATCGAAAACGAACTGCTCCAGAGATTTTCTTGCTTCGCCAATAGAATGAATAATAATAATCATAAATTACAATGCCATTGTGGAGGCATGAGAGGCCACTTTTGAATTCTTTTTCAAAGATGGCAAAATATTGATCGCACACTTTTTTATGGTGGCTGCCTGGCCTGGGCCGGGGACTGGCCTGCCTGCCTGCCAGGCATTTCTTCAATGCAATTTTCATGGCTCACAATATTTATGCGCATTGTTATTATGTATTGGAAATGCGAACAAATTATTAATATGCCAGGCCCCCTCCTCCCGGGGGCAGTGGGTTTCAACCCACCGAACCGAACCGAACCGATCCTATCCGAACGCTCCGTAGATTTTCCAACCGACTTTCCCGCGCTCTCTGCTGTCGGCATTCATATAATTGGCGCATAAATCATTTTACCTGCCTCGCCGAGAGCTCCAGCGGTAATTTCAGAGTTTACCGAGCTTTTCAGAGCCACGGACTTACCTGCCACAAAGAGGCGACCGTTAACTGCTCTGCCTTGCCTTGCCTTGCCTCGCCTCAGATACATTTGTATCTCACAGATGTTTTCTTACCGATGCGTTCAATAAACCAAAACCTCGACTTAATTGCAGGCCAGGCTCGATCGCTCCCCTCCACTTTTTGATAATCCAAAAAGACGAAAAAAAAAATGGGAGAAAAAAGAGTGAAGAAAGAAGAAAGCAAGACGACGAAACCGTTTTGTCTTGTTTCGTTTATATTTGGCGTTTTTCGATTTTTTATTTCGTGGCTTTCATTGATTTCTCTATTTGAAATCACTCCATTTCATTATTGATTTTGACTTTTTGATTGTCTGCCGTCCATCTCAACTGTAAACTGCAGGTGGATCCAATGCACAGCGAGAAAATACATACGAGATACATATTATATTAAGTTATGAGGCCTTTGTTGGGATACATTTATTTAATTTCCTCGTCTGTCACAGCAGGAAACGGGCCAATGACACCCATTCCGAATATGGTCTCCGTCATTTCCTAAAAATTTTAATCTTTTTTTTTTCACTGTATTGTCAAAGCTCGAGTGACTGGGCTTTGTTATATTTTTTTTGGGTTCCGTTTGTTGCCGGCAACATCATCATCACCGGATCATCGATCCAAATTTGCATGACAATAGATTGCGAAGCTGTTCTAACGGTTTTTGGCAAATCGCCAACTATCACAGACTTTAAACTTAAAAAAAACTTTTACTTTTTAAAGTGATCCGAAGCGAGGCAAACTGATATTTAGCTGGTGGTAATAATTGATTGCTGCACTTGTTTTGGCGCTTTCTAAAAATGCAAAGGCCCGAGTCATTACAAGAGAAAAGTGGGAGCTTTGCGGTTGTTAATTACAAAACAATTGGAATGGTGGATTTTTCAAGGGGTACCATCAGGAAAAATTCAAAGAAAATCGAAAAAATATTTTGCTTCAAGGTTTTGATGCAGAATGATGGGGAATTGTTTTGGGAATCTTTTAAGGCATTCCGCTTGAGAATCGGATGAGAATTGGCCAAACTGTAGCCATCGCAAGGGACCATATATAGAAAAATATGAAGATCCTGGATTTTTCAAGGGGTACCATCAGGAAAAGTTCAAAGAAAATCGAAAAAATATTTTGCTTCAAGGTTTTGATGCAGAATGATGGGGAATTGTTTTGGGAATCGATCAAGGCATTCCGCTTGAGAATCGGATGAGAATTGGCCAAACTGTAGCCATCGCAAGGGACCATATATAGAAAAATATGAAAATCCTGGATTTTTCAAGGGGTACCATCAGGAAAAATTCAAAGAAAATCGAAAAAATATTTTGCTTCAAGGTTTTGATGCAGAATGATAGGGAATTGTTTTAAGAATCTTTTAAGGCATTTCGCTTGAGAATCGGATGAGAATTGGCCAAACTGTAGCCATCGCAAGGGGCCATATATAGAAAAATATGAAGATCCTGGATTTTTCAAGGGGTACCATCAGGAAAAATTCAAATAAAATCGAAAAAATATTTTGCTTCAAGGTTTTGATGCAGAATGATGGGGAATTGTTTTGGGAATCGATCAAGGCATTCCGCTTGAGAATCGGATGAGAATTGGCCAAACTGTAGCCATCGCAAGGGACCATATATAGAAAAATATGAAAATCCTGGATTTTTCAAGGGGTACCATCAGGAAAAATTCAAAGAAAATCGAAAAAATATTTTGCTTCAAGGTTTTGATGCAGAATGATGGGGAATTGTTTTGGGAATCGATCAAGGCATTCCGCTTGAGAATCGGATGAGAATTGGCCAAACTGTAGCCATTGCAAGGGACCATATATAGAAAAATATGAAAATCCTGGATTTTTCAAGGGGTACCATCAGGAAAAATTCAAAGAAAATCGAAAAAATATTTTGCTTCAAGGTTTTGATGCAGAATGATGGGGAATTGTTTTGGGAATCGTTTAAGGCATTCCGCTTGAGAATCGGATGAGAATTGGCCAAACTGTAGCCATCGCAAGGGGCCATATATAGAAAAATATGAAGATCCTGGATTTTTCAAGGGGTACCATCAGGAAAAATTCAAAGAAAATCGAAAAAATATTTTGCTTCAAGGTTTTGATGCAGAATGATGGGAAATTGATCTGGAAATCGATCAAGGCATTCCGCTTGAGAATCGGATGAGAATTGGCCAAACTGTAGCCATCGCAAGGGGCCATATATAGAAAAATATGAAGATCCTGGATTTTTCAAGGGGTACCATCAGGAAAAATTCAAAGAAAATCGAAAAAATATTTTGCTTCAAGGTTTTGATGCAGAATGATGGGAAATCGATCGAGTGGCTCCAGACTAGATCGGGTTGTTAATTGGATGGGTCTTCGTGCGGTTTGTGTTGCTGCCGTCAACCTGTCTGATCTTTTAAGGCTTCCTTATGAATATGTAACACCACGATATGTGTTACGACAGCCATTATTCTAGCCATCCCAGTGGTCGTCTTGCATCTTGCAGATATTGCTAGAAGAGAGCATGTACGAGTGTGTATGCAAATGCCTCGCTGAAGAAACATACATACATCCATCAGACATTCCCTGAAGAAAGTTGTTTTCTTTTGTTTTCAGCCGATGGAGGAAAAAAACAATCAAGACACCGCAAAATGTTTTATAAATAACAGGCCCAAGGCAACTTATCAGCTCGGTGGTGTGGTAAACGCTTTTGCATCTAACTAACCACTAACCACTAGCCACAATTCACCTTTCGAGAAACTCGAGTGGGGTTGTCCCCCAAGTCAACAGTCCAGATGTACCCTAAATCGGATAAGGTATTTCGAGATTCAAAGGGTTTACGAAAGATTCCGTACCGGGTATCTCATAGTATATATTCAAAAATGAGAAAATCACAGAGTATTATAAAGTTTTGTAAAATTAACCTAAAAGAAGGGTAGAGGACCCTGCTTTTGGAACCTCTCTCTTTCGCTGGCTCCTTGAGATGGCTTTTCAGTTTGCTTTTCAGTTTTTGAGTTTGCTGCACCGCATTCTTGACAGCCGTAAAAGTCGCTGCACGAACACAATGCAATATGCAACGCTTGAGAGCGCGTGCGCGCGTGCGTCTTGCCACTGCTTCAGCAAATCTTCCAAAGAGAAGACTTGTCTGTGTCAGTGGCAGAGTGTAGAAGACACAAGCACATCGTTAACTATAGCAACTAGCAGGTGAGCTGGGTAAATGTTTCTGTTTCTTCTGCTTGCCACAAGAAGAGAAGCTTCAGCTCCCGCTCTAGCGTTGGCTCCGGCAGAATCTTGAGGCCCCTGTTAATGTCTTGTTATGTGGGGCTGTATTTTTAGAACGTTGTTGCTGCCGCCGCTGCTGCTCCATTTGCTGCACATTACAGTAAAATATACCGTATGTTGCAGCATATTTGAAGAAAGAAAAGAGAATCGCACAATCGAACGTCTGGTCTTTTGTCGCTGATTTATGTCGCTTATGAAGAAATTGCCGAAACCCCGAACTCTTCTCCTTTCATTCGTTTCATTGTGGGGTCAGCAAAAAAAAAAAAAGCTGAATACGTTGAAATTGGCCAATGTCGTTAGGTTTTTATTTATATAATTTTAAAAGGCAACATTTTGCAACATCGGGGGAATTATCGGTGGCGTAACTGAAGTGATGTAGAGTATTTGGAGCTTCGGTGCTTTATCCATAGTGTTGACTCATTATTATTCCGCCGTTGTTGCTCCTTTCCTTTGCTCGCAAATCAATTAAATTACACTATCAATATCGGCAATTGAATGTCGCCATGGCCTGTGCTGCTGCAGATACAAAGGTATAGATACAGTATCTGTATACAGTGTGCGTGTGTGTGTGTGACATTATTAAAACGCAATCTAATTAAATGAAATTGCACACGCACACCAAGCCACTCACACACGCTTTTAGCAAATTAGGAAAATGTAAAATATGAAATAGAAGTAGAAGCTATATCGCATCCTCTCTAGCGCACCTTTCACCAACTTCTCTTCCCAGGTGTGCTCTCACTCCGGCCCAACCTGCTTTTATATTGCGTGTGTTTCGCTCTCATGCGTGCTGCTGCCCGTCAGCTGGCTTGTTAATGATAACGGTGAAGCTGATAAACGCAGTCGCATTCAAACAATGCCCATCCCTATCTAGCAGCTGTTGCTGAAGAAGTAATCCCACAGACTCCGGATCGAACCCTAGCCTCGAAATTAAATCAAACGCAGAAATGTAGAGCAGATCAGAGATCCAGATGGACTTGGCAACAGGTTGATATGAGGTATGACATGAGCAGAAGATGATGTGATGGTGTGGATGGATGTGTTTGGACGCGGATTGCATTTGTTCCGCTTGCCCGGCACTCACTCCATTTCCAGTAATTGGACGATAATAACGATGAAGCTGATGATGATGTTGCAACGGTGCTTGGCTAACTGCATTTCTTTGTTTCTCCTAATTGCTGGAGGACGTCTAAATCAAATCTTTCACTTTATAGTATTCACACATCGAGACTTTCCAGATACGCCTGACCTCGGGGCCGAGCTAACAGAAAATCGCTGAAAAACCAAAAAACCAAAAACCAAGTCGATGTTTGCATAATTAATTATGATTTGCACTGCTCAAGAGCGTGGAAATTGTTGTTTTAAATGGCCACCATTAATTTCTTAGCCAACTTGTCCAACGCTCATACATTTTCGCCTATCGAATGGCATTTAAGTGGCAAAAACTAATGACGAAACAGGTAAAAGAGTTGGCTTTCAGCTGACTTGGCTTAAGCCATTCGTTGCCAGTCGTTGACTTTGTGTTGTTTGTCTTTTTTATTTCCATTTTCATTTTCATTTTCGTTTGATGTTAATCTGCCATCTGCGATTTGCCACTTGCTTTTAAGCCAACGCCCAGGCCATCGTCCCTGCCACGCCCTTCCTCGGCCCGGCACTGGTGGCAGGAGCCAACGCCTAAAAAAAACAAATAACTCGGTGGAGTCGCTGTCACGCTTCCTTTATCGCCCCTTTGTGTTTGCCTTTTTAAGAAATTAGAATGCAAAATCCAACCCAAACCAGGCCCACCTATCCACAGGTGCCACAAGCTTACACACACCTTCTGTGAAAGCCTATTTATTATTATTATTGTTTTGCTTTTTATACGTATTTTTTATTTAAGCTACTGTAGCGGCTCCTAATTTATGTTTGGCGTGGTTTATTTTTTATCGCCGGATGAGTCAGAAACCCAGCAACCCAGCCAGAGATTCATAAGCTCTGATTAGCAGGCACGCGTCACGCTAATGACTTGTTCTCCTCACTTTATTTTTCTTTTAGTTTTTTGAGAGTATCTGGTTCTGGTTTGGTTTTTGTGTTGCAACAGCAGTTTCTGCTCTTAATGCGGTCCATGTTGTTGCAGTTGCCGGACCCGCCACTTAGTAGTTATCGGTTTACAGTTGCAACTGTCTGGAGAAACTTCTGTTTCAAACGTCTGCCTCGAATCGAAATATAGGCTAGTCTTTAGCTGGATAGCCTTTCTAGACTCCTCCTCCTCCTAGACTGAAAGGGCGGCCTTGAAGCTTTAGTCAGATGCTTCCTTGGTCTTTGGAAAGGTGTGGGATACCCGTTTGGGAAACAGACACCTGCTGGCTATCGAAATCCATCAAAGCGGTATCCATGGCACGATAGAAATGTCATCGGCTGCAGCCTGTTGAGTTTGAATTTATTGGAGCTTTCGTTAGAGAAGGAGAAACCAGAAGAAGAGGTCCAGGGGGCAGGGATCAGAAGGAGCTGGATCAGCGACATGTGTCGCCTTGTAATGCAAATATTATCTGCATTTCCTGTTGCATTGTGCCATTGAAATGGCAGACTGAGACTCGGCTTTGTCCTCCTCCCAAGCCCCCCTCCCATCCCTCACTACTTAAAATGCATGCAGCGCACACATGGCCAGACAGTACAGTGGAGATCCCGTCTGACAAGCGGAGAAGTCCCAGTCGTATTCCGAGTCGAGACATAAATCTTGCACGCAGCCTTCGCGTTTCTTCATGGCTTCAAGGCTCCCCCTCCGCTTACCCGTTCCCCATAGCCTGTACCCACGGCCCATCTGGGCCTGACAAAGTGTTCATCAATCAAGTGGATAGTTTTACATAATTAAACGCATAATCAACGCTAGCGCGTTGCTGGGAGAGGAGAGCGGTGGGGACTTCCATATAATTGCTCCAAATGTAGTGTAAATTGTGTTTATTTTAAGATTTTTTAGAATTAACAGAATACAATTTTATTGCCTCGTTTCAGCCCACGTGGACGCTTTGATACGTTTTGCCTCCGTAAAGTAGCCGGAGTCTAGCCGGAAGAACAGCCTCAAGATTGCTCCTATCAGCACCATGAACGGCCAGGGCCAGGGCTGCGAGCTGGGCCACAGCAACGGCGACATCATCTCACAGAACCAACAGAAGGGGTGGTGGACCATCGGCCTGATCAATGGCCAGCACAAGTACATGACCGCCGAGACCTTTGGCTTCAAGCTCAATGCCAACGGCGCCAGCCTGAAGAAGAAGCAGCTATGGACCCTGGAGCCCTCGAACACCGGTGAAAGTGAGTTGAAAGTCCCACCTAGTCGACCCTGAGTCCCATGACGTACTCTCACTTCACTCTCATCTCAAAAGCTAATCCATTTAGTTACTAGTCGATCCTTTATCAATGTTTCTGGGTATCTCTGTATCTTTAAACTGATAAGCGAGTTATGTTAATCCAACGAATGCACTGGAGTGGGATGGGATGGAGATGGGGATGGAAGTGGCCTGTGTGTGAGCCAGTTAATAGGTGGCCAAGAGTCAAGAAACTATTTGCCAGCCGTAATCACCATCATCTTGGCCAGTTAGTGGCGTCTTTTTGCCCACTCTTATCCCCATTTCTTTTTGTACATAGTTTCTTGGGTTTAGTTTTTGTTTTGTCGGAAAAAAACATAAATCATTTGGGGGCTTGCACACCGAGATACGGATAATTCCAGTTGCACTAATTTGACATGCCGTAGAGTGGAAAACAAAGCGCCTCACGAATTTGGCATCATTTATCAGGTTGCTGCATTGGAATTGGAGTCCCAGTTGGACTGGGACTCGACAGTGGCAGTGGCAGTGGCAGTGGCAGTGGAACTGCTGCAATTACAATTAAAGCTGGCCAAGCAACTGGTTTTTATGTGGCGGCGATCTCTGGTCGTTACCATTGGCAATTAATAAACATTTTCTATAATACCAAAGCGTTACCAAAGCCTTGGCCATTAAAATAGCTCATCCAAATTGAAAATTTCTTGCTACGCTCGCTTTTCTTATTCTCCTCTCGACTCCATCGTCGGCTCCGAGGAGTTTCAGGCCCGAGGAAAATGGCTTAATAGATAATAGCTTTCAAAATGTTTGGGAAAGCGAGCCAAATCGAAATTGCCGGCCATCGATAGCCGAAAGTGCCAAAGCGGCTACCTCCCACCGCCCGGAGGTGATTGATGTTCCAAATACACTGAAAAAAGTTCTCCGTCCAATAGCGTTTAAGGGGAAAAACCAATCAAGAAGACCTTCCTGCCAATGGGCCACCGGGGGAAGGGTATATCTTGGCCAATGTAGATCGGATTCTAGAGCTAGATACCTCAAATGGTTCTCAAATCTATTCTCCTTGCGTGGAATACCCTAGACCATCTGTAGCTCAATTTTGTATCAATCTGTTTGGTCCGAATGATTAATCTTCACCCTCTTCTTAATGCGTTCCAGGTATTATCTACTTACGATCTCATCTGAACAAGTACCTTTCGGTCGATCAGTTTGGCAACGTGCTGTGCGAGAGCGAGGAGCGGGACGCCGGCAGCCGGTTCCAGATTTCGATCAGCGAGGACGGCAGTGGACGCTGGGCGCTGAAGAACGAGTCGCGCGGCTACTTCCTCGGCGGCAATCCGGACAAACTCGTCTGCACGGCAAAGACGCCCGGGGCAAGTGAGTTCTGGACGGTCCATTTGGCCGCTCGGCCGCAGGTCAATCTCCGCTCGATTGGCAGGAAGCGGTTCGCCCATCTGTCCGAGTCGCAGGACGAGATCCATGTGGATGCCAACATTCCCTGGGGCGAGGACACCCTCTTCACTCTGGAGTTCCGTGCCGAGGAGGGCGGTCGCTATGCCCTGCACACGTGCAACAACAAGTGAGTCATCCAAATGGTTATTTGGAATAACTAATAGTATAGCTAAAATCCCCATTTAGATATCTGAATGCCAATGGAAAGCTCCAGGTGGTGTGCAACGAGGATTGCCTGTTCAGCGCCGAATACCATGGCGGACATCTGGCACTCCGGGATCGCCAGGGTCAGTACTTGTCGCCCATCGGCTCCAAGGCGGTCCTGAAGTCGCGTTCCTCGACGGTGACGCGGGACGAGCTGTTCTCCTTGGAGGACTCCCTACCGCAGGCCTCCTTCATCGCAGGCCTCAACTTGCGGTACGTGAGTGTGAAGCAGGGCGTGGATGTCACCGCCAACCAGGATGAGGTCGGCGAGAACGAGACGTTCCAGCTGGAGTACGACTGGTCGGCGCACCGCTGGGCGCTCCGCACCACCCAAGATCGCTACTGGTGTCTGTCGGCGGGCGGCGGTATCCAGGCCACCGGGAATCGGCGCTGTGCCGATGCCCTTTTCGAGCTTATTTGGCACGGGGATGGCTCACTCTCATTCCGGGCCAACAACGGCAAGTTCCTGGCCACCAAGCGTTCGGGACATTTGTTTGCCACCTCGGAGTCCATCGAGGAGATAGCCAAGTTTTATTTTTACTTGATCAATCGGTGGGTTTCCAATCACTAGTGGCTAGACTATCTGAATTCCTGAAGTTATAACATTTCTTTTACTTTTTTAAGGCCCATTCTGGTGCTGAAGTGCGAGCAGGGATTCGTGGGCTATCGCACGCCCGGCAACCTCAAGCTGGAGTGCAACAAGGCCACCTACGAGACTATCCTGGTGGAGCGGGCCCAGAAGGGTCTGGTGCATCTGAAGGCGCACAGCGGAAAGTACTGGCGCATCGAGGGCGAGAGCATCTCGGTGGATGCGGATGCGCCCAGCGATGGTTTCTTCCTGGAGCTGCGTGAACCGACCAGGATCTGCATAAGGTAGACGTTCAGAATACTCAAGAGATAGAGTTTATACTTAAAGGACTTCTTTGCTTTACAGATCGCAGCAAGGCAAATATCTGGGAGCCACCAAGAATGGAGCTTTCAAGCTACTCGAAGACGGCTCCGACTCGGCCACCCAGTGGGAGTTCTAGGGCGGGACTATGTTCCCAAAGTCCCAGCCAGGTCCATCAGTATCGAAGTATAACATTTCCCATCCAAACGAAGGCGTCGCTCGGTGGTTTTTCCCAAAAAGCTAGCGCCTCAAGTCGGATAAGTCGCACAATTTGATCCTAAAGAGCGGTGTTCACGGAGACGAGAGATAAATGGAAAATAAGAAATCTTATAAATTTATATATATAAAAAGATCTACGTATATATGGAAAGAGAGATTTTTTTAAACAACCTATTTAGCTTTTTATACGTTTTATACGATGAGAATCAGCATCAAACAATAAGAAATTTTTTAGCCTAGACAAGTCAAATTTTGTCGCGAGTCCTTCCGTTTTTATCAAAAGTAAAAGTTAAAAAAAAGAAAGAATATCAGCAAAAAAAGGCATAATGGTTACACAAGCACATCATATATAATACTATATACATATTCGATTCGTGAAGCTTAACGAAGAAAATGAAAGATTTGAAAAGGAAATGAAAGCAAGAAAATAAGAAAAAATAAACACATATTCCTATAAATTTATTTATATATATTTATATAACAATATTGATATGAATGATACAACTCTTTAGCCCCCTCACATACGTACACTTACACTCACACACTCAAACAATCCACCAATACACTCACAACAAAGCAATTTATATAAAAAACAAAAAAAAATTAAAATTTTAGACCCTAAGCCAACATTAAAAGATTAATCTGTAATAAAAAAAAGCTAAAAAACTAAGTAAAAAAAATGATAAAAAAACATGGATCCATCTCCACACTATATCTACATATATATATTTATCCTAACATATGCATATATATTGACTTAGTTTTTTGTTATTTATTTGCGTCAATTCTTAATTAATTAATTAGTAATCTTTTTTTTATATTTTCGCACTTAAATTGAAAACGAAAAACAACTCAAATCAATTTAGTTGCTAAATCTTTAAATCGACATTTTGTATGATACATATAAAATATATACATATATATACATGATCCGAGGGGCATTTTGATTGGAAACACTGGAAGTTTTTATTTCGAAACTTGGCGCCAGCTTTAATCATTGATAATTAAGCTCGAAAGCGTTGGCAACCCTTAATTAGTTATCGATAGCTGTCCTGTGGCCGTTAAAGCGCGTCCCTTCTTTAAAACAAAATAAAGTAACTTTTTGTGTAGAATAATTGTGTTATACTTACTTGAATTGAATATTAAATAAGCCTAAAGCCTTCGTGAAATGCAAGTACCATTCAGGAAGCCAGCTACGGATTGATTCACTGACAAATGGCCTGGCCCCTCGGCGGCGTCTCCCGATGCACCTGCAATTGGTGCCAACTGTCATAACAAGCCGGTACACCCTCGCTCCGGGTAGCAAGAAGAAGAGCTGCTACCAGGTCAAATTCGGGGGCGTGGAACTGGCGTCCGACTGCCTCTGCCAGGCAATAATAATTCGCCAGTCATTGACAATGTCGGAGCCATAATGGCCCGATTCCGCTGGTCTCCACTCCTCTCTGCTACACTTAAAAAAATTTGGGTAACTTTATAGTCATATATCCAGATATTTCGAAGTATTGTTAAGTCTTTTGCATACCTATTTCTCCAAGTATTCTAGTGCCCCGCCTCTCATCCTTGCTGCACTGCGTCGTTGGCGGGGACAGAAACGAAATGACAGAGGGCGCACACCAGACACCTACAATTGTCAGCGTCGTCTAAATGAATGAATTAAGTCAGCCATGTGACATAACTGCAATGGCCGACCCGGACCCGGACCAGGACCTCCCAGGACGAGGGAGTGAAGCCACCTCCACCAGGGCCCCCCCGCCATCGACCACGTCCAGCTACGTTGCACATTTTCCACATTGTTTTGTTGCTGTCATCCTTGATACTCCATACAGTGGTAATTACTTGCCTTTTTCAAGATTTATGGCCTATGAGGATCAAGTTTTTACAGGATGTGGTTTAAAAAATACTTTATTTTGTCCTGTTGACAAAGGAGAGTTTCAAATCCTTATAGTATCGTTTTCCCTACAAACTTTTACTTGGACATTATTTTATTTATTTAGCTTAATACTTGATTTTAGGGAAATCAAAAATTCTTTTTGGCTGACTCATTGGATGGATATTGGAATGGATTTGGGTTTATATCCTGGGGACAGTGTCCTGATTACGTAATGCATTTGCTGCACAATGGACAGCGACGTTGACAATGACGCCGGCCAAGTTATAGCACACACGTAGCACGTGGGGCACTACACCCACATTCTGCCTTCCTGCCATCGTGCCATCGTGCCATCGTAACACCCTTGCTCGAAATCCTAGCAGGCCAAATGACTTGGCGCAGGACAATGGCGGAATGCAAATGGCACACGGACGTGGGATAGATGAACACGGCGCGAAAATTTATATCCCCAAGTTGGCAATGGGGAGGTGGAGCTGCTGTAGTTGGGATTCAAGTTACAGGAGCCAAGATCCGGAGCACGTAGCTCGTAGCATCCGACGATTTGTGGCAGTGCACAGACGAGGACGCGGCTCTCGGCCGCCGGCCGCCAATTAAGCAACAAAAGGGCCGCGACTTCGCCATCACCAACACCCCCTCAGCTGGGATCCAATCCTGAACTGCCATTAAAATGGGGCGACGTTGCGAAATGTTTGTGACGAAGCGAAGCAGGTCAGTGAATGGGGCGGGGTGAGAGGGAGCTAGACCCCCTCCGGACCCAATCCTGGTCTGCAACTCTCTCTGGCGGATTTTTCCTTCTTTTTTCAAGTCTTATTTGATGCACATTTCGCAACAAAGTTGCCAGAAGCACAGCAGCAGCAGCAGCAGCCGGAGTGGCAGTAGAAAAAGCAGAAGAACCTCTACACAAAAAGAAATATCTAACGATTAAGTATAACGTATTTCGAAATGTAAACAAAGCAGTAGCTTTGGAGACAGTATTAGTCACTTCTTTGGCAGGTCTAGTAGTCCAAAGTTAGTCCCTTCTTTTGGCAAGTGTCTTGAAGCCAAGCAAACGCTTTGCCAGTCACAAACTTTATGGCTCCATTGCTCCAACTCGGGGCTTTCAATTTCCTTTTTGCATTTTTATTGTTTAGGAAAATGTGTAAGGACGTCTCGAGGCGACTGCAGCGATTAGACGGGGGTGGAAGGAAGGTTTCTGCCCAACAAGTGGCACCCCCACCACCCCCCTGATGGGCCAGTTGCTGTGCCACTTTTGTCCTTGTTGGGCGAATGGGGGCGACGCGCTCTTGGACTTGCCATGTGGACGTTCTAATTTGCTAAATTACCGTCTGAGGCGCCTTAACACCCAAAACTTCACACAATTTTCACTTAATTAAAAAATATATACAGGACCTCGCAATCAAACAAATTAAGTAGTTGGTTTATTGCGTTTAGTGAAGTTCAAAGGCCAAAGGCAATCCATAGGCTCTTGCACACATAACATCCAAGGAAATCTGGAAGGTTTCTATTAATTTAATTGCCTCCGGCATTCATAAGGGTAATTAAAATGCTTCCGTCTCAAGTTTGTGTCAATTTTTGGCAAATCTTTGGAGTTAAGTAAACAATTAATTAAATAAATTGCAGAGGGCAAAGGTTAGCCCTGAGGGCAGAGTGTGGGCATAAGTGTATAGTTTTAACTTCAAAGTGTGTGTCCTGGTTTAACTGAAAGTCTCCATGTCCTGTCTTTTAATATTCCATGATGCTGTGGCAGGGATTTCATTCTTTATTAACTTATGCTCAAGCTTTCGGGTCATTTGGCACCGAAAGAGACTGCGAAATATGATTCTCGTATTCAAGTTTTGTTTTCGTAAAGGATATTCAATCTAAGTACATAGTATTCAGTAAACAAAAGTACACAATTCCATTTAACAATGGGTATAGACCTTCTCAGACTTTTTCAATCATTTATATCATTTCAGCTCAGGGCTGAGAAGAAAAAAAAACCTTCCTGGAATTTTTGGCAGCAATTAAACAAAACTAAACATTGGTGGCCGGAAAAACTAATAAGCCTTGAGGTAAGTCCTTAATTTTAAAAGTTTCGAGGTAGAAATCGCAAAGTGTCAGCGTCTGCGCATGCGGCGCAGGTCGTACACCCGCGCGGCTGGCGGACAGTTAGCAAGCTTCCTGAACCTCTTATCCTGGGCATTATCGTAGTCTAGGAAAATTCCCTCGTCTTCCATTTGGTCGCCCATTCTAAAGATTAGAAGTTGATGATACTTTTAAACTGATTCAATATCCCCAAAGATAATGTGGTAACATTCGTAGCTCCATGATCCGGGCCAGGCACACGACAAACAAATGCACAAGACAAACAATCGCAACTACAGAAGAGGAAATGGGGCATGGAATGGCGATGGAGATGCCAGGAAACGAGCGGGATGTAACCCCATCCGAGCTTTGTCGTGCCCCAGGTCGTGGGGACTAGGAATAGCATTTTTATTTTCCCGTTTTCTCTGTCCCTTAACTATTTATGAGGTCCAGTTGTTTGTGCAGTTTGATTATTTTGCTGCCAGTCCAGCCACGTTCCCTGTGACTTTTCATAATTCAACATTTTAGGCCGCCCCACAAACAAACAAACGCCTACATATGTGGAGTGTGTATTGAAACATGTGTTGTGCTTCATTTTTTCAATTAAAAATTGCTTACTGCAGCTACACAGGCATCAAAATAAAATGCAAAGGCAGCCAGCCATAAATGAAATTGATTTTATTTGTATAAATTGAAATTGTTTTCAACAGGGGGACGTCCGGCGAGACTTTCGGAGGCTTACCTATGAATAAATTGAAACGACGAGAGAGTGAGGGCAATCCCAGTAAGTATTACTCATACGAATAATACTTTTGAGGCCTTTAATATCAAATATTTTTGCAGAATTGAAAAAACGTGGAGTATGTACTGGAAAGCGCTCGGTCGGAGGCAGCTCTTCGAAGGCATTGCGGCTGCCACTGTTGCAAAACTATTTTATTGTGGTAATCGAGAAAGCTGTTGTTAACTGTTGCCCCCATGATGACGATAATGATGATGATGACGGGGCAGGAGCAGGAGCAGGAGCAGCTGCAGTAGCCGGTGCAGAATGCAGGAAGGTAAAGCTGGAGAAGGCGTTACACCTGGCACGTCGCTAGCTTCCATAGCCCAGCTTTAATTAAAAAGTTACCTGGCAAAAATGTTTTAGCTATTTGCCTGCCAGCCAGCAGCAATTCAACCTGACCTGACCCAACCCCGAACCCTGGCTAACCGAGCTGCCAGTCAACGATTCGCTTCCTTTTGCTGCTCAAACTTTCTATTGGATTCACTTTTTCCAAACCCAGCCCATCCAACCAGTAAGCCATCCACCCACCGGGGATACCTGGCCACCTGGCCACCATCTCGATTGAGTCCTGGCAAGTCCTGGTATCGATATCCCGTGTAAACTTCGATTGACAGCCTGCAGCGAAAATCATTCGATTGGATTTGGGGTTAGATTGGTTTCTGTTTCGATTCAGACCGGCTTGGCCAGGAGTTTATGCGTTCCAGACGAGTTCTTTCTTCCCCACTGGCCCATAAATGTATGCTACAAAATTTTTATTTGCCTCCAGTTCGCATTTCGAACTTTGTGATGGAATTTCAGAGCGAAAACTTTACGTTTCCGTGCATTTCCTATGCATTTTCACACGCACTTTGATATCATTGAGCGCTCCCGTCTTTATTATTCAGAAATTAACCATGCCATTCAAATACCGCTTTTGTCTTTTTACACTTCATGGGTTTGCATAATTTACCATGTGAATTTATTAATTTTGCATAAACCGTCAGAGCTCTGAGCGACTGCATAGAGGGCCAAAAGAATCGTGAATTTCGTAGCATAAAAGCGGCCTAGGATTCCGTGTTGAAATGTCAGCACACACAATACAAAATATTGCATTTGAATGAAGCTCCCCTGGGGATCGCAGGAGCCGGAGAGAGCCCATCCTCCGGGGGGCTATCTTTTCTTACTCCCACTTCCCAAAAGGTTCTGCCCCAGCTACTCAGGCCGGAGATGGAGAATTTTTTAATGATGTTACTTTCAGGAGAGCTCTCAAATCGTTTGAATACAAATTGTTCGCCGCCTCCACGGTCCTTCGTTTTTCATCATACCGTACCCTCGCATTCATATTTATACTTATACTTATATATTTCATGAATTCTTTATCTCATCTGGCTGCTTTGCCAGTTGGCAAGTTGTGAAAGTGAAATGCGAGACATGTCCCCCGAAAATCCTTGAGGCTTCGCCGTGGAAGGATATGTTGGAGCCGGGCTTGGGGCGGGAGTGTCCTATTGTCAATGAACCCAAAAGTTGTCCCAGCCATGCAAAAGTTATGTACAGTCGGAGAAAAAACAGATAATCATCGTGAAATAACGATAAGGATAAAGGGTTTGTACAAAGAGCATCGAGTGGCCCATATTGCGAACATCCTGAAGTTGTCCTCTCCATTTCTTTCAGTGCACACATGAGAACCAGCCCAATTTGAGGAATCGAAGGAATGTCGGGGCATGTCAGTCTCGTCCTGGAGCACACCTGCGCCCCTCGCTGCCGCCAGATCTCCCGGCAAAGTGCAGCCATATCCGGAGCAAGTGTTTGTTGCGTGTTGCCGCGAGATGCACCACCTGCCCAAGGACCAACCACCCACCCGAAGCCGGGACGGGATCAATCTCAATTACCTCAGTTCAGAAGCAGTTCAAGTTTGGGCCAGGCAGCTGCAGGTCGCTCATGGCACTAACTTGGCCACGACTTTCTGCGGTAAGTTCAAGTTTGAAGTTTTTATTCGCCCGAAAGGAGAGCCTCGAATATTGCCAACAATTAGCAATATCATTAAGGTATTTTGGGTATTAAAAGTTCTCGTATGCTGCAGTTATCCCTGCAGTGTCAGGATGCTGTCATAAAGGCTGACTCTGCCGGCAAAAAGAGAGCACTCGTAAAGCACTCAACAGTCATCCACAGGCAAAAATGCAAATGTCCGTTCTGTGTCGTCCTGGTGTCGGTTATATTTGCCATTAATCAGGCATATCCATTTACATGTGATGAACTTTATCCCTTAACCTGTTTACATGTAAATTACTTGCTGCTCATTTTATGTTGAACGTATGTACAAAAGGACATACCACCATACAGGTGTAATTCCCGACACGGCTAGTGGGGAGGCTTTTTGCATGTACAATCGAAATGTTTAAATTGGTTTTGTGGTGGGCACTAAGTTGAGGCAGCAATTAGTCAAGTCGGAGACCCCAGCGATTGGAAATCGATCATAGGAAGCTGGGCCTGTATGTGTGCAGTGTTGCATGAATAATTGAGATCCTGACAATGCAAGCATTGCGATGCATTTTTCATATTTGCATTCTACCTGGGCGCGGAGTGCAGCGGAGGCAGGAGCTGCAGGGGAATGCTATACTTACGGCTTTGCCGTCTGCCGTCAGACATGTGCAATTGCCATTACAACATCCTTGTAATTGCCAAAATAATGGGAATTATGCCTATGAGAAAGTCAAATAAGGACACAGGATACAGATACTCGGACAGAGAGACCCGGACGGATAGTTAATTGAGCTGTTGGCTTACAATTCAAATTGCGGCCTTTTGTTGCGGCCTCCTCTTGTTGGGTGCCATTAATGCGAGTGTTGGCACTTTCGCACGCACCTTGCCCTGCCCTTCGCGGCCCCCCGTTCGCATCCTTCCCTCCTGGCTCCCTTCGCGCCCAAGTTTGCTGGTAAACACATTCATAAAGCAAATATGCAAACACACTCTCCAACACACCAGTACAGTAGTCGATGGCATCAGACATATGCTAAACGAACCGAAGCCAGGCTCTCCCGCTGTTCCCCATTCCCCATTCCCCATTCCCCAATCCCCAATCCCCAATCCTGCTCTCACGAAGCTCCGCCGAAGCTGGGCCGAAGGGCTAGCCGAAGCCACGACATCCTGGCGGCGTATAAAAGCCGCTAGTCCATCGACTGTCGGCTGCATTCTGCGTTCGGCGGCGGTGGACGCTGCTCTCGGGACACCTTTCGCTTCCCAACGCGGCGTAACCCTTTGTTTCTCGTGGCAAAAAGCGCGCGCAAAAACAAAAAGCCAACTAACTAACGGGACAAAAGTCGCGCGCGTATCCTTGCGTATCCTCGCGTAAGCTTGTTTGCTTTGCCATTATAAATCCGGCGGCGGGCGCATTGTTTGTGTTTGTGTTGATGTTGGTAATTCTTGTTTCCCCATCCTCGTCCTGTCTGCATTTTTTTTCTTCTATTTTTTATTGTTATTGTTGTTGATGTTGTTGTTGTTGTTACACAAACAGTGCCAAAGAAATAACAGAAACAAAAGCTAGCAAAATAAACGGGAATTTTGCTAAAGAAAGTACGAAAAAAAACCAACAACAAAAACCGGAAGCGCAAAAAGGAAAAGTGTTGCATTTCCGTCGCTTGGTCCTTGTTGTTTTAGTCTCTCCTTTCCATTACCGTAAACATCTTGGCAGAAAAAATGGCTGCAGGTGTTACCAACAATTGGCATTTAGCAAAAAACTTGCAGTAAAATCATTAGCTTTTTTAATTTGTTTATTTTTTTGAAATTTGTAAAAAGGATGTTTCTTTTTAAATTGTCTTTAAGTATCTGTGTATCGGAAAAAGAATTTTACAAAAAACAGATCCAAGAGGAAACGCCTGGAGTCAAGTAGGCAGGGGCCGGGAGCGCCTCCGAGAGATAGAGCAGAAACCGCAGAAGGGCCCAGCCCCAAATGGCATCATAAAATCATTTAATTGATGATTTAGTGCAGTTCGTGATATCAATATAAAATTCAACATTATCAGCCATGTTAGGAGCTTCCCTCCGCCATCCTTCCCACAAGGATACACATACACTTGTACAATAGCGAAAGCCCATGAGGGGCGGGGGCAGAAGGGCGTTACGAACACCTGGGTTAAACATTTATGTTTTTAGCACTTTCTGCTGTCAATTTGACACTCCGGCACTTGACAATGCAAAGTGGAGAATCTCGTTAAATGTCTGGCCAACTCCAGAGGAGGAAATAATCGTTAAAAACACTTTCAACAATATTTTATGAATATTGTTTGGTCTGGGGAGTTGGTGGGGACTTTCACCAACTGAAGCCATCAGGATCCCCTTTAAGGATCTCATTTCCAAAAGTTTATTAAGCCCAGAAATCCCGGCTAGAACAAACTAATCAAAATGGAAATGCATTCTCCATTACTGAGAGAGAGAAATAAAATTGAAATCAAAAGAAATACTCAGGAGTTTTTAAAAAAAGAGGAATTTAAGCACTTTGGAAAAGTATGTGGGCGTGTGGCTCAGAGAAAGGATGGCCGAAAACTTTTGGCACAAAGCGTTCGAAAATTCGTTTTAATTCGTTTTCAATTTGGTCTAACCATGAGTCAGGAGACAGCAGATTGGCAGGAGTCGCAGCAGGGATGCGACTTAACCCATGCCCGAGTTAGCAAAAAATTCGCCGATCCTTGCGCAAGACGATTACAGGACTTAAAAATTCCTTAAAAATAACAGCAATGCGTAGCTGAGAGTCCTTTTCTTTCATGCCGGAAGGAATAGTAATCTCTTTGTGATACATCCTGTCCATTGCACTCGGATGTGGCTCGGGATTCGGGAAAGTTTGCCCCGAAAACCATAAAGTTACGATTTGATGCGAGATGGAAGGAAGGACGTTGGATGGATGACTTGCGAGGAAGTAAACCGCAAACTGATTAATGCCATTTATGCCCAACAAATCCAGCGTTGTGTAGCCCAATTTCCGAAACTTTGCCACTGCGGGGAGAAAGCTTCTGGGCCGAATAGAAAGTGAGTGAGTGAGCGAAAGTGAGTTACTTAGCTGATGGCACGTTGAAAACTTTTTGCGGGGGCAAGCTAAAGGAAGGAGGGGGCTCGGGACACGGAATGTGGCAAGTCGTAATACTGGGCGATGCAAAAAGTATCTCGCATTTTAAATACAGCCAAGCTTCAATAAAACACCATCCTCCAGCTCAGACCATCTGCCCCATCTCTTTAATATTTTGTACCCCATGCCAGAGAGCATCCATCCATCCAGCTCGATTGTGGCAGATAAATTTGTCATGTAAATACAATACAATGAACGTGTAAACATTTATTATGTGCTTACATTTGCGTTGTTGTCAATGCTGAAATCTGTCAATGGTCTGATTTAAATTGAACACGGATTTGTTTTATTACCGCCCGCTGTGCGGCATGTCCGAGGGGCATGATGGATAGCATCTCAGGTTCTGACATTTTTAAATAATAAATTCGGGTTTCATATTCCGTCTCTCCCACGGGTCTGCTACTTCAACAGTAATGTCCTTTTTTAATAACGCTATTCATAAGGTATTCTAAAGTCGCTAGCTTAGGCCTCCCTTCATTTATTTTCGGTTTCCCATCAAGTGTATACTTTGTGGCATGCACCACAGATTTGATTTCCGATTTAAATTGAGTTTTTCTTTTCCCAACATCAACATCAACATTCACATTCACGGCAGCAGTGACTGCTTGTCAAGGATTGTCAAGGATCCGCGATAGATAAGCGATCATTGGACCCCATTGGACAGGCCGGACAATCTGGTTAAAAAGCTGAAAATGGCGCTGCAGTTGAACAGTCAAAACGGCATTTGTCCTGTCCAACAACAGGCTTATCATCATTGCCAACATCGCCACCATGGCCAGGAGTCGAAGCCGAAGTTGAGACAGGAGCAAAAACAACAAATCCAAGTCCTACAAGGACACTCGACGCCACTGCTGCCAGTGATGCTGCTCCTGCTGATGGCCACGCTCCTCACGCGACCACTTTGCGTTATTTCCAATCGTAAGTATATGTAATTTTTGTGTTGCTTTGGGTTCATCCGAAGTATTAGTAGATCCCCTTTAAGGTATTCCTCATGTCTCTGTGGTGTCTCTAAATATCCTGCTGATTGAAAGTATTGAATACAAACTCACGTGCCCATCTCCAATAGGCAAATGCATAGGCAGCACTCCGGCACCCCGGCAAGCTCGCTCCGTTGTTTGCCTCCTTGTTTATAAAGCTGTCCGTCCGGATGGATGCCTATCTGTCGCTCCCATCCCGCCTCCATGGTCGGGTAATTGCGTACATGTGTGTGTGTGGGCATGTGGAAGCATGCGTGGGGCATTAAGTTATCAAGTGGAGCGACTACGACTACGACTACGACGGCGACGGCGACGGCGACGGCGACAGCGATGGCAAAGGCATCGCCCAAGAAGATGGCGGATTTGCGGCCAGTTCTGTGCTCCCCTCGACTGTGACATGTTTGTTTGTTTCTCCGCTACAAGCATTAAAATCCGCAAGGATTCTGTGCGTGGAAGTAGAGGGGGCCAAGGGCCAGGGGCTGGCTGAGTAGGTGGCTTCCTCGTAAAGTTCATGGCTTGGTGGCTTGTTTCCACAGACGGCGGAGACGACGCCTTGGCTGGCGTGCATTAAAAATCAATAGACGTTACAAATGTATCCTTCCATTCGGCAAAAAGGGCAAAACATTTGTGGCGCCATTTGTGCGCTGACAGCCACAATGACTGACTGACTAACAGACTCTACCTCCACGCTCCACTGCCCACCGACCCGACAAGGAACTCCGCTGGAAGACAGGTGCTCCAACGGAGATTTACCAGATCCCTGATATCAGGATCTCATGATTTTTCATGAGTTCCTCACAGCTTACCTGCGAAATTTCAAGAGAATCCATTAGGATTAGGGCTTAGGGGCCACAAGTCCATTCAGTTAACTGGTAAACATATCGGTGAGTTGAAGGAAACCCATTTACTGGCTGCCATCCAGGCGAGGCTATGCAAACTCCCGCCAAATGCCGCATTCCAAGGCAACAAGTCCAAATATGCGGACCGCTCAAGTTTCGTTTGCCATTTGAGGACAGTTCATTGGTCGGATGACAGCAACAAAGAGCATCCATGAATCATAAATGGGGCAAACATTCCTAATGGCCACCCTACATATTCCCCCACATGAGTCACTGGGAGAAAAGGGATTCAGTTGCCAAGCAGGCAGGACAACGATAGCGAAAGCCGGACCTCCAAATGAGGTCCAAATGCTCAGTGTCGGAGCTTGTTTGTGTTCCTTGGATTGGTCATTCATTGGTTGTCTATCCATAAAACGAAATTTGAATGCGTATCGTAAACATGGAAATAAGCAAAATAATTTGTTATTTTTATGTCGGCCTCTCCACTTTGGGTATATCCTGCGATGTGTGGTCCCAAATCCGACACAAGTGTCTGATTAGTGCCGGGGCCTGCCCCAATCTCCCATCTTGCATCGCCAATCGAATCCACTTCACATATTTACCTTCGGATTCATAAATCTAGAAGGAACTGCCGTTGCCTCTTCTTTTCTGTCCCTCTTCCTGGCTTAAAAGAGATTTGCGTCAGCGGGACGCCACTTTCCCGGAAGCCCCATCCAGGATAGCACTTGTATGTGTTTGTTTTTGTGGCACCCACACGTCCTCGACTTTGCTGGGGCATTTTGCTTACCGAACAATTCAATTTATATAATCCAATGGACAGTGTGTTCCAGGCAGTTCCAATCCCATTTCCAGTCCTGGTTAATGTGTCACCGACAGACATCCCAGCCATCCCGGCTATCCCAGCCCAACAGCAGGATGCGAATGTCACGTTAAACGTATCACGTAACCGGATGCGTGTTACATACAGCTTTCCTCCGTTTTATTTATTTTTTTCTGCTGCCTTTTGAGCCTTCAAAGTTGCAAAGTTGCATGACCTGACCCCCGCCCCCGCCCCCGCCTCCGCACCCCCGATACAGCCCTTTTTATGTAAACGTACATTTGATTGAATTCTGAATCAATTGAAAACCTCTCTGTTCGAGGTGAAATCTGATGATGAAAGCGTTTTAAAGTCCCCCAAAAATCGTGTTCTCACTCCTTCTGACAAAACAAAAACGAACACAAAACTATTTCAAATTGGAAAATCCATTTATTTAGCCTTTGGAATCCAAAAAAAAAGCATAAACGTTTTTCTGGTTGTATGAAATCGCTTAAAACGATTAAAAGGACTTGTTTCTTTTTAATAAAAAGTAAAGTGGGATTAATTCATTAATTTGAAAAGTGTTCTTGCTTTAATCCTTTAGTTTGAGACTGTTTTTCACTTAAAAAAGGACCTTCTCTTCGTTTTATGACTAATTTTTTTAAAAGTTAAACGGCTTTCATATTCTTTTTAAGGATTTAATTTTTTACTTATCAGATTACGCATACGCACTGTTTCCAGGACCTTCTTTTAATAGGCGACACTTGGCAATGCTCTAAATAATTGAATTTGCAAATTAAAAGAATCCTGTGCATCCATCGAACTGGGGACACGTCTTTTGGCATTTGCCCGTTCTTTTACCTTTTGAAGCAGGTCCTTCGACTGCTTTCCACCTTTCGCTCACCTGTCCTGGCCAACAACTGGGGCAACTGGGTCCTGGCCACTCGTTCACGTCGCGTCTGTGTTTATTTAATTCGCGTAAATTTTTATTAATTTTAATTGAAAGCTTTACGAGCGTTTAGCAGCACGCTTTGAGGTCTCTAGACGGCACTCTGATCCTTTCTTCGCTCCCTTTCTACCTCCGCCTCTCTCTCCGTCTCTGTTTCTGTCTCTGTCTCAGTCTCAGTCTCAGTCTCTACGTTTGAGAACCCCCGTCCAGAGCCACCCACGCGCCTTTGTTTGAGCTTAACTTTGCTGTTGTTTCCTATATTTTATTTCGTTTGGTGTATTTTTGTTTTTGTTTTATGTGCTCAGCTGCAGGCCAGCCGTCCTGCCGTCCTGCCGTTCTGCCGTCCTGCCGCCCATCCTGGCCGCTTGACTCTCGCTTTTCCAGCTCCATCCTTGTTGTTTTTTGTGCCCTGGCCCGGTTTTAGTGTTGATTTAGTTGTTGTTATTGTTTGGAGACTTTTGTTGTGTGCCAAGTGCTGCCGTTTGTTGGTTTATTTAGTTGTTTCCTGCCTGGCATTAAGCTGACTGGACTGGACTGGACTGGGCTGGAATTATGGGACTGGAAGTCGAGAACTTCAACGAGATTTCTAGCAGGAGGCAAGAACAGAAAATCAAACTAAATCAGGATCTTACCAGTACTCATCAATATCATCAATTTTGGTTAAATCGAAGCCCTAACAGGCTGCCATTAATTTTAATCACCAGCCAAACGACATCCAATCCTGTCCCTCCTGCCCATAAAAATATGCTATAGTTAATATGCAAACAGGGGATTCCCTCAAATATCAATATTAATGATTTTAATACACTTGCAAATAAGCAATTAATATTTACGATACATCAATTCGAGTTTCCACCCAACGACACCTGATGGCTGGCAACTTTTGGGTCGTTTGTTTCAAATTGTTTAATTTATCATTGCCGGGGCATATTGTGCATTTTTGGGAGCAGTTATCTAAGCCGGCAAACGAATATAATGGCACATGATTTGGCCCAGAGCTGGGCTCCCTGGCCACCTTTTTCCCACCTGCCATTCGACTGCGATGGCCCAAAGCGATTTAAAAAGTTATTACCTTGCTTATCGCCCGAATCGTTTTTGTTGTTGAAACACTTGGAAAACATAGGCCTTGGTGTTTTGTTTAAAAACATTATAGAATCGTATAAAGAGTCTTATACATTCTAAACCAAAAGAAATTATAATTCAAAGGCTTGCCTTTTTTCTCTTAGTGGCTGGCTTTGAGTCCCCTGACAGCAAATTTCCTTGCTCACCTTCGGATAAGCCGAGTCACCTGGGCTGGGGTGGCTGTTTTGCGTAAAAGTATTCTGGCCTACTCGCGCGACCTTCCTGGCCAAGGCAAGGCATCGTTTTCCTGCGACTGCAATCAGCTGACAATCGGACCAAATCACAAAAAAGATTGAGCCCAAAAGCTAATGAGCATGTAGATAGCCATAAAATGGAGCCACACGCACAGGGATCGGATGGATGGACGTGTATTGGATTTCGGTGTCAGGCTAAAAACTTGACTGAATAAATAATAAGCGGCGGGCCCATAAGTTTGGGCCAACATTCATTGGAGTGACTCGACTTGGCTTGGCTTGGCTTGGCCAAATAAGCGAGAGCGTGGACGAATCCTTGGCAACCCTAATATGTTGTGGGGCTTACGTGAGGTATACGTGGATATCGCAGGAGCAGCAGAAGCTGGACCAGGTCAGGAGAGGCCAATGATGGCCATTCTGCGACGTTTGCCAATTTCAGTTCGATTTATTTAGTGGAAACCAATAAATAACCAATGATGTATGTCTAGCTCACACACTTGCGGAACTTTGTCCCACGAGTGCAGTCGAGACAGTGGTACAGGATAGCGTAGAAAAGGATATTTGAAATGTTTAGTAACTCCTAATAGTGCAGGGCGTATGAGTGGTGATTCAGGACATTAAACATTATATTATTATATTAGTTGGATAGGTGGCTATCGAAAGATTTATAAGATATCCGACACACTGTAAAAGAGTCCTTGGAGTGGGTGCAGCGGGAATTGGCCAATCTCGCTTGTCTTGCCAGCATTCTGTCATTCTTTGGTGAACACAATTTAACACTTTGTCGCTGCTCAGGGGGATAACTGGGTATAACTTTTGCTCCTGTCTCTGCAATTCGGATTGAAAAGCTCTATACAAGAACAGGACCAAGACAAATACCAATGGCGGAGGAGCAATCCCAGCAAATATGGCGTCATTCAACGCATTTCCGTTTACATTACACGCTCATTTCCGCTCCGTGTGGCTTTATTAAGCGTCTCGCTAGTTTTTGTGTTGCATTTTCCGGACTTGCCCGCCACGTCGCTTTTTCCACCGGAACCCTCCACCCGGCACCACAACCGGAATGGCTGGAGCATGTGTGTTCAGGCGACTTGAAGCCAACGCCACTTGAAATGCGTTCAAGCAAGCCAAAGCTGTTGGGGAAAATTTTCTTTGAATTTGCTCCAGTTAGTGGAGGAATCGAAATGTTTTGTCCGCTCAAAAAACCAGGCAACACATATATACACACATATGTGCTTATATACATATATATACACATATATATATCCTTTTATATACACACTTATGTCAGCAATTTAAATTGGGCAAATCATTTGATGCAGCTTAACCCAAGTGGGTGTGGATTGTGAAATGGGTTGTGGGGCCACGATTGCCTGACTTTGTTGGAGCCGGAGGAGACTTTAATGCGATTTAAGATGACCAAGAAAAGGAGGGAAAAGTTGCAGAAGGAGGTTTGTCAACCGCGAAAACCTTCACGGATAGCGAGAAAATCTCATGGACTTTTTCAAGGACATAAATTTCATCAGATCCTATTTGTATTACAAGTACAATTTCCGCCACAAGAACTATGGTTTTTATTAACTTATATTCAGGCTTTCTTCTTTCTGATTTATAATGCTCCCTTAAATAAAGTCATTCTTTAATTGGCTTATTCAGGACCATCGATAGGTATAGGAGTAAAACGTTTAACTTGAAGATTTCGAAATCGTTTGGTTACTGGCTTACTCCGCTGTTTGATTCGCTCATAAGAAACTTTTCATTACTTTTTGTAGAAACCCAAACTGCTGCATAAATATTTAGATTCAATTCAAATTGCTTTCCACTTGCGAATTTCTGCCGTTTCACTGCCTTATCCTTCCCTTTCCGCCCTGTTTCCGGCTTTGGCCCCTCTTTTGCTTTGCTGTTTGTTTATTTGCTTTGTTATTCCGCCTCGGCTTCCACTTTTGCTCGGGCTTTATGCGGACGATTGGCAACAAAAGCTGCCAATTTGTATTTCAATTAAATTTGAATGTATTTGTGGGCACTTGGCTGCTGCTTTCCTTTCCTTTCCTTTCCTTTCCTCTCCTTTCTTTATTCCTTTGCCTTCGTCGCTTTCTTCGTCCTCTTCACCATCACCTCGCGTTTGTATACCCTTCAAAGGGATAAAGTTTGTCTCTAAGTTGACAAAGGATATAACATTTTTGGGTCACGATCAGGCAAAGATCTCTTATCGTAGCCATTTAGGAACCTTGATACAGCAAATGTAACCAATTATAAAACTAATCCTACTAGCTAGTATCAAAATAACGCAACTAACAAATTAACCCCTTCATTTAAAAATATTAATAACAATACACATTTTAGAAGGCGATTTTATTGCTGAAAATTTTTGGGAATTAAGTAAGAACATACGACGTACACGTCCCCAGGACTAAAATGCAGATCCATGATCCTTGATCACCCATATCGTATCGTGCCGACAATGGAGGACACATCATCTATAATTTAATAATGTATTTTTTAATTAAGGTTAATTGCAGGCTTCTCTATTGTTTTAATTGTTTTTTTAACTTTATAAAAATAAACACAATCTGTGCAAAATTATTTCAAATTTTAGTAGTTTATGTCTTTTCATTATTTTATCTTTGCTTTTGACTTGCCAACTTGCAGTATAAAGCGTCTACTTCAAAGCTAAATTAAAAACTGCAATTGAAATCCATGATGGCCAAACTTTCACCAATCCCTGGTCCCCAAATTCCAGTTGACAATGGAAATATGCACCAATATGCGCGTGTCTCGTTTTGTGGCAGTGAGATCGTGAAACCTGCTACGCTGGAACCTGATCCCGTATTATTATCACTAGATGGGAGCATTTTGCCGGCCTATCAACCTCTAGCTCTTTTACCCCCATGGGGTGTAAATGGAGAAGCCCTTCTATGAGGGGGAAAGAGAGGGGAAGGGGCGGCCATAACTAAAATAACATATTTGTCCCCCTCCCACTTCCACTTGTCCCACCACGAGTATAACAGTATAACAGATGCAAAAATGCAGATTTCGAGCTCCAGTGACGTCACGCCGCAACCTTCTCCACGATTATGTTGGCCTGGTGCATCAGAAATTTTCCCCATACAAATTGGCCGCAATCGAGAATTTCGTTTGGCCGATTTTAAAAATCGAATTGCTCGGCTATTCCTGGACCGATTTTGGATCTGCACCTACCAAACGACTCGGAAGGACATTCCCCGTCGATCTGCGTCCCCAGCTAAAAAAAAGTTGGGGACTCGATTTTTGCAAATTTTTGTGATGTTACCCCTTTCCTAAATTGCGAAAATCGAGATTTGACTTTTTGTTCGGCTTTCGAAAACTTTAGATGCAGATCGAAGGATAATTAAATGCTGATTCCAGGAAGGTATTCCGTTCCCAGATCGGTTGGAAAAAAGCCGAAATATATGCATTCGAATATAAAACAAACAAGAAATTGTGAGACCAGCTATCCTTTATAAATGATTCTTTATTCCTTTTGTCATTCAGGGCTCAAGGGTACAAAGAGGTTTTACTGGTGATAGACAATGTCCTAAATCATATAGTAAAGCCTAAACATACTAGAATACAATATATAATTTATACGAAGGATGCAGAATGGATGTCCAATTAATTTCCTGCCACGAAAGGTTCTCACGGAAATGGCATTATGGACAACGTTTCAAGATGGAAGCCGATGCCGTCTATTCATTTAAGAGGTGTCCTGTATCCTCAAGCATCCAGTGGCATCCTTGCGGTCGCAGCGAGACGAACAGAGTCCTATCCCTCTGGAATAAAAGATGCTACTTTAGTTTAAGGCAATCTAGTGTAAGGATCTTACTTACTCGCAACTGGAACTCTTTCAGGACGAGATGCGCATCCAGTAGTTGCTGGAGACCGAGTGCAACAGACAATATGCGTTGAGATAGTTCGGAGCATACAGCTTTGCAGGATTAGTCGACGCAGTTATCTGTAACAGTTAATATAAAAGGTTAAATAGAAAAGATCCGACGACAGGAACTGGGCATCTTCAAAGCAAAACAAAAGTCAATTGGCCACACAAAATGTAATTTATACAATCGAAGTGGATGTCCTGGTCAAGATAAGTGTCCTTAAAAGGAGTACAACTCATTTGAACAACAAACTGGAGAGACGGTCAAAGTAGCCCCCCACGATATGCAACACAAAAATGCAAACCCGTTGAGGCCAAACTCCTCGGATTTCGCTTGTGCCAGAAACTGAAGTACTAAGCGAACAGGAACGATCAGCAGGCGGCGCAGTGACGTCACAGTAGCCAAAGTCAGAAATTTTGAAAATACCATCTCTAGTATAAGAGTGGGGACCAGGCGGTAGAGCAAGGGGGACAAATATGCTGATTTAAATGATGGCCGCCGCCTCCCCTCCTTTTCCAACTTACAGGAAGGGCTTCCCCATTTACACTCCATGGGGGAGAGGGAGTTATCGATATATCCCACTCTTATCGCATAACTGGGATTACTGCGAAAGGCAACAACAACCACATGGGAATCGGGCTGATCCCAACCAATGGGACGAAAGCCAGAATTCGTTTGGCCGATTTTAAAAAGCGAATTTCTCGGCTATTCCTGAACCGATTTTGGATCTGCACCTACCAAACTACTCGGAAGGACATTCCAGCAATGAATACTGATTCCAAAATGGTTGCGCCTGCGAAAGGGCCATAATATTCGATTTTGAAATCCCTACCCACGTGGTGGCCAGCAGCCTTTGTTTACATTTGAACAACGACTTTGATCGCTCATAATTTGGTCATTTCTCAACAGATTTTGGATCTGCACCTACGAAACTACTCGGAAGGACATTCCCCGTCGATCTCCAGTAAATGAATTTGAAATCCGACCAACCGTGCCAAAGTTTTTGATCGGCGAACAACCTTTGTTTACATTTTTCCAGCCTTTGTTTACATTTGGACGACGACTTCGAAGGCTCATAGTTTGGCCATTTCTCAACCGATTTTGGATCTGCACCTACCAAACGACTGGGACGGTCATTTCCCGTCGATCTTTATCAAAACCGCACGAAAAATTTGTCTTCAATTTTGCGAAAATGTTGGATTTTGGCCAAAACTTTTTTCTGTTATTTTTGTTTTTATTTTCTTGATTTTTTCCACATTCCTTTGCGAATATTTCGGCCATTTCGCAGCCGATTGGGGAGCGGAATACCATTTTGGAATCAGGACATTTTTCTGCTTAAATCTGCATCTAAAGTTTCCAAAAGCCAAAAAAAAAGTTTGACCTCGATTTTTGCAAATTTTTCTGATGGTACCCCTTACAATTTTTTCAAAAATCGAGTTCCAACTTTTTTTTCTGTTTTTGAAAACCCTGGACGCAGATCGAAGCTTATTTAAGTCCTGATTCAGGAATGGTATTCCTTTTTGCGATCGGTTGCGAAATGGCCAAATGGTCCGCTTTTAAAGTTGCGAAAAATGTGGGATTTTGGCCAAAACTTTTTTCTGTTATTTTTGTTTTTATTTTCTTGATTTTTTTCCACATTCCTTTGCGAATATTTCGGCCATTTCGCAGCCGATTGGGGAGCGGAATACCGTTTTGGAATCAGGACATTTTTCTGCTAAAATCGGCATCTAAAGTTTCCAAAAGCCAAAAAAAAGTTTGACCTCGATTTTTGCAAATTTTTGTGATGGTACCCCTTACAATTTTTTCAAAATCGAGTTCCAACTTTTTTTCTGTTTTTGAAAACCCTGGACGCAGATCGAAGCTTATTTAAGTCCTGATTCAGGAATGGTATTCCTTTTTGCGATCGGTTGCGAAATGGCCAAATGGTCCGCTTTTAAAGTTGCGAAAAATGTGGGATTTTGACCAAAACTTTTTTCTGTTATTTTTGTTTTTATTTTCTTGATTTTTTCCACATTCCTTTGCAAATATTTCGGCCATTTCGCAGCCGATTGGGGAGCGGAATACCATTTTGGAATCAGGACATTTTTCTGCTAAAATCGGCATCTAAAGTTTCCAAAAGCCAAAAAAAAAGTTTGACCTCGATTTTTGCAAATTTTTGTGATGGTACCCCTTACAATTTTTTCAAAAATCGAGTTCCAACTTTTTTTTCTGTTTTTGAAAACCCTGGACGCAGATCGAAGCTTATTTAAGTCCTGATTCAGGAATGGTATTCCTTTTTGCGATCGGTTGCGAAATGGCCAAATGGTTCGATTTTAAAGTTGCGAAAAATTTGGGATTTTGGCCAAAACTTTTTTCTGTTATTTTTGTTTTTATTTTCTTGATTTTTTACACATTCCTTTGCGAATATTTCGGCCACTTCGCAGCCGATTCGGGAGCGGAATACCATTTTGGAATCAGGACATTTTTCTGCTTAAATCTGCATCTAAAGTTTCCAAAAGCCAAAAAAAAGTTTGACCTCGATTTTTGCAAATTTTTGTGATGGTACCCCTTACAATTTTTTCAAAAATCGAGTTCCAACTTTTTTTCTGTTTTTGAAAACCCTGGACGCAGATCGAAGCTTATTTAAGTCCTGATTCAGGAATGGTATTCCTTTTGCGATCGGTTGCGAAATGGCCAAATGGTTCGATTTTAAAGTTGCGAAAAATTTGGGATTTTGGCCAAAACTTTTTTCTGTTATTTTTGTTTTTATTTTCTTGATTTTTTACACATTCCTTTGCGAATATTTCGGCCACTTCGCAGCCGATTCGGGAGCGGAATACCATTTTGGAATCAGGACATTTTTCTGCTTAAATCTGCATCTAAAGTTTCCAAAAGCAAAAAAAAAAGTTTGACCTCGATTTTTGCAAATTTTTGTGATGGTACCCCTTACAATTTTTTCAAAAATCGAGTTCCAACTTTTTTTTCTGTTTTTGAAAACCCTGGACGCAGATCGAAGCTTATTTAAGTCCTGATTCAGGAATCGTATTCCTTTTTGCGATCGGTTGCGAAATGGCCAAATGGTTCGCTTTTAAAGTTGCGAAAAATGTGGGATTTTGGCCAAAACTTTTTTCTGTTATTTTTGTTTTTATTTTCTTGATTTTTTCCACATTCCTTTGCGAATATTTCGGCCATTTCGCAGCCGATTGGGGAGCGGAATACCATTTTGGAATCAGGACATTTTTCTGCTTAAATCTGCATCTAAAGTTTCCAAAAGCCAAAAAAAGTTTGACCTCGATTTTTGCAAATTTTTGTGATGGTACCCCTTACAATTTTTTCAAAAATCGAGTTCCAACTTTTTTTCTGTTTTTGAAAACCCTGGACGCAGATCGAAGCTTATTTAAGTCCTGATTCAGGAATGGTATTCCTTTTTGCGATCGGTTGCGAAATGGCCAAATGGTTCGATTTTAAAGTTGCGAAAAATTTGGGATTTTGGCCAAAACTTTTTTCTGTTATTTTTGTTTTTATTTTCTTGATTTTTTACACATTCCTTTGCGAATATTTCGGCCACTTCGCAGCCGATTCGGGAGCGGAATACCATTTTGGAATCAGGACATTTTTCTGCTTAAATCTGCATCTAAAGTTTCCAAAAGCAAAAAAAAAGTTTGACCTCGATTTTTGCAAATTTTTGTGATGGTACCCCTTACAATTTTTTCAAAAATCGAGTTCCAACTTTTTTTCTGTTTTTGAAAACCCTGGACGCAGATCGAAGCTTATTTAAGTCCTGATTCAGGAATCGTATTCCTTTTTGCGATCGGTTGCGAAATGGCCAAATGGTTCGCTTTTAAAGTTGCGAAAAATGTGGGATTTTGGCCAAAACTTGTTTCTGTTTTTTTTTATGTTATTTTCTTGTTTTTTTTACGAGTCGTTTGATACTTTTCCAAACCGGTTCGGTATTGGCCAAGATATGGCGCAATCTTCTCCAGGTTTCTTATGGTTTGGTGACTCACAAGTTTCCGTAAAAAAATTGCAGCTTTTGGCTGCCGCAAGGACGAAAGTTTGGAAGCGTATGTCCTGGCCATTCCTATACTTTATGAGGTGTTTATAAGGTTATGTGTCAAACAAATTGTCCTAGCATCTGCAGCACAATGAAATGGTAATCCTTTGAAAATGACTAAATTATTCGCAGGGCCAATAAGGGGCACGGATGGAGTGGAGGGGCCAAGACCTTGTTTACAATTTACGCTGGAAACTCAAATCCATCAAAGGAGCTAGGCAGTGGGGTGGGTGCGGGATGGGCGTCCCGGCCAGGACCCCAAGCGAACGAGCGAAATGAGTGAGAGGAGGCATTGGCCGCCGCCAGCCAAGTGTCAAAATGGCGCTTCCAAGTAATTTACTTACGTCTAAACAACTTTAATTGTTGGTGTTTTTGTTTTTGCCGCGACAGGCTGCTATGTTGGGTTTTCTTGTTATCGCCTTGTTATTATTGTTATTGTTTTTGTTTTCGCTTTTGGCCGCCTTGGCTGTTGTTTGCGAGGGCGGGGAAAATCGTTTAATTAACTAACTGCTCCTCCATATAGCCGCGTTTAGTTTTCGGCAAATATTTGTTAATTTCCAGGACACCCCAAGGAAGAAGGGGGTTGTAGTCAGGATGCCTCCCTCCCTCAATTAGCGTGACGAAGTAAATCTATTTCAAATTGATTTTCGTTGCCTGATTAAATTGAGTTTGCTTGAGCCACGTTGCGTCCTTTCGCCGTTTCAGGGCTTGTCCTTGCGGTATATAATTTCATTTTTGAATCCTCCCCCATCGTCCATCGCCCGTGCCCGTAACCGTGTCCTCCCTTGTCCTTTTCGGCGAGCCAATTACAAAATGCTGGCGGGCTTCATTCCGGTCTCAGATGTTTTCCATGTGAAACATTTTGCAACTCATTAAATGGCAGCGGCGGAAGAAATTCCTAAAAAAAGACAACAAGCTTTAAACCCATTTTAAAATGATAGAAAAAAACCTATTACAATTAAACTTGCGATGAAATATAATTATGTGCATACATACATACATATATGGCATTAATATGATTTCTCTGTGAAACTTTTTGTGGGTCTTCGGATCCGATATCCTATTTTTTGTGGAAAATTGAAAATTCGTTGCCCCTTCGGGTGGAGTGGAAGGTCCTCGACATTTTGGGTCAACTATGTGGCTCACCCATTAAAGAGGGTGAAAAGCATTTGGAAATCGGGAATCATCCGAGACACCGCATCCTTGCCACCGTTCGAGTGCCATGCATCAAGCGGCAAGTGCCCCAAAAAAGAGTCCAGCGGCAGTTTGGAAGAATGGAACAAAAATCAGGATACCGTTTTTTTTTTTTTTTCGTTTTTTTCTTTTTTTTTGGGGCGATGGAACGTTTAATGGGAGTGGCAGTGGGTACTTTCATTGAGTACTTTCCATTTGAAACTCATTAGTGAGAGTTCAGAGTGTGTGAGTGTGTGTGTGTTGGCCCTGGGGTCGATGAGAGCCCAAAGGGGGCGTGGCAATGTCTTCATTGCAACGAAATTGAATCAGAAAAGCGTGTGTATGCAAATTTTCGACCATTATGGAGTCATCCTCGCGCTACAGACCCCAAAATCCAAACTCCTTATAAGCTTTTTCAATAATTTTATGGCCGCAGGACATGCATTCGTCCCTCAGCATTTTGCACATTTTGTTTAATTCAGTTACATTTGAAATGCTCTTGCCTCGCTTTGTTTATTTTGTATTTTTTCGCTTTTAATTTATATTTCATTTGCATTTCTTGCTCGCCAGAAGATACCCGGGAGGCTGAAATGTTGTTCGGGGAGCAAAGAAACCAAATGAAAAGGCGACACAACGGCCAGATGTGAATGGGCATCCTGAGCATCCTGCTGCATTAGCACAAAGCCAACAACAACGGCAGCACCAACAACAACTGCCACAGACAACAGTTGCTGCTAAAATAATTCAACCAGAGCTCAAGCTCGGTGGTTAGCTGAAGGATAAGGGCAGGATCAGGGGGCGTCCAGGAGGCAGCGGGAAAACAACTTTCATATGCACAGACAAGCGGTAACATGAGCATCAAAATACACACCGTAACACATGCATACACTGTCAGAAAATCCTTGTAGTTTTTAATTAGTTCAAAAGGATACATACATACAAGGATATAGTTTACCTATAAAAATGGCCTTCCAAATTCTTTTTAACTCATTTTCAAAATCGATTCTCGACTTATTTCTCGCTGTGCAGTGGGTAAACTTTGTGTGTCAGTTGAAAAGTATCTTGGAGATACTTTCTTGCCTCCTTCTTAGTCATGGATGCTGGCTCCACCCCCTGGCTCCCTTTTTGTGGCTTTTGGCGCAGCAACCGCCACAATGTCATTAACCAAATGAATGGCTGACACTGCAGATTCGAATGAGTGGAATGGCAGGAGCAAGGACCGCCGAAAGGGATGGGCACAACCAGGCCAGGTCGGGCCAGGATATTGTGACGTCGTTTTCTTGTGATTAAGCCGGTTGCCCGCAACCCCCCTCCTCCTTCCGCTTAGCCGTCGATTACCTAGCGACTGGTTTCTCCTGACCTTTCTCCTCCGACCTAAACAAACCCAGGACAAAAATGAAAGAGAGTCGAACTTGGTAGCACACTTTCGCAGGATATCTTTTTGAAAATGATAAAAGCTCAAAGATGAACATTTATAGGTGACTCTCCAAAAGTTAGGGTATTGCCCAGCCTGGCCGGGGAAAAGTATCCCTGTTTCGGCCAAGTGCCTGCGGCGTTGGTCAAATGAGGCTCGCAGGAATGTTAGTGATGACAACAACTTAATGGAAATAGTTGCACATTTATAAGTGACAACTTTCTTCCAATGTGTATGTGTGTGTGTGTGTGTGTGTGTGTGTGTATCTGTGTCCCATGGACCTGGGTATCTCTGTTTCTGGGACCCTAAAGAACGTGTTATTTATGGTCAAGGCGTGGCAGACAAATGGCCGGCATATGCATGCTGAGATAGACGCTTTCACTAATACACGAACGAACACACACAGAACACACACTTACACGTGCTTGTGTGGAGTAATAACTAACGGTAAATTAGTTTGCAAACAGAGTGCAAAAAAGGCAGCAAAATAGCAAAAGGAAAATTGTCCAAAGATGAAACCTAATTTACCCAGCACGCACACCAACCCAACCCCAACCCCAACCCCAACCCCGAACCCCGAACACAAACGCACACTCACGAACTGATAAGAGGTCCTGGCCCATCTCACCCCATCCCCTAGAACGGTAAAAGTGCCATGCTGCTACATAAGAAGAAGGACTTCGGGATACGGGATACATCATAAAAGCAAATCCAGTTGCCAGCTAAAGAGATTATCCAAAAAAAAAAAAAAAAAAAAAACTTGTGCAAAACGAAAGTTTCATGAGTCAAATGGAACAAATGATGGAATCCTTGGAGATAGTGTTTGGTTTTTAATTACCTTGAGGAAGCCCTCCGATTCAATATCTTCGTTTCTGTGTTTTTAATAACTTGAGCCTCTCAGGCGATTTAGATTTGGACGCCTTGGCCGTTGGCGTCAAATAACCGAATGAAAACATGGCCATGCCGGCACGTTTGCACTTTGTGGTATCTGCACGGCCCTTATCCTTACGGCTTTTAGACATGCCTCTTTATTCCCTCCAAGTGCCAGGATACTCTGTCTCTCCCGGATGGCTGTAGTTCCTGCAAAAAGCATCAGTTTTTGTTTAAATCAAGAGAATCTATTGAAATTCTTTCAATACTCCAACCAAAAAGGATTGCCCTGAAATGTATGCTATGAATATTTTCATAATTTTAACAGGGGAGGAAGGACTTCTTTAAAGTGGAATGGAAACATTTGTATGGCCCCTAATAGAGTTTAGAGCATTTTTATATTCGCCTAGCTGTTTGTGGGACTATTTTTTTCCAGATTTATCAATTTTTGTTTAGGGCTTGTGGCTTTGCAGCTTCGCTTTCGGCCATGGCTCTCTCGTTTTTGCCACTTTGGCCGCTTTGGGCCGGGCTGTGGCCACGCGTTGGCGGTTTTTTGCCGGCCACACATGGGCCCCCCACCACCCCCCAGTTTCTAGATGGTCTGGCCAAACTTTTGGGCCTTTCCTGCTGTTTTGCGTGTGCCTTTTAATTTATTTATCAGAGGCCGCAGTCGCCACCGCATTTTGAGCTTATTTTTGTTTTTATTTTTTTTCGTTTCTGTGGTACTTTTTCTACTAGGCTCTATTTTTTCTGCTGCCCAGCTGTGGCCGTGGCAATTTGGCGGCTTTGTTATTTATGCACCAGCCTGCGGCAGTTAACATTCACGTGCGTTCTGGTCACAGGACCATGGTCACTGGTCACTGGACACTGGACACTGGACACTGGTCCATGGACATATGCAGCTCCTGTTTCCCCTAAAAAGTCCATGCCAAATGCCGCCTTTGGGGCCCGTCCATATGCTTGGCCGCAAGTCCACAAAAATGGCAACTAAATTAACGCAGAAAAAGCCCCGAATTTGTGATCGATGCTAGAATATTTAGTCGTACAGTGGGAGTCTAGGACATGTGTTTTAATTTCCACATCCGCTCCGAGGAGATGCACGGAGCTTAGTCCTGGCTTAGTCCTAATCGATTATCGACTTGAGAGTGTCATTACTCAATGTGTCACATGTCCCTTAGCCCCACCCACTCGCCTTTCAAAAAGTTTACCCAAAAACACCATTACAGTGATAGTCGTTGAAATTATCATTATCGAAAGGTGCCACAAAGTGTTGGCCATAAATAAGCGCTATGATGTAGGGGGCAGGTCCATCAAAGTGCCAATATAGGGCAGTATAAGGTGTAAGCAGTGCCAACCATAAATCCCCAATAATTTATTTGCAGTCTCGACCACATTTCCACAGTTTTTTTCTTCCTTTTCGGCCTGGCCAGGAGAAAGTTTGTCTAAGCGAAGGAGAAATTTGTACAAATATTTGTCTCAATCAGAGAAAGGGCGACACAGCTCGAAGGACATGGAACTATATCTACCCATTACCCACAACTCGTTAACTAATTTAAGCAAATAAATACTTGAGATAAGATTAAAAAGATTAAGATTTAGATTAAAAAGAAAAAAACAAAGAAAACAATGTAGAAATCGGATTATTTAAGAGGTATTTGAAAAGGTCCTTGCTGGCGAAAAGTTGGCAAGCATTTCAAGCCATTTCATAACTCAAACTGACAAGAGAAAAGCTTGATCAAAAAGGGGGCAGCCGGACGAGGGACGAAGGACGCAGGCAGGTGGCACTCAATTTATATTATGAGCCAATGTCCTGGACATGGACAGATGAGAGCGCGGATAATAAGAGGAACAAGGAAGAGTAGCAGGGCCACAAACACAAAAGGAATTCAATAACGTGTTAAGTGGAGGAGAAAGTGGCGGAGAAAGGCACGAAGGCATTTCATTCCCAGGATGCTTAGGCGTCACTTGAGCGGCAATTTGAATGTACGAATGGGAATCGGAACGGAAACGGAAACGGAAACGAAATGCGTCGTTTTTGGGGCAGCACGAAAATGTAACTATTGGGGGGGGGAGAAAATCCGAATCGAAATCGTTTGCAGGTCAAACCAAAAGCATATAACAATATTAAAATGACATTATTTTTAAGCGAAATCTACACTTCCATAAAAAGAGTCCCTGCAGTCCCTTGGAAAGCATTTGAAAAGCTCCCAACGTTTAATGGGGAAAACTCGAAGGACATGCCTCAAGTGGCGTTTGTTCGCTTCCAGTAAATAATAAGAAAATTCCTGTGCGCTTTGGCATTTCCGCGCCAAACCTCCTCATCATTCTCGTCATGGTGGCTTCGTCGACACAGAACTATGCGGCAGGAGTTCGAATCCACCCAAAGGACCTCGCGCTGGCTGGGCAGGCCGTTTGGGAAAATCGAGGGAAAACTTTTCGATTGGGAAGGAAGGCAAGGAGAGGAAAGGCAGTCGAGCAAATGCAATAAACTTCAAGTTTATTAAATTTTATCACACTCCATGTAAGTAGTCCACGAAAAAACAAAACGAAAGGGAAACGCTCCCGAGCAATGGTTTGTGCGGGGAATCAAATGGCCAAAAGGCCAGACAAAGTGTTAAATTCCAGGGCGGCCAGAGGATGGGATGAGGAGGTGGTGCTCCTGGCCCGACTTCCTCCCTTCCAATCAATGCGAAATCAAATCAGTTTGGCCACCGGCAGAATCTACAATGAACTAGGCCAACAAAGGAGGCCAGCACAAATTGAATTACCCAAGGATGGTTATCCTTTCGGCCTTTAAACGGAGCTTATTCCAATAATTGGATTTGAATTTTGGAATTCAAGCAGTCGCTCATTCGATTTGAAAGCCAAAAACTATGGTTTGGCTAAAAACAACGAAAAATGGCCAATAATTACCGATCAACGGGCCAATTATGATTCCAATTCGCCTCTTTGCCGGGTCCAGAGCCCCGGGGGAGGCCGTACGGGTTACGGTTCCGGTTTGTTGGGGTTTTGCGGTTATGGGCTCCCTCTCTGTTCCCTGTCTGTGAAACCTGAAGTGAGACATATGTAGGGTAACAAATCAATTTTAGTGGCAACAGAAAGAGGTAGCATAGGTACTAGAGGTACTGGGGGGACAAGGGGTCATAGCCAGGACTCCCCAATCTCGTTTGGGTCATATTACTTCCGCTGAACTTGATTGAACTGCTACACTTTCTGCCCGGCCCGGACAGCGAGCAAGCGGAAAGCGAAATTCATCAACGCACCATTGGCCCGGCGAGTGGTCCCTGGCCCCTCAGCCCCCCTAGTCCAGCCCGGCTCGTATCCTGGCGTCCTGGCATCGGGTAAAAAAAAAAAATAACCACGAACCCCTGTCACTTTTGATTGTAATCGAGTGTTTTTATTGTCGCTCTCTCGTTCTGGCTCTGGCTCTGACTCTGGCTCTGGATCTGGCCATTGCTTCGGCTTCTCCTCCTGTATCTTAATCTAGCTACACTGGGAGAAATATCTTCAAAAACTTTTGGATAAAAGTCCCTCTTTTCGAGACTCTGGAGAGTCAATGAAGGGGCCTCCTTTTTCACAAACTTTTGGGGCTTTCGGACTTTCAAGGATATACAATGATTCCCTTTTTTCGTTCAGTGCATGTTCACTGACAAACAGTTTGATATACTTTACGAACTGTGCTGCAAAGCCACATTCACATCCACATCCATATCCACGTGCCATGGCATCTCGTCGTGTCCCTTGTCCTGCGTTTCGCGCACCACCATCCTGCCGCTGTCCTGTTATAAGCAGCGTCCTGCCTCCTGCGTCCTCGCATCTCGGCGTGTGTTTGCCAATTGGATTTGACATTTTATTGGGTTTTCTTTCGCTCTCGTTACTGCCGCTTCACTGGCTGCTCGATGGCTGATGTTGTTCGTGTTGCTTTGTCCAACTGGCTGCAGCTGTAATTGATGTCCTTCCACCAGCCACCAGCCACCAGCCACCAGCCTCCGGGCGTCCTTTAGAGCTCCAAGTGCTGCCACTTCACTCCACTACCAATTGTTGCCAAGTTACTGAGGCTGGAGCTGGAGCAGATTCTTCGTTTTATTTGGGTAATTAGGACAAGGCAACTTGATTATAGCCCACAGGAGCTATGGGGTATGGGTATGGGGTGGTTGAGAGGGTAACCAAAGCAGCATAGCCAGCTTAATGGCCCGGTCATAACTCCGGACTTCACCCAGCACTTTTAATCCCTCACCTCAGTAATTAATCTTTGTGAGAAATTGAACCTGAACCAAGCACATCCTCCACTAACCCAAAGGTCTCTCGGACACGAAGCTGCACGAGATCTATCTGGACGACAAGGAGATCAAGCTGAGCTGGATGGTGGACTGGTACAAGCAGGAGGTGCTGTTCCACCTGCAAAACGCCTTCAACGAACAGCACCGCTGGTTCTACCTGGGATTCTCGAAGCGAGGCGGTCTGGCCGATGCGGACATCTGCTTCTTCGAGAACCAGAATGGCTTCTTCAATGCCGTTACCGACACCTACACCAGTCCCGACGGGGGCTGGGTGCGCAGGGACTACCAGCAGGACTGCGAGGTCTTTAAGATGGACGAGTTCACTCTGGCCTTTAAGCGAAAGTTCGACACTTGCGATCCCCTGGACTTGCGACTCCATGTAAGTCCCTAAAAAGGTACGTTTCAAAGAGATTCTAATCCGATGAACCTTAGGAGGGCACCATGTACGTGGTTTGGGCACGGGGCGAGTCCGAGCTGGCCCTAGAGGACCACCAGTTCGCCCTGCCCAATGTCACGGCGCCCCACGAGGCGGGCGTCAAAATGCTGCAGTTGCTACGCGCCGACAAGATCCTCATTCCCGAAAAGTAAGTGAAATCCCCAAATATGGCTGTGCTGCCATTCATGTGCTTCGTTTTCCAGCGACCTGGACCAGTTCGAGATCACCCTGAAGGACGCGCCTATTCCCGCCGAAGAGACCACCTACTGGTGCCACGTACAGCGCCTGGACAGCGTCGTCCAGCGACGCCACCACATCGTCCAGTTCGAGCCGCTGATCAAGACGCCGGCCATCGTCCACCACATGGAGGTGTTCCACTGCGAGGCCGGCGAGCACGAGGAGATCCCCCTCTACAACGGCGACTGCAAGCAGCTTCCTCCGCGCGCTAAGGTCTGCTCCAAGGTGATGGTCCTCTGGGCGATGGGAGCCAGCACCTTCACCTATCCCCCGGAGGCAGGCTTGCCTATCGGTGGTCCGGGCTTCAATCCCTACGTCCGCTTGGAGGTTCACTTCAATAATCCCGACAAGCAAGCAGGTGCGTTTGGGCAAAGCGTGAGTAGGTCGTGGGATCGATTCAACCTTCCATGTGCTTTGCAGGTCTCGTGGACAGCTCGGGCTTCCGCATCAAGATGTCCAAGCGCCTGCGGCAGTACGATGCCGCCGTCATGGAACTGGGCCTGGAATACACCGACAAAATGGCGATCCCGCCGGGCCAGACGGCCTTCCCGCTCAGTGGCTACTGCGTGGCGGACTGCACCCGCGCCGCCTTGCCCTCCACCGGCATCATCATTTTCGGCTCCCAGCTGCACACCCACCTGAGGGGCGTCCGCGTCCTCACCCGGCACTTTCGCGGGGAGCAGGAGCTGCGCGAGGTGAACCGCGACGACTACTATTCCAACCACTTCCAGGAGATGCGCACCCTCCACTACAAGCCCCGTGTCCTACCGGTGGGGACTCGGTTAGTCGGAAAGACTTTTGTTTCATAAAGTGTATATCGTTGCAGGGAGACGCCTTGGTCACCACTTGCTACTACAACACGCTGCAGGACAAGAGTGCCGCCCTGGGAGGCTTCTCAATCAGCGACGAGATGTGCGTCAACTACATCCACTACTATCCGGCCACCAAGCTGGAGGTCTGCAAGAGCTCCGTCTCCGAGGAGACGCTGGAGAACTACTTCATCTACATGAAGCGGTTAGTAGGATCCAACCGAGGGTCCGCTCCCTTTTGCCACAAAACCCTTTAAAGCGTCTGCCGGGATTGCTTCTTTATTCAACAATTATCAACGCCCAGGCACATTTGAGGCATTCTATCCATTACATTCCTTTCCACCGCCCAGGCCCAGCCAGCCTCCGGCGCGGACAGGACCCATCCGTCCCGCAGGCATTTTCCTTGCTCGCTAATGGAAGAAATATTTTTTAATCTACGCAGCGGAACCGACGACAGATGACAAAGGGGCGGGTGGAAGAGGGCAGGGGCCTGGTGGGATAGAGGAACGAGGGGGCAGACTCTGGGCTTTCATCAAGGGGTTTATGCCACCTCCGAATCCCGCCTTGGCGCTGCTCCCTCCTCCCTGTTTCCTTGTGCATCAAAGACAAACTTTTCGGCATTCCTTTTCGGCTGGCTTTCATCGTTTCTGGCCCGATTCCTTGGCGCATTCATAACGGCAAAATGCTTTTTGTTCCCCCGTCCAGGATGTATACCCCGGCCAGGACCTTGCCCAAAAGGTGTTCGCTAATTGCCAACTTTAAGCAGGATTGGGCGAAAAGTTTACATTAGATTAGGGCCGCCGCAATGAGGCGCCATCCTTGGTATTCTCCGAATCCTTGGAATACTTGGAGTGCCGAACTTGGCCAAAAAATAAAGCTTTTGTTATGAACATCATATCCTGCTCGAAATTAAATCGGTTATCCCGATTCCCCTCTGATATTTGCAGCAAGGAGCACCAGCATGGCGTCCACCTGAACGGGGCAAGGTCCTCCAACTACCGAAGCATCGAGTGGAGCCAGCCGAGGGTGGACCAGCTGTACACCATGTACATCCAGGAGCCGCTCAGCATGCAGTGCAACAGGTCGGACGGCGCCCGCTTCGAGGGCAGCAACTGGGAGGGCGTGGCCCCCACGCCCGTCCAAATCCGTATCCCCATCCACCGGAAGCTCTGCCCCAACTACAATCCGCTCTGGCTAAAGCCGCTGGAGAAGGGCGACTGCGATCTGCTGGGCGAATGCATCTACTAAAGATGTGCGAAAGGATGATTTCTGGAGAGGGCATGGCATCTCACATACACACACACACACACACACAGACAAAAACTAGCACAATTGCACGGAGGAACTGGAGGATCTATCTAATATTCTTGCTGGTTTCTGTTAGCCATTTGCCACCGTAGTTATCCTTTGTGCCAAAACAAATGTTTTCACTCTTTGAATAGCCAACCAGCCACGTCCCCAAGCCCCTTTTTTGGGTCCTTAGCATAAATGCGTGCCCTTTGCCCCTGGTGTCCTGGCCATCCTTTGAAATTTGCCGACTGACAGCGCCGCCAGGCTAAGCGTTTAATACAAAGCAGCTTACACACACATACACAGACAGCAAACACATATGCAAAACGCACAAAGGCACTCCGACAAGTACACTGACAACAATTTCCATCATATCCCCTCAAAAAAAATAATTCTCACATTATGTTATTCGATTTGAAAGGTATTTTCCGAAGGCGTATCCCTGTTTTGAGTGCCTTCAAAATTCGTAGCATACAGCATTCCAGCGCCAGCAAGGCGAACTGAATGAAAGGAAGAGAAACAGAAACAGAACCAGAACCAGAACCAGAACAAGAAAAAGCCAAGGCAAAGAAAGGCAAAGGAAATGGACCGAAGGCCACGCCCCCTCGCTTGACAAAGGCCAATGGCGCTGTTTATACAATATAAATGAGCAAACTTTTGAGGCAGCCAAGTCTAATTACCAAGCAGCAGTCCAGCACTGAGCGAAAAACTCGTTGAAGGATAACAGTTTCGTGGAGGAAGAGTTTCGTCTCCGTTCCGAGTGTAAGTGTGGAGGAAATGTGGAAACTTTTTGGCCACAACTGCGATTGGAAATGAAGATGTTGGATGTCGGATGTCGGATGTAGGATGGCAGTTGGCAGTTGGCAGTTGGCAGGAAGGACCTTCAGGGAGGCAAGCAAGATGGGCTACCAGCAGCCAGGAGCCCTCGATCCTTCAGTCCTTCCAATTAGTCTTTGTATTAGTTATTAATATCCTTTTTATATCCCCACAAACACAAACACACACTCAGACACAAACACACACTCAGACACAAACAAACATACATACATATGAGTAAACATGTAATGGATACGTTTTTGTAAGTGTAGCCAACATATGTAAGATGTGATAATTGTTCTATGGCTATAAAGAAGTATATATACACAAAAATATATAATAAATAAACAATGTATGTAGATGGAATATTTATAAAAACGAGCGCAAAAACCTAGACAAAAAAAAATCCTCAAAACCACAAAAGCCAAGACAAAAAAAAAGTAAAATGTATAATTTATCAAATAAAAACTGACCACCATACCAGACAGCCACGACTTTCACTGAATCGCATTTTGATAATTTGATATCCTTGCCATCGCACATCCTTGAAATGCGATTATTTTACAAAACTCGCCAGGCTTGCCGATTTTCGGGGATTAAAATGAGTTGAAAGGACTGAAAAAATTGTTCGTTTGTTATGGAATATTTTATCCTTCAACGAGTTGAGGGACAGGCGGCGATTTTAATTGATTTTTCAGTTTTGTGACCAGCATAAAGGGGCAAGGACTGAGCGACAGTCATGAGAGTATTAAAAACGCTTGCAATCCAATTAAAACTTTTTAACGAAACAACAAATATTTTAATATTCATTGGCGCCGGCCAACCAGCACACACACCAACGTCGGAGAGGGGGGCGCGGAGGAGGGTGGCCAGAATATTTTCCACCCCCCACCCCCCCACCCCCCCCCCAAAAAAAAATGCAGGAGCAAAAAAGGATGCCAAAGCATATTGGCCCCAGACCCGGAGCATGAATATGTAGTTTAAAATCAAGAAGCTTTTGCGCTAAAATCTAATTAAAATCGGGAGGTAGGTGCCTCGGATTGGTTATTCCTTCAAGGACTTTTTTTCTACATCTCGATTAGGGAATCTTTTAAGGATTCCAGACTCCCTTCTGGCTGAAAGTCAAGTGGCACACGCGGCGTATGCGTAACGCGATGGCGTACGTGAAGGATTCTCCCCAGAATTTGGTAATTTTGTGTGTGTCCTTTTTGCATATATGTGTGTGTGCACGTGTGTGTGTGTAATCTCCTTTTTGGGTTGTTGTCATTGCATTTCCACGCTCTCGCACACTCCCACACCCTCACCCACGCGCTCTGGCAAAACATTTAATCAACCCAACCTTCACCGTGACCGCCTTTTTTTTGGTTAAAGTTACAGGTTTTTGTTACAGTGGACCCTCTTCTCATATACCAAGGGATGGTTTATATTTTCTGAAGAATTTTGTACTGAAGGATGAATGTATTTTAAAAGGATTCGTCTCTTGAAAGTCAATAAAGAGTGGTCCCAACAAGAACGTGGCCAACCCCGGGTTATTCATTCTAGGGAAGCCTCCCTGTAGCTAAGGTTGGACCAGAACTCACGCGCCGCGTAACATCATTACTGGCATCGGCATCCTCGTTATTCCCGGAGTCCTTGCACCTCCTGCCACCTCTTCCCCTTTTGGCCAACCGCATTCCCACTCCGCTTAAACATTTATCTGCGGCCCAATCGCTGTCATATGTGTGCGTGTGAGGGGGCGTGGCCAAATTTAATGTCACAAACTTTTGATGTGTTCTAATTTGTATACAAACATACAGTCCCTTGGACTGGCATCCCTATTCAAAGGATTGCAGAGAATCGAGTTCAACAAACAAGTTTCCAATCTTTAATGCTCGGAAATTATTATGGTTTTCCTCTATAGCGTAGAATCGAGTTTGAATTTGGATGGAAAGTGTATACAATACTCGGTCTGGTTGGTGCCTGGTGCCTTGGATTGGGGTGAGAATAAAGCTTCTTGATGCCCCTCGTCCTGGCCATGAATCGTTAAAGTAAATTTGTTTTCACGCTTGATGGCGAATGGCGCGACTTGCCTGATGTTCCTGCTACCGCCAGGACCCTCCATCCCCTCACAGCACCCATTCCCTCCCCCAAAAACCTGCCTCCAAACATACGCACTTGGTTTTCCTGCATTGAAGCTTTTGGAGCCAGCGTTGCTGTTGCGTTCCTGTTAATATTTAATATGTCCTGGCAAGGTGGTACAACACCCCCGTCCCCGGCCTATCCCTTTTCCTTTCACCCGGTAAGCGGCCACAACTCTTAAATCGCTCGCGTTTAAAAATTTGATTATGTGACATTTTCGCTGAAGGTTTACTTTCCTGTTTTTTTGCGCGAAAGCGTAAGGCGTAAAGGAAAAGTCGGAAAAGTTAAAAACCGAAACAAGGGGAAAAAGCCCCAAATTAAATTTGCACAAAGATTCAACATATTCGACAAGGAAGGAACCTGGACCCCGGGACAGCCTCTGGTTATTTCATTCCACTTTATGAAGGCTTCTCCTTTTCCCTCCAACGACGGTAATGATCGAATCCCGAAATTCTCAGGAATAGCAATTTTAAAATCATTTTGTTGCTAGAAAACTCTGGTCTTAGGGCTTCTATTTTTTTTTTTTTAAGGATGGCGACTTTAAAATGCCATCTTCCCGTTATGAAGCATTGTAACTTAATTTATTGTCGACTGATTTTTATCCTTTTTTTGGCTTTGAGGTCCAACAGTGCGTATGGGTATTGTCTTTAGGGGGGAAACGCGTGTGTGGGAGTGTATTAAGCGACTTAAATCGGCTTTAATGTCCTTGCGCCATCCAATCAACAGGGGCTGGCAGGACGAGGCTGCGCAGGGGGCGGTGTCAAGGGTCAAGGGTCAAGGGTCAAGGGTCAAGGGGCCTGGCACGGAACTTTGGGGACCAATTGCGGATTGTTAGCATTTTTTTGCTCTGCTGTCGTTTTGTTTTATGCATAATTTATGCAAAATATCCAAGTACAAATTGACATTAATCAGTATGCTTTATTGACTTGCCGCCGGTCGGCCGCTGGTCCTGGCGCTGCCAGGATAGCGAATAAGCGAGTCCAGCAGCTGTCGAGATAAAACGGCTCGGCAAAAGGCACTCTGACATTTCTGGTCTTGCCTCGCTTAGTCCCGACCCGACATTCCTATTACTTAATCAAGAAATTCCTTTCGCCTTTGACTCTGCCACAGGACTCCATCCCCCATCCGTCCTTCCCCCATCCGGGCAGTGTGTTAATGGCCCTCGATCCCATTGTGGTCTTTGGCACGTCCTGGTTTAGCAGCCGGGAGCAAGGGTATCGCCGGGAAATTCAGACTCCCAACTCACCTCACCGATACCATGGACTATGCTTCATTGTTCGTAAAACCTGAATTTTCTTTAATCGAATTGCAATCCAAAATTAATTTGAAATAAATGCCACCTGCCAGAATTATAAGAATTATATATTTTGACTTGGCTTAGCCTGTGTTTCCTGGCATTCCTTTCCCAAACATTCCTTGCCGCCCGCCCTTCATTTCTTTTGTTATGTTGATAATGAAAGTGACTTGACATTCCGCCCCTAGTGGCGGAGCTAGCTGACCTCTAGCCCCAGCCCCAGTCCCACACCACCTCCAGTCACCCTCCTCCAGTCAACAGCAGCCGGAAATTGCAATAACCGTTGCCACGCAATGACAGAAAGCCAAAGTCCATTCAGCCCCGAAGCCACAAAAGGGCCAACTCCCCGCGGATTGGAGCCTCGGGATGTGTGTCTGGAATAGATTTACCCCAAGGAACATCTGAGCAGGTGAGCAACTGGCCAAAGTATGCACATTTCCAGGGACAATCCAGGAAGCGTAATTTTTCAACAATATCCACCATAAAAATTGAACCTTTAAGATGTAACCATTTCTATGGGCATTCCCATTTTCCTAAAAAGGATATTACAATAATCCTGAATAACAATAATCTAAGGATTCTTCGAGGATAAGTTACAGATAGGGCTGCGCCTTTTGTAAACAATTTTCTAATGCAGTTTCTATGGCTACTTCTTTGTATTCAAAAATTTTGAGAGTTCCACTGACCTGTGAAAAATATTTGTGGAAAAGTATCGAAAGGTGATCCTTGGCTGAGCCACTGGGGGACTCCGAGGGGCTCACAACCCGTCTTCGCCAACGTTTGAATGCGAAGCAGCAGCTGGAGCGGGGGTGGAACTGGAGGCGGTATCTGTTGGCACAGTTCCGAAGGCGCCCGGGAAGTTGTCCAGCTTGTGGGCCACGTCCTTTACTTGGCAGCACTCTACCAGTCCGTATGCGGGGAACTTGCGCAGTCTTGCGAACAGCGTGTCCTTCAGCCAGGACACCTGATGGCACATCGAGGGACAAAAGTCGGTGGCGTTAACGCTCTGAAGCTGGATGGGAAGTTAAATCATTTCCAATAGGAAGCCACGCACACTTACGAAAGGCGAATTGTGCCCAATGAAGACGAACTCGTCCAGGTCATCTCCGTGTCCTGTAGGCTTAATGGCGTGGATGTGGGCCCAAATGTGGGCGGGTACCGGAACGGAGCCACGGGTGCCAGGCGGTTTTGGCTCAATGACCAGGAATTGGGTATAATTTTTGCACGGATTCATTGAGGTCCTAGGCAGGTCCAGGATGCCGGAGACGCCCAGGCGGATGTCGAACTGGCCTCCAGCCTCTGTGGCCGCTCGCAGGGCTGTGAGCCAGAGCTTCCAGTTACCAGTCCGCAGCGTCCGTAACCAGATGGTGCTAAACATGTCTCCGTATCCGTGGAGGGACTTCCTAGTCGACTCATCCTGTACCAGGTTCATATATTCAAATACACCGTCGCCAAACAGATCTGAGAGCTCCCTCTCGCTCCGCAGGTACGCATTAATATCAGCCTGACTACTCGACAGGAATTTCAATTATATGTTTCTATTCATTATTTTGTTCGTTAGGAACTAAAGTACCTGAAGTTCTTCACCAGGTTTTTCCGATAGGCAACGCCAATGTCCAGTCCGAGATCGTTTAGTTGCCCCACCTGGCCCTGAGCACGGATGACAAGGGATCTGATTATGGTTTGATGCTGATTGGGGATAACATACCTGCTCGACTATTCGCTTTCTGGTGGAGATCGAAGTATAGCCAATGTACTTGAACTGGGCCTCAAGAAGATCGTAGCATATGGCGGCATTCTTAATGGCCCCCTTATCCTGGAAGTCGTAGCCCAGGACAAGCGTCATATAGTTGCTGCAACCCGGTAAGCTGGTCCTGCTTTCGAACATTTGAGAGACTCTGCTCTGGCATTCTACTTGAGCATTGTAAAATTCCCTATTATACCCAGAAACATAATTATTCGAAATACATGACAGCGTCATCCGAGGTCCGTCGCGAGTCATCTCTCCGTTAGAGCTGTCATATGTATTTAAATGAATAATATAGAGGATATTACGTTTTCATTTAATAAAGTTTACTAGTAACTCGAACCCATGAATAATGAATCCACTGGCACACAATAGATTAAAGTCTTCTCCAACTTCTCGTTCGTAGGTGTCGGAAGACTCCGACAGAAGGAGCTTCGATCCGAAGCTGGTGGTGACAATGGGGGGATTCGTGGTTGTTTGGAGCGAGCATCCGGCAAACGCTTCCTGGGGCCGCCCAGAAAGGACGAAGAGGCCCACGAGTAGGGTATATGGTTTCCACACCATTTCGACTTGATCGCTTCCCGATTGACTTTATATTTGAATTTTAATTCCATGGAGCGACCTTTTTTATAGCCCCGTCAACAGCTGATAACGCGAAACGCGTTATCGGTAATCGGCTATCACCGATTCACACTGTTGGTTGGGTCGGGGAGGTTAACAAAAATAATCGCCTCAAGCGCAGCTTGATCAGCATTTTTTATGCGCATAATAATCTTACAAGGGGCGACAATTCATGCGATCCCTTTTTCTGCAGCTCCAAGACGGGCTTGATAAGGAATAAGTAAGTGCGTATGTAGGCTGAGCAAATTTCATAGGTTTATGTTTGTTTGTTTTGTCTGCCGTTGTGCATCCACTCTGTGGCCGCCACTCCTTCATTTCCACGCCACCCCATCGAGGTGAATAGCTCATTTTTCTTTTTAACACGATGAGAGCGCCTTTATTTATTTGCGTGACCTTGAAGGTGAAAAAGGGGATGTCCAGGATGTTGCAGGATGGGCACAATGAAAAAATGAAGTTCCTCACACACATATTATCCTTGTCCGCCATCATGGAGATGCATCATTTTAGCATTAGTTATGCAAAATTTTATACATAGAGTATTAATTTAGATTTGATTGTTCACAAAAAATTACTTAGGTCAAGATTTTTTCGATTCTCCATATTTTGGTTACGTATATTTCGGCCATTGTGGCATTTGTGATGACAATTTTTTCAAAAAAAAAATCAAGAAAATAAAAACAAAAATAACAGAAAAAAGTTTTGGCCAAAATCCCACATTTTTCGCAACTTTAAAAGCGAACCATTTGGCCATTTCGCAACCGATCGCAAAAAGGAATACCATTCCTTAATCAGGACCTAAATAAGCTTCGATCTGCGTCCAGGGTTTTCAAAAACAGAAAAAAAGTTGGAACTCGATTTTTGAAAAAATTGTAAGGGGTACAAAAATTTGCAAAAATCGAGGTCAAACTTTTTTTGGCTTTTGGAAACTTTAGATGCAGATTTAAGCAGAAAAATGTCCTGATTCCAAAATGATATTCCGCTCCCCAATCGGCTGCGAAATGGCCGAAATATTCGCAAAGGAATGTGGAAAAAATCAAGAAAATAAAAACAAAAATAACAGAAAAAGTTTTGGCCAAAATCCCACATTTTTCGCAACTTTAAAAGCGAACCATTTGGCCATTTCTCAACCGATCGCAAAAAGGAATACCATTCCTGAATCAGGACTTAAATAAGCTTCGATCTGCGTCCAGGGTTTTCAAAAACAGAAAAAAAAGTTGGAACTCGATTTTTGAAAAAATTGTAAGGGGTACCATCACAAAAATTTGCAAAAATCGAGGTCAAACTTTTTGTTCGGCTTTTGAAAACTTTAGATGCAGATTTAAGCAGAAAAATGTCCTGATTCCAAAATGGTATTCCGCTCCCCAATCGGCTGCGAAATGGCCGAAATATTCGCAAAGGAATGTGGAAAAAATCAAGAAAATAAAAACAAAAATAACAGAAAAAAGTTTTGGCCAAAATCCCACATTTTTCGCAACTTTAAAAGCGAACCATTTGGCCATTTCGCAACCGATCGCAAAAAGGAATACCATTCCTGAATCAGGACTTAAATAGGCTTCGATCTGCGTCCAGGGTTTTCAAAAACAGAAAAAAAAGTTGGAACTCGATTTTTGAAAAAATTGTAAGGGGTACCATCACAAAAATTTGCAAAAATCGAGGTCAAACTTTTTGTTCGGCTTTTGAAAACTTTAGATGCAGATTTAAGCAGAAAAATGTCCTGATTCCAAAATGGTATTCCGCTCCCCAATCGGCTGCGAAATGGCCGAAATATTCGCAAAGGAATGTGGAAAAAATCAAGAAAATAAAAACAAAAATAACAGAAAAAAGTTTTGGCCAAAATCCCACATTTTTCGCAACTTTAAAATCGAACCATTTGGCCATTTCGCAACCGATCGCAAAAAGGAATACCATTCCTGAATCAGGACTTAAATAGGCTTCGATCTGCGTCCAGGGTTTTCAAAAACAGAAAAAAAGTTGGAACTCGATTTTTGAAAAAATTGTAAGGGGTACCATCACAAAAATTTGCAAAAATCGAGGTCAAACTTTTTGTTCGGCTTTTGAAAACTTTAGATGCAGATTTAAGCAGAAAAATGTCCTGATTCCAAAATGGTATTCCGCTCCCCAATCGGCTGCGAAATGGCCGAAATATTCGCAAAGGAATGTGGAAAAAATCAAGAAAATAAAAACAAAAATAACAGAAAAAGTTTTGGCCAAAATCCCACATTTTTCGCAACTTTAAAATCGAACCATTTGGCCATTTCGCAACCGATCGCAAAAAGGAATACCATTCCTGAATCAGGACTTAAATAGGCTTCGATCTGCGTCCAGGGTTTTCAAAAACAGAAAAAAAAGTTGGAACTCGATTTTTGAAAAAATTGTAAGGGGTACCATCACAAAAATTTGCAAAAATCGAGGTCAAACTTTTTGTTCGGCTTTTGAAAACTTTAGATGCAGATTTAAGCAGAAAAATGTCCTGATTCCAAAATGGTATTCCGCTCCCCAATCGGCTGCGAAATGGCCGAAATATTCGCAAAGGAATGTGGAAAAAATCAAGAAAATAAAAACAAAAATAACAGAAAAAGTTTTGGCCAAAATCCCACATTTTTCGCAACTTTAAAATCGAACCATTTGGCCATTTCGCAACCGATCGCAAAAAGGAATACCATTCCTGAATCAGGACTTAAATAGGCTTCGATCTGCGTCCAGGGTTTTCAAAAACAGAAAAAAAAGTTGGAACTCGATTTTTGAAAAAATTGTAAGGGGTACCATCACAAAAATTTGCAAAAATCGAGGTCAAACTTTTTGTTCGGCTTTTGAAAACTTTAGATGCAGATTTAAGCAGAAAAATGTCCTGATTTCAAAATGGTATTCCGCTCCCGAATCGGCTGCGAAATGGCCGAAATATTTGCAAAGGAATGTGGAAAAAATCAAGAAAATAAAAACAAAAATAACAGAAAAAAGTTTTGGCCAAAATCCCACATTTTTCGCAACTTTAAAAGCGAACCATTTGGCCATTTCGCAACCGATCGCAAAAAGGAATACCATTCCTTAATCAGGACCCAAATAAGCTTCGATCTGCGTCCAGGGTTTTCAAAAACAGAAAAAAAAGTTGGAACTCGATTTTTGAAAAAATTGTAAGGGGTACCATCACAAAAATTTGCAAAAATCGAGGTCAAACTTTTTTTTTGCTTTTGGAAACTTTAGATGCAGATTTAAGCAGAAAAATGTCCTGATTCCAAAATGATATTCCGCTCCCCAATCGGCTGCGAAATGGCCGAAATATTCGCAAAGGAATGTGGAAAAAATCAAGAAAATAAAAACAAAAATAACAGAAAAAAGTTTTGGCCAAAATCCCACATTTTTCGCAACTTTAAAAGCGAACCATTTGGCCATTTCGCAACCGATCGCAAAAAGGAATACCATTCCTGAATCAGGACTTAAATAGGCTTCGATCTGCGTCCAGGGTTTTCAAAAACAGAAAAAAAAGTTGGAACTCGATTTTTGAAAAAATTGTAAGGGGTACCATCACAAAAATTTGCAAAAATTAACATCCATCTTTTTGTCCGATTTTCAAATACTTTGCAGCAGATCGGATGAGTATTAAATCCAGATTCTAAAAAGGTATTCCATTTCCCGATCGGTTGGACCGAGTCATTCGCTATACAAAATATGAAAACTCACCTTAAAATAAAACTGTGATGCATTATTTTTTTATGAACTTTTGTTTATTTTTTTTTGTGGATTTTCTTGTTTATTTTTTCTTAAATTTTTCGTTTTTATGTTTCTTAATTTTTTGTATTTTGTTTGTAGTTTACGCTTTTGACGGCCGTTTCATTAACACTAAGTGTACGCATTAAGGTAAAATATTGTTTACGTTTATTAATTGGTTTGCTTCGATCCTTTCTTTATCAGTTTATTATAAGTAGGCTTAATATGAAGTGGTGTATATATTTAATTATTTAGTGAATGCTAAAGGGGTTGGGGGCTAGGAGCCGAACAAGTTACAATTTAGAGCCATTTTGAAGGGTATTGCAGTTCGAAATTCAACTTCCTTCCCCTTGATGTTTATTCATTTATGTATATACGCTTTTTTTTGTTAATTTTCATTAATACAAGTTTTTGGATTACGCTTTCGTAAGTCGCTTACGTACGTAACGTAAGTGCTTGGATTTATTTTCGTGGTTGTGGTTTAGCGATAGGCGCTTAAGGCTAAGGTCGTCGCTTACAAGATAGAAAAGTGATTCCTTCGTGAGTTTTAGCTATATATTACATACTGTCCTGGTCGACCCATTATCCTATATCCCTTTAGTTAATTAATTAATTCTCTTGATTCGTGCTTTACGTTATGTAACAACAAAAGTACAACAATTAATAGCTAAAATGCCCAAAATGCGTCTTCCGAATTGGACAGAACTGAAGCGTCTCCCCAGTATCCTTGGCTGGTTTACATGTATTCCTCAATATCTCAGGCATACAAATCTAGTGAATTAAAACCCGGGTGTTTTTTGAATAGTTTCTTTCTTTCGGATTTCCCAATTTTTATTTTCATATAGATTTTTCTCGCAACGTTTTTCTCTCGATTTTCTTTTTTGCTTTGTTGTTGTAATAGTTTTCAATTAAATGCTAGAACTAAGAGTAGAAAAAAAAAATTTAATCCTTCTTATAGGTTTTTTTTTTGTATTTTTCTTGTTGTGTTTTTGAAGTATTCTCTATATGTACTTTTATGTATTTAAGCTTTTATTTATAGATCGGGGGATTCATATTTAAAATCCTTCCTCCTTCCATCGGCTTATCTCGCGCTTTTCATAAAACTAATTTACACAAACGCAATGACATCATCGGAAGGATGAGGGCGAGGGATAACAACATAAGGAGTGAAGGAAGATTTAACTGCCTCTATATACAAGGACATCCCACATAGCACACAGCACACCACGAATCGTGTTTGAATATTTAACAGACTTCGATAAAATCAAGAAAAAAGTATAGGATGGATCTCATCGTCTAACCTATATACAGGGACTCCGTAAGGACGAAGATGAGGACAGGGAAAGCACACATGCATACATTTTGGAAGACGCCTGAACCGGCTGAATATTACTGAATTGTCACTGCAATAGTTTTCCATTTCTCTGATAATCTATTTTTTTAGGTGTTATCTCTTTTAGATAATAGTGTTGCCGTTTAGATTGTTTTTTATTTATTTGAAATTGAAATTTAGGCTATTTTCCTATATGATGCATAATTGTATAAAATTTTGTTGCTACTTAAGAGCTATGTTTAGATCTGTTTAGATCGGGGGATCTTCTCCTCTAGTACTGGGTGGAACTCTTTCCGACTGTGTGCTTTTGTTTTCTATGATTTATGTAGGTTTTGCGCTGTCGCCGAAAGTAACAAAAAACATTGCTCACAGAATGGTAGTTAGTTCGGATGGGAAGTGAATTGTAGAAGGAGGTGGACTAATCTCCCATATATGACATTTTAAAAAGTTAATATAATTGGATTGTGTACAGACAAATATTTTTCATCGTCCCCTTCTCGGATTCAGAATATCTTAAATTGATTTCGATTCTGTTTGATTTTTTTGTGGGTTTTCTCTTTAGTTTGTTTTTTTCCTTCTCATTTTTTTTTTAAATTAGTTAACAATTCTAAGCATAGGTGTGTGTGTGTGTGTTTGTTTGTTTGTTTGTTTGTTTGTTTGTGTGTGTGTGTGTGTGTAGGTGTATACAATTAAGAAAAAAAATATTATTTATCAATAGGTTTTCAAAGTACAAACTAAACATTCCTTAGCAATCAATAATATTAAACATTAATAAGCATTGCGATCAATGTTGACGGACACGCTCCATCCCCATGATCCACATCATCATTACAATTAGAATCATTATCGTTATCATCATTGTAATTGTAATACATAATAATAATAATCGTAAGTTAAAGGGGTGTTAAAAAAAATTATATATATATATATATGTATAATGTTATGTGAAGAATCAATTGCTAACCAAAGGAAAACTGCCTTTTTGTGTTAAGGTTGCTGCTGGTGTTGCTCCTGCATCTCCTGCTGCCGCTGCTAGGTTGCTCCTCCTGTTTATCCTGCTCATTTATGCTGATCCTGATCCTGATCCTCCTCCGTATATGTTTATATGCATATATAGATACTCACTAAATGTACGTATTTTATTTACGCCTTAGAACATTGCTTAATTGCTTTTCGCTTTTTGCTTTTTGTTTATGATTTTGTTTGCCTCCCCCTTTTGTTTTCTGCTTGGTTGATTGGTTTTGTTTTGATTTAGCAATTCTTTTTGGAATTGCCGTCCTTGTTGTTGTTGTTGTTATGGTTGTCCTAGCCAGTTTGCTGTCGCCAGCTGTTGTCCTTCATGTTGGTTTACTGGTGAAGCCGCTTGAAACGGCGCTGCTTCTTTTGGCCTCCAGAGATGCTTGTGCTGGTGGTGGAGGTGGTGGTGGTGGTGGTTTTAGTGCAGGATGAGGACGACGAGTTCGACTTCGTCTTGGAGCTGACCCTTCGCAGGGCCTTTGCCTACAGGGTCTCCTCGAAAGCAGCCATGAGATCGCTCTGCATGTTCATGTCGATTTGGCCAGCCAACTGCAAAAAGAACACACACTTATTTCCAATTCCAGAAAAAATCAATTGCGAAACTTACTGCCTCGCGCCTGCGCCGCTCCTGTTCGGCCCGCCGCTGCTCGGCCCGCTTGGCTGCCGCCCGGTCCTGGGGCGATTGCTGTGCCGGCGAACTATGGCCCTGGCCACCCGGCGATGCCTTAATGTCCTCCACTCGCGATATCTGTGGCTGGGCGTCGTGTACACTTTTCCTGCAGTGTCCAAACGGAAACTTATATCTGGTTTCTTCAATCGAGCTACTTGGTCAAGTCTAACTTACCTTCCGCTCTCCATGGCGCCTAAAGGAGAGGCAGCCAGAATGGCTTGGGCAGCTACTGCGGCGGCTACATGCTGCGCCTGGGCTTGGGCCGCGGCCTGGGTGAGAACGGCCACCTGCTGACCGTAGTCTAGAGCAACACCACCGCCGCCGCCTCCTCCGCCACCGCCGCCTCCACTGCTGCCCTGACTGTTGGAACCTGGTCCGCCACCGCTGCCAACGATGCCACCTACGCTGCTGTTGCTATTGCTGCTGGCAGCTCCTCCGCTGCCCACGCCGCTGTTGCTATTGCTACTGACGTTGGCCAACGCGGGGCCGCTGTTGCTGTTGTTCCCAGCATTGCCGCCACTGTTCGGTCCGCCGCCGCCTCCTCCGGCGCTGCTTGGCCCACTGCCTCCGCCAACACTGGCGGATCTTCCGCCACCGCCGACGTCACTGCCTGCGCTGCCGGGTCCGTTGCTGTTGGCCGAGTTGCTGCCATTGCCGCTGCCGGAGCGCTCTCGCTCCCGCTCCCGTTCCCTCTCGCGCTCCCTTTCCCTGTCCCGATCGCTGCCGCTTGAGCTGCTGCCGGAGGGATTCGCCCCGCTGGAGGCAACCACCGTCGCCGCCGCTGCCGCAGCCGCAGCTGCTGCCGCCAATGCCTGGGACGCTGCTGCCTGGGAGGCTGCTGCTTGGGAAGCCGCTGCCTGATTGGCAGCCGCCTGGGCGACCGAGGAGTTGCAGTTGGAACTGGAGGACGAGGAGGACTTGTGATGCTTGCGCTGCTGCTGCTCCTTCTCGGCAGCCTCCTTCTGGTGCTTCTTCTCCTTCTCAGCCGCCTCGAGCAGCTTGAGGCGGTCGCGTTCTTTGGCTTTGTTGCGGAACTGCTGGAATGAATCCATTGCCGGCTTAGTCTTACCGCTGCTTGAACTGCTCGACGTGTTCTGGGGGGAGCTGGCCGAGGCCAGCGACGACCACGAGCTGGCGTTCTTTAGGTTCTTCTGGGCAGCGGCTGCAGCTGCTGCTGCTGCCGCCGCTGCAGCAGCTTGACCGGGATGTAGTTTTAAGTCGGATGGCGATTGTTGCGGAGGTAGCACTTTCTGTTGTTGCTGCTGCTTGTCCGGCGGACTCGGCATCATGGACTCGATGGGCTTGGGTATGATAAGCATCTTGTTGGCCACTTGCTGCTGTTGTTGCTGCAACTGCTGGTGGATATTATGCTGGGGTTGCTGTTGCTGCAGCTGCTGCTGTTGCAGTTGCTGGTTGTGCTGCTGCTGCTGCTGGTGGTGTTGCTGCTGCTGGAGCGTCTGCTGCTGCTGTTGCTGCTGCTGCTGTAGCGTCTGGTGCTGCTGCAGCTGAATCTGCTGCTGCTGAATGGTGTGTTCCAGATCAAGGAATGCAGAAGCCGTCGTCATGTTGAGACCATCGAATCCGGCCATGCTAAAGTCGGCCACATTGAATCCGTTGTTGTGCGCCTGCTGCTGCTGCTGCTGTTGGGGATGCTTTTGCTGGTGCTGCTGCTGCTGGTAGGCAGCCGCCGCCATGTCCAGATTAAAGTTGAGCAGATGATTGCCATTCATACCGGCCACTCCCTCCGTTCCCTTGGTCAGTAGCTCCGTCACGTAGTCCATGCCGTGCTGTTGTTGCTGGGGTCCTTGTTGCTGCTGCTGCGGGTGGCCACCAAAAGCCGGCTGCTGCTGCTGCATCGGGTGCTGCTGCATCAGAAAACTGTCCGTCAGCGAGGCGGAAGACTTGCCCGTGGAACCAGTACCGGCGCTAAATTCCAGCGAGGCCAGTGACTGCTCCACGGGATCATCGAACTGTGGTATCTGTTTCAGTCCGGCGGCCAACGAGGCATTGGCTATTGCATCGCCCAACGGATTGGTGCCTTGACTGCCGTTGTTATTACCGTTGCCGCCACTCAGAGAAGTCAGGGCAGCCGCCAGTACTGCATGGTGCTCTCCAAGATCGCCGGGCTGCTTGTGCAAGTTGCTGGCTATCCGTATGCCACCACCGCCACTTCCGCCGCCGCCGACACTGGCGCCACCGCCTCCTCCGGCGCCAGCTCCTGCGAAATTGTGCGGGGGAAGAGAGCTAGCAGCGCCGACGACGGACGGCACTTTGCCCAGTTCGTTTGGTCCGTTCTTGTGCTGTATCGTACCACCTGCAGCACCGACGGCCACCGAGGAAGCGTGCAGCATGTTGGGCGTGGTGGTCGCCCCACCAAAATTGCTGCCCGGCAGCGATGTCTTGTTATTGTTGTTGAGCATGGCGGCCGCCGTCAGTTGATTGGCATTGCCCAGCATGGCTACACAAGGATCAGGGATTCGGATAGGGGGAAATGACGCATTAAAGACGGAACACAGATATTAAATTAGTCACTTCCAGTGGCGACAATACTTACACATTTGTGATGTGGGTGCATTGGGATTCAGCACGTGGTCCAGGCCCATGAGCAGGGTCGAGTGGAGGCCTTCTAGAACTCCGCTGAGAGTAGTATTATTTACCTATGGTGGCGAGTCCGGGGTGAACGCGAGCCAAGGGAGAGCGGGAGCGATGGGGAGAAGATGGGTTTAACATAAAATCTAGTAATCACAACATGCCGTAATCTTTGTGTGGATAATGGCGCTGGCCATTGACATTCACTAGCTTGGCCCAAAAACCTTTTTTAACCTACATTCCTTATTGTACTTACATTGCTGCCATTCGAGTCGCGGGACTTTTTCTTCCGGGGCGGTCGCTCGTCGCCGTCACCTGGGAAATGGGAAAGCCAAGAAGGAAAAGAGGTAAAATATAGTAAGCGAAAATTTTCCAGGGACTAGGGGTCGAAGGACAAAGCGCAAAACATTCAAAAGAAGCCGAAATGAAGGCAGGCAAGATGGATAGACGCAAAAGTATAATGGCGAAGGACCTCTTTTCTACATTTATCTATTATCATCCTTGCTCCTTGAAGAGATTAATTTTCGATGGTTGAATTAATAATAAGAAAGGAAAACGAAAAGCGATAGAGTGCTTAAATCAAACTTATTGGACATAAAGACAGCACAATAGTTTAGTGTATTTAACTATATACATTTTATGATAATATTGATTTGTCAACAAATACCTCTTACAGAGCCGATCGATCGATGAAACAATTGTGTTCGTGGTGGATACGTGGTGACACGGTGGTGATGGAGATTCTTTCTTACCCAATAACCTCTACTCCCCTCTGCTTTTCTACTTCGTTTTTAATTAAGTGGAAACCACAAATGAACTGAAAAAACAAAATTGCCCCCAGACGCCCGAAGAGTCCAAAGACCTCACCCCAATCGGATTCATCCCAGATTCAATCCATCCGCCGACGTCCATCCATTCGCGGGCGGGGCAGCCAATTCGAACGATTTGAGTTTATTAGTAGTATTATTTATTGATTATTCCTGAGGGGGGGGAGAGTGGGTGATCGCAACCAACAAACCAAAACCAAAACCAACCTTCGAGATTTAATCCGAATTAATCATTGATTTGTTTCTCACTTTTAAATCAGTTTCCAGTTTCTGTGGATAGAAATGTTTTTGTCGGGAAATGATGAACACGAGTCTATTATTTTTATTTTTTTTGTGTTTTTTTTTTTTAATAAACTTTTCTTTTTTTCTTCATCCATTTGTTGTTTGTTGTATTCAATGCAGTTTGTTTCGTTCTTTTGTTTAGTTTAGTTTAGTTTGTTGTCTACTGTTTTGCTGCAGCTGATGCCATTTCGTAATAATAAATATTATTATTGTTGTTTTTACTATAAATATTTAAATTTATGCTTCTCATAATTCTAGATGTATGTGTGTTGTGTGTGGGTGTTTTTTTTTCCATTTAGCTTTTGTTTATTTATTTTTTTTTTAGCTTATGTTGGGCTCCGTTCCGTTTAGTTATGTATCTGTATCTCTGTGTGTCCTCCTCTCGTCCTTGTTTCGCCCTCCGCTCTACCTTTCCCTAATATTTTCACTATTTATCCTTGCGTTTATTTTATTTTATATTTCATTTTATTTCGGCTTTCCCCTACTCTCATCTCGCCCTCGTTCTCTGTGCGAATTGAAACCAAAAATGCATTTTCTGTTTTATGTTTTGTTCTTTTTTTTCGATTTTAATATGTTTGTTTTTGTTTTTTTACAACGTTTTTTACGAGTTCGCTTTCTTTTTTCTTACAAGACCTTTGAGCGTGTTTACATGTGTGTGTAAAGGGTGCTTTCTCTGTACTTCTCTGTTCTGCCTCGATCCTTTTGTCCTTTAGACTATATGCTAAAAAAAAGACTACGCTTAAAACAAAAAAAATCTCAATGCAATGCGAAAAGGAATTGAAACGTGAATCGAATTGAATCGCGATGGCTGATTATCCTACAAAACACAAGCGTTAATCATTGTACAAGGTCAAAAGGATCATAACCAAAAGATTTGGATGGAAATTCGTCTAGTCACAGTTTTTAGAAGAAAAAAAAAATACAAAATGTTGGATAAATCTCGTGTGTTGCTAAAGTTTTTGTTGCTTTCTTCGTCAGTTATTCGGTATTTTTGCTCTTCTGTTGGTTTTTGGTACTCATTTCCTCTGTGGTTTCAATTGATTTATTATTTTGTAATAGTAAAAATTTATATTTAAATTGATTTTATGCAATTTGTTTTGTTAATTTTTCTTTATTTCCATTGCATTATCATCATCATCAATTCTCCTCTTCTATGCATTCTTTTTGTATGTTTTCGTATATATATATTTTGTTTTAAATTTTAATTTGAAAAAAACGTGCAAACAATGTGTAAAGGGGAAAGCCGACAGCCGAAAAATAAATAATAAAATGCTTTCAAAATACATTTAATTATTTTTCTTTTTCCTTTTTTTCTCTTCGTTTTTTTTTTTTTTTTTTTTTTTTTTTTTTTCATTATTTATACCTCATCATGTTATTATGTATATAGCATACGTCTATGTATATATGTACACCTATATAGCTATGTATATAGTATATAGAACTAATTTGAGTTTGAGTTTTGAGTTCAGCTATAGAGCAAAAGACTCTATACGTACGCTTGCTTTGGAGTTATCCATCTGTTATCTGATCTGATCTGTGTTATCTGTTGAATACCCGTTCTGTTCCGTTCCGTTACGCTACGTTACGTTTTACTCCTCTCCTACCGAATTTATCGTTATTACAACTAAAGACAGAGACAGACAGTAATAAGGACACAGGGCGCGAGGACGAGAGAGCAAGAGAGGAAGATGTTAATCGCACCTGGAGAACCCCCTCACTCCTCCAATTAGTCAACGGTTACTCAGGTGCTGGAAGATAACTGGAAGCTTTTCTGTTCTTTCGTTATATCCTTCTCTATACTTTTGTTGATGGGAATGACAGTTTACGTGAATAATACAGTCAAAATGATACGTTTCGTTATAGGCGGTTAAAAGTTTAAACAATAATTATAATTATAATTATAATATCTGAATTTCTCGATTTCTCACTATCGATCGGTCCCCCTTCTGTCTCTCTTTTTCTCTCGCTTTCCCAATGCATCTCTGTCTCGTACTTTCTTCGTCAGACTTTACGATTACTTCTCTTACGGATTACGTATTCGCTCCTTACGTTCATATTACACTTTTAGACTTATCAGTGTTTCATTTATTATTTTTTTTTTTCTTTTGTCTTCCAAGCTTTTCATACTTTCTTTGTTTTTACACATTGTCTGCAAGTGTATCGAAATTTTTCAAATTTTGCATTATCATATTTTTTTTGCATATTTTAGACATATATGGTAATTTTGCTTGCATTTTGGTTCTTTCGTTTTAGTTTTATAGTTTTTGAATTTGCTTATTGGTTTTGGTTTTTGTTTCCTTTATTATATGGTTATTGTTCATTACTGTTCATTGCTTTTGTTACTGTTATTATTATTATATTTTACACATACGAGTTCTGTGCGGTTGTTTGTTGTGTAGGTATGATGTGTCTATAACTTATTTAAAAAAAATATATATATAAAAAAAAGCTAAATATACATATATATATATTTATTTATAAATATATACATATAAGGAATTTTCGACACGAATGTTAATGCGGGGTCAGTAGTGGGTTACAGATGCAACAAGAAGTTAGACTAGAAACTCGGCATGGAATTGGCACAGAGGTAGGGGAACAGTGTCTGAAAGTGGGGACACGTGACGAAGGAGGGGACTAGCTATACGAATCAGTTAATAATGATGGTGCTGCCTGGCAAGCGAGCTTTCATCGGTATGGCTGAGAGGCTAAGAGGCTGAGCCTGATCTTATCATTGGAACTAATAGTAGGACATCAAGTGCATCCATGGATTGCCAAGTTCAGAGTGTGCTTTTGTGAGTGTGGTGTGTGTGTGTGGGCTGGTGGATGATGTGTTTTTTTTATTTCGATTTATTCGTTGATCTTGTCATCAATCATGCATTGTTGTTGCTCTGCGCTGATTTTTATTTGAGTTCTTTTTTTTTATAGATTTAATATAGATTTGATGGAGAGTTTGGTTGATTGATTGGTTCGATTGGTTGATTGGTTGGAGTTGGAGTTGGAATTCATTACTTTGTTTTTCAGATTGGCTGCCCCCAATACACAATTGCTTCACGATTTTTTCAGCATATTCTCATAATAATCATAATAATAATCATAATATTGGTAATAATAAGGTTTTTCTTGTTCTTTTAAAAAATGGTTGTTTTTTTTTCGTTTCGTTTTGTTTTCAAAAAAGACTTAAAGTAGTAAAGTGCTTCTTGTAAGCTGTTCTTATTATTCTCATTTTTAGATAGTTGTGTATGTTGTGTGTAAGATTTTTTGTTTTCTTTTCTTTTCATTTACAAATACAATTCGTTTAATACCTAAAAATGCTTAAATACAATATCTATACGCATATATGTATATGTCCATAGATATATGATACATATATATATATATATATATATATATATATTTGTGTTATTGTATATATAAGTAAGTATATACTAGACCTATCCTTGTATATATATATATTTACATATATATATATATATAGATTATATAAAGTTTTGCCGTTGTGTGTATGTCTATGAGTCCAAGTCGGTTCAGTTTCTGCATCTGTGGGATCGCGGCTCCGGAGAGGGATTGGGGGTATATGCTTTTGCCTGAACTCTCGGAATTATCTATGATTTCTGTTTCAACTCTGAGCGTGTTTTGGAAAAAAATACGAAATACTTATACGAAAAAAATGGAAACAACAGCAAATTTGTTTAACAAGTCTGCATTTAGTGTGGTGAGTGTGCTGTACATATATGTATATGCGAGAACCATTCAAGAGATTACAAATTTCAATAAAATCAATATTTAACGGACGCATTTTACTCGATTTTCCCAATTAATGATTCTAGCTTTTAAATATTTGCGCATTTTTTTCTTAGAGTAAATGCATATTGCACTTTGTCATGAACTTGGTTCTTTGTCATTTCTAAACGAACAAAAAAAAAATAGATATATGTATATGGATAAAAAAAAAAAAAATAAAAACAAATAAAATTTTGAAAAAGAATGCACAAAAATATTAAGGTTTTTGCTACTTGTTATTCCACAATCAGAGTCAGTTTTTGGTTGGTGGTACTTTAAGAACTTTATAATTTGCTTGACATTTTTTTTAGCACACAAAAACATAAACAAAATGCGCTAACTTTAATAAATTAAATGAGAAATTCTGTTGGGTTTGTGTGTAATTCAGGCGAATGGTAAATCGGTCAGTCGGTAGATTAATTGCAAATACCCCACAATGCCACTCTCCTAAAAATAATTTAACAACAAATTTAACACCTCCCTCGCTCTATCCCGCTATCGCTATCTCTCTCTGTTTCAGCTTCATCTGTAGTGGTGGACGTATGTCTGTGTGTGGAGCTGTGTCTAAACCTTCTTCTTTCTTTCTTTCTTTAACTAACTTACAAAATCATAAACCAAGTTCAAAAAGATGTAAACACAGGAATAACTTTATACATACATATCTGTATATAGGCATATATATGCGCGTGCTAAGGGTTAAGGGTTAAGGGTTTTGGATGGTTCATATTAAAACTAGATAAACCTATATCCAATTGAATTAATTAAGCAAACGCTAAACACTACACGCTACGCTCTGTTCGAATCTCCTGAATCTATTTGCGCAAATCTCTGTATCGAGCTGACGGCGCGATCTCTTCTATTTTTACACACGTATAATGTATATCTTCTATATATCATATCATATCCAATATTTTCCTTTCCTATATCCTAGATCCTAGATCCTAGACTGTTCATTGATTTCTCTCATTAGAATATTAGAATTCTCTGACTATCTGGTTCCGCTACGTTTCGATTCTTTTTGCCCCAATCCCGCCCCAATCTTACAATCTTACACTTTTAGCTTAATTGTGAAACGGTAAAATAATAAAAGAAAATCATATTGTAACTTTTACGAATCCGACCTCAATCTATCTGTATTTTGTATGTGAACTGTAATCTGTAAATGTAACTGTAATCTGTTATCTGTAACTGCAATCTGTATCTGTAGCTGTAATCTGTATTCTGTTATCTTTTATCTTTTATCTGTTTAGTATGTTGTCGTGTCTGTTGTTTTTGCTTCTGAAACAACGCATCTATATATATATATATATATATATATATAATGTTTTTTCTTAATTTTTGTTTTGTATTGTATATGCATATTTCTATGTAGACTAATAAAAAAAAAAAGATTGTATAAAATAAAACAAACAAACAAATCGCGTCCTAACCTGCTTCACTGTCGCTCGAGTCACTCGAACTGCTATCACTCGAACTCGACGACGATGAATCGCTGGAACTGGAACTCGACGACACGGGATTTGCCGGCTGTACTGCCTCTACCTTGTTCGAAGCGGATTCGTCTGTAACCGCAACAAAAGATTAATATTAGCAACCATTTCGATACGAATAAATGTATCCTTTACCTTTCTTGGCGGCTTTCTTGCTTGCTCCCAACTGACCAGTTACGTCTTGCAGGCGCTTTTCCAGCTCCTGCTTTTTCTCGGCCATTTGTTCGTCCTTCGACTTTCCGGAAGGCTTTTTATCTGCGGGTAAAACATTCATGGGATTAGTACCTGGTACAATTTTAATGCAGGGAAGCAGGTCGATTGGGTCACTCATGCTCAAAGGATTCGAAAACAACAAAAGTGGTTCTGGCTGCGGGAAGAAGGAGGTATATCTATCTAAACCTCTACGGCATTCACAAGCTACTAAGGATCGGGTTGTTTGGGAGTGGGGGAGATGGCTTTGCATGCACTTTAGCTAACTACGGACCTCGATCGATAACTTAATCCTAAGGATATTCCAGTTTAACTAACTAAACACGACCACTATGGTTTTTTTTGGTTTTTTTTTTTGTTTATTGAATTATCAAATCTTTAATCAATTTTGAAAGCACAGACAGCAAAGCCAAATGGAAATTGCTTTCCTCATAGGTCTTGTCTTTATTCTCCTCTTGGCTTTGATCGTGATCGGAATATGGATGGGATAGTGCGATATATTCTGTCTCGGCATTTGGATGGCCATGGATGAGATGGTTTTAACTTTTGAATGGATCTTGATCTTGAGTTTTGCCCTTGCTTTTTGCTCTGCTTTAGCTGCTGTTGCTTTTCCTCTTGCTGTTTGTTTGGCTTTTCGTTACGCACTTTGTGTTGCGTTTGCTTTCGCTTTTGCTTTGGTTTTTGATTTTGCATTGGCTTTGGTTGTGGTCTCGGTTTAGTTACAAACTTACAATATGGCTTACGTGTTTTTTTGCGCAAACACGACGCCACATAGCTTTCAAGCTCGCGCAGCGTCGAGGGTTTCAGCGTCTCAAAGTCGATCTCGATTTCGTCGGGATTGGAGTCACGCAGCGATGGCTCCCGGTTCTGAATGATGTGCACCACACGGCCCAACTTGTCACCTGTACAAACAAATAGAATCCAAGCATTAGTTGGACTTGGCTGGCAAGTGGATGGGAAAGGGGCCCACACTGTCTCTTACCTGGCAACTTGTTAATGTCGAGCGAAAGTTGGCGCTTCTCGTCGTACGACATTGGCTTGGCCGTGTCTTCCTCCTCGGAGTCGAAGTTCATCACCTGGCTGGGCTTCTTCTTGCTGCTGCCGCGCGCTCCGGCGTTCGGACCACTTCCAGCGTTCGCACCGCTACCGGCGCCGCCTGCGCCCGCCGAACCGCTGCCCTTGGCCCGCTTCGACGCATTGCCGCCGGCTGCGCCTCCAGCGCCAACCGCTCCACCAACTGCGCCACCGCCAGCCGCTGCTCCTGACGCTCCACCGGCAGCACCGCCCGCAGCAGCTCCACCGCTGCCTGCGCCGACACCGCCAGCTCCACCCTTGGCTCCACGCTGACCCTTACTCTTAGCACCTTTACTGCTGCTCCCGCCGGCCGGCGTTCCACCGGCACCCGCCGCTGCACCGGCTGCCAAGGCACCGGCCAGGGTGCCCGCCTTGCCGCCCGTCGCTCCCCCAACTGCCGAAACGCCAGTTCCGAAGCCAGCACCTCCAGCGGCCCCGCCGCCCGTCAACTGGCCAAATGCCATAGCCACGTCGTGTGCTTGGCTGTGAAGTGCCGCTCCACCAGAGCCGGGTACGCCACCAACGCCGGCTCCAGCCCCCACCAGTGATCCAGTGAGCAGTGACGAGAGATTGGCACCCGCCGCTCCTCCAGGCCCAAGGGAACCCACGCCGCCGGGCATGGAAACACCGCCAGCATGGCCGGCGCCCGATCCCATACCGCCGACTCCCTGGTGAGAGGCTGCCGATCCGGAACCGGAGCCCGTGCCCATCGACTTCTTTTTCTCTTTGAGCTTCTTCTTGGCCTTCTTCTTGGCGGAGGCCTCCTCGGATAGCTTGCGGATCTCCTCTTGCAGACCCAGGAGCTTTGACTCGAGCATCTTTAGCTTGGCGCTGCGCTCCTCGTCCGAATTGGACTCGTTTTCCGTATCGCTAGAGTCCTCGCTGGATGAATCGCTGGCGTCGTGTTTCAGGGATGCGCCACCATAGCCTCCATGGCCATGTCCGTGGCCATGACCGTGCCCGTGACCATGCCCATGCCCGTGTCCGTGATGGTGGGCCGCATTGGCAACCGGTTCATCGGGTATGTTGGCGTAGCGCATTTCGAAGACATCCTGCAGTTTGCGACCCATGGCAACGACATCGTGATCTGGCGGATTGTACTTGTAGCAGTTGGTGAATATTAATCGCACGTCGGCGGCGAACTCCGGGGCGCTCTTGTACTCGCGATTGTCCATTTTCCGCTTGACGGTGCCCAGGTCCATCGGCTTTTTGATAATGTCGTGGTAGTCGTGCAGGCCTAGCATCTCCGCGTCCACCGGCTTGTAGAAAGGCCAGGCATAGCCGGAGTGCTTCTTCGAGAAGAGCTCCTTGAGGATCTCGTTGCAGGACTTGAGCGCATCGGAAAGCTTTTCCTTGGACTTGGCCATCGCCACACCGGCCACGCCGCCGGCCCCCATACCACCCATTCCGGGCACTCCGGCGACGCCCAGCGGCGACATTGTATAGCCCGAGCCCTGGAATGTAAGATCCTGTTCAGAAGATGAAGGTATCGTTTTGTCCAGAGTTGAATGTAATGTTGGTTGTTGTTGTTGTTGTTGTTGTGGTGGTGGTGATGGTTTGGTAGTAGTGTGGCAATCGATTGAGTGCAAACCAAATCGGGGCAAAAGAAATTAAAAAGAAAAAATAAACAAGCAAAGCGAAATGAAGTTAGTATCGAAAAAATAATCAAATGATTGAATCCTGCGGAGAGACTTCTCTGTCCACAGAATCTGTGTGGATTATTCACCCAAAGAGGTAACTCTTTTGGCAATTAATCCATATACAAAAGGTTCATGAAATGGTTTCCGAGTAAGAGGCAATGCAGCGTATTGTGTATGACTTGATCGATTTCTGGTATTGTGCAGTGGGATATTGGCTACTTTTCTATTTGGTTTTAAAGTATTAATTCATGATGATTATGATTCGAATTAAAGGGAGCTCAAAAGCCTTGAGAAGCTGCTCTATTTTCAATCGAAAGCTATTGAAAGTTTTAAAATTTTTCAAACACATATTTACAGAAAGTTTTGGATGTGGAATTAGAGCTCTTTGGTTATGCTCAAGCTTTCGGGATCGGGTTCAAAGATGTGGGACACTAGATAGCTATTTTGCACACTCATACGATACTTCACAACGACTGGCAGTGCCCTTACTCTTACCTTCTTGCCAATTACCTGACGATTCGACTCCCGCCGCGTCGCTATTTTGGCCGATTTGGAGTCCATCTGCGCATACGGTGACTCGAAGGCATTGGCCGTCGGCGTGGTGGTGTCCGCCTTTCGCTTGACGCCCTTCTTAACCTTGGTGGGCTGTTGCGGTATCACGGCATCGACTCCGACTCCAACTCCCACGCCGACGCCCACTCCCGCCGTACTATTCACATAGGCCTGCACCGCGTTGGCGGCGTTCACGGCAGCCGTTGGTATTGTCACTCCACCCGCCCCAGCGCCTCCGGCTGCTCCGCCGGTACCGGGTACTCCTAGTGAGCCGGGTGGGGCTCCCGCCGCGGCCGCTGCTGCTGCTGCTGCCGCCGCTGCAGCGGCACTAGTGCCATCCAATAGCGATGCATTGTTCACCGCCGTCTGGCCGGGATAGGCACCCACCTGGCCGGGATTGAGGAGGCTGGCCATTAGGGCAGCGGTTGGGGCAGCACCTCCCACTCCGGACATTGACGTCGTTGTGGTATTGGTGCTGCCCGGCACAGTGTGCGGTGGCATTGTGCTAATCGGTGGTATGGACGGTGCTCCGCCGGCCGTTGATGAAACCGTGCCGCCCATGGCGGATACGGGTCGAGAGGCTGTTGCTCCGCCGCCGGACCCCGCTGCGCCGGGTGTCGCTGATCCAGCTCCGGCTCCGGCTCCCGTCGCCATGCCAGGCAGTTGTTGCGCGGATGGGGCAGATGCTACTTTGTTGGCGCCGCTGCCGCCACCACTAGTGACTGTCCCCGCTGAGGCACCCGTTCCGGAGCCAGAGGCGGCAGCTTTGGGTGTGGCTGGTGCTCGTTGCTTCTTTTTGCCACCTTTGGCCGTCACCGGCTCCAGTTCGAGTTCCTCCTTGGGCATCAGCTCGATCTTTTGGAGGAAGACCTTCTCCAGAGTCTGTGCCATCACGACCACATCCTCGCCCGGCTTGTTGTAGACGTAGCAGTTGTTGAACATGGTGTTGAAATCGTGAATGGCCTCCTTGGCGGACCAGTAATAGTTGTTCTCCAACCGCTTCTTGATCGTGCCCATGTCCATTGGCTGTTTGATGATCTTGTGGTAATCGGGCAGGTTGAGCTTCTTGGCATCGACGGGCTGTTGGAAGGGCCACGAGAAGTGGTGCTTCCATATCACCTTCATCACCGTCTTGATCAGATATTGCAGTTGGTTCGTATTGCGGCCGGGTCGCTCCGCCGGCGGCACTACCGGTGGCTGTACAATGCCATTGACTGGCTCCACGGGTGGCTCATAACGGGGCGGTGGCTCACTGGACGACATGGTTGTTGGTGTTTGGTGGTTGTGGAGGCGGTTGTGATTGTGGTGCTGGTGCTGATGCTGGCGACTTTACGGTTCAATTGCTTTCCTTTTATCAATTAAGAATCTGGGGATCCTGCTACTGCTGCTTCGGGCTCGACTGAGACGGCCAACACACACACGCTCATACACTGGGCACACGCACACGCTCACGAGCCACAAACACACACGCCCGGGCCGTCTCCGTCTCCTCTCCGCTCCTCCGGCAGCTCCTGCTCCTTGTGCAGATCGTGCCCCTCCTGCTGCTGCGGTTACGCTGCTCCTCTTTCAGGGTGGGGGGAGACGATCTAGTCTTATGTGGCCGACGACCACCTCCTCCTCCTCCTCTGACTGGCGAATAGATCTATGCCACCACCAGGTGCTCCTGCTCCTGCTCCGGTTCCAGTTCCTTTGCCTTTTCCAGACGTTATCTTAGCTGCTGCTCTGCTTTGGCGGCTTGTGATTGAGACGAATCGGATGCTGATTGAGGGATAGTGCTGCTTAGCGGTCCGTTGCTTCATGCTCGGCAATATCTGTCCACTGGCGGAGGTTAAGGAGAATTAGTCGATATGTTTCGGAGACGGTACTATCCACAGGCTCTACTTACCACCCCTGCTCCAGATACTCGGCGCTCCGGCTTCTCTCATTGGGTTCGGGAGCTGACAACAGATGCTGCTCGAAGGGCAGGCAATAGTGCTACTACTGGAGGCATTTCGGTTCTTGGTTGTTTAATTATATTGCGATATAGACTCCAGTTGCAGGAGGATTCTAATTACAGTCGGGGAGGCGGATAACAATCTGTAAAGGCCAAACAACAAATCGGAATGAGATTTAGCCGGGAATATAGACAACAATGTATATATTTTGCAACTCTGGTTGGGTCGGATGGCTCGATCTGCACATTTCACAACACTCCTCGCGGGTTACATAAACAAAAAATAAATAAGAAATTAAAAATTAGCGGGGGCAGCATCAACCGAAAACAACAATTTACAATCGGCATTTCCTTTTGCTTGGCTTTCCATAAACAAAATGCGACAGGGAGACGACGGGTGAATATGTAGAATGGCCACAAACGGAAAACACAAAACAGAACTACGCAAAGCGGAACACCAAAAAGAGAAGACCAAATCAACTCACACGAAAAGTGCACACAACAATCAAATCCAAACACTTTTACATATACCGGGTCTAATAATCAAATCCCGGCTGGCCACTAATCGCGTATATTTGAATTAGTATTTATTATTTTTACGCGCTGGGTTTGTCGCGTAGTTACTTTGCCGCCGTTTTGCCACTCAACAGCGAAAATAGAGAAGAGGTAATCAAGGAGCGGAGAGAGAGCCCGTCTGTTTTCGAAATTCGAAAACCAATCGAGAGAATTTCGAACTCAGAGAGAGAGCGAGAGCGCCCGGTTCTCTCTCAGCTCACACACACAGTTGTACAGAGCAGAGACTACTGTATATCCGTTTCGCTTGCACTTACGCGCGACGTTATCAAACCTACCAGGGCCAGCCAGAAGCTGGCTAAAGGTACAAAACACTGGGCATTCGCAGCTAAAGAACTAAAAAACTTCAATAAACTGAATAAATATCCATAAATGCAAATGAACGCAAAACGAACCCGACTGAATGACCAGCAAATTCACGTTACACAGATTCGTTAGCGCCTGTGTGAGTGTGTGTGGCGTGTGTTGTGTTTGCAATTCACCACACCGCACATTTCAAGTTGAATTCTTGTCGCACAGCATGATTCATTCGCTTTGTTTGTTATTGCTATTTTTGTTGTATACACCAACGCAAAAATGGGAACACCAAAGGCAATAATATGCACGTAATTCCAACGTTATTAACGTTTTAACACCCTCGACTAAAACCGACGAGGATGGGCGAGGGCGCGAGGTGATGTGGAGAGCCAAGCGCACACACTAGTTTGGAAACACTCAGTTTCAACTCATACAAGGGCAATTAGTTTGCCGATACAGTGGAACGATAATTGCATTCTAGCCAGAACTATCATTGTACAGTTAGTTAATCATTTGCCTAGTTGTTTATTTTAGACTTTTATAGGTCAAGTGACAAGCAAAACTAATTGTTGTTGAAACTCTTATGGTATTTACTCCCAAAAGCTGGCTAGGAGAGTTTGTTTGCGAATTTATTTACACTCGCACGGCTCATACATGTGCGGCTGCCGGCCGGCAAGCAACTTTTGCTGCTCAGCACTTTATTTTTATTTATTTTTTATCGCTTTCACTTTGGGCGTAGAAAATAGTTACAGCCATGCTATGTATCGTGTGTTGCGCCGGCTGCGGTGGTTTCAAGCTGCGATTAATTACACGGTTTGGCCCACTGTGTTTTTGTTAGTTGCCAAGTGTACGTGTTTTGGCTGGATGCGAGTGTATGCGTGCAAGTGTGACGCAAAATTAAAACGGAAAGAGAATAAGGCGAGGCACAGACCACAGACAGCAAGGCCAGCCACTATAAACCGTATTCCACATTCTAAACTAGCCCCATTAAAAATAAGAATATTTGAAATAACAAATATTAAAATCACAACGCGATATCAGAAGGTAAGAATGCAATAGCGGGCGGCTCTCTCTTCGTGTTTGCTCTCACAACAAAACAAAACATTAACTGGCACACACACGTACACGGGAGAGCGTATGCGAGAGAGAGGGAGTGAGAGCGAACGAACGTGCGGTTGTAATTATGTAGTACAGTTTTGAGTTTTCTGTTGAAATTTACGTAGAGCCTTGGCTGTGGCGAGTCAAGTGACTTATTAACTAATGGTTACATTTGCCAGATATATAAAGCTAGACTCCAATATCCGCCTCTTATAATAAACGGAAAAGCTTCCTTCTACGCGAATAAAGAAAGGTCGCCCATTCTTGGGACTATATTCTAGTTCATTTAGAAGCTAATTAAATACTGATATTTTGCACTTGAACTACAGGCGAGCAAACATTAGTTTATTTAAATAAATAAAATCCTAAAGTCAAGCACGCACACAGGCATGTTGCAGCTGCTGCTGGACGGGTCGAAGGAGCGTGGGCCAAAGCGAGACAACAGTAGGGCCAAATGCAAATATGGCGGCATATCGACACACACCAGAGACAGAGTGAGAGGGAGAGCGCGAGCGCTAGCCAAAAGTATCTGGCACCGCTGCTGTGTATCTGCAAGTATGCCGACAATCGAAGAGAATACTGCCGAAGAGATTGGGATTGGGGCAAGCTAGGTTAATAAATCGTGCTAATAGTGGCACGAATTTAAAGCCGGTTTACATGGCAACAACATACCACATGCAGCCAGCAGGCAGAGTCAGGCATGCAGCAGTGCGCATCTCACCCAAAAAGCATCAATGAAATCGATTCAAAAGAGAGCCAGCCAGCCAGGCACTCGCTTTGCATTGCTTTTTCCGCATATTTACGATAAACAAGTCTTTAAGTAAACAAACGAATTGCGTTGCCTATTTACGCGCCAAACAAGAAACTGCACCAACTTGAACCATAAAAATAAAAACAGAAACATGAACAATAACACTACCAAAATCACAGAAGTTGCCGGCAAAAAAAGGACCACTGACTTAGTACTGAATGAGAGTAGGAATGAATCTCAAAGATGCAGATACAAAGATACACAGATACAGGATGCAAATCGATTGCAGCTGACCAAAGACATCAAAGGGTGGCTTGATAGCAGATGTTTTGCTGAATCCAGTATTCAAGATCGCTAAAAAGGGGTGGCCTAAAATCACAAAATTCGAAGCCCAAAAGTATAGACGGATCCCTCCTAGAAAGCGAGATTATGAAGAGAGACAATGTTTTGGAAGCGCCACGTGCGCGCTACCCTCTGCCCTTTTCCACCCACAACTTACTTTTCCTTCGACTATCCTTATGCTATAGCTGATGGTGTGTATATCCAATATATATCCAATATCTGGCGAGTGCACTTATTATGGCTGCTCTGCTGTTTGTTTTATTTTATGAATGGAGCCAAGTTTGGCTTTGTAGAATTGTGTTTGTCGGTTTAGATACAACTTTTTTCAGCAGTGCTTGTTGCGATTGTTGTTATTGTTGATGTTGTATTTAAATTGAACATATACAACATTCAGATTGTACTGTTATAAGTGCAACTATAAAAACAAATAAAAAAAACATAAAAAATTTAGCATTCGCGAGGTACTTTCGAGTTTCTTTGCGCGCGAGAACCCGTAGCAGGAGAACCGTAACAACGTAACCCATAACGTAGCGAACGTAGTGTTCTACGCAACACAACAACGGAATGGAAATAGGCAGGAAGACGAAAGGCGAACGAGCTACGTACAGGCGGCTCCGCTAAACAGCGAAATAATAATACAATAACAATATACCCAAAGGTAGTACGGTTCGGTTAGAAAGAAAAACAAGCAACTAAACCACATATTTTATTTACTGCGGGTGAAACTTTTTTCGCATTTGGCGCGCGCGTCTCTGTGAGCTGCGTGTGTATTCCTCTTTTTTCCCAATTTTTTTGTTAATATTATTCACTTGGTGACTGCACACACATAACACACTAATGCAATCCTCACTAAAACAGACACACACACACAATCGTCAGAGCCTCTTCTTCTTCCTCTTCGTTCGTTAGCTGCTTGCTTTTGTTCCACCACCGAAAAAAAAAAAATGAAAAAAAGTGTCATGTCCATTGAAGTCTCACATTTTTTAAATTCGTTTTATGGCGCTAAAATCGATCGATTTTCAGACTTTTTTGATACGCATCGGATGGCCCACAAATAGTACTTGACACTGATCACAAATTTATATAATTTGCGGCGATTTTTACCATAATTTTTTAGTAATTTCTACACACCGATATACGTACGCGCTATGATTTTCGATTTTCGACAAACGCGCGTTTCTTGTGAGTAAAGCAGCCGAGCCGTCGCTCGCCATCAAATATACAAAAATTTTTCGAAATTACTGAAAATGCGAATACACACACACATGCACGACTCGGGCACGAGGCGCACGCGCGTGCTGCATGCGGCTGCTCTGCTCTAACTCCCGCGCCCGGCTGGCAGTGTGCGAGCGAGACGGACATAGTTGTGCCGCTGCGGAGAGAGGAGAGCGATAGTCCCATATGAGTGTTCGTGCCTTTTCGGTGGTGTGCAAGAGAGCAGAGAGCGTGGCACCTCTCTCTCTCTTTTCTCTTCAAGATCCGACGTGTAAGCGAGCGCGCATGATAAAATGCACGATGAATAACAGCAGCGTAACAGCAAAAAATCGAAACAAAATGGCGCTGAGCGGAGCGTGGAGGCCGTGGCGCGGTTTCCCGGTCTTTTTGCACGTTTCCTCGGTGCGTTGCAAGTGATCTTTCATATGTAATCCACGATCGGCTATTTCCCCTGCTCGGTTGTGCCGGTTTAAGGCATCTTTTCTCGTTTTTTACCGAAGAAAATAGCTCCGAAAAAATTTGTTACCTTCGACCATTTGTAACACTGACAAACACCTCGCTTCGACAGTGCTAGGCAGCGCTGTTAATGGTTCGAACTTTAAACACTGTTATTTACAGCACTGCTTTAGTGTTCGAAAAGATCGAAAAATAATATCGATATAAATGTGTTGTCGATATCCAACAGCTAGATAACACTGAACTGAACGTCAAACGGCTAACAACTGAGTAATAATTTTTGTTCAATTTATTGTTTCTTCAGTGGCAAACGGTATTAGTTAGTTAGTAAAGTAGTAGTAAAAGATTTAAATAAATAAAAGACATTCGATTTAGGGGATTTTAGGACGTGCATGAGTCTCGAAGGCGCGCGTATGTGTGTGGAACTCCACAAGTGTGTGAGAGCAATCAAAATAAAAAAGACCATAAGAACCGCCCTGATGGAAATTGATTGTGCGAAATCCCAGTGAAAAGACCAAGAAATGTTATCATAGAACCCTTCAGTGGACAGAGTGCGGGTGAAATAAGAAGGGGCGAGGCGGGTTACGTAAGAAATCAATGGATTCCGGCTGTATTTGGCCAAAAAAGCGAAACGAAGTCACCGAAAAGAGTGCTCTTTGATGATTTCATTCGCAGTGACGACACACAATGTGTTGGAATATGTGTGTGCTGCGCTGTTTGTTAAGCTAAATATGAGTCCTCCACGATTTCAAATAAATATCGTATCAAAATATAAGTTGCAAGCCACTCTTGATCGGGATCCTCCACCCACTCTTAGGTTTAGAGGGCCAGAGGGGAGTGGGCAACCAGTACGCCCACACCTGGGCGCCCCAGATGTTGGTCTCTTGAGGCGATGGTGGGCGTCCCTCCATGCTCTATGCTGGTTTATTTTATGCAAATCGTACATAGATCGTGTATGTGCGTGGGCGTCTAAATATAGATGTACATAAAACGGATTGCAGCAGGGAGCCCTTTCATCTTTTTTCCTTTTTTTGAATTTGCGAGTGAATACGTTGAAATATATTATGAATTGATTGAGTGAATCATTTGAGCCCCGAGGCTGTTCCACTGAAATCAACAATGAGTTGTCATTGTCCCGCTCCCTCGGCCTTTGTTTACATTTCGCCAGGAACCGAGAAGCTCTTGGGGTTGGGGGAGAGTATGAACGGAACGTGCTCAAATGAGTAATTTGCGGTGCTTATTGACAGCTTGCCATGTTTATCACCGTTTGCTTTCTCTTACTTCCTTCCTGCCAGCCTGGCTTCTTTCTCCTACTAAATTTGACGCCACCACCTACATAATCGTCGCACATAATCCGGCTGGGGATGAGTCATCTCTGGCCAAGTTGATGGGAAAACAAAATTAAACACTAAAGCAGAGGTTCGCGAAGAAGAAAACAAAAGCAGAAACCAAAGAAACTGGGGGGCAGCAGATGTGAGGCCATTTGGTGTAAAGGTACACACATAAACACAGTAAACAAGCACAGTTGGGGCCAAGAAAATGGGCCAAGAGCGGCAGTGGTTACAGCAATAAGATTTTTCTTCCATAAGTTAATATAAAAAATCTTATAGGTAAGGGATTTGGATCATCATTTCCATATCAGAAAGGCTATTAAATCTCCTCCATTACTGCAATCCTCTATCGAAAAGCAATCCAATCGAAAGAAGCTAATCAGATCAATTAACTTTCATCAACAGCCGCCACACCAAAGCGACAGAGAAGACAAGCGAGCAAGAGAGCACACAGAGCACGAGGAACACCCACCCGCTGCACTCACCCACACCCACCCCCTCACACAGAGTCAGCCCACAGGAGCTCAGCCATGATCCTTGGGAGCACGCGGAAGAGCTATGTGGCCATCCTACTCGCCATCGTTCTAGCCGCCGTCTTGGGCCAAGTCCACGGGCAAAAGGCCGGAAAGCTCACCCAGAACCCATGCGGTGCCAAGGACAAGTGTCATACATGCATCCAGACTGAGAGCTGTGCCTGGTGCATGCAGCCGGACTTTAAGGGACAGTCGCGATGCTTCCAGCACACCAGCAAGGTGTGCCCCGAGGAGTTCGTGTGGAATCCTGACACGTCCGAGCAGATTCTGCTCAACAAGAACTTGACCCTGGCCTCGGTGGCCGGAGGTTCGTCGGCAGCTGGCTACGGAGCCGCCGGATACGGAGGCTATGGAGCAGGAGGTGCCTCCGGCGGTGGTTATATTTCCGGCAGCAGTTCCAGTTCTAGCCACTACCACTCTTCTTCCTCCTCGTCTATGTCCGGCTCCTATGGATCGGAATACTCTGCCGGCTGGTCGGCCAGTTCCAGCGAAATTGTCCAGATTAAGCCTCAGTCAGTAAAGCTGAAGCTGCGCATCAGTGAGTTTTAAAGATCATTAGCCAGTCTGCCCCAGAAATGTAAAACCTCCATCTTCCAGACCAAAAACACGACCTTAAGGTTAGCTATACCCAGGCCGAGGGCTATCCCGTGGATCTCTACTACTTGATGGACCTGTCCAAGTCCATGGAGGACGACAAGGAGAAGCTGTCCGCCTTGGGCGACAAGCTATCGGAGACCATGAAAAGCATTACCTCGAACTTCCGCCTCGGGTTCGGCTCCTTTGTGGACAAGGTGCTGATGCCCTATGTCTCGACCATTCCCAGAAAGTGAGTACGGTTCCTGGAACTCGTTAGCGAATTAGTTAGGGTTACTCTTGATCCTCTCTTTAGGTTTTTAAAAGCTTTGTTTTCGTTAATGATAAAACATGATTTTGTAATCCAGCAACTGGAAGATACATATGAAAATTGTTTAAATTAAGAAATGTAGTCAGTAAGCTATGGATTGATCGGATACCGGCTTAGTCAGCAATTCATCGGAACCCACTGTGTCATGAGTAACGATCCGCGATAGAGTTATGACCTAATTTTCTGTACATACAATAGTATAGTCGTTCCGATAACACACTCGAACTCATTGCGCTGCTTAGCCTTTAATATTTGTAGCGTTCTCTCTAAAGTTCCCAATGTCTACCATACGTCTAAACGATTAATGCCAACTCTGAGCTAATTTTATCTAATTTACTTACAACCACACCACGAACACCAACATCACCGACCAACAACGAACCCGTCTTTGATTCTGTAGACTCGAGAATCCCTGCGAGAACTGCAAGGCTCCCTATGGTTACCGCAATCACATGCCACTCAACAATAACACCGAAAGCTTCTCTGTAAGAGACGATTAATCAAGTCACACTTATCTACCTACCTACCTCTCTATCTTTGTGTCCTTGTTTATATGTGCCTGCCCTGCTCCTCATTACCAAGTCCCATATGTGTAGCATGCCTCCTCCTAGCCACTCCTAGCCATGATATGATATCCCTAGTATCTGAACCTCTCTACTAGTCTTAAATAGTCCTAAGTTTTGTACTGTGTGCTTTCATGTTGTGTCCTGCCATCCATTGGGGTGATCAGATCTTAGACAGCACATCGCATATATATCTTATCCGTATCCGTATCCGTATCTATATCGTAATTTATCTGCACTTCTTGATGTCGTCCAACATTACTTATCCTTTATATTTTTTGTTTTCTCTTTTCTCTCTCTCTCTTTTTTCACTATAAATATTTATTTATTTGCTTCATTGTAAACTCATCACTTATACTCCATATTTAAATATATATTTAAATAATATATATATATTATCGAAAATTCCTGTTGCTTGAATCGAAATTCGAAACCAAAATTAGCCTGCAGGAGCCGTGCCCCAAATGCGATGCTCCCTATGGCTATCGAAACATCATGGGCTTGAGCACGGACACCTATAGATTCTCTGTAAGTGGTTACCGTCATCCCCATCCGAATCCGAACCCGAATCGGAACTAAAGTATCGCACTCATTTTGGCCAATTTCCATTCATTCTAACATTGTTGCCATTCCAAGTCTTGGGTTTTTTTCTGTTAATTCATTATTTTAATACTAATCTGGAATAGAATTTATATAGTTTTGGTTATGAATTACTAATCTAGTAGTTTTTTTGATATGGTTGCGCATGATTTTCGCTTGGTGGTTTCTGTAGATCGTCCTGGTCTTGTGTTATCCCTTAATGTCCTTCAATTACTGGCATTCTCTGAAGAGTACTACCAAGAATAAGTATTAATTTAATCAATTGATCCATTTAAAAGATCATAATGTTATCCATATGATATTTGCTATTATAATTTATGTGCAGGATCGTAAAGTTCCCGAAGAATGTCTTATTAATCATAATGTGAAAATAAACATGTACATATATATCTTATCTTTTGACTAATATTGATAGACCACACCCTAGCATGTTTCTTGATACTCCAACTAATCCCTGAGAGTGCCAGTCAGTTGCTTTTCCTCACCCTCCTAACCCCTGGGCACTTTGCAAGATGGAATTAATCCCGCCGCACCCCCACTCCAAGTCCACCTTATAATCGATTTTTTTTTCCGGCAGAACGAGGTAAAGGATGCCGCCGTTTCCGGTAATTTGGACGCACCTGAGGGTGGCTTCGATGCCATCATGCAGGCCATTGCCTGCCGGCAGCAGGTCGGCTGGCGTGAGCAGGCCCGTCGCCTCCTCGTCTTCTCCACGGACGCTGGTTTCCACTACGCCGGCGATGGCAAACTGGGAGGTGTGATCGCCCCCAACGATGGCGAGTGCCACCTCAACGCCCAGGGCATGTACACGCACTCGGTGCTGCAGGACTACCCCAGTATTTCGCAGATAAACCAGAAGGTCAAGGAGAACGCCATCAATATCATTTTTGCCGTGACATCCAATCAGTTCTCCGTTTACGAGAAGCTCAAGGGCCACATCCAGGGCTCCTCGGCCGCCGTGCTCTCCAACGATTCCTCCAACGTCGTCGATCTGGTTAAGGAGGAATACGCAGTAAGTGCAGAAGGGAAGGAGTCTTTCCTCTTCCCCGGCAAATACTTATTTCATTTCCTCTCTCTCGATTATAGAAAATCTCATCTTCGGTAGAGATGAAGGACAATGCCACCGGTGACGTGAAGATCACCTACTTCTCCTCCTGCCTGAATGGCGGACCCGAGATCCAGACGTCCAGGTGCGACAACTTGACGGTGGGTCAGCAGGTAAGCTTCACGGCCCAGATTCAGGTGCTAAAGTGCCCGGAGGACCCGCGCGACTGGACGCAGCACATCCAAATCTATCCCGTCGGCATCAATGAGAGCATGGTCATCGAACTGGAGATGCTGTGCGCCTGTCCCTGCGAACAGCCCGGATCCACCGGCTATGAGCTTCACTCGCGCCACTGCAACAACTTTGGCACCTTCATGTGCGGCATCTGCGACTGTGACGAGCACCACTTCGGCAACAGCTGCGAGTGCTCCGTGTCGGACATGAACTCCACGATCAATAACGATGCTAGCTGCCGGGCGGACAACACCACCACGACAGACTGCTCTGGCCGCGGCAACTGTGTGTGCGGAGCCTGTGAATGCTTCAGGCGCTCCAATCCCGAGGAAGTGGTGTCCGGCCCCTTCTGCGAATGCGACAACTTCAGCTGCGAACGGAACAAGAACCAGCTGTGCTCTGGCCCCGATCATGGAACGTGCGACTGCGGCCGTTGCATCTGCAAGCCCGGCTGGACGGGCACCAGCTGCGCCTGCCAGGCCTCCAACGACACCTGCATGCCGCCTGGTGGCGGAGAGATCTGCTCCGGACACGGTGTGTGCGAGTGTGGTGTCTGCAAGTGCGCGGTTAACGAACAGGGCCGGTACTCTGGACGGCATTGCGAGAAGTGCCCCACTTGCTCGGGTCGTTGCCAGGAGCTCAAGGACTGCGTCCAGTGCCAGATGTACCATACCGGCGTGCTGAAGGACGTGAACGACTGTGCCCGCAACTGCACGACCTTTACTCCTATCGGAGTGGAGAAGGTGGAAATCGATGAGCGCAAAGACGAGCAGATGTGCACGTTCTTCGACGAGGACGACTGCCGGTTCGAGTTCAAGTACAGCGAACAGGGCGAGCTGGTGGTGCATGCCCAGGAGGAAAAGGAGTGCCCGCCCAAGGTCTTCATGCTGGGCATTGTCCTGGGCGTTATTGCTGCCATTGTGCTGGTGGGTCTGGCCATTCTTCTGCTCTGGAAGCTGTTGACCACCATCCATGATCGCCGGGAGTTTGCTCGCTTCGAGAAGGAGCGCATGAACGCCAAGTGGGATACGGTGAGTGTGGACAAGCGCTTTTCTTATTTTGCCATATTTAATGGTATATCTTGTGTTAATTTCAGGGCGAGAATCCCATCTACAAGCAGGCCACTTCCACCTTCAAGAACCCCATGTATGCGGGCAAATAAGGCGCCGAGAATAACTAAACTTTAGTGAATATTATATGTCTGTCTGTGCTTGAACCCGATACCACAAAACCAGAAATCCAAAATATCCACAAATCCAGCAATACGAACCAGAACCAAGTATATCGACTCCGAATCCATCGACAAAGCTGCTTCGCTGCTACCCGGGTGCGAAAACCACGGAAGTCAACTGCCATTGAAACGCGTTCTATACTAAGTCAGCCTTATATATCTAAAGATATCCAATATATATATATATATTTATATATACATTTACACACGAAACCCTCGAGGGCTTAACGAGCAAATGATTTGTGCCTTGCAATATACTTTAGACTATAAATGTATACAAAATATTAAAAAAAGAATGTAACGAGTTATGAGCGGAAAAAGCGGAAGAACAGACAACGCACAAAGAGCAGCAGAATATATTTAAAGAAATATATTAAAAAAGAACCAAGAGCCATCAAATGATTTACGAAAATTAGTTGTATTTATTATTTTCTGTTCTTTTTTTTAGCCAGCACATGAATTTGTATTTTATTTTTGTACTCTGTACTGTATGTTTTAATCATTTATGTTCTCCCTTACCTTAATTTTAATTTGAAACTTCCTTGCCCCGTCCGGAGTCCGGAGACTGCAGTGGAGGAGATGTATGTATTTATCCGGGAAAGCCCAACCAAACTGATCCTTCTCCCTTATGTGTTTTTCTAAATGTGTTTTTTTCGATTTGTTTTTAAAGCTAACTTTACATTTAATAGTTAAGCATATTAACATTTAAGCTTGTAATTGTTAAAACAAAGCCCAGAAATGGAAAGTGTTTCATATTTTAGTCTCTTGCGTGGGTTTTGTTTTATTGAATTTCGATCATTAATAGTAAATTAATACTACTATATAATAATATATAAATCTTTTGCCATTTGTACTGATTACTGATTAACAATCTTAAAAAACATTTTGAATAATTTTATTGAAACGAAACCCAATACAAAATATGTATGTGAGAACACACTGGCAATATACAAAGGAAAAATAAAATTGTTTGAAGCTAATTTTAGAGAAATAAAGATGAGAAAAAAAACTAAGAAATATTTGTGGTACTTAAACTTTTTTCTTTATCGTGGAGAGACCATTCACTATCCGCCAAGCTCACATAAAAGAAAAACGCAGTTCTTCAGACTGTATTCTGCATTTGATTTCCATTGGAACAGGCAGCATCCGTGGCAATCGTTTGGATGTCCTCGTAACATATATATATCTCTCTCTCTCTATATATATATCTTCTGTATGGTATCGTTGTATACGAGAGTTTTGTTTTCGAAACAAGTCTAGGCAAATTGTACGTACTACGTAGTGTTTTAAATGTTAAATCAGAATTGGGATCGGGAAATGGGTGTCTTGGAGTTGGAGTTGTAGCTGGAGCGGCCGAGTATGTACAGGATGCAATGTCCAGGCCGAGAACGAGGACGACGCTGCCACAACTTCTTGGCTTCTTTGAGTGTTTGGACTGTATGGATGGATGGCTTGGCTAGCTTTAAGTACTGCTTTCGGTGATTCGTCTTAAGTGTGTGAGTCGGATGTGTGCATCCTGGATATTGCCTAGTCCTTACAGGGTCCAGGACATTCCAGCAATTGGGTCTTGAAGCATGATGCTCTTCCGGTTTCTTTCCCGTTTCCGTTTCCGATTCCGATTTCCATTTCCGTCTTCGATTCCGATTTAGATACCGATTCCGATTCAGTTATGTGTCAGCACAATCGCAGTCGCAATCGATGGTCTGGTCAGGCGGCATTTGGCCAGGATTGAATGCCTCGGTGCATCCCACCTAGTTACCATCACCATCTCGACTGATCTCGGTTCTCGGTGGCTCTTCAGTGGAAGATGAGATCCGCATCGGGCGCGCCCTTCTGGTGCTTGAACTTGTGTTTATTGGGCTTCTGGTAGTAGCTCTGTGTAAAGTTGCGCTGCTGTGGCGGCAGCAGGGACTCCTGGTAGTCCTCCTCCTCAATGCGCTCCGTGATGTTCAGCGTCAGCCGCTTCACCTTCTCCTTCTCCTCGCGGATCTTCTGCTCCTGCAGCTTCAGATTGATGGCCAGGTGGGAGTCGGACGGTGCCACAAACGACTTGAACTGCTGCTTGCCTCCCTTGTTGCCCCGAACCATGAGGACGAAGGGCACAGCACCATTGCCCCCGGATTTGCCAGTATCTGGCGGATCAGTGACAGGCGAATTGGGTGCTCCTCCGCTTCCACCTCCGTTTCCGTTTCCGCCTCCGTCGCCCTTTGATCCTTGCTGGGCTGCAGAGGTGGAGGCATTGCAGTTGGTCAGCTGCTCGTAGGACTTTTTCTGGAGGCGTGCCGTCATCGGAACGGGTATGTCCTTGGGCGTGGCCTTAATGGGCTCCTTCATGCGCTCCTGGTACGAGTCGGTGGTCATCTTCTCGTACATATGCTCGAACTCCAGGTCCTCTTTGGACTTCTCCAGCGGCAGGGGCTGCACTGGCAGCAGCTCCGTTTCGTTCTCGGTCCAGTCGTTACCCTGCTCCGGCTCCTGGCCCGCCACCTGGCGCTCCCTCTGGTCATTTGATGAGCCGGAATCCTCGTCAGTGGCCTGAATAAAAAAATACACTTGATTACATAGTTCTTTCAGAAATTTAACCAACTCACAGCATCGTCCAGCTCGCTGATCTCACTGATGGTGGTCAGGGAAACGTCCTGATTGCAGTTGGTTTTCAGCTGCGGATACAGCTTCTCCTGCAGCGCATCTATGGCGGCCTTGGCTTGCTCCAGGTTCTTGTACAGCTTCAGTTTGGGGCGCACACTGGCTAGGCAGTCGCGGTAGGTGTGGTCCACCAGAATGGGGAAAAGATCGGAGGTGTTCTCCAACTTGCTGAACACCGGATGCGACTTTTTGAACCAGTAGTAGTGCTGGAAGAAGACCAGGAAGTAGTCCAGCCTGCAAAAAGATAAAGTATTGATTAGTTTGGAAGTGGGAGAAGGCTATCTGTTGACTAACTTCTTGCGTGTCGCCTGGCTAGTAAAGTAGGGCCCGCATGTGTCCAGCAGCATGCAGGCGAGCTTGAGCCGGAACAGGCTGTCCGGCGGATCCAGCGGCGAGACCACATTCTGGTCCAACGACACGCCCAGCGAGATGATCGAGTAGAGGGTGTTGAGGATGTGCGTGGACTCCACCAGCTTGTAGTTGTACATCTCGCCCAGGTACTTGGCCATGGCAATGCGCCGCTGGGCCATTCGCGGCGAGTGGATCTCGAGGCCAGCGCGTATGTCCTCGAATACATTGTCGATCACAATGGTAACGGCTCGCGGCTGATACGAACTCAGGCCGGAGACGAGGTCGGCCAGGCAGCGCACCAACGGGAAGCGCAACAGGTAGGCCTTGCTGAGGCACTTGATGGCGTAGCCGCTCGTCTCCGGATCCAGCCAGTCGATGCGGCGCAGCATCTTAATACAGCGCTCCACATTCTGCTTGCACAGCTCCTCGAAGATTAGGTGGCGAATGTACTCATGCATTGGCGGCCGGGGAGCAGCCTCCTTCTTGGATGACTCCGGCGGCTTCACCAAATAATAGACACTTTCGATTTGCGCCGCATGACGCGAGTCCATGGCGGTGGCGGTCTTCAGGCGCAGCATCTGATCCAGGAAGACGTTCATCAGCAGTCGGGCATCGCGACAATTGTAGAGATAGACCCCACTGACCTCCACGAAGGCGCACGCCATCTCAATTTGGTGGTGCTGGAAGTCGCGGAGCAGCATCTTCAGGCAGCCCAGAGCGTCGAACTTCTTAAAGAGCCCGAACTTGACTAGCTCGCCGATGAAGCGCACAATCTTCAGCTTCGACTCGATGTTCAGCTGGTTCTTTTTACGAATGTGCCATTTGAACTCCTTGCGCAGCAGCTCGGAGAGATCGGCGGCTACGTCCGTATTGCACAGATGCACGATGGCCACGAAACGCGACAGATATGGCAGGATGTCGAGCCGGGTGCGTTGCACGGAGAAGATTGTCCTAGTCAGCTTTTTCCGCTGGTGCTTCGTGTTGAAGTTGAGCAGAAACTCGATGGCCGCCGAGTCGATTAGCTCCTTGTTGACGCAGTTAAAGAGATTCACCAGGAACGTGTCGAACTGCTGCCGCAGCTGGGTCTGATTCTGGTTTTGGGTCTGGCCATTCTGGTTCTGCTGCTGCCGTCCGAGCTCCATCAAGGCGCTTCCCATCTTTTGCGGCTTCACTTCCTCGCTGACCGGCATGGTGGGAGTGGCTCCCGTTCCTGGTGCAGCTGCCACCACTGCGGATGCTGCCAGGGATTCCTCGCTTGGGGGATTGTCCGCGGAGTCGGATGCGGTAGAGGGCGGATCGTCCAGATCCATTTCTGCATCGAGATTGGCCTCTATGGCCTCTTCTGTTAGTTCGCTGGGCTCCTCCATCTGCTCCAGATCTACCTTGGGTGCCGAAAAGTTGGGCAGAAACTGTCGCAAGTCCGGCAGGTCTGTGTAGAAGGAGCGCGTCTCCTCGTCGCCCCAGGGATCTAGCACTCCGAAAGCGGCACTGTCCAGCATGTTGTCAATGACGGTGCCCGGGTTGCAGCACTCCGATTCCTTGGCCAGCTCGGGCAGGGGCTCTCCCAGGAGCTCCGACAGGGACTGGGCGGAGGCCAGGAGCTTATCGAAGCTGGCCTGCATCAGTTCGCATTTCTCTCGCTTCTCCGTGGAGATCTCGCCCTTGCACTCCATTGTGCGCCGAATGTTCTTGGTCATGTTCATCAGCTCCGCCTGCTCCGCCAGGACGTGCTTGCACAGAGCCTAAAAAAATAGTTTGAAATGGAGATTAAGACGGCCAAGCCCTTAAGCATTCTTACCTTAAAGTATCCCTTGAGCATGTTGCGCAGATTGAGCTGCTTGTCGGCGGTAAGGAAGTCCGACTTGGGGACCTCCACTCCGTACTTATTGGCCAGTTCCTGCATCTTTTGGGGCACCAAACCCGCGTACTCCTCGCCACAGTGTCGGCAGAAGGATAGTATAATGGAAAAGTTGCTGTGGTCTTCCTTGTCCTGGGCAATCAGGTGCACCAGCACCACGCCCAGTTGGGCCAAGCCCGGTTTCATTTGAATCACGCCGGAGCTGACCAGCTCCGCGAAGAGGCGCAGGTCTACTCGAAGCTTGCTGGGATTGTTGATCTTCTCGCTGGCCTTTATGTTAAGGGCCTTTTGCCAGGCCTCCAGGAACTGAACATCGAAGTCCGCGTAAGTGCAGTGGAGCCGAGATGCTAGGGTAACCACAGCAGGAACATCCGTCATCTTTAGCTTGGCCTCCGCCAAAGCGGCGCAGATCTCGGAGATATACTTGCTAAGATTTAGGGCAGATAGCTCCTTGAGCAGCGATTCCAGCTGGGTGGCCGTGAAGAGCTTCAGCTTTTTAACAAAGGCCGTGTTCTTCTTGAGATTGGAGTCCAGGCGGGCAAAGTGCTCCTCCCCGGGCAGCTCGAAGGAGGAGTTTTGTTGGCGTAGCAGGCGCTTGCTCTCGATCTTGTCCCTCAAGTCCTGGACGAACTGTTGCAGCTCTTCGCGCTCCTCCGCCTCCTGGGCTGCATTATCCACGGCCGTGTCTGCTTCTGTGACGGCGGCAGAGATATCTTCCAATGGGTCCTCGCCCTGGAAGGAGGCCGGCGGCTCATCTTTGCCCGGTTCTTCCGGAGGTGTGGCATCCGCTTTTGTTGTTGTTTTGGTTGCGCTGGCAGCGGCTGGTGTCGAATTGCTAGCTTGCATGGCGGCAACTCGGTCGCTGGCTCGGATTCGGATTCGGTTCGTCGTTGTGGGGACTCGGATTCCGTTCTGACGGAGTCGGGTTTCCGATGTGGGGGGTTCCCTTTCACTGGACGCACGCCTCGGCTTCTCAGTTTTGAAATTCAATGCAAATATTTCGATTTCATCTGTTTAGTTTCGTTTCGTTTTACTTTTTTTGGTTCTTGCCTTTCGCAAAGCATGCTAGTGTGGCCGTTCGCCGTTTTGGCCGTTGGATGGAATCCATAGGATCAATTTGCCTGGTCACCCTGTCTAACAGTTTCCGCTTTTCCATTTTTCGGGCTTCCGGTCTCTCCATTCACTTCCGGTCACGGATAAAGCTTAAAAAAGGTATTATTTTTGATAGGGATTCAATGCTTTTTAACTTAATTTCAGTGGAAAAACGAGTTCCAAAAACATAAATGTTTTTTAATTGAAAAAACCCTGACTCCAAAAAGGTACTCCAATTGGCTGTGAAATATCCTTTAAAATCGCGTCGGAATGTGTAAGAAAACAAGAAAATAAACATAAATACATCTGTTATTTTTGTTATTATTTTCTTGATTTTTTCCACATTCCTTTGCGAACCATTTGGCTATTTCGCAACCGATCGCAAAAAGGAATACCATTCCTGAATCAGGACTTAAATAGGCTTCGATCTGCGTCCAGGGTTTTCAAAAACAGAAAAAAAAATTGGAACTCGATTTTTGAAAAAATTGTAAGGGGTACCATCACAAAAATTTGCAAAAATCGAGGTCAAACTTTTTTTTTGGCTTTTGGAAACTTTAGATGCAGATTTAAGCAGAAAAATGTCCTGATTCCAAAATGGTATTCCGCTCCCGAATCGGCTGCGAAATGGCCGAAATATTCGCAAAGGAATGTGGAAAAAATCAAGAAAATAAAAACAAAAATAACAGAAAAAAGTTTTGGCCAAAATCCCACAATTTTCGCAACTTTAAAAGCGAACCATTTGGCCATTTCGCAACCGATCGCAAAAAGGAATACCATTCCTGAATCAGGACTTAAATAGGCTTCGATCTGCGTTCAGGGTTTTCAAAAACAGAAAAAAAAGTTGGAACTCGATTTTTGAAAAAATTGTAAGGGGTACCATCACAAAAATTTGCAAAAATCGAGGTCAAACTTTTTTTTTGGCTTTTGGAAACTTTAAATGCAGATTTAAGCAGAATAATGTCCTGATTCCAAAATGGTATTCCGCTCCCGAATCGGCTGCGAAATGGCCGAAATATTCGCAAAGGAATGTGGAAAAAATCAAGAAAATAAAAACAAAAATAACAGAAAAAATTTTGGCCAAAATCCCACAATTTTCGCAACTTTAAAAGCGAACCATTTGGCCATTTCGCAACCGATCGCAAAAAGGAATACCATTCCTGAATCAGGACTTAAATAGGCTTCGATCTGCGTCCAGGGTTTTCAAAAACAGAAAAAAAAGTTGGAACTCGATTTTTGAAAAAATTGTAAGGGGTACCATCACAAAAATTTGCAAAAATCGAGGTCAAACTTTTTTTGGCTTTTGGAAACTTTAAATGCAGATTTAAGCAGAAAAATGTCCTGATTCCAAAATGGTATTCCGCTCCCGAATCGGCTGCGAAATGGCCGAAATATTCGCAAAGGAATGTGGAAAAAATCAAGAAAATAAAAACAAAAATAACAGAAAAAGTTTTGGCCAAAATCCCACAATTTTCAATTTTCGCAACTTTAAAAGCGAACCATTTGGCCATTTCGCAACCGATCGCAAAAAGGAATACCATTCCTGAATCAGGACTTAAATAGGCTTCGATCTGCGTCCAGGGTTTTCAAAAACAGAAAAAAAAAGTTGGAACTCGATTTTTGAAAAAATTGTAAGGGGTACCATCACAAAAATTTGCAAAAATCGAGGTCAAACTTTTTTTTTGGCTTTTGGAAACTTTAGATGCAGATTTAAGCAGAAAAATGTCCTGATTCCAAAATGGTATTCCGCTCCCGAATCGGCTGCGAAATGGCCGAAATATTCGCAACGGAATGTGTAAAATATTACAATTAAATAAATTGATTTAATTTCCATTTAACTCTTCGTTTTTCATTTTACTTCAAATATAAACTAAAATCAAACCACAAAATTACAAAAAACACAAAAAAACCACAAAAAAACAACACAGAAACACACAAGGTTCACGGAAAGGATACTCTCTCTTTCCCTGACCCTGTGACTCTTGACCCCTGACCCTTAACCCTTACCCCCAACTCATCTCCCTCAAGCCCGTTATGTACCAGAATCAGTTCATCTACTCCAGGGAGCGACGTCGCTTCGGGAGGCAGTGCCTCTTCCAGGACCGGAACGAACTGATGGTCAGCGTGCAGCCGAGCGGGAGGCAGAGGCTGAAGTACATACTCCGCAACCCCAGCGTCCACCAGACCCAGCTTAGCAGTCAGATGGCGCTGACCCTCATGGAGACGGAGAACGTGACCCTCGACCACCACGGACTTTTCCACTTCGAGGGCGGCTGGCCCAAGGAGGTGAACATCAATGACGAGGAGCAGACTCTGCGCCACAGAAAGAAGGTGGAGAGGGAGGACAGCTGGGGCCAGCAAGTGCTAGCTATGATAAGGTCGGTGATCCGGGTGGCGGAGCAGAACAATGCCATAAACATATTCCAGGACTTCTTTGCCGATATCCCGCCGGATGCGGGCCACGACATCCGGATGAAGTTCAGGGCGAGGGTGGCCAACGTGTTCCACGACCTCTACCTTCCGCCGCGCCAGATGAACCTCATTGAGTGGATGCCCAACAACGACCGCCAGTTCATGGCCCAGTTCAAAAATCAGTTCCGCCCGGGCCAGGACCGACTGCGGCTACTCACCGACGAGCCGTACGGAGCGGAGAACGCCTTCTACACCTGGGACGTGAAGAATCCGCTCAAGCCGAAGCTGTACTACGACTCCAACGAGCCCGTCTCGCTGGCGAAGATCTGCCCTAAGGACGAGAACAACCTGGTGGGGGGCACCTGCTCGGGCAAGGTCTGCTTGTGGGCCACCTTCCAGAGCGGGCTGCCGTTGAGCACCTGTCCGCTGGAGGCGTCCCACAGGGAGACCACATCAGCCCTCTGCTGGGTCCATTCCAAGTCCAACACGGAGTTCTATTCGGGCTCGCTCGACGGTTCCATCAAGTACTGGGACACCAGAGACCTGATGATGCCCGTGCAGGAACTGCTTTTGGAGACGGAGCCGCAGGAACGGCAGTTGCGCGAGAATGCCCACGGGGTCACGGTGCTGGAGTTTGAGTACACCATTCCGGTCCGGTTCATCATATGCAGCGACATGGGTCACGTCTTTGTGGGAAACCGCAAGGGCATGACACCGGCGGAGACCTTGCTAGGAAACTATCCCCTCTTCGCCGGTCCCATCCGGAGCATCAACCGGAACCCGTTCTTCGTGAAGAACTTCCTGGTGACGGGGGACTGGCGCGCCAGGATCTGGTCGGAGGAGGCCAAGGATGGCCCCAGCACCATGTACTTCCGGAAGAAGACCCAGCTCGCCTGCGGGGCGTGGAGCACGGGGCGCTGCTCCATGTTTGTCACGGGGGACATGAAGGGCGTGGTGGATTTCTGGGATTTGCTGCTCCACCAGCGCAAGCCCATCCTTTCCATCGATTTCAAGGTGCCCATCAAGGACGTAGTGTTCCGGCCGGATGGCGATCTGCTCGCCATCGCCCTGCAGAGCGGGGATACCGCCATCCTATCCCTGGACGATGCCATGCGCCAGGCCACCGGCAAGGAGAAGGCGCTCATAGCTGCCGTAAGCTAGAATGGCTATTCCAAGGAGTTTTTGTTTAAGCTGAAGGCCTTATTCCACAGATGTTTGAGCGGGAAATCTCTCGGAGCAAGATCTTGGAGGCCCGCGTGGAGGAGATGAAGCTGAAGAGGCGCACGGCCATGCTGGCGGAGGAAGACCGACTACGGCGTGAAATGGAGATCACGCCGGCCCTCGAGCTCGATCCGGACAACCCCGATCAGTTTGTGATGATGATCGAGGGGGATGAGCAGTTCCGCACGGCCATAAGCGATTTCCAGGATACGCTCCTAGCCGTGGAGCGAAAGCGTTCGAAACGCCAGGTCATCATGGAGCGCACCGTCTTCGAGGTAACGGAGGCGGAGGAGGAACTGATTAAAGGGCAGCCCGTGGTCTATGCCCCACCGCCTCCGCCGGATGTCGATGTACCCCAGCAGTTGCCGTCCTCGCCGTAGGCAGGCACCCACGGGACCTCGGCCCAGTGTGGGAAGAGTGGGTTGGGTGAATAGGTTCGGGTTTCCCCCAGAGTCAGCTCGGCGTGAGTCAACTGCCCCCCTGAACTACCCTGACCCGACCCGGTCATTGCATCATCTTCAAACGGAGTACTCTTTGGAGACTTTATTACGTACGACCCACACACACAATTAGACGGACGCGGCGGCCCTAATTAAGTAACAACCTTTCTAACAGCCACGGGGGCTGCGCTGAGCTGACCAAATTCACTTTCATACAGCAATTACGAGTAATTAAAAGCAGATAATCGTACTAAGAAGCAAAACAAAAGATATCTATAAAAAAAAAAACAGATTAAAATTATGTGGATGACCAATGACGGATGGGGGGAGGGGGAGGCAGGTCTAGTGTTTGTCGGTGTCGACGCCGGTGTCAAGAAAATCGTTGACCAGGCGCATGGCCTTCCGGGGGATGAGGCGGCCCACCTTCTCCACGCTGACGTAGTGGCGGGGAATGGAGGCTTCCTCGAGGCCCTGGCGCTGCGCCTCGATGATGGAGGCGGCGGCCGCGTCCGGAGCAATCAGCTTGAAGAGGCTGGGGAAGCGGTAGCGTGGATTCTTGCACAGACCAGTGTCGATCATGTACGGGAAGATGGTGGTCAGCTTGATCTGGATCGGCCGAGAGATTAGAAGATATGGACTCCTCGCTAGGGAATACACTTACATTGTTTTGGGGATTCTTCTGGCGCAGTTCCTCGGCCAGGGCGGTCATGTAGCCGCGAACGGCGAACTTGGTGCCGCAGTAGGGCACCAGATTGACGAGGCCGAAGAGTCCGGCGCAGGAAGAGAGGGCCACGATGCTGCCCTCGTTGCGCTCAATCATGTCGGGGAGGAAGGCCTGGATGATCTAGGAAAGCCAAGGAAACCAAGGACGATTAAGATTAAATCTAAATGTGAAGAGACGCCGAAGGGATGGAGGGAAACCTACCCAGTAGTGGGAGACGACGTTGATGTCGTACATGAGGCGGATCTCGTTCTCGGTGTGTTCCAGCAGGGGGTGGCAGGGCATGATGCCGGCGTTGTTGACCACCACCGAGACGAAGCCGTGCTCCTTGCGTACCTTCTGGGCGAGTTCGATCAGCTCCTCCCGCTTGGTCACGTTGCAGACGTAGCCGAAGGCCTTGCCGCCCTTGGCCTTGATCTCCTTGACGGTCTGGTTGTTGGTCTGCTCGTTCACGTCCCAACAGAGGATGGTGGCGCCCAGCTGCGCGTACTGCAGGGCCATCTCCTTGCCCATGCCGTGTCCGGTGCCGGTGATCAGGACCACCTTGCCGCGCACCTCCTCCAGCGGCGGGGGGCGGAAGAGGCCGACAAGGGCTTCGGCAATGGCGTACCAGAACTTGGCCACCAGCACCACGATGTCCACCACCAGCAGCACGATGCTGTAGATGTCATTGCTTTGCTGGGGGGCGCTGCAACAGGACAATGTTTACTCTTTATTTGTCGATAATAAAATTATGGAATTGCTATTTTGTCGCCAAGTTAATTGAAAGGGAGAAAGCTCCCGGTACAGACTCTTTATGTGGCCATTAAACTGTCATACCTGGGATTTTACAGCCCTGGCTGGGAACTTGGGAACCGGATAATTAAGCCCAAATGATGCCATGACTCCGTAGTTTGTTTTTAAAATGTAGTCTAAACTCTACATTTAGTTTTGTTTGGTTTTTTTTTTTTGTTTCCCCGAGTGCGTGATTGTTGGCTGCTGGAAATGGGGATGGGGGATGGGGGATGGGAAATCTATAGAGGAGGAATAGCACCCAATATGGCCCAGTAACTCTTGCATGACCCATGGACATTAGGGCTGCGTGCGGGCATTATCTCGAAAGCCGACAATCGGCCGACCTTTGCCACCTCCTCTCGAATGCTTTTGAGGCTGGTGCTCCGCTTTTTAATATATACATACGACTATGACATTATTTATTTATATATTTTTGGGTCTGGGGGGTTGGGGGTGCGATCTTAGGTCAGCGCTTTTTAGCCGCATTCAGTTTTTTGTAATTATACAGCTTTGGCTTTGACTTTCCAGCTTTTTAGTTTTTCAGCTTTTCAGCTTTTCAGCTGCAGTTGCGTGAGATCTTGATAATGTCAAACTGTTTTGTGTTATTTTGGTATTACGTATGTAGTGCGATCAGCACAAATGGGCCTTATGCCCACTAAGTCGGAATAAATATAGCCAGAGGTGGCGGGGTACATGGGCGGAGAGACCAGACCAACCCTGACCATGACCATATTTTGCTCCCCCGGACACTGTTCTTATCGCTCTGGAATGCTATTTTTACGGCAGATCGGAAGACTCTATGTAGCACCTTAATATGCGATAGGCTCCTCCAGATTTTTCTGATCACCAATCACTAACTTTGATCAGGGTCTAAAGGGTTATATATAGGACTTGGATCAGAGCTTATCTCAACTAATCTCCACTTCTCGATTCTATACTGAATTGCACAATGTAGCTACATTCTATTCTATTGGGTGTAACCCCCAGATAGAAACCCCTAGATAGGACCCCCATAATGTGAAAAAAACCCCTTTGAACTCTGATCTTGGGAGTTGGCTCTTTTTTTGGACTCCCCGATAAGCCGCAGAAGCTACACGTTATCACCGGTAATTACGATGGCTCACTATATACATATGTTGGCACTATAGGACTCTGTGTACTATATATCGGTCCCATTGATAAGCAATCGCACGTTCTGTTGCCAACTCACTTTCAGAGGAATCATCGTTCTTACTAACCTTTGCGACACTTTCGACATGTTTGATTCTAAGGATCGGATCGGATCGGATCGGATCGGATCGGATCGGAACGGAGCGGATTGGATTTGAAATGTATATCGGAGCTGACCGTAAGCCGTAAACCGTTAGCGCCTGTTGGCGAATTGGGACTGATTTTTCAGTAAAGTAAACACTACGCACCGTACCGTACCGCCACGCCGGTCGTATGAGTTATTATTTGAAATCTACTCGCACACTACTAGTCTCCCTGGGCTCTCACACTTCCAGATACGAATAAACCAGTGAGTGCTCTATAGATACAGATACGAAACGTCGACTGAGACAGCGCAGAGCTAGTGGCAGTGACAGTGGCAGCGGCATCGGCATCGGCATCGGCACCGGCATCGGAGTTCCATAAACACATGTCCAATGGGCGATCCAATCCAATCCGATCCGATCTATATAGAACGACAACGATACTGCACATGCACACTGCGAAAATATTCCAAGAGACTATTACTTTCTTGATGGATTTTTATTCCAGGTCCCCCAGGTAAAGCTTTTATTTTGAGGTGATGGCCTGCTTTGATTTGAAAAACTAAAAGCTAATATCCTAGGCCACTTTCTCCAAGTGTACCTTGCGCAATGGTTTCCGTTTCGTTCTCTTTTTCTCCTCCCCCCAATGCTTGTTCTGTTTTGGTTAATCAGACTCCGATAATAACACACCAGCTAATGGGGGTGAGCTTCTGGCACCCCCCCCACCCAATCCCCCATATACAGTCTGCGACCCTCGGAACGGAAAGATACAAAAATACTTTTGCAACCTAGTTTTTCCGAAGGGGTTACACCTTATAGATGGGAAGTCAACACCCAGTTTTAAAAAGATTTTAATGTAATGATACCCTTGAAAAGGGGTTTACTTTCCACTACTAATCCGAGAGACCCTTGAAGCCCCGATTAGATTAGAGTCCTTGCTATCGAATGGGGATTTATGTGATTACTCACCATGACCAATCACTTTCCTGCTGACCAGGGTCAAAGTATTAAGTTCTCCGAGTGAAGCTCTGGGTTCCGATGGGACTGGAACGGGACCGAACGGAACTCAACCCGTCCGATAAGGCTTGAGATTAATCAAACATGTTTATTATATATTTGTATTGCGAACTTTTGCAGTTTATAGGTGCAAATAAACTTGGTTCAGGTCGGACGTTGGATAACAGTGATTGCTAAGTGGTAGCTCATTTTTAATAGCCATAGTCCGACAATCAACTTCATGGATATTCATATGTGGTACTGTGCTTGATATTTGGATCGGGATTGGCCAAGTCATAGCCCTGCCATGTACGGAGGCGCTATAATAAAGTAAAATATTCAATTTATATTAAAAAGAAAATGCCCTCCTCCTCGATTCTCATAAGCAATACTTACTTATTATAATAAGTATATAATTATTTACTAATAGTAAATAATAAATTATTAGAATATTCCATTCTAATAAATGCCCTCCGCCTCGATTCTCATAGGAAAGACTTGAGCAGCCGTGTAATACATTTATAAAAGATAATAATTTAGAAATAAATGGATTAAAAATTCAAACTATTAGCAATCGCTTAGAGTGGAGCTCAGAAGTCAGAAGTAATTGGATCCCTGGCTGTAATAATCAAAGTTCAATCGGAGGCTTGCATTATTTATTGCATAAAGTTAATGACAACGACTATAAATTAAATACAAGCACTAGTTAAATCGATTTAGTATATGAACAATAGAATATGCCACCGGGGTAAGCATGTTCCTGGTGGCTGGCTTGAACTTGGACACCATACATGCTTGGCGTATATGCCTGGAATCGTATGGCGTTCGTATGTGGACGGGGGGCAAGCATTCCGGTTCTCCGCCAATCCGGTCCACCTTCCACTCACGTGTGGCGGCCGGACCTGGCAGGGGGCGACAGTTTTGATGGAGGAACCCAATGAAACAAAACAATTTCGAATGGAATGAGGCGTTTGGGCGTTGCATGAATGCATTCAATAGATGGAGAAGATTCGTGACAATTCAGTGTCTGCCCGCCATCCGTATCTGTATCTTAGTCTCCAGCTTGGATACATGGCTTTTTGGTGCATCTGTGTGTGGATGCGGCTGGCTAATCGAATAAATTAGCTCGCATTACCAGACCGGTTGACTGATTGTTTCTCGCCCGGCACTTGCATAAATATGACGCCGCCTTGAAATCGCCGACAAGCAACTAGTATCTGTATCTGTCGGATGCCTCAGCCTAATCCGCTGGAGTCACCCATTGACCCCTAGTTAAAAATCCACTATCATTTTATCGGGCGAATCTAGTAGGAAGCAGAAACCCTCGACAGCAATCATCTTTCATAGCTTTATTACACTTTTTCGCAAAAAAACAACAAGGACAACAACATGGATGGCTAAACCTGAAGCGTGGAAAAAAAGGACACCACGGCACTGTCTGTAGGCAGGCATTGGCCGAAGGCTTCGATCAGTAGGGGCTCTGCGGTCACAGTGCCCATGAAGTCCTCCAGCGAGACCTTGCCATCCTTGTCGAGGTCGAACTTTTTCAGCACTATCTCCACCAGGTCCTTGACGCCCTCGTCGGGGTCCTCGTCCTGCGGCTGCTTGATCAGACAGTTCCGGAGCAGCGTAAACATCTCGTCCTTGGTGATAAAGCCGTCCGTGTTCAGATCGTAAACCCGAAAGCAGAAGGCGGCCTTCTCCGCCGGAGTGCCGCGCAGGAAGGTGGACAGCCCTATGAGCCAGCCCTCGAGCCGAAGAGGCAGACCCTCGTGAGCCTTATCCCAGCTGCAAAAGATGCGCTCCATGAGAATCTCCTCGGTGACAATGTCGAAGGTGCTGTGCAGGAGCTCTCGGAACACGATGCGATCGATGCCCTATAAACGATAGTTCTCCCCAAGATTAAAAGATTCTCCACAAAAGGGAGGCATGCTCACCTCGACGGCGGCATGGGGCTTGGCGATGGCCGCACTGGAGGAGCTGGACGCCAGAGTCTTGGCCGCATACTGGCAATTGGAGACCAACTTTCGGTAGATCCTGCACAAGGCATCCAACTCGTCCCTGTTCGGAAGTTAAAGTTTCTGGCGACACCGTCTCGAAGGGATTACTTACTTGGTGAAGCGCGTCTTCTTGCGGAGACTGTCCAGCAGTTTGGGATTGATTTTGCCGCTCAGCTCGTCCATCCTCCGTTGGCGCTGTTGCCGTTTGTTCTGCAGGGCAGCCGCCGCGGCCTTCGACTGTTGGTTGCTCGAGTTGCGCTTGCCGCTGGCGAGGAACACGGATACCGTTTTCAGTATCGTTTTGTTGGCATGTAGTGTGGATCTACCAACGCTTGCCGTTCCTGTCCCTGCCCCTGCTGCTGCTCCTGCTCCTGCTGTTGCTGTGGATGCCGCTGCACCACCACCACTGCCACCTCCGGCCACGCCGACTGGCTCCCCACTCTTGGCGGTGGTTGGTGTTGGCGAACGACCCTTGCCGGCGCCCGTCTTTCCTGCAACAAAATTGCCACTACATGTACACCAGAGAAAACTGGGAGACACTTTGGGTGAGTACACCACACAATCTTTCACGTAATATTTTATACTCTCCAGTAACTTTTTCCTCTGTGTATCCCTTAATGTGCGTGTGTGGGTTCCTGCTTTATGTGTCAAAGTCGACACGCTTACCCGCCAGGACCACCCATCCATCCTTCTATCCCTTTTCCACCTAGCTGGCACTTTCATGGAGAAGGTCCTTCAAATATGTATGTGGAGCAGAGCAAACAAAAGGCCCGAAATGCAAATGCTCCTTACGGGGCCACCGAGCCCATCCTCCTAGCCAGCCAGCTCCAACCCACTCCCCTGGCCCATCTAAATGGGTAATAGCGTTCACATTCTGCCCAATAAATTGTTTTAGATTCCAAATGCACTGGGAGAAGGCTCTGCTTGAGCTTATAGATAAAAATATCCCTAAAGAGTCCTTTTTTCTTGCAGTGCATTCATTTAGTTTTGTGTTCATTTTGATTTCAATCTAAGAGCTCCTCCGCCTCGACCTGCCATTGTTTGGCGTCCTGTGTCGTGCTGGCTTTTGAGAAAAATGTTATTATCTGGTGATTACCCATATAAGTAGAGGCCCATGGAGGTCCTGGCCCTCCTGGCACTATAATTTTATTAGCATTCCGAAGGGGGATGCGTGTTCCCTATATGGCAAACATCCACAATATGAATGTATGGTAAAAGCAATCGTTTAATTTGTTGATATCGGGGTTGCCCGGTTGCTCGGTTGCCACAAAGGACGAAGGACCTACCCCCTCACTCCTCGCCCTTGCACCCACAACCCATCGCCAAATCAAATAGGTTTGGACCTGGCAGTCCATCAACCCGATTCCATCACATATGACAGGAGGGCCATCCTGACCGAGCTTTGTCCTTTCTTTATTCCTTTTTCTCAATTTGTTGGCCAATGATTGGCTTGCCAGGCAGTCATGTAGCCGGGCTGGTGATTCCATTTCCAGTTGCCAGTTGGCAAGCCAGAGGCATGGAATAACTCTTGTGGGTGCCAGGACTTTGGATTCTTTGGGTATTAGGTAATTAAGGTAATGAGCAAAAAAGGGTTTCTTCCGAAAGTTTAAGGCTTCAACTTGGAACTTTTCTTTTAGTTTCTTTTAGTTGGGAAGCTGTACTAATTAAATTTGTTGTTGTTACGTAAAAATTTTCATTAGAAAAGTGAGTTTAAAAATCACAATCCCCATGGCAACCTTTTGTTTACTTGGGAAAAAAGTTTCTTAAATATTTGTGTCAAGTATTTTTTTTTGCAACTGATTTCGAAAAATAATTTCGAAATATAAATGTTAAATGAACAAAACATCTTTTGGAGAACTTCTTTATATTTTTTAGAAGGATATTTAAGCCAAATTCCGCAGGACACTAAAGGTAAGCTCAACCGAACTCTGTTTTTTTGCTTTTCTAATACGTATTACATTACCGCAGGTTATCACAAGGCAATGGGGCTCCAGGGGCCAACTTTTCTGGTCTATAGACTCGCCATTTGGTGGCTTTGCGGGCCGGGAAGGATAACGAAACTTTCGCCTTCGCCAAAACTTTCTGCGGCGCTGCAAAGTATGCTATGGAATTGGGCGGGTGCAATTGTAATTACAATTCCAGAAGCACAAACTCTCACACACACACACACACAAACACATTTATAGATCTTTAAAGTAGATACCCATATCGTATCCTGGCTCCTGGCCTCGACTCCTGGCTGCGCTTGTTGTTGTTTTGATTGTGCGATTAAGTCCACGCAGGAACGTTAAACCGTGTCGCTTGACAAAAAACAAAGGAATCAACAAACGGCTGAGCCAAGAAAGGCGAAAGGAGTTTCCAAGGAGCGCTGAAAGATGGGCGTGGTATAGCCAGGGACCGCCCCCCGGAATGTGTTGACAATGTCCCCATTCATTGTCAGTTGGTCTAGGTAAGGGTCCGCCCCATCTGGTGGCAGCGCCAGCGTCAGCACCAGCGGCAGTGCCAGGTGCAAGGATCAAACTATTGACAAAACAAGGCCAAGACATATAACGCTCTACGGATACTAGATTTCTGTGTTTCCGCTTTTATTTGTTAGATTTTTCTGTTTTTTTTTAGTTTTTCTGGTTGTAACATGCTTTAGTCCCGTGTGTGACTTCGATTGCTTGAATTACGAATTAATTATTGTGTGTCCTGATGGGGTTATCTATAATATCTATATATAGTACGGCGTATATAGGCGTGTGTTAGTGTTAGTGTGTGTGTATACTTATATACAACTATCAGATTACTCATTAAGTTAATTATAGTGATTTGATTTAAACTCGAGACCCCCTTGTCTTCGTCCTCGCTCGAACTTCGCATCCTTTCCAGATCCCATATCCAATATCCAGAGGCTCTGCTCCAAGCTAGCTTTGAGTAATTATTTCGAAAGAGAGATAGAGAGAGACAGAGATAATGGGAATAAAGGTTTAAAAGCAAAATGTATTGTAACTCATAATTAATAATAAACTCAAACAAAAAGAACATAATCGGTTTTGGTTTAAACACGGGTGGCATAAGTTATAGACATAAGAATTATTGCATTTAATTACATGATCAATTCGAATCCTATTTTAAAACATTACATAATAACCGTACAATAATATTAATTAACAAGAAAAAGAACTGCAACATTTAATCTGTATCCATCTCCGTCTCCTCATCTTCATCCTCATCCTGCTCCTGCTCGAATGCTCTCTCTAGGATTTGTCTTGGTTTTACTTTATACTTTTACTTTAATTATTAGTTCTATTACTTTAGTTTCGATCGTCGGATGGGTGAAGTTAGACTTTCTAAAATTTATAACTTTCTCAGATGCGAAGGCGCAGAACGGAAATTGGGTTCTTTTCATTTTTCTGTTTTTTTTTTTTTTTTTGGGAGAACAAAATAGAAAACTCGATGATCTCTGGTTCTTGGATAAAAACTGACTTTATCGTGGTGGTACATTGTTGTTGTTTATCTTTTGTGTGAGTGAGTGTGTTTTGTAATTTCTCATTTTCTCATTAACTTTTCCTATTTTGTTTTCCATTGCTAAACTCTAAAAAACGGGCATCATCGACGTCTGTTTAATGCCAGGTTAAGGCCAAAAGCAATTGGTTAAACGATCGCACTTCTCCATATATTGCGTGTGCTTGTGCAATTTTGTTTGTTTTGTTTCGAGTTCTAGAACCATTCTATATAATTAATTGCATTTGCATTTTCTATGTATTTAACTTTCTTCTGCAGCTTTCATTGTTTCCATTTTGTTCTCCTCGCTCATCGGGTGTTCTCCGATCGTCGTCATCCTTTCTCCCTCTCGAGTGCATCATCTGTTATCCTCCGTTTCGTTATCAGCTACTGATGGCTAAACTAAGAGTTTTCAAATCTTGTTTTTCGCTTAAATTAGTAGATACATAAACATATATATGCATATATGTATATATATTTATATGTATGTGTATGTGCGTGGGTGCGCAGGTCCACACGCGATCATCCAATCACTTTATATCTTAAAATCCAATTATCATATATATATATATATTGTTGCTTGTTGGTTTCCGTTCGCTGATGCTACTTTGTCGCACATTTTAGGCCGTTGTCAGCGTTAGTTTCAGCTCCGTCAGTAGCTCCGTCGTCGTGCCGTCCAACCGATATTATAACTCCATGTCCCGGGCCTCATCCTCGCTATAGTCCGACATGCTGGACTCGCTGTCGCTGCTCTCGCGCTCCTGCTGCGCCGCCCGCAGCGCATCCTCTGTGGCATACCGCTGCACGTAGTCGGCCACCTTGCGATGGTACTCCTCCGGCTCGTGCAGGTACAGTGCGGCTGCGTCCCGATTAAGCGGATCCACCGGATTCGGGTAGGTAAGCAGCTGCGGCAAGAACGACTCGAAGATGTTGGAGAGATCGTACAGCGCCGTCCAGGCCTGGTTGATCACATCAAGGCAGACGGTGCCGGAGGACTCGTCAATGTTCGGATGGTAGATTTTGTTCACGAATCCGATGCTCGGCGACTTGAAGGGATAGTTGTCGGGCAGGTAAACGCGCACTTTCCATACACCGCCCTCGTATGGCGTCTCTGTCGGGCCAAAGAACTTCACATGGAACTCGTTGAGACCGCCGAGGATTGTGACCTCGTGCTTGGACTCGATCAGCTTGATCACATCGTTGTCCATGCGACGCTTGCCAGCACTGGGCGACGACATTTTAACGGGGCTTAAGGGACGCGGCTAAGACCGAAGTTGGTTAACTCAATAGTTTGTGGATTCCACTCCTCGTTGTCAGTGTCTAAGGCTAGGGCGGTGTTGTCTCTTTCTATTTCTTAAAGGGTTTCCGTTCCACTTCCTCTATTTTAGCTTCTTAGCTCCTCAGCTCCGCCGGCACCTTCGGGAACTCCTCCGCATTCGTCAACTCTTGCTGGCAGGGTCCAGAGCAATTAGTCAGCTGTCTGGAAAGAATATAAGAACCATTTAAAAGGCTTGTAGTGAAGAATTGAGAAAATATCACCAATAATAAAAATTGAAAATGAGGTGGTATGGGCACCGATATGATCTGAAGGATGTCGTGGCGCCTTCTGAGATACATATATACATATATACATTTATTTTCATGTCAATGTAGGTCATACCGAGCCCTGCGAATCTCTTTACTCGCTTTTGCACCAACACACACACACATATACCTTGCATACTTGGCCTAAATGAGGAAACTATGTCAGAAATCTGTGACGTAGCTGCCTCTAAGCCACCCCCTCCGCCTTCAGCTCCACCCCCACGCCGTCTACTACGTCATTGCCGTTTGCAAAAATGCGTTGTCCTTCAACGCGGATTTCCTTGGCGGATTTATGCTGCATACTCTTGGGATACTGTTGGGCCACGCTCCATTCGACCTCACTCCCCAGGGATTCTTTATTTCCTTCATTCTGGCTGACTTGGGTTCAATTTCGAAGGGGAGCTGGGCTGGGCTGGGTGGTGGGGGTCAGATGGCTAGATGGCTGTTGTTTTCAAACAAGCTCAGCTGTTTAATGTTGTTGCTCGCCTAAAAGTCATGCAGAGCGGGAGAGAGAAAGTTGGAGAGAGTGAGTGCTCTCGCGAGAGACAGCCCCAAAGCCCCCAAATAGTCTTGAAATCAACAAATGTACAGTGGGCTTGATAGCTCCGAGAGTAGCATGAGTTCCAGACCTGATCTACTAGGGGTCTTTTTTGGCCCCACTGTGGCTCCCCAACTACTATCCCCGTTTTGAGATGTGACTCTCCCATCTCCCACTTTGTCTCTCCTTGGAATGAGCTAATTCTGCCTTTACTGCTGCGCTCTGCCACTTCCACTCCCGTTCCCGCTGTAAACCCGACCCGACCCATGGACACCACCTCGTAGAAAAGTCTCCTCCGTTTTTGCCACGGTTTGGCTTCGTTAGTTTAACAAATTGTGAAATTCTCTTTCGATTCGTTTTCGATTTGTGTGTGCGAGTGTGTGCTGGCGTTGGCGTGTGGAGAATTGGGGGGCAAAGCGAAGTAACACTGTAGTTGTTGGGGCTTTTGTACACTTTTGATGCGCCCACATGGAAGATCACATCCACAGCGACAACAATAACAATAACCAGAGCCAGAGCCAAAGCCAGAGCGCCAGCTGCAATTGGAGAATTTGTTATTGCTGGACGCAGTCAGTCTATTGTTGTTATTTCGCTTTGCGAAAGACCCTGACTGGGGTCTCTATTAAAATAAGATTGTCTCATTTCTGTTTTGTATTTTTGGTATGGGCCAAGCACAAAGGCCAGATAAACACATTCCATTCCACTTGTCTATCACACACTAAATAATTATGAAATTTCAGCCTCTATATATGTACACACATATGTATTTTGTTTTGGACTTTTCGTTATTTACTTGCAACTGTTGGCTGGGCTGATGTGTTTGCTTCAACTCCGTTATGCATATATTGGATAGTGGATGGTAGATGGTGGATGGGCCAATGCTGTGTGTGCGTGTGCGGCTCGCTCGTTTTGTTGTCTACTTCAACTAGTTACTGAAAATTAACTGGCAACAGAGTTTCGAGCCCCCAGCAGAAAGCAGAAGCAGCAGCAGCAGCACGTTGGAGAGCACGAGGCAGCAGCATTAAGAGAGAGCCAATACTATGCGCAAAGCCAGAGGAAAGGAGAGTTCCCAGCGCCACTGCCAGTGATAGTGAGTGATATGGAGAGCGAGCTTGCAGTGCCCCTTCACCTGACCCTCCCACATCGCCCCCAAGAGCTACACCCCAGCGATTACCCTTCAAAGCATATGCTAGAAAGAAAAATCATAATAACAAAGCGAAATTAGAGGAAAGAGCAAAACCGTCAGAGAGCAAAGGAACAGCTGTAAAAGTCCCCAAACACTCACACACCTGCAATCAGAGCCAAAATGCAGCCAAAGAAATGGGGGGGTAGTGGTGGTGGTGTAGTCTATGGGGGTCTAAAGCATTTGTGGTTTGCAAATACATTAATTACATTTCATTCTCCTTGTCTTGCCTGCTAAAGGATGTGACCCGCCTGATCCTGCCAGAGCCCCTGGGAAAGGGGGGGGTGGCCAACAAAGCCGAAAGGCCGATGCCCTTCAAAATTCTGTTTCTGCAATGACGCACGCGTGTGTGTGCAGTCTAGCAACAAATTCAGCGTTTAAGGACGAGCCGCGAACGTGGTCAGCCAGCTAAGGGGTTAAAAATAAGTGCAAATCAAATTCAAAGCCAAAATTTGGGAGACATCTTTGTCATTGTTTTTGCAACATTCACCGCCCCCTCCCCCATCCCACCAGCCCATACACGCACATGCACTCGGTCATTGACTGCGCATTAAAGAAGAGTGTGTGTTTGGAAAGGGGAGACTTTCCTACATTGTATATGTCTGTAGGTATTATACATACACACGTTGCCCAAAGGAAGCAAATCTTTTGAAATGTGTTTCTATATATGTACACGTTCGTATTTTAAGCACGCCAGCGTGCATTTAATTATACTGATAAGATTTAAAACGCAAAAGCAAAGCCAAGAGGAGAGTGGCGAGTGGGCCGATAGCGAGGCGAGGGAGCAAAGAAATAGGTAAACACAACGCAATAAGCAGGCCAAAAGCAAAGTGCGTAGTTAGGGGAGTGAAAAGGTGGGGGAGCAAAGCAACCGACACCACAACAAAGAAAGGCTGCACCACCTAACGGGAGGAACAGAAACAGGAGTTAAAAAAATGCCAAGTACTAACGGTGGACAGGGTGCAATTATTGGGTACAACCCGAGCGAAAGACCGAAATAGAGTAAATAACAATTGCTAGCTATTTTGACTTGGCACGACACACACTTACTGGCAAAAACAATAAGATGGGGGGGCTTTAAGAGAGCAAGGGCGATTGAGAGGCAGGCGCAGGCATGTGCATTGCAAGTCGAACTTTGCATTGGGTTTGGGAGCAAACTGGGAGCTGGAGCTGGAGCGTTGGCTAGTGGAAAAGGAAAACATTCACAGCTGTACGGGATGGGGGGTCAAACTGCTGCTGTTGCTGCTGCTACTGCTACTGCTGTTCTTTTTCTTGTTGTTGTTGCACACTCTCTGGCGCAGTGTGAGATTTGGAAACCTTGGCCATATACAAAATTTAGTAATTCTATTTCGTGAAACGATTTATACATATACACACGATCTTAATATGTACCTTTTATTATGATTTCTCTTTTGTGTGTATTTCTGTGGTCGCCTGTATATGTTGTTTGTTGCTCCTGCTGCTGCTGTTTTCGTTGGAGGTGCTCCGTCGTTGGGTGATGGCTGCCGGACGCCTTCGATTTTTACGCTTCAATACTTCTCCACATTGTTGTTAGCACCGACCGCGATCTGTGCATTATTTCACTCTCGGTAAGCCCGTTGCCTCTTCCGCTGGCCTTTCCACTCGTCGTCCGTGGTCTAGTCTTTTGTTATTTGATTGCCCAACGGTTTTAAAATCTACTTCGCTTCTTGGCTTTGTTTTGTGGCCAGTGTTGATAAACGCACTCTGCCTAGAGTTGCCAGGTGGCCACTCTGAGCCCTGTGCTGGAAAGAGTTCTTACAAGTAATCAAAAAGTTTTTCAATTCAAAAAAGCTAACAAAGTTATCAAATTTATGTTATTTTGTTTTAAACCGTTGCGATTTTCTTATGGGATATTTTACAACACTTGCAGTATATATTTGATATATTTTGTGTGGCAATCGCCTATCGATCGTGTCTTCTAATCGAAAATTTGCTCTATATTTTTATGAATTATTTCTTTCATTACATGAGGACATTATACGATAATAATAAATGTAAAAAACAAGTTGTTTTTCGACTGATAAAATCGATAATATCGATGGTTTAGGATCTCAAGGTGTTTAGACTTATCGAAGTTCTTGCAGCTCTAACACCTACTCACTCGGGACGGTTGTGTTTTCGCGGTACGTTGCTGGGCTTGTGTTTTTTTTTTGTATTTTTTATTAGTTTTCGGCCAAGCGGCGTCGCCAGCCGTCCATTAGCCATTAGCTACTCCGCTTGCTTGTGTTCAGTTCGCTCTTTTACGGCTGTACTTAATCTTATCGCAAATCAAACCGCGGGCATGAGTCGAAGCACAAACTGTAATTGAATTTCGGCAACGGTTCGATTTCGCACAACCCACTAGAGAGAGCCCGAGACTTCCAATTCCCGATCCCACCAAGTGTTTGGCGTGAACCTAAGGACCCTAACAAAGAAAGATGCCTGTTAAGACCGTAAATCGCCAGCAGAGCCAGACGCCTGCCCAGCAGCTGCAGATGCAGCAGCAGCGGGATGTGGAGAACGGGCTGTACCCCACTATTCCGCCAGAGCGACGATCGCCGCCCTCCCGTCCTCAGACCCTGCGCCAGGATACGGTCGACATGGAGGAGATCCCTCTGAACCAGACGAACAGCTCGCAGGAGCCGGAGGATCGCCGCAAGATGCGCGAGATCTTTGACAAGGTAAGTGATGGGGCTTTATTTTCAAGACAACGCTCAGCCTTTGTTTCCGAGTGAGGACACTCCATTCCGAAAACTGTAAGACTGTAAGCCGGAAACACTTGCGAAATTACAGAACTTGGCGAATTATAAAAAATCAAGCCGGCACAACTACAAGCACACGTGCGGCTCTTGGTAAAAGTTGGTCTTTTTTCTCATTGTTTTGGTTTTGGTGAATGAATCATGCAAAGCATCGATCCGCCGTGGCTTAGCCGCGCCCATTTACCTCCACCTCCCTCCATTTAGAGGGTCAGAAGCCAAGAGGTTAGCCCCAAACCCACTGCCACTCAATCTAGCGCCTTGCGTTTGTTTTATTTCTGCAGCACTTTGTTTTCTTAACATTGAAAATCTTGGATCTGGGGGCCAGAAATGGGCAATGGGGGAGTTCTTATCGTGACAGCAAAAAAAAAAAAAGCAGGAGAGCGTAAAAAAAACCGGTTATAAATTATTGTTTGCTTGCTTTGAGTTCTGTCTTCGTTTTTTGTTAGCGTTGACGGGCATTGGTGGGGCGTTAGTCACTAAGCCCCCTCCTCCTGGAAACCCAACTAGCACCAACCACCCCACTGGCTGGATTTGTTGATTTTGGTATTCCAGTTCTGGGCCCAGCTTAAGGGGTTATTAGCATACTAGATAGAAGCTTTCTCTATAACCAAAAATCCACCGAAATCCAATCACATTCCAGGCCCCTTCTTATCAGATTCTCTTCACAATCCAAGAGGCCAAGCTTCCTTGTATTTTGGAATCGTTAATTGTTTTGATGCTGTTTTTAAACCCCTGGTAACTATTTTTGGGGAATGTACACGGAACATCAAGTGACTGGGGCGAGTGACAATTACCAAGCTCCTATACTATCCCCCCGAGAAACCTTACCACCCGCTTATCGCCGCGAGCCGAGAATTAAATGTGTAAATACCGGGAATCCGCAATATCTGTGGATGCCAGCGCTACATTGGTAGCCATGTACCCCAGACATGGCCAAGACAGGCGCTATCAGGCTGCTCTCTATGCCACTCTGCGATTAAATGAAAAGTGCCAATTGTCAGCGGTTGCTTTGAATCCGAACTGTGTAGGATATAGAAGTGGGTCTGACAGGAACTTGATAGAAATAGGCGAAACTTTGTTTCCTTATCTATGAAAATGTCATGGAAACCCTCTCATTTATGGGCTTTCCCAAAAACATTCTTAAGGCAGAGATAAAGGCTATATGAGGCTTCGATTAGGGTAGGCCGGTTCGGTGATGTATTACCAATAGCTTCTGTTGACAATTGTGCAACGGAATTGACTTTCGATTGGTCTTGGAGCAGCCATGTTTGGCTTGCTTCTCATTCGAATCCGTGCGGCATTCCGGGCCTTTTATGGCCACCGTTTGGAGTCTGCTTTTCCAGACTCGGTTGCAACTTGTGACTGTTGCACAATTAAAGTCCAACAAAAAGCATTTGGTTTTTTATTTAATGTTGCATGACTGAGAATTTGGACTTGGCTTCGTTGTGTAGAGGTGGTGGTTTTTGGAACTCCCTATTCGGTTTCCGAGGGCAGGTCAAAGTAAATGGACTTCTGGCGATGTGGCAGCAGATGCGCCGACGCCGAGAACGATAGATCCTCCTTGAGCTGATGCCGTTCCTTTTCCTTAAGCAGCTCCAGCTTCAGATACTCCTGTTCCCGACGCAGCGTTATTTCCTGTTCCCTCTGCTGGCGCAGTCGCATCCGCAGGCGCTGGCAATAGAGCGTCGTCGGTCGCCTGGGGGCGGCCACTTGGCGGATCAAGTTGGGAAGGGTGACCAGCCACTCCGGGGTATGAGGCATTCCCGATCTGCTTCTGTTCGGAGCGGGACTGCGCAGCGTTTGGCGCCGCTCCAGCGCTGCCAACTCCCGCTTGGCCCGCGCCTGGTAAGAGCTGTGGCTGGTGATGTAATTCACGACCAGGAAGAGCGCCGCCATGCCCGCGTAGAGCATCAGGACGGTGGCCAGACCAGATGACTCCTGGGCCGCCTCGTCGTTCGCCGGGAAACATTCGCAGCTGGCTCCACCCGTCCAGCCCAGCCAGGCGGTGACCTGGTGAGCCTTTTGTCCCAGCTGCAGCATTCCGGATGACTTTGATTTCCAATTGGCTGTCGAGGGAACACTTTTTTACTGGGTTGTGTTATCTTTTGAGACTACTTACTGGTTGAAACAGGTTGGAAGACTACAGTTGGCGCCTGGTGGTATTTTTGGTCACCGATTTTGGGATGTACTTTTTTTAGTTTTTTACTTTTTTGATGTATGTGAGGTCTGTGTTTGTCTGTACTGTTGTCCGCACAGCTGGAGACCAGGCTGTGAACTGAAATCGGGACTCCAGTCTATCTGCGACTCGCAATGACAGTGTTGGGCCACAGCCTACTTGGGATTGGGAACGGGTTGGAGCGTATGTCACGGACTACTTTGTTTTGCTATAGTGTCCTGGACTTTTTCGCAGCACGACTCCGACCGCGATGGGATGATCAACACGCACGAACTGAAGGAGCTAATCTCGGACGGGTACTGCCGGGACATTCCCGCCTACATTGCCGCCCAGATCCTCAAGCGCAGCGACCAGGACAACGATGGCCACCTGGACTTTGAGGAGTTCTACACGATGTCCCTGCACCACAAGTGGATGGTGCGCAACATGCTGGCCAGATACTGCCGCTACGTGGTGCCCCCGCCCAAGCCTCTGGAGGGCGACGAGCCGGACGGCGCCTACGAGAAGCAAATGTCCATCTGTCCGCCACCCCTCACCATGGTGCTCTTCTCCATAATCGAGATCATCATGTTTCTGGTGGACGTGATTCATTTCCAGTGAGTTTTCTGTATTTGAAAGAGGGTCGGGTTTCGATCTTCGCCCGAAAAGCCGCTATAATGGATGCCATTTCATTGAAAAGCTCTCTTTAGCTTTTCCAGAAACTTCACGCAATCTTTACCTGCAAGAACTTACTCTAAAAAGTATCCGTTTTCCGACAGAGACGACCCAAACCACCAGGACAGGATTGGCGAGAGCACCAGCGGCCCGGCGGCCACCTTGTTTATCTACAATCCCTACAAGCGGTATGAGGGATGGCGCTTCGTCAGCTACATGTTTGTCCACGTGGGAATCATGCATCTGATGATGAACCTGATCATTCAGATATTCCTGGGCATAGCCCTGGAGCTGGTGCATCACTGGTGGCGCGTGGCCCTTGTCTACCTGGCCGGCGTGCTTGCTGGCTCCATGGGTACCTCGCTGACGAGTCCGAGGATCTTCCTGGCCGGAGCCTCAGGAGGAGTGTATGCCCTGATAACCGCGCACATAGCCACGATCATCATGGTGAGTGGAAAACCCATTCAACCCATTGAATCCATAGTTTTAATTCTTGTTTCTGTTCCAGAACTATTCGGAAATGGAGTACGCCATCGTGCAGCTACTGGCCTTCCTGCTCTTCTGCTTCACCGACCTGGGTACCTCGGTGTATCGCCACCTGACCGACCAGTACGACCAGATCGGCTACGTGGCGCACTTGTCCGGTGCCGTGGCTGGCCTCCTGGTGGGGATTGGGGTTCTGCGAAACCTTGAGGTGCGTCGCTGGGAGCGCATCCTCTGGTGGGTGGCCGTCATAGTGTACTTCGCCCTCATGACCACCGGCATTATCATACACATCTTTGTGCCGGACTACTTTCCCAAACAGGAGTATAACTAGGAGAGTTTCCCTTCGCCAGCCGGGACCCAGCTCCTTGCCGTAAGTCTTAGTTATAGCCCTTCCAAAGTGCACTTTCGGGGCGCCAGGCGAGCGCACAGTTCTAACCAGCTCCCCGGGGATGCTCCTCGGCAGCACCCCACTCCGACCATGTGCCTACGTAATTTATTTTCCCACGTCCCTACACCCAGCGCAGGTGTATCGTGCCTATTTATACATAAATTTTATATCTGATCTACATGACGCATTTTTTGCTCCTCCTCGTCCTACTCCTTTTGAAATAATGAACAACGAAATGTTTTTACCAATCAATGTATATGTATGTATATTTTCGGAAGTCTACTTTAAGTGCTAATATTTAAATGCAAATAAAATAATGAGAAGTAGAAGATTTGTGGCCATTTCGGTTCCTTTTATTGTGCTTTATCAAACCGCTTTACATTCCCACTTCAAAGTACATGAATATATTAGAGACACCAGCTGTCGTACTGTCGCTCACTTCAGTTTGGTTCGGAGTCAGGGCGGCGTTTTGAACATCCTGCTCCTGTACCTCCAACTGAGCTGAGGGTTCAATCGTTCGCGTCGGAAACATTTTTACAAAAAAAAAAAATACATAAATTCTGTTGATAGCCACCATGCAGCTAACTGGGATAAAAACACAAAATTAACTAATACTTCTGCCGTTCGGTCGGCTTCTGTTTCCGTTTCCTGCCGTTCCACACAGTGCTTCATGGTTCTTCGTCTCTAATGAAAGTTGCTTCTTGCTTTTGTATTCTGTGATGGCTCTCGAAGACTCAGTCTTGGATTTCTCTGGTAGGTGGTAAACTTATGAGCTAAACTATGGCTCTGGAGTCGGCGCTGGCGCTTGGTCGGCCACAGTGCGCGGCTGCGTCAGGAACTGCAGCTTCGTGGTGTCGCACATGGCCACCTTGGCCACCGAGAGCCAGGCCTGCGGCACCATGTGGTGCAGAATGGACTCCAGCCGCTCCACGGGCAGAAAGGCCACACACTGCGAATGGTCCGTCTCCGGGCAGTTGTCCTCCGGAGAGCAGCTGTTGAGCTGATCATTGTCCGGGATTCCGGGCACTGGGCGGCGCACGGGTATCACATCCTTGCCGGATCCCTTGTATAGGTTGCCAGTGACGCTCAGTAGCTGGTTGACCAAACCCAGCCGGAACACACTTAACTGCTCGCCGTTGCTGCTAACGGCCTGCATCACGGCGTTGATCATGTTGGCGGCGTTGTGCATGCAGTTGGGGGCCAGGAGGAGCTCCTTGATGGTGGGACAGCCAGCGAGCATGGCACTGAAGCCGTCATCCACGTCCACGTTAAGCAGCTCCAGGCGACGTACCCCCCCGGCCAGCGCCAAGCCAGCCATAATGTCGTCCACAGGGAAGATAGCCATGCTGCGGTGGTCGTTCTCCAGACGGAAGGTGTGCAGCAACTTTAGGGCAGGCAGCACATCTCTTCCCAGTTTCACGCAGTCCACCTCCTGGCAGAATCCCAGCGAGAGCACCTGCAGATTGGCCAACGTCTTCACTAGCAGCGACGGCATCTTTCCGAGGTTGGTTACTCCGCGCAAGCTCAGCTCGTGAAGATGCTTTAGCTTGCCGAGCGTAGCGAACGAAGAGACGGTGCCCTTTGGATCCTTCATGTGCAAACGCAGTACGCGTAGCCCCTCCATGCGCTCCAGGTTGGCCAAGCTCAGACATGCGCTCACGCAGGTCACTCGAAGTTCCAACAGATGCGGTATATTCCGGAAGACCAACTGCAGGAACTCAGAATCGGAGGGATCCGTGCGCAGGACTCGAAGCGTCTTCAGAACACGCATGTCCCCGGTCATTCGGAGCTGAGGCTTGCTCATCACTACGCCCATCATGTCCAGTTCTCGGGTGCGGTGACGCGCCAGTTCGCGCAGGAAGAACACCCAGTTTACGATGGGCGTATCTCGGAGACTAACCGAACGCCACACACTCATGTCGCGGTTGACCATAGCCCAGGTCTTGCATACTCGCGCCATGTTGGCCCTCTCCTGGAAGAAAGGGTTGTTTCAATATCAAAACCAACAGATTCTTTGGCAACGCACCTTTAAGTTCATGGTCTTCATAACGGCCATCAGAACCTGGCAGCTGTTGTGGGCATCGCCCAGGTATCCGATCAGGTCGAGGCGCGTCTTCTTGGCCAGTATGCGCTTGTTGTAGATCCTATCGTAGCTAGTCAAGTCTGGCGGACGGGGGACCCTGTTGGCGAGCAACAAAAATTGACAATTCATTAAAGACTCCCAGCAATTCTTTCCATCGTTTTGGAACTGAACCGACTCACACTTTCATACGAGGGCGCGGGGGATCTGCAAGGATGGCAATGGCCTTCCGCCCGCCAATCACTACCACCTCCTGCTCCCTGGGCGAACGGCGCTGCTGCATTATATCGTTGAGTAGCTGCGCCGGCGGCAGCTGGCCAGGCAGCTCGACCTCCTCGCCAATTTCCAGTATACTACCGCTACTGATAGTGTCGTCGTGGTCCTGGCTATCGACGTTTTCAACATCAACGTCCAAGTTGTCGGCGGCAGGTGGCTTCTCGCGCTTTTCCAGTTTGGACTTCCAGCAGTTCTGAAAGCGCTGAGTTTCAAAAATGTCTTTCGAAATAGACTCCGAGGACCTACCTGGCAAATGTTGCTCTTGGGGGAACCCTGGTGCTTGGATACTAGCAGTGGTCCTTGACAGGTTACGCAGTTCTGTGCCTTGCCGAGCGTCTTGGTCATGATGCTGTGGATCGGGTTTGTCAAGATTAGTAAAAATCCGTGTTCTAGTGGATAAGAATTACATTCGCTTTCGGGAACTGGCTGAACCCGAAGGACCAGCTCCGGCGCCTCCTCCAGCAGCTCCACTGCCGCCATTGCTGGAGGCCAAGACCCGTGAGTTTCCCTTGACTGCGCTGGTGGCGGTCCAGCCCTCGGTCGGCGGACTGGCTCCCTTAGGAACCTTTGGTTTGGACACTCGCTTTCCTGTAACGGGCAAGGCAGCCGGCTGAGGAGCCTGCGCCAGCGACTTGCCTCGCTGTAGGGCTGGCGTTGCCCGACGCACTAGCTCGAACTCTGGACCAACCTCCTGCGGCTGGCGCTGAAAGCAGAAATTCTCAATGGTCAGTTCGCCCTCTAGCAATGGTATGATGTCCTCGCGCGAGCGCATCTTCTTTCCGCCTGGGGCTATAAAGAAGACATCGCCGGTGCGTCGCTTCGGATTTCCAGTGCTGGGCAGCACCAGCTCCCTCTTCCAGCCGTAAGCGAATGGCAGGCGAAAGAACTCATCGGTGGGCTTGAGTTTAAGGTTTCCCCCGGGAGTTGGCGGCGCCTCTGACTTGCTGGTCTCGGACTTGGCTTCCTTGCGAAGCTCCAGTTCCAACTCAGACACCATTTCTGTAGACGGTGGATTGGAGTCCTGGCTGGAACGGTTTTCCAAGCGGCTGGGAGTGCCACCATCTTGGTCTGGAGTTTTCTTCGGCGGCAAGACCTCAGCTGGCTCTTCCAGAAGCTCTCTGGGAGAACTGGCTGCTCGTTTAAGTGACCGTTTTGGGGATATCACAACCTCATCGTTGTCATCGACTATTTCAATTGAATCTGCCTGGCTCGGCTTCTCCTGCTGCTGCTTCTTTTCTTCCGCGTCACCGCCTTTCGTCGCTGGCTCCGGGTCCTGTTTGATTAGCTGCTTTTCTTGGCTCGGTACCTGCTCCGGCTCATTCTCATCTTCCTCCTAATGGGGCGACACAAGCGAAGAGAAGGTCAAACGGTTAGTGGATACGGGATATTCCCGGCGTTAAGCATAAAATTTTTTTGGGGTCTCCACCTGGTTATCTAACTCTGTTCGTTGCCTGTTGATTGGACTCTGCGAAGAGCTGTTGGTCGTTGTCAGATTTGTACTAGTTGTTTGGAGTTCTGGTTCTGGTACTGGTTCTACCACCAGCTCGGCTTGGGTATACTGATTGGTTGGCGAAACTCGATCAGTTTGAATTTCAATTTCCGGTGGCGTGGCGGCCGCCGTCACATTTCGCTCTGAATCAAAGCTGGAGGACAAAGAGGACTCCGGCGATGGAGGCGTGGCAAGCGCTTGCTGCTGCTTTTCTTTATCTTGAGGTGGCTGCTGCTGCGGCTGCGACTTCTCCACAATCCCTTTATCCACTGAGGCTTCCACTTCGACTTCAAGTACGCCTTCGGCTGGCTCTGCCATCTCAGGTCCCGGCAATTGTTCTCGGGGAAACACCCGCAGACCACTGTTGCCCAACGCACGCAGCTCGACTGGCGACTGTTGTTTCGTTGGTTGTTGATTACGATGGAGTTTCGATTCGATTGGATTCGGGTTAAGAGTGGCACGGGCACGGGCACGGGCGCAGGCACATACAATGACAACAAACAGAACGAATCAAGAGCTGTCCGAATTCCACGGAACTCACGGCAGACAAAAGCAAAAGCAGACACATTAAAATGTAACAAACAGGCGCCGGGCGTCACCCACTAGTGTACACCACCTACTCCGATGTCAGTCGCGAACAAGTCTGTCTGAATATTTAGGAGATAATGCCCAAGGAAGCCACAAGGGAATATCGGACAACAGACAGCTTCAAGATGACACAGTTTTCAAGCGCCCAACGGAAACAAACTTCTACTTTCATTAGGACTTCTTCCATTGGACAAGCCTTCTTTCACCTGAGCACCGTCAAGTCCTTCCAGCTGTGGGCGCCCGGCGCTGCCTGCCCCTGTACTCACCTGCGACTCCAGATCCGAGCTGCTGTCGATGCTGTGCGAGGAGGAGAGCTTGGGGAATCCTCCGGTCCACCCGATAAGAGCGGCCTCGCCGGATAGCAAGCGCTCGCGGCTCTTCCTGGGCTTCTTTTTCTTTTTCTTGGCACCTGATCGCGAAATTAAAGGCCATTAGAAAGGATCATTGACAGAAACAGCAAGGACTTACCGTTCATAGCGCCGCCATTCTCCTCGTGCTCGCCGTTCATGCGCGGCGACGAAGAACTGGTAGTGTCTTCGTTCCCGGAGCTTAGCGAAAGATCCATGGCCATGGCGTTGGCCACAAGCAGGCGGTCCCGCATGTTGCTAGGTCTCCTGTCAGAAGCAAGACTGTCGGAATGTGCCGGGGAAGCGGCAGGACCGTGTCCATTGCTGGTTGCCGATTGGTCGGCGAGGAACTCGATGCTTGAGCTGCGCGAAGAGGACTTGTCGCGCTTTTTCGACGTTCCGGGGGTGTCGTCGGGCGAGCTCATGGCGCTCTGGAAGAGATTGGAGGGATACATCAGTGTGAGCAAGTCAAAGGGGTTGGAAGCATGGGTGCTTGTAAGCAGTACCAACTGTACTATGATGCATGCAACTCGGCAAAAGCTTTGTGCTTGTCATTGTCTGTGTGTGTGAGTGCGTCTGGGACAGCCCCAGAAAATTTGTGGCCCAGCCAGGGATTATTTTCCCATTTGTTTGTAAGCAAAGCTGCGGTTTTTTGTTCTTTTAGGGTCTGCTTTTCGCGAGCGAGATGGGTTGCAGCGGATTGCAGCACTTGGCTACACTTAAATGCGACGCCAACTGGCCATTTAGCAAATGCTGCCCCCTCCTAGTTAGTAATTATTGCCCATTTTGCTTAGTTACAGCGTCCTCGCAAACTTGCCCCTGCGGATGCGAAAGTGTGCGAAAAGTCTCGCTTGGTGGCTCGCTGTGTGCGTGAGAGACGCCAAACAAGAACGACGCAGGAACGGTCTCCTCTCCACCCCACTGATACCTGCATTTGCGGCAGCTTACCGGGTTTTTGGCACTGTCCTTGGGGAATTGTATTAGTACAAATCGAATCAAATTAATCCGCAAATCACTAAAACGTCTCCTTCGAATGGGTCCGGTGATTGACGCAGATTTGGGCAAGAGGCGGTGGAAAGCTGGTCCTACTGCCTGACAGCTGATGCCTTTCTGGGCTGGACAATCGATAAAAAAAGTAATCGGTGCTGGTCCATCGCTCTATCGCATAGCACATGGTTTAAAAGTGCCACTATTTTGCCGGAATTTATCTTGGATTCGCCAGAATGGGCGGCCACCACAAAAAGAATCTCCGAGCGGAGAAGGCCAAGGTAAAGCTGAAGGGCGCCAAGCTGCCCAAGGGCCTCAATGTCACCAAGACGGACTTCAAGGTGCGCAAGATCGAGATTCGCGAGCAGCTCAAGGAGTCCTCTTACTCGGAAACCGGCCAGCGTCAACTCAACCTCAAGGAGACCCTGTCCCGGTTGAAGCACCACAGCGTCAAGTTCCGCCAGGATGCCCTTCGCAACGTTAGGGACTCTGTGAAGGCCGGCAGTGCGGAACACTTGATCGGCCACCTCAACGATCTGTTTCAGGGAATAGCAGCCGGTGCCCTCGACATGGAGCGTTCGGCCAGGCAGGAATCCTTCAAGACGCTCGACGTACTGCTGGAAGCGCTGCAGCCATCGGCAGTGGCACCGTTTTTCCATGTTATCGCCACCTACCTACGTTGTGCCATGACCCACGTGCTGCCCGCCATCCAAGAGGATTCGCTGCTTATGCTGGACGTGCTGTTGCAGCGGGTGCCGCCGGCTCTTCTGGCGGAGCGCAGTGCCAGCGTCATCATCGGGAACTTCATTGACATGATCTCCCGGTCACGCCACGACAACGAGCGGGCCAATCGCACGCTGACCCTGAATCTGGGCCATGGAAAACAGACCACAGTGAAGTGGCGCACCAAGGTGCTCATCCGCCTCCACCAGATACTTGGCACTCTCGTTCAGCCAGGCGGCAAGAGCCTCAAATACCCACCGACCGGCCTGATCAACTTTGATGAGATTTTTCCTCAGTTCTACAACGTCCTTGCTCCGAATCGGCAGGACGTACGGGACCTGCATGCCATCCTAAACGAAAACAGCTTGAGCGCCAAGGGGTCCCGTCTGCAGATCTACGTGGAGCAGCTAATGCCTCTGCTGCAGGACAACTGGCTGGAGGTGCGCCCGCAAATACAACAGCCGCTGCTTTCCCAGGATGCTGCCTCCAGTCTGCACGTAGTCGTGGGCCTTATGACCCTGTTGTGGACTTTAATTGGTCAGCATGAAGCCGCCAACAACATCGCGGAGCTCAGCGACTGGCTACGAACGAACTATGCCAAGAAGTTTCTCCTCAACTTTCTGGACAAGGACGGTAGTCGGTTTCCCTACCAGCAAATCCCAGCGCCGGCCCAGAAGCCTTCGAAGGACAAGGGACCAGCCGATGGCGGGGAACTCTGCTTGCCGCAGAATCTTGGCATCGTCCAACTATCTTGTCACTTCTACCCGAACCCCACCCAGAAGCAGGGGCAGCTGTTTGGCCACCTGGTAAACTACTTGCAGCTGAGCCTTCAGCACTTGGGCTCTCTGCCACCAGAGCAGCAGCTTCTGCTGGTTGAAGCCCAGCGCCCGGTCCTCCTGGAGAATGCCAGAGGCTTATTGGAGATTGTCCCCGAACCATTGACTAACCTGCTGGCCGCCACCATTCAGGCCTATGTCGGACAGAAGTACACTACGCGCGAGGGCGTAGCCACCCGTGTTCTTAGCCTGCTCTGCGAGATTATAGAACATGCGGATCTTTACACGCGGTTCGGCGGAGCCGAGAGGTTCTCCTCGTTCCTGGAATATTTGCCTCAACTGCTGCTAAAGCCAACTGTCGGCGAGGGAACTCTGCGGGCCATGGCTACTCTATGCCGGCAATTGAACGCCGTTTTCATGTCTGCCCTGGTCCAGGCTGCCCCGGAAGTTGTCAACCATCTGGCCAAGCTGCAAGTCACCGGCGACGTAGAGGGCGAAGACAGGTTTGAGAACCAGAAACGCGTCCTCAACCTCTTCTATTATGCGAGAGATTTGGACGAGCATGGGAAACTGCAGGAGGCATTGCGGAAAGTGAAGGAAGAAGAAGGCAGCCAAAAAACAGCCAGTTATCTGAAGGCGGTCCTGAGCTACGATTAGAATATCCTTCAGATGTTGAACTACATAAACACAACTATGGAATATAGCTTCAGGATAAGCTACATCTTTGGTGTTGAATTCCCACCTATTCCAGGCTGATCGTCGTGCAAACAAATCGATGGAGCTTTCATGGATTACCCGTTCCTGTGCGGATCAAAGCCATTGAAGGTATTTTTTTTTATATTTATTATATTCTTTACACCTAGACTAAAAATTTTTTAAACTTTTTGCTTCTTCGGCGGCTTGGGTTTAAATCTATCTAGGACCGAGGGCTGGGGCTTTTTGGTCTTGACAACGGCGCCGTCTTCCTTGGACGTGTGATCCTTGATGACGCTCTTCTTAGCCTCCCTCACCTCGGAAATGAACTCCTGCAGAAAGGGACAAGATTTATAAATACTCTGTACTATTCTCCCACAAGATATTGAACTTACCTTGCGCTTCAGATCCTTTACGATCTGCTTGTTGCGTGCCGCATTGGCACTGCCTCCCCGTCCCTTCATCTTGTGGCGGGACTTCATGTTGATTTTTGGCACCTTCAGGTGGAACAGCTTTCTCTTGGCATCGATCTTCTCTTGCAACGTTGGTGCATCGACTCCGGTTATTTCGTGCGGGTTTAGGGTGATCAGTTCGGGGGGAATCTTCTCCAGCAGGGCGTGCACTTCATGTTCGCGTCGCTGTTTCGATGTCTCGTACGGGTTGGCCTCCATGGCATCGAAGTTGGGTTCACCTGAGCCGGGTACAAGCAGTGATTGGAAGCCTTTGGCCGTGGCAACGCCCAGCACATCCTCGTACGGGCAGAATCTCAGGCCGTGGACAAAGGCATCGCAGCGTTGCCGGAGGTAGGGAAGTTTCTCGCGATTGCCGGTGCCACCGCCAGAGAGCAGATCCGCATAGGTTTCCAAATAGGTGCCTTGCGAAAGGGCCAACATGCCGCGCTGCGAGACATCCACCTCGTTGGCGGGCAGACGCAGCTGGAAGTGCGCCAGAGGCTTGTCCTGCACCAGGTTGCGAATGTCCCACACTTTTACCGCACGATCCAGTCCAGCCGTGACCAAGTACTGGCCTCGTGGATCCACCGCCAGCGCAGACATAGCAGTGGAGTGGCACAGCAGCTTCGCCAAGGGCTCACGCACTTTTGGTGACCACATGGACACGACACCCTTGCCACCGCCAATGCAAAGTACGCCGTTGCTGGGATTGTGGCGCATTATTCGAATGTCGCCGAGGTTGGTCTGAAAGTTGCCAACTAACTCACCAATCGAGACGTCCAGCCAGGAAGCGTAGCCGGCCGTACTGCCAGCGGCAAGGAGGAAGTGATATGGCAGAAAGTCTAGGCGGTTAACCCGCGCCAGCCGCTTGACGCAGTGAAGCTCGGTGCCTTTGTGGTCATAGAAATACACCCAGCTCTTCTGGGCCACCGCATACATTGTGTTGGTGTGCAGCCACTGAACGTCCTCGATACTCTCCATGGCGTTGAACTCGCAGTGGAGTTTCTTGGTGACCCAGTCGAAGGCGGCGATGTGTCCGCGCCTCCCTCCTAGCAGCAGATGACGTCCGTTCTTGGTGTAGCGCATTTGATACGGACCGAACTCCATGTTGAGATTGAAGTGCTTGGCCGCCGACTGGATGTCCACGTTTTCGGCAATCTGTCCCTGTCGGTACTCGGCGGTGGCCTCGCCCTCGTCCGCTTCCAGCTGGCCGGCAGTTTCCTGCAGCAGTAGCTCCGTGCGTGCCGCTTGCTCGACGGCATACTCCAGGTACTTCTCCCGGCGGGTCTGCTGCTCCTTGAAGTGCCGGGTCTTCACACCCTTCGCTTCCACCTTCTCGCCTCGTGAGTACTTTTCAATTAGCTCCTGGGGAATGGGGTTTCTTTTGGGCTTCGGCTCCTCCTCCTTTTCCTCCTTGGAATGGGTATTGGGCTTCCTGAGCTTCTCCTTTTTGATTTGGTTCTGCATTTTGATGAAGTTGCCCACGAAATTCTGCTGGCTCTTGCGTTTTAAAGGTTTTACGGCTTCCAGTTCATTGTTTTCCGGTTTCTCGGAGTCAAAGTAGCGCTTGAAGGTTGTTGTAGGCTTCGGGCGCCTTTTCGGCGCTGTCTTTGTCATCTTTAAGGCGTAGATTGTAGTTTAAAATGAAAAGTGCGCTGGCTCTTTAAATTTGACAACAACGTGCACGTGCTTCTTCTTCGGACCAGGGAGTCAGCTGTTGTCAGGCATTCGATAACTTTTGTGAATATATCGATAAAATTCCTTACTTTCGAATTTGAATTGAAAATGTCCTTTTCTAGTTTCTCAAAACATTTTATTTATAATAGTTCAAGTAAATATAAAAAAAAAACATATTTCTTAGGTGGTATTTCTAACTATTTAGTTGTGATTTCGTTGAATGTTTCGTTTCCTCAGTGGAGACTTAAAGCTAAAACGAAAAGACATTAAAACACATTTTGGGCGCCGAGCAAAACGATTTCAAGATCCTTTCGACCAAATCTCTACAGTAAGGATAGTTAAGTTAGACCTTATTTTGGTACTACACGAACGCTCGTTAGACGAATGCGTCAGTCTCTTCTGGGAAGTTCCCCTCTCGTGGTCTAGTAGACCCGACCGTAGGGCAAGGTATTAGGGTAGTAGGGCATCAGGAACTTGCCGCCGAAACGGGGCTGCGACTGTGCCGATTCGCTGCTCGAGGAGAACATGGATGTGCAGATCTCGGTCCGGTCCCGGTGCAACCGGCTGCTGCTGTTCGACGTGCTCGTCGTCCCCGCGATTCCAAGTCCCAGTCCGAGGCTTAATCTCAGTCCAGTTCCGTGACGCCGTTCCCGGCGACGTGCCCGTATCAGCGAGAAGATGGCCACCACCACGGCGACCAGGAAGATCAGTCCCAGGACACAGAAGGAAATGGCCAGTTTGGAGATGGAAAGGCAGAGAGTGCCCTGGCCCGGAAGAACTTGTCCGCGAAAATTCGGTGGATAATCCTCTCCTGAAAACGATATGAAAAGATTAAAAAAAGGATAAATTATACCCTTTTCAAAGTCTATATTATTCCCAATTCAACTCCGATCTTTAAGCGGAATGCCTTTTTAGTTTTCTTACTTTTCGTACTCTCAATCTGCATTAAAGGTTCTTCAAATTTGTTGATTTCAAATTTTGATGAAATTTTGAGATTTTTGTAAGGGGTACCCCTGTAAAATTTTCGAAAAATCGAAAAATTTTAAGATCCTAAAATTTATATATAGATAGAAAGTACTCGAAGCGCTGAAATAGGAAAGGTATAACACTCTTGGATCGGACTTGAAATGGCTGACATATACACAAAGGAGTCTGAGTTAAAGTCTTTTTTTGGGATTACGATAGTTCAGATTTTTGAGTGTGTAATTTCCAAGATATTCGAAATATTTGAAAGCCCACAATTTTAGAAAACCTAACCTAAACTAAACCTCCATGTTCTGGCATCCATGACTTACCGCTCATGTTGTGGCGCCTGTCGTACCGGAGGCGGTCCACCTCGATCTGGGGAGCTGTCACGGCCAGCGAGTTGAACACTTCGATCCGTGCCAGGTTCTGATCCACACTGAGGGATGGAGGCGGTGGTGCCTCTCCCGGAGTCTTCTGCCGGCAATTAAGCTGCAATGTAAAGGGGATGTAATTGTTTAATTGTTGTTTGGTGACAACCAGCTGGACGAGAGCTGCCCCTCTTCCGCGCAGGTGGAGGAGGCGGCTAAATGGGTGCGCGGCTCCAGTTGGTTGCCTTTCGGTGCAATAACCACATTAATTAGTAGACGCAACAACACGCTACACTGGGCAGGAGCCACCAACCAAGAGCCCAAAAAGAAGGCAGCAAAGCAACACTTTCGTTTTCGTTGCAATTAATTGCGATGCATAAATGCGGAGCTGAATGTTGCACACTCACCGACGGGCACTTCCCCTTGCAGAGCTGCACGCCACAGCTGACGTGGAGCCGTTCGCGATCCGGGAATTTGAAGGCGGGAAATGTGGCCGCAAACGTCCGCTCAACCAGGTCTTCCTCCAGCTGCTTGGACCAGCCCTCCTCTGCGGGTCGGTGGTGGGTGTGGAGGGCGGGCATCACCTGGAATTGGTCAGAACATAGCCCTGTTATGTCACAGTTATGACCACTAAAACATGCCACCTGACCCTGAACCTGAAACCAGTACCGAACCAGTTGCTCCTCCTTCTCCTCCCTTCGGCTGGTTACGGGCCATGGGTTATACAACATTTTTGGGTGACAAAAGTACACACAATGTTCTCACGACGACTTCTGCCTCTTGGCCACTTCCGTTACCAAGAAACGCTGGTCAAAGCCAAGTTCAATGACAACAAAAAACCCGGCCACAGTCACAGATACAGATACCACAGACTTTGGGATACAGATATGATCATGCATCATGCATGTATAAAATTACAAGACGCTGTGCGATTTACATCTCCATTGTAAGTGGAAACGGCGGAAGGCAGAGACCAGAGACCCGAGACCTGAGACCCTCCGTGGGGCACGTTGATTACCTCAGACGGATTCAACTTACACACGTGGAGCACGTGGAGCCGCCGTGTGTGTCTCGGTGGTGGCTGGGTGGGTGCGAAACCTGAGACAATAACGCGAAATTGCAGCGGAAGTTCAAACGAGTTCAGGTGGAGAAGTGCAGAAACCATTTGGGTTTGGAGCTGCAAACGGCTTCCTGAAGTGGCTTTTGTCTAAATTATAATAAACACCAGGATGTAGGCTTAATTGTAAATTCAAATACACCAAGGATAGCCTGTTTCTTCTTTTTTTTTTGGCTGTAAAATACAAGTTCTTGCAACGCATCCGGAATCGCAGCTTGCTGCTCCGCAGTGGGTCACAGACACATTCTAGAGATTCTACTCCAGAAAGTGGGTCGCGGCATTGGAGTAGAGACAGCGGGCAAAATACAGAAGACTGAAGCTAGAAGTCAGAAGACAAAAGTCTGAAGGCGGTGCTTCTAAATCACTTTTCCTCCACGCTCTGACCCAGAAGTGTTTCTAAACCAAACAAATCAACCCGTGATGGGTGCGCGCATAAATTTGCAATCGCATCTACCTTAGCAGGCAGCAAGAGGCAGCAACAGGTGGAAGAATAATGCCAAGATATTGTAAGAAAAAAGGAAAATAAAAGGGGCCAAACAACAAACAAACAAATAAGCCAAGAAGCAAATGCGACTGCGAATGCCAAAGAAAATGAAATGTGCCAAAACGGAAGACAATAAAACACACATCAAATGCAAATGCCTTTTTGGGTGCTTCTTCGTTCCGTTCAAATAAAACAGAAATTAAGCCGTGTGATTTTTCTGGCTCTGCCCTGACCATCGCAGATACAAAGATACAAATGTATCTGAGGAGAAGCAAGTGGCGAAGAGTCGAGAGCCGAGAGCCGAAAGCCAACGGCCAAAAGCGTCAGCGAAAGATTTGTTTGACCCATTTTGGGGCCGTGAATGAAAATGAATGACATGTGCAAGACGCTGCGACGGCCGGCGACCAAAATGCAAATGCCTGGCAATGGCATTGCCCACTGTGCCACAGTGGGTTGGATCCCAGTCTTTTCGGGTGAAGATACAAATAACAACAAAGACTATACTATAATATACCTATATGTACTATACCTAACATTTCCCTAGATTTGGTCCACACTTTCAGTTCTAAAGAATATTTCTTAAAGTTTTTTTCTTTTTCAAAAGTATATGTACCTCTTTACCTCGTTTTTTCTCTTTAAAGTATAGCTCCTTCATTGATCATTGAGAATAGAGTTTTCGGAATTCAAAAACATTATAGATATATTCGAAAAACGCTATTCATTCCACTGTACCAGGTGGGTCGTTGGCGGGGTTGATGGAAGATTGTGGTGCCCCAAACAAAGTGGGAGACGGAGATGATGAGGCAACCACAACAGGGGCACGTCAAAATGCTAAACGATAAATATTTCTATGTATTTCACTGTTGGCTAATTGTTGTGACCTCCTAATTTACTCAAGAAGAACCGAAGAGCCGTAGAGCCATAGAACCAAGAGCCAACTCTTCACAGAACAGTTCGCCGTATTTTTTTTTTTGAGCTTTAGTTTTGTTTTTCTTCGTGTTTTTAATGACTTTCGGCTGGGCTCGTTGGCTTGGTTAAGTAACGAAAACTGTTCTAACGATGATCGCATAATTACGGCTAACAGTTTGGCTTAGTGCTGTAATAACTGTTACAATTAATGAGGCGTTTCCCCACCACCAGGGTTTCCAAAAATCTAGTTCTATGGCTTTAAGATTTCCCTTTCGTTGGCCCAAGTATTCCATTGATTGAAAATCAAATCGCCCAAAATTAAAGGCCCAAAATCCAAGCTGGTTGAAAACTATCTAGATGCCGACCACTGTCTTCTGGTCGTTTGGAAAATGCAATTTCCAAAACCAGTTTTGTGAATTTCTAGCGATTTCAATAAACCGAAATTCTATCCAGCCAGCGTATCTGTAGGAATACCCCTAATACCCTCTAGATTTCTTGTCTATAAAAATGAAAGTTAAATGCGATCAATCGCAGATCGCCCCGCAGCCTCTCGGGCTAATTAATGACTTTCCGTTTGTTTCATCTTGTTTCTATTTTTTTTTGATTGGGTTTTGTTTCTTCTCCAGTCTAACGGTTCACTGCAGAATGTCGCCCGGGAGACAGATTGGAGGCAGTTACGCAAACAGATAGACTCACCTGCTCGTCGATGGGACAGCCCCGGGCGTCGAGGAGCTGCTGCGAAGACTCCCCCAGTCCGTCTAGGGCGGCGCAGTCCACCACCCGCACCCCGATGGTGCCCGGGACGATGGCCCGCACGGTCAAGGTGGTGGCCATGCCAACCTCCACAGAGCCAGTGCCGTTGGGGCCGCCCAGTTCCAGCCAGATCCTCACCCTCGGCGTCTCCATGTGCTGGTGAGTAGTACTAGGTGGAGCACCACCCGCTTCTGCGGCCAAGGCTCGCATTCGGGCGTTCCTGTTGGGAAGAAAATTAATTATAGGATGTCCCTTATCTCTTTCCAGCAAATCCCACCTCTCGCGTCCATTCTCCGAGCGCAAGGAGGGCAGGGACATGCCCATTTCGGTGGCCGGCAGCTGGCATCTCACGGAACTGAGGATATCGGTGCTCTGGCGCAGTTTCTGCTCCATCTGGAGCATCACCCGCACCGAGTACTCCAAGCTGCCATCGTCCTGGGGCTCGGCCCGCACCCCACAGCCAGAGGTAGGGATGCGGAGGTTCAGGTGCGTGGAGTCCAGACCTCGAGTGCGGCACTCGAGCGGAAAGTCCTTGGCATAGAGCAGACCTCGAAACGGACGACTCAGTTCTAGCTGCATTTCTAGGAGATCTCGACTACAGTTGACCTGGAGTGCTTGGATTTGCATGTTGGAGTTAGAGGAGTGGGCAGTGTCGATGGCGTTGACTGGCGTTCTGGTTGCCCAGCCAGCATGACACACAAACTGCGGCAGATGCAGCAATCCGATAACGGCCACCAGTCGCTGCCAGGTCGGATTGGGGGACTCAGATCGGTGGCCAAAGAAGAAGAACATGTTTCCGATTTCCCGTTTCTGGCCGGCCCAGACCCGCCCGCCGTTGAAAAACCGCAAAACGATGCCACTAGTTGATGATGTTGCTGGTGCTGCTGCTGCTGCTTCTGCAACACCTGCTTCTGGCCAGGTCTTAATTGGCCTACTCCGAGTTGGCCGAGAATCTACAATGCCTGAAAAATGTGGAAAAAAGAGATTGATTTCGGGTAAGTTTCTAAACTTTACTTTCTTTACTCTTTATTGCCAATTGTAAACATTTTCCCGGAGTAGCCCGGAAAACTAACTGGACAAAATGCACATAATCAGCCATTGAAGGCAAGTAGAAAGGGGAATTGTATAATTTATAATTGCCAAATAAACGAAAGGCCATCATTTTTGAAAGGGGCCCTGCCCTTCCCTTCGCTTCCCATCTTCCAACTCCCAATTCCCAATTCCCAATTTCGATGCCAATTCCGCGCTAAAAGGGGGTCAAGTTTGTCCCGTATCTGTTGATTGAGGCAGATGTTGCAGCAGCACGACAAATAAGCCCACCGCCAAATAAATAAACAAATGCGACTCAAGCCCAAGCCCCAGACCTCATCAAAGCTTAAATCAACATTAACTTTGCGTAATCCTATTTGACTGCTCGGTCGCTTGTTATTTATACTTTTTGTTTGCTATTTGTATTTGTGATTTCCATCTCTTGTAATCAGCCCAATTAACAATGAAACCCAACGAATGTCAATAAATAAGGCAATATTAGGCACCTTTCAAAGACACCATCGGCAGCTTACCTCACCTTAAACTCTGAGTAGATGTATCCTTTTACTTTCTCTTCTCAGTCCTTTGGAATCCTTTGTTCTCAAGAATTTTTCACTGCTTGAAACTGTGTTTAATTCTCACACAAAACAAAAATAAAATCAATTCTTGCGGGAGCCAAAGGCTAAAGAACCGCAATTTTTTAAATTGGTTAGTTACAGAAACTACGTACGCATGCGCGCGCGCACTTCACACGCCAAAGCGAGAAGAATCGAATAATTCGCGAGAAAAAAAGAGAAACTTGCTAGTTTCAGTTACTAACGAGCTGGAGACGAGTGCGCGCCACCGAGTTTGCAGATGCAATGCCGGTGTGCCACCGACCGGGCCAATTCCAGAAGTTGGCCAAGTTAGGCCGCTACGCATGCGCGGTGATTTTCGTTTTTGGTTTGGCGCTCTGTGAGCAATTGTTATCGGTCTATCGGGAGTCCAGGGTCGGGCACGTAGTTTCGACTAAAAGGTTTCTTCCTTTCTGTCAAAAATTTGCAACCTCATTATAATTCGTTTCTTTTTTGCACAACTTTTCTGAGTTGCGAACGATTCACTTCCTGCTCTCAAGGTAGTCGAATTTTCGTAATTTTTCCACTTACTATATTATAGTACTGATATTCCAAAGATTATGCCGAATTTGTCCCAAATAAGACAAGAAGTAAACGAGATTCTGGAATGGCAGCCGACCGTGTTTGTATCGACTCCCCAGTCAGAAAAATCGGAGGTGCCTTCGCTGTATTACTTGGCTCTGAAGGTCCTGTATACTCGGCTTAATAACTCCAACATGCCCGAGAAGCAGGAGGAACCGAAAGAGAAGTCAAAGGAAAACCAAGGGCACCACAAGCCGGACCCAGACTTGCGGCAGGAGCATGCACGAAGTCAGGAATTAAATGAGGAAGGAGACATAGTAATGACAAAGAAGAAGCGGAAGAAGTCTCTGAAGAATTCCCGGAAAAAGTTTTGGAAAAAGATGAGGAAGATGGCCAGGAAAAGCAGAATCCTAATTAAGTCAGGAGATGTGGAGAATCATCATCATTAATATATAAGGAAAGGCAGCGTAGAGGCTAAGAATGGAACAGAAGTGATCCCAACATCCCAAGAATTCCGAGATGGTTAAAGGAGTTCGAAACTGTGATTAAACAATCTATAAAATACATTTTCTTGCCAGTTCGATTCATAATAATGGAAAATCGAAAATAAAATACCTAAGCTACCTGACTTGAGAATCTAAAGAGAATTGGTTAAGTATAAACTTGGAACACGTTTTTCCAGGGGTTTCTTGCTCTCAAACGGTTTAGAAATTATATTTCTCGGGGAAGACCGTTTGGCTTAAATAAGCTTTCTTATCATTAGCCGCGAAAGTGGCTTGTTATCGATAGTTTTCTATAAACATTAACCAACACTTTCGATTGTTCGATCAATGTTGCAAAGTCCGAAAAGCAGTGCTGCAAAGCACGTTGCAATATAAATATATTTTAGTTTTCCGTACAAATATACAAATACGAACGGAAAGACCGGCCCACGATGAACCTGGACATGTCGGACACCATTGAGTTCGTTCTGCCCTCCAGGGGCGAGTATTCCGACGAGGACGATGGTGGCGGCGGCGCCGTGAGTGGCTCCCGGGTGGTTGGAGTGGGTGGTGTGGGGGTCGTGGATGGCGACGATGCCACTACCTACGTGGTGCTGGACGGCCTAGGCAATGAGTACGACGAGGAGTTCCTGATCATAAGCGAGGACGGCGCGGAGGGCGATCTCCTTGTCGACGACATGGAATTGCAGCAGCAGCTGGAAAACTGCCAAGAGCTGCTGGTCGCCGGGTCCCCGCGGATACATGTTCCAGGTGATCATCAAATGCAATACCACCCCTACGAGATGGACGACCATTTCGTGGTGACTGAAATGTCTGAGATGGATGAGCTGGTTGAGGTGGACCAGGAGGACTACGGACTCGAGTACAGCACTCAACTGCCTGAGGAGGAAGAGGAGGATGACGAAGAGGAGCTTCCGTCGCCCTCGCTATCTCCACCGCCAGTGAAACCGCCTGCGGCAAAGCCTCCAGCTGCAATGCAGATCAGTCTTCGCAGTTTTAACGGCCACGACGAGGAGGAAGAGCTGAAGCAAGAGGTGAAGCCCAGTGACAAGATGCTGGACGAGTTTAAGGGCCCGCGTCGTTACCTGCTCTTCGACGATCTGATAGCCACGATTGTGGACTTCGACGACGAGAGCACACCCATTGTCGAGTTCTCGATGATCAGCAGCATGTTGGACGAGAAGCTGCCGGTGGAGTGCGGCATCTGTCCGGACGTAATGCATAAATCCAAGCTTTCCAAACATCAGAAAACCCACCTGGTGGCGGGGACCAATCGCTATGCGTGCATCTACTGTTCGGAGACGTATCGGGACTGCAAGTACCTTGCCGGACATGCGCGCCGGCACATGGGCATCCGACCGTATGTATGCGAGGTGTGTAAGCTATACTTCTCCACAAAGCAGGACCTGCGTGTCCACAATCAGCGAAGGCATCTGGAAAAGGAGCACATCTGCGAGATGTGTGGAAAGACATTCGCTCAAAACACGCAGTTGAAGCGCCACCGGGAGACAACGCACGAGAAAAAACGCCGCTACCAGTGCCAGTATTGCCAGAAGGCCTACTATAAGAACTTCTCGCTGCAGGAGCACATCCGCAACGTACACATGGGCATGAGACGCATGCTAAAGTGTCCGTTCTGCGGCATGCAGTGCCGGGACGCCCACAAGATGGCTCGCCACCGCAAGGAGATGCACCTGAGTCAGGCATCCTATGTGTGTACCCTGTGCCACGAGGAGTTCACCGACATCAACTACTTCGATGCCCACAAGCGGTCCATACAGTGCCGCAGCAATACCCGTCGTCTGGTGGGCGACGACGATCCCGATATAGATGCGCAGGGTGTGTTGCAGGGATCTGGGTCGGTTTCTGGGGACCTTCAGGACGAGGATGCCGCCCTGGGACTGTTGGAGGATGAGGAACTGGTCGAGGACGCGGGCTTGCTGGTGGAGGATGGCCACCAGCAGCAGGAGGTTCACCACTACCTTTCCACTGTTCAGGGTGAGCCGCACTACGTTCAGATTTCGGACTACGATGACCAGCGCCTCTTAGTCGAGAACGTCATCGATGAGGACGTGAAGGGGGAGCTGCTCACGGAGGAGCAGTACCTCCAGGCTGTCCAGCAGCAGCAGCAGCTCCAGCTGCAGCAAAACTCGAGCCACAGCCACCACTTTAACGACGAGCTGATATATGAAATAACCCTTAAGACTGAGGATAACTAAGTGCGGTTCCTCCATTAGCCCCACAACCCACCCTTTGCCTGATCCGAATTGTAAATAGATTCAATTGATTGCGAGCTCTGTAAACAAATTACTATAAAGAATTGTCCATTATATGTTTCCCATTTTTTGAATTTGCCGCGCAGGGATGTATTTTGTGGGACATCAATCTGTTGAATGCAACCATTGTGGGCGCAGGGTCTCAGCGAAGGTTAATCGCTGGCTGGTTTTGGATTAAAAGTGAAGAATTACAGATGCCAAGGTCACATTTGGAGTGGAAAGCTTCCACCCGTCGAGTAGTTAGCAAGATGCCAGGTGACGTCACTGTTCCGAAAGAGAGCACCTCGAGATTGGCCCATCGATAAGTCGCAGCGGGTTGTAGCGTTTACAAACAAACAACCCAAACCCTATCACACTCCGATCTCCCTGGGAAACAAACATAGAAAACGAAACCATGGCAATCCAGGACCCTTCGATCAAACTTTTCCAGTCAAAAGCAGCCACAGACCCAAGTCGGAAGCCAGAAATTGATAGCTAGGATTTCATTTTAAACAACATATATTTTTCACCGCCGCCATGGACGACAACGAGGACGAGCTGGAGGAGAACCAGGAGGAGGCCCTGATCAGCGACGTGAGCGGCGAGGAGGAGGAGGATGTCGAGCAGGAGGCCCCTCCCTCGGACAGCTGGGAATCCTTTCACGAGCGCATCGACGGCCTCATCTTCAATGAGCACTGCGACAAGACGGTCAAGAAGCTGGACGAGCGCCGTCTGGCCATCCTTAATCGGGTGCGCCAGCAATTTCGGGAGGCGCCCAAGGGCGTGGTGGAGCGCTGTCAGGCCCAGAAGTCGCCCATAGACCAGCAGCTGGAGATATCTAGCGAGCGCCTGGACGAGCTGGTGCGCTTCGGCAACGAGCTGGTCACCAATGTTCGGGTGGCCAACGAGCGGCGCGAACTGAACCGCCGTCTCTTCGAGGCCACGCAAAAGAACCAGGTGCAGGTGAAGCTCCAGCGCGAGAGCTTGGAGACCATGGCCCGATTCTCCGATATAAAGGCCCGATGGACGGAATTGGAGGAGATTAACGAGCCGATGATGCTCTGGGACCAGATCGAGGAGCAGAAGAAGCGCATCGCCGACATAATGACCCGCAAGGACGAGATGATAGCCGCCTGCCAGACGGAGGTCGATCGCATGAACGCCAAATACGAGTTCGACCGCGGGCGGCAGGCCCAGGACCTGTGCTGCTTGGTGGAGAGGGTGGACCACCAGGTGGAGACGTTGAAGGAGGCCTACAAACAGCACCTGCAGATGCTGCGCCACACCATCGAGGAGGAGCGCCAGATCTTCGCCGTGAGCGCCGTGGAGAAGTGGCGCACCTTCTTCGATGCGATGAACGCCAACTTCGACGAGAAGACCAGCTTGGTCAGGACCAGGGAGCAGTTCTACGCCCGCCAGACCCAGCAGATCAACGAGTCCCAGGAGGAGCTAACCAAGAGCACGCGCATCCGTCTGGAGAAGGAGTGCGAGCGGCTGGAGCTCGAGCTGCGTCGCACCCGGGACAACGTGCTAATGAACTCCGAGAAGCTGGACTACAACTACCAGGTACTGCAGAAGCGAAACGAGGAGAACGTGATCATCAACAACCAGCAGAAGCGGCGGGTGGCCAGACTGCACGAGGCCATCGGGCGCACCAGGCGCAGCTTGAAGAACCTCTACCAGACCGGGAAGCGAAACATTGCCCGCCTCTCCTCGGACATCTACAAGCTACACGCCAACATCAACGACATGGAGTCAAAGGCCCACCAGGCTCGTCTCAATAATCGCGAGAAGTTCGACCGCATCTGGGAGATCAACTACAAGGAGCTGAATCTCCTGGTGGACCGCGTCTACCACATCGATCGCATCATCCACGAACAGCAGCTGGCGATGCCCTGGACCAGTCCCGTGCCCCCGATACCCAACATCAACAAGTCCAAAAAGAAGCGAAACAATATCCTGGAGAAGTTCGACATGCGAATCGGTCGGGTGCCCAAGAACCGGGTGCTCAGCAAATCTGCTCAAAAGCACCGGCCGGACATCAAGGAGCTGCCGCCGGAGTCGCTCCGCCTAATGCGCAACCTCATCCGCAAGCTGTCGGACCGCGGAGGCTTCCTGATCGAGGAGCGACTGCTGAAGATCCTGGAGCCTTACTCCGAGGAGGACAAGTGCCTCGTGAGGATCGACAACATCTTTGCTGCCTTGCGCATCCGTCATTTGCGGGATGTGAAGGAGCTCACCAAGGTCTTCATGCCCTACACCTACTGTCCCAACTGCCAGCCCCAGGGCCTGAGTCCGCGCAAATGCGCCGAGGTCTTTATGAAGGACCAGAAGCCCAACCGGCTGCACAACCAGTCGGAAGGTGCCCACAATGGACCGTCACATAGCCACGACCAGGTTTGGAACGCACTTTTTCTCAACAAGAGCGAAGAGGCGGCCAAGAAGTGCCACAACCACTACCTGGTAATGGAGCCGGCCCTGTGCCTTCACGCCATGAACCTGTTCACCTCCAAGATGCACAAACAGATGTACGAGCACGACCCAGGCGCCAACATGAATGCTGTCAATCTCATCCAGATTTCGGACGGCCAGATCCGCGAATTCTGGCGCCAGTTCTCCGCCTGCTTTCCGGCCTCGAAGGGCAAGCTCTGGAAGACCCTGGAGCACGGTCTGAACCACTACGTCGAGGTGCTGAAGATGCGGGTGCAATACGATGCGGAGGTGGTGTTCCTCCGCCGCCAGAACGAGGAGTTGCGCCACCTCCTCCAGAAGTTTACAGTCTAGGTCTAATCCGAACCCTAATCCCTATACCGTAACCAAAACCCCAACCCACCCATTGCTGTTTAATGAAAAATTATAATTGTGCCCTAGTCTGGCTCTTTGAGAGAAACAGTAGACGTTTCGTATTTGTGCCCGAGCCCCCGAGTGGAGGTCTTACTCTATGTCGGTATTTCCTCTCCCTCTAAACTGTGGAAAGCTTTGATGCCACCTCCTCTACCTGTGACTTCCGAGCTTTTCAGGGGCTGTGGTGAGGGGAAACTTCTCCAGTTTTGGAATAATCTAATCCTTAAGCTTATTCGGTTTAAGAGATACAAGATACAAGACGCAGATACATAAGTGAAAAATGTGCAGATGCAGGTGGGATAATAGGGTTTCTGGGAAGGGTATATATCGGGAAATGGAACCCCATTGACTCCCCGCCCATGTCTTAGCAATTGATGGACTTTGGGGCCGCGGGAAACGTATCATTTGAAATGCTCCGCGCGGGGGAACACCTCAACGCCTAGATCAGATGAAATCCGATCTCTCTAGATAAGCAGCTACCCCCGAGCTCCTTCGGGGAGGCAGAAGGAGTCGGCGGCCAAACCCCCGCCCTCGTTTAAAGTAAGAAGCAAGTCGCTAGAGGGACTAATCACTCATTTATCGGCAAATTTTATTAGACAACGGACGATAAAATGGAAAGAACGTCACCCCGTTGATTCGCCGGATTTCGAAGTCCGATTTCGCCTCCATGGCCAACTACTACAGCCTGTAATAATATACTACATAATTAAACAAGTCGTAATCTTATCGTGGACTTCGGGTTTTTTTTCTTTTCTGTTCTGTGTGGGGCCACCGGCGGCGGAAGTCTTGGGCAACAGTTGGCGAAATCGCCGTCAGCAAACCGCACCAAAGAGAGGCCACCGCCATGGAGAAGTTGGATCACAACAACAACAGCAACTATAACGTGTGCCTGGAGGACTATAGGCTATTCGGCCAGCTGGAAGACTTGCGTAGCCCGAACTTTGATCTCCTCGAGATGGGCTTCAGCCTGATAGAACCCTCCCCGGGCCAGGAAAAGGAGAAGCCACAAGAGCTGGAGCCGGCCAGGAAACGCACGCGGGGCACGGGGAGGGAGCACATCTGCGACGTGTGTGACCGGAGGTTCTCGGAGGCCTACAACCTGCGCATCCACAAGATGACCCACACGGACGAGAAGCCGCACCGCTGCCAGGAGTGCGGCAAGGGCTTCCGGCAGCTGAACAAGCTCCGTATCCATGCGGTCACCCACACCGAGGATCGGCCGCACAAGTGCGACATCTGCGGGAAGGGATTTCGGTACGCCAACTACCTCTCCGTCCACCGGCGCCTGCACACCGGCGAGAAGCCGTATCCCTGCCTGGTAGCCCGCTGTGATCTCGCCTTTCATTCTGTCCACGCCCGGCGCGTCCACACGAAACTCCGGCACCCGGAGGACCAGGACCAGGAGCAGGAGCCGACCTCTACCCTAAGCTACACCTGCCCGATCTGCGGGCGGGTGCTCACCGACCAGTGCTACCTAAGCACCCACCTGAAGCGGCACTATAACCAACGCGACTACGCCTGTCCGCACTCCGGATGCGGCAAAAGCTTCTTCAGCTCGTCGGAGCTGAAGCACCACCAGATCGCCCACTCCCAGCTGCGGCCGTTCGGGTGTCCCTTGTGCGAGGCCCGCTTCCTGCGAAAGTCCAACTACAAGCAGCACCTCAAGGTGCACAAGGAGCGATTGGACATTGGATTTATGAATCTGGAAGATGAAGGGAGCCCCACAAAATAGGCAGGTACCAGAAGCTCTCGCGGAAGCCCCTCCCAGTCAAACCTCTTTCTGTTTAATAATATAAGTGTTTATTTAAATATACGATTTGTGTTTGTCTTTATCTGCATGCTTGCATATTAGATATATGTATATATTTGTATTTATACTTCATGGATGTACGGTTCGGGTACGGGTGCGGGTTGGTTTGCTGGTTATTCGGCTCACATCCGAGGACTGTTGTTGGCGCTGACTGTTGCTCTTTGTTTGTTTTGTGTTTCGTTTAGGCGTAACTTAAGAATTACATTACATGATTAGCGATAATACAAAAAATTTAGCCCTACTACTACTGCTAAACCGAATCGGCATCCCCACCAAGGTCAAGCGAACTCGGGATCTCACCTGGACTTGGGTGGGACCCAGACTCCGTGTCGTGTGTCATTGGTGGGGGAATTAAAAGCAACAAAAAAAATGTAATAATGTTATAAAGACAAAACTTAAACTATAGTTATTTTTGGTTGTAACAGCGAATGACAAAAACTATGATAATCAGCGGAGATTGAAATAGAAACCAAAAACACAAACTATTTGCACTCTCGCTGGTCTAAATTTATAAATCAAGATCTTGATCAAGCTAGCGAATTTCGTTACATATATAGACTTAAGATCTAGACCCAAGAAAAAAAACACGCACTTGCCGATCAAAATCCGGCCCTATATCATATTGCAATTGGTTCCAATACAAAAGGTATTGCTGTAATTGACACTTGAGCTGATCTATTGTTTCCGAATTGGTTTATGTTTCTTTTATGTTTGTAAATGCAGTTCCTGAAGCTGTGGGGGGATAGGGGGACTAGGCCTGAGTTTTCGATTTTGTTGGGCAAGTGCTTTACATATATGTATGTAGTATATATACGATCGCATTTCGCGGATATTACGACTAACAAGAGCTTTCTTTTCTTCTCTCGAGGGGTCCTGCGGGACTTGACGAATTTTAACACACACATACTAAGCGAAAATCGAAACGTTTAACAACCATCATACATATATCTCTCGTTCCCGATCAAATGGAGGTCCTTTATACTTTCTTTTTGGTCTTATGTACATTTGCAATGTATGGTATCTGTGTGTGTGTGTGTGTGTGTGTGTGTAAGCTTCAAGCTTGATAAATCCCAGTTCCTGTTTAGCTTATCCTTTATCCATTCTCCATTATCCTTTAACGTTTTGTTCCAAATCACCGTTGTATGTTTTGCTTCTTTCACAAAGAATTTTGAATCTCTATTTTGTCCCGATTGCGACACACAGAAAATCAGGGGGGTCCTTTTTTTAGTGCTATATGGTTCTATATGGTTATTTCCTTCACGTTTTCCCTTTTGTGTGTAAAATGTTTCAAAAAAATTGTCTCGGAGCTCCTCCATCTTCCAATAGCTTATCCAAAAATGTAACTCTCCACGTACGTTCCACAATATACTCCTTAAACTCGTAACGCCCATATACGCTTGTAAAGATATACGTGTGCTCTTTGTATATAGATAGATATATATATATATATCTGTTTCTTGTATCGGTATATATATATATAATTTGCCTGAACTTATTTCATATGTGCTCTCAGAGTGTTTCTTGGTTTTGTTCGCTGGAAAACCACTTCCCATTTTCCTACTCATTTCTCATTCATGTTTGTTGCGACACTCGCAAGGATGCGGAGAGGATGCGAAAAGTCCTCGACAAATGGCATTGTTTCTGGCTTACTATGTCTGCTATCTCTGCCACCGCCTCCATGCCGTCAAGGGGATCTGAACAATAGCTTCTTGAAACGAACCAAGTGGGGGATCGAGAGAGTGGACTTCTTGAAAATAAAACAGAGCTTTACAAAAATCAGTTTTTAGATTTTACCCTTGAACAAGGTACAATAATGTTGTACATTTAAAATCGAATCGAAATCTTTAGGACTTAAGTGGTACTCTTCAGATACTCAGAGGCCATACTTTCCCATCCCTTTCTCCGTGGTGGGAGCAGTCGCCTTTCTACAGCGCTTTCCTTACGACATGGAGCTGCACGGCAGGCGCGGCGATCCCATCTGGGTGAGGACGCGATCCAGCCACTGAAGCGGCCCGTTCAGGTGCAGCTCAATCCAGCAGGGCGTCGAGGTGACCGTCTGGCGGCGGTATTCGGCGCCCCAGCCCTTGACGAACGACATGCGGATGGTGCACATGCGCGTGAGCTGATACACCGCCTCGAATCCCTGCGAGACGGACTGCGAGAGCAGAGCGGCAAACTCCTGGTTGTTGAAGATCTTCAGGTTGCAACCGGGCGGAATCTTGCATACGGTGGCCGGATGCCAGCCGTAGCGCTGATTGCAATTGGGGCTCTGCACGAAGATCGAAGAATCGCTCAGGCACTCGGCGAACACTTCGCCGCCAATGTAGTAGAGCCGCACACCCTTGCCAATGTGGCGGCGCGTTTGCTCCACCACCTCGTTGCGATTGACGTTGGAGAGCAGGCCGAGGCAGAAGCGCTCCGAATTGGAAGGATCGGTGAAGCCGTCGACCGTGATTGAGGGCTGCGAGGCGTGGAAGGTCTCTCCGACGCGCGTGTTCAGCTCGTAGTAGCTAATGGAGCACCAGAAGGCCGGCTCATGGTACATAACTGGCGCAGCATCGGCGGGCGGTGTCAGCCGGGACATGTTCATGTTGTCATTGGGATCGATCGGATCGCCATCCTCGCTCATGTAGCCGGGCGGAGGGGTGCCGGTGTTGGGAATGCTACTGCCCACGCTCAGCACGCTCGATTGGGAGTCCATGTTCTGGCCGAAGGACAGCTGCTGCTGCTGCTGTTGCTGCTGATAGGACGAGGGGGAGGAGGATGGGGCCCCAGAGGTTGAGCTGGAGGTGGCCGCACCGGATCCGGAGCCGGAGCCACCCAATTCCATATACTGCGGCGGACTCAGTGAGGCGCTGCGGATTATTGCAGCATTGTAGTCGGTGTTGTTAGGTATCTGATGCGTATGGTTATCCAGCGGATAGTCCACAATGGAATCGGGCGGCGTGGGCAATGACTTTGGCACCAGAATCGACAGCTCTATCTTCTTGTAGTGATACGGATTGATGCAGATCTCGTCCTTGCGCAGATGGAAGGCGTATTCGCAGTGGTCCAGGGGCTTCAGTTCATTCTGTGACTGGAGATCCGGCCAGCGCCACAAACGGCAATAGATGACATGCGGCAAACCCTTCCGCAGATGCTCACCGGCGGGTGCGGGCTTACTGCGCGGTACCGTCACGCACCGCGTTTGGCAGTTCTGCGTGGAGATTGCCCGCTCTAGCTCCTCCAACTGCGAGTTCTTCTTTATCTTCTTGACCAGATTCTTGACGGCCTTCTCCGACCACTTGCCTTCGACGCTGTTGTCCTCGCTGCCCTTTTTGAGTGCTAATAATCGCTTGACCACCTGCGGTGTGAATGGCAACATCTCAGGATCTCTCCGGGCTCAGCTCCGCCGCACCAGCTGCTCCAGTTCCTTGGAATGCTCCTGTGCTCCTCGTGCCTCGCGCTTTCTTGCCCACCGTCTCTCGGTTTCTCTTGATTTTCGGAAGTCAGCGTCTCTAAAATATTTGATATTCTCGATTAGTGCGTGCTGTGGCAATTAAAGCCTGATAATTGGCATGCATGTGTGTGATGATGTCTGAGGGGAATGCTCCCCACCTATTCCTACTCCCCCCTGACGCTGCCCAGCCGGCTGGATCTGATAAAAGCCCGACCCTGGTGACGACGATGTTTGTGATAATTGCGAGCGCATTTGTGTTTGTGTTTTGCTGCGGAATCCGGAGTCCGGACTCGAAATCTCTAGCCATATTAGAATCCATGACTTGATTTATGAAGCCCTCCTCCTTTTTCTTTTTTATTTTAGAGATTAATTATTTAATTTAGAGTATCCTCAACAACTTTGACGTGATAGATAGGAAACGAAGTACTGGCCAAGATTCCGATTTCGAATCTAGCAATTGTAATCGTCTGCGTGGGCGAGTTTCGTCTGCGTTGTCGTCTCATTGTTGTCCGTCTCCCAACAAGGTCAAATGTCTGCGTCTGCAGGCGCTTTTCTATTGTTGGCCGTCTACGGTTTACAGCAGCCGTGCCGTTTGGGCGAGAAAACAGCCAGAGCTCTGGCTGTGGGCCGTTTGGAATTTGTAACCTTAGCGAAGGTTGAATTCTGTTGAGAATGAAGAGTCACCAGTCACCAGTCACCAGTCACCAGTCAGCAGTCGCCGGCAGGCAGGAAGGCGGACAGGGAATGGGGGCGGAAAGCGAAACCACAATACAAAATGTGCAAGAAACATGAAAAGAAATTGCATGGCCGCAGATACAGATACAAACTAACACACAGGCAGGCGCGACAGAGCTTTTGAATGTATCCAAGTATCCACATTACCTGTATAATGGCAACGACACCGGCTCCTGCTCAACTCCTCTCTCGATGCAGGTCCCAGGTCCTCCCTTTACTCCTTACGTTGCAGTTGGGAGTGCGGCGACAGTGCGTTGGTGGAACAACGGTAAGAGGGGGGATGGCACTGCTGGCACTGGCACAGGCACTGGCTTTGGCACGGGGTGTGCTGCTGGAGACAGTGGGTGGGTAATGGGGGGTGGTGTTGGCGGTGGTGTCCACCGTTCTCGATTTGTGTGTAGTATGTTCGGAGCGCGCCAGACAGTGACAGCTAGATCCGCACACGCACGCACACTCCGACCAGACCAGGAACAGAGCACCACACACGCAAACCGTAGCAACTGAGAATTTTTACTCAACGCTCCTTGCCTTGCTCCGTCCGCCTGCCGTCTGCTTCTTCTGCTGACCTTTCGCACTTTCCGCGGATACTTTCCTAGTTCCCTTACCACCGGGACAGCTGTTCTGGTCACTTGTCAACGCCGCCAATAGCCCGTATTGAGTTTTTGTCGCGATTTTAGCCCTCTGCTGACTGTGCGTTAAATAAATTGCGTCTTTTTCCCCGATTTGTTCTCTCAGTAACCACACCACAGCAGTGTGGTCGTGCGGCGCCAGTGGGCTGACTGTCCAGAGCTTTTGGACTTTTGGCGTGGCGCCGCGGTCACACTCCCGCCACTATCGGTTATCGGTCGGAATTCAAATGGAAAGGCGCGCTTAAGGATTGCGGAGCCTTTATTTCAACAATGGCAGTCAGGGATTACTCTTGGAAGGCGTGGCCGGCTGCCGGCGCTGGCGGTGCCACCGCTTGTGCTGGGCGTAACCCGCCGCCTGGGCAAAGGACTTGTGGCACTGTAAGCACTTGAAGCGCTTCTCATCCTCGTGCAGCGGACGATGGTGGTACAGGGCCCTGGAGCTGGAGAATCCCAAGCTGCAGTGGCTGCAGATGTTTTGCCGCCGGCGCTCGCCGATGTCCTTGTGCCGCTCCAGGTGCGTCTTCAGCTGGTACCTCGCCGTGAAGGTGGCCTGGCACCTGTCGCAGCTGAAGGGCTTCTCCCCGGTGTGTCGCCTTTGGTGGACCTTCAGGTTCCAGGGGATGCTAGTCCGGTAGCCACAGTACTCGCACATCAGCCGCGGGCCCTCCGCCGCCGTGTCCTTGGGAGTCCTCGCTCTCCACTGGTGCCTCTTGCTCAGCTTCCCTCGGTCTGGCTCATCCGCTGCCATGGTCGGGCACTGCGTGTGCCAAATCTAATCGGCGGCACTATTGTTAGACGCACGTTTTACCACTTGGCATTTGGGATGCCGCCACCCGACCAATTAATTCTTGTCAAATAATCGGCTTGTGTTTAATTTTAAACACGGCCCTCTCGGGAGAGCGCCGCTAATTCAGATTCAATTATATTTATCAATACAAAAGGTGTTAACTTTCGAAATCCGTCTGGCGAGGATTTCCCATTCGATTACAAAGTATATCTGTACAAAAAGGCATTTAATATTCGAAGTTCAATGAATACTTTCAGTAGCTTATGGACTCGTACTGTCTAACAAAGAGGCCCTTACAGTTAAAAGGTAAAGATAGCCGGACTTCATCGAAAGACTCCAAAACTGGATGAAGTCGAAGGATGTGGGTTAAACATTATAAAAGAAAACATAATACGAAACGATAACATACACCGCCCAGAGGTGGTGGGTTTGTCCTATAGCCTATGCCTGAGTTCCTAAAACTATTCGGAATTGGAAGATATAAACGTTTCTTAAAACGTACAATAGTCGTCTACCCGTTGAGCTCATCGTTCCGGTGCTTCCGCATGTGTCCGGCCAGCCCCGCCGCCTGGGCATAGGCATTACCACAAAGCTTGCAAACAAACTGTTTGGTGTCTGCGTGCAGGAACTTGTGGTGGTACAGGCCCTTCTGTCGCGAAAAAGTGGCTCCGCAGACACCGCAGACGTGAGGTCGCTCCGTCGAATGCATGGCCATGTGCTCCCGGAGGCCGGAATGTGACGGGAACCGCTTGTCGCACACCTGGCAGCCGAAAGGCCTCTCACCTGTGTGGCTCCGTATGTGGACGCGCAGCGTCTCCTTGTTTCGGCAGCTGTAGCCACAGCTTTCGCACACAAAATTCTTCTGTTCCGTGTGCACCTTGCAGTGATTTCGCATGTGTCGGATGGTGAAGAACCTTTTCCCACAGCCTGCGTGCGGGCAAGGTACGTTTCTTTCCGTGGCATGCTTCGTTTGGTGACGCTTCAGCTCATGCCGTGTCTTATACCGCCTGCCGCAAACCACACAGGCGGCCCCGCCATGTGCCTGCACCATGTGCTCGTCCAAGAGTCGCAGGCGGGGCAATTGGGCATCACACTCTTGGCATGCGAAGCTAGTGGTTCCCTCCTCTCCACCAACACCGTCTGCGTCGTGATCCCTTTTTAAATGCTGTCGCAGGCTATACTTCCCGTGGTATATCTTCCCGCAGTGTTCGCACTTGTGCTCCTGGACTAACTTCACGCTGGTCTCCTTAGGAGGCTCGTAGTCAGCATCATCGCTGTCTGCTGCCAGCGACAAGTTTTTGTGCTGCCGCATGATGTGCCGTTCCAGAGTCTTGCGACTCTGGTACGTCTTCGAACAATAAGGACAAGGATTAGGCGACTTGAGAGTTGCAGAGTGTCGGGTCTCAGCGTCCAGATGCGTAAAATCAAGGTCATCGCACTCCTGCTCGGAGTCTTCTTTGTAGTCGACTTTCAAAGCCCTCACCTGGCGCAAGGAATCGTAGGTGGAGTTGTCCCACTTCATTATGGCCTTTCCAGGCAGCTCTCCCGCTTCGGCTGAAGCCGCCACTCCGGTCTCGTCATCGCTATCATCTTGGTCGACACCACCAATTTCGTACCAGGCAAAGGGATTCACCTGAGCGACAATGGGAACGGGAGATGCTTGGCTATCCGCCCCGCCATCCCGCTGCTCCTGCTTCAGCTCCGTTTCCGTGGCCTCCGTTTTAAGCAGGCCATTCTCGAAGTGAACGTTCTGGACGTGGAGCAGGAAGTCGCCAAACGCGAAGCTCTTCATTTCGCAGAAGGCGCAGTCAATGCGAAAGCTGTTCAGGCTTTGGAAGTAGATCTCGCCGCACTTGGCGTTCGCCATTCCGGCGTACGTGTCCGGTTTGAAGGACTTGAGCATGGTGCTGCTGCCTGCTGCCCGATGCTCGCCAGGATTTCTTTCCTTTCCGTTTATTTGTGGAGCCAAAGCACGCAAACTTTTGGGAGGCTGTGCTTGGCCAGCTGATTGGGGGCCACAGCTATTGGCCAACACTAGCTCCCCACTCAACTTCAACACTGGCAGTTTCTAACCTTTCCAACACCAACGGCGCTCTTCCTCTTCCTGCGTTGTGGCAACACGAGATTCATATTCCTGTCCCGACATTGGAGATTGTCATCACATTTAGCCGCTATAGCTTTTAGCGATGCATCCCGATCTAACGGAGCGCATTCTCCAGCACCTGGAGACCGCCGACCAGGTGGACACTCTGGACCTCGCCACCCAATTCGGCGTGGACCATCAGAAGCTCGTCGGCGCCTTGAAGAGTATTCAAGCGCACGGAGAACTGGTCACCGCTGAGGTGACTACCCACAAGAGCCTCGGCCTCACGGATGAGGGTCGTTCTGTAGTGGAGCATGGCAGCCACGAAGCGCTTGTTTACGCAGCCGTTCCGGGGGAGGGCATCGCGCAAGCGGCTCTAATAGCAGCTGGTGGACCAAACGCCAAGGTGGGCTTCAGCAAGGCCATGTCCCAGGGCTGGATTCTGGTAGACAAGTCTGTCACTCCGCCTCTCGTGCGCCGCAAGGTGGAGAAGGTCACCGATTCGGTTAAGGAGCAACTTAAGCAAGTGGATGCCGGCAACGGTGATTCTATGCCCGCCAAGGAAGTGGCTGACTTCAAGAAGCGTAAGCTCCTCCAAGAGACCACCACTAAAAGTTTTCTGCTTCGTAGGGGTCCGGAATTCTCGACTACCTTGACCAAACTGGAGACGGATCTAACGGTGGAAATGCTTTCCAGTGGATTGTGGGAGCAGCTCAAGTTTAAGTCCTACAACTTTGATGCTTTGGGTGCCCCACCGACGCGCGGTCATCTGCATCCATTGCTCAAAGTTCGCACTGAGTTCCGGCAGATATTCCTGGAGATGGGCTTCTCCGAAATGCCCACCAACAACTATGTGGAATCGTCTTTCTGGAACTTTGACGCCCTATATCAACCGCAACAGCACCCGGCTCGTGATGCCCACGACACATTTTTCGTGAACCATCCGGCCAAGAGTCACAAGTTCCCGCAGGACTACCTCGAGCGGGTGAAGAAGGTTCACTCGGTTGGTGGCCACGGATCGAAGGGATACGGCTACGACTGGAAGATTGAGGAGGCCCAGAAGAATCTTCTGCGCACCCACACCACGGCAGTTTCAGCCAGGATGCTGTATAAACTGGCGAACCAGGAGGGTGGCTTCAAACCCGCCAAGTACTTCAGCATAGACAAGGTATTCCGCAACGAAACACTGGATGCCACCCATCTAGCAGAGTTTCACCAGGTCGAGGGAGTCATTGCCGATGTGGGCCTCACCTTGGGCGATTTGATTGGCACTCTTTACGAATTTTTCCGCAAGCTGGGCATTACGCAGCTGGAGTTCAAGCCGGCATACAATCCTTATACAGAGCCAAGCATGGAGATCTTCTGCTACCATCCTGGACTGGGTAAGTGGATCGAGGTCGGCAACTCTGGAGTGTTCCGCCCGGAAATGCTGCTGCCCATGGGACTGCCGGAGAACGTGAATGTGATCGCGTGGGGCTTGTCGCTGGAGCGTCCCACCATGATTAAGTATGGAATCAATAACATACGCGACCTGGTGGGTCCCAAGGTGGATCTGAAAATGGTGGAAGAGGGCCCGATTTGCCGGCTCGATCACGTGTAGAACATTCGATTCAAATGTAATTTTTGTATACGATTGTTTCAATCCAAAAATATTTATAAATACAAAACAACCACAAGAAAGTATCTAGCGGGAGTGGTTTGAATATAATAGTGTTGTGCAACACAAAAAAGAAACAGCTGATTCAAGGTTTGTCTAGTTTATAGGGATTTTAGCAATAAAAATCAATTGAATCTGTGTACGAAATAGACCAGCTCTGCCAAATATAATTAACTTAACCATTAAAGAGCTTAAAAATATATTAAACATTGGACAAAGATCGCGCTCTAGATATGATCGCGATGTGGCAACTCCAGCCGATGTCATCAGCAACACAAAGAAAGTCGAAAACAATAACAAACAAGCAACCAAAACGAAACATTTACCCAAAAACTGTCACTCTCTCGAACTGCCCGCTGGAGACTACGGCAAAATGGAAAGTAATCCGACTCAAACCCTCCACCAGGCGATTCAGAAGAAATTTGGCTTGCCAAGAGCCTGTGAGGGTGTCAATTCAAAATTATGTAGTGACCCTGAAACGAATTCCAGTTCCCAACAGAATCACCAGTTTGTCATACCACAGCTAAGGATACCACAGCTGCAGCCTCAAACTCATGAAGATCAAGCCGCCCAGGAGCGGTTGCGTCAGGCAGCAGATGCCCGAAACGAGAAACTCCTCAACGAGATTAAGCGCCGGCGTCAGGGCAGCGAAAGCGAAAACAACGCCACGGGCTTCATCATCCCCAAGCTGGGAGCTTTTCCTGGTGAGCCTCTGGGAGAGACGAAGCTCAACATACCCCTTCTGGCCCGATTAGAGCAGGGCGTAAGTCAGCTACAGCTTAGTAGCGGGGACGGTGACAGAGCGGGAAACACGACGCTAGTGTCGATGCCACCGGCTCCACTTATTGACCTCACATCTACAGTGATAGCCGGGGTAAAGGATGCCCCGCCTAAAGAGTCGGCGACCAAAGCGAGAGAGAAGCAAAAACGACGCCACACAGAGAACTTTGAGATTCCATTCATTGCCTGCGATCCTGTACGACGGTGTAAACTCACCGGAGGGTTGCTGGCCATTCGAAGGCGCTCCCTGCACAACGACAGTGTCGACGAGACTGAGGAGGAGGAAATATGCGAGATTAAAGAGGATCCTAGTGCCATTGGCAGCATGCTCGACACCATTGTTGGCTATCCTGAGCTAAGAAGGCCTCAGCTAGAGTACGCCGTGACTAGACTGGAATGCCAGCACCTGAAAATGTGTGCCCGGCATGATTACGGCACTCAGGTAAAACGATTCTGCTTCGACACACCTTCCCCGGACGAACTGGTTAAGCAGGCGCTGCAAAAGTCCTGGCGCATCTCACGCACCTGACTTCAGTTCCAATAAGTTGACAATTACCGATTAGAAAATCACAAATTCAATTATTTCAAAATATATATTTCCATGATATTGACCTGGCTACAAAATGTTTTAACTCCTAATCATTCGCAAAATAGATATACAATATGTACAATCATGATGCGAAGCGTTTTATGTTTTGATTGTGTAAATAAATAATGTTTAAACTTATAAGTAATATCTAGAATTCAAAAAAAGGTATCTGGATAAACTTCCTGTTGAACGTTGTGATACAAAGCGATAGAAAACAAATTTCTGATTCGGAAACCATTCCCCGCTTGAGGATCAGTTGTCACTTAAAGGATTTACAGCAACTGTGGACTAAAAGCTTTTCTCTTCAGACTAAATTAAAAAATATCTGTTCAACCCAAAGACCTACTTTTCTATAATTTTGGAAGCTAATATTTTGGCCAATATCTCACTTTTTTCATTGCCTTAAAGCGTATATTTCAGCCATTTCGCAACCGATCGCAAAAAGGAATACCATTCCTGAATCAGGACTTAAATAGGCTTCGATCTGCGTCCAGGGTTTTCAAAAACAGAAAAAAAAGTTGGAACTCGATTTTTGAAAAAATTGTAAGGGGTACCATCACAAAAATTTGCAAAAATCGAGGTCAAACTTTTTTTTTTGCTTTTGGAAACTTTAGATGCAGATTTAAGCAGAAAAATGTCCTGATTCCAAAATGGTATTCCGCTCCCGAATCGGCTGCGAAGTGGCCGAAATATTCGCAAAGGAATGTGTAAAAAATCAAGAAAATAAAAACAAAAATAACAGAAAAAAGTTTTGGCCAAAATCCCACATTTTTCGCAACTTTAAAAGCGGACCATTTGGCCATTTCGCAGTCGATCGCAAAAAGGAATACCATTCCTTAATCAGGACCTAAATAAGCTTCGATCTGCGTCCAGGGTTTTCAAAAACAGAAAAAAAGTTGGAACTCGATTTTTGAAAAAATTGTAAGGGGTACCATCACAAAAATTTGCAAAAATCGAGGTCAAACTTTTTTTTTGCTTTTGGAAACTTTAGATGCAGATTTAAGCAGAAAAATGTCCTGATTCCAAAATGGTATTCCGCTCCCGAATCGGCTGCGAAGTGGCCGAAATATTCGCAAAGGAATGTGTAAAAAATCAAGAAAATAAAAACAAAAATAACAGAAAAAAGTTTTGGCCAAAATCCCACATTTTTCGCAACTTTAAAAGCGGACCATTTGGCCATTTCGCAGTCGATCGCAAAAAGGAATACCATTCCTTAATCAGGACCTAAATAAGCTTCGATCTGCGTCCAGGGTTTTCAAAAACAGAAAAAAAAGTTGGAACTCGATTTTTGAAAAAATTGTAAGGGGTACCATCACAAAAATTTGCAAAAATCGAGGTCAAACTTTTTTTTTGCTTTTGGAAACTTTAGATGCAGATTTAAGCAGAAAAATGTCCTGATTCCAAAATGGTATTCCGCTCCCCAATCGGCTGCGAAATGGCCGAAATATTCGCAAAGGAATGTGGAAAAAATCAAGAAAATAAAAACAAAAATAACAGAAAAAAGTTTTGGCCAAAATCCCACATTTTTCGCAACTTTAAAAGCGGACCATTTGGCCATTTCGCAACCGATCGCAAAAAGGAATACCATTCCTGAATCAGGACTTAAATAGGCTTCGATCTGCGTCCAGGGTTTTCAAAAACAGAAAAAAAAGTTGGAACTCGATTTTTGAAAAAATTGTAAGGGGTACCATCACAAAAATTTGCAAAAATCGAGGTCAAACTTTTTTTTTGGCTTTTGGAAACTTTAGATGCAGATTTAAGCAGAAAAATGTCCTGATTCCAAAATGGTATTCCGCTCCCCAATCGGCTGCGAAATGGCCGAAATATTCGCAAAGGAATGTGGAAAAAATCAAGAAAATAAAAACAAAAATAACAGAAAAAAGTTTTGGCCAAAATCCCACATTTTTCGCAACTTTAAAAGCGGACCATTTGGCCATTTCGCAACCGATCGCAAAAAGGAATACCATTCCTGAATCAGGACTTAAATAGGCTTCGATCTGCGTCCAGGGTTTTCAAAAACAGAAAAAAAAGTTGGAACTCGATTTTGAAAAAATTGTAAGGGGTACCATCACAAAAATTTGCAAAAATCGAGGTCAAACTTTTTTTTTGCTTTTGGAAACTTTAGATGCAGATTTAAGCAGAAAAATGTCCTGATTCCAAAATGGTATTCCGCTCCCCAATCGGCTGCGAAATGGCCGAAATATTCGCAAAGGAATGTGGAAAAAATCAAGAAAATAAAAACAAAAATAACAGAAAAAAGTTTTGGCCAAAATCCCACATTTTTCGCAACTTTAAAAGCGGACCATTTGGCCATTTCGCAGTCGATCGCAAAAAGGAATACCATTCCTTAATCAGGACCTAAATAAGCTTCGATCTGCGTCCAGGGTTTTCAAAAACAGAAAAAAAGTTGGAACTCGATTTTTGAAAAAATTGTAAGGGGTACCATCACAAAAATTTGCAAAAATCGAGGTCAAACTTTTTTTTTGCTTTTGGAAACTTTAGATGCAGATTTAAGCAGAAAAATGTCCTGATTCCAAAATGGTATTCCGCTCCCCAATCGGCTGCGAAATGGCCGAAATATTCGCAAAGGAATGTGGAAAAAATCAAGAAAATAAAAACAAAAATAACAGAAAAAAGTTTTGGCCAAAATCCCACATTTTTCGCAACTTTAAAAGCGGACCATTTGGCCATTTCGCAACCGATCGCAAAAGGAATACCATTCCTGAATCAGGACTTAAATAGGCTTCGATCTGCGTCCAGGGTTTTCAAAAACAGAAAAAAAGTTGGAACTCGATTTTTGAAAAAATTGTAAGGGGTACCATCACAAAAATTTGCAAAAATCGAGGTCAAACTTTTTTTTGGCTTTTGGAAACTTTAGATGCAGATTTAAGCAGAAAAATGTCCTGATTCCAAAATGGTATTCCGCTCCCCAATCGGCTGCGAAATGGCCGAAATATTCGCAAAGGAATGTGGAAAAAATCAAGAAAATAAAAACAAAAATAACAGAAAAAAGTTTTGGCCAAAATCCCACATTTTTCGCAACTTTAAAAGCGGACCATTTGGCCATTTCGCAACCGATCGCAAAAAGGAATACCATTCCTGAATCAGGACTTAAATAGGCTTCGATCTGCGTCCAGGGTTTTCAAAAACAGAAAAAAAAGTTGGAACTCGATTTTTGAAAAAATTGTAAGGGGTACCATCACAAAAATTTGCAAAAATCGAGGTCAAACTTTTTTTTGGCTTTTGGAAACTTTAGATGCAGATTTAAGCAGAAAAATGTCCTGATTCCAAAATGGTATTCCGCTCCCCAATCGGCTGCGAAATGGCCGAAATATTCGCAAAGGAATGTGGAAAAAATCAAGAAAATAAAAACAAAAATAACAGAAAAAAGTTTTGGCCAAAATCCCACATTTTTCGCAACTTTAAAAGCGGACCATTTGGCCATTTCGCAACCGATCGCAAAAAGGAATACCATTCCTGAATCAGGACTTAAATAGGCTTCGATCTGCGTCCAGGGTTTTCAAAAACAGAAAAAAAGTTGGAACTCGATTTTTGAAAAAATTGTAAGGGGTACCATCACAAAAATTTGCAAAAATCGAGGTCAAACTTTTTTTTGGCTTTTGGAAACTTTAGATGCAGATTTAAGCAGAAAAATGTCCTGATTCCAAAATGGTATTCCGCTCCCCAATCGGCTGCGAAATGGCCGAAATATTCGCAAAGGAATGTGGAAAAAATCAAGAAAATAAAAACAAAAATAACAGAAAAAAGTTTTGGCCAAAATCCCACATTTTTCGCAACTTTAAAAGCGGACCATTTGGCCATTTCGCAACCGATCGCAAAAAGGAATACCATTCCTGAATCAGGACTTAAATAGGCTTCGATCTGCGTCCAGGGTTTTCAAAAACAGAAAAAAAAGTTGGAACTCGATTTTTGAAAAAATTGTAAGGGGTACCATCACAAAAATTTGCAAAAATCGAGGTCAAACTTTTTTTTTTGCTTTTGGAAACTTTAGATGCAGATTTAAGCAGAAAAATGTCCTGATTCCAAAATGGTATTCCGCTCCCCAATCGGCTGCGAAATGGCCGAAATATTCGCAAAGGAATGTGGAAAAAATCAAGAAAATAAAAACAAAAATAACAGAAAAAGTTTTGGCCAAAATCCCACATTTTTCGCAACTTTAAAAGCGGTCCATTTGGCCATTTCGCAACCGATCGCAAAAAGGAATACCATTCCTGAATCAGGACTTAAATAGGCTTCGATCTGCGTCCAGGGTTTTCAAAAACAGAAAAAAAAGTTGGAACTCGATTTTTGAAAAAATTGTAAGGGGTACCATCACAAAAATTTGCAAAAATCGAGGTCAAACTTTTTTTTTGGCTTTTGGAAACTTTAGATGCAGATTTAAGCAGAAAAATGTCCTGATTCCAAAATGGTATTCCGCTCCCGAATCGGCTGCGAAGTGGCCGAAATATTCGCAAAGGAATGTGGAAAAAGCCCGCATTTTTCCAGCTATGAAAGCTATGATTACTTCGGCTTCAGGCGAATTAAAAACCTGCTCCGCTTTAGGATCTTTTATCCTCAAAGGACTTAGACCTATTGCGAGTAAAAATGACCTTTAATATCCTTATCTTCTTCTCCTTCTGAGGTCCTTTTGACGTAATATCCAGAACTTCCTGAAACGCTGTGATTAAATACATCATTGTTTTCCTTATCTTTCCGATTCGATTCCATGTACCCTTTTTTCCATTCTTTTAAGGTGGGTTGTGTTCCATTAATTTTAATGCAAGGTTTTGAACATAGGCAACATGACTTTAAGTTTGAAATTTTGGTAAATGCATCTTTTTGAATTAAGGCGTTGACCAGCACTGCATTTCGATGATCAGGATATCGAAAACGATTGTTGGCCAGTTTGTTTGTTTATTATTTACATTTTATTTTGTTTTGGTGGAAGAAAGACTACAATATTGTTAAGGGATTAAATACAACACCAAGATGCTGAGGCACTGCCTGGTGAATGTTGACTTTGCCCGGTTGCACGCACAGCAGCAGCTGCAGCCCAAATGTGGCGAGATCTTCTACGAGCAAGAGGCTGAAAGTTTCCAGCTCATCTGCTTACTCTGCGAAATGAAGCACTTCGCCTTCGAAGACTTTGCCCGCCACATTCGGAACGCGCACTTCGACAAAGACGGAAGGCCCCTTACGGAAATGGTGACCGCTGCTGCGCAGGGAGAACGGATCATCACCAAGAGTGAGCAGCAAGTCGAATATTTGTCTGGTGGCGAGGAAGACTCTGAGCTGGGGGCGGCCAAGCCTCTTCGTATAATGACCCTTGACGAAAGCCAATCGGGCGAGGAGGATGAAACTTCATTTGTTCTTTGGGAGCCGAACAAAAGGCCATCGTCAGAGTTTGGAAGTGGATCTAGCAACTTGGAAGGCGAAAGTACGGCGTGTCTATCTTTGGAGAAGACACAGGAAGAGGAGGAAAAACATCCACAGTCAGTGTTCAAGGTAAATACTTTTTTAGCCTGAATGTAATTTTGTTTAACTATTCATTTGCTCAGCCACAGAAGATGAGGCAGCGCCAGTCCAAGGATTACAGCTGTCCGCACTGCGTTCGTAGGTACACAACCCAGAAGTACCTGAATACACACCTCCGGCTGAGTCATCCGTACCCACAAGCATTCAAATGTGATGATTGCGAGGCCACCTTTGATGTGGACCGAGCCCTGGAACAACACCGACGGAAGGAGCATACAAAATTTGGCTGTGACCTATGCGCCAAGGTGTTCAAGAGTTCTCGCTCCCTTATCCGCCACGTACAGGGTCACTCCGGCCTGCGGCAGTTTAAGTGTGATTACGAAAACTGCGGCAAGGCATTCGTGAATCAACACAATCTCAGTTCCCATCGACGCGTCCACAGCGATGAGCGAAACTTCGTGTGCGAACTGTGCGGCTATCGATCCCGCTACCGGGAAGCTCTAATCGTTCACCGGCGAACGCATACGGGCGAAAAGCCATTTGAGTGCCAGACCTGCTCCCGCTGCTTTGCCTCCAAGTCTCTGTTGAACGAGCATCAGGCCATGCATTCGACAGAGAAGCCCTTTAAATGCGACAAGTGCGAAGCCTCCTTCTCACGCCCGAAGGCGCTCTACCACCATAAGCATCTGCACCTGGCAATCAAGAAGTTCAAGTGCAAGGTCTGCGGAAACGCATATGCCCAGGCTGCTGGCCTCTCCGCTCACATGCGAGCCCACAAGCTGCAGTCCACAAACGCGGTCGAGTTTGGAGAGGGGTGTAGCGTGGAGATGCTTTTGACCCTTTAAAATATATCATCTCTACTGTATTGTACATTTTTGCCAAGAATCTTCAGTATATATGGAATGTGTCTGGTTGGTTTTAAATATCTACAAAAATGGGAAATTCAATTAGTATCTAAGGATACCCATATATTAGTCTTTCTTCGATATACCATGGAAAAGATTACTCTATTGTTTTCTCGAGAAAAACTCGAGGTCCCCCCAAAATAAAACAAAAACGCCAAGTTTTGTTTTATTTTTTGTATAGCTCAACATTTATTTCGAACAGGAACTTATAACTATACGCAAATTGGTTACACTTTAGATACACAGATATATTTTGTATGTTTTTGGTTTATCGATTCCGCATGTTACGGCAGTTGTTAATATTAATAACACTACGGCATCCAGGACTCAAAGATGTGAATTACCACTGACCTGTCAGTGACTAGAGAGGTTCGAGAGCTTCGTAGGATGATTTCTTTTGCCTAAAAATGCATCTCTTGTGCCTCCGTTGCTGTACTGTTCTGTGAGTAATTCCATCTTTATCCCGTATACCTAATACACGATTCCATTATCTATTTATAAAAAAAAAGACTAGAGCTCAGCTTGGAACTGAAAACAGGTAGCTATAACAGTATCATTAACTTAGGCCCAGACGCGGATGGTGTAGTCCCAGCTACCGGTTGAAAGGGCGGTACCGTCGGGTGAGACCTGGACGCACGAGACCTTGTTCTCGTGTCCGTAGAGCAGGCAAACGCGCTCCGACTTGAGGGTGTCCCACAGGTTCACAGTGTAGTCATTATAGCCGGCAAACAGGAGACGTCCACTCACCGAGAAGTCCACCGAGTTTACACCAAAAATAATGCTCTCCTTGGCGAAGACGGCAACCTCTCGATCCGCGCGCATGTCATACAGCCGACAGCTGCTGTCGTCCGATCCCGTGGCAATGGCATCCCCGCATGGGTGGAACTTTACACTGTTCACGTCTGACTGGTGACCCTCGAACGACTGGACTACATGGCCAGATCGCATGTCCCAGATGAAGGCCATGCGGTCGCAACTGCCGGAGACGAAGGTGTTTCCTGTCTCGTTGGGAGCCAAATCGATGGCCATCACATCGCCCGAATGACCGTGGAAACTCTGGAGCAGCTGGCCGGACTCAACGTCCCACAGAGCGCAGGTGGAATCGCCGCTGCCAGTGAGGATCTGCTGATCTGAGTTCGGGTAAATGCAGCACGACATGTAGCTGGTGTGGGTGCCGACAGTGCGCTTCTTGGCAGCCATTTCCTCGTCTGAGGTAATGGGGTATACGGTGACCTTGTTATCCAGTCCGCCACAGGCTACAAAGTTCCCAGATGGAGCATAGGCGCAGGCCATTATCCATGTTGTGGGCATGGTCACCGCATGCTCCTTGTTCGTGGTAAACGCATCCCATATGATGAGGCGACCGTCCTGCGAGGAAGAGATAATGTGGCGCTTATCGGGACTCCAGTCGGTGCACAGGACCTTCGCCTGGTGCCCCTTGAGCACCTTTCGCGGCTTAATGTTCACATAGGCTATTTGTTCTAGGCGCTCGGCAATGTTGGCCAAATTAACGTCGTTCAGCTTCTGGCGTTCCTCCTCCAGCTTCCCTTTAAGGTTTTCCGCCTCCCGGACCAGGCTGGCCATTTTCTCACTCGCGTTGCCGCTGGCGTTGTTTGCTGGCACCGCGCTCTCCGACATCTCTGCGGAAAGGATCTGTTTCCCTGACAAGATTGACGGCCGAAAAATCAATGAGCAGCTGAAAAAACTGTATACGCGAATCGGGTGGGGAATATGTATACACAACTGCGAGCGCCAGTGTTGAAAGCTTTCGTTACATTTTAACGGTATTGAAAAGTCGCTTTCCCAGGATAAACCTAAAAGTTTGACCTTTCGTTTTTATTATTAATGGAATTTGTTAAAGATTTCCAGATCCCAGATTCCACATTCCCAGATCGGTTCAGGAACGACAAAGATATGGGCGTTCAAAGTCGTCGGCCAAATGTAAACAAAGATTGCTGTCCGGCCGAAAGCTTTGCCACGTGGGTTGGGACTTCAAAATCGATCTATGAATCCACAAGAAGGATCGTTTCATGACATTGTTAGCTTCTTAAAAGCCATTCACAAATGCGAGGAAATTCTATTTTGGCCAAGTTAACTCGTTGCTTAACCTGAAAATATTTCTTCCCAAATGAAACACACTTTTTACCTTGTTTTCCATTTATTTTTCAGATTTTACAAGCGATTCAGTACACTGGAGGGAGCACACCTACTCTAGCTAACCTGGACTAATCTATAACAGCGTCTGGAGCAGTACCTGCAGCACCTTAAGTATCTCGTGGAGAAGCATCTGAAGCTGCACCTGGATGCGTATTCGCAGCAGCACCTGTTGCACCATCTGGAAGACAGCTTGGAGAAGCATTTGGAGGAGTATCTTAACCTAGGGAGCACCTAGGGGAGCACCTAGTGGACAACCTAGAGAATCATCTGATGGTGCAAACGGCAAATGATACTCGCTGGATGATGGTCCCTGCCACAGGTCGATAACAGAAAGCTGACGATCCTCCAGGATTCAAACGATGTGCTGCCGCCTTTCACCTGAGAAATTGAATCCATGGTAAGGTCAAGGCAATATTTTATTATCCTTTTAAAGATTTTTACTTACCCATGTGATACCAACTAATCCTGTATTTCTGCTTCCCCAGGACTTTGTGGCCTCTATCAACCAAAGGACACTTATTTTCGACTCCTCATTGCTGCTTCATTGTGTCCATCCTTCTACATGCAGGAGATCATCTGGTTTCATCGCTGCTTCATCGTGTTCATCCTGCAACATCCTGAACACCAACTGGCTTTATTAAAGCTTCATTGTGGCCGTCCTGCAACTTCGCTGCTGCGTCGTGCATCATCCTGGACATCACCTTATTTAACCTTCAAGGACATGCAATTCAATCAAAGAACCTTTCCTGTAAAAAGAAAAATTGAATAAATGTGTACAACAATTTTTATTAAAGGATATGATGTGTGTCTTATTTGGGGGGGTATTTTCAGGTTCAGCATGGTGTTAACTTGGCCAAATCTGGTTTCTCCGCAATTTTTATTAGATTCTTAGCGGCTGACAATGCCAATGCCAAATAAAAGTTTGCCGGCCACAAAAAATTTAATTTATTTAAAATGAAATATTAAAAATGTAAAAGTGTAGGTCCTGGCCAAGATAAATGTCCTTAAAAGGAGTAGAACTCATTTGGAAACCAAACTGGCAGGACGGCAAAAATAGCCCCTCGCGATATGCAACACAAAAACGCAAACCCGTTGAGGCCAAACTCCTCGGATTTCGCTTGTGCCAGAAACTGAAGTACTAAGCGAACAGGAACCCCCAGCAGGCGGCGCAGTGACGTCACAGGGGCCAAAGTCAGAAATTTTGAAAGTACCATCTCTAGTATAAGAGTGGGGACCGGGCGGTAGAGCAAGGGGGACAAATATGCTGATTTTAATGATGGCCGCCGCCTCCCCTCCTTTTCCTACTTACAGGAAGGGCTTCCCCATTCACACTCCATGGGGGAGAGGGAGTTATCGATATATCCCACTCATATCGCATAACGGGGATTACTGGGAAAGGCAACAACAACCACATGGGAATCGAGCTGATCCCAACCAATAGGACGTAATCCAGAATTCGATTGGCCGATTTTAAAAAGCGAATTTCTCGGCTATTCCTGAACCGATTTTGGATCTGCACCTACCAAACTACTCGGAAGGACATTCCAGCAATGAATACTAATTCCAAAATGGTTGCGGCTGCGAAAGGGCCACAATATTCGATTTTGAAATCCCTACCCACGTGGTGGCCAGCAGCCTTTGTTTACATTTGGCCGACGACTTTTAACGCTCATAATTTGGCCAATTCTTCAGCGATTTTGGATCTGCACCTACCAAACGACTCGGAAGGACATTATCCTTCGATCTGCGTCCACAGTTAAAAAAAAAGTTAAAAAGGCCAGCAACCTTTGTTTACATTTGGCCGACGACTTTTAACGCTCATAATTTGGCCAATTCTTCAGCGATTTTGGATCTGCACCTACCAAACGACTCGGAAGGACATTATCCTTCGATCTGCGTCCACAGTTAAAAAAAAAGTTAAAAAGGCCAGCAACCTTTGTTTACATTTGGCCGACGACTTTGAACGCTCATAATTTGGCCAATTCTTCACCGATTTTGGATCTGCACCTACCAAACGACTCGGAAGGACATTATCCTTCGATCTGCGTCCACAGTTAAAAAAAAGTTAAAAAGGCCAGCAACCTTTGTTTACATTTGGCCGACGACTTTGAACGCTCATAATTTGGCCAATTCTTCACCGATTTTGGATCTGCACCTACCAAACGACTCGGAAGGACATTATCCTTCGATCTGCGTCCACAGTTAAAAAAAAGTTAAAAAGGCCAGCAACCCTTGTTTACATTTGGCCGACGACTTTGAACGCTCATAATTTGGCCAATTCTTCACCGATTTTGGATCTGCACCTACCAAACGACTCGGAAGGACATTATCCTTCGATCTGCGTCCACAGTTAAAAAAAAATTAAAAAGGCCAGAAACCTTTGTTTACATTTGGACGACGACTTTGAACGCTCATAATTTGGCCAATTCTTCACCGATTTTGGATCTGCACCTACCAAACGACTCGGAAGGACATTCCCCGTTGATCTGCATTTGAAATACGAGCAATCATGCCAAAGTTTTGGGTCGGCGAGCTACCTTTGCTTACATTTTTCCAGCCTTTGTTTACATTTAAACAACGACTTTGATCGCTCATAATTTGGCCATTCCTTAACCGATTTTGGATCTGCACCTACCAAACTACTCGGAAGGACATTCCCCGCCGATCTGCTGCAAAAGAATTTGAAATCCGAACAAATGTGCCAAAGTTTTCGTCTGGCGAGCAACCTTTGCTTACATTTTTCCAGCCTTTTTTTACATTTGAACAACGACTTTGATCGCTCATAATTTGGTAATTTCTCAACAAATTTTGGATCTGCACCTACCAAACTACTCGGAAGGACATTCCCCGTCGATCTGAATTTGAAATCCGAGCAACCATGCCAAAGTTTCGGGTCGGCGAGCTACCTTTGTTTACATTTTTCCTGCCTTTGTTTACATTTGGACGACGACTTCGAATGCTCATAATTTGGCCATTCCTTAACCGATTTTGTATCTGCACCTACCAAACTACTCGGAAGGACATTCCCCGCCGATCTGCTGCAAAAGAATTTGAAATCCGAACAAATGTGCCAAAGTTTTCGTCTGGCGAGCAACCTTTGCTTACATTTTTCCAGCCTTTTTTTACATTTGAACAACGACTTTGATCGCTCATAATTTAGTCATTTCTCAACAGATTTTGGATCTGCACCTACCAAATTACTCGGATGGACATTCCCCGTCGATCTGCGTCCACAGCTAAAAAAAAGTTGGGAGCTCAATTTTTGAAAAAATTGTAAGGGGTACCATCACAAAAATTTGCAAAAATCGAAGACAAACTTTTTTTTCGACTTTCGAAAACTTTAGATGCAGATTTAAGCTGGGCAAAGTCCTAATTCCAAAAAGGTATTCCGTTCCCAAATCGGCTGCGAAATGGCCGAAATATTAGAAAAGGAATGTGGAAAAAATCATGAAAATAAAAACAAAAATAACAGAAAAAAGTTTTGGCCAAAATCCCACATTTTTTGCAACTTTAAAATCGAACCATTTGGCCACTTCGCAACCGATCGCAAAAAGGAATACCATTCCTTAATCAGGACCTAAATAAGCTTCGATCTGCGCCCAGGGTTTTCAAAAACAGGAAAAAAAGTTGGAACTCGATTTTTGAAAAAATTGTAAGGGGTACCATCACAAAAATTTGCAAAAATCGAAGACAAACTTTTTTTTCGACTTTCGAAAACTTTAGATGCAGATTTAAGCTGGGCAAAGTCCTAATTCCAAAAAGGTATTCCGTTCCCAAATCGGCTGCGAAATGGCCGAAATATTAGAAAAGGGATGTGGAAAAAATCATGAAAATAAAAACAAAAATAACAGAAAAAAGTTTTGGCCAAAATCCCACATTTTTTGCAACTTTAAAATCGAACCATTTGGCCACTTCGCAACCGATCGCAAAAAGGAATACCATTCCTTAATCAGGACCTAAATAAGCTTCGATCTGCGTCCAGGGTTTTCAAAAACAGGAAAAAAAGTTGGAACTCGATTTTTGAAAAAATTGTAAGGGGTACCATCACAAAAATTTGCAAAAATCGAAGACAAACTTTTTTTTCGACTTTCGAAAACTTTAGATGCAGATTTAAGCTGGGCAAAGTCCTGATTCCAAAAAGGTATTCCGTTCCCAAATCGGCTGCGAAATGGCCGAAATATTAGAAAAGGAATGTGGAAAAAATCATGAAAATAAAAACAAAAATAACAGAAAAAAGTTTTGGCCAAAATCCCACATTTTTTGCAACTTTAAAATCGAACCATTTGGCCACTTCGCAACCGATCGCAAAAAGGAATACCATTCCTTAATCAGGACCTAAATAAGCTTCGATCTGCGTCCAGGGTTTTCAAAAACAGAAAAAAAAGTTGGAACTCGATTTTTGAAAAAATTGTAAGGGGTACCATCACAAAAATTTGCAAAAATCAAAGACAAACTTTTTTTTTGGATTTTGGAAACTTTAGATGCAGATTTAAGCAGAAAAATGTCCTGATTCCAAAAAGGTATTCCGTTCCCGAATCGGCTGCGAAATAGCCGAAATATTCGCAAAGGAATGTGTAAAAAATCAAGAAAATAAAAACAAAAATAACAGAAAAAAGTTTTGGCCAAAATCCCACATTTTTCGCAACTTTAAAATCGAACCATTTGGCCATTTCGCAACCGATCGCAAAAAGGAATACCATTCCTTAATCAGGACCTAAATAAGCTTCGATCTGCGTCCAGGGTTTTCAAAAACAGAAAAAAAAGTTGGAACTCGATTTTTGAAAAAATTGTAAGGGGTACCATCACAAAAATTTGCAAAAATCGAGGTCAAACTTTTTTTTGGCTTTTGGAAACTTTAGATGCAGATTTAAGCAGAAAAATGTCCTGATTCCAAAATGGTATTCCGCTCCCCAATCGGCTGCGAAATGGCCGAAATATTCGCAAAGGAATGTGGAAAAAATCAAGAAAATAAAAACAAAAATAACAAAAAAAAAGTTTTGGCCAAAATCCCACATTTTTCGCAACTTTAAAAGCGAACCATTTGGCCATTTTGCAACCGATCGCAAAAAGGAATACCATTCCTGAATCAGGACTTAAATAAGCTTCGATCTGCGTCCAGGGTTTTCAAAAACAGAAAAAAAGTTGGAACTCGATTTTTGAAAAAATTGTAAGGGGTACCATCACAAAAATTTGCAAAAATCGAGGTCAAACTTTTTTTGGCTTTTGGAAACTTTAGATGCAGATTTAAGCAGAAAAATGTCCTGATTCCAAAATGGTATTCCGCTCCCCAATCGGCTGCGAAATGGCCGAAATATTCGCAAAGGAATGTGGAAAAAATCAAGAAAATAAAAACAAAAATAACAGAAAAAAGTTTTGGCCAAAATCCCACATTTTTCGCAACTTTAAAAGCGAACCATTTGGCCATTTCGCAACCGATCGCAAAAAGGAATACCATTCCTGAATCAGGACTTAAATAGGCTTCGATCTGCGTCCAGGGTTTTCAAAAACAGAAAAAAAAGTTGGAACTCGATTTTTGAAAAAATTGTAAGGGGTACCATCACAAAAATTTGCAAAAATCGAGGTCAAACTTTTTGTTCGGCTTTTAATAACTTTAGATGCAGATTTAAGCAGAAAAATGTCCTGATTCCAAAAAGGTATTCCGCTCCCGAATCGGCTGCGAAATGGCCGAGCCACATCAAAAAGAGTTACGGAAATTACAGATTCCGGCAAAAGGCCAATAAGAATTTTGGTAACTTCGATCAATGAGGTTTAAACGGGTTTTGCGCATATCCTGGCCACTCCGCAACCGATGTTGGCCAAGTTGGACCCACGTGGCACCTAAAAAGGTTTCCCCTTAAATAAAACACACAGTTTAAATATGTATTTGTATTTATTCTTTCAAACAGTTTACAAAGTTTATTAATTGTTTTTGCATCTGCTTGATAGACCTGCAGCATCCTCCAGCATCCTCCAGCATCTTCCAGCATCCTCCAGCATCCACCAGCATCCTCCAGAAGCCTCCAGCATCCACATATATCGACTCAAAAGGATAGCCGCAGGATAATCTCTTACAACCAACAGAGGATCTTTAGCTTTCCGTTGTCGACATTGCCCCTGAAACAGGAGCCATCGGGTCAGCAGCCGTGCATTCTACCGAGTATCCTTTGCTGCTTTTTCCGAGTTGAAGTTGTTGTAGTCCAGTTTTTCATTTGTGATATCTGAAAAATAATATAAAATAAATATGTGAAAGCATAAACATTGTGTTTTGATTGGGAAGGTGGGAGTAATTGGCGGCGAAACAGTTGCTCCACATGTCGCAGCGAAGGAGGCCCATGGCTCGCAGGCATTCGCTGTTTTATAAAGCCCTGGCCGACAGAAACACGTTCAACCAGCAACATCCTGCTCGGGATGCTTGTCCAGGTGCTCTTCCAGGTGCTGCTCTAGGTGCTCCTCCAGTTGCTTCTTGAGTACTCCACCAGATGCTCTCCTAGCTGTTCCTCCAGATGCTTCACCAAATCCTCCTCTAGGTGTTGCTCCAGATGCTGCTGCAGGTGATCTTCCAGATGCTGCAGGTACTGTTCCTGATCCTAATCTTCATAAGTGTCCTTAAAAGAAGTAAAACATCCAATGAAATCCATCCTGGAAGGACGGCAAAAATAGCCCCTTGCGATATGCAACACAAAAACGCAAACCAGATGAGGCCAAATCCCTCGGATTTCGCTTGTGCCAGAAACTGAAGTACTAAGCGAACAGGAACCCCCAGCAGGCGGCGCAGTGACGTCACAGGGGCCAAAGTCAGAAATTTTGAAAATACCATCTCTAGTATAAGAGTGGGGAGCAGGCGGTAGAGCAAGGGGGACAAATATGCTAATATTAATGATGGCCGCCGCCTCCCCTCCTTTTCCTACTTACAGGAAGGGCTTCCCCTTTATACTCCATGGGAGAGAGGGAGTTATCGATATATCCCACTCATATCGCATAACGGGGATAACTGGGAAAGGCAACAACAACCACATGGGGATCGAGCTGATCCCAACCAATAGGACGTAATCCAGAATTCGGTTGGCCGATTTTAAAAAGCGAATTTCTCGGCTATTCCTGATCCGATTTTGGATCTGCACCGACCAAAAGACGCGGAAGGACATTCCCCGTCGATCAGCAGCAAAAGATTTTGAAATCCGAGCAACCGTGCCAAAGTTTTGGGTCGGCCAGCAACCTTTGTTTACATTTTTCCGGCCTTTGTTTACATTTGGACGACGACTTTGAACGCTCATAATTTGGCCATTCCTTAACCGATTTTGGATCTGCACCTACCAAACTACTCGGAAGGACATTCCAGCAATGAATACTGATTCCGAAATGGTTGCGGCTGCGAAAGGGCCATAATATTCGATTTTGAAATCCCTACCCACGTGGTGGCCAGCAGCCTTTGTTTACATTTGGCCGACGACTTTAAACGCTCATAATTTGGTCAATTCTTCACCGATTTTGGATCTGCACCTACCAAACGACTCGGAAGGACATTATCCTTCGATCTGCGTCCACAGTTAAAAAAAAAGTTAAAAAGGCCAGCAACCTTTGTTTACATTTGGCCGACGACTTTGAACGCTCATAATTTGGCCAATTCTTCACCGATTTTGGATCTGCACCTACCAAACGACTCGGAAGGACATTCCCCGTCGATCTGCATTTGAAATACGAGCAATCATGCCAAAGTTTTCGTCTTGCGAGCAACCTTTGCTTACATTTTTCCAGCCTTTTTTTACATTTGAACAACGACTTTGATCGCTTATAATTTGGTCATTTCTCAACAGATTTTGGATCTGCACCTACCAAACTACTCGGAAGGACATTCCCCGTCGATCTGCTGCAAAAGAATTTGAAATCCGAACAAATGTGCCAAAGTTTTCGTCTGGCGAGTAACCTTTGCTTACATTTTTCCAGCCTTTTTTTACATTTGAACAACGACTTTGATCGCTCATAATTTGGCCATTCCTTAACCGATTTTTGATCTGCACCTACCAAACTACTCGGAAGGACATTATCCTTCGATCTGCTGCAAAAGAATTTGAAATCCGAACAAATGTGCCAAAGTTTTCGTCTGGCAAGCAACCTTTGCTTACATTTTTCCAGCCTTTGTTTACATTTGGACGACGAATTTGAACTCTCATAATTTGGCCATTCCTTAACCGATTTTGGATCTGCACCTACCAAACTACTCGGAAGGACATTCCCCGTCGATCTGCAGCAAAAGAATTTGAAATCCGAACAAATGTGCCAAAGTTTTCGTCTGGCGAGCAACCTTTGCTTACATTTTTCCAGCCTTTGTTTACATTTGGACGCCGACTTTGAACGCTCATAATTTGGCCAATTCTTCACCGATTTGCGATCTGCACCTACCAAACGACTCGGAAGGACATTATTCCTCGATCTGCGTCCACAGTTAAAAAAAAGTTGGGAACTCGATTTTTGAAAAAATTGTAAGGGGTACCATCACAAAAATTTGCAAAAATCGAGGTCAAACTTTTTTTTTGGCTTTTGGAAACTTTAGACGCAGATTTAAGCAGAAAAATGTCCTGATTCCAAAATGGTATTCCGCTCCCGAATCGGCTGCGAAATGGCCGAAATATTCGCAAAGGAATGTGGAAAAAATCAAGAAAATAAAAACAAAAATAACAGAAAAAAGTTTTGGCCAAAATCCCACATTTTTTGCAACTTTAAAAGCGAACCATTTGGCCATTTCGCAACCGATCGTAAAAAGGAATACCATTCCTGAATCAGGACTTAAATTAGCTTCGATCTGCGTCCAGGGTTTTCAAAAACAGAATAAAAAGTTGGAACTCGATTTTTACAAATTTTTGTGATGGTACCCCTTACAATTTTTTCAAAAATCGAGTTCCCAACTTTTTTTAACTGTGGACGCAGATCGAGGAATAATGTCCTTCCGAGTCGTTTGGTAGGTGCAGATCGCAAATCGGTGAAGAATTGGCCAAATTATGAGCGTTCAAAGTCGGCGTCCAAATGTAAACAAAGGCTGGAAAAATGTAAGCAAAGGTTGCTCGCCAGACGAAAACTTTGGCACATTTGTTCGGATTTCAAATTATTTTGCAGCAGATCGAAGGATAATGTCCTTCCGAGTCGTTTGGTAGGTGCAGATCCAAAATCTGTTGAGAAATGACCAAATTATAAGCGTTCAAAGTCGTCGTCCAAATGTAAACAAAGGCTGGAAAAATGTAAGCAAAGGTTGCTCGCCAGACGAAAACTTTGGCACATTTGTTCGGATTTCAAATTCTTTTGCTGCAGATCGACGGGGATTGTCCTTCCGAGTAGTTTGGTAGGTGCAGATCCAAAATCTGTTGAGAAATGACCAAATTATAAGCGTTCAAAGTCGTCGTCCAAATGTAAACAAAGGCTGCTGGCCACCGAAACCTTTGCCACGTGGGTTGGGATTTCAAAATCGAATATTATGGCCATTTGCTGCAGATCGACGCGGAATGTCCTTCCGCGTCGTTTGGTAGGTGCAGATCCAAAATCGGTTAAGGAATGGCCAAATTATGAGCGTTCAAATTCGTCGTCCAAATGTAAACAAAGGCTGGAAAAATGTAAGCAAAGGTTGCTTGCCAGACAAAAACTTTGGCACATTTGTTCGGATTTCAAATTCTTTTGCAGCAGATCGAAGGATAATGTCCTTCCGAGTCGTTTGGTAGGTGCAGATCCAAAATCTGTTGAGAAATGACCAAATTATAAGCGTTCAAAGTCGTCGTCCAAATGTAAACAAAGGCTGCTGGCCACCGAAACCTTTGCCACGTGGGTTGGGATTTCAAAATCGAATATTATGGCCATTTGCTGCAGATCGACGCGGAATGTCCTTCCGCGTCGTTTGGTAGGTGCAGATCCAAAATCGGTTAAGGAATGGCCAAATTATGAGCGTTCAAATTCGTCGTCCAAATGTAAACAAAGGCTGGAAAAATGTAAGCAAAGGTTGCTTGCCAGACGAAAACTTTGGCACATTTGTTCGGATTTCAAATTCTTTTGCAGCAGATCGAAGGATAATGTCCTTCCGAGTCGTTTGGTAGGTGCAGATCCAAAATCTGTTGAGAAATGACCAAATTATAAGCGTTCAAAGTCGTCGTCCAAATGTAAACAAAGGCTGGAAAAATGGAAGCAAAGGTTGCTCGCCAGACGAAAACTTTGGCACATTTGTTCGGATTTCAAATTCTTTTGCTGCAGATCGACGGGGAATGTCATTCCGAGTAGTTTGGTAGGTGCAGATCCAAAATCGGTTACGATATGGCCAAATTATGAGAGTTCAAATTCGTCGTCCAAATGTAAACAAAGGCTGGAAAAATGTAAGCAAAGGTTGCTTGCCAGACGAAAACTTTGGCACATTTGTTCGGATTTCAAATTCTTTTGCAGCAGATCGAAGGATAATGTCCTTCCGAGTCGTTTGGTAGGTGCAGATCCAAAATCTGTTGAGAAATGACCAAATTATAAGCGTTCAAAGTCGTCGTCCAAATGTAAACAAAGGCTCGAAAAATGTAAGCAAAGGTTGCTCGCCAGACGAAAACTTTGGCACATTTGTTCGGATTTCAAATTCTTTTGCTGCAGATCGACGGGGAATGTCCTTCCGAGTAGTTTGGTAGGTGCAGATACAAAATCGGTTAAGGAATGGCCAAATTATGAGCATTCGAAGTCGTCGTCCAAATGTAAGCAAAGGCAGGAAAAATGTAAACAAAGGTAGCTCGCCGACCCAAAACTTTGGCATGGTTGCTCGGATTTCAAATTCAGATCGACGGGGAATGTCCTTTCGAGTAGTTTGGTAGGTGCAGATCCAAAATCGGTTAAGGAATGGCCAAATTATGAGCGTTCAAAGTCGTCGTCCAAATGTAAGCAAAGGCTGGAAAATTGTAAACAAAGGTTGCTGGCCGACCCAAAACGTTGGCACGGTTGCTCGGATTTCAAAATCTTTTGCTGCAGATCGGCGGGGAATGTCCTTCCGCGTCGTTTGGTAGGTGCAGATTTAAAATCGGTTCAGGAATGGCCAAATTATGAGCGTTCAAAGTCGTCGTCCAAATGTAAACAAAGGCCGAAAAAATGTAAACAAAGGTTGCTGGCCGACCGAAAACTTTGGCACGGTTGCTCGGATTTCAAAATCTTTTGCTGCTGATCGACGGGGAATGTCCTTCCGCGTCTTTTGGTCGGTGCAGATCCAAAATCGGATCAGGAATAGCCGAGAAATTCGCTTTTTAAAATCGGCCAACCGAATTCTGGATTACGTCCTATTGGTTGGGATCAGCTCGATCCCCATGCGGTTGTTGTTGCCTTTCCCAGTTATCCCCGTTATGCGATATGAGTGGGATATATCGATAACTCCCTCTCTCCCATGGAGTATAAAGGGGAAGCCCTTCCTGTAAGTAGGAAAAGGAGGGGAGGCGGCGGCCATCATTAATATTAGCATATTTGTCCCCCTTGCTCTACCGCCTGCTCCCCACTCTTATACTAGAGATGGTATTTTCAAAATTTCTGACTTTGGCCCCTGTGACGTCACTGCGCCGCCTGCTGGGGGTTCCTGTTCGCTTAGTACTTCAGTTTCTGGCACAAGCGAAATCCGAGGGATTTGGCCTCATCTGGTTTGCGTTTTTGTGTTGCATATCGCAAGGGGCTATTTTTGCCGTCCTTCCAGGATGGATTTCATTGGATGTTTTACTTCTTTTAAGGACACTTATGAAGATTAGGATCAGGAACAGTACCTGCAGCATCTGGAAGATCACCTGCAGCAGCATCTGGAGCAACACCTAGAGGAGGATTTGGTGAAGCATCTGGAGGAACAGCTAGGAGAGCATCTGGTGGAGTACTCAAGAAGCAACTGGAGGAGCACCTAGAGCAGCACCTGGAAGAGCACCTGGACAAGCATCCCGAGCAGGATGTTGCTGGTTGAACGTGTTTCTGTCGGCCAGGGCTTTATAAAACAGCGAATGCCTGCGAGCCATGGGCCTCCTTCGCTGCGACATGTGGAGCAACTGTTTCGCCGCCAATTACTCCCACCTTCCCAATCAAAACACAATGTTTATGCTTTCACATATTTATTTTATATTATTTTTCAGATATCACAAATGAAAAACTGGACTACAACAACTTCAACTCGGAAAAAGCAGCAAAGGATACTCGGTAGAATGCACGGCTGCTGACCCGATGGCTCCTGTTTCAGGGGCAATGTCGACAACGGAAAGCTAAAGATCCTCTGTTGGTTGTAAGAGATTATCCTGCGGCTATCCTTTTGAGTCGATATATGTGGATGCTGGAGGCTTCTGGAGGATGCTGGTGGATGCTGGAGGATGCTGGAAGATGCTGGAGGATGCTGGAGGATGCTGCAGGTCTATCAAGCAGATGCAAAAACAATTAATAAACTTTGTAAACTGTTTGAAAGAATAAATACAAATACATATTTAAACTGTGTGTTTTATTTAAGGGGAAACCTTTTTAGGTGCCACGTGGGTCCAACTTGGCCAACATCGGTTGCGGAGTGGCCAGGATATGCGCAAAACCCGTTTAAACCTCATTGATCGAAGTTACCAAAATTCTTATTGGCCTTTTGCCGGAATCTGTAATTTCCGTAACTCTTTTTGATGTGGCTCGGCCATTTCGCAGCCGATTCGGGAGCGGAATACCTTTTTGGAATCAGGACATTTTTCTGCTTAAATCTGCATCTAAAGTTATTAAAAGCCGAACAAAAAGTTTGACCTCGATTTTTGCAAATTTTTGTGATGGTACCCCTTACAATTTTTTCAAAAATCGAGTTCCAACTTTTTTTTCTGTTTTTGAAAACCCTGGACGCAGATCGAAGCTTATTTAGGTCCTGATTAAGGAATGGTATTCCTTTTTGCGATCGGTTGCGAAATGGCCAAATGGTTCGATTTTAAAGTTGCGAAAAATGTGGGATTTTGGCCAAAACTTTTTTCTGTTATTTTTGTTTTTATTTTCTTGATTTTTTACACATTCCTTTGCGAATATTTCGGCTATTTCGCAGCCGATTCGGGAACGGAATACCTTTTTGGAATCAGGACATTTTTCTGCTTAAATCTGCATCTAAAGTTTCCAAAAGCCAAAAAAAAAGTTTGTCTTTGATTTTTGCAAATTTTTGTGATGGTACCCCTTACAATTTTTTCAAAAATCGAGTTCCAACTTTTTTTTCTGTTTTTGAAAACCCTGGACGCAGATCGAAGCTTATTTAGGTCCTGATTAAGGAATGGTATTCCTTTTTGCGATCGGTTGCGAAATGGCCAAATGGTTCGATTTTAAAGTTGCGAAAAATGTGGGATTTTGGCCAAAACTTTTTTCTGTTATTTTTGTTTTTATTTTCTTGATTTTTTACACATTCCTTTGCGAATATTTCGGCTATTTCGCAGCCGATTCGGGAACGGAATACCTTTTTGGAATCAGGACATTTTTCTGCTTAAATCTGCATCTAAAGTTTCCAAAAGCCAAAAAAAAAGTTTGTCTTTGATTTTTGCAAATTTTTGTGATGGTACCCCTTACAATTTTTTCAAAAATCGAGTTCCAACTTTTTTTCTGTTTTTGAAAACCCTGGACGCAGATCGAAGCTTATTTAGGTCCTGATTAAGGAATGGTATTCCTTTTTGCGATCGGTTGCGAAATGGCCAAATGGTTCGCTTTTAAAGTAGCGAAAAATGTGGGATTTTGGCCAAAACTTTTTCTGTTATTTTTGTTTTTATTTTCTTGATTTTTTCCACATTCCTTTGCGAATATTTCGGCCATTTCGCAGCCGATTGGGGAGCGGAATACCATTTTGGAATCAGGACATTTTTCTGCTTAAATCTGCATCTAAAGTTTCCAAAAGCAAATAAAAAAGTTTGACCTCGATTTTTGCAAATTTTTGTGATGGTACCCCTTACAATTTTTTCAAAAATCGAGTTCCAACTTTTTTTCCTGTTTTTGAAAACCCTGGGCGCAGATCGAAGCTTATTTAGGTCCTGATTAAGGAATGGTATTCCTTTTTGCGATCGGTTGCGAAGTGGCCAAATGGTTCGATTTTAAAGTTGCAAAAAATGTGGGATTTTGGCCAAAACTTTTTTCTGTTATTTTTGTTTTTATTTTCATGATTTTTTCCACATTCCTTTTCTAATATTTCGGCCATTTCGCAGCCGATTCGGGAACGGAATACCTTTTTGGAATCAGGACTTTGCCCAGCTTAAATCTGCATCTAAAGTTTTCGAAAGTCGAAAAAAAAGTTTGTCTTCGATTTTTGCAAATTTTTGTGATGGTACCCCTTACAATTTTTTCAAAAATCGAGTTCCAACTTTTTTCCTGTTTTTTGAAAACCCTGGGCGCAGATCGAAGCTTATTTAGGTCCTGATTAAGGAATGGTATTCCTTTTGCGATCGGTTGCGAAGTGGCCAAATGGTTCGATTTTAAAGTTGCAAAAAATGTGGGATTTTGGCCAAAACTTTTTTCTGTTATTTTTGTTTTTATTTTCATGATTTTTTCCACATTCCTTTTCTAATATTTCGGCCATTTCGCAGCCGATTTGGGAACGGAATACCTTTTTGGAATCAGGACTTTGCCCAGCTTAAATCTGCATCTAAAGTTTTCGAAAGTCGAAAAAAAAGTTTGTCTTCGATTTTTGCAAATTTTTGTGATGGTACCCCTTACAATTTTTTCAAAAATCGAGTTCCAACTTTTTTTTAGCTGTGGACGCAGATCGACGGGGAATGTCCATCCGAGTAATTTGGTAGGTGCAGATCCAAAATCTGTTGAGAAATGACTAAATTATGAGCGATCAAAGTCGTTGTTCAAATGTAAAAAAAGGCTGGAAAAATGTAAGCAAAGGTTGCTCGCCAGACGAAAACTTTGGCACATTTGTTCGGATTTCAAATTCTTTTGCAGCAGATCGGCGGGGAATGTCCTTCCGAGTAGTTTGGTAGGTGCAGATACAAAATCGGTTAAGGAATGGCCAAATTATGAGCATTCGAAGTCGTCGTCCAAATGTAAACAAAGGCAGGAAAAATGTAAACAAAGGTAGCTCGCCGACCCGAAACTTTGGCATGGTTGCTCGGATTTCAAATTCAGATCGACGGGGAATGTCCTTCCGAGTAGTTTGGTAGGTGCAGATCCAAAATCTGTTGAGAAATGACCAAATTATGAGCGATCAAAGTCGTTGTTCAAATGTAAAAAAAGGCTGGAAAAATGTAAGCAAAGGTTACTCGCCAGACGAAAACTTTGGCACATTTGTTCGGATTTCAAATTCTTTTGCAGCAGATCGACGGGGAATGTCCTTCCGAGTAGTTTGGTAGGTGCAGATCCAAAATTTGTTGAGAAATTACCAAATTATGAGCGATCAAAGTCGTTGTTCAAATGTAAAAAAAGGCTGGAAAAATGTAAGCAAAGGTTGCTCGCCAGACGAAAACTTTGGCACATTTGTTCGGATTTCAAATTCTTTTGCAGCAGATCGACGGGGAATGTCCTTCCGAGTAGTTTGGTAGGTGCAGATACAAAATCGGTTAAGGAATGGCCAAATTATAAGCATTCGAAGTCGTCGTCCAAATGTAAACAAAGGCAGGAAAAATGTAAACAAAGGTAGCTCGCCGACCCGAAACTTTGGCATGGTTGCTCGGATTTCAAATTCAGATCGACGGGGAATGTCCTTCCGAGTAGTTTGGTAGGTGCAGATCCAAAATCTGTTGAGAAATGACCAAATTATAAGCGATCAAAGTCGTTGTTCAAATGTAAAAAAAGGCTGGAAAAATGTAAGCAAAGGTTGCTCGCAAGACGAAAACTTTGGCACATTTGTTCGGATTTCAAATTCTTTTGCTGCAGATCGACGGGGAATGTCCTTCCGAGTAGTTTGGTAGGTGCAGATCCAAAATCGGTTAAGGAATGGCCAAATTATGAGCGATCAAAGTCGTTGTTTAAATGTAAACAAAGGCTGGAAAAGTGTAAGCAAAGGTAGCTCGCCGACCCAAAACTTTGGCATGATTGCTCGTATTTCAAATGCAGATCGACGGGGAATGTCCTTCCGAGTCGTTTGGTAGGTGCAGATCCAAAATCGGTGAAGAATTGGCCAAATTATGAGCGTTCAAAGTCGGCGTCCAAATGTAAACAAAGGTTTCTGGCCTTTTTAACTTATTTTTTTAACTGTGGACGCAGATCGAAGAATAATGTCCTTCCGAGTCGTTTGGTAGGTGCAGATCCAAAATCGGTGAAGAATTGGCCAAATTATGAGCGTTCAAAGTCGTCGTCCAAATGTAAACAAAGGTTTCTGGCCTTTTTAACTTATTTTTTTAACTGTGGACGCAGATCGAAGAATAATGTCCTTCCGAGTCGTTTGGTAGGTGCAGATCCAAAATCGGTGAAGAATTGGCCAAATTATGAGCGTTCAAAGTCGTCGGCCAAATGTAAACAAGGGTTGCTGGCCTTTTTAACTTTTTTTTTAACTGTGGACGCAGATCGAAGGATAATGTCCTTCCGAGTCGTTTGGTAGGTGCAGATCCAAAATCGGTGAAGAATTGGCCAAATTATGAGCGTTCAAAATCGTCGGCCAAATGTAAACAAAGGTTGCTGGCCTTTTTAACTTTTTTTTTAACTGTGGACGCAGATCGAAGGATAATGTCCTTCCGAGTCGTTTGGTAGGTGCAGATCCAAAATCGGTGAAGAATTGGCCAAATTATGAGCGTTTAAAGTCGTCGGCCAAATGTAAACAAAGGCTGCTGGCCACCACGTGGGTAGGGATTTCAAAATCGAATATTATGGCCCTTTCGCAGCCGCAACCATTTCGGAATCAGTATTCATTGCTGGAATGTCCTTCCGAGTAGTTTGGTAGGTGCAGATCCAAAATCGGTTCAGGAATAGCCGAGAAATTCGCTTTTTAAAATCGGCCAATCGAATTCTGGATTACGTCCTATTGGTTGGGATCAGCTCGATTCCCATGTGGTTGTTGTTGCCTTTTCCAGTAATCCCCGTTATGCGATATGAGTGGGATATATCGATAACTCCCTCTCTCCCATGGAGTATAAAGGGGAAGCCCTTCCTGTAAGTAGGAAAAGGAGGGGAGGCGGCGGCCATCATTAATATTAGCATATTTGTCCCCCTTGCTCTACCGCCTGCTCCCCACTCTTATACTAGAGATGGTACTTTCAAAATTTCTGACTTTGGCCCCTGTGACGTCACTGCGCCGCCTGCTGGGGGTTCCTGTTCGCTTAGTACTTCAGTTTCTGGCACAAGCGAAATCCGAGGAGTTTGGCCTCAACGGGTTTGCGTTTTTGTGTTGCATATCGCGAGGGGCTATTTTTGCCGTCCTGCCAGTTTGGTTTCCAAATGAGTTCTACTCCTATTAAGGACATTTATCTTGGCCAGGACCTACACTTTTACATTTTTAATATTTTATTTTAAATAAATTAAATTTTTTGTGGCCGGCAAGCTTTTATTTGGCATTGGCATTGTCAGCCGCTAAGAATCTAATAAAAATTGCGGAGAAACCAGATTTGGCCAAGTTAACACCATGCTAAACCTGAAAATACTCCCCCAAATAAGACACACATCATATCCTTTAATAAAAATTGTTGTACACATTTATTCAATTTTTCTTTTTACAGGAAAGGTTCTTTGATTGAAGTGCATGTCCTTGAAGGTTAAATAAGGTGATGTCCAGGATGATGCACGACGCAGCAGCGAAGTTGCAGGACGGCCACAATGAAGCTTTAATAAAGCCAGTTGGTGTTCAGGATGTTGCAGGATGAACACGATGAAGCAGCGATGAAACCAGATGATCTCCTGCATGTAGAAGGATGGACACAATGAAGCAGCAATGAGGAGTCGAAAATAAGTGTCCTTTGGTTGATAGAGGCCACAAAGTCCTGGGGAAGCAGAAATACAGGATTAGTTGGTATCACATGGGTAAGTAAAAATCTTTAAAAGGATAATAAAATATTGCCTTGACCTTACCATGGATTCAATTTCTCAGGTGAAAGGCGGCAGCACATCGTTTGAATCCTGGAGGATCGTCAGCTTTCTGCTATCGACCTGTGGCAGGGACCATCATTCAGCGAGTATCATTTGCCGTTTGCACCATCAGATGATTCTCTAGGTTGTCCACTAGGTGCTCCCCTAGGTGTTCCTTAAGATACTGCTCCAAATGCTCCTCCAAGCTGTCTTCCAGATGCTGCAACAGGTGCTGCTGCGAATACGCATCCAGGTGCAGCTTCAGATGCTTCTCCACGAGATACTTAAGGTGCTGCAGGTACTGCTCAAGACGCTGTTATAGATTAGTCCAGGTTAGCTAGAGTAGGTGTGCTCCCTCCAGTGTACTGAATCGCTTGTAAAATCTGAAAAATAAATGGAAAACAAGGTAAAAAGTGTGTTTCATTTGGGAAGAAATATTTTCAGGTTAAGCAACGAGTTAACTTGGCCAAAATAGAATTTCCTCGCATTTGTTAACGGAACGCCCATATCCTTGTCGTTCCTGAACCGATCTGGGAATGAATTACGTTTTCGGAATCATGACTCCAATGTCCTTCGATCTGCAGCAAAAGATTTTGAAATCCGAACAAATGTGCCAAAGTTTTCGTCTTGCGAGCAACCTTTGCTTACATTTTTCCAGCCTTTGTTTACATTTGGACGTCGACTTTGAACGGTCATAATTTGGCCATTCCTGAACCGATTCTGAAAAGTATTGTACCAAACAACTCGGAAAGACATTTCCCTCCAATCTGCGTCCACAGCTAAAAAAAAGTTGGGAGCTCGATTTTTGAAAAAATTGTAAGGGGTACCATCACAAAAATTTGCATAAATCGAGGTCAAACTTTTTTTTTGGCTTTTGGAAACTTTAGATGCAGATTTAAGCAGAAAAATGTTCTGATTCCAAAATGGTATTCCGCTCCCGAATCGGCTGCGAAATGGCCGAAATATTCGCAAAGGAATGTGGAAAAAATCAAGAAAATAAAAACAAAAATAACAGAAAAAAGTTTTGGCCAAAATCCCACATTTTTCGCAACTTTAAAAGCGGACCATTTGGCCATTTCGCAACCGATCGCAAAAAGGAATACCATTCCTGAATCAGGACCTAAATAAGCTTCGATCTGCGTCCAGGGTTTTCAAAAACAGAAAAAAAAGTTGGAACTCGATTTTTGAAAAAATTGTAAGGGGTCCATCACAAAAATTTGCAAAAATCGAGGTCAAACTTTTTTTTTGGCTTTTGGAAACTTTAGATGCAGATTTAAGCAGAAAAATGTCCTGATTCCAAAAAGGTATTCCGTTCCCGAATCGGCTGCGAAATAGCCGAAATATTCGCAAAGGAATGTGTAAAAAATCAAGAAAATAAAAACAAAAATAACAGAAAAAAGTTTTGGCCAAAATCCCACAATTTTCGCAACTTTAAAAGCGAACCATTTGGCCATTTCGCAACCGATCGCAAAAAGGAATACCATTCCTGAATCAGGACTTAAATAAGCTTCGATCTGCGTCCAGGGTTTTCAAAAACAGAAAAAAAAGTTGGAACTCGATTTTTGAAAAAATTGTAAGGGGTACCATCACAAAAATTTGCAAAAATCGAGGTCAAACTTTTTTTTTGGCTTTTGGAAACTTTAGATGCAGATTTAAGCAGAAAAATGTCCTGATTCCAAAATGGTATTCCGCTCCCCAATCGGCTGCGAAATGGCCGAAATATTCGCAAAGGAATGTGGAAAAAATCAAGAAAATAAAAACAAAAATAACAGAAAAAAGTTTTGGCCAAAATCCCACATTTTTCGCAACTTTAAAAGCGAACCATTTGGCCATTTCGCAACCGATCGCAAAAAGGAATACCATTCCTTAATCAGGACTTAAATAAGCTTCGATCTGCGTCCGGGGTTTTCAAAAACAGAAAAAAAAGTTGGAACTCGATTTTTGAAAAAATTGTAAGGGGTACCATCACAAAAATTTGCAAAAATCGAGGTCAAACTTTTTTATTTGCTTTTGGAAACTTTAGATGCAGATTTAAGCAGAAAAATGTCCTGATTCCAAAATGGTATTCCGCTCCCCAATCGGCTGCGAAATGGCCGAAATATTCGCAAAGGAATGTGGAAAAAATCAAGAAAATAAAAACAAAAATAACAGAAAAAAGTTTTGGCCAAAATCCCACATTTTTCGCAACTTTAAAAGCGGACCATTTGGCCATTTCGCAACCGATCGCAAAAAGGAATACCATTCCTGAATCAGGACCTAAATAAGCTTCGATCTGCGTCCAGGGTTTTCAAAAACAGAAAAAAAGTTGGAACTCGATTTTTGAAAAAATTGTAAGGGGTCCATCACAAAAATTTGCAAAAATCGAGGTCAAACTTTTTTTTGGCTTTTGGAAACTTTAGATGCAGATTTAAGCAGAAAAATGTCCTGATTCCAAAAAGGTATTCCGTTCCCGAATCGGCTGCGAAATAGCCGAAATATTCGCAAAGGAATGTGTAAAAAATCAAGAAAATAAAAACAAAAATAACAGAAAAAGTTTTGGCCAAAATCCCACAATTTTCGCAACTTTAAAAGCGAACCATTTGGCCATTTCGCAACCGATCGCAAAAAGGAATACCATTCCTGAATCAGGATTTAAATAAGCTTCGATCTGCGTCCAGGGTTTTCAAAAACAGAAAAAAAAGTTGGAACTCGATTTTTGAAAAAATTGTAAGGGGTACCATCACAAAAATTTGCAAAAATCGAGGTCAAACTTTTTGTTCGGCTTTTGAAAACTTTAGATGCAGATTTAAGCAGAAAAATGTCCTGATTCCAAAATGGTATTCCGCTCCCGAATCGGCTGCGAAATGGCCGAAAGATGCGCTTTCAAATCTGTGGAAAATGTGGGATAGTAGGCATTTCGTCCCATTCCACTAGATATATAAGTTTTCATTAACCCGCAACGGCTTGATTATCATAAAAATTAAATTAATGCGAATATAAAAATCAGTCGGTAAACGTTTTCGATAACCTGGTCATCGAAAAGCAGTGATGGATAACGCTTTAGCTCAAACAGCTGTTGTTAATAAAATCTTTTGATTTGAATTTTAAACTTGGAAGCTAATGCCCATGGGTTGACTACTCCACAGAAGCCAGTGATTAACCTTTCCAGTGGTCTCGACAGGATGATAAAGCTTCAACCGTCGCTGGACTTGCCCAGAGGATGCCATAATTTTCGGTGTGGCGAGGTTCTGTGCAACGGACCAGCTAGCTATGATGTCTGCTGCTCGCTATGCGGTCACCGCCTGGAGCTGGAGAGCTTTCCGGTACATTTCCGAATGGCCCATTACAGTGGCGATGAGCCTGACGGTGATTTTAAAGCCACGATTAAACTGGATTACGATCCCATAGCTCAGGATACCTGGGAGACGCAGAATAAGTGCAAGACTCAGTTGAAGCTAGACCAGGAGCTGGAGCCAACTTGCCGCAGGCCCCAAAGAGCGGCAGCCATGAAGGACACCTTGGTGGCCACTGCCGAAAAGCTGCTTGACTTGGAAACGGACGTGGAATGGTTGGAAGCTGAAGACGAACAGCAGCCAGATGAAGAGGATGCCGAAGCCGAAGACGTTGGATGTGCTCCCAGAGATATGCTCTTCCAGTGCAATCAATGCGACAGAGCCTACAATAGCAAGCGCAGTCTCCAGAGTCACCGTCGTCAGAAGCATAGTTCATCGTCTGCAGAAAAAAAAGATGAAGGAGTAAACTCTGAGAAGCCCAGAAGGAGAAAGGGCCCGGCCAAGGTGTACAAGTGCCATGAGGAGGCCTGTCAGCAGACGTTTCGTACGGAAAGGGACCTGCGGGGTCATCGCTGGAAGCACACGGGCATATTCTGCGACATTTGTGGCAAGCCATTCACCCAGTCCGGGAACATGATGCGCCACCGTCAGCGTCACAGTGGCGTTAAGCCATACAAGTGCCCCGAGTGTGACGCCACATTTTACACTCAGAAGGAGCTGTCCTCGCACAGCATTTGCCATACAGGTCGAATGCCGTGCATTTGCGAGGTGTGTGGGCGGCCATGCCGGGACCGGGGTGTGCTTACAGCTCACATGCGCCGCCACACTGGAGAACGACCGGCCAAGTGCGATGTCTGCGGCAAGGCCTTCTACAGCTTCCACGACCTCAATGTTCACGCCGTTTCCCACACAAATCTGCGGCCGTTTGCCTGCGACGTCTGTGGTTCTACGTTCCAGCGCAAGAAAGCTCTCCGGGTGCACAAGTTGCTCCACTCGGAGCAACGTAAGTACGTCTGCAAGCTGTGCGGCAAGACGTTTGCCCAGTCCGGTGGTCTCAATGCCCACATGCGTAGCCACGACCCGGGCCGAGCCAGAGGAGCAGTGAAGCTGCTGTCGCCGCCAATTACCTCAGTGGAACTTGTGGGGGTAATTAATCCGAGCGGTCCAACGCCGATTAGTTGCGGCATTCCGACCACGTCGACCACAATCACCCTGGCCATAGACGCGAACAAAGGAGCGGCGCAGACAGGCACAAGTCCCGAGGGAACAGTTTCATGGCATCTGGCCGACTGATGGCCCCTCACGTTAAGCTTCGGACATCCCACACTTATAGCATAAGGAATGATAGGTCCTAGTGTATGTTCCCAAACGAAGACAAGTTTAAATCTGAAACACAATTTGCATAAATAGTCAAAAATAAAATCTAATTTAAAAACAAACCCCAAGGCGCATTAAGATGCAACAACTATCGCTAGCGTGACAATTTGCTAAAGGTCGTAAATTTCACTGCAAGTTGAAACTCTGCCACGGGGAGTTGCATCGCACAATAATGTGGTTCACCCTGCTGACGCTAGCCGGCACCCTCCTGCTTGGCTCCGCGGATGTCGAGAACAAATACGACCCGGACAATGTCAGCTACTACCTCTACACCCGCGCAAATCCTGACCAGCCTCACCGGCTGTACGTTGATGATGTCGCTGCTGTGCAGAGTTCTTATTTTAATGCCTCTCATCCGACCAAGTGCGTTGTATTCTTGCATCCTGTATTAGTTCTCACTAAATACTTATTTCTTACGGTGCTAGAATCATTATTCATGGCTGGGTGAGGTCCTACTTGGATGTGCCCAACACCGAGATCCGGCCTGCCTATCTGGCGCACGGCGACTACAATCTCATCTCGCTGGACTGGTCAGGGTTGGCTGCCATGAACTACATAAATTCGCAGCCAATGGCTCCCTGGGTGGGCTTCCAGTGTGCGCAGTTCGTCCGTTTCCTGTCGCAGAACATCGGGTTGAGAACGCAGGACTTGGTACTGATAGGCCACAGCCTGGGCGCCCACGTGGCGGGATTTTGCGGCAGGGAGCTACAGCGGATAACCGATGGAGAGATGCGTCTGGGCTACATAGTGGCCCTAGACGCTGCCTTACCCTTGTATGCCTTCGTGAAGCCTATGGATCGGGTGTCCATCTTCGATGCAGACTATTTGATGGCGGTGCACACGAATGGTCTGGTAAAGGGCTACCTCTTGCCTCTGGGTCACGCCGATTTCTATCCGAATGGGGGTCAGCTGCAGCCCGGCTGTGGCATCGATCTGAATGGAAGATGCTCCCATGGCCGAGTCGTCTCCCTTTATGCGGAGGCAATCAGGCAGCAAACTAGCTACGCGCCCTACGGATTTTGCAGGAGCTATGCGCAGTTGATGGTGGGTCTGGGCACCTGTCCACGACATCCCAGTGGCGAGGTGCGCCTGGGCGATCCTTTGGAAGTGGGGCGTTCGACAGGCATCTTCACCTTTGCCACGAATCCTTCGCCACCTTACGGTCGCTTGGTGGAACCATAAACGACAGAAACCATCCGTTGGCGGTACAAAAAGTGTTCTTTATTGGGTTTCTCCGGGGCCCAGGCGCCAACACTAGCAAAGTCCTTGGCCCGGTGGTCTTAAATTTAGCTACTAAAAACAATACGGATAGTTCAAGCTTGGTTTTAAAATAATTCATACAGCCTTAATCCGTTGCAAAATGAGTTTGGCAGATATGGAATTTACAGAAAGAGTTTTCACCATTTCGTAGCCACATTAAAGCGGGACGATCCCTAAGTTATCCTTTTTTCAATTTATTGGAGTCTATTCTAGAATTTGAAATTAGTTCTAAAAATATTGACAAGTGACAAATGGACGTATTCGTTTTACAATCAATCAATTGAAATCAATCAAATGCTAAATAAGGTTTATGGAAGCCGACTCATAGCACATAACAATCGAATTCCGAATCTAAATGGACGACGTTAAATCAGCCCTAATGGGGTTTTCCCACACACTTCAGGTGCCTGATAAGCGATCAATCAAATTTATAAATAATCTATAGATCTGGCTCCCCCTGATACTAATCGCCAACGGCTGAGAATTTGAGAAAAAAAAAGGGAGACCGTTACTGGGTCATTAAAATCTAGGTCTAGAGTAGATAATATCGATTAGTATTGGTATATGTAGTTGCTAGTTGAGGGTATCAAAATTGCCGTCTAAACGTGTGACTATAAGCACTCGCTTCTACACTATATAGGTCTATATAAAATATATATATCAGCGCTATGGCTATTGCATATTGCAAGAATACATTATTTTCACTGGAGTGGAAAGATCGAATTGGGTCGACGACGAATCACAAGGCCGGGGTACAATTATGAAATAAGTCTGGCAAAGTTCTGGGCGTAAAAAAACCTGTTCAAAAAATGTCTGAAGTCTGATATGATACCTTTTATCCAGCAGATCATTATTTAGTGACCTTGTGACTGCTTTCGGCCTGTTGGAAGATTTTTGTCTCTTGACCTCCACCTCACACAATGTTGATCTCGATCTTGATGAGCAACCGGTCGTCGGCGCAGAAGCCCAGCTGCATGATATTTGATATGTCGGCGTACTCGAGGAACCCAAATCCTCGCGTGCTTATTGCCTCGCGCGGCTGGTAGAAGGCCAGTATCTCGGGCTTGGTCATAATGGTGTCGTGCTGCGACATGCCCGCGTCCGTCGGATGCACCATACACAGCTTGATGCGTCCTTTGAAGGGCCAGTCCAGATGGAAATCGTTCTCCGACTGCATTAGATGCACGTGCAAGCTTAGCACGTGCGGCTTCCGGGGCTGGATGTTCAGACGGGCGCAAAACTTGTAGCCATGCGGCGAGGTGTAGCACTCGTGGGAGTACTCCTGGTTGTTGGCATTTGCTCGAAGTCTGGCAACGAGCGACCCGAACTGCTCAATGCGCCAGATTATAGTGCCATTGCTGTAGCGAGGATCGACGGGCGCCTGTTGCTGGCGGGCCAGGCGCAGCTGCTTCTGGATGTTCTCCAGACGGGTCTCCTGCTCCCGGGTTCGTTGCTCGAGTACCACTATCCTCTGGTACATGGTCTGTACAATCTGTTCATCCACTCCGTTTGCGTACTGTGGCGGTGGTGGTAGCTGCCCGTTCTCCATGGTACCGGAGCTACTTGCACCCGACTTCTGAGGCTGCCAAGTGGCGATGGCTGTTTGCTGCAGGGCCTGCAACATGAGCTGCATGTGGTGCGGCATGTCCGTTTTTAGGTGCTCCTCTAATTGATTTGTTTCGGGCCTGCCAACAAAGTCGCACTTGATTCGGGCAAAGGGGCACTTCTCCTCGGGAGGATCGGCATCCTGTTGGCGTCGGTAAGGGCAGCTGGGAAGGTGGCGATGCAGCTCGATGGGTGAGGCCACTACCGAACAGCCGAGAGGCGAGTTGGGGCATTTGTGCTTCAGCTGCTCAATCTCTCGACGCACAAAATTGTCGGGGAAAATGTCTTGGTCAGCAGACAGTCGCTTGTTGTCCAGCGGGCAGCACTGGTTGTGGTTCTGCAGCCAGTCAGTGATGCAGCCGTGGCAAAAGCGGTGGCCACACGATGTCAACATGGGCTCCTTCAGCCAATCGATGCATATGGCGCATTCGTACTTGGCGTCCAAAAGCTCCTCCTGCTCCTGATCGCCCGAGGTGTCCGAGGCGGCATAGTGGTTGTTCCTGTTTAGGGCAAGGCTTTTCGGAGGCGTGGGAGCTGCAGTGGCACCACCTGCGCCGCCTCCATGTCCTCCTGGCCCTCCCACTCCAACCATCCTATTGGGGCTGCTGCTGCTGCCTGGGACGCGAATGATTTCGTTGCTATTATTGTGGTTGTGCTCACCCTGCTCCGCCGGATGGTGGTGGCGATGGGCCGGGTGCCTGGCCTGGCCTACCTTGGGCTCCCCCGTCGATCGATTCATGCTGCGGCCGCTCCGAGTTCCGAGTTATCTTAATTAGTTCATCAATTGCCAAAAATATTGCTTTTTCTATTGCTTATGAATGACTGAATGTCTCCGAACAGCTGGACAAATGATATTGCTCAACACTGCATTGCTGTCTAGACCCTGTGGCAACCCTGGCAAGGTTGGGGATGCTTGACGTTAACCACACTGGCTGATTGGCGAATTCTTGGGGCCATTGCGCGAGCTTATAAAAGGCCAGGGTCCGGCAGCGTGGAGCAATCGGGCGCGAGAAACTCCACAAACAACAAGCTCTCTGCCCCCACAACTACACTAAGTCCAAGACCATGTCACTGGCAAACAGTACTCGCTTCCTCGGCATCCACTTGCTGCTAGTGCTCGCCATTCTGGCCGTCTGCCCCTCCGCCGATGGCATGCACCTGGTGGAGCGTCGCGAGTCGTACGATATCGGCCCAGAGAGCCGTCACAGTGGGCACACGGAGATAGATCCCGTTCCACTCATCCGGCGGCGTCGCCAAATGTCCGACTGGCTGATCGCCCCCAATACGCGCTGGTGCGGACGTGGGAACCTGGCCAACGGCACCTACAACGACCTTGGCGGCGCCTCCAAGGCCGACAAGTGCTGCCGGAAACACGACCACTGCAAGATGTTCATCGACGGGATGTCGAATCGCTATGATCTTTTCAATTACCGCCCCTACACGCTCTCCCACTGCAACTGCGACCTGCGCTTCCGCACATGCTTGAAGATGGCCGGCGACGAGGATGCGAATGCCATTGGCAAGCTTTTCTTCAATGTCGTCCAGACACAGTGCTTCGGCCTGCGCACAGAGACCGTGTGCATCGAGCGAGGCGGCAGTGGTAAGGAGTCAGATCCTTGCCTGAAGGAGGAGGTGCGGCACAAGGCCTTCCTACGCAACAACAAGCGCTTCTAGGCGACCTACATATATGGGTAGGTTCTCAGCTATTGGTATTCAAATTTGCAGCTAACGTTTCCCTTTTCGTTTGTTTCAGTATCCCAGAGTGAAGCTGCCGGCATTGGGGTCTCCCGAAGACAGCTGCCACAGGCAGAAACCAGCAGGTGTTGCAACTGAGTTTGAAATTCAAGAGGAATGGCATTACACAAAACCGCCATGGACGCAAACAGGTGGAGCAGCGGGAGCTGGCGAGAGTCCCCCTATGTATTAAGATATATAGCCACCACACTACACACCACACGAACCACTAAACCACACGCATGTACTATTTTCGCGACACTCGAGCGCCATAATAGTGCGTAGTTGTCGCCGTAGTCACACAATCTAGTTTAGGCCACCGCATCAAATATAGGCTGCCAGAAACAAAGTTTTAAGCTATCCATAGACTGTAGAGATAGGCTGTAGCTCCGTAGATACACTGCAACTATCATCTAACCCACTAAGTAGACGTAGAACTGTAGCAGCGTGAATAAAATAAACGTCCAAAGATCGAAATCACGTAAACCTGTTGCTTATTTGGGGGAAAACGGATTCACGGAATGCCGGACTTTGAACAGCGGCGACGGCCATGTCATATCAGCTGCAGCATCCATCCGCACAGAGCACGAGTTTATAGGGGTCTGGAGCTGGACTGTGATCACCGCCAGATTGACGTAGCTGCTGTCCCGCCTATGGCTTGACCCCCTGGTAATAGGTGGCCACTGGTTCGTCCGAACTCGGGCTCCGGATTCGGGCTCAGATTCAGATGCGTCACGCTGGCGTCTGGTCGGGATCAGATAGTCCCGTTGCCCAAGGGGCCTCGCGGCTGCGAGGTGTAGGGAAGCTACAGAAGCAAGGTCACTGGGGCTTCGCTTGGTTGGGGCTTCGCTTGTCGAGACGCTCCGTAGTTTCGTTTTTAGAGCAATTTAAAATAAATTCCCAAAGCTTGGCTCTTATCGGGGGCTTCTCTAGAATCTCATCCAAAGGTCTGGGTCAGGAAGGAACCAGCAGCAGCAGCAGCAGCAGCAGCAGCAGCAGCACAATCAGCTCCCAAACTGACGCAATTTAAATACCTATTTATTGCTGATTTGTTTTCCCTATTGATTGTTTATATTTTAGTTTTACGATTGGGGGCTTGTCCGTTTTTCGGTCTCGTAGTTCCCATATTTTTCTACTCCGTCAGCTCTCCGTGTAATCTTTACGAGGTTTTAATTTGATTTGTGGGACTGCAATCTCAGGGAAATTACATTACATAAGTTTAAGTGTAAAAATAAATAAATAACACGCCGATTTTTAAGCGTAAGCACTTTGATGTGTTATTTTTTGAAACAATTTTTACGTCACGAAAGAGCATATGTTTCAAGAAAACAATAAATATTTTGAAATGAAAGTTGGATTTAAGGATTTGAAAGAGTGGGGGTTTCCGCCAATCTCAGGGGGAGTCCCCTAATAAATTCTTAAAATAAAACCCTATCAGGGAGAAATCGATTCCCATTAGATCGTAATCAGATTAATCAGTTTTGAACCAGTTTTTTCAATCCCGTATCCCCCGAATCGATCCAAGACACCCCCAGAACGATACCAGTGGGCGTTGAGATATACTTCGCCAGGTCCTGCCAGTACGTTATCGTTAACATTCAACATTTACTTTCCCAGCAAAATTGTGAAGAGTTGAACTGCGCTGCTTCCTTTAGATACATTTTGGCATTCGAGTTGCTAACCAGTCTGAGATCGCAGATGGCAGAAGCGCACATGACAGAGAATGCGGCGTTGGCCAGTCCGACGACCCGTCCACTCAATCGACCCATTCAAATTCCGGTGGCTATTGGCCTGCCGGCATTAGCTTCGGTACCCGCTCCTCCGGCCAATGTTTCCGGCCCGGTTCCAGTCGTTATAAGGCGCAAGGCCAAAGTTCAGGGCGCTGTCCACGTCAAGGATGTCGTGTAAGTCATTCTCGGAGCTTCCCAAAACCCTCACTGACCCCCTATCCCTTGCAGAATGCCACCCCACAGCCCAAGGATGATGCACAGCCCCCAGTTGTCGCCGGCCAAGCAGTCCAGGCTGCCGCCGAGCCCGATGTCCGTGCTCCAGACGGAAATGGGCGAGGTCCGCGATGCCCTTCGCACACAGCCACACGCCTGCGACATCCGACTGCTCATCTTTGCGACCGCCGCCAGCGAGAAGAGCTACGAGCGCTCGTTGGTGCCGGTGCCACCCCAGTTCCAGGCAGCCATCGGCTCCGGGTGCGATATCGAGCGCCTGCGTCGCGCCGTTTCGGACAACTGGCCCAGCTGCCGGCTGATGCAGGAGATCCTGAGTGCCGACGAGCACTATGCCGCCTTGGAAGCTGATGACGTGGATGCCATCCACTTGCTGCATTGGCTCTTGGTGGCCAGTCCTTCATGCCCCACACTGCGTCGCGTTTCGGGCCTGCATCTGCGCAACTTGTGTCGCGTCCTCGGCCTGGCACGGCCAACTCAGTCCCCCGGCCAGGTGCTGAGCATCTGCTACGAGCGTGGCGGCTCATCGGTCCAGCGCGGAGATCTTCAGCGCTCCATAGGCGGCGCCAGGCCCAGTTTTGCTTATTTGGGGCTCCCCTTCAGTCAGGTCTACCGCTTCTTGGCCACCGGTCGCTTTGAGAACCCTGTCGGCGAGCCCGTCCGTCTCTACGCCCAGCCGGAGTCCGCCCTGCTCCACTGCTACGATCCGTCGACGCAGCAGTTCCGCAGCCCCACTCCGCCTTCGACACCGACTCCAGCCCCACCTTCCACATCGGACGCCTCGAAGGACGAGCCGCAGGCTCAGGACACTGACACTGACAAGAAGAACGCTAAAGACAAGAAAAAGGATAAAAAGAGCAAGGAGCCCAGTAAGTGGATATCCTCGAAGGCCAAAAAGACCGAAGAGCTCTTTCCCTTCCTCTGCTGGACGCACTCGGTCCTGACCGAAGTCCAGCAGGCTCTGGTCATCTGCCAGTTGCCCGCCGAGCTGGACGAATCCATTGCCCACTCGCCGGAGAATCATTTCCTGGAGTTTTTCGTCCAGGACTCGTCCAGCCTGAGACCCTGCTACCTGCTGCTCTTCGACGAGCCCATGGCCGCTGAAATGATGCTTTCCTGGCCAGGACGCCGCGTCGAGGCGGAGAAGGTGGGTCCTTCTCTGGCGGAACGATCTCGCCACAGGGTTATGGGTTGGGCCCGATACCTGGGCGAGCGATTCGGTGCCATCAAGCGGGTAATGGCTGCCCTTTAATTGTCCTGATTCCGCCGAATCTGAACCGCATCCGTTGATCGAGAGTCGAAGATAATACACGAATCAGAACACAGACAAAATTCGATAGCTCGCTGGGATCCGACATCGGAGGATCCTGCGCTTCTGGGAGGCGTATCCTGCGACAGATGAAATGTTGTGTTGCTAGCCCTCGATTCCATCCCCCGCCAGATGATGTTTCAAGAATCCTTTCCACAATATATATGTCTTTAGGATGGCATATCTATGTTCCGGTTATCCAACTTTGTCAACGTTTTTTCCGATTTTCATTTGCCACAATATTGTAAACTTATGGATGAAAAATAATGTATGGTTTTTATCTCAAGGATAAAGAGGTTCGGGGACTGGGGACATTTTGGAGCTCGATTGAATGAAAAGATTACCCAGAAACGAATGAAATTATATTCTGGTATCCTGCTTCCTTTTAAACAATGCTTTTCCTAGACGGATCTAACCAGAAGAGGAGTATTCAGAGTCGTATTCATGTTGAAAAATATAGGTCCCAGATTCCCGTTTCATATCCCTGATAGATACGGAGCAGAGAGCCCCGGACAGTGATGAATTTATATTGATTGCTGGTCACATTGCCTCCGAGGATCGGGGGGACTGGAGGCATTAGGGATAGTGGCGCTCGGAGTGGAAGCTTGGCGGCCGGAGAACTACCATGCGGGAGAAGTTGTACGGAGTGTAGTCCAGGACGTAGCGCTGGCGTTTGCGCTGGTATTGAGCCTGGCGGAGGTAGACACTGGCCAGGCCCTTGGCAGCCACAAAGGTGATCCCGCCCAGCAGGATGGCGGCCGCCTTGTTGGTCTCGTACAGCCCCGAGAATAGTGTCTGGCCCAGGATCACCGAGAAGGTGGGCAGGCTGAGGGCCGTGCAGAAACTGGCGGAGGCCCGGCCGATGTGCTCCGACCCAAAAGCACCTGGCTGAAGGGCCTCGGTCGGGGGATGGTCCCGCTCTACGTCGTCGAAGTAGGCTTCGTCCAAAGGCGCCCCAGGCAATGGGTCCCCGTCCTCGTCCAGCTGATCCGCGGGCACGCCCTGTCGCTGATGGCGACGCAGCCAGCGCACGAGGCAGTCGTCCCAGCGCACCATTCTGCTCAGGAGCAGGATGGTCGGCACCGAGGGCAGCAGGATCATGAGCAGGGTGGGGTCCTCCTGCAGCAGCTGCATGCCCGTCTCGTAACCCGTGACCTCCAGCAGGGTCAGAGCCCCATAGGTCACGGCTGAGAAGTAGACGGTTGCAGCCAGAATGCCCATTATGACGCTGGGACACAGGCGCTCGTAGCTCCTGTCAAAGCGTTCCAAAAACGCATCGAAGCGGCACAGCGGCGGCATCACTATGATGTACTCCGTGCGGCACTGGGTGCAGGTCACCGGCAGGTCCGGTACCAGCAGTTGCTTCTCGTCGATCCACCGACTCAGGCATGCCTCGTGCACCCATTTGTTGGTGCCGCGACAGCGGCAGGGATGCAGCCAGTCGCGGCGAGGCTGCTCCTCGTCGCCTGCCAGGCAGATCCAGCACATCCTGTCGTCGTCATTGTCCGGCTCCAGGCCGCTAATCAAGCGGTGGGCGCGACTCGGTCTCTGAACCGGGCCGAGATGGCGAACACGGAGATGTAGGCCGTCGGCCAGTCCCGGACCAATTGGCGGATGGTGGTTCATTCTGAGTCTTTCCCGGATCTTCGGCTGGCTTGTGCACGCAAGAGGAATTTGGCTGAGATTTTGTGGAGAATACGGACTGGATTTTGTGAATAGGTGTTTCAGACTTGTCATTTACGAATGAGTGTGGCCCGAGCCCGAGGTTACTGCTCTCAAAAGCAAAGGCATCTCTGATTCAGCTTTAGTGTTGTCTTCCCCATCGATTCTAGAACGCAAGGTGCAAGCTTCTGCTGCTACTTTTCAAGGAATGAGGCATTTGCCAAAGGACAAACCTGTTAATAAAATGGGTGAAGGTCGAGTCCCGAAACGGTCCTCTTGGCCTTTGTCGGCTGGATGTTTGGGGACTAGTTGATCGAAAAGCTTCTGATTCCTGGTTCTGATTACTACCGATTTCACATGCAATAATATCAATAATAAAAATTTGAATAAAAAGTCAAACGTCTCCTTCAAAAAGTTAACAGGCAGAGGCTGCCAGATGGATGAAAATACATTAACGGTCTATTTTAGTCAACAGCCTCTGTTATGTTAAGGCCAGGGCCAGTTTGAAAAATGTAAGTGTTTCAAAATCAAATTTTCAACGTTTATACGATTTGCAGAGGGAATTCCACGGGAAATACAATGGAATATGCTTACAGTTTCGTAATCGAGTCCAAGAAACCCATCCAGAGAGCCCAACAGACCCACCAAAACGCTCTGTAAAGAGCCCTCGAAAGACACTACGGCTCTGTTAATTTACGGCGTAGGCTGGCCCATTGGACTCCGCCGGAATGGAATACAGTTGGTTTTTGGCACTCGACAGTGGCGCACGAGACCTGCCCCGCCCCCAAGGCCGCCCCGCAATCGCGAACGAATTTTTGGCGCGCAATTTGCAACCTGCAACCTGCAATATACGGCATCGCAGAGAAATTAATTGCCAATTAATCCTTTTTTTTCGAGTGTATTCTTTTTGAACGGGACTGTGTGTGTGTGTGTCGGGCCAGAGTGTTGGTGCGGAAGGATAATTGCAGGGCGCATTTGAAATATTCATGGGACAAGTGCAGCAGCGACAAAGGCCTGTGTTTAGCCGCCCCTTTGTTTTCGCAACAGAAAGAAGCAACAACCGCTCTCCGATCTCCCCGGGAACATGTAAATCCTCCAACATATCCAAATAGAGAGAGACCCTAAGAATCCGAGCGACATGGCAGGAGCGACAGCAAGAAGCAACATTCCCGGCGGGCATGGGCACGGCTCCGGTTACGGGTACAAGTCCCACGGCGCCGCCGGCACGCAACTCCGCTGGCTGGACTGCCTCTGCCTCGTCCACCTGTGCCTGTTTACCTCGGGTGAGTAACTATTGTCCAAATAATTCCTCATCTTCCGAGTATTTTTTTTTAAAAAAGAACATTAAAGTTAAAAAAAAATGCTATGTAGTTTCTCTAAATTATTTCAACAGTTTTCTTTGGTAAACCACCTATTCGGTTGCATTCTTTATGGTTAAAATGTATTTTTTGGTGGACATGCGATTCCCAGGAGCTTTCCTGGCCCAAAAAAGACCCATGGCGGGCGGGCACGGCGTATGCGTAATTTATGGACTCGCTCCCGATGCAGTCCACCTGCCACCCGGGCCGAAACGCTACTTAACAAAATTAAAATGCGACTCGCCCCCAAACACCTTGCCCCATTTCTGGGCTGTTGCAGCCGCGCGTTAATGTGCGAATTGCGGATTGCGAAATGGACAGAGGCGGCAGGGAGAAACTTTATTATTATCAGAGGAAAGTTGTCGGAAAAGCCCGGCTACGAGGAAAAGTAATGTGGCCCACTAATCTTTTCAAAGTGGGGAAGAAAACTAAAAAGAAATCAACTTTGTCCAAAGAAATTTCAATAATCCCTCGAGGCCGCCGAGCGTTGAAATTATAAGCAGACTTCCGATTGACCAAGAGCCCGGGCGATTCCCGATTAGCCAAGAAATCAAGGATAGCTTTGCCATAGTTGGCAGCCCATAAAATAGTGTGTGGCACCCGTGGCAAGTCAGAAAGTTTGTGGCAGATAAACGCACTCTAGACATTAAACATTCATGGTGTTTATCATGTTTCGGCTACAGCTGGTTTTTAAATGCGATTTAACGTGATTTTCAACTGATCCTGGCTTGGGAAAAATTGTTATTCCCGAGGCGTTTGAACCCACCCCGTTCTGGTGGGCATATCCCAAAATAGACACAAATCGCAGTCAAGAAATCTCATCACTCTGCCACAATAAAGGCGACTTAACCGATACTAGACAACGGGCAGACTTGCCTCAGGGCAGTTTGCCCAACTACACTGAAAGAAATCGACCTAAAGGGGATGTTATGAAGGGTATCTCCCAAACGGAAATGCCCCCCTAACCCCGGCAAACTCTCCTGAAAAGCATAAACTTTCAATCGGATTGCTTTTCGAATTTTTCTGCGAGTGCCTCGAGGGATTGGTTACAGCTCACCTGGCAGAGGTCCATCCCCTGGCCCCAGGGGCCCGGAGACCTGTCCTAACTGGCTTACGAAACGTGCGATGCCCTGTGACAAAAGGGCGAGTTAACCCAAAGTGGAATCCGGAGGACCCTAGGAGGAGATACGGATATTGTATCTGAATCTGTATCGGTAGCTGTGGCAACGCAATATGGCCACGCCCCTGGGGGGTGCATGTCGCAACCCATGGCACCCCATGGCACCCCATGGAGCCACCCTTGTTACCACCTCCAGCTGCCACTTTCCGGCTTATGCTTTGCGTTTGCAGTTGATTAGACGGCACAGTGACACTCCATTTAACTGTCAGCCGCAGACGAGGCTCACTGTACCTGCGAAAGGCCGCAACTGCATTGGGGGGTGGCTGGCGTCCTGGGTCCTGGGTCTTGGGTATCCTGGGTCCTGGCTTTTGCGTCAGCAAGTGCTCTCAAGCTTGCAACAATTATTCGCCCATTATATAATCAAGCGAGTTCCTCCTCTAAACTAAGGCCCCCAAAAAAAATCTGAAACAATTTGAATCGCAAAAACTAAGTGGCCAAAAGGCAATTAGTTTTATTTCGATTTTGTTTACCCGCATCGGCCTTTGCTGAAGGAATTCCTCAATCAAACGGCGGCCAACCGCACTCTTGCCACAAAAAAATGAAAAATTGAAAACGAAACATGTCGGGGGCGGGGAGAAGCGGGGTCTGGGCCACCTCCATGTTTACAAAACATTCGACGAGCGGCCCACAAAATGCTTTTTTGTTCAAATAAACAATCGCGCAGAATAACCAAACGATGAAATACACTCAAAACTGATCTCCAACAGTAAATATATTAGAGTTTCATCCAAAAAATAAACAACTTGGGAATTTAATATCTAATATTCAAGAAATTAATGCCGTAGAAGTCACAAACATGTCTGTCATTTCGTGAGTCTCCAAAAAGGACACCATAAGCTGTGGCTGTGGCATCTTCATCAGCAATGCCAACAATTTGCCACATTATTACACACTCCCCCCACACAGACACACCCGGGCCAACACACACACTAGCACGCTTCCATACACATGTTTTTTTATGGATCCTGTGCCAAATATTCAATTGTTAAGTCCCGAAGCCCCCCGCCATTTTTTTTATCATACTTTTTTATTTTGTGGCCCCAAGGCAGCAGCATCTGGCTGCTGTCGCTGTTGCAATTTTTCCAAATTTGTCAACTGCTGTGGTCGACAACCTCCCAGCCCCTGCCCTCCGCCCCCTTTTTTGTGGCAACATCCCCCGCAGCCCCTCCTGCATGTGTCCCTTTAAACTAACCAAGGACACCCATGCATATGAATTATGTTTCTGTTTCTGTTTCTGTTTCTGTTTCTGTTTGTGTTTGTACAAGATATGATCTTATAGTTTTTAGCTTGGAAAAGTTCTAAGGATGTTAAAGGACGTTTCAATTCATTAAAATTGAATCAAATGTAATATAATCTATAGTATCCTTGGAGCAAAGGAGAAACCCAAACGACTCACTGATGCCCTACAGACCAACATCAGCATTTTCCTTGACAGTTCCTACATTACATTCTTCATTTGAATTTTGTTTTTTGAAACATGATTTGGTCCCTGCCTTTTTGAAGCCCCAGGACATCAGCCACGCCCACCAGCCCCCCAAGGGAGATGACAGGTAACGAGCTGCCAATGAAAAGGGAATAAAACGCGAATTAAAAATAATTTCCACAGCGATCCTTTCCGCAAGTCCTTTGCCATTTGCGTGTGCACCTTGGGAGGGGAAGCAGGGGGGTCTGGTGTCCACCTTAACCCCTGGCGGAGTCGCTGGCAACCTTAACCCTTGACCGCCACACGGGCCAAAGGCCACACATGGAACACAAGTGTTGTAAACGTCACGCAATCGCGTTGGATATTATTGGGTTTGGGGGCAATCATCCGACGATGAGGGTGACGGTGATGATGATGTTGGAGGGGAGGGTCTGGTGGCAACTTGCAACATGCAACTACAGGTGGCACTGCCTAAGAGTAATGGGGAAGTTGGACCCTGCTCAGGGACATTATCCGAAGCTCCACAGTGGCTTTGTGGGTTTCGTGCTCTCTACTTAGGCAAACATTAACACCCTTTGATTAAATTGGAACAAGTATGGAAACACGAATGTGAATGTATATATTTTTTGATTGTTTCCAGTTCCATTGGCTGGAAAACACAATCAATTTCCCAGAGCAGCTGGAAGTGAAATTGTTTTCCTCTTGGAATACTTCCATAAAAAAAATCTCTATTTGAAGAAATCCTTTTCAAACACCTGTCAGAACGAGATCTTCACACAGATCCTTGGGGAGCGTAATTATTTAAAGTGTTGTTGTCTTTGGGCTATCCCTTTTTCCCCAGATGTTGGATATCCTGTCGAGTCCTTTTTGTAATTTCATTAGTGTTGACAACAATTTTGCCAGCTTCTCCCTACTTCCGCTACTTCCGCTGCTGCTATTATCCTTTATCCTGGCGAAAAATTGAAAGTCAACTCGAGAAGTCTCTCCACCTTGATGAGAATTGAATAGAATGCAAAATGGCAGCCACGCCCTCTGGCCCGCTCGCCACCCCACCCAAGACTCCCATCCTTTGCCAGCCCACAATTCCCCCTTGGAGAGCAGCATGTGTGATGAGCTCGAAACGTGGCCAAGAAGACAAAGCAGGCCGACAAGTACACTGCGATAAAAAGCAGGCGAAGTGACAGAATTATACATACGAAAATATATTGCCGAATTTGTGGGGAATAGTTTTCAGTGCAGAACTGACACATTTTTGCTTTGAAAGTTAATTAAAAACTCATTGAGCTGCGCTGCAAATGCTGAAAAGTGTGAACTACAAAAAGGGATTTGCCACGCCCCAAGGACCGCCTCCAGCCCAAACACACTTACGCCTTACCCTTTAACCTTTTCGCCTTTCGCCTTCTGTTGCTCTTTTTTCTCCTCAACAAAAATGGAAAGTCTTATGGTAGGTTTGCCCTGAATTTGCCTAATGACCGCGGGGATCCTGGCGATCCTGGATCTGCAGTGGCTGTCAGGTAGCAGAGGGCTCAACTCTATTACAGGTAGCACTGGCCACGAATCCAGGTAAAAAAGTAGGAGTCCTCTAATTGAAACGAGGGCCTCCCCATCAGGGCCACTTTCGGTTGTCGTCTTGGGGATTAAAGTTGTAAGCGGCTCAATGGATAATTAGCCAAATGGCCAAGAAGGCTCTTTATGGCCTCCTCACTCTCTTGGCCGCCTTCCCCTGGGTTTGTTGGGCAAGTATATTCGTGTCCTTACAGCTGGGACACTGCAGCTCGAATATGTTTTCGGATTAAGGACGAATATTAGGCGGAGGGATACCAATCCAAAATAGGGGCTTTAAAAAAATGGTAAATGGAAATGGAGCTCACCTTTTAAAAGCATTGGTGTCCTGGCTGGCCTCCTCGATTCCTCCATTCCTCGATTGACACTGGTGTTTCTGCCATAAAACATCCTGTCGAGCGCCCTGTCCTTCTGAGCTTGGGGCGTTTATTTTTGCCATAGTTGCGGCTGTTCCTGCAAGAGAATAACAGAAAGAGGAAACTGGTTAGAACATTTGGCCGAAAATGAAAAACGCACAAAATGCAACGCCAGCACCAGAGAAACAACAAACACAGTGGGCGGTGGGATGGTGTGGTGTGATGTGGTGAGGGGATGGTGGATGGTGGATGGTGGAGCTTTATGGCCCAACTGAACCAACAAGGAATGCAGATGGCCAGTGCAGATACAGATACACGCCACAGATGCAAATGCTGCAGACGCAGATACAGATACAGATGCAGATACAGATACAGATACAGATGCAGATACAGAGTCAGTTTAAAGAGCTGGAGATGGCATTTGTTATTTTGGCCTACTTCAAACTGGCCAAAAATAAGGCAACTCTAACTTCTCGGTTTTATGTTTTGCTTTCAGCCAGTTTTAATTTGATTTCTAATTAAATCGCCTCCGGAACGTTTTCATTTGGACTCTGATTCTGATTCTGATTCTGATTCTGATTTTGTGGCCGAAATGTTTATTTGAATGAAATGTTATGAGAAGAATATTCCTCTTTCGGCCAAAGGCCAATAAAATTGTGTTTATTGCGAGACAGTGGGATCCAGAAATCATCCAGTTAATTAAGATATCAATAAATAATGTGGGCTTTTTAGTTTTAAATGGGAAACGTGAGTATAGTAGAGGCCCTCCCCCAAGGGAGGGGAGAAACAAATCGAAAGGTAAACAAATATTTGCACATCATCATCAATCAGGTGGCAGCAAACTGTTGCCGCTCACTGTGCCCATCAATTTCCATTTAGACAAATTCGAAGGTAAACCAAATCCACGCCAAATCCCTGCAAGAGAGTGGGCGGTTGTTTATTTGAGTTATGCATATCAAGTTGAAAGGTAAACATGCTCCATGCGAAATATGCTGCCCAGTGGCCACGGGCCAAGGTCCACGACCTTGTTCCCTCTGGCCTCTAATTTGCATACTGGCGGAGGGGTCGAAGGGCTGGAGGACTGGAGGGGTCGAAGCGCTGGAGGAGCCCAAATTACCAGACACAAGTCGAAAAGTTTTGGCCCATAATTATACGGCAGGCAGCGGCTCTATTTATTTACATGCTTCCAAATCAATTTGGCGGCGCAGATAAGCAACCAAACAATAAACAATATTTTGGGGAAAGGCAGGCAGTGGGAGGCAGGAGAAAGTGGCAAGGAGGAAAGGACTGTGGGAACCAAAACAAACAAGTCGGAGGCACAGCCAGACCCCAGAGCCAGGAGCCAGACAATAGAAACCAGGCCCAAACCGCTGGCTAAGGGATAAGGGATGGCCGCCAGGATAAAAGGTCAGAAACCAAAACTAAGCCTTTACCCCCCAGACACGCCAATGAATGTCCTTGCTGCGGGTTTATCAAACTTTTCAAAGCATTTAGTCCTTAGAACTTGGTATATATTTTAAAGGGTATTCAAAAGACTTAATGACCGAATGATAGTAAAAACTTGACTATCAATGGAAAGTTTCGATGTGCGGCTTTTCAGTTGACGACCCGAACGTCCTTTGATAAAGTTTTTGCGGTCAAGGGTCCTGGGAAGGCGGTGACATATCCACTTTTAGGGATATTTTCATCATGCAGGATTGAATCCTGTTAATTGGCAGAGCATGCCGCAATCTGTGTGACCAAAAAACTAAACTCAAACCCTTCCCTCCCGAATTATGGCATCCTTTTTCCAGGTAACCTGCTGTTTTTTCTGGGCTCGTCCCAAAATCATAAAATTAAATATGCATAAGAGGCGTAGCCTCGCTCTGCAATTGACTTAATATCCTTTGGGCAAACAATCAAAACAAGGATACCAGCAACGCAGAAGGACGAGAAAGGAGAGGCCGCCAAAAATAAAAGAAATGCGTAAAATGGCGTCGATTTGCAACGCTTTGTTGCACGCAGCCATTGAAATTATTTCCGCTTCTTTTCCACAATTGTTTTCCATTTTTTGCCTCCTTTTGGTCTCCATCTCCTGCCACAAACTTTCTTCGTCCTTTGGCTTTACTTCCTCTGTTTCGTTTTCTGTTTCTGTTGCCTCTGCTGCTTGACTTGATGTGTGCAATTATGGCGTCATTTACATTCTTGCCTTCCAAATGGCCAATCCTTGACACCCAGCTTCGGCAACCCTAAAGACACTGCACTACACTGCGAGAAGAGTGTGTGCTTTGCCTCCCATTGGCAACTACATCCTGGCTGAGGGGGAAATGGGATTTCCCCCCATGTTTTTGTTTGTTACATTTATTATTTTGCTTAGCCTTCGTTCCGCCTCCCTTTTGTCTTTGGCAGGAGCAATGGGGGGCGAAGGATCCACTACATGGAGATGGATGATGGCCAAATGATGAGGAGAATGGGAATGCTTCTTCGCGCTCATGGCTGGGAGTTTGCTCGAAAATAGTGGAGGGCCACCCGAGAAAGTGTGGAGAACCAGGACTAATGGCTGAAACAAAAAGGGCCCCTAACTTTGCCTTCAAATATACATTTTGGTGGTTAAAAAAGTCCAAGCTCCATTACTCCTCATACTCGTATTATTATTTTTTTTTTTGGAAGTTGGCTTGGGCGTTCTCGAGGAAGCATTTTGCGAAGGTAAACAAGCTGCAAAACTTGAACTGAAACAAGTGCAAAGTGAAAGTAAATATGAGAGGCAAACAGAGGCCAGAGAATAAGTCCAAAGGAGGCACAATCAAGGTAAATATCCTTCGCAGGCCTCTGAAACGTGAGCCAGAAAGGCTCAAGCTGTAACTCAACCAAACCGAAAATGGTCAATTAAAAGTTTAGCTTTAAGTGAAGGAAACTTTTTCTTCCAGACACAAAAAGGGGTTTCAAAGAAGTTATTTAAAAATATTTAAAGCGTAATCCGAGATAGAAGGACCTCCTCAACGGAAATGAAAGGGAAATGAAGTGAAAGTGAGGCGAAGATAAATCAAGCCACAAAATGGCTGAAGAGGAAAATGGTCTGCCGGCCTCCGAGGACTCTATTTTTTTGTATCGTAGTCTCCCCCATTTTGTTGGCATCTTTTGCTGGCTTTTTAATTGCCACTTACGCGTTCTGGCTTAGACCAAAGCCCCTTGGAAAGCTCTTGATGCCTTTTTTCCAATGTCCTTGCTAGCTCCCTTTCGTTGCCATCGTTGTTTGCTCCTCGTTGCTTTCTTCACTTGCCAAAAACGCTTTTTATCCTTTCGTGTCAGGGCAGGCAGAAGCCAAAGGAGCTGCGACATAAATTAAAGTCAACTAATTGCGTATACGCCGCCGCGCCGCATGTGCCTTAAGTGGGCTTTGCCAAGGACATGGCGGCAAGGACACACTCTGTTCCAGATGATCCCGCTGCACTCCAGGATTCGTGATATTTTATTATCGCGCGCTTCGTGTCGTCTGGGGGATTTGTGGCCATGATTTGGTAAAGTTTGCCGTGCCATTAAAATTTAATTAAACAGAAATGCACATTGGCGAAGGAGCAGGACATCCCAGAAAGGACCTCATGATTAACATGGGCAACACCCGTCACTACATCAAAGCACCAAATACGAATCTTGTGCCCATCCTGATGGGGACATGTAATAATGCCTACAACACACCGAGTTTGCGTCCTTCAAAGGACACAAACACACACTCTCACACACGCTTAAATAAAGGTCCTGCTTTCCCAAATAACTGAAAAATCGCCTCCGCATCGCACTCTCAATTAGCTAAGATACCCCACAAGGGGCAGGACTCGGCACCAGGACATCATCATCGTCGCTGCGATTGTCAGCGTCATCATCAGCCAAGCATGATAATGATAACAATAACAAACGAGGCCAGAAAAGTGGGGTTTCCTTCGGGTTGAGTCCTGCGATATAAAGATTGTTGCCATATTGCTATCATTTGCACACAATCAGCGTCACCGTCAACGTCGACGGGATGCCGGGATGCCGGGATGCGATGTGAAAGGAAAAGGCTGCGGAGGTGGAGGGTTCCAGGAAAAGTCAGATGGCGGTGGGTAATGTATGCAAAGGGCGGGGCATAAAAAAAAAGAATAGAACCCCCCCCCACAGGATGAGACGAGGATGAGGCGGAGATTGCTCGTCGCTCGCTGATGTCCTCAACGACCAAATTGCAGATAAAGTATAAATAAATTTAAATAAATAGCGCAAAATCAAATTTCCCAGAGAAGAAGACGTAGAAAACAGGGAACAAAGTATAATCAAGAGGCGACAAAAAGGCTGGGGAAGCCAAAGGACAATTTACTGCCAATAAAGTTAGGCAAGTATGGAGGTTTCCCAATTTACAATTTATAGCCAGATTTTGGGCATCGCCACGCTTAAACTTAGTAATAGAAATGATTAGAAATCAAACATTAGGCCATTCAAGAGGATTTAAAAACATTTGCGGGCAAGATTGTGGCTTTTGTTAAAGGCCCTGATCCATTTTGTGGCATTGGTAGACCGTATGTTGCACGCGGCCCGTGCCCCGGCCTCCGGCCCCTGGGAGGTGGGAAGTGGGAGGTGGGTGGCTGGCGTGTGGCAGGTGGCACCCCCTTAGGCACCCACCCACCCCAAGCCCCGCCACCTCTGGAACCTCCTGTCTTATTGGACATTTGCCTATAATTGCCTATTAGTTTTCATTTGTTGATTTGGTTTCGCCTGCACGTGACATTGACTTTGGTTTTGGTTTTGGTTTTGGTTTAGGTTTTGGTTTGTTTTGGCGTTCTCGCCTGGATATGGATATTGGCCTGGAAACTCTTGTATCGATTTGACATTTGCGGTGTACACACCCGACCAATAGCCGATCAATCGGCAACTATTTGGTCCCAACCAGGTCCCAAGGATCCCCCCAGGCATATTCAAGTTTGTCAAAAAGCACGAATTTCAGAATTTTTCTCGGCGGTCATTGGGGCTTCGCGGCGGTTCATTCAACTCGGCGACGCCGACAAATATTTCATTGAGGCATTTGCAAAATTTTTTTTTTTCAAAGGGGGGGAGGGGGGTGTCAGCCACAGGCACAGCCAAAACAAAAAGTATTCCTTCTCGTGCAACATCTTGCCATAAATTTCTAATTGAAAGCAAAGTCGAAATCATTTTTTTATACATTTCATGTGTTAACGTGGCCAATTGGCCGACAGAGCTGCCAAAAAAATAAATGAAAATAATTATTTGCGATAGAAAACAGCAAAGAAAAAAGGGGAGAAACTCGGGCAAGGTCTTCCCTTTTTTCTTTTTTGCAAATTTCTCATTTTTGTCTGGCTTTTGTCTGCTTTGCTGCATTTTCTTGCTATTCTGGCTCATGGGGGCCTTTGTTGTTTTCTGTTAGTTGGCAGCTGATTAATTGCCTTGCCTCTTTTTTCTCTCTCTGCACATGCAGAGTCCCCCCCCTGGCCGAGTCCCCCATATCGAGTGGGAAGGCTTCGCTTCTTGCGCTTTAGTTCAATAATTTAATGCTCTTAAAATAGTTTGCCCCGAAAAACGCCGGAAAGCCGAAAGCCGCCTCTAATTGGCAGCACATCTCTCAGATACGCGAACGCAAAGTATTGGATCAAAAATTACAGAATTATACTTTGAAAATGCGAATTTTATTCTAGTCCTTGGGCTTACAAGCTATCACAATATTGGCTTTACGATTAAAAAAAAAATTAGGAGGGATTCGTCGCTATGGGTCCTTGATAGAGAGACTTTCGAAAGAAGGTCCTAGATGTGCACCAAACGCTCGTTGCGCTGGGCAAAGTGGAAGCCACCGTAGTACTCCTCCAGGTCGCAGAGGTCCTTCTGGATCTGGGCGTCTATCCTGGCCTGGGCGGCCCTCTGCCGGGCGGAGGGGCGACGCACTGGAGGGCGTGGCTGGATGGGATTGCGCAGGCTGAGTCGCCGCCGCACCTTCACCTCGTACAGCGGCGACTCTGGCACGGAGTCCTCCAGATCCAGGCAACGGCGGGCGTCCGTGTGGGAGGGAAAGCCTCGGGGAGTCACCTGGCCGGCGATGGCCTCGCTGATGTCGTGGAGCGGCCGCTTCTCCTGGCCGCCGGAGTGCTCGAAGCTGCACTTCCACTGGGCGTAGTTGCGGTCCATGGTTGCGCCTCCTTTGGCAGGGGTCAGCAGAGTGCCGCAGGATCCGAAAGACGAGCACCGGGGCATGGGGCGCAGAAGACTCGACTTGGAGCGGGATCGACTCAACTTGCTCAGCTTGCTCTTCTGCTTCCTGGACGAGATGCTGACCTTGTGGCGCAGCATTCTCTGGATCTTGCTGAACAAGCCCCTCAGCCGAGGGCGGGGCAGGAGGCAGCACATCCCGCCAGGACCTGCCGTCGCCACAGTGGTGTCCTCGCCGCTCTTCACGTTCTCCACTGACTGTGTTACGCCCATTTTTGTCGATATCTGATAGTTCGATAATAAAATGTTGAAATGCCTCGGAGAGGATGTTGTTCCTTTGACTGTTTGCTGTCAACTGATGCTGATTGCCCAGGGCGGGCTGGATTATATATACCCGGTACTGGGGGCCGCAGGTAGCAGGTCCTATAGGGATTCGCGGGTCTTATTCGCTACCTTTGCCGACCTCCATAAAAACGCAGCCCCTGACCCTGATCCCTGATCCATGTCCCTGTCCCTGATCCCTGACCATAATCCCCTTGTTTTGCATAGTTTTATGAGGCAACATTTGGTCAAGACTTTGGTTTAGGGCTTCGGGTTTTGGGTTTTGCTTGGGTTGCGATTTTTTTATGACCCCCTTTGCAATCCTTGCACGTGCATGTCGTCCTGTACGGACGAGCGCAGGCAGGAGACGTTTAATGGCAGTTGGCCAGGACATTCTTGAGACATAATTGCCTGGCGAAAGGACGCACGATGCAGGGCTCCCACTCAGGACTTTGGGGGAAGGGCGAATACTTAATGAATTGCAACAAAGCCATCCAACTGGCACCGAGACACTGCGAGAAACTGCCAAGCCAAGCAAACCAAGTAGCCAAGTAGCCTGGAAGCAACCTCACTTTGCCGCAGTACAGAATCATATTTTGCTCTTGGCAGAACTACATAGACAGAATAAACTGGAAAATATAAAATAAAACCCAAAAAAAAGCTAAAATCCTAAATTAAGATAAAATTCGCAGTGAGATGAGTCGACAGAATGGAATCGTTTATTCGGACATTGCCATCGTGAGTAGGGGAATGCGATCCATCGGAAAGCCCGCCTCCATCGACATGCTGGCTAAGCACATGGGCAAGACGCTGGGCGTCCCCTCCTGGATGCTGAAGGACGACATCCAGACCCTACTGGAGGCCTACCAGCCCATGGGCTTCTTCCAGCTGGACGAGGGATGCTACAGTCTCCCCGCCGATCTGCTCCAGATCCTGGACGAACAGGAGCGGGAGAAGCAGGCCCAAGTGGTTGTCCCTATGGCTACCGTCACGGCTCCCGACGAGCCGGACGTGGTCTATGGCTGTACGTCCGAGATCGATATCTCCCAATCCCTGCGCCATCCGTATCTCCACAGATTCAGCTAGACGGATCGGCGTTCAGAGGACATCGAGGTCGGATTTATTGTGAACATGGAGGAGGTTGTGGATTCTGACTTGTTGTGGCTTTCGTTGGCACGGGAGGGGAGTACGCTGTTAGCTGGGAGAGAGGTTTCTTTTATCAAAAGCGGACAGAAGAATCTACTTGTGGCTTTTACCTTCATCATGGAGGACCTGGAGTTATACGATTAGACAAAGATTTTGTGATTTTGTCAAATGTATGTGATTCAAAATTAAATACGAAGCAAGTGGTTTGTGTAGCCCTTGTCCTTGACAGCCTGCTTTTCTCGCAGTGCCTGGCCAGGCTCTGAAGAGGGGGCGTGACTGGCGTATAGGCAATTTCATGGCGGAGTGTCCATGGCTAAGCATCCTGGCAAAATGCTTCCTTTGTGTGTCAATCAGCCTTTGCATGTCAGCCAGTCCTCCGCCATCAATGATCCCTCGAAATGTGTGTGTGTGTGTGTAAGTAATTGGCTGGGTGAGGACATAAGCTGTTTTGCCTTCATTAAAATTAGACTACTACTTGGTTACCGTGGGCCAGAATGGCAAAAACTAACGCAATTACTACACAGGATGCCAATCTAGTCTTTCAGGCTTCATATTTCCCAAAACTCTGTTCGATGCACTCTCTAATTGTGTTAAAAATCAGTGGAAAACACTGAACCCCAAACACGAAACCAAAGGACACGCGTGTGGGCGACCCACCTTACCACCACCCGACCCAAGGTCGGGGCACAAAAGGGTCGGTGGTTCGGTGGTCTGGTGGTGTCCTGTATTGTCCAATTGTATTGGAGCAGAAATTTTCCGCTTTTCATTCTCCAGGCCAGACAAAAGAGCGCTGCTCAAAAACTGGAAATTTATTTGCAAATTCCTGACAGTAGTAGGGTCCTGTAAGCGGAATAGATTCACGCGGAACAAGGCTATGCACTATCCTTTATTTGGGACAATCTAGAACTCATTTTAAAAGAGTTATAGAAAATGTATGAACTCCATATTAACGTACAGAGTATTCGAAGGGCCTTCGATGGTAAAAACAATATTGTCCTTCAGTTGGCAAAAAGCATTTCATTGTCACCTGCAGAGAACAGGATTTTTTGGGGTTTCGGCCAAGCCATTCAAGCCCAAAGCCATGATTCAACTTTGACCCTTAAAAAGCATTCCCATTCTATGGAAAATTCTATTTAATTGCTGCCATTTGTTAGGAGGGAAGGGGGCAAGCAAGAGATACATTTGTATCTGCTTCCGTACCAGCATCCAGCATCTAGCATCCATCAGATATTTTTCAAGAGCCACCGCAGTTCGCTTAAATGAACATTTTGCGGTTGGCCATTAATTGGTGTGTGTTCCGCAAATGTGTGCATTTTTTAAATATTTTATTAACTCCCATTTGTCAGCGTCGATGTCGAAGGCTTCTGGCCTGACAAAACTCAATGCGAAATGCGAAATTCGAAATTCGATTTTCCAAATGCCAGCAGCTGTATTATTTTCAATTAAGGACAGTGTCTATTTCTGTTTATTTTTTGGTTTGCACAATTCAATTTCTACCTGGCAATGGCCCTTTACGATCCTTGGAAAAATAAATGGGAAAAAGTATGGAAAATGGCATAAAAATGGCTTTTTTATTTAACCCTTTTCCATCCCTTTTCCAGAGGCATAAAAAATGCAACTGGGAATATTCGTTTCAACGCTTCTTTCGTCCTTTTTGTGTGATGTGTGTTTCCCTGTATGCAAATCAACCTTTCCCTCGCCACCGAAAATCCTGCACATGTGTTTTTTGGCCAAAAGGTGTCAACGAGCTCTCCCGGGACGCTTTAATCTTTAATTTAAAACTAAATTCTAATGGCTAAGTAAAGAGAAACTTGATCGTTGACAGGTCCCCGAAAAATCAATCTACGAATCACAAAGTTTATCGAAAAGTTAATAATAGTTAATCAAGAAAAAACTCACTCAATCAAAATCAAACGCAGAAGCAAACACTTCCCAAGCCAGTTAACTTTGTCTTTTGTAATTTCGTGGCCTCAAAAAACCATTTGGGATGCCCACAAATCCACCAGAAGAATCGGGCGATAAGGATAAGGGCAAGGACACTGTGTGAGCAGGGTTAAGGACAAATCACGCATCAATAGCAATCAATCAATTTGCGGCCAAACAAACAAATTGCCAAAAAAAAGAGGGAACACATTCGCCCAGAAAAGTTAACAGCGTCTAATGCGATTTTGACGCAGTCCAAACAAAACTATACACCTAGCTATATATTTTATAGATTTATGTAGGAAAATGTCTTGGCTGTCTTTTGTTTACAAGACGCTGGCCTTTTGTCAGTCTGTTTGGCTTTAGTTTTGAAGGACACCCCGCAAAGGGAGTTCCTCCAAATCCTAGAAGAGTTTCGGGAGCTTATGGCTTATAGCCCGTTTTTTGGCTGCTTCTTAAATTGAGTTTGTTTAAGATTTGTTCAACTTGGTTTTCAATCTAGAGAAGGGAGAGACAGGGGCGTGGGGGCGTGGGGGCGAGGGGCGAGGGGGCTCGGGGACACCCTAGTGCCAGCTTCAATCAAGCAAACTATCCATCAGCATGAACTGTGACCCCACTGTGAGCCCCGGGACCCTCTCCCGCTTTCCTTTTAGGAGTTTTCGATGCTGGCACGCATCGGATTCCCAGTTTTTCCACTTTTCCACTTTTCCGCCCACAAAAACACAAACCACAAACGCACACACGAGGAAAATCAATAGAAAACAAAGGATGTGAGCTTCCTTATTGTTGGAGCGGGAAACAGAAATATTATATACTCTCTATTGAAGTCATATTTTATTTAAATATTTAGCAAGGACTTCCGGAGACCCTTTGGGTTTCAAGTTACAATAAATAGGCGGTATTCGTGGGTGAAAATCTTTTCCGAGCCAGCCCAGAAGTAGGCAACATTAACTTTAAGTGGTACCTGAAGAGTTACCTTAAATAATAGATACAAATAATAGATTCTGAACCGAAGTGTAGGTTTTTTAGACCGAGAGTGGCAAGTGTGTCACCCATAAATTCATCAGCGTCTCTAAATGGCTTAAATGTGGCTCAGAAAGCGGTCTGATAGCCACAGCTGCTGGCTGGCATTAAAACCGCAAGATGTCCTAATCCTGGCCGGGGATTTACAAGCTTAACCACGCCCACCAGCCTCCCGCGCTCTCTCTCTCTCTCTCTCTCCCTCTAATCTCGTCGCCTGATCCCACACATCTGAAGATCCGTCCCATATCTGGCAGATCCCCTCTAATCTTCGCCCAGATTTCACACCGCAGAGAGCACGCGACACGACAGGATTCAGGGGAATGTGGCAGGAGAGTCCCAGCGTTTCAACGATTAGGCAAATCTTTTGAGGATTCAATGAAGGATTCAATGAAGGACTAGCAACACGCAATTGTGGCAAGATTGTAATTAGAGCGGATCACGATTTTGCGAAATCTGTTTGAGTCCTTTCTGGATCCTTGGCGAAGAATACCACTTGAGTTTGCTCTGGTTCTGCCTCGCGCCTTTTGTCATTCCGGAGCACTTGCCTTTGTCCGCCAGTCGAGTGGCCTCAAGAGTCCTTTTCGGAGGAGTCAGGCCAACACTTGCGGCTGTCAAACGGCACCAAAGTCTCCTGGCTTCGTCCTCACCTCCCAGTCCTATCTGTCCTTTTGGTTTTAGTCCCAAGCCCTAGTTTTATCTAAGGATATCCAGACCAAGCAAAGGTCCTTTTGTGTTGATTCACAATTGGAATATTTATAAATAGTTTACAGTACACTAAAGATTGTATATAAAAGGATAATAAAGTAATTGAGTACATTTTAATTTATTTATTTCATTCATTTTGGCGTTTTTTCTTTCTCTGTAGAACCATTTGAATTATATATTTCCACTGGTTTTCTGTGAAAAGTTTGATTGTTCTACGATTTTGCCTTTTCGCCGGCATCTTCCAGGACCTCCTCGTCCTTGGGCCTTGGCCAGCTAACAGTTTGACACTTTAAAGTTGTTCCCCAGTGTGTTTTCATATTTCAGGGAAAAGGGAGCTTAATGCCAAAGGTTGCCGAAAACGGAGAAAAAATCCCTATTTAGTTATTAATTTTTCACAATTTTTCTTTTGTGAAAATTACTCTGTTCCCCTTTTTAATTTCCCTCACCTGGCCACTTGTTGAACTGGCTTTTCCAACTAACTTTTTTACAGCTTTTCCTCCGCTTTTGTTTCACTTTTTTTTTTTTGCTGGAACATAATTCTTTTTCCAATTTTCCGCACAATCGCCACTCATACTTATTTGATTTCTTTGCCGTTTTCTTTCGCATAAATTCCCTATAAAATAGCGCCATTTACTATTTATTTTCCCTCGTAAGAGGAGGCCATAGCATCCACATCCTGCCCCCAGGACCAGTTTTTATTATATATGTACTTTTTCGTTCCTTTGGTTTCTTTATGACTGCCAAGAGGCCAAGCCAAACGGAAAACTTAATAATTCTACATCACTTTTATGTGAGCACATGAAAGCCAAAAAGAGATGGAAATGAAAGTAGAAGGAGATAGCAGTGTACATTAAGAAAAAGAGAGAACGAGGATGAGTGGGATGAATGTAGATGACTCTCACATCCTTGAATAGGAAAACACTATCCTTGACTTTTAAAGATACAGATCTTTGAAGAATCTGATGGATTCAAATTAATAGTGAATGAATCTAGGAATCATTTAAGGTATTCCGCTTGAGAATCGGGTGGGAAATGGCTGAACTGTAGCCACCGTAAGGAGCCACATATAAGAAAATATGAGAATCCTGGATTTTACAAGGGGACCATCAGGAAAAATAGGAAGAAAATCGAAAAAATATTTTGCTACAAGGTTTTGATGCAGGATTATGGAGAATGAATCTAGGAATCATTTAAGGTATTCCGCTTGAGAATCGGGTGGGAAATGGCTGAACTGTAGCCACCGCAAGGAGCCATATAGGAGAAAATATGAGAATCCTGGATTTTACAAGGGGACCATCAGGAAAAATAGGAAGAAAATCGAAAAAATATTTTGCTACAAGGTTTTGATGCAGGATTATGGAGAATGAATCTAGGAATCATTTAAGGTATTCCGCTTGAGAATCGGGTGGGAAATGGCTGAACTGTAGCCACCGCAAGGAGCCACATTTAAGAAAATCTGAGAATCCTGGATTTTACAAGGGGACCATCAGGAAAAATAGGAAGAAAATCGAAAAAATATTTTGCTTCGAGATTTGGATGCAGGATTGTGGGGAATGAATCCAGGAATCATTTAAGGTATTCCGCTTGAGAATCGGGTGGGAAATGGCTGAACTGTAGCCACCGTAAGGAGCCATATAGGAGAAAATGTGAGAATCCTGGATTTTACAAGGGGACCATCAGGAAAAATAGGAAGAAAATCGAAAAAATATTTTGCTTCGAGATTTGGATGAAGGATTGTGGGGAATGAATCTAGGAATCATTTAAGGTATTCCGCTTGAGAATCGGGTGGGAAATGGCTGAACTGTAGCCACCGCAAGGAGCCATATAGGAGAAAATATGAGAATCCTGGATTTTACAAGGGGACCATCAGGAAAAATAGGAAGAAAATCGAAAAAATATTTTGCTACAAGGTTTTGATGCAGGATTATGGAGAATGAATCTAGGAATCATTTAAGGTATTCCGCTTGAGAATCGGGTGGGAAATGGCTGAACTGTAGCCACCGCAAGGAGCCACATTTAAGAAAATCTGAGAATCCTGGATTTTACAAGGGGACCATCAGGAAAAATAGGAAGAAAATCGAAAAAATATTTTGCTTCGAGATTTGGATGCAGGATTGTGGGGAATGAATCCAGGAATCATTTAAGGTATTCCGCTTGAGAATCGGGTGGGAAATGGCTGAACTGTAGCCACCGTAAGGAGCCATATAGGAGAAAATGTGAGAATCCTGGATTTTACAAGGGGACCATCAGGAAAAATAGGAAGAAAATCGAAAAAATATTTTGCTTCGAGATTTGGATGAAGGATTGTGGGGAATGAATCTAGGAATCATTTAAGGTATTCCGCTTGAGAATCGGGTGGGAAATGGCTGAACTGTAGCCACCGCAAGGAGCCATATAGGAGAAAATATGAGAATCCTGGATTTTACAAGGGGACCATCAGGTCCCCTTGAGAATCGGGTGGGAAATGGCTGAACTATAGCCACCGTAAGGAGCCACATTTAAGAAAATCTGAGAATCCTGGATTTTACAAGGGGACCATCAGGAAAAATAGGAAGAAAATCGAAAAAATATTTTGCTTCGAGATTTGGATGCAGGATTGTGGGGAATGAATCCAGGAATCATTTAAGGTATTCCGCTTGAGAATCGGGTGGGAAATGGCTGAACTGTAGCCACCGTAAGGAGCCATATAGGAGAAAATGTGAGAATCCTGGATTTTACAAGGGGACCATCAGGAAAAATAGGAAGAAAATCGAAAAAATATTTTGCTTCGAGATTTGGATGAAGGATTGTGGGGAATGAATCTAGGAATCATTTAAGGTATTCCGCTTGAGAATCGGGTGGGAAATGGCTGAACTGTAGCCACCGCAAGGAGCCATATAGGAGAAAATATGAGAATCCTGGATTTTACAAGGGGACCATCAGGAAAAATAGGAAGAAAATCGAAAAAATATTTTGCTACAAGGTTTTGATGCAGGATTATGGAGAATGAATCTAGGAATCATTTAAGGTATTCCGCTTGAGAATCGGGTGGGAAATGGCTGAACTGTAGCCACCGCAAGGAGCCATATAGGAGAAAATATGAGAATCCAGGATTCTTATACATTTAATACAAGTATACATATGAATGCATTTATTTCTATATTTGCAATTGTTTGGCCTTTAATATGAATAATATTTTTTGTGACCTGTGGCCTACAATTTCAACTTTTCATATGTTGTGCCTGTAGGAAAGTTTTCAACCTGGAAAAGTTTTGCAATAATCAACACGGAACAGGTGCCCGCCGTCTCCCACATCGCCGCCTGCTTTTCCGTCCCCTTTTCCGCTCACTTTTCACCCACTTTCACAGCCGATAGCCACCCACATTCCAAGCATTCCACCTTTCCACTTGCACTCGAGTGGCCTCTTGGTCGGAGCAATTAGGAGCAACACTTGCACTTTGTATAGCCCCCTCTTGGTCCCTTTGGCACACGGCCCTTCCTCTGGGGAAATTATATAGTCCTGGGATCGAAATCATTGATTGATTGAATGATTGACTGACGGCTAGACTGATTGGTGGAACAATTGCTGGCCAGCTCCAATTATGGCAACTCAACGTTGCAAGCCGCTTGGGTAACCCGCTGGCCATAGCCCCATGCCCCGTCACTTTCGCACTGGCATGGTGCTGTCTCTTTCTGACAGCAGGATGTCATTGTTGGAAGAGCGAAGAAAACTCGGGGAAAAAAGGAAAATGCGAAGGTTTCAGGTGGTTGGCAGGAGAACCCTGAGTGGTCACGGAGGAAAGGCACTTGACAAGCCACTAAAATCAATAAAAACCAAAGGATACTCCGTACAAAATTAAGGATAAACGGAAAATTAATTGATTAAATGGATGTTTTTGGGAACTGCACACTTTGTATTAAATATCCAAGCAGCTATATTGCTTTAATTATAATTGCAAACATGGTCAGAATCCATTATCCTTTACCCATTATCCATAATCCAAGCCCCCGAATTTCGAATCCCGAATCCTGAATCCATAATGTATAATCCATAATCCATATTCAAATTCCATCCATGGCTTTGCTCCTTTTTTTTTCCATTCGGAATAAAAGTTTTTTGATTGGGTTTTGGCCCGATGGCTGCATTAATTAAAGCGCATTTGTGCGCCTAATTAGGCCCAGAGTTTAGCCAAAATCTATTGGCCAAAACGTGCCCCCACACACTGCCCCGTTCTGTGGCAGCTTCCTGTGCGGTCTGTGGCATCTGCTCAAAATCGAATTACCAAAAGTCCAATTAAAACATTTTGCGGCCAACTAACGGGAAACGGCCTTAAAAATGGCGCCCAAATTATGGAAATTAATAAGCCGAATTAAAAATGGCCAAAGGCATTTTTGAGAGACTCAACAAATAAAGAACATATTTCGGGCTCCGGAAAAAAGTTTATCAACTTTTCTTCTAATGAAAAAGTTTCTCTCCATCTCCGGTGACCTTTGAACCATGTAATCATTTGAATTCAAAACTCATTTGTTGTCTTATCTTTTTCGCATAATTATTATAATTTAAAATACAATTTTAATTGGATTATTCAACCTTGAACGCATCGTTAATTGTCCTTAAAATGTTAGTTAAAAAAAAAAAAAAGGAATTGCTGGGCAATTTGGAAATGATTTTGGATGAGAGCCAAACTGTTTGACAGCTGGCACACCTGTTGCCAGTCCTCGCCAGAAACCTGATCCAGTCGTGGATCCTGGGAATCGTCATCCGTCTCCGTCCAAGCGGAGTGGGTGCGATTTCCCATTTGGCTTTTAAAGAGCTCGCTTACAGATCCGTGGAGATGATCTGTGTGTACGTGTGCCCGGCCAGCAGCTGGGAAGTGGTGTACAGAGGCTCCTCCATCGGCACCTCCTCCACGTCCACCTTGTACCTCTTGGCCGCGCTCTCCATCTCCTCGAGGTCGCTGAAGCCGGGAAAGCCGGTGGGACAGAAATGGCCGGCAATGGCCTCCGGGATGTGGGTGACATTGTGCAGCATGTGAGCCGGCGTGGACTGGAGGTAGTTGCGCCACTTCTGGTAGGAACTGGCCGGGATGACGCCCTGGTTGCGACGCTGGCAGATCGGCGACGAGGTCTTGGGCATTATTCGCTGGGCGTGCTGCATCATGTACATCTCCCACTCCAGGTTGCCCACCAAGGGCGTGTCCTCCATGTCCTGGGTGCGCATTAGGGGGCTCTCCTGGTTCTCCCCCTCTTCGGCCAGGGTGGACGATTTGTCCTGGGGCTGGTGGCCCTTCCTGGGCGAGGAGTCGGCACTGGAGCAGGTGTAGTAGCCACAGGATCGCTCCAGTTGCGGCTGCTCGGCAAAGTCGTCGCATATCGGCTGCGAAGTCTTCGAGCGGCTCCAAATGCTGCGGCTGCTCCCGGCCGAGGTGCCGGAGGTGGATGCGGAGGTGGAGCTGCTGCCCATGCCACTGCTGTTTCGGCTGCTGTACAGCCGCTTCCTGGACTTGCTGGACGCCACGTAGACACTGCTGTTCAAAGACAGCTCCTTCAGCTTCAAATTACTCGAGCAGCAACCCATTTCGAAAATATGTAGCTTCCCTTTAGAAAATCGTAGACGTTGTCTCGTGAAATATTCGCGATCGACTGTTTGCTTGAGCCATAAATGCAGAGGTTTTTATACCAGCACCCAGGCAGGTAGACCCGGTCCTGGTCAAAAGGACTTCCAGGAAAAACGGCAATCCTGCGCGCTACCTGATAACATTTTTTCCCTGTCCTAATCCCCGCGAGATTTAAATTTTAGGGGATTTCGTGAAAACACGCGGTACGATTTATGGCCCAGCAATTTGGCCAAAACACACAGGATAACGGTTAGAAATAGAAATGGAGAGGGAAAGAGCTGGAGTGAAGGAGCGAGGGAGAGTGTCCTTGATTTGGCAACGAGTTAAGGTTTACCAGATAAAATCTCGGTTGGCCAAGAACTTTCTCTGTCCCACAACCCTTTGGGTTTTATTAACCAAATTTTTTGCTGGCCAGCATGGAGGATGATCGTGGCCAGAGCCTAGAACCTCCGAGGAGAGGCAGGACCAGGATCGCTGAACAGTGTGGCCCTGACCATTGTTTGGAAGGCCAACCTTGTTCCATTGTCCGGGCACTTTCGTTGCGAGAAGGACACAGGGCAATTGTTGTGTAAACGCCGTGGCGCATCCTTCGGGACGCCGTTAACGCCGGCTTGCAGGACAAGTGCTTGCAGGATCGCAATTTTATATAGTCCTTATAGCGCTGAAAGGGACTTTGTATCAAATCTCTGGGACATCTGCTCTAAGCCGCCTGCACCGACTGCGATCTGTTTCGGGCGAAAAAATGTCCTGAATGGAACTCATTCCTCATTCTTGCTTATGGCCAAGGACATTCCGCAAACTCGACCAGAAATCAAATTGAATTCGAATGAAAGCGAACAAGCAAACGAAATTCAAGGCAACACTCTGGATAGGAAAGGTGGAAAATGATTTAGTGCCTGATTCGCCTTCCATGGAGTGAATGACATCCAATGAATGGCGGATTCGATTCAGATGTAAATGGAAATTGGCATAATCAGTATATTGGGTTCTCGGGCACTTTGTCTGAATGGTTTTTGGGCTCAGGATCTATTCCACATAGACATGAATAATATCTAAAGTACTAAGCCAAGTTAGCACTTCCTTTCCTCCGAAAACCCTTTCCCTTTTCTAGGCGGAGTCCCTAACTACAGATACTGGATATCCTTGCTGGCTCGTGTGTCTCGTCCTGGCTTTGCAGTGGCACGTGATAATCGTTCTCACTTTGGAGTCACTGGTCACCTCCTCCTCCTCCGCGGCACACCTTCTTGGGCCGCCGCCTTTTGTTTTGGGCAACCTCAGGCCTCAATTGACTATCGCACATTTTTGGCTTGCCCCTGCCCCTGTCCCTGCCCCTGTCCCTGCCCCTGTCCCTGCCCCTGATCCTGCCTCGTGTTGCATTCTCACACGCAATCGCTAAAATTCCCGCATAGCCCGCGTGGGTCTGGAAAACGCCGCACGAGGAATTTCCTTTTGGAAACTGAAGTCCGGACGGAGTTTCCCCGGTCATGTTTTTCCTGTGTTCCAACTGCATCCCAAATCCGCATCCGTATCTGGCTTTGAATTTGAATTTGAATTTGAATTCGAATCCGAATCACGTAACCCGGCATTTGTTGCCGCTTTGCTGGCTGCACGTGATGGATGCAACCTGGGACTCCATGGACTCGAAATGGACTCCATTGAAACGGAAACGAAAGCAGAACCGGAAACGGAAGTGCAGCTTGAACAGCTCCAAGTAGCTGCAGGACAGATGCACAAATAATAGAAATAAAGTTTGCAGAAACACTTTCAAGGATATTTTCTCCCTGTACGACACGTCGGAATTGGCCACAAGAGCTTTTCTTCGATTCAGAGGAGTGTGTGTGGTTGGGAGTGCAAGGACAACGGCTTTGAGTGGCTGTAGCCATATCCTTATATCCCTGCATATGTGAACGAATAGGAAATCCTTCGATTGAGTGGTAGTCAGACTCGCAGAGAAGAATGACCCTTGACAATTTAACTAAGTAGCTGGCACGATTTCCTTATTGCTTTGCATACATAGTGTGTCCTTGCAAGGACAATGCTTAGCGCATGGCTAAGTTAATATTCAACCAGTGTTTGAGTTTTATCTCAATTTATGGCCCCGAACTCGACTCGCAACCTAATGAAGAAAGTTTGCTGCCGCAGTTTAAGGCAAACGTTGCTGTGTCCTTATTTTTACACACAAGCTCTTCTCCTGCGAGGTCTCCTGCCTGGTCCTTCGGCCCCATTTTTTACTATGTAAAACATTTGCAACATTGTGGCGTCCAACCACAAAATAAAGGAAAGAAATCCAGTTGACTTTACTCGACTTCTGTCCATTAAACCGAAGCTGAAAGTGGATTCGAATCCGGATCCGGATTTCGGATGGAAGAGAATCTCTCCGCACGGGGCGCCCCAAAGGAAATGTCCACGAAATGGAAATGCCATTGACACAAAGCAGGGCAAAAAGAGTATGTATCAAGGATACGTGCCCGGGACCCTAAATCGTAACAATGAAACCAAAACTGATGCTGGAACTGAAAGTGAAACTGAAACAAATAATAAAGGAGGAAAACCCAAGTCCAAAAAAGTTGAATGCAACTTTTGGCACAAGTGCAAGCCAAGCGATTGTCTCTGGATTCCGGGTTCGACTCCTTTGTCCGGGTCGCGGGATTGTTTTTTCTTCTTTTTTTCTTGAGGCAACTGGCTGGCCAGCTGGCGAGCGGGCCAAGAACAATGGCAAGGACATGACCGCCGTTTCCAGAACACATCTGTGATCACGAATGTATCAATGCAATATTCGATTTTTTCCTCTCAAAACCAAAAAAAAAAAAAAGCGAGAAACCAAAAAATACACATAAAGAAGTAAAAGGGAGGGAGGTGGGCTGGATAAAGTGGCCCGGAGGGAGGTAGGTAAGTGGAAAATCAAATCCGAAACGCGAATGGCTGGCTAGCCGCATTCAAGCCCGTGGAATTTTGTTTACGAAAAACATTTTCTCGCAACTCCTTGGCCAAGGCAATAGAGTCCTGGCGAACCGAAATGCCATAAAACCATATCGCGGACCGCGTACCACGTGTGCTAAGATCGGTCAGGTAGTTGAAGATATACATACCCATAGACAGGACATAGATGCCCAGCGGCAGTCCGATTATGATGATGATTGAGTGAGCGAGCGAGTGTACGAGTGTCCTCCGGACACTTGTTGATCCTTGGCTCAAGTTCGTTGGCCAGATTCCGCAGGGAATTCCGCGGGGCGCTCGGAAATGTCCATGTCGCGGCGGTATTTCCGCATCCGCGGGAAAATCACATCGCTAAACCGGGGGAAACACTAGCCAGCCAGCACATCCTCCAAAAACCGACGCACATTTGCCACGCCAGGGCGAGGCTACTTAGGCTCTAATTTTGGACAATAGCCACCTGATGCCATCATCCTGGCACAGCTGGATCCCAAGTGCTCTGGCTGGGATTTGCCCGGCCGAACCAGGTGCACGCGTGTCCTTGAGTGCTTTGCCCTACATATGTATGCAAAAATCCGTCGGGTTTCAGTACAGCCTAATCAAGAGTCCTGGCCAAGCGGCGGACCAACTTTAGTTCCTTGACGATTGCAACTGTCCTTAATGGCTTCGGAAAGGAGCCCCGTTCCAAGTACAGTTGTGCTTGGTGTTTCAGTGACCAAGGGGGCGTCGGGCCCACGCCCTTTTAGCGCCGACAATTAAGCATTCGCTCCCGTTTTACGATGGCCACTCTACGTGTCCATGCCAGCGGTTTTCCCAGCTTTTTTTGGCCAGCTTTAAAGTGATTTCGTTAGTGGCTCTAAGTGCCCCCCCCTCTACTACGTCCATGTACAGAGTCCGTGCCCCAAAGACTTGCTTTAAGTTCGCCCGACATTATTTCCTTATCGCACTTTAGTTGAATGCGCCTCGGGCTAGGCAACACTTTTTCGGGCTGCCAAGGAGTTCTTGGGACACTTTAAAGGACTTGTTATTTAATATTCAAAAGGGGTCGCTTTGTGAAGGCATAAACAAGGCTCAGGATTATGTATTAACCAGGTTCAACAATTAATTGGGAAGGTTATTTGCGTTTAAACTCGAAGTATTGTGGGAGACCATTTAAAAAAAATATAGATGGAAGGGTGGCCGTATAGTTTATAAGTTTTATCACTCAGGTTTCTAGTCCTTTGTGCCTTTGTTGTGCTTTCGGAATTCGTTGACTCTTTGAAGCCTGTGCCTGCGTCACGTCGACTTGAATTTCCCTCGAATTTTCGTCCTGTTTGGAGACCATGCTAGTAAGCGGCTTTTGTGAGTACACCTGTGGCGCCCCACCAGCCCCGGCCAGGCCCCTTTGATTTCCAGGACTCGCAGGAACTTACGTGCGACAACATGCGGCAGACAAAGCCGAAGAAAAATCAATAGGATTCCCTCACTTATAATTGTGTTTGTCCTCTACTTGTGGCCCCCCATTTCGCTCAGTGTCTGTCTGCCTCTGCGTATGTTTTCTTATGAATTATTGAATGGCTTATGGAGTTTTTTTCTCCTCTCGATGTTTATTTACATTTGTAATCCGGTTTGCTGTTCTTATTTATTTGTGAGAAAGTTTATTGAGAAAACTTGGGCTTTTTGCATCTGTCAAAGGTTTATGAATCCCTACAGAAGGTGTCTTAGGGCTTTGAGCCATCCCATAGCTTTAATGTGCCCTTGATTTTGTCCCATAACTCCCACACAAGGTCAAAAGTCCAGCCATTTATCCGATTTCATGTATTGATATATTCTTGGCAAATATATTGTATGTTTAGTATCAGGACCGGTTTCGTCCTTTTAATTAGAAGTTCAGGCTAGCTGGTGAGTCACACATTGCGTCAAACGTTTTCGTTAATTGCCAGCAGAGTGCCAGAGTCTCTCTCAGTTCCATGTCCTGCGGCCAGGGGTCTGTCTTTGTTTTGGGCTACTGATTATTAAAATTGCATCCGAGGCTCGTTGTTGTGGGATGTTTGTTTACTCTAATGAGAATTTAATGGCGATCCCGGTTATGGAAGGCAGCGAGGCAGGTTACCTGCTGTGGAAATTCGCCTTCCGGTCTCTGCACTTTCACCCTTCCAATGGGTTTTCCTCTCCTCACTCTCTACTTTGGATTTTATTACATTTTTCCACACTCCATTACGGCACCGACTTTTTTCTCCATGCTCGGTCTCCTGTCTCTCGATTTTCATTCATAAATTACGGGAAATCCCCCTACTACTTGATGATAGCTTCGGCGGAAAATCATCACACACACGGGGCCATAAAGGCACCACATCCTTTGTACTTATCCCTGTGGGAATTGCGTATAATTTGCGCATGTTAATTAACTCATTTGCAGCATGGATTTGAGCTTCGAACACATGTAATTAAGCAAATTAGGCAAATGAAGCAACTAAATAAATAGTTCATGGGGCTCGACTGTCTGGTGATGGGTGCTAAACGCTTCCAAGGCCATTTGGCATTCGATGGGCTGCCTTAATGGCCAACACTGACCACATCCCCCTCCACCCACCTGGTTTGGTGGCTTTAAGCTGTGGCTTCGCCTTTCTTGGCTTCATTTTGCCAACAGGATCTTTTTCCAGACCATACATCACCCGCACACCACTACGTATGCATATTATGACGGCTGCTTCGCCCTGTTTTGCAAACATCCTTTCCCCCTCCCCCACAACGCCCCTTTGTCAGGACAAACTTTTAATGCACTAAATAACTATAGAAAGTTATTTCCTCTTGAGTGCCTGGTTTTGAGCACTGAGAAAAGTGTTGTATCGCCACGGAAGATGAAATATATTGCATAAAGTATATGACATCCCATACATCTTACCATTTTGATTAAACATTTAAGTTGAAAAAGGAAGTTATCATAGTTTTCTTCAGTATATATGCACGTAATAGCTTCTGCATATGCCCATTTCCATATGCTGGAGTAAGAAGTGCCGTCATAGCACTTTACACAAACTTTCACCGACGTCACCGAACGGAAAACTTCATCCTTGGCACCCGCACACCCACACACTCACACCCTTGGCCACACACTCACACAATCGCCAGTCTATAAGCAATCACCTGGGGATATCCTTGGCTATGTACGATCCTTTAAGTGCTAAACGATGGCATAATAGAGGGAATTTTCAAGTGGGAAACTCTTGGCATAATTCCCAGGCCATCAAATCAGTTGGCCGAGTGCTTATTGCATTTCATCCCAAGGGGAACTTTGTTTATATTCTATTCTATTGAAATATATTCCAAGACTCCGTCCTTCTCAAATTCCAGTTGTTGCCGAAGAAGCCACCACCAGCACCAGCACGGGCAGTTTGTCCGAAGGTAAGCAATCCCTCACAGCATTAGGTATCCCTTTTAATTAAATACAATTTCATTCAAGAATGGGGCTCCGGCTGGCGGGGCACTAATTTCCTGGTGGAGGTCGAGCAGACCGCTCCCATGTCCCCGCCCTCGTCGTCCTCCGCCTCCGCGAACGGCAGCGACGACTACATTGGGGAGCTAAGCAGCCAGGAGGCGGAGGGAGGATTCACCACAGGAGCCACCACGGGAGCCACCAATGGCACCGCCGTGGAGACAGGTAATACTGAACCGCCATATCACCGTTTATTTGAAAATATCAAAGGGAAAAACTTTAATTGGTGGAAAAAAAACGTTTCAAGGACCTTTTGCCACTCACATCCGTGGATACAGCATTTTCTGCCTCCCGCAAATATCGGGATATCGAATTTTCCGCGTGCAACCCTCAACACCTGGTCGAAATCCCCCTCGGCCGGATTTAGCCCGGCTAAGTACCGGGATTCGGCTGTCTAATAAATCCCAGTGTACCAATACCAAATACCATTTGCTTATCGCGGCTATAATTGAATTTTTCCCCGGCTTTAGATCCGATTCCCGAGTTATTTATGTGCATAACGTGCGAGCAGTTTACAAAACCCAAACAAATCCCTGAGCACCAAACAAACAAATAACAGATAAATAAAACAGGAATTGTACTCACATGACACATTGCGAATTCTTGCAGGACCGAAGATCATTGTGCGCACCGAGGAGGTCCTGATTGTGGGCCTCGTTCTCGTCCTCTGGGTGGGCGCCATCATGCTCTTCTTCAATCGGTGGGGCAAGATCCGGATGCTGGAGCCCTATCAGCCCAAGTTCCAACAGCAGCACCGTAGCTCGTGTCCTCTGGTGGACATGGACGCCGTCCCCACGCATCAGGTGAGAGAAAGCCTTAGTGCGGAAGGACTTTTCTAGGCCCAATCTGCAGATTCTATGAGAGGAGGAGTTTCAATGTCTTTGCCAATTCTCAACTAATTTTAAAGCGAAGTACCTTGAGCGATTACCTTGAACGATTCCTTAACAATCTGCATTAACCAGCACATCCAGGGAACCCCTCAAACGTCCAATTCCTTAGAAATCTGCATTAAAACAGTGATGAGAGAAGTGACATTAATTATGTGTACCTCATAGATAATTTATATTGTTTACGTCGTGTGAGTGTTAAGCATTTAATGATTTAGGGACCTTAAACTTAATGAATAGTCTTAAAGCCATGTCCTTTTCATCCTTTCCATTTTTTTGTATTTTTTCAGCGCGCCTCCGTGTCGCGAATGTCGATGGGCATGGTGCATAATCTGAATATGCCGACGTGTCAATTTGCGGCCTATAATCCCAACATTTATGCCAAGGGTATGTACGTCATCAGTTGCCCCAGCCACGCCCTTTTTACGCCTGCCGCCCCTCACTCTCCTCCCCCCTTCGGCCGCCATTCGAATGCAATTAAAATCGAACATCCAGCGAGCTCAAAGTATCGACAACTTGTAGTGCATACTTTTTGCGTTGCCACGGGCTGCACAGTGGGGCAAAGCGGAGAATTCTTGGCCAAATTATTTACCCTTTTATTGCTTATTATTCTGTTAAATTAGCTGTCCACTTGGTTCAATATGAGCTCATAAATTATTGGAGTAAATGGTTGGAAGGCCCCAATGTTCTGTAAAATTTAACTTTGTCCATAAATCTCTTTCTGTGGCAAAGCATTTTATTAGATTATGGGTAATACGATAAAGCCCTGGATTCAACCATATTATTTTATTCAGATTCCAGGGCACTCGAACTTAATGAATCCTGGTTAAACATATGCACACATCTGGCCTGATCCCTTCCAGCTCTACGCTAATCCCTTTTTCCGTCAACAGAAATCGAAATACTTATGTATGTTGAAGGAGGGAGTCAGCCACGCCCCTTCCGGCTTGACTCCCACCCAGCGCCATCCTGGTAAATGCGGCATTTAGTTGTTGTCCGGAGTCTGCAATTTTTTTAATGAGTTGCCAGACAATTAAGTTGCCTGCTGAGCGACTCTGAGGCAGCGGAGCGCAAGTGAAGCAAATAACAATACAGTTTTAATGGCAGTGCCACGGGGGAGGGGGGTTGTCTCATGCTGGTCCTCCTGCTGTTCCTCCTGCTGGTCCTGCTCCTACCTCCAGGCTCCATCCTTGAGCTGAGCAATTAAATCTCATGGAAACGCATGACAGACAAGCGGCCAGAGACAGAAATACGCACATAAAACATGCAAGCGCCAAAGGCCTGGCCCGGACTGGTACTGGGACTCGGACTGGGAATGGAAATGGAAATGGAGAATAAAGAGATACGGCGTCGATGATGAAGATGGCGATGATGTGGGTTAAAGCACTGGGGGCTGAATGCCGAGACCTCGAACCCGTAGCGGAAAGTCTATTAAGTTGAGTCAGGCCATCGTCGCTCGAGGGGTTTCCCGAATTCGTAAAAGCATCCTGATAAAGACGAGACCGTCACACGGACACGGAAGACAGTTATAAAAAAGGAAAGTCCTTCGAAACATCCAACATAACATATTATGGTAGAATATTTTATATAATTTATCCTTTTCTGCGCAACCAACATCTCTGTTGGTTTTCACGCTCCGGCTGCGACTTGACATTCATTTGCCACTGATTGTTAGGCGCGTAGCCCCCAACATCATCTCCAGGCGCAACCATTATCCATTAAACGTTCGCCAACCTCCTTGTGCTTCCAGGCTACGCCTCCCATGTGTCGCAGGTGTCGCGTCCGCGCCAGAACTCCGTGTTCGTGGGGGCCAGCACCAGTCACTACCTGATGCCACGACCGCCGCGGAAGACCCGTTCGGCGATGGATCTGCACTCCATGGTGCTGGACGAGAGCGCCGAGCAGGTGTAGGAGGAAGGACGTAGGAAAAGAAGGAGGAAGGAAACCGGGAATCCACTAATGTAATCGCTGGGTAAGGTTTGAGCTGCCAAGGCAACCAATTTCCTTGGATGCAGCCCCGAAAGACTCGAATTATTTGCTGGTGTGGCAAGAAAGTGTATCATTTTTTTTTGTGATGAGTGTATGCGATGGAGAGATGAATTATAGCACTGTCCAATATTTGCAACTCGACTCTGTCACCGTCTCTTTCTCCACCTAACCAACTATCTCTGTCTTTTGCGCCGGCACAGAGTCAATTGAAATCAATTTCGCTTAGGCCAGAGGACAAGTATCTATCCTAGAGTATTATTAGCCCTATCCAGCGTTACTCAACGTAGTCTATCTATCTAATCCTATCTAGTTTTCCTCAACTTGGCGTTTCCCTTCACACAAATATTGGATGCCGCCAGAGCAAGTTGTTATGTATACATACACTGAAAAAAATAACACAAAATATATAGTAATACCATACTATAATATATATATATATATATTTGTATTTGTAGTGGGTAAGGCCCATGCTTAGTTCGTAAGCCCAAAGCTCAAAGGATCAGCCCAAAACTCCACACTTGACTCCATGCTTGACCAACAACATCTGTCGTTTTTCGGACTAATAGTGAACTATACATATATTGAAACTATATAATATTCTTTCTAAACTAACTTGTAAGTGATTTCGACCAACAACAAACTGAAGGGTAGGGAGTTGGAGCTGGAACAGCCGAGGGAAGGGGAAGATGCAAATGAGAACAACAACTAATTAACGAAAGCTTTAAATTCCTGGGCCACTCTCTGGGTGAGCCGCAAAAACAAAACCGAATGAACCCATCCAGTTCGAGGTAAACTAAACTAGTCGAAAGAATCCGAGAATTATTGTATTTTTACGCTTAAAATTATTGAATGTATGAGTCTACTGCAACAATATGTGGAACCAAAAACTAAAACGAATAACTAAACTAATCCAAAACTTAACTCTCACATCTAAACATACAACACTCGGATTTCCGACGCCCAATTGTTGAATACGAATGTTTAATTAACTTATTTACAATATTTACAAGAGCCTGAGCAAACCAATTAAATATATATTTAATATATCTATATACATGTATGGATGGAAACCCAAACAATTATATACATTTTGAGGATTCAATTAAATAAAAGAAACATATTATATTTGAAGCAAGCCTGCCTATTGGTTTCCTTGGTCTGGTTTAGGCCCTTAATGAGCCGATTTTCGGGGCTGGGGCATGCCCCGTGCTGTGGCACTCGAAATTTCACAGATGCCGTTGGGCTGTTTGGCCAAAAGCTAAGGGCGACTGGGCGACTGAGGGCCGGGGGTTGGCCATAAACACATTTGACAAGGCGGCCAGAAAAATGGCGCTTAAATGGCTGAAAGTGTGGCCGGGAATGGCTGGGAGCGGGGCCAATAAACGGAAGGAAGCCATCGACCAGCGCCCAGTTCAAGTGCAGGCGATTTATGAAGCCTCCGCCAATGCAGCAGCCACCAAAAAGCACTGACAAAAATTTCCTAAAACATTCCGGGGAAAAAATCGAATATTTAGCGCATATGGTATTAGATATATTTAACAGTTTTTTTTCCCAGTGTAACACAAATGACCTTGTTGTCGCCGCGGGCCACAAATCAAGCTAGTGTCGCCACACCACATAAACCCCGCTTCTCTTGGTCTTAAAAGCCTCTGAACCCGCCCCAACCAAGTTTCTGGATGGAAAATAAGGAGATTCCAGCAAACCGTCTTTAATACTGATTGATTTGGAAGTGAGTTTTTAAACTCGATTCATTCTCATAGTTTTTGTTAGTTATTTGTTTCATAAAAACCCCTGACAAGCTCGAAATTGGCCATAAAAGAAGGCCATAATGCCGCATAGCTTGCTTTCCCAAATCGCCGCAACGACAGGCTGGTCGTAAAATATTTTACACAAAAATTGCCACTTAGCCGCACACACATTTCTGGCTAGAAACGACAAAATGCTTAACGATGCCAATCCCGGCAATCTGCATAACAATATGAATTAATTCCAGGCATCTGCCCCCCCCTCAGATGATTAACAAGGCCCTGGGATAGCAGGAGATTGCATAAAAATGTTGGACAAGTGGCAGTTTCCGGTTTGCAGTCGAGGAGCTTATCCAAAACGCTTAGCCTAATGATTTTTTTGGCCACGATTTATGGACGTGTGGGCCAAAAACGTGGAACCTAATTGCCTTTTGGCATTTGGGGGCCATTTCAGGAAGCTTATGAAGTTAATAAAGCGACATGATACTTTCCGGTTTTCAATTTACTCACGCTCCTCCACGTACTCGCCTCGGTTATCTTTGATTTGTCCATTGAGGGACATTTAAATGGAATTTCTCGCACACACAAACACGCACACCAGCAGCAGCATCCTTCCTGCCCCAACGGAAACCTTCAGAGTTCCTGCCACGTCTTTGGTTATTGTTGCAAGGACACAGTAACTGCGCACTTGCAATTCCTTTCATTTTTTCCAGATTCTTTTCGTTTTATTACTGCTCCCTCTAGCTGCCGCATGAAATTTTCAGTGGAGGGATGGCAAGGACCTGCAACTCCCACATGAGTGATCACTTTAATTGCAACAGCTTCTGGCTTTATTTTGATGTCCTGGACGTAAATCAGAATCTTAGACGTTCGCTGACGTGCCACAATTTCGGCCAACTCGGCAATTTGTTCCTTATTTGAGGCCACAAGATTCCAGGATGCAAAAAGGAGATTTTTCTGTGGCTTTTGTCTTTTCCAAGACTTACTGATTTTCAAGTTTTTGGCTTTCAATTGGAGGCTCCATCAAGCCACATTTTGTGTGTATCATTTACTCAAAATTAAACCATTCGTTTTTCAAACGTTTCCGTTTTTTCCTAGGGGTTCAAAACCTTATTTTTGTGGCTGGCTAATCTGGCATAAGGATGGAATATTTTTGAAAATTTATGCAGAGCTATCCCGCACTTGGCTGGCCTTAATAGTTGGTCCAGCTGATTGATGGCCTCCTTCCAGGACGTGCCACACCCACGGCCCCCTCATGAATGATGGCGCAAAATGTCGGGGAAAACTAGCTGCTCTCCAGTGTGACGTTCGTACATATTTCAAGTGCAAACAAACATGAAATTTGATTACCAAAACAAGAGAGTTGGCTTTTAGCAGCCACCAGCAGCCTCCGCCCCCGCCTTTTATGATTAATTGGAGCTGCATATGCAGTGCAGTAGCATGACCCCTTAATCAGTTAAACCTGCCACATGCCCCATTCCACTCCAGCGGGAAAGCTAATTATGTTGCGACTGCCACCGCTGACCTTGTCGGGACGGGCAATGTGCGGCTTTTCTCACAATCCTCCTCCGATGGCTCTGATGGAGTTTGGTGACAAATGCAATAACGACCGAAAGCGAGAAGCTTTTGTTGACGAGGGTTCCCGGGAAGGATACTGTTGCCAGTTTGATTAATGACAGGCGATTGCCAGCAACGAAAAGCTGGGATGGGGGCCTTCCCAGCCACCCCCCACTGGCTCGTAAAACATCTTTGTAGAGTCATTTTAAATCAAAAGAGGGGAAAAAAATAATAATCTGCAGACCAAGAATCAATCAAGGGCTAGAAGGGAGGCTGGACGGGGGGCGTGGCCAACTGCAACTGTCATCAATGTTTACGAGCGGCCATTGAGCCAAGTCGGATGGATTCCAATGGCATAATCAAGAAGATACACAGCCTCCCATTACGTTTGGGGGCCAAGAACGGCCCCTTTGTTGTTTGTATAGAGGGGGTGGGTATGGGTTTCAGTGTGGGTGTGGGGGTGGGCGGTTGTCCCGCCTTTGTTTGACGAACAATGCGTGAAAATAAAACGAGCGATAATGAGTGCGTGCCACAGACGAGGCGCTGACCCAAAGTTTGTCACCTCATTCACCAGGCCACCCCACCCCCCATTGGACCCTTTATAAGCCTGGTCTACAGCAAATTGTCCAGAAACTCAAAAAGAAGGCAACAAGCCGTCGAAGCCATAAAACGCTCAGCAAACAGCAAAGAACCGAAACCAAAAACAAAAATGAACACGGCTCATAAACACTCATAAAGATGGCCCAAAAAGGCCGCCAGATGTTGCCAACGGCAATAAAATTGCGGCCATTGCGAACTTGTGACAATCAGCGATTTTATGCCAATTGGCCTTGCCCAGAAAGTGGCAGAAAACCAAAGAAAATTGTGAAAAACTATGACCGCCTTGAATTCAAAAACACACAACAGAGCCATCCGCCTTAACAGTATCGTTAACAGAGCTAGAGCTGCCGGATCACCTAAGAAATATAGTGCCGCAAATATTTAAAATCTAAGTTAAATAAACTAAACTAAACTAATAAAAAAATAAACTAAAAAATATATCAACAAACTAAGCTGTTGCGCAAGGGAAATTCAAATGCTTTGTGTAGATTTAAAAGCTCAAACCACGCTTCGGAAATCTGAGACTGCGGAATTCAAAACCTCAAAACTATTAATGTTTACTAATGATTCCTCTTGTGAAATAAGAGAGCAATGGCGAGACAAGTTTTAGATCTAGACACATTTGAAGTAAAGAATAGGAAGGGGACTTAACAAACTATCAAATTTTCCACTACAAAAGAAACAGAAGACTACTCACATACGGTTCCAATACGAATCAATAAGGTGGTTTTTTTGTAATTTAATAAAAAAAAAATTGTGAGGACAGCTGAGAGAGTGTGGTAAATGCAATGGACCCTTCAGCGGACACTACATGAAGTCATCTGACTCGTTGCCCGCGTCATAGTTGGTGCGCATATTCTCAGTCTTCTGCAGAGAGGCATAGCTACGCAGTTCCGCCTCCAAAGCACGCTGCTTGGCAGCCTCCTTCTCCTGATCGCGACGCTCGCGCTGAATCTTCTTCTGGTCCTGGCGCTCGGCGGCGTCGCGCTCCTCACGCTGCGCTCGTAGATCTGGATGCTCCTCCTCCGTCTTGGTCTTGTTTAGACGGTTTACAATCTCGTTGACACGCTTTTCGAGGCGAATGCGGCGCACCGCCTTTTCGTCGTGATAGGCCACCTGGCCGGGCTCCATGCCAGGCGTCTTCTTGAGATTCTCCCACATTGTATACACGATCTCCAAGTTGTTTACTTTATTGCCCTGAATGCTGTTGGCCTTGCAAAGCTGAGCGGCGTCCACCAGGACGTCGGAGGGTATGTCGTCGATGGTCTGCCCCTTGCGGAGTCTCAGGTAAACGTGGGCCGATGACAGATCGTGGACATGAAACCACACATCTTCCGGCCAACCCCAGCGGATGAGCTCCTCGTTCTCGTACTTGTCCCGGCCCATGTACAGGACGGCTGCCGGCTGGACGACGTTGCTCTTGAAGTAGAAAACCATGTTGCAGGAGTTATCTTGATGTAATGACCAAGTAATTAATAAAATAAAACTTAATAAAGCGATTGTGCGTCCTCTTGTTAGTGAGGGATGGGAGCTTTGCAGCTTTCCAGCTGACAGTTATCGATAAGTGCCGGCTGAAAAATACCGCACAGGATAAATAGTAAATCGATAAATCGAATATAAATCGATATTTTAATTTTTGAATTAAACTTAGTTTTTATTTAAGGAAATTCTACAGCTATATAGTTTCAATTGCATTTAAAAACAGTTTTTCTAAATGTTTTTAAACATACTTTATTTTTTCTTGTCATTTCCGTTGCTATCTTTCAATTGAAAAATAAAATCTAATAAAATTTTAGTTTTAAGATCTTTATGTAGTTCCTCTGCCCTCTTTTCATTTTCATTATTTAACTCAATTTATAAAAGAACCCAAGTTATTTAACGTCTTAAACATCACCGACAAACAGTGTTCACATTTTTCATAAGCTTATTCAAATAATTTTTTGGATATTTGAAAATGTTTTAGGAGCTAAATAAATCATGAAACCTGATAACTAGCAAGGTCTTTTCTGCAAAAATTCCTCAAAACAACAAATCTTCTAAGAGAGGCAGAACGTTTTCAATAAAAATGTCGTGTTGCCACGCCGGGAATGCGGCTTTTTGGACTGACGTCGCTCCAGGCACTTCAGATAACCAGTTTTCGAAGAGTTTACAGTGAATATTGGTACACAAAACTGCTCACAAAGCTCATAAATTATAATGTATTTAGGAGTATCCTAATTGCAAGACAGTTGAGTTACAAAAAACACACATTTTGTTAGGTTTGGAAAACATTTTGAACATTTCTTTTGCTTTATGGAGAATGTTTCTTCGTACTAGTTTATTGCATTGATGTCTAGTAAATATTATTCCTGCTGAAATTTCACTCACACCTCGTTGTTATCGGTCAAAACACTTCCCAAAACAATACACGAAAAATAAATAAATATATTCGAGCAGACGGCCCTGACTGATATGGACTGTATTCCTTCTACTTTATTTTTTTGGGGGGCAGACAATCTCACGTTTTGGCTCTTACTATTTAATCAGCTGTTTTAAAAGGCATTTACATAGACGGCATAGACGCCCGAGGTATATAGTATAAAGCCTCTGAAAGGTTTTTTTTTTAGACTGAAGATTGTAGGTGCGACACCACTAATTGATTCGAAACAAGCTGGGGGATTGTGATTGATTAGGCTGGCTGGGTGCTGGGGGAAAGTACCCCCAATAACTTGGGAGGGGTCTCCGTCCGGAGGTAAGACGGTAACTCGATTTTGGCCTAAGGCTTGTCATTATAAATCAGGCGGAATGTAAATTGAAACTCAAATTATCTGCCGCTCGTAAATAACTTATCGTTTAGGCTTTGGCCAAAAACTCTGGCAAAAAATAAGTTTAATTATTAAGCCATAAATATTTAGAGTCTGTCAAATTGGCCCGCAATCATAATTCAAATATTTGAATGCGAGGCAAAACTCTGAACCGAAACCATTAGCCATTATCGTGATTACAGAGTGTTGTGGTCGCAAAATAGAGGCAATAAAAAAAGGTAATAATAATAAAGTCAGCCACAACAATTTGTGGCTCGGATTTCGCTAATTAAAGTAGCACAAACCAATACGATTTCCGATCCCGATCCCGATCCCCATTCGCGATTCCCGAGTGCTTTATAGATAAAAAAAAATATATGTATATATGATATGGGTCCAAAATGCTAAAACAAAGCGCCGGTATTAAAATTCCGCAAAATATTGGCGCGGTGGCGCATAATTTATGCACCTCTTCCGTAGTACAAGTGGAACACCCGAGTGATAAGGCGGTGAGGCCCCCCTTCCGGCCCGTTTGTTGGTTTGGCTTCTGGCTTTGGGCCAACTGCAGCCGCAAGTTTCTCACCAAAAGGAAAATTATTTCATTAACGAAACGGTCTTGTTTACCTTAAGAGATTACCCTTAAAAAGGGGGGTCCATTTGCTGGCTGGTAATTTATTGGGCCCCAGGCGAGTCCATTAGCTATTTGCTCTGGTTTATTGCTGGGAATAGACAGAGATAAAATCGGTCTAATAAATAGAACGTGAGTGGCAATTATAAAGAGATTAGCCGAGCCGTAAATAAACAAATGGGTTTGTTTACGCATCTTTTTTGGGGAATACCTAGAATGCCTAGAAGGGTATGCCAGTTTTTAGTTAAAAATAGTTCATATTGGTATTATCATGGGAGATCCTCGTAAACCTTCTAGGTAGCCTCTAGGCCAATGTCAATGTCGTTCGTTCAAGACCTCTTTGGGATTTCTGCGTCAAGCCAATTGGTTAACTCAATTTATTCTCAATAGAAACCCAAAACTAAGTACCCCCGCTTTTGTTTTGTCACTATCAGGAGCTGGGAGCCCGAAGCTTGGAGGCGGTGACCCCGCCACCGACGGGGTGTTGGCGGCTCGATTAGACGGGCTAATTGCGTTCAAACGCCCCACTGACAGCGCACGCATGTGGCGGACGCCCCGGCTCGGTGGCGTATACGTAATCGGCAATCAAATCGCTCATACGCCCCGTGCGCCGCAAAGCAATAATTATTAATTTTTGCAAATTATGGTTTTCTGGCTAAAAGCTGCCAAAGCAACAAAGAAACAATGAGTAACAGAAAAAAGGCTAAAAGAGCAGAGCAAAGCATCGTTCTCGTTACGGTTTTCAGTTGCTCGAGGAGCGCTGACCCAAGCGGACGCGCCAACCGGTTGATGCATAACATTGTAGAAGGGTCCATAGGAATGGATTTAGTTAGTTAAGGAGAGCAAATATCAGCTGGTTTCGAGGCGACCAGAACAGGTGACTAAATGGAACAGAACGACACAGGCAGCGACAGAGGCAGCAAATACACAAAAGTGTCGGAGCTGTCATAATCGATTTGCGATTTGTGATTCGCGGACTCGCGATTTCCCACCGAATCAATAGCACGCCGCTGGCAAATGAGCACCACTCCAGCCACGACTGATAACTGAAGGCCAAAAGGCAAAAGCCGTGCGTGGGGTGGCCCATAGCCCATAGCCCATTGCCCGTAGCCCTGCCAGGCCCGGGCCGGGACAGCTACCCGGAGCCGGGACAGCTCGAAGTCGTCATCGAGAGACACTTGTGAAATTGATACTGGAGCCGAGCACCACCAGCCCTTGATTGAAATGCGCGGAAGTTTCCACTTGTTAAGCAGAACAGTACCAGACAGCAGCCAAGACAGCAGCACCACCAGCACCAGCAACAGCACCAGCACCAGCAGCGCTTTTTGGCTCAGAAGCTATCGGCCAAGGCGACAACATAGCCACTATAGCTAATTGTGGCCATTAATTGATTGGCGGCGTGCGCGAATACATCCAAAAACACGCCCCCTTGGAGCACAAAGTTCCAAAACAAAAGTTACAAATGAAAATGGAACAACAGGAGCAGCACCTGGTGCCACCCTACAGGCCCACTACCACTGTCATTGTCAAGGACATGGACAAGTCCCAGACCAAGTCTCAAAAGTCGCCGAAGAAGGCCAAGCCCCTTGGGGAAAGCCGCTCCGCCGTGCTACGCCAGGAGCTAATGGTCTTCCTGGGCAACTGCGGCGTCCTGGGCTCGGGCATGGTAGTCAGCATGCCGGCGGTTACTCTCAACCAGCTGCACGACGAGACCCAGCCCTTTTGGCTCAACAAGGAGGAGTCCAGTTGGTTCGGTAAGTAAAAGGATACAACGGAATAAAAATGAAAGTGATGGTGGAATTTCTTCTCCTTTGAGATCAAGAATCTTAAAACAGATCCTGCTCCCTTTCTGGAGTAAACTCTCACCTCAAACTTCTCCGACCCTTTCCAGCCTCCATCAACAACATGGCGTGTCCTTTGGGAGGTCTGATGGTCAGCTACTTCATGGACAGGATTGGCCGCAAACATACCATCCTGCTGACGAATCTAATTGGCCTGCTGGGCTGGATTCTGCTGGCCACCAGCTTCATGCACCAGGATCGCGACCTCATCTACGCCCAAATGCTGGTGGGACGAGCTCTGGGCGGTATCATGATTGGCATGTTCGTGTCCCCCGTGGGCGTCTATTCCGCGGAGATTAGTTTGCCCAAGATACGCGGTCGCCTGATCCTCGGCACCTCCCTGGGCCTCGCCGGAGGCATCCTGCTGATGTACTGCCTCGGTTACTTCATAAGGCACAACATAGTCCTGATCTTTAGCATTAGTTGTTGCTACCAGCTGATAGCCACCCTGCTCGTCTTCCCGATGCCGGAGTCCCCCAGCTGGCTGCTCATCAAGAACAAGGAGGAGAGGGCCCGAAAGTCGTTGAGATACTTCCGTGGTTTGCCCAAAAATGGTGAGTCTGAAAAATTACTATTTAATTAATTGTGTGTGGCCTTCGTTTTATCAATTACCGAACATTCATAATTGTATTATCTGGTGATGTTTTTGTTTGTATTAAATTTTGACGGAATCCGCCACTTTTTCCCGTTCCAGAGGCCGACTTCGTCCCGGAATTCGAGGCGGAACTCTCCCACATGCGCGAGGTGGCGGCCATGAGCCGTACGACGGCGGCCAGCGAGTCCCTGGGCCAGATGATTCACCGACCGGAGGTGTACAAGCCCGTCCTCATGATGACCACCTTCTTCGGCTTTCAGCAGATGTGCGGCGTGGTTGTGATCATCGTCTATGCCGTCCAGATTGCCCAGCAGGCCGGCGTCACCATCGATCCCGTCCTGGTGGCGGTGATGCTGGGCCTGGCCCGGATCATTACCACCCTGTTCATGAGCAACGTCTTCGAGAAGTGGGGCAGGAAACCGGCGGGAATGTTCTCCGCCTCGGGAATGGGAATCTGCATGCTGCTCCTAGCCTGTGGCGGATGGTTTCCGGAGTCGGTGGGCACGTGGCATTGGGTGCCGGTGGCCTGTATCGTGGCCCACATCGTCTTCTCCACCATGGGCATGCTGACGCTGCCCTTCCTCATGATCTCCGAGGTGTTCCCGCAGCGGGCGAGGGGCAGTGCCTCCGGCATCGCCGTCTTCTTCGGCATGATCCTGGCCTTCATCATGCTGAAGATTTACCCAAACATGGAGGCCGCCCTGGGCACCTCCAATCTGTTTGCCTTCTACGCCTTCGTCTCCTTCCTGGCGGCGGCCTTTATCGGCACCTTTGTCCCGGAGACGAGGGGCAGGACCCTGGAGGAGCTGGAGGAACGCTGGCAGACGGGCAAGTTCTCCCGCCGACTGACCGTGGCCAACAATCTGAAGGATGTGGAGCTGCACGAGGTCTTCCTTAAGAAGTAATCGCGAAGGATCAAAAGGATCAAAAGGATCTAAGGATCAAGGATCGGTTTATTCAATCTGTGATGTGTTAAGTACTTAGCCTTGGCAGCCTTGGAAGAAATATGACAAAAAAGAACCATTTGGCACAACTTGAAAGGCCAAAGATGAGAAAACTACAGTGGATATTGTTGAGGCGAAAATCTGCATCCAAACTTTTTTTTTCTACTTCTACTTTATATTTTAAGGTATCGTAATAAACACCTGTATACACCTGCTATTTGCAAAAATAAAAAATGGAACTGTTCACAAAACAAAGTCATTAACCAAATTTTTTTTAAATTGAAGGTCAAAGAACGGAAATGGAGGCGCTTTTGATATTTTTTTAAAATTAATTATGATGATTATTTGCTTTACGCTCTTTCGATTTTTGCAAGGAAAGCACTTGTAATAGATAATGGCGAGATTTGTCAGCAAAAATCCGGTATTGATGGGTAGAAAAAAGCATTCTCATTGACCGGAATTTCTCTGGAATCTTCTGACGGGGATTTCTGTTTCAAAACTAACCCAATTCAGGGGAAAAAGCATTCAAATTATATATAATGTTTATGTCATAGCACGTACTCGTTCCAGAGCCGAGTCGGGCCCACTTTCCTCAGCTATGGAGAGCCCAACCCTCAAGATATATACAGTATAGTATCGTCGATCGTATACCTGTATATGTACGTATTCCCATTCGACCTTCAAGTGGCCCAAGTGGAAATCCAAACAATGACTGGCCGCCAAACTTATCGATCCGGCTGATAGGGAACCTACTTAAACATACCACGATTACTCCCTGATATCCCCAATCTTGGGGAGCTGCGATCGTGACACGGCGACTCGGGACCATTATCCATGGGCTTTTCGGCGATTCGCGGATCACGAGTGGAAGGATCGAGATCGGCAAACACTATGCCCCTTATCACTTGCAATTGCGTGCTCTGACGTAATTCCGGAACACTAATTGGATTGGCTGAGCCCGGTAAAACGTGTCACAGAACCTATATCAGTTCGAAACGATCGGAAAACAACAACAAAGACTCCCATCCAAGGGGAGTGTCAGTCGAGAGTCGAGCGCTTTGTTTACCACTCGATATGATATCAATGAACGCGGTTATATATGAGGAATATACTACGTATACATTAAACCCATATCAGCATACACTTGTTATTTCGGTAAGTGTAGGAATTACACTGATTTCTGGACACTCCAGTGAATGCCCTCTATGATGCACAGGTGATACAATACCCACAGGTGAGGCATTCTCAACTTGAGAACTTCAAAGCTATTATTACATCAAGTTGGTCTCAATTCAAGTGCTTAAATTAAGTTATTTTTGTATGAATAACTATTCAAACACAATAAACTATAAACTATATAACAAACTTAATCAAGAGCACTCTAATATTGAATTCCTACTAATTAATAAAACATACAACTTTTTAAAGTTGGCGCCAAAAAAGAGTGTTGGGTAATCGCTAGACTGCTACTCGTTTTAAATGTTCCATCTCTAAAAAAATTTAAATTTAAAAAACATTTTCATTTCCGCTTGTTGAATTTTAAATATTTTCGTTTATTTGTTCTGTTTGTAATGTGACATCTTAAGTACAACAATTAGCTGCTATGTTTTGTTTCTTGCTTTTATATATATTCATGTATATATCTGTCTTTTTGTATAAACGAATTAAAATTCAATTTTACGTAGCTTTTCTTTCTTTTTTTCAATGTAGTTTACGGACTACGAACATTTTACGAGCCTCTGTCCTGTTTTATGTTTACGTGTGTGTCGTTTATGCGGGTTTTTACTGTACCATCTCGATATACATATTATTAAGTTTTTATTTACTTATATATGAAAAAAAAATCCACTGCGGGGGTTTAATAGTTTTCTTTTTGTTTGTTGGATGCTATTTAAACTGTTATTTCTTTTGTTGGTTCCACTAAATTTGTTCTATATATATATTCTTTTTTTAATGTATATATGAATGTATATTGCTTTTAGGTAATTTTATCATTTATCTGTAGGCATGACTTTAGTATTCTTACTTGATCTCTGTTTTTCGTATTGTTTAAATCTGTTCTACGGTCGTCTTTTGGTTTATTGGTGTTCGGTTTTTAAAAAATCTTTCATAGGCAGTTCACGTTTCACATACAATCAATCTTTTTCCATCGGATCGAGTGTTAACCTTACTCTGCAAAAAAAATATGCCTCCTTCGAATCTCTATTTTCTGCTCCTGGTAGTTTATATATAAGTATTAATTTCTATATATTAATTTATTGAATTGTATATAATTTTCGGTGTTTTTTTTTTTTTTAAATATGAAAGATGAGCGCTAGAAGAAGGGACTGGGGGAAAGGTTTATAGCAGAGATGATCGAGAAATTGAAACCACAAAATAATACCTAAAAGTTTCACAGGATAAAGCGACTTTTCTATATTATAACTTTCCATTATAACATAATCTATTAGAAGAACCTTCTCTTCTCGGAGAAATATTATCTATATACGCACAGATCTTCCTTGAGGTTTCTTCCGAGTCGATTTGTTTTTTTCTTAATTTTTTTTTTGTATATGTTTATATAAAAAACGCTTTCTCTTACACTAGGAAAAAAAATGTTATGCATATTTTCTGGTATTTGGTTTACAGTTTTCTTTTTGTTCTTATAAAAAAGATTCATTTTACGGTCTAGAGACAATTACTTTGATATAAAAAAATGTATAATGTATATTTCCGTTATTTATTGAACAACATTTAAAATGTATTTGCGATTAGGTTTTCCGTGAGGTTTCTCATGTTCTACAATATTAGTTATTAAAAATACCAAAAAAATTATCTCGATTCATTAGACTTTTCTCTTTACTTTATATTTTTCGCTCTCGTTTAACAAAATTAGCTTGGCTGCTTATGAGTAAAGAAAAAAATGATCAGAAAAAATAGATCTACATACTTTGATGCTAAAAAAATTATTATTTGATGATTTCCGTTTTCTCACATGCTCAAAAAAAGGTCACAAAAATTATTCTCACTTTACTTTACATCTTACATAATTAAAAAAAAAATAATATCGTTTTTAGATTTGGTTTTTTTTGTGTTTTTTTTTTTTGTTTTTTGTTTGCAATGGCTAAGTCTACAAATTACACGAGAGGGTCGAACCACATGCTAGGTGCTAATTATGAATTCTTCGTTCGATTAACCCGATATATAATATATATATTTGTATTTTGTCATGTAAATCGGCTTACATTCTAAGGCTACAATTGGTTGAGAGTATTCTCATTCGATTGAAGTGAATCGCGTCTACTTCTGGTTCGAAGAAGAGGCTTTATAATGCATTTCTTGCTTACATATTGATTTAATAAACTCCGTCTTTCGCTTTGGTATATAATTATTCGGTCATAGGAGACGTGTATGCTCTCCTACGTTTCTGGAATCGCAATATTTAGTGTTCAGCACAACCAAGCTGTAAGTTTTACTGTATCTATTCTCAAGTATTAGTTCTCTTAAGCCTAGTTTAAATATATTATTATAATTCGTTGACTTAACATCCCACACACAAACTCTGAAAACATAGGTTACAAAAAGTGTCTTAAAAAATAACACAAAATCACATTTAAAATTAAAAGGAAACTCAGTGTCGTTTTTGGTGAAAATGTTTATTAAGTGGTCTTAAATATTTTTCGTAAGGTTTTTTTAAGCCAGAGACAGAGTAATAAAATATAAAATAAAATTTAAATTCAGAAAAATAAAGATGTTTTGTAACAAATTAAAATTTTTTACATTCTTGTATTTGTAATGAATAAAAAATATTAATATATCGCATAATTTTGAAGGGATTTATGCACCTACACCGAAAAAATAGTTGTATTCTTCTTACAAATGGGCAGGTCGGCTTGCGACTCTCTGACCGAACATGTAATTAAGGGTTAAGGATAATAAAATTAGAATTTTCCGAAAATTAAAACAATAAACATCCAATAAAATAAAAATTGTAAACACAAAACAAGGTTGGGGAAGATTTTAAATTAAATTTTAGGTTCAGTTTTCTGCCAGGACACGACTCCAGATCCTGCCCAAGTGCGCCTCTAATTTTACGTGCTTTTCTTTTCTTTTCTTTTCTGTTCCTTTTTCCTCATTATCATTTCACTTTTATCCTCCTTTGTGTACTGTCTTCTCTTCTGATTTTCGTTTAGTCGGGCTCTTTATCACGTTTTATTTCTTAATCGTTTGTTGTTTTATTTTTGTTTGTTGCAACATGCTCAAGTTTTTTCGTCATATAAACTAAACAAAAAAATGTATTTCAAAAAAAGTATTTATATTTAGTGTAAAAAAAAGGATATACTTCATTATAACTATGAAAAAAAAATGGTTTTGTAGTTTAATTTTGTCTGGGTCTCTCATTCTTCGACTAATCTAACCATCTGCTCCTTTCTTCTCCTCCTCGGTTCCGTGCCATCTTTCTTCTTCCATATTTCTAACTAAGTATTTTCGTTTCGTTTTTGTGTTTTAATGTAATTTAATTAATAAACAGCCTGAAAACTTGAGCATGCCCAACTGTCTAGCCATTCCTTTTACAATTATGTGTTATAAAGTAGACAAAAAAAATGGTTTCATAAATTATTATATAAAAAAAAAAAGGATATATGCTTCAGCTATAAACATACACGGACCAGGATCAGTCCGTGTACGTTGTTGCGTCATAGTTCGCGCCAAAAAAATCAGTTTTCAGACAAATATGTAGAAAAAAAAAACAATCAGAGCTTATGCTTTCACGTCTACAAGTACTTGCTATATAGTTATAGGTATATAATGTGTATATGTGTTGTTTGTATATATATATATATATATGTTTTTTATATAATTTTTTTTTAGTTTTGTATATAGTTTTATATGATTATACGTTATAAATATGTGACAAAAAAATTGTTTCTCATAGTTTCTGTTCTTTTTCTAAGTTTAAGCAAAAAAAATGTTCGCCTCCTTGAGCGATTTCCCATTCAGTATATATATTTCTTTATATATAGTTACGAATGATTTGTACACATATATATATACGTGTCTTGCCTTACAGCTAGTTACAAAAAAGAAAAAAAATATTCCTCCCAAAAAAAAGCACAAAAAAAGAAAATAACCAACTAAAACATAAGGATATCAGTGAGGAACATACAAAAAAAAAAATGTAGTAATTAATTAATTGGGGTTTGAGAACATAAAAATTTGGGTTGTTTATATGTATGGTATGATACTACGATGATCTATGTAAGTGTTCCATCATCTTTATATATACTCCTGCTATATATTGTTTATATAATTTGAAGATTGGCTTTACCTTGGTACACTTCCCAAGTACCAGGTTATGTACGCCAAAGGAAGCCAGCGTTTGTCGGGTTCGCGGTTGTTGTAGTCGTCGATATGGATGTTGTTGTTGAAGTCAGAGCTGCCGTTGTTGTGTTGTTGGAATGAGTATTGGCGTTGCTGTTGCTGCTGTTGAAGGTGTTGCTGAGGTGCAGCTCCTGCAACTTGAGAGTCTGCTTGTGCAGCTCTCGCTCGGATGTGGTCATAGGGCCGAATCCAAAGTCAAGATGCGACGAGTTGTTGGTGTAGTTGTTGGCGAAACTGTTACTGCTGCTGCTGCTGCAGGCACCATTGTTGCTGTACCCGTTGTTGAAGTTGCTGCTGTAATTGTTGGAGTGGCTATTGTTGTTATTAAAGCTGCTGGGGTTGCCGTTGTGTCCATTGGCTTGTGGATGGTGACCGATGGCCAACAAGCTGCCACTGCTGCCTTGACTCTGGTTCGGTTGCGGCTGACCATTCCTCTGTTGCTGTTGCTGAAAGGGAGGTGGTGATTGCAATTGAAGCTGCTCCTGAAGATAGTGCAGGGCTGCAACTCCATTCTGTCGGATGCTATTAAAATTGATACTGTTAGAGCTATTGCTGGGGTTATTCATGGGTGGATTTTGGCCTCCACTCGGACTCGGACTGTGAGCAGCAGCACTGCCCAGGCGTTGTACTTGTTGTTGCTGTTGGTCTTGCTGTTGCTGATGGTAATGTTGTTGTTGAAAGAGTAGCATGTTGTTGTGATCGCTGTTGCTGTTGCTGTTGCCGTTATTGTTGGAGTTAGTGTTGGCGTTACCATTACCAATCGCATTACTGGGTGTACTGGGGAAGCCCAACGCCTGCTGCTGATGTTGGAGGAGCTGCTGCTGCTGTTGCGGTGTCAATTATAAGTAAGGATAATGGTACTTCCGGCGGTACAGGCCGTCGAGCAAGTCGGCAAAGTTATCGCCTAGATTGGTTCAAGGGGGCGAAACAGAAAGGATTAAGAAAAACAAAGAGTCCATTAGTAAAGTATATCAATAATCGATCAATATTCTTGCTTTTCATGCTTTAGTCTAATGAAAAAAATATTTAAGCCTGACTTATTGGCCCTAAACTTGAACTGGAGCCCTGTCAACTCAACTCTAGCCTAGGTGAGAGATTAAGTATGTTAAGTATTTCGTTTAGAGAGTTTCTTTTGCCTTTTTTGCTTGTTTAGAAGGTGTTGTTTTCGGGTTAGTGTTTATTGTTGTTTTTGGTTTGATTTTTTGCGTTGTTACTTTTTGTTAACGTGGGAATTTAGTTGTAGTTTTAATCCAAGCCGAAGTTGTTAGCGATGCTTTGATGTCGCTGTCTAGAACATAACTGCATTGTATTTATTTATATTTATTTAGTTAGAAAGGGTTTTCCCACTCGTTTCAGTAATTCGTTAAACACACGATTATATTTTTGGATTGGTTAGTAAACGTGCCATGTTTTTTCTTTGCCATTTTTGGGGATAACATTAAAGGAAGTTGTGGGATGGGGTGGGGTGGGATGGGGACTCGGATGGGTGCGATGAGAAGTTGCACTGATGACTGAATCTATGATGTTTTGATTGATTGATTGATTGAACACACTCATGGTAACGCAGAAAATTTAAAGTCAAGTGCGTCTCATTAACATTAGCAAGCAAAACAAATTGTTATAAATATTTAGTATTAAACATCTAGTTATTGGTTCAAATTTGGCAAACAATGGAGAAGTGTTTCGATCTTGGACAAATCAGACAAAGCAGACCATGAATAAAACGAAAATCTTTGCTATTGAAAACACTAAACAAAACTTTTCAAAGGGAAGGACTCTAAGAGAACTGGTTTTTTTTTATATACTTATGTATGTAAATTCATAAATAGGGATAAGTGAAGCGCAAACAAAGGGCAAACTTTACTTTTAGAGGGCCAGCAGCATTTTTCATACAATTTTAGTTCTTTTATATTTTGTATATTTGTGATTCAGGTCAAAGTTCGAATTGGGTTGCAGAAGTACAATTTTTTTTACTCTTTACTTTTTGGCAATTTCTCAATTGGACCTTATTCAAATAACGCTCTTTGTCCTTGGCACTTGCTCAACTCAAAATAAAATATATTTCTTTGTGCACAAAATGCCAAGGACCAAAACAGAATCCTGAAGAGAGAGGTAGAGAGAGAGAGGGAGAGAGAGAAATGGGTACAGTAGCTGGATGATGGCATGAGAGAAAGTAATAAAGAAAAACATGGCACGCTTAGAAAAGAAAACTCTTATTTTTTCTCTTTCTTTTGCATTTAAATATATATTTAGATAGATTAATGAGCAATTTGGAAACGGAAATCAAATTTTTATTTTCTGTCATCTCAATTATGTGGGAGCGCATGAGTGTGAGTGTCCGTGTATGCGGGCGTGTGCGTGTGTGTGTTTGTATCTGTGTCTGTGCTCTCTTCTTGATAGACTCTACTTATAAGATTAAATCGGTTCGATCTCTCGGCTAGATCATATTCTTAAAGGGCTCTCAAAACGAATAGTCAAAGAAAAAACTTTAAAATTAATTGCTTTCTTATTAGCAGAAAAGCAGAGATTACAACTAGGAGTAATTAATTAGAAATATTATAGATATAAAAAGGAATAATTACTATCGAGACCAAATATAGCATCGCAAATAGCATCGAATAATGAGCGTAATTTTTCCATTGCTCCGTCTATAATAAAAAAAAGGAACGAAACGAAAAAAAAAATTGTACAACTTGGATTAGTTGTGGCGCAGATAAAGGATTTTTTTTTTGTTTTTGTGGGGTGGAAGGAAGGGTTTTTTGATTTTGGGGATGGGTATAAGAGGTAAATAATAATTTAAGTTTGATTTTTTGTTTATCGATATTATTCAATTATTTGATATTTTTTATCTTTTTCTTTTGGTTTGTCAACAACAATCAATGTGAAAATGATTTGAAAGGATCGCGAATGCTTGATTCGGCAAGGAAAGGCGATCCATTCGGGGTTAGTGCTGTGAGTAGATCAAAGGAACAGTATAGAGTATCTACGGCATGGAAACAACAAATGCGAAATACAATGGGAAACACAAACTACGGTTTTAACTCTTCAAAATAATTGAACTTTATACGATTTTTGTTTTGGAACGTAACTTTAAGCTAAGGCAAATAAATCTAAACTGAAAAGTAAGCAACTTTCTATAGCTGTCTTCGGAATAGGAGCCCGAAGTGTTATCATATCTTTGATCAAGCTTATCTCAAAAGTATAGCATACATTTTGGGGCACCAATGCAAATCGTTAAAGGATTCTAATTCAAATTAATGCAAATTAAACAAAAAATTAGTACAAATAAGCTATTTTCTGTGTCTCAGTAAGGTTTAAGCACCAATAGATTTTCTACAAAGGACCTTTGCTGGCTCCCCAGAAAGTAGGCAATGCTTCTGTGACAAGCTTCAATAGTCTTTGCTAGCTAGCTCTCTAAAAAATAAAAAAACGCTACTCAAAATATAAATTAAATGAATAAGTCATTGTATCTGACTTGGCTTTGAAACCAACAACAACAAAAGAGCAAAACAAAACGAAATTTAAAATTAGAAAATGGTTAATAAAAGAACTACATGGTCGCGGATAGAGAGTTATTGTCATATTGTTTGGCTTCGGTAGAAAAGATAGAATCATAGATGTGTAATATATGTATATCTTTTTATATAATTTTGATTCCTTGAATCCACACTGAACACTGACAGGCACGTAAAAAAAAATATACAAAAAAATGTCGAAATAAAATTTGTTATTTTGATAGTGATCTTATCGAGCACTAAGCAGAGATGGTGGTAAAAAAAATTAGCTAAACACACAGTTTTTGTCACTTGAAAGATATATGCATATGAAATACACTGGCAAAAAAAGTAAAAAAAATAATGTGGCGATTGTAAGATTGTTTCTTTTTTTAAGGTTTTCTTCAGCTTATGCACCGGAACCGATAAAGGGGTGAGCTTTCGGTATATTCGCAGTTTGGAGGCTTCTCGATCCAAGAAAAAAAAACAAAAAAAGACATCAATAAATTGGCACAGTAAAAAAAAGATTAAAAAAATAGAATGTTTGATGGAGGGTCTCTTTTTTTTTTCTTGAATGGGTTGGAGGGTGGTACATATTTGATTTTTGGCAGCACCCCGTTATCGTTTCGGTTTCGTGCGCGCATACTTACCATGCGCATGCGCCTTTCACTTCTTTTTTATCAATTTCACCGTGTCTCTGTCTCTGTCTGTCACACTGCCGCCCTCCTCTCTCTGTCTCTTTCGGCTGGGGATAACTGTAAACATCTGTAGCTGTAAATCTGCACTCGCGATCGCAAGAAATGGGGGGCTGACCTTCAGTTACTGACCTCACTCACACATTCTCTCCCTCACTTTCACTTCCTTTCACTCCCACTCACACGCACACGCACATACACACAGCAAGGCAGCTACCAAGATAAACAAAAAAAAAAAAAGGATAACTTGAAAAAAAAAACGTGAAAAATACAGTGGGAGAAAAGCTTCCCGTTGTCGTGATGAATTTCAGCAGGGTGTCCTTCAACACTTTTCTCAAAACTTTCTTGAACTTGAAAAAAAATGAAAAAAATTGTTGGTTGGTTTTGGTTTTAACGTTTGTTTTGCTTTTCGCTTTTTTATTATATTCGGTTTCTTTTTTATATCTCGGGTCACACTTTCCGCTTGCTTTTTTTTTTGCTTTTTGCTTTTAACGCACTACAAACTAAATAATTATTAAAATTTAACGCTATTTTATAGAATAGATTTCATGTAGTCAAATATATATATTTATATATTATGTGTGTATATCTATGTAAGCTTTTAATATTTTTTCAATCGTTTTTTTCTTTTTTTGTTTGTCGATATAAAAAACTTGATGAGAGAAGTAATAAGGAAATATTGGCGTTATTTGGTTGTTTGGCTTTATGTTGACGTTTTTCTTGCTGTGGAATTTGTAGGTTATTTTTACATTGTTGTTGCTGGTAGAGATGCGAAATTAAAATCAACATAAGGATGATTTCATTGATATTCGATATTGATGCGATCTGGAGAGTAGGGAGTCAAGCTAGGATAATGTTGATCAAACAGGGCAACGCTTTCATGATTTTATACTCCTTTATTTTATTTTTTTTTTTGTAGATATATCGTTGGATTTTCAGTTCTGTTTCAGTTCTGGTTGCTTTACTGCACAGTCTTCAGTAAAAATCGGTTTTGAAACAACAAAAAAATACAAAAAAAAATTGCACACTCCTCTCTCTGGTTGTATTCTTTGCAGACCATTAGTTTTTCTTTTTTATGTTTAGTTTTTTAGGTTTTCAATAAGTCAGTCAGTTGTTTATGCACAGTTATTGCAGTTTCGATTATTTGTTAAATTACTTCGTGTGTATCTTGTGTTGTGCTGTGTTGTATAGCCTACTTAGTGGACCTAAAACGATCTATTATCCGAATTTTCGGAACAAACTGGTTCCGTTTTAAGTTCGACACACACACTTTAAAAAAAATGTTTAAAAAAATTAGCACTTTCAATTTTTGTGAGTGTACTTGGGAGTGTGTGAATGTTTTTATGCGCGCGTATGTGTGTGTGTGTGTGTGTGTGTGAGTGTGTGTGTGTGGAAAGTGTAGCACTTAAAAAAAAAATGGATGTTCGCAAGACCTACGCTTATGTCTTCCGGTTTTTTCGTTTTTAATTAAAAGTTAGTAAAGTTTTAGGGGATTCCAAGATTGCATTTGTGTAATTTGTTAAGGGAATTCAACTTTCGTCTTCTCATTCAAGTACACACATATATTATTGTAATATATATAATGCAATTGCAACAAATTGAATCGATTCCAAGGGATTTTGGGGGGAGGGAATTACCAAGATAAAATCAAAATTAAACTAAGTATGCATTTGTTGTTGGTTGATTGGTTGTTAGTTAGTTGGTGTTTTGTTGTTGCTTCTGTTGTTTGTTGTTGTTGATGTTTATCAAATGCGAAAAAAAACGAAACAAGAGTTAAGATGTCAAACTCCTCCTACACATATGTATATATACTGATGGTATATATTCAGGGGATGGGCGTGTACGGAGTGATTTTTGAGTGTGTCGATGGTTGTGGCATCTTGTGTTGTTCTTTCTCTGAATGATTCTTCTCGATTAGATAAACTTTTTCGCATCGAAATAGGGATGCGATTTTTGGAAGCGTTGCTGTGATTTTATTGATCTACCTCTGTGCACCATGCTGTTGAATCCGGCGGCCATGTGCGGTAGCGGTGGTGGTGGCGGCGGCTGGGGGGCGGTTGGCGGTGCCACGCCCATCTGAGACATAAAGTGAGCCGCCTTCGCCTTGCCGTGCTCCTCGGCCAGACGGACGGAGAGTGGCTGGGATCCGCCCTCGGGTATGACGTTGTTCAGCGCCGAAATGGCCTCCTGTGCCTCCTCGCGCTTGTTATAGCTGTGTTGTATACGATTTATGTGACAGGATTTTCGTATTTTGTCGGGCAAAGCACACCAAACATGGATGAATCGATAAGATACGGATTATGATTGTGGCAGAAATGAGAGAAAAATAAAAAAACAAAATACATTCAATGAGTAAATGATAAACAAGAGGTGATCGCCGTGAAAAAGCTTTCCGGAACAAACTTGGAGACATTTATAGGAATCGTCAACGTTCAACTCACCGAACAAATGCCACGCCTCGTGGTCGGCCTGTCAGCTTGTCGCGCAGGATGTTCTTCTGCACAATGGAGCCGTACTTGCCAAAGATGGTGTCCAGCTGGTCGTCGGTAATGGTGCGCGGCAGATTGGTCACATACAGATTAGTGTCCTTGATCGATTCCCCGCCCGGACGAGCATAGGAAACCTACAATTCAAGGCATATTAGTTTTGTTTTGTAAACAGTTTGTTTTGAATCTTACCTTGAGCCGCTTGTTACGCACTGTGATGCCATTAAGGACTTTAATCGCACGCTGCGAGTCCATTTCCGATGTGAAGTCCACGAAAGCATAGCCAAAACTGTACCCAGTCTGCGTGTGTCAAGGATCAGTTGGGATTATTCAAAGATAGTACTACAACTCCAAGGGGAAAGCTTACCTTATAGTCTCTCATGATTCTGCACGTGTTGATGGGGCCGATGGCTCTGAAGAGGGCGTACAGCTCGCGGTCAGTCATGTCCTGGGGCAAGTAGTTGACAATCAGGTTGGTGTTGCTCGGCCGATGGTCGTTCATGTGGTCGTCGCTGCCGCCGCTGCCCAGCGACAGGCCGCACAGGTTGTTCAGCGAATTGTTGCTGGTCATGGGCGGGAGGGTGCACATGTTGCCGCCACCTCCGCCTCCGCCCAGGGAGTTGGCGCTGCCGCCGTTGCCGCCGATGCCGCAGCCGGGGAAGTCATTGTAGCCGCGACGCGACGAGGAACTTGGAAATGAGAATTCTGTATCCTGTGGCGAAAACGCATAACGTGACTGTAATCAGATTAACCATACAAAGATATTCTAGTGTTGAGAGAAGGCCTCATATCGCTGCTTGGGGTTGGTTGGTTAGTTGGTTGATTGATTGATAGATTGCTTGCAATGGTTTTCTGCTATTTTCAGTTGATTGCTTATTGCTGGCTGCTGGTTTCTCAATAATCGATATTGATCGTTGCACTCGGACAGCAACAACAACACAACACAACACTATATCGACGATGAGATGACGTTGGAATAAAACGTAGAATTCTACGAACGTAACAATGCCAAATGCAAATCTCCACCACGTTCTCATTCATTTGTAAGGCGTGCTGGAGAAACTTGAGTGCAGCAATTAGTATTTTATTTGGATTTAAGCGTTAAATCGAAACATTCTCTTGCTTCACTGTACTTCCGTCTAAACGGCATTCAAAGGGTTGCACAAAAAAAAAACAAAAAATAATCGAATTTCTTTTCAGTTTTCTTAAGCTTCTTAAGTGTTTTGAGTTCTTTGAGTGAGTGAGGAGGTGGAGGTGGAGGAGGAGGGTGCATCGTTATGAGGGTCACCTTGTCATTGAAAAAGACAGTGCCTGGCATGAGTTTAAGGCAAGAGCTGTTGCCACTAAGCTCTTGCCAGGCACTGTCATACGGAAAAGAGCAGAATGCCCCAAGAGGAAGCCGAGGCCCGAGCTGAGGCGGAAGCGGAAATGGAAACCGAAAAACGGAAGTGTAACGGACAAGGTGGCAGGTGCCCTCAAAGGTATGCTATTATAAATTGTCTATGCTTCATGCAAGTGGGTGCGTGTGGAGAGTCTCTCTCTCTGTGTTTGTGTGTGTATGTGATTGAGTACACTGGGAGTTATTTTTGTAGCCTTGTGTTTAAAAGTTTTCGTTTATTTTAACTTATTTAGTTGTTTGTGTTGTTGCTGCTGTTTTTTTGTTTAGTTTAGTTTGTCTTTGTTTAGGTTTTGTTGTTTAAAATATGCAAACTTGAAGTTAGATCGTTTATCATTATAAACCAAAATAATTGTATTTGTTGCTCAGAAAATCGTAACCAAAAGCGTGTGTCCCCAGAGCGTTCATGAGACAAACTCAATAACATACAACTATGGATAGATTGATAGTAAAAGGCATAAAATTTATATTATTATTATTGTTATGATTGTCGAGAAATGGGAACCGAAACAAAACAAAAGTCAATATCAAATGCATTGCCTTAATTTTATTTTAAAATGGTTTATCTCTTGTTTCTTTGGATTGGATTGCTTACATGCAATGAAAATTTAAATTGAAATTAATCGCTAACAATAATTATAAATTTCAGGCGTAAAGTGGAAGAGAATACTAACCATTCCCGATGGCAATGAATGGGACATGCCAAACCCTCGTCCACCGCTGCTCGATTCGTCGATTGATTAAATAGAAAAAATATCGATTAGCATTCAATGAAATGGTGATGTTGTTGGTTTTATATCGATAAGTACTTTCGAAATTATAAGTATAAAGCGCAATTTAAATGTCTTTTTATCTTCCAATCATAATTATCTTAAAAATGATTAAGAAATGTTTTGGCGTTGGATGATCTGACGATAAATCGACTAATCCTAATCCTAACTTAGGCTTATAACTAACTTATCGTATGGATTCTATCAGAATTCGATAGCCTTAATATTAGAGTAAGAAATTTAGAAAAGGTAATCTTCAAAGGCCTTGCAAGTTTTGGGAGAAGGTGGTTCCTCCCTGACTATTGCAAAGCTCTTTGGCTAGAAATGGTAAAAAAAAAAGATTTTCACTTAAAAAAATATACATATTATATGTTTCATGCACTTTTTATACACCGAAAAAAAAGAAGAAAAAAATATACCCATCGCGATTCGAACACTTAGAGATCACTCGAAAAAAAAGCGTTAAAAAAATTCTCACTTTAAGCACTTGAAAAAAAAGGAAAAAGAAAGATTGGAGGACTCAGCCGGGTGGCTGGATGACGATTCTTCCCACGGCGATTCGGATTTAAATGTCTAATTTAGGACTTATACAATGCATGACTCTCCCCGAATTCGGTTATTTTGTATTTAGTTTGTGGATATAGCATAGTCTTAGAGTCTTGTTACTTACGGGCGTTGGTGGCGTCCTCGATTCAAGAACATTTCGTTCCGTTGATGAGGAGCCGCTGGGTGGCGGAGGTGGTGCAGTCGCCCCCAGTGCAAAAAAAATAACCAACTACATACTATCTAAAGAGTCAGTGTCTTTGTCGCTCGTTGGCGGTATCGGGTATCATTTACGGATTCGAATACGGGTTCGGGTTCGGTGGCTGCTTCTTTCTGGGCTGTGGAAAAAGATGTCTACACAGAATTAAATTCGGCTGCAGGATGACGCCGTCGATGGCAATTTAGAGCTGGAGGGGATTTTTTGTTGTGTGTGTGTGTTTTTTCTGTTTTCTTTGGATGTGATTTGTGTTGCAGTGTAGTGTGTGGATGGGATTGGCTTTCGGTTTTCGTTTCATTGTTCACTTGAAAAAAATATGTAACAAAAAATTGAGTCGGAGACTCGTTGGCAAGGCCAAAAGGCTGGCCAAAAAGAATCTTCAAGATTTAGAGTGAGATTGCTCTCTACGGGCGCTGCACTTGGGTTGTTGACATTGTTGATTGATGTGATGCTGTTTGGCTTTGGTTGGTTTTCGCTGGACGCGGGTTGTTTTGTTGCAGTTGCTTTGCTTTTACATTTCATTTCTTTTTTTTCAATTATGCATTTTTGCATTTTTTGCTGACCTTGAGGCTACTCTCGCAAGGCTGCAGAAAGAGATTCAAGTACACTGAACGAGAGAAAGGGGGGTGGCAGGCAATTTGTCGGATATGCATTGGAATGTGTAGATGGGTGGGTGGGCGGTTGGTTGGTATTGCTTTTTGGCAAGGATGTGTACATATATATGGGGCGGAGGCAATAACCACAACAAGGACCTGTACTTAAAGCTAGTTAGTCTGCCGATTCCCCCACACGTGGCCCAACGCACACGCTTACGTACGTAAGGACACTGCATGTCAAGGTCCTGACACAATTTCCGCGCCGAGCACGTGGTGGGGCAGTAAATAGCGAGACGAGGAGCTCAGTGTTTACATTTCATCGACTACTGCTGAATAATGTGCCATAAATTATAGCCAGCGACCGAAAAACCAGAACAAGGGCAATGGTAGAAGGGGTTTGGAGCCTATAAAAATGTCACGAATGACGGCATTCCTCCCTTTTCCAGGCCATTGCCTTTGGTTTGGTTGAGGAGCCCCCGGAGTTTATAAAAATCAGACCAGAATCCCATTTTTTTTTGGCAGCAAAAAACAGTCAAAATGGTAAATCTTAGACGAAACTTAGGGCTTACGTTCTACTGAAGATCTGGCGATGGAAGATAGATGGGCAGATGCTTGGCGAGATAAACCAAAATCTCAAAAACCAAAAGAGAATAAGCCAAAAAAAAAAAAGAATTGCTTAATAACAGTTACAGTTAGCAGTAGTTAGAGTGTGAAAAAGAAGAGAAAGAACATTTACCGGTACATTGTGAGACTGTTTAAGTTGCACAGGCCGCACGATGAGAACGTTTTTAGGCCGTTTCTATAATCCTCTTGCCACGAACGAATTTCCCAGATACAGATACATCTATGTATCTGTCTGTCTGTTGTGGGGGTGGGCGTGTGAGATAGGTGTACGTGTGTGTGTGTGTGTGTGTCTCAAAAAAAGGGACTACAACAGATAGTTCCGAGTCAAAGCCTTTTTTTCGACCCACACATGGCGCTCGCTCTTTTTTTTTTTTTTTCTGGTTTTAATCGTACTTTGCTTTTAAATGCGTTTATCTTTAGGTTGCTTGGTTACCATTTTGAATCACAAACTGGAAAAAATACGGCACTTGACGAAAACACGCAGACAATCACTGATCGTAGCTGTATGAATGTGTGTGTGTGTCCGTGTCTGTGTGCGCATGAATGTATGCAATGAAAGATGCAAAAACTATGTAGAGCGAGCGATATAATACAGCTAATGAGGGGCCTTTTGAAATGGTACGACAAAAAAAAAGAAACTATAAGCTTCTATAAACTCAAAAACATAACACATTCACTTTGGTTATTTTAATCGGGGGCGGATCTGTATCTCTATGGGTTGGGTGGTAGGCGTATAGCCCACCCTCTTGACTGTTTTTTGCTGCTCTGGTTATTCTCTAGTCTGTGTTTTAGTGTGGCTGTGTCTGTATTTAATTGATTATTGATTTATTTTTGATTGGGCAGACCATCTAGTACGTGTAACAGTTAATTATACTTATGTAAACAATGTGGTCGCCATTATAATCCTCCTTTTGCGATGCTGTGGTTATTCTCTTCCATACTCTCGTTCTCATTTTTGGTTTCTTGTTTTTCCTTTTCTTTTTTTTTTATAAAACAAAGACCAAAGTTAACTAAAAAACTAAACCATGGGTGTGAGAATGCAATGAGAAGGAGGGGGGAGTGTATTATAATACTTTTTAATTGGGCCAGTGATATCAAGAGAAAGTCGATCTAATCAACGACTTGCAATCGACATCCTTTCCCGTACACATACCAATGCATATAAACCGCCAAGTTTGCTAAACGAGACTTCGAACCTGGCAAAAAAAAATCGGTTTCGTAGATGCTAGTCAAAAAAAAAGTTGTTGGGATGATGAAGAACTCTGGGAACTTGAAGATCTGGGTAGAAAAAAAATTCTGTAAACACTTTCTTGCATCACAATTGTGTTTGTATGTGGGGATAGGAAGGCGAGAGAGGTTATTGTGGTTGTGGTAATTACAGTCAAACATCCTCAAAAACCTCCACTTTTTGTGGTCGGTTTGAAAAGGTTCGACTGCTGAGATAAAGGATAATGATCGGGGACTCAAAATGGAGCATATGGACTGACGAAACGTAACAACTGACGTTAAAATTTACCTCGACTTGTTGTTGTAACCATATGGGGGATAACCACCATTATTATTGTTACTACCCGGATTATTGTTGCCGTACATATCCTGAGAGTTGGGAGTGTCTTTCACTTTTTGCGATTCAAAAAAAAATGCCACCCTCGAAATCTATCGAAGGTGAGCGATATGAGGTGCGTTGTTGGGGGTGATTAGAGGTGAGTTGTTGTTGGGAGGACCTTCTTATTCTGCTCCCCACTTGTCCTCCGTTTTGGCGCTCAGCGCTCTCAGCTGGCCTGCTGCTGATGTCTTTCTTTTCCGCACTCTCTTTTTTCTCAAATTCTCCTTTCTTCGTATTGCTGTTCTTTTCTTTTGTTGTACTCTCCGTTGCTTTTAAATTAGTGCTTATCCTTTAGCATACAAAAGACTTTCTTTTTCTCTTAATTTCTAAGTCGTTTCTCTCAGTTTCTCTTGGGGCTTTCGTGGCGCGCTATCAGCAGTGTGTTGTTGTAGTTGAAGAGATGATATTGTTGTTGGTACTAAGTGGATTGATTTTATTTTAGTTTTGGTTTATTTTCTCATGTTTGGGGAGTTTTAGGGGGACCATGGGTGGTTCTACTTAATACGGAAAATAAAACATGACAAAGACGTGAAGTGTGTGCGAGACGACGAAATAATGTGTAAAATCAAACGGAGAAAATTGATAATCGCATTACGTATAGAATTAACTTATGCATGTGTGTATCTGTGTGTGTACAAAGCTAGAGTTATTTATTTATTTATTAATTTTTGAGTGTGGAAAGAGCTTCGGCCCACAGTAATATGCCTCAAATTAATTCTAAAACATTCCCATGCCAGGATTGCCTAAATATAACTTAACTTATTTGGTTTGTATTTGTTCACTTAACAAACTTAAAGAAAGTAACACCTTAAATGCATACAGCCCATCCTTAAGCATTAAATATTAAATATCTTAATCAAAGCTTAGTCAGTTGCGCTCTTATACAATAATTTTCCATATTTTGCATCACTAGTATCACTTTGAGAGACATACCTTGCCATTTTGAAATTATAGTAGGACGACAAAGTCGACAGGGGAGTCACAGTATCGAATTCAAATTCCATGATGGACATCACAAAGATAAGTAAATTAAATTTTAAGAAACACAAATGAAATCACACAGAATTGCAGGACACAAGTTGGACTTGTAACGAGTGGCACTCGAATGAAGATGTCCTGGCCGGCATCGATCTATTTAAGGATCGGCTGGGTGGAAAGTGGGTGGTGGGTGGATGGGTGGCCAGCAGGTAGGCTTCAAGGAGGCAAGGTGCGCGTGCCAGTCGCGTGGGCTACCTGATCCCTGATCTTTGATCCTGCTAGGAAGCGTGCCAGGCGTACTTTCATGGGTGGCCGGCTGCATCTCGCGGATCCCCGAATTCTCAGGCAGATGTTCCGCTTTCTCGGAAGCTGGAATCGGCAAGGTGCTAACTTTTGGGTCGAGTTGGGCGGATTGGGTGGAAATATCGAAAGGTGGAACTTGGCAAGCTGCAAATTGGTTACTTGGAAGCAAGCTGCAATTATTTTCCAGAAGATTAGACCTTGTTCTTAATGAAAACTAATTTTAAACAGTTCTTCCTTACTTTCCATAGACGGAGTCCCTAAAATGTAATAAATTTACATGATTTTCTATGGAATATATATTTAATTAAAATTCATGGAAAATACTAGCACTAAGAAAACTTTATCTACAATTAACCAGCTAATTTTTAAATAGAATTTGTACTCTTAAATACATTTATATTCTTTATAAATATTAATATCAAATCTTAATTCATCTAATTATATTTACAATGTTCATAAACTAAATCTCCCTGCTATAAATAACCCATTACGGATCACCTTTTCCTGGCCAATAATTGCAGCTGCCCTTTTGCCAGGATTTTCGCCAGGGGCAGGTGAGAAAATGCAAATTGACCTACGATTATAAAAACGCCGGCTGGAAAAAATAGCTTAGGTCAAAAATAACAAGAAACGAGAGCTGGAAAAATCTTGGCTATTTTTCATCAGAAATATTATGCCTGTCAAGGTGCAAGGAAGTATCAGGAAACGTCCTTTAAAGAATTATAAGAAAATCAGTCTCAGGGAGGAAACTCCTGTTTATATATAGTTGCACGGGATCCCCCTTCTGTGGGCGAAAAGCTTCCCCCTTCTCAAGGGAAAGAAATTACTTCCATTGGAGAGAAGAAAGGTAAGAGAGGGTGGGGGCTTTCAAATTGAAAACGAGGGCAGCATGGGGCAAAATGGGGGCGGGCCGGCCTAAATCGCATTGGGTCGGCCAAAAACAAAAAAAAGAACAAGAGCACAATTCTGGCGACTTTGGAGGGTGGGAAAGGGTGGTGGGGTGACCATTTCGAGGGCTGCTTTTTCCATATACAACAGATTGCCAAAAAAAAGAGGCAAAGAGGAGAATGAAAAGAAACAGTACAGAGACCCAGGAAGGCCAAAATATACACAGAATTATGTACAAAAGTGTGTATCTCGCTTTCCAGCATGAAAACCCACAGGAAAAGCGGAAGAGAAGGGTAGACAAGAGGAGATGGAAAATAAACAAAGTATCGAAAGAAAACCAAGCAAGAAGAGTATCCAAAGTCGCCATCTTCTGCTTAAAATGAAATATGCATATCAGAGAAAGCTTAATCATCACTGAGAAATCAAAAGCCCAAAAAAGAAAAGAAAGTCAAACATGGCTTTGAGGAAAATGCCATAGAAAAAAACGGCGATATTTAAAGGGCTCTTGTGAATTTCAATTCAGAATTGATTTCAATGATCAAACATTTAGCTAAAACAAACAGATTTCAGCATATTTATTAATATAACATTGACATCAATAAAAAAACAGTTTCCATCAGAGTTTCCCAAAGGAGAGAGCGAAGTTTAAAGGAAAACTTTACAGTTGATAACAGTAGTAGTTGGCTTATTTGGAGCACACTTGTGTAAATAGAGCAGCTCTATTAGGCTGTCCAACTGATAATGGGGGGAGAGCGCCACAGCGCCACAGCTCCAGAGCTCCACTCTCGCTCTTTTCGCTTGGAAGCGTGAGTCATGGGAGGGGAGCTCTTGCTCTTGTGTGAATGAAATCTCGAAAATCTCATTAAAATCGTATATAGCATTGCCATATGGAATGGAGCGATCAAGCGAACTTTCCAGCTGATCGCTCGTTAAGTGTTGTTGCACTTTCAAGTGGTTTCGACTCAACCAAAACAAAATACAGTGGATCTTCGATATGTCTACTAGTTAGTGGCTATTTTTCAGAGTCCGAAACAAGGTCCGACGGGGGGTATTCGTTCTTGTTTGCACCAGAGAATGACCTTCGCTGGGTGAAAAACAAATAATAATGGGTTGTTGAGAAGGCTCTCGCCTCACTACCACCACCGTTCCGGTTCCAGGGCCTTCGTACTCCCATATTCCAGTGCAATGAGCCAAACGATCGCTGTGCAATGACATTGCTAACAAAAAAAAACAAGACCAGGGGGAATGACCGAAAGCAGCAGAGGAAACATGCAGCTGCCCCGTCTCCATTCCTTTCCAGCCAGCTGCACCATGAAAAGGCACGGCAGCTGGGACAAGGACTCCTCTTTCTACCTGCCTGGAAAATCCTTTTCCTTAAGGAAAATCTGGGGGCCACGAGGCTCCCATATCAGATTAGCTTTGAATTGCAAATTATATACAAACAGTACTCACTTGTCCATGTCGTAGGATGTATACCAAACGTAATTGTAATGGCAAAAATCACTTTACTAGCAAAAAATACACACCAACGAGGCTAAAGTTTCCGGACACGGACAGATAAAATGCAGTCAAAACACGTTGCCGTCAAAGGTGGCAGCTGGCAACTCTGGCACTGCAGAAAGAAGCAAAATAGTGTAGTTTTGCACTGGTAGGGTTGCCGGATACAGATGGATTGGTGTTGAAAACAGTTGCGATTAACCGCTCGAATATTTTTTTAAAATTATAAATATATAGACTGATATTGTTTCTATGGGAAATATTATTTAATATTCAAACAAGCCCCAGGCAAAAACAGATAAACAATATCTCAAGAATTGCCAAACCGGAAGTGACATTTTTGGGTTTACGAGGACGCACAAGTATGCATAAATTGGGTTAGGTAGCAAAAAGGTGCAGCGGGACTAAAGTAAGATACCCTACTTCCTACTTAGGTCCGCAAAGGGTCTTATATATGTACATATGTATATAGTTTTGAGGACAGCCCAGGTACCTCAGCCATATATTACTGGACGCGGCTGTATGCATTTTTTTTTGTGTTTCTTGGCTGTTGTTTTGCGTCTTCCCTTACTCTCAACAAAATGGTAGTACAATGTGTATACACAAAATACCCCAAAGATCTTCAACTTACCCAAATTGTTATTTTTACTAAATTAAAACACACTTTTTATAGTAAACTTCGTTGTTTTTACCTATTATTTATGTACATATGTGGCTGCTATGTACTACAGCGGTTAACAAAACAGATAAAAAAAAAGGTATACGTGTATGTAGTACAACAAAATAAGTAAATATGTAGGTTGCTATGTACTACACGCTTAAAAAAAATTAACAAAAATATGTATATACACAAAAGCGAGAGAGCGGGCAGCGTCGCAAAGACTCACACACATACATACATACGCATGTGTATGTATATAAGTGAGAGAAATACGTTGCCATTTTCCTGTGTTGTTGTTGTTGGAGCATAATGTGTAATTGTAAGTGTAATGCCACCAAGGCTGAATGGAATTTTACATCCACGATTCATTACTTGCGGCAAACATTGGATTTTTTCCATTTCCATACCACAAACAAAAAACAGCAAAGAAAAACAAGCGAGTAGCAGCCGCCTCACTCGCTATTCGTCAGCAGCCATGATTCCAAACCAAAAAAAATCAAAAAATAAAACTCAAAGCTTTTTGTACTAGATAGAATGCATAATTATAATACAACTACGCATGTATGCGAAATGAATTGCGCATTTTCACAAAGTCTGCGTGTTTTCCATTATCATTTTCTCCTTTTCTTTTTCTTTTTTTTTATTATATACACTTCACGTCACGCTAGAAACCCTGTATGTATGTATGTTGTGTAGCGTGTGTGTGTACTGTTTTTTGTTGGGGTTTTCCTTCGACGTCTTTGCCTTGTTTTAGTTACACTTTTACGCTTCGCACATTTAGTGAACGTTTACGTTACAATTTAACAAATCAACTGCAAACACAGAACGGGAGTAGTTAAATTTAGAGAAAAAAATTACCAGAAAAACGCACTGCGCGCGGCGCTACAACTTTCCTTTCGACACAGTGTTAAAGTGTAACCAATCGCTGTTTTCATCGAAAAACGTAGCCTATTTTCAACACTGATAACGATATTTACATCGGTTCTGTGGCAACACAGGTCCATCTCTAGTCCTTCCCATAAGTTGCAGCACAATAAATTTGGTATTTTTTAAATCGATAACATAACATTGTCATATAACTTTCCTTAAAAATAAGCAGCAGTGGATATTTAATCCAATCTCCGTATCTGTTTACAGGGCCATTCTAGCTAGAAAGCTTAGATTGTTAATGTTTTAGCAGTAAAATATAGACTGTTATCGATATCATCTATCGCTTGTATGTCCTACAAAAAGCTCTTAACAAAAACCTTCTAAAATTAGTTTGACAAAGCATTCGACTTCTTTTTTCTTTTGTGGAATAAGTAATATTTTCGATTCTCGGGGTCACCATTTTTAAAACATCGATAAGCATATGCTATCGACAAATTTACCGCGCTATTTGAAAATCGGAAAACTCTGGAAGAACGGTATTATCTGAAAAACTTTAGGGATCAGGACCAATTTTTAACAAATTTCATAACTTAAGTGGGATATACTTACGAAAAACTTAAATTCTTTAAAGTTAAAGTATTTAAAGTTAGTTTTACAAAATAGTTTGTTTTTAAAAACTTATCAAATTCGAAATAATCTATACAAAAGGAAACCTGTATTGTACTAAAGGCAGTCAAATATATTAAATTTTATGCTTCAAAGTCGAATAGAAGCAATATTTTTACTTTATTTTTACAAAGAAAAGAATCTAAATAGAAAAAATAAAAAGAGAAACCTTAGAACAAAATTAAGTTTATAAATAATTTCAATAAGATTAGAAAATAATGAGACTAAAAATAAAGTTCAAACTGAAATTGTAAAGTTCTCCTGGCACTTTCAAAATGCCTGCTCCTACTAATCGATATTTCTTAAAACACGTCATTTATTTATAGTTAGTAATGCCTAATTTAGCAATAGTACATTTATAATTAAACATAACTACATTATTGAAAAAAAAATCTTTAAAAATAATCCATATAGGGATTCCATTTGTAACCACCTTAGGTTCGGGTCTAGTTTTCTTCCCCGTTAGTTTCCTTATCTATCAATCCTGCTCCATGGGTGTGTTATTCTGATTCTGAACTACATTTAATCAGTACGTAGTAGAGCCTAACGAGTTCCTTATACCTAGCAAAAAAAATAGTAGTCATAGGATTAAGGAATACAATGTACAAAGCAGTCAAAGTTTCGCTGTTTCTGATTCTTTTTGGGTAAGGGGGCACATGGGTCCAGGGGGCCAAGGGGTCAAGGGGCATCATAACATGGACCAGGGGACATGGATGTGGGTGTAGTTATGGTTATGGGTGTGATCGTGGGTTAAGTGAATGGGTCATCATTTTGGCGTAGCAAGTCTTTTTGTCGGGGGTTTGACTCCGTCTCGGCCGGAGCAAGTTCGTCCGGAGCGAGTTAAATATTGTTGCGATTCCTTTGATTGCCTCCTCCACCGCCGCGCTGGTTGCGATTGTTTCCACCGCCACCTCCACCATTGCCCTGGAAGTGTCCTCTTCCGCCCAGATTGTTGTTGTTAAAATTCTTAAAAGGCATATTGTTGTTGTTGTTGTTGTTGTTGTTGAAGGGCATGTTCATGCCCATGTTGTTCATGTTTCCCATGGCATTCAGATTGCCTCCGTTTCCGCCTGCATTGCCTCCCCCTCCGCCGTTTCCGCCAGCAAAGGGATTGAAAGGATTCCCATTCGACATTCCCGATCCAGCGTGTCCTCCGCCGACCGGCATGCCCATGCGACCCGTGCAGGGTGGCGGCTGGTTAAATGGCGGAAAGTTGCCCATCTGCACCATCATACCAGAGAGACGGCCCGAACCAATGCAAATATTGGGGGGCGGTTGGCGTAGCATCTGGGCCAGGTTCGGCGGCGGCTGGGAGAGGTTGGGCAGGATGACGGCTCCGGTGCTGGGGCCTCCGCTGCCGGCTCCTCCGCTGTTGTCCTCAGGCAACTGCGTCACGTGGCCATTGTCATCAATGTAGATGAAGAGCTTGCCAAAGATCTGGAGCAACGTTGGATTATTCACAATGAAGCTGGTATCGAACATCTTGGGCATGTCGGCCGGGATTTGGTGGAACTTGCTCAGCTCCACGAACACCAGGTTCAGCTGCTGGTTGACCATGATCTTGTTGTTGCTGCCCAGGTTCTTGTACCAGTTGGAGTTCTGCATGAGTCGGCGGATCTCTGAGATCTGCTTGCTGCCGCCGGATAGATTGGATGGATTAGTTGTGGCCTGGTTCTGATTCGAGTTTTGGGCAGTAGATTGCTGCAGATGCGCCCGCCTAGGATCCCGTCGTGGATCGGTGCGCACGCCGGCTGGCTTGTCAACCTGAAGATTCGGTGGTGGGACGCTCATCGAGGGCGGTGGCACATTCATCGCCGGCAGACCGGCCAACGACGGCGGCGGCGATGTGGGAGGCAACTCCTGAACACCTCCGTCTGAGTCCGGCGAAGCTATTCCAAGTTTGCCGAAGGAATCACAGGAGCTGCCAAAGCCCAGGCCAGATTCGCTGTCTTTCTCCAGCAATTCAGGCAGTCCCATTATGCGGCGCAGGCGTGGATCACGCAGCTCGCGCTGCTCCTTGTGCAGGGCCGAGGCCCGCAGCTGTGAGTAGTCAGGATCGTCCACGTCCACCATATGCAGCTGCCAGCGGATGGGCATGTGCGAGAAAATAGCCGCGTCAATCTCCGTGGCCGGCATATAGTGCTTCATTGGCTCGAAGGGCAGACGCATGTCGGTGTCGCGCTGATGCCCGTAATCCTCGTCGGAGTGCATGCGCCGACGGCGCTCCTGCTTCTCGATCTTGACTGGATCGTAGTCATATATCGAGGCACGACCATAGAGCGATGGAGCCGCCGGGGTTGGCTTTTGATCCGGTTGCTTCGGCGACTGCGACCCCGGCTCTGGGGTGGGAGTCGGTGTCAGGGAGCGCGAGTTCGAGTTGGAGTTCTCGTTAGAGGACAGCACATCACCGTCGCCGCTGTGCGCCTTGAAGGGGTTGCGGATGATGTCGCGGTAGAAAGCCGCCCTGGCCTCCGGGTCTGCCTGCTTGTCGCCGAATAGAATCCGGCTGAACACATTCGATGATGAGGACGAGCTGGCGCTTATGTCCGTGCTCTTGGCCTTCGGCTGTTCCTCGACAACCGGGGGCGGAATGTCAAGGTTTGGCGAGACGGCGCTCACGGGCACAACCAGCTGTTGGGTGGCTACGCTCTTGCCGAGCACGTTGCTCATGAAACTGGGCAGATCGAAAACGGAGGGCATCGGCGCCTCGTCCACAACGGGAGGAGTCGATTCCTGTGAAGCTTCTTCTGCCTGGGCGGCCTTTACCTGTTCCTTCTGCTGCTCCTCCTCGGCAGTGGACTCGTTGCCATCGTCTATCACCAGTTGTTCCTCGTCATCGCGATCGTCATCCACTGGAACCATTGGAAGGAGATCAGGAATTAGGGACAAAGTAGATCCGGAGATGATTGTCAATTTGGCAAATCCAAAACAAAATTCAGACTCCTTCAAAATAATTTCTACTTATACTCACGCGGATCGTTGCCCGAAAAGTTGACATGGGCATCCTTCAGATACTGTGTGTAGTCGACCATGATAAAGCCGTTACTGTTGGAGTTGCTGTTGACCTCCGCTTCCGGTTTGGGTGGCGGAAAGCTGCGAAAACGCAAGCATGAGAGATGAAAGGATCGAAAAATCAAAAGGCTTACCAAATTCCTGCCTGGCCGGCCTCCGACTTGGCATCCTCGGCCTTTCTCTGGATCTCGCCGATCTCGATGAGCGTCAGACCCACTTCGGTCAGTTGGCCGAATGGTACCTGCAGCATCTGCTCCAGATTTGTGATGCCCAGCTTATTCAGCTTGGCCATGTGCTCGGGACTCAGGACGTGGCTGAGATTGTTCAAGTCCAGGTGCGACGGCAGGGGCTTGGTGGTTGACGAAGCATCTTCTCCGGCTCCGGCAGTTTCCAGAGCGCCTGGCTTGGTGCCCGCCTTGTCGGCCCAGCGCGACTTGCGCTTCTTCTCCTGCGGCGGGGGATTTATGACCATGTCTAAAAGGGACGGTATGCTGCCACCTGCGTGACCAGTGTCCGCCTGCTGATGTTGCAGCTGCTGTTGCTGCTGCTGTTGTTGCTGTTGCTGGTGTTGCATCTGAAGTGGCTGGTGTTGGTGTGGGTGCGACTGCTGCTGCTGATCCTGCTGGTTACGTCTGCCTAGCCCCGCACTCGCCAGCGTGCTCCACGTATTCTCACGCTTGAACTGCTCGCATAGCTCCTCGTGGCGGCGGGTCATCTGGGCCAGGGCCACGTCGCGCGAGATGCGCTTGAAATCGCCGAGAATCTCTTTGGGCGCCGTCTCCATGTGCTTGAGCAGGATATTGCGCAGTTGTTCGGACAGCGGCTCGCCGTGGTGGAAGAGGCAGTCATCACCGGCATAGCAGTCCATGCCCAGGTAGTAGTATTTACAGGGGAACTCCTTGTGCATGTAGGAGCACTTGTCTCTTTTAGCGCAGCAGTCCATCAAATAGAACTTGCATAGCTCCAGTTTCCGCGGCTCGACTCGTCCGCCCATCTTCTCCGTTCCGTCTCCAGAGTCCCGACGGTTTCTCTTCGCCCCTCCCCCCGGGCAACCAGCTCCTCCGCCCCCGCCATCTCGAGCATCGCGGTCCCGCCGTTTGCGGTTCCCTCCTCTCTGTTCCTTCTCCCGGTCGCGGCGCATTCGGCGGCGCTGCGTTATCCCTCCTCCACCTCCTCCAGGTGTGGCATCATCGTCGGAGTAGGAGTCGTAGCTGCTGTAGGGATCCGGCGAATCGTAGCCTCCGAGCGGTCCAGCCGGACCGTCTCCCAGGTCCGCCCAGTCGGGTCCGGGAAAGCGCTGGCCGCCGGAGGAGGAAGCTGCCGGCCCACCGGGCGGTGGACTGCCACCTCTAACGTTCATCATCTCGTATTCATCCATATCGTCGCTGACGGAACAGCCCCCCAAGCCGACGGCGTCGTCCTCGTCACGACGAGCGCGTTTCTGTAGGCGATTGGAAACGAATATCATTAGTTTATCATTGGGATTGGCTCCCTATCTAGACTTGAACTGGAAATGGTTGCGATGGATGCATTAGGGGGTCTGAGTTGGAGATAGTCCATTCATTTGGTAATTGCAACCTTGATTACAATTAAAAACCGGACAATTAAGAAAATAAGCGAATATTTTTGAAGCCATGAGCCAGATACGCCCAGAATTGAACCGGAAACACCTACGCGAGGTGATTGGCAGCCAATTTTGGGAGAGGCATGAAGCAATCACATCGATTGCCAGTTTTAAACTAAGAATAACCGATTGGTCACGACGGATTAGCCCATCTAGATGAATTAAGCCGAATGTGATTGGGAGTGTGAGGTGAATTAGAATAAGAAGCATTAGGATTAGAGTCGAGGACGCGGGCTTACTTGGTGGTCCTTTTCCTTCTTCTGTTCACGCTCGCGTTCTTTTTTGCGCTTTCGGCGCCGGCTACTGCGACTCGGCGGCAGGTGGCCAGGGCCACCAGGCGGCACATCGCCGGTTCCCTCTGGGGAGGCATCGCCCAGGTTCTGGTTAAGGGAGCGCATGCGCGGCATGGGCGGTTCTATGCCCTTTTTCTTTAGGGCATTAGCAATGGCATTCTCGATGCTAACCGCGTGATCATCTAGAATGAATAATGGAAGGATATAATACATCACGGATATACAGATACGGATGAGATAAGTGAAATGAATACCTTCCAGTGGCCTAGGCTTCTTGGCCTTGGCACTACCGGCTCCATTGCCCAGGGAGTCACCGGCCAATCCCACATAGACTACATCCTCGTCTAGCATTTTGTTCTTTACCTCGACGCCCACAAACTGGACATCCTCGTCGGCTGGTAGGGATCTCTTTGGTGGGTTTGCCTGCGCCTGCGGCTGTGTCAGCGGCTGCTCCTCCTCGTCGTCATCGTCGTCTATCTCACCATCCTCGAGATCCTCCGCCAAATCAATCACCGCCGCTGGCGCTGTGTCTGCCACAATGGACGACATTGTGACCACCACCGATCGATCAATTACAAATTACCAATCACAGCTATTACCACAGAGATGTGAATCTCAGTCGTTCAATTACTCCGAAGACTTGCCAAAAACCGGAACTGCAAAGGAGAACATGGAAAAATCTCGGGTTGGAAAGGGTCATGGAAAACGATCCCTGAACTTCTTAAATTTGTTTTCTTTTCTAACTTGATATCTTATTTGTGTAACGTAAGCCTATATATGCCAGTGTATATATATTCGAAAATATTCTTTGTAAAATATTCGGGTGGGGAGTCCCTCACCTCACACATGCGATTGAAAACTCACAACTCAATGAAATGAAATGTCCGACCAGCTTCCAAGTCTGTTAAGCATTAAAAGCAAACGTTCCTTGTCACAAACAATTTCAAATTTCAAAAATCCATGGCCTACTACGTTTTGGATTTCCGTTTGCCATCAAACAGTTTTGGATTCTTAAGGAAGGTAGTTGGCCTTATCTTGAACATATCTCTAGTATCTGTTTTTAATAGATTGGTCCTGTATCTAGTTTTTGGTTTTAGAAATAAGTCTGCCTACGTTTAATTGATTTACAAATAGACGATATACACAAAATGTTAACGATTTTTACAAAATAACGAGGTTTAAACTATACAATTAAGCTATAATCACTGGAAATTAACAAGTTATTTAGAGTTTTCAAGCAAATATTGAATTTATATAATGCAATTTGAATATTTGATCTTTTTTTTTTGCCTCTAATCCATTTAGGTTCCTTAAAAACATTTATCACCTATAAAAAGACAAAAAAAATGTAAAAATTAAAAAAAAATCTCAACCAAAAGCGAAAGCTTAACCAAAATCGAAACCCCTTTCAAAATATTGATTTTGAAAATTTCGAAAACAGAAGTACCGTTCGAAAGCGTCAAAGGAAGCCCACATATGTGCATCTCAGTGGGAAAGTGGGATCCAAAGCTGAGGGCGCCAAGGCCGAATCTTTTAGCAAACCAAATCTAATTAATGAATATGGAAAGTATAAAGCTCCACAGTTCATTCTGACTTTGGCTTGTGCGTCATGTCGTCTCGCTCGCACCACGTAGTACATAGGTACATACTTGAACACATAGGCCAGGTGTGTTTGTGGGAAAAGTAGAAAGGCGAGGAGAAATGTACGCACATATAGCTGGCACTTTTTGCATCTAAATGATTGTCGATCCACGAAATAACTTCCTAATGAGGCGAAATTTGCAACATTTCCTCTGGATGGCTTGATTGATGATGTTTTGGTGTCGTGATGTTTGTGTGTTTATGTTTGTGTGAACAGCTGCGCAGTTTGCTGGCAAACATATGTATGTTTGTTTGTACATAAGCGCGACTTGGAAATGAAACTAACAAAAATGGGCTTCCTCGTCGATGGCTTTTGTTGCTATTGCATTGGGGGGCATTGGCGTTGCGTTTCTTTTTCAAAACAAAGCCCGAAAATTTGTTGTTTTCATATTGGGGTTTGGGAGGCCTTTGGCTCCATGTCCGTCTCGCTCTCACCCAAGGGATTGGGGCGTGGCGTAGGCAGACACACTTATGTATACATACAAATGCATATACATGCAAACATATGTACATAGAATAAGTGCGTAAATTCGTTTTTTTCCAACTGAAAACAAACAATTTTCGGATCTTACATTCGGAACGTGAGTTTGTGTGGATTTTGAAACATTTTAGGAACTTTTTACTCGGTTATAACATTGCTGTTCGATTGGTTATTCGGTTATTGGTTGGTTTTTCGTTTTTGTCGTTGTTTTACTTGACTTTTTCGCTTTTGGTAATTGATAATTGGTTAATGGCAATTTTTCGCATTGTTTTTTGGATTCAGCGTCGCTTTTGTCTGCTTACATAATGGAAGTGGTACAGTAGGTGAATAATACATATATATATACAAGCATATATGGTGAACGCACACACATACATATGTATAGAGTCGTTTTCAAGCTATGCATATACATTGACATACATATCATGTATATGACGCGCTGCCGCTGCCTGGGTACAGAACAGTACATATATATACGTAGATGTGACAAAATCCTTGATAATTCGCAATCAATTTCGCAAATTATATTCGCTTTGATTTTCTCTACTATATATGTACATATATATAGGCTGTCTCGCTCGCTCTGTATCTTAGTTTTTCTGCCTGCGGCCCTGGCCTCAGTAAATTTCTCCCCTCTTCTGTTCCTGTTACTGTACTGATACGCTCATATGACAGAATACAATATACAAATACATTAAATTAATAAAACTTCTTCGTCCAACTGCAAATTTTCTTCAAATGAATTGTGTTGCCAGTAGGGTTGTCGCGAGCATCTATCAGAAACTTATCGAAGCCCTGTTTGAGTTTCCCAACACTAAAGTTTTGGTATTTTTCTTATCGATCTGAGTTGGATGCTGTAAAAAAAACTTGCGAAAGTCACAATATTCTTTTTATTTTCAATCTGATGTAGCTTTTTAAAATAAGCTTAGATTTTAAATAAACCTGTCTATCGATAAAACATTTTTGAGCGCCATATTTAAAATTATCACGAATGTTAGTGCTGGATAATACTGCCACCGATTGCTTTTCGTTTTCAGTTTAAGTAAATCCACTTTATGTTAACAAACATAGCTAATTGCGATATTTTAAATAGATCTTAAAGAATTTAAAGTAGTTTCTTTGTGAAATGATAACATACAAGTGTTGTAAAACGATTAAAGTAATTATAGCTATCGCTGATCTTCGCGTGGGGCGATCTTCTATATATTGTATATATGTATGAGCTGCTGATAACGCAGACGATCAATTGGGTGTGTTTTTCTTTTTAAAAGAAGAATCTACAGTCGAGTGCCTAGCATGGCCAGTAATTGCCAAGTCCCGACGCCATCCTTGATCAGCAGCGAAATGGTCAACCAACTACCAGGAAGCCAAGCCCAGTTGTCGGCCCAAAGCAAGGTCTGTTCTAATGCGGCATATCAGCGACATAACCTTGACATTTACCACCGAATCTGATTGTCACAGAGCAACGGAGTGGCTGCGCCACAGCTGATGATAGTCTTTGAAGCCGGGGATCTGAACTCTGCCCGCCAGCAATTGCTGCCATCTCTGCAGGATCCCTTCGCCGCAGGCGCCGTTGCCACGGTCCTGTTGCAGGAGAGTGTGGCCGAGCAGTTCGTGGGTCTGGTGGCCCAGGATCTACGTCCCCTGAAGGATGCGGTGGCCCAGAATCCACTCCGCGTGAAAGCCCTGGCTCAGATCAACAAGCTGAATCTTAAAGTGGTCAAGGGTGAGCACCTGAAACCAGAGGCGTCGCCCCTGTTGGTCTACGACACGGCGCACAGCTATCTGGGTGATGGAGGAGCCACTGGAGTGATAACCCTGCACGTTTTTCGCACCGCCAAGGAGGCCGGGGAGCTGGCCAAGCGCGAGAGCCTGCCATTTGGCCTGGTAAGCATCTGGAACGAGAAGCTGGCCTGCGCCTACGAGCTGGTATCCCGCCTGCCCACGAGTATCTTCGCTCTCAACTGCTTCAATCCTGAACTGAGCCCCATTCAGGAGGCCTTTGCCGCCAACCGGAATGATGTGTCCCTGGAGAAAAACTATCACTACGAAAGTCTGTTGGTGGGCAACAAAAGGAGGATTATCGTCTTTCCCGTTGGCACTATCTTTGCTAACTAGAAACAGGATCCAGGTGCTTGATTAGCAATACTTTTTATACCTCTCTTAAGCATTTGATATGTGTGACTTGTGTTAAAGTTTTTTATAGAACGTGGGGAATATATTGCATTTTACAAAAGTTTTTAGCCCAAACTCTTTTTGTATACAAGTATTCTATGGAATTCCATTCAAGTTTCGAATTTACAATCTATATCCTTGTTTCTAAACTCTACTAAGTTATTGTATTTTTTGGGTGATTGGGGTAGGTCTTTGATATATAATTTTCCTAAGCAACAGGCAGTTTTCAGGCATGCGTGGAGACGTATCAGCTAATAAAAATCTCTGGAAAATGTGGGGAAATCTTAGGCAGGACACTCAGGGCCAACAGAAGATGTAGCTTAGAATATGTATTATAATAGTCTTTTGCCATATGTATCCCATTTGTGTATTACTATCTTATCTATAGTGTTACGTTGTAAGTTTAGATAAAGGTGGAAGAGTATCTGTAGTAGTTACCACTTGTGTTTGTACATTAGAGCTTTGCCATTTGGCATTCCATTGTTACTGCTATTGTATTGGTCAGGTCTGTGTGGCTTAGTGTGTTGGCAAATCTTTGCCTTTCTCTCTTTCGAGTTGTTGCCAATCTTTATCGGGTTAATACACAAGTTTCCCTTAGTTTTTCACCATCTGGACCTTAGGTATTTCCTCGTTTTTCCACGCTACTACTTTGATGTATTCGGTGGGTGTATTGTATTGTATTTTATGTGAGTGGGAAATAATCTGTGACTAAACAAAGATATTGTACTTGAAAAAAGTGCCTCGGTGCCTCTGTGCCCTCTCTATTTGGCCCAAGTCCCCTTTCTTTGGGCTCACTCTCTCCAGTTCTTGCACCCCCGGATGACGTAGTCGCTCTTTTGGCTGCCACTGCTCCACTTTCACGCGGGTTAGAGAGAGTAGAGAGAGCTCTGGAGAGTGTATTAGAGCATGGGCGTACCAAAGGGGTTATCTTTATGGAGACTTCTTCAAACATTTTTCAAATTACTAGAATTTCCAACTGGTTTCTTTAAAATTATTTAAATATTTTGTAATATTTCTATATTTTTCCCTTCACAAACACCTTAACCACGTCCAGATGCCCCCCAACTAGTTGTTGTTACTTCTCTCATGGTTAGAAGCTGCTTTTGTTTGGGTCTTGTTGTTGGCCAATCCACCAGCCAGTCAGGCAGTCAGTCTGCGCTGGTTCCCGCTGCTAAGGTGAGCTCTCTTTTCGTTTCTGGATTTCGCAGCCCTACCCGCTTCCGTAGCCCCGCTCCAGGTGAAAATGCACTGCCAGTTGCGGCAGCTCCAGATCCAAGTCCAGAAACAACTCCATAAACAGTTGACAGCTCACAAGAACGACAATGCCGCCGCACAAGTGGACGGATGAATCGCGGGACGCCACTTGCTACTACGAGGAAGCTGGAAGTGCCACCCGATTCCGCCGAAACTCATCGTCCTCGAATGGATCCGGGTCCGGGGACCACACTGACGACGAGGCGGACGACGAGCGGGAGGCCTTCTGTTCCGGCGAACGACCGTTGATCCGCTCCAGCGCCGGAGCGGAGGGTGAGTACCACCAGATAAGATCCACCATCTCAGGCACGTTCTGGTTCTCCTCCGTTCCGTTTCACTTTTATCCATTCGATATGGTTCCTAACTCGGCATTGCACGCCACAGTGGAGGTTATCTAAAAAGGAAATATTACATTTTCGGAATACAATTACGTTTCCATTAAAAGGCCCAACGAAATCCATTATAGGCAGGTTCAACTCTAGGAATATAGCATAGTTGTGGCGCAGTTTTCTGTTTTATCATTGAGAGTGATTAAATAATTAAATGGGAACTAGAGAACCGGAACATGTCGATGGTAATACGCCTCCGAAATAATCCATTGCCTTCTCCTCCGTCAGCCAATAACGGATGTGGCCTGATGAAGACCCGGCACATCTTCGGCCTCATGGGCTTCCTTGGATTCGGCGTCGTCTATGCCATGCGCGTGAATCTCTCGGTGGCCATCGTGGCCATGGTCAACCAGACGGCCATTCCGCACAGCAACTCCTCCATCATCGACGCGGATACCTGCCCTATGCCAGCGCCCAGCGGGAACGGGAGCTCTCCCAACCCGCCCCGGGAAGGGGAGTTCGTGTGGGATGAGGCCACGCAGGGCTTGGTGCTAGGCAGTTTCTTCTACGGCTACGTGCTCACCCAGGTGCCCGGAGGGCGCATGGCGGAGCTGTACGGCGGCAAGCGAATCTACGGCTACGGAGTACTGATCACGGCCATCTTCACGCTGCTCACGCCCCTGGCTGCCCACTGGGATTTGCCGCTGCTGGTTCTCGTGCGCGTCCTGGAGGGCATGGGTGAGGGCGTCACCTACCCGGCCATGCACGCCATGCTGGCGCAGTGGATCCCGCCGCTGGAGAGAAACAAGTTCGCCGCCGTTGTCTATGCTGGCTCCAACATTGGCACCGTAATATCCATGCCCCTGACCGGATGGCTGTGCTCGCTGGACTTCCTGGGAGGCTGGCCCTCTGCTTTCTACATTTTTGGACTGCTGGGCATCTTGTGGTTCGGCTGCTGGATGTATCTGGTGTACGACAAGCCCCGGGACCACCCCCGCATCTCGTGTGCTGAAAGAGACTACATTGAACGCAGCCTGCAGGCGCAGCGGCTGATGGTGGACGCGGATTTGGAGGAGGAACCCGACATCGAGGAGGAAGGCGAGGGACAGGAGGATCGGGTGAACCTAAGGAGACCGGGGGAAGCAGAGCGGATACCCTGGCGTTCCCTGCTCACCTCTGTGCCCTTGTGGGCCATCCTCTTGACGCAATGCGGCCAGGGTTGGGCCTTCTACACGCAGCTGACGGAGCTGCCCACCTACATGAGCAACATACTTCACTTTGACATCCAGTCGAATGCTGTGTTGAACGCCGTTCCCTACCTGACCGCCTGGTTCGTGGGCATAGCCTGCTCCGCGTTGGCCGACTGGATGCTGGCCCGTCGCTACATCTCCCTGATAAACTCGTACAAATTGTGGAACACGGTGGCATCGGTTGTCCCGTCTCTGGGCCTAATTGGCATCATCTACGTGGGCTGCGACTGGGTGTGGGTCACCTTCATGCTGGCCGGCGTCGGGTCCTTTGGCGGAGCCGTCTACGCCGGCAACCAAATGAATCACATCGCCCTGAGTCCCAAGTACGCGGGCACGATGTACGGAATCACGAACTCGGCGGCGAACATCTGTGGCTTCCTGGCGCCATATGTGATAGGCCTTATTATCAATCACCGTGAGACACTGACCCAGTGGCACGTGGTCTTCTGGCTGGCAGCGGGCCTCAACATAGCCGGCAACTTCATCTACCTGATCTTTGCCAGTGCCGAGGAGCAGAGCTGGTCGAAGGAACTCCCCACCAGGCGCACCTTGCCGCGAAGCCAGAGGGCCTGATCGATATATCCCGGCAGGATTCGAAGCATTTGTGATAATTCCAATATATAGTATACAAATATATAGATTATGGACTCGAAGTTTCCCCCGGATGCACCAGAAGCGTCAGTATTCGAATTGGCTTCCACAAACAACCAAAACAAAAGGAACACTAGTGCTACCAAGATAGGATCATTATGAACGTTAACTGTTTAAGTGTCTCGTTTTATATGGACTCTTGTTTTGCTAGACGTGTGGTTTTATTTAATTTTTGATAACGATATTTGTACCAAGCTTATGAATATATATATTTATATACCTAAGATATACACACACTCGAAGGATGTTGCACATTCAGCTTTAGACGGAAATTATACACGGCTATACTTCCCAGGTGTAGTTCTATATAGCGTTAAATATATTATATACACATATGTATCTGTAAGTACGTGCAGTACCACCATATCCTATAGATACGCCAGTTACTAGGTTTGTGACTAATGGATGAGTCGAAATAAAGCGCATAAACATATCAATCGTACGAAAAACATCTTTTTCTTATCCCTAAGTTTTTAGCAAGCTGTTGTTTTACGGCTACTGCTGGTTGATCAAACTCATTGGGAAAATTACTATATACTTTTAGGCTCTATCTTGCTAACTTTAGTCTGAAAAGGAACCTTGTTGTGGTGTTTTATTCAAACAAAAACGAAAACAATTGACCCAATTCGGGATCATGCGCATTTTGAAATGGCAACACTGCGTATGAGTAATGCCGGTACGTATCCGTGATATCATTGCGTATGAGTGATAAAGTTTGAAACCGTCTGCCAAGCCATTACTTTTTTTTACTGTTTTCACTTAACAGTTACGGTTTTATGAAGCGATGAAGGAAATTACGGCTCAAACGACAATTGGATCGTATGGTAGCAGGCATATGTATGCACCAGAAACCACTTACGGGGGCTTCATATGAAAATCTTCATATGAAAAAATATTTTGTTCTGAAATTTAAACGCAGATCTGTGAGGAATTGATCTAGGAATCCTTTAAGGTATTCCGCTTGAGAATCGGATGAGAATTGGTTGAAATATAGCCATCGCAAGGAGGCATATATGGGAATATATGGAAATCCAGGATTTTTCAAGGGGTACCATCAGAAAAAATTGGGAGAAAATCCAAAAAATAATTTACTTTGGAATTTAAACGCAGATCTGTGGAGAATTGATGTAGGAATCGTTTAAGGTATTCCGCTTGAGATTCGAATGAGAATTGGCTGAAATATAGCCATCGCAAGGAGGCATATATGGGAATATATGGAAATCCAGGATTTTTCAAGGGGTACCATCAGAAAAAAAGGAAGAAAATCTGAAAAATATTTTGTTTTGAAATTTAAACGCAGATCTGTGGAGAATTGATGTAGGAATCGTTTAAGGTATTCCGCTTGAGAATCGGACGAGAATTGGCTGAAATATAGCCATCGCAAGGAGGCATATATGGGAATATATGGAAATCCAGGATTTTTCAAGGGGTACCATCAGAAAAAATTGGGAGAAAATCCAAAAAATAATTTACTTTGGAATTTAAACGCAGATCTGTGGAGAATTGATGTAGGAATCGTTTAAGGTATTCCGCTTGAGATTCGAATGAGAATTGGCTGAAATATAGCCATCGCAAGGAGGCATATATGGGAATATATGGAAATCCAGGATTTTTCAAGGGGTACCATCAGAAAAAATTGGGAGAAAATCCAAAAAATAATTTACTTTGGAATTTAAACGCAGATCTGTGGAGAATTGATGTAGGAATCGTTTAAGGTATTCCGCTTGAGAATCGGACGAGAATTGGCTGAAATATAGCCATCGCAAGGAGGCATATATGGGAATATATGGAAATCCAGGATTTTTCAAGGGGTACCATCAGAAAAAATTGGGAGAAAATCCAAAAAATAATTTACTTTGGAATTTAAACGCAGATCTGTGAAGAATTGATGTAGGAATCGTTTAAGGTATTCCGCTTGAGAATCGGACGAGAATTGGCTGAAATATAGCCATCGCAAGGAGGCATATATGGGAATATATGGAAATCCAGGATTTTTCAAGGGGTACCATCAGAAAAAAAAGGAAGAAAATCTGAAAAATATTTTGTTTTGAAATTTAAACGCAGATCTGTGGAGAATTGATGTAGGAATCGTTTAAGGTATTTCGCTTGAGATTCGAATGAGAATTGGCTGAAATATAGCCATCGCAAGGAGGCATATATGGGAATATATGGAAATCCAGGATTTTTCAAGGGGTACCATCAGAAAAAAAGGAAGAAAATCTGAAAAATATTTTGTTTTGAAATTTAAACGCAGATCTGTGGAGAATTGATGTAGGAATCGTTTAAGGTATTCCGCTTGAGAATCGGACGAGAATTGGCTGAAATATAGCCATCGCAAGGAGGCATATATGGGAATATATGGAAATCCAGGATTTTTCAAGGATTTTTCAAGGATTTTTCATCAGAAAAAAAAGGAAGAAAATCTGAAAAATATTTTGTTTTGAAATTTAAACGCAGATCTGTGGAGAATTGATGTAGGAATCGTTTAAGGTATTCCGCTTGAGAATCGGATGAGAATTGGCTGAATAATAGCCATCGCAAGGAGGCATATATGGGAGTATATGGAAATCCTTGATTCCAAAAGGAGTTGCCCAGGAAAAAAAAGGTCTATATGTAATATTGTTGTGCTGGTTCATAATGTGTTTACTGATTTCTCTCAGTGTGAAGCATATACGAGTAATATTATCATGCACTTGCAGATCGAGCATTCCAGCACAGCCTCCGTACGTTCGGTTTCGGAGCGATTACCGTGGCACAGTTTTGACGCTGCTTTCCGTCTGTCCGCCGGTCCGTCCGTGAAGCTGTCCGTGTCCGGTGGGACAAGACGTTTCTCACTGCGCACGCATCCCCGCCTCCGGGGCACGCCCCTGCCGAAATATGCCAGACATTAATAATGGGTAAGTGACATTGCTGTTTTTGTGTCGCAGTCTCTCACGCGGTTTTGTTTGGCTTTTGTCGCTTTGTCTTATTGTCAATTTTCTCCTCATTGCATAACGATTTTCAGCCCATCGCCCCCACTGTCCCGCCTCTTTCCCATTTTCCCCTTTCCCCTTTTACCTTTTGCCGATGCGAGAGTTCCCCGGTGAACTTCGCGTGCCCATAAAAACCGTGCCACAAAAGTCAAGTGAAAATATGTTGGCGCCTCTGTTATGACAGACTTAGGCCTGTCTACCTCTCTCCTCCGTACACTGCTCAAAATTCATGGTATTCTTCGATTGAAAAAGGGCCTCCGGCAACGGGGCGTATGAGCGATGAATGCCAGAGGTACATTACGTATACGCAGCGTGTGCCTTGAAGGCTTTCCGGCCGTGTGCGAATGAAAATTTGTACTACATGGCTGTGGATTATTTTCTTCCAGTGTAGAAGAAATTGTACACTTTTCCCTTTTCCGTCTCACTCGCGCTAACGCAATCTGCGCTCATTTGGCCGTGAGTTTGCCTTTTTAATTAACGGTAGTTTCTTCTATTGCCACACGAGAGATTGCAAATGAAGTAATTATAAAAAAAAGAGGAGAAGAAGAAGAAATAACCCATCCGAGATGGGGAAAGAAGCCCGCGATTACGAGCCACATTTTTCGGTTCAATTTCATCGGATGTGCCCCGTCTCTGTCGCGCTCCCGCTGGCCGTCTCTTTCGTTTTCCTTGCCAAGAAATGCGTTCATGGTCAAAGTGTCAAACGTGACGCAAGCGCAAACAGCAACAAACAGCAACAATTAACAATCCACAACATCCACACAAGAGCATCAACAATGGCATTAAAAAAAGCCAACAAGAGCCATAACAAAAAAATACAAAAACCAGGCATTATTGTTTTGGCCCGGCCAGTAAGTGATCCACAAAAGTACGTACATATATGTGAAAATTTGTGCAATCAAATATTTGGTTGAATAATTTTCCGAGTGCCAAAACTAATAGTCAAGTATAGAATGGCTTTAAGGAACTTTAAAAACGTTATTAAAAAAATGGTCTTGGCTCGAAAGACCCCAACTGGAACCCAAGGCTCTCTTGATAAATCAATTAATATCTTACCGACAATAAACGCCCAATCAATATAATATTCCCATTGACCTAAATTCAATGTTTCACAGGGGAAGATCGATAATGAATATGAATAATTCGATTCCCCCGATTCTCAGATGATTTTCGAGTATTAAGGAAATGATGAAGTAATTGGGGTCACTATATAATGCATTAAACATTCGTAGATCTAATCAGAGCCGGCTAAACCCTCCGATTCCCATTCCCATTCCCAGGCCCAGATTGTGGGTTCAGTTCGGTTATCGGTTGACTAATTGATAGATAACCTGGCTTGAATCGGTGTGCTAATCGTTTTGATTTCTGATTTTCGGATTTTCTGAATTTCCGATGTCTGAGTCGGTTTTGTGGTGGCGCGTTTTTATTTATTCACTGTTAACTGAACCTTTGTTGGTCGACGCTTTGCTTATTTCTTGACACTTTCACTTTTCTCATTAAGATATGAGCTCGACCCCCCCTACCTTTCGAAGGGCCAGGGGCTGAAGCGACAGGTTTTTTTTTTGGACCGTGTGTTGTTTTTTTTTGTTAATTTACTGACAGCAGCTCACAAACCTTACGTGTACCAACCGACACGGGGAATGACTGACAGACCCTTGCACTGAGAGAAAATTATAGATACATATATAAGGTATAGAGATGTTTGGGACTTACTGGTACTACAAATGGAGATATCAGTTTTCTGTTTATCGTTGGTGGAGTCGGATCCATTGCCTTTGAATTTCTCTTAGTGTAAAAGCCTGCGGGCTAACCTTAAATATTTTGCGGTTTCATTTGCATCTCCATCACTCGGCGACGGACTTTTTTCACCTCTCTTTTACATTTTTGAGCGATATTGAACTTTGAGTGCATTATTCGGCTGCTCCTTCGGTTTGTTGAATTTTTTTGGGTTTTTGGAAACCCTTTAGAGTTGAAACCCGTTTGCCATTGCAAGATCTTAGCCATGCTTCTTCTGTTTGCGTTTTTTTCGCATTAACAAAATGCATTTTTGTTTCGCTTTACCACTTAGCATTTAATTTTTGGCAGCTCTGAGGTTTTCTGCTTTTTTCCCCAGAACTGGTTTCCATTTGCTTAACGGTAAATGCAGCCATAGCCACCATCTCTGTCTGGCTTTCAGACTATTTTTCGTTCCCAACTTTTATTTGGCTTTTGTGGAAAATTGAAAAGCATTGCACGAGATGTTTGAACGCTTCGAGGATTGCACAATCTCCGGCGGGTATATGCAGGTGGAAAAACAGGAATACCTATAAAAGCAAGGGTTCTGGCCATCCTTACAGCCTTTATTGTTTGAATTGTGGAATCTCCAAAGCGCCAGGTGCAGGTATCTCGTCTTGTCTTGGCCTAAAACGGGTCAGCAGTGACACAGAAACAACAACAATTGTTCCATCTTTTGCAACATTTTCGGTTCGCATTCCTCCAGTCCCGTTTTATCGACTGGAAGCGTATTGGGGACTTGGGGAGTGGTAACGGGACTATTGGGGTAAGCAGTTTTGCAGTTTTTGTGATTTTAACGATTCGCAAGTGAATGTACAAGCATGTGAAATGTTTGTTGCATGTAAATGGAAAATTATAGGCGCTTTACTTTATGAATTCTCGTTAATTTCCCAATCATTTATAATCTCTATAACTAATACTGTAACTGGTGGGATTTTTCAAGCCTGAATGAATCATTTTTGGCCATAATTTGTTTCCTATTTACAGACATTTACATTTAGTTAACCTAGATGAGGTGTATCTTGAACAGAAACTGCTGCAGCCTTCTAGGGGCAAGGTCCTTTGGGACTTGTCTGTTGTCACTCTCAACTAAAGTGAATGTGATATAAGTTATATCATAACAGCTTAATAGTTAATTGTCTTGAAATTGCAATTTGATGGACCTTAAAACCCGACCGATTGACCGACTTGGCCGGAATTTCGGCGTTGCGCTATATGGTTATAGGTATAGTGATTGCGATTGCGCCTCCTCACCTGGCTTATTCAAATATCAATGGCTAATTTCATTTTTGCGGCCACTTTTGCAACACTCACACTCTCGCACTCCCAACTTTGTCCATATAACATAATGATCACACAGACCATAACGCACCGCGATTACAACATAACCGATGACGCAGGGCTTTTGCTTTTTTCAGGCTCCATGGCCCCACGGCGCCACTCTCTCTCCCTCTCTCACACACTCTCTCTCGGTCTTGGCCCAAAGCGCTCAGCACTTTCGTTGGGGCCGCGCTAACGGTAATGCAACAAACCTGGCTTAAAGCGCCACTTGCGCTTTCGGGAGAGCGAGAGCCAGCAAGCCAAGCGAGAGCCAGCCGAGGCAGCCGAGGCAGCCCCAAAAATCTTGGGCTGCGTTTTTGGAATTGTTAACATATTTCTACAGCTGCTCAAGACGCTGGACGGGCGATTCGTCGACGTGCGTTCATGCCAAACGGTCGTCGCAGCTCGGAGCTCCTCTTTCCAAAGACCGCGCGTGATCAGTTCAGTTCCATCTGCTCCCAAGTTTTGGACGAAACGAAAGTAAAAGTGCGAATTGTCGCTAACGAAAAGAATAACTTTGGGGATACTCTATTCTAACGGATCTCCACCTATTGTATTTATTTATCTTTTTTTTTTCCCGTTTCCTGTGCGAAGAAGATGCTTGTGCAAAATAAGATATAAAAGATAATACGCTCTTAACCCAAATCGGATTTATTATTGTCGTTCTTTTTTTTCGTGTGTGTGTGTAATATCTGGAGTGAAAGTGAAACAGAGACGAGACAACGCAGGAACGTGCCCGGCCAATTTGTACAAAAAACGAAGCCAAATATTGATATTGGAGGCATCATGGCTAGGACTCTGGTGCTGGCCCTGCTGATTTCGCTCTTGGCCAGCCATTGGTCGCAGGCGGCCATCGACAAGGACGAGGGCAAGCTGACAGCCGGGAGACTGGCTTCCGGATCGGATCAGCACAATGTGATCAACCTGAGCCTGCACACGGGCCTGACCTCTGACCCGGCCCCGAGCTACGACCTGAGTCGCACCCGCCGCCTAAGGGACGCCCTCAATGTGTTCGACCTGGGCCTCCTGGCGGAGCGCTGGGGCCAGGTGGAGCTCTCCGGCGGCGTCTCCGGCAACTGCAGCCGGGACATGCGCAGCTATCTGGGCGGTCTCAGCGATGCCAAGATGTGGGCCGTGAAAAGTAAGTCTCCAAAGTTTTTGGCCAAGTCAAATAGTTGCTTTTGGATAGCATCGCCTGGGTTTTGGGCTTGGGGCTAGAGCGCCATTCACTTCTGATCTTGGTCTGAGTCTAGACACCAGACCAGAAAATTGAATAAAATGATATGGGAGCTGCTGGGTGGTGTGTAAACGTGCCGTTTGCCAAAGATATGGCGGATCGCGGATAGAGACAATCTACATAAGCTCACGATATGCAGCGCCAAATCGCCAAATCGTCGAATCGCCAAGGTCGCAATTAGTTCTGGCCGGTGCAGTGGCAACATGCAACACACCAACAGCTGCCGCAGCAACAACCACTCTGCGACAGCGACAGCTCAATCAAATTTTGGCTTGATGGCTGGCTGTTTTGGCCAATGGGTTGTTGAGCTTGTTCCAAACCGATTTTTACCCCATTTGGCCAAATTGGTTTATCGTTGTTTGTGTCCATTTATATTTTTTTTTGGTCATTATGTCAGGGGGATTGGTATTGAATAACTAACGGTTCAATTGCAGTAGTATTTGCAGAAGAAAACCCAAAAAACAGAAAAACAGGAAAAAAACAAGGAAAATTTCATGAAAATTAAAATAAACTAAAACTTGCTCTGTTGCCAATTCATCAATTTATCTCCAAGAGGTTGATCCATATTTTTCTCTTTCTGTAGAGCTGCGCCAAAACTCTGAAATTATGAATAAATGTGGTGCAACGTGTTTTATTTTTGGTTTTTGGCTTTTTTGATTTTTTCGTTTTTTTTTTTTTTTGGTGGTTGCGACAAGTCGACAGCGACACACCCCGCACACCACCCAAAAAAGCAAAAAAAAAAAAAACAAAAAAAACGCAATCCTATCGATTCCAGCAACCTGACTCCGATGAAACCCCACTGACCAACTGACTTGGCCAAGACAAACCGAACCACTCTCCTCCAGATGCTGGTTATGTAATCAATTAACACAAAAAATCCAGCTTGCAAAGGCGAATCCGAGAAAAAAGAGAAAGAAAAATTAAAAAAGTCAAAAAAAGAAAAGAAGAAATAAATGTGTTTCAAAGTTTCTTTTCTTTTTTATTATTATTGCACCATGGGCCAAAGTGCCACGAAAGTGAACAAAGTTTTGGCCCTCTTAAAAGTCTCGGTTCAAGTTCATGGTGAACGAGAGTGTCTGAGAAACTCCAAAACTCTGAGAAAAAAGACTTCCGAATGGTTTTTCCAGCCAGGAAGTGTTTTTTAGCTCAGTTTGGGGTCGTTTTTATTTATTTTTCGGAGAAAGGCCTGGCTCTTAGTTTAATGGCTAATTAAAACAATTTTTAATGTTAACTTAAGTAAGTAACAAAGTTTTCGGCTTTGTTTTAGACGTTTTTGGTATTTTATCGACCGTTTCTATCGAAATTTGCAGGACATTTTCGGTTCCTTAAAGCCCATCTTAGAATATTCAGCTCAAGTATATCGGAAATATCGGGTTTCCAGTGGAAAATATCTCTTATTTGCTTTCTGCGGGAATAATGTGGATATTTTTACTGTGTAAACGTAAACATCCTGAAAAATAACAACCAATTATTCATCTTTTTACTTTGCTTCCTTCATTTTCCTTTCAAAAGTGATGTTAAAACGTTGTTACCTGTTTTCGGCGCTCGTGGGGGACCTGAAAGCTCTGGGTCTGGGACTCGGCCTGGGACTGGGCCTGTTGCCTGCCATCTATGTCAATGTCTCCATAGATATGTATACATAAAGATATATTGTATATTACCCCACATGAACGGGCCAGGGTCAAAGTTTTTCCTGCTGGCCCGCAGCAAACCGGCTCGTTTCTGCCTGAAAATTGTTACTTAAACGTTTCGGACACATAATTTCCACTGGCTCTACTTCGGTTTCTGTTTCAGTTTCGGGTTTTGGGTCCAAGCCAAGATCAATGGCTAATAAATTGTGGCCGTTTTACCTTTTTTTTTCTAGCAGCATTATAGTTTATATATTTTTTGCTTGTAGCCGTGGCTGTGTCGTTGCAATATTGCAATTCTTTGGTGGCAGCTACGGTCGACTGCACTCGATTGCCAGGTTGAAGGTTGAAAACTGAAAACTGAAAACAGAAATGCATTTGCCATGACAATATTACCAACTTGGAAGTCAAGTGGAAGGCTACCCAGAGATGTGTCCATTTTTTTGGCCAAATACTCGGGTCTGTCGGCAAAAGTCTAAGAGGAAGTGCAAATATTGACCAAAATAGCTTCATCATCGTTGGCAAACTTCCTCGTAAATGGCTGCAAAAAAGCTTTCACAATCTTTTTGCCACAATTCCCAGAAGAGCCAAAAATAAAAACAATTATTGCAATCGCCAAAGTTTTGACCTCGGGTAGCATTTCACCTGCCCCAGAGTCTGACACGACAACAACACCTTACATTAAAATTAAAATAAAAAGCGAGCCAAATGCTTTGGTTTTTCCTTAATATTTGCTTATTTATTTCTCATTTTTGGACCAATATACTTAGCCGAGTTTTCTGTTTGAGGGGAACAGCCCCAATTACAGTCTTTGTGCGAAATGGAACGTCACGCAACATAATTTCTACGGCTTTCCCGTGTTTACATATAAATTTCTGATGTAAATGGCAATAAGCAACAAAAAAGAAGAAGAAGCCAAAGAAGGAGAAGAGACGGCAGGAGTTGGAGGGGCAGGGGCAGATACCAAAAATTGCACAACAAATAAACACGCCAAGTCGCCAAGCCGCCAGAGTCGCAGCAACATCAACAAAAAAACAAAACAGCAGCAAGCTGCGACACTGAGAAAAATATATCTAGCCACAAATAAATATGCCTTTCAAAATAAATTATTTTCGCCTCAATATTCTCAAAAATGTTGAAAAAACTTTCGCGAGTCAAAACATCAAGTACTTCAAGTTCTTTTCGAATTTTCTCCAAGTGTTTCTGGCAGTGTCCCACTCTTCTTCTTTCTCTCTCAGTTTCTGGTCAGCCAACATCAAAGCTGGGCTTATGTAATGTAACTTTAATTTGATTGTTGCAATGTCTTGCAGTTTTCTGTTTTTTCCATTGGTTTTTGGCGAAAACGAAATTATGGCCGAGCCAGCATTGACAACAAGCGCAAATGTTGTTAACAATAACGGTTCATTGGTGTGGAGACATGTATGTAAAATACTTTCAACTTTGACCGCGATTTCGGAGCGGTTTTAAACGCCACCAAACGAAAGACTTAGGCAACAAACTCGTTTCGGATAATTGTGCGTAATTAAAAAAAAAGACCAAACAAAAAACGTGAAAACCACGCACTGCAATTGGACAAGTGGCCATAAAGTCACATTTAATCGTTGAGCTTAAAGGTCTAGGACGAATGCCGATCGGTCAGTGAACGAAACCAAGAAATATGTATGATTGATGACTTTGATGGAGAAAGGATGGCATACTTTTCTGGGGCAGAACGTTGCAGAGGTGAGCTGTCTAAAGTCCAGAAAGGGCTGATTTCATTAACAAAACAAGTTAATAACTCACTTAGATGAGCATTAAAGTTGGGCAATTAAGCAGCTTATGGCCAGACGATAATTAGCCACAAATTACGATAAAATTCCATCATGAGACGGCGCTAATTTTGATTTTTATTATTTAGATTTGCCAATTGTGTGTTGTCATGGCGGGGAGGAGTGCTCGGCGCTTGCCAAATCCATTTGGGGTTTCAAGTTTAATGCGAGACTCGGTCTTGGGCAAAATGGAACGCTAATCGATCGATTTCTATGGCCAGCAGCACGAAATGCATTCTGCTTGAAGGTCCGACTCTAGATATAAAATGTATATTGTAATATTCGAAATGTTCAAATATCATTTCCGTTAGGTAAAAGCCAGGAGTAGTATCTGAACTACGCAGAAAACAATAGATAATATTAATAAATAATAATAATAGCGATCGGCTGGACGTGCGCGGAATTAATGTCTTTGGCTTTTTGGTTATGAAATGCCAGCCATTTGGCCGGGCTCTCGTTTTTGGGGTTATTGACCATAATTGCATTTTGGGCTTGGGCTTGAGCTTAGGCTTGGGCTTGGGCCTATTACGGTCGCGAAATGCTGTCACTGGTTGGGTAACTCAACAAATGGAAAGTAATTGGGCCAAAGCTCAAGTTTCTTGGCCAGGTAGTGAGTCACTACCAAAAGTGCAGCCCTGAGTCTGTGTTTTTTTGGCCCAATCACCGAAAACCTGTTCCAAAGAAATGCGCAGAAATATGGACCATCCGAGCATCCGAACATCCGTTGCGTAAAAGCGTCCACGATGACCATGCCACGTGTCAGTGACCAAGAGGCGATACCAGATACCAGTTGACCAGGTCCAAAAAACCAAAAGAAACGAGAAAAAAAAGCGAAGATGCAGCCGACCTTGTGCCGAATCTGGCTTGGAATCGGAGGGGCTCTTACTCATTGGCTTTACCTATTTTATTTATTATTTATTTCTTCAGCAAGTGGGCGGGCGTCGAAAGCGCCAAAGGCAATGGTTTTTTCTCTCATTGATATTTGATAAAGTTTAAGGCCCCGAAACATTGACATTGAAAAGCCAGGTCTACGAGAGTGGGGAGAAGAAAGAAATCGGTCCGTGTGAGACCTGAATGCGTAAATATTACGAGGCGGCGAGACATACGTTCAGGAAGTCATCACTGAACATTATCTAAGGCAGTCGTCTATGTCTGGAGTGGAGTGGCGCATCTTGGGGCTGCGGAATTACCAAACGATTCGCCTTTTATTATGTGACTCAATTAGGCAATGGCAGCCCCATATAATTATTAGAAAAAGAAAAAAAAGGCGGAATGGTAAGAGTAATTATGAGTTATAAGCCATAAAGCGAACAGGTAGGGATGGGGATATGAATTCGCCATCATAATATCCTCTGGATGTGATCTAATAGACACACCTCGACAATTAGCAAACAAATCATCGTTTTAGCCAAGTTCAAAGACTCCCCAGAGCCCCTGAGCCGCAGAGCCGCAGAGCCGCATTGCCTCATTGCCTCGTTGCGTGTTAAATGACAAGATGGATTTATTTGGCCAAGACAAACGCGAGAATCTTAAATCCACAACACACGCCTTTAATGTGGGGACATTAGCGGAAACTTGACTCTGGTTCTAATGACAAAACCAAACAATTTCCTGAGCTCTAAGGAAATCCAGCCAACTGATTTATTGGCCATCCAGCTTCCTAGGACAGCAGCAACTCCATGTTTATGCCTTCGCCAAGACCAAACTAAACATAATTCATGGGAAAAAACAAAAGTTTTTTATGTTGTAAGCAAATCATATTCAATTTCTTGATGTATTTGGCTCTGGGTTCTGGTGACGCAGGTCTTTTAATTGTTTTTTCGAGCCTTAATTGAATTGTTAACAGTTGGGACGCGTTTTTGCGTGTTTTTCGTTTCGCAATTTGGCTCGAAAAGTGTTGAAAAAATATTTATAATAAAAATAGGAGGCAGGCCAGAGCAACAAAAGGCATTTGTGTATGGTATAATAATGGCAACTATTTTCCATTATTTATGGCCATTATATTTATACAATCGTTGTATTTCATCAATCAAATGAATTTCAACAGCCGTGTCACTCCGTTTTGGGGCTATTTTTATTTTATTTTTTTTATTTATTTTTTGGTTTATAAATCGCAGAGACTGAGGCAGAGGTTGAGGTAGAGGTAGAGGCCCCTCCCTCATTATGGTCGAGTGCAATCGGTTTTTAGTGTGTTAACACATTTGCTTACCTTTTGGCTTAAACCCCGCCTTTGTCCTTACCTTCGGCTATCTTAAATCTTCTGGCAAATATGTGTCTTGGTGGGCTTTCAAGTGCACAGCTTGGTCTTGGCCGGGGCTTACAAGCCAAATAAGCGGCATAGGAATTTAATTAAACAAATTATATATATTTAATTGGCTTCGTTTACAACCGATCTATATACACAAATCACATGGAAGGCGACCTTCCGGTCGATATGGCGAGAATACAAGATAACAACGGTCGGTTTTCTTTCTTTTTGTCCAGCTTGGGAGCTTGGTCATGTCTGTCACCTTGATGGGTCTGTTGGTCGATCTTGTTTGGCTTCGAATTCGGCAGCTTCCATTTACCATTTACCATTAAATATATATATATATATATATATATATATATGTACATATTTATGTATAAAAGAGTTGAATGCCTGAATGACACGTTCAATTGAAGAAGTACATCGCCGCAGCTTGGCGACCCATTTGGTATATATGCTGGCTGGAATTATCTTTGTGGAGGTTTCTTTCGGTGACGAAATGCCAACTACCAGCCAGACAGCAAATCAAATGACCTCAATCGCCAAATTAAATTGAAAACAAGTTTAAAGTTTAAACGCATTACATAAAAGAAGGTGAGGCCTGAGACGGCTAATGGGAAAATAATATTAAAGCATTTCTTTGGCCCTGGCCTTTTGGCTTATATAATGGTGCGAGTTCCTGCTTTTGGTCAAGGCTCTGGGAAAGTGGAAGTGGGAAAGTGGGTGCTCATGTAAGAGCCTTTTGTTCCCCCTCATTTTCCTCAATCAGAGATTTGTTGCACGACTCTAGTTGCCATTTTCGATTCAACGATTCAACAAAAAAGAGACACAAACTGGTTGCAGGCTAAAGTTGCAACTGGTTGTCGGAAAAAAACGAGAAAGGAAGGCCTACTAGGAGTAGAGTTGAAGACTAAACACCCTTTACACAACTTACTGGGACATAAATAAATAATAAAATGAAATAATTAATAATTAATATTATTATTATTTTTAATTTAAGAGGCTACCTATGAGGCTACCTACCTACAGCCTATGAGAATCGAGGAGGAGGGCGTTTTTATTTTATTTTTTTTTTTTATTTATTTAAACCGTGAGATTTTCAGAGATCTTAGGGTGTTCCAGGGGCCTCTTAGTCGGACATCCAAGATGATTTAACAGTATCTTAGAGCTGGCAGTTGGCCTGACAGCCATTGCATAATGCCTGCCCCATTCACACTTGCCCCATGTGGCACACACATGCGGCATTTCGAGCACTACTAACTGATGCCCTTCTCTCCGACAGTGGACGACGCTTCCGGACACTACACATCCGGTTTCTTCTACGGCAACAATTACTGGATGGGTTCGTTGGCCCTTTGCGATGCCATTGACGATGGAGTGGCTGCCATGGCCACGCCCAGCAAGGATAACAGCTCCCCAAAGGTCAACTCCTCGTCCTCAGCGGATGCCAAGAGCAGTGGCCTGCCTTTTGCCGCTGCCCACACCCAGGGCTACAGCACCGTCTATAATGCCCCGCCGCCCTTTGTTCCCGGTTTCTACGTGATCAAGATTCAACTGAACGAGACGCTGCCGACCCAAGTGGTGAGTAGAAGGCTCCCTAATCCCCTCAAGAATCTAAGCCAAATGCCGCTTTAGCTGCGCACCATTTACGTGGGCATGTGCCTGCCCTCCAGCTGCTCTATTGCGGACATCCGCGAGATGAGCTCCAAGGCGCACGTGGAGCTGTCGTCGCGGGAGCTCAAGGTCCTGGACATCCGCGTGCCCACCGACAAGGAGTTCAACATCTGGGCGGACAAGACCTTCTGCTTGCTGATGTAAGTTGCCCCCCAGAGGGTCCCAATCACTTTCAAAAATCCAAAATCGAGTCTAACCAATTGGACAAACACTTTTGGCCAGTTGGTTTTGGCCATTAGCGAATGAGTCTCTCTTCCCAAAATCGAATTACAATAAAAAGCGAAACTTCGTCTGTTTACTCGACTGATTATCGGGCAATCCGATTAGAGGCGAGAGATTCCCACTTCCTACACTGAAAAAACTGAAAAGCGCTTTCGTTCTAGTGTGGTTTCGGGCATTGTAATGTGCCTGATCTGCCTGGGCACGCTCTACGAGATCTACCTGCGCAGGAAGCTGAAGGAGGCGCTGCGGCGCCAGGACAAGGAGATGATGAACAACAGCGAGACGAGCTCCGGCATCGGATGCGCCTCCTCCGACTACTCCGACACGATGACGGCCCACGACGATCCCCTGAAGCAGTCCACGCGCAGCCACGACCACTCCCAGGCCAGTTCCCTGAAGCAGCTGGACCAGCTGGTCCTCAACCTGCCGCCCAACGACAACGACAGCGGGAACGGCCACCATGAGCACGACGCGGAGCACGATCATGACCACGATCATGACCACCGGAGCGGGAACAACAGCAACTCGGACGAGCACCTGGAGGGGCATCTGCACGAGCCGGAGAAGCTGAGCATATACTCGGAGCTGCTGCTCTCCTTCTCGGCCATCACCAACTTCAACGCCATCTGTGACCGGAACGTGGGCGCGGACACCATTCCCTGCATTCACGGCCTGCGCGCCTTCAGTATGGCCTGGGTCATCCTCGGCCACACCTGCATCGTGGTCTTCAAGTACTCCGACAACATGGAGATGCGCAAGGAGGTGGAGCAGAACTTCTTCTTCCAGGCCATTACCAACGGACCCTTCAGCGTGGACACCTTCTTCTTCATTAGTGGCTTCCTCATCTCCTACATCTACTTCCGGACGAACGCCAAGGGCAAGCTGAACAAGCTCAGCAAGGGAGCCAACGAGTTCACGGCCGGGACGGCGCACTTCTTCGGCCTGGTCGCCTACCGGTTCATGCGCCTCACCGCCCCCTACCTGTTCGTGCTGGGCGTGGTCCAGGTGACCATGAAGTACCTGGCCACCTACTCGATTTTCGATCCGCCCACGATGGACCACATTACGTGCCCGGACTACTGGTGGCGCAACATCCTCTACATCAACACGCTCTTCCCGGTGGATGAAATGGTGAGTCTTGAGAGGATTGCTGGGGGAAACATTTGAAAATCGTTTTGATATCTTGCAGTGCATGCTCTGGAGCTGGTACCTGGCCAATGACACCCAGTTCTACATGATTGGCGCCATCATCCTGATCGTCGGGGTGCGCCACTTCAAGCTCTCCGCCATCACCACTCTGGTCTTCCTGGTGCTCTCCTGGATCACCACTGCCGTGATAGCCTTCACCAACAACCACCGCCCCAACACGGACGATCCTCTGGCCCTCTTCGACAAGATCTACGACAAGCCCTGGACCCGCCTGGGACCCTACCTCATTGGCATGGCCGTGGGCTGGATTCTGTTCAGGACCAACTGCAAGATCCGTCTGCCCAAGCTGACAGTGGCCACCGCCTGGGCCCTGGCCATGCTTAACCTGTTCGTCCTGGTCTTTGGACTGTACCGGGCCGATCTCTCGCAGTTCACGGCCGCAGCCTACAGCTCCCTGAGTCACTCGGCGTGGGCGCTGTCGCTGGCCTGGATCACCATTGCCTGCTCCACCGGATACGGCGGCTACATCAACTCGCTGCTCTCCGCCCCCTGCCTTTATCCCTTCTCCCGGGTCACCTACTGCGCCTACCTGGTCCACCCCATCGTGATTCGTTCCATGGCCCTAAATTCGGACGCTCCCCTGCATCTGGGCGGGGATCTGATGGTGATTATTCTTACCTTGTTTGAAAATAGTTTTCTAGGCAATTAGATCGCTAAGCTGGCACACAAAGTCGTCGCTTTTTTGCGTTTTTCAAATGCAAACAAAGTAGAATCGTGATTAAACAAAGTCTCTAGACGTTAAGTGTAATCACTCACAAGGCTCATAACTAAAATTCTGTTTCTACTTACAGGTTGTCATGTTCTTCGGTCTGACGGTGGCCTCCTACTTCCTGTCCTTCGTGGTGTCCATGTCCTTCGAGGCGCCTGTCGTCACAATGCTGAAAATCTTGTCACCTAGTCGAAAGAAACGCCTCGCCTAAGATCCTCCGTCCTGCCCATTTCCGATTATTTATACCCCCATTGTCATGTTATCTATATTTCGTACGAAATCAAAGCAATCTACACATATTTATAGCATCGATTCATCTCCATTTCTCCAAACTTACTATTTTATATTCTATTCTCTTCAAATAATTGCAAAACAAAGTTCATAAAAACTAAAAAAAAGAGGAAATATTAAGAAAGCACAACAAAGAAATTTTAATTATCTTGTATGTCATCTTTTCGTTTCATAAAGTGTGTACATTTTAGTCGTTTAATTTATTCCAAAGGTTTGGAAATTTTGCTCGAGTCGACGAGGAGGAGTATACATAGTACTTAATAGCTATAATTATATGAAAGTCTAGTACCTAATTTTACGAAATCATGTTGTATATACTGTATTCTATATATTGTTATATATAAACCTTTAAATAAAACTGCTACCAAATACAAAATTTGTCCTTAATAAATAGACTGGAATAATGTTCAAAGCCAAGTATAAAGTATTATTAACTAGTTTATTTTATTCTGAAGTTGTATCAATAAAAAACGATAACTAGAAATCTTAAAAATGGCGTAAATCATGTTTCGAAATTGAAAAATCATATTCGATTATTGCTTGGTATACCCCTTGGTATATTTTGGCATTGTTATCGATATCCACGAATAGAGATGGTAAAACTAAGCATCGATTTTCAGTGTTGGAAAACCCGATATTCTGCTAACGATAAGCATATGGTAAATCGATTTCCATCCATATCGATGTACTTCCATCTCTGGTTCAACTCCCCGGTAAGCTTTTCAACTAATACTGGTCACACTTCTGGCACCGCCGGCATTTTGATGCCGATGTGGATTTATCGCTTTTAGCTTTTGTTTTGGACTCTTAGCACTCCTACACGTTCCAGTTCAGTCCACATCCGATAACAATCACATAGCAGAACTAAGAGCCAAAGCTTACCGGCTGGAAATTAAGGCAGCGGAACTCTCGACCGGAGGCCCGCGAGATGGCTTTGCCCTCGATCTCGACGCTGCTGGGCGTGGCCTTCCTGGCGTACATCGCCCACTCCATCTACCAGATGTCGCAGCTCTTCACTACGCTCCAGTGCAGCGGTACTCCGTGCTACACCTCCTTCCTGGCGGACAAGCCGCGTCTCCAGCTGGCGCTCTTCTCCTCCCAGAGCCGGCATCCCATTGCCTCCGAGGTGCGGGACTTATACAAGACCAAGAGATTCGACTACTCCCAGAACTTTGAGCACGACTTTGAGCTGGACATCCCACTGAAGACGAGGAGGAACGGCTCCCTTTATTTCCATGTAGTTTTAGCTCTGGAGGGTGAGCCGTTGGAATGGCGCAGCCTCCGGCGTGATGGTCCTACCGTTATCCACACTCTCAGCCTTACAGACTACATGGTTCCTCGGGCAGAGGCTTTTAATCTATTGGGCGAAGCTGAAAAGTCAAAAGCCTCCGTGCAGGGAAAAGGCAAGCAGAAGGCCACTTCAAACGAGCGACCCAGCACTCACATTCGTTCTAATGTTTATGTTTCCCTATTGACGGATCTGTTTGCCGTTTCTCAAGCTGATGTTCCGCCCGAAATGGCGCCCCTAATTCGCGTCAATCGGATGCAGCAGATCCTGCCAATTTTACAGACTGATACGTTCAATACGCGGCTTAAGGATCTTGTGCCAGTTACCAAGAACACCACCGAGTTCACCTTCACTTTTCATTACAAGCCCGTGGGCGTGGGCAAGCTGCGACTGATGCTTCTTATGGAGCATGCCACCCAGGCTCTGCGCACCATCGGCTTTGGCACAAAGGACATTGATGAGGTCAAGGGGATCTTCTCGGACACCAATGTTTATCTCTTGTGCGGCACCATCTTTGTGTCCAGCATCCATGCAAGTCATCTAGATTAAGAATCGCTTTCAAATTATACATTCATCATTTCACGTTACAGATGCTGTTCGATTTTCTGAGTTTCAAAAATGACGTGGCGTTCTGGAGGAAGAAGCAGTCGTACGAGGGTCTGTCCACCCGCACCACCATGTGGCGCGCCTTCTCCCAGATTGTAATCTTTATGTATTTGATGGATGAGAACACCTCTTACCTGGTCCTGGTGCCCGTCGGACTGGGTGCACTCATCGAGCTGTGGAAATGCAAGAAGATCCTTCGCTTAGATCTAAGCTTCTCGGGTTTGGTGCGTCGCAAGCTGGAGCAGATCGATCGCAAAAACGGCAGCCAGCCGGAGGAGCGGGAGAAAGGCCAGCTGGCGGAGGAGCAGACGGATCAGTTTGATCGTCAAGGCATGCGGTATTTGAGCTACCTTCTTTATCCTTTATGCCTGGGCGGAGCTGTTTACTCGCTGATCTACCAGCCGCACCGATCCTGGTACTCGTGGACCTTAAACTCCCTGGTCAATGGGGTCTATGCCTTTGGATTCCTGTTCATGCTCCCACAACTGTTTGTCAACTACAAGCTCAAGTCCGTGGCTGCCTTGCCGTGGCGGGCTTTCATGTACAAGGCGTTTAATACCTTCATCGACGACTTCTTTGCCTTCATCATCACCATGCCGACAGCCCATCGGGTGGCCTGCCTCCGCGATGACATCGTGTTCCTCATCTATTTGTACCAGCGCTGGTTGTATCCGGTGGACAAGACCCGCGTGGACACCGGACTGGCCATTGGCGAGACCCCGGACTCTGCCTCATCGTCCTCCTCCTCCTCGTCTACCTCCACCTCGGTCTCCAGTCGCAAGAAGCGCAATTAGCTCATCTTCCAAGCGGAAAACTGATCACGAAACAACGATGGCACATTCCGTCTATAGCTGTTAGGATTAGCCTGAGCGCATAGTCAATTTACATTTTGATATATTACAAAAATCCAACTCCGTCTTTAGTTTAGTAGTAAAATAATAAACCAAAACCTGTGTAGAAGTCTTAATACAATATCCAAGAACTTGGAAGATATCGGTTAACAGTACATGGCAGGGATGTCGCCAAAAAGTGATTCTAACTGGAAATTGCTAAATATTTTAAATATGTGAAATCTGAACAGTTCTTTTTTACGTACTGTAAACAATACAATAAAGAGTAGACATTTTAGAACGCATGGTCTTTATGGGCTAGTATTATTTTTACTTTAATATGGAAATAATCGATCTAAGTTTATCGTTAAAAATAGTTTTCTGTGAAATTGCTAACCGATATCCTCTGTATTTCCTTCTGTATGTTGGTTTCTACATGTTTAGATGCCGTTTTATTTTGCTTACTATAATGTCTGATATATGTGAGGGATGGTTGGGGTTTCTGAGGATTGGGGGAACGAAAGAGGGAGTTTTCAGCATATCGACAAAAAAAAGTACATATCTTTAAGCTTAAACTAAACTGGCGAAGGAAAGAGTTTTGCCGTGCCCACGAATGGTCCATCTAGCCGTTGCGTATGCCCAGCGCCTGCTCCAATTCGGCCCGCTTCTGGTTGACCTTGGTAAAGAAGTAGCGGGAGACGGCCTCGTGTGTCCATGGCTGATAGTAGAACTCGGCTCGCCGCTCCTCCTCCGGATTGCCAACAACATCTGTCATTAGCTGGAAATAAGAATACATTATGGTACAGACAGTTATAATAGAACCAAGATTTTATCACTCACCTTTAGATCCCTCGTTTGGCTAATTATCCAACGATGGATAAACATTTGTGGATCCTTGGCGAAACTCAAGAAAAACTCCCGATTGGTCTTCATCTGATTTATAGTGTCCACTGTCTCGTGTATCTTGGTGTCCAGACCCTGGATCTCCTGCTGGCTGGCGGTGCTCATCAGAAAGTTATTCATCTGGTTCTTTAGCGTGTCATCCACCTCCACGTCGATGTCGTAGCAAGCAGTCTGCTTGTTCTCCGCTCCGCTCTCGATAAAATGATTAATTACAATCGGATCGGGCGGATGCAGGAGCGGATTGAGACGTTGTGGTATCTCGGCGAACTTCATCCGCTGACAGCTGAAGATCTGCTCTAGATACTTGTCGCAGTTGATATACTCCCGCTCATGGGCGTCCTGCAGCTTGTGTGTCTTGATGTATTGCCACAGGGCGGAGATTATGACTGGCCGGGTCTGCGTGTGCACGCCCAGGAGGCGGGCGAGTCGCGGGTCCAGTTTAAACTGCAGCGGCTGGTAGTCGAGCAGCAGGAGAATGGTGCACCGGACGTTGCGGTCGCCAGGGCGCTTCACTTGAAATCCATCCGTTTCCTGGGTTGTGTGAGTACGATGCCACTCAACCAAGTGGTTGTCCGGCCCGTACAGCTCCTTATCCAGTTCTATAACCAGCGACTTAAAGAACGAAGAGAATTTCCGCTTGATCTTCGTATTGGGATCACCTTTGCCATCCTCTAGCAGCCTTCCCTCGACCCTAAGTTCCCATGACGCCACTGCGCCTTCTTCGCCATCGTTCGAGGGCTCTTTGCTGGGGTAGAATGTGTTCGAAATGAAGATGCGAAGCTTCCGTTTCTGTTTCATGGGACGCTTGAGAGCTTCTTGGATATCCAGGCGTTTGCGCATGATCGTGGCATCCAGCTTGCGTTCGAAGGTCAGCAGATCCATGTAGGCCTGCGATTCCGGGACCAGATCCCTCACCTTTTGCGGCAGTATCTTGTCCGCCAGCTTCTTTTTCTTTTTGGCGGCCACAAACTCTACTTTGCCCCCGCTCCGGGATTCATTGGAGCGCTTGTTGCCACCACCAGTGCCACCGCCGGCACCTCCTGGGCCCGTACCGCGCAGACCGCTCTGAAAGGCTGGCTGCTGGGCGGCGCGCTGCAGCAGCGAAGGACCTGGTCCGCCGGGAACACCTGGAACTCCCGGGGCTGTCGTCGTGCCAGGAACAGGCTGTGTTGTGTTGGGGTGAAGGGGAAAGCCTCGTGGCTAAAATAATGTAAATCTTAAAGGTATATACACAGAAAAGGGTGGAAAATCCCAGGGATCAATTACTCACAGGAAAAGTGGCGCCTGGCGGCGGATAGGGACGCATGCCGGGTGCCGGCGGCGGCGGCTGGTAACGCGACTGCACCGGCGCTTGGCCAGGTGCAAAGCGTTGAGACATTGTAACTACTCCGGCTCTCTCCAGTGGCTTCTAGGGTACTCGGATTCTCAGTTTTCTCCTCGAAAAATCTGCAGTTACAACAACGCGTCACACACACAAAAAATCGCCTGTAAAATGGCGTCAATTCAGGGTTGCAACAAACATTAGAGGTGACAGTTGGCAGTTTCGATAACACTTATCGAAAATTTAAATAATTATTTAAAAAATCCAGTTTGAAAACAAAATAAAAATTTTAAAGTAGGCCGTGAAATAATCAGTATCACATTCTCTTTAAGCCCAAGCAGAAAATTCAGTTTCGAGGCACATTGTGTCCTAAACTGTTCACTCAACAAAATTTTATACCAAGATTTTTCTCAATTTTTATTTTGGCTAAAAAATAGATAAAGTTTTCCTAATACAAGGGAAATATATTAAAACGAAGAGTTTCGCGTATATATTAATCGATATCGTGAAAATAGTCGATGGTTATCGCCGCGAGGAACTAACGTCACTATTTATCGAAACCAGGGACTGCTGTTCTTGTTTCGTCTTTTGAATAGTTAAAAAACGCAAGTAATGGAGGAGGAGAGTTGGTGGGACGACAATTTGAAGGCACTAAAGTTGCCGAACCGGCGCCAGGAAGCGCTGGTTAGCATGAACACAGCCATGACTCAAGGTATGATGCCACAAAGTGTGGTAGGCCTCATGCTGAAGGCACCGGAATTGTACAATTGTGTTGAGAGAACCGGCGGCGGAGACTCTGGACCCACTCTTGAGGGAGTAAGCGGCGTAGCCACAGAGCTGCTGACACACTGCCTGAACCAGCTGCCGGTGGACATCGCCGATGCACAGCTGTTTGGCCTGCTGGAGCCCGGACTGACCCATTCGAATCCTGTAGTGCGAGCGCTGGTGCTCCGCTCTCTTCTGAATGAGGTAAACCGCCAGCTAAATGGGGGCAGGTTACGTGAACTACCTGGAAGTGAGCTAGTCTGTCTGCTGCTTGACGAATTGAGGCGCCCCGACTCTACGGAGAGCTCTGTTGTCATCGAAATACTCTCCATAGTACTCCATAATCGCCTGAACGATGGGGCAGTACAGGCTAAGCTGGTTCAGCTGCTGCAGCAGGGCGAGGGCGTGCGTTGTCGCGCCTATGAGCTGGCCGTTAAGTTGGCCAAGAGCAGCGCCGCCTCACTTACCTTTGTAGAGTTCATCCTAGACGCTGCGCTCAGTGAGCTGGACAACGATGATGTACTACTTCAGGCCAGCGTGATGGAGATTCTGGTGCCGCTGGCTGAACAAAACCATGGGCTATCTTACATGGAACGGCGCAACGTATTTGAGGTGATCAACAGTCGCGTGCAGCGCATAGAGGAAAATCCACTGGATGCTCTTCTGATCCCGAGCATCATGAGGTTTTTTGGCAAAATTGCTGCCGTACAGCCGCAGAAGATTATAATCGGGTATCCGCACATGCTCGACTGCCTGTTCCAACAGTTGCAGTCCGAGAACGAGGTGAATCTGCCCACGGCGATGGACACTCTGGCGAACCTGGCAGCCACTGCACAGGGAAAACAGCTTCTACACAAACACTTCCAGAAGCCGATGGAGGAGACGCTCAAGAAATACGCTTCCTACACCAAGAATCTCTCGGCGACGATCAAGGAGCGTTTGCTGAACTCCTTGGATGTGATTTATGCTGTGGAATCGAAGCAGCCATCTCAGGAAATCAGGTTCCTTCTTTTCTTTTATTTTCTTTTTATTTAACTCATTTGATGGGCTTTCCTTTCTAGCACGATCCTCAAGAATTGGTACGAGACTTTCGCTGGTGGCCTTCAAATCCAGATCATCATGGACTTGATAAACACGCCATTCCCGGATCTACAAATAGCCGCCTTGGCGCTGCTGAAGAGCATCTGCCGATACCGCTTTGGGGTAGTGGCTCTGAAGAACACCGGCGGAGCCGTGGAGTTCCTGCTTTCTAGACAGCGCGATCAGCACAAGGAGGTCAAGTATCTGAAGTGGGAGATCATGGAGCTGCTGGCCGTAAGCACAGAGTTCTCGCCCACCGAGACTATTCGTTTTACAGCATATGTTAATGAGGGACCTTATCATATCCAGCCTGATTTGGATATTGCCACCGAACCCCTGGGGCGGGCGTAGATCTAAGTGAGGGGGAGCTTTAGACGAAGGAGGTGCCAGGCATTTACCGTCGCATTTCTCAAAATTGTTTGTACAGCAAGAATATAAACTAACACTTGAGAATATGTATTTTTAGAGTTTACAATAAAATTTAACTATTAGATCACATGTAACACTGCTTGAATAGGGTGGATTTGTGTTTGTTTTTGCCCTGGAACTGTACGGAATACGTGAGTCTTTTGTATTCCATGGCAAATCATAGAGAATGTTTAAAACTCCACCTTAGAAGCCCAACTGTCTGTAAGTCTGTCGATCTCGTGCTGCGATTTTTACTTGCACCTTTATAGGTAGCTCATCTGGCGGTGGGAGAGCCTCTTCCGTCCGGACCCGCCTCCCACTCCGCCGCCCAGGTGGGCCAGGCTGACGCTCAGGCCGGACTCGTAGGCAGTCTGTGTCTGGGATCGGGTCTCGTTCACCAGGGAGCAGCTGGGCAGAGTGTGGCAGTACCGTCGGAGTTGCTGCTTGAATGCGGCCGTCGTCAGGGTGTACAGTACGGGGTTGAGTGCAGAGTTTACTGGCAGAACCAGAACCGCTAACCAGGCATACAGATCCGGTGATATGGTGCATCCTGGAGGTGTATATAATCGATTAAGATTGGGTTTGATGCGAGAAACCTGATTGATTACCTGAAAGAGCTGCTACTTTCACCACGATAATGGGCAGCCAGCAGGCGCAGTCGGTGGTCACTATTATGGCGAATCTGTTGAAGTATGTGTGTTTTGTAAGTAAATAATAAATATACAATCCGTTGAAGATTTGAGAATGCGAAATATAGAATATATGGAATACCAGGATTTTTCAAGGGATACCATCAGAAAAAAAAGGAAGAAAATCTGAAAAATATTTTGTTTTGAAATTTAAACGCAGATCTGTGGAGAATTAATCAAGCAATCGTTTAAGGTATTCCGCTTGAGAATCGGATGAGAATTGGCTGAAATATAGCCGTCGCAAGGAGGCATATATGGGAATATATGAAAATCCAGGATTTTTCAAGGGGTACCATCAGAAAAAAAAGTGGGAGAAAATCCAAAAAATAATTTACTTTGGAATTTAAACGCAGATCTGTGGAGAATTGATGTAGGAATCGTTTAAGGTATTCCGCTTGAGAATCGGGTGAGAATTGGCTGAAATATAGCCATCGCAAGGAGGCATATATGGGAATATATGGAAATCCAGGATTTTTCAAGGGGTACCATCAGAAAAAAAAGTGGGAGAAAATCCAAAAAATAATTTACTTTGGAATTTAAACGCAGATCTGTGGAGAATTGATGTAGGAATCGTTTAAGGTATTCCGCTTGAGAATCGGATGAGAATTGGCTGAAATATAGCCATCGCAAGGAGGCATATATGGGAATATATGGAAATCCAGGATTTTTCAAGGGGTACCATCAGAAAAAAAAGGAAGAAAATCTAAAAAATATTTTGTTTTGAAATTTAAACGCAGATCTGTGGGGAATTGAATTAGGAATCGTTTGAGGTATTCCGCTTGAGAATCGGATGAGAATTGGCTGAAATATAGCCATCGCAAGGAGGCATATATGGGAATATATGGAAATCCAGGATTTTTCAAGGGGTACCATCAGAAAAAAAAGGAAGAAAATCTGAAAAATAAATTGCTTTGGAATTTAAACGCAGATCTGTGGAGAATTAATCAAGGAATCGTTTAAGGTATTCCGCTTGAGAATCGGATGAGAATTGGCTGAAATATAGCCATCGCAAGGAGGCATATATGGGAATATATGGAAATCCAGGATTTTTCAAGGGGTACCATCAGAAAAAAAAGGAAGAAAATCTGAAAAATAAATTGCTTTGGAATTTAAACGCAGATCTGTGGGGAATTGAATTAGGAATCGTTTAAGGTATTCCGCTTGAGAATCGGATGAGAATTGGCTGAAATATAGCCATCGCAAGGAGGCATATATGGGAATATATGGAAATCCAGGATTTTTCAAGGGGTACCATCAGAAAAAAAAGGAAGAAAATCTGAAAAATAAATTGCTTTGGAATTTAAACGCAGATCTGTGGAGAATTAATCAAGGAATCGTTTAAGGTATTCCGCTTGAGAATCGGATGAGAATTGGCTGAAATATAGCCATCGCAAGGAGGCATATATGGGAATATATGGAAATCCAGGATTTTTCAAGGGGTACCATCAGAAAAAAAAGGAAGAAAATCTAAAAAATATTTTGTTTTGAAATTTAAACGCAGATCTGTGGGGAATTGAATTAGGAATCGTTTGAGGTATTCCGCTTGAGAATCGGATGAGAATTGGCTGAAATATAGCCATCGCAAGGAGGCATATATGGGAATATATGGAAATCCAGGATTTTTCAAGGGGTACCATCAGAAAAAAAAGGAAGAAAATCTGAAAAATAAATTGCTTTGGAATTTAAACGCAGATCTGTGGAGAATTAATCAAGGAATCGTTTAAGGTATTCCGCTTGAGAATCGGATGAGAATTGGCTGAAATATAGCCATCGCAAGGAGGCATATATGGGAATATATGGAAATCCAGGATTTTTCAAGGGGTACCATCAGAAAAAAAAGGAAGAAAATCTGAAAAATATTTTGTTTTGGAATTTAAACGCAGATCTGTGGGGAATTGAATTAGGAATCGTTTAAGGTATTCCGCTTGAGAATCGGATGAGAATTGGCTGAAATATAGCCATCGCAAGGAGGCATATATGGGAATATATGGAAATCCAGGATTTTTCAAGGGGTACCATCAGAAAAAAAAGGAAGAAAATCTGAAAAATAAATTGCTTTGGAATTTAAACGCAGATCTGTGGAGAATTGATGTAGGAATCGTTTAAGGTATTCCGCTTGAGAATCGGATGAGAATTGGCTGAAATATAGCCATCGCAAGGAGGCATATATGGGAATATATGGAAATCCAGGATTTTTCAAGGGGTACCATCAGAAAAAAAAGGAAGAAAATCTGAAAAATATTTTGTTTTGAAATTTAAACGCAGATCTGTGGGGAATTGAATTAGGAATCGTTTGAGGTATTCCGCTTGAGAATCGGATGAGAATTGGCTGAAATATAGCCATCGCAAGGAGGCATATATGGGAATATATGGAAATCCAGGATTTTTCAAGGGGTACCATCAGAAAAAAAAGGAAGAAAATCTGAAAAATATTTTGTTTTGAAATTTAAACGCAGATCTGTGGGGAATTGAATTAGGAATCGTTTGAGGTATTCCGCTTGAGAATCGGATGAGAATTGGCTGAAATATAGCCATCGCAAGGAGGCATAGGTATGGAAAACGAAGGATATGGGAATGAAGGATGCAAATAGATAAACATTTTAGTTTTTAGTTAGTGAGGAATATTATGGTTGTCTTACCTGGTGGCCACCACGCTCTCCCGGCCACTGTGGGTACTCCGCATGCCGCCGCCAGAGTCTCGAATGGCCTGCAGCATCCTGACGTAGGAGAAGAGGATGAAGACCAAGGAGATGGTGTTGATGCAGATGAAGAGCAGGGCAGAGTACTCCCAGCCCTTCGGAGGGCAAACGTTACAGATGTAATAAATTAAAAGGAAACCGGAGTAAGGCACTCACCTTGGTGTAAGGATCGTGGATGTGCAAGGACAAGCAGACGCCGTTGTTGCCATAGAAGTGGCTGCCGAAGTAGGGATTGGGCAGGAGCGGGGCGGCCGCCAGGCCGAAGCTGATGCCCCAGAGGAGCAGCAGGCGCAGGACAATACTGCAGGTAAACATTTACATATTCATTATTTATTTGTCTTTTGTGATGTTATGTTTACGGTCTAAAAAGGCAAACATAATTTCAATTTGGTGTATTAACCATCACGTACTCCTTTGCTGTTGTTATCGTGACCTTTTCAGCATGATTTATCCCTTGGGGAACACTTACCGAATCCTCTCCGTGTCCCTCGGCTTCAGGGGCCTCGTCACCGACATCAGGCGATCCCAGGTGACCAGGGTGAGCAGCAGCGTCGACGACTGGCAGCTGAAGGTGCTGAGGAAGCCTACGCGGCGTATACATAATTTCGCATTAACATAACAGAGGTCAAGGGTCACCCCCCACCGCACCTTTACGCACCTGCAAAGGCGCAGACAGTGCTGTGGCGCCAGGCCTCCTCGTACTTGAGATACTCGCCGCGAAAGTTAATGTCCGCACAGGCAATCAGCGTCAGGTAAATGCCCATGAGGAAGTCACTGGCCGCCAGGTGCCGGAGGTACAGGGAGTGCTCCACGTTGCTGCGCGACTTGTAAAAGTAGCGCCCGAGGAGGACCAGGAGATTGCCGACCACGGCTATGGAGGCCATTACCCAAACACTGCACTCGAAAAAAAGTATAGACAAGAATGGTATGGAATAGTGTATGTCCGTTAAAGGTATCTCTCTTCGATAATAGGATCTAAGGATATCCCCCTATTAACTGAACTCCAACTGAACTTCATTATCCTTGATTAATTTTCTCAATGGCAATGATTAATTCCTCGCCCCAAGCCTGTATTACAATCATTAAAATATAATTTGTTTTGATTAATGGCTGCCATCAAAACAAGGATAACCTTCCCCTGATAAAGCCTCCAAAATACAATCAGGAGTGAGAAATGTTAACAATTTTTCAGAGTGCAAGGACGCAAAAATATATAAATATAAATACCCTGGCACCTTTGCAGAAACAGTAGCGAGTCCTGACCGGGACAATTGTCCTTATGCCGTTGGTCATAAATTGAGGTAATTAAAGGAAATTTAAGTTGGCCAGAGGAGTGTTTCTTTTTAGTGTTTTTGTGGCTCGCACAATTGGCAATTGCCTGGGAGCCCGGGTGTCTCATTATTGCAATTCCTGCTGACCAGCCCGGGGAGAAGGAGGTGGAGGATTGTCAGGACGAGACCTGGCTGCAAACTACAAACCAGAAACGCTGACTCCTGAAGTCCTTGACAATTATGGACGAAACATCAATGATGGGCTATAATTTGAGTCACTCTTGGCCTGATGATGATTGAGCTGCAAATCACAGGATGCTTTGCCAGGATAATTTGACGAAATAAACATAAAACTCTCGCCTCAATCCTGCCGATTTAAAGGTCAAAGGGCCAAGGAAATAGAGTTTAAGCCATCGCAAGTTGTGGACTTTCGTTAGAGTCCTTGAAGACACAGGCCACAAGACACAGGACCTCTTCCACCTGCAGCCAGAAATTGCAGTATTAATGTTGTAAATTTCACCGAAATTCTCCAGAGGAAGGGGAGAGGTGGCTAATAAAACCAAAAACCAGCTGAGAGAAAAGAGCAAACTGGCGGAAAACCGGAAACCCGAAAGAGCGGAAAAGCGGAGACCCAGAAAAGCGGAAAAGTGGCAAGGACTTGGCAAAAACCGAAAAGTATTTAATTTTTATGAAGACGTCAACTTGAAATAATGAAATAATGTACTAAGCACACGAGGAATTCTCCCAGACACCACCCAGAAAAACCTAGCAGGATGCCAGCATCCTTTTACTCTCTGTTTTTGTTTGCTTTAAGGACACACACACATGTGTTCTGGCCAAGATGGAGATGTAGAAGTCTGTAAAATTTTCTGGGGCAAAGCAAACAAACACGGAGGAAAACGTAATTTCCATTTGCAACAGGAAGACATATCCTTGGAGAGGACGACGTTGTGGCAGGCAGCCAGATAATCACTCAGTAGACTTGATGACAAGTGACTGCCGGTTGTGTTGCCAGCTTCAAGTCCTTCAAGTCCTTGTAGTCCCTTTTCCAATTGCTTATTTACTTTGCCAAGTAGCTGCTGCTCCACAAAAAGGGAAAGGGACTCCAATATTTGGACTCCTTGAGAGGAAAACGCCACAAATTAGTCAAATTATTCGATAAGGTGCATAGAAAAGGTGGAGGATACGCTCAAGGATTATGGCCTTTAGAAGACAATTTCCCTTAGCACCTCCCTAGTACCTACCCTAGTAGGCCTTTATCTCAAATGCCAAAGTAAGACAATCCCCGAAAGCATTCAGGACCAGACTCATTCTGGAATCTCAACCGGCACAATCGACTTTGTTCGTTTCCTGATTAGACCCCTCCGTCCAAAAAGCAGCAAAAATTCGGATATTGTAACCAAAATACAAAGCAACAAAGGGTCTGTGAACATTTTTGGCCACCAAATAACAGCGGCGAGATGTTGAGCGAATTGGACATGGGACCGGTGATCAGCCGGCGCCGCGGAGGCGGTGCCTCCACCATGCCGGAGGCCAGAATGCCAGGCCAAAGCGTGGGCCTGGGCTTCGGGGTCGGACCCGGACTGGCCGGGCTGTCGGGCAGAGAAGAGGATCTGCCGGAGGCGCTAGGGACCGAGTCCTCGACCGAGGGCAGACCGGGACCGGGGCAGGAGCAGGATCAGCTCCACGTCCGCCTGGTGGTGCTTCGCGAGCGACTGCGCCAGGCGCTGTACAACTGAGGAGCACCGGGATTATCTGGCCAGTCCAGGCTCAGTCCAAGGCCGGCGAAATTCCACTTCAAATAGAATCCTTTTAATCGAAATTTTGAGACCCGCTGGCCCTGTCCTTTTGAATAAATCCTTTGATCTTGATCCTTTGAGTCTATAAAAGAGTTGTTATAATTGGGATGTGGGCTCGGAAGTCTCGCTCCTGCCAGTTAATTCCCATTTGCTAGTGTTTCAACATCCTGTAATTCCCTTTGTAGGCAGGACAATGGTCGAATGCCTCCACTAATTGCAAGGATGCGGAATTGCAATTGTTGAGGGCGAAGTTCGAGTGCCATAATGACCAGGATTTAATTGCTGTCTAATGAATGCAAGTTTCTCGCCCGGCCCGACCGCAAGGCAACGCAAGGACTCTTAGTCTGATTAAGGCAGGACTTACCTGCCTCGCAGGATCTGGTTGTCCAGAAGGTGGAGCTGGCTGCTGATTCCGTCGCCGTGCGGATGGCAGACCCTCACCTGGCTGGCGGCGCTGCACAAATGGAACCATGAGAAATATCTGAAGACAAAAAGGATGTACAAAGGATAACTTAATTATTTGCTATTTTGCAGGGACAATATATGTAACCTAAACGAAAATATAGTTACGATTGTATGGAAGCATTTTTCCCTGTGTAGGCAAAGGACGTGCCAAAGGACGTGTTGTTTTAGGGTCCTTGGGGGTCATAACCATTTGGGTTTAGGGCGCGGAAATACTCACATGTAATTCAGGCTGCTCAGATTCTGGAGAAGCCGCGGATCGAGTGTCTGGAAACGATTGCCGTTTAGCAGCAAGGACGTCAGGTTGCCCAGGCAGGCGAAGGACTCCAGGTCGAATCCTTCTATCCGGTTCTCGTTCAAGTGTCTGATGGAAAACAACAGAAAAAAAAAAAAACAGAATTGTCAAGGGTGTTACGGCTGGCTCTCTGTTTTTTATATTTATTTAGATTTTACATTTCCCAACCCCGCGATTCGCTTATTTGCATTTGTGATTTGGAAAGCAGAGCTTTTCCTGCCATTTCCCATCTGAAAGTTTCGTCATTAAAGTTGGCTCACCGATGCCAGGACACGTATCCGTTTATCCGCTTTTCGATTTAGAATGCAAATCATCGGGAGGAGGCCTCCTCAATATGCATTACATCACTATTTCGGAATGTGGCCTGCGAGTTTAGTTGAATGAAAAACTGTCAGCTTTTCGGCCTCCTTCCAAAAGGACGCCTTCCCCGCCTGCGCCCCTCCAATCGGCGGGCTCAACATTATTGATAAATTAAATTCCTCGGCCGTGGCGAAAACTTGAACGGCAATAAATCCAAATGACACTTTCTGCCACAGCCCAGGCCACCCCTACTCCCCCAGCCCAACTCCTTCTTTTTAGGGATCAGAGGTCCTGCTAAAGTCCCTTGGCCAGGCGTATTATTTTAAGATGGGAAGATGGGAAAGCCAAGGAAAATCTGTCTGAGGTCAGGGGAGAGTGACACTTATTTGTTATAGGAGATACCCTGGATAAACATGGGGATATGGGGCGTCCTACTTTCTGGGACATAAGGCTTAGGTCTACTTACAATCCTTGAAGATTGCTCAGATTGCAGAAGGTTTCTTCTTTCAGATGAGTTAGACGATTGCCAGCTAGGAATCTTTTGTAAGTTGAAGATAAAAAATGGTTAAAAATAAAACTCTCAAACTTGAAGATACTTACAAATATCTAAGACGTGGAAAGGGAAAGGACTCCTTGTAGATATCCTCAATCTGGTTTTGGGCCAAAGACAAAGTGTGCAGGTTCACAAGGGTTCGAGGAAACATCACAGAATCCAGTCTTTTAATAAGATTCTCGTTAAGATAGCTTTTCGAATAAACAAAATATAAAGGAAAAGGTCCTTCAGATTCTAAATATTTTAGGAAACAAGTTTTTGAAACTCACAGGATTTCCAGTTTGGTTAAATGTGCAAAAACCTCTGGCTCAAAGTTTCGAATACGGTTGCCCCGCAAATCTCTTTTGTGCAGAAATGGTTATTATTGCAATTTAAATAAAATATAAATAATATTTAAACATAAAAAACAGAACTTACAACTCTTCCAAATGCGGCAAATTGGCAAAGTCGCTGCGATTTAGGGCTTGCAGTCGGTTTCGTGCCAAAAGTCTGAAAAACAGTTTGGAAAAAATGGCATTTTAATGTCGCCGAGTTGGCCGAAAAAACCTGGCCGAAAGCCGGAGCATATATCTCGATTTTAATTAGCCATTAAGGACTGCACCTACACATCCTCGATAGAGATAGAAAGAGACAAACATGCGGCAACTGGCCTGGCAAAGTTTCCATTGCAATGCCAAGTGCAGCTGTGCCTCCGGATTTTCAGTTGCCATTCCGCCGGATAGGATACGGAGACGGAGACGGAGACGGAGACGGGGACGGGGACCGAAACGGAGACGGAGACTCTGCCAGCACATTTTCCGCCGCAAAAGTGTAACTGAGTTGTTTATGTGTTTCTGTGTCTATTTTCCAGGGCACTCCCCGCCAGCCCGGGTATGATAGATGGCCCAGATGGATGGCTAATAAACCAAGAGCCCTGATAAATCCGGCTGCAATCAAATTGGTTTGGTTCTGATTGGTTTGATCTTGGCCAGAATTCATCCCAAACTTGGCCAACAAGTTCTTCGCTTTATTTTTTTACTCGAAGCTCACTTTGGGGAATCCAGGTCATACCCGTTTCGAACAGGACTCGGCCGTCTGACCTTGTTGTTGTTGGCCCTTTTAACCCTCGGGCGTGGGGCGGATGAGGGGGCGTGGCCACACCGGTTCGACTCAATGCACAAAACAAGCTGAAAACTTTTCACACTCGGTGCTAATATTTTTATGCTCGCAGGCAAAAAAGGCGGCTGGAACGGAATGTCAGTTGGCTTTAATCTCGTGGCCCCAACAATGGGCCCGACTTTACGACCAATGGGCCAACAAAAGATTAGCATCGGGCCAGGGGGATTGTCTGTGTGAATGTGTGTGTGTGTGCGGAGGGGTTTTGGCCAAATAACCGAGCCACTACGTTTATTGGCAATTACTGGATTTTTGTCATTTAGCACCTCGGGTCGCAAAATAATGGAATGGAATGGCAGAGTCCTTTTTATCGCCACATATCTCCGGCCCCCCTGAAAAAATACAAATTAAAGTCCTGCTCCCTACATTTTGGCCACCATTGTCTTCGATGATTTATGTTTAATTAGTATTCGATTGCGAAATTGCATAAATTGGCCATCATTTAGTAATTGTTTATAAATTAGACACTAATGCCAGCTAAAGGCTCTAAAGGATTGTGAAAAAATGCATATTTATGGCTTAGAAAGAGAGTGGATGGAGAGGCTGCCGGAAGTGGTTCGTAAACATGGCGCTAATGGCGGACGGAAGTCGGACGTCGCACAACTACCGTTAATGAATATCGAGTGAAAGCGAAGCCCCGCTCCGCCTCGCTCCGCCACGCCCCTCGCCGCCCTTTACTCACAGAATCCTCAATTGATTGCCCTCGGGAAGGAAGTGTTCCGGCAGATGCGGCAATTTATTATCGTCCATATAACTGAAAAGGCATTACAACAAAAAGTGGAGAAAAAATTGAGAATTTATTAAAGTTTCAACTGCAGTTCTGCAACAAAATACGCCACATAAGTGCACACATAAATAATGGGTCTTAATTATGAGTTATTCTCGAGTGAGTAGTTGGAGTGTTAAGGCGTAAAATTATAGATTAAAAAACCGTGCGAGCCTCTACTTACAGTGTCCTCAGCGGGTTGTGGGCCAGGACATCGAAGGCGTGCGAGGCAATCCCACGGATCGAGCAAAACTTCAGGACCCTGCCGAGGGAATAAACAAACAAAAAATCAGGCGAATAAATATGAGATTCAATTGTAAAGTTCGCACAATGCCTGGCCCAACTTTTGCGGCCACGCCATGATATATCCTTAAGGATAATAATGCGCTTTGTTTTCGTCCTCGCCGAGCCACTGTTGTGCTTTGTTTTTGGGCCAAAAGTTGAAGCTCATTTGTTTTTGAGCAAATACAAGGACTAACAAGTTCGACTTCATTAGAAAGTTTCTGCATTCCTCTGGAGCTTTAAATTAATTGTAGATTTTCGGGCTATAAAAGCTACTTTCATTATTATATTTTTTCCATTTCAATAAGCCTAACGGGCCCATAAATCGTTCTCTTCTGTTTTTTTTTTTATCTGCAATGGGCATTTGTTTTTTTTATAGCCGAAAAAAAGTGGAAAATGTCAACCTAATTTTAAACACAATTGTTTTCTTGTTTATTTCCGGGAAAAGCTATAAAACCCGAAGAGCCCATGTGTTCCCAGCGGAGGTAAGTGTTTATTCCGTCTCCCCCCAATAGAGAAAAAAATAGGATATTTATATCCCTGACAAAACGTATCCAGAGGCAGTTGAAGATAAATATCGTTTAACACCAAATCTGGCCGCGAATGACTTGTTGAAAATATCCCAAGGACATGACGGCAATAAATGGCCATGGCTTTGGGTTTCTCCGGGAGATTAGGAGGCCGTTTGAGGCAAAGTTCGGGCGTTGAAATCCAGCCAAGATTTGGGTGGAAACACTGAAAACAATTCCCAGCAGCTCCCTATGCGTTTCTCTCCATCATCCATTTTTTGTGTACATTAGAGGACTCGAAGCCTCGCATTGCTTGAATTTATACCTAGCTCGTGCTTGAGATTAAAAAAACACGAAACACGAAACAAGGAGCCAGGCAACAGGAAACAGGATATGGAGGCATGTCCTGCGAGCAGCGTCCATTGCACATGTAGCACGATTGTCTGGTTTAAGTTCGCCTGGAATGTCCTTTGGCAGAGTGACACATAAACTGCAACACCCAGCCTGGTCTCTGCATATGTCTGTCCTGTGCAAAGGGATATGGGGGCGTGGGCTTATCCTTCTGGTTGTGCTTCTGCTTCTGGTTCTGGTTCTGGTTCTGGTTCAGTCTAGTTTGTACGTAATTTGTATGTAGCGTGGGCTACTCGTACAACGACTACGACTACTTAAAGGCACCATTAAGGACACAGCATGGCGCTAATATTCAATGCGGTCTGCCGTTCTCTGATGTCCTGATGCTCCCAGGACTAAAAATTTGAGCATCCCCTGCAGCTGGTTGTATTTCAGTTTTAATTAAGCACCGAAAGGATAATAAAAGCCGGCGATAGTCAACTTACAAGCTCTTTAAGTCCGGCAATCCATTGAAGAAATGTACGTCAATCGTTTCGAAGTTGTTTCCCGTTAGATCCCTGAAACAACTCCTCGAAAACAGTTCGAAATTATCCGAAAACTAGGATCAAACTTACAGCGTTGCCACCTGAAGCTGTGGTAGTCGTTCTGGCAGGACCTTCAGCTGCTGAAATCGACACAGGATCTGATCCCCCCGGCAAGGACAGCTGAAATTTTCGTTTCGCCAAACTGAAAAAAAAATAAATCAAATCAGGAAAACTCAAAACGTAAAAGGAAATATCGAACAACCAATCGAACAGCTTTTCAAACTTACGACAATCGCCAATGGTGATGTTGTCGTTGATGCCGAAGGACTGTTTCCGGAAAAGGTGGTCCCAGTAGGTGTTGTCCGCCTTGTTGTCGCAGTTCTTCTCGTCGGAGGCGTCGTCGCACTGGACACTCCCGTCGCAATTGGCCCTCTGGGGCACGCACTGGGCGGTAGTGTTGCAGTGGAAGTAGCCCTCCAGACACTTGTCGTTGGCATCAGGTGCCAGGATAACTGAATCCTGGATGAATGAGATCATTTTGGGGATCGGGGACTCCCCTTTGGGACTTTTATCGATTAATAAATTCGATTCCGTTCCGACTCCGGTCCGGCTGCTCTCCGTTGATCCTTTGGCGCCGGCGAGTGCGAGCAGCAGGGCGAGCAGAATAGGGAAGGGAAAACGATCTGGAAAATCGAATATCGATAGGCGTGTAACGGCTTTTCAAAAAGCAATCCAGAAAGTAATTGCAATTTCAGAAACCCAAGGCAATTATTTTTTCCCCAGCGTTTTTTTTTTTTCTCAGCCAAAGGGAATCCGCAAACGTAAGCCGAAAAATATAGAATTCAAACGAACATCTGCTCCATAAATTTCTTTAGCAAATGGGGCCGAAATATTTGTTTAACCAATTAAATGGGTTAATTAGCATCCGATTAGCTTGGGCCTGGGCAGGGGCGGCTCTTTGGCCTGTTCATTGATATTTATCTTGATGAACTTGGCCAGAATACACTCGTGACTGGTTCTTGGGGGAATGAAGATATTGAGAGTGCATTTATCATTTTTAACGATTGCAGTTAATGCGTCGCCGCTGCCAATGGCCCCCACATGGAATTGAAATCGATTGGAGCAGCGTTGCGAAAATTGTGAATATTGCAAATACGTAAAATATGTAAAATATATGGGTTTGCCATAAAAATTACGCACAGTACATTTGTGGCCCAATGGCGATGAAAATGGGCCGTGAAATCGCCCCGTCCTGCCCAATCCTTGACGTCCTGGTGACATCGATAAGGCATCAACATCATCAGCATGACTGGCCGACTCTCAAACGGACATTGCGAAAGCAATTGGTGGAAAAAATAATCGAAAAAGCCGTGTAATTATGGGGAAAAGGTAAACAAATCCGAATCAAATTAAAATGAAAAAAAAAATGTATATGAAGGATGTGGATTATTGTTATAGGGACAATAGGAGATGGTCATACTCGCAGAAAATGGAAAATTCCCAAACATATGGAGAAATCGCGAAACAAAAACGGATGCCAGCCAGGATCCTGCGATTGCATTGCAGGTCATAACTCAGACAGGGGAGAGGACAACGAAGGATTGCAATTACGAATAGGGGTCGGCAGGACTAAGGATAGGGATTGCTACAAGGACGACAATAGCAATGGGAATGGAATAAAGAGAAATGGAAGAGATGACTCCATAAAAGTGTAATTAAGCGAGGCATCTGAGGCGCGGAAGGATACGGGATACGGGATGCGGGATGCGGGACAAGGACAAGGACAAGGACATTGAGCATTTGACACGTGTTGCTAATGTGCATGGCGGGGCAGGACTCCTCCTCCTCCTTCTCCTCCTCCTCCTCAATATCCTTCCAAATCCAATTCAATTCAAACCCTTGCCGTCGGCGTATCAACGTTTTGTCAACACATTTTGCCGCAAATTGAAATGTTTGGACTCGGGCAGCCGGCTACTGGAAATGATTGATGATCCTGCAAGCCAGGACACCAGGACACCGGGACACCGGGACACCAGGTCTCCGCCACCTTAGCTCATAAATTCCCCGTTTGGGGCCGCGCCAAAGCATTCTCCCCTTGGCGAAAAAATACATAAACAATTATTCAAACATTGTGAGATTCTTTTCGCGTTTTCAGAAATATATTTATGAATTCCTTAAATACTCTAAAACAAAGCAAAGAACTTAACGACTGCTAACAAGCGATAGGATTCCAGTTAAATATTTACAGACAAAGAAGCCAAAACTCGACCCTCTGTGGCTTTAATATTTCCCCTCAATTATATTTTCTTCCCCCTGGGATTTGTTTACCCAGTCCTGACCCCTGACCCTTGCCTTTCCCAGACCCACCTGTCTGGGCCACGAAAATAGCCGCCGGAGGTGAAAGTTCCAAGTGTCTGGGAGGGGCGGCAATTAAAACAAATGAAAACCGAATCGGAATTCACCGAAACCGAAACCGAAACCCGAAATAGAAGTCAATTGTGCTCAATGGAAATGTAAACAAATTGTCCGCAGTTCGTTGTCCGCTGTCCGGTCAAGAGGATTCGCTGTCTATCTGTTGGTTCTGAGCATTTAATTATTAGATTTAATAGCGATCCCTTCCCATTGCTCCCTCCCAATTCTAGGTTTGATTTATTTGGGAAGAGCACATTATCGAATCGGAGGATTACGACACGAACTAAAAACAGCTGAGAAATTCCAAAACTTTTATTCACTAAAGAGTGTTTAGGTTCTGGGATTCGGAATGGAATTTTTATACTTCGAAATCGAAAAGCGGGCAGAGGCAGAACAAAGTTGTAAACAAAAATTTAGAGATTTATAAAAACAGAAGCCAATGATAAACACACACAAGTTGAAATATATATATTCTAGAATCGAGAATCGAGAATCTAGAGTCTATATATACGGGAATATATTCTCAATTTTGTGCGAATCTTTGACGGAGTTTTATTTTTAAGTTAAAAGGCAAATGGCCAAGACTTGAGTGGTCTGTCGGCACATGGCAATGGGTTAAACGTTAATTGTTAACCCATTAGGAACCGAATCAGATGCGAGAGGCCACATTTAATTACTCCACGGAAATTAATGATTTGCATCTTTTTTTTGGGGGCTTTTGTGTCAATAGTTTTTCCATTGTTTGAACTGCCGATGACAGTTGGGGCAACAAAACCGAATCTAAATGAAAATAAATGCCTTCCAGGGGTCAGGGGTCGAGTGACAGAGACACAATGAGATAGGAAAAGGTCCTGGCAAAATTAAGCGGCTGCTAGGCAAGTTTTTTGTGTGCAGAGAAAGAAATAAGGGGACTTTCTCTTATACAAAAAAATTATAATACATTAAGAGCTTAAAATATTGTACTTTTTACAGAGTTAGTCCCAGCAGATATATGACCATATCCCTATTAAGAGAGCAGCATTTTTTCAAGTGTAAAATAATCCCCCATTTGGGCTTATTGGTTTTTATTTGCTTTCCTTTTTTTCTCTCTTAGGCTTCAATCAGGGAATTACGCTGGCCATTTTTCATTTTTCCACTTGGCAGGGTCAGAGGTCACATCACTCACACACACACACACACACACACACAGACACACACACGCAGCAGACATATGTAAATACCGCCGTTTTATCTCATATTCCTATTTGTTTTTTGGCCGAAAATCCCACACTGATTTGGGTCGCTTGCCTTTTTAGCTTGGATTAAAGTAATTTCCACAGAAGAGGGCAGCGAATTAATTAGATCGAAAGCTTAGCAATGGAGATATGCTGCAGTTTTCAGTGAAAGTCACAGGACGCAGGATAAGGACACACTCTACGACTCCAGTTGCCCAAGAAGAAAGTTGGGAAACTTTTTTTTTGTTGTCGAAAGTTTCGGGAAGGAAAACTGAAAGTAAAGTAAATTATTTCATTGATAGTTTCAGCTTCTTATCGCTCGTCTCGGATGGGGAAGTGCTCTCAAAATATTCATCTTGGCAAGGATAATGTGTTTTCTTTAAAGACCTAATGTGTTGCCACTTCATTAGCGAACGCTTGAACCCCCGAGGGGCTCTTATTGAATCATTCGCACTTTCATCCAGTCAGACCCGACTCCCAATTACTTTCCCCATCCCCTGTTTCTGGGGATGAGAATCCTGGGTTTTTTTTTTGTGGCAATCACTCAGGCCTAGCACCACGTCCTTCAGATCCTTCCTTGCCAAACTGTAATGAGGCATAACCTTTATGGCTGTCATGGACAATCGAATTATGGCACTCTTTAAAATGCTCCCAAACGAAAATGGCAAAAACATGATAGGGATTACTTGATCAGCTTAAAAGCTGGGTCTGGGTCCAGCTTCCGAGGAAATGCGATACGCACATCGATTAGCATCCCGCACTTTGGATAATGATATGGATACGGATGCCAGGACACTCGGAAAACGGGGGGAGCCCCAGAAATTCGTAAGAGAGTCCGAAACTTTTGGATTCTTGGTTATTTCTCCAAGTGATGGGCTATATGTTAGTGGATTCCCAGGATTGGTCCACGGTCCACGGTCTACGGTCTACGGCCCATGGTCCACCCACATGAAGGGCATCTGAAAACGGAGCCGGCCCCCGTCCATAAATAACGATTGCTCCTCGTATTTAAATTACCTAAAAACCGGGCGATAGTGGTATTATTTTATCCTTTTTTCCAGCCAACTTCCGCACCGAAGTTGAAGCGAATTTTCCGCATATTTTCGGGTGGAACTTGGCCGAAAGCGACAAGTTCATAAGTGGAAAATCCTTCCATGCCCTCCCCTCCTGGTATCCTTTTACCGAAAATGGGGGAATCAAAATGGAGGAGTCTGAGACTCCCCCAACTGAGACTGAGTTACAAGTTGTTTTTTCCGCTTTCGAGCTGCCAAAAAATTAAAGCTTGAGCTTTTTATCTGGGATTAGGAATTTGGTAAAAGGAAAGTAAAGTATTGTAATTACTACTAAGCCGCCGGTTAAATCTTTCAATTAATGATGGGGAAGGGCCATTATCCTCCGGGCCATAGTTTCTCCAATTTTAATGGAATCCATGGAGAAAAGTGCCTTTCTCGTAATTAACACATTCCCTTATCTCAGCGGCTCCACTTTAGTTATTATTTTTCGAATTAAAACGTGTGGTTTGGGGCCCTAATCCTCCCCTGGTTGGCCACCATAAGTCCCTGTCGCCATGACACTATCTGGACTCTCGGCAGGATTTGTCTAAGCCGTCGAAGCAGTTACAACTAATAACACAACTTTTTCGTTGTCAGGCCAGCCCCATAACACTTTTGCGGTTTGGCCGCGAAAACCGCAAGGACGCAGGACCTTTCTGCACCCCAAAAAAAAACCGAAAAATCCGAAAAACCTCGTCCTTTTTCCACCTACACGAGGCCATAAATCTAAACGGCACCACGCACTTAAACTTAATGACATTTTATTACAAAAATTTAACACTCTGTCCATTATTCACAATATATATTCTATCCGTTTATGGAGGGGAGTGAGTCCTTTGGCTTAATAACGTAAATTAATATGCAAATTGGTGGGAATTTTAATTAAAAATTTGGGTACGTTTGGGTACAAATACGAATTTTGGAAAAGCCAGTGAAGCAGAAGCCTTGTTCAGAAAATGTCCCGTCAATCAAGTTTGGGGAGAATTGGATTTACTTTCAAGGGGGCATTAACAATCTGTTTATAATAAATTATAGTATGTTCGATCCAGGAAGAGATCTCAAACATTCTCTCTCTGTTTGAATGGAATGGGAGAGTCCACATTAATTATAACTTATTTTCAGCAAATAAAGTTATACTAGGTAGAGCTATTAACTACAAACTATACTTAATTTTCACTTAATTAAAAATTAAAGGTAAATGAAAAGCGCCACAGATGGCCAATGTCTCGGCCAGATCGACTGACCGCGTTTGTTATTCTGGATTTCGAATTGGATTTGTTATTGCAAGAAACTGCCAAACAAACATCGCGGATAAAGTAGATAAAAAAAATTAGATATATGTTATTTCGGTGTATATATAGACGGGGGTCTGCGTTCTATAACTGCATCCACACAAATAGACAAGATTAAGATGAAATTAAATGTTTATTTGTTTGGAACGTACGCATGATCACTATTGACACTGCCGGCATCTCACAGCAAAAAAAATAAATATATTTATGTTTTATTTTTCTAGGGATATGGCCGTTCGGATTTCGATTTCCTTATTTCGCTTTTGCCGCGGCACCGCGCGTTCGCCGCCAACGACAACAAAGAACTGAACGCAAAAAGTGAACCGGAGCCGGAGCCGGAGCCGGAGCCGAGTGGCTGCAACATGTGGCAAGACCTCGGCATGTGGCACGGCCTCCTCCTCCTCCTCCTTCGGCTCTTCCCCCTCCTCCAGCCCGGCCCACTCATTCACCAAATCGCCTGGCAATTTATGAATGAAACGAGGAAAGCTCTCCTCCAGCTCTCCAGCCGCAAAACAAATGGATTTTCCTCAAGTTCAAGGTGGAAAGCCCTGGCCTGGAAAAGCTTCCAAGGAAAGTCCCAATCACTTCCGGCCCAGGGCGGTACAGAGTTTGAAATGTCTACTTTATTTCAGGATCAAACAATTAACGGAGTTCCAAGGATTTCAAAGTAGTTAAACCAAAATCTCAGGACCCTCTTGAAGAAAAAATCACTCATACGACCTGTATGCCAAAGAAAACCTTCGCATTTTCCATAAATAACTTATTTAATAACATTATTTAATAATTTACAATAGAGGATAACAGGTAGGGGATGAACAACAGAACGATGAGAAAAAAAATAAAAAAAAAACTTTAAACTCCCTAAAAGCGCCACCGAGACCCTGTCTAGTAGTGGTGGTAGTTGTTCCTCTGGTGATGCTGCTGCTGCGCCAGATTGGCCTGGGCGAAGATGTGCTCCAGCTCGGCGTCCGTCAGCTGATCGAAGATTCCTCCCTGGCTGCCCACTCCGGCGCTGCTGGAGCTGAGGGGAGACGGCTGGGAGCCCACGGGGGGCAGGTAACCTAAGTGTTCCAAACAAAACCTGTAGAAGCCTCCGAAGATGATTTTAAAAAGCCGCAAACTTACCTTCGGCTGGCGAACTGCCGTAGGGAGGCAGGAGCGTGATGGAGGGCCGGTTGCTGGGCGTGGCTGGCGAAGATTCGGTGGGTGGCTGATAGAAGACCGGCTTCCAAGGCTGCTGGGTGGGCCTCGCCGGTCCCTGGGCTGGCTGCTCCGGTTCCGGCAACTCCGGACTCTGCGGTATCTGCGGGGAGGCTATCCCCGTTCCGGATTCCGGCAGCACGGGCGTGGATCCTGGCAGGGGCACTATGCCGCCGGGAAACTGGGCCTCCGGCTGGACAAAGGTGGGTGGCTGCTGAGGCAGTGGGGGCTGGGGAGCAGCCGGGAAGAACTGGGTGGTTGTGGGTGGACTTGCGGGACTGGGAAATGCTGGAACCGATGGCCCCGCAGGAGCCTGAGGAAATTGAGGGATCTGGGGGAAGCCAGGGAACTGAGGAAACCCAGGGAATTGGGGAATAGCAGGGATCTGGGGAATGGCAGGGATTTGGGGAATAGCTGGAATCTGCGGCACCTCCGGAGCTTCGGGAGCAGCTGGAACGGCCGGCTGTGCCGGCTGAGGGGGCTGGGCGGGCAGAGCAGGCTGGGCGGGCTGGAAGGTAAAGGTCGGCACTCCGGGGAACTGAGGAAACTGTGGGATCTGAGGGATCTGAGGCACCACTGGCACATCAACAGCGGGAGCCGTTGGAGCGGGGACTCCAAAGGTCACCGTGGGCGGTTGGACTGGTTGGATGGGCTGAACAGGCTGTAGAGGTTGGATAGGCTGGATGGGCTGGACAGGCTGCAGAGGTTGGACAGGCTGGACGGGCTGAACAGGTTGGATAGGTTGCAAAGGCTGGACAGGTTGGATGGGGGTCACAGGCTGCACTGGCTGCAGATGTTGCACGGGTGTCAACGGCTGGAGAGGCTGGACGGGAAAGGGCTGAACCGCCTGGACTGGTTGGACAGGCTGGACTGGTACAGCGGGAGCTGCAGGAGCAAAAGCCTGGACATAGGTGGGCTGGAAGTAACCGGAAACATAGTCAAAAGAATGGAAAAAGAGCTTCAAAAGTAAAACTCACCTGAACGGCATGGACATGGGCGTGGGCGTGAGCCGGGGCGTGGAAGTGGACGGGCTTAACGGCAGCTGGAGCCTGGAAGATCACCGGCTTCTGGTGCGGATAGTTGACGCTGTAAGAGGAGACTAGGGCATTGCCCGGACGCAGAACATACGAGGGAAGAGCGGCTCCAGTGGCGGCGGCCACTCCGGTGGACAGGGCGGTGGCGATTCCGGCTGGAATGGCGGTGGCCAGAGCAGGAGCCAGAGCGGGAGCCACGGCTCCAGCGGCCGGCAAGAGGGCAGCGGTGGCGGCGCCTCCCAAACCAGTGGGCGTGGCCAGCAAACCGGTTCCGGAAGCCACAATGGGCTTCACCAGAGTGTGTCCGTATTTGACAAAAGGGCCGTGGTGGCGATGGTGTCCTGGAACGGCGGCCAGGAAGGCGCTGCCTCCCGGCAACTGGACACTGTAGCCGTAGTGGGCGGCATAGGTCCTGGCCGGCCAGGGGGCGTGGCCCCCGTGAAGTATGCCACGCTTGTGCTTTCCGGTGGTGACTTCCGGTTCCTGCTGGGCTTCCGTTACTTCCACGGGGGACTCCTCGACGGCCGCCTCTGTGGTGGTGGGCGTGGTGCTGGGGGCAGGAGGCGTGGCAGAGCGGAGGCTGGTGTGGCGGAGACGAAGGCCACCAGCCTCGGCACCACTGAGCGTAAGAATCAGGCCGAGAGCCACCAAACTGGTAAGAAGATGCATTTTTCCAAGATTTCGTTTGGAGTTTCGGAGGTTTCTTTTATTGTAGTGTAGTCTCTAGTATTTTTTCGAGTGTAATCCGTTTCCAGCGTTATGTCAACGCTGCGATGTCTGCCAAGAAAATGAAATGAACTTCCTTGGTCGCTGTTGTATTTATAAAGCGGACATGGTCGGGTGTCCCAGTGTCCCACCGTACAGTGGTAATCCGTCCTGCATACCAAGCAGTGCCACAGTGCCAGTGCATCCAAAAGAAATATCAAATAATTGTAAATACAATAAAATTACGCGGCTCATCGGAATGGCCAACGTTTGGTCAGTTTATGACTCTTGCTCTGCCATTTCACCTGCCCCCAAATCCACCTGTCCCTAGACCTCCTCCCCCTCTTCCCATTGACACCTTCCCGTGGACACCTCATTATGCTCCACCCACTCCCCAGGCACTGTGGGTGGAAAACAGTCTTTTCAGCCGTGCATTTTACTCTTTAATTTCTTGGTTTCAGCTTCAAAACATTGTTTATATCAAAACAAATTGAAAATATACTTTAAAAATAATAATCAGGGGTTTTATTTCTATTATTGTATTGATTTTTAAAGCTTTTATTCCATCTTATTATTATAAAAGACATCTTTTCTGTCTTTTATGATCCAGAAACTCAAAATATAACCCAAAAAGTACTCACATATCATGGAAATAGGTTTCGAAAGCTAACCAAATTGTAGATCTAAGCACTTCCCTTATAAGGAGCAAGGATCCATCCGATCTAAGCTATATGTTTTTTAAGATTAATGTCAATAATATCACACCCCAATGACTTTTAAGAGTTCGAGTACCAATTGAGGTCTTGGAACCACTGTAAGTAAAGAAAACCCCTCGGAGTCCGGCTACGCATGCGCCGCACGTTTCTTCACGCACAAAAACTTTTGCTTTCAGTGGCCAGCTTGTTCCGCGTCTTTTTGTTATTTATTATTTCTTATTTCTTCTCTATTGCTTGTGGTTAATACTACTCACCCTTTTCACTTTCGGCGGCCGGAGATGGGCCGCAGGCTTATGATTTGGCTGCAATTTAGATCCAAATCAAAAGAGGCCCCGATGCCAGATTCGGTTTTATGGCCGCTTGCATAATCGAGTGTTAAATACAATTTATAGGGCCTCATAAATGTAACAGGTAAACGGCTGTCCATTTAATTTAATAACAAAGCCAGGTAGCAGGCAATTGGCGCCAGGTGAAAGCATAATTATAATGAAATCAAGTCAGAGAGACCGAAAGCAATTACCAATTAGCTTGGAGGACTGTCAATTATTTTAATGGCATTTCAATGAAGGTATCAGCGTAAATTTCACCTGCACCAGATTCCGATATATACTCACAGATATGTAGCCAGATATGGTTAGGGAATTATATCACACACACTGAACCGTAAACCGTAAACCGTAAACCCCAAATCCTAAACTTTCAATTAAACTACTTTGATTTTCACTTTTTTTGAAAATTGTGGAGGCGACTTCAGTGTTTGGAATTTAAATCGATCTCCAGAGTCCGTTTTGGACTCGGGGTTTGCGGCTTTTGGCTTAACGTATCGCCGGATGGCATCTATTTGGGTCTGGCATGCCGTCAAGGTCTTTCCCAGGCCTTGTGGATCTCTGTTTTCTGTCTTGGTTTTTTGCCACATGTAATATTTGTCAAAAGAAATACAAAAACAGACTTCTGTCTTGTACAATTCGATGCTTTATGAGCTCCACCACGTGACCAGCATATCAAAATATATAATTGTAAAATGTAAAAACAAACAATAACAGTTTCACAGCTTGAAGCCGGAGTGTATGGATACGATGCCGAAGGTGAGGTTCTCGTAGGACACATGCTCGAATCCCGCCTGCTGGATCATCTCCTTGAACTGCTCCTGCTTGGGGAAGCGCCGTATGCTCTCCACCAGATACTGGTAGGCCTGCCACTGACCCGCCAGCAGCTGGCCCATGGGCGGAATCACCTGGAAGGAGTACTGATCGTACAGCCACTGCATCGTCTCGTTGGTAAGATGGCTGAACTCCAAGCACATGAAACGTCCACCCGGCTGAAGCACACGATAGGCCTCTGCCAGCACCTGTTGGATAGAAATCGAGTACTTAGTTATTTAACTTAAGTGTAGGTCACCATTTACCTTGTTCACGTGCGTACAATTCCGTATTCCAAAGGCTATGGTATAGGCATTGAAAGTCTCATTCTCGAAGGGTAGTTTCTCGGCATCGGCACACTTCCAGGCCACCGAGGAGTTGGGCAGCCTTTCACTGGTCAGGCCCAGTCTCCGGGCCCGCTCCTCGCCCACATCCAGCATGTGCTGGTTAATATCCGACACGGTTACATGGCTGGTTCGGTTCTGGGGATTGGGTTGATTGGCCAAATACTTAAGGTACCTAAAAGTGATGTCTCCAGTTCCGCCGGCCATGTCCAGCAGATTCATGCCGTGCGTGGGACCCAGACGCTCCACGAATATGTCCTTCCAGAGGCGGTGGATGCCCATGGACATGGCATCGTTCATTATATCATACGAATTGGCCACTTGTTCAAAAACCTCGTGGACTGTGATGAATGTTCGGAAAACAGGGATTGCAATGGATTTTTATGGACAAAGGTTTATAAAAGTAGGGCGGAGAACCTTCCACTTATCACGTTTATGTCACCTTTATGCTCCTTTTCGCTTTCTCGCACCGTTTGGAAGCCAAAATGCGTCGTCCGCTCCTCGTAAGAGCCGGTGCCGGAGCCAGAACTTGTTCCCTCAGTCACTGGTGCTGCCTTTTGAGAGGTAAGCCTGTTCTGGATGAACCGCCTGGTCAGGTTCAAGAGTCTTGTTGTGCGCCTGCTCTGCATGGTGCTCCTATTTTAGGTTTTAAAGGAGTTTATATTATGAAATAACAAAAACAGTTCTCAGCTGTTAGCGGCTATCGGATATCTGTCATCGACTATCGGTTAGAGATGGTAAATTTGAATAAACACGATTATCGTAAAATTATTTCATTTTCGATAGGCGCCAAGTTTAAAAAACGTTCAGAAAACGTGAGTTTGTTTAAATTTTAAAGTCCTTTTAGGAAAACAATTGAAATGTTCATTTAAACCCCACATTCATATTTATTAATTGTACGTATGTGTGCACACATTAATTCACACGCTTATGTTTCATCTAACTTTCACATTTATTCATTTTGCCGCATTTGTTTTAAATTTTTACTTAATTTTAAGTATTAAACGTAGATACTTCTAACTACAAACTGCAGTTTTGTTTTAAATTTAAGAAAAAAAATGCCTTAGCTTGGGGTTTTTGTTGTGTATTGCTGCGCTGCGCTGCAGCCTTTAAAAAATACATCTTATGCCTTTGTTACGTTAAAAAAATCATTTAAAAATGTATATATTTATAGATAATGTATGATAAATGATAAAAATAAATAGTTTACAAAGTGTGGCGGCGGATCATTTGTTAGCGTGTGCTGTTAAACTTAAGGTGATAATTTAAATTAATAATTAATCAATTAATCATTGAGAAAAAGTCCATTCATATAAGCGTTTTCATTTCTTCCTTTAACTATGTATATCCATCCATTCTGAGTGGGTGTCTGTCTGGGTCTGGGTTTTAACATGGATTAAGTCTATTTAAAAATATGTCAATAGAAAAAAAATAGAAAAAGTATGCCGCTGTCCTAGATTCTCAGCTTAATTCATGTCATTTTACATACGTTGTGTTGTACAATTATACGTAATTATCGTAGTATTTATATATATTACTTTTAGAGGCTTTCCTCGAGCTCCCAGCTACCAGCTCCCGGGCTGGATCTTGAATATGAAGCCGTAACAAAATCACACACAAAAGGGAACCGATCCCTTATTCTTATCCTACTGCTGGCTGGCTCAGTAGTTGAACTCCTCCTGCTTCTCGGAATCGTTTCGCAGATCGTTCATCAGCAGCTCGAAGCAGGACTTGGGTATCATGGTGCCCACTATCTTCTCGCCCTCCGTGGTCTTCATCCGTATCACCTGCATTTTGCTGTTGGAACGTGTATTCAGAATGTGCTCGACGCGTCCCCAAACGGACAGAACCGAACCGGCCAGCACGTGGTACAGACGCTGTCTCAGGCCCACCTGGAAATGGGTTAGAAGAAGATGATTCAGGTCTGTCAATCTATGATCTTACCAAGCTCCACTCACCTCACAATCGTTGCCCAGGCTGACGTTCCGGCAATTGCCGTTCCAGTAGGCATGGGAACACGTGTTCACGGAGGCATCATACTGCTCCGTCCAGTGGGGCTCGGCCTCCTCGCTGGCCACCTTGCGGTACTTCTTCTCCAACTCGAACAGGGACTCGTGGCGCACCTGGAGGCCCGTGTTGGGCCGATATATCTGGCACATGATCTCCTTTTTGCTGCGGGACTTTTTCTTTTTGCTGGCGCTCTCCGAATCGGTGCTGGTGGAGGTGCGCGGCGGCTGCTGTTCGAGGATCACCACCAGGATGGCGGTTCGCTTCTGGTTTCTCAGCTGGTGGGACAGATAGAAGCCCTCGTTATCATTGAAGAGGTCGGCGTACCTACAAAACAAATTAAAATTAATGTATGGTCAAGAGAAAGGTTTTTATATCCAGTTACTTGTCAATTGCCTCCTGCCAGATCATCCCGCGTTCCACCCGCACAGTATGCAGCTCCGTGGGCGCCACTCCGGTGGCATGTTTCCGCAGGAATCGTATGAGTCGCACCCTTGTTACATTCTCCCCAGCAGCACCCAGATCTGAGAGTTATAAAAATTATACAGGTCTGCTAAAGACGCCTTCCATTCCTGGACTACTCACCCACGATGCCCAGATCAAAGCGACCTCCTCGCTTGGCCTGCAGGATGATGGCCGTCATCGTGTCCGTAAAGTACTTGAAGAGGCGATTCTGCAAGTCCACCGGACAGCCGAGGATGCGATTGAGAAACTTTGATATGTTATTGTAGTCCTTGTCCAGACTCAGCACGCCCGGATGGCTCTCGCTGTTGACTATGATGCCCACACCCACCAACGCCCCGGCAATGTCCTTGAAGAACTCGCCACTATAGTCCGTGGGCGGCGGCACCAGCGGCGACTCGTAGCCCATGATGGTGCGCATCACCGTCTCCAGGGCCTGGCGACCGTACTTGTTGTCGATATTGAACTGGGAGAGATCGCGGGTCTCCGTGGCCCTGCGATCGCCGTGGGTGAGGGCGCCCAGCGACTCCAAGCGCTTGGCCACCGTGGAAGCGAAGCGTCGCTCTCCAGCCAAGTCGGAGATTAGGAAAATATACTCGGGGGCATTGACCTACGGAGAGTTTGGGTCACAAATGAATAAACCTAGAAGTTCAACCGGAAAACCCACCTGATTCGATCGATGGGTTCGACCAAACTGCTGGATGGCTCGATCCGCCGACCAGGGCAGCTCCAGGGTAATGTGGACCCTCCGGCGCTGGTTGAAAACGCGGCGATCGCTCTGTAAGGAGATACCACTGGACGCTGCCTCTGAGATTATGGCCACGTCCTTCTGGCCATCCATAAATCGCTGCTTCTCGGTGATATTCAGCGTTTCCAGCGGCACATCCGCCTCTGTACGGGATTCATACTGTATGGAACCGTCATCGTTTTGGACCACCCGTCCGCGACGGCCTGTCATCTCGGCCACATTGTCCGGTCCGCCCAGCTCGTCTATCAGCTGATCCAGCGTGTTTGGCGGCAGCCGGGATCCCAGTCGCTCAATCTTCCGTAGCAGTTCCTCCTTCATGGTGCAGGCCCGTTCGATGGCGTCCTTCGGCGGCGGGCCGTAGTTCAGCTTGACTCCATTAACGCCCACTGGAGTGACCGTGCCCTTGAGTTCCTGCTTCTTCTGCAGCAGATCCTGGATCTTGTCCTGCGTGGAGAGCTGGGACTTGCGGGTCTTGGCCGCGTTCAGGGCAGCCGCCACGGCGGCGGACATGGCTGCATTGCCGCTGGCGGCGTCGGTGGATGCGGCGGAAGACGAGCCACCGCCCGACTCCTTCTTGATCTTCTCCTTCTTGACTTTCTTCTTGCTCTTCTTCTGGGCTTTCTTCTTGGTGGACTTTTTGCTTCGGGCATTGACCCAGGGATCGATGTCGCTGTCGCTGCCGCTGAAGAAGGGATTGAAATCGGAGCTGGCATCACTGGCGACACTATGACGGTCACTTTCGCCACCCTGGTCGTCGTCGTCCTCCTCATCCTCGTCATCGTGGTCGCTGCCGAAGGCGCCGTCGCTATTCTCCTCGTCGCTGTCGCTGTTGTGGCTGTCGGCCTCGATTTTTGGCTTCCTATCCTCGTCCTCGTCGCTGTCCTCGAAGTCCTGCCAGGAGTTTCTCCGCTTCTTCTTCTTGGCCTTGCCATTGTCCTGGCCACCAGCAGCTGCTCCACCAGCTTTCCGCTTGCCAGCCGCCGAGGCGGCACCCGAACTGCTGTTGTTGTTGTTGTGACCAAAGCCGGAGTCGGCGGCCGGGGCGTCATCGTAGAGGCCCAGGATGCGGTTAATGCGGTTGCGATCGGGGGCGGGAAAGTGTCGCTCCACAAAGGACTGGAAGACGCCTCTGCGGGAGTAAAGAGTTTGGAATTAAATCGTCCAGATTACAGGGGATTCCTTCTACTTACTTTGCCGTTGACACAAAGTCGGTGAGTTCGCCATCGTCTCGCTCCAGCTGGTCCAGAGTTCGGGCCTCTCCGGTGGACTGCAGGCCGATGACCACGCACTTGCCGTACTTGATGGATTCGCGGGCCACCAGAACGGCATGGTTCACCTTGGCGGCGATGCAAAGGTATTTGAAGAAGCGCTGGTGCGAGGACCAGAACTGGCCCCACATGGTCTTCTTCATGCGGCTCTCGGCGTCGATGAGCTCCGCCGCCTCCGTGAACTTTTGCATGGCCTCCACCCAAAGCTCCACCGACTGGTCGTAGATCTTGCGAAACTCCTTGGAGAGTGGTACCTCCTCGATCTTAAAACTGACGCCCTTGAAGCTCAGCTGACGGGCTATGTACATGCCTCGCAGTTTCATGTCCATGGCCACAATCTCCATGGCGCCCACACCACTGAGAAGAGAAACTCCTGTATTAATCCCATTCCCAGAGGGAAGACCAGCAACCTACCGTCTCTCCACGGCTGTTATGAAGTCGTTGAAGTTGCCAAAGGCCGTGCCCTGGCCCCAGAGACCCAGGCGCACCATGTACGCCATGTTTTTGGGCTCGGAGGCGCCGGTGGCCGAGGCGTAGACCACTCGCGCCTTGGGCAGCTTCTGCTGCAGCTCCAGGACTGTCTGGCCCGTCTTGGTGGGTTTGCCGGAGCCCACCGGACACAGGTTCTTGGCCTTGTGGCACTCGTCGAAGATGATCAGGCCCTCGAAGTCCTCGCCGCACCACTGGAGGAGCTGCCGGAAGCGGGAGCGGTACTTGCCCGTCTTGTTATTGGACTCTCCGATCAGGGCGGAGTAGGTGCTGAAGATGACGCCGCGTTTGCAGTTGTTGTTCACATCCGAGCTGATCTTGGCGTACTTGAACTGCAAAATAAGAGAACAAGGTGTCCATTTAAACCATGTCGCTTGGCAAAACCATGGAGCTTCGATTGCCACCTTATTAAGAGCATGCACGTCGATGCGACTGGCTCCAATATCGCTGAGATCCCGCTCGGCATCGTATTTGAGATCGTTGGACACGGATATCCAGAGCGCCTTCTTGCGTCCCTTCAGATAGTTCTCGTAGATGATGCCAGCGATGGTGCGACCCTTGCCCACACCGGCGCCGTCTCCGATGAGGAAGCCGGCGCGACTGCCGTCGGGCAGGAGGTGGTCGTGGGCTTGGGAGGCGTACGTGATGGACTCCAGCTGGAGGGCACTCAGTTGGCCACTGTTGATGGTCTCGGCGGGAATGGATAGTTTGTAGTAGACGTCGCACGGCTCCACCGAGCTTAGCGAGGCAGTCTCCACCACGGCATCAGGATGCTTCTTGCCCAGTTTCACTAAAAGCCCCAAAAATTATCATTAGGGAACAGTTTTGATGTGAATCCCAAGGGATAGACTCACATTTGGCTGGCCAATAGTCCGCATAGGTCTCGGCTACGCCCATCTCCTCGTAGTCCGCCTCGTCATCCTCCTGTTGGACATAAGTAACTGCCGCGGCATGAGCCCCCACAACGTTGGCAGCCGCCACGGCCATGGCAGCGCTGGGATTGCCCGGAAGTGTGGGCATCGCTGCGCTTGGACGGGGGGACTGCATCGACTGCATGAACAACTGGAACACATTGTTCGGTATCCCGCTGGTCAGGTATTCCGGGTTCATGGCGATCAGCTTCTGGATGGCCTCCACCATCGACGTGTTTCCCTTGACCCCGCCACCGGCAGCTCCTCCAGCTCCTGCCGTTCCAGCAGCTCCTGCCGCTCCTGGCCCAGGGACTGGTCCGGGCGTCGTGGCAGCACTGGGACTGACCTTCTGCAGACCCGCGGTGGTCACCTTGTAGGGGCGTATGGGCGTGACACCGCCCGCATAGCTCACTGCAATGAGAAGGGAGTCGGGTTGGTCGTTTTGTCTTTGTTTCAGCAGGAAAGTGAGCGAGATATAGCAAGTGAAAGAGACGGGTATGGGGTTTCGAACTAAAAAGAGACGGAAGACCAGAGGGAAGAGAGCCGGGAATGGTTTAGAGGGAGAGGGGGAGATCTGGCTTACTCTATAAGGTTTTATAATTAAAGAAACATTCACACATTGGGAACAAATCAATGTTTAATCAAATGAAATGAATCCACAACAATTGGTGACTGGGAAATGGAATTTGCTGCAGGTTTTCCTACTTTTCCGGTAAACAATATTTGGAATTTAACATTTACAATCAAAGGAATCAAATCTCCAATAATTCTGATCATTGGAATTGAATTTTTTGTGTACTTTTCCGATAAACAATTTGTATTAAACCTAAAAAATACACAGAATGTGTAATCGAAGACTTGGTTCTATGCTCCTTCTTCCTGGCTCTCATCAGGGATCTCTAAAAGTTATTCATTTCCGTTTTTATCATAGTGAAGGTCCTTGCGTTTCCTGCTGGTAGTTACGATGGCGTAAAAAATGTGAAAAAAGGTGCCAGGAGGGGCAGCTCAATCGAAGAATGTGGGAGGGCTAAGGGGCCGCTCGATCTTGGTGCAGTTCGCCCTCCACCGCCTGCCGAGGGCGGCCTCCAGGCTGGGTATACACTCCTTGTGGCGATTCAAGTGCATAGAAAATGAGGATTTCTTCAAGACCATGTTCCGGGAAAATTGATTCTGTCGCTGCCAAATGGCGAACCGGGGATCGCTCCGCCGGATGAGAGTGTGTCCAATCTCGTGGAACTTCTGGGGGTACCAGGCCTTTCTCGGGTGCCGGTCGAGCGTCAGCGGCAGCGATGGCATTCTGGAGTCGCTGGATGTCCTCGTGGTGCGACGATTGCTCTTGTATATCACTTTGGCCGCTGCAGCGGGTGCGGCATTGGTCGTATTGACCTTATGAAGCTTGGACTTGTTGTCCTGGACTGGCATCCGCACCATTATCACCGGTCGCAGGCGCGCCATCCGATAGAGCAGTCGCTTGACAAGCTCCACGGTCCTCCTGGTCTCCTTGTTGGCCCTGCCGTCTGGCGGAATGCCCCTCATCTTCGGCAGCAACTCCGTCTCGATCATCAGCTCCAGCTGGCGCAGAGCCCGAGCATGTCTGCGGTAAAAGTCCTCCATTGCCTCGGCCACACTAACCCGCACAGCCTGCTGCAGTGCCTCCCAGTTGGCCGGCGGCAGCTTGGTCCAGGGCGAAGGCTGCTCCTGATGCTGCTGCTGTGGCATCCCACAGCTTCCTCGCATCATCCTCCTTATTCGTCTCTCGCTCGCCTTGTGGGTATACATGTCCATCTCAGAATTTGGAAGAGGTGAAAAACTACTCAATTTTTCTGCGTCCAAAGATACTTTTTGAATTTCGAATTTGGATAATAGATATTTTTTTTTCAGTCTTTACGTTTTAATTGAGAAAAGGGGTAGAATTTAAATGTGATCCGGTTGAACTTTGGGTTGAGACTGAGGTTTCCCTGGCCTGAGGAGCTAAGGTTAGTTTTTTGAAGTGACAGGAAACCAGCAGGGCCTACTTCCTTACTTGATGGAAGTTTTTAAATAATATAGGGATTTTAAATAATAGGGATTGCCCTCACACCACACACCACACACCACACACATCACACATCGATTACCAATCCTTATGGATACTATAGATATACATACTAATCTCTTCAAGATTATTGGATCTACGAGAAAACATTATTCTTGGTTGTTACCAACATTAGTCGACTTACTCTGCGCCAATAAAGACGCGGCCATATTGAAGTTGGCAGCAGAGGCTGAGGTCGAGGCCGCTGCTCCGCCGCCAAAGAAGCCCCCGCCTGGTGGAGCACTCTTCACCGAATTGGTGGCGGTCGAGGGGGGCGGCGGCGGCGGGCCACTGTTGCCCTTGGCGGCCACATAGGCGGCCAGGTTCATCAGCTCGTTGGTGCTCAGGCTGTTCAGGTAGCTGCCGGCGCCGCTGCTCAGGTAGCTACTGGCGGATCCACCGGATCCGGAACCTCCACCGCCTCCAGCACCAGCCGAGCCACCGCTGGCCGCTGGACTGCTGCTGCTCCTCGCTGGGATTGGATTCAAAGAAAGCACAACAAACAAACAAAAATAATAGGGGGACGGGACAAGAACCAAGGGAAAGCAAAATGTGGATTAAAAGTGTACAAAAGAGAGGAGAAAGAGAGAGAGAGAGAGATAAAGGAAGCACATGTTTCAATTATAGTATTAGTTAATAATATTCAAGGACATTCTTGGGACTCACCAGATATCGTGTTGTTTAGTTTCTTTGGCATGTTGCTTAAATTATTCTCTAGCACTATTTTCCTGGGAATCGGTATCGCTGTGATCTTTCCGCCCACGGGCACGCCTCCGACGGGCGTCGTCCCAGTTCCGCCCACAACTGGTCGGGCCGCTGGGCCGATGGGGGCGACTATCCTACGTATGGAGGTGGTGCTGACGCCGTTGCTGGTCCTAAGGTTATTCCCAAGGTTTGTGCCGATGACGGGCTTGTTGTTGTTGTTGATTCGCAGCAGGGATATCGGCTTGATGTTGTTGTTGTTGATAACTATTTTGGTTGGCTCTACTTTGGTGGCTACGGGTGCACCCTGGCTCTTGGTGACGCCCGCCCCGCTGCGTATGTTCTGGGCGTAGGTGACAGCCGTATTCAGATCGCGACCACCACCTAAAAATTGGTTTTTGGGAGTATTATGAGTACCGGGTATCGCATTATTTGGCGCCAAAGGGCACCTACCAGCACATCCAACCCAATGGAATCGAATGCTTGAAAGATTGCCACATCCACTGCACAAATTGCAGACATAATCAGCCCAGGCCCAGGCCCAGGGCCAGGCCAAGGACCACCCCCTTATTTAAGGTAAATATCTAATTAATGAGCAAAGATAGATGTGTCTCGCACATATGTGCGAATGCTTAAGCATGTACGAGGCCCTTATGTACAAGGCACATGCCGTGCTGCCAATTACCTAAAAGGGGAAAGGTCATGTATGCGACTGGCTGATACATAATCATAATTATATGTGCACAAATGCCACCACGGACTCGGACAGCCGAGCATATATGTCCCATTCGATATATGGAGGGCCCATGTACCAGATTTGTGGTAATCCAATCTAGGAATTCCTAGGAAGTCTTCCTAGGAAGAAACTTGTCATATTGATTTCATCAACTCTCCAACTCCCAATCGATACTACGCTCTGAATAGCCAATGGTTCCTTTTTCGAGGACCCCAAATCGGGGCGTCCTCGGCACTAATGGAGTTTAATTATTCAGGACAGATATCCACAAATTATGACGCAAGACGTCCGCTCGCCACGGATATGGATATGGTTTCTATATAAATCGAGGTCCCAATCACTATATATTCCCCGAAACCATCAGACACATGCGTGACGCGCTACACATAACGTGGCCACATAGCATTGGACTCTACACATATATATTCCTCCATATATGTATCGATATCGAATGGATCTGAGGCAGGACATGGCAGGACATCCCATGGACATGGACATGGACAGGTGTGCATCAGCCGGAGGGGTAATGCCAGCCGAAGGTGATTTCATTAATATTTCAGCGACTAATGCAAAATTAATGTTGCTCCTGATATCGGAGGGTCTGGGCCCGTGCCACCACAGACATGACCCATTAGGGTTTGTAATTGTTTGCTAATGGCTTGATTAAACCTTATCTGGATATTGTTAAAGCTTCAAGGATGCAATGCCAACTGGAAGGGATACTTCTAGGTCCCACTGTGACAATGGAACATCCCCTTCAAAAACCCTCCCACCCACATGCTTCTGCGTGTTCTGGGAGGGCCAAAAACTAACCCATAAAGTGGGTCCTGGGAAGGATAGAGCCTAGAACCCCACCTATTAAAACAATGGAGACCCCTCATCGTCCTTTCAAATCAAAATCCCCTTGATGTAAGCCCACTTTTCAGTACAGTTAGAGAAAAAGTATAGTCTCAAGACAGAAATCAACTCACCTGGCACTTCTATTTGGTCTGGATCCTCGTCGTCGTCGAAGTCGGAGCCCGAATCGTCCTCCTCGAAATTGTCATCGTCGTCGGCGTCTAATAAGGTTTTACGCTTTTTAGATGTCTAAAAATAATAAAATGGAAGATTCTATCAATAACCAATACCAGGAAGATGGAATAAACATTAAGCCCCCATAAATAGGGCAATCGCCTCCGATTTCTCGTAGTGCCTTCGGAACGAGAACGCGAATGAAAATCGATATTTTCTTAGTTCCCAGATAGTTCTCGAGTGGCGACTACAAACTATTGAAAAAACCCGGGGTATCACCGGGGAAAAAAACAAACAAACAAGCCCACACACCGTCAAACAATGGCGAATACGAGACGAAAACAAAACAGATGGAACAAATGTCACAGAAAAGCACGAAAAAAAGAGCCACGTCTGTTTTTGTAGCACACTTTTGCGGGTGGCTGGGAGAGGAAGCGAGAGGCCAAATCAAAAAGATAGAGACGGAAGATATTGTCTGTTTAGAAAAATCGGCACAAAAAGTACGAGAAAAAAAATGCGCACACCGCGTGGAAAAATTAGGGGAAAAACTCCCGGAAAAAGTGGGGTGGCACATGAAAGGAAAAAAAGGAAAGAAGAAAGTCACACAAACACACACACAGAGAGAGAGAGAAGGGAAAAAGTACACTCACAGGCGATTTTTTTAGAGACTAATCGGTCAGATGCGTTTTGTCGGTGGAGCGCTAAGGTTCTGGACTCTGGGATATGCAGGATATCCAGGATAATTGTAACTGTTTCTCGGTCAGACACTAGACACTGTAAAGGAGCTGAATGCGACTGTTTCGTTGCTCGTGTGGAGGGCAACTACGAGCCCGGAGTAGTCGGAGTTTGAAAGCCGGAGTCCTGCCTTGTCGTCGTACCCCCGAAATGGAAATTTCACCATCCATCCATCCCACATCCCACATCCCACATCGCACAGCCACATTCATGTCCATATCCTGTGAATATATCCAGCAGGCTGCAGTTTTTCGGCGGCCACCACCCAGGCAGCGGGTTAAGCGAGGAACAGGAGCAGCAACAAGGGAGTAGGGAGCAGGGAATGGGTTAAGTACGTTGGACTTTGGGGTGGGTTTCTGTTTTTGGCCAACATCTCTCCGGGAATTAGAATACGCTCGCTCGCTGGCGTGTGTGTGAGGCGACGAGGACGAGGACGAGGACGAAAACGGTCAGGAGCCGAAGGAACAGAACAGGGAACAGGCCGATAAACAAACGCGAGGCCAACCCCTTTGTCACCCCTTTAATGCCTTGGTGCCACAGTGGTCTGTGATTAAAGTTAATCAAATGGTTTCAAAATAATACACTAACTTCCTTGGAAAGTGGAAAGTTTGAAGAAGCAAAAGGATTAAGGATACCTCCTCGTAAAACCCACACTATACTCCTGGGTTATTCGTGGGTTTCGGTACCACTGTGCTCCACTTTGGGCCGCCACGGGGTTGGAATGCGGCCCACCCCCGTGCCACCTTGTGCCCCCATCCCCTGGCCGTCGAAATGTTTGGCATGCAGAGATACGAAGTTTCCTCCTTTATGCGAAATGTGCATGTGATCCCATCATCTCACCCCCCAACCCCTACCACTCCCCCTCCCAGGACCTCACCACTATTTTAAACAAAGGGATTTCCTCAGCTGGAAGATGAAAACAGGAGCTGGGAGCTGGAGAGCTGGGGAGCTTGGGGGCTGGGGAGGAGGCAAGTGGGTGGGTGGGCGATAAGGAGTCGGCAATCTGTGGCGCATGTACAGCAATTAGAGCAGGACAGACTGATGTGATTGAGATGGTCGGCGAGGGGGGGTGGCAGGAGGAAATGGGAGGGGGGGGAAGGCAGGAAAATGGAGAGGTGTTGTCGCCGGGTCCGGGTTGGTTCGTTCAGAGGCTCTATGTGTCCATATACATCCTACGTACCCCGGTGAGGGCCAGGATAAGGCCGCAAAAAGTAGACTTCAATAATGCAGCAACAGTGAGGACTCGAAAATCAAATACTACAATATGGAGTTTATTTCTGCATAAGACGGGAAACATATTCAAACTTATTTTTATGCTAAAAAGGATGCAAAGGTCTCCTCAAAGGATCTTGACCTCCCCGGTCTCTCCGGACAGTCTGATCCCCTTAGTATCGAATCCTTTCAATTAAAAGTACTCCATTCCTCGACAATAACAAACACTCCTGCCACACATTGGCCCACTCCACCTCCAAAAATTTACAGATTGCAACATTTTTGTTGACACACAAAATAAAATCAAAACGAATGACCTTGCAATAAGGGAAATGCTGAAAATCTCTGGACAAAAACATGTGTTTTCCACCCACACACACGCACTCTTGCCACAAACCCCAAACCTCACCATGCTTAGAAAGGACATCCTTTCAACTTGTTGTTGCCACCCGCAAAAAATCGCACAAAATGGCAAAACAAATGGTAAAGAAATGGCTCCATTAACCGTTCCATCAGAGGGTTGCCCCAAAATGGCGAATATAATAATAAAAACAAAAGGTGCAGATAAAAGTTGGTCAAAAGAAACAAAAGAAGGCATGGAGAGAGTAGAAAAAAAAATTAGGAAAGGCTTTGGATAAAAATGTTACTGTGAAAAAGGATACGTACACCGACGAAATCCTTTAGTATTTGATATACTTGGATAGAAAGGAGATACTAAGAGAATATTTCCAAGTGTACTGCCTAGAAGGAGATGGTTTAATGCCCAATGAAAGAGATGGGGATGTCAGGAAAGCGGATATTTTGGAGATGACCAGGCCAGGGAAGCCAGGACACTGAGCGCATGCGTCGCAATGCGAATGCAGTGACCAAAGCAGAAGTGGCGATAAATAAGAACCTGCTTACCTCAACATGGCCAGGACGACACCAGACCGTCCGCCCCCATTTTATGCCCCCCCCTCACCCAATCAGAAATCCCAAACTGCAGCAGAGCCAGAGCAGCGCAGCCAGTGGGAGTGGCTTTCTGGGATGCACCTCTGCCTTTCCCAACTGCAGCTGAACGCTGCACTACAGTGGACACCCCTGAAGGAAGGATTCCCATGTGAAGGTGGGCTGGTGGCTGTCCCGGCTAAGGGCAGGTCATGGTTGTATCACTCGCTAAGCAACAAGTGACAAGATTTTGTTTATTTTTCTTTTTGTTGATAAAATCCAAGGAGTTTGGGGCATAAATAATGTTTTATGAATAACAAATTAATGACAGCACTATGATTAATTATTAAAACTAGCAGACTTTGAGAAATACCCTTTAGTTTTATCAAAATAATGTGTTTATTGGAATGACATGACACTTATCACTATTAAAACGTTTTAAATCTTTTTGTTTATAGTATTTTAGTCATATTTATTAGGGGAATCCCCCGAATCTTGATAGGAGCTATTATTTTAAAGAAACTTAAAGGAATACCTATGAAAATATTCGATTAGTTCAGATTTTTCGATCCAGCCGACTATACGATGAAAAAAACTAAAATTAACTTGGATCTCGAGCGTCTGCGCCCACGCCGCCCCCACCGCCTTAACCCTCAACGGAATCGCATGGCCTTAACCCTAACCTAGCGCAATATTCTTGCCAAACTCGTGTGCGGATCGAGAATAATATTAATACAATACAAAATCTCGATGAGGGAGCGCGTGTACGAGACTAGAGAGAGGGCCAGAGAGGAAGAGGAAGTCGGAAGGGAGAACACATGGTTCCAGGCCACGCGAAAATCCGAATCAAAATGTGCGGCCTTTACAAGATATTATGAAAATATTAGAAAGATTCTAGACAAATCCCAGGTGACTGACTGGCAGGTGAGATTGGATGGGAGGTTGGAGGCGGTTGGTGAGGGGGTGGCGGGGGGTGGGTGACCAGGCGGAAGGTTGAAGATGAGGTGAAGCAATTAAATAAAAGCAAACTAATTATTGAATGAGTATGGCAATGCTTCTTCTTGCTCCTCTGCTTTCTGCTTTCTTCGGCTGGCGCTTTGTTTTTGTTTGTGCGTATGTGTGGGTGCGTGTAAAGCAAAAAAAAACAAAGAAATTGCATTTGGTCATGCAAAACAAAAACAATAACAACTATAAACATATTAAATACATAGAATACGCAACAAACACAAAATATTCAAACTTACCATTTTGCAGCTACAGTTGTTTTTGTTTTGTTTTTGTTGTTAACTGTTAACCACAAAAAAAAAGAGAGTAGAGAGCGTAGCACACGCGTTTTTCACCTGAATGGCGCTGGGCACCGTTCCGTTTTGATCTTTTTTGTATTGTTTGCTCTTAGTTAGCACTTTTCACGGCCTCTTATCGTTTTATAGTTGTTGTTTAGGAGCTGGGTGCTCCAGGAACCGATTGGGCGGCCAGCCAGTCAGCAAATGCAGCGAAAAACGTACTCCGCAATATAAAAGACTCCGCGCACGACGAGGGGGTATCGGCAACTGGGCAACTGGGGAACTGGCTAAGCGGTGGCCTGGCTTTCAGATGTTTATTGCGTTTATTGAAGATTGTTGTTGCTGCTGCGATTTGTTTATTGTTTAATCACAAACTAACGGTGGCAGAGTGGCAACAGCAACAACAACAACAAAATGAAGGAGGAAGGAAACGAAAAGGAAGTGAAGAGAAGCCGAAAACACGTAACTAGAGGTGGCGAAACATCGATGCATCGATTAATTTTCTTCCGATTGACCAACCTATCTGTATTTTCATCGATAGTCCTTGCCCTGGGCTGCCAATCAATTTTGTAAGAGATGCCAGAGTGATTTGATAGAGATGAGGGTTTCTCCATCGATATACATGTGCATTTGGTATTTTATCGATAGATTTAGAACACCACTTTAAAATTTAAAACATTAATTTCAATATATATTTAATGTATACATAATAAATACCTTCTATGTTGTATAAAAGGTGTGTTACAATTTTATCTTTATATTTTGGGACAACATAGGCTTGATCGATTCAAAAAGCATCTGTAAACATTTGAATACTTTTATTTTCTTAAGCTAGAGGCTGCTCCCAGGCTTTAAATATAGGATTTTCTTCTATTTCGAACAGTTTCCGAGTTTAAAATAACCTTGCTACACGCGCCTTAGCAGGACTCTCTCAAAATATCCCTTCAAACAGCTGATTGAGAGAGCCTTTCTCTAGAGAGAAATTGGGAAAGTAGAGAGGAGAACTTTCTTGCAATCCTTCGCCAGCAGAGCCACGTTCCCATTTACAATTTCTTTACTTTTTCTCCAATCTAATATACAAGATACTTTGGGTTTAGTTTCTGACAAGAGAAATCATATTTTACGAACCTCCAATAAGAAATTCGAAAGGAAAGTTTTCCCATAAGATCTTGTCAGAATCCTAATATTAATTGAACATTTTAAATTAAGAAATTAAAACTAGTATTTTTTCGATTTCCTGCGATTTGCCAACTACCAATTGGAGTTGCCCAATTCGGAAGGACTATCGGCAGCGCTGGCACCGGCCGCTGTACAGTTCCATCTCACCGACGCTGCGCAATGAGAGTTGCCAGTGAGAGCGGTGAGCGTCTAATTGGACGCCGCGGTCGTTTCGCGTTATAAACAGTTGTGAACAAGTTAGTTGCTTTTTTTTCGTTTCGAATCGCCGACGTGAACGCACACGGAACGCTAGTCGCTGCTTGGATTTGGTCCTATTCCTCGCAAATCGTTCGAAACAACACGAACGAGCGAACGAAAGAAGAAGGGAACAGTTGAGGTGTCGCCAAGGATAAGCGGCGAAATTCCAATTTACCAGCGAGCGGAACGTGAATTTAAACGAAAAATGGTTGTGCTTGTTGTTACGTGAACGGGTTAGTTATGTTTTGGTTTCTGTAGTTAATGTATTAACTCCCCCTCGCCTCCCCCCATTCGCTATCCGCAATCCGCGATCCGCCATCGCCATCTCCACCGCCGTCGCGTCCTTTTCTTCTTCTTTATGTTTTTTTTTGCATTTTTTTTACGTGTGTGTGTGTAAGGAACAACAATAACAACTGTACATGAACAACAGCCAAAACATAAACAAGAATTAACCAGAAAGCAAAGAAGTAAATAAGTGTGTGCAATGTTTTACCAAAAATCCCAATAAGAAGAGGAAGGCAACGTACGGCCAACAAGAAAACAACGTAAATATATGGAGTCTTACGTTTTTTTTTGATACTGTATCGCTTTTGGTTGCCTTTTTTGAGTTCGTTTCAATGTATATTTTGCTTTTGAGTAGTTAGTTGGTCCAATTAGCATTTTGGTGTCGCTGTGTGCTTGCTGGAATGACAAAAAGCGGTGCAAAAATAATACTATGGAGCGGATAAGAAGCAGAAAAAGCCGCAACGTTGATGTTGGGCGAGAGAGAAAAAGTGTGTGTGTGTGTGTGAGTGTGGTAGAATCCAATAAGTTAACAAACTGACGACGTGTGCCCACTTTTTGGGGTAAGGAAATGCTCTCTTTCGCTCTCTCTCGCGCTGTGGGGCCGACTTTCATTGATTTTTCCCACCCAACAGCGGGTGGAAAGGTGGCAAGAGAGAGCGAGAGAACAGGCAAGAGAGCGAGCGGCAGGAAAACAAAGGAAAAACTTGTCTCGGCGTGCCTGCAATTCATAATTAGATGGCCGCCAGGCCGCCTGCTGCAACTGCAACAAAAACAACACCCAAAACGGGTTTCGTCCGCCTGCCCCCTCCCACCGACTCGCCCACCTTTCCCAAATCAACCACCGAATTCGGTTTTCTCTCTTCCCCCTGGCACTTTCGGCCATCCTCAAAAAAAAACGCCAATACCAACAACAAAGGCCGAACGTGGGCCCAAGCCAGAGAGCTCCAGGTGGGCACAACCGAAATTTCAACTCCCTTCTTGCCGTTTAAAGTAACTATAATATATTGGAGATTGTTTCTGAAAGATGCACTTCAAACTGGATTTTTTCCAATAAGAATATACATTTTACCACAAACTTTCAAGATTGTACAATGTAGAATGTTAACAACTAATTGGAATAACAAGTATCTCAGCGCTCAGATGGATCTCATGGATGCATCTTTATTTCGTAACAACATTACCAACTGAGAGTAGAACTAGCTGCCTCGCTCTCTCTCTCCGCCTCTCTTTGGAGCAGGAAAGGGGGCTATAAAAAAAAACAAAAACAACAAAAAGTGGTAGCAGCTCAAAGCCAGGCCAAAAGCAAAAGCCAAAGCCAAAGGCAAAGCATATTAAACGCAATGAGACTGGCTCTCATTCGAAATGGAATTCTGTTGACGTGCAATTAGCAAAGTGGCCGCATTCGAAAAATCCGTAAGCTACAATAATCCGCCATCTAGAGATCCAAAGATTGAGGCAACAGTCACCTGTTCTGGCCAAAATACATATAACCACAAATCGTAATTAGTTAAGGCCACGCCGGTTTTTTTCGCTTTATCTGAAAGTGCTTTTTGGTTCAAGCCTTTCGTAGTATTCAATCTATGTAAAATATTTCTAAAAAATGATTAAATAATTCAAGACAAGAAATAATATAGCCAAGCTTTTTATTTTGTTTCGTTTTTGGTAGTTTTGTGAAACCAGAACTCGCCAAAGAACAAACACAGTTGTCAAAATGAAAGCCTGGAAACAAGAGTTCCTCCATCATATCATATTTTCCATAAGCGGTAGCACACCTTCTTCAGGTGTGTCAACATTTTGTTGGAACTATGTATGTCTTGTATATACGTACATATGTACTATTTTTACAAAAAGCAACAAAAGGCCAATGTGTTAACTCAATGCTTGGAGCTGGCTTCGACAGTTTTCCCAACGCCTTTCCATGGCTTTTCCGACGGGGGTTAATGCCCTTCGTGTCTTATTGCCGGTGCGTGACGGGTCGGTAGTGGGTTCTGGGTTCTCGGTTCTGGGTCCTAGGGCGGCCAAGCGGCCTTAGACTATTACCGACTGGTCAAGAATTAGCCATGTCAATACTAAATCTGGGCCTTGATCGCTCCGGCTTTAAAGTCAGATGATGTATTATATATGTGTACCTAATGTACAAGTTGAGGGGGGAAAAAAAACAAATAAAACGAAAATTATAAATGCACATAAATTCCCCAGACAATTTTCCACTTTGCTCTGTGTGAGCCGAGCCGAGCCAGCCAAGAAACGAATGAATAATGGAACGAAAATTCGCTCCATCAAGCACGTGTATGGTATGCCCCAGTATCCATCCCCGACTGCCTTTAACCCAAAGCCCCCCCCCCTTCTTGCTTAACCCATGGATGATCAAACGAATATTTCGATTATTTACTTTGTAGCTGTACATAAGCATATGATGTAATATAAGAGTTTGAGTTTGATAAATTTTAAACTATTTCGTTAAGATTGAAGTATGTTTCGTAGATTCTTGACTCATGTACCTATTCTCTTTCTCTCTTCTTTTATGTAATGTCACCAACCACCACCACCACCACCACCACCACACCAAAAAAAACCACCATTACCTCAACCAAAAACTAAAATAATAACCGACAGAGTGCAATTAAAACCAAGTATTTAATGAAAGTCCTTCGAGAATAATGCAAAGTTTGATGGGAAGTGTCGCCGGCAAAAAAAGTCGCTCAACATGAGCCACGAAAAAAGCAGCAGCAACACCCACAACACAACCACCCCCCCAACACCACCAACAGGGGCAAGAAAAACTCCAGCAAACGATTAAAAAAAAGTGCAATCAACACAAAAAGATGCGTATAAAATTAAATCAAAATACAAAAATCCAGCCAAATAAATTTAAAATTTAACAAAGCATATAGAGCGTAAAAAAAAGCAAAAAAAAATAATTAAAATCAACCAATTTTCTCCTCCCCTCCAATTGCCTGGCAATATCTAATTGTTTATATATATATATAGCATTACCATCTCCATATATATATCTATTATACATATATATGTAAATTTATTATATATTTGTGTATATCTGTGTGTGTATTTTCGTGTGCATTCCATCCATTAATTCTGTAACTCGATCTTTGTAAAACCAAAACAAAACAAAAACTACAACTAAAACTAAAACAAAACAACTAACAAATTCAATCAAAAAACAAAAACAAAAACCCTAAACGCTTATGCTAAAATCGCGTTGACTAAACACAATTTATAATAAATAATAAATATTAAAACGGTAAAACACACACCATAACGAAATAATAACTTAAACGCCATTGAACGGTACTCCAACAAAATGGCGGACATCATGCGTCCGCCGTACAGCGAGATAAAACGGCCGGACGAAATCGTCAGAATGACAACCGCCGACAACCTCAAGTTCGCCGTCCTCATCGGGCTCATCGAAGTTGGCCAGGTGACCAACAGGGAGGTGGTCAACACCGTTCTGCACTTGGTAAGTCATCTCCCAATCATAGTTTCAAAATAATAACGGCCATCTCTGGCGTCCAAACATTGAGGTTAACCGCATTTACCGTTCTCCGTCCTGGAATGCAACTCGATTGTGTTTTTGAAACTGTCCAGGCTCCATCCTGGAGGGGGGGCATCTGTTTAGTAACCTCATGCAATATTAAGGTCCTGGGGCTCTAATCAGACGACAAGCCAAGCGTTTGAGAAGAAGCCCTGGTCCCTTCGAGGGCTTATTTAATTGCAAGATAATTGTTAATGAATATTTCATTTCATCGATGCTTGTTTGGAGTTGAATTTTCCACAAGCACAGAGACGAAAATTTACATTTCCAGCCAGCCGCTACCAAGGGATGCGGGTGGCTTGGGGATTGTGGGGAAGTATGCCAAAAATCTGGCCCGACTTGTGGGCCTGTGATTAGGATCAAAAGCCAGAGACTAAGACAATGTCTACGCCACTTGTCCTCCCACTTTTCCTTTTCCTTTCCTCCCCCAGAGATTTTCTTGAGATTTCCCTGACAACCCTCCCCCTCGCACACACATACCATATTATTACAGAACATTATTATTATAACATATTTAAATTTCTGAAGCTTAATGAAAACACGACACCGTCGCTCATCATTACCGCCACGGTTGCCCACGCCCACCCACTCTTCCCTGGCGGGGAAAATGTGAAGAGCTGAGCACCACCCATTGAGGGGCCACTTTTTTCCTTTTTATGGAAAGCTGAAAATGCGAATATTTTTGGTTTATGTCACTGAGAAAAATCAAGGATTACTAAATCAATTACTAGGAATATTAATAAGGACAAGAAAGGTAAAATGAATTATAGGATATGCTTGGGGAAGAGACCTCTCTATACTTTCCGTCAAGTCCTATATCCTTTTCCCTCTGTGTAGTTGAGGTAATAAGGCGAAAGCAGTCGACAGGAAAACGAGGAAAATCAAGCAGGCGAAGGGGGGTTAAGTTCAGAGAGTGTAGGGGTTAAGGGATATGTATGGTATGGGTAAGGGGTTTCGGGCGCTACGTAATAAGAAATTGAAAAGAAATTGAATTGAAGTTCGTCATTCGCCGAATACCGAGCACCGAACGCCTTTTTCCTTCGCCTTCCGTTGTTGCCATCGCAGTCTGAATCGCCTTAGATAAGATAACGGCGAGCCGGCAGATAAATAGTAGATACAGACAGGTACTCCCATGTACCTATATACCCACCTACCTGGCGAAATGTGTGCCAAGCGTTTCTATATACCATTCCACATACGATCCGATAAGCGTGAAAAAATTCGTTGACGTGTTCCAATGCCAGCTGCAGACTCGCAGCCAAAAGAGCTCTCCACGGAGATAATCAGTGGAAAAAATAGGAAAAGCGTTTCCCGAAAAATAAAACATTAAATAAATAAATCCCCGCCCCAAAGGTATCCCGGAAAAGGCAGAAACTCAAAAAATCAATAGAAACAACGTGTTCAATTAATGACTATGGGAGGGAGATGGTAATGGTTGGGTGGCAGCCCCCCGCACTACCTGTGGAAATATGGATATGAAAAGGTTAATGGATGCGAATTAATTATATATGCCTCAGATAGGAGCAAACGGGGAATGTTTTTGATAATTTTTGGAGGGGAATTATGAGTATTTGGTTTGAAGCCAGCTATCTAATCGAGATGTTTGCATTCAGTAATCAAATAATTCGATTTTTCACTTATTGACGGTGGCTAAAAAGTTCCAAGGGCTTAAACAAAGTGTATAAATAACCAAAAAAAAAAATATATATAAGGGAAGTTAACTGAACTCGCCTCATTTTGGCTTACTTGAGGGCCATTCCATGCTGGCCATGTTGAGTTAATCGGTCGTTGGGCTTGTTATACGGCTCAATTATGGCCATTTTGCCATGTGGTGCATTTGGCCCGACCTACCTCCCGTCCGCCTCTTAACTGCCACGCCCCCCATGCGACGAACCACCCCCTTGTAAGGGCCAAAATAAAAAAGCTTCGGTTGGTCGGTGTCACGTGCAAAAGCCTTTTAATCGATTCTCGTTTTACTTTTTTGCTACCGAAATAATCGTTTGATGCAAATCGCTTTTTGTTTTGGGCTTTCGGCCTTAGAAAAAGGAAGACAGCGGGAAAGTGCATAAAAAGGATAATGATATTACTTTCTCCCAGCGCTCTTTTTGTCAACGACTTCCTTTCCTTTCTCGAAAGTTGTTACTTTTAATTAAATTGTTGCCTCAAGGAATACTAAGCTCAGGGCTAAATTAATTTGCCTTTACAATAGCAGAATATAAAAAAAATTCGAGAAGCCATCTAAATTATTTTCATAAATATTATCTGGATAAATATTTGCAGTTATTCGCTCTACAATTAGCGGGTCAGGAAGAAAAATTCCAGTCACTTACTCTCACGATACCCCTTCTCGATTCTTCGTTCTTCATTCTTCATTCTCGATTCTCAATTTTTACTTTCCCCCATTTCTTTTCGCTTTCGTTCTCTTTCCACCTTTCCATATCACTTCCCAGGCTGATAAAGTCGTTCAACACGAATCGGAAAAAGGTGAAAAAATTCAGAAAAACAGAGCAGTGTCTTGGAGGGGGGTCTTGGAGGGAAGGGGGAGGGAGACCTCTACTAAATAATGTACGAACATACTTTGCTACTTTTACTTAATTTAATTAACGGCCCACGCCAGCCAGAAGCAACAATAACAACACGACTTTGACGTCGACGCCTGTCAGCTGTTTCGAGTGTCAGAGAGGAAACAATGAAAATAGGCTTTATATTGTTGGCATCCTGATGAAGGACACCGCTGCCAGATGAGCGGCTGGTAAAGGGGGCGGAGGGTGGCGAATGGAGAGTGGAAAATGGAGGGTGGAGAGTGGATGGGGTGGCTTTGGCATTCAGATGGCGGCCGCAAAACAGCACAAAACTAAATGCCAAAGTGAAGTATTGAGGAAAGAGAGGGTGTAGTAGTAGCAGCAAAGAAAGTGAAATGAAGAGGGCACTGAGAAAAAATCGGCGCTTATTTTGCACTTCCATAAAAAATTATTAATATCCCACACAGAAGGCAAATATTGAATCAACTTTCCATATAAAATATTGGTTTTTATCGCCAGTGCAAGGTTTCTCGCTGTGTAAACAAAAAAGAGAAGAGCACAATAAAGAACAGAAGGAAAATAAAAACTTGCCTAGACAACGTGTGGAATGCAAGTGGGTGGATAAAGCAGGGAAAGGCCGGGTCTGGCGGGGGTGGCTTCACCCTCTCTCCTCACCCTTCTTATCACCCGGAGCAGCGAAAGAGGCGAAACGAAATGAAACGTCACGAACTTCTTTCTCGGAAAACGAAACGTTAACGTTAATACAAAAACAAATACGGGGATGGGCCCCCGTTTCGTTCTCCGTCCTTCGTCCTTTGTCCTTCCCTTCTGGCACCCACTTTCTTCGGCCAGGCTCCTGCTCTCTCCTTCAACCCTAAATGGAAAATTAAACAACAACAAAACGGCGCCGCTGTGTCCTCGCCTGTTTTTCCCTCTTCGCTGTCTCTGCCATTTGCCTTGCCTGGCCTTGTTGGGGAGGTCCTGGCCCATCTTTCTGGAAGCTTTTTTGGTTTGTTCTGGAATGAAATCGAATGGGTTTTGGGCCGGTTTTCGCGTATTTTCGCAGCACATATAAAAACAACAACCAGGACACACCGTGGTTACACAGTGGTTAAAATATAAATTTTCCTGAACAATATTATATAAAATCCTTAATTATCCTTTATATTTCGTGGATTTATATAATGTATTTTAAAAAATATTCCTTTACTTGCCCCAGTGTGGCTGACGCATTTAAGAGTCACATCCACTAGGCTAACGTGGCTTCCCCTGCCGCCCAGAGGTGGCATCTGGGGGGTGGCAGAAAACAGGACAAGGGTGGGGCGAACGCGAACGTGTGTGTGGGAGTGCTGGGGCGCGGAAGGATACAAGGAAAGGAAGCGGAGGGGTGGCGCCAAAACGAAGACACGACAACCGCAAGAGATTTAACGACCAATAAAGAACAACGCAATGTTATTTAAGGACGGCTCGGCGACTACTAGAGGGATTCTCGCATGCGCCCGCCGCATAACGCGGCACGTACCCGTACCCGTACCCGTTACCCGTACCCGTAACCGGATTCCTAGCTATGCCGACCAAGGACCGAGGTCCTACGGATGTATTATGCGTAACCGGTAGCCATTTCAACGGCCTTTTGATTGCGTGGCTCGACCATCCGTGTTCAGATGTGTCGAAATGTCCTGGCAAAGGGTCCTCATATTTTTTCATCACTTGCGATGCACGATTTTATCTCTTGGGACTATTTAGGGGATTTTTTAATAGTTTATTGGGGCGAGGGATAAGTTTTGTGTGCCCCCAAGGCATTTATCAATTATTTAAATTTTTCCAATAACTATGATTTATGGTGATTCCCAAAAAGGGTATTACCCATACCGGTCATCCTTGTTCCATCCAACTTGGCCTCTTACTTTCAAAAGGGGGAGGAAACGCGGAGGAAGCGTTCAGGATGAGCCTGGATGGGGGTGGGATCGGTGGCGTGGGTTGGGTTAGAATAGCTTGGATTGGAGGCGTGACACATTTATGGGCACATTTTGTAACACAACGTGGCAAGCTGATGAAAACTTCTGCGGCAGCAACTGTGGAACTTCATTAACGTCATTATCAGTGTGTGGCGGACTTTGTGGGGTGTGCAAGGACACGAAACACAAAAAGAAAACTTCCAGAGACGACGGCGTCGGAGAGGGGCAGGTTCAACCACTTCACAGCCCTGCACCCTCGTTGCACATCCCCTAATGCCTCTTGTCCACTGCGTAGTGGTCACATTTGTTGGGTTTGGCTTACAATATTCCGATTTGTTCTGTCCATATGGTTTTGACACTTTGAAATATTGTTTACTACTATTTTATGGGTTTCTTTTAACTAAAACTAACTAGCTGAAAGGGTGCGAGTACCTGGTATCGTATATTCAATTATTTCTAGACCGTTCTAGACCCTTTAAAGCCAGCCAAAAGTCTCTTTGCTGTCAACTGATCCGTTGGCTAATCAAGTTTTATCTCCGGGCGATAAGAAACTTTATATGGGAGTCGGGAGATGACGCCTCTTCAGATTTTAATAACATTTTCAGGAACGTCAAACTCGAATTCAAAAGGGGGATGGTGATGGTGATGGCAAGGTTCCAGTTTATTGGGGCATGGGGTGGCAAATTACGTTGACGACAAATGTCTGGAGAAAAAGAACCTGAACCAAAGACGGAAAGCTGCAGTACAAAAAACATTCCAAAAATGAAAACAGCAACTGAAACCGTTGACGAAAAATCAATAAAATTCAATAGGAGGCAAGAGAATGCCAAACGGTTTTATGGTCGCTTCGGGTGGCTATATTAGTGATAAAGCCGGCGGTAGTGGCGGCAAAAATCTGTTTTAACTTTTTCTGCTGTTGTTTCACAATCCGCCCACTATTTTTTTGGGGGGTTTTCTTCTTCTTGCCTTGCCAGCCGCCTTTATTTATTTATATGGTATGTATATGGGACTCTGATCCCTCGACTCCATTCCAAGCGTTTTTTCTGGCTCTTTTTCCATGTTTTTTGGGACGGCTGTCGCCCGCCTTATTTATGTATCGTTACGTTTCGCCAGGGGAGTGGAAAACTGGGGGGAAAAGCAGTGGGCGGTGACAGGATAACGGGATTAAATCGGTGCCAAACCATATTAAAATCTGGACATTGCCGGGGCTATCCTTGAAACGATTTTTTTCTTCTACATATGTTTCTCCCCAGAAATGTCAAACTTAATTTTGTTTAAAGATACATTTTTGCTTCCCTTTGACAATTTGAATCGTTTAAGGTATTCCGCTTGAGAATCGGATGAGAACTGACCGATTTATAGCCATCGCAAGGGGCCATATATGAGAATTTATGAAAATCCAGGATTTTCAAAGGGGTACCCCTAAAAAAATTGGAAGAAAATCTAAAAAATATTTCTCTTCCAGATTTTGATGCAGATCTCTGGGGAATTAATCCAGGAATCTTTTAAGGCATTCCGCTTGAGAATCGGATGAGAACTGGCCGATTTATAGCCATCGCAAGGGGCCATATATGAGAATATATGAAAATCCAGGATTTTCAAAAGGGGTCCCCTAAAAAATTGGAAGAAAATCTAAAAAAAAATATGCTTCCAGATTTTGATGCAGATCTCTGGGGAATTAATCCAGGAATCTTTTAAGGCATTCCGCTTGAGAATCGGATGAGAACTGGCCGATTTATAGCCATCGCAAGGGGCCATATATGAGAATATATGAAAATCCAGGATTTTCAAAGGGGTACCCCCTAGAAAAATTGGAAGAAAATCTAAAAAAAAATATGCTTCGATGTTTTGATGCAGATCTCTGGGGAATTAATCCAGGAATCTTTTAAGGCATTCCGCTTGAGAATCGAATGAGAACTGGCCGATTTATAGCCATCGCAAGGGGCCATATATGAGAATATATGAAAATCCAGGATTTTCAAAGGGGTACCCCTAGAAAAATTGGAAGAAAATCTAAAAAAAAATATGCTTCGATATTTTGATGCAGATCTCTGGGGAATTAATCCAGGAATCTTTTAAGGCATTCCGCTTGAGAATCGAATGAGAACTGGCCGATTTATAGGCATCGCAAGGGGCCATATATGAGAATATATGAAAATCCAGGATTTTCAAAGGGGTACCCCTAGAAAAATTGGAAGAAAATCTAAAAAATATTTCGCTTCCAGATTTTGATGCAGATCTCTGAGGAATCGCTCTTGAAATCGTTTAAGGTATTCCGCTTGAGAATCGGAGAGGAATTGGCTGAGAGAGAGACATGTTTGCAGGCCATATAAATAGGCCTTTTCGACTTTGGTCTTTTCCCGGAGGCCAGGTCAACTTTTCGATATAAAGCAATATTTCGCATTAGCTTTGTGTGTTAATCCGCCTGTCAGCGATTCCTGCTCCTCCTTCCGGTTTGCTCCGCAAGGGTTGTCGAAGGAAATCGGCAATCGAAACCGAAACTGAATCTGAGTCCGAAAAGCGATACAGTAACCGAGCCATCCCCTTTGGATATATTTTATTTTATTTTATCGAAGGCAACGATTTGGCATCGGCTTCCCCTCACCGCCCTCCTGGGACTTCCGCACAGGACACTTTGGCGTAAAATAAAATTAAGGAATCCTCCTTTTCGGCGAAAAAGAATTGTTTGCGATTATGTAATTGATGGCTTGGGATTGGGAACTATTGGAGCGTGTATGTTTCTATTGATTTTTTTTGTAGGGAAGAGAAGGACATGGAGTGCTTCTAAAAATAAAATGTTTCAATGTCAAAAAAGTAACGTTTTTAAATGATTGATTTGCAGTGGTCCTTCGTCGAGACCGTAGAAGTAAATATGTGTTTGTGTCTGCGTCTGTGGTTGTGTGTGTGGCAGCAGGACCTGCCTGCGTCTAATGGCGAATCGTCCTTTTCTCCTCGCCTTGCCGCCTGATGGCTTTTCAAATAAAATGCAAACATAAATGCGAGCCAAAGAGGAGAGCCGGTGGTTGAGTGCAAATAAAAGCGAAAATCTTGCCAATTGAGTTGAACAGATTCTTCGGCGGGAAAGCCACAGGGAAGACATGACTTGGCGAATTTTGTTTGTTCCAATTTTTCTTTATTTCATTTTATATATACATATGTATACATATATACGTTTTTTTTCGATGGTAGCCATTTGCGTTTAGCCAGAAATTGCGTTGTCAGGATTTAATGATGACACGAGCCCCTAGCTCCACATACACTTCTCTTTTTTTGTAAATCTTTTATGAGATCTTCATTTTTTTTATTTTTAATAATATACACATACACTTCCTTATGTGCCGTAGCTCCTCCTTTTTTTTATGACTTTTTTTCCGCAATTTTTCCTTGGTTTGCCTGCACTGCGGATATTTTCATCTTGTTGCCGTCTTCCAGCAGCCAAGGCAAATCGAATCAATCATGAAATCATCGGGGCGTGGGGCGCAAGTCTTCCGCCCACAATTCTCTCCGGCCGTCAGCTGCAGAATGTTGCATGCATAAATGAGTGACATACATTCCCCATCTTCTCCAGCGCCGCAAGAAAGCGCCTCCAAGGTGTTGGTCTGGGCAATCAATATGGTTGCTGAATAAAATGTCGCTACACAGTCTCGCCAAGGATCCTCTGGATACTCTCAGCCATCCACTCTCGCCGCGTGTCCTTTAGCCTTTACCCAAATAAAGGACTTTGTCTCATATGGTCATGTAATGCGATTCATAATTTATATAACTTTAATGAACAACATTAATATGCGAATTATGACAAGCCAAGGGACAACGTCCCACGCTCTCGCTGTCTCTCTCTCTCTCTCTCTCTCTCTCTCTCGCTCTTATCCTTTTTGTTGTCCCTCCGTTCTGATGGTCAGGACATGCCGCAAGGACATTGTCCGCCCACATAGTTCGGACTGGTGGTGGCCAGATGCTACAAAAAAAACCGAAAAAGAGGAACTGAAAATGAAATGAAATGAAATGACAAAAACTCGACAACACTTTTGGGATAACATTGTAAATTTTATTATGGCCCTCAGAAAGGATTGTCCTGGGATCCCAGGATAAAGGATCCGAATAGATGGGGGATAGAGGAGCTCGGCCTCAGGGGTTTCGGTTGCGCAAAAAAAAAAGACAACTAATTTGTTGCTGAGCGATATCATATAAGAGTGTGATGGGTCCTTATGTTTCTCGGCCTATATAAAGTATATAAATTAATTCACTTGATCCTGGCGCTTACTTGGGGAAAACAGTGGATATAGGTATCCTTTCAAAATGTTTCAGCTTCATAGCTGAAAACCGCCTTCAGAGCTTTGTCCACTCTAATAATATCAAAACAAACCCGCCAGAAAGCCCTTGTTCGTGGGTGGCGGGAATAAGTCCCAGTTCCGGTCCGACTAAACTCCAATACATAAACTATCTATATGAAGATATATATGTGCATGTATTCGCATCCCCTTGGACAATCAATATATCCTGTGCTGCATGTGCACATCCGTTTGTTGCACAGACAGCGCACCAACAACATTGTCGAACAAAGGAAAGGTGTGTTGGCTGCCTGGCTCCTGGCTGGCTGCCTGACTGGCTGCCTGGCTGGCTGCCTGACTGGCTGCCTGACTGGTTCATTGTTGGCCATGTCCGTTTGGCCAACAGTTTGCGCCTCGCGGGAATCGCTCTTATTGCCCCTTGTCGCCCCCCTGCCCAACATTGTTGCCATGTTTTGCGGTCGCAAATGCAAAATAAACAACCAATTCGGAGTGGCCCCGTGCCTAAATTAATTTAAAATAATTATTCAAAGCATTGAGATTATAAAATAGCTCTTTGGAATCAAACACAAGTCCAATCGAAGGCCGTAGAGTTTTTTCCGATTTTATAGCGCTTCGTGTTGATTATCTAAATGGAACTCTTTAGCGCCTTTCGCCTTTCGCCGCAGAGATGGGTAATTAATGGCTTAGCTGTCATTTAGTTGGCATTGCCGTTGAAAAAAGCCATGTATCTTTGTGTTTGCTGTCTGTACTGTCCACCCAGCCCGCCACATTGTTTCTGGCCAACTTATTTACGCCTCGATCCTTTTGTCCAGCAGCCTGTTAGCTGCCCCAACGCTCCAGCCATCGCCTGTCTGTTGCGGCTTCACTTTTTGTCCCTATCCAGGCTCCCTCGGGGGCGGGGAAAAGTGTTGCATTTTTCTGGTTTCATCGTGCGGAATAGTTGAGGAAGCTGAAAGCGGCAAGAAAAATATTTTATCAGAGCTCTGCTCTGCTCTGAAAATTGGTATTATTAATTCTCTTAAATGTATTGCTAGTTTTTGTTTAATAAGTGCGAGTGCTGTGCTTCGCTCGAAAGTGGCAGCAAAAATATTTGTTTCACTAAAAAGTTCACCGTCAACGCTCTCCAACAATGTTAATTACAAACTTTCGAGTTGGACACAGAACTGAAACAAATTACACGAGAGTCCTGCCAGGGCCGGTCCAGCACTGGGGCGGTGTTAGCTGCCACCAGCAGAAAAGGCTCCAAAAATGAGATATTTCAAAAATAGCTTTAATAGACGGCTAGTATCAAAAAATGTTATCCAGAATTTTTTCATCGTTAAAGCCTCTTCTCTCTAATTAGTGTAACATTGTTCTATTAATTATCTATCGCCCCTCCAAAGACAGTTCAAGATGTTTGCTAAAATGTTGCAAACTTTGTAGCAAATTGTTGCAAACTCTGGCACTCGGTCCCTCTCTTTCGCGACGTAGCAGGCCCTCTCTTTCCGCTCAAGTGGCATGTGTGGGGGTCATTGTTGTCTAGAGTTTGCCAATTACGGCACAAGTAGTTGTTGCATTTGGTAATTATGTTAGACACGGCCCCGCCCCCACTGTTGTTGTTGTGGAAGTTTGAATGTGCTTTGTCTAATAATTGATCTAATTGATGAATTACCAATGTTGCACATTCGAGGTATGAACAGTTTACAGTTTACAGTTGGCAGTTGGAAGTAGGAAGTAGGAAGTTGGCAGTGTCAGCGTTTACTGGCAAATGGCCAAGTTAATGTATTATTCTTTTGTTTATTTACTTTGGCGTTAAAGTTCTTCAAGAGTGGCCCATATCGCCGTCGGCTAAGCTCATTATAATTAACCAATCATTGCGAGAAGAGGCCGCACAACAGCGGAAACATAAAGACAAAGTCGCCGCTTCCCGTCTCTTTCCTCGGCCGCAAGTGCCCTCTCTTTCTGCGCTGTTTGTGTGTGAAAAAGTTACTTGGGCAACGCTGATTTATTTACTGAAAACAAAAGAAAAACCAAACAACAAAAGAGGACCAAAAGATGATAATAATGCGTAATAATGAAGAGAGGGGGGCGGGCGGAAGCGGGCGGAAGCGGGGGAAGCGACAGATTCCCGGAGGCACAAAGGCAAAACGGAAGTGACCAGAAAGAAGAAGAGCAGGCCGTGGCAAAACTTCTCAGGTAATTATGGTCTAAAAGCGCAATATTTTTTGCCTTTCCTCGCCCTTTTTTCCTATTGCCCCCTCAATGAGATTTTTAATATGATATTAAGGATAATGAATACCGAGTAAGGAAGAAATTTAATATGGAATTTGTGTGTATATAAAGGACTCTTAGTCTCTAGTCAAGAGCATCAGAGCTTCGACCTTCTCCGCATGTCCTGTCTGCGAGTATCTGTGAGTGCCTTCTGGGCCATACACCTACACACATTTGAGTATCCTCGCCGTTTCTTTATTGACACACGCACAACCTGGCCGCTGTTTCTACTTAATGTAATTAGAGTAAATTGCTTTTTAAGTGCGCCAAAGCGGAAAAAAGCCGAAGAAACAGGAATGGCAAGATGCTGCAGGAAACAGGCCATACAGACCAAATAAACAGTGCCACAAAGTTGCTAACCACCGACAGAGACGGGCTTAGCGATATGGATAGAGACGGGAGATGCGAAGAAAAGATGCATTCAATCAGAAGTGGGCTTTGGAGGGTTAAAGTTGAGCCAAGGATTTGTCATCCATACTCTTCTTCATTCTTCATTCGGCAAATGGGTTTTGCGAATAAAAAAGCAGGAGAGTGACTTCGACTGCATGATACCCGGTACTTCTGAGCTTTTATTACGGCCATAAATTCATGGCCTTTGGCGTATTATTCATTGTGGCAACTAAAACTTCATGTGTAGAATATATGATATTGAATTAAAGTAAAGATAACATTTCTGGAGGCTGTAGATCTTATTAGATTTCAGCAAAATTTCAGCCAAAAACTGAAAAGTGGCAAAGCAAGGATGGAAGGAGCAAACACTGGGCGATGCGGGTGTATGGGTGTGTGGGTGTGGATTGAAAAGAAAACTGGCAAATAAATCAAATGAAATTTGTGTGACATTTTTCCATCCTTCTCTGTCTCGTTTGCACCCATTCAACCGTCTCTTTTTTGCCCACAAGCCGTGTAAGTGAGGACGGACAAAAAAACAATGCATTCGCATGTATGTTTGTGTTTATTTAACGTTATTTTCTGTTGTCAAATAAAATACAATGAAAGCTAATTCAATGCGTCACTTTACTTTCCCTCCCTCCACCTTTGTGTGTGTGTGTGTGTGTGTTTTTCCACTTGTTTTTCCTCTCCACTCTTCAAGAAAATTATCCTTAACAACCAAGAACAACAGAACGAAGCCAGGAGCCAGGAGCCAGGAGACGGCAGGATGACACATCCTCATCCGCCTCATCCTACCCTCCATTGACCTCAAAGCAGAGCAAAATGTATTACAAATTCAATTATCAAATATGTTTTAGGCATTTTTGGCTTCCAGTAACAAAGAGGCAGGAACAACAACAACAATGAATAAATAAAAAACAAATACTTTTCATTTCGATGGAGTGTGTGTGTGTGTGTGTGTGTGCGGGTTTCCCCTCTAGGCGGAAACATTCGGAAATGACAGGAAAAATACGAGAAAATCTAAAAATGACATCCGAGCCAAATGTTGTTTGTTTTTAATGGGTTTATGTTATTCCTTAAGCAAGCAAGTTTCGGTGTATAATTAACATTTAAAAGTTTAAGAGCTTCCTCCATAAAAAAGTCCTTGAAAGTGCAATCAAAAAAAAGTTAAGCTGCATATATATGTATGTTTAAAATATTGTTACAGCTCAGTAGATGCAATCGGCTTTGAATTTCCATACCCCCCCATCCATGCCCACATCCTTGGCCGTCATCGTCCTTTTTGGCAGAGGATAAGCGACATTGAATGGGTCACACAAGAGTTGGCTGCAATATTTCAATCTCATAATGCCAACATCGCCGGCAAATGATAATGACTTTGCGGGGTTCCGGCTGGGATCATCCACAAAAAATACGTAAAAAACTTTCCCTTTTTCCCAGGGTTTCCCTTCTCGTCCTGCCTCCTTTTTTTTATTTGGCCACTCTCCCGGCTTATGCAAATCAAAGTGTTGTGCAATTTTAATGAGCTTTAGCCTTCGCTTCTCCCTTAACCACCTATGAAATGACAAAAACTTGAAAATGATGGGGAGACAAAGTTGACACACACACAGGCGCGCGTATGCAAATGTGCGCCTTGGAATATGCAACGAAATTATTGACAAAGTTAAAATGGAGTCCTGGCGATTGGATTTGCTCCTCATATCATTTCTATTATTGATATTATATTTTTTTTAAGTGTAAAGTTTCCACAGAGCAAAATAAATCAGAATAACAAATCGAAACAATAAAATGGATGAAAAAAACTTAAGCCAGGCCATTTTTGATGGCAAATCGAAAGCCAACTCAAGTGGGCAAGACTGCTTCTTCTTTGCCTCTCTCTCGAAAGTGGGCGTGGCAAGCTTAAGTGTGCCTGTTTGTGTGTGTGCTAGCTAGTGTGTGTGGGTGTGTGTGTGAGGATGCCAGGCAAGCGATTTGCATATAAATGATTACGGAAATAAAAAAGGAAGTTGAAAATAGACAGAACTTCTTGTGGGGTGGAAATTTGGGGCAGGGGGTGGTGACCAAGGCCAGGAAGACAGGGCTGAGGGTGTGAAAAGAGGGAGAAGGAAATGTATATATAAAACGCCTTCATTCCGGCGCTGGGAATGTTTTTCGGGGGTTCCTTTGGCCAAGTAAGATGTCATGGCTGGGTACTAAAAACGCTGTCTGCGAAGAGGGAGCTGCAAAGGGGGGAAGCAAAGTAAAAGAAATAAAAAAAAAAATGACCAAAAAAGGCAGGGGGCTGGGAGATAAGTTGGCTTGAAAATTGCAACGCATTTCGCTTACATTTTTGCAACATTTCTGCCAAAATATTTGTTGCAATGCGGCCAAAAATAAAAGCAGAGCCTCTAAAAAAAAAGAACATGAAGAAAAGTCCAGAGAAAGGGATAAAGGGGAATAGAAGGGGGGAGATGGAGAGCTGTTTCTTTGGCTTAGTTGGATGGTTGCCCGCTGTCACGCATAAAAGTATGCTATGAAAATATTTGGCCATCTGCAGGAAATGCAAAATGGCTGCCAGCATGGCACAAAAACTCGGGCGAAAGTAAATATTAAATATAGTTAGAGAGTAATTAAGAGGGCCATTAATAAATGTCACAATGGAATCCAAATTCCTGGCTAATTTCGTTAATTTTCGTATGCAAAACGAGCAGCCGAATGTCCTCAAAATAAATCATACGCCCCGTGTGCCGCCTGGGTTTTGATTTACTTACCTTTTCCCTTCTTGGCCTCGAAATGTACGACCCTTGCTACACCACACCCCCCACACCCCCTGACGGCCACGCCCACCACCAGGATGCCTCTAATCCTCCTATGGGCTAAACAAAAGCGTAACAAAATAGGCAAAGCACAACAAAGGCCCAAGCACGCAGAAAGCAAAGCGAAGCAAAAGCAAAAGCAAAAGCAAAACAAAGACACGAAATGACATTGATGAACGATGCCCAAAATGATAGATTGATGGATTGATAGATGAAGCCACGTGCTGTCTGTGTGTGTGTGTGTGTGTGTGTGTGTGTGTGTGTGTTTTTGTGTGATTGAATGGAATGACTGAGCCAATTGTAGGCCCTCCGCACCCTCGACTGGGTCTCTATTTTCCTTTCTGCTCCTCGAACTTCGTGCATTGATAATGAGCAGCTCCGTCTCGCCTTAATTAATTTCAGCGCGCCATGCCACGCCCACTAATTAAACTTTTCTTTTTCGCAATGAGGCGCCGGACGGCAGTGGGTGGCGACACAAAAACAACAAAAAATAGAGAAAGAGGTGGAAAACTTTGAAAACTTTAACTAATTTCAAATGTGGTGGCCTAGGCATGAGATGAAGGTGACGATTGACTAACTGACGTATTGCTCGCCAAAAACAACAGCAAGTACAACGAAAACAACAACAACAACATTCGCAAAAACAACAATCCATCTGGCCTCCGGCTGGGCAAAAGTTTTAATTACCAAGCAACAAGGACCAACAGCAGCAGGAGCAGGAGCAGGAGCAGGTCCTGGGAAACATGGTCCTGCCACTGCCAGCGTCTTTCAATTACACTGGCTACACGCTGAGAAAATACTAGCAGGGACAAAACATTTTCGAATCATTTTACAGAATTCTTTTCCGAATTTTTCAACTGTGTGGAAAGACCCTCGGGGTATTCGGTCAAAACAGAAGGCCATCAAACCAAGTGAAAGCCACAGAAGTGGAACCTAAAGCAGACGAAGCCCCGCAGTCCGGGTGCGGGTCCGGCTACGAGTTGTTTTCAATGTGGCCAAAAAACTTATTGTGCCCTCACCTCCGGCCCTGAGTCATTTTTTTCACCCAGCCACCCATCCACCCGCAAAGGTGCAACTCACATAAAAAAAAAATAGAATATAAAATACAACCGGAAAAGGCGAGAAAAACAAAGTTTATTTGAGTTGGATTGTGGTTGGGCCAGGCCAAAGGAACTTTAGATACCCTAATCAAGTTCTTTAAAGTAAAATTATAGAACTTATGGAGCGTAATATTTTTAATTCCAGTAACTATAATTTTATTTTATAAGAAATATTAAAAAGTAGTATATGCCTTGCTACCCTTTTTTCGGAACAACTGCTGGATGCTTAGAGGGGGGCCTCGGAGAAAGAGAGAGCTGTAAAGCCATGGAAAGAGAGGCACGTCTGCCAAATAGCAAAGTTATTTGCCAAGCAACCAAGGCAAAGCATGAATTCAAAATGAACCAAAAAATTGCCGACCACCGAGGCAACCGCTGCCTTCTACGGATTCACTTCTTTTCTCCAGGGGTTGTGCAACATTTTTATTTGCGCTAAATTAGCCGGCTAGCCGGAAAGAGACGGACACAGAGGCAACGAAAGGGAAGGAACTATTCAATGGCGATGCTTAAAATTCAATATCCACGGCTCGTTCCTGGGGTTCCCGAGACCAGGGCTGCTGAGAGTTGAGGCCAAAAGGTCCTTTGAATCATAAGCTTCACTGCCCACTCGCACATACACTGAAACAAATATATAGGTAGGTATACAAAGAGATATATGTATGTGTGTGGAGGAAAAGCCTTAAAAAAGTTTTCCTCGGCCGAAAAGTCGAGACAGCAAATTGGAAATTTTATGCCATAGTTTCGTCGACACCCAGCTCCAGCCTGTCCCGGTTTATTCTTTATTTTCTTAACTTTTATCCATGGATATTTTTTATTTGTTGCCCCTCATAAAATCCGCTACGTGATGGGAACCGGGGCTGGGGGCTTCGGTCATTTATGGCTTGAGAATCTACTCAGGCAATTGCATTTGGAGTTCAGTTCCAGAAATTTCTTCCCCAGTAGCTCTACAAATTGCAAAGTATTTGCATTTTAAATACAAATTCCTAATAAATAAATTAGGTATCGATTGTTCCCGTCCTGTGTCTCTCTTCTTATTAAAACCTTTATTCCTTTCCAATTTATGTTGTGTCCCAGAAAATCGTTTTGGTGCGGAAAAGTTTTGGCTTGATTTGAGGCTTGCTCGGATTATGGATTATTTATGCATTTATAAATTATTTAAAATGCCTTCAATCCAGGAATGGGAAAGGTTTCGCTTCGAAAACGCTCCAAGTTGGCCAGAAACTTTTCGGGGCGAAAGGATGTTGGGCTTTGTACAGTTTTGGGTTGCGGAAAGTTATATAACCTGTTGCTAAAATATTTAAACTGTCGTACAAAGGTGGAAGTGGAATGTCCTGCATGTGGAGTGCGAGTGGCAGGACGAGTGTGTCTTAAATATTCCATGGCAGTTGTCCTGCTGCTGGCCCTGGTCCTGGGCGTTGGGTTTCATATTTATGAGTGGCCAGGGACAAAAGGACGAAGGCTAGTGGAAGGAGGGGTGTCGGGCGACACCTGACTAGAAGTCATTAGGCAGCAACTCCTCAGTGTCTATTTACCTGAACTTCATCTTGTTCGGGGTTTTCCCTGGGCCGGGTGCTGGGTTTTTGTTTTCTGTCCACTGCCCACTGCCTGCGGAGGACTCAAGGACTTTGATGTCCTTGTCCGGGCTAGTTTTTAAATAATAAATTGCCTTTTGAAGCATGTTTCTCGGTCTCTTGCAGTGGGCAGGGGGCTGGATGTCTGCCCAAGCCCCAACCTTCTGCTGCCCATAAAATTTCATTAAGAATTTAAATCAAGTTTGACCTCTGACCTCCATGTCAGCCCAACCACACCCCCCGAAACCCCACCAGCAGCCTGTGCAGCTTCATCAGATTTATGAGGAAGGTGTAAAGTGTGTGTTGTTTGCTGTTATTTACTTTTATTTTGGTCGGATTTTGGTTTAGTTTGGGCCTTGGCACATCCACTTGTAGATGTAGAACAAATGCCTTCAGTTACTGGTCACAGGATTTCTCCCAAAAGAGCTGGGGACTCCGGTTGGGGGATATCCCCCAATGGCAATGGGGCTTTAAAACTGCAAGTTAATTGCCGGGAATATTTAAATTTTGAATACAGAAACCTAATTAAGTCCTGAACTTTTCCCTCTTCATATTTGTCTTTCCCGGGAAGAACGTCTAGCGCCCAACTAAAGTACTAAAGTTAATTAATCAAACTACCAGCAACTTTTACATTACACAATGTTTTCCTTTTTTCGTTTGTATTGTGTTTTCTTTTTTGAATTACCATCGATAAGTTTGTGGCAGGAAGAAAGGCATCTACTTCTACTACTGTTCCGGCCATAATCCCTTGTTCGGAACCAAATATACGTTCCTTTGGCTAATTGAGTGACTACATGAGAGAGTCGGAGGCCAACTTTTGTTGGCCAACTCAACTTTTAATGTGCGTGTGTGTGTGTGTGTGGGGTTTATTGTTATGCAACGAGAAGTGAACCAAAAAAGTTGTGGCTCTGTAATTGAAAATATGTTTGCATGAAGGCGACTCAATCCCTGCTGCTTCTCCTGCTGCTTCTCCTGCTCCTTCTCCTTCTCCTTCTCCTGGCTTCCAATCCCAATACCCATAACCATTGCCATTTCCATTCTCATTCCCATTCCCATACCCATTTCCACTCCCATTCCAATCTCAATACCAATACCGCTGCCGCCGCTGCTGCTGCCAACTTTCCACCATCTTGCCAACTCATTTGAAGCCCTGCAGCATGGCAATTGCTTGTACTAGCGTGTTTATATTGAACATTCCGAAATGCGATGGGCGATGGGCGATGGGCGATGGGCGAAGGGCCATGGGCGTGGCTGGTGGTTGAGAGGGTGGCGGTGATGGTGATGGTGATGGAATTGCCAAAGGCACACCGCAGCAATGCCAGCAACCGGGCGCTGTAAACTAACTGCAGATCATGCCTTGCACTGAGCCAAATAGTAGGTGGGTTTCAGGGGTACCAGGCATCATCAGGCATACTGTCCTTTGTAATTAGCTTTGGACCTTAGTTTGCTCCTTAAATCCCCATACTATGTCCAATTTCTAACAGTGCATCTCCAGCCAAGCATGTGACAAAAGTTATGGCATCCAGACCCCGTCCAAAGGCGCTTCCAGAGCCTTCGCATCCTGGGAGCTGGCTTGGTCAAAACAAAACTTTGATTTGCACTCAAATGTGGCCCCGCCACCTGCCACCACCCACTCGTTCGCCACCCGCAACCGGCTATTGTGCTTCAATTTTTCGAAAAGGGGTCAGGGGCTGGGGCTGGGGCAGGGGCAGGGGCAGGGAAAGGAAGCGGAAGCGGGGCAAGGAAGTTCTATTTGCGCTTTGTGGTTAGTTAGCTATGCGTAGAGTACCAGCCCCATCCCTGTTCCGGAAGGATGTGCGCTGGGGGAGAGACTGACTTCCCGTTTCTCACTGTGTGTGCCTGCATATAGTAAACAAAATGCACAAACTTTATGAAAAATCCAAAGCAATGCAGGAAGCAGTTCGGGCTGAGGGGATCCTCATGCAAAAGTCCCCACTCCAAAAAAAAGGGGGGAATATTTCTCGTTAAATTTTTCACAATTTTCCTTTTGGGTTTTTTTTTTTGTTGCTGGTCAGTGCGAAGGATTGAGTTTTTTCAGCTGGCCCGAGTGGAGAGGCGAGGCGCTTTGAACCAACAATTTGTAGGGATTTCGTCCTGGATTAAGTGTTGGTCAAACTTTCCAATTTTATCTATATATTTTTTTAGTTTTCCCTTAACTGCATTATGTGCTCGATTGAGAGAGAAATCTGGGCGGAAATTCTGGCCGGATGGGAGAAATATTTAAAATTTAGTTGCCTTTTGTGCGGACCAGCTAAGAAGATTAGGGAAGTGTTATTTTCCTTTTGCTCTGAGCTCTACTCTGGCTTTAGACTTAGTGACTGGCTTTCCTGATGCCATTTCCATTTAGATAACGTTTCCTAAGGCCAATACTTAATACTCGAAACTAATGTTGTTTTCTTTGGATTTCTCCTCTTTCCAGGTAAGTCCGAATCGATGGAACAGAATGGCGTGACAAATGCTTTTTATCAACACGGCCTGGCAGCCTCAATTTACGCCGAGACCTTGACATGGCGTGCATACAGGTTTTCCACAATTATATATATATTTTTTAAACTGACAAATGATTGAAAGGGGCACCCAAAGTAGGCACAAGGCGAAAGGCAAATGAGAATCAATAAAAACACACCTCGCGCTCCTCGCGCTTTTCGTGGCGCATGTAGGTTAGCCCCAAAAAGTATGCTACAAAATGGTTAGTGCATTTTTTCGCACCTTTTTGATCCTTTTTAAGGACGGCGACGGCTCGAGCAATCAGTGAGGGAGAATTTTGAGTGGCAACGTGTTAAACAATACAACTAGAGAGGGGGGAGAAAGTGTAACGAAATGAAATTCGCAACAAAGGCAAAAAAAAAGTGAAATTAGTCATTTGTAGGAAGCAGTTTTTAGGGCCAACCGGGGCTGGCGTATGTGGCAGGTAAGGGGGCGTGGTCGGACACGGCTGTTGCACATTCTCATCGCATGCAATTTGCGCTTGTGACGGTCCTGGAACTTTGCCCTCCTTTTTCCAGGCATTGTGTTTGCCATTGAACACGCACACTCAATGCTGGTATGTGTGTGTGTGGGTGTGTGTGTGTGTGTGTGGGTGAAAGGAGGTGGAGCCATTGTTCATAGACACACGGACACCTCGACATGCTGCAAATGGGCTCACGGGCAGCATTGTTGTTGTAATTGTTGCAATTGAGCGTAGTTGAGAACAAAAGGCGGCACGTACACATATTCACTTGCACTGGTGTATGTGCGGGGTGGGGTGGATACCATGGGGCCATACTCTGTGTCTGTGTCACGCAGGCCTTCACTAATGTTTTTTCTTCGCTTTTATTTTCCTCCTCCTAGTCGCCTGCTTTTCGTAGATAGTTTTTTACGCCAGCAATTTCAGGCCATTCAAATGAGAGCGTGTGTAGTTGTGTCCCTGTTTGTGTGAGTGCGTGATAAATTATGGAATTGTTATCCTTACAAGTGTTGGAAAATGGTTTTTCCTACCATTTCGTACCAGAACTGTATTTGATTGAGTTGGAACAATTGCTGATGGAGAAATTATTTAGGTACAGTCGACTGGAGTACAGTTTGAAAGGACCTCCGGGAGAAAGCCAAGATGCCATCATACAAATTAGATGAAGGCCAAATATTTGTCATACATACTGCGTATCCTTTAGAAATCTTTGCCATTTACTATCAGTTACGCCTCAGCATGTTCCATTTCCCCAAGTGTCTCCAACCTTGTGCCAGCAAGAGAAAAATGTCAATTTCCTCGAGAAAATGCTCCTCAAGATTTTACATTGAAACTGCAGCGAGAGGGGCTGGGTGGGTGGCACAAAAGTCCTGAATGCAAGTCAACTAGTCGAGCCAGTTGGGTGGCGAGATGGGACAAGGGAAAACGGGCGGCTGGGAGATGGGACATACAAGCAAAACATAATTTACACGCCAATATCATGTCGTTTCACACTTGTGTAGATGTATGTGTGGGCTGGGTGTTTGCCACACACACACACACACACACACACAGTCACTAACACACATAAAAATGAGGTCAATAACAGGTAGATTATCAAATAACTATTACACATTGCGTGTTGTACGAGACATGAAGGCGTCGGCAAGGCGAGAGCTGTTCAGGATGTGTTTGCGGCTCCAAACTGACAGAAATAAAGTGGCTTTCATGTATGGCTTTTGGCAAATAAGACCTTGTTTCCAAAGTACCGAATATCACACAGTTAAAGAGTAGTTTCTTCTCAATTAATTATAAAATAGATTAATTGCCTTCGGTGTCCGATTTTTCTCACTGTGCCTTTTGGGGTTACAGAGCTCGTGATGCTGCATTGAGAACGTCCTGCCACCCCGGATCCAACCCCAGTTTAGTGGCACATGCTCAAGACTTTATAAGTTGGCTTCGGGGAGGCTTCATCGCCTCCTCCTCGGGCTTGGCCAAGTGGTTGGCAATCAACGCCTCCGCCATCGCCACCGCCTTTCACCGACCCTATTTTCGGTGGCTCTTGGCCATGCGTGAAGGTCAATTTATCGCCTAATGACGTTGAACAATGACAAGGGACATACTTTGGTGTTGGTTGGAAACTTAGCGAACATCTGAATTGATTTATTTGGATCGAGAAGCGTGACGGCAGCTAAGGACTCAAAAATATGGGAAACTGAATCAGGATGAATGCAACAATGCCAGGCTTACGGCTAACAAATTCAATAATTATGCTTTTGAGCGGCAATTAATGAACCGACAGATTGTAACTGAAATCCTTTGCAATGCACTTGCACAGCCAGGACCTCAGTTACAGATATGGCTTAAGCTTAACTTAAGCACAAACCCGCATTTGAGCCAAAATCGTATTTCGGGCCCCAAATGCCAAGCACAAACATTCAAGGCGTAACCATAACCAAGTTAGCAACATCCTGATTCCGGTTATAGAAATGCGGTTAAGCATACAGCCTCGTCTCGCCTCCCATCCTTTTCTAATATCCTTCTTCGGTATTTCGTATTCGGTATTCGGTTTTCGGTTTTTCGTCCTTGCCTTGGCCCAAAGAATTTGGCTTTAACCACCCCCCGTCTGGCCTGTATCTTCACCCTTCTGCAATCTGGCTGCTCCTTTTGCCACTAGACCACCTGGCACGAGATGAAGTCGCAGGATAGAGAGAAATCCCGGCTCCAGGATTCCCCAATCCAGGAGTTGCGAGCTGCCAAAAACAAATACAGCAAACTGACAGGACAAACAGGGGGAAAAAACGAACCGAACAACCGAAAAATAAGTACGAAAAATACCAAAACAGTGAAAACAGGATAAAAAAAAATCGGGTGAGACGGGCGGGAGGGTAGGGAGGCGGAAGGAAAAATTGAATAGAGAGAGGAACTTATTGCTCGGCAAAGCGTGAAATGTTTACGAGCGAGTGACGATGGTGACTCAAGTGGAGGAGGCTGAGAAAGAGAAAAACAGAGAAACAGAGAAACGGGGAAACGGGGAAGAACGGGGCGAAAGCCGAGGGAATCGCGGCCTCGTAAAGAGATTTGTGTTTTTGTGTGTGCCTAGTACAAAATCTTATCCCAGCGCAATTGTAAAGAAAACGTTATTAAGGATTTTCTATTATATAATATAAGGAAAAGGCGCACTAAAAACACACACACCCTGCCGCAAAACGCACTTGTTCCTGTTTCTCCATCCGCGTGTCTCCATTTCTCTTTTTTTTCTCCTTCCTTTCTGTGTGTGTGTGTGTGTGTGTGTGTGTGTGTGTGTGTGTTAAGCACTTGACATATAGCAGCGTTGGACTTGCATCCATCTGACGTCCTTTGCCGTCTTTGACTGTCTTAGAGTTCCTTCCAGAAGGATACTCTTCAGAAAGGATCAAAACGAAGCTTTCGGTAGAAAAGATGACCACACTGCGTATGAGTAATAGCAGGTTCACCCTAAAAGATTACGTATACGACCTGTTGGCCGGGATGGTTTCATTTCCATTTCTACAGAAAATAAAACAACATTGAGTATACGGCATGGTATCCTGATATGCCTTATACATTTTCGACAGCGAGGGTATTCCAAATAGTTCTAGAAGCAGATTCACCAGACGGGTTTAGACATCTAGAGCCCCGTTCTTTAGCGCCAGAAGAACGGTGACAAGTCGATGACGGTTTCTTCAACTGTGTTGGCCTTCCCCTTTTCCTTTTCGCCTGCCCAAGGTTCATCTGCGAACATTAGTCAAGTCAAAAGTGGCGCAGTCAGGCAAAAAGGCCTTCGCTGCAATGCCTGAATGGGTGGACGTGAATGTGAATGTGAATTCGAGCCTGATTGTGAGTCCAAACGAAACGACTGAGGGAATGACAAACTGGATTAATGACGGGGGGGTGCCTGTAAGGCTGAATGCATATTTCCCCGACCTCAGACCTCAGACCTATTTGTCGCACTTTTGGGAAAGGCAAAAACGTAGAATATACCCAAGAAAGAATATTTAATTAAAGATTTGCAACTATTTATCCTTGACAATATTATCCTTTAACTTGGAGCCACTGTGCGTTTCCGGAGGACTCCTTGGATGGATGACTGTTGCGCTCACCTGACTCCGGTCATAAACTTGTTGTTGTTGTACCTTTTTTCTCTCGCTTCTATTTTATTTTATTTTATTTTATTATGTTTTATGCCCCGCTATGCCAGGGTATTATTTTCCTTTTATTACGTCTTGCAATGCTGTACTTTGACTTTAACAATGTCAGCCATTTTGTTCTTTTGTGACGCTTTCTCGAGGAGAGGCCATGCGAAATGCAGTGAACATAAATGCCACGACTGACACGGGTAGGTGGGCAATGGGGAATGGGCGATGGGAAATGGAAAATGGGGTCCAGAGCCAGAGCCAGAGCCAGAGCTGAGTGATGGGGAGCGATGGCTTAGAAATGTTAAGAGCTGATAGGGGGGGCGGAGGTGGTGACTGCCTGCTGCAATCTGGTGCAATCTTTTCGCGCAATTCGTCCTTCTGCTCGCAAGTCGATTCATCTTCACAGCCTTCGCTTCGCATTCTTTAATTGAATATTTATCTTGGCTTCCAAAGGAGCTCTACTACAGTCAGAGAAATGCAATGATCCTTCTTCCCTACCTATTGTGTCCTGATGCAATTAAGTCCGCCAGGATGTGCTTTGTTTTAATTTAATTAAATTCCAAGAAGTTTAAATTTGCTTTGATTCCAGAGTCTTAGTGTCCGAGTGTTTGCATGTCCTTTAAGGAGTCATACTTTCATGTGTTGGCCCAACTCTTAACCCTTTTTGTTTCTCATTTTTCGAGGATGTCGCGTCCTTGTAATTGCAACTACAAATAGACGAGGGCCTTGTTTTTCGTTACCATTGGTTATGCATTGCATTGTAGTGCCTCGGTGTCCGCCCACGCTGCCGCCACAGCCTGATCCATATCCTGAGCACCCAGCAAACATATCCTTATCCTTGCTGCATATGCAATGCATCTAAATTGCTTTCGAGTTCTGTTTGTTGTTTGCGGTGAGAGTCGCATCTGCTTTGGCTTTGAGATTTACAGCTTTGTTGGTTTTCTTCAGCTCAGCTCAGCTCAGTTCCGTTTAGTTTGGTTTGGTTGGGTTTGGTTGGGCTTGGGTTTTTGTTTGGCTTAGTTCGGCTTGGTGCCCGCCTTAATTCATCTATCTTTTTGTGCTCCTCCAGCACCAGTGCCAGCACCAGCACCAGCACCAGCACCAGCGTCTTCCATTCAATTTCATTTGCACATTAGAGAACTGCTCGAGATCCCCCTCATTCAGTGTGCATCCTTGCTTTGACATTTTAAATGTTATTTAATGGTCTCGGGACTTGACTGCAGCCCGCGCCCCTACCATAAATTCATTATTATTATTTTCCCTTCTTTTGGCTCCTCCAAGGCTGCCAGCCGGGCGGGGCAAGGCTAAGGCCAGGTCGAAGCCGTTTTCTCTTGATTTATATTGGCACTTTGTGTGCAATTTATGGCCAGGAAGAAAATGCTGGCTTTATTGGTCATTTTCCTACAGTTTGCAATCGGAATCGGATCGGAAGGTGAAGATAGTCTGCCTCGTCCACATGTCCATGTGGGCTTCTGGCGAAGGCCATTCCCATTCATCTCTCCTTTGTCATATCAATTAAATTGATGGATAGTGGAGCTTGCCAGCGAATGGAAATGAATTACTGATAAGGTCCTTGCATTTTTTATACTGAATTTAATAAGTGGACTTTCTTGTTAACCCTAAAACCATGGCCCTCTCTGTTTCTGGCCCTTCCGGTTTCGCCACCGCTTGGTGTTAATGCGTTTTTTCCTATCGCCAGGTGAACACTCGCCTTGGCGGCTTCCCCTATTTATCACAACTTTAATCTGTGACACGACTTGCACCCTTTTTCCCCACCTCCGCCTCCTGCCCCTCCCCCGGCAAACAGATGCTAAGCCTTCCCCGCGGCGATTTCTCGCTGTGTAAGTAAATCAACAAACACAAACAAACCCGAGAAAAAACAGGATAACAAAAGTATAAAAAAAAGTAAATAATTAAAAAAACTCTACAAATTACCGAGGGTCCTTCGGTTATCCTCCCTACAGGAGTTCCCTTTTCAGCTCGCTTTGACTGTAATTAAATGATGTTTATTAAACGTTTCGCCATTGTTTATGCCTCAAGTGAAGAATACAGGGTACATTGGATTCAAAAGGTAGATGGGTTTTGGCTTAAATAAAATATTATTTCGATAAATATTTAATCCTTTGTTTGATGATTCCCTAATTGAAAGTTGTTTTTGGCTTGGAAAACACTTTGTTTCTTTCACCTTTCCCATTCTTCGCAAACTTTTGTTTACTCTAAATATTTTTCTTTAAAACAGTGTCCTTATTTTTATACACAAAGCAGCATAATCCTCTACTACATAAACTTTTGCAGCCCGTAAAAAATTCCATTCACTACAAAAGCATGCTTTTTGCTGGCTCTTTTGCTTTTGCTGCGCTTTTTGCATTGCCAGCAAACCACTTGAAAGTTTAAATAATGGCAAGACAAACAAAAGACAATTTGCGAATGAAATTAGACAGAAAGTATATAGGCAAGTACCCAGAGTGTATATAAATAAATACATATATATTTTTTTATATAATATACAGACGAGAGGAAAAGAGACGGAAGGCGAAAAAGAGGGAGACATCAAAGCAAAGAAAACCAAAAACCACAAAAATGCCGTCTACACGGCTGCTGCTTTTTGCTTTTTTTGTGCCCTGTCGTGTTTGTTGCTTGTTGTTGTTATTTTGAGGGCGGTATCACGCCCACACATGACTTGCTCAAAGGGTTGAGGGGAGAAGGGGCCGGGCTTGATGGGCGGTTGAAGTTCAGAGGTCGGATTGAAGGTGGCAGATGGGTTGGTTTAGTGGAAAAGCGGCAACACATCCGCTTGCCCCTGCGGCATATCCTGCAGTTTCCTTTCGGCCCCCTTTTTGCCACTCACTTTCCAGGGGCGTAGTTGAACATAAGCAATTTCGCTTTTGCTTATTATTTTTTGTAACAAAGGAAGCTGGGATAAATTTTTTTGAGGAATTTTTGTATTAATACTAAGAATAGTGAGCTGCCTCCGATAAAATGCTTTCTACGCCCGTGACTTTACCTGTCAGTTTACCAAAAAGGAGCGGAAGGATAAGAGGCGTAGCGGCAAAGTGCCAGTAAAAGGGAAAACAACAAAACAAATAATAGGATAAAGGAACGACACCAAAAAATACGTAAATTAACAAAACCTGCCGCCAATCATGAGTGTGTGTAGGTTTTTTAAGGGTGTGTAGGTGCTGCACCTACAAAAATTCCCTAACACAAGCAACACTTTAAGGGGTCTTTGAATATTTTTTATCACACATTAAAGAGTATTTACCGATTCGCATTTGGGGCATTTTTTTGGTTACTTTTTGTCGGAAAAGGAGCAACAGGAGCAGTAACTTTTGTGGCGTGACTGTGTGCGTGCCTACATCCTGTGAGAGGATGGGGGAAATTAGTTTAGGATGGCAGGCTGTGGGGCTGGCGCATTGTTCAGATTCATAAACTTGCGTGGGTGTGTGAGTGTGTGTTAATTTCAAGTTGACTCCTCGTTTCACTCGTTTAATTGGCCTGACTGACACTAAGCACACACACACACACACACCCACACACACAGACACATAAAAAGCAAACAAGGACTCCCCCCGGGGCGCAGAAAAAAAGGGAGAATGGAAAACAACCTAAAATGAAATGAAGTTCATGCTTATGAATTAATGACGCAACTGGGAGACCAACGAGAAAAAAAATAAAGGAAGGTAGACATTGAGAATTGTCATAGAGAAAAAAAGGAGAAGGTTCGTTGAACTTCCGGTGTGACGGTGTGGCTTGACAAATTTCAATTAATTAACTCATTTCATATTCATCTGCATTAACCCGAAAATACAATGGAAGCGACCAATAACCTAATTCAATAATTCATTGTCGGGAAAGGCAAAGGTTTCCATTTGAACAACTACCAATTGCATTGCACGGCGGCTGAGGGGGGTTAGGATATTTAATTAATTAAATTTCTTAATTAAATGGCAAGCCTCCCCGCTAGTTTGGCCCGCCAGGCATTCCGTTTTAAGGACATCAAATGCGATTTACACACTTATTGTCGTCTTGAATCGGTCTCTGATTATTAACCAATTTAAATGCATGCCATAAATGCCATAAATGCCACGAACGCAATTTTCATTCAGATTTTTGTAAATTACAAAGTCACCGGCGATGGCTATCCTGCGAGATGATTACCTCGTGTGCCGCATAATATTTACGGGTCACACTGTATTAATGCTGGGCAAATACTGGCCAAGTCCACACCCACATGCGAATATTTGCGGACCATAAATTGCAGAGAAAAGCGAAAAATATTCCCCGTCGACGCCTGATGGTTGACGGTTGAAAGTCAAAAGGCGATAATTATTTTTATTTACAACTGTCGCCACCCTCTATATATCCCCCCACATCATATATGTACATATATACGCACTTGTTTACCTGTCAACCCTCCCTCTCCCCTCCGTTTAATTTTATTTTTTTTACATTTTCTTTTCTTATTTTTGTTGGCTTTGGCCAATGCCAATTTATTGATACCCGCCAAAAGCGAAAGGCAAAGGAAAAGCGAAACGTAGCCATAAAAATGAAACTGAAAATGAAGGAAAATTGCCACAGGGGTATAGTAAGGGGGCGTGGCTGCAATGCGAGTCAAGGCATTTGTCAACACAACGCCTGTAATTTTTTGTGCGTTTTTAGGTAGCCCAGGGGGGGCATACAAGGGGCATTCAAGGGTGTATATTACTGGAAAAGTTTATGGTTTTAAATATTTAAATAGTTGTTTGGCTTTTATGCCGTGCTAAAAGAAAGTATGTACGAGTGCCGGGTATCCTTTAGTCGTCCCACACAGCCACAGCCTCGTCCTCCGTGCTCATTTTTGCTTTTTTATAGTTCTTGATTTTATTTACTATTTGGCTGGCTGCGGGTGTCAAGAGGCAGCGACGACAGTGCCACGCTGGTGGTGGTGGCAGCCAAGTCAGCCAGATGCCAGGACACGCTTATCCTTCGACTCCTCGACTGTGTCCTGTGCTGCTCCTTTCTCTATTCCGGAGAAAAGCCAGCTTGGGCTCTCGTTACGGACGAGCGGCGGAGAACGCGTAAAGCGTAAACTACAAATTGTTTTGTAGTTGCTTCAAATGCGACTTGTACCTTTCTTTCTTCTTTGCTTATTTTTGTTGAGGCAACAGCAATTGGCTTCATTTTTATTGGCAGTTATGGGGGGCAGGTGGCTGGTGGTAGGTGGCTGCTGGCTGGTGGCTGGTGGCTAGTGGCAGGTGGCAAGAGTCTCGATTGGGGCAACTTCGTTACGCTCCTTTTATTTTTATTTTATTTCATTAAACGGGTTTTCCCCTTTCCTTCATTTTTTTCTCATTTTTTTCTCGTTTTTTTTTTTTTTTGTACTTTTATTCACTCCGTCTTCCATTTATTTGACCTCTCCACGTGTGCGCTGGTGTGGGTGTTTGCTCACGTAATTCCCTAATTAAATACTTAAATTGTAATTGCTTTCGAACGTTCCACAGTACGACCGAAAGCGGAGGCAGTCCTGGCTGCCTGCAAGGACCTTCGCCGTCTGCTTTTTCTTCGTCATTAAAACGCACAGGTGGCTCATATACCACCTTTTGATACTTATACATACAAGCACCGTGTATATAAGTATCTCCATGTGAGTGTGGCGCTAGTTCATTGAAAAGGAATCAGGATATGGGAGCGGGTATGTCCGTGTGTCCTGCCGACGCCGACGACGATCCTGTGTGTGAGAAGTGTAACCCAACTAAAAGATGTGTCCGCATCATGTTTTCAATTTCAATTCAATCCAATCGAACTGAATAATTCATCACCGTGTCCTGACCCATCCCGACCCGACACGAGATAACCAATCAAATCGAATCATCTTTAATTGAACGAAAACAAATCAAGCTTCTCATATTGATTCTAAACCAATTAAATTAAACGAAAATATTCGAAAATGTGTATCCTACGGAGGTTTTAATTGTCACTGCTTCAAAGTGTTAATTGGTTTCTCTCCACTTTCAACAAAAAGGCGAACAGGAGGCGCTTCTGAGTAGCTTATTGTGTGACCATTAAGTCATCGCTTTAATTTTAATTGCCCTCGACTTAGCTGACGCCTGTGTTGACCCCGAGTCGCCTCACCTCCCTGCCCCCTGACCCGTGGCAATTTCCTACTGTCTTCCACGGCCTTCCTTCGTCCTTTCAGCGTCCTCCTGTGCCTGTGCATCCTGGCCACGTTTTTATGTACTTTTAAGTGCGCAATTAAAGGTCAATTGCCATCCAGGCTGGACAGCCCAACAGCTCGGCCTCAAGCAGCCCATAAACTAGCCGGGATGTGTGTTTTATTTCTACTTATTTTGGGTCCAACTATGGGGAATCAAAATATATAAATAGGGGGAAGGATCCCCTCCCAAATTCTTTATTTAAAAGCTTCCTTTTCTGCTTTAAAATAAAATCAAACAGGATGTACCTATAAACCTAAAAAAAACCATAGCCTACATATTTGGGCTTGAGTGTTCCATTTCCATTTTGTTTCTAAATGAATGTAAACGTAGACTTTCAAGTTTTTTGATATGTTTTGTGAGTTCTGTGGCAACTATTGTCAGTAATTTCGATAAACCGATCGGTGTTGGCATTTTTTCCATATCCCAACGGTCCAATCTGCCACTTGGACTGACAAGCAGGCTTCCTGGCATTCACAAATAGAATAAAGCCTCTGAAAGGTCTACTGAATGTGAGTAGTTAGTTTGGTAAATTGTAAAATCATAAAACCCAAGTACCTGGAAAATTCCCAGTGGCTTCCGGACCAGCGACAGATCCTCACATTCACCCGAGGACGATTCTCACCTGGAACAAGTCATCGAAAAGCAAGCACGCTGGCTCCAACAGACAATTTGGTTGAGTACAGGGCCGGGCGGATGGTGCTCCAGGGCAAAATGGTACAGCCGGATGATCGCAAGGGCTTGCTTTTCCTGCGCCGTTCCGCCGGCAACCAGATCCACATCCTCTGGATGGATCGCCGCTCCGGGGACATCGAGGTCGACGTGGTTGCCACCGCGGGCATCATGGAGTTCCGGCGCGTGAAAGAGTGCAAGACCGGGCGGGTCTATGTGCTCAAGTTCAAGGGCTCGGTGCGGCGCTACTTCTTCTGGATGCAGGAGCCGCACCCCAAAAAGGACGCCGCCTTCTGCAGGAAGGTCAACCAGTTGATTTCTAGCTCGAACCGCCGCCGTTACGATTCGGCAGCCGCCGAAGGGGATCTGGATACGTCGCCGGAGTCCCGCACCGATGCCGAGGACATTCCGGGCGCTGACAATCGCGGTGGCGGAGGCTGCGATGCTGCCCGCAGCTTGCTGGAGGTGCAGGAGCACGGCGGCGGTGGCAGCAACAATGCCGCCGAATTGCTCCAGATGCAGAATCCTTTTGCCGGTGCCGCCGAGTCGGAGCTCGATTGGCCCTTGACCTTTCCGGACTGGGATTTTGAGTTTGAGGTCCTGGCCCACAACATGCACCTGGTGTGGAGCCCAGCTATCGAAGAGTTACTTATGTCGGCGTCCCGCCGCCAGAACCTGTTGGCCCATCTGCCCGTCGATCCGCATGACTATCCAGTGGGATACGCCCACGAAGAGAGCCGCATCATCAAGGAGAACCTGTACAGCCAGCCGTTCTACGAGACACTGGAAAACTTCGCTGTTGGCCTCCAGGCGGGAGCCATGGGTCCGATCCTGAAGTCCCTGGTGCCCAACAACCAGGAGGTACAAGCGGAAGCCCACGCCGGCGATATAGAGGGCTTTCTACGTGCCCTTCATCGGAACGGGCCAACCGATTGAGCCAAAGGGTCTCATAAATAAGACACATGCCCACAGAAAGCCCTGAAAATATAGACATATACACAAGAACGTCCCGAAGAAAGTGAACAAAATGCAATAACTGCTTGACTCCGACCGCTCCGACTCCTCGCCTCCTTGAAGAGTTACGAAGATAAATGAGATGCCATAAGTTAGACGACAACTTGCACAACTTTCCTGGGACAAAGGCCAGAATGGATGAAACTAAAGAGGACGGAGCGGGCAAAAAACTGAAAGAACACTAACAATTGATATAAAATACACAAAACACAAAAAAAAACGATGAGCCAAGGGTAAGCTGGGACACAAATGCAAGAACGAAACGAAAAAAGGATGAATAAAACGACAAAATTTCTCAAATAAAAAATAGTTGTAAACTGCAACAGGGAGTACTTAGAATAGGTTCGGTGTGTCGGGGAGTACTTTCCAGAGTTTAAGAGTTTTCTGGCCTGCGACAGCAGAAGCTCAAGCCGAGGACGAAGCTTTCTTCTCCACTTGCCTCATTTGTATGGCTCTGTGGCCTCCTTTTAGCTAGCCCCCTTTCCACCATTTTGGCCAAAGCCAAAGGGCTCCCGAAAAGTTTTTCAACGTTGTTTTAATGAAACTAAGTAAGCGGCAAAATGGAGAACACTGCCAGAGATTGAGGTGCTGGCGGGTAGAGGCTTCGCCTTCGCCTTCGCCTTCGTTGAGATAAAGCCTTCCTAAAACGCTGGCCAAGATGGAGGGAATCCAAGAAACTAAAATGTCATAGTTGGGCTTCAGACAACCAAAGGGAAAAACATGGATTGCAGAATCAAACGAGGCCAAAAGTCACTTTGATGACTTTTCTTTTTGTGCAATGTGTGACCAAAATAAGTTTTTTTTGTATTAAAGTCCTGGAAACAGTTTCCCGTTTGCATGAATGGCGTACAAATCGGGCTGAAAGCCGATTTTATACTGCAATTAGAATTTAAATGAATATGTATTTGCATAAAAGTAGAGCCAATGTAATGCCGCATTTCTGCGCAACATTTTATTTAATTTTGGGCCAAAGCAAAACTAATAATGCCACCCACTCAGCTCGTCCTTTTCGGGCTGTTCACATAAAACGCGACTGCAAACGGCAGCCTGGAACTTGCCATAAAAATTACTTAAAACCCAACCAACAAGCAGCTTAAATATGCCGTTTATTGATGTTCCCAACAACGAAGCAAATGCAATAATAGTTAAGAGTTGAAAGCAAGGGAGAAGCAACCGTAGGGAGTTTTTCCGCTTTTCCAGCTTTTCCAGCTTTTCCACCACCTCCCTTCTCCAGCTCGAACCCGAACTCTATTTCCATATACATCTCTAGCTCCTGGCTCTGGTCCTGTCCCTCGTCCTTGTGCTGGCCCCTCTCGGTTGTTGCTATGCGTGTTGCATACTAATTTCAAAAATTTGCCATTACATTTGTAGTTCGCACTGGTCTATGGCACTACAGCACACAGTTTCTACTGTTTTTTTGCGTTTTGTCGCTTTGCTGCCATCTTGAATTACGTAAACATCCACAAAGTGAGCCTGTTTCGGGTCCTGCTCCTGCTTGATTATCAGCAACTGAAGCACAGACTGAAGCTGGAACTGAAACTGAAACGGAAATGGAAATGGAAACCGAAACGGGTGGAAGGGAAGGTAATTTACACACGAAATTGCTGGAATTTGGTTAAGTCAAAGGTGAGGCGAAAGCATCTTGGCCACACATGCTCGAACCAACAACAAATGGCCAACATTTGTTGCATAAACCGAATCTCCATTCCAGAGCCAAAGGTAAATAAAGGTTTGGGCCACATTGGTGGCGGGCGCTAATGGGAATCAAAGCCAATTACTCGCATACTCCAAGCTCTCAGGTCAATGCCAAAAATGTCGGTTATTGTCTTAAACAATAAATCTGACAATGAGTGGATAAAAATGTAGACTTTCCCCCACAGGAATTCCAAAATAGTCACTCAACAGGAGGAGCATTTTACAACCAAACTGATTTCTCGGCAATTTAATTTTGAAAAGGTCGGGACGGGGCGGCCTGCGGCTCGGGTTTATTGGAATTTATTTCACATTTGATATCAATTCACACAACTGCCGAATCCAAATCCAAATCCAAAACCAAAGTCAAAGTCAAAGCCAAGGAAGGTTTGATTAAGCCAGCTGCTCGGAGCTCCTTCAATGGCGCTTCTAATGAGGATTTCTTTGAATCGCCCGGAGACAAAGTCGAAAACTTTAAGTACGTGTCATAATTGTCAATGCCACAACGCTTCGGGTACTACACATGCTCGAGTGACTGTGCTCGAGGATTCGAGTGCTGCGGCAAACGGAAGTCCAGACACAGACTTGACCACAGCAAAATGTTCTCTAAAATGGGCAAGGAATTTGACATTGACCAAACATTGTCGCATTAAGGAAACGCACTGGCCTCAAGCATATCCTTGCCAGAGAAGGTGGTCAAACATATCCTCTATCTATCCATCTCTGTCTCTTTCTCTTACCCTGTCCCTGCTTCTTTCTCTGGGGGGTGCGAGTCCTCTGTGTGTTAGCCGAAAAGTATTCAGTGGGAAAAAGTGACGCCAGACCGGAGAAAAGTTGCCAAAAGTGGCCAGCGACATTTTGGCTGGTGACACCCTGGTCCCCTCCATCTCCCCATCTCCCCAGCTCCCCAGGCTCCTGCCTTTGTGGCGCCCCTGCCTTTTGTCACTGGCCTAGTTCGCATTGAAGCCGCAGTCCATGAGACAATAACTCATGAAGTGTGCGGCGCGGGGCGAATGGAACCCGAATAAAAATCAAATAATAGCGTAAAAGCTCTCCCAAAAAAATGCGAAAAAACGCTGGGTAAAGGGGGGATATATAACTGGGGACCCTGGGCAAAAGGAAGGAAGGGTTCGCAGGGATAACAATAGAATGTCGCCGCTGAGCTTTGTTCGCATTGCCAAACCAGAAAGTTAACCCAGTTGCAGGGAAGCAATGAATAAATTGTCCACCAAAACCAAAGCATGTATTAAAAAATTTAATAACAAAAATATTTAAACTATACATGCTTCTAAAATCCTTGCAACCTTTCTTGGAAAAGCTGAGAATGTGCCTGCCTCATTCATTTGGAATTTAAGCTGGCAATTACTGAATTAAATAAGTTTGCACCGCCTGTCCTGGGCTGTCCTGCGTTGTCCTGGTGTTAAGCCTGGGCCCCGAAACTGACTCCGAAAAAGTGCATTTAACAAATTGAAATCGCAGCCACCACGACCGCCAAACGAAATGGCCATAAAGAAAGGTTTTTTTCTCGCGTTTTTCCGAAAATCTGGAGGGCGAGTGTCTCGTTTATTTATTTAAAAATTGTTTTCGTTTGACTTTTTTGTTTTTGGCAATGGCCAATAATGATGTGGCTGGCTTTTACGAGTGGCTGGGAAACGCAATCCCAGCCGGAACTGACACGCACAAAAGGATATGCAACATTCACTAATAAATTTCATATTTATGTAGAACACAGAATGCAGCAGAATGTCTACACGGGACAATGCCCGGACTCTGGACTCCGGACTCCGGACTCCGGACCCGGCGAAATATAAACGTAAAGCTGCCGGTGTGTGGTTGGAAATGCAAACATTCAAAGGGTGTGGCAGAGGCCAAAGGAGTGGGGTCCTTTTTCGGGCACATCTGACAACGAGAATCGAATATAAACCGATTGCGTTAAAAAATAGGATTTGTGGAAACTTATAATGACTTGGCAATGTTCTCAGTTTTGATTTGGCATAAATTCGAAACAGAAGCCTTAAACCGAAACCACATCATTTCAATAATCAATTTATTTGATTTTTGTTCCAATTACGAATTACATTTAACGAGCGGCAATTCATTGTTCATTCGCTGACTCATTTGCATAATATGAAATTATTAACAACTGTTTTGAATCCGGCTTAAACTCCATAAATATTTATTAAATCATTTATTCATGGATCGAAATTCGCAAAGTATTTTTTTGTAATATTCACGAATTTAAACACCTATCCAGCTAAAAAAAAAAACAATGTTACGTTAATATTTGATGCCGATAAATGGCAGGACACACCTTTCGAGTGAATTAAAGTATTCATACCGCTGATATCCATGAACCTTTGATAATTCTCCGGGATTATCCATTAATGAGCTGAAAAAAAACAGGAGACACAACACGGGGATTAAGTGGCGAAAAGTGTAAAACGAAAGCGCAGGCGGGCGCACAATATTTAATTAAATTATTTAAAAGTCTTCGTTTTTTGTTTGTTTGCAGCTTTTGTTGATTAAGGAATTAGAGAGTTTACAATATTTTCGTTTGCCTCAATTTCCTCATGTATACATATATATTTTTCAATTATTAATTGATGTTGCAAGGAGTGTGTGAGCCTGTTTGTTTTTCTGTTTGCCTTTGGCTCGTTTTATTTGCCTTTTGCTCCCAATTGCCTTTGGTTTCATAAGGACAACAGTGTCTCTGTGTATGTGTGTGTGTGTGTGTGTGTGTGTGTGTGTGTGTGTGTGTTTTCCAAGCCAAATTCAAACTTGAGCACTTGACATTTCACGCTTGCATAGACGGCACTTGGTAGGCAAACCGGAATCCCAAATGCATTTGGCTTTGCAACATGTACAAGTCCTCCACCCCCCTCCCCCGCCGTTCAGGGTTTTTTTCCCTGCAACATCCCTGCCAATCCCCCCCCCTCATTTTGGGGCCCCAGCTGACACTGATGATGTGCTATTTATTTTTGGTCTAGGCTCTTCTGTGCTCGCCATTTGCCATTTGCCATTCGCCCTGCTGCGTTGATTAAACATTTGTGTTATGAAATATATATATGCTAAAGGATAGGATAGGATAGGATAGGATAGGATAGGATAGGATAGTACACCCTCATCTACTTTATATGCATATGACGCTTTTGATTGCTGTTTACTGGCTGTGCGCATCCCTTTGGCTTGCAGTTTTGATCCTTTAATAGAATATTTAATTTTAATTACAAACATTTGATTTCCCACTTCAGTCATCGTAGCCGTCGCATCGCTGCCAGTTGCCTTTAAAAATGCATGAATCGAAAATGCACAGAGAGAAATTTTCAATTAGTTATTAGTTATTGATTTCCTGCAAGGTCTTAAGGGCTTTTCTCTCGATATTTGGCATCCCTCTTATGACTTTAATGCTTGTCTACCCTTTCTTTTTTTGAATAATTTCTCTCTGTGCATTCATAGACTCATGTATGCGGGTGTGTGTGTGTGTGTGTATAAATGCGTGTGTGGCTGAAAGCATAAGCCGGCCAAGTTGAGCGAGACTGCGACCGGAGACAAGAGCCAAGTTACTTGGGGCTTTTGTCAATGCCACGATGACTACGACTTCGACTATGACTATGACTATGACGAGAGGACGAGAGGACGAGAACGAGAACGAGGATGACTTCTTTAGCTTTTGCAGTGCTTACGGAGGCCGTTTGCCACGTCTCCCCCCGAGCAATGCATTGAGAAGTGGGTGGGCGGGGGTGCCAAGCAATGACCTCCAGCCAGGAGTTGGGGCCAAAATGGAAACCAAAACCTATTCATGTGTGAAGGGGATAGGTGGGGCTGTGGTGGTTTTATCTTAAAGACCGCTTTAATTCCAAGACCAGGACCAGGAAGATAAAAGTTTATTTAATCGCTCAAATGTGAGAGAAAGTTTTCCCTTTAAATACTCAACTCTTATTCCAATCAAATAACTAATTTAATTTCGTCTTCTTTTCGTTTCAGGTGAGTGTTATCCTTAGACAAATATGCAATTTGCACGTAAGTTGTCTCCCTGCGCAAATACAGATCCATCATCAAGGTTTAGACTGCCCTCGCCCTCCAAGGATTTGCCTTTTCTTCAGATGCTTTTGTAGCGTAGCAAATAATTCCCAGAGATTCGTGGCGCGTTCCATTTGTCAATGTGCAGCACGTACTCAATCTTCTGTCTTGTCAAACTTGCCAATGTTGCAACCGAAAAATGTTTGATGTTGCGCCAAGAAAATTTGAGGGGAGAATATTTGTCAGGGCTGCAAATAATGTTTCCCCTTAAGGTTGTACCGGGTATGAGGTACCCCATTCTTGGGGCCCTCGACTTTTCTTCAACGCAATTCAATTTCTGCAGCTCTGTATCCCTGTATCCCTGTATCCCTGGTTATACTTTTTGCTTTTTAATACCTTTACTTTAGTTTGCCTTGGGGGATTGCTTATCGTTGCTCATCCAGCTTTTTTTTTTTTTTTTTTTATACTTCCTCCACGTGCCACAAAATACGTGAGTGAGTGAGTGTGTGGGTTTATTAGAGAGCGTTTGTGTGGGTGTGTGTTGCGATGTGTGCGCGTTTGGCAAATACTCACTCGTCCATAGTTCCATGTGGCATAAACAAAAACAAAAACAAAAAAAAAAAAACAAAAACCCCATCCAGATGATTCTATTAGCCGAACAAACACTGGCAAAAGGATACGGATCGATGGGCCGTCGGTGCATCCAGAGGCGAGAGGGTGCTCTAAAAATATCAACATATTTCAATTTTGTTGTATCCTTGTGGGTCCTTTTGCTGCTGTGCACATAACTAAATTACAAGTTGCCAATAATGGTGTGGGTGTACTGCTGTTTCTGTTTCGGTTTCGGTTCACGTTGGCTGCAAGGAGCACAATGGACACGTCGCTCCGTCAGCTGTCCGTCCGATGCGCTGCGATGGTCAATCTAGCTTTTCCCCATTTTCCAGCAGCAGCAGCAAAGTGCTTTCATTGCCTTTCACAGTTGAGTTGCTCTAATAATGCAAATACACAACAAGTAAATAGTGTGCAGTGCCGTCCAGGACCCAAATAAACTCCAGGCTCACTGACAAAATAATGCAGTCCTTTTCAGATTCATTTCAATACAACTCATTCGTTTAGCATTCGTTTCTCCCTGTGTAGACTCCCAAATAAATCGGCAAGCACAGCGTCCACTATTCGATATTCAATGTCGAATATTGCACTGGCTTTGTTCCCGTGCTGTTGCGTTCAATTTCCATTTCTCGAGCAATGCCAATTATTTTCAGTTCTTAGTCATAATTTAGCAAGTGAACGCCTGCACATGACGATGAAATTGCATTCCCCTTAACCGGAATACATACTATATTATGGTATAGCTTATGACATGGCTGACATGTGCTTATATTTCCGCTGCCTTGAACTAATAATTGGGGGAAGGACTCGACTCGAATTGTTAATGAAGTTGAACGGTTCGAAAAGTGTTGCCAGTTGCCCACTTGCCCACTTGCCCACTTGCCCAGTTGCCAGTTAGCCCAGTTATTACTTTTTACCAATAAACTGGACTCTTTCGAATGAAAATGAAACCAATTTATTATTGAAATTGCTGTCGTTGGCATATATCCTTCCCTAAAAGAGTAGATTCCTAATAATGACGAGGTTTATAATCTCCCCTTTATTTATTGACCCCAATATTTGGTGTTTACCCCTCCGTATTGCAAATAAGGCAAGGATATTAAACTTCCAGTCGAGTTTTGAGGATATTCAAGACTCGTTTATTGAGCGGTTTTGTTTGCCCTTGTCCCGGAACCGGAACCAACAAACATTACCCACCCGACGACCAACTTTTTTTTTTTTTCAATCTTTCCCTTCCCGGGTGGCAAAATGTAGGCGCAGTGGCAAAAACAATGTGAAGATATTTTGCGGCGCAACCTTGAGGTGCACCACCCCATCACCCGACCATCCCACCACACGCGGGCACAGCCCCTATTGAACGACCCTTCACCACCCACTCACCCCATTTGACATTCCCTTTGGTCGATGCACCTCGAGAAATAATTCACATATTCCACGATCTATTCGATTCGGTGGCTTGCATCCCTTTGTTTTGATTATTCACTTGACATCCTTGATTATCCTAAAACTCCTTCAAAAATTCAAATAGACTTTGTGTTATTAACCAGAGTCTTGGATTTATTTCCGTGTATGTAAATTTCCGTTGAAACGGGTGGTTATTGATTTTTTGCTCGTTGTTTCGTTCGCCCGAGCCCTGCCTTCTTCAACATGATTATTATTTATAATAAAATCAGCACTAACAACAAAAACACCAACATGAGGGGGGGAGGGAGGGGGCACAAACGAGCCAGCAGCGAACAATAAAACGAAAATCAAAGTTTTCTGCTAAAATAAACCTCTTCAACGCTGAGAAAGTCCGTCTGGCCTGGCATCGTTTCATGCGAGTACATGGCCATTATTAATTCCGTTAAAGCCTGCTCGTCCTGCCGTCCTGTCGTCCTGTCGTCCTGTCGTCCTGCCCCCCATGGAACCCCTTTTGGGAGCGACCATGGAGCTCATTAAAGCGCAACAGAGGAGACGGGAATAAAGGGCCGGCAACCTGCAATTTCAATAACTCACGGTTTTTAAAAGAAATCTCTGAGATCACCTTGAGCTACTCAAGGTGAACCATAAATACCTTAAATAAATGTCCGGTGGACGTAGAAGTACCGGATATCATATAATCGCTTTTACTTTGTTGCCCAATCGGCTTTCCGGGGAAGCCAATTAGACGCTTCACTAGTTACTCTCTTTTAAGAAGGTACAGCATAGCCAAGGACCACTGTAGCTGCGTTTTTGGTTAGATAACGAAATGGGGAAAGGGTATGGGTAGGGGGAATCGGGGGAAATCGGGGGTAAAATAGTGTCTGTGGCGGAATCGGGTGTGTGTAAGTTGGTCTAGCGCTATCACAGTTTGCTCCAATTTCAAAGCATTACGCTTATGAGAATTTATGGCATGTGTGTGTGTGTGTGTGTGTGTGTGAGTGTGTACGCAGGATGCGCAGGACCTGCTGGCGCCCTGCTGAGCGGCTCGTGGCGCTTCCTTTCGCCCTCTTCTGGTTCAGATCCGATTCCTGCTTGTCCTGCGGTGGCGATGCGATAGCCTGCGAACCTCCTGTGCCCTGCAATTAGTTCAGCATGATAAAAACGCTGTTCACCGTTCACCGTTTCCCTTTTCTTTTTTTTTCGTTGGCTCTTGCCACAGGACAATGAGTCCTGTGAATGCTCATTGCTTCTGCATTTTTGCCAACTCATTTGCCGCAATTTACCTACACACACTCCACGACGCCACTCCAATTCAGATAAATACACAGGGAGAAACGTCTTTATTTAACGGGAAACGGAGCTCCTTTAATGGCGACTCCGAAGTTTCCCCGTTTCGTGCCACATGATGGCTACCGCCGCCTAATGAAGTCGCCATTGCCATTTCTCCGTACACTTTTCCCACCGCTTTCCCGAAACTTTCTCCGCCATCCGGCTGGCTGTGTTATTCGGCGAAGCGAGAAAAACAGGCGGCAAGTGTCGGGGGCCACAAAGTATCATGTTGCAATCAATTAATTATGTAATTTCCTATACCACCGTGCCACAACATTCGAGACACTGAAACAAAATCCGCTCGGTGGGCAACTCTCTGGAATTCGGGTCCTTTGAGCGAAGGCAGCTATTCCTTTGTTGCACAGTTACCTTCATGGCAATCATGGCAGTTGCGATATTAACAAATTTGCTTAAATTTAATGGCAACTCGTGGGGAGGGTGGCGGGGCAGATTCTGCGCCCCACCGCTCCACATAATCTTCGGCTATTATGAGTTTTGTGCGCGAGCGACACAAGGACGAAAGTTTGCAGCTGGTGGCAGGTAGTGCTGGCATCGCAATTTATGCAAAACATGACAACGGAAAAAAAAAAAACACACACACACACACATAGGTGGAGTGTATCACAATAAAAGAATGCGAAAAGAAGTTGGGTGAGAGGGGTAAAAATTGCTGAAAATCTTGCATAAATTGTTGGCTCCTCCTCAGAAATATGCAATAAAAATCACAACAAACACGGGTTTCCCTCTCCTCCGAGCGCATCTCTCCAGCATTTTTGACAAGCTTGACGGTCGGTCCGCTTAAACCTCAAATATTATGTCACAGGGGCTGGGGTGCCACGCCCACGCCAGCGCCCACGACGCCATTTGGCGCCACGCTTCGACGAAGCTGCAAAGCTTTTAATTAAAGCATTTGCATTTTATATCAGTCCCGCACACCGACAGCAGCGGCCAAAAATCTAGGACTTGTAATAGGACTATGAAGGGTCCTTCGAAGATTTTATGCGGGACTCCTTTTTGCTGAGGGGGCGAACTGGAGAAAAAAGTGCCTTGAAATGTGCCAAACGAAGGGCCATTTTGTGCTATTATGTTGGTCATTATTGTGGATACACGCACACCATTACACCTGAGTGGTGCGCCGCAAGTTATGCAGCAAAAAAACGAAAGGATACACATTGCAGGAGGGTTTTCCCTATTTTGGTTTTACTTTCCTTTGTTGTTTCGAAATGGCGTTCCTTTTTTTCCTCTTTTTTTGTTGTTGTATCCTTAATTGATTCCGGCTAAGTGTGTGCGGGTGTAAGTGTGCTAATTTTATGAATTGAATAGTGCCTGCACCCTGCATCCTTTCAATCCTGCCTGCCTGCCTGCCTGCCTGCCTGTCTCTCTGTCTGTCTCTCTGTCTGTCTGTCTGTGTGCGTAGCAGTGTCTGTGTGTGCGTGCAATTAAGTGAAAAGTGCACAGGAAATTGCAATTGTATTTGCCTATCTACGTCGCTGTGTGTGGGTGTGTGGGTGTGTGGGTGTTGTGTGTTTTGTGTGGACTTAGACAATGAACCCAAGTGCAATAATTAATGAAGCAAACGATTTGAAAACACTCGCAGTCCTCTAAGAAACGAGAGACTTGCACTTTAATTTCCGCCAAAAGTATAAAGCTATCATTACTAATTTTTAATTAAAGAAAGGATAACCCTTCATAATCCTTATTAATACTTTTTTCGGTAAGCATAATGTTTGACAGTCCGTCTGCGTATCGTTTGAGGCCGGGGTTTTGGCCATTTAAGTATGGAAAATGCAACTGCAAATGCAATTGGCAAGGCTGGGAAGGGCAGGGCAGTTCGGACTGCAACTGGCCGGCAGGACATATGCAGGACATGTTGGCAATGTTGACATAAATGGCAATTTGGGGGCAAGGCGAATGGCTTTGCCTTGTGGCCAGGCCCGAAATGCAGCCAAAACCGGCTGACTGATTGACCGGGTTCAGGGTTCAGGGTTCAGGTAGCACGATGCCAGCCAGCTAACATGCATGTTGCAGCTTGTAGCACAAGACTAACTTAATTGCAATTGTCTGCCGCCAGAGTCTCCAATTTGCGGTCTAGGGTTGTCCCAGGGTTGTCGCGTGTGTTTATGCATATGATATGCAAATATTGTGGTATCAGTGCTGTTGCACAGGAGTCGGCTTTCCGCACCACACACAGAGCATCTGTTTGCCTCGGATCTCGGATGCACCTGAATAAATAGTATATCCGGAATAGCGTTTATTTGAAAATTATATAGGAGAGAGAGGAGAGAGTGTGATACCCAAGTACCGGGTCCGCCTTGCTTTCCAAAGGAATCTTCCTCTCTGGCATCCTGTGTACTCCATTCAATTATTTTCAGTGTTCATTTGTTGTGTAGTTCGGATCCAGAGGAAGCAGAAGTAATTTACACAACACGTTTGCTTAATATATATCTAAAACTATGAAGGAGAGCCTGTTGTTTGCCTTTTTTTGTTTGTCCATTTACATTTGCATAATCGCCTGTCGGGGAATGCCCTAACTTTGAGCCTTGACTTTAAAATTTAAAGCCTGCGACTAGACGGGACTAGACGAGGTGCCATTGCCACAGACCCCAGGCCCAGGCTCAGGCCCAGGCCCAGGCCCAGGCCCAGACCCAGACCTAGGCTCAACCGAAACCGAAACCCCAAGCAGCCGCTATCCTGGCGTCCTGCTATCCTGCCATTCCGTTATCCTGCCATCCATTAGTCATTCAGGGGCAAAGGAAAGGGTTGCGTCTGCCACTTGAGACGCGGCAAATTGCAATTGGTGGCAGTCTGATGCCGGCAGGCTGCATTGTTTACACTTTTTATACAAATATTCCTTTTTTTTTTGTTTATTTGCTTTTTTTTTTTGTTATCCAGGGGTAGCAGGGGGACATTTTGTGTGTATTTATATAAATAAAGCAAAGTAATTAGGCGGAGCTTTAAACCTTAAAGAGCGTAGTATGTGAGGTCCTTGATATGTGGTTTCCCAAGGGGTATCCATAGGTCGACATTAATTTATTTTGCAGCTTTTATTGCAAACTTTTTCCATGCTGGCTGACTGTCTCACTCGCCATTCCGTTTCATTAGGGTGTAGTTGAAAGTACAAAAAAAATTAAACGGAAAACGAGAAAGTATTGCCTACTATTTGGGGCCATCGCTGACTCTAATGATGCAGAAGCTAGGAGCTGGAGCTGGAGCTGGAGCTGGAGCTGGAGCTGGGGAGTTGGGAAGCTGAAAGACGATGATGAAAGGCCATACAAAATGTAATTACAGAAGGGGAAAATGCAATACAACAAAACGGGAACGGGGACGGAAAAATGGAAAAGCCGCAGCAACTTTTCACAATTTTAACTTCAGTTGCAGCCGCCACAAAAAAAGCAAAACGAAGAGTGGGCGAAGAAAATCAAATTTATTTTTGTTTGTGTTGGTCTTTTATTTATTTTTGTTGTTGCTGTTGTTGTTGTTGTTGTTTTTGTTGTTGTTGGACTGGAAATAAACCACAAAGCGCAGTCATTGCCGGCATTGCATCATCGTCAAATGGCAGGTCCTTTAGCCTTCCGCTCCCACACCCACACTCCACCGCCGTTCGCTTAACATTTATTTGTGTATCCTGCCATTCACCTTCAGTTTATCGTTTTTCATTTTTGTAGTGGACTTTTGGATTTATGCGCGCCGCTCACTTGAATTTGCATTGGGCCGCAAAAAAGGAGGAGGGGGGCGCGGTGGGTGCCGGGTAGGGTGGGAGGGAGGTAGGTAGGCTTTAAGCGGAGAGAAGCGGCTTAAAGCCAAGCCATCCGATTCCCTTAATGCAGATAAACGACGGCCATAACATTTGCGGTAATTTATTGAAACACACAGCTTCCGGTGTGGCATGAAACATGCAACATGCCGCTTGCAGCGAGCACCAGGCAGCAGGCAGCAGCCATTCGGCAGAGAGATATATGTATGTTTATTGTGGACTGACCACAACAAGCGATAATTGAATTCTATTGCCAGCGACACTAAACAGAAAGTTTCAAACGGAGCCAGATTCACATTAATGTCAATTGGAAATTGGCAATTAAATTATGAAATTCCCGACGACGACCCAATAAATTTTCAGCGCCACTAGTCCAGGTGACAGTTTCAATGGATTTTTCATAATACCATAACAAATGATTGGCTCATTGCCCCTCATTGGCCTCCAAACTATATATGTTAGTTTTAAATTTTTTTTATTAGTTTTTGGGCAGCTTTAAAGCTTTACTTTATTTTCATTGAAAATTTGAAGGCAAACTAATTTGAAATGTGTCAGGTCCTTAAAGTGCACCTGTGGATTGGAATCCTTTTATCGGCTCTCCGTTTTTGTCCCGTTTCGGGCCTCCTCCATTGTTGTCATTGGCGATTTGGCCTTCTAATTTTCAGGATGATTTCAATTTGAGGCCCACTCGCCCCGGAGTCTCCTCCTTTTTTCGGAGGCCTGCCTGCGAATGACGTAAATATTTGATGGGACCCGAGGGGGACAGCAGCAAAGGACCAATGGGATAATGTGTAATGTGTCTGTATTTGTGTTGGCCAAATGCCGATGCCACCACCTCACACTCTCACACTCTCTCACTCTCACAAACACCCACACACACACACTCAGTCCTTCTAATTTGATTGTTTTCTTGTTTTATTATTACATTTCGCTTTTTTGTTTTGTGTTCGACGTCAATTTGCGTCACCCGAAATGCAAATGACAAACGAATTTTATTTGCTGTCGTTGTTGGCTACTAATTAGGCAGCGACATTTGTGGTTCTTCTCCCCATCGCCCTCCTCGGTCCCTCGTCTCTTCTGGCTCTTTTTCCAGTTCTTTTCCTCGAAGAAAATTTTCGTTTCCATTTCCATTTCAATTTCAATTTCGGATGATTTAATTAAATGTCAAAATGAAAAATTTCGGCAATTTATGCATGGCTCTTTCTCGGCTACTTTTAGTCTGGATTTGCCGCAATCCGCTAATGTTTCTAATTGCATTTCTGGGCTTCAATTTATGTGGGTATGGGTGTGTATGGGTGTGGCTTTCAGGTGTATTTGGTATTTGGGAGCTGCTCAGGCAGGTGCCCGCATCTCCATTCTCCATTCTATGCACGCCATAAAAATAGACTGGGAAACGCGCGAGAAGGGGCGCAAAATGGAAAATCTGGCCAAGCGGAAAAGCGCATTAATTCTCACCCACCCCCACCTGTTTTTCAAACATTATTTTCTTACTCAGCTTTGTTGTAGTTTTCATACCCTTGCCGAAGGTATAAGCATGTTTCCTTGACGGTGTGAGGGACACCCATCCAAAACTACCATCAGAAAAAATTGGAAGAAAATCTAAAAAAAATTATGCTTCCAGGTTTTGATGCAGATCTCTGGGGAATCAAACCAGAAATCTTTTAAGGTATTCCGCTTGAGAATCGGATGAGAAATGGCCGACTTATGGCCACCGCAATGGGCATATATGAGAATTTATGGAAATCCAGGATTTTCAAAGGGGAACCCCTAGAAAAATTGGAAGAAAATCTAAAAAAATTATGCTTCCAGGTTTTGATGCAGATCTCTGGAGAATTAATCCAGAAATCTTTTAATGTATTCCTCTTGAAAATCGGATGAGAATTGACCGAATTATGGCCACCGCAAGGGGCATATATGAGAATTTATGGAAATCCAGGATTTTCAAAGGGGTACCCCTAGAAAAATTGGAAGAAAATCTAAAAAAAATTATGCCTTTAGGTTTTGATGCAGATCTCTGGAGAATTAATCCAGAAATCTTTAAAGGTATTCCTCTTGAAAATCGGATGAGAATTGACCGAATTATGGCCACCGCAAGGGGCATATATGACCATACCCCAGGATTTTCAAAGGGGTACCCCTAGAAAAATTGGAAGAAAATCTAAAAAAAATTATGCTTCCAGGTTTTGATGCAGATCTCTGGAGAATTAATCCAGAAATCTTTTAAGGTATTCCGCTTCAGAATCGGATGAGAATTGGCCGAATTATGGCCACCGCAAGGGGCATATATGAGAATTTATGGAAATCCAGGATTTTCAAAGGGGTACCCCTAGAAAAATTGGAAGAAAATCTAAAAAAATTATGCTTCCAGGTTTTGATGCAGATCTCTGGAGAATTAACCCAGAAATCTTTTAAGGTATTCCGCTTCAGAATCGGATGAGAATTGGCCGAATTATGGCCACCGCAAGGGGCATATATGAGAATTTATGGAAATCCAGGATTTTCAAAGGGGTACCCCTAGAAAAATTGGAAGAAAATCTAAAAAAATTATGCTTCCAGGTTTTGATGCAGATCTCTGGAGAATTAACCCAGAAATCTTTTAAGGTATTCCGCTTGAGAATCGGATGAGAATTGGCCGACTTATGGCCACCGCAAGGGGCATATATGAGAATTTATGGAAATCCAGGATTTTCAAAGGGAACCCCTAGAAAAATTGGAAGAAAATCTAAAAAAATTATGCTTCCAGGTTTTGATGCAGATCTCTGGAGAATTAACCCAGAAATCTTTTAAGGTATTCCGCTTGAGAATCGGATGAGAATTGGCCGACTTATGGCCACCGCAAGGGGCATATATGAGAATTTATGGAAATCCAGGATTTTCAAAGGGGTACCCCTAGAAAAATTGGAAGAAAATCTAAAAAAAATTATGCTTCCAGGTTTTGATGCAGATCTCTGGAGAATTAACCCAGAAATCTTTTAAGGTATTCCGCTTGAGAATCGGATGAGAATTGGCCGACTTATGGCCACCGCAAGGGGCATATATGAGAATTTATGGAAATCCAGGATTTTCAAAGGGGAACCCCTAGAAAAATTGGAAGAAAATCTAAAAAAATTATGCTTCCAGGTTTTGATGCAGATCTCTGGAGAATTAACCCAGAAATCTTTTAAGGTATTCCGCTTCAGAATCGGATGAGAATTGGCCGAATTATGGCCACCGCAAGGGGCATATATGAGAATTTATGGAAATCCAGGATTTTCAAAGGGGTACCCCTAGAAAAATTGGAAGAAAATCTAAAAAAAATTATGCTTCCAGGTTTTGATGCAGATCTCTGGAGAATTAACCCAGAAATCTTTTAAGGTATTCCGCTTGAGAATCGGATGAGAATTGGCCGACTTATGGCCACCGCAAGGGGCATATATGAGAATTTATGGAAATCCAGGATTTTCAAAGGGGAACCCCTAGAAAAATTGGAAGAAAATCTAAAAAAATTATGCTTCCAGGTTTTGATGCAGATCTCTGGAGAATTAATCCAGAAATCTTTTAAGGTATTCCGCTTGAGAATCGGATGAGAATTGGCTGAATTATGGCCACCGCAAGGGGCATATATGAGAATTTATGGAAATCCAGGATTTTCAAAGGGGAACCCCTAGAAAAATTGGAAGAAAATCTAAAAAAAATTATGCTTCCAGGTTTTGATGCAGATCTCTGGAGAATTAATCCAGAAATCTTTTAAGGTATTCCGCTTCAGAATCGGATGAGAATTGGCCGAATTATGGCCACCGCAAGGGGCATATATGAGAATTTATGGAAATCCAGGATTTTCAAAGGGGTACCCCTAGAAAAATTGGAAGAAAATCTAAAAAAAATTATGCTTCCAGGTTTTGATGCAGATCTCTGGAGAATTAACCCAGAAATCTTTTAAGGTATTCCGCTTCAGAATCGGATGAGAATTGGCCGAATTATGGCCACCGCAAGGGGCATATATGAGAATTTATGGAAATCCAGGATTTTCAAAGGGGTACCCCTAGAAAAATTGGAAGAAAATCTAAAAAAAATTATGCTTCCAGGTTTTGATGCAGATCTCTGGAGAATTAACCCAGAAATCTTTTAAGGTATTCCGCTTGAGAATCGGATGAGAATTGGCCGACTTATGGCCACCGCAAGGGGCATATATGAGAATTTATGGAAATCCAGGATTTTCAAAGGGGAACCCCTAGAAAAATTGGAAGAAAATCTAAAAAAAATTATGCTTCCAGGTTTTGATGCAGATCTCTGGAGAATTAATCCAGAAATCTTTTAAGGTATTCCGCTTGAGAATCGGATGAGAATTGGCTGAATTATGGCCACCGCAAGGGGCATATATGAGAATTTATGGAAATCCAGGATTTTCAAAGGGGAACCCCTAGAAAAGTTGGAAGAAAATCTAAAAAAAATTATGCTTCCAGGTTTTCATGCAGATCTCTGGAGAATTAATCCAGAAATCTTTTAAGGTATTCCGCTTGAGAATCGGATGAGAATTGACCGAATTATGGCCACCGCAAGGGGCATATATGAGAATTTATGGAAATCCAGGATTTTCAAAGGGGTACCCCTAGAAAAATTGGAAGAAAATCTAAAAAAAATTATGCTTCCAGGTTTTGATGCAGATCTCTGGAGAATTAATCCAGAAATCTTTTAAGGTATTCCGCTTGAGAATCGGATGAGAAATGGCCGACTTATGGCCACCGCAAGGGGCCATATATGAGAATTTATGAAAATCCAGGATTTTCAAAGGGGTACCCCTAGAAAAATTGGAAGAAAATCTAAAAAAAATTATGCCTTTAGGTTTTGATGCAGATCTCTGGAGAATTAATCCAGAAATCTTTAAAGGTATTCCTCTTGAAAATCGGATGAGAATTGACCGAATTATGGCCACCGCAAGGGGCATATATGACCATACCCCAGGATTTTCAAAGGGGTACCCCTAGAAAAATTGGAAGAAAATCTAAAAAAAATTATGCTTCCAGGTTTTGATGCAGATCTCTGGAGAATTAATCCAGAAATCTTTTAAGGTATTCCGCTTGAGAATCGGATGAGAAATGGCCGACTTATGGCCACCGCAAGGGGCATATATGAGAATTTATGGAAATCCAGGATTTTCAAAGGGGTACCCCTAGAAAAATTGGAAGAAAATCTAAAAAAAATTATGCTTCCAGGTTTTGATGCAGATCTCTGGGGAATTAACCCAGAAATCTTTTAAGGTATTCCGCTTGAGAATCGGATGAGAATTGGCCGACTTATGGCCACCGCAAGGGGCATATATGAGAATTTATGGAAATCCAGGATTTTCAAAGGGGTACCCCTAGAAAAATTGGAAGAAAATCTAAAAAAAATTATGCTTCCAGGTTTTGATGCAGATCTCTGGGGAATTAATCCAGGAATCTTTTAAGGCATTCCGCTTGAGAATCGGATGAGAACTGGCCGAAATATACAAATTCCGCCACAAGAAGAAAACCTCAAGGAACCATTACCGTATATATTTACTTCTTAGTTTATTATTTGGGCTGAGGAATAAATCCACAGCTAGAGCATAGACATTTTAAGAATATTTTCCAACATTCCCGGAGAGATTTTCATCGCCTGTCTGGTTAATCCTGACAGACCACCCAGCTCTTCCGAATTTGCCGCCACGGAAGCCTCTTCACGAGTGAGTGTGCATGTGTGGGTGGGTGTGAGCGAGTGTGTGAGAAGATCCGGGGGATGGGTGCATTATTTCTAATTAGTAAAGTTTGTCTGTCAACTGACGGCAATGCGAAAACTTCTTTGACTTGTGCCGAAAACCCAAACGGCCAAATCAAATTCAAGTAGCGCCAAAATGCCAAATAAAAACGAGGACACATAGGGCGGAGGTGGAGGCGGGGGGGACTGTGGAAAGGAGGAAAGGAGGCTGGAGAAAACTCGGATTTTAGCAGAGCCATAGCTCGTGACAAAACAATTTCCATACTTCCCATAAACTCGGCTCAAAGTTAATGAGCAATCTGTGTATCTGATGTGGGTGGATGGGTGTTCTGTCGGTTGGTGTGTGTGTGTGTGTTTTGGGCCAACATTTACATTTTGTATAACTTCCGGTTATCAAGTGCATAAGCATAAATGACAAAACCCATAACTCAAACACAGACAGGAAGCAGCAGAGGATTGTTTAACTTTTCACCAAGGCTGCCGTTTTTTCTCGCCAACAAGGAAAGGATAAGTAAGGACCACAAGTCCTCATTCGGTTAATGCCTAAATTCGTTAAGCACATCGTAGCTTGATTGCATTTATTGTGGGACCATTTAAAATCAAGCAATTAATTTGTAAATGGAAGCGAAGCTGTGTGTGTGTGTGTGTGTGTGTACCTGCCCTTTTCGGAAAATGCCAATTAAATAAAACGTCAACCAGGTGGTCATGATGGCCATTGAATTTATCTCATAATTGAATTTGGCAATTAGCATTCAACTGTTATCGGGCATAATTCATTGAATATTACTAACCGAACATGCTAATAAAAATAAAAATAAAATTCAGAGGCAAATATTCAATTTCCACTGATTAAAATTAGCCGATGAGGCATATGTTCATGAAAATCGTCATGAAAATAAGGATGATTGATGGTAAATGCCTTGGACTAGCTATGTGCCACTCCCTAGCGATAAGTATCCGCCACATTATATACATCTCTGATGAAGTTTGGGCGATTTTTCGGGGCTCTGGCAAAAGTTTTTACATTATACGAGTACAGTCTATGAACTTTTGTGGCCCGATGCCTGATTCATTTCCATTTCGGTTCATAAATATTTCAAACACATTTTTTTGCATCTATGCATATTTTTTAAAGTTTAAACTCGCATCGACAATAAAAGTTGGACAAGCCACGAAGCACCCAGGGGAGCATCTCACCTCCCCACAATTGTGCCAATTTATATTTATATCCATTTTTCCAGTGAATATGTATAAAGAGCTTTTATTATTTATAGGCTCATCCATGTCATATATACACGGATATCTGGTCTGTTTCCACAGCCAGCCATTTGCAAATCCAATTAGCTTAGATTAAACACATAAAATGCAGCAGCAACAATAATAAAAAACACAACAAAAGTATTCCCATTCCGGTTACAGTGGCGGAATTTTCAGCGGAAGGCCGCAGGGGTGGAGGTGGAAGGTGGGAGGTGGGAGGTGGGGGCGGCGGTAATGGGTTTGTTTTAAGGGTGTCCTGCAGGACATTTCTCCAGCAACAGGGACAATAAATCTTGCATACAATTTATTGACAATGCTTTGGGGCTCCGAGCAAACAATGTCCTTCCGGCCGGGCCTGCATCGTTGCGAAATTTTTCAATGGCGAAAAGGAATAAATGGCGATAAGTTTATGGCCGCTGCACTTCCTTTTATTTATATTTTAATATTAACAATTAACGCCAAATGATTTGTGAGGCAAGGGCCGTCTTTAATTATCGGGAAGCCAAGCGAGGGGTAAAGTTCCCTTTAAGAGACTTTCAGGAGTCCTAGGACTTCCTAGAATTTATCCTAAACTAAATATACAAAAAATATCCTCTTAATTAATTTGCATTAATTTTCTACATCATTTCCTTTTCGTCTATTACACGAAAAGCTCCTACACAGAAGCTTTTCCTATAAAATATCCTGTGAAAGCTTCTCAGTGTGTCCTTCGCAAAGGACGAAACTTATCCGTAGCCATAACTTTTATGGCAAAAGCGCCTCTGTCGGAATTTTTGGAAAACTCTGTGGGCCGGCATTGGCTAGATATCCTTTGCCAGGACATGCAAAAAATCCAGGCGAGGGGAATAGAAGCCGGAGGCCCGAAGAGACAAAGCTACGGAAGCAGAAACGATCTAAATGAATGACTCGCGGGCAGAGAACGCAAACTGAATTTTAATTGAAACATGAAACATGATTCAATTTCGTCCTTGCCGCCTCAGACAACTGAGCCTGCGGGTGTCTGCAGGATTTCCAGGGCCCTGGCATCTGGTTACAGGACACTGGAGCCCGGATTCTGCAATCGGAGTTTGGTGGAACGTTTCAACTTGGTCTTAAAGTTTTGTTTGGCTAATAAATTTCCTCCTCAGCCGCTCAGCCGCTCAGCTTGCTCAGTCAGTTTGGAATTGTTTTTGAATTATTTTTGCGCTCGAGCAACTATTTATATTGTTTTGACTTTGCTATATAGTTACTAGCTGTAGTTTTTGCCGCTGACAAGGCATAAATAAAATTCTTGGTTTGTTTTTAATTTGTTGGCAGCAGAGGAGCAGCGGGATGAGGAGGAGGAGGAGGAGGTCGTTCAGCTGGCGCTGCTCCTGTTGTTGTCAGTTTTATGTTGCTGCTGCTGCCAGACAACTGGCATAAAAAATGCAACACTGCGGCTGCTGCCACAGCCACTGTTGTTGCAACTAGTGTTATGCTGCAGTACCATACCATACCATACCATACCAGGCTAGACCAGGCCAGGCCAAGAATTTGGGTCACTGCGGTAGTGTTTTTGCCACTGTTGCAATGTCGAGGGTTTGTGGATGATATTTCGGGGTTTTCGGCCGCCTTTGTGGCTGTGTGGCCCAACTTGACCCCAAAGGCATCGTCTTGATGCGAAAAAGTTAATTCTTCAATTGCTTCGATTTTGCTCGCTTCCCCGACCAATTATCCTCGGCCATTTTTCATGCATAGATGCTGTTGCTCCTGCTGTTGCAACTTTAATCGCATTTTTGGCCACAACATTCAGCACAACACAGCAGCAACAACTGCGTCGAACGAGGCCAAAACAACACTGAAATTGCAACAGACTTTGCCCCTGCAAGTCCAAGTACACTGGGAATAATTAATCTAAGATTCTTGACAATCAAGGCCAACGGCTGCAACTCTATTCAAGTGTTTCTGAAAGTGTACAGCAAGTTGGCTGCAAAATGCGTTGTGTTAAAACTTTTTGCATATACATTTATCAAATTGTTGTTGCATTTGGAGCGCAAATAAGTGGTTTATGATGAAGCCCCCTTTCGCAGCCAGCCACCCCCACCGCCCCTACATCCTGTTGCTTTCCGTCGCCCCACTCCTGCTCGTGCCAAACTCCCTTTATCCTTTCTTTTTTTTTTGCTGGTGTTGCTACTGCAACAGCAATGAGTGTTGCAGTTGTTGCTGCTGCTGCTTCATTTTGCATTTTTACGAGCATTGGCAGTGTCGTGTGTTGTTGTGTTGCTCGTGTTGCTCGTGTTGATGTTGCTGCTGCTGCTGCTGCTGTGTAGCGAGTGGCGCTATAAATTGTTTATACGGTTCACTTGGCTTTGGGGCCATTTGGGATCAGAATCTGCATGTGTGTCCGTGTGTCCGTGTGTCCGTATGTGAGGAAAACAAATTTTCATTGGACGTGCTTGAAAATCTATTAAGCGTTGATAATTCAGCGTTTTCTGGCTTCTCCGGCAAAGGGCCAGAACAACAAATGGACTGCGCTTGTTTGCGTTCACATTTAATTGAAGCAAATAGAAACGCGGATATTCATATTCAAACGCAAATATTCACTTGTGCTCATGTTGACAAACGAATGTAGAAAATATAAAAAGTATATGTAGATTGATAATAGCAAAAGGCTCTGCGATAATCGCTCGCTTAATTGCATTTGAAGTCAGGCGTAAAGAAATTTGAATTATTGACAACAATGAGAGGCAGAGGCAACAAACAACGGCAGAGAATGGCAAACAAATGTCAGCAATAAATTCAATTAAATTTCCCATAAGAGTTGATAATCAAATTTCCATTTCCATAACCGATTCGCAAAATGGTTTATTAACCAATGGAAAAATATTGTTTAATTAATGAATTGACAACATTGAAACGGTATGAAGTTTCATGCAAAGGTTTGACACAAAATTCAATTATGGCCGCGGGTATATTCGAGAATCTGTTGAATGAATATAATTTTAATGCGGTTAGACGACAGCGGACTGAATTAATGTCCGTTTATGAATCATAATCAAATAAATTACATTTTTAAAGACCGAGAGACCGATAGACCGAGAGACTGAGCGACTGTGAGCATCGCAGGTGTGTCCGCATGTCCCCTACATCCTGTTGCTGCCAAGCCATTCATCTTCGACCTCGAGGTAGCCATTTTGTTTTATTTGTCATGCTTCCTTTCTATGCTCTGTGCCCGTTCTTTGTTTCATCCTTTTGGTTTTCTTCTCGGGTTTTCTGCGGGTTGATGCTGATTGTCCCAGCCACGACATTTCGTGCTGTGTGACAATTGTTTTGCCACAACAAGAACAACTAACATGGCAGGAGCATCAACAACGCACCACTACACTGACACGGACAGGACCTAACAAGAACAGAAGGCTGCTTGCACTCGCCACAAATCCAGGACACTCGTTGCCATTTCAGCTTATGAATTTTGATAGAGACTTCAGTTATTTCTCTCAGTGGCAAGTGCCTTTGTTGAATGTAGTTTACAGCACCGCGAGGCACAAAAATTCTTAACCATGCCACATGAAATATGGTGGATCTTTGGGGCATGGGGCTGCTTCTCTTGGAGGGGCTTGAATTATAAGACGTTGTCCTTCTGCCTTCTGTGTGTGGGAGGGGGCACGTTGTTTTGGTTAACAACCAGCTCACTAAAACAGAACCCCCGGCCTCCCCCGCGCCGCTCCCAGCCGCTCCCAGCTGCTCTTTTATGCCTTTCGCCATATAACTTATATACGCTCAAATATAAATAACAATGAAACGAAATGCGTCGCAGATTCCGACTGTTTTTATTTTTATTTGTACTTGTTTGGTGTGTCCCCATTTTGAGCGCTTTGTTTTTTGCCTTCACCTGGCAACTAATTACATGGCCATGGCGTTGTATTAAATTTTCCATCAGATATTTTCCAAACCGTTTTCTGTTGTCGCCAAAGTCGGTGCTTCCACTCGAACAGATCCGAAAAAGCCAAAAGCCGGCGAGAGTTTGGCCAATTCCTAGATAAAAAAAAACTGCTAGGAACTTCAAGGGAAAAGTTTTCCGCAGCCACAAGGCAGAGGGGCGTGGCAAATCACTCCCCAGACCATAACCATCATATTGTCGGAGCGACTTGGAGTCAAGTGATTGGTCTCTAATAAGTTAACTGGTCTGTAAATTGTCCGGCTCGGTGTCCTTCTTGCTGGTCCTCCTTTGTTTTATGTTCTTGCCTTTTTTCCCGTTGCCTTGGTTATCCTTGCGGCGCACATTTATTAAGTTATGGCCAACAGTGGGATTATAAAGTCATAAACTATAGGTTTAAGTTGGTCCTTTCTTTTCTTAAATAAAGGTATTTCGGGGAATAATATGTGCTTCTACTGCCCAGAACCCAGAAATTTTAATATCCACCCTCTATCCAACCACTTCAGCCCCCCTTCCTCCGCCCCTTAATGAACCTCAATTTGTTGCCGTTCTAATTAGTTCTTCAACTTTTGTTCATTGATACAAAATGTGTATATACTTTATATATATACGCAGGTATGAAGTCGTGGGAAGGGAAGGGAAGGGAAGGAAAAAAAGTCGAGGCTTTGAGAAAATTCGCGTTTCCGCCCCCCCCCGCCAGCCCCTTTCATTTTGGCCTTAGTTCAAGTGGCAGGCTTCGCGTGGCGGTGCACTGGTGGCTGGCTGGTGGCTGTTCTGTAATTGGCAATCGTAGCAAATTCTATAACTGATTTCAATGATTTCGGTGCAGTCGAGCGTTGGGCGCAATCAATTAATTAACTACAAAATCGCAGTCGACGTTAATGAAGTTGTGGCGGCAGTCCAGGGAACAGGGCCAAAAGCAACACCAAACAAAAACTATGCCAAATCAATTGGTTTCGTTTATTTGCTGTATTTTGTAGTTTGCATTTCGCATTTCGCATTCTGCCATCTGGACAGCTGGTGGAATTGATTGAGTGGCTCTAATTACAGCCTCGCATGTTGTAATAAACTTTTCCCATTGCAAAACAGTTAATAATGATGTGGCCGAATAATAAATAAATTGGGGCGTTTGGTGCTGCATCTTAAACTCTTTGGGGTACCTTGGCAAACTATCGAGTCAGCTGGTCATGCTCTATTAAGCTGTAATGAGATTAGGTAATTGATTGAAGGGTAACCTGGCTCACAGAACCTGGCCAACTGCGAATGCGAAAAGCCAGAGCCAGAGCCAGAGTCAGAGCGAGAGCCACAACCGAAACCGAAACCGAAACCGAAACCAAAGCCAGAAACCCATTGATTGATGTGAATGTGTAACACACAAGAACAATGATGGTTGCAGTCAATATACACAGTAAAAAAAAAAGTCAATCTCAAATGAAATACAAATATTACAAGGTGTATCCATCGTTTCCCTTTAAAGTTTCTCACCTTTAATATATCACGAAAGTCGCTGATTTATTTCAAGTGTGAGAGGTCAAAGTTAAACTTGATTGAGTGGCAGCCGGCGGTCACGTGTCACAGCAAATAAACAGATTTTCATTCCAATGCCGCATTCCATTTCCAATTCAAATGCAAATCGACATCTAAGCCACTGAGAGAGAGAGAGAGAGAGAGAGAGGCAGAGCTTGTGCACTGTGGCAGAAAGAGACGGCTGGCGAGTGTCCTTAGAAAGAGGTTCTATTCATTATTTTGAGCTGAGTCCTGTGATGGCAAAGTTTCCAAACTAACAAACTAAATACAAAGTTTGGAAAAGGGTTAAGGGAACTAATTATTTTTCCCAGCTAGCCATTAAATATTCCCTTTTTCTACCTGGCCGGCAAACAACAGAGGTCCTGTATTTTTTCGCCCCAATTTATTTACATATTTCCATTTTTTGTTGCCACAAAAATCCTGGACAGCCAACTGTAAACATTCTGTTGGTCTTTCCCGCCACAGTTGTGCAAAATTTCTGTCATATCCTTCACCTAATTTGGCTGCCCTGCTCCATGAAAACTAGATTATGGTCAACTTAGTGCCTCTACCTTTTACTACATATATATTTCCGTTTTTTTATTCCTTGTACATGTTGTCCTTTTTGTGGCAGCATTTTTACGTGGTCAACTTTCGGTGGTGCCTGTGGTTTTTTCTCTGCCACAGTCGCAAAAATGTGCACCCGGGATACAATTAAAAGCACAAAAACAAAAAAAAGGAAACTAAAGGCAGGACGCAAATGAAGGTCCCTGTAGGGCTGTCTCTTTCCCTTGTGGCCCCCTCCATCTCTTTTTAGTTTTTCGCAAAAATGTATCTTAGACATTTTTGCGTGTTGACTCTTTTGTCATTTTTGTTTGTCGGCGTTCTGGTGTAATTATATCTATTTATTTACGCTGCTGCCAAGCAACTTTTGTTTGCCCCAAAGTCTTGCCATCTCCCTCCCATTATCTAGCTCTGTCTCTTTCCAGTCTATTCACTTTGTTTGTTGCCATCTCATCTCATCCATATCCTTGTTTTGCTCTTTTGGTAGTTTCTTTTGATTTTTGTAGCTACTGCTGTTGTGGGTTTCCCTTGGCCAGTTTTTACTTTTGTTAAAAATACACACCACCCACACATGTGTGCAAATAGACAGAGAGCGCTGTATGTGTATAGAGAACGAGACAGAGCTATCAGGCCAAAACTTACCTCTGCTTTTAAGACATTTTGTTGGCCATTATGTTATTACAGCTGGCTGCTATTTCGTTTTCTACTCCCCACTCCTAGCTGGCCATGTCTCCCACAGTTTGGGGGATAAACCACGCCCACTGCTACTTTAGTTTTCAGAAAAAACCTAAAGAGAAAACTGTCCTTATGTGAAAGTGTAAAACTTGCTTGATTTTTTCTTAGTTTTAAATACTTTCCAACTTTTCCAAAAATGAAAACTGCACCAGTTTCTATAACTTTGACCTCGGCTGTGGTATTTTTTCGTGTGGGTTTGTGAGCTGGAAATGGATTTGGACCGTAAAAATGCAGATAATGGGCCCGGCACAAGTGGGTGCAGTTTTTAAGCTAACCCAAAACAGGAGGGAAAAAAAAAACAACACAACGTGTGCGTGTGTGGCGGTATTCCAATCCTGTGCTACCTCACTCCGTAGCCCCCACTGCCAAATCCCTTTCATTCCCATCAAAGGACACACACACACACGTTCCACACTCATGCAATTAACAAAACAACCTGAACGGCAAAGTCATACGGGGCGTATGCGTAATCTGGCAATTGTGTTTGTTTCTTTCTTTCATACAGAGTTCTTTTTTTGTGTCTGCTTTTAGCTCTGCAGGACCTTCCTTTATTGCTCTGTCTCTCTCTCTCTTCCCCTCTGTCCCTTCTGGTGTATGCTTTGTGTTTTATTTTAATGAGTAGTTGAAGCTTTTTGAAGAGCAGCAAATTTACAGTCAATTAAATGCGGATGGACCCCTGCCCTCTGCCGTCCTGTCCTGTCCTGCCCTGCCCTGCCCTGCCCTGCCCTGCCCTGTCCTGCCGTAGAAACCCAACTCATCCGAATCCGCAGCGAAGGAGAGAGAGCTGCGATGGCTCGAATTATGCCTAATGAGCTGAGCCAAAAGGAAGCAACAAGGGGAGTAAGTGCCCTGGGGGGTAGGGGAAGGATGTGCCAGGCCATCCAGGCCCCTCCAGTCACGAATACATAATTACAATCGAAAATGCTTTTCATTAATTTCGAGTGCGCTCCAAGCATCCTCCCCTCCCCATCCGTATTCTTCCTTTTTTTTCGTGTTAAAATAATCTTGTGCAATATTAATTTGAAATTCGTCTTCCGGTTTCCCCTTTTCCCCAAAAATAAAACGTTCAATAGCTGGCCAAGAGCCGGTAAGCGTGTAAGTGGAGAAGGGTTAAGGGCCGGAGAACAGGTGGCCTGCCTTCCAGCCAAATGGGGTTAAGAGCCGGGGACATTAACTAAATGGTTTTGAGAATTTTTCAAGGATTTGCCGAGGAGGTGGACAAAGTGGATTGAAGGGCGCTAAGAGCACGGAAGCAGTAATAAAGAAAATTCCAAGCAACGATTAATTTGTACAGAAAAGGAAAGCCGTGGCATTAAATTGGATTTTAAAACTAGTTCTTGGCAAAGATATTATCCTTTTCCTGCTTTGAATACACAACCGAAAGGGGTTCGCCCACATCGTGGCCGAATCTTGGAAGCATTTCAATTTGATTTCAATTTTTAACTTATCGCAGGACCAATTAAGTTCAATGGCCGAGGGGCAGACAGGGCAGATGGGGGGAATTATGAGGCGGATTGATTTCCCTGCCCAGAGATAGTTGGCCGGGCCGTCCCGGGGGAGGGCGATGAAAAAGTTTCTAATTGTTTTTTAAGTTTCTCGATTTGCTGCGGGCGAATTAAGCCACAAAAATATATGCAGCTAACCTGAAAAAAGCCAAAAACAAAGTTTCCAACTCCAACGCAGGCATGGGAGGGAGGGAGCTTAGCCAGTTAGCAATTTAGCAATAAACTTTTATTTAATCGATTTTAACACTTGACTGAGAACGCAGACAAGACGATGATGATGAAAATACCAAAGGCCCTGCTCGGCCAGAGTTTTCCGTCTTGAGTTTCCCCTGTCTCAGGTTGCTGCACTCGGAGAAATACTTGAACGCCATGCTCCTGTTTAGCACAAGGTCCTTTCCAACTTGTTTTGCCGTGTAACTCGGTCTGTGTCTCTGCCAACTGCCAAAAGGAATTTCAATTCTAGTCACAGAAACTTTTTGTCGCCAACATCGAAATTTTGCCTGACGCTTAGCAACCTCCCCGGCCCCATCCTGTTGTTGGCCATAATGAATTTTTACAGTTAGTTGGCTCGTGATTCTCGTGATTTTCTTGAAGGCCGAACATCCGAACATCAAAAAGTGGACGAAAAAAGAAGCTGCTAGCATCGTCCAAGGGTGAAAAGTTTTCGCCTGGCCAGTAGTTTATTTTACTTATTTGGCAGCCATTTTTGGCAACCAATTAGAGCACTGAATTGTGGCAGGACTACCTGGCAATTCATTTGCCAATATTATATTGCAGTCCCCGCCTCAATGGCAATCCCCTAATGGGGTTTATTGAGACATCATCAATCCAGCTTTGGTCCACATCCGCTCTGGCCTCGCAACTCGATTTTCATTCATTTTCCAGGCAGCCTTTGCGCCCAAACAAAAGTTTCGACAAAATGGCCAATTCCCAGGCACAATACAATGGCAGGAAACCCTATTATAAGTTTGATTTGAATCCCGACTCAACGAAACTAAGGCTACACTACTTTTGGTGGCAGGACACCTGCGAGTCTCGCAAGAACCATTTATTTTGGGGAGCCATCTTAATTTTAAATGCGTTTGTCAATGGTCATTAGATTGTTTGTTGTGCTGGCCAAAGCAAAGCACTTAAGCTTAACTTACGAATTCCCCAAAAAGCAACTTGCTCGAAAATTCCCAACACTCGAGGCCCAAAAAAGTATGCAACAGAATTTTGCACTTTACTCGTGTCAAAGTTTTTTCTATTTTGGTTTTTTTTTTTGCACCTTTTGAATGGTAAGTGGGCAAAGGTCTCACCTGCATCATGTGTACTCATATATATATGTATATAAATGTTATGTGAAATAAAGAATAAAAGTAAACTTTTCTTTTTCCCTCCCTCTGCTTTTCTTTCAGGTGAGTAAACGCAATTTTCCTTGGCCCGAGCTGAAAACATTGATGTGTAAAAGTGAAATCCCTTTTGATGTTCCATCCGGCTTCCTCGCCGGGGAAATCTATGAATATGTAAGACTCGGGGAAACTTATATTTATGTATATTCCTTTGGTCTGGGGGGCTTTCATTCCTCTTTTTTTGAAAGTAGAGTGCGTGCATCGGAAATGTACTCTATATCCCGCAGGATATGCGAACGCCAAACTAAAGATTAGGGGTTGGCCAGCTGGGCAAAATTTGCTAATTGCTTCATTAAATGTTTGCCTAATTTCGTTCGAATTAGCTGCCTCTCCGGCAAACACACAAAGCACACACCAACACACACATTTAATGAGCGGTCGCACCACCCAGGGCCACCCACTTGACCATCATTAAGTAAATCCCTTTTTCTCGATTTGTTGCCTCCTTGTAACTGTTGCAGTCCAGCGCCAAAATCGCTGGCAGGACACCGAGCGGGGCGTCCTTCGGGGGAAGGTGTGAGGGAAAGCTCTGGCGGAAGCTTTTCGCTCTCCGAAGAAAGTGTTGAATCCACCACACCAAGGGAGGACATCCAAGAAGGTCCTTAAGAGAGCTGGAGAATGGCAAGGTGAGGGGTTTGTTTTGCTTCCGATTTGGTTGATTGTTTTTTTGAGGGGTTTCCGTGTAAGTTGGTTAGCAAATATTTGATCAAGTTGGTGGGATACTTTTCAAAGCAAAGGATATCATTGCTAGAAAATTCTTTCAACAATATTTAATAAAATGATTAATTTTAATCATATTTAAAAATACTCTTAAGCCGGTTAATGCAAGATCAAGACTTCCAACACCTGCCAGGACCTCTCTCTGTTTTAAGAGGTGTCCTTTGGGACGAAAAGCTTTTCGAAGAGAAGAGGCTGGGCCAAAGAGCGGACTCAGAGGCATTTGCCGAAGCGGCCTTTCGGCTTTGTATTGGTGCCACACACCCCCACACACCCCCACACACCCCCACACACACACACAAACGGATGCTGGGATGTTTGCAAAAAGAAAATGGAACAGAATGCCCAACAACAACAAAGTTGCCCGCCATCGCCATCGCCATCGCCATCGCCATCGTCATCGTCATCGTTTCGTGTACGTACACGTGCTGTGTGCGTGTCTGTGTGAGTGTTAGGCCCATGGGTGTGCAAGGATATGCGTGTGCTGGGAAGGACATCGGGTGCGGAGCCGAACTCACTCGTCTGCAGGACTTATCTTCACGGGATAAATCTAGCTGCTGGCTCCGCAGTCTGTTTTCTATACGGGCGTCAAGCGGTCGTCGAGCGCGGCAGAACCTCTATATACATATGTATATATATGTCCGATTCATATACACACAGTGGCCACCGAAATAACAACAATAAAAACAATACCAAAAAAAAAAAAAACAAAAAACAAAAACAACGAGCATAATCTGCGAAAGAGAAAATCATTAGAAGAGAAATCAGAAGCGGCAAATGCAGGACAATAATAATAATCCAAGTTGAAAAGGATCCCAAAGCTGAGGTAGCTTAGGAACTGCCTTAAAAAACAAAATAAATTCGAAATGAAACTAAAATGCGTACAAAATAAAGCCGAGAGGGGAAATATAAACAATAATGTTATTACTGCACGCACAACACAATTGAAAAAATAAATGAAACAAAATGCCGAGGCGCGCTTTAATACATCCTTAAAAATATTTCCATCCTGTATAGTTTTGAAATTAATTTTTTTTAAATATTTTTTTAATGTTTGCTGTGTGGAGTGAATTACGAAATAAATGAGAATCCAAATCAAGAGAAAAAGTAGAAGTAAAATAAACCAAAATAAGAAAAGAAATTGTAGGAAATGGTAAAAATTTGAATGTGTGTGCGTGCGTGTGGTATTTATTTGTTTGTTTGTTTCTTTGCTTCTGTATGTGCTCGAGCATAAAAACAACAATAAAATATATTACACAAAATAAACAAACAAGCAACAAAAAACAAGAGAGTTAGGGCTTTTTCGGGGAGAAACGAGGAAAAAGTAAAAGAAAAGCAGCAGCAGCAGCAGCCATAACAATTGCAATAAAAATAAACAGAAACCAATCTGTGTGTGTGTGTGTGTGTGTGTGTGTGTGTGTGTGTGTGTGTGTGTGTGCGAGTGAGTGAGTGTGCGTGTGTGTAAGTGTGTGTGTGTGTGTGTGTGTCAACGGAATCATCATCATCCTGCCGAAAATCATTATCCTTGATTATATGAAAAGCGAGAGGCTGATATGTGACAAATACTTAAGATTTTTTCTGAAATAGTTTCGTAAAGATTAACATATTGGACGATTGGTTTTAAAGTCATTTGATTTGTGCCTAATCCCGAAGCGTTCAAGGATACCCTTGAATCTATTGAATCGGGTCTTGATTATAATTTAACTAAGAGCCTGCCAAACGGCTCATCGGCTCAACTAAATTGAGTGGACATAGCGGACATAATTTAATCAGAGTGTCGATTTGGCATTTCGCATTCAATGCCCACAACTTTGTGGGTGTGTGTGTGTGTGTGCCAGGCAGGATTTGATTGTGATTCCGAAGCCGAGCCAAGATACTTCTGCCTGGAGATTGGGAACCTTTTGTGTGTCTAATTGTTTATAGATTGGTTGCTGCTGCTGCTGCTGCTGCTGCTGCTTTGGCCTCGGCTTGAATCGTGGATTTAATCAGTTTTTGGCGGAGGGAGGGAGTGCAAAATGACTAATCTATGCTTTTGCACCAGGCACTGCCACCAGCACATACACATGCACACACTAACCCACACACACACGCTGATATATATACATATATGTAGCAACTAATACACAAACTAATCTTAGAGCATGCCACGCACCTTGAGCTTCGGGGCAGCGACTCCTGGCCTCAGCTTTTTGGCTTTAAATGTTCAATTACACTTATTATAGGATGCGTTCGGATTAAGACGGGCTTAGAACAATTGATGCGAACATTCACCCAAATAATCATCTCTAATAGTTGATTCAAAAGCGAAGATAGACTCGAGATCAATAACTTGAGCGTTTCAGGACTTTTTGGGGGTTTTTAGTCCGGTTCCTCTACCTCTCCCGGCTTTTGTGTGTGGGTGTTGGTGTGGAGAGTCAGTGTAAATAGAAAGAAAACCCTAGGGAGCTCCCGAAAAAAGCAGGGACCTATGATAGAAGGGGGGCTTCTTGAGGGAACTCTCCTTTCCTCTAAAACTTTGATGGGGAAAGTGTGTCTCAACCTTTTTGAAAATGTTATCAGAAAGACCCCTTGACTTTTGATAATCCCTGCTCTTAGGAGTCCCTGGATCCCCGGCGCCCCTGGATCCCCACTCACCTGAGGCTAAGCTGGCAGTCGAGGCACGTTTCTGGGAGCTTTGGGGCTCCACCTTTGCAGTCTTCCCATTCTCCACCTTCAGGTTTTCTTTGCTTTCTACTTGATGTACATCTCCCCGTATGTGTGTGTGTGTGTGAAAAGGGGTGGGGCTTCTAGAGGGGGCCGGTTAGGTCTAGGCTAAGGTTTTCAACAAGCACTTGGTCGTCATCGGTGTTTGCACGTTTCGCTTTATTTATTTGGAAATCTTTTCTCCATCCGCTTCTTATTTTTCCCCTTCGCACTTTGCAGACTTCGATTCATTCGCTTTTCGCCTTTTTTGCTGACAAAGAGTGTTTGTATTTGCTTAAAAATCAATTACGTCATCATTGTAAAATGGCAATTGGATATATAACGATGGCAACCCTGGCAGAGTCGTTCTGTTCTCCTTTTTATTTTCTTGTTTTCCTGTTTGTTTGTTTGTTTGTTTGTTTGCTCGTCACTCGTTCGTCCTTTCCAGCACTTGTGTCAATACTTATCAGACGATATTAACGTCACTGTGACAGCATTTCAGTGAGCCCCCTCGCGCCCTACACCCCTGGTGGATGGCCTCACCTGGCATCTGTTTCTGTCACATGTCCTTTCCTAAAAGGATCAAAAGGATAATAAAAAAAGATGCGGCAGAGAGCCGAGAATCTTGTTCATTGTCTGCGCCATATTTTATTTATGTTTTGTCAATTTTTGTGCAACTTTTGCTCGTAGTATTGTGCTTGGTGACCCTTAACCCTTGTGACCCCCACAACACCCCCAGCCAGGTCCTTTTCATGGCAAATGCTATAACGCAGCAGATTTGACAGCTCCTTTGGGCCATTTCATTTGTGGCCAACTTTTCCAATGGCCGTCAAACACCAGTGCGAGATGTTTGAAAATAAAAATACACATAATATATAGGTTTTCTGTGCCTTTGATTAATAATGGATTATCGGATTATCAGATATCGGATTTATTTATCAATCGATTCCCTGTATCGCGATATCTTAAGCCATTTTCAAAAGGCACAATCATGACTAATTGATGCAAATAGAATAAACTCTGGGCCCTGGAAACGTACTCGAGTTGTAAGTTAACAGAAAAGGAGAGAAATGTAAATGTGGCCCATGAATCGAGTAAAAACATATTCCATCTCATCCTGTCGAATACCAATCCTTTTGCCCCTGCTGGCCATTCAATTCAGACCGATTTCGATGAATAAAAAATATATGCGGAGAACTCCTCCCAGGACTGTAATTCATTTAAGTGTTCCATTGAGTGGAGGGTGTGCCCACATGAAATTTCATATTTTTAATGACCATCTGCAAAAAAGGAGGAAGGAGGCGAAAGTCAATACAATACAGCGAAAGCAAAAAGAGAAGAGAAGAAAGCAGAGGAGCCGCAGCAGGCGATGAGCCTTTCACAAAAGACGCATTCTTCAGCGCAAAACTGAAAGCAAACATCGGGGGCCATATGTGCGTTCTGTGAATATTAATATTTTAAAAATATACAAAGAGAGAATACATTCGCCTTGAAGCTTCGGTTTTTAGTTAATTACCATGAGCTTCCTCCATCCATTACGCATACGCCCCGTTTCCCCCCAAGATGCTTCTAATGGTTGAGTTGTTTGCTCAGCAAATTGAACAAAAACAAACTTGAAAAGTTTGCACCACGGATATGCGGAATGGCACTGCGAAAATAATGGAGTCTTCCCGAAACTTCATATATGCTGAGCCCCCCATTTCCTGCAATTAAAACTATCCTCGTGACGAGATGCGGCTGTGTGGCATTGATTTGCGTTAATTGACACTCGATAAGGTCCTTCTTGGCACCACAAGCACTCCAATAAACAGGGACCCTTGAGGTCCCAGGGGGTTGATGGAGGGGGGGGGGAGATATATAGCGACTATATAGTATTCATGATGTGGACCGCAGAGTGCGTGGCATAATGATCTCATGTTTCCGTTGGTTTTTGTGGTCAACTCGTGAAAGCGAATTGCACAAATTGTTAACTCGGCCACTAGACTGGGACTAGGATTCTCTGTCCTGCCTCTGCACTGAGCGAAAAGGGCACTAACTTCCATTCACATACCAAAGGTTCTACTATAGTCCTATTAAAGCTGTACGTTTTTTTTTTTTTTGACTGTCTACCAATTTATTCTGCTCATTGAGTTTTGTTGTAATTGTTTTAAAATTGTCGCAATTTCTGTGGTAATGCACTCTTTCCCTCGTCTGTGTCTGTGTGTTGGTGCGTGTGAGGGGGCGTGGCGAGCAACAAGGGCAAGGTTGCTGCAGTTGACAAGCCGCAGTGCCAACGAGATGCCACAATTCGAGGGGCAAGCGTTTAAAAATTTATGTTGCAGGCAAGGCCAAAAAAAGGGCAAGGGGCTGGCGCTCTTTCCAAAAAGGAGGTTAGTTAACATGACCTGCTGGGGTCCCAGCTCCGTCCCCTTGACCCCCCCCCCAACGACCCCCACACAACAATAAACGAACGACGCAACACTTATGTTGGTTTACTTTTGCTGCCACCCAGTCAGGCCCTCCCCCTCGGCCGCCCCCCTTTTGGCCACACAATGAAGTGGCTCTGGTCGTCAGCAGCAAACAAACGGGCCAAGAAAACAGCTGCAGTTGAAACTGCCAACAGTGTGTGACAATTTCTGGTGGGTAGTACCATATATGACCTTCCCGGGCTCAAGCCAGTCCGGAATTTCAAGGGAGAAAGTTCCCAAACAGTGCGTAGGGCTTGTAAAAACTTTGGGGCCAGTATTGGTAATTATTTAGGGTCCTAGCCAAGTGCATTGGCAGTGCGACTTGCCAGGACATTCTGGTCTCACTCGTGGCATTTCCATTCCCCAGCTTCTCCTGCACGTTGACCATGACACGAAGACCCTTTGCTATATATGTATCTCTGGCGAAAACAAATGACTGACGCAGTTAAGGCCGTCTCTTTCTGGGCTCTGCGGCGGTTTCTTTCTAATTAAAGGCCTTGGCGAAAAAATAGACGAGAACTGCACCCGAACTGGCTGGAATTTAATTTTAGAGCGAAACAAGAAAAATGGCCAAATGAAATTAACGATTCTCGCTGTCTCTCTGGCTCGCCCTGTCCCTCTCGCTTGCTCACACTCGAAAACGCTTCAGTCCTGGTGACCATAATCACAGCTGCATTGTGTCCTGCAATTAAAGCAACAACACGAAATAGTCCAAAGAAAAACCAGGCAGAAAACCCTGGAAAAGTCGGGGAAAAAACCCGAGAAAGAGATGCCAAGTGAAAGAGATGGAGACGGGTGTTGCTGGCGGGGGAGGGGGGGGGAGAGAGGGGGGTAGCTTGAGGGCTAACAAAGTTCCTGTTGTTTGCTTTTTAATGGTTTTCAATGATTAAATTGTTGATAACAATTTTAAGCTGCACTCGTTCAGGCATCATTCACTCAGCCCCTCTCTCTCCAACTTTTGTATAGCCCTCGTCGTCGCTTTCTCCTCGTTAGCATCTTTTTGTCGTAGTTGTTGTTTTTGTTGTTGTTTTCTTTTAGCCTTTCCCCCCTTAACAACTTTATACAGAGAGTGTGGGCCATGTTAAGTTGAACGTGGGCATAACAATGTGTCCTTAACTTGGCCCACAGACTGCAATTTTATTCAGGTCTTCCCTCTCTCTCTCTCTCTCGCCTTCTGGCGCTGTCTCTTTCTGCTGCATTCTGCCATCGCTGCGCCTGTCCCTATCCCTGTCCCTGTCCCTATCCCTGTCCCTGTCAATTTCAATGTGCAATTACTTGGAATTTGTTTGAAGTTTCCATACAAGCCGGAAAACTTTTTCCCCACCCACATCATCCCGCCCACACGGACATTAAAAATTTAATTAGAGTGCCTCGACATCAGAAATCAAAACAAATCGGGCTCAAAAACTTTTCCAGCAAATTGAGTTGAACAAATTTCGAATTAATTTCGGCTTGAGTTGCATAATCTCCTTCTCCCCCTCTCTCTGTCACCCATCTCCGACATTCCTTCCTTAACTAAATGATGAATTATGGAGTCCCTGCTCTATTACCCGTACCCCCAGGACTTTTGGAAATTAAAAGCACATAACTTTGGGTAACTTGAATTGAAATGGAAAATTGAGCGGGCCCAAAGTAGACAGATTCTTGGCTAAAAGCCTTAAATAAACGCCCTGGCTTAGGGATATTTTTTACCAATTCGTTTCGCGGCTTATGGTGTGTTTTGTCCTTTTTTTTTTTTTTTGGGGGGGGGGAGGGCTCTAAGGAGCGCTTTGTCATGCTGGGGTTAAGCCTTCGTGGTCGGAAAGGGGATTTCAGATGGAATAGATGGACCTGGAGGAGGCCCGGCCAGGGGGCGGAGCATAAATAACGACACGTTGTGCATTTTGATGCGGGGGGAAACATCAGGGCAGTGGCCGTGGGATATTGCCAGAAACCCGGAATGAAAAAAGAAGTTGCCAGAGATCTCGACCCTGACTCCGGATTGCCCTTTTCCGCATCACTGCCTCACTGTATGGGTTAAAAAAAGTGTATATATGTATAAATAAATAAGCCAGGGTGGCGGTCAAAAAGTCCAATTGGGGTGCTGTGGAGAGAAAAAAGCTTTTATGATTATTACTCCTCCTTTTTCGATGATTTTTATGATTATTATGACTTTGATGTCAGTTAAATGATTGTAAATATTCATTGAAGCCATGTTGAATCAGTTCAATTGAAAATTAAACCACAAAAAATGGTGTTCACCCCTTTTTTGTTATTTGTTGTTGTTTGTTGGTTGTTGTTTGTTTGCCGTCAGCCAATCAAGTTGTTTTCACTGGAGTTTAGGTTCATTCAATTGCCCCGACTGTCAGCTTATCAAATACGCCGAGGGAAATGTGTATAAATTTCGAAATATTTCAATTTCGAATGCAATCGATGTGGCTGGTTCGCTGGTCGGGGGTCGGGGGTCGGGGGTCGGGAGTCGGGAGTCGGGTGTCGGGTGTCGGGGAATTGAAAACTCCAACAGCCCACAATCCCACAGTAATCGCCATAATAACGATCACAAACCAGAGCAAGTTGTAAACAAAGATGTGTGTTTTTCGAGCACATAAAAAGTGCAACAAAATCTCAAATTCAAACAGGGAGGAGGAGGGCCAAAAGGAGGAGGACGAGCTTCGTCAGAAATGCACAAATAGAGCAAAATGCTCCATGCATACATATGTGCTGGAATTTTTCATCTTACTCCGTTCGAACTCCACTTTCGGCATGAATAAGCCATGAGAGTTCGAGGGTCTGCCAAATAATTCACATTTATGCTAGACACTAGCTTATCGATTGGAGATGCAATGGAGAACGAAATTCTCCCAGTAATGCTCCATAATTCATGGGTTTTTCATATTTTCAACGTTCATCGTTCCATCTTTAATCCTTTGAGACTGGCTCCCTTATCAGGCTTCGAAAGCTATCCCCAGGGTCGCCACAGTTTTATGTTCTTTTATACAATTTTGGCCAAATTTTTAGAGTTTAACTTTTACACAAAAAAAAAAAAAAAAAAAACAAACACACACACCAGTAATAAAGAAACTTTTGTCCACTATCTGCTTTGCTGCCCGCCAGATCTGCTGTAAATAAATAGCCACTCTTACTCTTATATACTCTCGACACCATATATGTATATAGACTTTTGTATGTGTCTGCTGTGTATGTGTATGCTGCACTCGCTTGTGAATTGACAAAACGTCAAATCAAATATATATTTAACATAAAGTGAAACAGTAGCCAGAGTTTCAAAAACTGGGAGTCGAAAGCGCGACTCGCCTAATTTATGCAAATGAAAAGTGCGCACCAAAACGAGACAAACAAATTCGAAATTAATTTGCATTGAATAACAAAGGAAACGAACGCTTCAGTTTCAATTTCAATTCCAGCCAAGGATAACAAACTGAATAACGTAAAACGTAAAACGTAAAACCGAAAACCGAAAACGTAAAACCCAAAACGACAAACACCAAAGCAAAACCCGAAAAATAAAGACGAACAAAACGAATGAATGAACGAAGGAGGATGAAAATGAAGTGCCAAAGTGTTGAAATGAAAACAAAATTGAAAATCGAGTAGACGTAAAAGAAATTCCCCAAAGTCTGTCAGTTTCGGTTACGCGTGCATTTCCGTTTCCGTTTCCGTTCACCGCTCACCGGTCACCGTTCCCCGCTTACAGTTCTCAGCATCAGATCCCGTTTCCGTTCCCCTTTCGTTTCCGTTCCGTTTCGTTCGGCACTTTTCAAATGGCTACCAGCTGCTTATGATGGAGACATTCCTCGTCCTGGGCCTGTGTTTCATCCTGTACGAGGCATTGGATTTCTTTCAGGGCTGCATCCACAGCAACACCCCCTCGCCCAGTGATCAGATCGAGGCCTATCGCCGCGAATTGGACGAACAGCGCCAGCAGCAGCAGCAGGAGCAGTTCCTGGCGGGATTGACGCCACTGCTGGGCGCTCAGTTTGCCGCCGCAGCGGCCGCCGCTGCCGCCGCCGCCGGCTCCCAATCGACGCTGGGCAGCACGACCACGCCTACCGCCTCCACGGCCAGCGTTATCAGTGATTCCTACGACCAGGAGTCGCAATCTCAATCGCAAAGTCAATCCCAATCGCAGTCGCAAAACCAGCAGCAGCTGCACTCCCTCAGCACTCCAGGACTCTTTCGTCCGGCCGCCTTGGGCTACTACGATCCCGAGGATCCGTTGCACGCCACATCCTCGCTGCCGCGGGACTACTACTATCTGCAGCAACAGCAGCTGAAGAACAAGGCCAGTTCCAGGTCGCTGCTCTCGAAGTTCTCGTCGACCAACTCGGACAATCGCATCCACCCCGAGGCGGGGGCCGGGGCGGGACACAGTGTCCTCGGGGCATCGGTGATCACCAGCCAGCCCTTGCCAGCGGGCGAGATACCGCCCAGTCTGTTCGATCAGCCCGGCCAGCCGCCGGTTGTGGGTCCTTTGCAGCTGCAGCCTTCGTCGCCGCTGTTTGTGGAGCTGAAGCGGGCCATCATCTGCCAGAACAAGCAGGGCCAAGGATCGTCCGGGGAGGAGTCCGCCGAGGAGCAGTGCCCGCAGTGCGAGGAAGAGCGAGAGAGTCGCTACCTAGACGACGAGGACGAAGTCGAGGAGGAGGAGGAGGACGAGGAGTACCCCTCGCCGGGCGAGGAGGACGACGAGGACGAGGCGGAGGCAAAGGAGCCGCACAACTACGTGGGTGGGGCCACCAGTGAGCCGGACATTTGCGCCGCATCGCGCCAACTGCCCCGCATCCATCACATCTCCATCGACCAGCAGGACCATCGTCCTTCGGACCTGAACATTGCCCACGTGGGACCCGCCCTGGGCGCCAATTCCCACGCCGACTTCCGGGAGATCGAGTGCGAAAGGCTGCGACGCAAGTGCGTGAGCGTTAAGCGCATCTATAGCATATCGGAGAAGTTCTAAATCAGATCAGATCACCACTCTATCTATATCTCAATTCGATATCTCAGTTCTCAGCTCATATCTGTACAAAGTCCAGCTCTCTCTCTCTCTCCTTTTCTCTCTCACCATTGCACCAAAATCGAATCGAATCGAAAACCGAATACGAATACGAAAGCCAAACGAAAATAAGAACGAACCATAATCAAAATCGAGCATCGCCAAAATCTCAAATCAAAATCACCAAATCAATCGATACTCAAATCCAAAAATCGAAGCCAAATCAAATCGAAGCAATAATCAGTTTTCCAATTCAGAACAAATGCAACCAAAATCACAAAATTGTCCAAAGCGAAACACCCCACACAAGGTTAGCAAAAAAAAAAGTTCAAAAGTACCAATGCAAAAAAAGAAAAAACAAAACTTAAACAAAAGCCAACATAAACTAAAAGAAAAGAAAAAGAAAAACAATGCAGAATCGATAAGGAGCCAACCTAAACCGACACAAAAATCAAACTTTCGATTAAAACATTTTGCTCAAAAGAATTTGCACAGCATTTAACATGATTTTTTGAAGTCTTTAATCAGGGTCATTATTTTTGGATTATTTGTTGTTAATTATGAATCACCTGCCTGCATACTTTCACCAACTTTCTTCACCCCAAAACTCTCACCCGATCACCTGCGATCACTTTCGAAATGTGGCGACAGTTTGCACCTTTTTATCACCAAAACACCTATCCCATTTCCGATGGGTTTCCTTTCTCACCTCCGTAAAAAGCACCACAAAATCACCTTTCAATCACCGTTATATGAAATACCAGATACACCTCTTGAAACTCTCATAGAGCACCCGCATATCCTGTCCACCTGCATCACCCGCTCTCCTGTTTTTCTCTCTCACTATCACTCCGCCCTCTGTACTTTTAATAATTCCGCAACTTTTTCCAGCTCGACACCAAACGTGTGGCGTTCCTCCCCCTCCCCGCCTCCCCCCAAAAAAATTGTGTAATGAGACAAATATGAATAAGAAATAATAAATTAAAATAAGTTTCAGTAAGGTCACACACATCCAAATCCTATGACATACAGTTTCCTGAATATTTTATTTCGAAATGTTTCGGGTTGAGATTTTATGCGTGTGCTCGAAACTTTTACCTTTTGTTTACACTTTTGGCCTAACTTTTCTGCCCACCTTTTTTTTTTTTTTTTTTGGTTTTAGTTTCTGTTTTTTTTTTTATATTTTTGTGAGAATTCCTTGGGTTTTTTTTTAAGGGGGACAGGGGGAACTTATAGCCACTTGGGCATCCAGGTCGGAACAGCAAATATGCTAACTAGTTGGCTTTGGCCAGGACTTTGTGAGTGTCTCTAACCCATCTGGCTTCTCGTGTACACTGTAACAGATTTTAATTGCTTAATAGTAGAACAAATCCTTTTGTTCAGTGCAGAGTTGGGGACTTTCTTTTGCTTCTGCTGAAAATATTCCTACTGTTACATTTTTCCGAGTGTAAGTTGTTCGCTTTTAAACCTCTGCTTTTGAGTTTTATGCAAAGTAAATTGTACATAATTGTCAGGACTAGCAAAACACACTCGCACACATATCAAGAGATATATATATTTATATGCAAATGACAGGAACAGGAGCCGGAGCAGTAGCAGGAGCAGTGGCCGGGACAGGAGCCGAGGACAATGACTAATTTTGCTGTCATTGTTGGTGGCGTAACACAAAAAGGAGAAGGAGAAGGATATAAAAAATGAAGGGATAGAGTAGGAAGCTGCAGAACATTACTATCATATCTTACAAATTGTGCCTTACATATACACACATATATGTATATGTGCAAGGGGAGGATGTAGATATACATATCCTTTCAATTATTCGATATATGTATATGTGTTGGAGTCCTTCTGTTCTTTTATTCTTTAGATTTCGACCAGTTGGATGTGCCTTACCCTTGTTTTCATTTCTGGTGACCATGTGTGTTTGTGTATCCTTGGCCCGCATCAAGTTAACTTTTATCCCCCAGTCCCAGTCCCAGTCCCACTCCCCCGCTTTCCTCCTCTTCACCCTGTCCACTTTCTCCCCCATTTGTCTCTTGCTTTTGTGTGCTCTCTGCCCGCCGTTCAGCGCTCAATGTTCGTAATCTTTTGGTCTTTTCTTCATCATCGTTTAGCTTGATGTGGTTTTCCCCGACTTAATCAGTTTTACTATTGTTTGTTTTTACCAAAGAGCACCCCCCAGCACACACGCACACACACTCATCCATATGTATATCCCCCTCTGTCCTTTGTTTGGAGGATGTGCGGATCTGCGTGGAGTGTGTATGTATAATTTTTCGGCCCTCACAGACATGGTCAGCCAAGTAGGACCTCCAAGCTCATTGCGAATTTGTATATTACCCCATTTAAATGGTCAAGACCCACTATTATTTGCGTTGTTAATATTTATTATTTTTATAACCTCTCTCTTTTTTCTTTGGCTGCGAAAAAATGGCGCCCAGAAATGTATGCTACGATTTTTGGTTAGCGAGCTTGCGAAAAAATGGCGCCCAAAAATGTATGCTACGATTTTTGGTTTGTGCTCAGCGGACAGGAACTGGCAATTATATTTATGTGTGTGTGTGTGTGTGTGTGCGTGGGTGAGTCCAGGCATAAATGCTACATCATGCCGAGTATTTAAGCCACATAAACCCAACGCCTCCACCACCCACTCTTCCAACCGCCTTGCCCTTCAGCATCCAGCCTTAACCCGCTCTGTCTCTCAAGGGCAATATTCTTCTGCATCATTAACCCGCCATGAGAAATGACCCACAGTCATGCACTAGTCACGGTCAGCTTAACCCATTGACAACAGCTTAACCCAAGCGCTGGTATCTCTTGCAAAGTATCCGCAAAATCGAATTTGGCCGAAATTAATTTGGCTTTAAGGCGAAATTGAAGTGAAACAAATGCCTGCTCCTTAGACTAGACTTAATGTTGCCTTAATCCTCAAGTATGTGAGTGTGTGTGTGTGGGTTGCCTCACTCCCCCCTCCCCCCTCCCCCCACCCCACTCGCATCTGTTGTGGGTTAATTCCCAAAGACATATTAGCCCTCCGCAATTTATCCAACTCAATTAATCTCGGCTGTGACTGTGACTTTACAAAAGCGATAGCCTCTTGCCAAGGAGGCGTGGCGGACGCCCCTTTTAGTGATTTATACTAGCTTGTGTTTTCGGTTTTTTCCGTTTGTTGATTTTTCAAAGTGCACTAAACTTTGCCAACAACACTCCCACACAGCTAATTATTTTCCCAGCTGCAAATGCCACACGATAAAGTTTCTGCGAATACAGTTTAATTTTTTGTTCTATTCTGAGGTGAAACGCAACTTTGTTGTCTCTTTCTGAAAGCACCAGGCTGTCTCTCTTTGTTTGCTTAAAAGGGGAGTTGTTTGGATTTGGGTGCTAACATTTTTTCAGAGTTAATTGAAAAGCCATGCCATCTATGCCATTGTCAACGTGTGTTTCTGTGTGCCTCCCAGCCTAGGCGTTCCTTTTAGCTGTATTCGGAGCCCATTTTCTTTTTGTTGCCGGCATTGGCGACGCGTCCCTTTAAGGACCTCACGGCCAGGTTGGGCAGACAGCCGCGCTTCTGCAGGTCGTCCAGCTTGACGGCAATCACCGTGTCGATCTCCTTTTGCCTCTGGGCCTCGGCCGCCTTGTCCCGCTCAAATACCAGGTGGTCGTTCTCCAGCTCGCGCCGCCGTGCCTTCTCCCGCTCCTCGATCTGGCAGGCGACGCTGGTGCGGAGGCAGGCCTTCTTCTGGGCCTCCTGCTCGGCCTCCTTCTTGAGCTGCTCCTCGTACTTGGCCCGGTACTCGATCATCTCCTTGAGCTCCCGCTCCCGCTGCACATAGTAGCAGGCCTTCATCTGGCTCAGGTGCTCCATCTGCTCCATGTTGGCCCTCTTCAGCTCGGCCGCCATCTTGCGCTCCTTCTCGGCGGCCTTGCGCTCGTTCTCACGGTACTTGCGCTCCAGGCGCTCGTGCTCCGCCAGGAAGTGCATCTCCTCGCGGTTATCCTTGGCATCCAGGATCTTCTGGCCCACGGCGAAGAGCACATCCCGCTTGCGCTTCACGTCCGCCTCGATGGCCTCCCGCTCGGCCCTCTGTTCGCGGAGCTCCTTCTCCTTGAGCTTCAGGTACTCATAGGCCCGCGTCTCGTCCCTCTGATCCTGCTCGCACATCATCCTGACAAAGTTCCTGTGCAGCTTAATGTACTTGTTGAGCTCGTCGCGGTAGGCGGACTTGCGACGCGACCGGTTCTCCACCTCGGCAGCCTCGGCCTTCTTGTTCTCGTCGATGAAGGATCGCATGTCGCGGGCTTCGAGGCGGAGGCGGTCCTGGGCCATGTAGCGGAGCTTCTCCCGGTCGCTGATCTGCTCCCGGACAGCCATGCCGAACTGCTTGCGGCGCTCCTCCTCGGCGGCGTCCTTCTGCTCCACGGTGCCCCACTTGGCGTTGTTGTAGGCCTGGTTCTTGCGAGCCAGCTCCTCGTCGTGGTCGCTCTGGATGCGGTTGAGGAGCTTCCGCTCCTGGATCTGAGCCGTCCACATGGCGCTGCACTTGGCCTCCGAAATGGCCCGGGTGGCCTCCTTGACGCGCTCGTCCGACTCGTACTTGGCGTCCAGGGCACGGTGGAGGACCTGCAGGCGCTTGGCCTCGATCCTTCGCTCCTCGTCCACGTCCTCGTCGGCCTCCACGTCGTGCTGCTTCTCCGCCTCCCGCTCCTTCTCCCGCCGCTGATCGTCGATGTCGTGGTAGTAGTTCCGCATTCTCTCCGCCTCGGCAGTGTGGAACTGCTGCTCCTCCATGCGGCGATCCTGCTCGGCCCGTCGCTCCTCTGTGCTCTTCGGCCTCTGGGCCCGCATCCTCTCCAGCTCCGAAAGGGAGAGCTCGGCATAGCCCTTCGACTCCCAGGACTGGCCCTTGATGTGAAAGAACGTGGCCTTGGCGCCGTCGTACCTGCGACCTCGCGGCGCCTTGCCCCCGGCCACCTTCTGCTGCCCCCCGGGGACTGGCAGAGGTCCTGGCGGTCGGGTGCCCGGGGGCAGGGGCCGCCTCTGGTCCTTGGGCTTGACGGGCTTGTCCCGGCGACTGCCGCACTGCGCCTCCTCCACGATCGTCGACAGCGGCGGCGTCTCAATGTAAATGGGACGCCTGATCCTGTCATAGCAATCGGGCGGGAGTTTGGTTCCAGATCGCGACCGACAGGGCATTACCATCGGCATTGTGGTATAGAATCTGCAGTTATATCTCACCAGTTAGACTCCAGAATTCGTCGTCTGTTTATGTTGTTTTGTTAAATCGTTTCGGATGTTTGTTTCTCCAGAATCTGACAGGCATATCCGGTCCGAATTCGTGAGGTGACTCTGCCAGTTTTTTAAGGCCTTAGTTTTTTGATAGAAACTTAAATATTCGACACCTCCACACTCGAGTGTTGTGTGTCAAGTGGCAGGCTAAAAAAAAATGAAAAAGTATTTAGCATTTCGCACCCCAGGGAGGGGGAGTAGGTAGTGCATTTACTTCCGCCTGCTTTTCTCTGCATTCGAAGGCGTTGATGCTTGAATTTTGGAATAGTTCCGCCCTCTCTAAGGCCGCCTTTGCCAGCCACGGCCCCGTCCCCGTCCCCGTCCCCGTCCCAGCCAGGGGGCATGAAAATTTAATTACACGCCTCGCTGCCATTCTGTGACTGAGTGCAGAGGGGTCACAGATTAGTGGCGAGCTGCAAAAAAAGGATAAAGGGCGGGTAGGCGTATTATGCGTCTCTCTTTAAAATGTTTCAGGCAAAAGGATTTAAACAACAATAATATCAGAGTTGAAGATTGCTTGGCAGAGTCGACTTTTGTTTGAGAAAACGGATTTGCCGGCAAATGGCAACTAATTTTTGTCCTTTGTCCCTGTTGAATCCTTTGATTCGAAGGAGTAGCCACAGCACCTGTCGAAAACCCGGCGACCATCATCTTTCGAATAACAACAACAGCCTTTTGCGCATTGTATGTCCTGTCTATTTGTGACCGATGTTGTCAGGCGCACAAAGACATTGTCCTGGCGTCCTGGCATTTTGGCATCCTGGCATTCCGGCATCCCGGCACTCCTGTCCGCCCTGGGGCACTGATTGTATGGATGTTCCAGTGGGTGGTGGCGGGTGGTTGGCTGGTCGGAGGGAAACATCTCCATGGACACACACCGCACACCCACTCGCTGAAATCCACAAAATATTCAGCCACAATGGCCACAGAATATCATTTACTTCAGACATCGTTCCCGACTCCGACTCCGATTCTGATTCCGATGGCGATGATGATGTTTCCGATAATAACGATGATTTCTCCCGACAACTGCCAATGAACTGAGCAAAAGTTCGCCATAAATGTGAATTATTTTCGTTCACAAAAATCATATTATACGTAATACGCAATACGCCAACGCCAACGCCAGAGCCATCTCGGGGGAAACTTTTCCACATTTCAATGGCAATAAAAGTGATTTAATAAGGCGCAAAACAACCGAAATATAGCAAAATAAATGGTCAAGAGTTCGGGGAAGGAAAATAAATGGTCGCATACGCCATTTTACTCTGCGAAAAGGCAGTTTGTAACTCCAACCGAGTTCCGCATTTAAAAATGGGGAAAAAGTAGGAAAAGAACTTAAAGTCCTCTCCTAACTTGTGTTAGTTAGTTGTTCTTTAGTTTATTCTGAATACTGGTAGTGGGAAGAGTAGAAAATCAATTGCATTTGTCGCCGCAGACAACGAAGGATGGAGGAGAAAGGATAAATGGGGAGGGAAGGTGGTGTGGCTGATGGGCTGCGGTGCCTGCCACGCCCATTGCGTGTGATTAAGTGTGCGTTTAATGTGCACGCCATGACCATAAAACAAATTGTATGCAATCCTGCCACCGAAAGCTCGCAATTTACTCGCTACCCCAGCGCTACCCCTTGCCCTTTCCTGGTCCTTGGTCCTTCGTCCTGGATAGCTCTCCCACAATCCTTCTGCGTGCGAATTCCCTAACAGATTTCGACTGGGACCAAAACTTTTGTCCGCTCGCTTCGCTTTGAAATGTAAATACGGCTCATTATTTCCAATGCCCTGCCATTCATTTGCAAACTTTGCAGTTTTCTCCGAACTTTAACCTACACCCACACAGCCTACACAGTGAAAAAAGCCACAAAGTTTATTGGTTTCTTATATTTTATAGTTGAAATTTATTAATGAAAGCCCCTTCAGCTCCACGCAACCAGAATGTCCCCAAAGGACATTCTGAAGAGAAATCTTGTTGTTTTCTGCTTCGCCCTGAAAGTGTAATTGAATTTCCTCTGATTTATCACGACCAGTGTGCCAGGATGGGGCCAGGATATTGTGACCGGGCTCACCTTTAATTAACTGTAATGCCATCAGGACACACAACGTGTGTGTAATGTCCTCTATTTTTCCTCACTCGGCGTCCAGTTTTGTGAGTTTGCTTCTTTGGGTTTATTATTTTCACTTAATTTCTGCTCGAGTCCGTATCGCATTTCTCATTTCTTATTTTTGTACCCTGGAAGGGAAGTGTGAAGGGGATCAGGATTAGGCCATGTTCGTATATAGTATAGGGTCCCAAGGATTGCTGGATTGGATTGCGAGTCAAGGGTATAGAAGCTTCGATTCCACTTAATTGCAGCTCTCTTGGTGTTTAGGTTTCTGTTTACCCCTGAACTTTTGGCCCAACTGGTCTGGTCATTCAATTTACGTGCCTTGGACCCGTCCCCAAATGGCAAATCATCACAGCTAGACAGAAAACAGCAAAAAACAGGCGAAGAAAAAGCCAAGAGAATGAAGCGAAGAGCCTTCGGAATGTGGGAATCTTGTTTGTATAACCAGAGCTGCGGCAAAATGTTGTTCAAATTGACTTGGCCTCGGATGACTCGGCAGGTGGTGGTGGCCCAATGGTCGTCCCATGGTCCTATGCTAGCTGTAGCTAAAAGGATGCCCAAGGATAGCAGGATAGAGAGGGGAGGACTTCCTGCCAAAGGGACAAAGTCACCGACAAAGGAATGTTTCGCCTGCTGCACAATGGCAAATAATTCATAACTTGGCTCAAAAGTTTGATTTAGCTGCAGTTAATACAGTGGCTGGCAAGGACCTGTTCCCCCCTGGCTGTCCCTTGTTATCCCCTTTGGGCCCTGGGTCCTTGCCTCTGTTGCCAACATATTTTTCACCCTCTCCATCCTGTCGGCCATACGTCGGTTTGCATAAATTTTTTTTTGCTTTTCCCTGTGCCTTTGCTGGGAGGAGGAGGACTCCTGTTGACAGCAGCGATTCTCTTCCAGCTTTTTCCACTTCTTAGTCTTGGAGCCCCCCTCTACGCCTCTGTTTCTGTTTTTTTTCTTTTCTGCCAGCAGATAAATTACGCCCGAAGAAGCGGAAGAGCCAACGGAAAAGGCAGAAGGCAGGGCAGAATCTAAAGCTCCAAAGAGCCTGCGAACTGTATGCTTATTTTTCTTGGAAAAGAGAAGGCTGTAGCCGAGCAGAAAGGGACGGAAACAAACACACATGAGGCCGGCGGTCAGGCGGCAAAAGTTTCCACTTGGTTTTGTTGCCCCTTTCGCAAAAATTATTCCGCCCATTCTTCAAACGCTCGTCCTCGTCCTGGTCCTGGTCCTGGTCCTGGTCCTTGTCCTTGTCCTCGTCCATTTGCCATTTCTCGTATCAAAGTAAAATTCAACAATTTCGAAAAGTTGTGAAAAGTTTTGGGCTTACCTACATAAATTAGGGTTGTCTAACCTTTTTTCCTCTCGCTTTCTACCACTAATTTGTAATCCTTTGTATTCCACTTTGATGTGGCCAAGTGTGTTTATCAACCTGGGGATAATTAGGCTTTTAATATTTGTGTTTGTTTGTTTTTCCAAACTCAAAGCTCAAAGTTGGGGAGTTCATAAAAATGTGGAACAAGTTTTTAACCAGTTTATGGGAGCAAACGTTGGATATTTTCAATTTTGTGGCCATAAACAACAACTCCTGAAATTTATTGGTTACTATTTTTTGCGACTGCCCCGCCCCTTTCGCTCCCCGTCATAGCCGACTCTTTTGGACGTCTGTTGCTGCTCCTCGCATGCCTTCAACTGGCACACGGAAGCTGAGGCGTCTGCTATAAATTTTTAACAACCATTTAACTTGAATTTTATTAGTCCCCAGTCAGCGGTCAGCGGTTTGGGGATAAGGCCGGGGCTTACAGGATCTGGGGAGGAGGGCTATGGAGGGCTATGGGCGTGACTGAAGCTCCTCGTCTGAAGCTGTCATGTTGCCTTCTTGGCATATATGTATGTATGCTCGTGTATCTCGGCATACAGTATACAAAGTGCCAAATGCTGCCCACAAAGTCGTCACAGTGACATTTTGCATTTCGCAATTCATTCCCATTCCTGCTCCTGCCACAAAGTTTTCTTCGTTTCGGAATCTGTTTTTCTTTTATGGCTCGTTGCCTATTTCTTGGCGCTCTTCTCGGGGCCATAAGTTATATTGTGCACATACACAAATGCATTTGTGTGTATGTGTGGAAGGACGAAGAGTGATCCAGTGGGTCAGTGGTTAGCCAGAGCCCGAGACTTCAGTCTCTCGCCTGCCGCTGACCGATAACCATGCAACTTTTTATTATTTAACTATTTTTTCGATCTACTGCATTTCGTTTACTTGCTGTGTTTGCAAATTCTTGGGCAAGAAGTTCGGTTTTTGTGCGTCTGTGTGTGTGCCTGGATGGTCCATCTATCTGTCTATCTATCGGTTCAGTATCCTTTTTCGTTTTCCTTTCTCCTGCTCGCTCTCTCTCGATGTGTGTGTTGCAAACAAAACCGAAAAACCATACACAAAACCCAACGAAACGTATGTATATGTGTTTTTGCAGTTGAGTAAAATGTGCGCTGCTGCCGACAGCCTAACAAAAACAATAACCACAAAAAACAATAATAAATGCTAAACAATATCGAAGGAAACAATCAAACGAGATATCAAATTGTGTGACAAAGGACAAAAAAGGAACCCAAAATAATCGACGATTAATCAGCCATTGATTGCGATAGCGGCGACAAAGACAAAAACAAGAAGAAAAAAACAAATTATAAAGCACCCCCCGCCATGGACTCGCTGGAGCGCCTGATGCGCGCCGCCCCACTTCCCCGCATGCTAACCACCGCCGCCGTCAGTGTGGGCGGGGCAGCGTTGCAGATGGGTGGCGGTGGGGCAGCCGGCGGTGGTGCGCCCGGCGCTGGGGCACAACAGAGGGCGCTGGTCCACGCCTCGCTGGCGGCGGCGACCGTGGGCCGCAAAGGACGCCACCTGACCGGCACTTTCTGCCTCACCGGCGACACCATGGAGGGCATCATACAGTGTTTGGTATTCCTCAAAGCATTCTCGGTAAGTGGAGGATATCCTGGTCGTTACGAGGGGTTACCAGTTGCCATGGCCCGAGGACGAGATAATATTCCCGATGGGTGGGGAGCGTGGAGCGTGGAGCGTGCAGCGCTGAGCTAAGGGGGCGGGCCCATTTTCATGTCCATTTCCATCGCCCATACGCCCTTTTTTTTTGTTGTTTTTTTTTGTTGCTTTTTGCTTTTCGGAGCAATTCAATTTAGTTTTCGGTTTGCGCTCGACTAAGTTTTTACCAATTTTTGTGTTGTTGTTGTTGTAGACGTCCTTTTCCGTTTCCTTTTTTTTGTGGGTCGGGTGCCATCAAAATGTGCAATAGGCTGTAAATAGGCAAATGCTTTTAGACGCAGGGCGCCGAGCCGGCCTGTGGCAAGCTGATTTTGGGATTTTATAACTAAATTTTTGAGCAGCAACCTTTGACCCAGTTTATGGCCCATGCCCAAAAGAGATTTTCAGCCTGTCTACACATATTATAACCCAAATCCCTGCACCTCCGGCTCCGCCTCCGCCTCCGCGTCAGCCATCCCAGCCCCGTCCTAATCCTTATTCCCCCACACACACTCTCACACACACATCACACACTTTAGTAAGCCTATTTTAAACACTTTCGTGCCAAGCTAACTGTTGTTTCCACTCTCTTTTACCCTTTATTTGCAGGTAAGCGAAATTAATGAAGACCCAAATGGCCAACAGATTTATGAATCAAAAGCGACCAGGCCCACGATTGGGTCTCCCAGGTATCTGGACAGTTTGTCGGCATTTGCTTCAAAGGGGATAAGCGGTCCTGCCACACGGAGCGTATGAGTGATGTTTATTTGACGTTTACGTGGAAGTTAGCTTTTGGTTAAGAAGAGTACAATGGGCTTGGGGATTACTTGGGGATTGAATTCTACGGGGCGTATGAGTGGCGAAAAAGCAATTTGCAGATTCATTAATTGTTGTTATATCCTTCAACTGGGTTGTCAGTCAATCTACATTTGTTTCATTAAACTCATTCATTTAATTAGCTGTTATTATGCGCTGGCAAAAACAAGTAGCCTCATCAATTCCCAACACGCGTCCCATTCGATCACAGGGCGTATGCGTAACATTAAACCAATTAGTCGGGGAACATCGGTCAAATGAATTAATGCCATCTTTTTCATCTCCGGGAGGCGGCTGCCGCGATGGTGGGGCCAATTAGCCCAGCATTCAGTTACATATCCTCCAGTTGCCTGTCCTCGGCATCAATCAATAGCACGATATTTAATATCCTTTCGGAAACCCGAAACCTTTTCACTTCCACCCCGTTCTGCGCCCCATATGGCCACAAATATTTGCTAAACTCAAGCACAATTTAATTAAACCCATCGGAGGGTAACTAAAACTAGGGCTTTACATCGAGGGTCTTGTCTGGTTTTTAAATCCTCGGTGCCCGGGGCCTAATTGGAGATTTTTGAACCGCTGCAAATGCATTTAGCACCCAATCGATTCTGGCCAAGCTAGGAAAGTGCGGCCCGGGAAAGAGACGGACGCACATAAAGCGACAGAGACGGGGACAGACATCAAGCGCCTGCGGCAATTGCAGGCCCATTAAAACTGACACATTGCGATTGCTTTCTCCCCCTTTATTTGCCGGGGCAGGGATGAACAACAAAAACAGTAAGCGGGATAAAAGTATAAAAAAGCAGAGACACGCCCAGGGGCGGACAAAGAAGCAGAGATGGAGATACAGTCACTCTGTTTGGCATAAACAAAATATATACAAAAAAAAAAAAAGAGGAGAAAGAGTAGCCGAGTCGGCGGGCGGTTACCCATTAAATCAAGTTTTTTTGGGGACTTTAGGCACTGGGGAAAAGTTTGGCAAGGTTTGCCCAGCGGAGGCACCCCCTAGACATTATATTTTGAAAAGGAAACCCCTTTTTCTCACTCTGTATAGGTATGGCCCATTTGAAATCAGCGAGAGACTTTTCACGCATCGTTAATTTCTCCCCGAGGCCTCGACACTAGCGCTGTCCTTCTCCGTCGCTCTGTCTCAGTCCTTCAACCAGTCACTCTGTCAGTCATTCATTTGTTCATTCGCTCAGCCCGTTGGTCTGTCATTCTGTCAGTCTGGCATTCAATCAGCCTTCGGGTCTCCCTGCCAGCCACCCCGTCTGCCAGCCAGCCGCCTGCCTATCGTTATAATGATGTTGCTGCTGGGATCCTGGGATGCTGGGATCCTTTTTTCCTTTGCTTTGACATCAACACCATCTACCAAAGTCGTCGTGATTTACTTGCCAACCGCCAACCTGCCACGCCCTCTCTTATCCGCTTACATATTTACCTTCTGCGGGCGAGTGTGCGGGTGTGTGGGTGTCCGTGGGTGTGTGGGTGTCCGTGGGTGTTTGCAAATTTAAATGTTGCACAAATATGAAAAGCAATTTACATAATATCCTGCCAAGTGTAAAATGATTGTCAATTCAGTCTGCCACTGAAGCAAAGCGAACGAGAAAACGGAAAACGGAATGGAACGGAAAAGGGTAGGGGGGGGGATGCGAAACGTGGAAAGGGAACAGAAACGGAAAGAAACCACACAAACCGCTGACACTCACACTAACAGCGACTAACCGAGCGGGCCAAGGGAAAATTGCGGCTTTAAATCGAATCGAATCGCATCGCATCGCATCGATTACGTTTCGTTTCGATTTTTATTTTTTACGCCCCCATAGCCGGTGAATTATCTCCATCCCAGTTGAATTATCCTTGCTACCGACTGTGGGTTAAATAAGGAAATATTATCCTGTCCCTGGTTGGGCATAAATAATGAAATATTGACGACCAGCTTTTAAACGAAGCTGGGAAACGAAGGTACAACAAGGATATGCAAGCTTGGCCAAAGGAAAGGAGTTTCAAGAACATGAAAATGTATTTAAATAATTTAATATTTAACCTTAAGGGTCTTAAAGTTTCGACTCTGCCTGAAGCTTCCTCCTTTCTTGACTCTCCTTTATTTTTATTCTTTTTGAAATTGATGATGTCGCCGCACATTATGAGGTTCAATATCCTGGATAATGACGACAAATTGCGCAATATTTGCACCAGACTTGAGGGTGTGCCCCGAAGGATCCTGGATCCAACGGCTGAGGCTTAAGTGCCCTTGGACTCCATGGACTCGGCGCGCCTTGCTGCGGTCAAACATGATTGATGAACGCTAATTAATGTGGCGGACCCCTTAATTCTCCGCCCCCTTGTCGCCAGCCAATTGTGTAATTAATTCCCATCTCAAGTGTCTCTGTAATTATGAAGCACTACCCAAGTTAAAGCCGAGTTTTCAAGCTCCTGGAGGTGGCACTTTGTCGGAGAGTGTTTGCCCAAAAATCTCTATCAATCATTTTGTTGGTATTTTCATTGTGTTTATTGGCAGAGCTTGTTCTCAATGGCTCATGCCTTCCCCACCTGGCATTTTTGCAGTGACTTGGACAGGTGAGACGCGAACATGATGCTCGGAATCTATGCAAATTTTCATGCACTTGCATAGCGGCGAACATGCGGGAGCACGGCGGAGTGTTTGCAATATAGCCCGGCATCCGGATGGCCCCCCCCCCCCCCCCCCATCCTCGCAGTCGCGTCCCTGGGCAGTGATGTGCATCATCAGCAACCCAAACAGAATCGTTGAGGTGGCTTGTTCCACTCGTGTTGATGTTTCTGCTGCTGTTGTTTGCTTTTGAGGCCTTTCAAGCACTTGCTTATTATGCAGTCACGTGTATCTCTATCTGTGTAGCTACTAGCTGTGCGTCTGTGTGGGTATTCGTGCCCCCACACACACACATGTACATGCCGGTGGCACAATTTGAACAATAAGTTGGCTCCTCGACTGACTGTCTGCCACTCAGAGTCGTCTGCATTTCAAAACTTAAACAGTTTATTAAGCGCAAACTAAACCCAAAAGCAAACACAAACACACATACACACACGCATACGCACACACATTTTAGCTTTATTACACGGCTGGCAGGTGTTTGTGTTTCGTTTTTGTGTCACTCTGCGGTCACCTCAGTTTCCATTTCAATTATGGCATCCCCTTTCGTCCTTTGCCGCGTCCTTTCTCAATCTCCTCGACTTGTCTCGCATTTGAATTTGTAATTTTGCCAGCTGAAAGCCGCAAAGTGCAAAAGTGTCATTTCTGCCGGGTAATTTAGGTAGCAATTGTAAACAGCAGGATATATTCAAGGAAATGTCTCGAAAACTCATACATAATGTGGTTAAGATGTGCTAATTGTTGCCAAGGAGGTGCACTACCGCCCACGCAACGTTTCAGAAGCCATTCAAAAATCTTTACTTGAAATCTCTAATGATTGCAATGGAAATGTTTCAGAAAAAGACTTGTTAGCCAAGTTAAAATCGTGGGGAGTGCCTTTTGACCAAAATGTGTAGTTTTTCGTCACCTTTTTGCCAACAACTTATCCAACTCTTATCCGATCTGAAAAAGGGATGTCATTTATGAATCAGGAAACTATTCCGCGTCAATCTGCATCCAAAGTTTTTAAAAGTAGAATAAAAAATATTTTTTCGATTTTTGAAAATTTTTATGATGGTACCCCTTACAAAAATTGCGAAAAATCGAAAAAATATTTTTTGTTCTACTTCCAAAATCGTTTGATGCAGATTGACGCGGATTAAAGTCCTGATTCATAAATGACATTCCTTTTCAAAATCGGTTGAGAATTGGATGAACAACTTGTAAAAATGTGACACAAAGTTGATTAATTTTGGGCGATAAAAATAGTAAATAATTTTAATTTTTACTTGGCCAAAATTGATAATTTTCACAGAAATATTCCAGTAATTCTTTTTGTAGAGTGCCACTTGCATCTGCAGTGCCTCAAGTCCCGAAACAAATCGTAATTGAATTTTAAATATAAAGTGTTGTCGGTTGAAAACCGAAATCGACTAGAAATCCAATATTTGAATAGCAAATTGGGCAGTCAAAGGCTTGTACTCTTGTATCCATGAGGATATCCCTGCCCAGCAAGGACACTTGGGCCTTAAGTATTTTTTAGGTTCTCGCACAGTATTTACAAACTGAATCGCATAGCTGGCATGACCGATTCAATTTACGTGGGGAATGGCTTCTTGGCACTTGAAATTCATTGTCTGTTTGGAAATGTTGCCTGGAATCTCTGTCAATTTTTGTTAGTTTGCTGGAAAAGAGGCAGCCCCAAGGAGGTGAAGGAGACGGCGCCAGAGAGGTCCTGATGCATATGCCTAGTCCTTTTCGTTTTGCCCCATCATCTATCTAAATGGATATCGCGGCGGCCCTTTTTTCCTGCCTTTTGCTCTACCTCTGCCCCCCTTCTCGGTCTCTTTTTCTTCGCCTATCTAGTTATCTATCTTTCGGTGCCGTCTCTTTCGGCTCGCCTAGCCCCGTCCCGTTCCGACGCCGTGTGTATTGTTGCACGTACATGTCGTAGACTTTGTCTTTTGGATAAAACTTCACTAAAAAATGAGCATGGCATGGCGTTGAGCATTTAAACTAGCTACAAAAACACCAGCAAAACACCTCCGGTAACCCCCTTTCTGCCCTACGCCCATGTGGCTACGTGAGTCGCATTTGGAACGTGGACACGTGTGCTGGTGTTAGTGTGTATATTGCTCAATGTGTTTGTGTGAGTGTGGTTGCCAAGACAAAATGCGGCTAATGTCCTTTTTTTCCTCCTTGCGCTCCCTTCGTTTCTATATTTTATTTTTTACATTTTTTTGTGGGCTTAGATTTACAATACAACCTAAAATGTTGTCGTGGGCAACGCGTGTTCACAAATATAAATTTTTTATACAATTCCTTGTTGTGGATTTTATGGTACTCGACGATTTTTTTTTGAGAACTAGCCAAAGGGATGTTTCTCTAAACAAGCGCTGACCATAAAATGATTTAAAGATTTTGGGCCGATTTAAAAACTCGACAAAGATATAGAAAATATCTCTCGTCAGAGCAGCAAAGGGCCAGCGCTGAAAAGAGTGCTACGATTTTTGCTAAAGTGGCGGTCCTGCAAACGGCAAGTGGCCAGGGGTTAGGGCTGGAGGGTCGGGGGCCGAGCTAAACAAGGAAACTTATTTCGTCGCCGTCGCTAATTTGGCTCAGCATCGGCCACAGCAACATCTAGCGCATAATAATTGCCTACGACGCGCCCAGGACTCGCTAATTGGCAGCAATTTCGCTGCTGCTTCCACGTTCGGTGGTTCAACGGATTCCAGTGGATTGCCAGGCTCTTAAGGGCCAGGAATTTCGGTTTCTGGCAATTAGCAAAAAAAGCAAAAAAAAAACACAAGAATCTTCCATCCACTTACAGTCACTACAGCAATTGAAAAGCTTGGCGAACTGCGTTTATGGTTTTTGGTTGCCTGTTTTTATTTATTTATGATTGAATATTTGATCACATTGTTTCACTTTCACCTTTGACATTTAGCAAGTGTGCTGGTGTGTGTGTGTGTGTGTTTGTGTGCGTGTGTGGTATGGGAAAAGGGACTAGAAACTTATGCCAATTCATTAATTAGTCTGCCACTTGCCACTTGCCACGGAAAGGCAGCGACAGCTTGACAAACTCTAACTCGCCGAGCACTTTGCAGGCACTGCGAAAAAAGGATAAGCGTGAAGGAATTTTCCCCCAGGAGATTTATTAGCCGCATATCCGTTTTCTGGCAGTGCCTGTGGCACATGTGCTCATGGCCCTCGCTACTGCAGCACATTTCGCCACGAAGTGTGTAACTTGATATAACCTTCTACTTAATAAAGACTCTTCATATTGCCGCACCGGACTCGCACAGGGCTCGCCATTGTTGCTGCTGCTGTTGGCCATGTTTTGACATGGCAATATTCCATATTCAATGCGCGTGGCTATGGTCCTGGCTCCTTGGCAGCCGGACACTGCCTCAAGTTTAGTTGGTTATTTGATTAGTTCGTGTGTGCGGGTCTCAATATATAGGGAATATGTGTGGAGAAACACGTATTCACATGGCCGATAAAGTTTCAGCAGCTGCAAATATGGCAAACAATTTCACAAAGTGGCCTGGCCAATGGCGAAAGTTTGGCTCTGCCAATCGTTCTATTAGCTAATCGTTGGCTTTCTGCATTTCCCTGGCCGTCTTTTCTATTATTTTTCTGACTTTTTTTCTCTCATTTGGCACCTAATTAGCTGACTTGTCCGGACGCCGGAACACTCGACGCCATTGTCTTTAATTCGTTGGTCCGGCTTTAAGCCTTCGCATCGAATTGTTGCCTAAAAAGTATTCGAGCCAAAGAGGTTGTTAAACTCTCGCTATTCCGGCCATTCTGGGCTGTTCTGGGCGGCTGCGAGCTGATTTTCCTGCTCAGTAAACTGACCTTATCGGGGCAACACCATCTCTGGGCCCGGCCAAAGGGATGCGTCTGAAAGGGATGTATCTGAAGGGATGTGTCCTTATCGCAGCCAAGTCATCGGAGTCTCGTTCGCCTGCAACTTTTATTCTTTTTCGGGTGGCTTTTCATTAAAAAAACCTGTGCCTATCGGACCGTGCAGATCTCTTAACTACGAATAGTCACTGTACCCAGTGTATGTGTGTGCCTTGCCTTTGCCTTTTGTCTGGGCGCTTCAAATTGTCGAGTTGTGCAGAAAATTTTATTGCTGAAAGGTGCTAAAATGAAAAGTGCTGATGCCAAATGCTGATGGCGATGACAGCCACCCCTCCGCCCTCCGCCCTCCGCCCTCCCCCCGCTACTCCTTATGGAGCTCCTTGGCTTCCTTCCTTCCTGATAGACTCGACTTTTTCCTTTAATTATTTAAATTAAAAATCGTCCAAGGCACTGCAATAGCTAGACCAAATGCCACTGAGCCACGGCAACTAGACAATTTGGTTGGCGGTGGGCTTTTCTCTCAGTGCCCGGTGTTTGTTGTCGTTGACTTGAAGTGTCGACTGGAGCCACTTGGCACAGTTTCCAATCTCTGGCACGGCCTGGCCTGGACCACCATCACCACCACAACGAAACTGGCGCGTTTAATTAAGCAAAGTGGCCACCTTTTCGCCCCCGTTTTTTCCTGGGAAGCCGGGAGGCAGGCTCCCCTGCCCGGGAGCCAGCCGGACGCCCCTGCATTTGCTCTAGCTGCGGCTTTTTGGCTTTCAAGAGTTTGTCTCGTCCTTTCTCTCTGGCTAAGCTTTTGGCTTACTTAGCTTCCGTCTTTCTTCCGCTCCTCTTGCCTGCTAATTTTGTTTAATTTTGCAAAAAAAAAAGGGGGAACTGCACAGACAAAAATTTACGAAAGCTTCAAATACCTAAACTATCGCAGCATTGGTTTTCAATCTACAAAAAGTTGAGCAAGGATCCCCAAATACTTAAGAGGACATTCCCGCATCTCACTGTCGTTCCATTTGCTTTTTGTAGCTCTCATTTTTTGTTGTATCTTCCCCTTCTCCCCCCTCGGAAGAGCATTCCATTTCTTTTGTCTTCTACCTTTGCCAAAACGAAGTGGCAGAAGCCATAAAACCATGCCACTCCAACTGCAGCAAGGAAGTTGCAAAGTGCTTCCTTCTGCGGCCCCTTGTCGCCTGCCCCGCTTGCCCCGCCTGCGCCACCTGCCCCACCTGGAGCCATATTTTCTAGCCGGCTTTTGGGTTCTTTGCCCAGTTTGTTTGTGCAACGGAATGTGGCAATATTTGTGAGTGCAACCAGCACCAGTTCTGCCGGAATGGTTGGGCATTTTCCGTTTTTTTTTGTGTGTTTCTGGCACTTAAAAGCAAGTTATATGTAGCAGGCCAAAGCTGTAAAAGCTTAAATGTTACTCCAGAAAATTTTGGGGGAGTGGAGGAGGTGGCTTTAATCTAAAGGTTATCCTGCGCCAAGCCCAAGCCAAGCACACTCATCAATAATCCATCAGATTAATATCCTGTCATCTAATTTGTTCCAATCCGAGTCCCAATCCCGTTCGAATGCCTGGTTATCCTGATGAATTGCGGTCGACGGTGGAGCCGACAAATGCATTCTTGGCATCCTTCGTATCCCTGGCATCCTTGGCATCCTTGCCAAAGGTTTCCATTACTTTTATTATTATTCTTTTCTTTCGTCTACTTGGGAAGATTTCTTAATTTTTCATTTCGCCTGCAATGTGCGAGTAATGTGTGTTTTTTGTCCGCCTCTTTATGTATTATATATGAAATGTTTTTTGTTTTGGTTTTTGTTCACTTCGCTCTTCGAGTTGGCTTTTTGTGGAGATTGAAAAGCGCAGTCAAGCAGTACTTATCCAGCCTCAGTCGCGCCTCCCCCCCACAACTTTTGTGGCAAGTAGGAAAAAATGAAAACAAAAATAATATAAATGGAAGTGGAATTCCTATTTTTTGTGCTGTGGCTCGTTTCTTATCCAGAAGTCAGACTAGACAGCAATCAAGACAAGTGCAGATGCTCACCCCCCCCCCCACCTCGTCGCTTTCCTTCCGCTTTCTCCCGTTTTTCACATTTTCCACATTTTTTATATACATTTCTTAAAAATCATATTTTACGCTCAATTATTGACGTTCAAAGTCGGGGTTGTCGCAGACAATGACAAACTAATGGCCGTCTTGGGCAGGGAAAGGGAATTCTCAACACATGCACTGGGAAAAATAGGTATTCCTTCTCTATTTATATTGTCTACGCTCTGTATTTTGTTTTCTTCGAGTGCACTTCAGTGGCAGTCAAGTCAATGTCAAAGGACAAGGAGAGGACTGTCATTTGGCACTTAATAACTCAGCGTTCCTCCCTCCCTCCCACCTCCACCTCCACCTCCCTGGCTCAAATGACAATTTGTAAAGCTTTCAATGGAGCAGCCTATAAAATATCTACGTGATGGTTGTGCTCCGAATCGATGGTGGCGGTGGTGGCTTCCTAGAGGCAGAGGAAGGCATCCCATGCCACAATCCAGTAAATTGGGGAAGGGAAGGGAAGGGAAGGGAAGGGAAGGTGCCGAAGCCTCTCCAGTAATCAATCACTCAATCAATCAGCAAATAATATGCAATGCAATTTCTCGTCTCTACAAAATGTTTGCCAGATCCGAAAACTTCCGCCAAAGGAAGCTCATTTTGTGGGCAAACGCTGGTCTGGGATGGGGTATCCTGTATCGGGTGTGGCTCTGGCACGGCTCTGGGGTGTCCTAAGGGTGGCTGCCTGACAGCCAATCAAGTGGGAAGGTAATAATTGTAAGCCTCGAAAGCAGCAAAATTAAAGCCCTTGGCTGTCAGCAAGGACCAAAGGATATTCCCATAGATAGATGAAAAGGAGAGCCTCTTATTTGCTTAATGTATTTTAATTTTCCATTTGATGTTTAATTTAATTGTGATCTTGCCCAAAATCCTACTTTAGCTTGATTTGTTTTCTATTTTGTGGAAATAAAATAATTTCCCAGTGACCGAGCAGAGGACTCGCTTCGCTCTCCCCCAGGACCTCAACTTTTCGATGATTAACTTTTTCGATTAACTGAAAATTCTCAAATACACCCACACATTTCCGAGTGTGCTTTGGAAAATGACAAAAATAGACAAAAACAGGCAACCAACAAAAAGGAAGAAAACTTTTTCATGGCGATAAACAATTTTCAACGTTTTCCTACCAAAAATCCAACTCCTCCCCCGCGTCCATGTTTGCATTCTTTTTTTTTTTATGGCATAAATTTATTTTAATGTCTATGCTTAACAATTTCCAGTGATGCAGAGTAGCATCCCTGCAGCTTGTCCCCAACTTTCCTGGACTCCATACACTCAATCAGCTGCCGCCCAGCCAAAGTTTCGGGCGTCTTCTTCGTCCTTGCTGATGGGGGGGGAAAAAGGAACTTTTGCATATTGATAAGGGGAAGCCGAGGAGCGAAAGCTGCCCCAGATAAAACAGATTAAAGGGAATGGGGAGGGAAATGTTGAAAGCCGTCGAAGGACCTGAATTTATGCAAACACTGCGGCAAATAATTGGTGATTCTGTGGCGCTATGCCTTCAATCCTAAAATCTGATTGATGTCTGTCAGTTATCAATCGTGCCGGAGGATAAGAGCAATAATTATGGGAGGATGTTGGCCCAAAGGCAATTGTTTGTGATGATAAATGATGTGTGTTGTTGGACTTTCCTGAGCAACACCATTCCCGAATCTCATCTCGTGTGTATCATCAATAATTCCCCTCCTCCCCCCTCAGGATGAGGGCTGCTGAGACCAGACCCCAATGGAGTCACAACTAATGAGGCCATCAGCAAATGCCACCAGCTGTAAAATATTCAAATAGAACAATCAAAAGTAATCTTCCCTTTTCAGGGGGGAACTCCTCAAGGAGGTGCCAAAGAATAAATAAAACCAAACCGAACCGAACCGAACTGAGTTGAAGGGAAAAAAAAAAAAAAACAATAAAAAACTTTGGGCGAGGAAATTTCCCCAACGAGCAATTCTTTTTTTTTTTCTTTGGCTTTTCTTTTGCCAAAGAAATTGAGTAAAGTACACACACACACACACACACACACACACCCACTCAAACACCCACACACTCACACAAATTATAATACCAAAACCGAAACTTAAAAGCGGCAAACAAAAAAAATAAAATACATGAAAGTGTGGTAAACATTTTTACCTTTTTCCCGGGCTGTGTGTACTTTTCCAAAAACTGTTTTAAAAGCTTAACCACGAGAAAACTGCGAATATTCCCTAATGACACGAGGGGCCGGAGCGGGGGTGGGGTGGGGTTCCAGGGATTCCAGAAAAGAAAAGCCAGGAAAATTCGGCACAAAGCCCTGAAGGGAGGGGGCGGTGGTCGGGTTTGACTTGGCTTTTTCCCTGAAAGGTTTTCCTCCCTTCCCAGCCCCGGCTCGTTTGGCTCCGCTTTGTGGCCCAGAAAGAAAGGAGTCTGGCGAGAATGGCCGGGAAAACGCATTTCCCAAAGACAAGGCCTTTCACGAGACCCAATTGCCGTAAATATCTGCATAGGCGGCAATCAAGCTTCTTGGGGGACTCTGGCCAGGGACAGGGCCAGGGCCAGGGCCAGGGCCGGTCTCAAAATCATTCACAGACCCAAACAGACCTTAATAACTCAATAATTGGCACTGCCTTTAATTTGGAATTGAATTACGAAAGGAGATGAACCAACTTGCCGCCTTTGTCTTGCCAACTTGTAATTTTTACGCCTTCAGAGAAACTCGCTCCTCCGACGCTTTGCCAGCACTGCTCCGGCACTCTGCCTCCTTTGGGGGAACGTCTGGCGCCACTTGAGGAACTTTTAGAGCGTCTCAATGCGCATTTTAAATAAAATAGAAATTCAATTTACTTTAAATAAGCGAGCAGGAGGAGCAGGAGGAGCAGGAGGGGATAACAAGGTGACAAGCGAGCGACACGTCAGTGCCAGAGTTTCCACAGCTTTTCCGCAGCACAAATGAAAATCTAAAAAAAAATACATATATATAAGGAAAAAAGCGGGAAAAGGAAAAGCCAAGGAGGAGCAGAACTTTTTCTCTTATTCCTAAATGAACTTAAAATTGACTAAATGTGCTAGAAAAAGGTGCGAAGCCGCTTTCCCCTTGGGGGTAGAGCCAGGGAAATGGGTGGAAAATGCCAGAGACGAATATAATTAAGCGGCGTTTAAAATGCTTGTACTAAGACACGCTCAAATTGTGGGCGTTGGCGGCTTAATTGAGGGGCGGGGGCGGGGGCTGGGGCTGGGGCTGGGGCTGGGGCCTGGGGGACTGGAAAACTTGGAAAAACTTTCCACAAAGTTTAATTTAAATATGAATGAGCGTTTTTCCTCCCCATCCCCCCTGGATCACTTGTATATTTCCTTTCGGTTACGCTTCCTTTCATTCTCGTCTCAAAAATAGATGAGATTTTCCTTTCCGAACTAGAGTTGGCCATAATTCACGGAATTCTTAAACGAATAGTTCAAAAAATAAATTTTATTACCCAATAATTCGGGGTAGCTGTGTTCCTTGCGGCAAATCCTTGGACGAGGCTTCTTGGCTAAGCCCCCGCGTCCGCCTCCGTCCCCGTCTCCGTCTCCGACCAGAAGCGGATGCGTGGCTCCGGGTGGTTTCTAGGTGGCAGGACTTAAAGGGGCATTATAAATTTCTACCTAATCCGAGCGGCTTAGATGCTCCTCCTCGTTTTGTTTTCATTTCGAGAGAGAGAGATAGAGAGAAGAGAAGAGAAGAAAAGCCCGGCACTTCGGCTTTGATTTCGCTTTATGTTCGCATCACAACAGATTTGCTTGCCTGCCGTCCTCTCCATATTGTGTTGTTGTCCTGTTGTCCTGTTCGGCTGTTTGCCTGCTGGTGTTGTTTCTGTTATCCTTGTTCTGCTCTGTTTTGTTGCCAGGTGATAAGGCAAATCGTATCCTTAAACCACTAAAAGGGATCAACGGCGAGAGTGGAGCCAAGCCAAGCCAAGCCCAAGCCCACCCAAGCCCATCCAGGCTGGGATAAGGATTTTCTCCATTCTGCTGGAGGACGAAATAACGTTTCGCATAATTATAAAAACAGCTTTCGAGTGCACTCCCCGCTACAAGGAGTTGTGGTTGTATTGCTGTGGGTGTGGCTGCAGGACTACGAGGCTACGGGGCTGGGGGAATGGAAGTCCATTGATGGCCAGGCGCCAAACTGGCGGTCGCCGTTCCCCTCTTTGTTTGCTTTCATTTTCTTGGATTTTTTTGTTGTCCTTGTCGCAGAAGCGAGAAAAACAAACAAAAATAGACATAAATACTGCTGGGGATTTATACTATATATGTATCGCCCCTATTTTCCCCTCTGCAAGGACACTTGTAACACTTCGGAGACTCAAAACGTTTCTAGTCAGCCTCTAATCAATTTATTGAATTTATTTTGCTGATTTTATTAAAGAGCGCTCTGTGCAAAAAAAGGCACAAACCTCAGGCCTAAGAAAAACAATTTTTTGGCAGAAAAGCAGGGAGGCAAAGTGGGCGTGGCAGTGTGGCAAAGTGGATTTTGTTGGCGCCTGGCATAATTAAGTTAGAACCTTTTTCTTGGCCTCGTTTTGTGACGTGACTGGGGCTTTTCCGATGATTCCTTTCCCATACTCTTTGATTTTTATTGTTGTTGCTTGTGAAAGGAGGCTCTGATTGCTCCCTGGCTGAAAAGGATATATGTAGCCAGGACTCTGTTAACTGTACTTACTCAGCGACTCTTGCGGAAGTCTCATTCTTGATAAATGATGGATACTTCATAATGAATGTGTTATAGATGAATTAAAAACCCGCTTTGTTATCTCTTTCATTTCATTTTGGTAATCAAACTTTTGGCATTTTTCATTTTTCATTTTCCATCTTTCATTTCGCATTTCGCATTTTCTGGTTTTTCAGTTTTCCCTTTTCCCAAAAACTCGAGTTGAAAACAGACACAGACATCCATTATTCCCAATTCAAACTTTACCAATTACAAATCTGCTGTGTTCGCCATCAACTTTTCGCATATTTTTGCCATATTTTTCGCCCAGATTATCAGGACATGCGAGCACACGTTTAAGGCCGCAAAAAAATATCTTCTAATTGTGTATATTTTCCGGCAAAAGTTTATCCTATATTGATATATTGTTTATCCATTGCTTTCCCTTCTCTCTTTGCAGCTGGTCGGCGGTGAATTCGATATGGAATTGAATTTTGTGATACAGGATGCGCAGAATATCAAACACATGCTGGAGCTGCTGGATCATTGCCCGCCCAATTTGCAGGTGAGTTTTTCAAATATCCTTTTATTTTTATATATTTTTGTATGTATATTTGTCCCCTTCATAAACGGTATGATTGTGTGAATGTCGCTGGTCCTGGTGACTTTTTAATAGAATTTAATTCAATTCGCGCTGCGGCATCAAAGAAAATTAACAACAGGGTGGGCGTGGCAGCCGAAATTGCGCGTAATGAAAACGCAACATCAACATAAAAACGCCTTTCAACTTTTCCTCCAAACGCCCCTCTCGTATGCCCTCGTGTTTTCACATTTTCCCGGGTTTTCCCCTTTTAACTGCCGGGTTTTCACGGCGCTTTTTTCCCGTCTTCCTGATTTGCATATGAATATGTATACAGCGGCGGTGCACTAATTAGTTCTACTCAACATTTTATATTTAATTTCGGGGATTTCATTTCCTCACAGTTCTGCGAGAGGGGATAAATCTCCGCCGCATCCTACTGCGTACCTATCTCCTTGGCCATGGCTGTGCCCGAGTGGGTGGCTGTGTGTCAGTGTTTGTGCTTAACAATATTTTACACCTGACGTTGTCGCTGTTCGCCCGCTTGTGCCATCAAATTATTAGCATGACTGCTGGCGAAAGGATCCCCCCCCCCGCGCAGTAACTTTTCATGTGTAAGCTTTTCCCCATTTTCCTTCTTTTTTTTTTTATTTTTGTGCTGACAGGAAGTGCTCCGTGCTTCAGCGTGGGTGTGTGTGGAAAGTGAGTGGGTTGTGTCATCCAAAGTGCGGAGGCGCAGACATCGGAAGCCGGAGGAGTCACTGCAAAAATCGCAACAAAGTTTCCGCTTTATGGGTTTTCAACTGCATTGGTTCATTGACCCAAAGCCCCAGGTACCGGGTATGACGCTTTATTCTCGAAATCTCCCATCCTAATACACTCATCGCAAGGCCCTTAAATTTTACAACATCTTCAAGTAACTATTATACATTTATTTACCTTGTCGTGCCATTATTCAGGGCACATCTCCTCCTCGTAAGTGCGTTGGCGGTGCTCCCGCCTGGTTTCGGTGGTTTCTGGCAAGTGGTTTGTGGCGCCTTTTACCTGGTCCTTCGGCTTCGGCTTGGGGGCGGAGGTGCGTTTGAGAAAATCGCACGTTACACCCCCAGGACACAACCCACCAGCCACCCACTCAGTAACTACTCTTTAATGATATGCGTCAGTTGCTGCTTGTTTGGCTTAGGTGCTGCGGTTCTTGAGGCTTCACAATTTATTTGGCTTTTTAAATTAATGAAAATTGTCAGTGACAAATTTGGGTGGAGGGCAGCGGGGGCGGGGGCGGCAGCGGGGGCGGAGGAGGGGATGTGTGTAGCATGTGTCCCCGAAATTGTTGGCATATGTAAAACAAGCATCAAATATGCATCACCGCCAGGCATGGGACTGGCAAAGATCCTTTACTTCATTTGGCATGCGAGGCGGGTGTGAGCCACCACCAGGCGCCACCCCTCACGCCACCCCTCACGCCACCACCCACGCCACCCATTGAGTGTGCCCCAAAGAAGGGAAGCCCCTACTCCAAATATTCCAGAATATGTGCGGAACTTTTAGGTTTTTATTAGAGTCTTGTAAGACGAGACAATTACTTAAATATTTTTTTTGAAAGCAAAATTTGTTGGGATTTAAATTAATAAAAAATCAAGGGTAGGGTATTCGTGAAACTCGGAGATTGGAATCCAGAGATTTTCGATTTTCCGCCACATCTTGCTGGGCGGGAGGCGTTTTACATACAAAGCACAAAGTGTCGCGCGTTTGATTTATGTTCAAGTACAGTGGGCACTCGTGTGTCCCATAACAGCGAAGCCTCCCCGAGCCTCCGATTCCACCTGCCAGCCACCATTTTGTGTTCAGCCGGCATTCAATTGATTCGGCACGTAGCCGAGGCAAGTGCAAATAACTGTTTTAGTCCTTGTCCTCCTGGCAGGTGCTCCTTTGACCCAACGCCCCCCCCCCCTTCCATTTTGGGAGGGGCCATAACATTTTATACTTGGCAATAAATTCATCGGTCCGAAGGCGACGAGGCGCCAGGTCCTTTAAATCAAAGCTTCTTTTCGAAATTAAGGCCGTAATGCGGCCTACCGGTAACCAGTAACCAGTCCTGGCTCGGTCCCCCGCAGCCCGGCGCCCGGCGCCCGCCTCCTGCCACCTGCCACCTAAGGCCCATGTTTTAACCCGCCCATGGACCACCGCATATTTGTCGTGCTCCGCCGCCTGTGTGTATGCTCAATAAAATTTTACAGCCTTCGCCAGCTCAGCAATTTGCGTAACTCTTGCCACGGTCGCCTCCTTCCCGCCGTGATGCAGGGATGGCAAACCAAATAAAACCGAAAAAAAAAAGAAATGGAAATAAAAAACGAAAGAAGAAAAAGAAGCTAAAAGGGATCCAAGAACAAGAACACACAGGGAGCGAGTTACAGAAAGGAAATGGGCCAGGACCGCCGCAGGACCCCCGTTGATTCAAAGGTGGGAATCAACAGACGAACACCTTTCACCTTTCGTCGAATTGGTTTCCGCTCTTTTTCTTTTTCTCGCCCCCTCCTGCCCTTTGCCCTTTGAATTTGCCTTTTCCGTTTCCATCTCTCTTTCCCTCTTTCCCTCTCTCCCTCACCCTCTTCTCCCTTTCCATTTCCATTTTCCATTTCCAGTTTTTTTCTGGTTGGTCCTTTTGGTTTGGCAACAGCTGTAAATAACGTTGTTAAAGCTGCAAACAATGTCCTGGCGTTGACCAAGGCAGGAGGTCCTTTGAAATCAAAGCTGATTCAATGATAATAATACTCAACAACTTGCCGGCCTCTTCTCTTTTCCATTTTTTCAATATCAGGCTTTTACTAATTGAAAATGTTTAAGGATAATTATTGGAGTCATCCGTAGCGTTCGCCAAGCTACCCAGGTCTTGGGCATCATATAAGTTGAAAAGAACCTTGATTCGGGAAACCCTACTCGATGGATTCCCTCACGAATTCCCTCCCGGAGCTGCTGCGATAAAAATGAAACATTTTTAAGCTTTGCCTGATGCCTTTTTTGAGCGAGTGCGAAGCCATCGCAACATTTCAGCTCGCAAAGTATCTGAAAGTTGTATCTTTGGCTTAGGGCCGCTTATCTACATTCAAACAGAGCTCCAGAGCCCCAGAGTTCCAGAGCTCAGGGCTCCACATCCCTCCTCTCCCATCCTCCCATCCCGTTTCTCTAACTGCCCAGCAAAGTTACACGGAGGATTAGCTTGTGATTATGTTGGCAGTGGCAATGGCAGTGCCAGCGGTTCCGATTCCTATTCCCATTCCGATGCCGTTGCCAGTTGCCAGGAACTTTTTTAAAGGCAGCAGAGGGGAAAGGGGGCTTGTAGGAAACTTGTAGTTCTGAAGTCTAGACCGAGCCGTAATTATCTGGAGTGTGTTGGTAAATCATCAGCCCCGGAATGTCAGAGAGATGCATGCAGATGGAGCCTACAGGACCCAGCCCCCAGCCCCCAGCCACCCATTTTTTATGGTGCTAGCCCACGGTTGCTAAGCAGCAACTACGGAAACAGGAACTGAAACAGCATCAACAAGAGCACATGCCATAAAATACATAAAATAGAAAGCCAGCCAAGGGCTATACATGAAATTTATTCATGAATTGAATTTGTATTCCTCGCAGATATTCTATAAGTTTTCCATTTCTATTCGCCATCCAGCCACCCAGGGGTGTTGGCCACAGCCCCGCCCCGGCCCTATTCGACCTCTAATTTTGTTTTTCAGCCTCTTCCAGTCTTCCAGTCGCCAGTGTGCCCGTGTTTCGTAATGCTCAGCAATGAGTATTTATTAATCTGGGGGTTTTAACCTTGAGCTTGTTTTACTTTTCGCTTTGGTCACACTGCGTTAGCTCGGCAGCGTCACATTAGGGGCCGGCATTGTCCTGGCCAAGCCATTATTTGGCTCGTTTTGTGGTTATTGGCTGACGAGACCGCGTCGCCAGCTGGTCCCACATTAATTTTGTGATTGCTCCATTATACTTACGATGCTTTTGGGACTCTGGTCACACTCGGAAAGCGAATTGAAATGCAAGCCAGCCGCCTGAAAGTCAGGAAAGTCAAGGCCCTGAATGGAAAAGCAACTGCAGGCTAGGGCAGGCGGGGCCGGGCAGGGCGGGAATCGAACTCGCCATTAAATATGAATTGTGATTGCCCCGATTGGAGGAGGGCATACAGCCAGAAAGAGATGGGACCAGGGGAGAGAAAGAAAGGGGGATAGATGCTGGAGGGAATCGAATTGAAATGCACACAAGAATAACAAAAGTTTTACGGCGGACACAGCAAGGATTGCCGGATTGGCAGTGGGGGATCCTCCCTCCAAGGAGCGAAAGAGATGGAGCCCGGGCGAAAGGGAGACAGACAGACAGACAGACAGACGGACGGATGGGTTGGGCAGGAAGGACACACTTTGAAATGGGTTCAACATTAGCCAGGACCTGGCATTTGTATTGCCAACGTTGCCTTTTGTGTGTTTTTGGCCTTTCGATGCCGCCTTTTATTACATTTGTGTCGCTGGCGATACGCTTCTCTCCTTTTTTGTTTAATTTCTGTCTGGAGGATGTGCTGTTTTTAAACTTTAAGGAAAATATGTGGGAATATTTCATTGGAAAAGTTGCATAATATTAAATACTTTGGCCAGCTTTCGCTGAGAATTCCTCGCCTGCTTTCAAAAGAGTTTTTGGAATGCCTCCTAGTTTTTTCATCAGATGTTTCGGTCCCCGCAGTCCCCCGCTCTTTAGGGATTCTTTCCTTGGGCTATTGGCATCACTCGTCACGTAAAAGGACATCGGCGATAGCCAGGACATCGACAGTCCAACACATTGAAATGACCCGAGCCGGAACCCGACACTGAGACCGAGACCGAGACCGAACCTGAACCTGAACCCGAACCTGGATCCATCCTCTGGATGCCACCGGACCCCCTCTAAGCCACCCACCCGTTGCGGGGGCCTGGCCCTGGGGCCACCCGTTGAGTTTTAAAGAATTGTCTGCCATGTGAAAAGGTCATTTAATTTCTTTTTGATTTGTTTTTGCGTTGACTGCTCCCAGGGCTTCCTTTTTTTTTTTGGTGTTTTGTGGCCCGACGACGTCGACGACGCGGTCGTCATTAAAGTGTAAATGTATTTTTAAGTAGACGCCTCCCGTCTGCCCCGCCACTCTGGTGGAAAAATAGAATTACCAAAAAGCTTGGCTGTGAAATGGTCCGAAATAGCGAGGCCCGAAAAGCCCAAAAGCCGCCCAAGTTTCCAATTTTTTTCCCTTCTCGCTTGAGTTAATAGCATTTTAAGTACGGCTGGCTGGATGACTGGGTGGGAGGCTGTTGGAGGGTGTTCTGGATGCACAAAGCATATAGGCAATAGAGGTTTTATACAGCCAATCAAACCGATCCTGGAACTTAATTTCAATTGAAATTAAAAGAGCATTAAAGGCAACACATCCTGAGGGAGGCTGTGGGGGAGACTCTGCCGAGTTTAAAGCTCGCTTTTGTATTTTATTTCACTTTGCTCAACAATTAGAATATATTTTGTATATTATTTTCCTGGCTCTTGGCCGTATTCATTTGTTTTCATTCGCATTTTATTTTCGTGCTTTTGGCCTTTTCATTTCTGCCAGGAAGTGGCCATGAAAAATGTATAAAGTTTTGTTTTGCCAAGCTGCCTTTTGCCTTTTGCTCTCTCTCTCTCTCTCTTTATTTTATATTCTTGAGGCCTAGGGACAAACACACGAGCGGTGGGTGGGCGTGGTCGATCGGTGGGGCGGTGGGTCGGTGGGCGTGGCATGCCAGAGGGTTGTCTGGATTTAGCGGTCGCTGTGAAAAACTGTTTAGAATACTTTCTGAGCTGTTTTGCATTTTTGGCTTGTGGGCTTAGTAGAAGCTGCGACGAGGCACATGTGTCAGGCTCCTCCTCCCCACTACGCGGCCAAGGCGTGGCACTAATGCCACACACATGAGTTTTGTCATTCAATTTTGACACGCGTTGCGTGGCCCTGGGGCCTCCCCCATTCCCACATTTCCACATTCCCACATTCCCCATTCCAACTTAGATTTTGGATTTCAGATTTCAGATTTTTCCAGATTTTCCATTTTCCCCGAGCAGATCCAACAGATTTCTGCTTCGAACAACAACTCATCAATATGCAAAAAGGCAACAGCCGAAAGCGAGGCTTTCTCCGTGCCAGTGTGTGGGTGAAAGGGGTCACTGGGGGTCAGGCCACCCCTTTCGGGCATCAGGCATCCAGGCACTGCCAGGCACTCCCGTCCCACTTCCGGCCGCTCAGTCGTGCGTCAAAAGCAATGCAAACTTTCTGCTGCCGGTGAAAAAATCCCAAAAAAACATCCTTAAAAATAGGAAATAAAAAATAAAGAAATGTCAAATAAAATCACAGAAAGTGGCGGCACGAAAAAGGAAAGTTTTGAGTGCAAAAAAAGTGCCAGAGAATGAAAAGAAAATTATTATGGAAATGTCAACGTGAAAGTTTTGCACAAATGCTGAGCTTCCGCTCTTAACCCTCGACTTTCTTTCCTTTTTTCCACCGGCAAACACAATTGAATTTCATGTTTGACATGACTAGCCCACACCTGACCCCCTAGGCATAAAAGTTTCCTTTTGTTTTCCCAACAAAAAACGAAGCCAGCCTCGTGGTTTTTTGTGGGATTTATGCGAAGCCTTTGCCAGCTGAAAATTTTAATGCGATTTCCATTGGCTTCACTTGGGAATTCGGATTCAGATTCAAGTTCTCATTTCGGGTATCTTTAAAAACTAGACATTATAATTCTTCAGTCTCCCCTTCAAATGGGAAAAGGACCCTCTCCCTTTGGAAAAGTGCTTTCACGCGAAAGAAATCCAACAAAAAATGGTAAAGGAGCCGGGAGAGGAAGCTGCGAGTCGTCTGTTGATTCTGGCGACACCTTTTCTTTTGTGAATAATTCAATTTGCGGCACTTGACAGCTTCAAAAGGTTGACATAATTCATTTTTTTATTCGAAACCCACCCGCACCCTTTTTTTGGGGGGTTTATTTAAGCACAGGAGACGCGACTTTAAATGCTTGAGTGGGTTTTCGCAGCTCACTTTCAATTGTTGAGTCTGCGACACCTTAATGGACCACCGAGCAGGGACAACGTGCCAGGACTAAGGACCCAGAATCGGCTTCTTGATTACAGAGACCCACTGGCCGCTCCAAAGTTAATGCCTTCCAGCCCCTTTTTTGCTGGCAAATTTAATTCAACGACGAGAAAACTGAAAATTGCTCTCAATTAACTTGTTAGTGGCTTGTTTTTTGCACCGCCCCCAACCTCCCTCCCCTCCCCCTTTCTCAGAAAAAAGGGTTAGAAGCCATTACAGGAACGCCTCATCGAACTTTATGCCCGCCTTCATCTCGTGGTTGAAACTTTTAATTTGTGAAATTTTCCAAGAGAGAAGGAAAAAGGATGGGGATGAGGGGAAAAATGACCACGAAAAGCAGGCCTGAAGGGTGCCAAAAAAAGCCGAAATAAATAATTAAACTTTGGCGGAGAGACAGACAAACAAACAAACAAAGAAAAAGTGGACCAAACATATATTTTTCTTGTCATTAGAAACAGTCAACCCTTCACGGGCCCGGCTTGAATTAATTAAATAAACTAGAATGTGTCCGAAAGTGAAATTGAAATGGAAGACTTTTGGTCGGCGTAATGAACTGCGGAAAGGGAGAGGTCATGGGTCAGGAAGTGGCCCTTTGTCCCCCGAAAAAGTCGAATTATATATTCCATATATATAGAGGGATAGACCAACCCGACAAAAGCCGTCACAATTGGTTTGCTAAAACATTTCAAAGGCCTCTTAATAATTCATGCGCCGGCCTGGCTGGCTGGCAGGATCCTGATTTCAGATTCCTGTCACTCGATTTGTCCATCTCCAGTTTGCAAATGCAAATGTTTATTGTTGTTTATTTGTTTGTTTGTCAATTTCAATTTATGAATATTTAAAGCACAAGTAACTGACTCCTCTCCTATTCTGCGAAAGTTTAATTAAAGCCACAGAAGAAGGATGTAGTTTTTACAGCTGTTGTGGGGTGGCCCTGGTCAAAGGACACTCTTCCTTCCTGATTGCACTTTGTGTCAATGTTGTGCACATCAGAATCAGTGGCACAAAGCAAAATGTCAATAGCAGCCTGGCCCCAGTGTCTTTGCCATCTCCGGCGACATTCAGTCAAGTCGAGTGAGGCGGCGGGCAAAGCGAACGAAACGAAAAAAGGATATCCTTGGAGGTGGAGGACCAGACCAGGCACACGCTACTTAGCCCGCAAAATTGCCGACTCCGGCATTTTCCATGTGCGTGGCATTACCCGTTTTTCCTATCGACTCCTTGCCGTGCCGGGCTCTCCCTTATTTTCCAGGCCTTCCCGACTTGGCAAACTCCTTGCTCAGTTGTTTGCGTTGCAGCGGCAGATGCTGTCAATAATAAATTTCCGCTAGAGCCGCAGCAGATTTGCAAAAGGGATGGCGGCACGTACACTGCACAAAAAAAGAGGGGAATGCTTTAGATTATTGTGAATGTCAAGGGGAAAGAAAAATAGAACAGTGCGTGTGCGAAATGTTGCAGCATATTGTAAGTATTCGAAAGTGCTAATGTATTTTCGTCTGTGTAGAAGGGTGGCAGGAACTAAAAGGGAGTGGCAGGAAGGAAGCACATAAGCGCATTGCCCGAGAAGACGGAGAAGGAGAAGGAGAAGGAGAAGGAGATTGAGGAAAGGGAAGAAGATTGCAGCTCGGCACTAAAAAGATGACATAAAGATAGAGCCGGGCGGGTGTTGAAATTGAATAGGGGTAACGAAGCGTCAGTCTGACGGGCCAAAAGGAGTCAACAGGACGCCAAGGAGGAATGAAAAGGACGAAGACAGGCACTGCAGGCATGCAAACGATGCGCTGTCGCCTGATAAAGTATATGCGATATAACGTATACGACCGATTGGCCGTTTCTGCTCGACGGGGCCAAAAGGAAAAATCGCAGACGACTGGGATGCAAATGGAAAGAAGGACCCGCAAGACGAAGGCGAAGGCGAAGGCGAAGGAAATGCAGGATGTGATATTTCGATGGGGCGCAGAAAAGGGAAGGGGGGTGGTAAAAAGGACAGCTCAGCGGGCGACACGTTGATAAATTTATTGAAATTCTATTGAAACGAAACGATTTGACTGCACCAAGGAGCAAAGACAGAGACAGCAGATACCAGATGAATGAGATGGGGGTAGTGGATGGGGTGGGGTGGGGGGGGGGGGGAGCACAAATCGCTGATAAAGTGGAAAATGAGTGAAAAACAAAAAAAAAAAGAGTGTCGTAAATTGCAAATAAATTGCAGCTTGCCATCGAAGGATATCACATGCTGGCGCACACACACTGTGTCCTTACAGAGAAATAGAAGATTTGTTGCACCCCCCCCCCCCACAGAGTTTGGGCAATTAAACTTTGGCCGTTGCATAAATTTGGATCTTGTCCTGGTATTTTCTTGTTACTGCTCCAAATCCCCACCAACTTTGCACTTAATTTTTAATTTTCCTCCACTTGGCCTCTGACCCGGCGGTCGCTGGACGCAGGACGCAGGACGATGGACGCCGGACAGGCGATGCTCAATTTAACCTGGCCAGAAAGCAACAAGCCAAATGCTCCATTGCGTTTCGCAGTAAAAAAAAAGAGAAGAAGAGAAGGAAATCTCGGCGTAGCGTACTTAAGGACGAAAGCGGCGAAGAAAGCGATAAAAAAAGCAGCTAAAAGATAACAGAGGGTGGCCCAAACGGCAGGCAGGGGCGGGGTAGGTGGTGGGGCATAGAAAAGGCCAAATTTAATTTGTGCTCAGTGGCTGTGGCAACTTTGGGCCTGTTCTTTGCCGCCATGAAGAAATTGCTACCCAATTACGTAATAAAATCTGACTGAAGTTTCTACTCTTATTATTTAATTTTTTCTTTATCTTCATCTTGTCGTACCTCCCTCCCTGTCCCTCTTTCTCTCAAGCCAGGACCTTTTGCTTATTTTCCTGGCTCCTTTCTTCAATGAAGAACAAATTGTTTGAGGGGATTTGTTGCCGTTGCTGTGCATAAAAAAAAACACAAAAAACAGGAACGCGAAGCTGGAAAATCCCCGCTCGGCGCTTATTAAGAAATAATGCTGGAAAAACAAAACCCAATGGCGGCGAATCAACCTTTGTTTCGCATCTCCCACGCACAATATTTTGCCAGCAGGCGCATTAAATGGCCAAAAACACAATGAAAACAAATAAACAAAACTTTGCAGCCTCTGAAGGCTCAAAAATAAATCTTAAATCGAGTTGGTTAGCAAATTTTTATTGGCCCAAACCAACTTCGATTCGATGGCTAAACAAACAGCAATAAAAAGCTGCTTAAATGAGTTTTGGCCAACAAACTGTCGCTGCGGCCAGGAGCTCTGGCCAAGCTGGCAAAAGGCCAAGCCAATAAGTGGCCAGGCCTTGCGATATTTTTGTTTACCTTTAACACAAATGTGCTCGCTCCTCCTTCAAGGCTTAAACAAATTAAATGATGCGTCCTTTCGCATTAGACAAAACTCAAAAAAAAAAATATAATAAAGCAGAGATCCTGGGAGAGAAGTAATGGCCTTTAAAAAAATCCAGGGAAATGAAGCATTAAACGAGCCGAGCAGCTGATAAAAATATTCCACAGAGAAATATTGATTTTTAGATTATATACAATATATTTTTTGTTTTTTATTTTCGATCCGGAAGACGCAGCGTTTTCCTCTGGCTTCGATTTTCTCATTACACAAATATATTTGGAAAGATATTTTCTCTGCAATGGCCAATCAATGTGCAATCTCCTCAGTGCCATTAAATGTATCTGTATCCTGTGAAAGTAGCTATATCCTTCCCGGGCTGTATGTGTATGTGTGTGTGTGTGTGCGCCAAAAGCAATAATCATAAAGAACCGTCAAACGCTTTGTTTTTGTTCTCCAGAATTGAGGCAATAATGCCGAATGGAAAAAGAGAAAGAAAAGCGGAGGAAAGTCTGAGTTGGCTTGCGATTATTTTGCCATTACTTTCCATTATTTTACTTTATTTCAATGACTGTTTACATTAGGCACTCGCACACACACACACACACACACACTTGAGAGAAAGCAAAGAGAAAGTAGCAGATAAGTGCTACACATTCTTTTTTTTTTGTTGTTTGCCACCTTCCTTGTGTGCGAGAGGAGATCCTTCAGCTTTGGCTTCGACTTGTGCTGGAAGAAATAACTCTTATGGCTGTGATTTCCCACTTTATATAGATTGTGTTTGATGAATAATATTATTAAGTATATTTTTCTCATATTTTTCCTTTTCAGGCGGAGATCTGGAGCGTGTTCATTGCCATCCTGCGCAAAAGCGTTCGCAATCTGCAGGCCTGCACAGATGTCGGCCTCATCGAGCATGTCCTTGTACGCCTGCAGCGCTCGGAAACGGTTGTGGCAGGTGAGTTTTAATCCTAAATCGTTAAAAATATATTACAGTGTAGATTGAAAAAATATTTAATTAAGGGGAGTAACTATAATCCTTTTATAGAACATATAATAAACATTAGAAAGTGCACTTTAATCCCTAAACCTCTCATTTTCTGAGAGACAAAGGATTTCCAAAAATTCAACGATTGTTTGGCTTTGGTTTTCGAACAGGATTCGGGGTTTGCTTTTCGGTTTTCGTCTGGTTGAGTCCGTTGAATTGCCTTTCGATTAATTTCACGCTTGTCAGCAGCACTGACACGCCCAGTTGCGCCTCCCCAGCCCCAGCCCCAGCACCCGCCCCCGCCTCCAGCCAGAAAACAAGGGAAAGCCATCCAGAGTCCTGGCTGGGCGGCGAGAGCGCAAAAGGGGAAGGATATTACCAGTTTCAGCCCCCAACCAAACCCCTCTCCCGAAAAACAGCATGGCTGCAAATTTGCTCTTCATTAGCGACCCGCGCTGATGCCACGCCTCCTTTTTTGGAGCGCCACCCACCCAAAAGGCCACCCACGACACGAAGCCTTGAGCATGTGCGTGCCTTTGGCTTTGATTTTGATTTTATTAAGTCAATGACACATCTGCGGTCTCCACGAACTCCCCTCCCTCCCTGCCCCACCCCTCCCAAACCCACACGTCCGTGTATAAATCTCTTCGCACCACCCCCACCCCCACCCGCAACCACACAACCCTCAGTGCCTTCTTCATTCCGCATTTAACGAACTGTAACTGCTGTCAATTTGCAGTCGCTGACTTTTGAGCTTCTTGTGTGTCTGTGTGTGTAGCAGCTGTGTGTGGGGGGGAGAGAAGGGGGGGGAGAAAGTGGAGAAAGGGGGTAGGGGATAACTGGCAGAAGGGTGGCCACAAACAAAGACATAATGTCATACATCAACTGCAAGAAACAGAAGAATTCTTGGGAAATATGTATTAGTTTCTTCGCCACGTTAACTCCCCAAACCCCTAATAACTAATATTTTCTCTTGGTGTACTCCTCCCTCGTCGTTTTCCCTTATTTATATGTGCGAGTGTGTGTGTGTGGGTGTGTGTGTCACCTGACAAATGCCAAAACGTGACACTTGCGAAGAAATTAGATAAGTTAAAAGTTCGTTGTCTTGGCCAAAGTTTAGCTTAGAGTAGCAACTTCTGGATTTTATCTCTGTCTAAGTATCCGAATGAGAGTGTATATGTGTGTGTGTGTGTGTGGAGAGAGAGAGAGAGAGAGAGAGAGAAGAAGAAGAGCCATCAGCAGATATATTGCCTACTTTTCTGGACTCGAAACTTTAAGTTCGAACGCAACAGACACTCTCCAGTAATTTGATAAGAGAAATTGTTGCGCTAAACGCTCTGCCCTCAGTTGACAATGTTCTCACTTATTTTTTTACTTTTACTTCGCTTTCCCATCCCTTATCTCCTTCTATTGCTCTCGGCCCCCGCCTTATCCCCGATTTTTCTCCCTGACGATGACGATGATGATGAGTTGGGGCAGTAAAAACTTTGGCATGCCAGGGAAAATGTAATTAAATGCTGATGAAACTGCGGCGGGGGTGGCATTCCGCACCAAAAAAAAAGGGGCGTGGCATTAGCGGTGGGCAACAGGGCGCCCCATCATCTGGGGAACAACTGGGCGACATTGTCGTCTTGGGAAAGCCGCAGGTCCTGCTAAAAACTGGGTGGTGCACTCGCACAAACAGGGGTGAGTTGATCAGGAATTGATGAAATATGTTTCTATAAATCAGAGCTTTATTATCCTTCATATTTCCATAAGAAATTGTCCATTAAATCCTTTGATGCAGATCGAAGCGGAATAGTTTCCTGATTCATAAATGGTACTTTTTTCTAAATCAAAAAAAAAATTACAAAAACCATGCGTAAAAAGGTGTCAAAAAAATTTTCAAATTTAGCCAAAAAAAAAATACTATTTTTGCGAATTTTTTTTTGGCGAAAATTAATTAACTTTGTGTCACATTTTTACTAGCTGTTCATCCAATTCTCAACCGATTTTGAAAAGGAATGTCATTTATGAATCAGGGCTTTAATCCGCGTCAATCTGCATCAAAAGATTTTGGAAGTAGAACAAAAAATATTTTTTCGATTTTTCGCAATTTTTGTAAGGGGTACCATCATAAAAATTTTCAAAAATCGTAAAAAAAATTTTTAATTCTACTTTTAAAAACTTTGGATGCAGATTGAAGCGGAAAAGTTTTCTGATTCATAAATGGCATCTCTTTTTCAAATCGGATAAGAGTTATATAAGTTATGGGTAAAAAAGTGACTAAAAACTATACATTTTGTCCAAGAGGCATTCCCCACGATTTTAACTTGGCTAACAAGTGTAACCCCCTTTTTTTTTAGTGTAGCAAACACTTGGGGTCAGAGCAAAGGTTGAAGGCTGCCAGTTACTCAATTTCTTAATTCACGCAACCCGAAACGTGTTGATGGTGTGTGTGGGCGGTCGAATGGGCGTATTTAAAGAGGGGAGGGTATATATAAGGGCTCCAAGGGACAGGAGGGAGGTTTGCCAAGAGGTGAGCCAACACAGACCGAGCATTAAAACGGCCCGAGCGTCCCATTTCAATTAGTGTGCATTACAAATGAAGTTTGGGAATAGCGCAGCAGAAGCAGCACAGGCATCCGACGACTTGGCTCCCTCCCCCGGGGCGTGGCAGTCAGAGCGGAAGTGTGACAGAGACGCCGAATGGGTGAGAGAGGGAGAGAGCGAGAGAGAGAGACAGGAAGAGGCAGAGGCTGAAAGGGCCCAATCAGTTTGAACTCCGGAATTAATAACTATTTGGCCAAGCTTTTGGCTAAACTTGATTGAAAATACAGCGACCACAAGCCGGAGGAAGAGGCAGCGCCAGAAGGGGGGCCAAGGAGATGCAGTTATTTGGTGGCTCAAACTTTCCTGACCCGGAGATTCGCCATTAAAATTGCATAAATTATGTTACTACTCAATGCGAAACTTTGGCACTTGCTTAAAGGAATCCTTGGCCAAAGTTTTCCTCCAATGGCCTAATGGCGACAGACGCTACAGTAAATATTTAAGTATTTTGTAAATTTTATGTAGTTTACTGCTGCCTCTTAATTATTTGCTGAAATCCTGGCAGGCGAGCGCTTGGCTCTAGACGACCTTCCTCTAAATTGGAATTCCATTCCGCCAGATCAAATGCAATTTTAGCCACGAAGGCCTTGCCACAGGCACAGCCACAGTTCCGCCTGCTCCCACGCCCACTCTGTGTCCTTGCCGCTTGGGTGAACGCGAGGACTTTGGCATTCGCTGTGGCAGTTGCATTTGCATTTGCATTTGCATTTGCATTTGCATCTTGCCACCTGAGCCGAGCCCCAAACGAGGGGAACCTGAAACATATTCTGACCGTTCCGTGCTCTGGATTAATTGTATCTCCTTTACCGTTCTTTCTTTTAGATCTGCTCATCGAAATGCTGGGAGTCCTGGCCAGCTACAGCATAACGGTCAAGGAGCTGAAGCTGCTCTTCGGCACCATGAAGGCCACCAACGGCAAGTGGCCGCGTCACTCGGCCAAGCTGCTGAATGTCCTCCGCCAGATGCCGCATCGCAACGGACCGGATGTATTCTTCAGTTTTCCAGGTCGCAAAGGATCGGTGAGTGTCGGGGAAATCAGGATTAATATTTCATTTAGAGCAACTAGGGGGGAAACAGCTTCTAATAGGAGGAGCTCAAAGAGTCCTGGCTGGACAAACACATTTCCGGGGGCTGTTATTTTATTGCCTCGCACTTAGAGCGAATATCCCTGTATGTGTTGGGGTCTCCGGGGACTCAATCCAACCATCGATGTGTCCACTGCCCCATAAAACCATAAAAAATGCCATAAAGTGAATTGGAAGTCAAATGCGAACACGGCCAAGCCCGCCCAGCACTGGCAATCGTATCAAAATGTCCAATAAACAGGCGCCGCCCGGCTGCTACCCTGGGAACGTCCAGCGGGGCGGGGTGGAAAACCACGAGCCACCCACGTCAAATGCTCTGCCTGGTGCTGTCACTTTTTTTCCCCAACATGATGTGGAGTGGGCAGTGGGTAGTGGGTGGAGAGTACTTTCACGCATTTGGCCTTTTTAATTTTCGTTTAGCCAGCTTTTCCCACCCAGGGAGCCCAGGGAGCCCACGGAACCCACTTAACCGCCGATCAGCGATCCACTAGGATGCCTAATGCCATTGATGGTGCTGATTGCAGTGCCAGGACGACAGGACTCGATTCGAATAATGAGATTTTGGGGCCCCCTTTGCCATTTCTGGGTGCAAAGTTGCTGCAACCGCAGCAAAAACTCCGACAGTGTCACTCTTTGTCACGTCCATTTGGCCTTAACCCATTTAGCGACTCCCCTACTCCCACGGAGTGCCATTTTTTGGCTCTCGAGTAAATTAAATTTGATATCAGAGACACACACGAGATCCTTTCGAGTCCAGGAGATACAATTTATACTCGGAGAGACACTTAATATTTGTTATCTTAATGGAAGGATAAACAACCCGATGGCCGCCTGCGGATAATGTCAACTGCATTTTCAACAGAATAATATTTTAGGCAAGCCATCGCTGTTGCCAAACAACTATTGGGCCGGGCGGGCAGGTGAAGCGAATGAAATTTATGAAGTATCCCGAGCAAGTGGATGCTCCTGCAAAGGATACCACAGTTCCCATTTATCCGCATCCAGTGCGGCAAACAGGGGCTGTCCTGTTCGGTCCAGTAAAGCCACAGAATTGATGATAAATCAAATGTGCTCATTTCCGTTTAATTCAAAGTTCATTTCTGCTGCGGCTTCTTCCCTCATGTGCTTCTTTCCAGCTTTGCTTGGCCTTTGAATTCCTGGCATGTCTTTGAGGTTTCTGCCACAGGATATACACCCGTGTAGTTCTCTGTGAACTGCGGAGTCTGGAGTCCGTCCTGGAATGCCACAAGTTGGCTCCTACTCCCACTCCCACTCCCACTCCCAGTCCAAGTCAAAAGTATTTCCTCTGTGATTTATATAGACATTGCTGACCGTTTTGGCCTTAGACCGTGAAGCGGGGGAAATGGAAATTGGAATCCCTTTGCTCTTTTGGGTGAAGTTGTTGTTTCATTTAATGCAAACTGAATTATGCGGCTTATTATGCTTCCAATGCCAGTGACCAGGAGTGCTCATAATTGATATTTAACAATGTAATCTGTCGGTTTCAGGCCATGGTCCTGCCCCCCTTGGCCAAGTGGCCTTACGAAAACGGATTTACCTTCACCACCTGGTTTCGGCTGGATCCCATCAACTCGGTGAACATTGAGCGGGAAAAGCCCTACCTCTACTGGTCAGTATTAAGTCCTCCCATCCTAATTATAACTCAACCTACTATATATATGTATATATTTTAATTTGAAATCAACAGCTTCAAGACGTCGAAGGGCGTGGGCTACACGGCGCACTTTGTGGGCAACTGCCTCGTCCTCACCTCCATGAAAGTGAAGGGCAAGGGCTTTCAGCATTGTGTCAAATACGAATTCCAGCCACGAAAGGTGAGTCCTGCCCAGCCCCATCCCCATCCCCAGCCCCAGCCCCAGCCCCTGCTTCAGCTCCAGCTTCAACATCCGCCTAATCCCCAATCAAACTTATCCTCTACTTGCAGTGGTACATGATTGCCATAGTGTACATATACAATCGTTGGACGAAAAGCGAAATCAAGTGCCTCGTTAATGGACAGCTGGCCTCTTCCACGGAGATGGCCTGGTTTGTCTCCACAAACGATGTGAGTACAAGGACCCAATACACATCCCGCCTTAATCCTTATTAATTACGTTTGAGAACTATCAATGTTTGCAAGACTTGGATGACTTGAGAATAGGATAAAATTCGCCATTCCTGATCCTAATCCCTGTCCCTTTTTCAGCCCTTTGACAAGTGCTACATCGGAGCCACTCCGGAGCTGGACGAGGAGAGGGTGTTCTGCGGGCAAATGTCGGCGATTTACCTGTTCAGCGAGGCTCTGACCACGCAACAGATCTGCGCGATGCACCGCCTGGGTCCGGGCTACAAGGTGAGTGAGGTCATAGGTTACCCATCGCCCAGGGTTCAGGGTGTGGGGTTCGTGGTTCGGGGTTCGGGGTTCGGGGGGTCAGGGTAGTGGGTCAAAGCACGCACTGAAAACGCACCACTCTGCACCGCCGAACTTGCTTGCAGCTGCAGCAATGAAAAGCAACGATTTTCCCCCAAAAAATTGTCCTTGTCTGTAAAATATGAAACTTGTGAATTGTTTTTTATATTCAAACATAAACATACATATATATATTTGTTTCTTTTTGCTCTTTTTTCTCCTTTTCTCTCTCCGTGTGTTCGAAATACTACTACTTCCTGTCCTACGCTGCACCGCTAACAAAAAACCAAAATACGAACCAAAACTTGCACCACACCCAACACATCACTGACCAAAAACTAAAAAAAAAAACTGCTAAAAAAATATAAACAGTCGCAGTTCCGGTTCGACAACGAGTGCTACTTGAATCTGCCGGACAACCACAAGCGGGTGAGTCACTTTCAACTCTCGGGCACCGCGGCCTTGCCCTCCGGGGGCGGCACGGGGAGTGGCACGGGCGGCATCACCGCCAGTGGCGAGGCGGCGACGGCGGCGGCGGCGGCGGCGACGGTGGGCCAACAGCAGCAACACCAGTTGCAGTTGCAGTTTCAGACGCTGGCCGCCGAGCAGGAGGCGCGGGCCATCGATTGGTCGGACGAGAAACTGGATCTGAGCGCGGCCTTTGTCAAGATCCGAGCCGTGCTGACTGCCAGGAACGCCGTGACCCTGGCCTCGCTGCCAGGCAGTGCAGTGGCAACGGCCACCCCAGCAGCAGCCGCAGCAGCAACGACAACTGCACCTGCAACACCTGCTGCGGCTGCAACAGCAACAGCTGGCGGAGCAGCGGATCCCGGAGACTCCGGCTCGGACGATCCTCTGGGTCATTTGCCAACTGGAAATGCTTCTTTTGGTATTTACACTCTTCATTTATTATTTGGTTTGATTTTTTATTAATTTTGTACTTTTCGTTTCTTATGTTTTTCGACTTTAAACTTTAACACAAAAGACCAACTGCGCCGCCTGAGCAGCGCCAGCAACCTGAGTTCCTTGACTGCCAGCGACACTGAGGAAGTCAACCAGCTAAAAGCTGTAAGCGAAACAAACTTTCATTTATCTTAATTTGTACCTTTGGTTCTCGTTTGGTTTATTTTGGCGGGGAAGTTTGCGAAATCAGATCTAGCCAGAAATTAATTAAGAAGTTATAGCCCGCAATTGTATCGGTTTGATGCGAGGCAGCCCCGCAAGTTTTTTCGTTCATTTCGTGTTAACTGCTTTTTAAAGTTGCCCAGGAGATGGTATAAAGTTTATGGCTTTATTGTTGTTGGCCAGAAATGGGAAGTAAATGTAGCGTACACCCCCCCACCTGGGCAGGTGTTCCAAATGCCACCCAGCCGGCCCCCACCCGCCATAGACAAAGGCAAATGCAAAGCTTGCCAGCAAAATAGCTACAGAGAGAGAACGTTTTGCCTGTAGAGCAAGAGGAGAGTTATACCGGGTATCAAATAATTTCTTTCGGTGCACCGAAACGTTAGAAATTGCTGGGAAATCTTTTAGACGCGCATGTTCCATATATTCCGCCAGAACATTTCTATGCCCGTGCTCCACATTCGGCGAAGACCCGAAACGGCTATTATGTAGACAGCTTTCACCCCAACCACCCAGCCAGCCAGCTTTCACTCCACATGCTCTGTATGGCGGGGGTATTATGCCATTTGCCTTCCTTTTACAAGGACGATGCGGAGGATGGAGGCAAATGGAATGGCAAAGCGAGTGCTTTAGTTATTTTGAATGTTGTTTTTATGCGCCAAATCGGGAGTTGAGTTAATAGCATGGGGATACATACAGTTTGCGCTTTTGAACAAAAATCCGTGGCCAGAGGAAGGTGGGAGTTACGACCTCTTGGAGGCTGGCTTCCCAGAAAACAAATAATGGACATGGCCATTCAACTAGTCGGTCCATCAAAAGTTTTTCACTTTTCTCTGATATCAAGATTTTATTATTTTCCATTGTGTTTTCCCATTTTTTCTGTTGTGTTGTGTTGTGTTGTGTTGTGTTGTGTGGAAATATCGAAGAAGTATTTTTAGTAGCAATAATTAAGATACACAGGCACTCGCTTACATGTATGCCACACTCGCACACCTACACCAATACCAATACCAATACCAATACCAACACCAACACCCACACCAACACCCACCGACCAACACACAGGCAGCCCTCTATGACAGCCCAAAATGCTAAAATGCACCGAAGGAGAAGAAAGCTCGCAGCTTGAAGGAGAATCCGGTGGAAACACAACCAGAAATGCAACGATGCGTGGCCTGTGTATATAAATTTTCCTCTCACTTCACGTTCCATACCATATAAACTCTATATCTTCTATACATGTATATGGATATTTTGTGCAAATTGTTGTGCGCCAGCAGAGTTCATTATAAATTTTGCACAGAACTCAAGCAAACACAAAAGCCTTGCCATTGCTTTAAAGCTCGAGTGTCCGTTCAGTGGAGCTCACCAGCTTTGTTTAGACAGAAAGATTAGGTTTATGATTTCTAGCTTCACACCTTTGAGTTTCCCGGCCACCTTAAAGCCAGAAAACCAAGCCATGGCAAACGGCCAGACAAAATTTGAGCAAACCAATCGAGGGATCCTTGGAGCCCAACTCGATTCCGCCGCTGCCACACCGATGAGTCACCAGAAAGCCTGGCCTAATCCCGGTTCTCCGGCCAGCTAACCACCCATAAACGAGCCACCCACTAACCCAGCCAACTTTTCTATCCACAACAGGTGCTGTACGATGGCAAGCTATCGAATGCCATTGTCTTCATGTACAATCCGGTGGCCACCGACGGTCAGTTGTGTCTGCAGTCGTCGCCCAAGGGGAACGTTTCCTATTTCGTCCACACGCCGCATGCCCTCATGCTGCAGGTGAGTAAATCCCGGAACCCATCCCCATAATCAGGTGCAAAACAGGTGAGGCCCAAAGGACTCGGCGAGAATGGGGGACAAGGAGGGCAGGAGGGCAGGAGGGCAGGAGGCCAGCTGGTCAGCTGGTCAGCTCCCCCGGGAGATCTGATATTCAATGCAGAAATTTTACGACAACGGCACATGCCTCGGCATTTCTTATTAGCCGAGTTCCAGTGAGCTTCCTGGCACCGGATGAAGTCCACCTCCTGCACCTTATCGTTCCCGGCCTGTCCGGCAAAATTATTCAATAAATTTTGTAGTCATTTCTTGGGCAAACAGCACACAAATCATAAAGACGCCTCGTCGTGGCGCAGAGAACGTGTCCCGGGCCAAAATGGGGGCTGATGACAGCTTAGGCGATTAATGGACCCAGTCCTGTCCAAGGACATACTGCTCCTGCTGCTCCAGCGGCTCTTGCCTCACCTCATCCACTGATTTAATTGAAATTTGCTTTTGCAGGACGTTAAGGCCGTGGTCACGCACTCGATACACTGCACCCTGAACTCGATTGGCGGCATCCAGGTGCTCTTTCCACTCTTCTCACAGCTGGACATGGCCCACGAAGGACTCGGCGACATCAAAAGGGATCCCACACTGTGGTGAGCACACTTTAGATTCGAATTTGGCAGGGATTAGTATGCTAACAATGTGTGTGCTTGAATTATTCTTTGCAGCTCGAAGCTGTTGGGATTCATCTGTGAGTTGGTGGAAACCTCACAGACCGTGCAACAGCATATGATCCAGAACCGAGGCTTCCTGGTCATATCCTTCATGCTGCAGCGCTCCTCCCGCGAGCACCTCACCCTCGAGGTGCTGGGATCCTTCTTGAACCTCACCAAGTATCTGGTCACCTGCCTGTCGGCCAACAGCGACTTGTTGCTCAAGCAGGTAAGTCGGATCGATCTTTATCCAAAGGATATGATTTAATTACCTGCCTGCCGCCTAAACTAAGTTTATTGAAACGTTTGGATCATTGCGGACCACGCTGCGTATGCGCAATATCGTTGGCATGCCGTGTTGTATCTTTTTTTGTGACGAATGTGTTTGCGCTGCTGATAGTCCCGATATCTGTACCATATCGTATATATATATATATATCTATACATTATCTACCATAATAACTAAGTTCGATTTAAGTGCCAGTTTTTTTGGGGGGGGGGTGGTTAGCATGCGATAAAAAAAAACTAAAGAAAAGTGAACACTCCCCACCGTTTGATGCGAATTTGATTTCTTGTTGTTCGTTTGTTGCCCCAAAAAGTACCCACCTCCCCTCTCCCCCCCACGACCAGGCAAATGGATTGTTTTTCGGGTGGCATGTTAACCCAACTCTCCGAAAAAAATGAAAATAGAAAACGGAAAAGAAAAACCAAATATAACCAAAGAAAAAACACCGAATCCCCAAAATGATATGCGAATTGTTGCTTTCTCTATCTCTCTCTCTCTCTCTCTACACACGTATTACTCTCTCTATCTATCTATCTATCGCACTCACTGTGTTCTTTGCCTTTTTTGATGATGATAATGATGGTGATGGTGATGGTGATGGTGATGATGGCGCACAGTTGAACACAGGCCTGCGTAATCCTTTCAAAAAAGTAAACACAACCGTAAACAACTGCTCACATTTCTCGTTATAAGTAACTGCACTTTGAGAATCTCTTAAGCAAATATACTCATGCCACATTGCCACACACCACTACAGATATATAAACAGATATCCTTTCTCCATACAATATATATGATGCCAAGCCTCGCACACTCACACACTTACTCGAGAAACGTATCTATCATCGTGCATTTGTGTTTGCCTTGTGCCTTGTGCCTTTTGCCTGTCTGCGACCTGGAGGAAAATCCTTGAAATCCTATTGGTTGCCACTTGAGTTCCATAACCCGCTTAGTTCGGAGGTAGAGCGAAGTCCTCTTCGGTCTCTAACTTGCGCTAAGTGAAATTCGGAGACAGAGCAGGGCCGGCCGGGCCGTTGTCTTTTGTGTTTTCCCCAATCCCCCCCCCCAATATGGAATTCAATGCTCTCAGCGTTTCGAGTCGTTTTATTATTTACTAAGAAATTAAGTCCCTTTACGTTATGATTTATAGATATTTTCCAATACACTGCTACACCATACAGATTGTTGCATGTTGCATTTGTTGCATGTCCGATTGGCCTTAAGAAGAATCCTTTCATTCTTGTGTTCTGATTGCGATCGGCTGTCGGCTGCCGCCATTTTGTTCCGTTTCGTTTCGTTTCGTTTTGTTCCGCTTGCACTCGCACCGCCTGAGCACCGCTTTCAGCTTCAGCTCGCCGAAAACTAATCAAAATTGAAACTTTTAATAGCCATTATATCAGCAAGAAAATGAAATGCCACAAAGAAAAAGAAGATATATTAATTACTTACTGTCTTCTTCTACTTTTGTCTGCTCTCTCTTTCACTCTCTCACTCTGTATCTCTCTCTCCCCGCGCTCGCCACTTTCCACACTTTCACGATCGCTTCTCCATTTTCCATTCTCCACTCTCCATTCTCCAAAACATATCCTTTGCTTCTTTCGACTGTGAACGTTTATCGAAAAACACCAACATTCGATGCGCCTCATCCACTGAAAACACTGAAACCGATACACTGAAACAAACAAAAACTGAATAACTTTTGCCATAACAATTACCGATCTCTAAACTACAACAACAAACATCTCAACATGAACAACAACAGTTCTACCAGGTGAAGCTCAATTCTATCGAATTCTGTGTACTCTCTGTACTTGCATATGTTCCAAATACCAAACTATATCCAATGTAACATAAATGTAACTGTTTCTGTAATCGTTTCCGTTTCCGTTTCCGTTTCCGTTCCACTGTTCATATACCGTTTCGTTTCATTTTTTATGTGTCTGTGTGTGTGTTAGATTGTTGTACATACACACGTATAACCGACTCTCATACCCCTCATCTCATCATCACGAGCTCTTCCTCCATGGTATTTATCGATTTGTTTATATATATAATAATAGTAAGTGTATATAGAAAGCTCATTTTCCCATTCATTCCATTATTGTTCCGCTTGACTTTGTTTGGCCGCAGAGCCGCAGAGCCGCACGACCGCAGAACCGCAGAGCCGCAACGATAAAACCGCATAATCTTATTAACTCTGAGGGGAACTCCTGGAACGACAGCCCCAAGCCCCAAGCCCCAAGCCCCAAGCCAAGGTTCAATCTCAGCTTTGGTATTTCCTCTTCTGTTCCTGTTTTCAATTTTCCCCAGAATTCCCAGATTTCCCATCAGCCATCAGCGATACCACCCATTGGGCTCCTCACTCAATTTGTTCAATGTGTCATTTGGATAATTGAAGCAAAAGTTGTGTTCACAGCAGCGCATCGCACCTTCCTAATTGCTCCCACAATCCATTTTCCATTTCCCTTCTCCATGATCCCCACCAGACAAAAAAAAAAAAAAATAAGAAAGGGAAAATGAAATTGGGAAAGCTGGAAATATTTTCCGTGGCACCTGTACGAGTACGAGTGCATTTGTATTTTATATTTCGTTTCCAGAGACCTTTTTAATTGGGAAACTTCTGCTGCTGCTGCCACTGGTGGATGTAACGGGGCGGTGGCAGGATGGCTGTGGGGAAGGGGCAAAGATTGTTGCATTGTTTCCGTGTTGAACGGCAGAACGAGAGTCATGGCAACAGCACATTGGCGAACATTGTTTTTGACAATCCAACAAGTTGAGGCAAGGGCTTAACAAGTTTTGTTTTGGGCCAAAACCAGATGAATGAAATTAAAGGGCTCGGCCCCGCTAGCCAAAGTTTCGGCCCCAACAGGATTACGCCAGGACTTTAATGGCTTTCAGCTTATATGTTTATTCGAGGGTGAAAAATGATTCTCCATCATCGCTCTCATATCATAAAATAGCCTTAAACTTAGATCCTATTTATTATGGCCTAGCCTAGCCTAGCCTAGCTTAGCCTAGCCTAGTTTTAGTTTTAGTTTTAGTTTTAGTTTTAGTTTTAGTTTTAATTTAGTTTAGTCAAATGTTTAATCCCTTGAAACCTGAAAGCTAACCTCATGAATACCGGAATGCATTTGTTTGTTTCGTTTCATTTCGTTCGAATTTCGTTGGAATTTGATTTTATATGTTCGATTCGATTCGATTCGATTCGATTCGATTTGCCGTTTTGCCGTTTTGCTGTTTGCTGTTTGCTGTTTGCTGCATGTGTTACCTACCAATGTTTTACCCCAATGTACTACTACTACTACTACTACTACTCCTCCCAAATCCGAAATCCGAAATCCGAAATATATATATATATATATCGACATCAACAACAAACAATTACCAAAATAAAAACCGAACTCATGTTTAACCGTATGTATACCGAAAATCTATTATAATCATTTAAAACTTTGCAATCTCCACCAATTTTTGGAAATACGCTTTGAATCTTTGACCCCACCTCTCTACCCCTCCTCCTATCCTCCTATCCTCTAATATGAAACAAAAATCACTTCCTTTCCGAGCTCTAACCACACACACACACTTTGAAAAGCCACCAACTCCGAAATCCAACCTGATCGAGGACAGCCAAGTACTTGACTAATTCCCCGCAGTTGTTCTGTTTCTCGTTTCTCACGTGGCAGCTGCTGGACCACGTCCTGTTCAATCCAGCCCTGTGGATATACACGCCGGCGAACGTCCAGGCCAGGCTCTACTCCTACCTGGCCACCGAGTTCCTCTCCGACACCCAGATCTACAGCAACGTCCGGCGGGTGAGCACGGTCCTCCAGACGGTGCACACCCTCAAGTACTACTACTGGGTCGTGAATCCCCGGGCCAAGAGCGGCATCATTCCCAAGGGCTTGGGTGAGTGTTCATTCCATCTATGGGGTTTTACTTTACCTTATGGGGCTCCCTCTACCAGATGGACCGCGTCCGGCCCAGAAGGACATCCTGGCCATCAGGGCCTACATCCTGCTGTTCCTCAAACAGCTCATCATGATCGGCAACGGGGTCAAGGAGGACGAGCTGCAGAGCATTCTCAACTATTTGACCACCATGCATGAGGTAACACTGTCCCAAAACGTATATCCTTTCGGTATGGCTATAGATCCTCCTTCCCTCTCTCCTCTCGCTTGCAGGACGAGAACCTGCACGACGTCCTTCAGATGCTCATCTCCCTGATGTCGGAGCACCCCAGCTCCATGGTACCTGCCTTCGATGTGAAGCACGGCGTGCGCAGCATCTTCAAGCTGCTGGCGGCCGAGAGCCAGCTCATCCGTCTGCAGGCCCTGAAGCTGCTGGGCTTCTTCCTCTCCCGCAGTACCCACAAGTAAGTCCAAGGCTTAAAAGGACTTTTACTAGCCTCTCTACCCTTTGCTACCCTTTTTGTATACCCTTTTCCAGGCGCAAGTACGATGTCATGTCGCCACACAATCTTTACACTCTGCTGGCAGAGCGACTGCTCCTTTACGAGGAGTCCCTGTCGCTGCCCACATACAATGTCCTTTACGAGATTATGACGGAACACATCTCGCAGCAGATCCTCTACACACGCCATCCAGAGCCAGAGAGCCATTACCGCCTGGAGAATCCAAGTAAGTTTCCCTCTTTCCCCCTTTGCAGGACACTTGACCATTTTACTTTAACTGGAATCCCCTACCATGTAATTCCGTGACAACAGTGATCCTCAAGGTGGTGGCTACTTTGATCCGACAGTCGAAGCAGACCGAGTCCCTGATCGACGTGAAGAAACTCTTCCTGCAGGACATGACCCTGCTGTGCAACAGCAACCGCGAGAACCGGCGCACCGTCCTCCAGATGTCCGTGTGGCAAGAGTGGCTCATCGCCATGGCCTACATCCACCCGAAGAGCAGCGAGGAGCAGAAGATCAGCGACATGGTCTACTCCCTGTTCCGTATGCTGCTCCACCACGCCATCAAGCACGAGTACGGCGGCTGGCGGGTGTGGGTGGACACGCTGGCCATCGTCCACTCCAAGGTCTCCTACGAGGAGTTCAAGCTCCAGTTCGCCCAGATGTACGAGCACTACGAGCGCCAGCGCACCGACAACATCACTGATCCGGCCCTGCGGCAGGCCCGTCCCATCAGCACCATCAGTGGCTGGGAGCGGGAGGAGCTGCACCAGCAGCAGAACGGCTCGGGAGGAGCCGCCCCTCCGCCGGCGGTGGCAGGCGCCCCAACTCCTGCCGCTGCCGTCAAGGCGGCCGTGTCGATTGCCTCGCTCGAGGATGTGCCGCCCGTGGTCGAGGAGGAGGTGGAGGAGTTGGAGCTGGAGGAGGTGGACGTGGTGCCGGAGGCCCAGCCACCGGCCGGCGAGGAGGCCGCCACCAAGTCCGTGATAGCCAACATCTCCGACGTCTACAACGAGCAGATCAAGACGGACCAGCAGGAGGTCTGCAATGGCAATGTGGAAACGCCCAAGAAGAGCGCCGAAGCTTCGGCTGCTTCAGGGGATATGGAAAAGGATACCAAGCCTAGGGACCTAGAGGCCGAGAAGCCTTCCCTCCCAGAGCAGTCGTCGCTGGGCGCTCTGAGGGAGACCCTGCAGCTGGGCGACGACATGGATGTGGAGGAACTGGAACTGGCCACAGCCAAGGACGCCCTCAACGCCGAGCAGCACGTGGCCAGTGTCCTGAAAGCTTCGGAGGCAGCCCTCAACGACTGCAAGCTGGCCGTGGACGACGTCCTGCAGGAGGCCTCCTCCGTGCTCAAGGACGAGGAGATCGAACTGGCCGTTAACGAAGTGGTCCAGGGCGTCCTCAACAATGAGAAAAAGTCCCTGGAAAAGGAGCCCCAGTCCCAGCAGGAGGACGTCAACGTGAGCCTCCTGAACAGCAAGAATCTGCTCAACAACAACAACAACAATAACAACAACAACAGTCCGAGCCTTACGACTCCGGAAACGGAGAAGAAAACAGAGACAGCGACGGAAACGGGAACGGAAACGGAACCGGAGCCAGAAGTGAACGCCAATGAGATCGTGAGCACAGAGCAAGGAGGTAAAGAAAAGAAGGAGACAGAAACTGACACGAAAACGGAAGCGGAAACGGCGGCTCTGGCCAAGCCAAGTCCAGCCACCCCCAAACCCAGCTCCACTCCTGAAGCATCCAATCAAAAGACTGAAGAAGCAGCCAACAAGCTGAACAACAACGAGAAGCTGGCCGATCCTCCACTGGAGGCGGAGGCAGAGAAGGAAGCGGAAGCGGTCGCGGTCGCGGAAACGAAGGCGGAATCTCCAGCGGAGAAGAAATCGCAGGCAATCGAATCTACATCCGAGGATCTGGTAGAACTGGCCGTCAGGGACATAGTGGAGCAGCTAATCGACAGAGTGATCGATGCCACGGAAGCGGAGACGGCGGCGGAAACCAAAGAAACGCCGGCGGAAGCGGGAACGGAAACGGAAACGGAAACGGTAGGACAAAGTCCGCCGCCCACGAAAACGGAAACCAACAATAACGAGCTGCCCAAGGCGGAGGCCAAAGCTGAGGAGTCGCCAGAGCAGGTGGCTGAGGAAATTGTCCAGGAGGTAGTGGACGCTGCCTTGGAGGGCTTGGCCCAGGAAGCTGGCAAGCCAGAGGAACCTCCCAAGACCGAGGAGTCCTCTCTAGCAAAACAGGAGCCAGTCAAGGAGCTCCTGGAGGAGAAGGCCAAACCAGAAGCCACTCCAGAAGACCCCGCCACCAAGGAGGAAGTGGCGGCCATTGTTAACGATGTCCTGGACACCCTGGTCGATGAGACCGTGAAGGCCGTGGCCTCGGAACAAACCACTCAGACCTCGCCGGCCCCCAAGGAGCAGTCGATCCCCGGGCAGGGCAAGCCCAAGGAGACGGCCACCTCGCTGGCTCACCCGCGCCCCAAACCCACTGAGGTGGACTCCACCACGCAGACCACGCCCAAGAACGAGGCGGGACACGCCATCACCCAGGAGGTGGAGCAGACGCCACAGCAGCAGCTGCAATTCCAGGAGGAGGACGCCGATGCTGATGCCGATGGCGATGTGGACGCCCAAACAGCGGGCACTGCGGAGGACGAGGAGTTCGCAGCGCAGCAGGCAGTTTCTGGCGGGGAAGGAGTTAGCCAAATGGAAGCCAGTCATTATGGTAAGTTGTCCCGCTAACCAGACTCTTCTCTAGCTAAATTCTCTCCTGGATTAGGTCCTGGAAATCCAGCCAATAGCGAGCCGAAGCAACAGCAGCAGCAGCGCTCCAAATCAGGCTCCACGCGGCCCATGTTCAGCCCCGGACCGACGCGTCCGCCCTTCCGGATACCGGAGTTCAAGTGGTCCTACATCCACCAGCGACTCCTCAGCGACGTGCTCTTCTCCTTGGAGACGGACATCCAGGTGTGGCGCAGCCACTCCACAAAGAGCGTCCTGGACTTTGTCAACTCTAGCGAGAACGCCATATTCGTGGTGAACACGGTGCACCTGATCTCCCAGCTGGCGGACAATCTGATAATAGCCTGTGGAGGATTGCTGCCGCTCCTGGCCAGCGCCACCTCGCCGAATGTAAGTGTTTGGAGGGGCATTCCTTTGAGAAATTATAACACATATGTTGTGATTTCTCCTGCAGTCCGAGCTGGATGTCCTGGAGCCCACACAGGGCATGCCCCTGGAGGTGGCCGTCTCCTTCCTGCAGCGTCTGGTCAACATGGCCGACGTCCTGATCTTCGCCACCTCCCTCAACTTTGGCGAACTGGAGGCGGAGAAGAACATGTCCAGCGGAGGGATCCTGCGGCAGTGCCTGCGTCTCGTTTGCACCTGCGCCGTGAGGAACTGCCTGGAGTGCAAGGAGCGCACGCGGTACAATGTGGGCGCCCTGGCCAGAGATGTACCCGGCGCTGCCCACCTGCAAGCCCTCATCCGAGGAGCTCAGGCCTCGCCAAAGGTGGGTTACTCCTCGCTTTTGCCCCTTCTATTTTATTCACCATAATGGCTTCTTGTTTTGGAACAGAACATTGTTGAGTCAATCACCGGTCAATTATCGCCCGTCAAGGATCCGGAGAAGCTGCTCCAGGACATGGACGTGAATCGCCTCAGGGCTGTTATCTACAGGGATGTGGTAAGTTCATTCCCTAGCCTACTTGGTTTCCCATTTCAATATCATATCCCTGCAGGAGGAAACCAAGCAGGCTCAGTTCCTGTCCCTGGCCATTGTCTACTTCATTTCCGTGTTGATGGTCTCCAAGTACCGGGACATCCTCGAGCCGCCGGCAGAGCCGCAGATCCAGCGCCAGTCCCCCGTGCTGCCCCGCACAGCAGGTGGCGGTAAGTCAGCCTTGACGTACATATATCTTTTTCTAGACATAAGACCCAATCCCCAAAGATCCACCGAAAAAGATCGGCACCGGAACTGCCACATCTACAGGATATATATCTTAAAATTTTGTTTTCGATTCAATTCTGGGAGTGGGAACAACAAAACTTCCTGCCATTCTCATTTCGTGCTCGTTTCGTTACGTTTCCCAAGCGTTTCACTTTCGTCTACCTCCGTTGCTCTTTCTCTTATTTGCGTTTTCCTTCTCCTTTTCCGTTTTCGTTTCCTTCTCGTTTCATTTCTGATCCTTTCTCCCTTGCTGCACCAAAAAACTTCACGCTCGTTTATGGTTTTGACTTTTTGTGTCTAAGATTCGGCCGCTAGTGTTACTCCAACTATGTATTTCTTTTCTGGTTTACCTCTCCCCAACTCTCTATATGATTATGAACAAATAATTGATTTCCGTTTCCGTTTCATTTCCGGCTTGTTTTGCTTTCGATATTTTCGGTTTCGTTTCGGTTTCGTTGTCAGGCTTTATGTTTCAGTGTTCTGTGTGATTTTTCGATGACTACAAGCCGAGACAAGAGATTTTTTCTATACATTTTTATATATGTATATATATATGGTAGATGCCCAACTGCCCCACCACCCGTCCATTTATCACTGATCGATGAGCCAAAGTACGAGAAAAACACCCCACCACCGCACTGAGAGCACCCCGCCCCACCGATAGCCCCCCTAGATCCCCAGCCATGTGCGTGTGTGTGTTGAATCCCCCTTTTTTATGGCAACACCTTTTTATCCACTTCATTGAACCACTCGCCCCACTCCCCCACTCGCCCCACTCGCCCCACTCCTCCACTCACCACCCACTCCACCACGCCCCTTTGGCTAACGTTTTATATTAATATAAAGTACAAAAAACAAAAAAGATATATACATATTCCTATATATATAATCACTAGCTATTAAGAACACATCGTTGAAAGCCCAAAACATTTCCATTGTTGGAGATAATATTCGGTTTTATGTTTCCTTTTCTTTGTTCCGTTTCGATGATTTCATTTCACGCTGCTTTTTCGGATTTATTGTACCTAAAAAACCAAACAAAAAACTATCGAAAATAATGGAAAAATTAATCTCTCTCGCCGCCTGGCCACGCCCCACGCCCCCTGTTGAAAACCACCGCCGCCGCCCGTGTATGTTTTTTCTCGTGCGACTTTAGAAGCCGCGAGCGCGCGTCCTTTGTTCCCCCAGTGGTCGCACCATGTCTACCCGCAGTTCCTGCCCGAATCGCATCAGAACCATGTGGCTGTCAGCAACATGCAACAGCACCAGCAGCAACACCAGCAACACCAGCAGCACCAGCAGCAGCAGCAACACTACTACCAACAGCAACAGCAGCAGCAACTGGCCCATAATCACAGCCACCATCACATGTCGCCTGCCTATTACCAACAGCAACATGCCGCGGTGGGGCAGCAGCAGCAGCAACTTACAGCTGGCAGCCAGCAACATGGCAACATTTCGCCCACTCCCCTGGCCTCGCACTCGACGAGCTCCTCGGCCAGCTCCTCGGCCACTTCCCAGCCGGCATCGAGCTCCTCGCTCTCTAGCCTCACCTCCCAGAGCCAGCAGCAGCAGCAGCAGCAATCGCATCGCCAGATGCACAAGCAGCAGCAGCAGCAGCAGCAACATCAGCAACACTACCATTACGGAATGATCAATGGCCATCAGAATGGGAAGCACTACCCGGAGAACGGGTCGTCGGGTGCCGGGGGTGGCTACCATCCGCATCCGCACCCGCATCCGCATTCGCACCAGCATCCCCACTCGCATCCGCATCCGCATGCCTATCTGAGGAATGGAGAGACTCCGCCGCAGCAGCAGCAGAACGGCCATGGGATCGCTGCGGAATATGGATTGGTTAATGGACACGGCAGCAACTCGTCCGCCAACAACAACAACTCCAGCCTGATGAACAACATGCGGAATCTGAGGAACACAGTGCCGGCGACAGAAACAGGAGCAGCGGCAGCGGCAGCGGCAGCGGCAACGGCGGCAGCAACACATGCAACAAACGCTGCTCAGGCAGGTGCAACGGCGACGGTGAATGCAACAAATGCTGCTGGTGTTGGCGTTGGCATGATGAACATGAACATGAACATCGGCATGGGCATGGGCATGGGCATGGGCGTGGGCATGGGCATGGGCATGGGTATGGGTATGGGCGTGGCAGTGGGCGAAGGTGCCGGAGGCGTGGCCTACAAGACAAGCTCGATAAATAATAACTATCGCTACAATGGACGCAACGCAGCCACAGGAACAGGTATCGCTCGTTCTCGACTGTTGTAGAATATCTGTATTACGTTTCGTCCTTACTTTTCTTATTATTTGGAAATCCTTGCACTTGTGTAATCTGTAAACTATCCCCCTGCCTATTTATTTTCAGTGCATTTACGTAGCTGCTAGACTGTTGCTCACTTTTTCCTAAACTTGTCATCTTCGATTCGATTTCGATTCCGATTCGAAAGCTTAGATTTGATTTGTTTCCGATTTGTGTTTTGCCCTTCATTTCCTCCCGACTCTTAAGTATTCGTAGCTATGTATATGTGCGTCCTTATATATTTATCTTATTTAATAACTGTATCCACCTGTACATATGTACATATATGCGGAGGAGGCGACACACTATGCTCACACTCAATCTTCACAACTGATTCGGATTTGTGTAAATAATAGTCGAAGGTTTCCTTATGCTATGTGTGTGCCAGTGTGACAGTGTGTGTTCTATGCGTGTGTGTGTTTCTGTGTACATATTTCTCACAACACACACACACACACACACACACACATCTGCAATTGAAATGAATCTTACTTATGATTTTTGCTTTTAATTGGCTTTTAAAACAACTCAAAATTCATCCTCTATTCAGCCATAAAAAGCTTTGTTTCCATTTATTTGCCGAGACTTTTCCTAATCGCCTCATTGAAACTATTTAAGAAAATATTTTTATGCAGCTTTTTGGGTCCTGAGTTTGTTTGTTTTCATTTTTGGTTTTGTGGTTTTCGGCTGCACAACAAATGCACTTTTGTTTTGATCCCTGGAAACTCTGAAATTACAACTATTCGGTTTCCTTTGATTTCCATATTAATTGAAGAATTTCTACGGAAGAGATGGGAACTATGGGGGAATGTGTCTATAAAATAGAAGGTTTTTTCATCCGCATTTTAGCAGGAGAACCAGGCCCGGACCCAGGCCCGGACCCGGACCCGGACCCGAATATGCTTTTAAAAAGTGCAATCCATCTTGGTAAAACCCCACCTCCCCCTTAGACACACACATGCTTAGAGGCACAACGCATTGCAGGCACAGTGACAGCTAGAAAATTTTTGACACGCCGGAAGCGCAACTTTCGTAGCCCCCCGGAGTCCGCCCATCCTTTTTTGGCCCAACATGGCCGTCATTTTTGTGCTGTCAGCAGAAATTCATTTCATTTATCTTCATTTGCAATACCATCCAGGGCCATCCAGGGGCCGGGGAAAACCTAAAAAACTGAAGCTGGAAAATGTTTCACACTCTCTTTGCCCCGCCCGGCGCCGCCCGGCCCGGCCCCTCCTCGCCCCAATCCCCAATGAAACATAATTCGTTAATTTTACATTTTATGAAAATGAATTACACGAAAATTATACAATTTGCCATTCATACATGGCCTTTGCCTTGCCGTCTACTTTTTCCGCTTTTCTCCGCTTCGGTTTCGGTTTGAATATATTTTTTTTACATTATTTTTCGAAGCGGGAGGGCGCATAAAACATTCGGCAGACAGGCCATAAAATGGCATTCGGCACGCCTGCATTTTAAAAATTGCCATTCGGACAGGGTCAAGGGAAAGCTGGGGGGAAGTGGCACGAAAAACATGGCCAAAAAGGCTCAAAATGTAGCACAAAAAGCTGAATAAACCAATGAATGCTCTGTATTTATATTGAAATTACAAAAGCTTTTTCTCCAGGCAGGTTCTTCACGCCACAAGAGTACTACCAAATGGCTTTAAGTTGGGTCCTGAAGAGTAAAGGTTTTCCCCAGATTTTCTGTCTCAAGTGGAGGGAGAAAATGAAAGGACTCTATGGCCAATGGCCATGCGGCCATATTTCCATTACAAAATTAATGGCGGCGACAAAAATGTAAATTAGTCGCCACGAAAAGTACGAACAACAACGAAAAAACGGCGAAACTTTGCGATAATTTATGAAAGCAAAGGCAGGGCAGGGAGCAGGGAGGGAGAATTAAGAGAAAAACAGGAAAAAAAAATGGAAAATCCTGGAAAAACAGTTTGTACAACTGTTGGAACCGATAAAACGTTCCGAAAATTCTGTACAAAAAATAATTTGTGGCCAGCGTGTAGGTGTGTGTGTGTGTGTGTGTGTATGTGTGTATCAAGGGGCGTGGCAGTGCATGAAAATAATTGCGAAAATTATAAAAAATAAAATAAGGAAAAAGAGGGAGAACAGAGAGACACAGAGCACGTGTCCGGGGCATAGTCATAAATTTCAATTAAGCCAGATCAGGGCCAGGACACGACCAGGACACGGCCATTCTGTCCGTTAAAACAAGGTTAATTTGTAGATAAAAGCCAGGATAGCATTTTACCCTTGTAGAGCTAACAAATTATGAGCTTTAGCTATTATTTACCTTTTTTTGTTAGCTTCCTCAACGGCACCTTTGAGTGTGATTATGTTTTTCTTGATCCATGTTCGGTTCCTTCGTCCTGATTTTCATTTCTTTTGCGTTTTTTGGTAAAGTAAACTCTACAGATTTCTACTCCTAGTACCGTAACTGTAAATGTAACTGTTAATCTTGCCAAACTTTGAATACAGTTTATACTAATCCGCCCTTCTTTTGTGTATTTATTTTATTTTGTTGTGTCTTTGGTTGTGCTTCTTCCAGGTGGCCGTCAAATACAGGACAGCGACTACGAAATAATTGTGGTGGATGAGAATAATCCTTCGGTTTTGGCCGACAACGATTCCCACTCCAGCGGACCGCCCTCGATCAAGGTGAGTTTTTGCCACATAATATCATTAGTCGTACATATATCCTGAGAGTCCCAAAAATTGCAAGAGAGTGCGTGTGCGTGCGTGTGTGTGTGTGTGTGTGTGTGTGTGAGAGTGTGTGCATCCTCGATTAGAGTTAAGCCATCAATTAGAGCGTTTGTCTAAGGAATGTTTCCAAGTTGAAATGCCAATCAAATGCCAAAGAAACTAAAATTCATTTGCATGTGCAACGAGAAAACTAAAAATTTGTATGCAAATCAATCACAACGAAATGTCACAGGTCAACCAGACAATAACAACAACAACAACAACAACAACAAGAACCCATAACAACACTAAGACTACAACTGCTGCAACAACAACAGCTACAACAACAAGTACATCAACAACAACAATTAAAATTCAACAACAACCATTGTCACCACCCAAGCCGATGGTGCCACAAAAATTGCCAAAGGTAAAAATTCAAAAAATCCAAAAAAAAAAAAAAACAAAAAAAAAAGAGCAGCAACAATAAAATTGCAACAATTGCAACATGCAATATTGCAACACCACCAACAACAGTAACAGTAACAGCAACAACAACAGTAACTGCTTTTGACAAACACCCACCCACCCACTGCACCACCAAAAAAAAATAACGTACAGTTACAACCGCACACTTACACACACACCCACGCACTCACAATCACAACCACACCCACACCCATACACCTACGCACTCGAAAAAACAAACAAATATTGGATTCTCTGTTTTATATTTCTCATTACATTTTTGGCTTTGTGTTTGCCGCTTTAATTGTTGTTGCAATATTCGGACAGGTCTTTGTTTATGTTGTTATTTGTTTTATGGCTTTTTGTGTTAGTCACGGTTTAGTAATTTGTTTCAATATTTGGCCATGCCTGTTATCAAAGTAATTGTCAAATAGTGGTCTAGCCGAGCCTGCAGCTTAAATGGCTTTAAAATTAATCAAAAAGTTAAGGCAATGCCCGCCCGGCTCTTGAGTTGGGATTATCCAATCATTTGCGACGTCGTCGTGCGCCTGCAATTAAGTCGAATCCATGTTTCATTTTGTAATCTCCACCGACAAATCACAGCACTTAATGACTCGCACCCAACCGCAGAGCCACCGAGCCACCGAGCCACCGAGCCACCGAACCACTCTTTGTGGCGCCCTGAAGTATGCAATCGTTGAGTGTATGCGACTGTGTGTGTGAGTGGCGTGTCCTTTGGCGCGCCTGTGTGTGATTTATCCCAGCTCAGCTCCTTCGGCCCCTGTATATGTTAATGTCACTGTCTGTGCTGTGCCCCTCTGCGTATGTCTTGTGCAATTAGTGATACACACAACACCCACACACTCTGCCATCGCACACCCCCTTAACTCCAGCTCACTCTGTCGACTTTTTGGCTTTTATCGCTTTTTTGGGGATAGCCCCAAACCTTAATGAACTAACACACACTCGCATTATTTATGCCCAACCGCACACACACACACACACACACACACACACACACAGCTAATCACTAGTGCTAAGTGCAATGCTCGCTCCCCCTCTCCTGCGCCCGCCCACCTTTAATGAATGCGTGCATATATCACAGTTGACAGGATTGCGTCGCAGGAATGAGAAATGGGGGGGTCCTTCGGGAGCTACAATTTGAATTTCCGACCCCAACAGAGCCAGGGGCGTAGGAGAAGGACTAGTTCCAGGGGGTTACATCTCCAGAGGATAGAAATAGCCTCCGGGAACCCGAAAACCCTTAAACCCTTTCGCCTACGGCCCTGCAAAGTTGTGCAATCGAGGGCAAACAAAGGCGATTGATTTCGTGTTGATGACAAGCTGATGCCACATACGCAACAGCTGTTCGAGGGTCCGGGCCTTTCCCGGCCCCAACGGACGCAGATCTCCCGGCAACGGACAACGGACAACGGACAACCGACAACGGGCAGGGGACAACGGACACGTACATTTACGAACACACGTGTCGCTGACGCTGGTGTTTGTGTTGGAGTGTCGGTGTCTGACAGCTGACATTTGTCAAACGCTTAACAAAATTTGTCATATGCCCGGAGATTTGTGTTCGTGTTTCATTCCGTTCCATTTCAGTGCGTTCCGATTCCCAAAAGTGGCCAGAATCTGGGGGGGATGGGCTTCCAGGCTTACGGGTTTCGGGGTCTCTGGGTCTCGAGCGAATCTGGACTACTTTTATGCAAATCACTTGACAAACTGTCGCCACCATGGCCGCCGATGAGTGACAGTTGTGTTGAATCGTAGGGGGCGGGACTGATGGGGGTTTTGAGGGGGGTGGAGGTTCCTGAGTCCTTGGTCCTTGGTCCTTGGTCGTGGTCCCGGGGTCGAGCAGATGACAAATGCATGTGTTGACAAAATGGACAACAGGCCGGGGGCGGGGAGAGCGAGGCAGAGTGCCTGGAAATTATGATTTATAGTCCAATGTGCATAATTAATGTGCAAATGATAGGCATACATCAAAACCCAAACACAAACACCCCCACGCACACGTAGAGCATCCGGCCAAGAGTGAGCCAGAGTGCACTGAGAGAAAAGTGTGCAAGGAGCCAAGCGTAACCCCAAAACAAATCCTGCTTGGCTCATGGACTTGGCTCTCAGCTCACATAGCTAGAAAAATATGTATTTGTGTCTGTCCCGCAAATTTCTTCGAGTGTAACACCCACCCACAAATGGGCCTTCATTCGATTGCTCTTCTGCCAAAAAATCCATGCATATTTTGATTGCCTACTTATATTTCCGTCCATCTCGCCATAAACAAAAAAAAAACGAATAAATTCCCACAGAGCGTCGACTCGGACGTCAACTCCCTGAACATGAACTCCACGGAGAACGAGGTGCCCGAGGTGGAGTCCTCCAGCGAGATCCTCATCGACGACCACAAGCCGACCCACTCCAACGACGAGAGCTGGACGGACGTGAACCTGAACGAGGACGCCGCCGTCCAGGCGGCCAGCGCCGGCATGGTCGTGGGCCTTGTGGATGCCACCCATCCGGGCCAGGACAAGCACGACGCCCACAACCCCCACAACGCCCAGCAGCAGCAGCAGCAGCAACAACAGCAGCAGCAGCAGCAGGCGGGGCTTAATCCCCAGCTGGTCCACGGATCGGAGAGGGGCGACAAGCCGGACTCGGAGATATCGGTGGTGCGGGTGCCTGACGGCTATCCCGGATCCGGAGTCAACTCCGGACACAATCAGGGCGTGAGCAACCAGCGCAGCCGGCCCGAGGAGCTGCCCATGAAGGCGCCCGCCCTGGTGGCCCAACTGCCACTGACCACGCCCTCGCGGGAGGCGAGCCTCACCCAGAAGCTGGAGATCGCCCTGGGACCGGTGTGTCCGTTGCTACGCGAGATCATGGTGGACTTCGCCCCCTTCCTGTCGAAGACCCTGGTGGGCTCGCACGGCCAGGAGCTGTTGATGGAGGGCAAGGGCCTGACCACCTTTAAGAACTCGCACTCGGTGGTGGAGCTGGTGATGCTGCTGTGCTCCCAGGAGTGGCAGAACAGCCTCCAGAAGCACGCCGGCCTGGCCTTCATCGAGCTGATCAACGAGGGCCGCCTGCTCTCCCACGCCATGAAGGACCACATCGTGCGCGTCGCCAACGAGGCGGAATTCATTCTGAACCGGATGAGGGCGGACGACGTCCTGAAGCACGCCGACTTCGAGTCGCAGTGCGCTCAGACCCTGCTGGAGCGGCGTGAGGAGGAGCGGATGTGCGACCACCTGATCACCGCCGCCCGCCGAAGGGACAACGTCATCGCCAGCCGGCTGCTGGAGAAGGTGCGCAACATCATGTGCAATCGACACGGCGCCTGGGGCGACTCCTCCACCGGATGCACCACCTCCGCTGGCGGAGCTATTATCGGAGCCGTCCAGAAGAGTCCCTACTGGAAGCTGGACGCCTGGGAGGACGACGCTCGCCGGCGCAAAAGGATGGTTCAGAATCCCCGAGGCTCCTCCCATCCGCAGGCCACGCTGAAGGCGGCCCTGGAGAACGGAGGCCCCGAGGACGCCATCCTGCAGACCAGAGACGAGTTCCACACCCAGATTGCCGTCTCGCGATCCCATCCCTCCAGCCAGCACAACGGAGAGTTGCTGGACGACGCCGAGCTGCTCATCGAGGACCGGGAACTAGACCTGGACCTCACCGGGCCCGTCAACATCAGCACCAAGGCCCGGCTTATCGCTCCCGGACTGGTGGCTCCCGGCACCGTCTCCATCACGAGCACCGAGATGTTCTTCGAGGTGGACGAGGAGCACCCGGAGTTCCAAAAGATTGACACGGAGGTGCTAAAGTACTGCGACCACCTGCATGGCAAGTGGTACTTCTCGGAGGTGCGGGCGATATTCTCGCGGCGCTACCTCCTCCAGAACGTGGCCCTGGAGATATTCCTGGCCAGCCGGACCTCCATCCTGTTCGCCTTCCCCGACCAGCACACGGTGAAGAAGGTGATCAAGGCGCTGCCCCGCGTGGGCGTGGGCATCAAGTACGGCATCCCGCAGACCCGCCGGGCGTCAATGATGTCGCCGCGCCAGCTGATGCGCAACTCAAATATGACCCAGAAGTGGCAGCGGCGCGAGATCAGCAACTTTGAGTATCTGATGTTCCTCAACACGATCGCCGGCCGGACGTACAACGACCTCAACCAGTACCCGATCTTCCCCTGGGTGCTGACCAACTACGAGTCCAAGGACCTGGACCTCAGCCTGCCCTCCAACTACAGGGACTTGTCGAAGCCCATTGGAGCGCTGAATCCGTCGCGGAGGGCGTACTTCGAGGAGCGGTACGAGAGCTGGGACAGCGACACGATTCCGCCCTTCCACTACGGGACGCACTACTCCACGGCGGCCTTCACCCTGAACTGGCTGGTGCGGGTGGAGCCGTTCACCACCATGTTCCTGGCCCTCCAGGGCGGCAAGTTCGACTACCCCGACCGGCTGTTCAGCTCGGTGTCCTTGTCGTGGAAGAACTGCCAGCGGGACACGTCCGACGTAAAGGAGCTGATACCCGAGTGGTACTTCCTGCCCGAGATGTTCTACAACTCGTCCGGCTACCGGCTGGGCCATCGGGAGGACGGCGCCCTAGTGGACGACATCGAGCTGCCGCCGTGGGCCAAGAGCCCCGAGGAGTTCGTTCGCATCAACCGCATGGCCCTCGAGTCGGAGTTCGTGTCCTGCCAGCTGCACCAGTGGATCGACTTGATCTTTGGCTACAAACAGCGCGGACCGGAGGCCATCCGGGCCACCAATGTGTTCTACTACCTCACCTACGAGGGCAGCGTCGACCTGGACGGCGTCCTGGACCCCGTGATGCGCGAGGCCGTCGAGAACCAGATCCGGAACTTTGGCCAGACACCCAGCCAGCTTCTGATGGAGCCGCATCCGCCCCGCAGCTCCGCCATGCACCTCTCGCCGATGATGTTCAGCGCCATGCCGGAGGATCTCTGCCAGATGCTAAAGTTCTACCAGAACTCCCCGGTGATCCACATCTCGGCCAACACCTATCCGCAGCTGTCGCTGCCCTCGGTAGTCACGGTGACGGCGGGTCACCAGTTTGCCGTCAACAGATGGAACTGCAACTACACCGCCTCCGTCCAGAGTCCCAGCTACGCGGAGTCGCCTCAGTCTCCGGGCTCCAACCAACCGCTGACCATTGATCCGGTCTTGGGTGAGTATTCTCTCGAGGATTCCCTTGATTTGATTTAATGTTTGGTTTGTTTTCCAGCTGTCCACGGGACAAACAATAACAGCAGCGCCGTCAGCCGCCGCCACTTGGGTGATAACTTCAGCCAGATGCTGAAGATCCGGTCCAACTGCTTCGTGACCACCGTGGACAGCCGCTTCCTGATAGCCTGCGGCTTCTGGGACAACAGTTTCCGGGTCTTTGCCACCGAAACAGGTAAGGGATCTCGGATAGTCCCCCCTCCTAGCTACAATTTCTCCCCGTTTTAGCCAAAATCGTGCAGATCGTGTTCGGACACTTTGGCGTGGTCACCTGCATGGCCAGGTCGGAGTGCAACATCACCTCGGACTGCTACATAGCCTCCGGATCGGCGGATTGCACGGTGCTGCTGTGGCACTGGAATGCCAGGACCCAGAGCATCGTGGGCGAGGGAGATGTGCCCACTCCCAGGGCCACCCTGACGGGCCACGAGCAGGCGGTGACCTCGGTGGTGATCAGTGCCGAACTGGGCCTGGTGGTCTCCGGATCCTCAAGTAAGTCCAGGCGGAAGCTCCTCCCAGTTCGATTGCTTAAGATTTCCTCCTCCCTAGATGGACCTGTGCTGATTCACACCACGTTTGGTGACTTGCTGCGCTCCCTGGACCCGCCGGCGGAGTTCCACTCCCCGGAGCTGATCACCATGTCCCGCGAGGGCTTCATTGTCATCAACTACGACAAGGGCAATGTGGCGGCCTACACTATTAATGGTAAAAAACTGCGCCACGAAACGCACAACGACAATCTGCAGGTGAGTTTGCCCTTCTGCTTCACTTTCTCCGCTCCAATGGGAAGATGCATTCTCTATTTAATGCATTCACTTATTCCCTTGTTTTGTCGCAGTGCATGCTGCTGTCCCGGGATGGCGAATACCTGATGACCGCCGGAGACCGCGGCATTGTGGAGGTGTGGCGCACCTTCAACCTAGCACCACTCTATGCCTTCCCCGCCTGCAATGCGGGAATTCGCTCGCTGGCCCTCACCCACGATCAGAAGTAAGTCCGCCTTTTGTTTCCATAGTTTGTAGGGGTTGGGAATGCGGGATGGGAAGACTGGGCACTGGCACCTCAAAGCATGGGACTTAACCGAACACCCCGACCTTTCTAGATACCTGCTGGCTGGACTCTCGACTGGATCGATCATAGTATTCCACATTGACTTTAATCGCTGGCACCACGAATACCAGCAGCGCTACTAAACGATAATGATAATACAGCCAAGACATTCCGAGAGTAGGCCAGGTTGACCGGAAACGGAAACGGAAACGGAGACGGAGACGGACTGGGCCACTAAGATGTACTTAAAGCAAAATGGCGGCTTAGACGACTAAGGCGACTAAGAAGGAGACGGAGGTTTTTCTAAATAGACCTTTACAACTCTAGGCTAGTAAGCGGAACTACGTTTTTTTTTTGTGTCTAGTAATAATTGTGCATTAGTGTGTTGGTGTGACAGCCAGTTTAAACAAAAACGAAAGCAAACCTAAAAACTAAAACCTAAAAAAAGCTACAAAAAAAAAAAAAAAAAACAGAGAAACGGAGAAGATAAAGTCATCATTTTTTTTTACTAGTATTACGAAAATGTACGTTAAGTTATGGCAATGGATGGAGCTGCATATAGAGCTGGAGAAAGTTTAGGAGAAAGCGGGATGGCGGCTTGAGCGAGTAGTTGAAAATAAGACAAATGAAGTTAGTGTTTATAAAACGCAATAAGCAGTTAATAAATATGAACTAATTCCACATGCATTATAATACCAACGTAGCAAAAGTTTTCAAAAGAACAAAAAAATACACAAGTATGAAAAAAAGCCTAAAACCGAAAGCTGCGAAACGCAAAAATGAAACTAAAGCGGCCAAAAGGACATAGTGAGGAGAGTAGAATGAAAAGCAAAAGCCAATTTTTAATTATAGCGTTAGTTCTTTGTGACAACAACAAAAAAAATTATTTATATATATACATATATATATATATATTTAAAGAATAGGGGGGGAAGAAAATCCCAACCAACACACACAGACACAGACACACACAGAAATAAACAAGGTAACAAAGCAAAGACAATGCCAAGGCAATAAGCGAGACGGAAGCGAAACGAAATGGGAATGGAACGGAAGTCGCAGGCCGGATGTGGGGCAGGACACACACGGATATGCATATGTATTTGTAGTTAACCTAAGCCAACTCAACTTTACTTCAGCTAACTAAATCCCCAAAACACTAAACACTGCAACTGCAACTACAACTACAACTACAACTAAATTACCCAAAGCAAGAGCCTCAAAAGTAAACAAGAAATATATATATATATATAGTTTATGGACTATATAGGTAGTGTATGTGTCTGGACAGATGCAAATTATGCAAAAGCTATTCAACCGAAAGGCAGCGATTTCGTTTTTCGTTCTCGTTTCACAAATATCACGCATACGCCATGTTGCACCGCCCATGGAAGTAGAAAAAGAAAAAGCATAAAAAACAAAACTGCAAGCTAAAATAAACACAAAACGCTAAGTAAAAGACAAATTAAACAATCGATATAAGAAATATGTAGCTTATAGGTATGAAGTATATACTTTTTCTTCTAAATTGTTTTTCAATTGTTTTTTTTGTGAATTAGCTATATATATTTGTTAGGTAAAAGGTAAAGAAGAGCAAGTCAAGTGAAAACGAAGTGAGAAATTTTTCAATTACGTCCAAAATTAGCCTTTCCCCTAGCACAACAGCACATCCCTGAACCCCCCTACCATTACGTCCAGGATAAAGTGTTTTTTTTTTTTTTCGTATCGTATAAATGTCTGGAAGACAAGGCTTTGCTTTTTGATTTCCTCGGCCCGAAAGCAATGGAAAAGAGCTGAGGAATAACAAGTTATAGGAAGAGAAACAATCCATCCATGGCACACACCACTCTGGCACTTACCGTTTAGAGATTTGTATATATTATATGCAAATGAGGCAATTACTGTATTCAAAGCGTAAGGACATACTTCAAGTATACAGGCGATGCTGGCAGGAAGCATTCGAAGACACATTCGGTTGTAAAAGCGCAAAAACCGCAACAAATTGAAAACCCCTCCTCAAAATATTTAAAATATAAAGCATGCAAATATTTAAGTGTCGTGTCCTTCTCGTTCTCTATCAAACTTTATTTATCCTTTGCGTGTTTGTATGGAGTTGTGCGTGTGTGTGTGTTTCTACTTAGTTTCCACAACAAATTCAACTCGCTTCAGTTACCACTCCTCTCCCTCAGTGTGTGTACATATTTAAGGATTAATCTATGAATTATACATCAAAAATTCTACATAGTATTCGGCCGCACCGTTTGGGTTTGTTATTTTTCGAATTTGCATTGACGTTTGGCGGGGCGGAGGCAAAAATTGCAACTATTAGTCATTTAAATGTTGTACATAAATCAGACGGAGAACTATCCGGCTCCTGCGATAGGGAGCAGACAGTATAAAGTATTTTTAAACGAGATTCAGACCGGAAACTGAGCAGCCAAACGGAAACGAGCAGAATGCAAAATGCAGAAAAATAAAAGGCACGACGGCGCACGAAAAGGATTCAAATCAAATCAAATTAAAGGAAATGCAATGAAGCGTCTAGCGAAGAACTCGAACTCGAACTCGATTAAAGTCGAGGCAACTCGAGCAGAACTCGGGGGCTAACTGAATAAAAATAAAAAAGATAACAAGCTGAGCAGTAGCTGCAATTTTTTTTATACACACACATTGTAGAGGATGTGTGTGTTGATCTGTATCCGATATCGGACATATATATGGTATATGGGTTATGGAGATATGATAACGTTTAGCTATTAACAGATGAATATTAACTGCGGACGCCAACAATTTTTAATTACGCACTTTTTATAGAACTTAGCGACGACGATTCGCATCCGAGGGGGAATTATGTGGCGAATAGAGTCGTATTGAGAATTAAATATAAATAATAATAATAAATCAATTGCATAATGTTTTTATTAACAAGAAGAGAAGAGTAAAAGGAAAACAAAGAAATGGCTGACAATTTTAAAATTATACAAAACGAGAACACTTAAAAAAAAAAAAAAGGTAAATGAAATTGAAAACAAATTAAAAGAAAAAATGAAAACAAAAAATTCGAAAACGATAAAAAAAAAATAAAGAATATTTAAGAATTTACTCATGCACGGGCAAGAATTATTTCATATAATTATTTACACCAGCGAATGGAAGAGGCATTTTAAAAATTAGTGAATAAAAATCCGACAAAATTAGAGGCAAAGTTAAAGCTAAAGGACAGGCACACGCACACAAACACAACACATACAATATCGAAATATATATAGATACATATGTGTATATATTTTGTCAACATTGTTAAATAGCAGACAGCAACAAGAGAGCCAAAATCTGTGCAAGATATAAATAAAAACCAAAAACCAAAAATAAAAAACAAAAAAAATGAAAAAGAAAAAGAAAAAGATAAAGAAAAAGGAAGATGGAAGAAAATTTAATCTATTTCAGCAAAACAAAATACATACCAACAAAAAAGGGATAAAGCTACAAAATAAATGTTCATTAATATTGCTAAACAAAACAATTTATATATATAAATAAATATACAAATATGAGAATATTTTTTTTTTTGCAAAAGGCATGACAAAAGCAAGCAGAAACTTTAACACATTAAATAATAAACAAAGGAGAGCCGCGTTAGAAGGAAGAAAGGATTGGAGGACGAGGAGTTAGCTAGAGCTAGAGCGGGGCGGAGAAGGGCAAACAATTTATGCATATTAAAATGAAATTTAAAATACGCTACAATTCTAACAAAATAAGTTTTCACACAACACAACAAAACACAACACACACCATCCCTCCCTCCCTTTCAAAGGAGATGCAGGCGACCCGAAAGCTAATTATTAAATACAAAAAGGATAAAATTGCATGAACGAAAAATTTAAGGATAATTTAAAGGCGTTGATGAAGCGATGATGAGTATTTCAAATTAAATGTAAGCTACAAGTTTAACAAGTGACAGTGAGCAAGCATTAAAAGTAACGACAAACAAACAAACCACAAACCACAAACCACAAACAAAAACAAAAACATAAACAATACGAAACAAAAATTATTATGTTCAATACAGAAAACAAAAAATGCAAAACAAAACAAAACAAAACAAAAATGAGTAAAAAATACAAAATAAAACCAAGCAAAACAATGAAATCTTACAAAGTTGCGATTGTTTCTCGCTTATTTTTGGTTTCGGAGATGATGCTGTTCCATTTTAGTTGCAGGGAGTTGCATTAGTTGCACCGTTCCAGTTGCAGCATTCGATCGATCCATCTTGGCCAAATCCTCTTTTCGGCTGCGACTGTGACCTGATTTCCTTTTCCGGCTTTTCCGCTGGCTTGCAATAATTTCATTTTCCCAACAATTGAACAGGCAAAAAGGAGAATCCCCAGCGACCAACAACCAACGCTCCACGAGAAACCCCTGAAAAAATGGCCACACGAAGCTCAGCAAATAGTTTCCACATTTTATCTCTTTTCAGCTTGAAAGTAGGTAAGTTATCCTTTTCTTCCAGTGTAGCCGAAGAGAACAATTCCATGGCCTAAGCAATTAAGGCGCCTCGTTCGCTTTCCTTCGCGGCACGCTCCAATTGCGATTTCAGTTGCAATGGCAGGTTGCAGGCTGCCAGTGGCTGCGGCAAATGCTCTGCTGGTTTATTTATTTCCCTTTTTTCGGGAGGGAGAAGATAAAAGCGGAGAAGAACGTCAGAAGAAACGGTAAGGACAACTTTGGGGGCAGCTGTCTAAACACGGAAAATGCATCATCAAATTGCAACAGCAACGTTGTCATCAAAAGTCATATCTTTTTCATATTATTACAGGGTTAGGACGAGGACGACGACGAGGCCGACGGCGAGGACCAGGATCCCTCACTGCCGCTTGTGTGCTTTCTGGAGCGTGTAATATCCGTTTCCTGCATTTCCGGTTGCAGCGAAGGACGTGGCGAAAGTTCTCGGCAAAAATTGCTGGCGGAAATGCTGCAAAATTAACGAGCTACGCGGTTAGCTGGTGAGTTTTTTTCGGGCAACAGAAGGAATTGCAAAGGTGAGCCAGGGGGAGGCAGGACTCGATTGTCCCATCCAGGTGGCAGTTGCCTCTATTCACAGCAGGATCTGGCATCCAGGAGCAAGCCAAAGTAACTGCAAACCATTTTTTACCATCCAGAGATTTTTCTCTTTTTTCCCTGTTATTTTTCCCTTTTCTTTGTCACTTTCTTAGTTTTGCGCGCTTCGCAAAATGCAAATTTTAGCACAGTGGCGTAGGGCCACTGAGCTGCAGGACGAGCCGAAGGATAGTCCAGTGGCAGGAGCAGCAGCAGCTGCAAATTAGACGCATCGCTTAACCGGCAATGACATAAAGCAGTCAAATGGCAGCAACAACGTTAACAACGTCCTGGCATCGGCGTCGGCGTTGGCGCTCGGCGTCATCATATCCTTTTGAGTCCTGCATATATCTGGCTTTAAATCAACACCGTCTGTGCCCCGACAGCTCTGGAAAGAAACTGAATTTTAACGAAAATGGGACACAACTACTGAATGAGAGGGTAAGACAAATCATATAAAATTAATGAGCTCGTCACGTTTTTAGTCCGGGGTCACCTTAATTATGGCCACAATTAGGAGATTCTTTGCTGCGAAAGGGACAGGGCTGGGCAGCTAGAAAGAGAGAGACTAAGGGGTAAACGGATAGACAGGCAGACACATTTCATTTGGCAGGCAGGGCGTTTCCCTTTCGCTCTGGATGTGTAATCTCATTACAAATTCAAATGCCCTGCATCAGCTGCCAGCCAAGGCAGCAATCCATCGACCGCGCCACCCAACCCAACCGCCCAGCTCGTACCCACTCTGGTGGCCATTACATGACGGTGTCCGCATGGCAAATGCTTCAGACCACGTTGTCACTCAATTATGTGCCAGGTGCGCCGAGCATAGCATCGCTGAAAAGGATGCCACGCCCGAGCACCACCCAAAAGCCCCCCGAAAACCATCTGAACCACCAGAACCGCAGCTCGCTCAAAGGTGACGCAGCGGAGTGAGCAAAGAGTACGAATCGTGTCCTAGTGAGGACCTGCAGCTGACCAGGTGACATGAATTCGAAACGCTCAAAGAAACCTCAAAATCTAAAGGTCTGCTCGAGATCTTTGATGGCGGAAGGGAATACCACGTTTGAATCTGGGCTTTATTTTCCTTCAATCCGCGCCAAAGACTTTCCAAAATGAAACATAAAAACAGAGAAATGTTCTGATTTCAAAAAGGTGCGAAATGGTGTTAATATTCGCAACGCAATGTGTAAAAAAAAGCCTTCAATAGGCCTTCAATAAGCTTCGATCTGCATCCCAGGTTTTTGAAAATAAAAAAAAAAGTGAAATCTCGATTTTTGAAAAAATTGTAAGGGGTACCATCACAAAATTTTTCAAAAATCGAGATTTTATTTTTTGTTCGGCTTTTGAAAACTTTAGATGCAGATTGAAGCAGAGAAATGTCCTGATTCCAACGAGGTATTCCACTCTGGAATCGGCTGCGAAATGGCCATAATATTCGCAACGGAATTAGTAAAAAAACGAGAAAATAAAAACAAAAATAACATAAAATATTTTTGGCCAAAAATCCACTTTTTCACGATTTCAAAAGCAAATTATTTAGCCATTTCGCAACCGATCGCAAAAAGGATACCCATTTCGGAATGAGGACATAAATATCCTTCAATCTGCATCCCAGGTTTTTGAAAATCAAAAAAAAAGTGAAATCTCGATTTTTGAAAAAATTGTAAGGGGTACCATCACAAAATTTTTCAAAAATCGAGATTTTATTTTTTGTTCGGCTTTTGAAAACTTTAGATGCAGATTTGAGGAGAGAAATGTCCTGATTTCAACGAGGTATTCCACTCCGGGATCGGCTGCGAAATGGCCATAATATTCGCAACGGAATTAGTAAAAAAACGAGAAAATAAAAACAAAAATAACATAAAATATTTTTGGCCAAAAATCCACTTTTTTCACGATTTCAAAAGCTAATCATTCGGGCATTTCGCAACCGATCGCAAAAAGGATTCCCATTTCGGAATGAGGACATAAATATCCTTCAATCTGCGTCCCAGGTTTTGAAATCCGAAAAAAAGTTGGATCTCGATTTTTGAAAAAATCGTAAGGGGTACCATCACAAAATTTTTCAAAAATCGAGATTTTATTTTTTGTTCGGCTTTTGAAAACTTTAGATGCAGATTTGAGGAGAGAAATGTCCTGATTTCAACGAGGTATTCCACTCCGGGATCGGCTGCGAAATGGCCATAATATTCGCAACGGAATTAGTAAAAAAACGAGAAAATAAAAACAAAAATAACATAAAATATTTTTGGCCAAAAATCCACTTTTTCACGATTTCAAAAGCAAATTATTTAGCCATTTCGCAACCGATCGCAAAAAGGATTCCCATTTCGGAATGAGGACATAAATATCCTTCAATCTGCGTCCCAGGTTTTTGAAATCCGAAAAAAAGTTGGATCTCGATTTTTGAAAAAATTGTAAGGGGTACCATCACAAAATTTTTCAAAAATCGAGATTTTATTTTTTGTTCGGCTTTTGAAAACTTTAGATGCAGATTGAAGCAGAGAAATGTCCTGATTCCAACGAGGTATTCCCCTCTGGAATCGGCTGCGAAATGGCCATAATATTCGCAACGGAATTAGTAAAAAACGAGAAAATAAAAACAAAAATAACATAAAATATTTTTGGCCAAAAATCCACTTTTTCACGATTTTAAAAGCAAATTATTTAGCCATTTCGCAACCGATCGCAAAAAGGATTCCCATTTCGGAATGAGGACATAAATATCCTTCAATCTGCGTCCCAGGTTTTTGAAATCCGAAAAAAAAGTTGGATCTCGATTTTTGAAAAAATTGTAAGGGGTACCATCACAAAATTTTTCAAAAATCGAGATTTTATTTTTTGTTTGGCTTTTGAAAACTTTAGATGCAGATTTGAGGAGAGAAATGTCCTGATTTCAACGAGGTATTCCACTCCGGGATCGGCTGCGAAATGGCCATAATATTCGCAACGGAATTAGTAAAAAAACGAGAAAATAAAAACAAAAATAACATAAAATATTTTTGGCCAAAAATCCACTTTTTTCACGATTTCAAAAGCAAATTATTTAGCCATTTCGCAACCGATCGCAAAAAGGATTCCCATTTCGGAATGAGGACATAAATATCCTTCAATCTGCGTCCCAGGTTTTTGAAATCCGAAAAAAAGTTGGATCTCGATTTTTGAAAAAATCGTAAGGGGTACCATCACAAAATTTTTCAAAAATCGAGATTTTATTTTTTGTTCGGCTTTTGAAAACTTTAGATGCAGATTTGAGGAGAGAAATGTCCTGATTTCAACGAGGTATTCCACTCCGGGATCGGCTGCGAAATGGCCATAATATTCGCAACGGAATTAGTAAAAAAACGAGAAAATAAAAACAAAAATAACATAAAATATTTTTGGCCAAAAATCCACTTTTTTCACGATTTCAAAAGCAAATTATTTAGCCATTTCGCAACCGATCGCAAAAAGGATTCCCATTTCGGAATGAGGACATAAATATCCTTCAATCTGCGTCCCAGGTTTTTGAAATCCGAAAAAAAAGTTGGATCTCGATTTTTGAAAAAATTGTAAGGGGTACCATCACAAAATTTTTCAAAAATCGAGATTTTATTTTTTGTTCGGCTTTTGAAAACTTTAGATGCAGATTGAAGCAGAGAAATGTCCTGATTCCAACGAGGTATTCCCCTCTGGAATCGGCTGCGAAATGGCCATAATATTCGCAACGGAATTAGTAAAAAAACGAGAAAATAAAAACAAAAATAACATAAAATATTTTTGGCCAAAAATCCACTTTTTTCACGATTTCAAAAGCTAATCATTCGGGCATTTCGCAACCGATCGCAAAAAGGATTCCCATTTTGGAATGAGGACATAAATATCCTTCAATCTGCGTCCCAGGTTTTTGAAATCCGAAAAAAAAGTTGGATCTCGATTTTTGAAAAAATCGTAAGGGGTACCATCACAAAATTTTTCAAAAATCGAGATTTTATTTTTTGTTCGGCTTTTGAAAACTTTAGATGCAGATTTGAGGAGAGAAATGTCCTGATTTCAACGAGGTATTCCACTCCGGGATCGGCTGCGAAATGGCCATAATATTCGCAACGGAATTAGTAAAAAAACGAGAAAATAAAAACAAAAATAACATAAAATATTTTTGGCCAAAAATCCACTTTTTTCACGATTTCAAAAGCAAATTATTTAGCCATTTCGCAACCGATCGCAAAAAAGGATTCCCATTTCGGAATGAGGACATAAATATCCTTCAATCTGCGTCCCAGGTTTTTGAAATCCGAAAAAAAAGTTGGATCTCGATTTTTGAAAAAATTGTAAGGGGTACCATCACAAAATTTTTCAAAAATCGAGATTTTATTTTTTGTTCGGCTTTTGAAAACTTTAGATGCAGATTGAAGCAGAGAAATGTCCTGATTCCAACGAGGTATTCCCCTCTGGAATCGGCTGCGAAATGGCCATAATATTCGCAACGGAATTAGTAAAAAAACGAGAAAATAAAAACAAAAATAACATAAAATATTTTTGGCCAAAAATCCACTTTTTCACGATTTTAAAAGCAAATTATTTAGCCATTTCGCAACCGATCGCAAAAGGATTCCCATTTCGGAATGAGGACATAAATATCCTTCAATCTGCGTCCCAGGTTTTTGAAATCCGAAAAAAAAGTTGGATCTCGATTTTTGAAAAAATTGTAAGGGGTACCATCACAAAATTTTTCAAAAATCGAGATTTTATTTTTTGTTTGGCTTTTGAAAACTTTAGATGCAGATTTGAGGAGAGAAATGTCCTGATTTCAACGAGGTATTCCACTCCGGGATCGGCTGCGAAATGGCCATAATATTCGCAACGGAATTAGTAAAAAAACGAGAAAATAAAAACAAAAATAACATAAAATATTTTTGGCCAAAAATCCACTTTTTCACGATTTCAAAAGCAAATTATTTAGCCATTTCGCAACCGATCGCAAAAAGGATTCCCATTTCGGAATGAGGACATAAATATCCTTCAATCTGCGTCCCAGGTTTTTGAAATCCGAAAAAAAAGTTGGATCTCGATTTTTGAAAAAATTGTAAGGGGTACCATCACAAAATTTTTCAAAAATCGAGATTTTATTTTTTGTTCGGCTTTTGAAAACTTTAGATGCAGATTGAAGCAGAGAAATGTCCTGATTCCAACGAGGTATTCCCCTCTGGAATCGGCTGCGAAATGGCCATAATATTCGCAACGGAATTAGTAAAAAAACGAGAAAATAAAAACAAAAATAACATAAAATATTTTTGGCCAAAATCCACTTTTTCACGATTTCAAAAGCAAATTATTTAGCCATTTCGCAACCGATCGCAAAAAGGATTCCCATTTCGGAATGAGGACATAAATATCCTTCAATCTGCGTCCCAGGTTTTTGAAATCCGAAAAAAAAGTTGGATCTCGATTTTTGAAAAAATTGTAAGGGGTACCATCACAAAATTTTTCAAAAATCGAGATTTTATTATTTGTTCGGCTTTTGAAAACTTTAGATGCAGATTTGAGGAGAGAAATGTCCTGATTCCAACGAGGTATTCCCCTCTGGAATCGGCTGCGAAATGGCCATAATATTCGCAACGGAATTAGTAAAAAAACGAGAAAATAAAAACAAAAATAACATAAAATATTTTTGGCCAAAAATCCACTTTTTTCACGATTTCAAAAGCAAATTATTTAGCCATTTCGCAACCGATCGCAAAAAGGATACCCATTTCGAATTGAGGACATAAATATCCTTCAATCTGCGTCCCAGGTTTTTGAAATCCGAAAAAAAAGTTGGATCTCGATTTTTGAAAAAATTGTAAGGGGTACCATCACAAAATTTTTCAAAAATCGAGATTTTATTTTTTGTTTGGCTTTTGAAAACTTTAGATGCAGATTTGAGGAGAGAAATGTCCTGATTTCAACGAGGTATTCCACTCCGGGATCGGCTGCGAAATGGCCATAATATTCGCAACGGAATTAGTAAAAAAACGAGAAAATAAAAACAAAAATAACATAAAATATTTTTGGCCAAAAAATCCACTTTTTTCACGATTTCAAAAGCAAATTATTTAGCCATTTCGCAACCGATCGCAAAAAGGATTCCCATTTCGGAATGAGGACATAAATATCCTTCAATCTGCGTCCCAGGTTTTTGAAATCCGAAAAAAAAGTTGGATCTCGATTTTTGAAAAAATTGTAAGGGGTACCATCACAAAATTTTTCAAAAATCGACATTTTATTTTTTGTTTGGCTTTTGAAAACTTTAGATGCAGATTTGAGGAGAGAAATGTCCTGATTTCAACGAGGTATTCCACTCCGGGATCGGCTGCGAAATGGCCATAATATTCGCAACGGAATTAGTAAAAAACGAGAAAATAAAAACAAAAATAACATAAAATATTTTTGGCCAAAAATCCACTTTTTTCACGATTTCAAAAGCAAATTATTTAGCCATTTCGCAACCGATCGCAAAAAGGATTCCCATTTCGGAATGAGGACATAAATATCCTTCAATCTGCGTCCCAGGTTTTTGAAATCCGAAAAAAGTTGGATCTCGATTTTGAAAAAATTGTAAGGGGTACCATCACAAAATTTTTCAAAAATCGAGATTTTATTTTTTGTTTGGCTTTTGAAAACTTTAGATGCAGATTTGAGGAGAGAAATGTCCTGATTTCAACGAGGTATTCCACTCCGGGATCGGCTGCGAAATGGCCATAATATTCGCAACGGAATTAGTAAAAAAACGAGAAAATAAAAACAAAAATAACATAAAATATTTTTGGCCAAAAATCCACTTTTTTCACGATTTCAAAAGCAAATTATTTAGCCATTTCGCAACCGATCGCAAAAAGGATACCCATTTCGAAATGAGGACATAAATATCCTTCAATCTGCGTCCCAGGTTTTTGAAATCCGAAAAAAAAGTTGGATCTCGATTTTTGAAAAAATTGTAAGGGGTACCATCACAAAATTTTTCAAAAATCGAGATTTTATTTTTTGTTTAGCTTTTGAAAACTTTAGATGCAGATTTGAGCTGAAAAATGTCCTGATTCCGAAAAGTTATTCCCCTCCCAAATCGGATGCGAATCGGCTAAAATATTCGCTTCCAAAGTATGGAAAATTTAGAAAACCTCGACTGCTTTTTAATTTAATTTAAATTAGATAATTTAATATATTGCGTAACTAATGCTACATTTATATATCTCTAGGACGCCAGTAAGATGAGTAACGTCGAGAGGAACATCACTGCTACACGTGCCATTCCTGCAAAGTCCTGGACGCCAACTGGCTTTATCGCTGCTTTATTGTGGCCGTCCTGCAACTTCGCTGCTGCGTCGAGCATATCCTGCAAGATCCTGGACATCACCTTATTTCACCTTTAAGGACATGCAATTCAACCAAAGAACCCTTTCTGTAAAAATAATATTTGAATAAATGTGTACAACAATTTTTGTCAAAGGATACGATGTGTGTTTTATTTGGGGGGATTATTTTCAGGTTCAGCATGGTGTTAACTTGGCCAAATCCGGTTTGTCCGCAATTTCTAACGGATTCTTAGCGGCTGACAATGCCAATGCCAAACCAAAGCCTGCCGGCCGTACAAATTCTAATTTATATAAAATAATATATTAAAAGTGTAAAAGTGTAGGTCCTGGCCAAGATAAATGTCCTTAAAAGGAGTAGATCTCATTTGAAAAGCAAACTGGCAAGATTGCAAAAGAAGCCCCCCGCGATATGCAACACGAAAACGCAAACCCGTTGCGGCCAAATCCCTTGGATTTCGCTTGTGCCAGAAACTGAAGTACTAAGCGAACAGGAACGATCAGCAGGCGGCGCAGTGACGTCACAGGGGCCAAAGTCAGAAATTTTGAAAATACCATCTCTAGTATAAGAGTGGGGAGCAGGCGGTAGAGCAAGGGGGACAAATATGCTAATATTAATGATGGCCGCCGCCTCCCCTCCTTTTCCTACTTACAGGAAGGGCTTCCCCATTTACACTCCATGGGAGAGAGGGAGTTATCGATATATCCCACTCATATCGCATAACGGGGATAACTGGGAAAGGCAACAACAACCACATGGGCATCGAGCTGATCCCAACCAATGGGACGTAATCCAGAATTCGATTGGCCGATTTTAAAAAGCGAATTTCTCGGCTATTCCTGAACCGATTTTGGATCTGCACCTACCAAACTACTCGAAAGGACATTCCCTGTGGATATGCAGCAAAAGAATTTGAAATCCGAGCAACCGTGCCAAAGTTTTGGGTCGGCCAGCAACCTTTGCTTACATATTTCCAGCCTTTGTTTACATTTGGACGACGACTTTAAACGCTCATAATTTGGCCATTCCTGAGCCGATTTTGAATCTGCACCTACCAAACGACACAGAAGGACATTCCCCGTCGATCAGAAGCAAAAGAATTTGAAATCCGAGCAACCGTGCCAAAATTTTGGGTCGGCCAGCAACCTTTGCTTACATTTTTCCAGCCTTTGTTTACATTTGGACGACGACTTTGAACGCTCATAATTTGGCCATTCCTGAGCCGATTTTGAATCTGCACCTACCAAACGACGCGGAAGGACATTCCCCGCCGATCTGCAGCAAAAAAATTTTAAAATCCGAGCAACCGTGCCAAAGTTTTGGGTGGGCCAGCAACTTTTGTTTACATTTTTCCAGCCTTTGTTTACATTTGGACGACGACTTTGAACGCTCATAATTTGGCCATTCCTGAACCGATTTTGAATCTGCACCTACCAAACGACGCGGAAGGACATTCCCCGCCGATCTGCAGCAATAAAAATTTTAAAATCCGAGCAACCGTGCCAAAGTTTTGGGTCGGCCAGCAACTTTTGTTTACATTTTTCCAGCCTTTGTTTACATTTGGACGACGACTTTGAACGCTCATAATTTGGCCATTCCTGAACCGATTTTGAATCTGCACCTACCAAACGACGCGGAAGGACATTCCCCGACGATCAGAAGCAAAAGAATTTGAAATCCGAGCAACCGTGCCAAAGTTTTGGGTCGGCCAGCAACCTTTGCTTACATATTTCCAGCCTTTGTTTACATTTGGACGACGACTTTAAACGCTCATAATTTGGCCATTCCTGAACCGATTTTGAATCTGCACCTTCCAAACGACGCGGAAGGACATTCCCCGCCGATCTGCAGCAATAAAAATTTTAAAATCCGAGCAACCGTGCCAAAGTTTTGGGTCGGCCAGCTACCTTTGCATACATTTTTCCAGCCTTTGTTTACATTTGGACGACGACTTTGAACGCTCATAATTTGGCCATTCCTGAACCGATTTTGAATCTGCACCTACCAAACGACGCGGAAGGACATTCCCCGACGATCAGAAGCAAAAGAATTTGAAATCCGAGCAACCGTGCCAAAGTTTTGGGTCGGCCAGCAACCTTTGCTTACATATTTCCAGCCTTTGTTTACATTTGGACGACGACTTTAAACGCTCATAATTTGGCCATTCCTGAACCGATTTTGAATCTGCACCTACCAAACGACGCGGAAGGACATTCCCCGTCGATCAGAAGCAAAAGAATTTAAAATCCGAGCAACCGTGCCAAAGTTTTGGGTCGGCCAGCAACCTTTGCTTAATTTTTTTCCAGCCTTTGTTTACATTTGGACGACGACTTTGAACGCTCATAATTTGGCCATTCCTGAACCAATTTTGAATCTGCACCTACCAAACGACGCGGAAGGACATTCAGCGTCGATCTGCAGCAATAAAAATTTTAAAATCCGAGCAACCGTGCCAAAGTTTTGGGTCGGCCAGCAACTTTTGTTTACATTTTTCCAGCCTTTGTTTACATTTGGACGACGACTTTGAACGCTCATAATTTGGCCATTCCTGAACCGATTTTGAATCTGCACCTACCAAACGACGCGGAAGGACATTCCCCGACGATCAGAAGCAAAAGAATTTGAAATCCGAGCAACCGTGCCAAAGTTTTGGGTCGGCCAGCAACCTTTGCTTACATATTTCCAGCCTTTGTTTACATTTGGACGACGACTTTAAACGCTCATAATTTGGCCATTCCTGAACCGATTTTGAATCTGCACCTTCCAAACGACGCGGAAGGACATTCCCCGCCGATCTGCAGCAATAAAAATTTTAAAATCCGAGCAACCGTGCCAAAGTTTTGGGTCGGCCAGCTACCTTTGCATACATTTTTCCAGCCTTTGTTTACATTTGGACGACGACTTTGAACGCTCATAATTTGGCCATTCCTGAACCGATTTTGAATCTGCACCTACCAAACGACGCGGAAGGACATTCCCCGACGATCAGAAGCAAAAGAATTTGAAATCCGAGCAACCGTGCCAAAGTTTTGGGTCGGCCAGCAACCTTTGCTTACATATTTCCAGCCTTTGTTTACATTTGGACGACGACTTTAAACGCTCATAATTTGGCCATTCCTGAACCGATTTTGAATCTGCACCTACCAAACGACGCGGAAGGACATTCCCCGTCGATCAGAAGCAAAAGAATTTAAAATCCGAGCAACCGTGCCAAAGTTTTGGGTCGGCCAGCAACCTTTGCTTAATTTTTTCCAGCCTTTGTTTACATTTGGACGACGACTTTGAACGCTCATAATTTGGCCATTCCTGAACCAATTTTGAATCTGCACCTACCAAACGACGCGGAAGGACATTCAGCGTCGATCTGCAGCAAAAGAATTTCAAATCCGAGCAACCGTGGCAAAGTTTTCGTCTGGCGAGCAACCTTTGCTTACATTTTTCCAGCCTTTGTTTACATTTGAACAACAACTTTGAACGCTCATAATTTGGTCATTTTTCAACAGATTTTGGAAAGGATGGTACCAAACAACTCGGAAGGACATTCCCCGTCGATCTGCGTCCACAGCTAAAAAAAAATTGGGAACTCGATTTTTGAAAAAATTGTAAGGGGTACCATCACAAAAATTTGCAAAAATCGAGGTCAAACTTTTTTTGACTTTTGCAAACTTTAGATGCAGATTTAAGCAGGAAATTGTCCTGATTCCAAAAGGTATTCCACTCCCGAATCGGCAGCGAAATGGCCGAGACACATCAAAAAGAGTTACGGAAATTACAGATTCCGGCAAAGTGCCAATACCAATTTTGAAAACTTCGATCAATGAGGTTTAAACGAGTTTTGCGCATATCCTGGCCACTCCGCAACCGATGTTGGCCAAGTTAGACCCACGTGGCACCTAAAAATGGTTCCCCCTAAATAAAACACACAGTTTAAATATTTGTATTTATTCTTTCAAACAGTTTACAAAGTTTATTAATTGTTTTTGCATCTGCTTGATAGACCTGCAGCATCCTCCAGCATCCTTCAGAATCCTCCAGCATCCTTCAGCATCCACCAGTATCTCCAGCATCCTTCAGAATCCTCCAGCATTCACCAGTATCTCCAGCATCCTCTTGGATCCACCAGCAACCTGCAGCATCCACCAGCCCCAAAACTCCAGAATAATCGTCCTTTGATGATGCGGCCACAAATAAATTCCTGAAAGAGAAATTCGTGGAAAGGTAAGTAACTCTAGCGAAGAAAAGAAAATATTGTTTAAACCTTACCATAATTTCTAATTCACAGGTGACTGGGATGGAACCAAATGCAGCACATCGACTCAAGAGGATAGCCGCAGGATAATCTCTTACAACCAAGAAAGGATCTTTAGTTTCCCGTTGTCGACATTGTCCCTGGAACAGGGGCCATCGGGTCAGCAGCCGTGCATTCTACCGGGTATCCTTTGCTGCTTTTTCCGATTAGTTGAAGTTGTTGTAGTCCAGTTTTTCATTTGTGATATCTGAAAAAAATTATATAAAATAAATATGTGAAAGCATAAACATTGTGTTTTGATTGGGAAGGTTGGAGTAAATGGCAGCGACGAGGATGCTCCGCATGTCGCAGCGAAGGAAGCCCATGGCTCGCAGGCATTCGTCCGCATCCTAGAAATCAATGGCGGGAACCTCTCCTCCTCCCCCAGTAGTTACGGTCGCTCCTTCTCTGCAGTCCCTAATCCCCTCCAGCGGCCTAAATCTTCCTTGTTCTGGGAACCTGATCCTGCTCCAGCCAAGACCGCCCCAATCTTCTTCTGCTCCCGCTTCTGCTTCTGGGAAATTCTATTCCCCAGGACTGCGGCAAAGGATATCCACTGCGACACGAGGATCGCTGTTTTAAAAACCACATGGGGATCGAGCTGATCCCAACCAATGGGACGTAATCCAGAATTCGGTTGGCCGATTTTAAAAAGCGAATTTCTCGGCTATTCCTGAACCGATTTTGGATCTGCACCTACCAAACTACTCGAAGGACATTCCCCGTGGATATGCAGCAAAAGAATTTGAAATCCGAGCAACCGTGCCAAAGTTTTGGGTCGGCCAGCAACCTTTGCTTACATTTTTCCAGCCTTTGTTTACATTTGGACGACGACTTTGAACGCTCATAATTTGGCCATTCCTGAACCGATTTTGAATCTGCACCAACCAAACGAAGCGGAAGGACATTCCCCGCCGATCTGCAGCAAAAAAATTTTAAAAAATTGGGAACTCGATTTTTGAAAAAATTGTAAGGGGTACCATCACAAAAATTTGCAAAAATCGAGGTCAAACTTTTTTTTTGACTTTTGCAAACTTTAGATGCAGATTTAAGCAGGAAATTGTCCTGATTCCAAAAAGGTATTCCACTCCCGAATCGGCAGCGAAATGGCCGAGACACATCAAAAAGAGTTACGGAAATTACAGATTCCGGCAAAGTGCCAATACCAATTTTGAAAACTTCGATCAATGAGGTTTAAACGAGTTTTGCGCATATCCTGGCCACTCCGCAACCGATGTTGGCCAAGTTAGACCCACGTGGCACCTAAAAATGGTTCCCCCTAAATAAAACACACAGTTTAAATATTTGTATTTATTCTTTCAAACAGTTTACAAAGTTTATTAATTGTTTTTGCATCTGCTTGATAGACCTGCAGCATCCTCCAGCATCCTTCAGAATCCTCCAGCATCCTTCAGCATCCACCAGTATCTCCAGCATCCTTCAGAATCCTCCAGCATTCACCAGTATCTCCAGCATCCTCTTGGATCCACCAGCAACCTGCAGCATCCACCAGCCCCAAAACTCCAGAATAATCGTCCTTTGATGATGCGGCCACAAATAAATTCCTGAAAGAGAAATTCGTGGAAAGGTAAGTAACTCTAGCGAAGAAAAGAAAATATTGTTTAAACCTTACCATAATTTCTAATTCACAGGTGACTGGGATGGAACCAAATGCAGCACATCGACTCAAGAGGATAGCCGCAGGATAATCTCTTACAACCAAGAAAGGATCTTTAGTTTCCCGTTGTCGACATTGTCCCTGGAACAGGGGCCATCGGGTCAGCAGCCGTGCATTCTACCGGGTATCCTTTGCTGCTTTTTCCGATTAGTTGAAGTTGTTGTAGTCCAGTTTTTCATTTGTGATATCTGAAAAAAATTATATAAAATAAATATGTGAAAGCATAAACATTGTGTTTTGATTGGGAAGGTTGGAGTAAATGGCAGCGACGAGGATGCTCCGCATGTCGCAGCGAAGGAAGCCCATGGCTCGCAGGCATTCGTCCGCATCCTAGAAATCAATGGCGGGAACCTCTCCTCCTCCCCCAGTAGTTACGGTCGCTCCTTCTCTGCAGTCCCTAATCCCCTCCAGCGGCCTAAATCTTCCTTGTTCTGGGAACCTGATCCTGCTCCAGCCAAGACCGCCCCAATCTTCTTCTGCTCCCGCTTCTGCTTCTGGGAAATTCTATTCCCCAGGACTGCGGCAAAGGATATCCACTGCGACACGAGGATCGCTGTTTTAAAAACCACATGGGGATCGAGCTGATCCCAACCAATGGGACGTAATCCAGAATTCGGTTGGCCGATTTTAAAAAGCGAATTTCTCGGCTATTCCTGAACCGATTTTGGATCTGCACCTACCAAACTACTCGAAGGACATTCCCCGTGGATATGCAGCAAAAGAATTTGAAATCCGAGCAACCGTGCCAAAGTTTTGGGTCGGCCAGCAACCTTTGCTTACATTTTTCCAGCCTTTGTTTACATTTGGACGACGACTTTGAACGCTCATAATTTGGCCATTCCTGAACCGATTTTGAATCTGCACCAACCAAACGAAGCGGAAGGACATTCCCCGCCGATCTGCAGCAAAAAAATTTTAAAATCCGAGCAACCGTGCCAAAGTTTTGGGTCGGCCAGCAACCTTTGCTTACATTTTTCAGCCTTTGTTTACATTTGGACGACGACTTTGAACGCTCATAATTTGGCCATTCCTGAACCGATTTTGGATCTGCACCTACCAAACGACTCAGAATGTGGTGTCATCCTGGAGTTTTGAGGCTGGTGAATGCTGGAGAATCCGGAAGGATGCTGGTGGATGCTGGAGGATTCTGGAGGATGCTGGAGGATGCTGCCGGTCTATCAAGCAGATGCAAAAACAATTAATAAACTTTGTAAACTGTTTGAAAGAATAAATACAAATATTTAAACTGTGTGTTTTATTTGGGGGGAACCATTTTTAGGTGCCACGTGGGTCTAACTTGGCCAACATCGGTTGCGGAGTGGCCAGGATATGCGCAAAACCCGTTTAAACCTCATTGATCGAAGTTTTCAAAATTGGTATTGGCCTTTTGCCGGAATCTGTAATTTCCGTAACTCTTTTTGATGTGTCTCGGCCATTTCGCTGCCGATTCGGGAGTGGAATACCTTTTTGGAATCAGGACAATTTCCTGCTTAAATCTGCATCTAAAGTTTGCAAAAGTCAAAAAAAAAGTTTGACCTCGATTTTTGCAAATTTTTGTGATGGTACCCCTTACAATTTTTTCAAAAATCGAGTTCCCAATTTTTTTTTAGCTGTGGACGCAGATCGACGGGGAATGTCCTTCCGAGTTGTTTGGTACCATCCTTTCCAAAATCTGTTGAAAAATGACCAAATTATGAGCGTTCAAAGTTGTTGTTCAAATGTAAACAAAGGCTGGAAAAATGTAAGCAAAGGTTGCTCGCCAGACGAAAACTTTGCCACGGTTGCTCGGATTTGAAATTCTTTTGCTGCAGATCGACGCTGAATGTCCTTCCGCGTCGTTTGGTAGGTGCAGATTCAAAATCGGTTCAGGAATGGCCAAATTATGAGCGTTCAAAGTCGTCGTCCAAATGTAAACAAAGGCTGGAAAAATTTAAGCAAAGGTTGCTGGCCGACCCAAAACTTTGGCACGGTTGCTCGGATTTTAAATTCTTTTGCTTCTGATCGACGGGGAATGTCCTTCCGCGTCGTTTGGTAGGTGCAGATTCAAAATCGGTTCAGGAATGGCCAAATTATGAGCGTTCAAAGTCGTCGTCCAAATGTAAACAAAGGCTGGAAAAATTTAAGCAAAGGTTGCTGGCCGACCCAAAACTTTGGCACGGTTGCTCGGATTTTAAATTCTTTTGCTTCTGATCGACGTGGAATGTCCTTCCGCGTCGTTTGGTAGGTGCAGATTCAAAATCGGTTCAGGAATGGCCAAATTATGAGCGTTCAAAGTCGTCGTCCAAATGTAAACAAAGGCTGGAAAAATTTAAGCAAAGGTTGCTGGCCGACCCAAAACTTTGGCACGGTTGCTCGGATTTTAAATTCTTTCGCTTCTGATCGACGGGGAATGTCCTTCCGCGTCGTTTGGAAGGTGCAGATTCAAAATCGGTTCAGGAATGGCCAAATTATGAGCGTTCAAAGTCGTCGTCCAAATGTAAACAAAGGCTGGAAAAATGTATGCAAAGGTTGCTGGCCGACCCAAAACTTTGGCACGGTTGCTCGGATTTTAAATTCTTTTGCTTCTGATCGACGGGGAATGTCCTTCCGCGTCGTTTGGTAGGTGCAGATTCAAAATCGGTTCAGGAATGGCCAAATTATGAGCGTTCAAAGTCGTCGTCCAAATGTAAACAAAGGCTGGAAAAATTTAAGCAAAGGTTGCTGGCCGACCCAAAACTTTGGCACGGTTGCTCGGATTTGAAATTCTTTTGCTGCAGATCGACGCTGAATGTCCTTCCGCGTCGTTTGGTAGGTGCAGATTCAAAATTGGTTCAGGAATGGCCAAATTATGAGCGTTCAAAGTCGTCGTCCAAATGTAAACAAAGGCTGGAAAAATTTAAGCAAAGGTTGCTGGCCGACCCAAAACTTTGGCACGGTTGCTCGGATTTTAAATTCTTTTGCTTCTGATCGACGGGGAATGTCCTTCCGCGTCGTTTGGTAGGTGCAGATTCAAAATCGGTTCAGGAATGGCCAAATTATGAGCGTTCAAAGTCGTCGTCCAAATGTAAACAAAGGCTGGAAAAATTTAAGCAAAGGTTGCTGGCCGACCCAAAACTTTGGCACGGTTGCTCGGATTTTAAATTCTTTTGCTTCTGATCGACGTGGAATGTCCTTCCGCGTCGTTTGGTAGGTGCAGATTCAAAATCGGTTCAGGAATGGCCAAATTATGAGCGTTCAAAGTCGTCGTCCAAATGTAAACAAAGGCTGGAAAAATTTAAGCAAAGGTTGCTGGCCGACCCAAAACTTTGGCACGGTTGCTCGGATTTTAAATTCTTTTGCTTCTGATCGACGGGGAATGTCCTTCCGCGTCGTTTGGTAGGTGCAGATTCAAAATCGGTTCAGGAATGGCCAAATTATGAGCGTTCAAAGTCGTCGTCCAAATGTAAACAAAGGCTGGAAAAATGTATGCAAAGGTTGCTGGCCGACCCAAAACTTTGGCACGGTTGCTCGGATTTTAAATTCTTTTGCTTCTGATCGACGGGGAATGTCCTTCCGCGTCGTTTGGTAGGTGCAGATTCAAAATCGGTTCAGGAATGGCCAAATTATGAGCGTTCAAAGTCGTCGTCCAAATGTAAACAAAGGCTGGAAAAATGTATGCAAAGGTTGCTGGCCGACCCAAAACTTTGGCACGGTTGCTCGGATTTTAAATTCTTTTGCTTCTGATCGACGGGGAATGTCCTTCCGCGTCGTTTGGTAGGTGCAGATTCAAAATCGGCTCAGGAATGGCCAAATTATGAGCGTTCAAAGTCGTCGTCCAAATGTAAACAAAGGCTGGAAAAATGTAAGCAAAGGTTGCTGGCCGACCCAAAATTTTGGCACGGTTGCTCGGATTTCAAATTCTTTTGCTTCTGATCGACGGGGAATGTCCTTCCGCGTCGTTTGGTAGGTGCAGATTCAAAATCGGCTCAGGAATGGCCAAATTATGAGCGTTTAAAGTCGTCGTCCAAATGTAAACAAAGGCTGGAAATATGTAAGCAAAGGTTGCTGGCCGACCCAAAACTTTGGCACGGTTGCTCGGATTTCAAATTCTTTTGCTGCATATCCACAGGGAATGTCCTTTCGAGTAGTTTGGTAGGTGCAGATCCAAAATCGGTTCAGGAATAGCCGAGAAATTCGCTTTTTAAAATCGGCCAACCGAATTCTGGATTACGTCCCATTGGTTGGGATCAGCTCGATCCCCATGTGGTTGTTGTTGCCTTTCCCAGTTATCCCCGTTATGCGATATGAGTGGGATATATCGATAACTCCCTCTCTCCCATGGAGTGTAAATGGGGAAGCCCTTCCTGTAAGTAGGAAAAGGAGGGGAGGCGGCGGCCATCATTAATATTAGCATATTTGTCCCCCTTGCTCTACCGCCTGCTCCCCACTCTTATACTAGAGATGGTATTTTCAAAATTTCTGACTTTGGCCCCTGTGACGTCACTGCGCCGCCTGCTGATCGTTCCTGTTCGCTTAGTACTTCAGTTTCTGGCACAAGCGAAATCCAAGGGATTTGGCCTCATCGGGTTTGCGTTTTTGTGTTGCATATCGCGAGGGGCTATTTTTGCCGTCCTTCCAGGTTGGATTTCATTGGATGTTTTACTTCTTTTAAGGACACTTATGAAGATCAGGATCAGGAACAGTACCTGCAGCATCTGTAAGATCACCTGCAGCAGCATCTGGAGCAACACCTAGAGGAGGATTTGGTGAAGCATCTGGAGGAACAGCTAGGAGAGCATCTGGTGGAGTACTCAAGAAGCAACTGGAGGAGCACCTAGAGCAGCAACTGGAAGAGCACCTGGACAAGCATCCCGAGCAGGATGTTGCTGGTTGAACGTGTTTCCGTCGGCCAGGGCTTTTTAAAACAGCGATCCTCGTGTCGCAGTGGATATCCTTTGCCGCAGTCCTGGGGAATAGAATTTCCCAGAAGCAGAAGCGGGAGCAGAAGAAGATTGGGGCGGTCTTGGCTGGAGCAGGATCAGGTTCCCAGAACAAGGAAGATTTAGGCCGCTGGAGGGGATTAGGGACTGCAGAGAAGGAGCGACCGTAACTACTGGGGGAGGAGGAGAGGTTCCCGCCATTGATTTCTAGGATGCGGACGAATGCCTGCGAGCCATGGGCTTCCTTCGCTGCGACATGCGGAGCATCCTCGTCGCTGCCATTTACTCCAACCTTCCCAATCAAAACACAATGTTTATGCTTTCACATATTTATTTTATATAATTTTTTTCAGATATCACAAATGAAAAACTGGACTACAACAACTTCAACTAATCGGAAAAAGCAGCAAAGGATACCCGGTAGAATGCACGGCTGCTGACCCGATGGCCCCTGTTCCAGGGGCAATGTCGACAACGGGAAACTAAAGATCCTTTCTTGGTTGTAAGAGATTATCCTGCGGCTATCCTCTTGAGTCGATGTGCTGCATTTGGTTCCATCCCAGTCACCTGTGAATTAGAAATTATGGTAAGGTTTAAACAATATTTTCTTTTCTTCGCTAGAGTTACTTACCTTTCCACGAATTTCTCTTTCAGGAATTTATTTGTGGCCGCATCATCAAAGGACGATTATTCTGGAGTTTTGGGGCTGGTGGATGCTGCAGGTTGCTGGTGGATCCAAGAGGATGCTGGAGATACTGGTGAATGCTGGAGGATTCTGAAGGATGCTGGAGATACTGGTGGATGCTGAAGGATGCTGGAGGATTCTGAAGGATGCTGGAGGATGCTGCAGGTCTATCAAGCAGATGCAAAAACAATTAATAAACTTTGTAAACTGTTTGAAAGAATAAATACAAATATTTAAACTGTGTGTTTTATTTAGGGGGAACCATTTTTAGGTGCCACGTGGGTCTAACTTGGCCAACATCGGTTGCGGAGTGGCCAGGATATGCGCAAAACTCGTTTAAACCTCATTGATCGAAGTTTTCAAAATTGGTATTGGCACTTTGCCGGAATCTGTAATTTCCGTAACTCTTTTTGATGTGTCTCGGCCATTTCGCTGCCGATTCGGGAGTGGAATACCTTTTTGGAATCAGGACAATTTCCTGCTTAAATCTGCATCTAAAGTTTGCAAAAGTCAAAAAAAAAGTTTGACCTCGATTTTTGCAAATTTTTGTGATGGTACCCCTTACAATTTTTTCAAAAATCGAGATCCAACTTTTTTTTCGGATTTCAAAAACCTGGGACGCAGATTGAAGGATATTTATGTCCTCATTTCGAAATGGGTATCCTTTTTGCGATCGGTTGCGAAATGGCTAAATAATTTGCTTTTGAAATCGTGAAAAAAGTGGATTTTTGGCCAAAAATATTTTATGTTATTTTTGTTTTTATTTTCTCGTTTTTTTACTAATTCCGTTGCGAATATTATGGCCATTTCGCAGCCGATCCCGGAGTGGAATACCTCGTTGAAATCAGGACATTTCTCTCCTCAAATCTGCATCTAAAGTTTTCAAAAGCCGAACAAAAAATAAAATCTCGATTTTTGAAAAATTTTGTGATGGTACCCCTTACAATTTTTTCAAAAATCGAGATCCAACTTTTTTTTCGGATTTCAAAAACCTGGGACGCAGATTGAAGGATATTTATGTCCTCATTTCGAAATGGGTATCCTTTTTGCGATCGGTTGCGAAATGGCTAAATAATTTGCTTTTGAAATCGTGAAAAAAGTGGATTTTTGGCCAAAAATATTTTATTTTATTTTTGTTTTTATTTTCTCGTTTTTTTACTAATTCCGTTGCGAATATTATGGCCATTTCGCAGCCGATCCCGGAGTGGAATACCTCGTTGAAATCAGGACATTTCTCTCCTCAAATCTGCATCTAAAGTTTTCAAAAGCCGAACAAAAAATAAAATCTCGATTTTTGAAAAATTTTGTGATGGTACCCCTTACAATTTTTTCAAAAATCGAGTTCCCAATTTTTTTTAGCTGTGGACGCAGATCGACGGGGAATGTCCTTCCGAGTTGTTTGGTACCATCCTTTCCAAAATCTGTTGAAAAATGACCAAATTATGAGCGTTCAAAGTCGTCGTCCAAATGTAAACAAAGGCTGGAAAAATTTAAGCAAAGGTTGCTGGCCGACCCAAAACTTTGGCACGGTTGCTCGGATTTTAAATTCTTTTGCTTCTGATCGACGGGGAATGTCCTTCCGCGTCGTTTGGTAGGTGCAGATTCAAAATCGGTTCAGGAATGGCCAAATTATGAGCGTTCAAAGTCGTCGTCCAAATGTAAACAAAGGCTGGAAAAATGTAAACAAAGGTTGCTGGCCCACCCAAAACTTTGGCACGGTTGCTCGGATTTTAAAATTTTTTTTGCTGCAGATCGGCGGGGAATGTCCTTCCGCGTCGTTTGGTAGGTGCAGATTCAAAATCGGCTCAGGAATGGCCAAATTATGAGCGTTCAAAGTCGTCGTCCAAATGTAAACAAAGGCTGGAAATATGTAAGCAAAGGTTGCTGGCCGACCCAAAACTTTGGCACGGTTGCTCGGATTTCAAATTCTTTTGCTTCTGATCGTCGGGGAATGTCCTTCCGCGTCGTTTGGTAGGTGCAGATTCAAAATCGGTTCAGGAATGGCCAAATTATGAGCGTTCAAAGTCGTCGTTCAAATGTAAACAAAGGCTGGAAAAATTTAAGCAAAGGTTGCTGGCCGACCCAAAACTTTGGCACGGTTGCTCGGATTTTAAATTCTTTTGCTTCTGATCGACGGGGAATGTCCTTCCGCGTCGTTTGGTAGGTGCAGATTCAAAATCGGTTCAGGAATGGCCAAATTATGAGCGTTCAAAGTCGTCGTTCAAATGTAAACAAAGGCTGGAAAAATGTAAACAAAGGTTGCTGGCCGACCCAAAACTTTGGCATGGTTGCTCGGATTTTAAAATTTTTTTTGCTGCAGATCGGCGGGGAATGTCCTTCCGCGTCGTTTGGTAGGTGCAGATTCAAAATCGGCTCAGGAATGGCCAAATTATGAGCGTTCAAAGTCGTCGTCCAAATGTAAACAAAGGCTGGAAAAATGTAAGCAAAGGTTGCTGGCCGACCCAAAATTTTGGCACGGTTGCTCGGATTTCAAATTCTTTTGCTTCTGATCGACGGGGAATGTCCTTCCGCGTCGTTTGGTAGGTGCAGATTCAAAATCGGCTCAGGAATGGCCAAATTATGAGCGTTTAAAGTCGTCGTCCAAATGTAAACAAAGGCTGGAAATATGTAAGCAAAGGTTGCTGGCCGACCCAAAACTTTGGCACGGTTGCTCGGATTTCAAATTCTTTTGCTGCATATCCACAGGGAATGTCCTTTCGAGTAGTTTGGTAGGTGCAGATCCAAAATCGGTTCAGGAATAGCCGAGAAATTCGCTTTTTAAAATCGGCCAACCGAATTCTGGATTACGTCCCATTGGTTGGGATCAGCTCGATGCCCATGTGGTTGTTGTTGCTTTTCCCAGTTATCCCCGTTATGCGATATGAGTGGGATATATCGATAACTCCCTCTCTCCCATGGAGTGTAAATGGGGAAGCCCTTCCTGTAAGTAGGAAAAGGAGGGAGGCGGCGGCCATCATTAATATTAGCATATTTGTCCCCCTTGCTCTACCGCCTGCTCCCCACTCTTATACTAGAGATGGTATTTTCAAAATTTCTGACTTTGGCCCCTGTGACGTCACTGCGCCGCCTGCTGATCGTTCCTGTTCGCTTAGTACTTCAGTTTCTGGCACAAGCGAAATCCAAGGGATTTGGCCTCAACGGGTTTGCGTTTTCGTGTTGCATATCGCGGGGGGCTTCTTTTGCAATCTTGCCAGTTTGCTTTTCAAATGAGATCTACTCCTTTTAAGGACATTTATCTTGGCCAGGACCTACACTTTTACACTTTTAATATATTATTTTATATAAATTAGAATTTGTACGGCCGGCAGGCTTTGGTTTGGCATTGGCATTGTCAGCCGCTAAGAATCCGTTAGAAATTGCGGACAAACCGGATTTGGCCAAGTTAACACCATGCTGAACCTGAAAATAATCCCCCCAAATAAAACACACATCGTATCCTTTGACAAAAATTGTTGTACACATTTATTCAAATATTATTTTTACAGAAAGGGTTCTTTGGTTGAATTGCATGTCCTTAAAGGTGAAATAAGGTGATGTCCAGGATGTTGCAGGATATGCTCGACGCAGCAGCGAAGTTGCAGGACGGACACAATGAAGCTGTGAGAAAGCCAGTTGGTGTTCAGGATCTTGCAGGATGAACACGATGAAGCAGCGATGAAACCAGATGATCTCCTGCATTTAGAAGGATGGACACGATGAAGCAGCAATTAGAGCACCTTCACCAGCTTTAGGAGTCGGAAATAAATGTCTTTTGGTTGATAGAGGCCACAAAATCCTGGGGAAGCAGAAATACAGGATTAGTTGGTATCACATAGGTGAGTAAACATTTTTAAAAGGATAATAAAAAGTATCGTCTTGACCTTGCCATGGTTTCAATTTCTCAGGCGAAAGGCAGCAGCACATCGTTTGAATCCTGGAGGATCGGCAGCTTTCTGCTATCTAACTGTGGCAGGGACCATGAGTCAGCGCGTATCCTTTGCCGCTTGTGCTGCTTATTCTTAGTGGTTTATCCTTTACGAATTCCACCGTGTGCTTTATTAGATGATTCTACAGGTACTCCTCCAGGTTGTCTACTAAGTGGTCCACCAGATGCTCCCCTAGATGTTGGAAATGGCATTCCTTTTTGAGATCGGTATAGAAATGGCCGAATATGTTGTTTTTAAAGCTGTGGAAAAATATTGTCTGTTAATATTTTTGCTATTTCGTTATTTTTTTCCCACATTTTTGATTCGAAATTTTGCAATTTGCAATTTAGAAATGGGATACTTACAGTAGAAGTAGTAGAGTCTAAGGGTTTCCCATTACTTGTAAAATATGCAAAATAAATAGAAAACGAGGTGCATATTCTGTTTTATTTGGGAAGGACTATTCTCAGGTTCAGACTGCGTTCAGAGAGCTAACGCCGGGGGTTACCCTTGCAGGGGGTGCATGCCACATGGTGGGTTAATACGTTCAAGTATCGACGATTAGTGTAGAGCTGGTGAATCCTTGCTCTATTCACTCCCTCCCCTCCCCCCCCTGACCACTCACCCTTCATCGTTCGTCCTTGGATGCCCCTCCATTCCGCACTTTCTGAGAATCCTCCAATTTGACAAACTTTGTTGCCCGATAAATAATGCAATTTGTAATTAAGTCAGTCAACCAGTTAGCTAAAGCAGAAGCGTTTCTGGTCGGTGGGTGAGTGACGACAGGTGAGTGGGCGTGGCAGCTGCGGTGAGTAATTAGAAGCCATTGACAAACAAGGAAAACAGCACGAAAACACCTGCAGGGTTCTGATGGCATTGCGGAGTGCAATGTACCAAAGGCAGAACAGTTCGGGGGGGAAAAGGACATTTTTTATACAGCGCTTACAGACAAATAGGGTGTAAAAATGTTAGAGATGGCTAATTGAAAACTGAGGAGGGAGGGGTAAAATTTGGTTAATGAAATATTTATCATGTTAATTAAGGTAAATTGGGTTAACCACCAGAGGAGAGAAGAGAGAACATAAACTCAGCAGAGTTTTGAGTTGTCCTCCGGGAAGAAAGGGCAGCAAAGGTATCCAAACCAGGAGTTTTGATTTTGAAATATTCAATAAACATACGATTAGCAAGCATTGATTGATAGACTGGGAAGAACATATCCTGGACGCAGGATACAAACTAATTAATGGCCTTTTTTTCCTGTGCACATATGTTGGCTCAATGGGACACTATTTCCTTTCTATTTTTTACTCTCTTTTTATTTCGGCAACTGTCAACGCCCGCAAATTGTCATTGTCCTGCGGGGCCTCTGGCTCAGTTCCCATTGTGCGCTTTTCCATTTTCCATTTACCATTTTCCAAAGGCCCCTCCCTCTTCTAGCAGCGTGTCCCGCTGCCATTTGTTGCAGCTTACGCTTAATGCACAAACCAGACAAATTCAGACCCCCCTTCGCCTTTCATTTGCATGGACCCCACACTCACACACACGCACTAGCTCTATATAGCATATATATAAAGGATGTAGTTGCTATATAGTCGGGGAGTTCCAAGGATCGGGCGAAAAGTGCAAACTGCCGCCCGACTATTACGCAGCATGTAAACGTATTTGTGCGAAATTAATTCTTTATCTGCTCGCCGCTCTTTTGTTGCTTTTGTCCTGGCATCCTGGCGTCCTGGCATCCAGCCATTCTGCCTCTCTGCCACACATCCTTGCCACTACTCCTTGTCCCCTTCTCACCCCCCCGCACTTTGAAAACAATGGCGGCAAAATAAGAAGCCCGCGACGAAGAAAGTTATTTAAAAATGGAACAGAAGAGTTCGCATGGAAAGCGCGGAAAATGGAATATGGTCGGTGGGGGGAGGTGGGAGGGGCCAAGGATTGGGGGTGAACATCTGTTGGCACAAGGAGAAACCCGCCAAGTTTATAAAGGACTCGTAATAGAGGAAGTGGAAGCTTAAAATTCAGGAAGACAATCATTTTCTGGTTATGATCTTGGCTTCCAAAACAATAGATATTCATAGCCACAAATATCCCGCAAAAAATGCTTTCAAACCGGAAACGAAATAATGTCCCCATAGACCATGGACTTATCCTTTCTGGTCCGATTCCTGAAAGTCACACACCCATAAGTGTTCCCCCTTTTAATCGAGATAAGAATTCATAAAATGTAATCATTGTTTAATTTTTCCTCGACTCTTGACGATCTTCTTGAATTTTTTGCAAATATTTAACGGCGTTGGGCGGAAACGGAAGTCAAATTGATGGAGCGGAGGGGAAGGAAAGGGTGCTTGGGTGGAAACGGAGGTGAGGGAGTGAGAAAAACGGATGTGGAAAGGGAAACGCCACTTTGCGGTCAACAGCCGAGGCTCGCCCTCGCATTCAGCGTTGCCCACCTGCACCTGTCCTCACAGGACCTCTTTCTCCCCATCTGCCCCAATGTCCCCACTGTCGCCCCTCGACACTGCGTTTCCTGTCTCTGTGCGGTACACGTTTCATTCAATTTATTTGCCATTTCCCATTTCAATTCGTTTCGGGCCGCCAATTACACAACATGGCAACCCTAGCAATGGGAATGCCAGTGTCTGCCACCTCGTGTCCTTCCTCTCCTCTCCATATGTGTCCCCTTAAAGCCATTTAAGGCAAAGCCAAGCTTCAAAAACTGCCAATAAATGTCAAATGTTTTAGATTTTAAGCAATATTTTTCCAGATAATTATTCCATTGGAATAGAATAGGAATACAAAATAAAGGAAACAGTAGGGTTAGTATTCAAAGGACACTGCGAGACAAAGAGAGAGGGAGGAAAAGGGGATAGTTGCAGGGCAGGGACACATCATCATTAGCATATTGACATGTGGCCAAATTTGGTCACGTTCCATTTCATTTGAATTCATTCCGACATTGCCAACGGAGTTAGAATCAATTTTCCATCTCATTTTCCATCAACTGTCCCATTTCCACACTCATCCTGGTCTCTCTCTGGTGTGTGTGGGTGCATCTGTGTGTTTGTGGCATCCTGATAACTCAAGAACCACACTTGGCCCAAACGAAAATGAAAACGAATTGCAACCACATTTAGAAAAGGAGCCTGCAAGATTGCAGTTGGCCTCTGGGACTGCTTACGAAACTAATTGCTCGTGGCCCTTACACTCTCCGAAAAATGTATGGAATAGGCAACCCTGGTCCTTTCACCTTTTTAGGAAAAAGCTTTAGGAATAAACTCATTTAACAGTGTAGATTTCCTTGGCTTTCTTGCTTTAGAATCCCGACATCGACGCCATTGCAAGAATCAACAACATCACAAACAGAAAGCCTCGGCTCTCAAGGGATTCCAAGGGTGGGCGCCACCCTCCCGCCATGTCCTGCGGAGTATTGACTTGGTCCAGAGTCAACTCAGAATCAGGCTTACTCTGCCACGCCCCATTCGTGCTTAAGCCTTTTATTGGAACGTCTTCGATAATAGAGGAAACTCTGTCGCAGTATTCCTTACTAACTATTCCCTTCCCCCTACTTATATTTTTCATTTTGATTGTCTTCAACAGCAAGGACCTTGCAGGAGCTCCAGGGGAGTAGGACGAGGAGGCGGCGGCTTTTGGCACGAAATAATATTTGCATAATAGCAAACAGAACCCGGCTGCAGCTTCTTCTCTGGCAGCTTTTTTTCTGGTACTTGGCCAAAAGATGACAAATGACATTAAGGAGGCTTAGCGCCTGCGTTTTTCCCGCCCCGCAAATGGAGGCGTGGCATGGCCCTGCCTAGTGCCTGCCCTTTATCATCATCGCTGGGGGAATTTGACTTTCAAAAGCGAGTGCATGCTGCCACGACTTCCCTGCTCCATTTTGTGCCACGCATCCTTGTGCATCCGGCGACCTCGTCCTTTGACATCGAAAACTGCCGCTAGAGATGGTTCAAGTGTTATCGATAAGTTCGCAATAGGAACGGTGGCACAAATAAACTTATCGCCTTGTTTACTCAAACTTTTCCAGCGCTTTCGAGTCAAGTTCTTAAATAGTTTGTGCCGTTTAATTTTGGCTTCATTCGTCCTGGCATGCTCGCTAGGATTTGGTGCAATCATGTCCTTGGTCCTGGCCCCGCTGCAGCAATTATTTTTTTTCTTCTGCTCGGAAACGTGCAGCGCGCTCTTTGATCCTCTTTGGCCATATATTTGCTAACGACAACTACAACGGTGTCTGGCCAAGATTCAGGTGCCTCTATATATAAAAAAAAAATATATATATTTATATGGACACGGGTGTGCACCGGGTGTCCCCTGCCTCCTCTCTGTGTTGGCATTTGTTTTATGGCCACGCCCGCCACTTGGGACAAGTGCAACTGCAGCCAACTTTTTGCACGCCACTTGAAACTTCTCAATGGCTCTTCGGCAATGGCTGTCTCCTCCTCTCCAGCTCCAGCTCCAGCTCCAGCTCCAGCTCCAGCTTCTGCTTCCTCCCCGAAACCAAGTCCAAATCCAAATCTGAAATCAAATCTAAATCTTAATCCTTGTCCAGGACAAAGTAAAAGAACCTTTTGCCTTTAATTTGGAAAAGAAGCTCTCTGAAACATGTAACATTTTACTAAAATAAAGTGAATTTACGTTTATTTAAATCTCGTTACTTGTAACACGAAATGGCTGTCAAATTAGAAAACTAAAAGGAGGCACGAAGGCTAACCGGAAATGGAGGGAAGAAGAAGAAGTGTGGAAAATGGCGGGAGCTTTCCCTTGATTCATTTGATATTGATTTAATGGCAGGTGTCTTATGGTCTTCCAGCTAAGTTAAAGATAGCTCCTTGTTTATTATTTTTGTATTTATTGCTTTCCTGAAAGCTGTTTCAGCTTTCCTCGCCTCTTGTCTGCTTCCATACATTTTTCAACGAATCGGCATTGGCCATTTGGTTCGCTCGTTATCAAAATGTCGAATAGTTTAATGGCCATTTCTGGTGCTGTTTTGTTATGGGGTTTCCGTAGTACTTATTTTTGTAATGCTCCTTTTGGTGTCAACGCTCAACGTAAGTGCCATGAAAGATTGCGCTGCATCTTTGGCACGTTTGTTGACCCAATCTCTGCTGCTTCGCAAAACCCTCTAGGAAGCCCCACCACCCACCGCCCCTGGAATACCTGGCCAGGTTGCTGTGCAATTTTCCAATTTCTAACTCGACTAACTTGACTTGAGGCAAAACGGGGAAAAAACCAACGCAAGGAGACTCCGGGTGGAAATATGGCAGGAAAATTCAAACAAAAAATCAAAAAGCACTCACATATTTTCCAATTTGCTTCAGTGTGCTGGCAGGACCTCTCCCTCTCCCTCTCCCTTTCCTCTTTCTTGTTTTTCAACGTTCTTGCTGCTGTTGTTTGTGGTTTTTACGAGCATGTTGCATGCAACTGCCAAACAGGAATCGGAGTGGCAAACGTAGAAAGTGCAAGTCCAGGTTTTGTAACTGAAGTCCCACTGGCCATTTTTCATTTTTTGGTCCAGTTTTTTCACATTTCCCCTTTAATTTGTCCTTTCAGTGGAGTTTTCTTGGGACTTCAAGGGAAAACAGAAACCAAAAAGGCGTAGGACTAAGATTTTTGGTACATAATATCTAATACATCTCTGAAAATAAATCCGGAATCCGGCTTTCAACTCGACAAACTCAAGATTAATCATCATTTGGGCTGGTGGACAAAATTCGGAATTATTTTACATGCCCCAAAAGTGTTGCAATATCCTCCTTGCAGTCACAGAGAGTCAACAAATCAATCAAGCTGTCCAGAGAATTGCCAGTTGCAAGTCTTCCAGATGCTGCCACCTGGAAGGGGCAGCAGGCTCGCAAAAACATGGCACAATGCTGCAGTGCCATCGCCGTCCCCCAGATACTTTTGCCACAAATTTTGTACTTGTGGCAGGAGGCGAAGTGACAGATGCCCCCACAAAAAACCACAAAAAACCACAAAAAAAGAGGGAATGGTAACTCCAACAGGCCGAGTTTCGTTCCCCCAAGGAGCTAGAGGGAGTATGGGAGGGAGCCGGATATCCTGGGCCTCAGTCGCAGCAGCTGTCATCATCAGTAGTCAGGACTCGCCCAGGGAACTGAATTATCCAGCAAAAGCCACCAGCCACTGGCCAGGGCGTGCAATTAATCTTGAAGGAGCAACAAATGGACAATGCACAGCAAATAAACCACGAACAATATTTTGAATATTTATGGTAAAAATAAAATTTGAATAGAATTCCAACTAAAGCATGGAAAAAACTAGATGAAAAACAAAGTGTAAAGGAAGAGTAACCAAGGCTCATTCCCCAGGACTATTTAGTATTCAGAGTCTAATATTAGAAAGCTGCAAGAGCACGCCTCGTGCAATAATTCTCGGAAAAATACATATTTGAGTCTCCGGGACACAAAAAAGGCTTGCAATCCTGGCAATAAAGGACAACACACGAACGGGCAACATTCTGTAAAAATCTTCTACGGGAATAGCCAGAGTGCCAGAGTAAAAAGAGCCATAAAAAACCGGGCACGCAACAAAAAAGCGACACTGGGTTGAAAATAAACACAATTGCAATCAAATGACCAAAGTCCCTAGTCCTGTCACTCGACATATGTCCATCATGTAAATTCATACATATGCATGACCAGGTTTCATCCTATTGCACACACACACACACACACACACCCAGGACCTGCCACGCCCCCTCAGTCTCTCTCTCTCTCTCCCTCTCACTCTGGGTATCCTTCGATTCAAGGCCGCCGGCATTACGGTAATTGCAAGGATTTGTCACACGACACACAAAAAAATGAACAACTCGAAACATGTTCTAAAAAACTGAATGGCAAATTGAATGGGCAGGCCGGGAGGGGGCCATAGTGGGCCTCAGTGGGCCTCAGTGGGTTAAGGGGGCTGGCAAGTGCAGGATGTGAAAGTCCTGCGAGGGGGTTAAGGGTACAAACCACCATTGATGGCATTGGCTTGAATGCAAATATTTGTTTAATCAATTCTATATGCGACAGCAACAACAAGAACTTGGACAGTAAGCGGCGAAACTATAAGGTTTTAGCAATGTGGTTTGTATGGAGAATGTGGAAAAAAGATAGTTTTTAAGTTTAAAAAAGAGAATAACAAGCGAAAGCTTAAGATTTGACATCCACAGTGAAAGGAAGTTCAAGGGGCAGTACAGTACCTGGTACTTCCCACATAACACACCCTTTAAGAGACCCATTCTCAGGCGATGCTAAAGCGATGAAACGGACTGTTTGAATTCCACCATCGAACTGCATAACCTACAGCCTGTATATACCTACAAATCTGAGTATATATATTTGAATGCATCTGGATGGAGACGAGAGTCGGTTCAGGTTATATATAGGAACACATATGCATATCAATATTTGCCTCGATGCCTGCGGCCAATTTGCATGGGTGGCGGTACGGTTCCTCAATGGAAAAAGGGGGGCTGGGGGCTAACGATCTGCTTTCGGGGGTTTCTTCCCTTTATTTCCGACATTTGTGCGGTGCAATTGTGAAATGCCAACAAATTGGATTGGAATAAGAATGGAAAAAGTATGGCAAGAAAAAAGGCCAACTATGTATGTATATAGGATATATATTATGTACTTGTGGGGCTATATACTCATATTTAATTTGAATTTCATTTGCATTTCCCATGCCGTAAGAGAGCTAAATATCCTTTCGAGCCAGAAAGTCCTTTGGAAGGTATTATATTCTTGCGACGAGGACCTAATCTTTTTAGTATCGACAACTATTTCCTGTAGCTTGCTTTCTGGTTCCTCGTAATACTATTTTTTATTTTTGTTTTCGGTTAGCTAACAAAGCATCTTGCTTCTATTTTTAGGCACAGATACAGGGGGATTGGAGGGATCAAAAGGGGCGTTGGGGAAGGGGACGTATGGCTGTTGCCAGGATGCCAGGATAGCAGGATGCCTGGTTGCCAGAATGGCAGTGACACCAACACCAACAGCAACAGCAACAGCAACAGCGACACCAAACACCCTGCCACCTAGCTGATCCTGTCGGGCTTAAATTATGCGACAACAGCATCAGGAGCAGTAACAGTAGCATTACACTTGCAGAAAAACGAACTACAAATATTTGTATGTAAATCTAAGGAAGGATAAATCACGGACGCAACCAAATAAGAAAGGATAAGGCAATAATCAAAAGACCAATAGCAACCCTTCTTGTTACTAGCTTTGAGCTTAAACTAAAAATGGAATAAATTCGATAATAAAATAAAATATTGAGACATTTATTAAAGCTAACAGTTATTCCTGCAGTGTCCTGGCAAAGCTCTAACAATTGCAATTGCAGCGAGCGATAAAGGAGCGCAGCATTGAAGCGGATTGTAGGTGTCAATGCCCATCGGGCGAAGGGGCAACAACTATGGCTGTGGCAGGGGGCTGTGGGGTTGGGGGTAGCAACTGGTTGCCAAAGGACGACTGCCTTCATTCCACTGAGAGAAAACCCCACTGGCCGTGCTTTTTGTGCCTAAGCCTTTTGTGCGTGGATTGCGAAATGGAGATGTTGATGTAGGCCAGGTCCTCTGGTATAACCAACTCTTATCCTTTATACCCCCTTCTGTCATTCTCTCTCTTCCTGTGGGGCTTTTTTTCCGTGTGCCTGCAGAAAAAACTCCGTGTTGCTGGTGTTTCTGTTTTGTTCACCAAAATGTCAGCCTCGGCGAATTTCGCAATTTGAAAGCCACACAAATCACAAAACCAACAGGAGCAAAAATACAAGGACAAAAAATTAAGCTAGCCTCTGGATTTATTACTCTATTTCTGTTCGAGGGCTATGACTTCTTCAGGAACATCTACTGAGGCTTAAAAAAATGTAATAAAAAAAAAAAGAAAATCCTCCATATTCACCTTAAGGGCTACAGTCTCTAAGAGATAACCTTTGGAAAAATTAGAAGCCAACTTTGAAAAGTCCTCCATCCAAGGGTATAAAGGACAAACAAGCAGACAAGCAAATATTTCCAATTTTTTTTGTAGCCAGGAATCCAAAAACCAAAAACAAAATAGAAAAAATGAAGCCAAGTGGCTGAAAAATATGCAGACAGAAGTTTTGGCCAAAAACTCAAACTGAAACCGAAACTGAAACTAAAACTGAAGTTGGAAGGACAAAAGAGTCGAGGGTCCTGGGAATAAAACTACTGAAGGGTCTGACCCTTAAAGAGGAAATAAGAAAAGAAATGATTGCCTAAAAGGCGTGAAAAGCATTTAAAAAAGAAAATAATATTAAGGACTTTAAGAAACGGGAGCTTCCTTTAAGACCAATTAAATATTGTATTTATCTTAATAACCTTTTTGTGTAATAAACTCCTTGTTGAGTCTTCCTTCCGGCAACTGCTGGGGCTATTATCCCGGCTTTCCTTATGGGAAAGGGAAAGGGAAGGGGAAGAGATGAGGGGGAAATACTGCACATAGCTTTTCCTCAGACACTATTTGCGGATTCAGTTTCCAAGTCGTTTTTCTGGGCCCTCGGTTTGAATTCGTTGTGTGCTGTCTGTTGTCTGTTGCTCATTAGCGCCTATTTTTCTCCCCTTCTCCGGGAATTTTCTTGTTCTTCCCTTTGGCCACGCCCCCTCCTAAAGACCCCCCGTCTAAGGTTCAGCTTTCATCCTTTATATCCTGTTTTTTTTTCTGTTGCTCCTCTCCAGCTTGCTTGGCAGCCGCACTTTGCAATTTGATTAATTCCAGAATCCTGGGGGCAGGACATTAAGCTGTATATCCTGCAAAAGAGCAATGGATTGCACATCCACCATTTAGGAAATAAAGAACTCAAGCCCCCCTGCCAGCCCCCCTTTTTTTTGTGTGTAATCGATAGTTGAAAGCTTCGCTACTTGAGCTGTCATCAAAAGCTGCTCAGTTTTTGATTTCGATTTGGATTTTGATTCCTGATTTTGGGTTGTTGTGCGTTTTGTATGTGTGTGTGTGTGTGTGTGGTGGCGGAGTGGGGGTGGGAGAGGATATCTGAGAGGGGGGGACTTGTGTATATATTCGCAGCTCCTAGACCGGATTTTTGATTGCGCTCTCCACGAGCAACAACATTTCCCCTTTGCGCGTTTATCAATTTCCGTCATCGACAGCAGCGATTGCAGGATAACAGGCTGCCAGGATAGCTTGGCTGGATAGCCCCCTTTTGCCACAGCGCCATCAACTTGAGGACTTCACTTCAGTTTCCATGGGTGTGCGCTCCGCACCCTCCACTCAGAAATAAGAAGGGGGCTGTCTTGCCATCCATATTTCCCTTGTACTTTGTTTGCCCTTCGTATAGCTTTCCTTTATGCTTTCCTTCAGTTTTTTTCGTCCTTGTTTCAGTATCTCTGAGCAGAAGTTTCCTTTACCATTTCCCATTGGCATTTCCGCCACACTAAAAAAAAAACCAGCCATTGCTGCGGCCACTATTAGCCCGAGTTTCGGCCTAGATCGATCCTGGGGGAGTCCTTAAAATGGTTTGCATGTTTTTTCCCGCAGCCCCGCAACCGAAACCCCCGTGAATAGGGACTAAGGCTCCCCCCGACTACATCCCTGCCAAAGACGGGGCCTTTTGTGTGCTCATGACGCTTTATGCTTTATCCACTTGAACTCTTTCAGTTTTTTATCTATTAAATCATGATTGGCAACAATTTACACAAGTTGGCCGTGTCCCCAACTCCTGCAGGATCCCTCTTTTCCATTTTTTTTACACTCCTTTACTTTCTATTTTCCCCTTGAAGTTGCAGCTCCTGTGCCTGGCTTTGGACCTTTGCCCCAAAGTGCTTCAGTTTGGATGGCAGCTCTTGGCCAAGGATCTTGGGGTTTTATTTTGGCTAGCGGGGATTTGGCCAGAAGGGGCAATAGAAGTGATAGCCCAAAGGTAGCTATTACATTGTTTAAGTGATTTTATTAATAGGACGAGGGGAAGCTAAGGATATTTCAACTCACCAAAGAGACAGTAAAGGTTTAATCCTTTCAATCGAAGATTATAAATACCCTGGAAGAAGGATAAAAAAATATGAATTTTTTGAATTTAATAGGAAATGTTTTGTAACTGGGAAAATAATTCCATCAGCTCGTATTTATATTCTTATCCCGCAATTTGGAATGCTGCTCTTTTTGTCGCATTTTATGACATATTCAGTTTCAGTCAAGCGATGTGTTTCCCCCCCCCACTCTGCGTTATTCATATATCCTTTTTATATGTGCGCATATGAAGGATATATGTACGTATGTGTGTATAGATTGTCGGTTTTCGGTCTTCATTGAAATGCCAGTGTAAGGGGTTCCATTTCGTTGCTTTGATTGGTTTCGAGCATGTAGTTACCAAAAATTCCATTGCCCTCCACCTCCACCTCCACCACTCGCTCCACTGCCTCGCCTGGCTCGCCTGCCTCGCCTGGCTTGCCTGGCTCGCCTGCCATGGTCCTGTGCACGCACACTGAGACACACACGTGAAAATTGCAGCTGTTGGCAATTTCCATCACCGGGGACACCAGGATACTCGTCCTTCCACTCGCACTCGCCGTCGCAGGCTACATCAGTGGCTGAGACTGTCTGTCAATATGAGAGTGCCATTAGCCAGAGAATGTTATGGAGAAAGGTGAGCCACGTGAGCCGGAGAAAATAAAAGCCACCTCTCCACAAGACTCTCTACATTAACCGCAAGCTTAAGGACGAAGCCCGCATCTATTTATTTTAATCATTTTTTAATCCTCTCATTTCGCAACCGGTTACGAAATCATATTGCAAATCGCATCTTGCGCTGTAAAATTTATTAAAGCGGAAATTATTCATTGCACGATCGAGTGGGTTTTATGATTGGCAATCCAGCCACCGACCACGCCCACCCACCAAGCCCATATGCAACATACACTCCAAGAAAAAAGAGGTAATACCTGGAGAGTGTGGAGCTCACTCTCACCTTCTCTGTTTGGTTTCCCTGTAGCTTATTTTACAATTTCTCTGAAATAGTCTACCAGGAGAAGATGTTTCTTTCAGTGCATTTTGATGGATATATATATATATAGAAATATAAGGCACGTATGATTGTGCCATTGATGTGTCATAATTAGCCGTAGCTCGACTCCATAAACAGCAAAACGGGCAATGGAGAGCAAGAGCAGGACTGAAGGGGCAGCAAAAGGACAAGGACATCCACAGAAAGGGACAGACGTCGCAGAGAAAAAGAGAGGGCAAAGAATGTGGAGCTGAAAGAAATTGACGCATTACTCATACGCCCCATACGCCACACACGCCCCATGTGAAGCGAATGCAATTTGATTTTGATTTTATTCCATTTTATGCATATTAAATTGAACAATTTGCCAACAGCTTAACGGGCAACGCAAAAAGGACGAAAAGGACGACGCCAGCAAGGACTCTGGGCATTATTTAACGGCCTTTCAGTTGTCAGTTTCCGTTTGCGGCAATTTTAATTAATAAAAATTGACATTTTGCCAACCAGGCAGCAGAAATTCAATTGTGAACAACAACAAGAAAAAATGGAAATAAAATAAAAACAGAAGAATCAAAAAATATACCGAAGGGATATACATATCCTTTGGGCTGTCATAAATATTTAATATTTAGCGGTGGGCATTGTCCATGGCAAAGCTTAACAATTAAATCCATAATAATAATTCCAAATGACATGGCAAGGACACAAAGGATATAGCTAGGCCTCGGACAGTGGGCGTGGCACGGCGTGGGCGGTGTAACTAAATGAAACGGAATGGAATGAAATGGCACGGAATGAAACGTGAAAACAGGGAATTGTGGTCGGCATTATTAATTCATGATATTAAATGGTCCATGCCACTGCACTTTCTATACCTTTCCCTCTCCTCTCCTCTTTCTGCGGTCATCAGTTTCAATTAGACTAAACAAGGATACGTATATATGTATGTCTGGCACTCAACCACACATAAAATAGATATATAAATCGCTGGTTAACCCCAGGTTGCCCCTCAGACGCTTTTTACCCCACTTTTCCCACAATTTTTCCAACGTTTGCCACAATTTTCGAATTGCAAGCGACGAAAATGTCCCGATCCGAAATCGGTTTAATGAAGTTTATTGAGTGGGAAAGGGAAAAGGGCCAGCCCGGGCTTGGGGTCTCGGAAAATGTTAATTTTAATTCGATTTACTCGCTCAGCCCCCACGTCGTTCGAGCTGTTTATCGATTTCTTTTGTTGGCCATTTGTTTTTTGGCCTACATCCCGGCTTAATATGAGGCTTACACTGTAGCTGATGGATCGCAGGGATTACCCCTTATACACTTATACACACTTATACACTTCTCAACCTAATTGTCGAGGCTATCAACTTGATTGCCTTTGATTCCGAAAGTTTTATAAATTTTATAATGCACCCCAAGTTCTCCTTTCGTAATTTCATTTCATTTCCATTCAGAAAAGTTTAAACGAACCGAAAAATAATTCCACGATTCATAATCTTGTCTTGGCTAAGGAATCGGTTGGAAATTGGCCGAATTATAGCCTTGGCAAGGTGCCAAAAGCACCATTTTCAGGAATTTCAGATTTTGCAAGGGGGTCCTTCAGAAAAATTTGGGAGCACCGAAAAAATTTTCGATTCTTAGATTTTGATGCAGATTTATGGAGAATAATTCCACGATTCATAATCTTGTCTTGGCTAAGGAATCGGTTGGAAATTGGCCGAATTATAGCCTTCGCAAGGTGCCAAAAGCACCATTTTCAGGAATTTCAGATTTTTGCAAGGGGGTCCTTCAGAAAAATTTGGGAGCACCGAAAAAAATTTTCGATTCTTAGATTTTGATGCAGATTTATGGAGAATAATTCCACGATTCATAATCTTGTCTTGGCTAAGGAATCGGTTGGAAATTGGCCGAATTATAGCCTTCGCAAGGTGCCAAAAGCACCATTTTCAGGAATTTCAGATTTTTGCAAGGGGGTCCTTCAGAAAAATTTTGGAGCACCGAAAAAAATTTTCGATTCTTAGATTTTGATGCAGATTTATGGAGAATAATTCCACGATTCATAATCTTGTCTTGGCTAAGGAATCGGTTGGAAATTGGCCGAATTATAGCCTTCGCAAGGTGCCAAAAGTACCATTTCCAGGACTTTCAGATTTTTGCAAGGGGGTCCTTCAGAAAAATTTGGGAGCACCAAAAAAATTTTTCGATTCTTAGATTTTGATGCAGATTTATGGAGAATAATTCCACGATTCATAATCTTGTCTTGGCTAAGGAATCGGTTGGAAATTGGCCGAATTATAGCCTTCGCAAGGTGCCAAAAGTACCATTTCCAGGACTTTCAGATTTTTGCAAGGGGGTCCTTCAGAAAAATTTGGGAGCACCAAAAAAAATTTTCGATTCTTAGATTTTGATGCAGATTTATGGAGAATAATTCCACGATTCATAATCTTGTCTTGGCTAAGGAATCGGTTGGAAATTGGCCGAATTATAGCCTTCGCAAGGTGCCAAAAGCACCATTTTCAGGAATTTCAGATTTTTGCAAGGGGGTCCTTCAGAAAAATTTGGGAGCACCGAAAAAAATTTTCGATTCTTAGATTTTGATGCAGATTTATGGAGAATAATTCCACGATTCATAATCTTGTCTTGGCTAAGGAATCGGTTGGAAATTAGCCGAAATGTAGCCTTGGGAAGGACCTCTAACCTCCATTTAATTGAAGGCTACAATATGATGCTGATAACGGTACCATCGGAGGGACGCATTGGAAAAGGACCAACTGCTGCTACGTAATAAGTAATTTATAATTTTGATAACGATGCCAGCGATACCAGAGAAGCTAATGTCCTTGCCAGCTTCCGTGGACTTAATCTGTAGAGAAAATGTTCCCAATGTAAGGACAAACTGCAGTCCACACATTCAAAAGTTGACTTTTCTCAATTAAAGTTTCGATAGATCCCCTTCCTTTTTAAAGAGACCATTTTTAAAAATAAAAACAATTTATATGGAGGTCTTTTTATTATCGTTGAAAGATGGAGAAGTTTTCCAAGTGGCACTGTAAACTCTTGCCACTTAACCGCACCACCCCTCTTGATGGCTTGAAGGGGAGCCATTAGAGGCGGCAGGGGGCGTGGCGTGGCGCGTTGGAAATTAATGGAGCGCGTTTTATGAAAATTATACAATTGCTAGACTGGCCACGCCCACAATGCACAAACACACACTCATTATACACACGTACTGGAGTGGATGCAGCACAGACGGGCAAAGAAAGTGGAGAGAAAGTGGAGAAAGGAGCCGAGCAATTGGCAAAAATTTCATAAGGCGAAAAATGAGAAGTTGCTGGCATCCTCGTTGCTTACTTTGCCGAAAACTTTCTATATGAAGAAAGTTTGAGAAGACAGGGGGCGTGGGCGGTGGGGTGGTCGGAAAGGGGGTGTGGCGAGAAGGGCAAACATTTTATTAACAGACTTTGTCTATGAGTAGCTTAAAAAACAAAAAAAAAAATTAATTTAAATTACATATTTACCCGCAAAACAATGGCTGCAGGGGAGGAGTGGGAGTTGGGTGGATGGTACTTTCTCGCTCTTTCTCCTAGAAACTCGTATTGCGATTATTGTTGTTGTTGTTTTTGCTGTTGTTTACCCTGTTGTTGTTTGACAAAAAGAAAAAAAAAAGGAAACCTCAAATTATACACAAATTTACGATGTTTTGCTAAGCTTCCGCAGTGCGTCTCTGTCGCTTTTCCACTACCTCTCTCTTTCTATTTGCACTCCTCCGTCTCTTTCTCTTCCTTTTTATCAGATCTTGTGCCCAAAGCCATAACAATAACAACAGCACCAACATGTGGCAAGCAAATTTATGCCAAATAAATAAAAATCCCTAACAGCGTTAAAATGTTTAATAAAATCTTTGAAAGTAGAAGAATTCGAATTTGGAATGAGGTTTAAAAAAATCAAAAAGGTGTTAAAAAACGGAGGCATACTGCGGGAAACAGGAGATTTTAGAAATTAGATGCCATGTATATGGGTAGAAAGCGAATATGATTGGGGACTTTAAAATGTATTAAGGTATATACCATAATTTCCAGATTTAATAGAAGGTACCCATAATTTTGAAGGGTATTATCCCTGTGCGGAGTGGCATTTTCGGAAGGCAGAGATCCAAAGCCAAAAAAAGTTTTTGTAGCGGAAACACGGCAATGTTTTACATGCACGCGCATAACGAGCGCACCCAGGGGGGGGCAGGACAGGATGGTGGGGCGGCGCAGGATGGTGGGGCGGCGCAGGATGGTGGGGCGTGGTGGGGTGTCGGGGGAAGGCTGGGTGAAAGCCGGAGGAAGCCAAACTGGAAGCAGGAGGAGGCGGCTAGCCAGCTGCGTTGGCGGAAAAAAGTAAAAAGTAAGCGCAGAAAGATGAACACGCTCTGGCGGCAAAGTCATGTCACTTGGGCCCCCGACCAGCCTTCGGCTTTCACCCACTTTCACTCACACACCAGGCTGGGTGAGGAGGCAGGGGCCAGTAACATTTTCCTGGAAGGATACCAGAAGCCACCACAAAGTATGCAATGGAAAACATCGTTTACGCACCTATTAGTTGCTGTCACTGTGTGAGTGCGCCCGCCCCCACTCTTTGTGTGTATGGGGTGCAGAGAGGGTGTGTGGCTGCTAATTAGGATTTTACAAACACATAACTGTTTATATATACCTTTATATATGCAACTGCAAGTACGGTTGCTACCTCACAGAAGAAACACCTTAACGATAATCCAATCAATTATCAGAGAAAGTCATGTATATATGTAAAGACTTTTTTGTATATTTTTGTAAAGCCCTTTGGGGATAGTGTCCCATATATTATCTAGCCTGACACTATATTCTTGACCTAGCCTGTATCTGGGCCAAAGTTTACCTTTGCTTTTGCCATTTTTCCCCGCCTCCACAGAGCTCCACAGAGCTCCAGAGAAACCGCACGAACAATAACAAAATACACAACTTTATGACTATTATTTTCCCGAATCTAAAACAACCGACAAGGAGAATAGCCAAACAGGTGTACAGGCCACGGGGTGGTGGCTGGCTGGTTTTTACCCAATGGACCCCACCCCTAGCCGTGTGTCAGTTAATTAGCTCATAAAATATGCACAATGGCGAACAATTCGCACCTTTAGACCCCGGCGAGCTTCAAAGCTGAAACCAAAAGGGGAAAGGATTAGGGAGTGGCTGGCAGCCCGACCAAACGAAGTCATTGAGTGCCGTAACAAGTACAAAAGGATCTTCCTGATGAACTAATTTCCAAACTAATCTTACGTTATTGTTATTTGGAATGATTTGTTTAGATTATTACGCATATTCCCAAGAAATCCACGAAGGATTTTACACAAAAAAGGTGTTCATGTCGCTCCTTGTGGCGCTGTTGCTCCTGTTTGTGTTGCCCCCGATGATGTGCCCCATGTTGCTCGTGTTGCTTTTGGTCATGTATGCCAGATGAGCGTTCGTGAAGTTTATGAACTTTGTAATTACACACTTTATTAATTTATGCGCTGCGGGGCGCAAAACGCACAAAACTTCAGCAGCCAAAGAATTGGCAAACAAAGTTGAAGAGGAGTCGGCGAAGGAGGAGAATGCGGAAGAAAGTGGAAGAAAGTGGGCAGGAAGGGGCAGATAACAGAACGTGTTAATGCCTTATGAACCAAAGAATGAGACACCAAAACGACGAATAAAATAAAAAATCCCTCATCAAGTCTCGCCTTTTTTCCCATCCTGACTTTTCAACCTTTCTTCCTAATTTGCTGCCAAAAAAAGGGCTGAGAAATAACAACATTAGTGGCTTTTGCCATTTATTTGGGACTGAAGTTTCAAGTCAGGAACGTGACTCACCAATTGGCCTAGAAATGGCCAAAGGTGTAAGCAAAAGTTATCCATAAATTCCGCAAACTTTCACTTTGCTGAATCGAAGATTCCGTTGGCACTCGCAAAAGCATTTTCAAATCCTCTTTCAGAAGTCGCCAGCTATTAGCGACTCCAAAGTCCTGGAAGTTCTTCTCTAGTTTTCCACTAGTTTCTCCCCCATTTCTCTCTTGGCGTATTTCATTCCCCTGCATAAGTCATAAGCCGAAAAGGTCGAAAGGTGACCCGTGACCCATGACCAAAAAAAGGCAAAACTGACATTACTCATACGCCGTTTTGTCCGTCATGTTTTTTGCCAGCTTTGAGCTTTAATTAAATTGTAAATATTTTATTCCGCTACGATTCGCCTGGCTGAAAATTCGAAGCATTCGTAGCTATTTGAATTTGTGAATTATAATTTGTTGCAAGCGCTCGAAATTCAATTTATCGGCATTAGAAATGGAGACACAAGAAATGTATTCGGCAAATTGCATTTTAGATACAAACGTGTCTAGCTTGCGAGGAGAACTGTGACCCTTGGTGACCCCTTGGTTTAGGGTTCAAGTTTTGTAAACTGTAAAGGATATATCATTCTCTCACTCACATATTTCCAAGTTGAACTGTATTCTCTCTCTCTCTGTGTCCTTCTGTGATTCGATCTGGGTAATTGAGTCCGTTTATGGGATCCCGGATACCGTGGCATTCGCATCCTTGCCAGCCGCCTGTCACTCAATCGCTGTCGATGTTTCGTGGCAAACAGAAATTTAAATGCGTCAGCAAACGGCAAACAAAAAGGGAATAAGGCCAAAGGACAAGGGGCATAGGAGATAGGAGAAAGGAGAAAGGGGAAAGGGGAAAGGGGCAATTTGGGGAGGCGGCACAGATGCACCGTAATAAGTCAATGGAACACTGCCATGTCAAACAACAAAAGTGACAAAATAAATTAAATTGACTTGCTTTGCTGTCTCTTTTGCTCCGCCGTGTCTGTATCTGTGTCTATCCCCATTGTCTAAGTGTGCGTGCCTGCGGTGGCAGAGGCTGCGCTTTTCCATAGTTTTTCCCCATATCCTGACTATTTTGTTTTTGTTTTCCTCCCCACATAGATAAAAAAAAAAAAGCTAGCCCGAGGAATACGAGACAATTGAGCGTGTGATATGGGGGCGAAAGGGGGCCTATGTGGTATATGGGGCGGGGATCACAGAATGATGAAGACATCAGCATAGTCAAACGTCAGGACATGGCAACTCAAGCGTCACGTACTCGCCTGTCAGTGGCACGACCAGTTTGACTTCCAGTTTGAGTTCGACTTGGAGTTTTACTTCCACTTCCACTTCCACACTCACTTCAACTTCTGCCTTTGGTGCCATTCCAACTTCCTTGAACCCCAACTGACCGACATATTAAAGGTTCCCACGAAAAATCCTTAAGCTTAATTTGTAGCCTCACTCACCTTGTCCTTGCCAGACGAAAGCGATGATCTTCCAGTAGAGTTCCAATGACTTCCAGTAAAACAGGTGATGCTGACGAAATAGAACCAGCTATTGAATGATTTTGCATGACTTGGCTCTTGTTGTTATTCTTGTGTTTGTTGTCCCAGCATGATAGACGGTGCCAGGAGGTGGAAGGAAGCACCCACGTTGTCACTTTAGTGCGTCTTTGCTTCTGACAACTGACATCGAGTGGCTTCATGCGTTTGTTGCTGCTCTCTGCACCGCTCTTCTACTTCCACCTGCCCAGCTGTAAGCCCCCATTCTCCCACTTCCACTCCCACTCTTACACTCCGAAGCTCCAACTCTCCCACTCTTCCCCACTCTTATACATATTGTTGTTATTGTCACACGACAAAAGCTGACGCGTCATCATTATCAATTGTCTCCTGTGTGGCTTTCGTGTTGTCCTTGTTTAGGTGCTTTGGATCCAGCTTTCTTTAGTGCGTTTGCTTATTTTGCACTCAAATGCACCGTTTTATTTTCCAGGACTAAATATGAAACTATCCTTATGATACATAATTTTATTGATGTGCCCTTTATTGCTTCCTTGTGTCCTTAAATGTGTCCTTTATTGCGCATTCTGGACAGACACTCGGAGCTACAGCTACAAATATTTAACTATTTTGCAAACAAACAATCCAACGCTTCGGAAACTTTTAAATTAATGAATTGTTTTCCCATCCAAAACAGTAATTTGAATTAAATTCATTTTTTAAATGAGTATCAAACGTTAAATGTACTTATTTCGGCTTTAAGGCGAATTCCAATTTGTGCAAATGGCAAGTTAATTAGATTGGACATTTTCGAGCATTATTAAATATTTTTGCAAGTCTCTGGCGCTCGCTTCGGGATATTTTTTAGGGGCTTGAGAGGAAAGCAAACTTATCCTACTCCTCTGTTGACGCTCCGTTTTGCGAAACTTCATTTTCACCTAATGCAGTGGCAGGCGCCTGGTGTTCTTCATTATAATTTCTAGAACTAGCCCCCCGATAGCTCGTCCTTGCTGTAGGATATCCCCACTTTTGGCAGCTCTGTTTATTTTGCTTTTGCTTGGCGTTTGCAGAACTTCAAGTTGAGCGCCTCGCTGGCATTGTCATTGCCAGGGATTTCTCACTGTCCCAGGATAAATCTATGTGTGTCTCATCTTACAATCGAGATCATATCTATAGCTACTATTCTTATTGACGACCCCAACTAATTTTTAAGTTCAAATTTTATGGCTACAGTTATCCTCTACAGCTTCCTTGGGAGAAGCTTGTTAGTGTAAGGATACAACCTTCCGTCTCAGTCCTATTTAAATGACCAAAAGTGTGACTACTCCAGCTCACTGTCTCCAGCTGACAGTGTGTGAGTGTGTCTAGCTAACTGACAACACGACATCAGGACAACAGGAACAACAACCATTTGCGGGTGTGTGTGTGTGTGTGTGTGCACATTTATTTGCTGTGTGTCAGTTTCGGTTACGTAAGTAAATTAATTAATTTTCAATTGCTTTAAATAAACAAACAGCTTGCCAAAAGCAAACAACTTTGAGAAGCAGAAGCAGGAGCAGCAAAAAAGGAAAGCAACTGCATGGACATCATCAAACATAATGAACAGGACTCGTTGCGTTTGAAGGAGACGGTGGAAAAAAGACCGAAATGGCGACGATGCGGATTGGTCAGGCGATAGGAAATGCAATTGCGGAAGGCTCAGGATAATCAGCAAAGTTAACTAACAGTTGTGTAACTAGTTTAAGTGACAGGGAATGGCAGGGAAAAGCATTTAATTAGACACATTCCCCTGCGTTTTTCCCAGTGCAGCAGCAGCAGCAGAGGCACCAGCATAACCGCCTTTTAAACGACGATTAATTGAAAAACGTAATCTGGGCGGTAAAGCCCCCGTTTACCCCTCGGAGTACCCCTCGGAGCGAATTAGTGGAAACTTGAGCCATGTTTTGCCAGTACAGTAAACACTCGAACCAGCGGAAAGTTTGAGCGCAAACAAGAAAAATGATTCCACTTCGGCTTTGTGTGGGAAGTTTAGTTCGTTTTCGGTTGCCTTTGCATCAGATTTGGAATTCGATTGTGCTTTGGCGGAAGTTTAAAGTGGCCAAAAACTTTCTGGCCATCGATAATGATGATGATGGGCCATCCAAAGGATAACTGCCGCCCCGGCCCAGCAGTCCTTAGAGTTTTATGAGTATTAATGGACCTGGGTCGGGTTCAATTGGGCTCGATTGACACTTGAGGCCGCCGGGTCCCATTCTCCGTTTCTTTTCTGTTTTTGTTTGCTTTCTGGGCGGCATCTTTGAGCGGAGGAGTCCACCACGACCAGCGCCCAGAATCTACCACGGCCCGTACCGCTCTCCACCACACTCATACGCAACGTGGTCCCAAATTCGAACGAAAATCGCGTTTAATTAGCCAATAAACCGTAAATCGGTCGTTGATTCCTTAAGGAAAGCTCCGTTTCTCCCAAAGCTTTTCACCACCAAAGAGTGAGGGCGCAGGCGCTGTCCTTCCAGGACTCTCTTAGATTCTCTTCCACATGCCAGACACGAAGGAGACCACCATTTGAAAACCAGAAACCCCACCAAACCAAGACGAGTCAAGCTGCTTTCCATTTTAATGGCGGCTCCTTTGCCTTTTGTTTGCCGCAATTGTCGTGCCCGGTGGCAGGGTGCCTTGCCGGCAGGGGGCAGGAGGAGGCTGGGGGCGGTGCAAGGACTTAGGGAGCGGCTAAATTGCAAGTGGGTCAGTGGGCCAACAACGCTGGTTCTGCCAGCAATTAACAAAAAACCGTCAACACGCAGTGCAATTGCAGGGAAGACTTCCTGCCGTGCTGACGTCATTATTACGATTGCAAAACGCGCCCCAAGATGCCGCAAAGGAGCCGCCTCCCCCCTCCTCCCCGGTAAATGGTAAACTCTGAATGGCCAGCGCAGGCGTGACGCCATTCTAGGAACCCGGGGACACCCCGAGCCAGGATATTGGCCTCTACAATGTGCCACATATGCCCATATCCTGTTTATCAGCAGGAATATTATTCGAGGCATCATTCAAGGCCCTCCGCTTGAGATCTGAAAGTGTTTTGACCAGGTTATGGGCCTCCCAGGCGGTGGCAAGCTTTTCAGACTTCCGGCATAAGTTTTTAGCCGCTTGAGAGGAAGCGAGTTGCAGTTGCAGGTTGCAAGTTGCAGTGTTGTTCCACTTTTCGCACTCGGTGTGCACTCTAGACCATTTTGCAGACCCAGTGGCCCCAGTGGCCCCAGTAGCTGCCCACCAGCCGCATGCCCCGCACCGTCAGAGCCAGACAAGGACATCAAGTTGTCCTGTCGCGGCCAGCAACAATTTTTTTAAAAGTTACGTCTGCAATTTTGCTCTTGTGCCTTGTTTTTTGTTAGTTTTTCGCTTGTTTTTGTAGCGTTTTGTTGCCACAAACTTTGTTTTGTTATTGTTGCCGCCTGTTTGTATTTTGTATTTTGTTCTCGGCTTGTTTTTATTGTTGATGGCATAATAAGAGTGCAGATTTTTTTTATTATTCAGCTTAAATTGCTGGCAGTTTTGCGGCCAACGCTGCCACTGCCAGCGGCTAGAAATAAGAATAAAAATAGTGGAAATAAAAATAAAAATAGGAGAGGAAAGCAAAAGACGAAGTCCCTGAAGGAGTCGGCATCTGGATGAGATGCAAAACAAAATGATGGCGGCTAACCGCAGAAAATGGAAAAACTAGGGACCCGGCCAGAACGATTAAAGCCAAGTTTCAAGCTGGCCCAAAGCCCCAGAGACAGATGGTTAAGTAGCAAAAAAAATTATGCAACAACTTTCTTCAAAATTAGCATTGGAAAAATACAGGGAGATACCGGGAAGGGATTGAATAAATTGTGTGGCTTGGATGTTAGTTGGGGAACTACTTAATATAAAGAAATAGTTAATTACAGGACTCAGGTAATAGCATGGCCAATTTCGGTTTCTAGGGACAACGCAGCCAAGAGCCAAATCAAAAGCAAAATGTCTCCATGCGGCGGCGGCCATTAACGCAATTAAGAAGCCCGAAAAGGCAGGGAGTGGGGTCGGAGGCTCCACATGCGGGTATCAGGAACTGGGCCACATTGTTCAACTTTTATGGGCATTATTAAAAATTAATCAACAATTTACATTTATTTACTGGGGCAGGAGGCTGGGTTAATGTTCCTCCCAAAAGTTCCCATGCCAACATGTCGCCCACGCCAGGGGAAAGTGGGGGAGGGGTCGTGACCCAAAGCGACCGCACTTCAAACAACAACAACAACAACAAAAACAAAGCGAACCCAAAACCGAAACTGAAACTGAAACTGAAACTGATGTAGACATTCACTGAAAATTACGTAAATTAAATTTGTTTTTATGGCAGGCAGACGCTCAAATGTATGACCCCCCTCGCGATTCCCCCCATGTCACACACACACACACTCGCACTATGGGCCTAATAAGATACAGGGGCGTTCGGAAAAGGGGCTTCCAAAGGAAACTATAGAGAACTATTGAAGACACACCACTGTGGAGATGTTTTTATTAACTTCTCGCCCCTCTATTAAAATCCCCACCCCCTCAGCACCCCTGTCACACACATATGTAGCCCCTGAAAAAGTTGAAATGCACAGGAAGAAAAAAAAAATGAAAATACTGAGGGGAGCGGAAGAACCAAAAACCGGACCAAAGGCAGCCTTGAGCCGGGGGCGGCGGCAGGGGACGCACAGAAGGCTTTCGAGCAGTGACTGGGCAAAGGAATGTGTAATAAGGACGAAGGACGCATGAGGCGCCAGACCCTGTGGGTCATGCCCAGGCACTTTTCGGTGCCCTGTTCATAATGAGAAGGCAAACTGCAAAACTGCTATAAAGAGGGGCGCCGCACGGTGCGGGTGCGGTGGGCAGAGTGTCCTCGCAGAGGTCCTTTTGCTCAGTGGCTTCATCAATTTCCACTTTCGGTATTTTACGGTCAGCATGGCCAGAACCAGAAAATGCACAGGACCAAGAAACCAAGAAACTGCAACGAATTCTCAAAGGCACCCGTAACAGGTAAATATTTTGACTTTATGTTTTTATTTTTCCAAGATTTCTTTGAAACAAACTACGAAATTTAATGCATTAAAGGCGATAAATATTTATTCAATAAGAGACTCTGAAAGTTTAACTTTAAAAACCATTTCAAAATTGTAAGAATATCTCCCCTTATTTAAACGAAATCACAGCTTTTGTATTTATTTAATATAAATTCCGCAGGACATTCTCCCCCTTGCCTTTTTAAGTATTACACAGACTTTGACCCTTCTGGCTTTGGCCGTCATAATCCCGGCCAGAAAGGTCATAAATTTATCATGAATTCCTTAATTTGTTTACTCTTTAGCTGAAGCGTTTAAACAATTGATGTGTACTCGGCGAAAAGTAAGATTTAACCCGCACCTGTGACTCCCCGCTGCGTTATCCTTTCCAGTGCCCATCTCGGCTTTAAATACTTTAAAAAGGGGGCGTGGCCATAGAACAGTTGGGAACTCAAACTGAAGGCCCTCGTAACTTTCAATGTCGTGGGGCACCAAAAAAAAGTTTCGTTTACAGGCGACAGCAGCAACAACTACACTGACAATGCCCGGCGCAAATATCAATGATATGTTTGTTAAAAAACACGACAAGGACAACAAGGACCTTCGAACCGAACAGCCGCCGCCATGAAATAAAGTCTGAACATTTTTCGGGGGGCCCTTTTTTGCTGGCTTACTTTTATTTTTTAGGTCATGTACTTGGCCCTTTTCCCTGCTTTAGTGGAGAGGGGGGTAGGCTCGAATCCTTTAGGGCGCAACTCCTTGTTCGGGGATCCTTTTCCGGACTTCCAGCTTAAATCCGAAAAAAACCAAAACAAGGGCAGCCAATAATTGTAAATTAAAATTGAAACGAATGAAAGGCAAATGGAAAATGGGGTTGGAAGTTTCCAAAGGAGGGAGGCGGGGTCGAGGGAAGTGTGGCAGACACAAAAGCGAGTTAGAAACATGTTTACCGTTAGGCTGGCAAAGGGATATTTTCGAAACACGCTCAGTGTACAGTGGGTTGTCCAAAAAGGATTAATTTTACGAAAAAAAGCAAATTTTTTAAGATTCATGTTCAAAACTACATAAGAAAATAAAGAATTCTAGAATTTGGTTAATGTTTAAAGGCACTGAACCCCCCCTTTGTCTATTTATATATCTCGTGTCCGCCCATCCTCGTCCATCTGCGTTTCCGAGTGTCCAGAATGGCGGCTTGGATGCGGGTATTATGCGTAGACACAATGCATTAGTTAAATGTAACAAAAGCGGCCGCAGAGAGCCTCCTTTTCGGGCAACGGGCAACGGGCGGAGAATTAGGCACAGCAGAGCATTGGCCATTAGCAATTGAGACCAGGAGCAAGGGCAGGAGCAAGGCATTAAGTGGGACAGTGGCACAGTGGGACGTAAGCAAAGTCTTCGGGAAGATCTACCCCAGGCCTCCATGTCGTATACTTAATATTACGGATAGGCCTTGTAAGCCAAACTTAGAATTGGAAACTTGTACAGATTAACCCACTGTTGGCAAATAATAGGTCCTGTTTATGGTGGGGTCGTCAGGGGGTTAACTACAAATGACAATTCCCACAACACGCTCGCATCCACCCCCTCGCCGGGCTGAATGGCTGAATTTTGGACACGGGAAATGCGGCTGCGAATGTAATTTGGGCAAAAAGTGCCTGTCCAGGAATAACCGGCAAAATGGCGTAAATGAGAGCCTCGAGGACACACACACTCACCCACACATCTCCTGTTAACAAAATTTGTAAACGATTCAGACTTCACAATCAATTATCAATCCGTGTTTGATGATGGCGTATGCTACCCTTGGCCATGATTTAGCCCCGCACCCCCCCACACGATTTTCCATTCCATTTAAGCCCCCACCTCTTAACCCTTGCATGGCCAATGGCCAATGGCCATGGCATTGTGAAGTTGATCAATTTCGATTTGATTTCCTAGTGTGAAATTCGACACGCGATGCGTTTGGTTTCGTTCCGATTCGATTCGATTTGATTCGATTCGATTGGAATCGATGCGTGACAAATTCCCAGCCGCTTTCCCTGGCCACGCCCTCCTGGAGTCCTGGCCGTAGGCGGCATAAATCAATTAGCATTAAGGCCGGGCCGAAAAAATGGCGCAAAAGCGCCGAAATCAGTACAGGCCATTGCCCGAAGGGCAAACACTTCACTTATTGTTATCCAGGCACATAAATAAAGTGCCACGAGAACAAAGAATAAAGCAGGCGGAAAGGAGAAAGTGGGGAGAAAGTAGGGGAAAAGAAAAGGGCAAAAAAAAAGGAGAAGAACGTGAATAAATACAAATAAACCACCCCAAAAGGCACTTAATTGTATCAATTTAAGCAGTTAAAAGCCTCAACAGCGACACCAACAACACCAACAAGCGGGCAGCGGACAAGCGGACAGACGGACAGACGGACAGCGGACAAGGAACAATTAAAGCGAACAACAATCAGAGGCCAAGAAGGAAAACGAAAATAAAAATATGTATGTATATGTATGTGAACAGCAGAGAGCGTAAGTTATTTAAATGGTCCATCAATATGCAAAAAAGAAGCAAGGATCCCCTTTTCGAGGGCGAAAACATTTTACAATTTAATTAGGCAAACTTAAATAGCCAATCAAAATAAAGTAATTGGCCGAGGAGGAGCGGCCTTAAAGCTGCCAGGTGAGAAGATTGTCTGCACTTGAAAATTCGCAATTATCCTCTTTATGGCCTAATGAAATTTTCGAAGAGAGTTAGCTGGGTGCGGGGCAAAGTCCATAAGGACAAAGGCTGCATCATGTGGCAAGCAATTATGGCACGGCCTAGAAGTCAGATATCAGTCTCGGGGCAGGTGCCAAAATTCCATGTCCTGTAATTAGAAAAGTCTGGCAGGATTTGGTAGAATTTTGAATACGCTAGGGAATCGTATTCAAGGAACTCTTGAAATTATATTATTTAACCTTTCTACGTTAAAGACAATATGTTTCAATTAGCAACTATTAGTAGGTTTTCTCAATTTTAAGCTTAAATAAACAAACTTTTTATTATTTCATTTGGACTAACTGTAGAACATAAAACAGGTTAGACCAGGAGTCCTGTGACAGCCCTCTGCTGTTGCATCGTAATGCAGCGGCACAAGACCCCAAAAACACACACACTCTTAGGTGCAAAGTAGCGGCATTTATGCGTGTGTGCGAGCCGTTGAAAGCCGGCAGGTGAAACCATAGCCACGCCCCTCGCTAACGCCCACCATTTCGGATCGAATAAAAAGCAATCAATTCTGTTTTTGTTGTAGATGTGGCAACCATTTCTTCATTTTCAGCCATTTGTTGATTTTTTCCGAAGCTTTGAGTGCTGCTGGCAAATTTAAAGGCGTGCCACGCCCCCACACGCGCCACACACATTAATGAGAAATTGTATTCAATAATTTGCGTATTAAATTAAATGTGGGAATATTTTTTTAGCCAAGACTCGGGATAGACCACTAAAGCGCAGCACCCATTAGTGCCGCTTAACCCATTAGTGCCGCCAGCGGCGTTTTTATGACACTCTACAGAGGGAGAGAGGGACGGATCGATGCCGTGAGTGGAAGGGGTATATCTTTAGCGATTTATGTAAATTTTAGTATAAATAAATGTGCCGAAAAAAAGAGGAATAACAAGTTCCACAACAATTGAGGCTCAAAGACACACAGAAAAATAATCAGCTTTAAAGTTTTACTTAAAAAAATATTTTTACAACCTTTAAAGCTCCATTATAATACTAGAAGTATTTAAGCTATATTAAAAAGTTGAATAAAAATTAATAAGAAAAATAAATACACAACAAAATAGTTAGGGAATCATTTTTCTAGTTAGTTGTTTAACTTTTAGAGCTTTACCTCCTCACACATTTGTGTATTTCATTATATATTTTTTATTCATGTTTTTAAATATTTTTTTAAACTAAAAAATAAACGCGTGGCGCCCCCTGGCGATTTAAATAATCCAACAGATGGCGTTGGCTCTGGTTTTATGGCAGCTTTCGGCTTATAAGCTTCTTCGAAAAGAAAACCAGCTAACAGAATATTGGCAATGAGGGCGCTGGCCAAAATATGTAAGTAAAATATACGAAATATAATAATAAGAGATAAAATATAAAAAAACCATACATTTATAATAAGAACTACATTAAAAAAAACTAGTTAAGAAGGAAAGACACAAGAGGCCTTTACAAAAAACATTTAGGCCAAGAAGGCTATGAAAGCAAAGTTATTTGGCCTTGAAAATGAATATTTAAAAACTAAAAACAAACTAAATAAACCCCTGATAGTAGTTTCTCTTTAATTTTAAATTTGTAAAGAAAATTTTCAACTCCAGCATTGGTTGTTTCTCTAGTTATTGGTGTTGTTTGTTGTCTGCCGGCCAAGTGAATGGTGTGAACAAGTGCCAGTGGGCGTGGCCGTGGGGGGCATCCGCCCCACCGCCCCCACGGTTTTTGACCAGCATCAGTAGCTGAAACAACAGGCGGCGATTATTGTTTATTAGAATAACAATGACCCAAAGCTGACACACGTTTATTAATGGCCCGAGAGGCGAAGCTCGCACACGATATTGGCCCAAACGATGGGACGCTCTCGGCCAGGTTGAGGTTCATTCACTTGGCTCACTTTAATTGCCGGCGGTGGATGGAATCCTTCGGCGCATCGATACCTTTGCTTATTAATTAATTAATGCAGTCATTGGTTTTTAATGATTTTATTAGCAATTAATTGTGGCCGGAGGTGCTTAAGGGATCACAATCAAAATAAATCATTTTAAAGCCAAAACAAACAAGCTCGGCAATCAACAAGAAATTGAATATTTATACACTTTTTTTCAAATACAATTAATCCGCATTCCTGGCTAAATCAAAATCGTCCATTGACAAGAATTTGATTGAAATCGAAACCGAAACCGACAATTACGTTAGACGTTCGATAAAAACCGCAACAAAAAAGCCCAGAGTTGAATGCACTTGTCCTGGCCCCCCGCTCTCGGCCCCACCGCTGACAGCCTAATCAAAAGCCGATCCATCCAAAAGTAAACAAATGTTGAAAACAATATTAGAGCCACAAAAAAAAAGGGTACGCATTTCAAAAGCGCAGCAACAAAAGGCAGCTTACAAAAAAAAATACGGCGAGGGGCTCTCGACATAAAGCTTTAAATTTGTAGATGACATGGGACGGGATATTTTGGCCAAACTGGTCAATAGATGACCGATTGACAGAACGAACGGACAAGCGGACACGAGGACACGCGGACACACGGACACAGGGACATAGGGAGGCTATTAACGATTAATCGATTAGCTGAAAATTTGACACTCGGACAATTATCGGTCATGGATGCCGCACAAACAGAAAACAATGCCAATTTATGGGGAGCTGGGAAGTGCAATTAGCAAGTTGTCATTCGAACAAAAGAGTTCAAAATCATTATATAATTAGCCGAAAATCACAGCAAAGGCATCGCCTTTCATTCTCTTCCGAAACTTAATTATTCATAGTTTTATTTATATTTTTTATGGGCCTGAAAATCGATTTGGTGTTTGTTAGATATGTAGATCAATAACCAGAATTATGACAGTTTTGTTTTTTATGATCCCCGAACTATGAATATTGCCCCTAACGATCCGTGATCAAAACCAATCAACGCCACGACGCCAACAACTTTCGATATATCACCGAAAAATTTGCACACTATGGTAAACTCTAAACGATTTTCGTTTTTATTGATCTGGTTTCGAAAGGGTTTCTTTTATTTTTCGGCACCCTGCAACGTTTTTTATGGGCGTAGGTGAGTTGGACTAGGGGATCGAGGGGGAGAGGGAGCATTGAACTCTTGGACTGAAGACTGAAGAATTCTTTAAGGCTTACACTCTCGTAATCTGCATTGGTTTTTAGCCTATTTAGGCCACGTTTTGCTGGATTTGACGTTTGCAGGGGTCCGGGGGGGGGTCAGAGTTCCATCTCCATTTTCCTTATTTTATGTGACACTTTTATTTATTATTATTTTTCCTATTTTTGCGCTCTGTGTCTGTTTTTTTGCCCAGTTATTCTGGGCTCTGGCTGCCTTTGCATTTTTGTGCACTTGCTGTGTTGTTGTTTAGCTTTGGCCTCTGCCAGAGATACACAGAGGAAAAATGCCGTGATGTTTTCTATAGTCTAGAGGGGGAAGTGCCTGCTTTCCCAAAATTATAACACAAACTTTCTTTGTGAACTTTAGGAAATTTTTTCAAAGTGATTTCAATATAGTTGAAGTATTTTCGCAAGTGCAGAGCCATTGAAGTGTCCCTGCATATGCCTCTGTTTTCTATCGTTTGTTATTTTTCTATTTATTTCTCTCTTTTCCATTCACATATGCATTTCTCTTATTTGTTGCCACGGCTGCTTCTGCTTATTTCTAGAGAGATGCATTTTGTGCTTTTTTGCGGTTGCTTGGCTATGTTAATGACACTTACAAAACCAAGAAATGTCACACCAACAACAACAACCACAACAACAACAACAACAGCAAACAACAAAAAGCCAAGGGAGGTGAGGTTGCAGGGGGGTCCTACTATATGCATCTTGCATATTCCACATCTCTAACACCTCTTTAAGCCATTTTTTAACCCGCGCTTTTAGAACCTTCCACACAATGGGAATTAACTATATGGGAAGGGGTCCTTCAAAAGGATCTCCCAGTCTTATAAACTAAATTTAAACCATCTAAAATTATAATGGAATTGTAAAGGCCCCAAAAGCCGAAGTAGCCCATTAAATATTCCCGCCTTTTGAGGCTCTACTGTACTTGTTGTGGATATTAAAACTGGACAGCTAAGCTCAGCCACGCCACCCAAAAACCCCCCTCCGCCCCCCAGCCCCACCACTATTTTCAAGGACTCTTTCCGCAGCCCTCCTCTCCCTTCTGGCTCTTCACGCTGCCACTAATGGGACATTTGCAATTAAATTACTCGAATAAAGCATGTAAATTGCCAGTGAATGGAGGCAACCCTGGCTAAAACTCATCCCCTAAGGCCGAAGCCCCCATCCCTGCCCCCGCTTCAGGTTTGTGGCAATTTTTTAGGGCAGCGGTGAAAGTGCAGAGCCAACGGTGCGTATGTGTAATGTGCTTGGGCCCCGCTAAGTATGCTAATGTTAAGCCAACAATTATGAATTCCGAGCGTATTCAAATAAAAAGTTGCACTTTCCAGGACCATTCCTTGAAGTTCTAATTTGGGAGGAGGTGAAGATTGAAATTCGTATTATTTTTGGCCAAGGATCACGTTTTTGTTTACCTAATCATTCATCGAACGAAGCGTAACGAAGAGCCAGGGAAGCGCTGGCGGTGGAGGGGGCTAGAGGATAATGCAGGGAAGGGGGAGTTGTCCTGCCGGAGAGAAGGACAAAACCGGAATCACAGCCAAGAGCCGTAAACGTGGCTCTTGAATTACACGGAGGGCGGAGAGGAAGTTTACTCGAAAGGACATTCTCTCACAGAGAGATGCAGAGAGTAGCTCAGGCCCTCACACTTTCTCTTGATTTCTCTGACTTCCTTGCTAGTCCTGCGCCTTCGAAGGACTCCCTCTTCCAAAACTACCCATCAGCTGTTCCCGAAACACAGGAAATTTCCCAAAACTGTTATACGAAAGTTGGGGCGGCTAATTTGAAACTAAAAACTAGAATTTTTGAAGATTTATGACCAAAAACGAGTGGTTCATTGAACCTCCACATCTATTTCTATTTGTTCTCTTTTTACGGTGTCTTGCTCTACCAATTACATTTGGGCCAGGCCTTATCTAAAGCTTCAAGTCACGATTTCAATTTGCAAACGAAAGAGCCCGAAATCGATCTATTGATTTCATATTCAGCACTCAAAGTGGACGACATAAATCAAAATCTAGCCAGACGGATGGTGACATAAATGAGACGCAGTCCATGGTTGGGTTAAAAAGGGGTTTTTCAGAAGGGTTTGTAGAACTACTCTACTTGTTAGTGATTTTAACTCATTAAAGTCTTGCTTCTGGGGTGTTTCGCTGTTTGGATCCCCTCTACAACGCCTCTGCTTTGGGCCTGGTGCTGAGCTGGCTTACGGAAATAGCTCAGCCCGGGGGAAGCTTGAACCAAGAAAAAACCAAAAAAAAAGGCCAATTAATCAGCAAGTGCCTGGTGTTCTGGGCAATTATTTCAAGTGCCAAAGACTTCTTCAAAAAGCAGCTGGACACTTGAGCAAAATGGAAAAGAGCAAAGGGTTAAGGCTTTGGAGGGTTAACAGCACTCAGAAGCTAAGCTAAAAAATGCGGAAGCGCTATTGGGGCTTCTCTTTGAAAGCAGCAAACGTTGCGTGTTGCAAGTTGTATGTTGCAACTTGCACCTAGAAGAGCAACAGCCACAAAAAAGAAGTTCTATAAAGAACAAGTTCGGGATCAGTAAGCGATAAAGAAATAACTGCAAGTCTAATAAAACTTTAATAATATGATGATATGATTATAAATATTTGAGTATTATATTAGATTTTAAGGCTTTCGAGATAAAATTGAAACACAGTTTGAATGCTTCTTTGGGAAGTTTGGAGCTTTGTTTTTTTCAGTGCGCTGCCGGCGCCAGCGCCACCGCCACCGGCAACGCCAACGCCAACGCACGGCGCATGCGTAGCAGCGACTGGGCAGCGGCAGCGACGCATTGGAGCCAAGTTCAAAAGCAAAGCCAATGATGGGGGGACTCGGAAGCGTATATTGGCCGTCTCTGCCGCAGTCGCAGTCGCAGTCGCAGTTGCTGCCTCTGCTGCGGCTGCCACTGAAAAGTGCGAGCGTTGAAATGCCAGCGTCGGGCGGCAAACGAACTCAGAACGTTGCCGCTGCGCAAACGCAAAGCACGCGCCCCAAAAAAACACACACACTCACTGCCACACACACATACACACAGTTGCAGACGCGTATCCCTATATCCCGGCACGCCCTCCGCCCCCTTTGCAAGCCGGCTTGCTGGAGAAACGATTAAAATATCTCAAATACTGGGAGCTAAATCGCTGGACCATTTTTCGAAAACATTTTTGAAATTTTTGCAATTAAAATTTCAATACCTTGTTTTTTTGCGTATTTTGTTTTGTTTTTCAAGTTCGAAAGCTGTCGTTGGTGTGTTTTGTGTGTGTTTTTTCCGAGTTTTCGAATTTTTTCGAGTGCCCCAGTGGAGTGTAAGATATCCAGGTACCAAATTAAACAGGTAATTAAATCAAGTTCAACTTGAAGACCCAGAAAAAGCAAGAGCTGTGTGGAAACTATTTTTTAAGTGCTATTTTTTAAGAGTGATTCGAGCATTGTTTTTTTTTAATGTACTATATATTCGTACTACCCGAAGCCTTGAGGCACAAACAAAGATGAAATATCAAACACCTGAAAAGTAAACAAGAGACATTTCATAAAATCGACAGTTCAGCGACACGTTCGAGTGAAATTTTGATTTTTTGATTGCACCTGCCGAGGAATCCCAGCTCCAGCTCCACCCCACCCCACCACCCCACCTCCCTCCGCCCCCTTTCGTTTAAATAAACGAATTAGCCCCGAATCCCTCTCTCTTTGAACTGAAATGTTCAAGACACCTGATCTGCATACTAAGGAGGGGAAGAGCCTCCCGGCGGCGGCCTGGAGAGGATTGGGGGGGCCAAAGAGTGTCCAATGTGCAGTTAATAGAACCCGCTATGTCAGTCGTAGAGGGGGTGAGGGGGTGTGGCAGGTTTTATGTGCCCCATGCCGCGGCATTTGTGCATTCCAATTAGCCACCGGACTCTGCTGGCTAACTGATTAAACAGCAAAACGTCGACGGCACAAAAGACTTTAACCGAAAATTTGTTAGCCGTGACTCAAAGTCGAGCCTAAGTAATTGTTTATTACATTATATATTCGACAATGTCTATATAGGCAAGCCCTATAATGGGTTCTGCCTTTTTTGGGGCCAAGCCTGGGGAAGAAAGAAAGCAAAAGTTTAATTATTGCGCAAGACAGTTTCAGTTTCAATAAAACTTTCTACAAACATTCAAACGGGCGGGGTTGGGCGGGGGCGTTCAAAATAATAATAATAATAAGAAGCTTGGGGCCCATCAAATATTTCCAGTGCATCAGCTAATCGCGGTGCCCTTCTTCTGGGCCAAGATGAGCCGACCTTGGCCTGGCCGGTAAACAGCTTTCGATGAACACTTTTGGAAATGCCAAATGTCAGGACAGGATTTCAGCTGCCGCTGCCTCTGTTTTCTCACGCCTGTCACTTCCCCATAAATTGCCGAAGACAAAAGAAATTTCAAAACGGAAATATCGCTGCAATGCCTCAAAAACTGGAAACTCTTTGATTCTAAGCCACTTAATTAATCGGGCCACTTGTGTGGCGTTTGATTCATTTGCGGTTTCGGATTCCGTTTCGGCTTTGGCTTTGGGACTACAATTGGCACAATGACACATTTTTCTTGCCTTGAATGTGAATATATATGTGTGTATGTTATATAGCATTGATTCCGATCGATCGGACCGCGATCAGCAATCGATCGGGGGAGCCTTCTCCTGATTATAAAATTTACGCATGTTTGGCGTTCGGTTCGGCTACGTGATTGAAATCCGTTAAGAGTTTTGGCCAATTCGTGGGCCTTGGTCTAGCAATGAACTTGAGCAGAGACAGAAATATGTGGTTCTAACCAGCGGATCAGCCTAATTTTAATTTTGGTTTATTATAAAATAAAATACAAAGCTCCATCTGGCCATTAGCTGTAAGCAAATTTGTTTTTTCGCCTTCTTAGATTTATTTCTTTGTTCTGATTCCGAAATCTCCAACCGCTCCCCCAATCCAATTAGTCTGGACTGTAGAGTCTAGGGATTTTGGAAAGCAATTAAGACGCTGAAAAAACCTATAAGACGATTTACATTCAACAGTTCCCATTTGCAAATCAGTTTGAATAAAATCTTCAGTCCCCCTGCCGCTGGACTCTCGATGGGGGAGGGCCTCAAGAAACTGGGGGATCGGGCAGTACGGATTTTGATCAATTTGTCATGCCGCTTACAGTATCGTGACTTGTGCAAAAGTATCATTTGTTTTGATTTATTCCTGTCGTCAATTCGTTTGTTTGCTTCTATAGAAGAAACATAAATGGATTAGTCACTATATAGAGAGTTTTTTGGGGAGGAATATTAATTGGCTTTTTGCAAGGGAAGTAATTGAAGGTATTAAGGTCCAGGCGAGACTCCCTCTTGACACTTTTGGCCCAGACTGACAACTTTATTGGCCAACTTATTTTCGGGGCTGTCACGCCCCTCGAAGAGGACGGGAATTGCATAATTGCGATTCACGAATTTTGTTAACTTGGAATTACGCAATCCACGAAATGTAAATAAAACACCTCTGGTGGGCTCCCCTTACGGGGAAATTTGGTAAACTTACAACTTAATTTCTGCCATGGTTTTCAATTTAAACCCGCCATCGGCATTTTGGCCAGACAATTATGGTAAACGCTGTTGAAGGACGTGTTTTTTTTTTTTTTTTTTTTTTTTTTTGGGTCTCAGCCAGGATGCATGCAACACGCTCATTTAACGCTCGGGTACTTCATTTTCCACCTGGCAGCTTATTGATTTTTGCAGCCCAATTAAAATCGAGCATCTCATGCCTAATTACCCCGAGTCCTTGGGGCAAAAAAAGCCTCTAATTAATCATCAATCAAGTGGCTTCAATCCCACAACTTTTACGACTACAAAATCCAATCAAAGTGTCATAAATTTATGATGAATAAAACTCCAATTACTCCCGTTTCCTTATGCCCCCCGAGTCAAATTATAAAAATACGACTTTATGGCCAAAACAAACACGCCAAAAAGTCAATGGCCAAAAGGCCACATAAATGTAAATATTTACTAAAACATTTTCGGAATTTATGGAGTTTCTCTGGAGTTTCTTCTGCATTTTTGAATGAATCAATTCTAGTTTATACGAATTTTGGCCAGATGAGGCCTGGAATTGGCAAATATATTCAAATACACTGAAGCAGAGTTTACTATCTCTATTATAATAATAGTTTAATATCTAATACTTTCTCCACTGTATTTCTCTTTGAACCCCCGATTTCTGACTGTGCATACTGGGGTTTTAATGAGAATCGAACCGCCAGCATCTGCATATATATTTTTAGCCCAGAAATCAGTATTTTTTGTTTTTTTTTCGATTTTGTTGGGGGCCGGTCCGGGTTCAATTGCCCGCCGTAAACCCGTTTTCCGTTGCGTAGACCTCCCCTCCGGCTGCCCTGCACTAGGTGATGCCACCAGAGGTAATGTTCAAAATTGAAAACTAAAGCCTTTTTACCTTTTAACGCCTTGACAGGCCAACAAACATGTTTAACATAAAAGATAAGCCACAAAAAAGCAACTGATGTGGGCCTGAATTTATTTATAAAGGGCTCTTGGCCATAAAGTCGAAAAGCAGATCAGGTGGACGTCCTTGCAGTCTGCGAATAATGCAGCCACTGCCCTAGGGACATTGGTCTGGAATGTCTAGAAAAAGGGACAAAAATGTATGAAATTTTGAGGATATATTAGACTTGAGTAGACTTCAGAAATAGAATTTTAAAATAATCGTATATAATCCTTGAAATTGTTAAGGACTGGGGCCCCCAAATATGTTTTTCAAAACAAAACGATTTCGAACAATATAATTATTTACATTTAATAGGTCCCAATGTCTTGTAAGCCGAAAACTTGTTTTGGCCCAAACGACGGGAGAAGAGGCCTTTACTTGAAGGCCCAAGGCATCCCATTTGCTCCATATATCATGTCTCGTGTCCCATTCCAGGCAGCCAACTGGAAGCTCATCATGCGGACGTGGATGCCCAGGACCATGACCAGGATGATGCTGGTGAGTATATCTGGAAGCAGATCGCCGCTCTCCTAACTCTCCAGCCATTGAATCCAAACAGTTGGGACTCCTGATGGCCTTTTTGGCAAGCGAAGTTCGAGGCCACGGCCGCTTGATGGATCCGCCGGCCAGGAACGCCATGTGGCGCTTCGGCTACCCCAATCCGGTCAACTACAATGACAACGAGCTCTTCTGCGGCGGCTACGCCATCCAGTGGGAGAAGAACAGCGGCAGGTGCGGAATCTGCGGAGACGCATACCACGTAAAGTCACCCCGCCCCCACGAGGCTGGAGGGGAGTACGCCAAGGGCATCATATCCAGGTACTACACCGCCGGCCAGGAGATCGACGTAGAGGTTGAGCTGACCGCCAACCACTATGGCCGCTTCGAGATCTTCCTTTGCCCGAACAACAATCCGCGCCATGAGGCCACCCAGGAGTGCTTCGACCGGTATCCCTTGCGCATCTCCGGCAGCCGGGAGCACCGCTACCTCATCCCCCGCGACGCCAAGAAGAAGGACATCTTCCGCTACCGCGTCCGGCTGCCTCCCTACGTCACCTGCACGCAGTGCGTCCTCCAGTGGACCTACTACACCGCCAACATGTGGGGCACCTGCGCCAACGGCACCGAGGCGGTGGGTTGCGGCAAGGCTGGTGAGTTCTCAAGCCCCCTGTCCATGTCTTATGATCTATATTTTGTATATTTCTACATCTACATCTTTTTCAGAAACTTTCCGCAATTGTGCGGACATAGCCATTATATCGAATACTGGCGGTGGAGTTCCTCCCATCTTTGTGAACAACAAGTCCCCGTATCTGCTGTATTATCGGGACTACAGGGCGCCGGCGGACAACAATATATTCCCGCTTATTGTGCGGTGAGTTTTGAAAAAGGATATCTATTTGTTTTGTCTTTCTAACTCTATAAGAGACTGTCTTGCTACCAACTTTTCCCAGCCTTTTACTTGGTCTTTTCTTTTGTTTCTTCTTGAGACTCTATTGCTTTATTTTCTATTCTTTTGAAGACCCTCTTCTTCCGCTTAAGCGGTCTTTTGAATATTTTTGAATTTGAAAAGAACGCTTTCTAACTCTCGCTTTGGTTTCTAGCAATGCCACACGGCGTGCGCGCCAACGAGGCAAGGTTTAACCGCTTACCCGCTTACCCGCAAACCCGCTTAACCGCTTAACCGCTACACGCTCGAAAAAGCTTTGAAATCGTTTTTCAGATTGCACAATATATATACACACACTCATTCCATTGGATGCCAGGCTGGAAATCGTACTAATTGGATATGTTTTGAGAAAAATCGGGTAAACCTAGTCTAAGTTTTTGGTTTTTGGGAACAAATACACAAACACACTCACCGCTGTATATAAAATAAAGGCTTCAATAAACTTGAACACTGCTTTTCAGTTTCGCTTAACCGATCCGCTTCGACCCGATACGATTGGTGCTGGAAGAAGATTGAAAAACAATTTTAAAAATCACATTGCACATGAAATTTTATTAACATTGTTCGACCTGGCATTCCTTTTCCTGTCATTGTCCTTGTCTCTATCTTTCAATCTCCGTCAGTCTCTTTCTCCGTTGCTTTCCGTCTCGGTCTCTGTCTCCCTCTGTCTCCCTCTGCCCCTGTCTCTGTCACCCTCTGTCCCTGTCTCTGTCTTTTTGGAATCTCTATGAGCGATCGAAATTAAGTTAACGAGAAATTCAGAAAGGTTAGGAACTTGATATAACCGATTCGGATTCGGATCGAGAACCTCGAATCGGAGCGGGCTGGCTCTATATTTTTTGCGTTTGGTTTCAGGCTTGGTAGCCCATCCAAAACTTTTCTTGCTTTCCGATTTTTTTTAAGCTCTTCATCAAGGAGCTTGGCACAAGTTGAACAATTTTGGTTTAACATGTTTTATGATCCGTTTTGTCGTGGCTGTGCGAGGGTGTTAGCATCTCACGTCCGGATAAGCGAAGGCCATGATCAGGATGAGGAAGACGGTCACTTGGACTACGCCCACCAGCACGGTCTTGAGCAAGTGCATCCGCGCCTTGGGCTCCACCTTGCGACCGGTGGAGATGGGCGACTCCGGGGCCACCTGCCTGCCCGTCGGCCTCACTGTCGATCCGGACAACTTCGTCTTATCTAGACTGGTATTACTGGGCTCCGGTTGAGTGTCCTTTTGAATGCGGCGTTTGGTTACAATAGCTTCCTGTTTGCATTTTTTCAACCGCTTCACACGCTTCAATGTTTTCTTCTTGATTACGTTTCCGTTTCCGGTTTCGTTTCTCTGCACGTCCACTTCCGCTTGCGTTCCCTTACCATCTACTGCTTCTGGTTCATCCGCCGCTTTGGTCTCCTGATCTGTTTGGGTTGTACTGTGGACCACCAGGGTGCTGCTCTTGGTCCTCAGCAGGTCCTGGGCCTCCGGAGAGGATACGACTCCACCTCCACCGTTGGCAGAAACTCCCGTTACCACCGAGAGACGAGAATAGGCGATGGCTCCGGCTCCGTAGTTGGTGCCACCACCCCCTGCCTCTCGTTCCAGTTTCTGGGAGCTGCTGTTCCCCCGCATCACGCCTGTCTTGGGACTCATGTAGGCTAGGCTGTTGAAGAACATCTGATCCTGGTCGAGGAGGTTGAACGTGGGCGGCGGCTTCTGGGTCTGGCCGTGGCCCAAGGGTCTCAGCTGCTGGAGCAGCACGTTGGGGTTTTCGCGCAGCTGCCGGAAGTTGGTGCACTGTAATGTTCCGCCACTAGCACCGCTCATGGAGGCCACCGAGGCCGCGGTGTTTACCATCGGATTCTTTCCCTCCCGCAGCGAGGGCAGGTAGAAGCACTGGGAGTCATCGGCGGTCTTCAATTCGTTGAGGGTCTTCGTCTCGATGCGGTACTCCTGCACCAGGCCGAAGCTGTGCAAGTTGGCCAGGATGCGGGCTCGCTGGCAGACCACCGCACTGTGCTCCAGCCTCAAGAATCCCAGCTGGATGATGGGCAGCTCCTCGAACTGGATGGGCCCGGTGCGGGGCGTAAAGAAGACGCTGGAAGACTGCTTGTCTGGATCAGCATCCCCCGCCAGGTTGGCAACGACGAAGGTCTCCGCCGGCTGCGCAAGTAGCATGGCCCCTGCCTCTGTCCCGCCTATCAGACCTCCGCCGGAGCTCCTCTGAGATGTGGCCGTGACCCTAAGGGTGGCCTCTAGCTTCTCGCCTAGCTGCTGGAGCATGCGAATCTCGTGGTGCAGCGCCGGCAGGTTCTGGTTGACCAGATCGGCATCCTTCCTACGATCCTTGGGACTCTGGGTCTGCTCCAGCTGGCGCAGCTGGCTCTGCCGATGGCGCACCTCCAGCAACTGGCGGCGCAGACGCTCCTGGCTGTTGGCCGCCACCACCTGGTCCTCCAGTTCCATTTCCAGCTGCCGTAGGTGGTGGGCCTCCATGGTGGGGCTGTCCATAAGGCTGGATGCCGAACTAGTGGAGTACTGGTCCATGTCCATCAAGGGGGCCATATCAAAGTGGCCGAGACTGGCGCTGGCGGCTTCCGCCTTATTGCGAAGGGCCTGCTCTAGAATCGAAGGGCGGAACTTTCCTGGAAGCAGTGACTCTTTCCGGGACCTACCCTCCGGTTGCTCCTCCACCTCCATGTCCAGGTCCCCGCGCGCCATCAAGGTTAGGTGGTCGCAGCTATTGCGCAGCTGCCGCGGGGTCAGCAGCTCCTTGACCTTTCCCTTCTCCGGCTTGCACAGGTAGATGAAGCTCTTGTTCTGCTCGTCCGGCAGCCGGATGGCCTTGGCCAGCTTGATCTTGCGGCGATCAGTGGAGCAGTTGCTGCCCCCTTGTCCGCCCGTTAGCTCCCTGGCATCCGGCGGACGGCGCACCGGGCTGCTGCCGCTGTCGCTGCCGTGGGGGGTGTTCACCAGATGGGTGTGGGTGTGATGGTGGCCGTGGCTAAGGTGGGCCTTGTGGGCTGGTTGCTCCGCCTGGCGGGGCTCAGGTTCCACGGTCTTCAAGCGCTGTGGAATGTTACTGGGCAGTGGTGCCCGCTCTGTGGTCTTTGTCGGCTGGCGCTTCGACATTCTGGGCAAGAGACTGCCCCGGTGCCTCCGCGGCGAGTGGATGTTAACGGAGTTCTGGTTCTGGTTCGTCATGGGTTTCGTTGAGTGTGGTGTTGGTACAGATACCATCGAAGCCTTGGTCGGGGGGTAACGGGTCTTGGAGGACAGGGGGCTGGCAGGGGCTACCCAATCCTGGCCAGCTGGCGGTCGGCCACGGGCCGAAGAACGACGAACTGTTTGAGCTGAAAAGCAGAAAGAAGAGTTAGGTCTTCCGTGGAAACTATAGATTTAGGCCTACTTACTGGTGGGCAGTCCTCGTGCTAGGAGCTCTGTCCTGGTGTACATGGTCTTGCGGCGCAAAGCCAACTGCTGGGCATGAGTGGTGGCCGTCTGGCTCAAGTTCTTTCCCTGGTCTTGGCTCTGACTTCCTGCTCCTCCTGTTCCGCCTCCACCTCCTCCTCCTCCTTGCCCGTTGCCCAACTGGATCACCTGATGAAGACCCTCGTGGGCACGATCCAAGTGCCGAATCTGGTTGAGACGATTGCGATTCATGTCTGCAACATCAGCAGGGAATTGGTTTGCTCTTGTTCTCAATTTTGAAGGGATGTCTGTCTAGGTAACTGGTAACTGGTGATTGGAAACTGGATAGATGTACTCTAGTAGTAGAGATGATTGAGGTGGGATGGCTGTGGACGGTTATTGGCCCGAATGTTGTGAAGTTTGTGGAGCGCTGGTCTAGTGCCTTGAGTAACTGTTTCAGCCGCCTGTATATAGAGATATATATATTTCGACCGGAGCTCAGATGACGTCCATGCCGGAGCGAAATCAGACTGACACGAAACCCCCAGCTCACCAGATTCCTCATGGCAAGGGGGAACCAGTATTGAAAGGGATTCTTGGATGGACAATGCATTACTACAAAGTTTAAAATAAAATCCTTAAACTTATCCTCTTGCAGGGATCAAAAGTGCATTGGAGCTCCTGCCTTCAGGACTCTTCCGGGCATCGACAACTGGTGCGAAATCAACTGCCTTCGCTATCCGCCCAACTGTCCGGAGCAGGCCTGTTATTGTCCGTGAGTAGCTATCCGTGAAATATGCAAATTTAGTCTCTAATTGGACTTCCCTTCCAGCCAAGAGTGTGTGGCCATCGGGGAGCTGGCTGGGCAGGAAGGAGCCGACACGTACTGCATGGACCAGTGCCTCAACTACAAATCCGAGTGTCCCCCAGACCGGTGCCGCTGCTACTAACTTCCACTACTACTGCATGTCCTATTCTAACACTTATCCTACCACTACCACAACTGCTACTGCCCCCCATTGCCCAGTGATGTTGCAACCAAGGTGTACGATGCGAGATCCAATGAATTTGAATTTGAATTTGATTTCGACTTTGATTTTGTGTGACAAATTATTTTTGTTTTGGATTTGGGGAGAGTTTCGCTATTCCCGCTTGGAGGCCTCGTACAGGAAGGGCCGGGTGAAGGCCTCCAGGAGCTCGCGCTGCTCCCGCAGCCTCCTGGTCTGAGCCGTCGGGGTCTCCTGGCTGTCGATGTAGCGGCGGGCGCGGAACAGGGCCGACACCGTGCTGCCCAGCTGCTGCCAGCGTTCGGTGGCCCGCGACTCCGTCAGCAGGAGATCCGGTATGATCTTGGGCAGCTTGATTTGCGCCGGCTTCGGTACCTGCTCGGGATCTGCGTCGGGATTTAGGTTTGTCCGCCTCTTGGCATCCAACGATGCGTCCACCGGCGCTGGGGGCATGGTTTGGCTGCGGATGAGCACCTCGGCGCGCTCCTCGCGGGCATCTTCCTCGCTGTCCTCCGGCGGCAGGGCGGCACAGCTACCAGTATGCAGGTCCCGGACATGGGCAAAGCTGGAGGCAATTCGGCGCAGCTGGACTTCCTTGGCGGTCGCGTACAGCGGCATCGGCGCTTTGTGGGGCACCCGAGTAGGCGCCGGCGGCGGAGGCCACGCAGCGGACACGGCAACATCCTTACTACTATCCAGCCCCGAGACGCTGGTGGCATTAGTGGTACTGGCGGTGGACTGCCGCTGACGCATCCGGTTCAGATTTATGCTGGAGAACTTGTTCCCATAGCTGCGACGAAGCTCCGCCCGCTGGCGCCGTGCCTGCTCCGCGGTGGCGGCAACCACCTGGTCCCTGGGCATCCTGCGCTGTGACGAAGCCATGGCCTCCAACACCCAATAAGCGGAGAACACTAATTGTATCAAGTATCTAGAATAAAAATCTAAATTTTGGCAAAACGTTGACCGAAACGAGTGCTGGGAATTTTGGATTTTTCACCGACAGTCTGAGTGTGCTACGGACAAAGGTTTAATGGATCGGGCAATCCAGGCTATGTGCTGCGATGGCTGCGGACGATAAACTAGATGGGAGAGTCCCGGACAGAGGAACACGGGATCGTCGGGCGGCAGTCGCCCGGGCTACTGGGGTTCATTTCCCATCGAAAATTTGACAGCTTCTAAAGTTTAAAGATCTGGAGACTGCTCTGTCTTTTGATATCTTTAATAAATCTTACTCGTCTTAGAGCTACGACAGAATAAGTTACAGAAATAAATATGTAATCTTCCTCGAATATTTCCAAAGGTGGGTTTCAGAAACACTGCGAAACCAAATCGTTCTATCGCATAGGAAAGTGAAACAACAGCAGTCGCACTTGAGTTAAATGACAAATACTAGAAAACAACTATTTATCTTTAAGCCAAACCAAAGAAAAAAAAACGAATTAAAGTGTAAGTTCAGGATCAGAACTGGAGGCGCTTCTTTTGGGGCAGACTGTGGCCACGCACCGTCGTCTCCACGAGTTTTCGCTTGAGGGCCGGCTTCTCCTCGACCTGTGGATTGGCGCCCTCCTTGGCGGCAAGGACGGACGAGGGCATGGGCAGCTTGGGACCCACCGTGGGAGCTGGCTTGTTGCCAAAGTATGGCATGCTGAGAGCCTCCTGGCAGGACACCCGCCTCAGCGGATTCATCGCAAAGAGGCAGCGCATCAAATGGATGAGATCGTTGCCGGCCGCCGTGAAGATGTTCTCCAGTGGAGTGCCCGGAAAGTTACGGAACTGCAGGTAGTCGTGAAGCTTGCTTAGATAGGGCCACTCCTGCTCCGAGGGCGTGCCCAGTGTGGCGAAGATTCTAGTCAACTGATCCAGGTCCGAGTCGCCCGGCATGAAGGGAACGCGCAACATAAGCTCCGCCAGAATGCAGCCCACGGCCCACATGTCTACACCGGTTCCATATTGCCTAGCGCCAAAAAGCAGTTCCGGCGATCGATACCACCGGGTGACCACGTGATGGGTGTATATCCGATTTGGCGAGCCGAAAGACTTGGCCAAGCCGAAATCACCAATCTTCAGGACTCCGTCGCTGTTGACCAGCAAGTTATTTGGCTTCAGATCCCTGTGCAGGATCCAGTTCTGATGCAGATATTCCAACCCCCTCAAAGTCATTATGGCATAGGCCTTAATGTTGGCCTGCGTAAGGATGATCTTCGTGTCCTTAATAATCACCTCTAAATCGGTGTCCATGAAGTCAAACACTAGGGAAACGTTCGACAGCTGTCCAAAGACGTCCACCAAACCGATGAGGTTCTCGTGCTGGAGCTCCTGCAGGATCTTGATCTCCCGCAGAGCTGTTCTGTTGATGCCATCCCGGGCCTCCTCACGTGAGCCTTTCTTGATCTTCTTCACGGCCACAATCTGACTGGTTACGGTGTCCCGGGCTTTATAAACAATAGCAAACTAAAGCAAAGAATTATTTTGTGGATGTTTTGTTTTTGTTTAGAGGACACCTCACCTGACCCTCGCCCAAAAAGGATAGCTTTGCATATCGGTCCTTTTTGTCATTGACGTTGGGAAGCATATCACAGGCGTGTCTTTCGTTTGGTAAGCTATAAATAAATAAATAAGACAAAATATAAACCAAGAAGTGCCGGCGAAATTGCCAGTGTGACCTAACTAAAAGTATTGTGAGCAATACTTAACTGGAAAATAACACAGAATATCGATAGGGTTTCAAGTTGTTTCCCTTTTCTTGAAAACTTGATTCTTTTTTGCTACAAGAAATAAGCAAACACTTCATTAAGAAGATAAACTACTCTATAACTTTACAGTCTTCTTTCAAGAATAGGTGGGAATGTATTATGAACACAAAAGCTTCAATTCAAAGTAAGAAAAACTGATCAGTATCTATTCCCCTAGATTATAAAATATAATATCTATTTGTACAAATATTTTAAAGGAAAATTGTGTTTTTATTTAGATCAGTTATCGATAGTTTAGACACACTTCTAAAAGGTGGCAGCCCCTCCATTCAATAGAGTTTTACAGCACTACCAACCGGCAGCATTTTTCTTGCTGTTTTCTTTTTTTCGGCAAACTTGTCTTGTTCCGTCTTTTTGCTCGCTGTATTTTGAATTAAATATATTAAAAAGTCAAGACCATGGACGTACGCCCAAATCAGACCATTTATATCAACAACCTGAACGAGAAGATAAAGAAGGAGGAGCTGAAGAAGTCGCTCTATGCGATCTTCTCGCAGTTTGGCCAAATCCTCGACATCGTCGCATTGAAAACACTTAAAATGCGAGGTCAGGCATTTGTAATCTTTAAGGAAATCGGTAGTGCCTCAAATGCACTGCGCACTATGCAGGGGTTCCCCTTCTATGACAAGCCCATGCGGATTGCCTACTCCAAATCCGATTCTGATATCGTGGCCAAGATTAAGGGCACGTTCAAGGAGCGCCCCAAGAAGGTGAAGCCACCCAAACCAGCCCCAGGAGCCGAAGAAAAGAAGTAAGTATTGGATACTCTTGGTTCTGAAACCAAATACTAACGTTGTCGACCTGCAGGGACAAGAAGAAGAAGCCGACCAGTGCCGAGAACTCGAATCCGAACACACAGACGGAGCAGCCACCAAACCAGATTCTCTTCCTCACAAATCTGCCGGAGGAGACCAACGAGATGATGCTGTCGATGCTGTTCAATCAGTTCCCTGGCTTCAAGGAGGTGCGTCTGGTGCCGAATCGTCACGACATTGCCTTTGTGGAGTTCACCACTGAGCTGCAGAGCAACGCCGCCAAGGAGGCGCTCCAGGGCTTTAAGATTACACCGACACACGCCATGAAGATAACCTTTGCCAAGAAGTAGGCTCCTGTACACGACACGCGTGTAAACGGCTCGAGTATCAACTGGCGCGATACTTTTTTTTACGCTCTTAATTTAATGATAGAATAAATCGTCTTAAATATACCAAAATAAACCCCAAGAAAACTGTACTTGCTTTGGGCCGAAAGATTTTATTTGATTAGTACACACAATTTAGACGTCTGTAGTATCTTGTTGTATCCCTGTAGTGTACGACAGTTGCTGTGAAGGTAACCATGACCGATCAAGTTCAGGAGTTATTCCCTTGATATCCTGAAAGATGAAATTGCCTGCACAAGTCTGAAGAGAAACTCTTTTGGGTGTACTACTCTGGAGGCAACTCACGTGGTCTTCTCTGGGCTATGAGGAGGGTCCTAAATTCTGCGCTTCCCGATCTATATCTGGTTGTAACCGCTCGTCCGTGTGCGGAGAAATGTCCGCTCAGATTGTAAATCCATTCCGATACCTTTATCACGCTTAGTTTAAAAAGGCTTATTTAACTAGTTAAATCTATATCAAATCATATCTAGGTATAAACTAGATTAATACTAATAACTGCAAAAGGATGCAAAAGACTGGATGGATGGAGGATTCGAAATACTATTAACTACTCACAAATTATTTATCTTTGAGCTTAAATCTATGGGAGAGGCTAACTGAAGAATCGCTTATGAACATGATTATTAAAAACCTATGAAGAGAAGGGCTTGTATACAAATAATGAAAACTACTAAAAACTTACTTTGCTTTTTTTGTTGGTAACAAAAGCAATTGGTCCTCTGTACATGGCTTTCTTAATTATAAAAGCAATAAATAAAAATTGGAGAGGACAGCTTTTTTTTTTGCTAGTTTTGGGGCGGGCCAGATTCCTTGAGAATTGAAGAATTTAGGAAGTATCGAGAATTTTTAAAAAATAGCTGAGGGATCCACAAAGCCTGTTAAAAAGTTAAAATTTAAAAAAAAATTAAAATTAAAAATTAAATATTCAAATACTATATAGAAAAGCTTACGTAAATCTCCGACTTCCGTCTCTCCTGGGACTATTAGATTATTAAAAAATAAAATAAATCCCCTTTTATCGTAGTCTGACGACTTACCCAGAAGTTTTTGGAAAATCGAAGAGTAATTGTGCTAGAACTCCACTATTTATTTAAATTTGGTTAAGGTTTTTTTTTAGTTCGTCATCATTTTATTCAAAACAGTTTGCCAAAATATTTAATTCCGAAAAGGTTTTTTACTTTTTTAGGTTTTTTAGTTATTGATTTTGAAGTTTTTTTTTAAAATTATTTTAGATTTTTATATTATTTTTGTTGAAGATGAACTCTTACTTCTGGTGGAGCTGGATGGAGACTGAAGCTATTCGGGTTCAGGCTTCCATACCTCAGAAACGAGCTGTCAAACTCAAAAACTGTCAAAACTCAAGGCTTACTTGTTAGAAAAAGTGCTTTTAGGAATAGAGTCAAGGCTAAGTTGTTTTTAAAATGTATATGGGGTTGGGACTTGGCATAAAATCATTCTGAATCTTCTAATAATCTTCTTCATAAACTTCTCAAAAAATCGGATACTTTGGATCATATCAGTATTTTCGAAGAGTTCTTCGATACGAAAGAGCTGTGAAAAACAGATTTCCGCAAAGAACTAAAATCTGCGCCCAAATTCTTCAAAATTTTCAACCTTCTTCAATATTATTTGGATAAAACTAGATTCCCGCCAACAAACAAGACTTTTATATTTGCACCAATACACTTTTTTGTTTGGTTTATTATTTAACAAGCAACCAGCAAAACATTTTTTTCAATATTTATCCAGCAGTCGATTGTACATATTTCCAGATCGGAGAGTATTTAGTGTTGCAATAGACTTAAGCATCGAGTTTGGATTTGGGGAAGTGTAGCATTCGAGTAAATCAGAGGTTTTCGAGACGGGTTAGCAACAATATCCAAAACAGAACAGGATTCAACGGAATCAAAGATAATCGATTCCTTTAGTATATATGTAGTATAAAGTGTTTAGTCAGCATCGGTGTAGTCTTTTGCTTGAAGAGTAAAGTTGTTGTGTGGAAATCAGCCTTTTTTTTAAGTGTAATCAGTTCTCTAAAGCGGCTCCCTTGGCCGCGGGAACCGAGCGTGGTGTCTCCCGATCCGGCAAGTCACAAAGGGTGTCGTCGACACTTTCATTACCACTGGCTGCGCTTGGTCCGGCGCTGAGGCCACCCACGGACTCGTTAAGGGAGGATCCGCCTCCCAGGTGGCTGAATGACTGTCCGCGGATGCTCTGCTCAGGCTGCTCGACCGTCTCGCCCACGTACTTCTCCATGGACTTGGTCAACTTGTCCGAGTTGCCGCCAACGAAGAGCTCCACCACCTCGCCACCCTTGATGAAGACAAAGGTGGGCATGCTGGTCACATTGTACTCCACGGTGATCTCCTCGTTCTCGTCGACATTGACCTTGAGGACGATGGCGCGGCCGGAGTAAAGCTGGGCCAGCTCCTCCAGCTTGGGCGCAATGACTTTGCAGGGGCCGCACCAGTTGGCGAAGAAATCAATCACCACCAGCTTATCTTCGGCCTGAGCCAGTTGCTGCTCTAGATCGTCCTTGCTCCTCACCAGATACACCATGATTGGACTCACTGCAAAATACCACAAGGTAATACAATTGTTTTTCGCCAAATTTTGTCCGGAGCTTCGGCCCGACGTTCACCTCAGGGTTCCCAATGCGATTGACAGTCCAGTCAGATGTGACTCGTACGAGGAATTTAAAAGAAATGAAAGACTAACAGGAAGCGAGCGAAAGCTTCTGACATTTTGACGTTTTAACTATGACTACGTGGCATCGCCCCGAAGGCGGCCATTTTGTTTAGAACGGAAGTGCCTCGAAAATAAGAGCTTGGAGAAAATGGCTTTTTTTTAAAGAAAGACCAAAGCAAGAAATTGCTTCTTGTCTAATTAGCTTCATGAGACTCCATTAAAGGTGGTTTGGAACGGAGTGTAAATGTTTTCATGCTTTTAAAAGAAAGGAACGCTGGACCCAAAGTAGGCCCTCCTTTCTAAGTTTCCTATGGGTAGCAGGCCGTCATGCTGACCCATCAGTACCATTCCCGTTCTCCGACAGTAGGCTACGAGTGGAGACGTCATTGGGTTTCCACTTCACAGCTGGCATTTGCAAACAAAACTTAAAATCGCACACATGAAAAAAACACTTTCGTCAGCCAACAAACAAAAATACTTTTAGGACGCTGCTAAATTTTGAAGTGAAATCCCTGGAAAAAACCGTAATTACTTGAAAATTGTGCCGGAATCGTTGTGAAAACCGCGTAAAGGTGGGCACGATGTCGTATCAGATAAAGTCCACGCCGTATTTCCGGCGCATGTTCAACAACAGCAAGAAGAACGGGCAGCTGCAGAGGCTGCGGGAGGAGTACGAGCGGATCCAGGAGTTCAACGACCGCACCATCGAGCTCAAGATGCGCCAGGTGCGTCTGAAGCGTCTCTTCCGAGAGATCGAAGAAATCAAGGACGGTGGAAGCGGAGGGGGAGGAGGAGCAGGAGCTAACAATAACGGCAACAGTGTCGGCGGTGGCGGAGGCGCTGGGGGAGGTGCCATCACCCATCATCCAGGGTCGGAGCATCCCCGAGCACGCTCCCGCGGCGGCTCCACTTCCAGTGCCAGGGGAAGGGTCAGGCGGCGTCGCCACCACAGAATGGCGATCACCACTCCGGAGCAGAGACGCCACCACCAGCGGGTGGAGGCCCTGACCCGGGCCCGGGAGCTGGGGAAAGAGATTTCGCGCCGTAACGCCGAGATAGCCGAGACCGGAGGAGGTGGTTACCTTCGGAACGAACTGCGGGTCACCGCCAAGATGCAGGCAGTGGCCGACGCCCGCCGGGAAGCGGTGGAGCGGAGGGAGCGGGCGGCCAGGCGAATCAGCTATGGGAACGACCAATCCCGCCAGAATCTGCTGCGCCAGCTCCAGGTGCGCCAGAAGCGCCTTCTTGGCGGTCACTCGCCTCTGCATCCGGCGCAGCAGCCATCCTCACACCCGACGCAGGTGGCACCCAGCCGAACCCGCACCCACATCCATGGAGACGACGACAGCCATGGCCAGTTGACGGCCCCGCGCCCGAGTCGCCAGAAGCACAGAACGTCCAGATACCTGAACCGATACCCGGATTTCTGCCAGCTGACGGACAGCCAGCTGAACTTCCTGGCCAGCCAAGCGAAGGAGGAGCAGCAGAAGCGTGTCCTGCGGGAGGAGATAGAGAAGGCAACCGATGAGGACTACGATGTCGGCAACGAGAAGGACCTTAATTTGGACGAACTAGAGCAGCTGGGGCTGGGAAATAAGCGCTTACGCCGGCGGATGACCTATTCCGAGGAGGAGGAGCGCTTTCGGCAGGACGACGAATACTCAGAGGACGACCGGCTTCAGAGTTCACAACAGACCGAATTTACTGAATCCGTGAAAGAGGAAAAGGCCCGAGGGGAGGACCGCAGTGATGGTGAACGTGAGGACGAGAGTGGCAATCGGGTGCATGACACGTACCTGGAACAGGAGCTGCAGCTCCGACAGCAGGTCCAGCAGGAGGATGAGGCCGAGGAGGCGGAGGAGCAGCGACGACGCCTGCACCTGTGCCAGGAGACCTCACCCCTGCGGTTAGCCCGCTTCTCGCTTAGCTCTACGACCACCACGGCCACGGCTGCCACACCCGGGTGCGCACCACGGGGCGATTACAATTCCACCGATGACATGGTAACAGCAGCCTCCCATTCCGCCACCATAGCGGCTCGTCAACCCAGTTGCTGCGTGCCCCTAAGTGGATCCTGGCCGCTGACGGAGCAGGGCGAGGTCAGTGACGAGGTGGAGGAGGGGAAGGATACAAAGAAACGTCATCAGCAGGATGCGGCCGTTGATCCCATGCCATCGCTCAATAACTGGCGGAGGATCGCCCTGATGCTGCCCTTTAATGCCAGCCATCATCTCAAATCCGAGACAAAGTCTGAATCGGGAGTAATCGAGGACCTGCAGGAAGAAGTCGCTACAAGCACGGCCTGTGTGTGCTCCTTTAGCAGTTCTACCATGGAGATTCATCCATATCAGGAGGATCCTCAGATCCAGCAGCAGCATCAGACCACAGTCTACCGAGCGCCGCACAGCGACTACCTATTGTCCACAATTCAGTACGTGGATGCAGTGGAGCTTTAAACGGGATCCCCAAGAGCATCCCCATCTTCCCTCCTACGTAAAATATGCTGGACCGCCGTCTCAACCGCAGCTGGCGAATCTCCGCCTGAAAATGTTCTAGTCATGGGCAAAAAAATTATAATTATTAAATTTTTTTGTTTATTAAATTGGTGGAATTGAGAATATTTCGAATGTAAGTCTTTTATCTTTGGGAAAAAAAGTTTTTTCAGTATATATTTAATAAAACAAGCGTGACAATAATAATTTAGTAATTATGAGGTCAAGAATGTGGTCACGAAAGGATAATTATGAAAGTGAATCATGCGTTCCATTCCTTTTCAGCTTCTTCCGTTTTCAGTTTTTCTAGAGGGGGCTCACCTTGCCCATTCTTTGGCTTTGACTCTTGGTCTCTTTTGTTGGCCTTCTTATAAATCTGCATCCAGTGCTCCTGCTCTTCCTTGTAGGCCGGCATCCAGGCGACCAGCGCCGATTTTAGCCCGGCACGGAATGGATTCTTCAGCTCCGGAACTCGGAAGTCAGTGTGAAAGGACGGCGAATAGATAATATCATCGAACTCCTTTTCAAACTCTTCATCCAGCATGGGAATCAGGCCTGACTCTAGCATTTCAAAACTAAGATACGAAAATTAGAAACAAGAAGCCCGTGATATATGTAGAATGACATACCTGGGCAATCTTTCGCGAAGGTAGCGAAGCCGGCGCCCACAATTAAAGTCGAGGACTTTCTGAAGATAGTGGAAACTCTTTCCAGCCAAGCCGGCGTCCACCAGCAGACGGTTTAGCGAAGGGTTGAAGTCCTTGTCCAGCGAAAGACGGACATACGCAGTACCCTGCTCCAAGTCCAGCTCGGTGATGTGGGCATGCGTTTTCCTGTTCTCCACCAACTGACGGAAGTGAGACACGGCATCCGGTGGCCAGTGAACCCCCAGAGGATGTATGCAGGACATCGTGCCCCGGACAGCCAAGGCCGGAATATTAGCAAAGTTCTGAGGAAGGAATCTGAGGTTTTTGGGGCATACCTCGTCCCCGGACCCAAAGTCTACATAGTATATGGAGACATAATCTGATTTCAACGGCGGAGTGGACACTATTCGGGCCCGTCGCCAAGCATAATCCTTTTGGGCCGCACAGAGGTAGCCTTCTTTGAGGAAATAGGGAGGGATTGGTTCATTATAGCCCCTCCCTTTGCGCAACTCTTCGCTATAGAAATCGCTATATAGTACCAAATAGATGAGGGATTAGATTGTGGATGGAACAAGCCTCAAAACTTACCTAAGGTCGATGATCATCCAATTCAGCATAGAGGTGTCGTGTAGCTGGTTTACAAAGTTGAACCAAAAGTGAAATGGGTCGTATACCTCTGTCACGGATACAACGACTCTGCTGTCGACACTACAATTATCCAGCAAAGGTAGGGAAGGGAGTTTTTCGCCCAGGGCAACCGCATCGCTGGGACGGTCTATCTTGAAAATGGCATCCGTCTAAGTGATACAAGTAAGCTTTAAAAAAATATTCCACTATACAGGAAGGAGTCTAACCAAACAGATCTCTGGTACTGCCATGTGTAATTGCAGGCGGTTATTGAACCCAGCTATCTGCTGCTCTGGAGTAACACCATCCGGATTCAGCTCCTCTTCCACCTTTTCTTTAGTAGTCTCCAGAGCAAACGGATTCGTGAACCTGACCTCTTCCACTCCATCGTCGCTATCCGAGTCATTTGAGTGTGGCAGAGGCGACTCCCTGGAAGGATCTTCGGGTAGTACATAGGAGGTGAGATCGATTTCCAATTCATTACAATGGCTAGACGTTGATTCGAGCCATTTCATTACGTAGCGCTTTTTGTCTCCGGTGTGGATCTTTGCCCGCTTAACGTAGCGGTTGAATTTGATGGCATGAAGTCGGTTTGCCGCGGACTGCCCACTGCCCCTGCGGTTTAGAGAGAAGCTGGGACTTTTCGGGTTGGAACTAGAAGGGCGTTCTTCTTCCTTATCCGATGGGTGGGAACTGGGACTATCCCCAGACGATTGTGTAATAGTTGAATCTTTTGCGTCCAGTACATTTACAGCCTTAGCACCAGGAACATTCTTATTCTATAAATATTTGGATTATTTAGGCTTTTGCCAGGATTTGAAAAACTCACTGCATTTTTGTCATTCCAAACTTTGTCCAATTGCAAGTTGTGGGGTGTAAGGCTATTTTCTGTGGTCGTTTTTTGCATCTTAATTCTATATTGTCAAAATTATATTGAAAATAACTGTTATTCGAATTGCCAAATTTCTGGCAGCTCTGTTCCACATTGAAAAAAGGCACAAATAATCGGAAAAGAATTGCAGTTGATTGATTTTTCACTCAGTGCTTACTATGCTAAATAAGCTTAAGCAATTAAAATAAGTTAATCTTTAATTTTTTAAATGTATTCGATTAACTTCGATTAAGGTTTTCCATCACTAGATTATGCGTCAGGTCTGGCACCACTGACAGCGTTTGTTTACGGTGCACGTGTTGACTAAAGATATTTTATTTAAATAATTAAATAAGCCATACAACATGGACAGTGAAGCGGACGACTACGAGCTGAGCGGCTCCGAGAAGGAATACGACGAGGAGGAGCGCGAAATTCTTGAGAATCTGCGCAAACAACGAAAGAAGCGACAAGAACAGGATCCGCGACAAGAAGTGCTAGGTTTCAGCGACGATGACGACGACGAGGATGAAGACAGGAATGGGGATGTGGCGGAGCTGATTCGGGACAGCGACATCGAAGGAGCAGAGGAAGACGACGGCGACCTGCCCAACACAATGGACTGGGGAAGCAAAAGAAGCACGTACTACAACACGGACTTTGTGGACCCGGACTACAGTAGCTACAATGTTCAGGAAGAGGAACTGGCCCGGGCAGAGGAGGACGAGGCTAAAAAGATCCAGTTGCGTCTGGCCAAGCGCCTCAGCGAGGCGGATTTCCAGTTGGACGACGTAAAAGCAGGCAGCAGTGACGATGAGGAGGACGAGACCACCACTAAATCGGCTCCGGGAATTAAAGCAAGTCTAATAAACACATTTATAAATATATATATTCGTAATGACTTATTTTTATTGCAGGTAACTACCGACTTGACAGGCCTCTCGAGCCGGGAGCGGCTCCAGCTTCTACAGAAGGATTCCCCCGAGTTCCTGGGGCTTACGCAAGATTTTCAGAAGCACCTGGAAGAGGTCAAAGAACTCCTTACACCAGTTTTGAACTATGTGAGGAACCACGAAGTCCCCATGGTGCCACCCTTAAAATTTGCCAGCCTATACCACACTGTGCTGACCACGTACTGCTCCAACGTAGCCTTCTATTTGCTTCTTAAGGCGCGACGTAGTAACGTAAAGTTTCATCCGGTGGCTAAGCGACTGGTGCAGCTCAAGCAGCTCAGAGATCAGTTGACGCCTCGCTACGAGGAGTACATACGACCGCAGCTAGAAGCTTTGCTGGAGAGGATTCAGGACGGAGACGCCTTTACGGTTTTGGATGTGGCCCAGCGTAATGCCAAGCTGCAGATCTTAAACAAGTACAGCAATGGCGAGGTGGCCGCCAAAGACTCGAGCGATGACGAGGATGTCAAGAAGCAAGACGACGATAATGAAGAGCTGGAAGGCGAAAATGAGGACGAGGATCCCGACGAGGAAGATGCCCGCCGTGGCATCACCTACCAAATGGCCAAGAATAAAGGCCTTACTCCCCACCGAAAGAAGGAACAGCGCAATCCGCGTGTCAAGCACCGCGGGAAGTACCGAAAGGCCCTAATCCGGCGTAAGGGTGCCGTGCGCACCGTCAGAAAGGAGGTTCAACGTTACGGAGGCGAGATGTCCGGCATCAAGGCCTCCGTCACCAAGAGCATCAAGTTCCGTACATAGTAGTCCAATAGTCCACAACTTAATTCAATAAACATCCAAAACATTTGTTTCAATTTAAAAGGAATCTATTATTTTGAATGAGTTTTTACCAATGTATGGCCAATTTTCCAATTTCTTTAGACTCAAAGAGGATCCATCGAATAACAGTCAATATTTAACCAAATATTTCGGCCATTTCGCAGCCGATTCCGGAGTGGAATGCCGTTTTGGAATCAGAACATTACTCTGCTTAAATCTGCATCTAAAGTTTTCAAAAGCCTAACAAAAAATAAAATCTCGATTTTTAAAAAAATTTTAAGGGGTACCATCACAAAATTTTCCAAAAATCGAGATTTCACTTTTTTTTTGGTTTTCAAAAACCTGGGATGCAGATCGAAGCTTTTTTAAGGCCTGATTAGGGAATGGCAATCCTTTTTGCGATCGGTTGCGAAATGGCCAAATGATTCGCTTTTAAAGTTGTGAAAAATGTGGGATTTTGGGCAAAACTTTTTTCTGTTATTTTTGTTTTTATTTTCTTGATTTTTTCCACATTCCTTTGCGAATATTTCGGCCATTTCGCAGCCGATTCTGGATCGGAATACCATTTTGAAATCAGGACATTTTTCTGCTTAAATCTGCATCTAAAGTTTTCAAAAGCCGAACAAAAAGTTTGACCTCGATTTTTGCAAATTTTTGTGATGGTACCCCTTACAATTTTTTCAAAAATCGAGTTCCAACTTTTTTTTCTGTTTTTGAAAACCCTGGACGCAGATCGAAGCTTATTTAAATCCTGATTCAGGAATGGTATTCCTTTTTGCGATCGGTTGCGAAATGGCCAAATGGTCCGCTTTTAAAGTTGCGAAAAATGTGGGATTTTGGCCAAAACTTTTTTCTGTTATTTTTGTTTTTATTTTCTTGATTTTTTCCACATTCCTTTGCGAATATTTCGGCCATTTCGCAGCCGATTCTGGATCGGAATACCATTTTGGAATCAGGACATTTTTCTGCTTAAATCTGCATCTAAAGTTTCCAAAAGCCAAAAAAAAGTTTGACCTCGATTTTTGCAAATTTTTGTGATGGTACCCCTTACAATTTTTTCAAAAATCGAGTTCCAACTTTTTTTCTGTTTTTGAAAACCCTGGACGCAGATCGAAGCTTATTTAAATCCTGATTCAGGAATGGTATTCCTTTTGCGATCGGTTGCGAAATGGCCAAATGGTCCGCTTTTAAAGTTGCGAAAAATGTGGGATTTTGGCCAAAACTTTTTTCTGTTATTTTTGTTTTTATTTTCTTGATTTTTTCCACATTCCTTTGCGAATATTTCGGCCATTTCGCAGCCGATTGGGGAGCGGAATACCATTTTGGAATCAGGACATTTTTCTGCTTAAATCTGCATCTAAAGTTTTCAAAAGCCGAACAAAAAGTTTGACCTCGATTTTTGCAAATTTTTGTGATGGTACCCCTTACAATTTTTTCAAAAATCGAGTTCCAACTTTTTTTCTGTTTTTGAAAACCCTGGACGCAGATCGAAGCCTATTTAAGTCCTGATTCAGGAATGGTATTCCTTTTTGCGATCGGTTGCGAAATGGCCAAATGGTCCGCTTTTAAAGTTGCGAAAAATGTGGGATTTTGGCCAAAACTTTTTTCTGTTATTTTTGTTTTTATTTTCTTGATTTTTTCCACATTCCTTTGCGAATATTTCGGCCATTTCGCAGCCGATTGGGGAGCGGAATACCATTTTGGAATCAGGACATTTTTCTGCTTAAATCTGCATCTAAAGTTTCCAAAAGCCAAAAAAAGTTTGACCTCGATTTTTGCAAATTTTTGTGATGGTACCCCTTACAATTTTTTCAAAAATCGAGTTCCAATTTTTTTTTCTGTTTTTGAAAACCCTGGACGCAGATCGAAGCCTATTTAAGTCCTGATTCAGGAATGGTATTCCTTTTTGCGATCGGTTGCGAAATGGCCAAATGGTCCGCTTTTAAAGTTGCGAAAAATGTGGGATTTTGGCCAAAACTTTTTTCTGTTATTTTTGTTTTTATTTTCTTGATTTTTTCCACATTCCTTTGCGAATATTTCGGCCATTTCGCAGCCGATTGGGGAGCGGAATACCATTTTGGAATCAGGACATTTTTCTGCTTAAATCTGCATCTAAAGTTTCCAAAAGCCAAAAAAAGTTTGACCTCGATTTTTGCAAATTTTTGTGATGGTACCCCTTACAATTTTTTCAAAAATCGAGTTCCAACTTTTTTTTCTGTTTTTGAAAACCCTGGACGCAGATCGAAGCTTATTTAAATTCTGATTCAGGAATGGTATTCCTTTTTGCGATCGGTTGCGAAATGGCCAAATGGTCCGCTTTTAAAGTTGCGAAAAATGTGGGATTTTGGCCAAAACTTTTTTTTGTTATTTTTGTTTTTATTTTCTTGATTTTTTCCACATTCCTTTGCGAATATTTCGGCCATTTCGCAGCCGATTGGGGAGCGGAATACCATTTTGGAATCAGGACATTTTTCTGCTTAAATCTGCATCTAAAGTTTCCAAAAGCAAAAAAAAGTTTGACCTCGATTTTTGCAAATTTTTGTGATGGTACCCCTTACAATTTTTTCAAAAATCGAGTTCCAACTTTTTTTCTGTTTTTGAAAACCCTGGACGCAGATCGAAGCTTATTTAAGTCCTGATTCAGGAATGGTATTCCTTTTTGCGATCGGTTGCGAAATGGCCAAATGGTCCGTTTTTAAAGTTGTGATTTTTGGCCAAACATTTTTTTGTTATTTTTGTTTTTATTTTCTTGATTTTTTCCACATTCCTTTGCGAATATTTCGGCCATTTAGCAGCCGATTCTGGATCGGAATACCTGTTTGGAATCAGGACATTTTTCTGCTTAAATCTGCATCTAAAGTTTCCAAAAGCCAAAAAAAAGTTTGACCTCGATTTTTGCAAATTTTTGTGATGGTACCCCTTACAATTTTTTCAAAAATCAAGTTCCAACTTTTTTTTTTGTTTTTGAAAACCCTGGACGCAGATCGAAGCTTATTTAAGTCCTGATTCAGGAATGGTATTCCTTTTTGCGATCGGTTGCGAAATGGCCGATTGGGGAGCGGAATACCATTTTGGAATCAGGACATTTTTCTGCTTAAATCTGCATCTAAAGTTTTCAAAAGCCGAACAAAAAGTTTGACCTCGATTTTTGCAAATTTTTGTGATGGTACCCCTTACAATTTTTTCAAAAATCGAGTTCCAACTTTTTTTCTGTTTTTGAAAACCCTGGACGCAGATCGAAGCCTATTTAAGTCCTGATTCAGGAATGGTATTCCTTTTGCGATCGGTTGCGAAATGGCCAAATGGTCCGCTTTTAAAGTTGCGAAAAATGTGGGATTTTGGCCAAAACTTTTTCTGTTATTTTTGTTTTTATTTTCTTGATTTTTTCCACATTCCTTTGCGAATATTTCGGCCATTTCGCAGCCGATTGGGGAGCGGAATACCATTTTGGAATCAGGACATTTTTCTGCTTAAATCTGCATCTAAAGTTTCCAAAAGCCAAAAAAAAGTTTGACCTCGATTTTTGCAAATTTTTGTGATGGTACCCCTTACAATTTTTTCAAAAATCGAGTTCCAACTTTTTTTCTGTTTTTGAAAACCCTGGACGCAGATCGAAGCTTATTTAAGTCCTGATTCAGGAATGGTATTCCTTTTTGCGATCGGTTGCAAAATGGCCAAATGGTTCGCTTTTAAAGTTGCGAAAAATGTGGGATTTTGGCCAAAACTTTTTTCTGTTATTTTTGTTTTTATTTTCTTGATTTTTTCCACATTCCTTTGCGAATATTTCGGCCATTTCGCAGCCGATTGGGGAGCGGAATACCATTTTGGAATCAGGACATTACTCTGCTTAAATCTGCATCTAAAGTTTTCAAAAGCCAAACAAAAAATAAAATCTCGATTTTTCAAAAAATTTTAAGGGGTACCATCACAAAATTTTCCAAAAATCGAGATTTCACTTTTTTTCGGTTTTCAAAAACCTGGGATGCAGATCGAAGCTTTTTTAAGGCCTGATTCGGGAATGGCAATCCTTTTTGCGATCGGTTGCGAAATGGCCAAATGATTCGCTTTTAAAGTTGTGAAAAAAGTGGATTTTTGGCCAAACATTTTTTTGTTATTTTTGTTTTTATTTTCTTGGTTTTTTACACATTCCGTCGCGATTTTGAAGGACATTTCACAGCCAATTCAGGAGTGGAGTACCTTTTTGGAGTCAGGGTTGTTTCTATGTCTGCGAAAGCATTCCTTCAGAGAATAAGATAATCAATGGCCAAGATATAGGCTCCACGAGACTCCATATAACGTTTTTATAATAAAAAATAAATGTTGGTTTTTGTAACTCTTTATTTGTTTCAGGTTTACATTCAGTTGCATTTTGAAGAAAAGAAATTATAAAGTAACAAACTGAAGATTTTTTACAGAATTTCTAGTTATGTTAAGTGTTTTCTATGAAATGAAAAGATTATAAATAAAGATTCCCGAAAACAAAAGTACGGCTATAAATCAACAAATCTTGATTTTTAAAGCTCAATTTTGTACATTATTTTGGGGTTGGCGTTAAACCCAATTCAAATATTCGGCTGGTGGAAGCCTTTAAAGGTTAAGTAGCTTTCTAAAGTAATCATTGGACTTCGAAGCTCCAGCTTCCTCCTTATCTTTCCCCGAATCGACTATCTTCCCATTTGCTTCGGCTCCCGCCGACTCTGCATCGCTGTTGTCGTCCAAGCGACGTTTCTTTTCGGCCGCCTCCTTGCGCACCAAGGACGTGGGAATGAGGGTAGTCGGCATACGACGCTTGGGGGCCACTTTGGCGCTGGTCGGGGATGTCCACTTCTGACTCGAAGGTGGATTGTTCTTTGGCGGCGGATTTGAAATAGCCACAGATATCTGCAAGGATTAACCGAATTTGTGGAAAAACATTCATTCATGAAGCTTACTCACCTTAAGGCCGCCCAGAAGACAACCATCTCTTCCAGCCACCGCTTTTTGGGCCTCAGCTGGCAGCTCGAACTCTATGTAAGCGATTCCCTTTAATTGTTTGTTCCTGAAAATAAAGAAACGTGTTTAGGAATTCCCTCTCTTCGTCAGAGTCCAGCACTTACGGTTTTTGTACTAAACGCACACCTTCGATTCTGCCGAAGGGCGAGAATAGCTGCAACAACTCCTCCTTTGTGCAGTCGGGGTAAATATTCTTAATAAAAATTTTATTAGTTTCCAGTTGTGCTGTAAAAAAATTAAAAAAACCAATAGGTTAGCGTTCAATCCAACAAACGGCACCCAAACACGTACTTGAATACTTAAAAATAGTTTCACGTGGTTCTGAAACGGAAAAGGGCTTGGGTTTGGGTTTCGGTTCGGCAAAAGCCGGTAAAGAGGGAGCCACGGTTTTTTTCGGGGCTTCTTGGACTTTCGGGGGCTCCTGCTTTTGCGGACGCTGCTTGGGCGCGTTCTTTTCCTGCGGCGGACGGGGGTTTGGGCTCTTGTGTTGCTGCTGCTGTTGCACTGGCTTGCGTCTTGGCTTAAATGGAAATTCATTGGGCAGCTCCATGGCCTGACAGGCGGTAATAGATTCGTAGGTGCCGTAGCATCGTTCGAAGCGCCGATATAGTTCCTGCACCATTTGGCCATCCTCCAAGGCCGGTTGCTCCATTGCCTCTTTAAGGATTTCACGAGTGTTCTGACCCCCATTGTACTCCGACTCCATTTGGGCGAAGCTCAGCCACAGAAGACCACGGTGTGAGCTGCCAGGATAGCCTACCAAATGAAGAAAGGATTAGATTTAGAGCCAAAACAAAAACAGAAGAGCCTCACCCAAAATCTGGCGCCAGATTAGAGCTCCGTTGGACGGACTGGTAAGGTGTGTGTACTCCACTTGGGCCCACAGTTGAAGAATCTCGTAGCGGGTGTCTGCCATGTCGCCATACCAGACGGATAGCTCGTTCCAGGCCTTCTGAAAGGCAGCACGAAGGCTCGCCGCCTGTTCCTCATCCGAGGTAATCGTGTTTCGCACCCTGTAGGCGAGATAGTCCAAATGAAGCTCCACTGTCATGTCCATTTCAGGCAAGATACGGTCTAGCAACGCATTTATCTCAAAGTCGACCTGCTTCAGCTTAAAATTAGCCCGCTCCATGAGGTGGAGGTACCTGTGATTTAAGCGAACAGTGGGCCGGCACTTTACGCCGCGTTTTGCGAGGTCCAGAGGCGAGTTACTGAGGTAGCCACGGCTAAGGCGGCTCTGACGCTGCTCTAAGGCACCTGGGTCTTCGTCCTGGTCTTCGAAATCAACACCGCCTTGAACGAACCGTATGTAGTCTAGCCACAAGGCTTCGGCGGTGGGAAACTTCGCTACACAGCGCTCAAAGATGAAGCGGATGATGGCGTTCTGAATATCTACACTGATGGGCAAGCGCTGCACTTGCTCCACATGACTGCTGTGAACTTTGGCCCACTCCCAGTCATTGTTCTGCGACTTTGTTTCTCCCAAGTGGCGCTTGAAGCCCTCCACCTGGGACTCTATTACGTGGCGCTCCTCCTTTGTGCACTCCCAAGTGACACACTGCTTCTTCACAAGCTCCTGAAAAGGTAAACTTGGCTTTTATATTTGCAGTTATGTTTTTAAAGTTATTCTACCTGAAAAGCCGAGATCTCCTTTTCGTCCTTTACTGCTTTTAGCAGTGAACGTAGGTTGTTACCGAAATCCGGTCGCTCCACGTCGTAATCACTGAGTAATTTGGCCCAAAGGACATCGCTCTCCTCCAAGTTAGCCTTGTCCACGAGGTAACCCACCACGTACTCGCACAGAGGTATGTCTGGAAAGGTATGTATGCATATGTAGTTACTTTTGGATTCGCATGGCAATGGATCTTACTGTATTGGTATTTTAGAGCAGATGCGCACTTTTTCTCGAACAACTTGTGTTCGTCGGGAGTCTGGGTGACCCCCTGGAGAGCCTTAAGATATTTTAGCCAAATGTGAGCCGGCACGGTGGCTTCATTTACCAGCAGAGTCACTGCCTTCTCAATTCGTTCGATGTCGTTGAGTTTGCTAAAAGGAATGCATTTTATATCACAAGAATACCGAACAGAAATATTAGGTTTACAAGGAAATCTCCGCTAGCTTTACGAGCTGAGAGTACGGTTTGTGGGGCACATTGTTAAGCTCTTCGAAGGTGCGTTCTAGCAGTTCTTCCTGCTTCTCTGCCTCACTGTCGACACTATCGCTGTCACTGCTCGAGTCTATGGAAACACAAACTGGTTCTCCACGTTCTGGCACTGGCTCATCCTCGTTTTCGGAGGATGAACTAATCTCTGTAATATCGTCTTGCTGGGCAACTGGTTTATAAGCCGGTGTCGCGTTTATGTTTATCAGATCGAAGTCATCATCAGGCTCGTCACTATCTACGGGCATCTCGTCCAGCTCACGCTCCAGTTCCTTCTCCAGCTGCCATAGCATTTAGGAAATTAGTGTATTTCCCGCAAATTTATTGTCCGCCAATGCTTACCTGTCCGTCGCTGTCCATTTCCGATGTGGTTTTTAATAAAAATCTTGGATTTTTCTAAGAAATCCTCGCGATGTTTGAATTCTAGAGAAAACAAAAGCAATAAATCAGAAATGCGCTTTAGGGCTGGTCAAGTCACAAGCCGCAAGCCTACTAAGCTGCTATTCATGCACAAATGCGCTTTCTTACCTCGACTTTGGAAATAAATCTAATTTCGTTAGCTTTAGTTCTGAATATTTATTAAGTTTAGATGTAGCCCTAACAAAAACTGCTGGAATCAAGGCTGCCAGACTCTGTTCTGTAGTGATGACGATATTTATCGACATTATCGATATATTAAAGTAGTTCTTAGCTACACAAGAAAATGGCGTTTAAAATGGAAAGCTTTTGGTAACGTTTAAGAAATGTATATTTCCTAAGAAATAAATCTAATGATTTCATTTCATAAATTGTAAATTCAGATTCGCTACACAAGTTTATTGAAAAAAGTAGACTTTATATATCAAAAGTTTTCGGTGGTCCAGAACTGCGAGCCAGACACAACGTCAAGGACGGTAAGTTTGGTCCCCTTGGCGAAGTGCATGCCAGTGGTTACGAAATCATCCCCCACCATCTCGAAAGGATCATTCCCGATTCCTTTAAAATTTTAAAAGATTTTATTTTGGACTTCTCAATAGGATTCATCTCCGCTACGATTTAATTTCCACTCCAAGAAAGCGGGGCTGAACTAGATCGACAAAACGAATGAATTACTTAACATAGAGCACTGTTCTTTAATAAAAATACTTTAAACGTGTAGATTTTGGGTTTAAATTAAACAACAAAATTCAAAAACAGGTAAAACTTTGACCGAAACTTTTATATTTTTGTGTCAAAAAAATCGGGTTGCCCAAAAAAGAGTTGGGAAAAGTATTCTTATATTTAATATCTTAAAAGTATATTTTTAAGTGTTTATTATTATTAGGGGGTTCGTCATGAGCGAAGTTGTACTGCACTTCAACTAACCAGCCCTGGTTTTGGCAAGGCCTGGTCACACTACGTGCTATTCCCGCCAAAAACATTCACTTCGGCGTGCGAATTTCGCTGGCGTTTTGTTTTGTATTTACGGCTGAGCAATTAGAAGCGCATCTCCCCGCAAAAAAGTCTTAACATATTCCTTTTGCCCCTGTGAATATCTACAGTCAATAGCTTCAAGATGGCCCACGACGGGGAGCAGTTCATCAAGGACATCCAGCGGGAGTATGTGGATTTTCTGGACGACGAGGAGGATCAGGGCATCTATGCCGGACACGTAAAGGACATGATTGCTGAGAAAAGCAAGCGCCTGATCGTGAACGTCAACGACCTGAAGCGCAAGAATCCGCAGCGAGCTCTGGGTCTCCTGAGCAGCGCCGCGGACGAGCAACTGGCCTTCGGGCGGGCCCTCAAGGAGTATGTCGCCACGGTGGACCCCAGCTTTGCCAAGCTGCACGAGGACTTGTTTGTGGGCTTCGAGGGGTGCTTCGGCAACCGGCACGTCACGCCCCGGTCCCTGACCTCCATGTTCTTGGGCAACATGGTCTGCGTGGAGGGAATCGTCACAAAGGGGTCTCTGATCCGTCCCAAGGTGGTGCGCAGCGTTCACTACTGTCCCACCACCAGGAAAGTGATGGAGCGCAAGTACACGGACCTCACCTCCTTCGAAGCCGTTCCCTCGGGCGCCGCCTATCCCACCAAGGATGAGGACGGCAATCTACTGGAGACGGAGTTCGGTCTGTCGGTCTACAAGGATCACCAGACGCTCACCATACAGGAGATGCCGGAAAAGGCTCCGGCGGGTCAGCTGCCGCGTTCCGTGGACATTGTTTGCGACGACGACCTGGTGGATCGCTGCAAGCCCGGCGATCGCGTCCAAATCGTGGGCAGTTATCGCTGCTTGCCGGGCAAGCGGGGCGGCTATACGTCCGGCACCTTTAAAACCGTGCTCCTGGCCAACAACATCTCGCTGCTGAGTAAGGAGAGCAACCTGGAAATCACGCGCGAGGACATCATGGTCTGCAAGAAGCTGGCCAAGAACAACGACATCTTCGAGCTGCTCAGCAAGAGCCTGGCGCCCTCGATTCACGGACATGCCTATGTAAAGCAGGCTATCCTGTGCCTGCTCCTCGGTGGCGTGGAGAAGCTTTTGCCCAATGGCACCCGGCTCCGTGGCGACATCAACGTGCTTCTGATCGGCGATCCCTCTGTCGCCAAGTCCCAGCTGCTACGCTACGTGCTGAACACGGCTCCCAGGGCCATTCCCACCACAGGCAGGGGCTCCAGCGGTGTGGGTCTAACGGCAGCGGTCACAACGGATCAGGAGACGGGCGAGCGACGCCTAGAGGCGGGCGCTATGGTCCTGGCCGACCGAGGTGTGGTCTGCATCGATGAGTTCGACAAGATGAGCGATATTGATCGCACGGCCATCCACGAGGTGATGGAGCAGGGCCGGGTGACCATTTCCAAGGCCGGCATCCACGCCTCCTTGAACGCGCGGTGCTCAGTTTTGGCAGCCGCCAATCCGGTCTACGGCAGGGTAAGTCTTGGCCCGTCTTGGCTGGTGTCTTTTCTCATGTTTTTCCTTCTAGTATGACCAGTACAAGACCCCCATGGAGAACATTGGCCTGCAGGACTCGCTGCTCTCTCGTTTTGATCTGCTTTTCGTGATGCTGGACGTGATCGACAGCGACGTCGACTCGAAGATCTCTGACCATGTGGTGCGCATGCATCGCTATCGCAATCCCAAGGAGGCCGACGGCGAACCCTTGTCCATGGGCAGTTCCTATGCCGACTCCCTGGCCTTTGTGTCCCGCAACGAAGAGGTAAGCGCTTTGAAATGCTTGAGAAGAAACTTTTTAATCCTGATATCCTTTCCAAAAAGAAAAAGGACACCGAGGTCTATGAAAAATACGATGCCCTGCTGCACGGCAAGTCCCGTCAGCGCCACGAGAAGATCATGTCGGTGGAGTTCATGCGGAAGTACATCCACATTGCCAAGTGCATGAAGCCCAAGCTGAGCGAGCAGGCCTGCGAGGCGATTGCCAACGAGTACTCGCGCCTACGCTCGCAGGAGTCCATGGAGACGGATGTGGCCCGCACGCAGCCTATCACAGCTCGTACCCTGGAGACCTTGATTCGTTTGTCCACAGCCCATGCCCGTGCCAGGATGTCCAAGACGGTGACCATCGACGACGCCCAGGCGGCCATCGAACTAGTTCAGTTTGCCTACTTCAAAAAGGTCCTGGAGAAGGAGCGCGGCAAGCGCCGGCGCAACAGTGGCTCCGACGAGGAGGACGGCCAGACCACTGCCAGCCAGAGATCGCCGTCGCGTCGTAACAAGAGGACACGCACCGAGGCGGCTGGAGTCGATAGCGACGAGGAGGAGATCGAGACTCCGCAGCCGGATGCCGGGGATCTGACGCGTCGCGAGACCCGCCGCTCCCTGCCAGCCAGCGGACGCTCGGCTGGCTCCCAGTCGATGACCGCCAGCGAGGAGCAGTCACCGCCCTTGGCCGGACCGGCTACCATTACGGACGCCCGCCTGGGCGTCTTCAAGAATGGCCTGCAGCGCCTGTTCCGCGAGGCGCGCGAGCAGAGCCTGCCGCTGGCCAGGATCACCACGGCCATCAACGAGGGCAATGCAGAGCCGTTTAGCGGCGGCGAGATCGAGGCCGCCGTCCACCGGATGACCGAGGACAACCAGATCATGGTGGCCGACGACATCGTCTTTCTCATCTAATCTCCTCGCATTCCAACTCTCAGCTTTTTCATTCTCATCCACAATATTTTTATCCATTCATGTATTGGTTAAGTTGTATTTTTGTTTGTATTTTTATGCTAATAAACATTCTGGAACTTCCTGGGCAATTTTCCGTTTCCTGATTCCCGATTCCCATTCCCATTTAAAGAAATCCCGTCTCGCAATTACGGTTTATAACTTACTTATATTTGAGACAGATCTCTAAGGTTCCACAACAAACAATTTAAATATTTAGAGCAAAACTGGCCTTTAGTCACCTTGGTCTTTCGGTCTCCTCCAACCGGAAATCAAGGACCAGATATCCACATAGTTTTTAGTTGGTTTTGGAAAAGATTAAACAAGTTTTAAGCATAACACTGGTTGTGAGTTTAAACAAATTAATTTCAATATTTCAATAAAATTCGTAGGTTACACCCGTTTGAAGATATATGAGATAGTCGAGGACATGAGCATTTTCGTGGGGATCTACTACAAGGTTTCGAAATAAAATACGAATATATTAAATGTAATACTTGGCTTGGACTAACATCTGAGACTATTCCAATTCATTATCTTTCCCGCTTTCCCTTCTCTTGCTTCTTTTAATGTTACAATTAAACTAGACACGGCTAAATACAGAGACTAATCTCCTGATAAAACGTATGTACAAAGAACCCAGGACAACGGACACACACACACTCATGGGATGGTTCACACAAGCCAGGATCAGAGGTTCACTACATTCTTGAGATCCGGCGGCAGCAGGCCCTTCATGCACTCGATCTGGGCCCGGATCTGCTGCTGGGTGCCACTCAGTCCGACGCCCTCCGGTGCGGGGGCCTTGTCGCTGTAGAGATTCAGTTTCTGCTTTAGCTTGAGTATCATGTCGATTATCTCGACCTCCTGCTTGTCGTGGGCCCAGTGCTCCAGGTTAGCCTCGGAGAGTGCCTGCAGCTGGAGGTCCTGCAGAGTCAGCTGCAGCTCCCGGTGGCGCGCCTCGTACCATCCCCGGAAATTGGGCGAGCGGAAGAAGCGACGGTACAGGCCCTTCCAGTCGCCCTTCAGCGGCGACGTTAGCTGCGGCCCCGCCGTCTCCAGCGTGGCCAAGAAGTCGTCTAGCTTGAAGCTGCTAGCGTTCGGCGCCGATTTAAACGGACTAATGTCCTTCTGCAGCGGCATCAGCGAGGCCATATACCGCTCCAGCGGAATCATGAAGCTCTGAGTCAGCTCCAGGAGATTGCGCCGTATCAGAGCTGTCTGGACGTGCTCCGGGCGCTTGGTCTTCATGCCCAGCAGTACCTTCTTGATCAGAGCCTTGTCTTTTTTCAGGTAAGGTTTGTACTTGCTATGCAGCCCGGCGGAGGAACTGTCTCCTAAACCGCTGATGCCACTGCTCCCGTTGGAGTTGCCTGTGGCTCCTCCATTTAATCCCGCGCTGGCCTTGGTGGCTCTGGTGGCCAGATCTGCAGCCGCTCCCGAGGCACTGGAAAAAGAAGTGGCCGAGGCAATGCTCCGCGCGTGCTTCTGGTTGAGGAGCAGATGCTGTTGCTGTTGCATGTTTTTCTGAAAAAGAGCGAGACGTGTGACTAAAAATGAGAGGGATGGATGATGGTATTTCTTACCTGATTGTCCACTAAACGGAGCATGTGCGGCCAGTCTTTGAGAAGCTTCACAAAGAACGGATTCGTGACCCCGAGAATGCAAGCGGGCACTGCCTTGGCGTTGGAGCACTCCTGTGTAAATTCGCGGAACTCGCTGTCGTGGATTGTGAAGTAGGGCCGTGCCTCGGCGCAGTACTCCAGGGGTGCTATCAGGGCCAGGAGCGATTGGACCATGTAGGAGCAATCGGCGGGCGAAGTGCCCACCACGACAATGGGCTCGGCGGTGATTACCAGCTCCCAGAGCGTATACAGCTGCTCCATGACAAAGTCCATAGAGCGAAAGAGCTCGATTTCGTTCACAGAGGGCAAGACTTTTTGCAGCCCAGCCGGAAGCAGTGCTTCGGCGGGCGATGCTGCCGATGTGTCGGTGGTAGTGGCTCCATTACTCTTTCTGCTGCTCGTCGCCCGCGGAATACAGATCTGGTAGCTGTAGTTGAGAAGAGGCAGCTGGAGGAGGGTGCCAACCCTTAGCGCGGGCCACTTGCTGTTTATTTGCTCGCAGACCAGCCGGACGGCGTCGACTCCCTCCTCGAAGTAACGCGGCGCCAGCTGGTTCAGTATGTCGTAGTAGAGATTGAAGAACGGCAGCCGAGTGATTATGATGAAGCTCTTCTGGAAGTAGCCACGCGGCAGATTGGGATCCCGCTTCTGGCGGAAGTAGACAAAGCCCCAAAAGTGTGATGCATCCTGTCGCAGGGCGGGCGAGCACTCTGCATTGTATCCGTGGAGCGAATCCTGCCTGCGAGTGCACCGCAGGCGCATATGGAACTTTGTGTCGCCCATGCAGCCGGAGTTGGAGTCCGGAAAGGCCATGTAGCAGATGTTGCTCACCTCCTGATCAGTGGGCATGAACTCGGTAGGATACACGTGCTCCAGAGCCTGCCCCAGGTTCAAGTCGAAGGTAACCACGCAGAAGCAGTGCATCCACTGCGAGAAATTTAGCCAATCGCTGGCGTTGGGCTGCGAGTTCGAGTTGCATTTGTCGGTCTCCTTGTCCGCCTCGGATGCCCCCAGACCTTGCGAATCCACATCCTTGATCCTGGCATCCGCGCTCATCGTTATTTGTTGATATTTACAAAATATTGGACATACATTTACGACAGTGCAGTGGCAATTAGTGATGGGCGATAGCTGCTACCTGTTATCAGTTATCAGTTGCCTGTCACGGTCACAATGTGTTTGCCACAGTCTCTATTTAGTAATTTATTAGACAAATGTAAAGAATTCAATATATATATACACAATCTTTAACAGTTCATAAAACAATCATAACATTAAAACATTGGCAAATAGCATGTCTTTCTCCTGAACATTTTGTTTAAATGGTAGGCTGGTAAGTCCTTGGCTATTTAAATCACAGATATGGGACGAACTGCTCATCTCTGCTCTATTATCATTATCATATTTAAACTTTCACTTATTATTGTTTTTATTTTTGTACTTTCTCTGGGGGCTGCCAACTCAGTTTACGGAGGTTACCAGACTGACAAAACTATCGATAAGATTTCATATGGAGATGCCAACTTAGTTTGTAGAGGTTACCAGATCGATAAAAACATCGATAAGTTTCCAAAGAAGCCCTGACTAGTTAAGCGATAACTAAACAGGACAATTTAAATAAATATAAATAAAAACAAATAAGTCAACAACCCAAACACATTAGCTTGATTACACATTTTTAAGAAAGACATTTTCAAATGCTGAGGCAAATGTAAAGGCTTGTTAACACTTGGAATCGATAGTTGAACCACAGACATTTCGCGCTCAACCCAACAGCTTCTGTTAGTTATTGTTATAACAAATTAATGCAATTGCGAAATGCCAATTGCTGCTTTTAAATCCGTACGGGAAACTAGCAGCGAGGATCCGGTATAATGAACCAAGCACTTACCCTAACTAGTTGCTAATTATCCCAAAACTCTAGGTCCACACAGCGGAGAATCTGCTAAAGGAGAATGCCGGCAAAAAGTGGCGCATCAAATCCGTTGGAGACAAGTCCGCCTACGTGATACTGGAGTTCCAGGATGCCCAGCAAATTACGGGCATCGATATTGGCAATGAGCACTCCGCCTTTATTGAGGTAAAGGTCAGCCGGACCATGGCTTCGGACGATTTCCGTCCGCTTTTGCTATCTAGCTCCTTCATGACCCCGGTTGAAAGCAAAAACTCCAGCAATCAGAACCGGGTGCGTTGCTTTAGTGCCTCTGCCCTGGACGAGAGCGCCCTGAAGGAGAAGTGGACCCTAGTGAAGATTATCTGCACCCAACCCTTCAACCGCCATGTCCAGTACGGTCTCTCCTTTGTTAAAGTTCATGTGGTGGCTACCCCAACGGCAACTGCTTCAGCTCCTGCACCTAAAATCAAGTCATTGATTCCAGAGAAGCTAATGACGTTTGGTGGCTTTAAGTTGCGCGAAGAATCGCCCGACTCGGAGTCCGATTCCACACAACTTTCGCGCTTCCAGCGGTGGAAGAATGATTCTCATCAACAGGCTCCAGCTGTGACTACAGCGTCTGCCATACGAGATGCGGGGTCCTCCGCATTAAGAAGGCTAAGCAATGGGCTGCCCACCACCTCTAGTAAAGCCTCTACTTCGCCTGCTGCATCTTTTGGACGCTCGGGAACGGAGTCGCCGCCTGTGACTGATGCCATGCCCTTGGATCGCAATCGAGAGTCTCTGCTTTTTGGCGAGGAGGACAAGGATGAGTCTCTGGAAATGGTCAGCGCCAAGAAACGGCGTTTAAGCAAGCACTTGGAAGCGGACAAGGACAGGCGAAGAATTGAGCAAGAAAAAGAGAAGGAACACAAGAACGACAAGCCCAAGAGGCTTTCTTTGGATAAATCCGTATCTAAAGAAGTCTCTTCAGCCAAAAAAGAGGACAAAACTGTCAAAAAAAGTGGACATGACACCTCCATATCCATAACAAAGGAGATTCCCCGGCAAACTGCCCAAAAACGCTTTTCTCCGCCTTCTGGACGACCTGCCACGCCAGCCAAGAAGCAAAAGGTCCTTGACGACACGATACAATATCGTCCATTCAACAAGCTGCTACGAGGGGTGGTCCTGGTGATCAGCGGAATTCAGGCAACTAATATATACATACTATTATTGTAAATTCGTTAACCAAAACCTTTTTGTTTCCACAGAACCCCGATCGTGCTGATTTACGTTCAAAAGCTACCTCCATGGGTGCCAAATACAAGGCCGATTGGGAGCCGGGATGCACTCATTTGATGTGAGATGCGAAATATAGATTCTATATTCTCCTAATCTGAAGAAATTCATATATTCTAGATGCGCCTTTAAGAACACCCCGAAATACAACCAGGTCAAGGGCAAGGGAAAGATTGTGACACGCAGCTGGATTGAAAAGTGTTATTCTTTGAAGAAGTACCTTCCCTGGCGTCGCTATGCCTTGGACACGGCCGATCTGGACCAGCCGGAGAGCGACGAGGAGCTGTGCGATGAGTCGATGAAGCCACAGCGTGAGTTTAGCGATGTGGAAGAGGTGGTTGTGGCGAAAAACGACAAGAAGATAGAGTTCACCTACGAAGCGGATCACAAAGTGGCGGAAAAGGAGGATTCATCTGGAATCGACACGGAAGACGAACTAGAGAAGGTGGCGCAGAGTAATGTTTTTTGCTTTCACACTTTTCTACTGTTCTCTAATGTCTTTGGCTTTTAGAAAATATCAAAACCAATAAGAACAAAGCCAAAATCGAAGTAAGATCGAATTCGGGCGACATCTACGATAGGAGCACTGATGAGGAGGATTATTTGGTGGAAAAAAAGAAGCAGATCGTTGCCCTTGATTGAATTCCATGTTTTTTTCCTAATTTTTAAATTGTATGCAATCTTAAGCTAGACACTTTCCACGTTTTTTGGTTATATTTTGGGGAAATAAACCTAAAAGGAAATATGTCGAAAAACAGATGTCCTTAGTCCAAAAGAAGGCTTCAAAGAACTTAGATATAGCGTTTTCTAGGACTGTAAACTTAAATTTCTGTTGGCAACGCTGCAGACAAGGCGTTAAGGGTAAAACAACCCCCTGGAAACAGGTGGCACGCAACAGCTGTCTGCTTTTGACATTTACACTCGCTTTTCTCTCTCGTTTTCGCAGCTTTCACCTCCCTGGCTCGCTCGCACACGGCCCAGAGCCTGGGAGAAAGTAACCCTCTGCCTCTGGCTAATGGTGAAAAACTCTCTCCTGTCCAGCAGTCGTGTGTTTGCTGTCGAGCGAAAAAGAGAGCTTCTTTGGGAGTTTTTCGAATTGCAACTGGATTGTTTATTTATGGTAAATATTTAGCATTTCAAAACCCAACCAAGAAGGATATGGCCTTCACAGATCCTTGGCATCTTTTGGAAATCCATCGCATCGAGTCGAGTCGAGTCTGTACTCCATCTTTTTGTGGAGCGGAAGAGAGACGGGAAACGGAAATGAAAATCTCAGTCCAATTGGAAAATCGATACAATTGAGCTGTAATTAAAAATATGCTGATTACTTTCGTTTTAGAAATTGGACCAATAAGCACAGGATCCGCAGGACTTCTGGGAGATTAAGAGAGGAGTAAGGTAGGTGGAGGCTCGAAATACCAACCCCCAATGTCACGCTTTTATATACTCGTAGATAAAAAGGGATTAGCCAGGTATAAAAAGCGAAAGCAGCAAAGCAAGATGGGTAATGAGACCTCCTTGCCCATGGACATGTGCTCCAACTTCGATGCCGACGAGATCCGGCGCCTGGGCAAGCGCTTTCGCAAGCTAGATCTGGACAACTCCGGGGCCCTCAGCATAGACGAGTTCATGTCCCTGCCGGAGCTGCAGCAAAATCCCCTCGTGCAGCGGGTGATCGACATCTTCGATGCGGATGGCAACGGCGAGGTGGACTTCAAGGAGTTCATCCAGGGCGTCTCTCAGTTCAGCGTTCGGGGCGACAAGCTGTCGAAGCTGCGTTTCGCATTCCGCATCTACGACATGGACAACGATGGCTACATTTCCAATGGGGAGCTGTTCCAGGTCCTCAAAATGATGGTCGGCAACAATCTGAAGGACACACAGCTGCAGCAAATTGTGGACAAGACCATTTGCTTTGCGGACAAGGACGAGGACGGGAAGATATCCTTCGACGAGTTCTGTTCCGTCGTGGGCAACACGGATATCCACAAGAAGATGGTTGTCGATGTCTAAGGACGATTTCGAATTTCCGAATATGGAACTCTGAATGTGCGTGTACCTTCCGTTCAACCAGTTCAGCTTTATATACATTTAGTAAATACATCTAGTAAATGGATCCCGTGTATGTATGTGTGTCTGTCGGTCTGTGGTGCCAGAAACCGAAATCCAGAAAGGACTACTGTCCAATGGAAGGACCCTCAATTGCATGTGTGCAGTTTTAATTCATACGAAACCACCGGCAACGGACCACTACCAAAGCATACCAAACCCTGACCCCTGACCCCTGGACCCTTGACCATCCTGCATGCGAAGGCCCTAAAAAGTATGCTATATATGACTTAAGATTGAGGACATCATCTAGTTTGTACTATATCCTAACTCTTCGTTCAGTTTAAGTTCATCTTTCGACTAAATGTTGTGTATAAGATATATATGTAAAAGCAAATATTGAGAAAATCTACAGCAACTACAAATTAAACAATGTTTATCGAAAAGCACGAGGCATCCAAATTTTCGGGGCTGGGCTTGGTGGATCGACAATGTCCTCGAACGCACTTGGACACGCAGTCCTCGAGTCCTTGAGCCCATGAGTCCATGAGTCCTTTAGGCCTTCGGTAACACGTGCGTGTCTCTTGGCTCGTCTCCCAGAGCTTCCCAGAGCTCCCAAAATCCCCAAAAAAAACAACACACGCACACAAAACACAAAAACCATAATGAACAAACCCTCGACACAAAAACCACGAGGCGGCCAACGCAACCAAAAACTTTTTGGCCGTTGGCAACAATTAACTGTTTTGTAGGTCACCGATTTTCCAACTGTCAGGGTGTGTGTTTCCCCTGTGAGGTGTCATACAGGTGAGGAAAATATTGGGAGGTTCTCGGGAAAAGGATTTCAAACCTTTAAGGTTCTTGGAGAAATATTACGTATACGCAAGGTGACCTATCCAGATATTAAGCATACATAAGGTAGTCCCCTCGGATATTACGTATACGCCACGTTTCCCTCAAATATTGTTTCCCAAAAAGAAGGTACAACTTTTCCTCAGTGCCAGCAGGAAGCCAGCAAACTAAAAAAAACTCAAAAAACTTGCTTCTAGGTTCCGAGCAGAACTTGTACGGCAACAGAGCCTTGACCAAGGACCTCGTAGGTCCTGCCAAAGTCCTGCGGGGACTAGAATATGCCTGTGAGTGGGTGTGGGGTTCCGATAGAGAGAGAGAGAGTGTGTGCTTGGTATCAATAAATTATTATATGCTGTCTGTCGCAAGCTGGTTCGTTAATCATTTTCGCCCAGGCCCTGCCCCTTGAACTCCCACACATGCCCCAGTGCCACGAAGCCCGACAAAGGTATTTCCATTCCGAAAATTAGTAGGGTTAACGCCGGGGTTACCTGCCTGCCTGGCGGTGTCTAATTCCGCCCCCGAATTCCACCCTTCGGGCGCTCCTGTTGCTGCGTCACAAGGCAGCAAGGTAGCAAGGCAGCAAGAAAAAACCGAAGCGGCTTTGACCTTTTTCCGTTTTCCGTTTGGTATTAATTGTTTTGATTAATGTGCTCCAATTTTCGGATGGTACGTAACAGCGCCAGGCCCCAATAATCGGGCATTTTCCGACCTTCCGACTCCCAACTTTCCGGCTCTCGTCTATCATTTTCCAATTTCTTTTCCCGGAGGCGGAGCCCGACGGGCTCCGGATTGGATTGGGACAGATACTAAGCTATATGTCCCGGATGCATTTTGAAACCATAAAATATTGTCCATGATTAAGTATTAATGTCCGAATATTTGAATATCTTTTGGCATCTTTGCTTATTGATTTCTGTTATATTTAGTCCTAAAACTTATTTCGCTCGAATGACTTTGTTTCAAAGGAAACTATTGAGACCGAAAAAAGGCTTTTTATAAATTATGTATAACAATTTTCCCCATTTTTAATGGGCCGTTGAGCAAAGGGAACGCTAGGGGCAGAGGGGGCAGAGGGGGCGCCCCCAAAATCAATATACGCTTTATTTGTTTATTTTTTTTGGTAATGAAATTCAGACAGGTTGAGGGATATCGCATAACCTTTAAACGAAATTGTCAGTAGCCCTGAATTTCGGGGCTCACAGGATTCCCAGAGCCCCTCAGAGACTCCCAGAGCTCCCATCCCCCATCCTCCATCCCGCTTATCCCACCTGCCACAAAAGTAAAAGCTTTTTAGTTTATGTTGGTTCACATTTTGTTATTCCGGGTCTCTGTTTTCCTTTTGGGTTGTTGTGTTTTTGCAATAATAATCGCGGCATTAAGTCAAAAGCGGCCCTGCAAAAACAAATGCCAAATCAATGTCCATGTGTGTGTCTCCAAGGCAGAGGCGTGGGCTCTAAGGGATAATATATAAGTAATTAATTATTACATTACATTGCGTGGATGGTTAATTTTTGTAACGAGAATTTTTATTATGAGTTCTCGATCTTTGACGGCAGAGGGGACCAACAAAACTTATCAGACGCTTCGAAAATGTAATTAAAGTTCTGAATTAAATAGCTGGGTAGGGGGTGGTTGGAGTTTGGGGGGTCGTACGCCACTGTGTGTGTGTGTGTGCAGTTGAGTGGCATGTGTGTGTATTGTGCGATAAAAGTTGACTCGTGCCAGTTTCGAGCTGTAACCGAAAACGCATACAAAACAAAAAGCGCCAAAAAGGAGGGGAGGTAGCTGACATGGGAGGTGGGTGACATGGGGGCTAGGTAGCGGCTGGGTGGGTGGTTAGGGGACATGGGCGGCGGCGGGCGCGAATACAATGGGAATGTGAATGGGAATTACAAAAACAAGCATCAACAACCACCGTTAGCGCCACTCTCCTTTTGCCCTTTTCCTTTCTCTATTTCTCTCTCGCCGGGCTGTGCTGGCCTCTCTTGTCCCGCCCATCTGTTACCGCCCACAAGACCATAAATTCAGCATTACCACGCAGCTACCTCAACACTGCACCACCCCGCTTTCCTACTCCCAATTCCCGCTAACCAATTCCCCCCAAACCCGTATTAAAGAGGTGGCAACTGGCAAACGCCGGTGACGCAACGGAACTCTGGCAGACCGATTCCTTTTCCGATTCCGATTCGGAACCCGATTCCGAAGCTAGGACCTGACCCACTAACCCTTCGATAAAGAGGCCAGAAATTCCAGGTTCCGAATGGAATGCCCACATTAAAAGGCATTAAAAAGAAATTTCATCAAAATTTTTGGAATTTTAAAAGCTTTTTCAAAACTTTTTAATTTTATGATGTTGTATTGTGAGAGAGTTTTCCAAATGCTTAGTTCGAAAAAACGATTTTTTAGACTTTAATTTCGAAAAGACATTTATGATTTCATAGATTCCTTTGGGGTCCTGTTTCAAGTAGGGTCTTCCTTTGGTCGTTTCCAGTTTTCGCTTCCGTATTCCCGATTCCCGAATCCCTACTCAGTTGCATTTAGCGAAGTCCCGTTTTGTGTTTCGGCACAGTGGTGTAGTCAGAAGGGCCCTAACAAGGGGCGAAAATCACGCATACGCCATGGTGGCCAAACTTTTCTTTATATTCTGTGCTAATAAATCGAAATTAATGCATTCCTTGTTCTTATAGTCTCTTCTCGTGAATATAAAGGGAGGCATAACCTATTTTAAAGCAAGTTAAGCAACGTTTTTGGAGAAATTCAATATGTTTTTAAAATCAAAGCTAAAAGACAACGGCGATAAACAGTAGCATACCTTTGTGGGCTGCTTGGGAAACCCAAAACCCAAAGCCAAAAGCCCGAAAACTCGAAACCCCGAAACCGAGCTTAAACTTGGGCCCGCCCCCTTTTGGAGCCGAAAATGTTAATGCTCCCCACCGCTGGATGGGGGACCGGGAGCGCAAGCAAGCCGGAGAGCGGTGGGCCAAAGGGAGAAAGGCCGACTAACCGACCGACTGCCGAAGCAGCCGCAGCAGCAGCAGCAGCAGCAGAGGCAGAGACAGCAGAGGCAGCAGAGGCAGCAACGCTGCTATATACACGGCAACGAGCAACAAATTGAGTCAGTATCGCACAAACAACACTAACGGAAACATCAACGTGAAAGCGCGACCGAGACGGACGCCCTCCGTCCGTGTTTTGTGTCTGTCTGTGTGTTGAGTTGAGCTTAGTTCAGTGTTTAGTTTAGTCGCGCTCTCCAAGGACCTTAAATCACCAGTTACAAACTTATAACTATAGTACCAACAACTAGAAGGCAGCATCAGGATCACAGGAAGCCAAGCGGCCATTAAGTCAGGCTTGAGAGAGAGAGAGAGAAAGCGAGACAAAGAGTGTGAGAGAGGCAGGATCGCGATTTGGGGGCATCAGGACAACGAGACACAGAGCAGAACAAAGAAATGGCAAAGTTTGACGTTTGCTAACTGCAATCGGCACTTAGCACTTTCGAAAAGTTCGCCAACTCTCCCTCGGGCCATCAACAAAATCAACTCAGGCAAAAAACAACGTAGCAGTACAGGCTGTAAAAATAGACAGGAGCAGATATCACAAATAAGAAATGCATTAAAAAGCGTAAAGGAAGCAAAACAGCATCGAGAGCAGCGGAGTCGTCGTCGGCGTCGTCATCGTCGTCGTCGTCATCGTCGTCACATGCGTCGTGGGTGTCAAAGAACGTGTATATAGATGCATATTCCCATCTATATATAAATATAAACACAAAAAATACTTGTTTTTTTTCTTGTTATTCTATAGTTAATAAATAGTTTTGTGCAAGAGTCGAAAGTAAAAGATAAAAAGCAAATAAAAAGCGCCCAAGGCGGCCAATGGAAATGCCAAAGAAAAAGCAACAAAATTTACAACGACAGGAGCAACAACAAGCTAGAAGAAGGGGCAGCTATTGCAGTTTGCCGATACATAAGTCCACCGATACGTTGCGTATGCGCCCCCTCCTGCCCAGTGCCCAGTAGCCTTCCTTCCCTGAAACGAAATTCCGATTTTTGCGATACGAGTGAAAGAAAGTACACATGCAAGTGCATAAATGGCAATATGGACGAGCAGCAGCAGCAGCATTTGCGTTGTATACCAGCACAGTGACACGCGCGTGCCAAATATTGCCGATTTTATCAGGCGAGCTAAAGCTATTAACTGAAGGAGCAACAACAACCGCAGCAGGGACAACAGTCACAACGAAAATAGCTGGAAGGCGCCGCAAAATATCAAAGTGGGTACCACACTCCTACTAATACTAACACAACTAACACCCGAAGCATATCAAGACTGTCTCATATAGCACCCGGCACCCAACACCCAACACCCAACACCCCAGCCGCACACACTATACATGCATTTGCACTCCTAGAAGGCACGGTTACGGCTACAAACAACAACAAAAGCATTTTCGCAAACTACAATAGCGCCCCCCGCAAACCAACATACCAACACGAACTACAATAACTGTAACCAAAGTGCAAGCTGCCAAGGGGGTGGGAGTGAGAGTGGGAGGAAGAGTGGGTGGCAGAGTGGGAGGGAGAGTGGGTGGGAGAGTGGGATGGATAGTGAATGCAATAGTGGGAGGAAGAATGGGAGTGCGAGTGGGATTGGGAGAGAGTGAATGCTAAATGAGTTATGTGGGCACATTCCTCATGAGCAAGAAGAAGAAATGGCAGGACCAGCTGCATTTGGCACGCAGAGAGAGAAAATTCCCGTTAAAGCCAGGAGATCAAGCGCCTGTGACGGAGACTAAATAGATTGAAAGAAAGGACATACCATAGCTTTGGCTTATTAATGGAAATTAATTAAGTTTCAAAGGATATTCAATAAAGACGAAAGTTTTGGTTTGGAATAGTACATGAAACGGCGAAAGTCCTGACATTTTTGCACCGTGCACTAGTATGGCAGACTGGGCCAAGTTGGCTGAGCAACCAAAAACCGCAAAACCGCAGGACCGCAAGAACGCAACAAGAGCCAGAGCCCCGTTTCGGTAGTAGCGCCAGTAACAGGAGCTTTCAAGTGCTGTGCAATCAAAGGAAAGACCGTGAGACCAATTTCCCAGGACCCCAAAGAAGCATGAAAAGGCCCTACGTCGCCATTTCTCTTCTCTCATCTCCCAGCTCTCATCCCTCATCCTTTATCCTTCACACTCGAACCCTTAACCTTTCAACCTCCCAACAGATGCCGATGACACGTTGCGGTCATGCAAATGCATAAGGATTAGAGTCCTCGCAAACGGAATATGAGATTTTCGGGGGGCCAGTCAGTCAAACAATGAATCTTCCTCCTCCTCCGTTTCCACCGCTTCCCGCTCCCGACGCACATGGAAAATTCATGAAGAGCCAAATTGAGTTTGCGGTCGAACCCCGGCAACATACGACACACATAACTAAAAATAAATTATTGAGTGAGCAATACCCCAACACTTTAAGACCCTTTGGGGACTTGAACTTTAAACTAAGCCCGAATCCTTCCCGAAGTTCTCGAATAACGAACGAACAATTAACTGAATTGAGTTGGTCATTAAAGGCCAAAAGTTCAGTCGTTACAGCTATTTCTAGGCACTACTAAATGTTAAAAGATAACCTCTAGAACCTACAACCTAGCTCCTTTTATGATTCTTTCACATTAAAGCATTGCTAGTCGCCCATGAAGCATCGCCAGGTTTTTATTGTAAATAGCAGAGATCATAAAACCCCGAAACGAGAATCCTCCACTCACCACTGTAAATAGAGTGTCAATGGTGTTTATTTTCCAACCTATGGTATTGAGAGAAATAAAACAGAATATACACTTTTCCGAATACACATTCCTACACTTTTTCCCCTATTCGAGAAATTTGCAATTCATTCGTCTGGATGTCGCCGCTTTCGCTTTCTATATATATTTGGGAAATAGTCGGTGTGTTTAGGGGATTCTATATAGCAGAATGCACTTGTCTGCGAGGAGCGATCGTCTGGCATAGGAATTTGCCATAAATAGATCCGATTCCCGGTTGTCAGTGTCCCAGGAGATGCGCATGCACATACATATATTTTGAAGTAGTTGTCTAATGGAAAACCCCATTGACAGCTTTAGATCGAATCTTGATTTACTTCGTTAATCTTTTAAATTTTAAATGTCGCCATCTTGTCGTGGAGCCTTCGCCTCCAGCCTGCCTGCCACGTCTCGAATGGTTAATGACCAGAAAAGCGAGCAAAGTGAGCGTAATTAATGGAAACTGTAATCAATCATGCGCTCCAATTAACCGGAGCCATCCCATCCGATATCTCGAGAGTACGGCTATATAGCTACGCTATATAAAATCTATACAATACGCGTACTAAAACGTCTGAATGCTAATGGCAGTGATGGGCATGGGGCATGGGGCGTGGAGCGTGGGGCGTGGGGCATGGCCACCCCATGCCCCATAATGACACAAAGTGCTCCTTCTCCTGTTCGGTGTACATTTCAAAACTCATTACGATTCACTCACTCACTCAAAGTCTAAACGTGAGTCAGTGTGGCTGCGTGGGCGTGGGTGGACATGGGCGGAGACGAAGGACAGGGGCATATGTTCTGTGGTCATAGCCTCACGAGTCATCATTTCTGATTTCTTAATTTGTTTTCGTTTAATGTACGAAACACATTTCAAAGATCTTTACTTTGAAATTGTATATTTGCAAGTTTGTTTTCAAAAGTTTGCAAAGGTCAACGACCTAATGGCATAAATAAAATGCAAATTTCGTTCGAAAGATTCTAGATTCGAATTTCGAACCTGATCAAAGTCCCAGCCCAGAGTAACGTCATGCAATATTTGCAATTATTTGAATTTGTTCATAAATGGCTCTCTTATCGCGACAATATCCATAATGCTCCTTTTTTCCATTTATTTATGATTGTGTATTGATAAGGGAAAGGAAAAAAACAACATCGTTATCTTCTTATCAATAATTAATTCAGCAAAGACCACTTCGGCGGAGTCTCTTTCAATGCGCCACTTGAATTCATGAATATCGGGGAAGCCGAGAGCTAAGGGGGCACCAATCCCGCACCGGCACACTCCTCTGCACATCAGTGCCCCGGACAAGATGGCTATTCATAAAAATCGCCATAGAGCCGAGGAGTTTCGGGGTCCTTTATTCATATCGATAATTGTTTGAACAATTTTGGTGAATACCAAAAATGAATTCATCGATTGCCTGCGGGCTTTCCCTTTTTCCTTCTTTTTCCTCTGCTTTTTCGTCTTTTTTTCGCTTCATTTGCTTTCGGGTGTCCTGCTTTCAGGCGGGAGAAAGGGCGAAAGGGGGCGTGTCGGAGAGGAGCCCACAGGACCCGCATAACCTTTCGCCTCCGGGGACTTTAGATATATGTATATTTTTCGTTTGGTTTTTTTTTTTGATTGGGTTGGGTTGGGTTGGGTTGGGCGGGGGTCGGTGAGTATTTCACATTTGCTGATTTTTGACGCGTCCATTTACTGTTGATTGATTTTGTTTGTTTGCATGTGCTGGTAGGTGTGGGAGTGGGTGTGTGCCTTATATATTATACATTGTATATAGACCAGTGTGTGCTGGTTGCATCTATGGTACTTAAAAATACATTTATATCTGCGGCTTACATTATAGGCGGAGGGACGTGAAACATGCTCAAATATTTATACAGTTTGCATAGTTAATTTGCATAAGTCCATCAAAAATCCGCGTGTCCATGGCCGGGGCTTAGGGGCTAATACCCGTAACAAAGGGGGATGGGGCTGTCTTCATTTAATATGCTAATTAAGTGCGAAAACGGATTGAGACTGCAGCACTGTTAAAGGATTAACTTTGGCCCTTATACAACCCCCGTAAGGACTGACCAATTGAGTAATATATAATTTCTTTTTATTGTCAACAAAATTAGTGTCTCGGAACGGCAAACCCCTCCTGCTAGCAACGCCCCTGCATGGTGTGTGTCTAGCCTTGTCCTGTCTCATCAATGTCAAAGCAATGAACCCGAATATCCATATTGCCAACGCTTCGCTTATTCAATTTCCCCGTCTGTCTATCCAACACGGGTCCGACCGACGCCCCCACCCCAAAAGTTCCCAGCCCCGCCCGCCCCTGGCTCCTCGTGGCTAATACCCTTTTCAAAAGATTGGCGGCTCCATGAGCCCGGGTGGTGGGGTGGTGGGGGAGGGCTTAGGGTATTAACAGCTTCGACTTGGCGCAAAGGAAAACATTGTTAATGCGTCTATATAAGCATATGTACAAAGCAGACACCACGGGCCAACTAAATAGCAGTTCCCCAATTGAGGAGAATATATTAATGTAGTAAAGTAGACATCCTTTGTGTAAAAATCAAGTGGAATGATGAGTCAAGTCCTGAAGAAGTAATGGTATGCCATTTCCTTTGCCACAAGTGTACCCACGCATTCGTTAAGTATATAGGCACTCAATTAGAAGGGAAAATGTGGAAAATGGTTGAATCGTTTATGACTCAGCACGGTTGACCCCCCGCCCCCTTTTGGCCATTAAAAATGCCAAGGCATGTGTAATTGTTTTACACACAAGAGATGCCCAAGATATCGTGCATGTTTAATGTCTATATAGCCGGGAATACATATGTAAAGGCATGCATGGTATGTGTACATTTGTCGGTATATGGCCGTGGTGTGGCGGTGGGTATATCGGTGGCATCTATCTTGACAGGTGCCGACAACTTTCGGATAGCAATGTCAATTCTTGTCAAAACAATTTTCCTTGCCTTCCGATTTCGGTTCCGAAACAAGGATATGTATGCAAACTATGGAGTAAGCCTGACACATTTGGGGTGTAAGTAGGGTTTTCTATTTTCATGATGGCTTCATTAACCTGGCCTGACTCCTGCTCTGTTCTTTTTTTTCCCATGTAAGTATGTATTTTTTCACAACCCTGACAACCCCGACAACCCCGACTGGCTGTCCATCATCCATTGTGAGTTGGCCTGTTCTTTGGACACTTTCTGATGGAGTTGCTTGCCCATGGCATTTGCGGTGGCTAGAAGGCAGTGGGATAAGGATAAGTCAGACCCATATCGAAAACGTCACTCCTCGCCTTTTCAGGCCAGCAACAACTTGGCAGGCAGGATGACGGCAGGACGAAGTGGTAGTGGAAGTGGTAGATTACTTTGTCAGGTTACGACAAAAAAGAATAAACTCACAAAAAAATAAAGTAGCTCTAGGCAAGTGTTTCAATCATCCGGCTCAAGTTGGGTCAAGTCCAGGGGTTCATCCTAAGTGGATTAACATCTTTTGTGTTTTTTAACAAGAAGCGGAACATTTTATAAACTGCCAAGATGCCAGATCCTTTCGGCCATTTCAATTAGAGGCGAAACTTTTCCAAAGGATATTAAAAACTAGACGCCTCTGCTGAAAAATAATTACTTGGGAAGCTCTGAGCCTTTAAGTGTTCTTCTAAGTCAATAAAAGTCACTCTGTCGCAGTCACTTTGATCTAAATTTGCATTTAAATTTAATTTAATGTTTATCACTTAAGAGCTTACCAACATTCGTTCCCAGCTGGCTTTCATATGGAAATTTAAAATGCAATTTCCACCGCAAGACTGCGAGATTTGCAGCAGCAGAAGGTCAGGTGAGGACTTTTAATCTCAGGGCTTATTTAGGTTTTTTTTTTTTTTTTTGTGGCATGATGCCGGTTGCAGGTTGCTGGTTGCTGGTTGCTGGTGGCAAGTCCCTTTTGTGGCTCCCACCGATTGTCAAGGGTTTTCCGTGCAATTAGAGGGTGACCCCTCAACTTTGGCCTCATCCCCCCAACCGGGAGAGCCAAAAAATGTGCTAACAACACTTTTGACGAATGCAACGAGGTCGCTGAGTTGAGGTGAGTTTCGGCCAAAAGGGGGGGCGATGGCTATAGCTATGGAGCTATAGAACTATAGAGAGGGGGCTCTGGTTATCCAGGGCATATCTAGGAGGACCTCTCCGACTGGAATGCTTTTTTTTTCTGGGTGCGGGAACATTGTGCAGAGCACAGGATAAAACTGCGGCTCTGGGCCAAGTTAACGATTTTCTGTGCCGGCTTTTTTGTTTTTGCCTTTCAGCGTGTTGTTTGTTGTTTGTGCAAATGAAATTTATGTAGAGGGTCCTGCCCCAGCTCCTTCCCCATCTCGTGTTCCTGCTCCTGCTCCTGCCATTTAACACAAAAGCCAAAAAGGACTCGGGCGTCGGTCGTAGGGTCGTTGGGCGCCTCTGATTTTGAGTTGTGCAATAAATTTTTATCTGTACATGCGAACCTCCTCGTCCAACGTCCAACGTCCGACGACTCGGACGGATTGAAGGGGTTCCGTATCCGGGACCCCAAAGGGTCTAGGGGGTGTCGGTGACGGTGGGACGGTGTCCTAAGAAGGACCTGCTGCTGGCCATTAAACAACGCTGTCAGGTTTCAATGGGCAGAACCTGCAAAACCTGAAGCGGCCATTACACAATAGAAATTTCTTCTCTCTGTGTCGCTGTAGCCTCCTTTTTTAGTGTGCACTTGAAGAAAATTTACAGATTTAAATGCAGATTAAGGGTCGATACTCACATGCCACAGGACGAAAGGCTAGCCAGTTTTTTTCGAGTGCGTGGAGAGTTGGCTGCGGGCCGTTCACTGGCGCTGGTGTTGCCTTTATTGTTATTGGCCAAGTTGTGTTGTGTTGCCGGCCATGTTTTAGCGCTGAGTGCTGAATGACATCTGGGTCACCTGGGGCTGCCTGGATGGTCGGATGGTCGGCTTGCATACTCGTTTAACTTATTCCAAGCCCATTTCCGAGACCCAGAATGTCCTCTGACCATCGACGAGGACATTCACACTCTCCCCGCGCTGCTCCAGCTCCGGCCGGCGCCTTGAGCTCTTATTCCTTTTATTTTTATGCCCATTTCTTCCGATGCAATACAGTGCGGCTCAGAGCCTTAAGGCGATTGATGGCTCAATGCTTGCGGCGGCCGGATTACCGTGATTTGTTGTGCTAAGCAATCGATTTTGATTGGCCATTAAGCGGAGGCCAGGTAAATTATCAATTTAAGTTGGCCCGCCTTATGGCCGGTGATTGAATATGGAAAGCCAAGTCAATACTATTTGTTCGGGTCCCATTACTTTGGGGACATTCGAAGGCAACCCTGGGCAGTAGCGGCTACAAATATCAATCACAGGGAAAACCCCCATTAAAAACTATTGCTTTATCAACGCAATCAATGCTATAAACATATTTGATTAGGTTTACATTCTGGCCAATCGTTATGGCTTGTTAATCGCCGGGAACTACACTGCCGGGCCGCACTGTACACTGCCGTCTGTACAGTCTACAGTCTAGATTGTATAGTGGCGATAAAGAAATCATTTTAATGGAGTGATTAAAGTTTCAACAGCTCTACTCATCGGGCCAAATCGAAGTGAATCGCATTAAACCAGAGCAGGGAGATGTTTATCAATAATTCCCGCTACCACCTATGAATGGGCCTTACTTTTCTCCATTTTTCTGCCGACTCAGCCTTTCGATTTTTCGATTTTCGGCCTATATTTTGGTATTTGTCTGTTTGGCTGGTGGGACTGACGAATCAATCAATAGGAAGCGTTATTTATAGATTGAAAATCCCATCAGCCAGGGTGGCTCATAAACAATTGAATTGCATTTGCAGAACCGAGAAAAAAGCGAAATAAAAAAGAATTTTAACCCAATTTGAAGCCCCGAAATGAATTTTGTATTTGTTGTGGATGTAACTATGACTATGTAGCTGTATCTTTGTATCTGTATTTTTGTATCTGTGCGGTTTTTGCTGCCTGGCACGAAATCGTCCGCTCATTTCGCTTTATTTCATTTCATTTCATTTCATTTCATTTCATTTCTGACCTGCCCGGTTCTTTTCTGGTATTCTGGGATATACGGGGCCCCCAACTATTATTAGCGGCACGCTCGACATGCAAACATATAATGGATTTATATGTATATACCTTTCTTTCTATACTCCTATGTATCTGTGGATATGTGCAACAATATATACATACATATATATGTACATGTGTATAGTCAGTTCAAGTCAAGTCAGTTAGCAGAGCTCATTGCTCTGCAGGTGTTCAAATTTTCACATTTTCAGTCTTGTTCCCAAGCCCCCTTCGGAATGTCCTTTTAACCCAAGCGCTAACCCCAAACTATGGCACTGAAACAAAAAGCTAGGCCATCGCTCTTTGGCGGGAAGTGGAATAAACCTTTTCATAGTGTAGCCCCATCATTTCTCTCACTTTAGCCCCCATTTGGTGGTTTATGAACCCCTGCATAACTTTGTCTGCATTATTTAAAATTCTCGCTTCGTATTTATAGCTAAATTATTGATTTTCTTTCTGTAACATTTTTGAAAGTTGTTTCAAAATTTTCCTGCCTCGCATTTTCCACTCCTCCTTGTTCCCCCGTCAAACAGTTTTTCAGTTGCGGTCAACGAGCTTTTCCCACTTAGCCGCTGGCCTCGTGCTAGCCACATGTATGTGCCACATGTGGCAGCCACGCTGGCTGACTTTGAAGCTTTTGTGGCTTATCAGTTCTTAGTCACTGGCCACTGGTCACCGTCGGTTGAATAGTTTTCCCTTCTTTCCAAAAGCTTTGTCACAGCTTTCCGAATCCGTCTGGGGTTTCCTTTTATTTTCCAATTTTCTTTATGCGTTTCCTAAGCCTTTCCTCCTGAGAAGAACCACTTTTCCTTCGCTTCCAAGGCACCAATATGATTTTTACTCTATTATTTCTTACTTGTGGTTTTTTCTTTCCCCTGGAAAAACATTTCCCATCGTATTGAGCCACTTTCGCCTTTAAGAAAAGTTGTTTTTCCTGCAGTTCCCCTCCGGCGATTCAGTTTTCTAAAAAATTAAATGAGCTAGAAGCGTTTATTTCCATTTAATGTAATCACGTTTTATTGTGGTATTTGTTTTTTTCCTCACCATTTTGCTGGTTCCTTCCCATTTTGTGGAGCTTAAGGCATTTATGACGTTCATCACTCATACGCCGTGTGGGCTGTGCCCTTATATTTTATTAACGAGCTGCTGGCGCTGTTTTGTTTTGCCAGCAAATATGAAAACACTACGTGAATCCGGAATGCCACGAATTATTAATGCTGTGTAAATTAAAATGGTTTTTAGGCTTCTCTTTCAGTTTGCAGCGAAATGCATAAAGTTTAATAATATTTACACTAAAACCAACTTCTCAAAAGAGGCTCCTCCTGGTTGCCTTGTAGAGTCCTTTTTTCATGTTGCAGGATTGCTTTAATCAAAACATTTATTGACCTATTTGTAGATATTTAACCTACATACTCCGCCTTAGAATCGAGCTTGTAATGGCCAAGATATTCCCAAACGACGAGGTGTATCCTTATTAATTCCTTGTTTTTGGTGTTCTTTTTCCTTGTAGATGTCAATTCAGAAGCTCAACGACGCCTCCAACTCCGGGTACGTGAGCTCCGAGGAGACCGACTCCTTGCTGGTGAGCAATCCGGCTCCCGGAAAGGGCGGACCCCGGACAGCCCTGCTACGGCAGGTGAAGAGCAGCTCGGCCAATGGACCCACCGCCTCCTCCTCGATGGGCTCCGTGTCCGTGTCGGTGTCCGTCTCCGGCTCGGCCTCCGGCTCCGGGTCTGGGGGCGCGGCCAGCAAGCCGACGCTGATGCGACAGGATCGCACTTCCACCTACCTGACCAGCCCGCAGCAGTCGCAGCAGTCGCACCAGACATCCGGGGGCAGGATGGGATCCGAGGAGAGCATGCGGCATCCGCAGGACGAGGACGTGGAGCAGGGACTGATACGGAACAGCATAGTGCCTGACATCGAAGTACACCAAGAAGAGGACCAAGAGCACAGCCAGGGTCCGGGCACGAGCCAAACTCAGCCCCAGGCCCAGACGCAGGCTCAAAACCAAAATCAGACTCAGACGCATAGTCAGACCAACAATACGAATACGAATACAAATCCGGATACAATGAATCCATCGACCAAGCAACCGACCATATCAATTATGAATTTAAGTTTGAAGCCCGGAGACATGGCCAGTGGCCACGGCTCCTCGCACAGCCACCCCAATCTGGGGACGTCCTCGTACCAGAACCTGGCCTCCAGCATACCCCCGAGCGCGCCGAGTCGGTGCCGGGCGTGCCGGAACTGCAGCCGCCGGGCTTCCACCACGCCCCTCTCCACGACGGTCGGCATCGATCGGTCGGCGTCGCGGGACAGCGTGAAAAGTGCCTTCCAGCAGGGCAATCTTTCCAACTCCATGGCCATTTGCATATCGAACTCGGCTCTGCAGCAGCAGCAACACCAGCAGCAGCAGCAATATCAGTTGCAGCAACACCAGTATCAGCAGCAGCAGCACCACCAGCACCAGCACTACCTGCAGCAGCAGCACCACCTGCAACAGCAACAGGTACCGCCGGTGCTGATCACCTCATCGCCCACGAACGGCTCCCGGATAATACGGCAGAGCTCCCAGCCGGAGTCGAGCAGTACGGCCATCTGCTGCGGCCCCCACTCCGCCTACGGCTCCTCCCACTCGCACACCGTTCCCAATGTCTCGCTGAAGCAGCTCCGGGAGAGCACTCAGGACGGAATAGCCGGAATTGCGGCCGATTCCCTGAGGATCAACGGCGGCATGCGACCCTTCAAGCAGGTGAGTTGTAGATCCTTACCCTTATATTATATATTTTAGTTTGAAATTAAATTCCCCTTTTTAAGACCCGATCAAGTATTACCTCAACGGAGAATCGCCGTTTCTCTTTTCTATCCAAGAACCAATGGCGATTTTTCAGTCCCCTCTCGCCCCTACTCTCTTGTACATAAAACATGTACATAAAACCAGTCCAAAGGACCACAGCCCCTTTGTGTATCACCTATGTATACCAGAAACCTACATCTATATAATATACCCTAGTACATTCCATATACTCCATCAAATCAAGCCCGTAATATCGATGTCCTGTAGCCACAATCGCACATTGGATGTTTTTGTAGCTCAATGTTCATCGGAAAAGTTATCGTTTTAAAAAGATTACTTTTTAAAAAATTACTTTTAAAGTAAAGTAAAGGACTTGTAAGATACTAAATATTAAATATAAATTTTCTAATAGCTTCTTAAGTAGAAAGAAAAATCAATAACCAAGAAAGTTGTTATAAAAAAGGTCTATAAGTAAAACTTAATTATTTTTGAATTGAAAATATATAATACTTCAACTCAAGCAAGTTCTGTCCAAAGATAAAAATATAGATTAGGTCTTAAATTTCCTTTTTTTTTTTTTAACAATCAATGGCCATAATTCATTTAAGCCATAAAAGCCTCTTGGCCTTAGTGTTTTTGGTTTGGATTTCTTTATTTATTTCATGGATGTTTTCTAATAATCATAAAATAGCTTGGGATCCGCTATTTATTTGTTTTCTCTTTTTGTGTTTCTGTAAATGTTTTCCCTCGGTTGTTGCTGTTTTTGTTATATTTATTTCGAGCCAAGTTGCCATCCAGTCCATTTAGCGTTTTTCGCGCGCTAAAATCCAATTAGTGAAAATCAATATTGCTCATACGCCGCGTTGGCTCAACAATTATTCTGTTCATTTGTTCGCTTGCCACCTCCAATCCCTCGCTTGTTATTTCAATTCATTTAACTTTTGTTTTGTTTTTGTTGCCGGGGTTTTAGGCATAATTAAAAATTTTGTTTACACGCGATTTGATCGAGGTGGCAAGGCGCAAAGCTATGGCAGGGCAAATGAAACTTAGTAGGTGGCCAACACAGAAGCATTTTCCCAACAAGAAAGCGAGAGGAGGCGGAAAAAAAAGAAGAATTCGGATGGAAAATAGGAAAAACGTAATTAGGCAATTTTCTTCTTCATTTTTCTTGGTCTTCGACTTTGCCAATTGATTATTCATGGGGCAATCGAAGTTCCGAAACTCCCAGACTTTATATAGCCACATCTCTCATCTCGCCCCTGCCTAAAAATAATTATAATTAATATCAATTTGGGCCCCAATGTCTGGCTGGCCCTTTCAGCCATAAATATCCCCGCTACATAGGTGTACGTACTATGTACTGTACCTACCTACAGATAGATAGGAAGAGCGAAAATGTATATACATATAATATCGTTTTCTCCATGCTGGAAGTAGTGACCTTACCATGATTGATGAATGTTTTCACTCTTTGACATTTGCCGTCGCGTTTTCCTTCAATTTTTTCCTTACGCCCGCCCCCGTTGCCGCATGGCCCCGCCTACTTTCTCAGTTTTTATAGATAATTGCGTCGGTCTGTCTGTCCGACGACACTCTGGGTTATGGTCCGGGCCCCGGGGGATATATGCTGTGTGCTTACCACTAAAAAAATAAAGGGCCAGGGGGAGACAGCGTTTAGGGAAGCTTTGGGCCACAAAAGGAGAGCTTTTGGCTTTGTTTGAATTTCGAAAACTAACGGCAAAGCTAGTGGCCACGTGGAAGGGAGAAAGTAGAAAGAAATACACTGTCAGAAATTATCGTTTGCGGAATAACCTATTCATCTTGGCAAGGCTCCTCCCATAGGCTTACAATTTTCTGAATACCCAAAAAAACTATCGCAGAAAAATTTGTCGAGTGTAATTAGCGGCTTTACTAGCATTTCCCATGCAAATAGTCAAACAGCCAAATAGCCAAATAGCCAAAGCTTTCAAGCCACATTTAACAATAATAAAAAGAGACAACGCAAATTTTATATGCAATTTACTGAAAAGCTTTGGCATTTCAAGTTACAGGAGCTTTTCTTTGGGGGGATGGTGCCGCCAAAGGGTGAAAATGCCAAAAGCTTTAACGTATTTAAACTTTTCAATTTTCTTTGGTTTTCTATCCTTGTTTTTTCCCCTTAAGTTTTGATTTTCGTTCGAAAGAGTACTCATAAACTCATTAATCAAACTTCAACCCCTTCATTACATTTCAACTTTTCATAATTAAACTATTTGTAGCGGAATATATGTGACTGCGATTGTGTCCTTTTTTCAATTAACCAAACATGTTTTGGAAACGGCGTGCTTTGAAAAGCCTATCCTACTCTTCTTAATGTCAATGCTGGAATATTTTGAGAATCACAAGGATAAAATATGGAAATTAAGGAAATTTGTCTTTTCAAAACGCACTGTTGCCATCAGACTTTAAGTTGATCTATATCCGATTTTCATATATGTATACTATATGTATTGCCGCTGCTATCCATCAGACTATCCAACGATCCTACGTCTATACTCTTCCCTTCGAGAACTCCCTCAATAGCTTAGCAACTAACTAACCTAACCCTCTGACCACAACAACTGATCTTAACTAACTAAATCTGATCTCTGTACTAATCGCTATCGCATCAACTCTCGCAATTTTCTCCAGGGCGTTCTTCTAATGCCTCGCACCTTGTCCGAAAGCCGAAAGTTGCGCCTTCGAAGGGCTTTTACCGAGGCCACTAACGAAACGCTGCAATGCTCCAAAATGGTATTTAGTATTTAAATTCAAATTGCAAAAAACCACTTTAAAAAAAAAAATACAGAAACGAAACCCAAAACTTTAAACAAAAAACAACTCCCCGAATATATATTTTTTTGGTTTTTAATGTGTACATAAATATATTTTAGAATGAAACAATGAAACCAGCTTGTAGTTCCAACCAAAGAAACCAAACCCCAAATTAAATTTCAATGGCACCCCCGCCCCCCAAGGCGGTCGAGTAGTTTTGTTAATAATACAACAAATAATTATGCTAAATGCTCGAAAGAATGGGCATTCGTTTCGTTACATTTTTTCCTAGTTCGCACTGCGTCAATGTCCTTTTTTAAATAAGAAACTCCCCTAGAAAGCTCACCAACAACAAAAATACCTTTAAAGTTTAAACAAAAAGAAGAATACATAAAAAAAAAAACTTTGGAATGCTCCACAAAAGTGCTGAGCATTTATTTTTGGCCGCTTGTAGCTCGAGTTTTGAACTTCCGCATCCGCATCCGCATCCGCCTCCGCCTCCGCATCTGCATCCGTACCCCCTACTTCCACATTCGCATCCCCCCGCCCATGCTTCTGCATCCGTTTCGAATGTAGAATGTTGTAGATTCGTAGTTCCGTAGTTGATATATAAAAATGTATAAATAATATATATACCATACATCACCCCTAATTAGTTAATGTTGAAAGCATTAAGCGATGATTTATCGCAGCAGGTAAGATGAAGCTCAAAATGTATTCCCCCTTTCTTGCACTTGTTTGCTATTGTTTGCATTGCACTGGAAATAAATTTACAATTACAAATAATAATAAGCTATTATAACCTGAATATAAAAGAGACTCATTAATGGGGCCTACAACTTTTTTAAAATATTAAAAATAGGCTTTTTAATTTTTCAAATCTGTAAATAAAAGTTTATTATAGGGTATTTCCTCATTCGATACTCGAAGTTGAGTGTCTCTTCATAACAATTAAGTGGCGAGCAGGAAGCATTTAATATTTCCCCGGTAAAAGCAGCCAAACTTTTCTCATTTCCATGACGTCGATATGGTCGCTTTCTCTCTACCCGATTCTTGGGGATTTTTCGCACTGTGTATTCCCCAATCTCTTTGAAATTTCTCTCTGGGCTATGGGGTATCCACCTGCTGCCGTTTGTTTTCACTTGGATCCCACATTCCACTCGATCCACGCGATCCAGGCGAGCAGCGACGCGTGCTGATACAAGTTTTTTTTCCGGTGTAAAGGGTAGTCTTGGGGTATAATAAGCTGAAAAGAAAGTGTGTCTAAAAATGGTAGGGAGGTTTTCACCTTTTCTTTCTGTGAACTTATTCAATGGGTACCTTTTATTCGTGTTCATTCGCAGACTGGCATTTATTTTCTCCTTGGTTCCGTTGAATTGGCGGAACCAAAAAGAAATAAAAGCCGAAATAACATGAGGAGCACACCAGATTGGAATAAAAATAAAATTTCTGGTGTGCCGGCCATTTGTGCGTCCCCGTCTCTGACGTTGAAAGGGAAGGGATATAGCTCTCGATCTACACAGATTCCATATAGAATCTTTAAAAATCTATTAAGATCTTGGGCCATTCGCTCTCCGTTCCACCTTCCCACTCTCGCATCTTTTTGGAGATGGGATAATGGCAAAGGGGAACGATTTGTGGAAATGCTGAATTGTGTCTGCTTCCCGTTCTCGTCTGACGTTCCCATTCAGTTCTGTTTACATTTTGGACAATTACGCAGTCGAAAGTCAGCCCGAAATAATCCCTCCACAACAAGTTGGAATCCGCATCCGAATTCACATCAAAATCAAATCAAAGCCGATTGGTTTTTCGTCTGCAACGGTTCGTCGTGCCACAGGAAATCCTTATTCTTCGAAAATCAATTCATTTTTTTTGTGTGTGCGTCGAAGAACGTGTGTGAATATAATTGAAAGTGTCCAAAAGCATATTTCTTTCGATTTCTGGCCAAAATGCCAACGTATTCTAATCATTTTCTGGCCAATAACCCATGTGAGACAAAGTGAAATAGGGTTAAACGCTTTGTGATTGAAAAAAATACAGAGACAACTCCATACTACCTTTTAGACTATTTTTTTTTGGGTCCCTAGTGATCTTTTAATACGAGGCAGCTTTGGAGCATGTCGCCGGCCTCCTGCATGGAGAACGATTGCAATCAGGGCGCTCTCTACCAGAAATGCCTCTCAACGGCCAGTGCCACCGCCTTACAGCCGCCGCCAGTTGCTGCCACGCCCCCACAGATAATGTCACCGGCGATACCGGCGGCCTTCCCCACGTCATTGACGCGAACGGGCAGCGTCGGCAGTGGCGCCACCAGTCCCGCCCGCAGGAACTCCCTTTGGCTGGAGACGCTGCGCAACACACGCAAGCTGTCCTACGCCAACGAACGGCCCACTCTGGTAAGCCCACACTGCGAGAAATTCCAGAAAAAAAACCAATCATCGGGGTATCCTTAGTCCTTTAGACATAAAAGCCATGGGAATCTCAGAAAAGCGATGGATGAGCCAAAAATTACGTACACGCCGTGTTGTACATCTTTTAAGGCCGATCCTGTCTAAAATTCAAAATAAAGTACAAAATGAAATGCGGCAACATGACGTATGACTAATATGTGAGCCAAAAATTACGTATACGCCATGTTACATACATGTATGTGTCTGGTTCACATTCTAATTGAACGATTTGAATGATATTTTCAAACAGATTTTCCAAGCTTTACAAAATTTAGCTTCTGGCAACATGGCGTATGAGTAATATTTTGGTCAAAAACTAAGTATACGCCGCTATGGTAGCTGGTAGCTAGTAACAAAACGCGAAAAGACCGGCCTACGTGGCGTATTAATATTGCGTATACGTCTGGTAGGACAATTTTTGGAATCTTTTGGTAAGAAATCCATTTTATTTATGAGCGGTAAATGCCAATTGATGAATGACGAAATGAATTTTTGTGATATTATTATTTCTTTGATATTTTTATAACGTAGCATACGTATAGAATTTTTTTGGCCAGTGCCATTTGCAAATTTATGACGTATCTAGCTGCTTGGCTCCCCATTTCATGACCATTTATATTCGCCATTTCGCTGGCGTCTTCCACGTGTCCGCCTGCCTTAGAGTCCAACTATAAAAATAAATAAATCGCCCGAGTTCAGGCCCCCTCTCTCGCGCAGCTTTGTCTTGGCTTTGGTCCTGTCTCTTTCGTTGCGTATTCCCCTACCGATTCCCCTCTCTCTCTCTGTCTCTGTCTCTGTCTTTCTGTCTTTCTATCTCTCTTGAAGTTATTTTCAACGAAAGCATCTGCAAAAAACAAAAACAAATCCCAAACACACGATGGAGCTCTTGGGGAAAATGTTGGGTAACGAAACTTTTGTACCCTGCAAAAAGTGGCGAAAAGTTTGTGGCAAAGTTTTTTTTGTGGCTTTGGCTTTAAGGACGAAGGCAATAAGTGTATGCACTAAAAGTTATTCGAAAGTAAAATTGCACTGATTCAATTTCCTCGAAGATATATGGAATGAAAGTACCCCAAGTGTATATCCAGGATATAAATCAATCTGGAGTGGGGGGGAGGACTATGACAGCAATAACACAAAACAAATGTGGGAAACATATATGCATTAAAATCAAAAACAAAAACAAAAGACTGGAGCGGATACAAACAAGATCTTTAGCTATTCCTTAATCCGAATTGGAATCGGAATTGAAATCACAATTCGAAACAAACAAAAATACCCATTAAGCCCATAAATTTCATCCAAGTGTTTGGATCGAATCGCCCGATTCGTTTCTGTTTGGTATATATGTATATAGCTTTGATATATTGTTTACAAGGAAAAACGATTTCGATACAATTACGATCGCCCGATCATCATCATTATCGATGTGGAAAATGAAGCCTTTTCTCGCGGTGTAAGAGGCAAGAGGGCCCCGATTCCGGATAAAGATGTTCTGGCAATTTATGCTGGCCATAGGTCGCTCTTTTATTCATCGATTCGAAGGGATATGATCGTGTTTACTGAGGAATATAGAGGTATACATGTGCATATCAACTGGTTACATCATTACTGGATATATAGTTCTTTGATATATGACCTTGCCGATTGAGGAGGCAATTCCGGCGTTTAAACAATGCCATCGCCATAGCGTAATTAATGGCATATGAGCAATGAAAGAAACAGGCCCCGAAAGACCCCAAATCGGGGACCTGCGGACATGAATTATCGATGCAGAGAGTATGGTACTTACTATGGTCTATACATATATGTATATATATATGGTATGGGGGATACTATGTAAACATAGTGAGTGTGTGTATTGTGTCTTTGTTTCCGTACGTGCGTGCATATTTAGATGATGATAAATATTATATATACTCGTATGCACTTGGCCAGTCCCAACGGGTATTACGGGGTGTCATCTGAAATATTTAAGGCATTTGTTCAGCACACTTTCCAATCCCTCACCAGCTATCGACTTATCCGAAAACCCAACACATATGTCTGCATTTCGAGGACTTTCAATCGACCAAGTCAACTGTCAGGAGTTGAAAGGATTCGGGGTGTAAGAATCGGTCGAGGCGCTTTTCGGGTTGTATTCCTTTTTGTTTTTATTGTTATTCCGGGTGTTCCGGGTGTTCCGGGTGTGCCGGGCCAGGTGGCCTCAATAGTCCAATAACTTATTGCCTCGGCATTATGCGGCGAAAAATAGTCGAGCGAACTTTTTAAAATTTCATGATAATGGTCTTCGACCGCGACTGCAGTTTTCCGTTCGAATAGGTCTTCATACAGTATAGTATAGTATAGTTGAGTGTATCTATAGTACATGGTCGTATCTATCTATATATCTATGTGCAAGTGCATGCTAGATGTTTGCCCAAGTGTCTATCAATAAAATATGACAAGAGGCACTTTCAGGGGACTGTCCCCGAACGGTACCGGGGCATTCATCACACCACAAAAAGACTATACCAGGACGTATCGGAACACTTGCGATATATTCTATATATATATGTATATGTATATACATATATAGATTTAGTAGAACGCAATCGTTGACGCTGACTAAAGGTCGCGCCACATTGAATCCACTTACAGCTGCTCTGACTCATTTGCCAAGGCACAATCGGTCCGATTTTCTGGCCAACAGATGTCCGGCCTTTGAGGGCATACACCTGTGCAATTGTTGCATTTGATTCATGTTTTTTCTTTTTTTTGGGGGACACTCTGATGTCGTCTTCTAAAAACCTTTTCAAAACTACCATCACTTTTCGAAACGCATATGTTATTTTGTTGCCAAGAACGCCGAGAAGCACAATCAAGGACTAAGCCACCGCTGAAGATGGGATTCAAAGTCCTGCCATCGGCAACTCAATCCCTACATCCCAATATTGAAACTAAGCTTAAGGATAAGGGGCTTTGGGGGCGGCCAGGGGATGCCGGAATGGCAAATGGCTGACAAATGCATAAAGTTTTCATTTCAATGAATTATTCAAAATCCGACATGACAACATTTTGACTATCTGTCGTTTGCGTTGACATTTCCATTTGATATCTGGGTCGACGATTATGCAAAAGGGTGGGACGAGGTGAGAGGGGTGTCCTGTATTGTGTGTGCTGGTGCGCTAGTGTGCGTGAGTTTGTGTTTGGTCTTAGGTGCGATGTCCTACGTCCTATGTGCACGTTAATGTCATCCTCAAGTGATGGACACTTGAGACAATTGTGCAGGGGTGCTGCTGCCACTGTGGCATGCAACTCTCAGTGCATAAATTCATTTAAATGAGTGGAAATTTAATAAAGCTCTGCCTGTTCTACTTGGGCGAGCCCTAACATATGCTTGTAAGGATTTCAGGTACAGGATTTTACAGCTTCAAGCAGTTGTTGCTTGCTTGGGTCTCAGCCAAAGCTACTTAGCTGCACTGGCAGAAAAAGCCTCGTACAAGCAACAAAGTCAGTATATGGGGGATTTGGCTCCTTGCGAAGGCCATATTTCGGCGAATATCCATCCGATCCTTTGGCCAAGACAAGATTCTGAATCGTGGAACTATTCTCCATAAATATGCGTTTAAATCTCAGAGGCGAATTTTTTTTCCGCTGCCTCCAACTTTTTCCGATGGACCCCCTTGCAAAATTGTGAAAATCCAGGATATGGGGGTTTCGGCTCCTTGCGAAGGCCATATTTCGGCCAATACCCATCCGATCCTTTGGCCAAGACAAGATTCTGAATCGTGGAACTATTCTCCATAAATCTGCGTTTAAATCTCAGAGGCGAATTTTTTTTCCGCTGCCTCCAACTTTTTCCGATGGACCCCCTTGCAAAATTGTGAAAATCCAGGATATGGGAGTTTTGGCTCCTTGCGAAGGCCATATTTCGGCCAATACCCATCCGATCCTTTGGCCAAGACAAGATTCTGAATCGTGGAACTATTCTCCATAAATATGCGTTTAAATCTCAGAGGCGAATTTTTTTTCCGCTGCCTCCAACTTTTTCCGATGGACCCCCTTGCAAAATTGTGAAAATCCAGGATATGGGGGTTTCGGCTCCTTGCGAAGGCCATATTTCGGCCAATATCCATCCGATCTTTTGACCAAGACAAGATTCTGAATCGTGGAACTATTCTCCATAAATCTGCGTTTAAATCTCAGAGGCGAATTTTTTTTCCGCTGCCTCCAACTTTTTCCGATGGACCCCCTTGCAAAATTGTGAAAATCCAGGATATGGGAGTTTTGGCTCCTTGCGAAGGCCATATTTCGGCCAATACCCATCCGATCCTTTGGCCAAGACAAGATTCTGAATCGTGGAACTATTCTCCATAAATCTGCGTTTAAATCTCAGAGGCGAATTTTTTTTCCGCTGCCTCCAACTTTTTCCGATGGACCCCCTTGCAAAATTGTGAAAATCCAGGATATGGGAGTTTTGGCTCCTTGCGAAGGCCATATTTCGGCCAATACCCATCCGATCCTTTGGCCAAGACAAGATTCTGAATCGTGGAACTATTCTCCATAAATCTGCGTTTAAATCTCAGAGGCGAATTTTTTTTCCGCTGCCTCCAACTTTTTCCGATGGACCCCCTTGCAAAATTGTGAAAATCCAGGATATGGGGGTTTTGGCTCCTTGCGAAGGCCATATTTCGGCCAATATCCATCCGATCTTTTGACCAAGACAAGATTCTGAATCGTGGAACTATTCTCCATAAATCTGCGTTTAAATCTCAGAGGCGAATTTTTTTTCCGCTGCCTCCAACTTTTTCCGATGGACCCCCTTGCAAAATTGTGAAAATCCAGGATATGGGAGTTTTGGCTCCTTGCGAAGGCCATATTTCGGCCAATACCCATCCGATCCTTTGGCCAAGACAAGATTCTGAATCGTGGAACTATTCTCCATAAATCTGCGTTTAAATCTCAGAGGCGAATTTTTTTTCCGCTGCCTCCAACTTTTTCCGATGGACCCCCTTGCAAAATTGTGAAAATCCAGGATATGGGGGTTTTGGCTCCTTGCGAAGGCCATATTTCGGCCAATATCCATCCGATCTTTTGACCAAGACAAGATTCTGAATCGTGGAACTATTCTCCATAAATCTGCGTTTAAATCTCAGAGGCGAATTTTTTTTCCGCTGCCTCCAACTTTTTCCGATGGACCCCCTTGCAAAATTGTGAAAATCCAGGATATGGGAGTTTTGGCTCCTTGCGAAGGCCATATTTCGGCCAATATCCATCCGATCTTTTGACCAAGATAAGATTCTGAATCGTGGAACTATTCTCCATAAATCTGCGTTTAAATCTCAGAGGCGAATTTTTTTTCCGCTGCCTCGAACTTTTTCCGATGGACCCCCTTGCAAAATTGTGAAAATCCAGGATATGGGAGTTTTGGCTCCTTGCGAAGGCCATATTTCGGCCAATACCCATCCGATCCTTTGGCCAAGACAAGATTCTGAATCGTGGAACTATTCTCCATAAATCTGCGTTTAAATCTCAGAGGCGAATTTTTTTTCCGCTGCCTCCAACTTTTTCCGATGGACCCCCTTGCAAAATTGTGAAAATCCAGGATATGGGGGTTTTGGCTCCTTGCGAAGGCCATATTTCGGCCAATATCCATCCGATCTTTTGACCAAGACAAGATTCTGAATCGTGGAACTATTCTCCATAAATCTGCGTTTAAATCTCAGAGGCGAATTTTTTTTCCGCTGCCTCCAACTTTTTCCGATGGACCCCCTTGCAAAATTGTGAAAATCCAGGATATGGGGGTTTTGGCTCCTTGCGAAGGCCATATTTCGGCCAATATCCATCCGATCTTTTGACCAAGACAAGATTCTGAATCGTGGAACTATTCTCCATAAATCTGCGTTTAAATCTCAGAGGCGAATTTTTTTTCCGCTGCCTCCAACTTTTTCCGATGGACCCCCTTGCAAAATTGTGAAAATCCAGGATATGGGGGTTTTGGCTCCTTGCGAAGGCCATATTTCGGCCAATATCCATCCGATCTTTTGACCAAGACAAGATTCTGAATCGTGGAACTATTCTCCATAAATCTGCGTTTAAATCTCAGAGGCGAATTTTTTTTCCGCTGCCTCCAACTTTTTCCGATGGACCCCCTTGCAAAATTGTGAAAATCCAGGATATGGGGGTTTTGGCTCCTTGCGAAGGCCATATTTCGCCCAATACCCATCCGATCCTTTGGCCAAGACAAGATTCTGAATCGTGGAACTATTCTCCATAAATCTGCGTTTAAATCTCAGAGGCGAATTTTTTTTCCGCTGCCTCCAACTTTTTCCGATGCACCCCCTTGCAAAATTGTGAAAATCCTGTTTCCGTGGAAATAGTAATCATTATCCCCAGTATCATAAATATTATGCTTGCCTAATTAGACAAATGCACACACGATTTTTTGCGGCAGGATACGTGATATGCGGGATTTAAGGGCTTAAAAGCTGGCCATGGGACAATGCGTTGCCAAGTCATCCACTTCGGTTGCTAGGCCAATTCATTTGTCGGTTCATCAGTGGCAAAGAATGCATTCCAAATATCCGAGAGAACGTCATTTATGGCTGTTTGTGGGTCTGAGTCCGGGTGTACAGTGTTTATTCGATAAATCATAAATCATAAATCATAAAAAATTATTATCCTTCAATGTTTATCTCACTTAATTGGGTCTGAGTATTCTTTTAACTTTTTTTTTCAAGTGTTTCCATAAATTGAAATCTAATAAGGGACTAATTGTACTTTACTATTGTAATATTTATTGGCTTATATATCATGGCATTCTTAATACTCAAAGGACTGCTTAATAATCTTGGTTATCAGGACTCCACCGTACATCCTTTGCATGCACAAAATATTGCTGAACAACGTGACTACGACTGGGGCAGCGGCAATTGCCGATGACAATGAAATCGCGTAGCTGGAACTTTGAATTGAGCATCCATTTGGGACTGGCCCAGTGGCGGGGGCGTGGGCAGAAAGGGGCCTGGAGGGGCGCCTCGCGAAGAGGCCCTGGACTGCGGATGGCGGGGCGCGGGCGGTGGCGGGGCTCGGAGGCAGGCGGTAAGGCGGTAACCATCACCTTACGCAAATCGGAGTTGGCCAATGCGCAGGACCAACCGAAGGCCACGGACACAGCCGCTCTCGCTCTGTCTCTATCGCTCCAAAATTTCCCTCTCGCTCGCACTTTTTGATTTCTAAAATGGAATTTTGAATGCCCAGAAGTGGAGTGTGCTTGTGTGTGTGGGTGTGTGTGAAACCGCCAAAGGATTAACTTGTAAAGTTCAATTTTGATTTTCGTATTGCGTGCCACTTGGCCATTATGTTGGCTAATAGTTATCAAAATACACAACAAAAAAAGGGAATAAAATAAAATTCGAAGGCATAGCCAAAGCTCAAAGTTCAACCGGGAAGAAGAAGCGGCAGAAGCAGCTTCAACCTGCTCCTCTTCTTTTAACCGCTGCCACTTTCTCTACCAGCTTTCACTCTGCCTCAGTCGGCGTCGCTGCAGCTTGGGTGTGGGTGGGCAAAGGCGTAGGGTCAGGACCTTAATGAGGGGACACAACTCTACAAAATGGACCTTGTGTTGGCAATAATATTGAACTTATCCTGATGATTCTGAATCTTTATAGATCCTAGGTTAAGTCTTCCTCTAAAATGTAGTTGACAAGTAGGCTCCACGGCCCCCCTAGGACGGCGCCCGTGTGCTGGTGTGCTGCTTTGTGCGTGTATCCTTGCGTGAAAGTGAGATGGCCATAGCGCACGAGTGCTGAGAGGAAGTGAGAGAAAGCGAGCGCAGAAACAAAGTTGAGTGGATTGGAAATCAGTCGAAGAGAAAGTGTGTGCGAAATGGCGAGAGAGAGGCGCGCCAGGAGCCCTTTCTCTCCGGCGCTTCAATTCGGCTCTGGCTCCGGCTCCGGCTCTCTCTCATTTCGACGCAGCTCAGAGCCAAATTAAACACACATGACAATACCAATTCATTATGGCCAAAACGAAATTGCAACTGCAGTCGCAGCGGCAGCGGCGGCGGCGCCAGTGGCAGCGACTGCGACAGCGGCCGTACCAGCTGATAAAGACAGTTTGACAGGCAAATCTGGGTCTAAGAACGAGGCAGAAGAAGAGCTGGAAGGGGCTGTGAGCGGAGAAAGGTGTGTGTGAGAGGAGTCGCCGAAGTGGGAGAGGAGAACGGCACCCACACCGTTTTGTTGCTCACTTTTTTACAGCTACAGCTCCAGTTACAGGGGAACTTGCCTAATATAAACTCTACAGGAACCTCCAAATACATTTAAAACAATTACAATTTATTCAATTCCCTTGCAACAGTCGAAAAAGAATCAAAGCCATCAGTAATTTCCTCTAATTACCTAATACAAAAAGTATAGCGTACATTTTTGGGCCAAATTCAAACTTCCGGTTGGACTCCTCTAAAAAATATAGCATACTGTTTTGGGCGGCGCCCATACTCTCGACGAAACCTCCATTAAACTTAAACTGCGATATAACTGCAACTAATCGGATTATAAATCAAGTTTAAAACACTTGATCTTATTTATGTTTCCGTACTCCTTTGTCGACTGTACTCTAAATTCCAATTAGAATCTGGTGCAAAAAGAAACACGTATTTTGAATTGAAATTTATATGGGTTGTGTGTGTGTGTGTGTGTGTGTCAGCTGGTATTTCGATTTATGGAAGTTGGCCCGTATTTCTACGGCTATTTATCAACCGTAACGGATCCGGCAGAACGGAGCGTGGACCAGAGAGAGACAGAGCGAGAGAAAGGAGATCTCGCCTTCGTGTCCTGCTAGCCTCCTTGCTGTCGCGTTGCTTTTTGTGGTCGAGTTAAAATTCGAACTTGCTTTCTCCTGCCTTCCTCACCCCTCAGCCTTCCACCGCCCACCTTCTGCCTGCTGCCTGCTGCCGGCGTTGGTGCCTCTCAGTCGCTGTCACCGTTGACGGCGCTGCCGCTTTCTCTGCCACTTTCTCTGCCGGCGCCGCTTTGAAGATTTCGTTATTCCGTTCGTTTCGTTTCGTTTTGGATTCAGTCTGTATTGTGTTTACACCCATGGCTGACGTAGCGAGAGCTAAACCTTCGCAGGCGAATGAATAATAATAACAATAACATATAACAACAACAAATAACATATAAATTACCACACACACATTCACATTCAACCGCATAGCATAATAACAAAAAAGAATATATAGAGCGAGTAAAAAATTTATAAAATATATAGCACGGAATGAACAGCAGCAACAACAGCAACAACAATAATATAATTAATAAAAACTACAGTTACAGCTACAGCTACAGCTACAGAGACAGAAACCGTAACCGAAATCGAAACAAAAACCGAAACATAAGCAGCCACAACCAAAAAACAACAGCAATTTCATTTCAACAACAGTTACCATTATCCTTGCAATTACAATTACGATTACGGAAAAGCGAGATCCATATTTTTTTCAAGTGCGTGCGTGTATGTGTGCGTTGACAGTGTGTCTGTGTGCCCCGGCGGAATATAAATTTCAAGAGTTCCCCCATTCAAATTAAAATTCAAAATTGCACGAAAAAAGAATATACATACATATGTATATGTGTATGTATGTATGTATGTACATGTATAGAGATAGAGACGGGCACCGGAGATTCCGGTTAAGCAAAAATTGATTCAAATAATAGGAAAACACACACACACAATCACACACAGTCAGAGAACAAAAGGGACAAACATTCGAAAATGAAAGCCGAAACAATGCGATAACGGTATAACTGACAAACAAGCCCAGAAGACGAAGAAGAGCAGCTGAAGAAGCAGCCAAAGCAGAAGACGAGCCACATTAAGCGCAAAATAAGGTGAATAAATGAAATATTATCAACGAAAAAAATAAAAGAAAACCTAGTTACCTTCCCCCGAACTCCAAGAGCAAGTATTTATGTAAAATAAACAAGTGGAAAATCCTGAAGATGACAAAAAAAGAGGCAGGAAAGGCGAGGCACTGAGGCATACACAAGAAAGATAATAAAAAACGCCGAACAAAAGCGAAAAACTAATATATCACAATATTGTACGTCCATAGATAAATATCTTCTTGTACACACTCCATTAAGATGTCAGCGAAAGTTGCCGGAGAAAGTGGCGCAGGGAGCACAAAGAAAGCGTCATTCTTCTTGTTCTCTTGCGTCTTTCTTCTGGCTTCCTCTTGCCAGTGTACTCCTTGAACCATTAATTTCAGCATGGCCCAAACAAGCATGGCTTTATTAGCCAATTTCTTTGACTTTCTTTTAGCAGAATTTCAGAAAATATAAACAAAGTCTTTGACATACTTCTCTGCTGCTGGGTACTTTTCGAATTTCACTATTTTCTAATTTTCCGCCGCACACTATGGATGGGAAATTGATAGAGCTACAACGCACACAGAGAAAACCAAATATTGTTGTTTATATTTACTCCCGCAATTTCTCTTGCGTTGATGGGAAATGTAGCATATTTCTTGGGGCCCGCTGCCGTCCGCCGAAACCAAAAACTTTCAACCAAAACGAACACAAGAGTAGGCAAAATTTATGATTTTCCTGCATACATATATGTGGGTGTGGGGCCACGGGTATATGGATGTATGAGTGTACACTATACAGTGCAATATGTGAGTAATGGAAGGGCCACAAAACAAAAAAAAAAAATGAAAGAGGCAAGAAAGAAGCTCAAAGAGTGATTCAAACTTTTCGACTCGGCTCTACCATCAACTTTTTTTTCTCTTGCCTTGAATATTTTATGAAAGGGAGATGAAGTATATAAGTTGAAGTAAAGTCCATCATTAAGCAACCAATATATTGGACCATATAAATTGTATGTGTGTGTGTGGGTGTACTTTCTTTCTTTCACAGGCTTTTGCAGCTTTCCCCACCTTTCCCGCTTTTCCCGCTTTCCCAGCTGCCAGTCCATGTAAATTTGAGCTGAGAGCTTGGGGACGTAAAGTAAAAGTAAGAGTGATAATATTAATATAATTAGACTTTGTTTTGGCCCTGTCACATCTTGTGCATTCCGGGAGAAAGTTACGACACATTCGCAGCCATTCTGCCAGGCGTTTCCCCCAGCATTACTCTTCCACTCTAAGCCCAATGGTCCTCTGCTCGAGTTATCCTAGGAATAGTCCTTGGAGACTGGCTCAAGTCAACCCATTTAACCGGCCGAGCACATGACCACATTTTGTGTTACCTGTTCTCTTCTTTTCTTTCATTTTTCTTTTCCCCCTTCCCCCCCGGCCCACAACCCCCGGTGTTTGACGTTTTCAGTGTTTGTCCTTTTGGTGTAAGAATTCCAAGCCGGTTGCATTAAGTTTCAGTTCCGGCTTGTTGATTGACATTTCCTCTGACTCTGACCCTCTGGCTCTTCTCCTTTTCCCTCGACTTGTGTGTCTGTTTGGACTCTTATCCCTTGGCCAATTGGTGGAGTGGCCAGCAAAAAAGGGCAGCCAAGCTCTAGCCATCTTATGCAACTTGCCACGTTTGATAAACCGCAAAAAAAAGACTGCTTCTCTTTTTGGTTGAGGGCGACTGTTATGTAAGTTCCGTGGCTGTAACAACAAGCGACAGGAACAACAATGGCCAACCAGATAAGAGCATCGACGCAAAAAAACAAAAAACAAAAAAACAAAAAAAATATATACAAAAAAAACAATACAAACACCAAGGAAGGACCAAACGAAATGAGCAGAGAAACGTGAAAAACTCCAAATAATCTACAATAAAACGGGAAAACAAAAACGACAACGGGGCGGATGAGCGATGTGGTGCGGCGGATTGCGTATACGTCATGTTGCCTTGTCTTTGGCAGCTTTAGCATTTCATTGTCGTTTTGCGTTGTTGTTCTTCTTGTTATTTGTTATTATTGTAGGGATTTAGACGGTGTGGGCGTGGCCAAGTGGGCTGTTCATCTCGCCGCTGCCTGTTGTTTTCGCCTCGGTTCCTGTGCTTCCCCGCTTTTCGTTTTTGTCTTTCTGTGAGATAACGCATACGCCGCATGGGTCCACCAAAAAATAACCCTCAAACGCTCCTTTATGCGGCAGTGGCAGTGGCAGTGGCAGTGGCAGTGGCAGTGGCATTGCCTGCTTTAAAGATGCAAATCCCAATGAGGCCCAGAGCTGGAAACAATTCTGAATTATTAAGTTACTCAATCAGGCTTGCCCTAAGACCTTAAACTCACTTGAAATGGGATTTGGTCGAGGGTTTACGTACGTCTGTCTTGCGAGCTCTTTTATTTTTGTACTGAGAGCACTGAGAGCCCTATTGAGGCGAATTTTCAATTAACAAATTCGCCAGGATCTCCTCTCCGCGTCCATACCCATTTCAATTTTCCCAATTCTTCCGAAAACTTCGTGTTATGGACACACGCATAAACAAAAAAGTGAAGCCAGGCAAAAGCCAGGCCAGGAGAAGGCAGGCAGAATGAAATTTCTTCAAGGGATTAAATATCCCTGCCTCAGCGCCCTGTCAAATATATACAGGAATTTGTAATGTATATATATATATACATTTAAACGTGGAGCGACACGTGCCCAGATGGATGCCTCTTCAGTTTTCCGTGCCACCTCCTCGCCCCCTGCTAAATGTATTTTAATATTCCCTTCTCTTACGTACGTACAAGTATATGTATGTTATGTGGAAGTTTTGTTATTGTTTTGCCAGGACTTCCTGGGGAGAGTGGGGCTAGTGGCTGGATGGCGAGCACGTGGCCATGACCGCCATATTGTCGTCCTGGCCCTTTCAATCGCAAAAACAACACCAAAGCCATAACAATAACAAAAATCAACAACAAATTGAACTTCAATTCGAATGAAACCGAACCGAACCGAATCAAATCAAATCAAATCAAACGTGTTGTTGTCTCCGTTTCCATATAGTTAGTCATTTGTCATTATGGCGGAAGCAAATCATTGTAAATGAATCCAAATTGCTCTTCCTTTCCACGTCCTCCAGCCCCATCCCCTGCCCTTTGAGGCGGTTTTAGCCATGGCTTTTGACCAACTGCTATTTGCATTTCACAGCGATAGTATTCTCCCTTTGGATAATTTAGCGAGCATGCGACCTGTGACCCTGCTACCTGCTACCTGCTACCCGATACCCGATACCCGCTACCTAAAAGGCTAACCTTCAGTTAGCCCTAGTTGCTAGCCAGGTAGCCAGCCTAGCCAAAGCCCCATCCCCCAGAACTGCAATAGCCCCCCCCCTCTGTTGGCTCATCCAAAAGTGAAAACATTCGAGTCAAGGCCAAGCCAAGTATCGTTTGTTTATTAATTATTTGGTTAGGCTTTCAGCCGCCTCCTCCTCCTCCCCTGATATATCTGCACAGAGCGAAAAGGGGGTTAATAATAAATTGGGGGGCTAAAAAAATCTCTTTTTATTCAGCGGGTTAAGTAATTATTTAGTTAATTACAATTCAGGTTAATGTTAACTCTCTTTTGAATTGGCATTACACTAAAATATAGGCTGGACCTTCCAGTCATGAGACTCTGTAAACCCCTTTAGTGACCACCCTCAAAGTTAGCCTTTTAGGCAAAAAGTTTATTTCATTATTTTTTCTCTGTTTATTTTGCTGGGTTTATAGTATTACTTAAAATATATATCATTGCCAGTTATGCAGTCGCAGTCGCTAATTGTGTCAACTTTGGCGCTCAAGTCGAAAGTAAACAATGGCCAGTAAACCGGGCAGCAACAATTTTCAAATCGAACGACAGTCTTTTTCTTGGCCATTATTTTCCCCTTGTGCTGTTTTTTTTCTTCTGTTTTTTGTGTGGCATTTGCCACTTGAGTCACCTCACACAGATACATATGGACTCTTGCGTTTGCCGTGGTGTGTGATTGTGTGGGTGTAACAATAGGGTTAGAGACATATTGATTTTCGATCATAAGAACCTGCAACATGCAAAGTCTACCGAATGCCTCAACGTCTTTTCCCTGCCATATATATTATATATGGTATATCTTTTATATGTACATCCTGATATATATTTGATGGGATATACATATACGTATTTATAGGCCCACTGACACGCCCCGCCCATCGACATTAGCCATACGCGGGATGGGACTTGCCTTGAAGACGTCCCCTTGTCATTGTCGAGTTATCATTATTATATCCGTACTCGCCGATTTGGCACGCTCTACGCTTTATGGGCTCACGGTCCACACTCCAGCCTCCCACGCCCCCTTATTAGGGCTTGTTATGTATGTAGTTTGAGTACATATGTGTATGGGCTAGTTCCGGCAATCAATCTGCCCCAGCAAATCTTTTTTGTTCACTGACAACGGTGGAGGAGCCAGCGATTTGGTTAGTGATGAAAGAGCCAACTACAAACTAACGGCAATCACTTTCACTCAGACAGTCCGGGCCAAGGAAATAGTATTTGGTTTGAGGAGAATGTGATACCCGGTACTTGGATTACTTTTCCATCCAACAACCTGCTACTAAAGCAACCTTCTAGTATTTCATCAAATTATGTTGGGGAGAGCTTGAATTTCTGCCCCCGAGTGTATGGCCCATATCCTTTTCTTTGCCAAGGACCCCCCGAAAAAGTAACCCCTAACGAAGTTGGCAGACTGACCGAATTGTGCACTCAGGGTGAACTAATTGTATAATTCAAAGTTTTGAGGCTCCACAAACACACAACACACACACACAAACACACCCATACATATACACACGAACAAATTGGTGTTTGTGGTTGGAGGGGGTGGACCGTGAGGCAAGGCAAAAATATTACTTATCCGCCTAATTAAGCTTCAACAAAGCGAACACTTCATTATATATTTCCTGCACTCGGCAAACAGTCAAGCTCAATCAGTGCGAAAGGGATGGGATTGGATTAGAGCGGGAAGGGGAGAAGGCGATTGTGGGGCAATATGAGGGGGGAAGGGAAGGGGAAGGGGAAGAAAAGAAAACGTAACCGTAATGTAATGTGAATTACGCTAAATTTATTAGGCAACAACGGTAATGAGAAGGGAACCGGAAACCAAGCCACACACACACACACACACACATACACGTATGAAAGAAAAGGTCCTGAGCCTGGGCCTAATCCTTATCGTCATCCTTATGCATTGAACAAAAATTAATAAGAGTTATTAAAGTCAACCTATATTGTTAGGGGTAACTTTTTGTTCAGGAACGTCCAAGGACGAAACTTTTATACAAAATATTATAATTATAAATAATAACAAAAAATATATATATTTAATGTAATAGAAAGCAGGAAGTTTTCAGTGAGTTCCTTAGACTTTTTCCCTTTAACATTTTTGTCCCCGAAGCTCAAGCAATCCTTGAGGTGGCTGCCCCATCCTTCCTGGGAAGACCCCAACTGCCCCAACAACCCCTACCCCTACCCCCCGCCTTTTTGAAGTCGTTACCAATATCGTCGCTTATTTCTTGCCTCTTGTTTCATTCTCATTCCCATTCTCTCCTAGTTCATTTCCTTTGCTTTCGTTTCGTTTTTGCGTGCTGGGCGCGTTTTGTATAGGAAACTCGATAATTTCCACCAATTTCCTTTGCCCATGCATGTGTGTTGGTGGTGCTATAAGTGTAATGAGCGTGTGTGGGTGTGTGGGTGGGTGGGTGGGTGAGTGGGTGGAAAGTATGCGTGTCCATGCAAAGCTCATAAACTGTGTGTCGGCAATGAGTATGTTAATTCGGTTAGAGGTGAGAACGCAGGTGAGAAATAATTTCGGGGCGTGGCATTGACTAAATGCAAATGCCGAATGTGTTGTTGTGTGCGTGATCGACAGATATACATATATATATACTGACTATATAGTTAATGATAAAATTGATTCAAGTGCCAGGATCGTAAAACTGGGGAAAGTTCGGCCCGTTCCCAACCAATTGAGTTACGAAACGCTAAGCGGTTGAAGGACCTCCCCAATAAGTTACCTAATCGAATGGGATTTGTGGGGAATCAAAATCCTGCCAAATCAAATTCATTTGTTGGCTTAAACAATAGACAAATTGGCAATTTAATCAATGGCATTCAACGCTCAACAATGGGCCTATATATTATAATGCTTATTCAATTTATTGGCTTACCTATAAGCTCATGGATGGATGGGGGGAAAACGCCATAATTGGCAATTCAGCATTTATACGATTTCGAACGCCTCTAAATTGGATTTAATTTTAATCAATTGAAGCGGAAAACATACTAAGTGGCTCCAAATTAAACGTTCTCCCATTCAAATTCTATTCAACATAAATATGAGTTATATTTTTTCGACTTCCCTCTTGTGGTAAATGGAAATGGCAAATTGGAGTTTTATTTTCGGGGCCTCGGGGCTTCGGGGCTTTTAATTTGAATTGGAAAACCCCAAAATGGAATTTGGAAACATTTTCCAGTGAAACTTTAATGAGTTTTTCCTCTACTCCGTAAAAGTTGGAAAAGTAGCCAAGGGGTAAGAGAAGATTCTTGTATACCCTCTTCAATAGGATAAACTTATCCGATTCCATTAAGTCTCATCTATAACAAGCCAAGTCAGAAGCTGATATCCCCAAAATTGGGGAAGTCGGAGGAGTATCTCTAAACATTTAACTTCCTTTAAAGACATTTATTTAATCCCGGTGTCTCCATTTCTTTCCTTTTAGTTAGTGTTACTGCTTCCGTTTCCGTTTCCGCTCCTTTTTTCTTGGTTAGTTGGCTGGCTGGTTGGTTGGTTTTCAGCTCTTCGCTTCGGTTTTCAACTTAATTAAGAAATCCAATTAACATCATTGACATTAGATGTCCTAGAATATGCGCAATTTGTTTTGTCTTTCTTCGGCTATATCCCCTCTTGTTTTTTTTTATTCCCTATTTTGGCCTTTCCGAAGCACATGGCTGGAACACACAAACCTACTCACGCATCTGCCGGAAAAATAGATTTTATTTTTTTCTTGGCCGGAGGAGTTGGAGGAGGGCCTATTCCTTTCATATATTTTTTCGGTTGCCTTTGTTTTTGTTTTTGTTTTTGCATATGTGGACAGGACTTGTTAGGGACTTGGGAGGGCCATATCCTTTTTGCCACCCACTTGGGGCACTCCACACCCTTGGCTGCCTTTTGCTGACAAGTAGGCGTTGATGTTGATGTTGACGTTGGTCTCGTGTGTGCCTGGTATCCGGCCCCACACCACACCACACCCACCACCCACATTGCGTGCGCCCCAAAAAAAAATATGGTGCGTGTGTGTTTGTGCGGCTTTTTCGGCCAACCAGGACGAAAGGGGTGTGGCACCAAGGAGGGGTGGTGGGGAGCAGGCCTTTTTCGTGGCACGCAACAAACAAGCGATAACAAACAATTGCGGCAACGACATTCGGATACTCCTCTTCTCCTGGCGCTTTGTCCTGATTTCGTCCTGGCGTGTGGGGTAAATGTTTTTATGGTAAACGTTGTACTGGGCATCGCGGTTTAGGCCACGTTTTGTTTTCAGCTCCGAGCCCACTTTTGGTCTCTAAAGCGTATTTATGTAAAAAATTATACTGTTTACGTTTTAATTTTAACTACAAAGAAAATATTTAAAAAAAAGTCCAGCTTAAAAAATGTTAGCTCCTAGACCATAATTTGCGTAGTTTTAAGCCGAGTAATGATAAAATCCTTTGGAAAATCCTTCAGAGACCTGACGCTTCTCGGCTGCTGGCATTGCGAAAGCAAAAAGCATGCTTTTAGCCAGATTTGCCATTTCACTCAATTATGACAACACTCTCCGGCTTGTTAAGGACTTACCACACCACCCCTCACCGCACCCTTTGACTCGCCGGGTCAAAGGGCATTCCACTCGCCCATGAATTTGTCAAATTATCCACATGATCGCCTCGTGTTTGTATCTCTCAGTGCTGCCGGGTTTTGGCAAGAGGACGGCGGACGTCGGACGGAGGACGGACTAGTCAGGAAATCCCTGTCAAGCCAGTCGGGTTTAGCCTTGTCTATGGCTTTGGCTCATCTCCTTCTCAGTTGGCTTAAACAGTGGCGCAAGTAACACAACTGCAAACAGAGAGACACAGGAGCCACATTCGGCCAAATCTACTTAGCATAAACCAATTCACACACACACTTGTACAAACACACCCATACACAGACATTTGAAAGGGGGGAGTGGCATGGCTGGCTTTCACCGAGAAACTGACAAACTGCGAAAGCCAAAAACTGATTATGACTTCCCCCATTTGAAAACGACAGCATTCTGCACTTGCGAATAGACATACATTCGCCAGGGGCTTAGTTTCGAAGGGGTTTTGGGCCAGAATAAAAGATTTTTTATAGAATTTGGAGCTAGTCCTGTTTAAATATATATAAACACTTCTAAGAAAGATCTTACAATTTAAACTAGGAAATAATTAGTTGCCCCCCTTTGATAGAAACGTGCCCCAAGCCTCTGGGGAAGCACACATGTCCTGGAATGCCCCTCGAGTGTGTGTGTGTGTGTGTCTTTAATAGAAGAAGCTATTCTAGAGATACAAAAGAGCTATTCCAAAGATATCCTGAGACAGGCAGCTAAATGAGAAATAATAGAGCCAAGCCTCGGGGCTGCAACGCTTTGCCAAGAGAAGATTGAGACATTGCAGCGAAAGGATACATATATGTAGAAGAAAAGAAAGTGGAATTAAAAATTATGCTATGTACTTAGCGCTCTGGCAGCCTCCTCAGCTTTTTTCAGGAGTATATATCTAGGTTCCTGAATAAGTATGTATCTCCAAGAGCAAACAAAATGCTGAAAGTGGAGTACAAGTTAAGCCGGAGCCTTGTCACCCAGGCACGTAGCCTTTTTTTTTCATGGAGAGGTATAGTCGAGGTGCTTTTATAGGAAATGTAAAGATGTATAGATGAGTGTGGGTGTGGGTGTGGGTGTGGGTGTGGGTGTGGGTGTGGGTGTGGGAGTTGGGAGCTCTTCTTTATAAACAAATATTTGGATTTAGCAACTGAGTGGGCAGTGTGGGAGAAAGCGTCGTAGTGTCGGAGAAAGCAGCTTAAATTCGGGCAAATAAAATGAAGGGAAGGAAAAAAAAAAAAGGAAAGTAGGAGAACATTTTATTTCCAAACGGAATTTGAGGCAGTCCTTTGGGTGTCTCTGTATGTGTGTGTGTGTCTAGTTTACGACTTTTACTACTTTCTTTTCGCTCTTTCTCCGCTTCCTGCCTTTATCTCCATCTATCTCTCCACTTCCTCTGGCTTCCACTTTCCCTTTCGACTTACTTTCTCCGCTCCTGCTTATGCAAAACCGCACCCATATTGAGGCAGAGAAAGCAGATTACTTATCTTTTAGTTTTCATTTAAATATGAAGAACAAATTGTGCACACACGCCGCCACTCTCTCCCTCCAGCTTTTACTTTCCTTTATTTTTTCGGTCTCGATGGAGATATAGCAAGTGGATTTCCTCCTTTATTCCAAGCTGCCCTTTCACTTCTCCGCACACTCACACACACATCCACTTCTTTCCTCTTTCTATTTTTGGTTAGACAAAAATAATTGGATTTACACCGAATCAAGAATCAAGAATCGAGAGGAGAAAAAATAAACTAGAGGAATATATAGTAGTGTGTGATGTCGTCATTGGAAAGGAGAAAGAAAGCCAGGGAGGGAGGAGCTGGCTGGCTGTATCCTGACAGGATACAAATGCGATGCTTTGGGGATTCTAAAGGCAACACCAATTGCAGATATTCATAAGTGAAATTTGTTATTCAAAGTGGGAAGGGAGGATAGCTTACAAATGGGAGAGTTTGTTTATTACGAGTCTAAAACCTAATAAGTAGAAACCACTAGAAAGTAGAGAAAGTATCTAGGAACTGGTAAAGTACACAAGTTTTAAACATAACCACAAACTGCTAGATGGCTTAAGCGCACCAGAGCACACTCGTTAAAGACTATACAAATTTCCCATAATTGAAAAACATTTACTAAGACCATTTTTTATGTATGTTTTTTAGCTCCGCAAACCGGCGTCGACACTCTCAATTCCTGGCTCGATGAAAACACCTTCCATTGCGAACCGGGAACAGATCTCATCTGGATGCAACGAAGAAGCGGCCGAGGCACTAGTGGGTATCCACTCAGACTACCCTAGGTATGAAATGTATGTATAGCCCGACCCGATCCGACAGTAGAGTATATACAGTAACCCTGTTCTATCCATGATGTCCATTAGCGAACATTCATTAACAGTAACCTGCCCCGCCATGCCCCGCCATGCCCCGCCATGGCCTGCCCTAGAGTCAAATAATTAGACGACTTTCTACGCGTACCCCAAAATGCAGTTCCAAATGGATTAATGTTTCCCTCACTGGGAGAAAATAATAGCTCCTAGTTGCAAATACTTGAACATTACATAAAAAAGTGATTTTATGTTCATACTATCCTAAGATCTCAGTGTAGAGTCGCCAAACAGGAACCTTCAGTGCCAAACTGTGGGAAAATCATCGACTGATGGATGGATGGATGGATTAATGTCCTGGGGACAGTAATTAGCTGTCAGTGTCAGGACGCAAGTCCCGGCCCGCCTCCGGGCCAGACCGTACAAAAAATCTCCTCCAGATGAATATTCATTGGGGAGCAGTGTGTCGTTCAATTCAATTTGAACGATTCCCTCTAAAGTGAATACTCAAACACTCGAATATCGGTTTAAGTGTCCAGGGTCCAGGGGTCCAGGGGTCCAGCGGTCCAGCTCCGTGCCCCATAAATCTCTATGAATGTCGTGGATGGAAAGATATTTTCCTGCAATCACGTTGCCAATTTGGCACAGTTCAGCAGTTTATAGAGAGTGAGTGACAGAGAGGCAGGTGGTGGGGGGGAGGGGAGGTCTAGGGGACTTTATGGCGAAATTATATATATGACTGTGACTGTAAACGAAACGAAAATGAAAATGAAAACGAAAACGAGGACAGGCATCGGCCAGTTGGTGTTGGTGTTTGTGCTTCCCTCTCTGGCTTTCATTTGTCAGCAAAATTTTTATTGGCATCTTTTGCTCATCCATATGTATATATGTGTCTATACGTATATGGGATGTTTGTGTGGTATCTATGAGATACAAATTGATATGACACATTTAGGAAATCCCCCAGCAAAGCGAAAACTCACAAATCTGTCATTCAGGCTCTAAGATTTATTAAGGTGCGGATACGCTTGGCTTGCTCTTACTTTTGAGTTGGGTTCGACTTCCATATAGGCTTTGGGGCCAGCACTCCAGTTTCTAAGGGCCCCCGCGTCGATCCAACCAGGTCCTGATCCAGATTAGTTTAGTATCTAGATTGCATTTAGTATTTGTAGATAAAGAAACCCCCAACCCTCAACCCCCAATCCCCAATGTAGATCCCCGCATGGTAAATGGGCTATCCGGTGGAGTAGTTAGTGAGTGTTGGCTTTTGGCTTGAAGATCTCGTGACTCACAAGTCAAACAACCACATACAGGTATATGGAAGAACGTGCCCTTACTGGCGGCAACACGTCCAGGAAGCCATCAACAAACTCGGCCAAACACAAACCCAATGTGGGCTATCGCCTGGGAAAGAGGAAAGCCCTGTTCGAGAAGCGCAAACGCATCAGCGACTACGCCCTGGTCATGGGAATGTTCGGGATCATCGTGATGGTAATCGAAAACGAGCTGAGCAGTGCCGGTGTCTATACAAAGGTATGTATTGTCGCAAGTACTATTATAATAGTCCCTATCCCTACCCCTACTGCCTGCCCAAGATATTGTGAAACATCCTCAAACTGGAGTGTACTAATCCAAGTGTATATGCTTTATCCTTTTGCAGGCATCGTTCTACTCGACAGCGTTAAAAACCTTAATATCTGTTTCGACTGTGATTCTTTTAGGACTTATAGTAGCTTACCATGCTTTGGAAGTGCAGGTGAGAGTGAGTGCAAATTGTATTTTCTCTTCCAGATGTTTTTGATGTTTCTTGCTGATGGTCGTCATCGTTTAACTTGATTGTTTAACGTTGCCGTCGTCAAATCGCTCACTCTCACATACCCCGCCCTCGCCCTCGCCCTCGTCCACGCCTCCTCCCAGATGATAAAAGAACCCCAAAGAATCCTTTATAAGTAAAAAAAAAAAACCCCCAGTAAACCCTGTAAAGCCTTTTGAACCCTCGAGACATTCATCGCCATTTTGGATTGTTTGTTTGTTTGTTTGTTTGTTCGTTTGTTAGATAGTTTGTTTGCTGTTCTAAAAGACAATGTTTCCCTGTGTCCGGTTATGATTTTCCTAAAACTTTAATCAGTATATATATTAAACATTAAATATATTTCCTTTTCGAATTTATTTTCCTTCCGTTTATGGTTTTGTTCTGCATTTGGAGTGAGTGAGTAGGATGCATGTTCCATGAAAGTTGGTGTGAAAGAGCAGCGCTTCCGTTTCCGTTTCCGGTTGCGATTCCTTTTCCTTTTCCGTTTCCGTTATCCATTCTCGCTCCATTCCACCATTTCTCTGGACATTTTCTGAAACATTTTAAATTCATCCGAAAAGAAAACAATCAAGGAGCTGAAAACACTGTACATAAAGAGCTAATCATATTCATTCACGTTTAAATCACCTTGACCTCCCACACACACACACACACACACACACTCACACACTCACACTCACACACACACACACACAGACACAGACACACACTCAATCTCACTCTTTCTCACACATACACAGTATTCACCAAAAGTATTTTCCCATTCTTTTCGAATCCTTTTTAATTGCTTTTTTGAAAAAGTACCAACCAACTACTTTTGATTTCGATTCATTTCCATTGAAACCAAAGATGAGTAAAAGCATTGAAAAATATATATTATATATATATATGATTTATATATAGTACATTCCATAACTAAATCGTTTTCGTACTCGTTTATCTCCAATGTGCGCTTTCGATCAAAATAAATATGAAAACCAATTGCATGTACAGCACTATAATTTATTTCATTTGCTCAACATTTCAACTCTATATATATATTATATATATATACGATCCTTATATATATATATAGTCTATACAACTTCCACTTCTACTTCCTCTTCTTCTGATTATTATTGGTTCCGTATTACTTTCCTTGTTTCTTTTCCTTACCAAAAAAAAAAAAAAAAAAAAAAAAACAAACTTTTTTATAAAATATATCTTCTCACAGACCAAACCAATAAATTTAGTTAAGACCTGTGTTAAAACTTAATGTTGGCATGAAGTTAAAACTATAGAATAAGGAAACTAAACCGATTTTTTGTAAATTCAAATAAATAAACTGGAATCGGTCGAGGATCCTTTGTTGGAAGAAAACTAGAAAACTAGAAGAAACTGTAGAGAGCATGGGAGCATATATATGTATGCAATATATGTATGTGATTCTACTATATAATAGCCATTTAAACTCGAATAAAACCAAAAGAAACCGAATAACCAAATACAGATAACTGAGAAACAAAAGAAACAAACCCGAAGAGAAGTGGAATCGAATCCTTTCGCTGAACTTTCGCTAGACAATCACAAAGTCCTGTGTTCAGTGATGGAACTTTCGAAGATTTTGGATTGGTAATTGATATATGAAATCCCGATAAACTCAAACTCTCACAATACATCCATAGCCATATCCATGTCCATGATTCAGATCAGTTCATCGATCAGCGATCAATCAGCAAGTCAGTCAGTCAGTCAATCAATCAGTCAATCAGTCAATCAGTCAACCAACCAGTCAGCTGATATACCTATCTATATACATATGTAGATATGTATGACAAGAACCCCGACAAAAACCTCATTCAAATCGTATTCTTCACACAATTTGTTCTCTCTCTATTATTAACAACTCCGACTAAATGTTATCCTCCCCTTAAAAAAAATAATTTTCGATGTTTAAAAGTAAAATTTTAATATGTAATTACCTTCCATTATGCTTTGCAGAATTCAGTAAGTAATACTTAATATAATATCTACCATACATACTTCAATATTTGTGAGTAAATCCAAAAAAAAAAAACCAATAAAACCAAAATCATAATGCATAGTGTTATGTACAACCAAAATATATATAAAAAAAAAACCAATACCAAAAAACCAACTCAAATCAAATCAAAACAGAAACAGAAACAGAAACCAACCAAACATGCCTAGAGTAGATCAAATTTAGATTGTATTTAGACCGGATATATATGATATACATATGCTACTGTATCTATATTTATATATCTTTGTGAAACCCAAAAACAGCCTGCATACTGAAGCAAACTTCAAATTGATGTTTAGTTGAACCCGTGTCTAGTGTACATAATATATCCTCTTAGCTGAAAACTTCCTTTCTTCAAAACCAAACTACAGATACTGAAACCCGAAACAGATACAGCTACAGTTCACATCAAAATAAAGCTTTAACAAAGTTTGAGCAACTGCTTGGCTGAAACGGAAAATTGTGGCTTAGCTTGCACCAAACCAAACATCACCAAGCGCTAACCCTGTAACTCAGTCCCACCTCGTCTTGAACTACAGTGAACACTGGCCATAAGCTAACCGATTTAGGAAAGTTATCTTGAACGAATCGAAGCAATAATGTAGCATCCATCGATATATGTAAATCGATTTACCTTTGAGACTGGTTTCAATTTGGTCTTGGAAACTTTGAGAATACATTTTGTAAATCATTTAGGAATGAGTTTCCAATCGGTTTGCCTACACACGCATACATGCATAGCATAGATGTACATGTGCACACCTACATACAAGCATACCCGCATACATATGAGCATTCCCATTGCTAAGTCGATACTGAATAGATTAATCGATGTGCAATCGAAATCTGTGCTATCAAACATCAATTCCATCTATCACCAAAATTCCAACTAAAGAAAAGCTAACCAGAACACAGGACTTTGTGAACTTGACGAAAGTATATCAATATGTACATATATATTCGATTTAATGTATAGGTCTAGATAGATGATCGGAAAATGTTTAACGATATACCATAAACGATAATCAATAATCGATGAGCAGCAATCAATCAATCAGTCGGCTTAACCTGCGAATGGCTCATACATGAAACCACAAAGAAACACAAATCAAAATCCAGGTTTTCTGTCCCCAAGACCCCAAAATTTTGCACTCGATTAGATTGTTGTGCGATTAAAAATGCCTTAAATGTTGTGCCAAAAGAATACTCTATATTATTGTGAATACAAATCAATTTAGTTAGATATATAGATTACAAAATGCACTGCAATGCGCTGGAGTTTGCTTTCAGTTCTCAATGTCCGGGCCTTAGTTAATGACTAATTACTGACAACGAGAAAAGGGTGGTGATTAGTTGAGGAGGGGCTTTGGGCGGGTTCTTTGATTTTGAACTTTTGAAATTTGATTTGGTTCGATTCCAAATTGATTTGATAAAGCCCAAAGGGAGTAAAAACAATAAGGTAAACAACAACTAAGAAAACAAGAACGAAATCGAGTGAAATGTGCTAATTACATGTGAACACGCACGCTTCTTTCTAGTAAGTACTTTCACAAATACACCTGCACCAAAGCCACACACCCACACTCACACACACACACACACACATAAACACACACAATAGCACAAGCACACACACTTCCTTACACATATACTAACTGATTTATAAAAAATGGAATTTTTGAAGAAGGTAGCAATACTTGAACTTGACTCAGAACCTTTGCTTTCACAAGAGAAACCATTAACACACACACATGTAGTGACACACACACACACACACACTTACACGTTCACACCAATACATACACCTGTGTACACCTCATTGACGTTGTACTTGTCAAATAATTCATGCTCGTATATTTGAGTGTAATTCATTTTTGTTTAGTCGCAAAAAAAAGCAAAAAAAAAAACAACCAAAACTAAATCAATAAATCTCCAATTATATTTAATAAATGATATACTCTTGTTCTCTTTCTTCTTTTTTTTCTTTTTCATTTGTTTTTCAATCCTTTTTTGATCCAAAAACAACAACGATGAACGACTAAACATCAATACCCAATACCCGAATACCCATTGCATCCAATCGAACTTGGCGCTAAATAGTTATTCATGATAGATAACTGCGCCGACGATTGGAGGATCGCAATGACATGGCAACGAATTAGTCAAATAGGGTTAGAACTTTTTATATGCGCTATACATCCAATTCCTGGCGAATACTATTTCCAGTGGACGACGAAATTGGCCAATAAGAATAAAACAATTGGCACCGAATTGGTGCCATATGACGTAGCTTTATCATTACCTATGTTCCTTCGATTATACTTAATCTGCCGCGTAATGCTGCTGCATTCAAAACTATTCACAGACGCATCATCACGGAGCATTGGCGCTCTCAATAGGATTAATTTTAACACAAGGTAATTGTGGGAGCCTGTGGGAGCCAAGTTAACACTTTAGCCCTACTCATACCTTTTCGTCCAATACCCACTTTTTTAGATTCGTTTTAAAAACTCTAATGACAATATGCCCGGGAACGGTTCTATTGGTCTTCATGGTCTCACTCTGGATCATCGCCTCCTGGACGTTGCGTCAATGCGAAAGGTAATGGAATTCTATTTACTCTCCAATACATTTCTATAAAATTCTTTATACATATATATTCAACGGATATTTCCTCATAAATATATATCTATAAAGGATAGTTATCTATTTGATTTTTCTTTATGATTAAATTATTCGTTTTGATTTTCGATTGTACCAACTATTGTTTGGTTTGAATTTTCATTTAGTTTCCTGATCTCAATGGTTGATTCATTTTTTGATTCTACGATTTTTTTTTCGTTGCGTTCGTTTCCGTAAAACGTTGTTGTTGTTTTCAGTTGTGTGTATTTTTTATCGACTCTGAATTCCATAAATATTTCAATGTGTTTGCCACTCTAAATACTTTGACATAACTTTTTTAAACGTATGTATTTAATATCAATGTATGTATGTACATAAATGTATGTGCTAAGCATTACGTAATGTCTTCTCCAAAAAGAAACTCAAACTCAAAAACGCAATAGCCCAGTAACTCAAAACGCAAAACTCAAAACTAAAAAAAACTCCAACTCAAATTATATGATTAAAGTTATATTTTAAATATTTAATTGGTCTGAAAATCCAGGGGGTCTGGGGGTGCGGGGATTTGAGCACAAGCTTAAAACTCACAGATACACACACACACACACTCAGAGACACACACACTGAAATAAGTATATAGTATTTTTGCATTTTTGCTTATTCAAACGTGCTAAAGAATTTACACGTTCCCTGTTACAAAAAGGAAAATAAAAGATGGGAAAACCAAAAACGAAACCGAATGCTTCAGTAGCAGATACAGTATCTGTATGAGTAAATTGTATCTGCAACTGTATGTGCAAAAGTATCTGTATATCTGTTTCGGTATCTGCATCTGCATCTGCATCTGCAAGCTGCAATCGCAATTGCAACTGTGATGTTGTAGCATCGAAATGCAATTGTCACTGTCACGTAGCAAACGATTGGATAATGGATAATGCCTGCATGTGTTTCAATTTATTTACATTTGCCATTCGGATTCGCTTGTTTTCCCCAAACACACACCCAAACACACCCCCACACCCACCTCCCCGTTTTCTTTTCAACATTTTTCTTGCCTGTTCACCCCCCTTTTTTGCTCTTTCTCACTGACAGCCAACAAATTATCGATAAGCTCGATAAATAACAAAATGGGGTTTTAAACTAACACACACGAACATCCCTACACCCTGTGCGTAGAATTGGAGAATGCAGTAAAAAGAATTGATCGTTTCCAATATATATATATATATATAGGATATATACTATATACATGCATTTTATTCTCCTCCCCCAAAAACCATATTTTAAACATTTATCTTTTGTTTTCTTTTCAATCTTTGTGTTGTATGCTAGATCTATCTTTTTCCCTCGTTCTCTCGTTCTCTCCTACTCCTCTAATCTTCAGCTTATTTTTCAATAACTACGAAAAGAATTATTTATGAAATAAACTATATATACACCAGTATTTTAAAAGCAGACTGTATTGGCTCACAAAATATGTTTCTCCATCTCTCTTTCTCTCCACATCTCTCCATCTCTTTCTCTTGTTACCCCGTTGTACCTATTAATCTTATCCCTTCTTCTGGTTCTGATCTGCACTTTTGGCCTTTTGTGAACTTTTCGGTCCCCTTCTCGATCTAACTTCCTTCCTCACTCTCACATTCAAGTTTCGATTGTTTTTTGAGATTTTTAAATCCTATTCTATTTGTTCTCTGATTTCAAGTTATAAAGTTTATATTTTATATTCTTGTTGTTGTTGCTGTTTAGTTCTGGAAAACAAATAAAACGTAAAACCATTTTAGATACAACCAAAACAAAATGAAATGAAAATGAAAAACATTTATTAAGCTTCAAAATGTCGATTGAACTGCGCCTGCAATGCTGTAGACCATATACAATATAGATCGTATATGCATATGTATGTGTTTCTATACCAACAACATCCGAAACTTAATATATTTAAACTTGATCTACATAACTATTGAATATAAGCCCCGAAACAAAGAAAAATTACAAGAAAACAAATAAAAAACAATATAAAATCCCGACTGAGGATAAGTTCCTTGTATCATTCTTTAGGGACGAAAGCATCTACACCAAAAACTCTCCACAAGTTGTTGTTGCTGCTGCTGCTGTTGTTGTTGTTGCTGTTGTTATTGTCCTTGTTGTCGCTTCGTGATCGAAAAGTAAACGCAAAGCTCCATAAAAAAACCAAAAACTATCCAAGAAAGACTCCTAAAAACTCCTTGCTTTTGTAGCCCATAGCCCTATATTCATATATATATAATTAAGTAACGGTACAGCCACAGCCACAGACAGAGACAGAGACAGAAGAACATTCAAAGAAAGAGACAGCAGCACTTGAAAAATCTTCTCCTTACTCTATTTCCACATCCTTGTCCACTTCTCTCGAATCCTCACTTGATTCCTATTCCTATATTATACTTTCTTCTATCTACGTTTATAGCTATTATTTTTTTGCCGGAGTGAGTGACATTTATCGATTTACATGTCACATCCTCCACTCGATTTATTTCTGATTTGTGATTTCTGATTCATTTTTCGATTATTCCTGCCCTTCGTCGCAAATAACAAACAAATTTAGGTACGATAATAGCACGAATATGCAAACCCATTGAAAAATAAATTGAGGAAAGTAGAGGGACTACAAAAATAAATAATAATAACAAATACAAACACAGACACGTATGCCATGTTTTCCATTTTTGTCTTGTTTTTGGGTTTGTTTTTGTTTTCTCGAAATCCGCATTCCGTAAATTATATTTGTATCTAAATGTTTTTTGTAGCATTTGGTAGACCAATTTATTGCCATTTAATTTATGATCTATCAGCTTAGAAGGGAGCTACATACCTCCTCTTTCGCCCGCCTCCACCGCCGCCTTTTCTGTCCATCTATCTCTACTATTTTTGCAACCTTTTCGGAATTTCATTTAATTTTTCCATACTTTCTCCGCCCCCGCCCTTTCAGTTGTTTCTTGTGTCAGTGTATCCTTTGGTCTGTATGTGTACTACGTGTGTGTATGTGTATTTGCGTATTGTTGAAGATCCCCGGAAATGTATCTTAACCAATCCATGCATGCTCTGTGCTCAGCTCAGCTCAGCTCCGGGTTCAAGTCCTTGGGAGTTGTTATGTTCGCAGCACTTTTTTTTCATTTCGAGGAGTTAAATTGCGAAAATGGAGAGTGGGTGGGGGAAGCTGGGGGGAAGATTTGGGCTTTGGGGCGAGAAGAAATGGAGAGATGGGGAAACACGAGATTTGTACGGATTTATGAGAGCATTTGCCAACACTGAACACACGCAGATACCAGATACAGGATACCAGATACACCAGTGGCGTAGATTCGGGGCGCTCGTATACTCTCCTTTTATGTTTTCTGCATTTTTCTATAAATTTTAAAAGAAATCCAACATCAATGGCCTTGAATTTAGTTTTATAACAAATGTAATGAATATTTTTGAAATACGGGACCCCCTTTTTCTCTACGCCACTGCACAAGGCTCACACCTACATATCCGACAGATCCATGGACTCTTGGCATTCATTATGATTTTTCCTTTGCAAATTGCTTATCCCCCGGCAAAGCCACACCCCTAAATACCCACACGCCCACACGCCCACCGCCCCAAACCCCCATGAGAAACAAAACAAGGGAAAGAGCAGAGAGAATAAAGAGGGGGGAAGAAAGAAAGAAAACGGCACCCAACGGAGCTCGGCTGGAAGGCATTCGGTTTTGAACATTCAGCATTTAGTGGCCACCTCTCCAGGGGCTTCAGGTAGAAATCATGAAAGGGGTTTTTATCAGAAGGAGGCAAGGACTGAGTCGGAGGCAGGGACTGGGTCGGAGGCAGAGGCGGAGGCGGAGGCAGAGGCGGGACAACTCTCTGATGGGCCATTTCGAACATTTTGCATGTAGCATAGTGTAGATGGGAGGAACACACAAATAATAAACATAAAACGTGAGTGCGTGTGTCAGATCAAGAGTTATTATTTCGAGTTTCCAATCAGGAACAGCAGGAAACAGGATAAAGGATGAAGCGGCTGCTTTTTTATATCAAAGAGGAAACAGTTTTGAGCCAGGAAAACAAAAGAAACACAAAAGACAAAAGACAAACAGAAACAGAAGACAAACCAAAAGCCGAACGTCTTAACAAAAAATATAATTATCAATTATCCAATATTGTTCATGTACTTGTATATTTCGAAATATATATATATATTCGTAACCAATCCGCCTCTCCCCTTTTTTATCTGTATCTTTCGATCTATCTCTACCTACATACCTTTATATCTAGGACTTTTCAAGTTTCTTTTATGTTTTATCATAAATACCTTATTTTCTTCCCAAGAAATGAAAGAGATTAGTTCCTTAACGTTTTTTGGTTTTCCATTTCTTTGAGATTGTGTTTTTCTGTAATTTATTCTTCGTTTTTAGTTCTTATTTAAATTTTTAATGGAAATTTTCTTACAAAAAATTAACGTATGTTTATCAAAAATCGAAAAAAAAAAAACAAAAAACAAAATTTTATGAAAAATTTTTAACAAAAAATGTTCACATAATTTCACATCTGTTTATTTGTTTACTCCACTTCTCACCCTACTTCTGTATCCACAAATTGCAAAAAATCTAAAAAAAAATATATATATACAAAAAACAAACAACAAAAATGTATGAAAACGAAAATTTTGAAATGAAAAATATATATTACAAATGAAATACTGCAACCTGAATATATACGCATACGAAAAACGCACAAATGCATCTGAAATACCCTTCGAAATTATGTTATATATATATCTATATACCGCTAAAAAAAAAAACGTAAAATCGGCAATCATAACCTTAACTAAAAACGTATCATAAATGAAACAAATATCCAAAAACAAAACCTATACAAATTGCAAAACCGAATTACGAAAAAAGGTTCCACGATGAAGAGCACGCGAATTTGCTTAACTCCATGTGGCTAACGGCCATCACTTTTTTGTGTGTCGGCTACGGCGACATTGTGCCAAACACTTACTGTGGACGTGGCATCACCCTCACCTGCGGCATGGTGGTAAGTATTCCCCCAAAAAAAAAAAAAAAAAAAAACTATACAAAAGTACCCCAAAAAATCAGTGAAAATGCCAAGCAAATAAGTCAATAAATTCACCCAAAAAAGACTCCATTATGATACTGCCTGCTAAAGAAATACATATAAACTATTAAAGTACAGTACAGAACAGAACAGTTGCGAAAATTATGTAAATGATAAAGTAATAAAACTACAACTACAACTACAATAACAAAAACAAGTACAAAACAACAACAAAAGCATACATCATCATCAACCAACCAAAACCCAAAAAAAAAAAAACAAAAAATCCAAAAATATATAGAAAATAAATGACCAGCAACAACAACAAGCAATTATCATCATGCATATATATGTATATATATATAAATATAGAAAAATGAAAAGGAAAAGTAAGAGCCTAGGACCTGAAACCGCAGAACAAGGCTGAGAATTGTAGTTTAAGCCAAAAAAGAATAAGAGCAGGAGCAGGGCAAGGAGGAGGAGGTGGCGGGGCCTAAAAATGTATCCGCCAAGCTGGCGCCCATCATATATCTAGTATCTTATCTGGTAATGGTACCTGCCAAATCTGGGACTGGCTCAGAAATAAAAAAGAAGGACATTCTATCTGAATTCTAATAAAGCCTTTTCAATAAAAACAAAATTGATACCAAGGCCCAGAAAAAAAAGAAAACCTTTCATCTATTAATTTGAAAAGTCTTCCACTTAAAATATGAATCCCCTTTGGTTTTTTTCGTCCACGCCACTGTGACCCTCCTGACTCCTGACCTGTTAGTTTTGGGTTATAAGCCCCTCCCTCTTTCCCCTGCTTAGGCTGAGCTATAAATTCCAATTCAAATATCCGAAATCCGTTTTAAAGCAGGCTCCAACACACACCCCCATGCACATATACACGCAAACACCCAGAAAGGACACCCACACGAAAAATGTAGCATACATTTCAGCGCACATTCATGTATTTATATCAGTTGCCGTTTTGTCTGCCCAAATCGTCGCCAAAAAGAATTTGTGGGGGAAAAAGCGAAAAAGCAAACGTCAAACTGTCGGTCGCCTCACCTCCCACCGCCCCAGCCTTTGTTTTTTGTTTCTAGCTATTATTATTCTCATTTTTTTCGGCTGTGTCCTGAACAGGCCGCGATTAGTACATATAAACATGACATCTAAATACACACACTCTGGCAATCTGTTGTAAATCATCACCCCCACCACCCACCAGCATACTTTTGTATGTTTATGTGTACGTTTCATTGATATATATATACATACATATATATGTGTATAAAAAAATAATATTTCCAGCTTTAAAGAGCAGATAAAATCCAAACAGCAGCAGCAGCAGTAGCAGCAACAATGTAACTTTTTCTTTTTGTCTCTCGGCCCGGAAAAGAAACTAACACCCATACAACACACATACATACACACACACACACACACACACACATACGTATACCTTAAAGCGGAAGTGGCAAGAAAAGTTTTTGCTTCCTGGCGAAAAGAAGGAAACAAAAACAAAATCAAAACAAATCTTTCTTGACAGCTCTCCGGCAAATTCTATTAATGTACATACTTAAATGTCCATGTGTGTGGGTATGCGAGTGCCTAAGTGTGAGTGAGTGTGTGAGTTTGTGAGTGTGTGAGTGAGCAGTTGCCATTGAAATTAAATTGAATTGTTTTCCTGCACCCTAGCAAATAAAAGCAAAACAAAAAAACAACAAAAAATTATCCACCCACTGCTCACCGCTCACCAAGTTGCTTTTCTGTTGTATTTTTTATGGAAATATAAAAAATAAGACCCTGGTGTGTACATATATACATATATATTAACGGTTACGTGGCTGTCGCAAAAAAAAAAAAAAAAAAAAAAAACAGAAAAACCAAAATCCCCCAAAAACCAAAACCCCAAATAATAATCCAACAATCTTTTTCGACCACTGTATTGTGTGCCTCACTCAAAGTTTGATCGTCTTCAATTTTCGATTTTCTTGTTCAACTCGAATGCCCATTTCTAATATTCTGTTTCCTTATATTTTAACTTGATTTTGTCAATTTTGTTTACCATTTGCGCTTTATTTGACTTGTTACGTTATTGCCTTTATATTTACAACTATATTTAGTTCTTAAATGAATTCTTTTGATTTGTTTAAACATTAAGCCAACAATACGATATTTTTCTCTATCTCTCTTTCCCTTTCATTTGAAAAAAACGCGTGTATTGACCCAAACAAATAAATCTCAAACAATGAACCAAAAATATATATATTTGAAAACAAAAAACCATATATAATATATATATAAAAAATCGCGTGCTGGAACAGATTTCATGATGAAGAACATGCGAATCTTTTGAATGCAATGTGGCTGATAGCGATAACATTTTTGAGTGTTGGTTTCGGTGATATTGTTCCGAATACGTACTGTGGACGTGGTATCGCTGTCAGTACAGGAATAATGGTGAGTTTTTAACTACAAACAACTACAAACTACAAAAACCAAAAAAAAAAATATATATATATATAATTAAACAACAAATTGCACACAACAGCATAACCAGAAAACCTAAAAATCAAATTCAAATTGAAGCAAAAAAGAGAACCATCATTGTCGACTCAAGATTGATGATTGACAAATGTCACGTGTATATATCTTACATAAATTGCATACGAATGTTATCCGCCCACCACGCCCACTTTACCACAAACGCCCCTCGCCGCTATCTACTTAGAACCAAATTAAAATAGAAACAAAAACCAACCAAAAACTGTACATACATACATACTATATCGAAAATATATCTATGGTAGTTGAATCACCAGCTTTTAAAACTTGAAATCAAGGATACAAAGGATATCCCTGCATGTTTTTAAGGCGATCAAGATCTGTTAAAAGATATATTCAAGTCAAGGTTAGAAACAGGTTATAGCCAGAATCCAAATAATGTTAATTTCCGCTTCTACATTTCCCTAATATATATTTTTTGTATCAAATTCTGCTTCTGTGATGCTTACTCTCTCTCTCTCTCTCTCTTTATCTCTCTGTCTATCTATGTCGCTGTCTGCCTCCCTCTTCATAAACATATCTAGCTCTTTCTCAAGCCTATTTCTATATAATCCCTACTATATAATACCACCGATATATTTCGATTTTCAAGTGTCCTTTTGGCCATATATATTAATCATGTCGTAGTAGCCAAAAGACCAATAGAACCAAATTAAAAAATATATATCCTTAAACTTGATTTATGGTTTCGAACTTGTTACCTAATAGCTAATCCTTTCGTACTTATTCGTGTGTATGTAACTCTGCCAGACACCAAACTCTAACTGTTGTATGACCAAAATTATAACAAAACGCCAAAAGTTACCTATTCTTTAGTATTACCAATATATCTCTTACTAAAAACTGTTGCTGCATTTCGAAAACCTCTTGTTATTGAAGGACTCATTCCATTATGCGAACCACTAACTCCAGCACTCATTCATGCAACCACTCACTCACTTACTCTCTCTCAGTATTCGTTCCATTCCATTCACAATTTCAACTAAATAACAATGTGAATAAAATTGAAAAAAGAAAATGGAAAACAGCAAATTCGAACAAAGTGAAACATAACATACATGTTGTAAACATACAGAAAAGTGTCTTTACAAGTATATCTATTTGAGAGCAACAAGTTCTGGACTATAAACAAAACAAAAAACTCCATTTGAATGCATAAACCCAAAAAAAGTATTGAAAAAATAACCAACTGACATTTGAAAAATGCAAGGACATCCAATTGGACAGAGATCTTTAAAAAGTATGATTACTTTAACCTTGTAGAATTCAATTTGAAGATGTCCTTGGCAATTTTCAAGCTACCTAACTCACCTCTAGACCTTAGAGAATTGGGAGAGTTCTCTGAAGAAAAACGATATCTCACGATTCTCAAACTCGTCGTTGCAGGGCGCTGGATGCACGGCTCTGCTGGTGGCCGTGGTTTCCCGGAAACTGGAGCTGACCCGTGCCGAGAAGCATGTGCACAACTTCATGATGGACACGCAGTTGACCAAAAGGGTATATACAAACCGGTTCCAAATTGATATAAACCACAAAACTAACACATCTGACTGACTAACGATATCGAAACCATATGAAAAAACAACATTTCTAATTGCCTTTGTATACCATTTCTTTCTCGAACCAAAATTTTTAGCTGAAAAATGCTGCGGCGAATGTCCTTCGTGAAACTTGGCTCATTTACAAACATACAAGACTAGTAAAACGGGTTAATCCCGGCCGTGTAAGAACCCACCAAAGAAAGTTCCTTCTAGCTATATATGCGTGAGTATTTTTAGAGATCTATCAACAAAAAACCAGCCAAAAAAACCAAGCAAGCAACCAAAACTATAACAATCCAAACTCTTAAAGTCAATAATCGATTAATTAATTATTGAAAGCGTGCTAAACAAATAAAGTGCCAGAGTACCAATCGAAGAAACCGAAACCTTCAGTAGTTTCAGACTCTCGGAAGATTATTGCGGTTTAGCCTTGATTTCGAATTTTCCCAGGACGAACATCAAAGTTAAACCGAGTAATCCCCATTTGCCGAGTGTTAGGGTCTGAGAAGCATCATTAGTTGGACTTTGTAAACTCGTCTCTGTTTTGTTTGTGTTCTGTCTTTCTCGTAAAACTCTTAAAATCAATACTCATCTGTCCACAAATATATAAAACATATATCTCTAACGTATATATCTTTATATATAAACCCTGTCCCTGTGCATTTGTATGTTTATTGGATCAAGATCAAGTCCTGTTCCCGTCCCAGATCTCCCAAGCATTTATTCTAGAATCTCATCAATGTAATTGTAGGCAAAGCTTTGGAAAATCCAGAAACTGTACATAGTCATGATACTAATCAATGATCAAGTACTCCTACTAAACTAAAACTAAAACTAAAACTAATACTAAAAACCTGTAACTGAGAACTGAAAACTGAAAACTGAGAAACTGCAACCAGAATGATTGAACTCGTTTTACTAGCCTGTAAATAGGTTGTAAAGCCCTGTTTTTACGTTATGCAAAAAATGAAAACCAAAAAATAATTGAGAATAGCCTCATAACCTAGCATGCTGCGTTAAATATTGTAGAATCTCGTATCTAAAACTATCGCAATACCATCAAGCTTTTGCCCCATTTAGCGTTACCTCTACTAGTACCAAGAATACACCCGACATTGTATCCTGTCTTTGCGATAAATCCTGTGACCTTGTCGTAGTTCCACACTCATTTCAACACACTCTCTCCCACGGACTAGTACGGAAAAGTGCTCAAAGCATTGGCCCAAAGATATGGTGATACGTTCACGATACGATTTTCTCCAGTTTTAACGCCCAACAAATTTCAATATGGAAACCCCAATTCTTCTGCGGCACTAAGAATTCTTCAATCCACACCAAAATATCCAAGCCGAATAATAAATAACAAAATTAACTTTTCAGTGAACTTTTGCAATGCGTTTTGCAATTTTATGGAGCAACAACAGATATCATATCACTTTGCTTTTATACTTGCTTGCTTCTAGAAATCTTATAGAATTTTCAATGCTTCATTAGTTGAGAAGAAAGTTTGCACTTTGCCTTTGACTCTACAATCTTTCCTTCTCTTCAAGTAAAATTGCAAAACGCAGAGCATATGTGGTTTCTTTTATATATAAATGATATAAACCAGAAGAAATATAAAAAAACGTTTTTATATCCTTTCAAAAACCAAATTGTGTGCAAGTGTCCTAAGCTTAGTGTTTATGTGTTAGCCGATTAAAGATTAAATATTAAAGATTAAATATTAAAGATTAACAATTAACGATTAACGATTAGTGTTTTTAAAGAAAATATTGACCTGATGCGATGAATAATCTTCTCTATTGATATTGATGACTCTTTCAATGCCAAATGCAGGTTGCGAAAGGTTAAAATGGATCAGCGCAAACTAATGGATAATGCAAACACAATAACTGACATGGCCAAGGTAGCTAGAAAAGAATAAATCATAATGTGCTTGTTCGATTTATTGAGTGTGATGACTGAATGTGATTTATTTGTGCATTCGCAGACACAAAACACGGTCTACGAGATAATATCGGACATGTCTAGCCGTCAGGATGCCATCGAGGAGCGCCTAACCAATCTGGAGGACAAAATGCAGAGCATACAGGTAGGACAAAGGACCGCAAGACAATGATAGTGACCTAAACGTGCCCTCTTTCTGTTTTCCCCCCATCGCCAGGAGCACATGGAGAGCCTTCCAGAGCTATTGTCCCGTTGCTTGACCCAACACCAGGAGCGAATCGAGCAGAGGCGCAACTTTTTGCATCCGGACACAGCTGCAGCCCCCATTCAACAGCCAACCCCTCCTTCAATGTTCAATGCGGCGCCCATGCTTTTCCCCCACTCCAGGTGAGTCCTTTCTTTCGTCCTTACCAGGCCAACTCTTTCTCTCTGTCTGTCTTTCTGTCTTTGTCTCTGTCACTCTCGATCTCTCCATTAACCTCATCCTCATGCCTCGTGCCTCATGCCTGTCATGCCTCATGTTATCCTTTTTTTTTTTGCCATTTAACTGGGAATTGGCCAAAACCCCAAGCTCCATCCTCCACCCATTCTCCACTCTCAATCTGTCAGTCCATCAGTCCATTTGTCGTAGTTCTTTTGTAACTATATTTACTCTGTAGTTCGTCCTTTGCACACTCAAACTCAAAACCTCCAAATTTGAAATCGAACAAATTGTGAACGAAACGAAACAAATGTGGGAAACCTGCTCCGTCTTCTATGCAAGATTCATGTGATTTATAAGAATTGGTCAATCAGCGATTTGTTTTTCTTTTTTTAATGGAAATTGTTCACCTCAAAGTAGAAAAAGAAAACCAACTACTAGTGCCTGTAGGTTAATTTAAAATCTAGATGTTAAAACTTTAATCTTTTAATCAAAACTATATCAGGGCTTTCAATTTAATCTCTATTCCAACTCTTTTTTCACGGCTTTCTATCATTCGAATAACATTTCAAATCAAAAACTAAACATCAATTTTCATAATCCAATCGAAACTTAATCAGAAACCCAGAAAAAGAACAATTGATTTAATTGATTTTCTCCGTTTACGTTTACGTTTACATTTACGTTTCCTTTTCCGTTTCATTTTCCGTTTCCGTTTCATTTTTTTGTTTCCGTTTGAATTTTGTGTTCGATTTTCAGTTTCGTTTTTGGTTTTTCTTTTCTGAAAGCTTTGAAACTTTTGATAATGAGAATTAACATACTGCTTTTTGCATAGAAGTGTTCCCTCATCCAATAACGCCGCCGCTACTTACCATTGGCCAACAAGCCCTATTTTGCCACCTATATCTAGTAGAACACCACATTTAGTGCCTGATACTCACATGCCATCAAATGGATCTGCAGTTAATAGCTACGCATCTTCCAACAAATACGGCAGCTGAATATCAGAAAGAGAGCGCTCCACTTCCGTGATTAACATCGAGATGCTAACAATAAGGCCGGCATCCGATCCAGATCGGACCGGTACCGGCCACTTCTGGCCAATATCCTCCACATTCACATCCAAAACCACATCAGCAACAGCAACAGCAACAGCAACAGCAAAAGAAGAAACTACTTCGTTGTCAACGTCAACGTTGAGAAAGCTCGATAGGTTCGCAATTGCCGAGACATCGCTGCGACAGCGATTGCCAACGCCATCGTTATCCTCGTCCTTATTGACGCAGCAAGTGGCAGGGATCAGTCCTGTGCCCAATCGGGACATAATACCCATGATACCCGAGGATGCCGAGTCGCTGGCAAACACAAATACGAATGCGAACAGTAACAGTTCGCCGGATCACATCCCGGGCTCGATATCAACGCCGGCAATAGCTGCTACAAGCGGACGCATAAGCGGAAGCGGAAGCGGAAGCGGAAGTGTTATCGTCAAATCGATAACCATGCTTGAACCGATGACCATCGACGATCGAAACGCAGCCGAGACGAGAACGATGGCGGCCGCCGGCAAAGCGACAGTCGCCTCGAATAAGTTTACTAGGAAAAGAGAACGTGTATGCAATAATAGTAGTAATAGTAATAGTGCTAGTAATAGTCAGAATAGTAATAATAGCGTTAATAGTAATATTAGCAATTCTACAAGTCGAATTTCGAACTCGGCCTTTTGTAAATAAGCCTCTTCGAAATGAGAAAAAAAGTCAAATGTTAGCATATACACGACAAGAGCCACACCTACATCGTACTCATACCTCTATCTATATGAGAATGTATGTCTATGTATGTGTGTGGATATATATATAAATATATATATATATAACCCTAAAGAAAAAACACAACACAAAAAGAATATATATATATATATACAGAGGTGTAATTTTTTTTCCAAGTTTTAGGCTAAAACAAAACCAAAAACATTTGTAATTTTCACATGTGCTTGCATACTAGCGAAAAACCATTACATAATAGAGCATAGTGTGATTGTGTGTGTGCTTGGGTGTATCTGTTTTTGTGCCTGAGGTAGATCCTGTTTGTGTGTGAACAGTGTGAGCATGTGTTAGTACATTAAACTAAACTTAAACTTAAACTTAAACGTAAACTTAAACGGAATCGAACTAGAATCGAATTGAAGAACAAACGAATACCATGAATGAAACAAAAAGAAAAGCTCACAAAGCCCAAAAGTTCAACCACGGCCATAGTAACACCCGAAGAATACCAAAAACAATTAGCACTTCCGTTTCCGGTTGCGGTATATTTATGTACATTATGTACATACATCTACAAAAACTGGAAAATACACGCATTTGTCTGTCTGTCTCGAAAACATTTCAAAAAGTTACGCAAAAACTTTGTAAATATGTATCCGCGTGTCTGTGTGTGTTTGTGTGTGTGTCTGAACTGTTTGTGTGTGGAGAACATACACCGCAAGAAAAAAGAAACAATAGTGGTAATAGCTCTCATTTGTTTTTGAGACTAAAGAGTTTCCTACGTTTCTTTTTTCCGCAACATTTCAAAACAGTCAGGTCTTTAGGAACACAACTACTAAAAAACCTTAGGGCAAAAAGAAAACAGCGAAATCTGTTAGAAAGTATTGCAATTTTAAAAGAAAAGATGAACAACATCCAGCAATGAAACAAAAAGAAATAACGATTCTAACATAACAACTACTCTGGCTTTAACTAAACTTTAAAAAACCAAAACAAAAACGAAACAAGTTTCTTGTTGTCTTTTTTTCTACATATATATATATATATGTATACTATGAAAACAAATATACATATATAGCATAGTATATAGTATATAGTGATTAGTCTAGTATATATACATATATATTTTCGTTGTTGTTGTTTTCGCTTTTCTTTTTCTACCAACAAAGAAGATTAAGAACTATTAGGAACTCAATTAAGAACCTGACTAGCTTTCAATGGGAGTTAAAACGACGTGATGATAGAGAAATGGTAGTCTTAATAGAAATGAAAAAATACAGCAAACGTTAAGAGGACTAAGCTAGTAAAATCTACATCTAAAAAGGACAATTTTAATTGAAGATTTTGTAAAATATAAATGGTAATTCACATTATTATACACGGCAAAGAAAGGCGAAAGAAAAAATTAAGTAAACTATGCCACGGAGTAGAGAACCGAAAAGTTGAGCAGAAAATAGTGTGTAGGCATTATGTTATAATAGCAGAAGTGGCCGAGCTACGTAAAGATTTTCTAAAGATTCTAAAAGGAACATTATATATACATAACACTACTAGAAAGTATTAACTGAGAGCATCGAAGTTAGTTAAACAAAAGAATAGTAAAAAAAAACTCAGACGCTTTGTTAGACTTCCGCAAAAAAGGGATATATACATATATACAATGAATTCCCCGTATAGTGCCCCCCCATCCCGTTCCCAAACTCTCCTCTCCTCTCCATAGAATCAGAAAAATAATTAGAAAACGAAAAACAGAACCAGGGCCAGAAAGGATCAAAACATGTATATGTAGTCTATATATTCTACTATACATAAATTATGTAGCCAAGCCAACTGAACGATGATTCCCTTTGCCCCTTGCACTGTTCCCAGATTCAAGTTCGGATTCGGATCGAAATTATAGATTTCCCAACTGTCCGAAAGATCTAAAAATCGAACAAAAACTAGAAATGAACCCAACAACTAACAATGTGTGTATACCTATTTAAAATATTGAATATTTAAATTGAAAATGAACGTTCAAGACTGCTGTCAAAATAGCTTTATCACAGTAAAGACGACACGACGACAACAACACACAAGAGATCAGAGAACTATATGAAACACACAGAGATACACTGATATAAAAACGAGGTATGAAATGCGCCCAGCTTTAACGTTATGTATTGATGCATATTTGGGTTTCATCTCTATAATATGATATATAATCTATGACTAACGATAGACGAATAGCAGCAAAGAATTGGTACAACATCAAATTCCCGTTTGAACTGGTTTCCTAACACCCACAAAAAAATATAAACAAACAAAATACCAACAAATAAACTTTGATATGAGGGACCGAATTTCCAAAAGACAGGTCTTTATTATACAAACAAAAACAATTTTAACAATTTAACAATTTAACAACAAAACGTCAACCAAATTCCTAAAGAGAAAACTGAATTTATAAAACAGAAGATTTTTTAGCCGCCTTTGAGCTGGGATATCAATTTTGTAAAAACAATCAACCATTTTTGTTTGCACAATTGTTTCCTGTCCAGAACGGTGTCCTTGTTTTCATAGCAAGTTACATTCTTTAGTTTATAATTTCGCCCTTGTTATTAGCCCAGTTAATGAAGCTTATTCTTTCCTTCAGCGAATCGTAGAGCTCAAGGGGTACTGCGAGATGTCAAAACTTCAATTCGAAAAACAGAAACGCAAAAAACAAAAGATCTTCTAGCCAAACCAGGTCCAAGCAAATAAACCAATGCCAAGGTTTAAATACTGATAACTAAATTATTAACTGGATTTAAACGGACGAACCAAAAAGTTAAGAACATGAATAGCAGCCATCAAAAATGTAATAGATTTTGTGGAATTTACACAAAAGTTTAAGCGATAAACCCACTCCCCACTCGCCCAACTAGAGGTATGCAATAAAAAGAACATATAAGGTTATATATACAATATCTAGATATATACACAAACACTCAAATATATATATATATATACTTACAAATATATATAAATACATGTACAGACGGTCAGACAGTATAAACCAAATCCCAAGAGAGAAAACCCAACACTAATAACATCATATTTGACTTTATATGTATTATAGTAATGTATTCAGTAGCTAAATCGAAAGCCGAAGCAAAGACCAATTTATTAACAACAAACATAAAGAGAAAACATTAACAAAAAAACAATTATTATGTTAAATTAAACAATAAAGTATAAAAACGACTAGGAACGTAGAAAGAAAGCTGGCGGAGAGGAGAAACAATTTTTTATTAATAAATAAAGAGAACTAAACTAAACAAGAATGCAATGCATAAAATAAAAAACCGAGAATGTCAACTAAATACTAAAACAACTTAAACTAAAGCGACACTTAAAGTAAACTTAAATTAAAAACGGAAAAGATTTGATTTCTTAAAGAAATAATGTGTAAAGAAACAAAATTAACAAACCAAATCCAATGACTAATGAAATTGTTTATTTTAAATTTACTATATTGTATATTTAAATTAAAAAAGGGAAACCCCAAACCAAACCAAACCAAAAAACAAAAAACAAAAAAGAATATATTGTTATATCTTATCGAGGAACCGTGTTTTGCAAAAGCTTTAATATTTAGGGTGCCTACATTTGCTAAATTAGTATTTTACGATTTAAAAACCCCCATAAAAAAGAAAAACAAAAAAGGATACGCAAAATAGAAAACCAAAAGCTTCAAAAACGATTTAAAAACTTTAAACAAAACTTAAAACTTGATTCGAAAAAATTGCAAACCTAACAAAACTGAATAAAAAACAAATCTGAAAACATTAATAATACTAACAGATAAAGCAAATATTGTATTTGTATTTGAGATATGAATTTTAAGAATGTTTACTAGATTTACGGTTTGTTATTTTGTATACATATATATATATATATATATATATTATATGTATTATGTATGTAGTATAAAAACTGATCTGATCTGATGACGATTGTAATTGTTTTTTTTTTTTTGCTCATTAAGCATTTACCTCATAAGAATTCCCACTATTTATAGCAAATTTACCATATTATATGAAAATCAATTACTGTACTGTTATATGTACAACCCCACCCCCCTTACCCCAAGGATAAGCTGATAAAAAGGAAAGAGAATACAAAAAAAACTAATTCCGATCGAACCATAAAAGAAAATTAAGGAAACATCTCATAAACTCATGTAAATTATTAAATAATGGTAAAAAGAACAAAAAAACAAGCGAAAACAAATGATAATTGAAATTTTAACAATAATAAATTCGTATGGGCTTTGTATGAAAGAAAAACCAAATAGAAAAACTGAATAAAAATAAAATAAAAGTCAAAAATATGGAGCGTGTTTTATTTTACGGAAATTTTTAATAAAAAACAAGACAACAACCCTTGCACCCAGATCAAAGCGTATTTAAGCCCTGTTTCAGGACTGATAATCCTTTCTCCGATTGCGTTTTGGCCGAATTATTTGTTTTCAACACATTCCGGTGCGCATATTATGGCCATTTTGCAGCCGAACTGGGAGCGGAATACCTTTTTGGAATCAGGAAACTTCTCTGCTTAAATCTGCATCTAAAGTTTGCAAAACCCAAAAAAAAAGTTTGACCTCGATTTTTGCAAATTTTTGTGATGGTACCCCTTACAATTTTTTCAAAAATCGAGTTCCAACTTTTTTTCTGTTTTTGAAAACCCTGGACGCAGATCGAAGCTTATTTAAGTCCTGATTCAGGAATGGTATTCCTTTTTGCGATCGGTTGCGAAATGGCCAAATGGTTCGCTTTTAAAGTTGCGAAAAATGTGGGATTTTGGCCAAAACTTTTTCTGTTATTTTTGTTGTTATTTTCTTGATTTTTTCCACATTCCTTTGCGAATATTTCGGCCATTTCGCAGCCGATTTGGGAACGGAATACCTTTTTGGAATCAGGACATTTTTCTGCTTAAATCTGCATCTAAAGTTTCCAAAAGCCAAAAAAAAGTTTGACCTCGATTTCTGCAAATTTTTGTGATGGTACCCCTTACAATTTTTTCAAAATCGAGTTCCAACTTTTTTTCTGTTTTTGAAAACCCTGGACGCAGATCGAAGCTTATTTAAGTCCTGATTCAGGAATGGTATTCCTTTTTGCGATCGGTTGCGAAATGGCCAAATGGTTCGCTTTTAAAGTTGCGAAAAATGTGGGATTTTGGCCAAAACTTTTTCTGTTATTTTTGTTTTTATTTTCTTGATTTTTTCACATTCCTTTGCGAATATTTCGGCCATTTCGCAGCCGATTTGGGAACGGAATACCTTTTGGAATCAGGACATTTTTCTGCTTAAATCTGCATCTAAAGTTTCCAAAAGCCAAAAAAAAAGTTTGACCTCGATTTTTGCAATTTTTTAAAAAATCGAGCTCCGAACTTTTTTTTAGCTGTGGACGCAGATTGAAGGGAAATGTCCTTCCGAGTTGTTTGGTACAATTCTTTTTAAAATCGGTTCAGGAATGGCCAAATTATGAGCGTTCAAAGTTGACGTCCAAATGTAAACAAAGGTTGCTGGCACATTTGTTCGGATTTCAAAATCTTTTGCTGCAGATCGAAGGACATTGGAGTGATGGATCCGAAAAGGTAATCCATTTCCAGATCGGTTCAGGAACGACAAGGATATGGGCGTTCCATTAACAAATGCGAGGAAATTTTATTTTGGCCAAGTTAACTCGTTGTTTAACCTGAAAATATTTCTTCCCAAATGAAACACACTTTTTACCTTGTTTTCCATTTATTTTTCAGATTTTACAAGCGATTCAGTACACTGGAGGGAGCACACCTACTCTAGCTAACCTGGACTAATCTATAACAGCGTCTTGAGCAGTACCTGCAGCACCTTAAGTATCTCGTGGAGAAGCATCTGAAGCTGCACCTGGATGCGTATTCGCAGCAGCACCTGTTGCAGCATCTGGAAGACAGCTTGGAGGAGCATTTGGAGCAGTATCTTAAGGAACACCTAGGGGAGCACCTAGTGGACAACCTAGAGAATCATCTGATGGTGCAAACGGCAAATTATACTCGCTGGATGATGGTCCCTGCCACAGGTCGATAGCAGAAAGCTGACGATCCTCCAGGATTCAAACGATGTGCTGCCGCCTTTCACCTGAGAAATTGAATCCATGGTAAGGTCAAGGCAATATTTTATTATCCTTTTAAAGATTTTTACTTACCCATGTGATACCAACTAATCCTGTATTTCTGCTTCCCCAGGACTTTGTGGCCTCTATCAACCAAAGGACACTTATTTTCGACTCCTCATTGCTGCTTCATTGTGTCCATCCTTCTACATGCAGGAGATCATCTGGTGTCATCGCTGCTTCATCGTGTTCATCCTGCAACATCCTGAACACCAACTGGCTTTATCACAGCTTCATTGTGGCCGTCCTGCAACTTCGCTGCTGCGTCGTGCATCATCCTGGACATCACCTTATTTAACCTTCAAGGACATGCAATTCAATCAAAGAACCTTTCCTGTAAAAAGAAAAATTGAATAAATGTGTACAATAATTTTTATTAAAGGATATGATGTGTGTCTTATTTGGGGGGGTATTTTCAGGTTCAGCATGGTGTTAACTTGGCCAAATCTGGTTTCTCCGCAATTTTTAATGGATTCTTAGCGGCTGACAATGCCAATGCCAAATAAAAGTTTGCCGGCCACACAAACTTTAATTTATTTAAAATAAAATATTAAAAATGTAATAATGTAGGTCCTGGCCAAGATAAATGTCCTTAAAAGGAGTAGATCTCATTTGAAAAGCAAACTGGCAAGATTGCAAAAGAAGCCCCCCGCGATATGCAACATGAAAACGCAAACCCGATGAGGCCAAATTCCTTGGATTTCGCTTGTGCCAGAAACTGAAGTACTAAGCGAACAGGAACGATCAGCAGGCGGCGCTGTGACGTCACAGGGGCCAAAGTCAGAAATTTTGAAAATACCATCTCTAGTATAAGAGTGGGGAGCAGGCGGTAGAGCAAGGGGGACAAATATGCTAATTTAAATGATGGCCGCCGCCTCCCCTCCTTTTCCTACTTACAGGAAGGGCTTCCCCATTTACACTCCATGGGAGAGAGGGAGTTATCGATATATCCCACTCATATCGCATAACGGGGATAACTGGGAAAGGCAACAACAACCACATGGGCATCGAGCTGATCCCAACCAATGGGACGTAATCCAGAATTCGATTGGCCGATTTTAAAAAGCGAATTTCTCGGCTATTCCTGAACCGATTTTTGATCTGCACCTACCAAACTACTCGGAAGGACATTCCCCGTCAATCTGCAGCAAAATTTGAAATCCGAGCAACCGTGCCAAAGTTTTGGGTCGGCCAACAACCTTTGTTTACATTTTTCCAGCCTTTGTTTACATTTGGACGACGACTTTGAACGCTCATAATTTGGCCATTCCAGAACCGATTTTGGATCTGCACCTACCAAACTACTCGGAAGGACATTCCCCGTGAATCTGCAGCAAAAGAATTTGAAATCCGAGCAACCTTTGTTTACATTTTTCCAGCCGTTCATTACATTTGGACGACGACTTTGAACGCTCATAATTTGACCATTTCTGAACCGATTTTGGATCTGCACCTACCAAACTACTCGGAAGGACATTCACCGTCGATCTGCAGCAAAAGAATTTGAAACCCGAGCAACCGTGCTAAAGTTTTACACTTTCCCACTTTTACACTTTTCCAGCCTTTGTTTACATTTGGACGACGACTTTGAACGCTCATAGTTTGGCCATTCCTGAACCGATTTTGGATCTGCACCTACCAAACTACTCGGAAGGACATTCACCGTCGATCTGCAGCAAAAGAATTTGAAACCCGAGCAACCGTGCCAAAGTTTTTGGTCGGCGAGCAACCTTTGTTTACATTTTTCCAGCCTTTGTTTACATTTGAACGACGACTTTGAACGCTCATAATTTGGCCATTCCTGAACCGATTTTGGATCTGCACCTACCAAACTACTCGGAAGGACATTCACCGTCGATTTGCAGCAAAAGAATTTAAAATCCGAGCTACCGTGCCAAAGTTTTTGGTCGGCGAGCAACCTTTGTTTAAACTTTTCCAGCCGTTCATTACATTTGGACGACGACTTTGAACGCTCATAATTTGGCCATTCCTGAACTGATTTTGGATCTGCACCTACCAAACTACTCGGAAGGACATTCCCCATCGATCTGCAGCAAAAGAATTTGATATCCGAGCAACCTTTGTTTACATTTTTTCAGCCGTTCATTACATTTGGACGACGACTTTGAACTCTCATAATTTGACCATTTCTGAACCGATTTTGGATCTGCACCCACCAAACTACTCGGAAGGACATTCACCGTCGATCTGCAGCAAAAGAATTTGAAACCCGAGCAACCGTGCCAAAGTTTTACACTTTCCCACTTTTACACTTTTCCAGCCTTTGTTTACATTTGGACGACGACTTTGAACGCTCTTAGTTTGGCCATTCCTGAACCGATTTTGGATCTGCACCTACCAAACTACTCGGAAGGATATTTCCCGTCGATCTGCAGCAAAAGAATTTGAAACCCGAGCAACCGTGCCAAAGTTTTTGGTCGGCGAGCAACCTTTGTTTACATTTTTCCAGCCTTTGTTTACATTTGAACGACGACTTTGAACGCTCATAATTTGGCCATTCCTGAACCGATTTTGGATCTGCACCTACCAAACTACTCGGAAGGACATTCACCGTCGATCTGCAGCAAAAGAATTTAAAATCCGAGCTACCGTGCCAAAGTTTTTGGTCGGCGAGCAACCTTTGTTTAAACTTTTCCAGCCTTTGTTTACATTTGAACGACGACTTTGAACGCTCATAATTTGGCCATTCCTGAACCGATTTTGGATCTGCACCTACCAAACTACTCGGAAGGACATTCACCGTCGATCTGCAGCAAAAGAATTTAAAATCCGAGCTACCGTGCCAAAGTTTTTGGTCGGCGAGCAACCTTTGTTTAAACTTTTCCAGCCGTTCATTACATTTGGACGACGACTTTGAACGCTCATAATTTGGCCATTCCTGAACTGATTTTGGATCTGCACCTACCAAACTACTCGGAAGGACATTCCCCATCGATCTGCAGCAAAAGAATTTGATATCCGAGCAACCTTTGTTTACATTTTTTCAGCCGTTCATTACATTTGGACGACGACTTTGAACTCTCATAATTTGACCATTTCTGAACCGATTTTGGATCTGCACCCACCAAACTACTCGGAAGGACATTCACCGTCGATCTGCAGCAAAAGAATTTGAAACCCGAGCAACCGTGCCAAAGTTTTACACTTTCCCACTTTTACACTTTTCCAGCCTTTGTTTACATTTGGACGACGACTTTGAACGCTCATAATTTGACCATTTCTGAACCGATTTTGGATCTGCACCTACCAAACTACTCGGAAGGACATTCCCCGTCGATCTGCGTCCACAGCTAAAAAAAAGTTGGGGACTCGATTTTTGAAAAAAATGTAAGGGGTACCATCACAAAAATTTGCAAAAATCGAGGTCAAACTTTTTTTTTGGCTTTTGCAAACTTTAGATGCAGATTTAAGCAGAAAAATGTCCTGATTCCAAAATGGTATTCCGCTCCCAAATCGGCCGCGAAATGGCCGAAATATTCGCAAAGGAATGTGAAAAAAATCAAGAAAATAAAAACAAAAATAACAGAAAAAAGTTTTGGCCAAAATCCCACATTTTTCGCAACTTTAAAAGCGAACCATTTGGCCATTTCGCAACCGATCGCAAAAAGGAATACCATTCCTGAATCAGGACTTAAATAAGCTTCGATCTGCGTCCAGGGTTTTCAAAACAGAAAAAAAGTTGGAACTCGATTTTTGAAAAAATTGTAAGGGGTACCATCACAAAAATTTGCAGAAATCGAGGTCAAACTTTTTTTTGGCTTTTGGAAACTTTAGATGCAGATTTAAGCAGAAAAATGTCCTGATTCCAAAAAGGTATTCCGTTCCCAAATCGGCTGCGAAATGGCCGAAATATTCGCAAAGGAATGTGGAAAAATCAAGAAAATAACAACAAAAATAACAGAAAAAAGTTTTGGCCAAAATCCCACATTTTTCGCAACTTTAAAAGCGAACCATTTGGCCATTTCGCAACCGATCGCAAAAAGGAATACCATTCCTGAATCAGGACTTAAATAAGCTTCGATCTGCGTCCAGGGTTTTCAAAAACAGAAAAAAAGTTGGAACTCGATTTTGAAAAAATTGTAAGGGGTACCATCACAAAAATTTGCAGAAATCGAGGTCAAACTTTTTTTTTGGCTTTTGGAAACTTTAGATGCAGATTTAAGCAGAAAAATGTCCTGATTCCAAAAAGGTATTCCGTTCCCAAATCGGCTGCGAAATGGCCGAAATATTCGCAAAGGAATGTGGAAAAAATCAAGAAAATAACAACAAAAATAACAGAAAAAAGTTTTGGCCAAAATCCCACATTTTTCGCAACTTTAAAAGCGAACCATTTGGCCATTTCGCAACCGATCGCAAAAAGGAATACCATTCCTGAATCAGGACTTAAATAAGCTTCGATCTGCGTCCAGGGTTTTCAAAAACAGAAAAAAAAGTTGGAACTCGATTTTTGAAAAAATTGTAAGGGGTACCATCACAAAAATTTGCAAAAATCGAGGTCAAACTTTTTTTTGGCTTTTGCAAACTTTAGATGCAGATTTAAGCAGAAAAATGTCCTGATTCCAAAATGGTATTCCGCTCCCCAATCGGCTGCGAAATGGCCGAGACACATCAAAAAGAGTTACGGAAATTACAAATTCCGGCAAAAGGCCAATACCAATTTTGGTAACTTCGATCAATGAGGTTTAAACGGGTTTTGCGCATATCCTAGCCACTCCGCAACCGATATTGGCCAAGTTAGACCCACGTGGCATCTAAAAATGTTTCCCCTAAATTAAACACACAGTTTAAATATTTGTATTTATTCTTTCAAACAGTTTACAAAGTTTATTAACTCTTTTTGAATCTGCTTGATAGACCTGCAGCATCCTCCAGAATCCTCCAGCATTAACCAGTATCCTCCAGCATCCTTCCGAATCCTCCAGCATCCTTCCGCATTCTCCAGCATTCACCAGCCTCAAAACTCCAGGATGATCGTCCTTTGATGATGCGGCCGCAAATGAAGTCCTGAAAAGTAAGTACATGGGAGTAAGTACATAAGTAAGTACATAACTTTGAAAGCAAAAGTCTACATTGTTACTAGCTCACCATTGTTTCTAATTCAGCACACCGACTCAAGAGGATCGCCGCAGGACATTCTCCTACAACCAGGCGAGGATCTTCGAGTATCCGTTGAAGACATTGCTCCTGGGGCAAGGACCATCGGGTCAGAAGCGACACATTCCACCGAGTATCCTTTGCAGCTTTTTCCAATTAGTTATAGTAGTGGTAGTCCTGTTTTTCATTTGTGATATCTATAAAAAAATAAATATGCGAAAGGATAAATATTGTTTTTTGATTGGGAAGGTATATTTTCAGTTATATTTGCACACGCGTTTCCAGAATTGGAAAATTGGAGCCTGAGGGTGTTCTCCCTCCAGAAATGTATATATTTACTCTAAGAGGGATCTAAACTTCTACTCTAATACCTTTTGCGGATGGAAAAGTCCTTCCCTATCCTGTTCCAAGCATTTCTCTTCGAGGAAGTTTCGATAGATTCCACATGTTTTATTTTTGGGGAAACCTTCTTTAAAAACGAAAAAAAGGTATTCTTAGAGTTTCTTTTTTTCCAGAAAAGTAATTATCCTCTATGGGATATCCTTACCTTCAGTCGAAAAGCTTTTGCGGATCGGCAGGTCTTTCTGTATATTACAACAACTTTTCCCAGTTGAAGTTATGTGACAAGTGAGAAAATGGACTCTATATGTTAGAATTAATTTATTTATTTCAACTTAATTTTATCACATTCAAGTATAAAAAAAAAGGTTGACGTATATTAATATATTTTGTAACATTTACATATACACAAGGATGCAATGTTTTCGTTGAAAGGACTTCTTCGTACTTGTTTATGGCTTCATAGAGGCTGACAATGGCGTAAACCTAGCAGATGGTTATAGTAATCATAATCTCTGAAATTCCCTCGATATCCCCGCACTCTCCCATTCATTTATTTCATTTCTGCATTCAATCTTCTAAGCTTAGATATTACTGCCACAGAAATTGCCGATTTTTCGCCAGAAGAATCCAAGCTTTGAGGATTGTTTTTGGGCGGCTCTTTGGGCGGCCTTTTGGCTTTTAAAGATCTGCCATTCGCGCTTCACATCGGCATTGGCAGGACCCCATTTCTCATTTGGTTTCAGGGAGGCCATCATCGACTATAAAATTTATAGTTTTTTATTAATGTTTCAGTAAATGTTTAGGTACTACTCACCGAACAGAATGATCCTTCTCGATGGCGGGAAACATACCAAAGGCCCCACAATGGAAACTGAGCAGCTCCAATGCCGAACAGAAGCCAACCAGCCACTGTTGATTGAATGTGTATTTTATAATATTATTTCATAATATTGATTTAAAAAGAGAATACTGTACTTACCATTGCCCGCTTCCGGGAAATAGAGTTCACTGTACTGAATTGGCTCAATGGTGACCATGGAGTAAATGAATATGACAATCATCATCACGGGCGTGAAGAAGGACCAGCATACGCGCCAGTACAGTGAAACCCGGCGGTTGCACATAAACTCGATGTCATCGCAGAAGTTTTGCATGCCTAAGAAACATGTTGAATGATTCTGGGTCCTTCAGGACTAGTTTATATTAAGTATACGCACCATAGATCCAAACAATGCCGGCCAGCTCAAAAATGGCCAATATAAACACCACATAAGTGCCGCCATAGAAGTCCACCAGGGTCAGGATCCATTGGCCACCCTGAGAAGAGGAATAAAGGATAATAATTGAAAGGATGAAGGGGATTTACGACTTACCGGCGTAACATAGACGAGTCCCATGAGGAAACCACACATGGACGTACCTAGGGCTACCTTCCAGTACTTCAGGCTCTTGAACTGATCACAAATAATGGTCACAATGGTGCTCTGGAGGGCCACAATCGAACCGATGCCCAGGACGAAGAGCATGAAGAAGAACAGCACGGAAAAGAGCTGAGGAACGGCCTGGAACTTGGAAATAGCGTCCGGATACGAGATGAAAGCCAATCCCGTGCCACTGCGCACCACGTCCCGAATGTTCTCTATGTTGAGGTTGTGGGCCAGATTGCCCAGTATCGCGAATATTGTAATCCCGCCCAGGAGACTGGTCAGGGTGTCGAGCGTGGTGACGATCATGGCGTCCCGGTAGATGCCGTGATCGAATCGATTGTAGGAGGCAAACATGATGATCGGCCCGGATCCCACCGCCAATGAGAAGAAACACTGCACCACTGCGTTCTTCCACACCGTCGGGTTGAGGAGTTCGCCCCACTGTGGCTCCAGGAAGAACATGATCCCGTCCCGGGCCCCCTCCAAAGTAACGGCGCGGATGAGCAGAACGATCAGGACCACATAGGGGAAAAGAGCCAGGAAGTAGGCCGCCTTGCCGGAGCTCTTTACTCCGCGCATGATCACCAGGAAGATGACCACCCAGGAGACGAGCAGGGCCAGTGTCAGTTTCCAATCGGGGCTACCGATTCCGTCCGAGATGTCCAGCTTCTCCTTGATCACTACGTCTCTGGAAAATGTTGAAATTTTCTATTAAGTTCAATCCACCCTATCTATGTCTATGTATGTATGGGACTCACAAAAAGTAGATCTCGGAGCTGCTTTGTAGTTTTGTCGACTCGTCGGTGGCCATAGCACTATACCCGTTAGAGCTGGTGAGATTACTGGCCAAGGTGGAGACGTTGGTGGCCAGTCCGGTGAGCAGGTTCTCCGTATACTCCACTGGCCGCGAGTTCACACAGTTCTGCCAATCGTCCCGGCAGTAGGACCACGGCAACTCCGATTGGAAGGACACAAACAGGTAGTACAAGGTCAGGGCCAACAGCGACGAATAATACGAAATGATGCAAATCGTTCCAAAGGCCTGGCCATAGCCCACGCCCACGAAACCCGGACAAACGGACCAGATTTTCACAGTGCCCTGGCTGGTGAACTGTCCCATTATCATTTCCAGATAGTACATGGGTTTGCCTAAGAAGCGAGTTTTATGAATGGACTTGAAGACTTTAGGCCGAGTAGTTACCTATTAGAAATAACACTATGATATAGGGTATCAGAAAGGCGCCGCCTCCATTCTCATAGGCGGTGAAGGGAAACCGCCAGACGTTTCCCAGGCCCACGGACACGGAAATGCAGGACATCAGGAACTCGAGGCCATTGCCCCAATTGGAGCGCTCCGCCTTGGCCTTCTCTGCATCCTCAGTTTTCTGTCGAGAGATTCCCAGATTAAGATTAAGATTAAATATTTGCTTATGTATACTCTGTGCGGGAGTTGCTATCTGTCTCCGATTCGGGGAATACACGATTTATGATCTCCACTCCGCAAATTCCAGACACATGACTAAATATTTGCGAAAACCATCCGAGGGTCTTGACATTCTTGTTGGTTAATCAAGGAATGCATATGTGTGTGTAATTGTACTAATAATAATACGTTTCTATCCTTATCTCAAGTTGGAATAATGGCTCTGCTATGTAAATTCAATGGACCCTAAAGAGTTTCCCATTTGTAATGCCTATAATTTAATTTCAGAGACGCTTGGCTTCTCATTTGAATCTCAACCGAAAACTCGCCTTTAAATGCATTGATTATAGCCATAAAGGGCCTTTGTGGTAATTAGTGTAGCGCAAAACGCCAGTTAGTTCTATAAATACAAATTACTTATTAAGTGTACTTGGAAAAAATTGCGGCCTACAGAAGCTGAATTACACTGTGAAAGTGACTCAAATAGTAGAAGTAGTAGCATTTTTTCCGGTGTAACAAATCGTTGAACAAAAACCACTTTAGTCTCAATATTCGCATGGCTTTTGAACAATTGAATTCTATTTAATGAGTCACTTTCCGATCTGTCATATCTGCCAAATAAGCAAACTAATTACTATTAAGTAAGAGTGTCTATAATAATATATAATTCATTCTCCTTCATGTAATTCAAAATTAAATGATTGCTATTTGGCAAATTCTATTTCCAGCCAGTTGTTTAAACAGCTTTTGCTTCAAAGATTAAACAAAATTATTTTGTTTTTATGGGGGAAGGAGAGGCGCTTTCGTTTTTTACATATTCCGAATGTTGTCGCAGAGAAAAAGCTGTTTCAATAACAAAAATATTATAGCCAGCAATCAGCTGGGGGGAGACTGGCAAATGGAAATGAAATGCTTCGTTGGGAGTAACATACGAGTGCAAATATGAATAAAAACAATACTACGAGTATTTGGCCAATAGCTCGGGGGACGACCGTCTGTTTGCTTATCCGATTTATCTTGGCTGGGGTTTCCAGGAAATCCTTTCCTTCGAGCAGTCCTACACAGTTAAGTAACAAGTAGGTGGTAACAAGGTATAAAAACTATACAACATCTTCAGATGAAGATTCCCCCATTATAACCTATAGAGCATGATTCATCTCAGCCACTGACCTGGGAATTACCTTAATTGCAGTTTAGGAATAAATTAAAGCTATGCTGACCAGCTTTGGCTTAAGGTAATGGGAAAACTCGGTTTTTTCCTCGGCCAACTCAAGGGGAAACCCTCACGGCATAATCGAGTTATAATAAAAATCAAGCGAAGAGGGGAAAACCCTCGAAACTATTGCAATTGTTGAGTTGAATATTTGAAATTAAAACAAAAGCTAAAAAGAGAAATAACAGTCGCAGTCATATTAGTTTTTAGTATGTGTCACTTTTGCTATTTGCCCTGAAACTGGTTTTGTTTTTGTATCACCTCGATAATGATCTGTGCCTATAGTATATAGTATATAGTGCCGGGTCTAGTCTGTCCCTCGGATAAATAGCTGCTTTTTAGGGCCAATTATGATGATGTTGTGGGTAAAAATACCATCTACTATATATTATTGGGCTGTAAATGGATAAATAGGGGTACGCACGTACTGGATGATATACTATTTATGCGTCAAGTAGAGCGGATCGTAAAGCCCATAATATATGCATATAATATCCGCCTCACAAAGTATTTTCCTTACCAAAATCGCATTTTCGTTTGTCGGTCGATTAGGCTGTAATTAGGGTCTAACAGCTACAATGACTGTAAAATAAAACCATAAACTATTATGGCATACTTGGTGAAGTTCCCTGATAGGATTGCGAGGAAACAAAAGCACTTTGTCACATGGGGCGTATACTTGACACACTGACTGTCTTCGGGAACTTCGGGTAATCGCGCTTTTCGGCCACTCGAGTTTCAAGTACCAATTTCATTAACTGATTTCCAATAACTAATACTCACTTCCGTGGCATTGTTGTTGGTGTTGTTGTTACCATTCGGCTTCAGCTCCATTTTGATGTATTTTCCTTTTCAAATTATGATTTGTTTGTAATTGGCCCGAATAGCCCTTGGGCTCTGTGTTTTAATGCCACCAACTGCAGCTCGTTGCGATTCGTTTGTAATTATAGTCTCTCCGTTTTGTTTTTAGAGTTTTTGGAACGCTTAACGCTTTTTTCTAACTTGGCTTGGTGGTGCGGAAAGCGCGCTTGTGGTGCCGCGAATGCCACGGCTGGAACTGAGAATGCTCGCCGCTCGCTGGGCGCTTTAAGAACCGCCAAAGTACAAGTACAAGCAGGTAATAAGCGTGAAATTATTCACACCAACACCAATACACCTTCACACACCTGCGCCGAACGCCGTCCGTACACATGTCCGGCCGTAGATCTCCAATACACCTGGGGAATAACGTTGGTGTCGTGCTCGAATCGTTCCGAATGGTTTCTTCGTGCTGCGATCTCTGGTGGCCTTCGGGGGGTTCCGAAAATTCCGAGAAGCCCATAGGGAAGTGCCCCACCCACACACACTAACCACCCCCTCATTCCAAAAACATTTGTGGACAGAAGTACATTCAAAACATTCATAAAATCTGTTTTCCACATTTTGAAGTTTGGATAAATACCTTCCAAAATTAAAAAGCCGTTTCATTTAGAGGATTAGTCAGCAGCAACCCAAAATATTAATCACAACCAAAACAATATTATATTTAAAGTTTGAAAGCTAATATACTAAGCAGTTGAGTGATAGTTTATTACTATGACAACATTTTAGTGCATAACTTTCCCAATCTTTTGAGAATTCAAATTTAAAGGGCATATTTTGTTCAAATCGAGACAGAAGCTTGTTAACTTTGTATTATGTTTGTGCTCTTGGGTTTTTTGCAGTGTAAGAAAAGCCTGAAATCTTAAAGATAATTGATAAGACGCCTGATAACCAGATATTGAGATACAAGAAGATAACCCCGTGGATGCATGGATTTATCGCCCAAGACTCTGGGACCAAAAAAGTCAAACTCAATACAGAGAGAGAAACGTTTTAAAACGTTTTTTTAACGTTTTGAATGAAATACAAACTAGCTAATCTTGTAATATAATATCGAAGGTGTTTTTAGTGGTGATTCACCGTAGGCAAAGCACACTGTTTGGCGAGGCTACCTGGGATACACTTGGCGCTAGATAAAAACGCAACCGAGCCTGGCCGAATGGGAAATGGGGAATGGGGACCCTAAATGCTGGTCAGTAGTAGGATCCATAAAAATACCTTCCCGATAGACGGACTCGCAGACACTGTAAAACAAACATGCACAAAATGGAAAATTAAAAACACACTTTAGTTTTACGAGCTTATCCGAAACCACCGACCGTGACTGGTCACTTTTCGATATAGATTAGGTGACCAAAAGAAATGACCACCAAAAATATAGAGCTACGGCGCTGCGGATAGCAAATTTCTAGACATAACCAATTAGGAGTCGTTGGCAATAAAGTTAACATGTTGAACACTTTATGGGGTTCTCCAGGGTCCGTCCGTTCGACCGTCCCCGGCCATAAAAAATTGGCAAATCTTTGACTGTGACGCAGTCTTTACCCTTAATTCGAGAGCCCATATACCGATATACCGTAATCGGTTATAGATTCTATATCTAGATATCAATTAGCGCCAGCCAGACCATCGATCGATCCATCCACCAATCCACACGACAATCTAGGCGCTATAATTTCATTTCTTTTGATCAACGCGATTTGAATCATGGTTCCCTGAAATCGAAATCTTTATATAGACATAGATATATGTAAGTATTTGCCCCGATTATTGCGGATCGCAAACCATATCGCCTCTGGCCGTAGGACGATGGCTTCAGTTTCCATTATCGATCCGACAATGTCCGGACCCGGGCCACTCAATGAATTGTAAAACGTACTACACATGTTCCTTGTTTTATGGGGAATTACTTCATTCTTTCTCAAGCGGATATTGTATTCTATATAGACCTGGAAAAAGCCCCATCCCATTACAAAATAGTAATGCTCTCATCAGACCAATTTGCTTTTCAATAATGTTTTATTTTAATGTACTTGCATTATATTTAGTTAATAACTAGGTTTTGTAAATTATTCTCACTTGAATGCGTCTATAAATTAAACCTTATTCGTAACTCTCATGTCTCTCTCAGCATTACTAGATAAGAAAAAAAAATAAAGTACCACACACGCAGGATGATTCTTTTCCAAGGACTCTATCCATTAAGTTTAGCTTTAGACCTTAGTTTCAATATATGCTCTACATCATGTCTGTTGTGTATTCTTTATATCTATATAAAATTAATCAGTTAATCAGTTTATCAACAATAGTACAAGTGACAAATCTACAATGAAGTCGAGAAGAACACCGAGAATACATTTTTTGACTCAGACCTTAAACAAGCATCTGGCATATGTACTTGAATAAAATTAACCAATAACTATAATCATAATAATAAACATAAGTTCCATAGGCTTATTGTAGTTTTTTTTACCTAATTTCCATTTCACGCAATATTCAATTCAATTTATCGAAGGCGAAACATAAAAACAAGAATTTTTTATACGAATTTGCACTACAGTGTGGTTGTAAGATAACAATAAGAACATATTACTTTAATTAGCAAATAAATGTTATTTAATTACACACGAAAGATCTAAAAACAAACAGAAAAAGGCGTGCTTGTAATAATAATAATAATAATCATAGTAATAATAAGAGTAGACCGACTTCGCGTACAATAGAAGAATAATAACACGCCAAGTCCTTCAATTGACATAAACGAAGCAGTATCGAAAATATATATGTTCTATATATATACACATATATATGTGTATTATCATCACTTGTACGTTATATTAACTAAATTATTAAATAGCCCATTTCATTCATTGGCCAAGACGATGATGAGAACAATGACGACTGAATTTTTAGCTGAATTAAATCTTGATGTGCATATTCTATCCGTTGTCTGCTGATGTAATATATATATATATATTTTTTTTTTTTTGAATATTAGACTTTTTAATAGTAACAAAATAAATATGTGTGTAACATGATTTTTGGGGTGTGTTGTTGTGTGAAGTATTTCATTGGTGTAATTCTTGCAAAGTTGTTGGTGTGTTTGTTTGCTTTAGTTTTGTTTTGTTTGGTTTGTTTATTTGTTTGTGTGTTGCGCTGTACTTAGAACAGGACTTCCTAAAACTGCTGCGTTTCGTGTTTGTTTTGTTTTCACGCTAGACTCCCACTATTGGTAACTATAAGCCATTTCTATGCATTTTCGTTTTACTCATTAAAGTCATCATTATATGAACAGTTTTTCTGGGTTTTTTTTGCTAGTGCTTAGAGAGTTTGTTTATTTTTTTGTGTGAAAGGAAAGGCATTGGAGGTTTCAACCTTTTTCTTATAGGGTTTTTGCTTTCATTTTCATTGGCTTCTCAACAATTACTGTGTGTCTTTTGCATGCCACATACATTTAATAATTAGCCGTCTAAAATTGCATTGATTTGACTCTTATTTTCTTCTTATATACAATTGGGGGTCGAGGGGAAACACACACATTTAGTATTTAGATTTTATTATTGTTTGTGGCTGCATGGTTTTTGCTCTTTTCCTTTTATGACAATGGCACACACGCATATATATATTATTAGTACATATATATTTTGAATTTGTAACGGTTAATTTGTCTGGTTTTCGATTTTTAAATATTTATTTTTAGGCATTTGTGGCTATAGTGCTTTTCCATTCAATATATCATACTAATCGCACTCTTCCGGCTATTGCTTTTCTGTTCGAAGTAATCTTGTACTCGTCACGGTTAACAAGTTTGAATGAAATGTATAAAAATATATATATGAACATAATTATCGATCAAGAACCATAGATGGATGATGCCAAGATACATTTCCTTCTGCACACACTTAAATCTTTATAATGTAAGTAAATAAAAAAAAATAATAAGACCCTACATTAAATATTTACATCGATATCTCTTTTAAACGGCAAACATTAAATCAAAATTTCCAGTAAAACTTCTAAAATTTTTGCTCTCCCTTCTTGTTTTTGCAATTTTTTTGTTTGTTTTCGTTTTGCTCCTTTTTATATGATAAACGATTGATTTTAGTTTATACTTATAGAGGGTAGGGGTTGTGTATTTTTGTTATTTTAGAATTTTGTTAAATTTATAAAAAATCTATTTACACTAGGTATGCCTACTTACAAACTGAGTATGATAATATCTTAAGCGGTTTGTTTGATGGCCTGACCGAAAAGCTAATGATTTCCCCCCATTTATGATTTCTTTTTTTCGATGTCCTGGCGAATCCTGGGCAGTCTACAAACAAACCATTGCGTCACATACATATATGCACGAGTGTCTATGTTGGTGTTTGGGTTTATGTTTGGGTGTGTGGGTGTTAGTGGGTGATCTTATACATATATGCGTGTGTGTAACCTTCTTTATCTTTTTGTTATGCATGATTCAAGGGATCTCATCTCATCCTTCCTTTTTCTAGGCTCAGTCGCAATATTTTTGTAGTACAACTTAACGAACATAACGATTTGTGTGGGTTTGGGTTTGCGCTGGCAAATCATTTGGGGATAGCGTCAGCGTTGTGTGCCATCGTCCATTGATCTATGACCGCCGATTCATGATCCTTGATCCTCGATCCACTACGCAATATTCTGCTGCGAGTGCACAAGACTCATGCGTTTGTGTTTTCGCGTTTCGCAGAGATTGGTTTGATATTTGTGGGTGGTTCGAGTGTTGTTTGCTGCTTAAGTTTGCTTTTGGGTTCTTGTTTATATGTAGATATAGATAGGGTCTGCTTGAATTCTAATTGAGTTGTTCACAAAGGCTGTTAGTCACGCATCTCCACCCATTTGGCGAGATTTCGGGCAACCAGTTCCTTATTGATAAAGATTACATTCTGCAATTGAAACGTTTTTGGCATTAGAAAAGGTATTTAGCAAAACAGCTGCACTAAAAACAAAGTGATTCATGAAAATGAAAGTATTGTGATTAAACACAGTCTTTCAGTATCTCCATTTCGCTCGGTCGCCTCCATCCTGCGTCCCGCTCTAATCGGCGATTACCCAACAAAACATAACATACTCACATTGGGACCTAGGGAAGCGAATAAATAGACTTCTGGTATGTTGTGACTATTATAGCCGGCGACTTGTGCTTGCAAGACAATGCCTTTGGTAAGCTGGTTGAGGATTTCGCCCGCCTCGATGGACCAATTATCACCTAAGGAAAAGGATTCGGTTACCATAAGCACGTACAACTGGCACCTATAAATACTCACCGATCGGCTCCACGTTAGACAGTATACACTCGGTGGCCTGGAAAGGCACAGACATGAAGTCGGTACGAATCTGTCGCAGAAGGCTGAAGTCGACATTCATGTAGCCGCCGAAGTCAAGAAACCTGACCACGCAGCGCTCCTCATCCTCGGGATCTTTGTCTACGATCTGGACGCGATACCAGACGCCGTTGATGGGGATCACGCACACAGCGCTGATCTCGAGACTGGGCAACTTTGGGGCCTCCATCGTGGAGTAGCTATCGTACAGCTGCTTCTGCAGCATGGGCAGCGATGGGTGCGAGGGGTGTAACGGGTGCTGGACAAAGAAGTGCGACCCGGACAGAACCGCACTCACTACCACGTCATTGTTGATGCCCTCGATCAGTTTCAGCTGCGGGAGGAGGTTACAAGGTAGTGTCATTTCGTTTTCAGGGGTTTCTTTTAGACACAAAAACACATACACCGAGACTCATGGTCTGCGCCGACACGACAGGAACAGTGGCCTTTATATATGCCCGAAAACACATATAAAAGACGCACTTAGAGAGCCCCTTATAGCTCTCTGGGTATTCCCCAATAGGTGGGGAATACTGGTAACGTTAAACTGGGCAACACCATCAATATGGACGCCAAACGAAATCGAAAACGAATGCCATGTCGTGTCGGCGTCCCCTGCTCGTCATCCCATCACTCACTTGTAGGTTGTTGAGGCATTCTGTCGAAAGAGGAACTATGGTCTGCGGCAAGGCAAAATGGATGCGTTGCATCGTAAAGTTTGGATACCGCTTGGCGGGCAGACGCTGGCGGATCATTGCCAGGGCGGCGTCGATCTCGCTCTCCGTACCCTCAATGGTGCAGATACGCACCTTAGCCGAGTACGGATTCTTGCCCAGCACCACATTGGCCAGAGTCTTGGATTTGATCTGATTGATAAACATACGCTTGCGGCCGTACAACTGGCCGATCAGACTGTTGGGGAAGAGGAACTCGTAGGTGGTCTTGGCCCGTGTCGCCTCCGAACGTGGCAGGCTGGAGCCCTTGCCAGAATCCCCAGACTGGACGCTGCAAATGCTCAGCGATGGACTGGCCGCATCTACATTGCGTTTCTGACTTGTGTTTCCATTGTTGTCCACCTCTAGTTCGGTCTCCTTGAGCGAGTTCTGCTCCTCTATCTGCTTCTGCTTTTGCTCCTGCTTCTTATCGTCCTTCTGCTCCCTCTTGAGTGGCTCCTTCGCAGGCACCTCAGACTTTGGCTCACAGTTATTGTTCTGCTCACACTCGTTACCGTTATTATTCGGGGCCGTGTTGTAGTTGGTGTCCAGGAACGAGTTCTCCGGTGAAATCTTGGGAGTCCGAGTGGCCTTGATCACCACTGGCTCCACGGTCTTGCTGTTCGTCTTGCGCTTGTAGAAGGAGACGCGATTGTTGACCGAGTCCGGCAGGTCGCGTGGCGATGAAAGGTTTTCGAAGTCCTCGTCGATAGAGCAGAGCTTTTTGTGCTCGGCATCCTGGATCTTTGACTTGAGCATTTCGGAGTCTATCTGTTGCTGGTGCTTGCCCGGTGAGGTGCGTCCATTGCTCTGGATTTTGATGGGGGCTGACTTGCCGTATAGCATCGTATTGGGGCTCTCTCGTTCGTCGCTACCACTACTGCCACTGCCGCTGCCACCGCTACTGATGCTGCCATTTCCATTGGCCACGGTTCCATTAATGTTCATCGATTTGCTAGCTGACTGCGGCAGCTTTCCATTCTGCAGGACTCCGTTGGCCTTGCGCGGCTCAATAACCGATTCCTCGGCCTGGGCGGAGGGTGTGTCTTCATCGTCGGGCTTGTCTAAACGATTTTTATTTCTGCGGCGAAACCAAAAGACGCCGAGAATAAATGCTACACCGGGCAGTGACAGGTAGAGTAGAGGACGACCGGATACCATTTTCGATGAATATTGAAGGATCTGTAATGGAATAGAATAGGAAAATATCATGTAGTAAATCTTTGTCTCAGGGCGCTTACGGTTTTACTCATATTGTATATTTTATTTGTATAATATATATATTTTTTGAGGAATGTTCGTAGGTATATGAATGGTTGAATGCTCAGGTTTGAATGTTTTGAAATGAAAATCAAAGGTTAGTATATTCAAAAACAAAGCACCATCGTAAAGACTTAAATTTTATTAAGTTTTAAACCTAGTATATATGGTTTTTTTAATGTTGAAAATAATTGGAAATATTTTAATCGTAGATCGATGTTTAATAAGATTTAACGATAAGCTCTTTGTTATTAAGACGGCAATTTGCAACCTTAGTTCGGGCTTTAAGCGTAAATACAATTATTCAAAGTGCTTGTCATCGTAAATGATAAGGATGGTTTCATACTCTTCCCCAGAAACCCCTGTGGAAAATGAGAATTGCAGGAGGCTATATCTCAGTCACTAGATTTGCTATTATTGATTACCAAAAACGTATATTTTTGAGACAAAACTTAAGGTATTTTCAAATTGTTTTCGGCATCACGAGACCCTCCATTCATGTGCCCATTTGCATACATGGGTGTGAGTGGTTTTTGGCTTTTTCCTTTCTGAACTTTTGCGTATTTATAGAATTAAATAAAAATACGTAAATATAGAAAACAAAAATGTCGAGCATACTGAGGGAAAGGCAGCAACAAATACAATTTGAATGCCACGCGGAAGCCGAAGAGGGGAGAGACCCCACTCTCCCACCCATCGCGATCGTGGGGCCAAGAGCGCGTGCGCATTGGACAATAACAAAAACAAGGTGGGGAGAGTGCCAAGAACTGAGCGAGAGAAAGCAGCCCCAAGAACAAACCGTTACGTTTGACCAAAAGCAAAACGCCAAAAGTTACGAAATCATTACAAAACAAAACTAAAAGTTATGAAAACACTGTGCTGCCACCGCCAACTCGTCCCCAATAAATCGAACAAAAATCCTTTACCTCTGCGATTTATCGATCTGAAATTATCACTGAGTCTAGCGCACAATCCGATTCGTTCGTTGGTTTTTTTTACACCATAAATTCGATTAGGGCTTCAAAATACGTGGATGTCTTTGAAACTAGTTTGAGGTTTTTTATTACTACGTTTTTATTCGGTTTCGTTTATTTGGCTTTTGCTGTGAATTCGAAATGCCGGCGAAATGGATCGACCGATCGTGAGGTTTCGAAATATGTATCGACTGCTCGGTTTACAAAGGGAAACTATTTTGCCGCCACATCTAATTGCCATTTCTTCGGAGGTTTTCGCTGTTCTGCTCCTCCGCGTTCTCTCGTCACTCCACTTACCCACCTTCCCACCGCCCCACACTAAGAAAAAAATTAAATAAAACAAATCAGAGAAGCTGCGTGGTGGCAAAAGTTTTTTTTAGCGCCCCCTTTTCCACCTACACACGAAAAAATTGAGAGAACGTGGAAAGTGGGAAGACGAGCTCATTAGAACAAAGAAATCCATCCACATACTGAAATCTATTGCACTGCACCTTCAAATTTGTCAACATTTCCTAATGAGTCTCGAAAGTGGGCCAAAAACGTGGTTTCCTCCACTGTGCGCGGTTATACCCCATAGAGGTTGGGTCCCAAAGGTCCTCGGTTATTCAGTGGACAGATGATAAGGTCCCCCAGTCCCCAATCAGAAATTGGAATCGTCAAAAAAAACGGCTACACTGCGAAAATTGTAATAAAATCTTATGAAAAACAATATCAATGTTTGGCAGACAGAAATCTTAGAACCACGTATCAGGTTTTGGGAAATATATCAGGTAAACAGAAACCCTAGACTTTTCTCCATGGGTACCGATCAAAGGGGGCTGGAGAGGCCCTGTGGGGAGGTATCATAAAGTGCCCATGGTAGGGCACCAATGCCAGACAGCTGTGGTGTTTCTCAATCATGAATCGAGAAACCGGGTGACGGGAATTTTTTCAGCGATTTTTTTATTCATACATGTACTCATGGAGTATACTCCGCCGTACTGGTCGTAAGCTTGTTTATACAAAGTATATTTATGCGTGGCCAGGTATATTTGTGCGTGTCTGTGGCAAAACAAACATGTTTTTGGTATGGTTTTTTCGGTGACTTTGAACTAGCGTTGTTTTTGTTGTGTGTTGTTGGCATGAATAAAGAAATAGTTGGGGGAAAGGGTTGGGGTTTCAATTTTGAAATTCCCTTGGCGGTGTTATCAAAACCCAGAGAGCCCAAGAGCACGAGGTGAGTGTGATTGAGAGCATCAAAACAGCAAAACAACCAGGTGCAACAACAACAAAAACATTGCCAGCTAGCCGAAATTCTCCGTTTTTATAATCTTGGCAACGTGGTTTCCGATCATATGGTCGCTAGCTAAATCGGCGGAGCGGGTTGTATAATCGGGGGTATTTATATATCAGTATATATTTGACCATTGTTTGGCGTTATATGGGAGTGGCACATGGCTCCTTTTTCCCCAAACACACACACAGTAATGCTCTCCATTTAGGCCTTGTTTTTTGTTTTATTTTGTGTTGTTTGAAGCGATAACACAAAGCCGATGGATTGGTGAAAGCTGTAAAGAAAAACACATTTCTTCTAATGCGACTCACAGAAACCATAGACATATGCCTTCGTATATGTAGCAGCTATGCTATCATTGTGTAATACTCCTCCCGATTTTCAACGATTCTCCGAAACGACAACAACAACAAGTAGGATAAACACTCAAACAAAAAGTTGTGAAAAAAAAGAACGTAGATGGGTGGGGGTGGCGTTTAGTCGCAGGATAACTTGTGGAATAACCGCTATATAAATGGCAAAAGGAGCCGATTTATTTGTATTTTTTGTTTTGGCCACACGCAATGTTCTTTGTCTTTTGCATGCTTTGTGCTTTTTGGTTTCTGCTTTCTGCCTCCGCGGCTAGTTGCTGCCTTTTGTACTAGGTTATGTTCCGCGTGTTTCGTCTTACCTTTTGGAACCGCTTTGGTAACTTATAATGCTGCTTGATTTTGTTGATTTTTCAATTACGTGTGGCTCAGTGTTCTTTTGCGTAATGATTTTCACTTTTTCCACTGTTTTTCACCGCTTTTATTACGGACAATTGACTGCACGAATAAAACACGTGTCTACGTTCCACCTTTTATTTTAGATTACATGGCCGGCGTTCCCAGTGTTGCCACCACTGCCACGTTTACGCTGTTTTGGAGTTAATGCGATTCAGAGCTACGATTTCTTGCATAAATCAGCCACTATAGATTTGCGTGCAGTCCTTTGTTTCTTAAATGATTGCCGAATATGTTTTTAAGAGCCAAATTGCGCTACAAAATATGGTTTATTGTGCGATAACACGGCCACACAAAAACAGACGGGTAGTAAACACTGAAAACGGTCACTCGATAACTTTATAGCTATCGATAGGCTTTTAGGATTTGAATTTTTTATTTTTTTTAATATTTAAAGAAAGCATGGAAAAAATTATACATAAAACATTAAGAAAAGAAATAAAATTACTTTTAAATTAGCGTTTAGGGCAGACCAAAGTACGTTGAAAGAATGCTTTATTTTTATGGATAAAAATACTATTTAACTTCGACAATATCTTTACATTTAAAGAAAATTTTGGGAAAATATTGTATAAAATATAATAAATATTTAATTAAGCGTCTGAAATATACATTTTTTTTGATGATAAAGTTAATTTAAACTTAAAAAATTTAAATTAAATGGGAATCGGTATTTTTCTTTAGCTGGCCACTCATAAGACCCCCAACAGAAGAGCCCCACTCCGCCCCCACTAAGTGTACATAACAAACAGACTTAATTGGCAATTGACTATCGAGTTAAATGTGCGCGGCAGGCAGTCCCATCGTCAGTGCACTCCTCAAGCAGAATGCGATCCTGCGAGGCGTGGGTGCCATCAGGAGAACCGCATCGGTGGTTAGAACCAGGTCCAAGTCGAAATCCCACTGGCAGGCCCGCTCTTTTTCGTCGGACGCTGGAGCGACCGTTACTGGGGCTTCATTCTCGACTTCCGCTTCCGTTTCAGCTCCAGATGCTTCCTATCCCCCACAGCCCGCTCAGATCTCGCACCCGAAAACAGTGAGTGATTTCCAAGAGCTCTACGAAGCCACCAAAAAGAAGTTCCAATGTAAGCCTCAACCAGTCGCAGGCATATGCATATGCGTAGTACGTGTGCACATTCTATTAATATCCGAAAGTCAACTAGTCGTCCCATTTCACGCCCACAATCTCCTGTCTCTTGACCTTTTCAGCAAAAAAACTGCCCATCGATGTTCATCCGGACGCGGTGTTCGCCTGCAATGAGCTGGACCTGAGCGAGGTGCAGGTGTACGGCTTCGATTACGACTATACGCTGGCCTGCTACAAGCCGGATCTTGAGGGTCTGCTGTACAATCTGGCGCGTGAGATGCTGGTGAAGCGCTTTCGCTACCCGGAGGACATCCTCGAGCTGGAGTACGAGCCGAACTTTGCGGTCCGAGGCCTGCACTACGATGTGGAAAAGGGGCTGCTCGTTAAGTTGGATAGCTTCCTGCAGCTGCAGCTGGGCTCCGTTTATAGGGGACGCACCAAAGTAGAGGCGGACGAGGTGCTGAAGCTCTACCACAATCGATTGCTGCCCATCGCCTATGTCGAAGGGCCCAACAACAGCTACCGAGTTCGTATCTTATCTGAACCGGAATATCAATCATTGATTTATGATCTGTGGCCCTCCTACTGTTTCGTTTACAGCACAACACCAACTCGAAAATGGTTCAGCTGGCCGACCTTTTCTCAGTACCTGAAATGTGCCTCTTGTGCAATGTAATCGAATATTTTGAGCGTAACCGCATCGACTACAATCCAGAGATTGTTTTCCATGACACCAGGACAGCCATGGGCTCCTGCCATCCCATAATGCACGGCAAGGTGATGCTGAACACCGAAAAGTATATCGAGCGCAACCCCAAGCTGATCAAATATTTTGAGAAGCTCCAGCAAGCTGGCAAGAATCTCTTTTTGGTCACAAATAGTCCCTACTCCTTTGTGTAAGTGTCCCAGGGTTGGGATTAGGGTCAAGTCTAATTTGTGCCTTGGTTTGTTTTGCAGAAACTGTGGCATGTCCTGGTTGGTGGGTCCGCATTGGAGGGAGTTCTTCGATGTGGTCATTGTGCAGGCTCGCAAGCCCAAGTTCTTCACCGACGAATCTCGGCCCATACGCCTCTTTGACGAACGTACGCAGTCCCATTTGTGGGATAGGGTCTTTAAGCTGGAGAAAGGAAAGATATACTACGAGGTGGGTGGCTGGAATGCACTGTCCTGATACGTTATTGATTCTATTGTCTATTCTTTAGGGATCTGTGCGACAGCTTCAAGAGCTCAAGGGCTGGCGCGGCCACTCCGTGCTCTACTTTGGGGACCACCCCTACAGCGACCTGGCGGATGTCACTTTGAAGCACAGTTGGCGTACAGGTGCCATTATTAGCGAGCTGGCGGTAAAGAAACCACTGAAATATATTGGGGCTTCCTGCTAAAGCATATATTGTACATTTCCAGCATGAAATCCAAACCCTGAACCGCGTCGACTTCAAAATGAGTGCCAATTGGCTGCAAATGTTGACCCAACTCATCGAGGAGACCCAGGACGACGAGAGCGAGGCTGCCCAGACTTGCCTAAGGGATTGGATGGACGAACGGGATCAGTTGCGGTACGCAGCATTTAAATATGTTGCACGACTATATTAATAGACCCAATCTTCCACAGAAACAAAACCAAAAACGTGTTCAACGAGCAGTTCGGCAGTGTTTTCCGCACCTACCATAATCCCACATACTTCTCGAGACGCCTGTTTCGCTTTGCCGACATCTATACCAGTGACATTACGAACCTGCTCAAGTTCTCCACCACCCACACCTTTTATCCCCGCCGGGGTGTGATGCCCCACGAATACGCCTCCCACTTTATTTAGAGGGAATACTGGGATGGACGCCCGTTAGGAAGAAGCTCAGATTAGTCTTAAGTAAAAAAGTGCCAGTGTTGATTGCTTGTAGCTCGAAACTAGTGAATTTATAGCCTGTATATCGTTATTTACATTGTTGCTCAATAAATCGTTGTAATAGTTCAAGACAACTCACATATTAAGTTTCCGGAATCCGTAGGAACGCATTGTCTGTCTTGTGTTTTAGACCCCATGTGTTACTTATTCTGTTTAATCCATACACAAGTATTGACAGTCTTTCATTTTAATGCAATCTAAACTGCATTGCTTATTTAAAATTCCTATTTTTCTTACTGAATGCGGGACACTTACAAATACATTAAATTTAGGCAAATAAAAAGCTGCAACCAAAATGTTGTAGATCTGTTACTTCCTTGACAAATTATTCTATGTAACAAAAATCGTAAAAAGTATCAACAGGAATATGTAAAATCAAACTATTTTAGAAACAACATTTAAAATTTAAACTTTATAAATAAATAAAACAATGTTTTTAAGTTTCCAAATTATATACAAATTATCGCCTAATAAACTATTTCAGGAACCAAAAACCCGAACAATCCCTTAAAAAAAAACAAAACACTACTACCAAAGCTCACTTATTTAAATGATTATTAACTTTATTAACACTTACAAAATTTAAAATTTGAATTTGAAAAAATACCAAAAACTACGGACTTGTTATCGTTACCCAACACTGATATCGATAATTTAGAACGTACCATCCCTACGCATATGTAATCAATGATAAATTTAGTACGATAAATACTAAAATTATATCGATGGCTATAGAAAGGGTGGCATCCCTAGTTGAAAGTTTTTATACTGACGTCGCAACAGCCACACTTATTTCTTTCTTTTTAACCTCCCGTTTTGGCAAGGTACGTTCGCTCCACGTGGTTCTCCCGTAATTTATTAAATATAACAAATAAAATACCCAGCATAAAAACAAAAACCCTATTCGCATTGGTAAAGGTTTCTGTTGTGTGCGTTTTGTGAAGATTTTCACGCGAACAAAACAAAAGTAAAGAACGTATTTTCAGTTGACGAACCAATGTATATGCATGCAAATGGCGGCGCAGTTGGAACTTGGATTGACAAATTTACTAATTTGTATTATATTTAACATCTTTTAGAGACAATGGCGGTGCGTTACGAGCTTTGCATTGGCCTGAACAAAGGCCACAAGACCACCAAGGTCAAGAATGTTAAATACACCGGCAACAAGAAAGTCAAGGGTCTGAGGGGATCCCGATTGAAGAACGTACGTAAACTGTTTGGTATTCTGATTATTAACACGCTTACTCACCCAACTATGTTACCTTCCTGCAGATCCAGACCCGTCACACCAAGTTCATGCGTGATCTGGTGCGTGAGGTGGTGGGCCATGCCCCCTACGAGAAGCGCACCATGGAGTTGCTGAAGGTGTCCAAGGATAAGCGTGCTCTCAAGTTCCTGAAGCGCCGCTTGGGCACACACATCCGTGCCAAGAGGAAGCGTGAGGAACTGTCTAACATCCTCACCCAGCTGAGGAAGGCCCAGACCCACGCCAAGTAAACGGATTCGCGAATCGCAAGATAATGGATAATGGAAACACCGATTGTGTCGCGTGCATTGTCTCGGCGTTGCTCTATTTTTTTCTGTTTTCGTGCATATTCAATATCCAAGATACTTGTGGACAAGTCAAAGCATCCCATAATTAAACAAAAAACTGAAAAAAAAACCTTAAAGCACATGTGTTTATTTTTTTTTTAAGTGTTTAACCTCACAAAGCAGTGGTGGAAATGCCAATCAGTCGTGTATAAGGCATAAAAATTGTTTATTTGCAGCAAAAAATATGTGGGATTATCGTTAAAAAGCGAAATTTAGGAAACTAGAAGTATTTTCTATTTGGGAAATCCTCTTTAAGGCTTTAAGCGAATCTTTAAGGCTTGGGATTGATATCTAAGACAAGAAGTGGTCAAAAGTTACTACCAAAAGTCAGTTGGCTTTTTAGCAAAGATTTAACCTGTTGTTTTGGAACTCAACATGATGTTTTCCCCCTTTTTTCATTAAATTTTATCAAATTGATCAAAATTAAATACGAATAATTTACTTATGAGTTCTTAGCTACGTAGATTTATTTACTTTTTCGATTAAAAAAGAAAGTTGCTACTGGTAACTGTCAAGTCTCTTAGAACTAAATGTCAAATGGATATAAAACATAAATGGATATAGATATGAATAATGCCAAAAATAATGTCGAGTACAATCACTAAAACGCAGCGGCATACAAAATCTCGTTTCTGGGGATACGATTGTACAAAAGTGAACAAAAGGATGCTCGTTTAGAATACGCCACGGTCGTGGTACAATTATGCTTTTCTAGGACTAAGTAAACCAATTCTTTGCTAATGCTGATAAAGCTAGCTAGTCGGCTCAGGATTGTAAGGGCACGAGATCAGATTTCATTTGGACTGCTGCTGTTGGGTTTTTACACTCTCTATCTTTACTCATAGACTCTCGGACAAGCTGGGCAAAGAGATGACCACTTCACCCATTAACTGCGCTTCGTTGGGATCGTTGGATACGATGATTCTTTCGTATTCGCCGTTCGTAGGGTCCACTATCTCGAAACAGGTACCAATGGCCGGCTTGGGGCTGTCATCGTCCTCCTCGCGCGACAGGATCTGTTGGGTTACCTCCAAGCTCTCGATGCGCGTGGTCTCCAGGCGGTAGAAGCCGTTCTCGTCCACCCGGTAACTAAACCGCTTGTGCCCAGACGGTAACCGAAAGCCATGTTTCTTGATAAGATGCCCGCTGAGGCTTTTGCCGCTCTTAAAGAATCTCTCGCAGCAATGGCAGGCGTAAAGGATTGGGCTGTTGCCATGGACCTCCAGGAAGTGCTGAAGCAGAGGATAATATTGTGAAATTAAGGAAGTATGTATTTATTCGCCTTAAACTTACCCGCCGCATTTGGGTGTAAGTTCGCACTGAGTACTGACAGTCCGGGTGCTCGCACTGATGCACCGTCTTCGAGTGGACGATCTGAACGTGCTTGGCCAGATCTGACTCCCTGACACAGCGCGTCTCGCACTCGCTGCATTTCAGGGGCTTGTCTTTCAGGTGGCGGTAGCGAATGTGCGTGGTCAGCGATCCTGCTGAGCTGCAGGTCATGTCGCACATGGTGCATTTGTAGCAGTTGACGTGACGCACCACATGGCTCTTGAGTAGCTTCTTGGTGGCGAAGAATTTGAAGCACTGAGCGCATTGAAAGCTGTTGGCTGCAGAGCAGGGAAACAAAAACATGTAATAGAGCTCAAATATGATCAGATATGTTATCTAATATTCTTCACTCACTGTTGTTTTCCGGCTGGCGGCGTAGGTGATCGAACAGAGTGGTCTTTGTGCGAAATAGCTCGCCGCAGTGGAAGCAGGCCACCTGTTTTTTGTTAGAGTGGGTGCTGATGTGCTCGATCAGGCGGTATCTGTTGCCCAACTGCTTGTGGCACATGGACCAGTTGCACTGCGTTTTTGGTCTCTCGTCCTCGGGCGTCTTCTGTATGTCGTACTCGAACAGGGCATGCTGGACGATGTGATCCTGAAACTCTACAATGGACACAAACTCTCGCTCACAGTCTGTCCATCCGCATAGAAAATCCTGGCCCAGATGGGGCAGCTTTTCAGCTTGACGCGGGGGAGCTGTACAGGCGGGAATCTCCGGATGTAGGTCGCACTCTAGTTGGCCCTGCAGCAGGAGATGCATATAGTAGCCATGGTAGTAGGAGTGTCGTTCAAATTCCTTATGGCACTCCGTTTGGAAATCGCAAGAGTTCCAGCTGCAGCAGTGCACCTGATCCGGGTCCTGCTCCGCCACCTGCCTGGCATATTCTTCGAGGTGTTGGCCTATGTGTGTGTTCAGATTCCATTCCCCGCTGCAAATCTCCTGGCAACCACTCCATCCGCACGTCAGTTGCATTTCGGCGGGCTTTTTCCGTTTGCTCGCGGACAGGGCTAGTGTTGGTGGTGTGGGGTTCTGCGGACTCATCATTGCGGATTCGTTGAGTGAACCCAATGTCCTTTTAGTTAAAATAAAGATTCTTGACCAGTATATTGGGCGGTTCTACAAAATTGACAGATTTCTTGGGAGCCCAAATTAGCGATGGCCCATGAACCGTCATATCGCGGCGCGGTACTTCGATATTTATCGAATATATCGAATATTGTCTGGAAAATATTCTAGGATCAGGATATTCTAGGATTTATTATAGACTTTCTAGTGTCCTTTTTGTTTGAAAATATATCTGCTTGAAATAATCATCAAATACAGTTCAAGCTTCATCCAAATCGTTAAATTTTTAAATAAAAAACAGCTTACAAAATTATATAGTTATCAGAAAATAAATTATTAAAAATATACAGAAACGTTTTTGAAGTTGATAGTTTTACTTATTCAAGATGTTTGAGCTTAATACCTATGGATACTATAGGGAGGAGACACAATCGTTTCGGTATTCCTTTCGCTAATTCATATTTTACAAATACAGTTTCGTACCGCGGAAGCACAGCTGCCTGGCAAAGCTGATTGATCCGATCCCGCCCTGCTATTCAATAAATATAGATTTATGCGTTATCCTTACAGCCCCGGCATCACGTAGGCGATATTATCGAGTGTCGTGGCAAGATTCCGGCTTAGCTGGGCCTTGTTCTCCAGTCCCGGTATCTGGGTGGTCATGCAGAGAAGTGGACCCATGGAGCAAAGCAGGCTGTCCAGGAGGACTGACAGGCTGCCCGAGAGTGCCACATGGCCGTTGTGCTTCTTCAATCGCTCTCCGATCACTGTCAGACTCTCCCCCAGAAGTTTTAGATGAGCTGCCGCATCGATCACCTCGATGTTGGTCTGTGAAGCCGCCGCCGTCTCCTGCTGCAGGCTGTGGCTCAGCATCTCGGTTTCGCTTACTGACGCTTGGTTACTCCTGCCGCTACGTGTGCTAATGCGCCTCGTGCTTTGGGAAACACTCGATTCTAGAGCAGCGGCCGTGGCCGCCGATTGTTGGCGATCAGCGGCCAGTTTCTTGGTGCGACTGGTCGTCGCCCTGTTTTGGAAGCTCGCCTCGTGCTGGACTCCCGAGGCAGTCTGATTGGCACTGCCGTTGGCCGCTATCTGGGTGGGGGTATTGGCTCCGGATGGATCCCTCGATTTGACTCGGCTGGCCTGCATTTTGGCCTTACGCTTCCAGGCATTCTTCTCCCGATTCGAAACATTCGCCCACATCTCACTGAGCTTACGGGCCACATTGGAAAAGTCTAAAAGAGATTAGCAAAGTTTAGGAACGTTTTCAATAAATATTTATAGAATTTGGGAATACCCAAGTCGTGGAAGTCCTTTTTGCGCATTTCTCTGGCCCACAAGCTGTATGCTGTATAGCGTTGCTTGACCATCTCCTTATCCTTGCCTCCAGCCACCCTGGCATCCTTCAGAGGCCGTCGCCTGTTGGCGCTGGCTGCCTTTTCTCGCATGTAGAGACTCTGTCGCACTGGCGACTCCTGGTTGGTGGCCTCGGCCTCCACGCCGTCGACCAAGTCCTGCACTAGGTTATCTATCTCGTCATCGGAGTTTAGAATAGCTGCAGTCGTCAGGATAGGCGCCTCCGACTCGGAAACGTTGTGTTCCTCGTAAATTCCCATCTCATGGTCGCTGGGTTCCAGGTCTTTCATGGCATTTGATGGCCGGCCGCGTCCTGGATACCGGGATGGCTGCCGGCCGGTGCTCAGGCGACGCGTCCGCTTCTCAATCTCTTCAGGTGACTCAAAATCCAGCAGCTTGGATGATTTTTTGCGTACGCGACCGCTGCGCGAAACACCAGTCACCTGGAAGTCTAATAAGGATTTGTTTTGGTTACCCTGGGATCGGCATTGAGCTGTTTTTGGGGCTTACCCTTGGCCACCAGGTTCGAGGTGGGGGACTCCATGTTAGGAGTCGCTCTGGAAGCTGGGGATTCGGTGGTTTCACTAGAATCAGTGGTTTTACAACAACGACGCAAATGGGGACGCAGCAATCAGCTGTTTGGTGTGGCCAGAGGGATGGAAGGCGCAGCAACCATTCCAGTCCTGAAATAAACTTATTTGATTAATTATTTTTAGGCTTAAAATGTAATTATTCAAGTTTTTAAAAACTAGAAAACGTAAAGTAGCTTTAGCTGTAGGTATTTCAGTTTTTATTTTCTGGAAAATATGTTTCCAAAGTGAGTCACCGTTTTTTGAATGAGGAAAACTCATGACAAAAGTGTCCCAAATTTCAATTGGTATTTCAAAAAATATTTTAAACTTTTTTATATTACTTATTAATCTAGTAATCGGCTAAATTAAAATTGGAAAATTCAAAAAGTAACGCATATTTCATTCCAATACCTTCTTAAAGAGACGCTGGTCACACATGTGTTATTTTTGTTTTTCTTGTAAGTGGCCTTTGGTTTATTGATTTCAACCCGCCAGTTTGCTGAATGCCGAATGGCACGCGATGCGAGTTGCCGGCCCCCAACCCAAGGACAACCACCCAGCCATTTATCAAGTTGTGTCGTCGTCGCCGCCGCATTTGGCGACCCGCACCTAACGAGTCCACTGTTTTGATGACCAAAAACCGCCTGGAATTCAAATCCAAACGGACCGCAAAGCATTCGTTCGGCGCCTGTTGACCGCAGTACTTGTTTATCTGCCAAATAATCGCGAAATAATGTCCGGGCGCGGCGTGGGAAACTCGGCCAGCTGTGGCCAAGAAGGCGCTGGAATCTCTGTCAGCGAAACCGACAACGCCACCGCCCTGGAGCTGCAGTCCAACAAGCGCATCCTGTACTTCAGCGACGGTGTGATGGAGGAGATGTCCTCCGACAGCGATGACGAGCGGGAGAGGAATGGCGACGAGCCGGACAAGTGCTATGCTGTCCAGCTGGACGAGGTGTGTCTTTGGTGTCCCCTTTTATCGTATATAAAGTTCCCCCTCATGACTCATTGCTCCTTCCGGTTATAGCGCGATATGGCTCTGGGACCACGCCTACGCCACAAGGCCAGCCGGATGGGAAACCGATTTCTTGCCGGCATCGACTATGTGGGCGGAGGTCTTGCCTCCCTGCTGGGCATCACAAACAACCACAAGTACGCCAACGAGCTGGAAAACTACCAGCGCACCAAGGAGGAGGCCACTGCCGAGGACCTTGACAATTGGCTAACGACGTCCCCGAACAACAATAACAACGGGCGGACGGGTGGCAACGAGACCATCGTTTTGTGCGGTCCCACACGCAGTGAGGCGACCTTGCCACCCAGCCGGCAATGATGGGTGGTGGTGTGTGGTTGGTTAGTTGGTAGGTTGATAAGTGACAGGTGGTTTTAAGACGGAGAATGCTCATAGAGTAAGGCGGCCGGCAACTTCGAGACTAAGTTTTTTACTTGGTAAATATGGTAACCCCATCAAAAGCGAGATCTTAACTTTCGATACTTTATTCGCTAGCAAATAAGTTACATTTAAAGATATAAAAAAATACACATACAAAATACGTATACTGCTTGCGTAAGTAAGTTGGGGTTTAAAATGTAAGTTATACCATCAATTTCGCGTCAAAAAGACATTGATTTCAGGCCCTAAAGCTAATGGCACACTGAATACGATTTTCGGCTAGGATTGCAATTGCGTTTTAAGTACATTTTTCAGTTTTTGTTTCGAAGACAGCAAAAAAAAAGGCAACGGTTCTAAAGGTCCCTTAGAGAAAAGATTATGCGTATCACAGTATTTGGTTTCTCTTTAAAAGTTATAGTATATGGTAAAAAAAAATGCTATACGCAAAAGGCAAGAGCGATTATTGGATTTGGTTACACCACACGGCTAAAAAGGCAACGCAACGGGCATCTAATTAGGAGGAAACATTAAGTACACACGAAAATACAATATGATTACAATTATGATTAGTTTGGGGGACACTTCCGGGGGCTTTTCTAGCTAACACAAATGGGTTATATACACAGTACATAGTGGGGATTACAATTGTGCTCTAGGATCTAAGCCTAGCTGCCTGAAGCATTGTTAAAGTACAGTACTCGATCTTGGGTGACTTGGGCGCAGCACAGCTGCTGCAGGAACATTGACTGGTGACTTTAGGCTTGCAAATAACCCAGCCTAGAGCAGCGTCTCGTCGCCATAGTGCTGCAAGTGGGGATAATACTTCTGGGAGCTGTAGCTACCCGGCGGATAGTACAAGCGATGCGAGGACGGCGACTGGTGCTGGTGGTGCGGATGGTGGGGATAGTGGTGGTGGTTATGGTGAGACTGGGTGTGGTACGGATTCGGTAGATGCAGATGCTGATGCTGCTGCTGGCTATGGTGATGCGTGCTCCTGCCCAGGGAGTAGTTGGACATCTGATTCAACGAGATGGATCCGGCTCCTGGGGAACTTTTTAGCTTGTAGGGCGTCGGCGGCAAAGGAGCGCTGGCCATTGACGGCCGCACCGATTGGTACGATACCACGGTGCTATTGCAGGCTGCATGCGATCCTCGCGAGCTGCTCTGGCCGTCCAGGGCTCCGCCCACGGGGCTAGTGCCCCCCGCTCCTGTGCCTTGCTTCACTATCCTGCCATTGCCCATCTGACGTTTGTAAAGCGTCGAGATGCTGGGTCCCAGAACCCATGCGAAGCAACATATGCCCAGCATTAATTCCATGAAAGCGCGCACCAAAAATGGCCAGAGCGGGGTGCCACCAGTATCACCCGATCCCAGCCAGACATCGATGTTGGCAAACTCATAAATGACGGCCAGCAGAAGCAGAGCGCAGGCCAGTCCGTAGAGGAACAGGAAGATCCCTATTCCCGAGCTGCTGTGGGCACTCAGTTGCTGGAGTTGCTGCTGCAGAGTCAACGTGTTGCTGTTCCGCAGTATCTCCTTGGTGCGACAGTGGACCAGGTAGCCGGATATCAGATTCATGGAGCCAAAGATCCAGTAGCAGAAGACTGGCGTGGCCACAAGCACCTGCAGAGCCTTGTCCGATTGGTTTCCCACAAAACAGGCCCCTGAAAAGAGAAGCCAGACCTGAAGTCCTCAAACGAATGACAGGATTAGGGCCCTTCTTACCCAGCAACTCGTCAGCGTCAACGTAGCGGAAGACCAGGACAGCTGCCGTTTGGAAGGCCGGGAGTCCCCAGGCCACGAAGCACACAAAGTTGTTCTGCGCCAGTTCTTGCTGGGCGTTCTTAATGGCGCCGTTTCTCTTGGCTGGCGAGGGTATGGCCACATGGCCCTTGGAGTCGGGGCTGTGCCGTCGTATGTCCCGGTGCCAGCCTAGACAGAGCACGGCCCACCTGCATTGTAAAAATGTCTTGTTAATATAATGTAATCTCCGATTTAAGTTGAAAATCTTACCAGGCACAGGCAGCCATGCCGAAGTAGTAGCGCATAAGGAAGACACTCGCACAGGAGGCATTGGAGAGACCATCCACCGTGAGCAAAGAGTCGTTGGGCGCCTGAGGGTCCGTGCCGCATGCCGTGGCCGTCCTGCCCACCACAAAACGCACCGTCCAGCCGAGGGTGACCATGTTGTGGCACCAGATGAGCGGCGAAAGCAAGCGAGACCACCGAGTTCCATCAGTGGCCACGAGACAGACAGTAGACACCAGGGCCAGGCCGAGGGCGGCATATGCCCAGGTGGAGACCCAAACCTCGGCCAGGTGCTTCTCTGATGGGGTAAAGAGGATGTCCGCCTCGCAGAGTGGAGCGCAGCGACCGGAGCGAGGGAGTTTCACGTACAAATGAGACTTGGCCAGGCCGGAACAGTCGCCCATACCCATCCCTATGCCCATGCCTCCAGACATTCCACCGCCAGCTTGATCCTGCTCCGGCTGCAGCTGATGCACCTCCCCGGGGCCCTCCATGCACATGGTTTCATGATTGTTCTCCTTGGGGAACCGCTTACAATCGAGGGCCGGAGGCCAGGGAAAGCCAAACCCTTGGAGTACGGGGTGGCAGCGAATTCGCACGGACTCGCACAGACTGCGGCAGGGACCGATGGCGTGTACTGGAGCCTTGGGCGTGCACATTGGCACGTAAGCGGCGCAGAGGAAGAGCTTGAGCTGGGAGCTGCAGTCGTACTCGATGAGCGGGGCAAAGGTCTGCAGGGTGAACTCCACGTCCGTCTGCATGTCGTGGCCCACCAGATTGGGCATGGAGGTCTCGTTGTAGCCGATCTTGCGGCACATCTCAATCCGTATGGTCTCGCACTGGCGAAAGGGTGGGATATCAGGCGGAGAACTAGAGCTGGGATGCGATCCGCTGGCCAATATGGGCAAAACCACCAACAGGAGCAGTGACAGGTGCGAGTTTCGGTCGCGGTTGTGTATTCGGGGGCGGGGCATCGTGGTGCGCTCCACCTTTATGCAGATCTTTGCTGTGGAATCTGAAATCTGGAAAAATTGGTAACCTGTTCCAGGTTCTTTTCCTGCTCTCTTTCTTACCTGCGCGCTGGCTTATCCGCCTCTCTTTCGCTCCCTTGTCAACGCTTGTTAACTACCTTTGGGTTCTTGTTATCGCTTCTCCGTTCACCTTCTCGTGCCCCTCGGTGGCTCGGCTCCCTAACTGCCCCCCGCCCTTTTTCGGTGAACGGGTTTTTTTTTAATTTTTCAGTGCTTTGCAGCAAGCAGGGCGAATTTCCATTTCTATATTGCACATACACTTAGCTCTTTTCAAAATTTTCACAGGCAATAGTGATCTGTAGCTTAATGGAGTCTTATTTACGATCATTTAAGGTGCTATTTTAATTTGGTTCGTAATTCATTATTGGAACATTCTTTTTTCGTTGTTTGTTTACGCGTAAATGTGACCAGTGTTGGCTCTGCCTGGAAATGCGTTGCCTATCGATCATTGTTATCGATAGAATCCTTACTGGAATCTAACTGGAATGAAAGTAATGGCAGAAAGTGAAGCCATCCTGATAAGTGTAAGTTGCAAGAATCTTGTTAAATTCGTTTTATTCGATGTTCTTAAGACGTTTTGTAGCTCGGAGAATGTTAAGTGATCGTGTGCGATATCGGTTCGGTGTAGGGAAAGTGTTTAAACGTCAAATATTAAGTAAAAAGTTCAAATTCGGTGAACTGACAAGATTCTTGCATGATCCTTGCAACACCCATTGGAAAGGGAAGCGTCTGAGCGTCGTTAAGCGAGACACCTGTGGCCAAATGCAAAATATATATGTATGGGCAATCCTCGTAAACGCAAATATGTAGTTTCAAGAAGCTATTATTTGAATTCAAGAAGATCGACCGTTTGTAGACTTTTAAAGCAACGGATTTTGTGCCGCTTGTGTAAAAATGTCGAATTGTTGCAGCGCCCTCTAGCGGCCAAAAGAGTAAAGCGCTTCTGACTTGGCCCAAAAGAAAGCTTTAGGCCAAGTTAGGCGCGTTTGGCAGGTATGTGAGCTTCCATTTTAAATGTAAATTAAATTTAAGAAGAGTTAAACATGTGCATGACAAAGGAATATAAATAATTACTAGACAAGAGGAAATTAAATACTTTGAAAGGTTGGAAGCAACAGCCTTTTTCTCATTATTCGGCTTTGGTCTCGAAATACTTTCGTTGTCGCTTGCATTCCTCTATTTATGCTGTTCCATCTACCTTTCCCTTTCTGCTCCTTTTTTTCGCCTCTCTCTTTCACACACACACACGGGCACACACTCGAAACTGAAGCCACGCCCATATTTCAGAGGGTTTCAACCCCAAAAAAACAAAAAAAAAACACACGAGTCCTTTCTGTCGTCCTTATATGTATGATATGTGGCAACATGTGAGTGAAAGAGAAAGGACGAAGGAGAGAGAGAGAGCGAAATGGCCTGAGTCGGCAGGATATGTGCGAGAGTGTGTGTGCCTGTGCGGACATTTATGTATTTTGCAGGACTCGCAGGACTTGCAAATCCTTATGGGTAGGTGTGGGTAGGTTTCGCCAATGCACGCACATGCGCACACATACATATATGGCACATATGTGCTTGCAGGATAACATTACACATATCCTGGCTGCTGTGTCTCCCGGCTTTTTAGCAACTCTTTCGTCGCTTGGCGACTCGCAACTAATTACGAAAGCCAAATGAAAGTTTTCAGCTTTACATTAATTTACTAGCTTTGATAAAAAGATATGTATAGGAAAAATGGCAAAAAGGACTCGAAGAACTCAAGTGTTATATGACATATTCCTTTGACCCAGGACGGTCCAGGGTTTTATGAAAAACTCATCATGAAACCATTTTCCCAAAGGATTCGCCTTTCAGTCTCGCTTCCAGACATTTTTCTTCCTTCTCCATGCACTTTCACTTTTGCGAACAGGATTTAGAACAATTCCTGCATTTTTATTTCACACTCCTTAAATAAAGATCATATTCTTACTTACTACTTACCCCACATGCCTATATGCTTCCCCTCTATATATGTGCATAAAAATATGTATATTTTCAGGGGGAGCAGCGCTAAAAAAACCCAAAGGAGTCGCTGTCGAAAAAAGTAAAGCGCATCCTAGTTGGCTGGCATCACAAAAACAGTGGGGCTCGGCTTTTTAGGCCCACTTTTGAAACTTAAAAAAATGGTAAGTAAATATTTTAGTAACTTATAATCCAATATCGTTTAGAAAAGGGAAGCATATATAAACCCATCCTAAAAGATCTTCAAATAATCCTATTTTAATTCTAATTTCAAAAAATATTACAAAGGAAAACCTTTTGGGGTTTATAAAGTCCTTAAAAAAATGTCTTTGGCTGTTGGCCATGTCTGCCATTCCTTGTGCCATTGCATTTAAGAAGGAAAACCTGGTGAGCGTGAAAAATAAAAAAAGAACCGAGGGAAAAGTGTGTGGGCCAGTGACTGGGAGAAAAAGTCAGGAGGTGGCAGGGCAGGGACGCCCAGGACGGCGACGCGTTGATGCACAAAAGCATTTGCTGCGTGTAAACTTGACTTTGAAATTTGCCTCATTTGCACTTGCTGCTGCATTTTCTATTTTCTCACCTGGCTCACTCTCTGTGCCAAAAAAAAAAAGGACGAACGGAATATATATATTTTTAATGTTATGCCTTTGGAACTGTTGCTTTCGCGGCCTAAATATTTAACCAAAAAATCTGTATGTTTGCGAAAGCCTTTAAGGATTAGTGGGCCAAACTGGTTTGTCGTTTGTTCCTGGGAAAGTCCAAAAATGTATATTTCAATCAACTCGATAATGAAACTTACAGAAACCGGTTGCAACAATTAGACAATATGCATTACAATATAACAATGAAGCAAATATTTTGTGCCGCTATGGAATATCCTTGAGCGAGTGTTTGTCTAAAGGTCGTTGCTACCAGGTGGCACAAATACACACGAATGTGTCCTTTAAGGATATAGACATACATATATGAACCTGCTTACACTTTTACCTTGCACTTGTCACATTTATTTTTCCTTTTTTCGCGCTTTTCATTCATTTAATATGCAAGAAAGTGTGGAGAAAACAACAGCAAGAGGCTGTGAAAAAAAAGAAATGCGGAACTGCAACGGGGAAAGCTGTTTTTCACGGCCTTTTCTCTTTCGTTTTTTGTTTATTTATTTAATGGCTTTAAGATTATGCTTGGGCCTTAAGGTTGCGCGGGGACTTAAAGGTATTTAAGAAAGTTTTTTGATGTCTTAGTTTAGGGAAGCCGTCGGCTATTTGCGAATATATTTAATCTACAGTTTCCCCAAATCCTTTCGAGTGTTTATAGTCAATACGGCTTAGCCCCTGACCTCATTGGATAGTGGCTGGCATCGATTAATCATCTACGCCGGCCCCTGGTCAACGGCTTCATAAATCATTTTAAAATTGTGAATTTCTCGGACGCGCCCATTTCGGTGGCTCAAGCGGCGACAGTTCCAAACCACGGAAACCACTTTGCCGGATGGGCACGAACTGAGCGTACGCGTAACCTTTGCCACCCAAAAAGAAAAATAGAGGAAGCCCAAAAGGTCCGAGTCTCATGACTGACCGAGGGCCCATGAAAACATACATGCGAAAATCGGTATGTAAATTAGTTCACAGACATCTGGGAAAGTTGTCAACCCGATTTGCCGGTCTGGGTTCAAGGGTGTAGTTATAGTGCGAATTAAAGAGGGGTGGCTATAAATATATGATTCTATTGGATATAGAATATCCGAAAATAGTCTTTTCCATAAGCTTTTCAAAACTGTAAACCCCCTAGAAACCCACACCTCTGTGCTACCTCTATATCATTTCTGCTTTTGCCTCCCTCTGAAAGTCCGAGGATTGGTCTTTGATGAAACGGTGGACAGGGGTCACTTGCGGTATTAAATATTGTGAAGAGGGTCGCCGCGTTCGGCCAGCGCAATTTCCGGCTTGATTTATATATATATACATATATATATGTATATATATAGGTTTATATGTAAATTAGATTCTCCAGAGGGTTCAAAAGGGATCGGGTTAGGTTATAGGCCTGTCACGCCTTGGATTCGTCGGAAGGATTTCGGGGTTGGAGTGCTCCTCGGGTCAAATCCTTGGTTAATTAATTTGCCAAAACGAGAGTGGAGTGTAGAAAGTGGAGCCTTTAAGGCCGGATTGATTCCTGATTTCTGATTTGCATTTATTACGCCGTGTTGTTGGCGTATCCTTTATGCCAGGTGGAGTTCACAATTCAGTGCGCAAGTACTCGATATGAAAATTACAGTCGGGGGCAACCGGCGGGCCACAGGAGGGCAACAGGAGGAGCAGTCCCTTTATAAATTCCATCTGTGGCTGGGGTAAGGACATTTTATCGGGTCAGCCAAGCATGCAATGTGCTCTGGGATCCTGAGTCGGAATCGCTATCAGAATCGCAGTCTTAAGGAGCCTTCTGCCCAGGAGGTGGAAGTCCCTGCCCCCCTCACTCTACTATATATGTATCTTTTTCTTTATTTTTTGGATCCAATCTGCGTCTCCCTTCGACTTTGAACGCACATCAATCTGGGCATAATGGCCTCAGATAATAGTGTTTGTTTGTGTGCCAAGGTATGCGTATGCAAAGTATATATTTCTCGATACACATATATGTATACGTATAAAAAAATATATTCGCAAAATACACATCACGCGGGGATATGGATGGCTTAGGAGACTGAGTGTGTTAGCAATGGTACCGTGAATCTTTTATGGAACAAAATGCATTTCATAAATCTATATTTATTTCTCTTAAGTTTAAGCTATTTTAAACAATTTGAAATATTTGCTTAGCCTTTCGTGACACGTTGTCATCTTTAGGGGAATATATTTCTATATGTTTACCAGCAGGTGCGTGTGTATCAGTGTGTGTGTGCCTATCCTGTCTATCTGTGAGCACTTTTCAATTTTCCAGCCAACGCAGCGTATGCGCGATGGCAATCTGTTTCTTTTGCATCACTTTTATATTTTTATTTTTATTTTTAATGCCATCGTCGTTTCGTTCTCGTTTTTTGGCCTTTGTATATTTTATATTTTATGCATGATTGTTATTGTTTGCAGTTTTGTCTGGAATAACGTCTTCTCCAGTCGATCCAAAGCGGCTCATGTGCCCCCTTCCTAGCCCCTTCTGACATCCTTCTCCTTTTTTGGCCACAATTATGCTTCGCATACATACGTATATCGCGTATCCTGGACGAACTGATTGTACGCATCGTATTTTTCATAAATATAAGCAGCGCCCATCTCATTTGCATACCCATTTCTTTTTTCCATACATATTTCTGCCGCTTTTGTTGCCTTCATTTCGACCCGAGGCCAACGAAACCGGGGCAGATGTTTTAGCTCACGCCGCGAGCCCGTAACCCGTGACCCGTAACCCGTAACCCGTAACCCGTAACCCGTAACCCGTAACCCGTAACCCGTACCCGTATCCGTATTCGTAACCCCTAGCCCCGGACCCAAAGTCTCCGCCAGGACGAGGCCCAATGCCGAGGTCCTTTTGCCAAAAGTTGCATAATTGATAACGAGGCGTAAGGGGTTAGGCAGCGGGAGGGAAAGGATACGGTTTCATTGCCAAGGATATTATTTTTGATTCCCAACAAGTTTAGAGACTATCTAGCTTAGGACGCGTTTATCAAAAGCTCAAAAGGTTTATGTTAAAGATCTTTAAAATGATCAAGAAAATGGCTTAACGATTCTCTGCTTTGCTCGAAGAAATTTGTAGACTGTACAAAGCAATTCTCCCTGGCAATCATTTAAAACTGTGCCATATATTTTATTTGCTTTTTTATCCTTCCGCTGCTTTTCCCATATCCTATTTAACCGTTCCCCCACCAAAATGCCCCGAAGATGTTAGAATTTGATCATTTCATTAAGCCGACAATAAACTTGGCTACCGAAGATGCTTTTGGGCGGGATTACTCCATTGGTCACGTGTCTCTTGAAATGGCTCGAACATGCGCAGGCTCACACACACTCACACAGAAACCAAGCAGGACACATATATGTATATACAGACTTATCCTTGCAAGGATACACACAGGATATGTGACGGGTCTTAAGTGGGGCAACTCTCAAAAATCAGCGTCGAACGGTGCTCAGATTGTTTAGCACGGCGGTTTTTTGGCCACCAAGCGGCCAACGAAGCCTAAGGATAACCGATGGCAATGGCAATGGCTGCCAGGATACTCACGCACCACCCACCAATGCACACATACTAGCACACACACTAATACGTTGCTATCCTGGCAGAGCAGCAGACAATACATATGAGAGTACATACGATGCTGGCTCGCTCCTTTCGTCTCTTTTTTCCACTTTCACGGCATCTGTATTTGTGTGGGTGTGGATAATTGAGTATCAGTTAAGTGTCTGTTATTACACTGAAAACAATTAAACAATTATAAAAAAGTTGGGATAGCTCTATGGAGATCTCTTTGAAAGTAGCCTTTGGAAATTTCATAATAAAAGACCATTTAAGACATTAGATTTCCTGCTTAATATCTCTTATCCTTACAGCTTTAATTCTAAAATTCGAAAAAAAAGTCCTTCGAGACTTCACTTCGAATGGATCCACTCTCAGTGTAGGGAACTGCAAAAGGGGAGGCCAGCCTGGACGCTGGCAGCCAAAGTTTTATTAATGTTTGGCTCTGTCGGCTGGGGTTGGTTTCTTTGTTGATTTAGCTAACTCGTAGTTGGGGCCGACATATCCTCTTGGTCCTCCCTCCCCCATTGTCATTTATCATGTGAGACACACTAGTGTGTGTATGTGTGTATCTGTAAATGTATCTTTGGGTGGGTGGAATTTGTTATCAGAGGAACTGGGAGGACGAACAAACGCGCAGCTCGAACCGATTGCCAGCATCAATACATAGTCTTACACTCATGTGTGGTAGCTTATATACACGGACACACTCACGAATACACACATACAAAGGGGGAAACCCCATTCTTTTTTGGGGTTCTCTGTGCTGTCAGTTGTTTTTGGGCTGCAAAAGTTTATCTTTTCAATTTTAAACGCTAGGGGTTGGAGAAATTGTTCAGCTGTGTGTGTGTGTGTGTGAGTGGGTGTCCCACATAAATGCATATGTATTGGTGAGTATGTGTACACTTGGATTAGGGTTGGTCCTGCCACAGGAGCAGAGCATTTCTCCTCTGCGAATCGGACAGTGGCCATATCAATCATACGTCAGCCAAACATATATCCAACATATATCCTGCATATGTGTTCATTTATTTCGCGGCACATTAGGGACTCCTTGTTGAATATTGATGCTGCCTTCGGATTGCGGTCCCCAAGGATCTGAATTTACTGCGGGGATCTACATCTAATGGACTTTCCTAAAAGTTACTAATTTCCATTTATTTTTCTGTTTTGGTTTGGGGTTGGGCAAGTAAAATGCATATTTGATTTGATGTTTGAGCTTTCTTAAATGTTTTTAAGCTTTATGTTTCCAGATATCATTAAATGGAATTATTCTCTATCGATCAGCATCAATACACCTGATGGAAATTAAAGATTTATCTTAGATTGTCCAGGATTTCCATATATTTCTATATATGGCCCCTTGCGATAGCTACAGTTTGGCCAATTCTCGTCCGATTCTCAAGCGGAATGCCTTTAATGATTCCTAGAATAATTCCCCACGATTCTGCATCAAAATCTTATTGCAAAATATTTTTTCGATTTTCTTCCTTTTTTTTCTGATGGTACCCCTTGAAAAATCCACGATTTCCATATTTTTTATATGCGATTTCCATATTTTTCTATATATGGCCCCTTGCGATGGCCACAGTTTGGCCAATTCTCATCCGATTCTCAAGCGGAATGCCTTTAATGATTCCCAGAATAATTCCCCACAATTCTGCATCAAAACCTTGCACCAAAATATTTTTTAGATTTTCTTCCATTTTTTCCTGATGGTACCCCTTACAAAATCCACGATTTCCATATATTTCTATATATGGCCCCTTGGCCACAAGATTTGGCCAATTCTCATCCGATTCTCAAGCGGAATGCCTTTAATGATTCCCAGAATAATTCCCCACAATTCTGCATCAAAACCTTGCACCAAAATATTTTTTAGATTTTCTTCCATTTTTTCCTGATGGTACCCCTTACAAAATCCACGATTTCCATATATTTCTATATATGGCCCCTTGCGATGGTACAGTTTGGCCAATTCTCATCCTCTCAAGGAAATATTTCTAATTCCGATTCTCAAAGCAATTTTTGATCCTTTTTTTTAATGATTCCCAGAATAATTCCTTCACAATTCTGCATCAAAACCTTGCACCAAAATATTTTTTAGATTTTCTTCCAATTTTTTTCCTGATGGTACCCCTTACAAAATCCACGATTTCCATATATTTCTATATATGGCCCCTTGCGATGGCCACAGTTTGGCCAATTCTCATCCGATTCTCAAGCGGAATGCCTTTAATGATTTCTAGAATAATTCCCCACGATTCTGCATCAAAATTCTTATTTCGGAATGCTTTTTTCAATAATTTTAAAGATTTTCTTCCTTTTTTTCCTGAAGGTCCCTTGAAAATCCACGATTTCCATATATTTTTATATATATTCTCATCCGATTCTCAAGCGGAATGCCTTTTATAATTTCTAAAAAAATTCCCCACAATTCTGCATCAAAACCTTGCACCAAAATATTTTTTAGATTTTCTTCCATTTTTTCCTGATGGTACCCCTTACAAAATCCACGATTTCCATATATTTCTATATATGGCCCCTTGCGATGGCCACAGTTTGGCCAATTCTCATCCGATTCTCAAGCGGAATGCCTTTAATGATTCCCAGAATAATTCCCCACAATTCTGCATCAAAACCTTGCACCAAAATATTTTTTAGATTTTCTTCCATTTTTTCCTGATGGTACCCCTTACAAAATCCACGATTTCCATATATTTCTATATATGGCCCCTTGCGATGGCCACAGTTTGGCCAATTCTCATCCGATTCTCAAGCGGAATGCCTTTAATGATTCCCAGAATAATTCCCCACAATTCTGCATCAAAACCTTAAATCTGAATATTTTTTAGATTTTCTTCCAATTTTTCCTTGTAAAATTTAGGACCTTCCAAAATTTTATATATTTGATTCCCAGAATAATTCCCCACAATTCGGCATCAAAACCTTAAATCTGAATATTTTTAGATTTTCTTCCAATTTTTCCTTGTAAAATTTAGGACCTCCAAAATTTGTTTATATGGCCCCATAGGATAGCCATTTCTCTGCCAATTCTTCCATCGTTTTTTTCTGATGGTACCACCAATTTTCGTTGCTTTTATTTGTTGTTTATGGTATATAATTAAACATCAAATTTCTTCCCGGAATCGCAAACTTATAGGACCCTGAACCACTTTTGTTTTTTGAGGGGAAAGTGCCCGCCTTCGATTGGGCGCCCCTTTGAAGCTAGAAGTTTGTGATAAGTTTTACGATATAGTTTAGGCAGACAGGTCCTGCCACAGGATGGCTACCACCCTGTACTCCTTTACCCCGCCCATTCATTAGCGGGTCTCCTTTGGATGTGCCGGATGTGGATTGCTTCCCTTTTGGCTTCTGAAACTTTTGTGTGCGGCTAAAGTTTTCGGTTCGGCAATTTATGGTTAGGAGATTTTCCCATATGCCACCCATTCATGTATGTATAGGAGTACATGTGTATGTGCATGTGTGTGTTTTACCCCTTTTGGTAATTCTGGTAAATCGCCAAAACCTCCTCTACGACCCCCTTCGGAAAATTTTCGGCAGATCTTGTTGGGAAATTTCTTGCTTCCAAGTAGAGAGCTCTAATGCTGCTTTTAATTGGCGGCCCAAACACACGTATAGATGGGCGGCAGAGGGTGCTGTGGGCGTGGCATGTGTGAGTGTGAGGGTGTGGTAATTTAACTGCGAACTGAAGGCGACCAAAGTTTATGGCTAAGTACAAGTATATAGCAATGGCCATATTCCCCCGATTTCATCTCCCACCAAATCTCGATGCCCTTTTCCCTTTTCCCTTTCCCATGTTCTCATTTTTGTTTTATTTTCTGCTTAGACAAGGACCAGGACGAGAACGAGGACGAGGATGTTGGAGGATGGAGGAGTTCGTGGCTCCTCCTAATTGCAAAAGGGCCCGGTTCTCAGTTCCCTGCTCCCAACTCCTAGTTCTCAGCCATATTCGCAATTGTGGCCACCAAGTGGCCCAACCACCCACTCCTTCTTCCCCCCTTTTGGTGGGTGGTCCTTCGGGGCGGGCGGTGGTTCGTTGGGCGATTGTTGGCTTCGTCTTGTCTCGTGTGTGTTCAATAATGCGAGCTCCATGTATGTACGTACAAGTACAAGTGCCTTGGTATTGGCCGTAAAGGGTGTGGCCCGAACGCAAATGGTTTCTCGTCAACTGTTCTGTTTTTGGAAAGATTGATTAAAAGAAAACAGTGGCTAGCTTTAGCGGGGAAATCAATGAAACCGTTTAATAAGTTAGAAGTTATAGAGCGTTTAGGATGGAAACTTAGGAATAGCTCCAAAAACCATCAGGAAAATGAATGACTTGCCAGAAGAGGCGGCAAGTTGGAGTCCTTACGGTCTAATAAAGATGTCAATCCGCCGATATGTGGCAAGCGATACCGATAACACTGACAATTGCCAAGTGACAATTCGGTGTGAAATTGAAATTTCACAATGCTGACATTTATTGACGAGAGGCGCCTGTGATTAATGATAAGAATTCTCGTGTCTCTGGAAGATTGGAAGCCGTCTTTCTGCCTGCCTGCCTGAGCTCCGCGAGGGTGGCAACGGATTCGTTTGAATTTCTGACATAAATCAAATAGCTGCATGTGCTCATCCATTTTGTGCCACACATATCCAGCCCAATTCAAATTTTTGCGATTTGATTTCGCAATTTTTTGTTTTCGATTTTCTCGATTTTGGTGCGTGTGCAACATAATGGAAACAACCGCGAAATATCTATTGACAGTTGGGTGTCATGTTTATCCGAGGTTGTTATCCCATTTTGGCAACATTGCGATTTTCCGAAAACCCCGAACGGGCGGTTCACAGTTCACAGACAGACGGACACATTCAGATCCAGATAGATAGATGGATATGGAGGTAGAGATAGAGGGCTTCAAAGATGCAAAGATATAAAAACAGATACAATAGATACAAATGCGCATTTTGCATTTGTTGGGCTGGCGCCTTTTTTGTTTTATATGAGATTTGTGTGTCAAATTTCCATTAGCCACCCCTTTACCTATTTTCCTACCTATATATCCAATGTATATCCTGTATATCCTTTGGCACAGCATGCAAATGTCAGTTCTGGGATGGGTTAACGTTTACTGTTTCTCATTTTTTTCCCCGCCCCGGTTGTCTGCCTGGGGTGCCTGGTTAGGGGTAACACAATATCCTTTTTTTTTTTTTTTCTGCCACTGCAATTTCGCGTTTTTTCGTGGCTGGCTGCCCTTATGGTGCGAATTTTTTTGTTTGATAATTTATTATTTTGTAAGCATTCAAATGTGATTCTGTCGCGGCTGCTGTCGAACAATGAAAGTTGATTTACATACCGAAACGATGGTAGTTTGATGTCCCTGCCGCTGATGTCCTTACCCTTTTTTTTTTTGTTAGTTGCCGACTGACACACATAGAGAGCGAGGCACTGGGAGAAATTCTAGCAGCTAAAAGAACATACATATACATATATCGCACAATGCTTGGGTTAACTAAAAATTCAATAAAAAATATATATCCTAATGGACGATGAGATAGTTTTATAATAAATTAGTTAATCTTTTAATAGGGATTTATCAAAGTGTATTTGAAGGTGGTACCCCCCTGGACAAACGAGGCTGCTATCGCGCTTTTACGGTCATGTAGTTGAAGATAGAAAAGAAAAGTGCCAGGACTAGATATTTATGGGCACCTAAAAGAATGTTTTCCACCGACTCTATGTACAAATGTACAAATAAATATATACATTTATTCTATTCGCCAGGATTGAGGGACAAAAGTCAGAGGCAACAAAAGGTTATACTGGCAAACGATTTTTATGCATCAGCAGCCTCTATTGCCAATCGCACTTGATTAGAATTATTGATTGCGTATCGAAATTGGCTCTGCACACTTTGTTATCCTTTCTCGCCTATCTGTATCCCCTATCCGCTGAGTTGTCCTTGCCAGGCTACGAATATGTCACTGTCGCTGCCAATTTGAATGTCGAAAGGGTGGCGAAAATAACAGAAAAATTATATGAAGCAAAGGGGGTACTGTCTACAATAATGCTACTTGAAGAAAAACAATTTATTGGCCTAATAGTAGGAAATAGTTGATTTTTTTCTGAAAAATATTAGGACTAATCATAGAGATAGGGAGTCTGGTTTTTGGTAATTACAATCTACTTTTGTGTTCATCCTAAAGCAAATTTGGTTTGGGTTTTAGGGCTGGAACTCCCGCAGAGGAAGTGTCCTCCGCGGCACCCCTTCCTTGAGCTCCTAGGCAACCCCGATACATACGTATATATAGATATCTTTCTATGGCCGGGACACGTGCATCGGGTGGCCTGCATCCGTGCCATCCAATTAATTATACGTGCGCAAATACCTTAATCCAGCGATTCGCAATCAAAATTCGAGAGCCACCGCCAGAGCTACTGTCAAAGATACAGATACAAAAGCCAAACATTAATATGCAAACACACAGACTCACAGATACAGATACAAGGATGAGGGTCTCATCAGTTGGGCTGTGGTTTTTCAAAAAGAGGGGTTCAAGGATCGAGGGTCGAGGGTCACACACAGGCGCTGCACTTTCGGTTGCATCCTAACGAGTCCTTTTTGCATTTTGCGGTGGATTGGCCAACCCTTTTTGTTTTTCCTATTCAAGGATTTCCAAACGGAGGGGTAATGATTGATTTCCCTCGCTGTGAAAACAGATTTTCATAGTAATATGGAGAAAGTAGCCAGAACCAAAAGGATAACTTCAAATTCAAATTAGTTTATCAGGTAAACAAAAGATTATATGAAGCTGTGTCAATTATTTGATACACACATAACATTTGAGCTCTCCAAAAAATTCTGGTAAGATCCCAAACATAGTTTTTTGGCGTATTCAAGCAATTATGGTATTTGATTTATTCTTTGGGGCCCCCCGCCTGGAATGTGTTTGATCCAACACAAAGCGTGCGAATAGTTTGGTTTAAGTTAAGATTCTAAGGATGCTTAAAACAGGGGTTGGCTCCTGGCTTACATCCCTTTGGGGAGGCATTTCGAAAATGTTTTCTCAGCCAAGGCCCGGCGGTAATAAATAAAATGAACTTGGCCACGCATCATCATCATCATCATCCCAAATTCAGGATCTAAAAATCAGGACTCTGGAGGTGGAAGGCACAGAAGCAGCTACAAAGAAATGCAATCAATTTAAAGTTGAATTTTTGGCATATCGAGGTTTACACACCCAAGGGCAAGGGGGGCTCATTCACATGTACGTGCACTGGACAAAATTCGTATGGTCTTTCACTTTAGAAGCTGTTGTTTCTTTTATATTTTTGATGGTCCTTTGGAGTTAAGAACGGGGGATTGCAAGACTTTCTGTTATAACCAAAACATAAATTAGTCAAGCCAAGTTTATTTCTAAAAAACTATTTAAATATATTAATTAGTTTGTGGTGTAGTTTTTTGCTCTGTGACCTTTAGCATCCACATTCTCATACATTCAGCCACCTATTGATGTGGTGGGGCCATCATTGGTAGCAGCTTGGAGTGTGGGGTGGTTGTGGGGCAAGCACACACCTATACACCGCCCCCACCGCACTCACACACACACACACACACACACACACAGAAATGTCGAGAACATCCCCGTTGCGGATGTCGCTGCCGGATGGCCACAAAAGACATCATGGCTGCCGAGTCCTAACGCTTCACTGGATACTTACTGTGAAAGTAGACCCATTCAAACACACACACACGTATGCGGCTGTGGGTGTGGGGATTATGTGTGTGTGTGTTGTGTGTGTGACGGCAAATGCCAAAAACCCACCCGCCAGCAACTGTCAACCTCCCCCAACCCACTTGGCCACCCCACCCACTCACTCGTACGGCTTAGCCCATGTGTGAGTGAGTGTGTTTGTGTTTGCCTATATGTATATGTGTGGCCAGCGAAGCATCATGGCGGCAGTCATGTTGAAATTTTAATTCCTCGCCCACTCAATTTGCTCACCCACCCCCCTCCACCCCTCTCGAGTGGCGAAGGAAAAAGCGAAACCCCCCAAAACCCCCTCGGTTCGCCATTCATTATTGCTCCGCCGGTCGCTGTCTGGCACTCAAAGTTGTCCCCACATGCTTGGATCCCACACTCGCACATATGTACTCTCACATATGTATGTGTGTTTGAAAGGGGGTGGGGCGGGGTGGCTGTGAAACAGGACAGTTGGAGGACACGGCCCGTGCTCGATGGCCAGGACATAACACTCTCCGCACACTTGCAGAAAAAGTTGTGACTACTTTGGGAAATTATTTTCCTATTAAATGTTTAAAAATAATACTAACATATTTCTTACTAATAAACAAAGTAAAGAATCCTTAAGTCATATTTCCAAAATCCATGCTGTATATTTTTTTATGTGTATTAGACTCCACTCCCCTTGCTGGTCCTGTGGGTGGAGGCCGAAGTATGCCTGGATCCTTTGGATATTTGCAAGAAATGGCAGTTAGTCCGACCAGGTGGTGCCTGGCATCTGAGTCCTAGGTCTCTCTCCCTTCTCTACCATTATTATTATTTTCTTATTTTTATTTTTGGGTTCGCTGTTCGTTTCTGTACTCTATCTAAAAGTATCATTAATTGTCAAGAATTGTTTCTAAAAAAGGATCGCTTGAAACATTTTCAATATCTGTAAAAGAAACCTTTTGAAACCTTAGCTTTAACAAAATTTGTGGTAAAACCCCTTCAGGGTACATAGAGTTCGTCTCCGCCTGAAGGAAAATGTCCTTTCTTTCTTGTTTTCTGTTGTTTTTGTTTTTTTCTTCTTCACTTATTTTGCTTACATGACTGGAAGCGACAGGAATGCTCAGCGCTGTCCTCAGATCGGGGAAAAGGATGAAAGAGGGTGTGGGCTGTGGGGCTGTGGGGTCGTGGAGGAGGTTCTGCGGTTTGCAAGGACCCAACTAGGACAAAAGAGCAATACTATTCGCACACTCACACTCACACGTGGCTCTTCGGGATATATAAGCCGCACATATAGGGATTGGCATTACATATTCGCCTACTCCTTTCCTCGCTCTGTCTCTCTCTCTTTCTCCTCTTCTCCCTCTCTCTCTCTCTCTCGGGTTTTGTCCCTATCTCTATCTCATATGTATTTGCCCGCTGACTGTCCCCATGACAGTCCCCAGGACGACCTCCCCCGCGTTGGTTTGCCGCCCCTCTCGAAAATGAAACACCACAAAGCGTGTTGCTTGACATGTGATTGAGGACGACTTTTATGGGCAAGGATATGGGGTACACACACACACACACACTCACACCCTAGGATGGGCCGGTTGTATGTGTATGTGTGTGACGACTTTAAGGTGGCTTCTAAGGTCGGGATAGTTGATTCAAAGGATTCGTTAATTGAATGCCTAAACTATTTGTTGGTGAGTCTAGTCCTTTAAATTTCTTTAAAATAGCCCTGGTTTGTTTATTAGTAACAGGATTAGTTGGAATATAACGTATCCTGTGGCCTTAGAGAGTTCCATCCTGAAAGTCCCCAAGTTGTGTCCACCCTAAAGCATCTACACACTCGCATCTGTGAGATACACGGATAGACAGTTTGGAGAGTCGTCGTGGGTTAGTTAGTTCGTTAGCATTTATGCACTCGCTTTGTATGCACACGCCCCCTTTTTGGCCACCCGCCCATTTCATCAGCGGCATAAACTTGTTAGCGCACAAAAATGTTAAAGGTAATAAATCTAAGCGTGACTCGAAAGTGGCCAAAACAAAAACGTACATACATGTGGGAGAACAGTAGCGAGTGGCAAATATGTATCATAAATCAATTGAGTTTTCATTTGGTTGGCAGGAGTGGGTGGGTGAGCCCCTCACACCTCCTACACACCTTCACACCACCCACCTCCCACCGCCCACATCAGCCACGGGTTATCGAGCTATCGATTGACAGCACTTGCCAATTTCTCCCCTCTTATCGAAGTAAAGTAATCCGCAATGGACGCAGAAATGCGTTTCGGATTGTAATTGTAATGGCGATGGTGCTTTCGCGTGTTTCCAGGACTCATCCAGGATAATGGAAGTGCCAGAAGGTGATTATTGTGTTGTTGGTCCGGCGTCTGCCGACTGGCAAGGTGAAACTTGTAAGGACTTTTTTATTCAATATTGGAAAGCAATAAAAAAGAGAAACTAGACAGTTTTTACTAAAAAGTGTTTCACATATCCAAAGATAGCGACTGTTTCTTAATCACTGAAGTAGAACCAATACTTAGCTATGTATTTTAATTAAAATCCAATCTCCTATATAATGTATTATATTATATTATATTGTTTGGGAAAACATTGTGCCACCTGGTGGCAATTTAAGCCGTCCTGCAGGGCATTCCTTATTCCATAAATACTTACTGGTTATATCTCTAAGCCGATGCTTCTGGCCCTGTTTCTTCTTCTTCCACAGTTTGGCTGGCAGTTGCCAAGGGTGAAAATAAAAGGGGCTGGGGGGGGGGAGGGTGAAAGTAAAAACACATCAATTGGCATGTGCATGGAAATGACACCAGAGAATTGTGCAAAAATGTTATCTTTGGCTTCCGCACCAAGTCCTTCTCTTTTTTTTTTTGGGATTTAACCCCCAGCCACCCCACCACCCCAGCACCTCCGCCCCATTTCTAACATTTTCCACCTAAGCGTAACAATAACAACACAAACAACAACAACATCGAGAAAACGAAACGATATTGACGTCCAAAGGAAGAAAAAAAATAACGGTAGAGGGGGATGAAGGTGGGTGGCGTGGCATGGGGTGGCATGGGGTGGTGTGCAGAATGGGCCTTGCGCCCTCTTTGCGAAATTGCCATAAGATAACTCCGACAGGCGGCTCAAACGCACCCACACACACATTCTATATAGAAAATTGGCAGTTGGATAAGCGAAAAAACCAATTCACGAATACTTTGCATATATAATATATTCAAAAATTTACCGACAAGCTGCCCAGGCAACAACAACAGCCACAGCCAGAGCCAGAGCCAGAGCCACCCACTCAACCACCGAGCCACCATATCGTCGTGTATACCACGCGTTAAAGGTAAACACCCTTTCAGAAAAACTGTCGAGGGGCGGGAAAAAAAGAGGGGGGCCACGGGGGTCAAAGGGCAACTGACAGCCGTTTTACCCAAAATATAAATGGGGGGACGGTTGCCAATTTTTGAGAGGGGTTTCGAATTTTCGCGAATTCTTCGAAACGTTTACCAGGTAATCGCCTAAGAAATTATTTAAATTGCTTAAAAACTTTCAAGGATATTTTTTTTTAGATAATTTCCATAAATTGGATACTATAATACTTAAGAAAATTGATTCTAGATCCAACCTTTCTTGAAGAAATCGTAGTATTTTAGCCATTGATTTTCAATAAACCTCCAAGTTATGGTTTCCCACCCACCAACGCGCCAAACTGTCTCTTGTTGGCTGTATATTTGTGTATATCCTCGACAGCTCTCGGCAGGCATCACTAAACTTGACAGTTGACGGCTGGGCGAGCGGACGAAAGGACGAAGGACCTGGGACCTGGGACCTGGGACCCTAGACCTGGAGGACAGACTCTACGGACAACGACAGAGGTGTCATACATATGAATGTGCACAGCATCCGGGGGATATGTGTGTGTGGGTGTGTGTGTGTTTAATGGCTGATGGCGAAAATAAAAGTGGCACAAAACACCTATGTGTGTGCTTACTGTATGTGTGTTTACTGTACCCACAGTTGAAGGTACAATTTTAGGTGCAAAGCTCTTGCATTAAACGAGGATTTATCATTTTCAACTTGTTTTGTTGTCGTAAGGACGGCTTTTCAGTAATTTCTTATTCTTTTAACTAACTTCTGGTGGTCCCTGTTCAATAAGAACCCTATTACTTCCACCTCCAACGTATTATAGCTGTGCAGGATATACTTTTTCACTTTTTTGGTAGCTGCAAAGTGTGGTCGAGTTTGGTACTTTTCCACATTCGCCTGCCGGAGGTCTCAGGCGGAAAATAAAAAATGATGATCCAGTAACCGCCTCACCCTCCCCATTGCCCCCAAGAAAGTAACGCACCGTTGGCTAAAAAATGGGGATTGGGGAATGGGGGACTGAACCGTCTCCTTGGGCTTCTGGCCATGCGAATTCATTGAAATAACCGTAGGCTTTCTCGTTTTTTGACATTAGGCGGAAGTCTTTGCACCCAGTCAGGGCCAGGGGAAGGGGAATGGTAGAGAAGTTGGCAAGAAAGGGGGGCTTTACATGGTCTTCGGTGGGCGGGGGGTAGTGGTTGGAATGGGATGGGATGGGATGGGATGGAATGGTTTGATGTGCCCGAACGACGACTCTTGGTGAGCAAGTGAAGTGTAAAGAGCTCTTTCCTTTATTGGTTTTGTATTTTATTATCACATCTCGTTTATTTCTCTTGCCTTTATGTGTCCGTTTTTATATAGACATATATCTGTGCGGGTGTATATACCCACAAGGGTAGTGTGCGGTGCGGTGTGTGTGTGCCTCTAGGCTTTGATGACACTTTGCGATGCCGTTTACGGGCCATATGGGACTTTGATATGACAACGCAAATATCCGTTATGGGACAACAGGCACGCACCATCTTCTTTTTTTTTATTTGCCAAAGGGGCAGGGGAAAAGATTTCCATATTTCCAGGGGGAGTAGCCGGGGCAACGTCCAAATAACCGCACATCCTTGGAAAATCTTCGAGCCATTCCCAATCATCCCCAAAATGTTCAATGAAGGATATCGGCTTGTATATTAATTGGTCATCGGTCTAGGCCAGAATCCAAGGATACAAATTCAAGAAATCCATTTGTAAATTGATGAAAAGCATTTCTTCCAAGCCATTCTAAGCTCTTAAGGATTACAAGCTCCGCCACGCAACAAGCTCCTCGCCATTGGGGAAAAGCAAAGTTTTCCCAGGAAGGTGTGGCAGGTGGCAGGTGGCAGGTGGCAGGGGAAGCTTGAATGCAATTCAACATTTTTGCCATTTAATTACTCAATCTAAAGCGACTCCACCTACTTACATATGTAAGCTGCACATGAATCAGTCTTCTATATAGTCGGTACTCTCAAATACATATATAGATGTATATTTTTGGGTGTAAATGAATTGTGTTTAAGGAGTGGAGTGGGGGGGTGGTGGGGCAACTACTATTGTTGAAGAACCCCGCACATATTCGCTACTTTGCTACGGGCAACAAAATTAAAACAAATCCTTTCGTTCCATATTAATGGTCGCCATCTTTGCAGCAAATGACATTCGAAAACATTTATTGCGCCAGCGTATGTGTCACATATCCACCCTTTACTCACCACCGACCACCCACCACCCACCACCCACCACTCCCTCATATGTGACCAAGCAACCCACACTCCACCCTTCACACACACTCACACCCAGAGAAAACCCCTTTCGCCATTGTACATACGTGCTGGGCGTTGGTGTGGGTGTTCATTTGGCTATGTAGTGAACCCTACAGGACACATTCCTCACCGATGAAACGAGAAACGAGCGTACAAGGGGTGGGAGTGGGAAGGAGCCATCACGAAAATTTCAGGATTCAGGACAAAGACATGCGTGTGGGTCGAAGTGGGGCTGGGGGAGTGGAGTGTGGGAGTGTGAGTGTGTGGCTGTGAGTGTGAATAACTACTCGACTACTCGCATGTACAGTCATTTCAGTTTACATTATTTACCCATTTTACCCAAAAACTTTGTGTGCCCCTCCACCCACCCCCTTACTTGCCATTGCGTAAAACTTTCATTTAGTTTTCTAATTACTTTTTTAATCAAGAAACCAAAGATTGCCGCTGTGCAACACAACCCCTTTTTATATAAATTTGGTCGGGAGGCGGCTGGCTAAGAGGGGGCTGGGGGCGCACTAACCCCGGAACACAGATTTCGTATTACTGTATCCACTTTGTTAATCCGATGGGATTACTGTTAGTGGGAGAACTAAGCGAACAAAGCTTCGTTATAGGGGTCCACTAATTAATTAAGTCGCAGCTTGATGAATTTTCGGATGAAATGGTTATTCAAGGATTACTTTTTGTCACCCCTTCTTCAAAAGGGGCATACTATACATATGTGTTTAGATTGCTTAGTGTTTTCAATTACTTTTCAGTCTCTAACTTATTTATGGCAAAGGTATTGCCCTAATCTTCTATCGAATGCACCTGAATATTATTTAATTTAGCCTTAAACGATTTCCCAATTATTTCCTTGCGGCTATACGTTCGTATATATTTACTTATTGATGGAAATTTTCAGTTAAACTCTGAAACGGCATTCGGCATTTGTCCGGCTTTGGCTGATGGAAAGTTTACCGTCACACACACACACACACCCACACACCTACACCCACCATCCACACCCACACACTCTTCTGCTGGACAAAGGTCTAGTCAGGGCGGCCATTTTGGATTTTGCAAAGGGGCTGCAACGGAAGGGCATGAGGATAGCACAAGGGGGACGTCTGGACTGTTGGAGTTGAATGGAAATAATGCCCTGGTCTGTGTTTGCCGTCTGGCCACCACCAAAAAGGCGGAATAGTATCACCACTCCCCCGCTCAGCCTCTTTTGACCAATTCCAATTCCCAGATCCCAGACGGCCAGAAGGGGGTTGGGGTTGGGGTTGGCGATGGCGATGGCGATGGCGATGGCGATGGCGATGGAGGAAAATTCTGTCAGTCAACGCGTGGCTGCCCCGTGGCCAAGAAACAGAGTCATCGCCTTCGATTCGCTTTTATACCCCTCGATCCTTCCGACGTTGATAGTTATTGAGTTTTCCCACCCCCCCCATAGATATGGTACACCCTCCGTCTCATCCGGGGGCTCCTTGGGGGAGGCGGGAGGTGGGCGGCTTGTGCCACCCATGGCAATGTAATGTCAATTTACTTCAAATTGAAATGATTCAAGGGCGAATTTGAGGCTCAAGTTGGGGTTCCTGGCAGACGATTCTCCCCCAGAACGGGGCCCAGAACGCCCCCATCGCACTTGAAAAATCACATTTAAATTAACCAAATAAACCTACACTTTGAGATTTCTCAAATAAAGGAAGGAGAGTCTTGTAGATTTTGCACAGTGTACTGTACAATCTCTAGCTATTTCTGGCGCCAAGTCCGAGGGCTAACGTCTGGTGTCCATGCGCAGGACATGGCCAAAAGAAAAACTGAAAAACTGAAAGGACCTCAGCAGCAAGGAAAGGAGGAAGAAATGGCTGGTGTGGCAGGGATAGGGACGCGGGAGGCAAAAGGATGACAGGGCAGTGTATTTATTGTTACCGCTTTTCGTGGTTGCGCGTCACACAAAAAACTTGGACACGCCGAACTTTGTTTATCAGAATTTCGAAAACGAAACGAGAAGAGGACGAAGGGCGGTGTCTGGAGAGGCAAGGACTCTAGGACTTTGGGTCCTTTGGGTGACTTGAAATATTTATTACTTATCTCTTAGCTCTGCCACCGTCGATGTCCTTGCCACGGGATTGAAAGAGTAAAATATGAGTTCACCTTTAAACAAAAATAGTCCTGTGATTTTCCCGAAAGTCTGGCATTGTTTATGTGTCTGGGAGAGTTTCCACCACCAGGCCATCCCGCCTCCACCCCTTGCAGAGCTGATTTAATGTACAGTTATGGCCAAAATGACCAACTTGGGGATAGGGCCAAAAAGGAAACAGGTGCGTTCTGTATTATTGATTTCTGGGTGGTTAGATTTATTTTCGTTTCCTTTCCGCCGGAGCTAACTTTTTACCCTTAGCCCCCGCCCTTTGGCGTGACTTTGGCAGACCACAAGCTGTCACAGGACTCCTCTTTGCCGGGCCACACACACATATATACATATACGTTTGCATGTATGTGTGAGAAGACAACAAAGCTTTGAGGCAAAAGTTCCCAAAAAGTAGAAACCCTCAACATAAAAAAAGAAAAAGAGTTGGGACATAAGTGGAAAATGTAGCCTCAAACCAAGAACCACACACTCACACATAAGCACGCGAATATATATGCACACATATGCATATACATATACATATACGTATACGTATATAGGAGCCGCTGGAAAGTTCCTTTCCATGCTGCCGTCCACCCAAAGACCCTGTGTCCTTTCTGGCTGTGCCACCCACTTCAGGTCCTTTTTCTGGTCCTTTTTCCCTCTTCTCCATTGGACCTTTTGTTGTCTGCAGTAAAATTCTCCATACGTGTGTGCACAGCCAGTCTGTACTGGTGTGTATGTGTATCTGTGTGTGTGTGTTGCAAAGTTTAATTCAAATCACAAAGATACACACACTCATGTGTGTGTGTGTGCGTTTCTGGTAAAAGTTTCGAAATTCGTGCGGTGGCACCACCGACTGACGTCCTTATGTCCTCCACGGCAAAATAGGATCTAGAATCCTTTTTGAATACCCAGCCACCCAATTTCCATCCTTTTGAGTGTGTGTGTGTTTGTAATAAAACTAAAATGGAATAAGATACAGATTCTAGCTAACTTTAAATTTTCGCAATTCGAAAATGATCCTTTCCGAAATCTTTAAAAATAATTAGAAATTAATTATCCTACATACATATGATTTTGAATAGAACACCTTGTCGACATTGCCATGGGTATCCTTTTTTTCTGGATGAGCAAAAGAGTATCTTTTGGAATCGAAAAGGAAACAGAAAGGACGAGCGAACACATTGTTATTGGAAGCGCAGAAATCGGTGATAGCCTCGCTGGAGAAGGGGCAAACAAAACTAGGGGGACAGGATGACGGACGCGGGACGCAGGACTCTGGATAGTAGTGAGTCAGTAAGGATGGAAATGGGAAAATGGAATATGTAGGGAGTCGCAGCGGAAGCAGACGAAACAGTCCTTTGCTAAAAGTTCGAGTCTGACATGTGCAGCTGTAGCAGGAAAAGCGGAAAAGCCCTGGGCTGGAGGAGGAGACCAGGGGGACGAGGAGGAGTGGCAAATCAAGCAACTCTACTCGACGTCCACCCACACACACAATTCATACATACAGACGTATCCTTGTATATAGGAGGAGGTGGATTGCGTGTGTGTACATGTGTATACATATTTATCGACTTTGTGAGCTCGTGAAAACATCAACTGAACGGAAAAAGACGAAGCTGCGTGGAAAATGGAAAATATCAAAGGGGAAAGGGGCAAAATAGCAGGGGGGAAACTGTCGGACACACACAGGAGTCACAGGATGCTTGAAAAACTGTTCCATTAGTCCTGATGATGGGGAGGTGAACTTTGGTTTTGGCTTAAAGTTGTCCCGATATTCCAGTTAATTTCCTTTACATGCTCGTCGTTTCATTTTGTAGTTTTCGAGTTTTTTGATCAAAGGACCTCAGCTTGCGGGTTGTTGCCCTGCTAAATCTTAGCTTGGAGAGCATTAGAGGAGCACTTGATTCAGCTGTATTTGTCGCTTGGAAATAATTCCCATATAATTCACTCGTTCCTTGTCATTGTCTTGCTCATATCCGTGATGAGGACTTAGTTTTAAGGTACATCCCCTCCAAGTCCACCATTTCCTCTCCCTTTTTCCTATCCCAGCGTTACAGCCTCAGCCACAGCCACAGCCACAGCCACAGCAGATTTTCAGTGGCTTTAGATGAACGGCAAAGTCCTAGTCCTAGAAAAATTCTTAAAGGAAAACTATGGAATACTCTCATATTTAAGGCAGGGATCCTAGGATTGAGAGAGAAACCAACGATGCTCCGACAAACACTGGTTCTCTAAAGGATTTTCAAGGGTTTCTTTTGGAGCTAATTTAGTTTTACGATGATTATGATATTCCCTACTGTGCCTACTAATATACCCCATTTAGTTAGGGAACTACTAGCATACGTACATCAACAAGTCTGCTCTGAAATACAATTTACTTTTCGTTGGGATTACATTTTGTGTGTGTTCTTTCTCGTTTCGCCTCAGCTTTCCTTGTTTGCCATTCGCTTTTGGTAAATAAAAAGAGCTCATGCCTTGGCCGGGGAGCTGAGGGGCCTCAGGATGCGGCAGGCGGTAGGCGGCAGGAGGACACAGAGGGGGCGGAGCCGCCGCAAGCAGTTCAAGCAGCTGAGGCGGAAAGTACGTACATATGTATAAGCTCTGTCAGTGGCATAGTTTCCTTGTTTTCTTTTATTTCTAAATGTTTTTTTTAAGCATCTGGCGAGGGATTATTATTTGCCATATTATAAGAAAACGGCTTTAGTTCAAATGTCAACAGCACTTGTTGGCTGAGCAGTGTTGGGGAAAGGGCTTTAACAGACACAGACTAGTTTCGTTACCAAACAAATCCCATCATCAAATTTTCCATCGCTATTTTTCAGGCCTTGCCATTGGACACTTGACCCAGCTCTGCCTGCGGCCGGATTATCGAGCTTAATCGAGCTATATCATCGAGCTTAATCCGATGATATACGATGACCACGAAGGGCCAAACATATTTAAGGACATTCAAGCCACCACCCTCTGGAGGAGAGGGAGCCAACAATTCAATAATCATAATTCACGCACAAGGATATGTAAGCGGTAAGTCAAATATTTTCAGCACATTATGGCAACCATGTTGTGATCGTGTGCCCAGCCCACTTGGGACCTTCATGGTCCTTTTTTTATGTATTCTCATAGACAATTTGTATGGCAGGGATGTTGTGTATACTGCGTCCTTCGCCCTGCGTCCTGCGTCCTGCGTGTGTTGCCCCATTAAATCCATGATTTATGTTCTGTTTAATGTGAAAAATGCAATGTTTTTACCAAAGAGATCACTCCCCGTCCGCTCTGCAGCACGCTTCATTATGATTCTATACCGGGGGTTGTCCATCCGATTTGCCGGACGACCTCGGGGCCTGGTCACTAATCAAGTTGACCACTGGCCAGCCACCCCGTTCACCCCTTGAACCCGTGACCAACCCACCCGTTTCCGTTCCCGTTCCCGTTCGCGTTCGCGTTCGCATTCGGGGCGAATGCAGAGCGAAGCCAAGTAGAGCCGCCACCGGAACCGGTATGGCCAACAAAATACAATTAAACGCACTACGATCGTGGAGGAAGTTTACTTCAATTTGCATACCAATTGCTCGGCAATTGGGGTGGAAAAAATGTGTTTTGGGAAAATAGGGTGGTGGTCAGTCGGTTGGTCGGTTGGTCGGTTGGTCGGTGGGCCCGCTGTCGGGCTTATAAGCGTGATAATGATAATGGCTGACCTCTGCCTGGACGAATACCCAGCACATAGCATACACTGGCAACATGGCGACTGTGACTTGGCGACGACGACGACTTAACTTTTGACCATTGGCCAGTCGGCCACGTGCTCTCAAGACTCTAGCGACAGGAGTGCAATTTGGGATTAGACAGCCCATTGACACTGCAGGCAGGGGGTATATGTTGGCAAGGTAATGTCCCAAGTCCCAAGGACCAAGGACCAAGGACCAAAAGACCAGTTCCTTTTCCTGTTTTACTCCCGTGGTGGTCAGCGCCTGTCAACATTATTTCTCAATTAATTTTTCATTTTTTTATGAAATTAACCCAGAAATCGGCTGGGCAGTGACCTTCGCCACTTGGCACTTATGCAAAGGACCTTTTTTTTTCCCCTATATATATGTAGTCCTGGGGGCACGTGTTCGGTCATCGGGTCCTGACAGGGGGTTTGGCCCGGACTTGTGACTGCCTTTCGATTGGATTATTGGTTTTTCCAGAGCGGCACTTGTTGGCGGTGGAAAATTGCTGGGGAAATCGGCAAAATCATGGAAAATCCGTTGCCCGATGGCGGATGGGTTGCGGCATTTGTATTTATCTTTTATTACATTTATTTTATGCCTGCGCCATGGAGGGGAAAGTGCACAGAGAAAAAATGAAGAGTTTTGAGAACTGTGCATTTGGCATTTATCAAAATATTTTGAAATCATTTCTAGCTTAAGGAAAAAGTCCTTTATCAAGCACATAAATGTTTATCAATGCGGAATTCGTTTGCATTTCTCCCTGTGAAAGCCAAAGCGAGTCCTTAAACGAAATTAAGTCCGTGTCGGCATGCGCTGCTGCAGCCAGGAAGTGATAGAATGAATGGTTGCCGCTGCACTAGAACCCCCCAGGCCCCCTTTTCCTCGCCACTCGACCATGTCTTAGAACCAGAGAGAGAGAGAGAGAGTCGGCAAAAATGCACAGACAGACTTCCTGTGGATTTTCCGGAATTTAATTTATTAAAACAACGACCGGCTGCAGCGGGGATTATTTTAAACTTTAACTGATCATTTATAGCTCACCGAAAATTACGTTTTTTCCAAATAAAAAATTGCTTAGGAGTTGGATAGTGAAGACAAGGTGGAGAAACCTCAATTAAAAGCTCCTTTGTAATGAAAATAATATAGAACTGATTGAATCCCTGCTGGAAATTCGGTTTAAAGTTTAAAATTAAAACAATTCCACAGCAGGGGAGTGAGGATTTCGAAAACAAAAATCGAAAGAGTTGGCAGAGGACTACAATCTGGTTGCAGGATCGCAGGATCGCTGGCGCAACGGGATCCGGATTGGCAACCGGCTGTGCTTTTTCCCGTTCCCGTTCCAGTTCCCGAATGTCCTGCGTTCTGCGTTTCGCGTTCGGCGGAGTCCTGCCGCTTGTGTGTCCTGTGTCCTTCGTCCTGCCCTGCGACTGTCAACGTGTCAATCAAACGCTGCCTTTGGCTTCCTTTCGGCGTCACACACATTTCATTAATTCAAATTCCTGTCTCCGTTGCTGCCGTAGTCCTTGATTTCTGCTCAATTTGCCTCTCCCTCCCCACATTTGATTTAAGCGTTACTCCTTAGAAAGGATATGCCTTCTCTAAAAGCCAGATTATACCCTCTACTACGTAGTTTGCTTCCCCGATTAGTTTGATTTACTTTTCCGATTTTCAAGACTTCTTACCATCGAACCATGTGTCCCTCCCGACGATGTGGTGGCCTTTGCGATCGGCTGGCAACTGTTTTCGATCTCCGAATACGCTGTCCCTCCGAGCCAGGCACGCACATCCTTAAACAGGACATCTGTTATGCGAATTCGCGTTTTTCAATATCAATAGAGCAGCCAGGAAAAAAACGTATGCAAATTTGCATTTTTGGGTTTGTTGTTTTCATTTCGCTTTTCTTCTGGGATTAAACTCTTTCCCCCTCTGCACTCTATATATACTATATATATTTTTTTAGTTTTGGATTCCACCCTGGAAAAAATAAACAGTAAGAATAAAAGATTATAATAATGATGACGATGAGGACGGTGGAGTGTTGCCGGAAGGAGATCGGTGAAGGGCATTATAATTTAAATTTCTCTGCCAGGAAGTTTGTGACAGCCAGAACGCCTTGTCATTAAGTCCCGGCAGCGTTCGGTTTTTGTATTTTTTCAAATTCGTCCTTCCATTTTCTATTTTCTATTTTCCGTTTGCCCCTTCCCGAATGCCTCGCCAAATCAATAAATATGCAAATTCGCATTCGGTCCTGTTGCTGTTGTTATCCTTTTGCAACATTGCACACACAATACACGATTCGGGATCAGGAAGAAGTCCTTCCCCTAACCTTTTCCCATTTCCCCCTTTCGCAGATGCATTTCGCTCGCATCCTAATTTCCATCATTTTGGCAAATAATTGATTTCGGTTCGACATAGGACATGTATTATTATTTCTTTTTTTTGGCAAATGGTAAATCCGAAATTTGAATATTCAAATTACAGTTCACTCGCGGATTTGGCATTCAAATTGCACATCCGGTTGTCGTCTACCTACTTTGCATACATGCGATTTATCAAAGGTATATGTACGTTTATTTTCTATATGTGTAACCCCTAGCCCTCTCCCAACCCCTTGCAATCCAATTTTCCATTTGGTTTTGCATCGGGATCCTGATTTGTTTTTTTTACTGGTAGATCACTCAACGGTCTGAGGCCTTCTTTATTTTTGTTTGAACGTTTGGGAGGTGTGAAGGGTCCTTGACTTGGCTGCGATGGCGATAAGACACGATTTTGGGCTAATTTATCGCGGCTGGAGATGTATAATAAGGCACAAAGTAGCAAGGATGAGTTTCCCCTTGTATTAAACACAAAAAAGGACCCCAGAGAATAGCGGAAAGGTCACCTCTTGGGCTAGAAATTGGAAAAACACTTGATTTAAATGTTTTCAATATATTTGCTATGGTAGTTTCTCTATCATCTTAAATCGATTATGAAAAGTATCCCACATGTGAGTCCCCATACCTCTATATATATTTATGTATACGTATAAACAGGACTCTCGCACATATACCAGTGCAGCAAATGAGTCGCCCACATGTACGGCAAAGTGCTCACATAAATATCGCGCATTGTGTATGTATTGGCTTACATAAGCTTCAGTTCTGCCCAGCTTGGTCCACCCCTTGCCAATCTCCAGGACCACCCCACACCTACCCCCCACCCCCCCCCGGGGAAGCCCCACACCCGCACCCCTCTTTAGCCAACATTTGTGTCTTGCTCTCGCGTTTTGTTGGCCGCTGCCGATAGCACGAAATGTGCATATGCTTCAAAGTGCTCTCCATCTCCATCTCCATCTCCGTATCCCCATTCACATTCACATTCACATTCACATCTATTTCCAAGCTCACCCACACATAAGCACGACCCCACACACACAAACACACACGGGCTCACCCGCAGGACATACATAGGAGGAACAAGACAATCAAGAAAAGTGGGTGGTGGGTGGCTTACACTGCGAAAAGTCGTCCTTTCATATCGAATTTCGACGCAAGAACACCAAGTGCCCCAAAATGTATGCTACTAAATATTACTTTGGTTAAATCAAGGACATAAGGGTACATTTTTTCTCCAAGTGCCTAGAGGTTTGCCATAATATTTGAGGCCATGGGGGTGTTCGTATGTTTGGGCTTGTGGGCGGCTCAAAGGGCTACTTGCAGCCCCACCTTCGTCCTTCGTCCTTCGTCCTTCGTCTTTCGTCCTTCCACCTGCCTACCCCCAATCCCTGGGGAGCGTTGTCGCCTGGCGACCATTATAAGCATGAGATATTCATTTGCTTCATTCTTCACATATAGCCACTGCCATGGACAGAAAGAGCCGGCAAATGGCAAGGCGAAAGAGACGGGGCTAAAAAGGATGGAGAAGTCCCATGTGTGTTTCCCTGTGTCTCTGCCTGTGTATGTTCGAGCTTCGGTGTGTGTGTGTGTGTGTGTGTGTGTGAGCTGCGCAAAAGTCCTTCAATTAAAGATACGATGGCGAGCGAGATGGAGAAGGTGGAGGAAGATGGAGCTGAAGATGGAGCAAGCGAAAGTTCGAAATTTGCGAAAAGCGAGCACGGAAAGCAGAAAGCACAACTTCGTGCGAGTGTGTTTATGGTGCAATGAGTCCTGGAATATACATATGCATGTGTACAGTCCAGCTTCCATAGTTTTGGGTTTTTTTTCTGGGATTATACAGGACTTGCTGGCGGAAATACTAGGAGTTATCCTTGTTGATTATGATTGAGTAGATTGTTGGAGTAAGAACTTTGAAGCTTATAAATAGTTACAAGTCCTGCTTATGGATGTCCGACTGTATATGTAGTGGTAGCTGTACCACACACACACACCGCCACCACTTATGTGGGCGATGGTTTCGGCTGCTGCTACCAATATTCAATGCTCGCATGTGTGGCTGCCAGTTAGTGAGTCCTTCGTGTATGTGTGTGAGCCGCCATCTTCGTGAGTAATAAAACACGAAGCGACTGGCCGAAAGAAAGGGGGTGAAAGCCGTGTCAAGCGGGGTTGGGGTGTGGGATGTAGGGTGTTTGGCGGGCAGTGGGTGGGCGACAGACAACAACAACAGCGTGCGCATGTGGGAGAAAGCACACACGGGTGGACAGCTCACACACACACACACACACACACACACACACACCCACCCACCTATCCATAGCCGTGCAACATGTTCGTCCAGCCATTGTTCCACCCAGGCATCGATGCCAGCCGAGGCTGTGGCTGTGGCTGCGACTGCGACTGCGATTGCGACAGAGACTGGGACTGCGACGCGAGTGAGAAAAACGACGACCACATTCGATAGCCTTCGATGAGCAATACATTTTGCTTCCCTTAAAAACGAAGCTGGGAGCTGCGAGCTGCTAGCTGCTAGCTCTCTCTCGCTCTGCCCCCCATCTATCGTCTCTTTCTGCCAGGCTCCAACTTTTCATATGTGCGAGCAGGCACACATGAGTGTGTGCTGGTGTGTGTGTGTGTTTTTTGGGGTTGGGGGGCTGGGGGTTTGCGTGTGTGGCTGCCATTGCTGTCACTCCAGCGATAGACGTTGGGATGGAATCTCTGTTGTTGGGTCCACAACCACTCAATGACCTACCGCCCACCACCCAACTCTTACCTTTCGGCCTCCCTAACCCCAAAAACGCTGCGCAGGTTTTTCGGTTAAAAGGGTGCGCCGACGTCGCTGCCTCAGCTCGCTTCGCAGTTGGCCACTTGGACCGAGGCGCCCCCCCCTCCCCTCTTCGCTTAGGAAAAATTAATGCGTTGCCTTAATGGCCACCAGGACAACCATATATCCAAAACGCTACACTTAAAGCTCTGAAGGACCACTCCCAAAATCCTTCATCGCAGGAGACTCAATTAATCTTTTAACCGAGTCGCCAAGGATTCTTTCGGTATGTGAGCATTTGTGTTATCAGAAACACATACTGGGTGTATGTGTCTTGTATATTATATACACATACAGGACACCCACATGGCGCAAGTTGAAGTTTTCGTAGCATACATAAAAGGGCGTCCTGACCAGAGGACCTTGCCGCACCCTGGCACACAGGGATACACAGCGAGTACATATGTAGGAGTTGGCTCCTAATTAAGTCCGCAGCATCCTCTCTCTCTCTCAGTCTTGGGTCTGTTGCTCTTATAGCAAGGATGCTATCCTTTTGAATTCCTTTCTCTCCCCCTCCCCCTCGAGCAAATCGATTTCCATATGTTAATGGTGCAAACTCCGAGCAAATGAAGTGAAATTCACTCGACAAATGGAGTAGGGTCTAGGGATGGCAATGGACGATCGCAAATGGATTGATTTTAACCCGAAAATAAAGGATCAGGTGGGATGCAATAGATCTATATATATCACTTTGATTTTTATACACCCCGATTTAATTAAACCTTAAGTATTGGCATTTTCCCTTCCTCAGTTATCCTTTTGAAATCGTACACACATCCCCAGTGTATACACACATTTGCTTCTAAAACAAAAACAGCGAAGGACCAAAGAGCTTAGGGGTTTTGGGGGGTGGCTGGCTCGTAATGGGCGCCATGGGGTGTGGGCTGTTCAAGTTAAAAGTCAATACATTTCGTTGACGTGTGATGTGTGCAGCGCAATCTCTTCCTCGACCCGCCCCCCTTCAGCTACCTTTCCTCCTGTGGCGGGGGTGGGGGACGATGGTACAGTTTTCAATTACGGCAGAGGTCCTTTGACAGGCATCGCGATTCTTTTGGGTGACTTTTTTGTGGGTGGGCAAACAGTTTGCAACTTGAAATTGATTGCATTTGGCAATTTGGCAGATGGATTGTAATCAATATAATTACCATGCAAGGCGAAGGCGAAGGCAAAGGCGGTGGCATAGTTTTCTGTTAAACCAAATGTGGGACAATCGATTTCTAATCAATTGAAATTTGCAATAACTTCCTTTGGAACCTACTCCTGTCAATCAAATAAGTTCCTAATCCTTTTTCCTTGCTTTCTTGCCATGCAAAATCCCCTTTGAGGCCAGGGATAGCGTCCCTGTAAGATCGTGCGAAAGGAATAAAACCCCTTTTTGGCAAATTGCATAATTTTGCATGTCCTTCGCCGATCCTGGGAAACTCCTTGCGGCTTCTCTCACCTGCATGGCTCGGTAATCAAATTACGGGACGAGGCAACAAGGGGTGCCCATTTCCAGAAAAGGGGTGGCAAATGGAAAATCGGAATCTGAATCTGAATCCGAGTTCGAATCGAGATCGGGACAGGGATCGGGACAGGGAAGTGCATGTAAATTTTTTTTTCTCGCCGTCAATTATCTGGGATGCATCGCCCAAAGGATTAGAAAGCAAAAAAGGAGTGGAAACCCCTTCTTCTCGGGGAGAGTTTGTGTGCCGCAATTAGAAAGGAAAGGCTGGCATTTACATTTTCCCGGAAGGGGAGTGGGCTGAGGGGAAGAATCGCAATATGTGTCCCAAGCATTTAATTAAAATTCGAAAGAGGTATAAATTTCCCTTTGAGAGCGATTGACAGGCGGTCGAAAATGTAACGGTTCGCTTTAGCTCCGAAAATTATTACCCATGCAAATTGCCATGGCTGAGGTTTTCCTCCTTTCTGCCTTCCAGCCTCTCTGCCTCCCTGCCTCCCTGCCTCCCCCTTTCGTTACGAAAAGTATCCTTTTAAAAAAACGAACGCCAGATGGAAGGAAGGGTATGTGTAACTTGACACACACACGCGGCACAAACGACGCAGAAGTTATTACTCCTGCTCCCAGTTCGCTGGGTCTCCCCGTGTCTCGTTGAAGGATTCACGTGCGAGTATCCTGTATCAGGAACACGTCCTGTGTCCCTGCCTTATCCTTATCTAATTCCCGCGATTCGATCATCGTGTAAACTAGAGCATGGCAAAGCAAAGCTGCAAACCGGTTGGGGCTTTAAACTTTATTATTTTCTTCTCCTAAAAATTGATTACCAATTAAAAATGATGCTGTGGCTGCTAGCTCCGCTTTTATTGAGTCCTTTTTGGTTCTGTAATGAACAATTTTCGGCTAATGAATTCAGTGGCTGCTTATCAGGAATCGAGATGGCAAGGACCTTAGATCCAGTGATTACTGATCGCAGCATGAGGGACACTAAACGTATCAGGCACTTGAAACGGAACTTCTTCACACACTGTCGCCTGGCAGGATCATCGATAGCGTTGCAGGATTGTATCCTGACAGCTGCACCACCATTGGAACCACCAGGACCACCACCACCAATCAGCATTTCACAAAAATGTAAATTATTCAAGTGGTCTTCTTCACGCCATCCTGGCAAAGGAAAAAAAAACGCGACTGGAAAACTATTTAACATTTTTTTCGACCCCGTTTTGGTCACCCGGCGTGATTTAAGAGGTCCTTAAAACAGGGTACTCGGCATAAATTTCGCTGCAACTTTTTTCTTCTTCGATTTTACTTCATATACTTTACGCGTTGGCTTGCCCTCTCCTGGCCGGATCCTTTTGGGACAGTTTCGCCGGCTGAAGGTCACTTAAAGTTGAGCAAGCTGTTGCTCCGGCAACAAGTTGCTTCATTTAAATGCTCCCCATCCTCCAAAAAAATGATATATATGTATGGAAAAAGGCGACACAAAAACTTGTTGGTGAAAAAATTGTGTAAAAGAAAAGCGAAATGCAAATAGAAAATATCCAAAGAGAGGCAGGACTCTTTTCCACCAGCTAGGGAAGAGTGGGGCTGCTGAAATTCACGGGGGTGTTAGGGGGGCCTGGGCTGGAGTGGTGTGTCTGGCACGTCCTTGCCAAGTCAAGTCTCAATTTGAATTTTAATTTTAAATGCCACAATTTTCCATCTAGTTACAGTCTGCGGCGGCAACAGTGGTTAAGGACGAGGATGTTTATTTAGTGCTTTAGGCTTCTGGATGATATCATATGGTATTAATAATTTCAGCTATCAAGGATGATGTCCCCTAAAATTCTATATTAATGCCAACTATGGAAAGTGTTTAACAATTTTAAGCACTGTTCGGGGTAGCCTCCCCCTGAAATCTCCTCGATTTAGACGCTTACGTAACTATAGAAAAGGACCAAGAGTAGAAAAGGGAGCAAGGGGCTCCACACTCTTGGGGGAACACCAAAAGTTGTCCAAGTTCCCAATGTTTTTCTTTTTATGAATGAAACATTTTTTTTGCTTTGCTCAGCTTCTTCTAAAAATAAAAGAAAAGCCAACAGAGGACCTGGCGCGCCAGGACAAAAAGGAAACAATAAAAGAATGCAGGACGAGAACGAGAGAAAAGGAAAGGGAATGAGAAAAAAGAGAGACGAGGAAAAAAATTAAGTCTGCCCGCCGTCTGCAATGTAAGCGTAATGAGTCTCTAATTGACGACATTGAGCCGAGCCACGCCCCTTTCCCTTCGACCTCCACAAGGCTACCAGTCGCCATTCCCCCGCCCACGCCGCCGACGTCTGCGGAAGTTTTTTTTCGCCTTGGTTTTTATTTTTTTTTGTATTCGCGCTTTCTCTTTTTCCCACTGTTTGTTGTTGTTGGAAATTACGCTAAGCAGGGGCGGCAAAGTCAGTGGGCGGGGTGGGCGGTGGGCTGGTGGCGGTGTGGGCGACAAGCGGCAGACTGATTTATTTTCCTTGCTCTTTTCAGCCATTTTTATTATTATTACGATTATTATTTCTGTTTTGTTTGGCCTTTTTCAAGGTCGTTGCTGTCGAGAGTTTAATTTTTTTCCCCATCGCTTTAATGCGGAAGTCGGAAATGTAATGAAAAAGTTTTTTTTATATACTTATCCTTGTACTGCGAAAAGGGAAAGGGAAAGCCAGCGTGTCGCTGCTCCTTCTTCTGGCTGCCCCTTTGTTGGCGCCGCTATTAAAGCAAATAATTCCAAATGAGATAAGAAACAGCGGAAAAATGCAGAGCAGCCGGGTGGGGGGCATCAAAGAGGTTGAGAATAGGGGGCGGAGGAGGAGGCTGGGAGGCGTTAAGGGTAAAAATGTGGCAGCAACAAGTTGGCAAGTTCCGTTCAGTCGCTGCCAAGACAAAGTGAAAGTGATGAAGCGGTGGGTGGCTGCTTTGTAGCAAAGAAACGAGGAAAAAAATAACAAAAAAAAAAGGAAGCAAAAGGCAGTGGGGGGGGGAAATGAACTCTTGAAATTGCACAGCACCTCCCACATTTTTTTCCTATCCTCCTTCCAACCTCCCCTCCGGTCACTGCATAATTTATCAGCTGACTCTTCTGCTTGCTTTTCCGCAGCAACAAAAACCCCAAGAAAAATTCTTTGTCTGGCTTTCAGGTTTTTTCTTCGGCTTTTCTTCGGCTAGCTTTCAGGGTCAAAGGTTAAGCGTTTGATGGACTTAATTACCCGGCAATCGCTAAGCACTGGAAAATGAGGAAATTAACTTCCAGCCAAGAAGCTCAGTGGGTCAAAATGTTTCCCTGCTGTTTATTGAAGGGAAATCATTAAGAGACTTTTAAAGTAAAGGACTTATTTGTTCAAATATTGTTAGTATAGTTTTTCTAAACTTAGCATTCAAGAAATCCTTTAAAGCTTGTTCCTTTGAAACTAAAGCCGAATACAATTTCTGTTGGCATAACCTGATTTTCACCATTGCGGAAAATCGCAATGATTTCCCTTCTGATTTTCTATTTTTTAGCGAAAAGCGTCGGTGCGGCGCCATTGCATTTGCTGCCTAGACAGGCGCATCCTGTTATCCTTTAGCGTACAGACTGCATCCTTCAAATCCTGCCAGCACATTGGTCAACGCCATTCAGGCTAACCACCCGATAAACACATATATCCTTGTGTGTGTGAGTGTGCTATTAGGCTCGTGTCCGCTGTCAGAAAAAATTAGAAAGGAAAAAACAGGGGTGGGTGTGGTCAGCTCGTTTTTGGGGTGGAAAAATCCTGCAGTTTTATTCGATGCATTTTTTGGCCAAAAGTTCGAGTACAAAATGGTGGACATCTTTGTTTGATTTATCTAACATCCAGTTGATCCCATTTATATTGAAAGAAAATCCCAATTACCTGGAACAGTCACTTGAGACTTTAATTTGATGACCTCTTGAGTTGCCTCTCTCCTATATGCACATCCTTTTTGTGTATCAATCCTGGTGTGGGTGGGTGCCCCACGTGTGTGTCTGTGTGTGCGCATGTACAATACACAATGGCGTCTCTTCTACACACACATATGCATTCTCTGTGAACGAGGAAAATTCCATTTTCCATACTCAACTGTACTGCTTCGGAATTCGAATTGCCAACCGAAACATTCGAGGCAAAAAGTGTTCAAACAGGCGCGAACTGAGGGGAGTGGGGGGGGTGGTGGTGCCACTGTGGGCTGCTGTATATCTGTATTCGGCCCCCCTTCTCCGTTCTGTGGCCTGGCAAAAATAATCTGGGTAAATTTTTAGCATTCGCAAAAAGTTTGCAGTTCACGGTAAATTCTCATTCGATAGCCGCCCCTCCCGGCCGCCCCCTTCCTTTTTTTATACATTTTTTGCTTGTGTATTGCCCTCCCCCTGGGCGTCAAGTGGCTTCTGGGCAAACAAGTGGATGCTGGATAAACCACTGAGAAAAATAATTATTTTTGGGATGTAGAAGCAGCAGAATTCGCCGCGAAGGACTTTGGGGATCGGGACGTGTATTTTTTAGCGTGTTGATAACTGAAATGGTTGTGGTAGATCAGTTGGAAGGAGTGGCGGCAGTTGTAGGACTCAGGACTCAGGATTCAGGACACAGGATTCGGTTTTCCTGGACGGAGGATGGCTTGGTTTCCCGTTGGCTTTGGTCTGATGCCAAGTGATTTATATTTCTGATATGCAAAACACTCGCAAACTCAAACGCAACGCGTCAAGGGGCGTGGACAGCAGCCCACCGTCGAAAGTCCGCATATATATACAAATAAACATATATACTATACATACATGTGTATGTGTATGTATGCACAATACCTACAAAAGTGAATACATATAGAGGACGAGGGAAAATCGGAAAATTTGCAAATGCTCCTTGGGCGGAAGGCAAATGACAAATATGCGAAGGACATAAGCATAAGCAATGGGATGCCATAGGGACACTGGCAGTCACGGGATAAGCAGTCGAATAAGGAGTCCTTCGTCCTTCTTCGACTTTATTTGTGTGTGTCCTGGTCCTGGTGAGCTCCTGTTTGTGTGTGTGACTGTGGGTGTGTGTGTGTGCCCGGATGTGGTCGTTAGATTAATGCGCTTTGGCAACTTGCCAGTACATAAAATCTATGTATGAGCCGAAATACTTGTATCTGTATGTGTGGTGTATGGCTATACGTACATACATACATACATATATTCTTACACACACACACACACACACACACACACACATTGGAAAGGAGACTTCGGCTCCATTGCGCTTGGTTGAATTTGAAAACTGGGAGCACACGTTCCTCATTTCAGTTGGTCTTTTCTTTTGGTCTCTCGACCAAGTGGAGACACACCGACAGAGACGGCGACTCGGGGCCAGACAGAGAGGCAAGATGTAAAGGAAAATTCAAGGGAAAGCCATGGGGGGAAATCTGTAAGCCCACTTTGGCCAAAAGCTTGGCCATCCAGGAATAATTGCGATTCCAAGTCGCTGCCAAAATGCCCTTTTCAATTGAATGTATTTTTTTTATTTGCTATTTGAACTCTTACTTAAAAACTTTGAATATTAATCAAATAAAGGATAGCAAAGCTTTCAATAAAGAGAAGGACCTACAGAAAACCATTTAATTTGAAGAAACAAAATCTTAGCAAGTTTGTTTTGGATTTTATGGTCAAAATAAACAATAAATTAGTTGTGTTAACATTTGTCCAACCTTTTAATTAGGAAAAAGCATATCCCCTACCTATTTATACCCTCTTGTCCTGCCATATCCCTTATATGCATATCGTGCAGCCACTCTCGTTAGTCCAGATCCGTTCCCTAACATTATTGGATTTGAATTTGTGCTCCCAGACTCGCAGGATATTGATGGCTTTTGGCTCAGCTCATTTGCATATGCCACGAATAGAAAAGGAGAGGTGCGGGGTTAACGGCGAAGGACATAACGAGCGATAATGCTAATGCTTTTATGGTGCACACATAAAATGTCCTCCACTCTCTTTGGTTTCTATTTTATTTTTTGCAAACATTGTTGCTGGCTTGGGAGAAGGTGGATGGGGTGTCCTTGTATACTGGTATCCCGTTATGCCCTTATACCGTTATCCCGTTAGGCGGGAATATCCTGATATCCTGGCGATTTCGACGATTTCTGCAATTTTGGGGGGTTGCGCCACCATCAAGTATTTTTGCAAAATGAATAACAAACCCACCACTGACTGACTGGCCAGTCACCACCACCCCCTCCTGCGAAAATGTCCTGCAAATGTCGTGAAAGGAAAGCCACCCAAACCACCCAAACCACCCAAACCACCACCACCACCACCACCACCGCCTCCCCCAGGACTTGCGAAAAAATAAGCCGGGCATTGGCATTGGCAAAAAAAAACAAAAAATAAAAAGTAGAAGCCAACCCGGCAAAGAGCTCGTCAACTTTTTGGCCATATGTAAAAAGGCGAGCGAGGGTGGCTCCTTCACGTCCTTCGCCTTCTATCTCTGTGTGTGTGTGTTCCGTCCTTGTGTGCTATATACTTGTCATATACATAAACGTGTGTGTGTTTCAATGGTCTTATGTGTTGTGGACATACATTTAGGGGTTGACAGCAACAACAACTTCTACAAGGAACCCAGAAAGGACTGGCCCCACCACCACCCACTAAAAAATCGCCAAGGAGCACACAATGCCAAGCCTTAAACACCGTTAAAGGTCCTTAATGGTCCAAAAATCGATCGGTTTGCGACTGTACTACATTTTTATAGCATGTAGCCAGTTGTACATGTTTTTATGGCAACGATCTTGCATAGCATACTTATTAGGGCCTCGGTACTAAGTCCTTTTCCTTCGTTTTTATATATAAATTAGTATTTAAGTTGAAGCACACTCCTTTTTAATGTTTTTCTAGCCTTAATTATTGTGCGAAATTGAGATTTTTAGTAAAGCAAGACATATGTAGATATACTTTTAGGGGCCTGATCGCTTGGGATCCCCGTCTTGTTCTTTGTTTTTCTTTTAATGTTCCGTTATACAGGTCACAAGCCTTAGTATCTTGGGTTGAGATGTCTGACTGACTGACTTACTATCTTAATTGACCATTATTTGATCATTCTGAAGAAACTTGGAATCAATTAACCTTTTGACCACCGACCCGCCATCTATTGGGCACTGCAGCTTCGGCCTGTGCTCGCCAGATGGCGCCCATTTCATATTGGACACGCGCAAACGTAAATGCCAATTGGAAGCCTCGAATTGGCTGCCATCGGGGTGGTTTTTATGGACATACACACATGTTTGTGTAGTGGCAGGACCACAGGACATGTATGTGAAATTTGAATACACACACATGCACGGAAAGGAGCCAGAACATTGTCTAGAATTGGTCAAGTAACTCGCTTGAGAGTGACTTGGAAATGAGAAGCAAAGAGATACCCAAAAAGGATCACAAGAACAAAGGGTTCAAAAGGTTAAAGAGTCAGGGAAAAGGTTAAAAAGAGTCTCGTTTAATTGGACAATGAGTCCGAAGGCTTTCTTTTTGAGCTTCCTCAGTGATGTTCCTGTAAATAAGAAAGGAAACATAGATTGAGATTCCTTACAAGAAGCTCCCAAAACCTCCGCAAATTATCTTATAAAACCATAACAATTTGCTTTCTGAATTAATAAAGACAAGCACTATACATATACATATCTTTCTTGGCTGGACAAAGAGATGGCCTAACTGTACTGCATTGTAGTTTTTGTTTCCATTTTATTTTCCAAACAAGGAACGAACAAGGAATCTGAGATCCCTTTTGTCGCGGTTCAAGATGCCATAAATAAAATGCTCGAGCCCGAGGGGTTTTTTTGTTTGGAGTTTAACTCGAGTTTAGAGGTTGGAGCGTGTGTGTTTACGGCTACTAAAAAGACTAGAGAAAAAATAGAAATTAAGGGAAAGGAACCTCATCTCAAGGGTACATGTGTTTCCAGGGACACACACCCCCATTCGGGGGGAGACCCAATTGACAATGATAAACATTACATCCTGCAGTTGAATCTCGGCGCTCACATCTTATATCTCAAGTGTCTTTCATCGAACACATATCCATTTCTATCCAGATCCTGCTCCAAAATCGGGATTCAGTGCACGTGCATTCAGAAAAAAGGCTTGTCTGTCGGTTTGCTTCCATAATTTATTGGGTTTTCCAGTTGCAGATGTAAACTAGTAGGAACCAAAAGCCTCTGCAAGATGCCATGCATTTGTATATCCCGATATTCCTTTCGATAATCCTGTGGTTTGCTTCTACGTATTTTTTTTATTTTGCCAAGGACAAACATCTGGACTGTGGACTGCGGACGACAGACTATGGACTCTGGAGTCCTTAATGCTGATTGATCAATGGACCGGAGTGCTGCTTTTAGCACCGAAAACTTCTGGCTGCCACACAGCTGCCTTTTTCGCACATAGTCCTCGACTCGGCGACGCAGCGACTCCATCGAACACGAATCCTTTCCCCTCTCCTTAAAAAAAAGTCCTTTGTTGCTGGGTGGCCAGCATCTGAATCAGCATCTCAAGCTGAATCAGAATCGGAATCCGAATTAGGACGAAGTCGGCGACCAGATCCTGGACCAGGACCATTGTCCGCCAAGTTGTCAGGATTTTTTTTCACTTCTGTTTTTGCTGAACGTGCAGAAACCCGAAAAATCAACAGGACCAAGGATTTATGTGCATATACATACGTATACGTATACGTATATATCCCTATATTCCGATATAATATTTAGCCATACGCCATTCATTTTTTACGAGTATTTGCCCCAGGACAATGAATGCCATTTGAAAGGTCAGCGCTCCTTTGCCCTCGTGTGCGTGTGTTTTTTTTCCTCATTGTTTTGTGGATTTTTTTTGCGGTTTTTATGTAATCTCACGTTTGACGTATTGGTTTCAATGGCCCTGATCCTCCGTCCTGGCATTGGGTGGTCTTCGTCTCCTTCGGCACCGGCAACACGTTCCTCCCTCCCTCCAGTCGTTTGGCATTTTTTGGCCCTCATCCTCAATCAATCCCCGTCCTACAGGATTCGCCACGGCTTCGCCACCAGATTGCTAATTAACCAAACCTTCGGTTTCCCGCACACTCCCACCAAAAAGGAAAATCATATATGGAAACCCAAAACATTACAGCCAGCCAAAAATTAGTTCTATTGTCCTGGCGACGTATGCAAATCAGCCGGAACTCGATTTTGACTTGTGGCACTTGTCAAAACGATTCGATTCGATCACATCAGGACAATGATGGTCTCGTCTCTTTGACATTTTGGGTGGGAAAACTTTTATACTAAACAAAAAAATTGAAGGGGAGGTACAATCTTCTTATAGTATTCGCATTCCTCAACGAAATCCTCAATTATTCGATGACCAAAAATAACATTTTTATACTTTCGTTTGCAAATGACAAAGGCCTGTCAAAAGCAGGCCCATTCGAGTTTATTTTTTATTTTTGCAAAACACAAGAACAAACACTGTCCGATATCATCGATATCATGCGCCTCAACTCACCCCCACCACCCCGACTCCGGTTGTTGCTACTTTTTGTTGCAAATAAAAATAAATCCAAACCGCAAACAAAGTGTGCGATTTTTGGGTGGAAATTCAATGGACAGCGGCCGGCTGTGCTGGCCTTTCCGCTCTTGCCGTTTTGCAGGGGGATTGTAGTTCAGAATATTTGTAGTTCCGAATAATTTGAATATGAGGATTAGGCGAGTCGTGCGTGCAACGTTGCATGCGGCATCAATTTTGCATACGCCAATTCTGCAATCCTAGCACCTCACGCCCTTGTCCGATTTTTCGGATTTTCTGACCCACAATAGCCACTCGGCTGGTTGGTGGTTGCGATTTTTGTTATAGTTTTATTTTTATTTTCATTATTTTTCTGTTGCTGCTGTTTGTCGAATGAGAACGAGGAGGCACAGCTAGCGGGCGGCAAATTGATTTTATCGCCAAAGCAAATGCGTCAGATGCCAATAAAACAATTTGATGGTTCATTCCCGTTCCATTGTTCTTCTATCCTAGATTCGAGGATGGGTTCCTCCCTCCCTTAAACCACTTTGTGGGACAAAAATATGAAATATGAAGAGCACAGTGTTGGTTTTCAAGCTCCTTTCGGACCTCCCGTATCAAAAATGTGCAAACAATTATAAAAACTTTACTCGGAAAGAAAGCATTTCAATTCCACAAATGTTCCTAGGATTTTCCGCAGCGTTTTCATTTATGGAAACATTCTATAATGGGAAGCGATCGCCGTTGAACTTGACTTTGAGAGAACAAAATAAAAGGAAAGGGAAAACTGGGAGACCCGGGACCCGGGACCAGGGACCCGAGACTCGAGACCCTCAAAACATTTTGGGACCAAAATAGATAAATTCTTATGACTGGTGGGAAGTGAATATATTGCACTACAAGATGCAACAGCTACAGATACAAACGCCTTCACAGATGCAGAGAATTCTACAGGCACAGATACAGATACGCACAGGGAGCGACTAAAATAAACACGCGCATCCGTTGGATAGCAGGAGCTCTGCGGCACCCCCCTTGCCAGCCCCTCCACCTCATGTTCGTGCCACACAGATGCTTGGATGACCGTGAGGATGCCACTGAGGCGACAACTCTTGCGTCTAGCTTGAGATGCCTTGTACAGGGGGACCTACTTTAAGAGGAAACAAGTACTGAAGGTTTTAGTCCATAACATCCACATATTTTGATGCACATTTGTGCAGAATAAATGTACAAATCTTTTAAGGTATTCCTCTAGCGAATTGGATGATAATTGGGAGAAATATTGACTTCCCAGTGAGTCAAGCTATAGCTATCCCAAGGAGCCATATATGAAAATATATGAAGTCCTGGATTTTTCAAGGGGTACCATCACAAAAAAATGGAAGGACATCGAAAAAATATTCGACTCCAAGATTTTGATGCAGAATTGTGGGGAATCATTCCAGGAATCGTTAAAGGCATTCCGCTTGGGAATCGGATGAGAATTGGCCAAGCTATAGCTATCCCAAGGAGCCATATATGAAAATATATGAAGTCCTGGATTTTTCAAGGGGTACCATCACAAAAAAATAGAAGGACATCGAAAAAATATTCGACTCCAAGATTTTGATGCAGAATTGTGGGGAATCGTTCCAGGAATCGTTAAAGGCATTCCGCTTGGGAATCGGATGAGAATTGGCCAAGCTATAGCTATCCCAAGGAGCCATATATGAAAATATATGAAGTCCTGGATTTTTCAAGGGGTTCATCACAAAAAAATGGAAGGACATCGAAAAAATATTCGACTCCAAGATTTTGATGCAGAATTGTGGGGAATCGTTCCAGGAATCGTTAAAGGCATTCCGCTTGGGAATCGGATGAGAATTGGCCAAGCTATAGCTATCCCAAGGAGCCATATATGAAAATATATGAAGTCCTGGATTTTTCAAGGGGTTCATCACAAAAAAATGGAAGGACATCGAAAAAATATTCGACTCCAAGATTTTGATGCAGAATTGTGGGGAATCGTTCCAGGAATCGTTAAAGCCATTCTGCTTGGAAATCGGATGAGAATTGGCCAAGCTATAGCTATCCCAAGGAGCCATATATGAAAATATATGAAGTCCTGGATTTTTCAAGGGGTACCATCACAAAAAAATGGAAGGACATCGAAAAAATATTCGACTCCAAGATTTTGATGCAGAATTGTGGGGAATCGTTCCAGGAATCGCTAAAGGCATTCCGCTTGGGAATCGGATGAGAATTGGCCAAGCTGTGGCCATCCGAAGAAGAATTCTTCAGAAGAATTCAATCGATCGATGGCTTCCATAAAAGTTTTCAATGCGGATCGACACGAAATCGATATTCGAGTCCCTTAAGATTCGCTTTGTCGAGTTTTTACTGTAGAAAGGAAAATGTGGAGTAGAAGACCTGAGGGGAATAGGGAACTGCGTTGCGTGGGAGGGGAGGCCAAATGACAACTCCTGGCGGCGTGGTGTCCACACGGCCTTCTTTCCCGTTACATGGCCACGCACATGTGCACTACGTCGACCGCGCAGAGGCAGCGACGTCGACTGAGGCACAGGCAGCGGCAGAGGCTGGGGCAGAGGCTGGGGCAGCGGCGGCGAGTGCGTTTGACATTGACATGGTTGCCGCTAGTCTGTTTACTTAATGTCGCTTCGGATGTGTTTCATTTAGCCAACCGGCCATTCGGAGAGGACAGCCAAGGGGATCGGCCTCCTGTATCCGCATGTACTTGCCCCAGCCCCAACTCCTGCCGCTGCCGCTGCCGCTGTCGCTGTCCCAGGCCCAGTCCCTGCCCCTCTTTTGTAACCCTAAGATACTTGGATATTGATGCGCCACAGCCGTTCGTCGCGGAGGGTGGCTATTTTTAGTGTCCGCTTCAATTTGTGTTACTGTACTTTGCATGCCGCTTTTCGCTTTTCACTTTCCCGGGTTTCCACTGCAGACATTTCACGCATCACGAAACCAGACTGTATCTGTATCTGAATCTGTTCATGAATCTTGGCTTGATGTAAGTCCAGGAACTCACATGGCAGCGTCCAAAAAAAGCATGAATTTTAAAGAAAAATTGGTGAAAGTTAGGAAAACCGAATGTCCTTTTGAGTCTTTAGCTTAGTCTAGGTTGCCCTAGGCTCCAGGATGTTCGACAATATAGGGATGGTTGGGTAAGTCGTGAAGAAAGCGTTTTCAATTCTCTTTTATGTAGATTTTTTGGAGTACAGTGGATACAGACCATGTGGCACATGTGTGTCCATTTGGGCGTCTTTCCCCCCTTAATTTCTGGGGACATTTCTCAACTCTCGAGGCCTGCATCCGCTCGCTAATGATCCCAGTATCTGTATCTGCATTTTGTATCTGTATCTGTATCTGTATCTGCTACTGGCGCTGCTTCGGTTGCACTTTGATTTATTCGGACTCGGACGCTTTTCAATTCCCACGACAGAATGCAGATGCAGAAAAGTCCACACCACTTCCTGTACCCGCGAATATTGAATAACGCTGATTTTTTTCCACTTCCATTTTGAATTTTTAAATATGTGCATCCTTGTCCCAAGTGGTGCAATGTCCTGCCACTGAATCGAACAAACAAAAAAAAAAAAGGGCTGCGAAAAGAGTTTACCCCCTTGATAAACCGGAACTAATAGAAAACGAAAAAAAAGGTCATAGACAATTTTTTATAGGCCCTTCGACATGGGCACTAGGAACAGGATCTATCTCTGCTCTTTTTTTCATTCATTAGTTGACTATAATTTATTAATTTACATGCGTCCTTTGCGTGAGGATAAGGGTGACCCGGCGAGGCGATAGGGTCACCACATCTATCTGCATCTACGGGGTAAAAACCCATCCGCTGACCCGCCGGCTGACTCTCGCGCTCCTGGCCTCTCCCCTCCCCTGGCATCTCCCATATCCTCATATGCATATGCATCCGGATCCGCATCCGCATCCGCGTCCGCATTGTCAATCTGAAACCAATTTCGCACCCCATTCCCATTCAAAGTGGTTGAGATTTTTTGTTTTTTATATTCAGATGGGTTCACAGGTCACACAGCCCGCCGTCTGCATAAAAAAACGTACAGATCGCGAGGGCAGGAGGTCGCCTTCCCAAACAATATGCATAATCATTGCTGTTTTTTTTTTCCATTTTGGGGGTTCTGGAAGTTTCATGCTGGCTGATGACCAACTAAATTTTGATTTATTGTATGTACTCTGCATTTTAAAAAAAGACTTCCATGGGGGAAGGACACTCAAACTACGTTTAAAGGTAGTTAAGCTTGAAGTGTCGCTTGAATCCCTGCAGGAACTAACCTATAACCCATTAATCCCCGCCATTTTCAATCAACTTACTCCACAGACCACATCCTTAAATACTTCCTCCAACTGTTAACCGGATTTCTCCTGCCTTCTGTCCAGTCAATTGATTTGGAATGACCAAAGCATTTGACTCGCCGTCTAGTTCATTAGTTAATGCCCGAGGTCCTTTATTTTTTCATCCTTTTCGGATTCTTTTTTTTGTTTTTAATTTTCTGTAAATTGCATTTCCCTCTGAAAAAATGGGCAATTAAGGTGTAGATCCGCAAAAGGATCAATTGTTGTTCGGTCTCTGTGGTTTTTGATTTTGCCGTCCAATAATTTGGGATTGAAGGGAACGAAAATTCCGTGAGCTAAGCAATTTTCGCTGGGAAATAACGATTAGGGCCAATGTCCTTTGGGAGAGCAGGAAGTGTAGTGACCGCAGTGCCTGCCAAGTGCAATGCCGAAAGGACCTGCGATGTCCTGCTGTGTCCAGTCTCTGCCGGCTCTTAACGGTACCAGATGCGCGCCCAAACAGGGACTTCAGGTAGCCGGCAAGAGTCCTTTTCGGGCATCCTGGCGCTGCGTGATGTGTTTGTAAACACGCTGAAAATGGAATAATAGATCAAAGATACTAATACACGGCATGAATAGGTTATCCCCGGCTATCCCGGGCTATCCTGGGATATCCTGGGATATCCTGGCACTTGTTTTCAGTCAGCTGACAGTCGCTCTCTCTCTGTGAGAACCACCGGAAATCAGAAATAACTCATGGCGCAGCAATTTACAAATTTGTAACACATATGTTCCAGCCAGAGGTCCGAATCCTGCATCCTTTTTCCATTTCTGCTTTCTTTTGTTATATTTTCCAGTCTCTGGTTTTCCCAATTTCTAATCAGTTCATCAGGTGTTGGCTGTTTCCTTGGTGTTTCCTTCGTCCGGAGGAGTGAAAGTGTCGATTAGAATAATTCCCACGTTCACGCGATTTGACCAGATGGGTTCGTGGGTTATTTTTTTATTTGGATTTGATTGATTGGCCATTTGGACAAGGGAACGAATCATTTGGTTCTTCCTTTTTTCAAGGGTTTTCTGAAAATCTCGCTTTTCTTCCACTTGGCCCAAAATTCGCATTGATATTTTGCCCCAAACGAGGCCTTGTTGTGATGTTTTCGTTCCCAGGAACCGCTGACCCCAAACAATGCCCCTTCGGTTTACAGTTATTTCAAATTAAAGACCAGGATCAGAAGACCTCTGAGTGGGATCCACCTACAAGGTCCTTGAAGCAACTCAAAAGCGGGCAACTACAGAAAAAAAGACAAAAAGCGGAATAAAAAAGGAAACTTAAGACGCTCGGATCGTGTTTATAGCGGTACCAACATCCTGATACAACAGCGATCTCCATGGATGCCTGGACGCAGGACGAAGGTTGCAGGACGAAGGCCTCACATACTTGAGACTCAAATACCTAGCGGTTTCTATTCATTTCTCTCCGCTATTTCTTCTCGTTTTTTTGTACAAATATTATACAATGATCTAGGGTTTCCTTTTTTTTTGCTGCTGCCCCCGATTGTCCTGCTCCAGACATTTTCGCACGCCAGCCACGTCGTCCTTTCTTTCCATAAAAAAACACACACACACACACACATATATAAACATAAAATAAAAAAGACCGATCTCGATCATTATGATCGGTTGTTCAATGGTTTATCTGCTCGGTCCGTTGCCCGAGCAAAATGTGATTGATTTTAATTGGGGTCTCCCTCTTCTTTTCCAGGTTTCGTGGGCGGAGAACGTAATATTATTTGCCAAAGTGATCCCGCTGATCTCATCTCATCACACACACACTTACACTGGCAGGATACAGGGGATCTACAGGATCTGCAGATTGTCTAAGATCTTCGAAATCTGGGGACATCTTTCCGCCGGCCGCATCTGTTGAGGGAGAAGTGTGCAAAATCCATTAGACATGTGAGTTTATTTGCAATTAGATTAAACGATATGGGTTTTGGGCTTAAGGAATATTTAGAAGATACAACTCAGAAGAGCAGGGAAGAGTCCCCTTAATGTAGATACCCTTCTTTAGTGCAACGACTAATTGAGATTCCATGGGATTCAGGTTTTGGCCATTTACATTTTAACTTGGCCCGGACACGATCTCTTACATGTGTAACAAAAAATTCAGGAGGTCAGAATTCTGCAATTTGCATTTTCAATTACAATGTAGCAGGATCAGAAAACGGTTCCTGGTTTTGGGATAGGAAGTTTGTTTTGAAGCCCAGAATTGATCTAGCTTCTCAAATATTTTGTCTCTAAAAGTTCACCTGAGAAATTGTTGGCTGCTGTTCGCTTTCCAGTTGGCATCTCGGACCTTGGGCCTAACACTTTCTGCTCCCCACATTCTCCAGCTCTTCTTGGCAGTGTTTCTCCCTCGGTTGTGGCCTGGAACACATAATGTGACTGCTGTGAATTTCACGACTCGCCAGTTAGCTGCCTGTTACTGTTACTGTTACTACCGCCTGGGATTTTCCGCACCAAAAACAAAAACCCAATAAAAAAAAAAAGAACGGAACGGAACGGAACGGAAAAAAGGAAATACAGGGAAGAGAGTTCAAATTGCTTGAACTTTATGGCTTACCAAATAGACCAGGCTCTGGACTCCACACTGGCAGGTTGTCCCTTTTTTGGCCAACACTCCGAAGGGGGCTTCCCCCTGGATTTTTCACTGGGCTTTCCTAGCTTTTCCGAAACGAAGCATGCAGGCATGACCGCTGGTCATGAATTGCAATTGAAATTGGAATCGTTCTATGACCAGTTTTCTTTTCCATTTTATTTTTTTTGCGCCAACATTTTCGCTGCGGTCAGACTTTTTGGGGTTGAGTGAAAATGCTTTGGTTTTTGGTTTTTGGTTTTAGTTTTCGGTTTTGGTTTGTGTTTTGGTTGTGGCCCGGCCGCCTCTTCTGCTGGCAATCAAAAGTCAAAATCTTTTTGGTGGCTGGCCAAGGAAAACGTGATGCAGTAGGAAATGCTGACGATGACTCTCTGGGTCTTGGGATGGCATTTTGCTGTTTGCTGTTTGCTGTTTGCCGTTTGCCGTTTGCCGGCTATCATCCAAACCTACTGGCTATCCCACTCAATTGACTCAATGACAAAATGACGAACCGACCGACCGACCGACCGACTGACTGACTGACTGACTAACTGGCTAACTGGCTAACCCACAGAGGAGCGTCCAAAAGTCTAAGACATGGACCTCAGACATTAGGCAGCAAATGGCACAATTGCTTTTATTGGCTGGCAACTTTTTTATTTTTGTTGTATCTTTCTTGGCCGATGAGTGCAGAAGCCGCTCCCGTTGACAACTCAAGAATTATGAACATTTTGTGGGCTTGCCCCATGAGTCTGCGATGGTGTGGCTCCAGCTGCGCCTAAAAAACAACCAAAAGATTCCCCTCTTAGCCTCCAGCTGGTGCGAAATATTCGGCTGGGCAGTGACCAAAGATCTCTGCCCACAAAGTCGATTCGAACACTGTCAGAAAATGGGGAAGGCTTTTGAGTTGTTGCCCAAGACTTTCTTCAGAATCCATTAAAGTCTTTTGGAAGTGTAAAGTCAGGTTCACACGCAACAGACAGATTGCAAGTGCCGAAAGATACAGATACAGATACAGATACAAGTAATAGAACAGATACAGATACTGAAATGCAAATGCAAATGTGTCAATTGCTTCAGCCGGACATTTATTTGGTATTTATGAGGCCTGGCCTGGCCTGGTCTGGTCTGGTCTGGTCTGGCTCTTCGAGTGCCTCAAAAAACCAAGTAAACAAATAGAAAAGAAAAATCGGAGGAAAACGTGCAACGTTGTGGCATACAATATTTTGACAATCCAAAGGATTCTTCACCTTTTGCCGCCAAGCGGGCATTCAGATTCAATCTGATGAGTCGTAAGCTCGTGCACTAAACCCATACCAATGCAAATAAAACTATATACATATATATATATATATATGTATATATTTATATTCCATTTCGATCGGAGTTGGGAAACCAAAGCCATTCGAGAGAGGCTCGTCTTGCAATTTTTGGCAGTGACTGGCACAAAAAAATCCTTGCCTTCTATTTTAAGAATTTTTTTCCCATTTTTTTGGTGTTTGAAAACAATTTGGCAACGATCTCCTCTTACCTTGGCACAATAACGTCGCCGGCACTAAGTAGTGCCATCATTACGATCATCATCATCATCATTATCGAACATTCGACAGTTGCTAGCTTTTAGATACAGATTCGAATACAGATTCAGATACAGATTCGGATTCGGATGCAGAGCCGCTCATTTACATGCTCTCGCCGGCTAAAAGCCAAAAGCCCAAAAGGCCCGAAGCCAGTTGGCCGAAAGTTCGGCAACATCTTGGGCAGTCATGATTGTGTACACAGCACTGAAAGAAAATCCCAAGGTTATCTTTACCTCGAGAGCTTCTTTTCATTCCCAAAATGCCAAGCGTTAAGGTATTGAAAAGATACAAAAGGCATACTTTTCTTTAAACAGTTTCAAACTATACTCAAAACTATACAGAGACTTTCTCTCAGTGTCCTGGCTTTGGCTGCTCGACTCCAGCCGCCTAAAACACTCATCATCATGTCGGACAAACAACCTTGTTGCCTCTTGGCTCTTGGCTGGAGTGCTGCATAGTGTGGTGTACGTGTATCGCATGTTGTGCCCCTGCCTCTGCCTCTCCCTTATGGGGCAGCTCCTCCCCCCTGTCAGTGGTTCCTTGTGGCGCTAATGTGGCCGTACTTGCAAATCGTATAGCTTGCGCTGCTCCATTAAAGCCGCATCGCCAAGTCGAAGCTGAAGTTGCGGCCCAAACCAAAAAGCCAAAAAGCCAAAATGCCGAAAAGCAGAAAAGCCTGCCGCATATGACAGGCGATGTCGATGCCACTGCCACCGCCACCGCCACCGCGCCGCATGCCCCACCGACATGCAACCGAGCCGACCAGCAACAAGTGAGAATTCTTACCTGTCCAAAAGCAGGCGGGGATACGAGGTAACGAAGTGGGGAATACCCTGGCAAGGATAATTATTTCGAAAGTTCTATACTTTAAAGAACCATTATATTATTGTTATTGTTATTATTATTTTGGCTTTCAATCATATTACCGCCAAGGTCTATAGCAACCATGATCTCCCTTTAAATATCTCGACATGAATACAATCTTTTAATGATCGTGTGTAATTTACAAAAATGTGGGCAAGGGGAGGAGGCTTGGGGCTCGAGGATTGGAAATGGATTTGGATTTGGATATGGAAGTGGAGGTGAAGTCGCAGTCAAAGTCGGAGTCGGAGTCGGAGTCGGAGTTGGAGTCGTCGTCCATCACCTGACCTCCGCTCGACTCGGTTACAATCACTCATTGAACAGGGCCAAGTTGCAATTGGAATTGCAGTTGCAGTTGCATTTGCAGCAGCGACTTTCGGTTGCAGTGCACCTTGATTCTGGGCATCAGTCACCCACTAACTTGGTCTCTGATCCATCTCCGAACTGTGCAGTGCCACATCCACATTCACAACCGAAATCCTGGTCGCATTTCGCAAGTTGCTCGTTCACATGCCACTCAAGAAGTCGTGGCCCTGGAAAAGCCCCTTCCACACTTCACTTTCCTTCACCCAACCGAAGAAACCCGGAGAAGAAACGGCCTAGATGCGGAGAGAGGTTGCCAAGATGGATTCGAATGTTTTGGGCAATTACAATAACTCAATTTGTCTCTCTTCTTGGGCAGGATGTCTCGCTACTTGGTCCGTGGGTTGCTTTTATATTCGCAGATTTTTGTTTTCGTTTTCAATTAGCCGTTTCCAGAGCAAAGAGAAAGGCAACTGCACAGCCAGCGGCGATTGATCAATCCCATCGGCTTGTCATTTTTAGAATTCTCCTGCTGACCCCGAAGAATTCTTGCGGCGACCCAATAGGGCTGGGCAAACTCTAATAATTTAGTGAATTTTTCATTGCTTGTTTTCCGTGTTTGATTCGTAAAAGTATCTGCATCTATGAATCTGTATCTGCATCTGCATCTGCATCTGTATCTGTATCTGTAGCGGCTATCTGTATCTATCGAGTGCACCGTGTTGCGGGTCGAGTGTCTGGCGTTTAGCATTTTCAATTTACATATTACACGGCGAGTCAAACAAGCGAAAGATTTGTGGTGGCTTGCTGGATCCAAAAGCCGAAAACGAAACAATTTATTGTGACACAAGGTAATTGCCCCAGGGCGAACTACCCAGCAACTTGCAACTGGCAACTTGCAACTTGCAACTAGCAACTAGCAACTCGCCACTCCGATAAGGGCATTGTTTTTGGGGCCCAGGTCCAGCAAAGCCGGGCATCACTGTCTCATAATGCCAAGAGATTGGCGAGGTCGGTCAGCGGGCCTGCTTCCATGGGGCATGCAGCAGTGAAGCGAAGACAGCCCCCCAAAAAGAAGCTGCACCATGGCAGAAGAACTTATTTGGTGTAACAATTATTTCGTGATTTAATTTCGACCTTTAGCGACCAATTTAATCGATCCAGGAGAGGCGCACAGGCGCAGTTGCACAGTTAGGGTAACCGAAAGCATTGTTGCCAATGCTGCTGCTGCTGCTGCTGCTGCTGCTGCTGCTGCTGCGACTGCTGCCGCTGCCCAGTAACCTGTGTTGCAGCCTCAACTCGGAGCGGTTTGTGGCCAAGACTTTTGGCCGAGACTTTGCTGGCTTTGCTGGGAGTGGGCAGCAGCAGCCGCAGCCCAGCACCTCGAAGATGTGGCAGCAGAAGCTGTAGGAGCGGATGAGGCAACGGTCCGGGCCCTCATTGTTTTAGCTTTGGCAGTGCCCCGCAATTCGTGCAACGATATTCTGCGGCAAGCCTAGCAGCCCACGGCCAGACGGGCACTGAGAAAAAACCCCGTAGATTAGCCATTGACTCATCAGACTAATCAGGCACATCAGTGGCTATAATTTTCTGCGAGTGTAGCTGGCTAGCAGCAACGTGCCACAGCATCGACAGCAGTGGCAAGAGCGGCAGCAGTTGCAGTTGCAGTTGCATTTGCCCGTGGGCCAAAGGAAAAGGGGCTGAGGCTGGAGTTGAGGCTGGAGCAGAGGCTGAGGCTGAGGCTGTGGCTGCGGCTGGGGCAGGACTGGACTGGAAGGGGCAGCTAAGTAAGTTCCCACGTCTCTGGGCTCCGTGGCAAGTGCTCTCCCGCCTCCTCCCGGGCGCAACTATCCTCTACCTTTCTCACTCCCTCGCCATGTAGCCCTCTCGCTCTTGGGGCGACAATGTCCCCAGAAGCGTTTCGAGCGAAAATTTAAATTTCGCACCGAGCGGCTCTTTGTTTTGGCCACTGTCTGGGACTGGACTGCTTTTGTTTTTATTTTTTCCTCCGTTTCCCTCTCATCCTCTTATCCTCTCATCCTCTTGGCCATTTGACTATTGGCCATGACTCGGTGGGTCAGGTTTTTTGGTCAGCGATCAGTTTTGGTTTGGATTTTCGGGATTTGGATCAGTGGGAGCCACACAATCATTCTTCAGCTGCAAATGGATGGCCAATTTGTGAAATTACATAAATCACCTTTTATTTATTTATTTGTTTGGGTGTCGTGTTTTGGCTTTCAGCTATCGGCTTCCTGTAGCCATTTTCATCTTCATCTTCATCTGCCCCATCATCATCTCCGTTTCCATTGAGATTCCGAGCGACTTCGATTCGCCTCCATTGATTACTTATTTTCCCAAATAAATATGCATAGTAAATTGGCTTAGCTGTGCTCGTTGTTGGCAAAACTCATTTGAGGCTCTCCCTGGCTGCAGTTTTTGCCTCGGTTATCGAATTGGCCATCTTGGCGACCAAAATACGAAGAGAAACAGTGGCTGATGATGCTGCCCGGCTGCCTGAGTTATCCTTAATCGATCGCCGGCCTACACCAAGACCAAATCGCATATAAATAATTGAAAGGCAAATGGGCGTGAGTTCAGAGACACAGAAAGCCCAGGACCCATCGAGATTTGCCTAGCAGAACCTTGATAAAGCTTGTGAGGAAGTAGACTCAGGCACCTTTTTTGAACTCACAACCAGGTTGTTGGGGCCTTGTTACCCATACGTAATTGTTGTCCATTTGCTTGGATTTATTACTCCAATTCAGCGCCTCACACATTTGTCATTTCAAAGCGCCTACACTCGTCGATTAATCAAACGAATCGCATCGTTTTCAATTACCGATCCCACAGGTGACCACTCGAATGGGAAACTTGCGGCTCGTTTACCTGGGAAAATAGCTTCCCAGAGTAGTCCAGGGCATCCTCTGGACTCGTAGTCGGAAGTGATTACACCTTATCCCCCTTTCCCCGCTGGCAATACCGAAGAATATGGTGTCCACGTTTGTTTCGTGTTGGATTGACACGTTCCAAGACCGATTTCCATCGATTTTCCCTCCGATTTCAGTCGTGGAGTGGATGTCCAGGGCGTCCAGGGAGTCCCGGGAGTCCAGGGAGTCCCGGGAGTGGGGCAACGCAAAATGCGAAAAACTGGCAATGGGCAGACGCCAAATTCATTCATTGAAGTGGAGCTCTCTGATCCTCTCGGACTCCTCACTCCCCAATCCCCAATCCCCAATCGCCAATCGCCAGTTCCCAGTTCCCAACCCCGACTCCTGCCCCTTTTTTTTTTGTGGTTTTCTGTGGTCGTGTCTGTGCTGAAATTGAATGAGTTGTGCGCGTGAGCCACGATCGGTTCAAAGATGCAAAGATGGGCTAAGAGCGGGGCAGTGTTACACTGGGAGGAATAAGGAGGAGGTCTTTTGATGGCCAGTTCATGGGTAAAAGGGTAGCCTTCCAATAATTTGTTTAGATTTCAGTTAAAACCTTCGACTTTCTGTCAGTGCGTTGGTGCAACTGTAACCTGCAGCTGCTGCGTGGCGTTGTCCTCGAAAGCCCCCTTCGCACAGTAGTGGCTCGGCCCGGGGCAAGTGTTCGCCTTAGCGTATGAACACTGTGGGCTGCACCGACTGACGGCCAGAGCGTGTGGCTTTTGGTAATGAAGAATTATTGTGGCTCATTGTAAATGTCTCTAATTATGGTTCATTAATCAATAAAATTGTTTGAGCCATTCGCTAGGCAGGATCTGGTTTGGTTTTCAGTTTTCGGTTTTCGGGATTCGGGTTTTCGGGGCCTGAAATCTGGAAATCTGGAAATCTGGATCTATACACATGCATGTGTGTATGGCTGTATGGCTTGGGGGAAAATTATGTTTTGGCGCTGAGCACGCCGAGTGCTTTTATACACACATCAGTCTGTATATTCGTACATGCCACGACACATGTACAAAGTGTTTTTGGCCAGATCGTGATGGTTTTCCTAGTGGACACACGTTGCTCTCACCGCAGTTCACCTCCTCCTCCTCCTCCTCCTCCTCCTCAACCTCCTCCTCCATGTCTGAGGTTCCTCCAACATATTATATATAGCGCGGCAAACTAAGCCTGAAATTGCTCGCTTCAGTTCCGCTGAACTTTCTTATCGCCCTGCATTTAATGGCCCAATATGAGAGCTCCATTCACGTCACACACATCCCATCGCATTGACAATTGTGGCTCTTTGGCCAGCGCCACCAGTTGATAATGGTCTGGGTCTTGGGTTAGGGTTAGCGTTTGCCCCATCTCCAAGCATAACCATCTCGTTCGCGCTCCACTGACTGAAGGCCCAAGAAGGCCGCAGAACGCTGAGGAACAGCTCGCTTTTGTCGCAGTCCAACTGTCTATTGTCTGCACTGGGAGAAATACCATTGGCTTTTCCTAGGTATCCCTACGCTTCACTCCGACCCATGTCCCTTGATTAAAATCCATTTCGTTCAGTGCTTCATTCGGCGTTGGCGACATTTGCCGACGAGTCGGGTCCAAAAAGTGTACGTCATGCACATTTAGACGGGGCCAACTCCTCCCCCTCCTCCGCCTCCTCCCCTTTTAGCCACTCCCCCTCTGACTCCTCTGACTCCTCTGACTCCTCCGGCTCCTCCTTATTCTATTGCTTCCAACTCCCCCGGCCTTTATTGTTTTTCGTGGACAAGAGAGCAGAAGGTAGATGACACCGGCCGGGTTGCAACGCTCTTGGCGCTTTACCGGCGTGAAATTGGTTTAACCCACTGGTCACAATTGCACGCACAGAGAACAGTCAACTGGCAACACACTGAGAATATTCATTATTATTATATTAATATTAATATAAGTAAGGAATTCATTTAAACAGTGACCCCCTCACTCGACAAGGGTCTAGGACTTACTTGAGCTTTCCTCCCGCTTCTCCTCTAAAGATTGCCCTAAATAGTGTTAAATCCCTTCCATTTAAAGTATTTTCTCGCAGTGCAGATAGCCGGAGTACAGTTTGGAGCACATTAACATTAGCATTAACATTAACCGAGCCGCGAAAGCGACAAGGGGCAGCCAGCCCAAACCGACCAGGCCAAAATGCCCAGAGCCCCCGCCTCCTCCACCGCCCGCCTCATAGTTTGTTACCTTGGTTATTTCGTCGTGTTATCTTTGTCTCGGTATCTACACACACATGTGTGTGTGCCTGCTCTCTGCCTGGCCAACAGGCCCCGGCAACTGTCCAGGTCTTTTTGGTTCTATGACAAAGGAAGTCATTGCACTTGCAATTAGCCTCGGAATCTCGGAATGGGTCTTGCCTCTCATATGGCGACAATAATTATTTATTACGATGCTTAATAACAGGTAATCATTGTCCTAAACAAGGCCATTTCTGGGCTTTGAAACTATGTTTAATAAGTCCCAGTAAATCCCAACTAGAAAGCTTTTACTTTAAAATGGGTTTAAAGCTTTCCCTTTGACATTTTGCTTGGATTTGCTTGCCTCGCTGGTTACTTCTATTATTCCTGCTCATTAATTTGGCCAGAAAGCCGGGTCTCTGCTCTTTATCGGGCCCTGGGCATCTGCAAGTGCTTAGATGCGCTTAGCCAGGCCAAGAGTGATTTTTAATAATCGTCAGAGCCAGTCAGAGCCAGTCGGAGTCGTCGGAGCCGTCGGAGCAGTAGGAGCAGTAGGAGCAGTCATCATTATCATCATCATCAAGTCGACATCAAAATGAGTCGAAAGACGACTACGGGGTGCACATGTGTGTGGCAAATAAAGTATAAACCGATTAAATGAGGCAACGTCACCTCAGAAGAAAACGGCACAAAGCGGGTGGCAGCAACAATAATAAATATTTCTAAACAGTTAGTTACATTAAGAGCCGCAATGAAAACAGTAACTCACTTGTAAAGAAATAATTTGACTCGCACTTGGACTTTAATTTGCCGCAGAAGCCAGCCATGCACTGAGGGAAATGTCTTCGAATTCTATTCTAGATTCCAGAGATCTTTGAAAATAGGAAAACAGGATAGAATATTATCAAGGATCCGAACTATATCTTTTTTTTTAATTGAAAAGTAAACTTTGATGTCCCAACTTATTGTTCCAAGTGCCTCTGCGTTTTTTATTTTTGTGTACTTTTCCTAGGAGTTTGGGTACAGGGGCATAACGCTCTGCTTTCCAGCGGGGCGGGGTGCGAGGAAACGTTAGTGAGGGGGCGGCTGGAGGGTGGCGAGGCGGGGGCAGGCCGGGGACAAAGCCACTCACACGAGAAGAAGCGTCTTGGGCTTTGTCTCTTCGCTCAGTTCCGATCTTTTTGATGATAATCAGCGGCTGTCCTCTCCACGAGCCCCACATGCCCCACCATCGCACCACCCACTCCTCCTGCTCCAGCTTGAACAAACATTTGCTTTTTGTTTGTTTTTTTTTTTTTTTTTGGTGGGCAGCAAGCGTGGAAACAGTTTGGGAAATCACATGCGACATTTGCTCAGGAAAAGGAGGAAAGCAGGAGAGGTGGCGGATCTTCCACAGATACAGATACAAATGCAGATGCAGATGCAGATGCAGATGCATTTTAAGATACAGATACTGCTGCTTCACGTTCACGAAAAGCCAGGAGGACGGGCCCAGGATCACCCACCCGCCCTGGCGGCCCCGTTACTTGTCGGCTCGCCAGGAGCCTAAAAAATAAAATAAAAAATAAAGCAAGCACTGAAGCTACTGTTTGCCTCTCCGGCGACAATTTGCTTAAAAAATAAATCACGAGAAATGCCGCCAGACGAAGCCAACGGCCAATTGGCAATTTATTGATAATGTCGGGAGGATCAAGATCGCAGGAACAATACGATGATTTAGACTGGTGAGAATTGATATATTTGGGAAGAAATAGTGTCGAATTCTTACTAATTATTCACACAAGAGGCTACGGCTTGATGGGATTTCCTCAATCCTCGGTTTCGTAGATCAATTAATTGAAATTTTGGGCAATCGTTGCCCTCCGCCCACTTGCCGTTGCCTCTGGGAAGAGTCTAACCCTGTTTTGTGGCATTTGCGGAGGTGGCTAGAGCCCCCCAGGCAATCCCAGCCGCCCAGGCCTCCCAGTCTCCAAGCCTGGTGGCACCTGGAGATGGAGACCAAAAAAAAAAAAATGATCAAGAAAGGATGGGGAGAAGGTGAAGCCGAGGCTGGCACATAAAGTCTGCGGAATTGTCAAATGATTTACATCCGACATATGTATGCTAAACTCACGAATCTATCTGCGGCACGATTAGGACACAAGCTTGGTGGTGCAGCAACAGAAGCAGGAGCAGTTCGGTGGTGCAGCATGCTCGTGTCAGCTCACACCGCACCACAAAAACAAAAAACAAAAAAAAGCAGAGACGCCAAAAAAAAAAAAACAATGAATTAAAAAGTAAACCGCATCACGGGGCAAATCGTAATCGTGGTTATGACAAATTTCGACGATGCACCGAGCTCAGTCAGTCAGTCAGTGGGTGCTCCACTGTACAGTAGATACTCCCCTGCCCCCGTCCTCGCGCCGCTTTGTTTCTGCGAGCCTTTGGAATCATCAAAGTAATTGGAACCTTTCTCACTTTCACGCGCACAAATTATACGGTCGCGCAATTTTTGGTGTCTGCCCGAAATAATGTACGAACTTTCTTATTTTAGTTTCTTGGCTTTTGGGTTCATCGTCGTAGTCGGCTCCCCGTCCGTTCCTGCCCTTTGCCTTTACCCCTGCCCCAGCACCTCTGGCTTGCCACAAGTTGCAAGCTTCGTGTTTGGCTAGTCATGACTTCCGCTCTGCACTTTGGCACACATCCAGACAAGCCAACAGCCCAAACATCCAGGGGCCTTTCGGGATGATGCCCCATTATGTGGCATGTAGAGCGCGTTGCAGTTGCTGCACAAACAGAAAAACAATCACACAATTAATAAACAAATAATAATCAGTGTCGCTAAAAGCAAGGAGAAAGTGAAGAAAGAGAAGATTGAATCCCTCTTATGTCGAAAGTCTCTTATGTCAGTCGTTGTGTTTCTACAAAAATTTCCCTCAGTGTAGAGCCAGTTGCAGTTGCATTTTCAGTGGCAATGTTCCGCTGCCCACACACAACAATTGAAGCGACTAGACTTAACTCGATGCCATCGAATCCTGAAGTCCGTTTTGGGTGATTAAAAATTCTGCCCCCTCTTCGGCCCCCCACTCGCACTTCCCCCAAGCGAATCAAATGCAGAAGCCACCCACTCGTCACGCCCTGCCGCCCCCGAGAGGCGCCCCCGTTCAATTCAGAAACAGAGCAGCACACCCCCATGTGAAAAGTCCGGCATAAATATTTGATACGGGGCCAGAGGTCGTCTTGGCCAGGTCATCTTTATCTCTTGCGACCCCGAAAGCCTGGCGATGAGGGGGCCCCCACCTTCCTTCACCTCCCTTCACCTTTCTTGTTGTTTTTGTTTTTGCACCTTTTCAAACTGGCCAAATTAAAAGTTTTGTTTGCGTTCGCATAACTTTTCAAAGACTCTTTCAATGTGGGCCTGTTCTGTTCTGTTCTGTTCTGGTCTGGTCATGTGTTGTGCGTGTCCTCCAACCACCAACCACCAACCGAAAAAACCACCCAAACCCAAACCCAAACCCAAGCCCAACCACCACCCCCATCTGCGGGAAACCCACTTTAACCTTCTTTAAACTTTTCAATTCTTTTTTTTTGCGTTGACAAAAGAAAAAGAATGCAGGAAGGCTTATCAGTTGGACATGTTGTTGTATTTTAATTGTGGGCACTCGAGTGTAAACCACACGGAACCGGCTAAATCGAAAACCTCTCGGCCCCATCTGCCTAAGCCCACTTACCGAAGAACCCGCACAAATGGCCAAGTGATAAAAAAAAAAAAAACAGGGATCTGGCCCTGCTCCTGGTCCTGGGCCTGGGCCTGGTGTTTTCTGTAATTGAATTTGCACAACAAGTGGACATTGAAGTCAGAGTCCATTAGCCTTTTAAGGCCCCCAACTTTCCCTCAAATCAACGGGAATCTGGCAAACGTTTTATCACTTAATATTTAACTACGTTTTTTTGTTCTCCTTTCTTCTGGATAATTCTTGTTCGAGTCAGAGATTCTCAGTCTTGGTGTTGGCTGCTCCCATCCGCCTTTGGCTGCCTTTGTGGGTGCGGTTTTGGCCGAGAAGCGAAGAGCTGAGGGGAAGATCCACTGCCCACCCACTCGCATTTGCATGCTGGCTTGCTAGCCAAGTTAGTTGCCTTGGCTGGCTGGTTGGCTGGCAATTGCCAAGCCCAGACCGGTGGTCAGCACCATGAGTGAAGTCTCTGGCTCTGACTCCGACTCCGACTCTGGCACTGAATCTGAATCTCGTATATTGGCATCGGCTAGCCCCGTTTGGCTTATTGATGACTTTTAGCAGCCCAGGCAGCGTCGTTTAAATAATGAGCCCACGGGTCGAGGCCACCAACCGTCGTCATGATGAGCTATACACACCTCCACGGTCTCCCATCTCATCGGAATCTGAATCCCAAAACCACACATCTGTCAGAGCAGAGTCATCATCAATGGGATCGGATCTGTACAGTTTCTCGAATCTGTGCGGATCGATCCATCGTGGCACCTCGCCTAGGATCCCTCAGCTGTCACATTGGGCAATTTCCAGCCCGTTCATTGCGAGTATCTGTAGCTCAGCATGACGAATCCCTCCCTCCCCCGAGTTCTCGAATGCAAAGTGTCGAGTCACTGAACGATGCCGACCGACCCCTCGATGTCCAGCTGAATTCTTTGACGGATTCACTTTCGATTTTTCGCTAGCCGCTGCTTTTCCTTTTATGAGAATTACTCAAGCGGGAAATTGCCAAAAAAAAATAGGGACCTATAGGTGATGACAAGACTTCGAGGAAGCAGCTGAAATCTACGGAGTTGGAGGATGTCAAGGCAGGTCTCAGATACGACTTACATCTCCCAATATTAGTATGATTTCTCAGTAGTTTTTTATGGAGTGGCATACCGGGTACAAGTAAGTAATATCTATGAAAACTTATACATATGTGTTTGTGATTAGCAGAGCATGACAATCCATCAGATGGCCAGGCCTACGCTTTGAATTCGATTTTGATTTTTTGTTTTTGGTTTGGGTAAATCTTGGAATACTTGCAACATCATTATTATGGCTGTGCGGTGGCGATGATCGTCTTGTGCCATTGATGACCAGGAAAGAGTCATGGGCGTGGCCGGCATGCCCCGTCAATTGCCCAACTTGGGCAGAGGGGGGCGTGCCGGGGCCTCGGCCTGGGTCTGGGCCTGGGCCTGGGCCTGGGCCTGGCCGCAGTCTCAACTTGGGCGCGTGCACACCCAAAACCCAAAAGCCCAAAACAACGAAAATAATAAAAAAAAAAAAAAAAAAAAAAAGAAGTCCAAAGGAAAAAGTGCGATCGCTTACAAGTACAAAATTGTCGCAGCCTACGCTCTGTTTTTTTGTAGCTCCATCCCTCTCTGTCTGCCATCTCGCTTCCTCGGTGCGTGCAGATGCAGATATCGCGTCCAAAAAAATAAGGGGAGCAAGATACAGATACAAAGATACAAAGATACATCCACTCCAAGCTCGTTCTCGTTCTCATTTCATATTCATCGATGTGGGGCACGGCCAAGAGATCGGTGTGTAGGATATAGCAGGAAGTTATTACCACATTTTTAAACGATTATAACTAATATTCATACCCAGATCCATTGGGAATATACGTATAGTAGTTACTGGTCCAGTAGTTTATGTTTTAGTGCCATTTTAGTGTCACCCCAACAACGTTTTCTCGCCGGTTTCATTTGTCATTGCCGGGCCAGGCGCAATAAACAATCAAAAACAATCCCAAGTAAATGGTATTAGTAACAACAACAATTGATGATTAGTTTAAAAACCTTTTCGAGACGTAAAGGACGATGAAATCTGATTTGGAAAGCCCAGCTTCTGTGGGCAGCAGTCCCCCTTTTCTCCGAGTGCACCTTCCAGATACCGATTCATTCATTATGTGGAAGATCTCTGGCCGGGGCAAGTCATTCGAATTCATAGCGCAGACTGCGTGGGATGTCGTTACTAAAAAAAAGCTAAAGAGCAAACAGGGCGAAACAAAAGGCCATGATTCGTACTACCCAGTGCTCGAGTACTCAGTACTCAGTACCCAATACCCGAAGCTCGCACTAGCACTCGTAATGAGCTCCAGTTGAACCCTGGTTAGAAATTCCCCCAGCCATTTGTCATATCTGTCCATCATTCGGGGCGGGCACTGTGCTGCGGGACACACACCCATAAAATGAAAGTCGGGTGACCCGGCGACAGATCGCCCGATATATACCCGATATACCTGCACTATATGCCATAGACGATAAATTCGCATTGTGCGCACTCAGATTGCCATCGAGAGATATCCCTTCAGATATTGCAATTAAGATAAAAGCCATCTTTTGCGACTAGCGTAAAAAATAAAGCCGCAACCAAGGGCGCTCCCCCTTCATCATTTGCTTCTTCGTGACTCTGTCTGCGGTTTCTTCGGTCTTCGGTCTTCGGTCTTCAGTCTTTAGTCTTTAGTCTTCTGCTTCGCTTTCCTTTCCTTTCCCTTCCTTAAAATCTGCAAGAAATCTTCCTCCTTGGTGCACGCAACAGAAAGGCGATGATATTTAAAGCTTCTGTTTAACTTAAGGAGCTGAGACAATACGACAGGAGACAGGATACGTTATAAAGATGCATTAGTTTATTGGGAGAACTTTATGAATTTATTCCTAACCTTGAACAATAAATTCCCTATTTGATGTTGCTACCAGATTTCCTGTCCATTAGAAGGAAAGGAAGGGAATGGAACTATAAATAATAAATGTGAAAATGTACAAAAATATCCAGCACACATTTGGATGAGGTTTTCAAGTTCACCCCCTGCTACGAGTGCTGCATCTTCCCCCTCCAACTCTGCTATACTCAGTATCCCTCTCCTTCTCCAGAGAATTCTCCGTCGAGTTGGGGGAGCTGGTCAAAAAATGTAAAGTCTGAAGGCGACCGAGACGGAGACGGCGGAGACCGAAACCAAAAACCAAAAACCAAAAACCATTTCATGCCATTCCGATGTCGGTGTCAAGACACAACTGTCAGTGTTCTATCCACCCCATCTGCATTACTCTATATCTATATCTATATCTATATCTATATACGTATGTGTGTATATAGGAGGGACCCCCTGCCCCTCGCGGCTGCCCCTTGGATGTCCCTGAATTCGGTGGCTTAAAATAACATTACGCCGATCCAAGACAGTTTCGTTGGGCCCGAGACTTTGGCTGGGAATCACATATGTCTGCCATATGTTTGTCCGTGGGATCGGATCGAATCCGAACGGACTGGCCGTGGGGCTGTACTACCCTATAGTATCCTCTACGATCTCCAATCTCATTCTGTTGTTTTGCTCTCAAGATGGCGACCCCTGGCAGCACGACTTCTTGTTCCATTTGTGGACACACTTGAGATTCCATTAATTCCCAAATATTTTCATTTTGTCGGAAATTTCAAGACCCAGCACAGCAGCGAAGGCAGCAACAGCGGCATCGCAAAATCAAACTATATAACATATCAAGTGCTGTTGTTGTCACTGACTTTTATTTATGGCCAGGCGCTACTGTTTACACTGGGAGAAATCGGGGCAAGCTTTAAGAATGTGTTTTCTTGGCCTTCTAGTCAATCCAAACAATCTATTTAGGATTACACCATTCAAGAGTTATCCCTTGGAAAACCAACCAACTGCTAGGGGTAGTAGAAGTTTCTCCGAGTGTCCTGAGAAATTGTCACTTGGCTGGCGATCGCATCATCGCCGCAGAAAAAACATAAGGCACTTGGATTCTGGATGCTGGTTTCTGAAGTGGCTGATTGGCTGCCTTCGGGTTAACCGCATTTTGAAAACCGAAGCTAAATGTAGACTTAAACAACCTTGAAGGAGAGAAAATCTGCTAAGATCTCGAGAGGCTTCTCCAATTGCTGTCAGGACATCTGAAGGACCGGACCATACTGGCCGCTAGGATATCTCAAGTGGAAAGAATGCACTTGTCGTAGAAGCCTTGAAGGGTTACCATTTCGCCTTCCCATGGCCCAAAAACCAGATGTTAATTCTTAAGAGGGAAATCCCATTAAGTAATCAAAGGATATTCCTTCACCTACTTTGAACTGGAATCCAAGTGTGACTCCGAATCCTATTCAAAGTCGGTGCAATCACCGCAGAAATGAGGACAGCCAGCGGTTTTTTCCATTTTTTTTTCGGAGGGCTGTGGGCCCTGTTGTTAGCCTTCATGGCCATCGACTGTATAATCGATCACTTGGGTGGCCAGGACACAGGCCGAGTTTGTTGGGTCATCTAAACAAAGTCAGTCCCGAGGCAGGGCAGGGGCGTAGTAGGCTCGGCAGTGGGAGTGGGAGTAGCACTGGTAAGGGCTTTCGTGGGGACGAAAGACTCAAAATGTGCCACTCGCTCTCCTTCCCCCTTCTCCTGGTGTTATTTTTTTCCTTCTTCGGTTGGCCGATGTTAAATTTGTTAAATCGATAAACTTTGTTTAGTGCGCGGAAACAACAAGGAGCCAGTCGAGAGGCCCAGAGGCCCAAAGGCCCAAAGACCAAGCTCCCGAGCTCAAAACCACAAGAAAAACCTGGTGGAGGCCTAAAGGCCATTTCCCCGAAAACTAAAAACCTTAAAACCTTTCACACCCAAAATACTTGATTCATCTTCTAAAAAATTAATAACAGACCCAGCAAGATTTTCCTACAATTGAACTTAAGATAACTTAAGTCAAAGCCCTAAGCCCTTGAATTTTTTTCTGTGTACTTTACCATCTTGAACTCTTACCCGAAAATCCTGAAGCTCCTTGGATACCGTGTCCTTCTGCTTTTTGTTTTTTTCCTGGTGGATTGCGTCAATCAACAATTTGTCAACCAGCGACCAGCTCCGTTTTTGGTGTGACATTAACTCATTGGCCCCGGGGCCTGCCAACCTGCACCACCTCTGGAGCAACCCCCACCCACCTGGTGGAGTCCCCGAGCCCCTAGTCCCCTGGTCTACTGAATTCTCTTCAGCTCGTTTAATCGATCAACGGATGGCCGCTGGCATTGAGAGTCGGCATCGGAATTGGTGCCACCAAAAATGGGCGTGGGGGAGTGGCCCCAGTGGTTGACATAGCGGTAGCCACCATACATATATACATATATTTTTATATATATTTATTTAGATATACATATATGTACGTGTACCTGACCCCAAATCGATCTAACAAAGCTGTTCACGCGACAATTAATAGTCGAAAAAATAAAAAGGGGGGAGAGCTCACAGATTGGTTTAGGGGGGGAGGGGGTCGTACCGAAAAAGAACCACTATAAACCTAAGTGGAGGAAGGACTGCATCCAAAAAGGGGGTGAAGGGCAGAGAGCCACCCCCCTTGGGCGGTAAACAAAACCGGTAGCTGTGATAATGGTCAGCCTTTGGCCAAAACGATTTAATGCTAGACGAACCATCTTAGATGCACCTGAAAAAACAGGGGAATAAAATCGGAAAAACTATGATAAAAGCCTCTTGGTTGTAACACCCCCTTTTATGGCAGTGCCTCTAAGCTGGCCACTTTGGCGAGCGGCAATTCACGCAGCCAGAATGGCTAATAGACGAGCTGGCCAAGAACTGCCCGTTGGCCAAGTTAGCTGGCCAGGCGGTTGACGGATGGCCAAGCGGGGGAATCTCGAACATCTCGAGCAATTTGTCGACACTTCTTCTGGCTCCTGGCTCCCGGCTTCTTGCTTTCTTTCTTCTTCTTTCTTTCCTGGACATGCAGCCGCAGGACTCCAGCTGACATAATGATGCAGGAGTTGCAGCCGCTGCACTCGGCTTCCAGTTTCCAGTTTTCAGTTTTGCGTTGCAATTTCCTTGCAACCCAAGGAGTGCACTTTAAAATCTCAAGCACCGACTCTGTACCTCTCCCTCGAACACCTTCCTTCTCGCTCTGGCCCGCACACACGAATGTCACATGCAATCGCCTCCCCCTATGAGGTTTTTTTTTCGGCCCGTCGCTAAATTGTCGGCAATTCTGTAATTTTCGTTATTGTTTGCTTTTTGTTTTCATTTTAAAGTTTTTTCTCTCAAGTTTTGTAGCTTTTTCTCAAGAAAAAACGGGGAAAAAACGCAAAATTCTCACATCTTGCCGACAATGGATATTGGTTCGGATCATATAATGCCGTCCATCGATAGCAGACAGAGCCAGGCCTCCATCTGCATATATAATAAGTGTTGCTGTACACTAAGAGAAAATATTCAAGCAACGAATTAGTGAAGAATATTTCCACGATTTATGCAGACTTATGGAGAATAATTCCACGATTCGTAATCTTGTCTTGGCTAAAGAATCGGTTGGATATTGGCCGAAATATAGCCTTCGCAAGGACCCCTAACCCCCATTTCCAGGATTCTCACATTTTTGCAAGGGGGTCCATCAGAAAAATTTGGGAACACCGAAAAAAATTTTCGTTTCTTAGATTTTGATGCAGATTTATGGAAAATAATTCCACGATTCATAATATTGTCTTGGCTAAAGAATCGGTTGGATATTGGCCGAAATATAGCCTTCGCAAGGACCCCTAACCCCCATTTCCAGGATTCTCACATTTTTGCAAGGGGGTCCATCAGAAAAATTTGGGAGCACCGAAAAAAATTTTCGTTTCTTAGATTTTGATGCAGATTTATGGAGAATAATTCGACGATTCAGAATCTTGTCTTGGCTAAAGAATCGGTTGGATATTGGCCGAAATATAGCATTCGCAAGGATTCAAAATCCTCCATATCCTGTATTTTCGCCTCTGAGATTTAAACGCAGTTTAATGGAGAATAGTTTCAATAAGAAAAATATTCAAGCAGCCACAACAACAACTACCAGTTTCTTTAAAGGCTGAAGTGTCTTTTTTGTAAGCTTTAAATATTTTAAACAAAAAATTTTAAACACAAATTCTTTGTTTCTTTCAGTGTCTGCATATGTAATGGACTGTTTGATGTGCACATGTGTAACCCCAATGATTGCGTGCATTGCAATTGTGAAGGTTCCTCTCAAAATCGCGAATAAGTCTCTGACAAAATTCGCACTGGCCTTTTGGATTTCGCGAATAATTGGCCCTCCGCATCCCCCCGACGTTCCTGCTTTGATCTTGCCGCAACGGAATCGGAATTCGAATCTCAATACTCTCGCTTTTTGGATGTAGGTAAGCCACCCCCATTCGTATTCTTTTTAAAGTTAATATTTTAGCAAAAGACAATCCGTATCTTAAAAATGTCTACAATGTGTCGGGCCCATGGGGCGTATACTTTATATTTTTGCAAGTCTGACAAATTTTCAACAAATTTAATGGAAAGTCTTTGATTCTTGTTAGAAGCATATAACGGATTGATTTAAGGGAACTGGATTACGTTTGAGATGCTTAGAAGTTATTCGAGATCCTTGAGAAACATTTCAGTTCAACGGGCCGTATACGTAATATTTCTATAGGTCACCTGTTTTAGGGGTAAACAGGTTTCTATCAAAGGAAACTGGGAAACACAACTTCTAAAGATTAAGCTCAATGCAAGTTCCAAAAAAAAAACGATATTTTCAATGAAATCATCGAACAAAAACATTTTTGCCCCTCAAACATTTATTTTTGATGGATTTTTGACGTAGCCATGATTTCCGCCTATTATTGTAATCCTTAAGCCAAACGCTCGTAGTCCTTGTGACCATTTGCGACTCCCCTAAGGACCAGGACTGAAAGTTGCCAGCTATTCCGCTGACCGGCTTGGCCATGTGAGCGTTCGCCATTCGACTGATAAGAGATGCGGCGATGCCCGACGACCCCTTACCGCCCATCGCCCATCTCCCCCAGCCACCCTCCACACCCTGGGGGCGGGGGGCCCAAGGAAACTAGCCCTCACCTTGGCAGTTCGTGGCACACATTGTTTTCTCTCTCTCCGTTTCTGTCCACGAGAGGGTTGGCTCTCTCCGTTTGTTTCTCTGCCGGCGCCGGCAGGACTTCGTATCCTTTTCTCTCCCAATCGCCCCGGCTCGCTCTCTCTGGCTGGCTACCTGTGCGACAAAAGAGAGCGGCAGCAGGTGGGTGGGCTGCCAGGGGGGTTGGGTGGTGGATGAGGCTGATGGGTTAAGGGGTGAAAGGGGTCCTGTCGCGGAGGAAGGGCGGAGGGCGGAGGGCGGCCGGGCGGCGGTTGTCAAACAAATGTGCGAGAGCAGCGACGGCCAATCGATGACGAACGCGCGTGTGCGACGCCACATATGCGTGAGTGTGTTGGTGGTGGTGTTTGCATATACGGCCTAAGCTCCAAGTACATGTGTGTGCCTGGTATGGCCATCCGAGTCCTGCCAAGGGGTAAGGATATTTATGGCAAACGAAAATATTAAGAAGAAGCCTCGAACTCCAGGCCCACTGGTCCCCACATCCCAAACCCCACATAGCAGCCCCCACCACCTCCTCCACCTCGCCACCAACCCAGCCACCCACCGACCAATTAACAACAAAAACAATGCGCACACATGGACACAAAGAAAGCGCCCATATGTGAAATGAGACGCCGAAGAGAGTTCTGATTCTCACATCAAAGAGCCTGACATTAATGGAAGCAGCAGCAGCAGCGGCAGCAGCTGTATAAGCCGCGGCAGCGGCCGAGGCAGAGGCAGAGTCGCCTCAACTTCGACGCCGGCAGAACGTCCGGTTTTTTATTTATTTTTTAAACCATCGGGGGGCCTTTGGGCCAACATGTTCGATGTTGCAACTGGCCAGGAAGTGGGGTGTGGGGGCTAGGTGGCCGCGATTGGGGAAGATCATCCATTCAGAGCAACAAACACACACACACACACACCCAAGCCTGACCTTTGGGGCCCCAGAGAGATCGCCGCTGCCAGAGAGCTCCCAACTTGTTGGGGCCAGGTTGGAGCCGGCTAACTTGGCGCTCGGCCGGCAGTTGCTGTTGCAAGGCCCCAGCAGACGGCTTTGGGCCATCGAGCCGAAAAGGTACCCCGAAGCGGATCGAAAACATTAAAGTGGGGGGCTCCGCTCTGTTTGTTTCTGATTTAAAAACAAATCTTGCCCCGCTTTCCTCTCAGATACGATTAAAATGATTTTTAATTCCTAATTCCCAATATTTAAAGGATTGTCAGCCAACAGACTTTGATTTTTAGCGCCAAGGGTGCGCGCGCGCTCTAATATCCCCTGTTGTGGCAGTTGGTGTTGCTGTCGAGAGGGTTGTTAACGGTAAAAGTGACCAGAGTGACCACTTTGGGACCACCCCCTGTATCAGAGCTGTGTGGGCCTCTCGCTCTGGCACGCATGTCCACCCCCACACACATGCATACATGCAAACACTTACAAATACATACGTAAACGCACATGACCGCCGGCGACGGCAGCAAATAAACAAACGCCGCACCACCCAACCCACCCAACCACCCCCGACAACCCACCCAGAGTAGTGGCGTAAGGAAAGGGCTGTGTTGGCGTCGACGGTGGCAGCGACGTCAGCTTCGCTTAGCCAAAATCAAATTGCCAGATTGGCATTAAAGTGCAAAGGCAAAAGCCTGAAATAAAATTGAATTATCTGCAGTCGCTCGCAGGACATCGTCGCGTTCGGACATGTTCTCCTAAGCTCGCAGTTTCCCCCAAAGCCAGCAGCAGCAGCCGCACTCTCTCTCTCGCTCTCCGCTTTTGGCCACCATTGAGGAGAGCTTTCGGCTCACATCCAACACGTTCGTAGTCGTAGTCGTTCGCGTCCGCGTTTGAGCTGCCATATCGCATAGCGTCGCGTGTGGTTTATATGTGTGGGTTGTGGGCTTTGGGCCTTTGGGTTTTGACAGCGCTGCGGCAGAGGCCAGGCACCAGGCACCAGGCAGCAGGCAGCGGCGGCGAATCGTCGCCAAGTAGTCGCGTACTTCCGCCGTTACCGTTAGCACACGTTAGTCGGAACTTTGTAAGTTCCGAGTTGCGAGTTAGCCGCTAGACCGTTAGCTGACCGCTAAGAATCGCAAGGAAACCAAAACATTCAATACATTCGACCCTCTACCCCCCCCTCAAAAAAATAAATAAATTAAGCAACCAAGGAGATAATGTAATTGATACACGAGCTGCGAAATGGAAATGAGAAAAACCTAAAACACAGTGCAATTTTTTTTCAAGTGTCGCGCAGCAGTGTGTGCGAGAGTTATAGCCGATTGGGATTAACAACCAGCCAGGCAGTCCGCACTCCAATTGGAAAATAATCAGGTCTAGATGAAAATGAAACCGCGTGCGAATGTGACAACTGAAACAAAAACATCAACAGCTAAAGCAACAGCAACTTTTCCAACTGCCAAACAATAAGCAACTTTAACAGCAACACATCCACAACCAACAACAGCAGCAACATAAGTTACATATATAAACAAAACATCAAGCGCCAAAAAGCCAATCAGAAAAGCAGAGTGCTAAAGGTTCCTACATATGTATAACAAAATAATCGCAAATGTGTAAAGTGTGTTTTCTATAAAGTATATGTATGTATGTATATATTATTTCATGAAACATAAGAAACCACGACAAAAATGGAATGGCCAAGAGAGCAAACCCCTCCAAATGACAACTACAAAAACCAAACACAAACTGTCTGATTAGAAGAGTAGTCAATGAAAAAACCCTAGAGATTGTGTGTTAATTTTTTTTTTCGAAACAAGTGCAATATCCCCCCAAAACCTAAAACTAAAACAAACAAAACAAAAACAAAGCGACGAAGACAAGTAGGCATAATCAGAGTTATCAGCAATCGATTTGGTAAAGGCTCTTCCAATTGGAGAGCCAATCGGCAGCGGCAGGACACCCAGGACATTGCCCTTCGGTGGGGTATTGGTCCCGTGTCTGCGAAGTTTTCAAACACCTTCGGAAACTGGAAACAAAAATGAGAATTAAAATGCCCGCGGTTCGAATTGCACAAGGTAAGTTTTCACCTGGAAGGGTGGTTTCGAGGGTTGAGGATTGAGCCAAACTCCCAACTGGGAAATGTTTTTGTTTTTGTTTGAGATTTGTTTTCCTATACTTGATGGGGTATTCAAATATCTAGGCTGACTTTCTGGCCTCGGAAAGAGTGCGTGCTTAGTGCATCTCAAAAGTAGTCACCCTGACTTTGTGTTTGATTTTTAAAAGTCTTCAAAGCTTCAAAATTGATTTAAGGCCAAAAATCACATAGCCCAACGCCGGCTTATCTTTTTTTTTTTGGGGGGAACTTAACCATAAAAGCTATTGGAATACCCGAAAAATCCGTCTGTGAAATAAAAGCTGACTAATTTTTACGACTTCTCGTAGGGGTCACCATTTGGTTGTGGCCAAAATATGATCTCAATATTTATTAGTATATGGTAGGATCTGATATCTGTTAGCTGGGCCTATGGTCAGGCCATATCAGTGGGTGCCTAATATATAGAAGGTCTCCTCCTTTAGTGTTTTGCTATGTATTTTTTGTATCTAGTGTGGTTATCGCGGCGATATCGCAATACCGAAATCAGAGCCACTCGTTTGGGTGTGTTAGCCATGATTTTTCAGATTTCGTACTCCGTTTTTGTTGGGGTTCTGTTGATTGTATCCGTAGTATTCCATAGATTCCAGGCTCTCTCTAGATCCCCTTTTTTGGACGCTGGCATAGTGTGGCGAGATCTGAAAACGGCTAAGTTCAAAGGGAAATCAGGGCCGTAAAGCCATAAAGTTTGTACATATGTGTGCTTGGAGTATCCACATTCATATCATTGTCATAATATGGATTGTCCCACCATAAAGGCATATTGTTTTGGTTTTTTTCGCTTGTTTTCGGTGCGGCTGGTTTCTCTTTTTGTTTTTTGCACAGATTTTCCATTTGCCGAGTGAGCAAGCGGACGTTATCAGTCCTATCTAGATAACAAGACCGAGTGGACACTGACGCACTTGACTCCTCGGCCACCAACCACACCTCACCCACCTCAGCCACCCCACCCAGCCTGCCCATCTGGCCCACCCCCTATTTTTTTTTCTAGGGCTCTGGTTTTTATTTTCTGCCGCCCCCATGTCGTCAAACAATTTTAATTGCTCGCAAAGTTGTTTGCTATTCCGTTCTTGGTGCTGGTTGTTTCTGTATTTTGTTGTTGTTTTCTTTTTTTTTTTTTTTTGGGTTTATTTGTCTTACAAATCAAAATCAACACGAGTCCCCCAATGGGTCTCGTCTTTTCTTGGTAACTGGTTGATAAGAAGAGGCCTAATTGCTGACGATCGGGGCTTGGACGTGTTCGGATGGGAACATCGTAGCATCGGACCGGGAGAAGGGAATAGCAGAATATCAGAATACCAGAACACCAGGTTCCCTTATCAATATCTGTGGTGTCCCCAAAATTGCTGTTGTTAGCCCACAAACAGCTACAACACATCCCTCACATTTCGTCTATCATAATTAATTGCTACAATTTCAATTTCGATTCGATACTGCTGCTGCTCTTCTTTTTGTGTGTCTTGTGTTTTGGGGGAATCTTTTTGATCTCCGCTCGAGAACAACAAAAACAATATGATTCTTAAACATTTCGTCATGCCGCCCATGGGTGCCCATCTCCTTATCAGAGGCGTCCGCGGCCGAGGCGGGGGTGCAGAGTCGAAAAAACCAGGGGGGGACAATGGCCTGATGAGTAATTTCCGAGAACAAGTCGCAATGTTCATGTACGACAACTTATTGAGAGTTTTCCGAAATTGAAGAGTTTGGGGAAAAAACTAGAAAAAGATGGGGGATATTTTTAGTGGGAGAAACCCGAAAAGTTAATTTAATGTGAGGGGTATCCAAAAATTACCTATTATTTACCTTTAATATTATTACATTATCATGATTATTAACCCTTCATGGAAAGGTCAACAGGGCAATTTAAATATTCGATTAAACAAAGAAATTCAGCTGTTCGCATATCCTGCTGGCCGATGGGCTTCAGTAAGCACACATCCTGGCCAGGATTCGATGGCTATATCGACGATGGTCAGCGCTAATCGAGCGGCACGCTTCTGAGTTTTTTTTTTTGTGGTATTATTTTCGTATATGCACCTGCCCAACCCCACAACCCTTATTGACCCACCTGACCCCCCGCTTACCGCGGGCATTAGCCAAGTTTCTTGGTTTTGGTTTTGGGGTGACCATCTCATGGTCGTCCTGGTGGCGCCTGTGTGCTCTTGTTTTAGCTTTTTCCACCTTGGTTTCTTTTAATTTGATTATCGACCAAACAGTGTCCATTAAATGAGCGACCGACCGACCAAGCGACCGCTACTGCCTTTTTGTTATCCTGCTGCCGTCTTGCCATGGCAACGTCCTCCTCGCGTTTTCAGCATTTGCAATTGTTATAACAAATAACAGCGTGTGCCACACTGCCCCGCCCCGCTGTTGCCACTGTCCACCCCCGTCACAGGACACGGGATAGAGGACACGTCCTGTGTCCTGCACCCGCAGTGTCAACGTGTCGTCATGTGGACGCTAAACTTTTGTCCAGCTGCGGCCGCAAATTTTTGGCTGGCCAAGAGAGGTGGAGGTTGTATTGTGGTTTGATTAAAGCCTTGGCGAGCCGGGACATTATAACTCAGGCCTTAAACTAACAAGGAGTATAAACAGTTTTCCCATTTAATTTCAAGTTGAGATCCATCTCTTATTACCAAACGTTTTCTTTTTGTGCAATAATTGTAGAGAGGGGACTTTCTTTGTTTTTGCTGCTTTGGAATGCTCACGGGGGGCAAGGACTTTGGACACAGGACATGGCAGCAGGGATATGCAAATATATATATGTTTCGCTTTATTACATAGAATATTTATATGTTTTGTAAATTGAAACTGGCCCGTACTGGCATCACAGCGGGAGAGTCAGAAAAGACGCTGCTCACATGGTCCAGACAGAGTTGCCCCCTGTTCCGTTTAGCCTGGGCCCCAGGACCTCCCCTTCCGCTTCAGTTGTTGCTGCTGCCACTGGCAGCATAATCAGCCACAACAGCGCTTAGCGAGTTACTTCCGCTGCGGCGAGTCTGGGATGTTGCATGTCCCCCGGAACGTAACGTAAACATAACGTAGCCCAGACTTGGTCCAGAAACTGTCTCCGCCCGCTATGTGCATCCTGCATGTCCTGCGAGTCCTGCTCTGGCCCATCTCCCAGCTGGATTGTTTTGTCCCAGCCTTTGTTTTCCACTCACTTTTCGGCTTTTGTTGCTTTTCCCTCGGCGGACGCTCTTAATTTTTCCCCGTTTTTATTTTGTTTTTGGGGAGGACAATAGTAAGTGTGAGATTTTAATTTTTAAAGACTGCGATTTTCTAAAGCCAACATTGCGTATACGTGATGTCACCCATACGCATATTAATCATACGCATAGTTGTCCTTCGGAAACAAAAAAATCAAATGGAAAATCCAACAAGTTAATGAATCTTTTACACGTTTCTACACTTTCTCTGCGTTTGTTTTGACGGGAAATTTCTAAGGTTTTTCGTTTTTGCCCTGCTTTGATTTTGCTTTTTTTTTGTGGTGAGGTGTTTCTTTTTTTCAAGAGCCGAGTTTTTTTTTATGATTTCCAGCCTCGCACTTTGGCAAACTTTTCACTTTCAGCGGAAAAGTAGGAGTCGAGGAGGAGACTAGAGTGGGTGGTGCAGCATAACTTGGCACCTTTGTGATAGAAGCCACCCAGCCACCCCCTAACCCGCCTTCTATTTTTTTGTGTCTCCGCAAACACAATTTCTGTTTCTCTTTTCATTTTTCCACTTGGCTTTCTTTATTTTTTATGATTTTTCCTCCTTTTTTTTTTTGCGTAGCCGGCGAGCAAAACAAACCGCAAAATGTTCGAAGGCGAACATCTGACTGTGAGTGATGATGGGTGGAGTATCCTGTCCCGCCCCCAGTCCTCCAGTCCCTCCAGAACACTCCTTCATTTCATATACACACGTATATATTCAAAATATATGTAGGATACTGTCCCGCTCCCTGCGCACGCGCCTCCAAAAACTTGCTGCCTAGGCGCGAACAAAATTTCAATGGCTTTTCCTGCTTATTTTTTCTGTTTACGATTCCAGCTCATTTTTCTTTCCGCATTTCGGAGTACATCTGCTCATCCCTTGGAGCGGCGAGCACGTGCCAGTATCCTCCTAACCGGAAATGCGAAAGATTCCAAAATTATTGTTTGATAAAGAGGAGAAAAAATAATGATTTTGCATAAATTAGGCCAAGATCAAATAACTCAGATGTGCGAGAGGCGGAGGGAGAATGATTAGTCTCGGCCGGGGCCTCAGTCATTCATTAATATCCACACGGGCTTGGCAAAAGGCAAAAGGCGCCTCCTACGCAGTGTCAAAGAAGTCCAAACCTCCAGAAGAAACCTCGGCGCGAAGAAACCCAAACCAAACGAAGACGAGCTGACGGCCTTTTGTCTTTAAGCCTTTAGGTTCGGCATGGGGTCTCCTACTTTTGTGGTTTTTTTTTTATTCCTGGTCTGGTCTTGAGGTCTTGGTTTTTTTTAATTGAGCCAAGCAATTATTATTTTGCTGACTCGAACACTCACTCACTGGCTCATTCATTGATCCGCTGGCTGACTGGCTGACTGGCTGCCTGGCTGCCCATTCATTGCGTTTATAAATAGCTTGGTTCAGTTTCGGTTTCTCCAGCTTTTTAGTTCGGGCTTCGAGGCGCGCAGATTGAAAATTCACGGCCCACGCAATCCGCAATCGTTGGCTGGACCCAGGTGGGGTTGGGATTGGGGCTGGGGTATGCCGCGCCCCCCGCTACCTACCTCGACCGGAGGTACCTACTCCACACCCTGAGTGGTGTCTGGGGTATAGCACGTTTCACCATTGTAAGGAGCGCCGCAGCCAAAGCAATTCAAAAAATTAACTTAACTAGAAAACAAGCCAGCTTAAAATCAATAATTAATAAGACAATGAGAAAATGGAAATGTTTATTTGATCTCACAAGTCTAACATTTACGATACGCACTGTGACTCAAGATCTGCTGGGGATCTCGGGTAAATAACCAATTCTTCGCTATGGGGGACAAATGTGGGAGTTTTTGGCAGCGAATTCAATAAAAACTTCACAGCCAATGAGCTGGAGTCGAGCTTGTGATTTTGGCATGTGACCAACTCCTCCTCAATCTCAATATCAATCTCAATCCCAGTTTCAATCCCAATCCCAATCCCCAGCCACAGTCGCAGTCCCCAGTCCCAGTCTAAATCCCAAAATGATTGTGGGTGTGGGTGCGGCCAAAAGGCTTGGACGAGTGTTCAGATGGATAGATGGATGGATGGATGGATGGATGTATTGCTCTCTCTTCTTGGCATAATTTAATTCAATGATTACTGATTTAAAACGAAACCAAGAAACCGAAATAACGAAAGAAAAAAAGACGAGACGCATGCGTTGCCCAGGCTCAAATAAATAAATCAATCACGGCCCGAATCGCGAAGAGGGGAGCCCTGTGCCAAAATGAAGCAGAAAAAAGAATAAATATCAGAAGAAAAAAAAAAAAAAGAGGGACTGGAAACCCCACCTCAAATGCATGCGATGTCTTCGGTTCGTTCTTCGAGGTCCATGGCACTCCCCATTTCCGTTTGCCAGCGATTTATATCAGCGCCTGGGATGGATGCCCCATTCCCTCCCGGCGCTGGCTCCCTCCCACCTATCTCTCTCGCTCCCTTTGGGGCCCCCCTCCTTTCTGCCCCACGCATCTTATCAGCATAATTATTATCATTAAGATGCCATTGTCACATTGCATTGCACACCTTAAAGTGGAGCTGCATCGGCCTGGGGGGATAAACGGGATCAGGGAATGCGTCTGGGATGGATGCGTTGGACGGCGTGTATTGGCGAGGATGCCAGGAGATACGTATATATGTACAGGGAGGAGTTAAGCTGGCTGTGCGTGGACTCCGGACTCCCTTTTTGTATATTGCTTTCCATTTAATGGATATTTCGGACACCAATTTAAATACGAATATTATTAATTTGTATCCTGCTTTTTGATTAGTTTTTGGCCCACTCCCACGCCCACCCTGTAGCTCATATAAAGTCATATATTAGTAACCATTTGATATTTCTGCCCATCCCCATTAACAATGCGTCTTGGCTTCATTTTTTTGCCATTGTTGTTGTATTTGTTGTATTTTTATGGGCACGCGCTCGTCTCTCGATTTGCTGGCCTGCCATTCGCTGTGCCTCTCCAGCTTGGCCCCCACGCTCCCCATCGGTGTGCGTGAGTGAATCATTGTGGAGCCCCAGTCTCCACACTGGCAAAAATCGGGGTCACTTTTGGGTCACTGATGATTCCAGCATTCTCCTTTATAAACAACTATGCCCCGTCTATTTTTCAAGTGCACCTCTCAGTCTCCGATCAGCGATCGCCCGTTCCGCCAGCTCCTCCTCCTCCTCCCACTGCCCACTGCCCCCAGCCCCCTCCCGTCCCACAGCTGGGGCCTTTGTTGACGCCTCCCCTTTTATTTATTCATTCAGTTTCCAGTTACAATTCCGCTGATAACTTATTTACTCCGCTTGGCGCTCTGGCTTTTTGCTTTCTGCCTTTGCCTCTAGCTCGTTGGCTACCCGTTCCGTACCGGTTCGGACCGATTCGGCTTCGTGCGGCGGCTTCGTTGGCGATCGAGCGAAAGAGTGACAGAGCGATTGGGGGGCCCCGTGGGCCAGAGCGGGAGAGGGCTATAAACGAGTCGAATGGGGCAAGCGAATTGAATGAATATCAGCTTTGGAGCAAAAACTATGGAAATAACACAAAAGGAAAGCAGGTTTTTATAGCTCTAGCCCTCTCCCCTTCCTCCTTTCATTATGGGTTATGTGTTGGCCACCCCCTGAGCTGCCACCCCTGCCCCGCCACCCACCACCACCCCTTCTGTTGGAGCCCACTTCTTATCTGCCGCCGTGTTACGATATTTGTTATTGTCTCGCTAAAACTGCTTCACACCTGTCTGTTTCTGTCTCTTCGGTGATCGCCGCGGCACCCCAGCCCCCAGCCCCCAGCCCTAGCTCCACCGCGCCCCATCTCTTTCGCTCAGCTCTTTCGCTCTCACTCTGGCCCGCCGGTTTTGCGCCACCAGGTGTGTGCGTTGGACTTTTTGATTGGTCAGACCTTGATAAATAAAGCCAAGGCACCGAAACCCGGGCCAAGCCTTTCCAGCCCAGCCAGCCCAGTCAGCCCAGACAGCTCGGCCAGCCTCTTTGGCTCTCTCTCGCTCGCACACAACACCCGTCTCGCTCTGGGCTTGGCCACAGCATCGTCATCATCATCGGTTTTGTGATTGCAAATTGCGATTTTTTGTGCGACTTTTGCGGCTGCGCAGCTTGCTCCACACACACATTTGCATTCACATTTACATGCTTACAGCCGCCATTTTGGTTGCGTGTAAAAAAAGTCACTATTTTTAACGATAAGAAAGGGAACCTCGCATATTTCAAGTTTAAGGCACAGCTTGAGATCTTTCAAACGCTTCGAATGCAAGAAAATGTCAAGAAAACGGGGGTTTAAGGGCTTAAAAGGTCAGGACTCTGCGCAGAAGGCAACCGAACTTCAACGAAATGTTAATAGGGACTCCATTTATTTTACTGCATGCTTAAAGGACCTAAAAGTAGCTGCCTGTTGACCTCGAGAAGTCCAGAGGTATCCTAATTGAATTTCCCAGTCGGACTAGCCAGCCCGTAGTTGGCAACTTGGCCCACGATTCTGGCCGGTTTCCAAGAGCCAGGGTGTCCAGGGTCCCCAGGGTCCAGAGTGCAAAGGCCTCTCGCTGTGGCCCTGGTCTGGAAAATTGCAGACACACACGGATCCACCCGAAAGGATGTGTGTTTGTGGGGGGGAGGGGGGATACTTCCTGGGTTGTGATGCATATGTGGAAGGAGATGGAATTTATGCATCAACAAACCCACAGACAGACGTTAGGAAAGATGGAAATCCAACGGAGAAAAGGAGCCACGGAGAAAGAGAGAGAGAGAGAGAGAGGAAGCGAAAGGACGAAGTAGATCCTTTGGCTCTTGGTCCTTTTACAGCCTCATTTCAAAGGGGCGAAGTGGGCGGAAAGCATTCGCCATTGTTGGGCGCAAGTTGCGCATAATTGAAACATAAAACGCTTGGACACCAATTCACAAAAGCCACCTCCCAGCAGTGGCCACCCCCTCCGCCATTTTGCCCCTTTTCGTTGCGGGAGGGTGGTGGCGGGTGGTGGGTAGTCACTTGTGCATTGTGCGAGGCCAAAGAAAAGAGACAATTGTGTGTAAGAAAATGCAAGCGGAGCATCCAACTCATATATTGTATTTGCTTGTGCCCCGGGATCAGAGGCGTGGGCAGGAGTTTCCCCGGAAAGGGGTTCCACTCAAAATAATCCCAACAAAATCACACACTCCCTTCGAAAAAATGCGATATGAGGGAACCCCCCGTTTGGCAACGTCCCTGGCCAGGCGCATGTGTGATTTATGGAATGTTGTTGGTGCTGGGTTTTGAACGATTTGTTGTAAATTGAAGAGTGCCAAACCGCATATTTGAATATGGCAGCTGTGACTGCCAAGAGAGGGTCGAGGCCACGGGGCCATGTGAAATAAATAGAGCTAATAGCCGCAAGTTAAGTGGGGGGAGTGGAAGCTCCGCACTTGTCCTGGTCATACACCTCTAATAGAAAATCAGCCGCCAAAATATATAATATAGCTAAAGGACAAAAGGGGGAACATCAGGAGATGCCTCCCGGCGCCATCGTTCCAATAAATTTGAACACACCCGCCTCGGAAAAGTTTTAGTCGCTTTTCAATTATTTTCACTTGCTGCTCCGGATGCCGGGGGACAAAAACGCAGCAGACAGTACCAAAAAAACAGACACCAAAAGTCCGTCCTCGGATTCGTGGTTTACTCTCTTGACCTCCAGTTAAACTGCCAAAAAAACGTATACCAATAGTAATGATGATGAAGACGATGATGAAGATGGTTTCAAGATTGAAAAGGGGATCGAGCAGCCGAAAGGGGGAGGGCAGTAACCGAAACAGGACTAAGTCCTAGACCAGCAGAACACATGTACAGTAGGGATAGGGACACTTGACAAAGAAATTCAGGGGAACTATATCATCAGAGTACATAAAATGAAGATTCCTTCTTATAAGGATGTATTTATGGCAGGATAATTCCTCCTTTTGGACTTTGGGCATGATTTAAATATTTTTAAAACTGTTTCTTTCGGTGCCGCACAATTTCGTCGCTCCAGTCGAACGTTTTCGCTACTTTCATTTGTTCGCAATTTGTGTCCTGCCCTGCGGTGCCAGTTACCAGTTATCAGCCCCCGACACTCCCCTCGAAGAGACGCCTCTGCCAGTTGCGGTTAAGTTCTCCAAATTGCAGTCAGCACAGTCTGGGGCTAAAGTCTCTGCTTTTTGCCGGAGAGGAGTGGTGGGCGGTGGGCAGCGAAGGAACAGGACATGGCCAGCACAAATACATAACATCCTTGAGAGGGAGGGGTCCCGGACCCAGTCTGGGATACTAGGTTCCACAGAGAGACCAGCGCAACCGGCAGCCGACAGCCGACAGACGGCAACCAGGAACCAGGAACCAGAATCCAGGATACTGGATACCAAGAGGATACTGGAGACTGTCCAATAAGTGGCAAAAACGACGCGTGCTATCTAGTCATCTGCAGATGGCTCGGAGTCGGAAACGGGAATGGATGGAAGTGGAAACGGGTTAGGAATGTGGCAGGGCAGGACTCCTCTTCCCAGACAGCGTCCAAGGTCCATTTTTTTATGTGTATGTGTGTGTGCGGGGCAAGAGGAGGACAGGACAAGAGGAGACGACTCCAACACGAATCACTCAGCCGCAGCGCATAAAGTTCAAGTTGGGCGATTCCTGGGTGAACAGTTGCCAGGCAGCCGTAGCTAGGATTCCAAGGATATGACCAAAAAAGAGTAGAGAAGGGCAAGGGGCAGCTGGATGTTGGATGCTGGATGCTGGATGCTGGATGCTAGATGCTGGGATACTGGGATACACTGGATTCCAAAAACTCCAAGCTTCGACGCTGCAAGCGAATAAAATCAACAAAATTCAAGTTTTTATTGTTGCCCCGGGAGGGAAAAGCAAGTCCGGGCATACTGGCAAAAGGATTCGCTACTGGTACTTGCTACTTGCAACTGCCACTCCTGCACATATGTATATATCGCAAGCATATATCTGTGTCTTTGTCTGGGTATATGCATTGGTCGGGAGGACGAAGGCAGCGGCATGTGTGTGTGTGGCATGAACGTGTACTATCAACGTCATCGGCCACATTTGGTCCCTGGCGGCTTCTCGGTTTCAGCACCACCCCAAAAAACAGGGCAGGACTTTCGAGCAGACAAGCAGCCAGGCAGCTAGGCACCCAGGACAACCTGCCACATTGCCACCCATTTTCGTTGCCCCATCTTCATTGGCATTGCACATCGTTTAAGTGTCGCATCCGGCTGTCCGAGTTCGACTTCCACTTCGAGTCCGAACGAAAGCTAGGAACCCAAGGACCACCCTTGCATCCCTGACACCCCATCCACCCCTGCACCCCATTGAAATCCCCGCTCCTACCCCGGGGCTTTTCTCCACAAACATAACTCGACATTGGGGCGCTATTGATTTTGGCTGAAACTGAGTTTTCTTGTCCACAAGGGATGCGAATATCCTCAAGGCAGGGGAGCACACAATGAGTTGGTCCTGGAATCGGATGTGGAAGTGGAAATGGAGCTCTGGATGGACGAATGGGCATGCGGTCAGTGGGGATGTGTCCAACACGGCGTATGGTTGTTTTCGGCACATCAACTCCGCCCATTTGGCCAAAAATTTTGCCTAGATGTTCTCCACAAAAAACACCTGAATTCACTTTGTTAGAAACGCTATTGTTCAAAACATTTGTGTCAATATTTGTTGGTTTGTCTTATAAAGTTTCCACTAGCTATTCTTTTAACTGGCTAAATATTAATAAATTAATTCTTAACCGCAAAAGGCAGCCTATAAATACCATAAGGTCGGATTGGGATTCTCACCCGTGTCCGCCCGCCTGTCCTGTGGCACGGGGGCATCCAGTTGAAGCCATTTAATAGCTGACCATTTCAGAGATTAGTTGCATTACATGGTGGCATGCCACACCCCGTCCTCCGTCCTCCGTCCTCCGTCCTCCTGGAGTCCCTGATTCCCGGATGCTAGAGGCTAATAACCAAGCCATAAAACAATACCGGGAGGCAAATCGAGGCGCGGATCGTGTAACCGAAATGTAACTGAAACCCTGGACCACGGGCCCCACGATGTGCCTTGTGCCTCCCCCTGGGAGCCTCTACGGAATGCCTGTGTTGCAGCTTCCAGGTTGCACATTGCTCGGGCAAAAAGGTGCTGGCGACAACTTTGACTTATTGCTGCGACAGATACAATTACAAACGATGGCCTGGCCTGCGGGTCTTGCGGTCAATGAGTTGAATGAATTGAATGAATGAGTGAATGAATGAGCGAGTGCAGTGGATGCCTAGTGAATGGCTAGGACCATCTCCATCTCAAACTCCATCTCCACAGTTTTCTCACCTTTGTCTGCGATCGGAAGCGATGCCAATCGCGATTTGTTATCACGGCTAACGACGATCACAACTGGCTAGAGACTATACCAGACCAGAAAACCAATAAAAGCCAAACGAAAAGCCAAAACCAAAACCAAAACCAAAACCGAAACCAAAAGGAAACCATATTTATTTTTTATAGTCACATCCGAGTTTTCCAGAGAGGATCATCGAACCCGAGGGGGGGTGGGAGGAGCCCGAGGAGGATGGTGTCTCCAGCTCCATTGTCTCCTCGAAGAGTGCAGATTCAGAGCTCTCGGCGAGACTCTGCGGTTAACCGAAAGTTGTCTATAAATTATTAAAATTGTCTCATTATTCATATGGAATACAATAGATTTCATTTACGTTTCATTTTATTGCAACAAACAAACTTACAAACAAAACAAAAAACAACCACAAGAACCACAGAGAACCGGTTGCTTTACTTTATATACCTATATACATATGTACATATATGTTTTAACAGAACTAAGGTGGAACTTCTAAACTGAACTTAAGACCAGGTCCAATTGCCTTTGTTTACTTTGGTTGGGTTTTGGTTTTTAGTTTTGCTTTTAGGAGCTTGAGATCTTGGCCACTTCAGAGCTCTGAGCTCTGAGCTCTGACACTGAATGCGTGGGAGAATGAATCTCAATGGCACACACACCTGAGTTGCATGTTCTCCAGCTGCCCCACAGACCTCACAGCTCTGCTAGTTTTTAGCAACAAACTTTTACTGTTTTCCTTTTGAAATGTATAAACCTTTAAATCATTTAACTAATTCGTAAACATAACCTTTTTCTTTGCAGGTGAGTGACTCGTGAGGGACAGAAGCTCTTCGTCTGTTTATTTTTTGTTCCCAGCCATCAGTTTTCCGGCTCATGTCATGGCTAAGTATTTGGGGGGCTTCGGGCGAGGATGGGGGGCTTTGGGGGTTCTGCTAGCCAGATCCTTGGCCTGGCATTTCAATCAGATGGGCCGAGAACATGGCCCCATTACATGGGCCGGCGCGTGTAATCGTTTGGGGCAGCCAGACCTGGCCGGGCCCGACTTGCCACTAATTATGTAAGAAGAAGTCGTCGGTGACGCAACCATCGACAGACAACCATGGACAAACGAACAGCAAGTATACGCGAATTTCTGGGCGAGTTAACAGAGGCCAGTGATTCAAGATGATCCTCCTCCCAGCTGAATCCCAGGTAAACTAGTTGGCTTGTCGGTGTTTTTGAGAAACCCCATCGATGACATCTCAATACAAGTTGTTTTTTTTCGGTTTTTTTTTTTGCCAAGTGGTCATGTCAAATGTCCGAGGTTGTTGTTAGTGCTTGGGAAAACCGGGGAAAAGTAGAAGGAAAACGATCGGAATTTTCTTGGCAACGAAACGCAGCATTTTCAGCCGAACAACTTTGATGCATCGTCGCTTAATTAGCATCGCAAACTTTAACTCGAAAATGAAGAGCAACTCGCAGCTAATTAGTGGCCTTGACTGTTTTCCTAGCTTTGCGGATGGCCAGGAGGATAGATTGATGGTCTGATGGATGGGAGGTTGAATGACATCGAAAAACCATAATAGATACAGGGAAAAATAGAGTACGTAGGGAAAGGTTTAGTTTCAATCAATATGTTGAGTGATTCTTGCTTTTCGAGACTTTTCTAGCCGTGTAACTGAGGTCTGGGGTTCGGTGAAAATGTGAGGGAAAAGCGGTCGCGGGGAGCTGCGGCAATGTTGCGTGCTTGTCTTACACAATCCCGAAAGCCCGTACGCAAATTTTCCCAGCCACCAGGACGAAAACTAAGTGAAACAAATCGCGGATGCAACGCAAGCTACCTGCTCCGCCGCCCAGAAGAGCTCCAACAGCCTGCAACATTCCACAGCCCCATCTCCCACATCCATCCTTCATTCAAAATCATTGAAAAGGTGTCAATGCATGAAAGTGCCAGAAGTTGTCAGTGAATGCGGGAGCCTGTCATGGGTTAAATGTGAGCAAGGATAGAGGTAAAAGCAGGTCCAAAATGGGTTAAAATTTAAAGTCTATAACTTTAAATATTTAAAAATGTATTTATGGGACTATATAAAAGATAATCTCGACTCCTTTCATTGCGATTCAGCCTCCCCTTGTCCTTTTCGGCCGGAGCATCGAATCCTTTTCAATCCGATTGAAGCTTTCAATCCGGGTGTGTGTGTGTTTTGTGGGTTCGCCTATTCTATAAGCGGCTGGGGTGAGTGGAGGGACTTGCGGCATGTCCAACTTGTGGCAAGTGCGTGTAAATGCAAATGTTGTCAATGCTCAGCCGAAAATTGGATTGGCAGAGGGGCAGGACCAAGGCTTTAGTTAAATGCCCAATGTTCGGCGAGACCGCAGACGTGTCCGTATCCTATCCATATCCTCGCTCGCATACCCCTCTTCGCCATCTCCTCCATCAGCTGCAAATCCTTAATACAAATTGCAAAAGTAACCGCGACCGGGGCTCTCAGCTTTTGGTCTGTTCAACATTTGTTGCCCGTAAATGTTTGTTGTAAGTGATGTTGCTGTTGCAACTATGGCTGCTGCGGTTGGCTTGCCCTGGCCCTAGCCCAGCGACCAGACTAAGCAAATCAAGCCTGGCCGGGACACACGGGGCATTCAATGAATTCAATTGCCGACCGCAGACGGCAAAAGTCGTTGTTGTGTTGGACCCGAGCAAATAGCACTGGCACTGGCACTGGCACTGGCACAGGTACTACTTAGTCCAAACCAAACCAAAACTTAACTTAGCCGAAGCCCAGAAAAAAACTAAATAAATTAAAAGAAACTAAACGAAAATCCAAGACAAACTAAAAAACAACCAAAACTAAACTAACACGACGCCATCGAAGCTGCACTTTCAATGTTACTCAAAGCCAAAGTTAACACACTGTCAGAAATTTATTGGTAGCTTTCGAGAGGCTTAGGGTTTTCTATAGACTTTTCAGATATCTGTAATGTTTTGGAATAATATTGATAGATCAAGAAGTAATCATTTTCAGTGCCTGATCGCTGCTTTGTTTATTCTTCAATGCAGCACCGTCTTCAATTGCGTCACAAATCCGACAAGCAGCAACGCACTGGGCTGTTGCAGTTGCATCGCCACTTGTCTCGGTGCCACATTCGCAATCGTTTAGTCCTCCTCGGGGCTTTGGGGGGCTCTCTCTCTCCTTTAATCGTGCACCTCGAGACGTCACATTTTATTTTGGCCACATTGATATGCAAGTGACGACGACAGGCGATGGTAACGGCAAAAAAAAAAAAAACAGACGGCGGGTGGCAGACTATCCAAAAAGCAGAAAAAACATCGAAATGTAAGGAAACTGCAGGTGCCCGCAGATATGCAGATACGAAAAAGTATCTGCAACATGACTTTCAAACGTAGTACAAACAGCTCATCCATATGGATGCCCTACGTTAGTCCGTGTGTCCGCTGGACTGTTTGTCCGCTCGTCCATGTGTCCGTTTGGCCGCTTCGACAGTCGGTCGATCACGCGGAGCAGAGTGCGCATCGTTTCAAGTACGACTATCTAAGTATCTGAGCATCTAAGTATCTGAGCAACCGAGCATCTGAGCATCCGCGCATCTGGCAGATACAAGTGTCGACTCGACGCGACTTCAACTTTCAACTTTGCATCTCTCGATTCGCATTTGCTGCTTTGACTTGTTTATTTATTCCCTTTTCGGGTGTCTCTCTTCTTATTTCTTTATGAATTATCTGGCAGGCATTTTTTCTTTATTTGTAGGCTAGACCGCTAGCAATTGGAATTGCAATGCCTGTTGCATGTGGCCCGTTGCACGTTGCACGTTGCACGTTTGCTTTTTTGCGCTTGTGACTGTGTCGTATTTGCTTATGGAATTGAAGGTTTGGAGTGCATCTTTTGGACAGGAGCTGGGCAAACACTCGGGATTCATTTTGGTTTTGGAGCCATCATTGCCATGTGTGCCACATTTCGATTCTCACCGTTTTGACAAGTGACCTTCAGCCAACTTTTTTTTTTGCTATTTGGCTTACAAAACCGACAGGTTCCCATGACACCTGCCCTGCCCTGCCCTGCCCTGCCTTGCCCGGTCCTGGCTTGGCTTGGCTTGGCTTGGTTTGGCTTGGTTTGGCCTGGCCTTTCCTCACACTTTCGGCATTCATGACATTCATCAATCAGGCCACAAAACACTCACACTTACTCACACTCATTCACTCACTTATTCATCCATTCATGGGGCACAATGCGAAGTTGTCAACGGACAGCTCTGGGGTTTTCTGTTACTGTTTCGGTTTCGAGTTCGAGTTCGGTGTCTGTGTGAGTGTGCGGAGTACCCAATACCCGGTACCCACTATCCAGTACCCACTATCCAGTACCCACTATCCAGTATTCAGTATTCAGTACCGTTGTGTTTTAGATTCAGACAGGGCCAGAGTGTGGGAATCTGTTACCCTTTCTCTCATCTCAAAGACTAAGCAAATACGAAATGGCTTTTCTGCAATGCCAGCAGCAGCAACAACAATGAGCGACGACCAACCACAGAGGCTGAGATGCCAGGCCAACACTTTCCAGGCTACACAGCTCCAAAAATTAAAGGAAACTATAGCTTATGCTTAGGTTATGTAGTTGAAAATTCTCTCAGTGTACTGAGCCACGTCAGGTGCATTTTCCGTTGAGTTTCAGTTTGAGTTTGCCATTGTTTCGGGGCCTCAGTTTTCGAGGCGCCCCCGCACTGTCAATGTTTTCGGCCGTCCCAAAAGGGTGAGACCCCATCACCAGCCCCACGCCCCCACATCCCCCACAGTTCCCCACAGCCGCCCTCTTTGTTCTACATCCTCCCACGGGGGAATCCGCTCAAGAAAACGGCAGCCAGAAAGCCAGAAAGCAAAGAAAAACGAAAAGCAAATGAAAAGAGAGGAAAAGCCGAGGAAAACTAAGAAGGAAAAAAAATTTGAACGTGTTGTTCGGATTATCCGTGAGATAATTTCTTTTTCTCTTTGGCTGGGCTGGATGGGTTGGCTGCTGTGGGTAAAAAACCGAAAAAAAGACCCCGAAAAACCGTCTTGTTCGTATTTGCTGCCTGTCAACGCTTAGCCTGCCACCCTTCCCCCCTTTTTTTCGGGCAAGTGAGCCTCTGATTTGGTGTGTCTGTGTGTGTTTGTCATGTGCAGGCCATAGCCATTATTCCTAATTTCGCTTTAAATCAGATCTAGCCACCAACGCCGCCTACAAAAGGCAGGCACCCAGAAATCCCCCCACGGTCACCACCCACCCACTGACGACCGACCGCCCTGGCCCCCACCTTTGCCACCTTCCATGGCCTGGCTGGCGCTAGCGACTAGCAACTTGCAACAGCACTTTGAAAATGAGAAACAAAGTTATTTGAGAGTCGCTTAGCAACTTAAGGCTTATAGGCCTTAATTATTTGCAGATCTTTTTCTCACAGTGCCTGGCAAACTGTTAAATTGGTAACCCATTAGTCGGAGGTCTCCCAAAACTCCTGCCTAGGGCCAATTGCATTGTCCGTTGTCCATTGTCCGTTTCAATGTTGGTGCTGCTGTTGTGCCGTGGCAGAGTCATTGGATTCTCCATTTAGTATTTGTTATGGCTTTCCTCTTAATTTGAGGTCGTGAGAATCATGGCCATTTAACAGTCCTTTCGACGGGAGTATGTGGGCCAGGATTTGCCTCTGACGAGCTTATGAATGGACAAAGTTTGGTCCTTGCTAGGGATTCACATGCCCCCCAAACAGGTGAGAGACTTTAAAGGACTCGGAGACTTTGTCTTAAAGTTTCCCCATTCCAATGTCTTTGATGTTGCATTGTTGCAATGCTGATGTTGCTGCTTCTGCTGTTGCTGTTGCTGTTGCTGTTGCTTCTGTTGCAGTTGCTCATGTTGATGGCGTGTTATTTAAATATATTTTAAACAGGTAGAGCCAGAGCAGCTCAACAAAATTACAGTTAGGCGAATTGGAGTTGGAAATTCCTCTACCAAAATGCAGGAGGAAAACCAAAGTAGCTCGTGTGGCAGGGGCAACCCTTTTTTCTCCTTGCTTCCGCATCGATTTTCACATTGGCCACTGTTGTGGTGTTGCTGCTGTAGCTGTTGCTGTTGCTGTTGCTGCCTCATCGTCTCCTTCCTTAAGTTCATTACAATTTATTTTTATGTGTAATGCAATTATTGTTGCCGAGTGGAAGGGCGGCAGTGGGTGGGTAGGTGGGGCTGAGGCTGAGGCTGGGGCTGGGGGCATCTGAATCCGCATCCGACTTGGTCGAGGTCTTTGTTACACTCTCCCGGATCGGACATGACAACGAAGGCACGACCACGACACGTTGCGAATTTGCCATGAACATTTGTTGTTGTTACTGGGTGGATGGGCTGGTGAATGGGTGGGTGGATGGGTGGTGCAGGGGTTGGTGGTGCATTGACTGACCTGGCGTTGCACTAAATACAAACACACACTTACGGACACGGACACATCTGGCGCTGAAGATCGCGCGATTTCTTAATATGAGAATATTCCCACCATTGTCTCCTCTGATGAGGCTCTACTATTTTTTTTGTTTTGCTTTTGGGGTGACTGACTTTGCCACAAAGATGGGTGAGGAGGGGGTGGTGGTCTGGTGGTAAGTTGTCCACTCGATTCGATTGCATGTGGTGGCGAGGAGGCAAGAAAGCGCCCAGCTCTTGGCCCATTTAGCACTCGCGCTACCCACGAGCCCAGCAAATGTGCTCCCGCCTGCCACAAAATGCTGCATGCTGCATGTGGCTCATTGCTGTTGCTGCTGCTGCCGCTGCTATTGCCGCTGCTATTGCTGCTGTGTTACTGTTAGTGTTGCTTTAATTCCAGTTATGCGAACTTCTTTTGTTTCCCTCGATCGCTTCAAGTGCAGTGTGAAAAATTCCGCCTGGCATTCACATGAATAAAGCACGGCCCTTTCCTTGGGGTCATTACTGGTCACCCTGGCCGTTGCTGGGTTAACACCAACACCAGTGGGTGGGGGATGGTGGCTGGGAGGCCCACAGAACGGTTCTTGCGTGCTAATTTATTTTGCACTAATTAATAATTTATGCCTGGCTTTTCTTTTACTTGCAGGTGAGTCTAACGGTAACGCTTTCCCATGCCCTAACACGATCCGTCCACGGGAAATGGTAGCTCCCATCGTAGATCGTAAGTACTCTCCGTCTACTATTCATGGGGAGCTCTATGGGTCCATGGGGAATTGATGTTCAATAGACACTCCAATATACGGCACCTTTCAGAGGCCATATCCTTAAGAATCCCTAAGAGGAACACCTCAAACTACTCAGAGAAATACCTTGAACTAATATTAGATCCAATCCATTATAAATATTTCCCCCGACCGACCAGCAATTGTGCAAATCGAGACCAGAAAGCCCAGCTTAGCCCTCACACCATCGAAATCGAAATCTAAATCGAGGAGGATGGGGGTAGAGATCTCGTTTTGCGATGCAGACAATAGGGTGCACCTGCAGTCGATCGAACAATTCATCAGGCCGAGGATTAACAAAGATTTTCCCACAATTTCCCAAGCAAAGTACCATCGAGCTGATCGGTTGGCGAGGGCAAGTATAAAATTTCATTATCGCGCACTTGTAGGCAGCAAAAAATGGGAATGGGAAAGCAATGAAAAGGAAAAGAAGGAAAGGAAAGGGAAGCGAAGACGAAGACGAAGGATGCTGGCCGGCCTTCCAGCTTATCCCATTACGCTAAGCGCATATGCTGGAGTCCTGTAAATGCTCTGCATCCTGCTGTCCGGACACTTGTTGGCCGCTTCATGTTTCAGCAGAAAAGCGGCAGACAAAGCAGCGCCGGTGAAAAATGCGAACAGATCCTGCACGCTGAGTCTGGCATCCCGGGACAATGTCCTTCCTTGGCCACTTGATTAGCCGCTGCAGGAGAATAATAATAAAAGGAAAATTGAGCCAGTCGCGAATCTCATGAAAAGCCGGAAAATCTGGATACACCAAAAACAAATACGAGGAATAGTTCAAAGTTTCAGAAACTGTAGGGGGGAAATTCCATCAAAATAGTGATAATTTTGTTTTGCGTGTCGCAGTATGAGCGTTTTGTCATGGGAAAGACGAGCAGGTGACGTGGCTCCTTTGGCAAGGACGCAGCTAGCTGGCGAGAGCGAGATCGTCCTGCTTGGGGAGTTGGTAATTGAATTGATCGTGATTTCCAAATCCGAGCCATTGTTGGATGGCATCGAGGATGCAGATGCATTATGATTGCTACCTGGATCAAAATGAATACAGAGAACAAGGACACACTCACACAGGGGCAGTTGCTGTGGCAAAATCGCCAGGACAATGAGTGTGCATTTTGTGATTTTTTTTTTTCATTTTTGCAACGTGTCATCGACGATGCTTGAGAATGTTCCGCTCTCTTTTTAAAACAGAATGTCCTGACCGGAGTATGTTTTTTCTGGTGCGTGAGAAAAAGGATTAAGGACTCTGTCGCCAAAAATAGCGAACGGGGTAGCCCCGGGCAGGCGAAGAAAGACAGAAAGGCCAGCTGGCATAGATTTCGAGTGTGGGAAATTTCGGGAAGGCGAGCTCTGTTTTTGATTTTGATCCATTTCAGGCTAATCAAAGTCCCCCCTACTGGACTTTTTTTGGGCTTGTATTTGGGGGATGGGGTCTCCGGATTGGATTGGTTTTAGCTTTGGCTTTGGCTTTGGCTTTGGCTTTGGTTGGGATGCCGCTGCCCACTGTGTTGTGTGCTGGATTCATTGTCTCTGCAAGTTCAGTTCGATAAGCATCAAGTTCTCACGAACTTTTATTGTCCTCAACGACGACGACGATGACTACGACGACAAAGACTGGAATTGCAACTTGCAACTTGCAACTGCACGAGCATTGCAGCTCCCACTCGAAGTGCCCCATCCCCATCCCCATCCTCCGGCAGCCCAGCCAGGCCCCCCGCCCCCTCAGCTCAGGCTACCCTCCCGTTGAGCCTAGATTTTCTCCTAGAGCGACATTTTCCAAGCAATTAATGCCAAATTTAGACAAGCCTTTTCCTAGTCTCGTGGTCTTCCCTTGAAAAATCTTGGCCAACATTTTTATTACCACGCTTCGGGGCACTCCATGTGGCCTATAAATTCTTCCAAACGCGGAGAAGGGCCGCATTGCCTGGGGGTGGTGATTTTTCCACCTCAATCAGCCGTGAAATATGAGTAAAGAAGACCGGCCAGACCGGAAGCGAGTACGCCCCACTGACGCATGAAATACATACATACTTGTGCATTATTTTTCGAGGCTCCCTGACCCAATTTCTTCCGAGACCTTACCTTGACTGAATCATCCAGATAAGACAGACGGCCAAGCCCAAGCCGCCCCAACAAAAAATTGAATAAAACTTTAAACCAAAAACAGACAAAGAAACGGAAAAAGGGGCGAAACGCATGCGCGCAGGCCCGTTGCTAATAAATTTGTTCATATATGCGGGACATGTGGAAATCCAACAAACAAATTAAATTGTAAAACGAAATTAGCTTAGATAATTTCCAGTAACACTGCGCAGTACAGTGTTAACCCTTTCTGGTGCACCCGCATGACATGTCCGTGACATAATAATGCATTCAGGCCATTCGATACAGTTTTCAATAATTTGATTAATGATTTTCCCGACAGATACCAAGGGTTAGGCTTTCAAATCGATAGGTAAAACATTAAGTATGGCCTCTGGCTAAAATTATTACTAATTCGGAGGCGCCACTTGCTGCCAGATTATCCTGGCTTGGTCCTGGCTCGGCCTGTTTATGTTTCTGTTTATTTGCGATTGCGTTTCGTTGTTGTGACTGTTGGACATCCTTTATGTGCTGGCCGGAGGACACAAACGAAGCCGCTGCCACTGTGGGCGTTAGCCTCTCCTTCTGTCCCGCTGTCCCTCCATTGTCCTGTATTATCCTGGTCAGTAGCAGTAGCAGCAGGCTTCTGATGCGCCAGGTTGCCGCAGTTTGCACATCATCTGTGTGTTTTTGTTTTCTCCTAAACTCGATTGTCCCCGATTTTATTGGAGATAACTTATGGCCGGGTCTCCTGGCCATTTGTGGGTGTATTTTCGTTATTCTTTAGGGCAATGACACGCCTATTAGCTCATTAGAAGATGCGGCCTACAGGATAAGGAGTCTTAGGCCTCAGTAAAGGTGTCCATATGCTAGTTATGTTTAATGGAAATGAAATACACAATGTTCTATGGATCTTATTAATATCAGTATTCTTTTAACAAGGTAATTGCTGGCCTTTTAAATTTATTTGCTGAACTTCAAGCTCCACGAACTCTTTCCCTTTTTGAGCCAGGATTTAAGCCATCACCTAAATCGATGACTTTGATTACTCCATAAATATTGATCTCAGACCAGAGGAACCTCCGTATATACACCTCAACTATGGGGTGCTGCTTGGCTGTTATATATTATATACATTTATCTATATAGACGAAAGTCTGTTCAATATGCGAGACACGTACGTGGCGACGGACAACCGCATTGAGGCTGAAATGTTGCTGTAAATCCGAAATGGGGCAAAAAACATCAGGAGAGGCAGGCCAGGCCAGGCCAGGCCAGGCCAGCCAGGCCACTTGGCTTGTTGGCTTGAAGAGACCTCTGGGTCTGCGTTTTGGCCAAAAGATGGGCACGTCCAGCGGCCCAAAGATCTCCGTTCGCTGATGGAGATGGAGTTGGAGATGTCACTTGAGTAATTGTCGTCATACGCTCGCCTTTTGCCGCTCAGCTTATTTTCCTATTTTCGTGGCAAGCGGCGAGTACCTGCTGTACCTATACCTCTACATATATTAAAGAGACAAAAGCCGCCAGTCGATGAAAGTTTCTTCATATGTTCGTCAGTGCACTGTGAGAAATCTGTGGGGCTATGGTAATATTCCTTTTAAATGTTGCTTGGTCTCCCTCCTCAATTTTTGCTCTGTAAGTGGATATTTCTTTAAAAACGCCTCGGACTTTCGAGCTGGACATTTTGTGGCCTTTGTTGCTTCACAATCTGCGTGTCAATGATGACGCTGCTCCCCCGAGCCCCCTCTCTTCGATCGTTTGGCATGTCCAAGATGCAATGCTGGCCAACGTGCAGCTATTTAGTGGCATTGTGTCCCTCGCCTCGTCTTGCCTCGCCTTGCCTTACCCTGCCTCGCCCCCACCTCGCTGTATCTCAGCGTTTCCATCTGGCCAGTGCCTTTGTATCTCAGTATCTGAGTATCTTTGTATCTGTATCGCTGCGTGTCTCGTATCGGCGTATCGGCGTATCTCTGTGTCTGTGAACGGTCTTTTGGGACCCGGACCGAGAACGGACCTCGAGCGACCTGTGTCCACGTCCGCCGACAACATTTCATCATCCGTTCCGACCATGATGACGATCGACGATTATGAAAAGGAGCACCTTGAACAATAATTGTCAAGAAATAATAATAATAATAATAATAATAATTTTAGAGTTTCTCTTTCCCTCGTCTGGGCTGTTATGCATGACGATCCCCATCTCTCTTTCCCTCCGACAACGTGTTTCACTTTATTTTCGGGAATTAGCAAAGTCCATGTACTTCTGTGTGACGAGTGGAAAATGCGGGAAAACTGATTGATTTGACCGACCGAAGGACGCCCGAAGATGACAAATCCAATCATAACAACAAAAGGGGACTCCTGGGTATTTTCACACAAAAAATTGGAAGAAATGGGCAGGTTGGGAAAGGTTTGGTCAAGAATGCTTAGATAGGATCAGATCTGAGGACAATAATATAGCCAAGGCGGCACCCAAGACCTTGGGTTTCAGTGGAAGCAAAATGGGATCTTCTTTTCAAATTTGGAGATGAAAATCCTTTTTTTCAACCAAGCTTTTTGTATTTAAAAAAAAAATACAAGACAAGAAAAACTAGAAACAAAACTAGCTTTTTTTCCAAAGCCGTTACAAAACCGATCAAATTTCCATACTAATTCTTCAGTTTTTTCACCTTTCTTGAAATTTTCAAACTTGCCACAGGATTTTTATCTGCAACACGCAGAAACCAGCCAAGCAAAGAACCCAAAAACCCAAAAACCCAAAAAAAAAACTTAGAAAAAAAACAAAAAATAACAAATAAAGCCCAAAACCGGTCACCCTTTCTGGTACACATAAATTTTCCGTTAAAAACGAATGCATTTCCAGTGAGATTTGCTCATTTAAACCAAAACTCCGGGCCGGGACAAAAAATATACATCAAGGGAAAATTATCAACGGAAAGGTGGAAGGGACAAAATTATAAGTTATAAAAAAGAAGCCAGGGGAGACGACAATTGCCCGTCTTAGGGTGAAATCCTGCACCCAGGACCAGGACCAGGAACAGGACCAGGAACAGGACCATCTTCCTTTTTATCATTATTGTTTGAATTGAATTAAAAAAGCGACGGTAATCAATGCGAAGCTGCGCCAAGCCGGCTGCTTCGTCCTTGTCCAGGACCCTGCCTTAAAATGCAAAAAAAAACAAATACCTTTGCTCGCCCTGCCTCACATGTGACACACACACCCTGCCTGCCACAACCCGGACTCCTCATATCTTGGGAAAATCTTGGCCACCACCACCCCAAAAAGAAAAAAAAAGGAAACACGTAAGAAACTCATCCGGCAGGACGACAAAAAACAATAAGGAGCAAAGGGACGAGGCGAAAAAATCAAAACAGGGGTAGGACACGCACGAGGGGCATAAAAAATTAATATCGGGGAAGCGGATGGAAAAAAATTTGCATAGAACAAAAAATGCCGTTACACACACACTGGGCTGGGATGTCCTCTGGGCTGGCTACCTGGGCTCGCATAGCAGTCGCAGGATTCGCAACAGCAACAGCGATCCTTCGGGGGTTGCAAGACCCAAAAAAATCACACACACCGTCAAGACAAAGAAGCAAAAAAAGGGAACTTTAAGAAAATCAGACGCGGCGATCGGTAAAAATTGCATAAAAAATAATTGCAAGGCGACAGGACGCGGGCTGGGGTCGGGCCGGGGTCCTGGATGTCCTGTATCCTCCCCTCGCCCGATGAATTGCGTTTGATTAAAAACGGCGCACAAAGGACGCAGCCTGGTAGGGTGAGAGGGGACATTAGCAGCATCCTTTTACAGGACTTGGCATCTGCGCAGGCGCCGCGTCCCGGAGTCCTGAGTCCTGCTGAGGGGTAAACCAAATGCGCGCGCAAAAAACTCAAGAAAACAGGACCCGCTCTAGGATTTTAGGGTCTGGACTGCTGAAGAAAAAAATAAAAAACAACACACAAGCGGAACACAAAAAAATCGTTTACCCCTGACAAGCGAAAGGATTAAGTAGCAGGAGGGGCCGGATCAGGATCGGGTTCATACTCGGATTCGGATTCGGGGGCAAGGGTAAGGTCTTAGGAAATGTTACGCATCCATCCGCTTGTCCATTCGAGCATCGCTCCTTTATTATTAGAAATCTCTCCCCGAAAGGATATTGCGCAGCTTCCTTGGAAGCGAGAAAAAGGAGCTGCTGCTGCGCACATCTTCCTAATAGACCTCAATAGAAAGAGATGGCAGGCGACTGATGGAAAGAGAGGGAGTCAGGATACTTTGGGGCATTGCCTCTCCACTCCACTCCCTTTCTAAATTAGTTTTTAAAATCTCTCAATTTAGACAGTTTTATTTTCGATATCTTAATTTGTTATCCAATCAATTAAAATTAATTAACTTTCGGATAAAACCCTTTCTTTGGGATGAGGGTTTTTTATGGCTTCACATATTTTGTGCTTGTCAAAAATTATCTAACAGCTAATAGGTATTTGGAAATGCCACAGATTTAATTCGATTAATTAAAGGGGAAGCTTATTAAACAGTTTCGATCCTTATTTTCTATTAAGTAAGCCCATTCGTTCGTTACCTTCGGCTCCCTCCAATTGGTCAGCCCCAACTCTTTTGAGAGCCTCATGTCCTATTGGCCAGTTGGTCAGCAGTGTCCTTCGACTGTTGTCCTTAACACACCCTTCAGTTAGTTATTGAACTAAAACCTACATGGCCCCCACCCTCTCCCGCCTTTCAGGCTTAACCCTCTAGTGCCAGCAAACGACCTAATTTGGACAGTGATTAGGCAGTAGATGGGCAGTCGGAGTTTTTCCCGAAAAGGATTTTCCAGAAGGGGGGGAAACGCCTCACAGGGGGCTGGGGCTATGGCATGGGGGCGAGTGTGTGCCCCGCGATGGGGCAGAGACGCGGCGTCCCTGCTGCGCCACTGCCCCGGCCTCAGTCGACGCCGACTGCTGCGTCGAGGTCCGAAGACGAAGAGGAAGATTTTCATCCCCCTGGCTTCCTTTGGTCCACTCGCAACTCGAACATCCGGCAGACCCATGTGTGTGAGAGTGAAAGGGGCTGCCGGGCCGGAGAGAGGGAGAAAGGTAGAGCAGCAGCAACCCCTGCCCATGAGTGTGTGTAGTTTTTTTCTTGCCCCCTCAGCTCGATTCCTTGCGAGGGTCAGAGTTCGGTAAAAAAAATGTCGCTGTCCTGCCGCCACAGAGGCTGTGCTGCCGACGTCGACCGAGGCAGCAGCGGACCGTCAGCGGACTGGGTCGAGCGTCCCAGGAAGCCGTCGAGTTGTCAGTCCACGTGAAGCCTCCGAGGGGTCAACAACATACGCGCTCTGCCCTCCAAGAAAATTCTGGGACTACTCACCAACCAACAACCAACCAACACGACACCAAAAACTATAAACAAATCTCGCAGCGAACCGGTTAAACCGTCGAAACTCACAAGTCCTTCACCTACCTACCGCGTCTCTGCCGCTTCGTGTCTTGTGAAAGTGCCAACTAATTCGACTGCCACCTAATAATTAATTAAATAAATTAGGACCACACGCAGGACAATTGGATTACCTACGATCGTGTGCGTTCCCAGTGCCTTTCACAACGTTTTTTTTTTTTCCACTGACAACCGCAACTAAGAAAACAATTTTTTTGAAAACATATTTGTGATGTGTTGACCAAGACCAACAAGTACCAAAAGCACAAAACATTTCTAAAATACTTACATACATGAATATTTTTTTTTTTGAAACACCAAACAAAATGTACAACAAAATGCTGTCGATCAGTGAGGATCATGGATTCCGATCGCTGAGCCGTAAGTTTTTCCTTTCGAACCAATAAGATTGTTGTTGGGAGTTTTCCGAGAATTTCCAAGCTCTTCCCCAAAAACAGCCCCCCTTGGAGAATAGATTTTTTGATAAGCAGAGTTAATGCCCGCACCCACGAAAGAAAGAAACGAAAGTCGGGGGAGTTCAACCTACTTATGGATCGCAGCCCATATTTACATATGTCCGATGTGGCTGTCGTTGACTTTTGGGAAATAAACGGAGACCCCTCGCGCTGCTCTGCTCTGCTCTGCTCTGCACCTTGTGCCGAGTACCAGGGTACACCTCGAGTACCCCGCCCCGCCTTGCCCCGCCGAACAAATATTTTAGCAACCAAAAAAGAAACCGAAACGACCTCAAAAAACCACACAAGACATTAATGTAAGGTACAACTTACAGGCCAGGTCACAAGTCTTATCTTCAAGGAACCTCAACAATGAAAACATTTCATTCCGCATTCTGGACAAATAGAGTCGGAATTCCTTTCTTGTTTTTGTGGTCCATCTATGGGATGTGTTGGAATATTCCAATAGGAAGGATAGGAGTTGAAACCGAAATAAATGACAATAATTATCAATTTTGCAAGCCCGTTTTTTATGCCCTGTATTTTGAGTTTTTTGTTGGTGTTGCCATTGCCGTTGCTGGCTTTTGTTGCCTTGTGCCCATTTCCTTTGGGGCTTATCACCCTGGCTTGTGTGTCCAGCTTTGCCGCGCACACGCACACGCACGTGGACTATATACACTCAGAAATACACACACACACGTAGTATATGTTAATGCCCGATTCCAGGCCGCGAACATATATTTGCATATGGCTCATTCACTCGGTTTCAGTTCTACGTCCGTTGGTCCGTCTGTACGGGTCTTCGTCCCCGGTCCGTCCGGTGCTTCCAGGTCTCTACGGTCTACGGTCTACGGTCTAGGGCCTCCGGTCTCCGGTCTCTGGTCGCCGGCCTCCGGTCTCTGGTCTCTGGGTTTCATTTGTTTGCTCATTTGTTTGTCCAGATATCCAGTCGCTTACCTTGCCGCCATATGCGGGTGTTATCAGCAGCTAGCTTTTGGCTAACCGCTGCCGCTGCCCCAGCCCCAGCCTCAGCCCCAGCCCCCAACCTTCCTGCCACAACCACCAACCATTCCAGCAAACCCACAACAAATGCAGTGTCCGTAGGGGTCTGTTGGGGGACAGCAGTGAGCAAATAAAACCAAATTTTGTATGCTAAAACACTTTGCAAAGGCGACCAAAATGCACCCGGAGAAATTCCTCTAATTACATTATAAAATAATAATAAAAGCGCCTGGATTAGAAGCTCCTGGTAATCCCTCGGGTCCGCCTTTTTTCCCTCCGTGTACCTTTTAGTTATTTCATGCTCGGCCCCACCGATAAGAGGAGCTGTGGTCCAAGGGGGGTGGCCGTTTTTTGTCACCCACACAACAGGAATCATTGTGATTGCCAGGCCAAAAACGAAAAGCGACCGACCCCCCGTCCGACCGACCGACAAAAAAAAATGGAAATAAAAAGAGGGTAAAGCAGGCGGCCTATCGCCGTGTTTGTTATAGTTTCAGCTGCTAAACACCTTTCGGTGAGTGTATCCGTATCAGTGTATTGGTGGCTGAGAGTGTGTGTGTGTTGGTTATCCACACGTAATTTGTTTAAACAAATTAAGTCGGGGGCCGAGCGGCTCCAGTTGATTTTCGAGTCTTTTTTCCAGCTGCTGACGTCGCTTTGTCACTGTCAGCCAAAAAAAAAAATATAACAAGTACGCTTTCTGCATTTGTATTTGTATTGGACACAACACACACCCGACACACGCACACGCACACCTATGCAGTACGCCCCCACTGGCTGTTATCGCCACAAAAAGAATTTCGAATTTGTTTAACCTTTTTTTCTGTCTGGCTGTTGTTTAAAACTTTAAATGAGTTGGCCAAAATATAGAAAAAAAACGGCTTAAATATTTACTCAGCATTTTCTGGTCGCCCGTTTTCTTTTCTTTTTTTTTTTTTTTTTTTTTTTTGTTTTGTTTCCCGAAGTGGAGCACTTGGTGTCACTATGATTGGTAAAGCCTTCAATTAATTTAATTCAGAATTCAGAATTTAGTTGAAACATTTTTTGAACAGCCATTTCCAGGCTTTTTCCAGTCCAGTTTTCCGTGGCCTCCCCGGGGCTGACGCCATTTTTCATTTGGGGTCCTTCGACAGGGCTGCCGTCCTGGATGCTGGATGCCTGGCAACGAAGGCCAAACGGAGCACCTAAAAACAGTCGGTATTATCCTGCCTGGTTTTTATGGGAAAGCACCTCCCACCCCCACCCATCCATCCCGCCCCGCACTATATAGTAGTGGGGCCATAACCTTTTGGCCATAAAACCGAACCGAATCCTTCGACTTCTTGTCTATTGTGCACATGTGCGAGTGGCGGAGTGTGTGTGGCAGGACGCCAGGACGCCAGGACGCCAGGATGCCAGGATGCCACGATGCTAGGATGGGGGCATAAATTAGCACAATCAGCGTATTGTTTTCGACTTGCCACGCCCCACTAAACGCCGCCCCCACGCCCGGCCAGTCAATAACATGAGAAGGTTATAAATAACAAAAATACAAGTCGTCCTCGACGTCCTTTCATATTTCCCCCCCCATGCATCCCATGCTGCCGGTTAATTTGCGCAAAAGTTCTATTAATATGTTAATTCCTGATTTCCTTCCCCTCGCCCCGGCCAAGGATATTAATAGCCCGAAGGCAGAGGCATTGCATTAAATGGCCAGGATGCCTTCGGGCCAAAGTCGCAGCTCGTAAATATTTGAGTTAAGCCCTGCGTTTAACAAATCGACGCACTTCAATTTATTTTCTTCCGAATTAATTAAGCAACGAAATAGAAGGGGGGGGGTCAGGGGGCTGATCATAAAGCCAAAGGATGAAAGAATGACATCACACCAGCCAATAAACTCCACTTCCAGCTGTTGTCCTCCTCCTTTTTTTTTTTAGACATTTACTTTCGATATACTCTTGAAATCACATTCGATTTGGTCACCGGGCGCTGAAAGGGTTAATGCAATTTATGATTTCTAAGCTGGCACTTTTATGACTTCTCGCGTGGACTCCTGGCGCAGGACATACGCTTGACACTTGTCAGCCAGCCTGACACATTTGACAGTTTTCTGTTTTTTTCCGCCCCTCCCCCACCCTTGAGCAACCCTCTTTTCGGAATCCCTCAGCTGGCGCAATATTATTGCAGGCTGTCAATAAGTCTTTCTATTTATCCAACTCCTTCATAAATAGTGGCTTTAATCTTCCGGCAAACATCTAATCTAATCGGTTAGGCAAATATCGGGCAACGCCCCCGCCTCACTTTCGACTTGTGTCTTTGGCCCAATCCCCTCTCTTGTGCTCTGGCACGCCCCTGGCATACAGCAGGTAAAGGTGCGTTTTTTTTTTTTACCTGCCTTTCGGACCTTTCCGGCCGGCCAATGGCCAATGGCCAATGGCCAATCAATAAAGACGGCCAACCAGAAAATTGGAGAGCCAACTAAAATGGTTAATGTGAAAATCAATAGTTTACCCCTAAATAAAGTCAAAATATGATCCCTAAATACAATAATAATCACCACAACGCAGCCGAGGCCGGGTCGGATGCAACATATTTTTGGTGGCAAAAAGCGAAAAAAGCGTAAAAAGCGAAAATTGGGCATGACCCACCCAGGCAATCAGTAGAAATTACATATGTGTCACCCCAGAGCAGGACAATCAATTGATGGAACAGAAAAAAACGAACCCAAGCGAAGAATACGGTCACGGACAATGGCGGGATGACGGCAGGACAACTGGGGAGTGCGAGGATATCCCTGCTTAGGGCGCATTAGTTATTGTTTGGACCCGGGAAAACCGCAAATTGCTCAAACTGCCCCCGGAATGGACATAAAAAATAGACAAAAAACACAGCATTGCAAGTGGCAAAGCGACAGGGAGTCAATAATTCATGGATCTATTTCCTAATTGACAACTGTGTGTCCTCGGTAATTGATTATAACGTCTGTTGGACAATTGATTAGAGTTTAAGCCTGGAGAATAAACATCAATATTAAATGTGGATACGTTTTCGAATAAATCTGTTTTGTTTTTTACATTTTCGATTGCCCTTAAAGGGTTCTTGACCCAAAACTTGTTTGTGTGTTTTTTCCAATTTGAAGTTTGCCGCCTTGGGCCTTATACTTTGTCCTTCTCTCCCACCACATTTGGTCAATCAAGAAGTCCTGGAAAGCAGAAAGTTGAACCGCCCTCGGGCGGGATATTTGCAAATGTTGGTGTGTCTAATACGGGGCGCAAAAAAAAGATACAGATAAGCCGCAACAACCTCGACATATATAAATATATATATTGAGGCTCAAATTAATTGCAAGCCACTGGAATTTATGGTCATGCATGGAAACCATCTATGCCCTCCCCCTTCAGTCCTTTCCTCCTCTGCCTATATGCAAATAATCCATTCGAGGGGGTGCCCTGGTCCGCTGCCTTCATTGTTGTTTCCGCGCTGCGGCATTTTCGGCCAAATAAATTAAAGTGCACAGAGATTTGGGCTTCGGGCCGGGTCCTGCCTGCCGCCTTATCGCGCCATATGTAAATACATGCGGGGATTGAGTACACTGCGAACAATTAATACAGTCTGCCAATTAGGCACGCCCCATAAAAATGTGACAGAATTAAGAGGATCTGGGAGTGGAGTGGCTGTGGCTTCCCATCCACCACCACTGCCGCACAAATTCAATTCCAGAAATTCCAAGGACCTCGTATTAAGCCAGAATTGATGGCCACCAATAAGGCAGGGCCCCCAATCGAATGAACTCTAGCAATCGAAATCGAGGAATATTTATGAACTTGGTCGTTAAAGGATGTCCTTCTACTCTTGCAGATTCCGACTCGACGGAGAACGATGCCGTGGCCACGCAGGACATCCTCACTTGTGGCGCCTGCCAGAAGGCGTTCGCCCTCTCTGACATTGTCAAGTTCATCCAGCACAAGGTCCTGCAGTGCAACAAGGAGAACTATGGCCAGTGCGCCACCCAGAATCCGCAGATGGATCGCGATGCCGAGGAGGGGCGTCCCCTGAGCCTGGTCAATCGCCGGCCCTCGATTTCGGCCCCCATTTCGGGCCGCAAGTCCTCCTCGTCCTCATCGTCTTCCTCCACATCCTCCGCCGTTGCAGCGGCCGCGGCCACAGCAGGTCCTGCCGCAGCAGCAGCAGCGGCGGCGGCGGCAGCAGCAGCGGCGGCAGCTGCCACGGCGGCCAGCGGCTCAAGGATACACACACCACCTCCCAGTCCGGCGGATTTGCTGGCGGACGGAGCCAGCAGTACGCCCAAAAGGCTAGTAGATGGTAAGTTCAACAAAAAGGATACCCCATGCAACCGACTAAACTCTTGAAACCGCTTCTCGTTTGACAGAAAACGACAACACCACGCCCAAGGACATTGAGACAGCTACCACCACGCTGGACAAGGACACAGCCGCTCCCGGCAGTCCTTTGGCCAGCCAAAAGCCACGCAGATCCTCCAGCGGCGACAGCAGTTGCGAGCTGGAGCAGGAACAGGATCAGGACATTGAGCAGCCTGCCAAGGTCAAGGAAGAGCCGTTCGAGGACGAAACCACCGCCACACAGCGCCACGATGATGGGGACGACGATGAGGAGGAGCAGGAGCAGTCGCTGGCAAAAAGGCCAAAAATGGAACTGGTCGATGCCGAGGCCAACACGGTGCACACAGGTGAGTGTCCTGCCATGTCCTGTCTGATCAAAAATAGCTAGCAAATATTTTTGGGTGGGCGAAATTAAAATTCCCTGGGCAGCTATTGGAAAAATGTGTTTGATGTATGTATGTATATGTATATTGTTGGATATTCGAAAGCTGATCGGGATAAGCTGCAGCTGCAGCTGCAGAAAAATTTCGAAATCTGGACAAAAAGCCGAAATCCAAAACAGAAAACAAACACACACAAAACAAAACTCCCTTTTTTTCTGGCCGAGAAAAAGCGCGGACACTGCGGGCAATGCGGACATCAAAGCGCAGCTCTCGAAATAATAAAACGAGAAAAAAGCTGATAACTGCAGCGGCAGCAGGACGAAAAGGACACTCGGACAGCAGCCTCGTGACAATCGAAAGCCCCTCGCAACTCCACAAGCTGGCCTTTGACTTTGACATTTCAATGCAAATGATGATGAAAAGCCAAAGACAGCAATAAAAATACAACAGCAAAAGGACGAAGAACTGTGGGCAGGGGATCTAGGGGGCAGGAGGACAGAGAGAGGGCGAAAAACAGAGGGTAACCAGGCAGGACAACAAAGCTCTCGGACTGAAGCTGAAGCTGAAGCTGAAGCTGCCCTCGAGGGTAATTTGAATGCCTCAAAAACAGTCAAGGAATGCCAGGAAAAGGAAGAGGAAGGCGAGGTAAGGGGAGAGAGCAGACCAAGTGGCAGCCACTTGAGTGGACAAAGGACGAAAAATCGCACTGGACTTGACACACGCACAAAGGACATTCCGAGCACATAGTTTCTGGGGGTCAGTTTGGCAACTTGGACACGTGCCGCTCCAAAGAAGCGAAAAAAGGGGTTCGCAGGCTAGGTGGCGGGTCAGAGGTCAAGCAGGTAACACGAACGAGAAAAAACAGCAGAAAAAAACAGGACAAAATTAGCATTAAAAATCCTTATGTGTTAGAGTGACTCTCCGATTTTTCCACATGTCTCCGCATGTATACGCGCGACAACAGCAATTTAACCCTTGAACTTTTGAGCTTTTGACATGCAGGGTCGCCGGGGGAAGGGCGGCGGAAAGTGAACAACAAAAGTCAGTGACAAGAGTTGTTGCCACGCAAATGACAATGGTAACTGACAAGCTACAGATACAAAGATACACAGATACAAGCTGTGAGATACAGATGCTGGAGATACAACTACAGCTGTGCGTTAATTACGCATTGTTTTCGCCTCTTCTCTCTTTTTATTTTTGCGATACTGCCGTTTACTGCCTTTTTTCCCATGTCCTGGCTGTCCAACCTAACTCCTTCCTTCCTGCCTGCCCTCCAGGCTGCCTGCCTGCCTGCCTGCCTGCCTGCCTGGCCGACTTTTTGTCCATTTGGTAATTATAAATACCATGGCAACCACCTCTCCGCCGCCGCCTTTCGAACTGTCAACAAAATGGATATTTGTTGCAAATGTGTAAATGCAACCATGTCCTTTTTTTACTCTACGTCCTCCACCTGTCAGCGCATCCGGGCGGCGGTGTGAGTGTTAATTATCAATTTGGTGGCTCAGCATGTCGCGACCGCAGATACAATGAAACACCATCAACGGTCGAGTGGGTTAAGGGTTAACCAGGCAGGTTAACGGGGGCGGGGGGGTTCACGAGGTTCAAGGGGCACCGTGCCCCAGCACGGGGCACCACAAATTCGCCATTCAATTATTGACTCATGCTGGCACTAAGCCAGCACACAACGGCAAAAAAAATACGAGGAAAAATATGAGGATGACCTCCTGCTTTACGCTCATCCTTGCTCGAATGGTCGAAATCAATGGCTAATGCCCTCGACTCATGCAATTTCACGTCGTTGGGGATTAGAAGAGTCCTAGGACCTTTTGTGTCCTCGAACGAAAAAAGCAAAAAAGCCAAAACGAAACGAAACGAAACGAAACGGAAAAGGATACACAGCAGAGGGCTTAGCCCGAAAAGGATGCTGCTGATAGCAATGGGGGCATCATGCAAATGTCCTGGCATCGGTATCCTGACAGTTGGCAGAGCTGCAACAATTATCCCATTACAGCAACCCTTTTTCTTTGCCTCTTAAGCCCACCCGCTGGGCGAGTCCCGCCAGCAGACTCCTTGCCGAGTCCCGTCTGCGTCCTGTGTATGGCTCATACGCACTGTTGGCCCGGCCTGCCTGCACTTCCTGGCGGTCAATTTGCCATTTCCTGTTTGGAAACTTCCGCTTAGAGTCCGGACTCCTCAACTCAACTTTTTTGCACTTTAAACAAAAAACAAAAAAAAAAAGGGAAAGCGTAGATCCTGGCAGTTTTCGTTTTCCATTTTCAGTTTTCATAGTTCGATAGTTTTTGCATAAATTATAATTAGAGCAGAAAAAATTTGAGGAAAACAAATGGAATATCCCTTAAACTGTATTATTAATTTGCATTTTCTCCAAGTGGAACGTAACCCGCATTGGCAGCTGAAACTTTCGGCCTTTTGAGTTTCAAAATATTCAAAAATCAGAACGTGCCAAACCCGCGCCCTTTTGTTTGTTTTTTTCACCTTTTTTTATTTCTGAATAATAAATACGTATTATTTGAAACGCGTGCGCATCGCGAGCTGCTTTTAAGGATCAGACAAATAATGCCTGATGTTTTTCGACAACTTTTACCTCTTTTTTTATTAACGATGATCGGCGCGGCAACCCCTAGTCCTTGGAAAAGATAAAGGGTTGGCCGTATTATCTGTCAGATTCATTTGCATTTCCTGTGGCATGCGGGCCTCGATCCCTGATCCCCAATGCCCTATGCCTCATGCCTCATGCCTCATGCCTGATGCCTGATCCCTGATCCTTTTGCCAAAGGGTCGCGTCGAAATCATGTTTAACACGGCTCACCTTCGACGACGACGACGACGATGACAAAAAAGAGAGGAAGCTGCCCATAAAAGTGGGATAAAATTGTATATAAAAAAAAGGAAAAGTGTGGAGAATGCGTGTCCTGTCTCGTGCCTTCAAAAATTTTCATTTCATTTCGTCCTTTAAAGACGTCATTTAAATTCAGTGAACGTCGTCGTCGCCGCCGAATGGAAACAAACGGGGGTAGTTCCTCCTTCAATATCCTGTCCATAGTTTTCCGGGCATTAACACCTTGTTGTCCTCGCTGGCGACATGTGGTCCTTTCCACTCGCTTTCCATTTTTTTATTTATTGTAGAAAATATATAAAAAAAAAAAAAAAAAACTGAGAGCTGGAAAATTACACGCATAAAACGCTTGCTGGCAACATCTTTCGAAAGTGTCCCGCACATTTTTCATAAATTTTCCAATTTTACATCTGTTGCTCGGTCTCATATGTGGCATTAGATGTAGCAGGACGCGAAAGGACTTTAAAGGACATGCGGTGGGTGGTTGTTGGGCTTCTATTTCCGCTATGGCAAATTAACAAATGTCGCGACAAAACCGCAACAACGAGGGCAGCTAAAACTAAATAACGCCAGGACATCATGTGTGTGTGTGCGCGCGGGGCAATATCCTTCGCAATATTGGCAATCTCCGTCAGCGGCCTCATGCGTGTCCTGGCGTGTACTGGCGTGTCCTGTCGCGCATTTTGCCATTTTGGCATGCCAACCGCTGCAAAATCAATAAATAAATAAATACTAGGCGCCACAGCCGGCCCAGCCACCCAGCCACCCAGCCACCCGACCACCCAGAAAAGGCTCATTAATAATTAATAACGAAATTGCCAGGCAACCAGGAAGTGCACTCGAAGAAATTTAAAGCAGTTATTCCTTCTGAAAAGCCGTTCCATAGGAGAAAGGGATTTTAATAGAGGAATTGGAGGAGGCGATTTAAAGCCAAAACTAAACCAAAACTTTCCATATTTTTGCTCCTGACTTTTGCAGAACCCAGTAACTATACTTGCTCCACGTGCAAGACCCGCTACACCTCCGCCTGGCGGCTCATCCAGCACGTCCAGCACTCGCACGGCGTCAAGATTTACGTGGAGAGCCCGGGAGCGATTGGGGGTGCCACGCTGACGGTGGCCACGCCCGCCGCCCTTAACAACAGTGCCCTGGCTTTGGCCGCGGCAGCGGCGGCTGCTGCTTCGGCGACCTCCGGCTCCGGTTCGGGTTCCGGCCCGGGCCCCGTTTCCGTTTCCGGCAATGCCAGCTCTCCGCCACCGACGACGATCAGCCCCAGCCCGGTGGGCAAGCGGAGCAGCCCGCTGGCCGCCAATCTGTCCGCCAGCACGGTCGGCTCCTCCTCCAACTCCCTGGTGAACAGCAGCACCTCCAGCCTGGGCTCCCCACAGCACCACCAGCAGCAGCAGCAGCAACAGTTGCAACTGCAACAGCAACAGCAGCAGCAACAACAGCAGCAGCGAGTGCAGCAGCAACAGCGCGAAAGCCTGGCCACGGCCATGGCCGCTGGAATGCGGCATCATCCGCTCCTGCCGCCGCCGGAGGCTATGCACCCGAACCCCTTCCAGCTGCTGAGAATGCCACTGCCGCCGGCTCTGGCCCAGGCCGGAAACGTAGTTCCTACAGTGGGCCCTCTGTTCGGGCGACCCGGGGACCACTACCGCATGGAGCAGCTGGTGAGCGAGCAGTTCCGCCACCACGGCTTCAACCTGGCGGCAGCGGCGGCGGCGGCCCAGGCGGCCCAGTTCAACGGCCAGGAGGCGAGGCCGCCCTCCTCCAGCAGCAGCGGCAGCCAGCGCGGATCCGTGCCGCCGGCAGCCCTGCCACCGCCCTCGCTCAGCTCCCAGCAGCAGCAGCAACAGCAACAACAGCAGCAACAGCAACAGCAGACGCAGCAACAGCAGCAGCAGTCGCAGCAGCAGCAGCAGACGCAGCAGCAATTGGCGCAGCAGCAGCAGCAATCGAATGCCAACAACCCCTTGAAACTGGAGCCACAGCAGATGGATTTTTACTCGCAGCGATTGCGTCAGCTTGCGGGCACAACAAGCCCTGGAGCTGGCAGCACTGTTAACTCGAGCTCGCCGAGTCCTCGACAGAAACAATCGCCGCACTTTGCGAGCCCATCGCCCTCCCAGCAGCAGCAGCAGCAACAGCAGCAACAAGGGCAGCAGCAACAGGCCCCCCTCCAAAGACCCCACTCCCTGACTCCGCCGGAAAAGCTGAGCGCTGAGAGCTCCGCTGAGAACGGCAATCTCGGCCTGATCCTGGCCAGCACGCCCCGCTCCGCTAGCACCCCGCCCTCGAAGACGGGAGAAATCAGCAGCTCGCAGGACAACTGCTTCGCCTGCGGCTACTGCGACAAGAAGTTCCGGTTCGAGAACAACCTGATCATCCACCAGAGGACCCACACCGGGGAGAAGCCCTACAAGTGCACCGCCTGCGACTTTGAGTGCTCTCACATCCAGAAGCTGATGAAGCACATGCGGGTGCACCGCTCCCCGCCCGCGGAGGACAACCAGGACGAGGGCAGCAATGCTGACTCCCTGGAGACGAACGAGGCGGACCATGACGAGGACCCTAATCCGGAGGACTCCGAGGAGGAGCTGAACGATGTCGACGGCGAGGGAGACCTCGACGGTGAGGAGGAGGACGACCTGGACGAGATGGAGGAGTGCGAAGACATGGACTACAAGGCAGAAGATCTCTCGGTGAGCAACCGATTGGACGGCAAGAGCCAGAGTCCCAAGACCACTAGTTCCGGCGCCACCTCACTCGTTGGTGAGCTCATGGATAAGTTCGGTCTGTCCAACATAGCCCAGTACAGTGAAGCCTACAAGCAGGCGCTGCAGGAGTCCGGCCGCAAGGAGGCCGCGGCAGCAGCCGCCGCCGCAGCAGCCGCTGCCGTGGACAACAACAACCGAGGTCCCGGCACAGGCGGTGCTGGCGGCAACGGAGGCAGCGACAAGCTCAACGGCCTGCCAGTGGCCGCCCTCCGGCTACGCGACGAGTTCGCCAAGAACTGCAACATGTTCCAGCAGCCGCAGGACGGCGGCGCCCCCACCCAGGTGCCTCTGTTCAACCCCTTCCCCAATCCCTTCGAGCTGACCAAGCGGATCAAGATGGACGGCGGCGACTGGTGGGGCATGTCTCAGGCCTTGCACCGCAACGAGGCACTCTTCGAGAACCTGAAGCTGAAGCCCCTGGGCCTGGGCGGGGCCAACTCGCTCATCCAGGGACCTCTGCTTAAGAAGGAGAGCCGGCAGCGCAACGACACGTGCGAGTTCTGCGGCAAGGTGTTCAAGAACTGCTCCAACCTCACCGTTCACCGGCGCAGCCACACGGGCGAGAAGCCGTACAAGTGCGAGCTGTGCTCCTACGCCTGCGCCCAGAGCTCCAAGCTGACCAGGCACATGAAGACCCACGGCAGGACCGGCAAGGACGTCTACCGCTGCCGGTTCTGCGACATGCCCTTCAGCGTGCCCTCCACCCTCGAGAAGCACATGCGCAAGTGTGTGGTGAACCAGGGCAAGGCCGCTGCGGCCGCGAATGCCGTGGCCGCCGCCCAAGCGGCCCAGGCAGCCGCCCAGCAGCTCCAGGCAGCGGCAGCGGTCCAGGCCGCCCAGCAACAGCAGCAGGCCCAGGGTCAGGTAACCCAGCCGGGACAGGGACAGGGCCAGGGGCAGCAACTGTCGCCCCTCGGCGTCGTTGGCTATGCCCCCGCATTCGTGGGCGGACACAATATCTCACTGCCGGGCAGTGTGAGTGGCGACAACGATTCCAATGCCTCTTCCAGCCTCACCGGAGTCCATCCCATTTCCCTGAAGGAGGAGGCATGACTTTTTCTGGCACCCCCCATGCAGCAGCAGCAGCAGCAGCACCACCACCACCACCACTTCCACCCCCAGGCGTTGCAGCCACAGGGGCAGTCGGAGCAGGGTCAGGGACAGGGTCAGGGACAGCACCTGCCGGGGAGCAGCAGTCGCAGTCGCATCATGTCGCGCATCTTCTAAAGATGATAACTTGTAAATAAGCTTTTTAAAAAAAAGTATCCTCTGAAAAAAAAAACACTGAGAAAATCCCCCGAAAAACGAAACTTCCAGGCGACAAAAACGACCAGAGGCATTTAATACCAAAGCAATAAACATTATGTAATATAATTTTAAAGTTGGAAAACAAAACAAACAAAAAATTGAACAGAAAACACAAAAAAAAAATGAACCCCAAACAAGACAATTTTTTTTCAAACCCTCATCCCTAAATATTTTTTTTGAGCTTGTAATTTATAGCATTTAAATACGTAAACGTTTAGGCTTAAAGACACACATTTTCCAGTGTATTTGCTAGGACTAAGTAAAAGGATTTGTAAAAAAAAAACCAAAACTACTAAGACCTAAACTTCAACTAAACAAAAGAAAGCGAAAAAAGTGAAAAAAACGAAAATTCAGCTCCCAGAGAGCCACAAAAAATGATAACCCAAAACATTTAAATTATACGTTAAATATATGTATATATATACGCATCCGTATATACATATAGGCGAGTGAATGTTGTGGGCGAGAGTGAGTGAATATTTTTTGTCATCAATGTACATTTTGTAGGAAATCTAGAAAACCCTAGCACTAAAGACGAACACTTGTAAAAATTCTAACTCTAATCTAATCGTAATTCCGTAACCATTTCGTTCATTTGATTTGAGTTCGCCTCCTTATTTCTTCTTTATTTATATGTTAATTTCCAAATACCCGCACGTATAGGGTATGTATTTTTTTCATAGGCATAATTATATTATTAAATGTAATTTAACAAATGAAATAATCAAATTTTTTTACATACATACATAAATAAAATATAAATGTAAAACACAAATTTTTTTTTAAACAATCCTAGCCTAAGCCGATGCAAATGCAAATGCAAATGAAAAACAAAAGAATCGTAGTAAGAAATATCTGAAAATATTGGAATGCGCAAATTGAGACGAGATGAGATGGAAGAAGGACGCAGGATGCAAATTTGTACGTAAAACTTCAAGTGAGAAATATTTAAGAAAGCAATTAATGAGTAATTGAAATACCGAAATAACAACAACAAAAACTAGATTTAGAAGACTGAAGAACTGAGAACGAAATTTGTTTTCTTGCTATAAAAAACAAAACAAAACAAAACAAAACAAAACAAAACAAAAAAGCCAGAAGCAACTGAAAGAGACAGACGCAGACGGAGAAAGTTGGAGAAAGGCGAATCATATTGGTGTGTGAAAGTGGAAAGCGACAAATAGTGGAAAACGGACAATGAAAGGACACTAGAGAGTAGACGAAGTAAACGAAGGTAGAGACGGACGACATGGCGGGACGAGAACATTTTTTTATAAATTGTTTTTTTGCTGTTGATTTTCGTTATTTGATTGAAAAGATTGCGATCCAAAATTTTGATTAATATTTAATTGATTGTTTTTTAGTAAAAATACACTTTTGTGAGCAAAATTCAAACGCAAACACAAGACATACATACATATGGCATTAGTTTAAACTCTGTTTGTTTTTTGTACACATATTTACCACAACTTGAACGTTTTTAAACAAAAACAAAAGACAAAGAAACGCTAGCAAAGCCCTATTAAAACCCACCAAAACCAAGTCAAATCCCCCTGCCACTGCAGTTGTCCTGGTGGCTATCCTCGATGGTAACTGCAATGGCACAGGCGATTTCAAAAGCAACGAAGTTTACCGTGCATAATTTATCCAATTCGAGAGATGTAATCAATTTAAGATCGATGTTTTAAATGCATTGTGTTTCAGATGAAATCCAGACAAGTATACACAGCTATACACCCCCCTATATATACCTATAAATATATCTATATATATATAGTACATATATATAAAGCAAAAACTGAATAAACAAAACCCATGAAAATTTAAAAAAAAACATCACACCGATTATGTTTTATTGTTTTCAAGTCCAGCCCCTTTAAATTAAATTTTAATTGGGTTCTATTCTTTTTCTATTTTGAGTTCTCATTCCAAACAGCAAAAAGCGGAAAAGGGATAAAGCGGATGAGAAGGGAAACCGAAACCGAAACCGAAAAGAAACGAAACATAGCCAGCAAGCAAACTAAAACTATCATTAAATCTTAGAAAATTAATTGTAGCTATAAAAAACCAAAAAAAACTTTATATTAAAGAAATTTAGGACAACAAGAATCAAGCAAATTGTTGTCTCATTTGGCCCGAAAAATAAACAAACAAAAAACAAAAATATTTTTCAAATGTGTGTAATTTTTTGAAAGTAACAATAATAAAATACAAACGGAAAAACTTAAAAACAATTCAAAAATTAATAATTAAAAGATAGTTGTCTGTGTTACAAAAATAAACGAGACTTTCATTTGCCATAATCGGATCGATGGGTTTTATAGGATCGAACGGCGCTTAAAAGTAGGCAACGATCGCAACGACTAGGGGCGGCCCCTCGCCACCAGAGGGCGCTCATATGTGAGTGAAAGTAAGGCAAAGGAGCACAAGGATAAAACTTTCGCCAAGGGAAAGTGCGAGCGAGCGAGAGTGCCTTCAACAGTCGCCATTGGCCACCCCAACCCCCCGGCACTGACCAGTGACCAATCCAGCGCCACTGGCCGCCCCAATTGTCATGTGCGGAAACTTCAATTGGCATCCAACATCCCACACATGCCAGGATAACATCTAGCACTGCCCCAACCAAGCTGAGCCTCACACACGCGACGCCGGCAGCGCAGTGGCATCGCAGCCCATCGCCCAACCACCCCCGCAACCTAAGCCCAGTGGCCAGTTCAAACCAGTCGCGCCAGGCTCCTCGCAGTCGAACAAGTTCGACGTCCTGACACATCCTTCGTGGCTGCACACGAACAATCGGTTGAAAGTCCTGGAGGGTGGAGAGAAAAATCTTAGCAGTCCAATCTCTTCACTTATTTTATTTGTCTTTTATTGAATTTTAAGTTATTAAACTTTAGATATTAAACATTTTAAATATGAAAATATTAAGCAATTAAAACTATTTAAATCACAGAATCCTTCAGAAGGCAAAAACAAATGGAAAACTACAAATACAAATATTTAAACTGTGTGTTTTATTTAGGGGGAACCATTTTTAGGTGCCACGTGGGTCTAACTTGGCCAACATCGGTTGCGGAGTGGCCAGGATATGCGCAAATCCCGTTTAAACCTCATTGATCAAAGTTACCAAAATTGGTATTGGCCTTTTGCCGGAATCTGTAATTTCCGTAACTCTTTTTGATGTGTCTCGGCCATTTCGCAGCCGATTCGGGAGCGGAATACCTTTTTGGAATCAGGACATTGCTCTGCTTAAATCTGCATCTAAAGTTTCAAAAAGCCGAAAAAAAGTTTGACCTCGAATTTTGCAAATTTTTGTGATGGTACCCCTTACAATTTTTTCAAAAATCGAGTTCCAACTTTTTTTCTGTTTTTGAAAACCCTGGACGCAGATCGAAGCTTATTTAGGTCCTGATTAAGGAATGGTATTCCTTTTTGCGATCGGTTGCGAAGTGGCCAAATGGTTCGATTTTAAAGTTGCAAAAAATGTGGGATTTTGGCCAAAACTTTTTTCTGTTATTTTTGTTTTTATTTTCTTGATTTTTTCCACATTCCTTTGCGAATATTTCGACCATTTAGCAGCCGATTCGGGAGCGGAATACCATTTTGAAATCAGGACATTTTTCTGCTTAAATCTGCATCTAAAGTTTCAAAAGCCGAAAAAAAGTTTGACCTCGAATTTTGCAAATTTTTGTGATGGTACCCCTTACATTTTTTTCAAAAATCGAGTTCCAACTTTTTTTCTGTTTTTGAAAACCCTGGACGCAGATCGAAGCTTATTTAAGTCCTGATTCAGGAATGGTATTCCTTTTTGCGATCGGTTGCGAAGTGGCCAAATGGTTCGATTTTAAAGTTGCAAAAAATGTGGGATTTTGGCCAAAACTTTTTTCTGTTATTTTTTTTTATTTTCTTGATTTTTTCCACATTCCTTTGCGAATATTTCGGCCATTTAGCAGCCGATTCGGGAGCGGAATACCATTTTGAAATCAGGACATTTTTCTGCTTAAATCTGCATCTAAAGTTTCAAAAAGCCGAAAAAAAAGTTTGACCTCGAATTTTGCAAATTTTTGTGATGGTACCCCTTACATTTTTTTCAAAAATCGAGTTCCAACTTTTTTTTCTGTTTTTGAAAACCCTGGACGCAGATCGAAGCTTATTTAAGTCCTGATTCAGGAATGGTATTCCTTTTTGCGATCGGTTGCGAAGTGGCCAAATGGTTCGATTTTAAAGTTGCAAAAAATGTGGGATTTTGGCCAAAACTTTTTCTGTTATTTTTTTTTTATTTTCTTGATTTTTTCCACATTCCTTTGCGAATATTTCGGCCATTTCGCAGCCGATTCGGGAGCGGAATACCATTTTGAAATCAGGACATTTTTCTGCTTAAATCTGCATCTAAAGTTTCAAAAAGCCGAAAAAAAAGTTTGACCTCGAATTTTGCAAATTTTTGTGATGGTACCCTTATAAATTTTTTCAAAAATCGAGTTCCAACTTTTTTTCTGTTTTTGAAAACCCTGGACGCAGATCGAAGCTTATTTAAGTCCTGATTCAGGAATGGTATTCCTTTTTGCGATCGGTTGCGAAGTGGCCAAATGGTTCGATTTTAAAGTTGCAAAAAATGTGGGATTTTGGCCAAAACTTTTTTCTGTTATTTTTGTTTTTATTTTCTTGATTTTTTCCACATTCCTTTGCGAATATTTCGGCCATTTCGCAGCCGATTCGGGAGCGGAATACCATTTTGAAATCAGGACATTTTTCTGCTTAAATCTGCATCTAAAGTTTCAAAAAGCCGAAAAAAAAGTTTGACCTCGAATTTTGCAAATTTTTGTGATGGTACCCCTTACAATTTTTTCAAAAATCGAGTTCCAACTTTTTTTTCTGTTTTTGAAAACCCTGGACGCAGATCGAAGCTTATTTAAGTCCTGATTCAGGAATGGTATTCCTTTTTGCGATCGGTTGCGAAGTGGCCAAATGGTTCGATTTTAAAGTTGCAAAAAATGTGGGATTTTGGCCAAAACTTTTTTCTGTTATTTTTGTTTTTATTTTCTTGATTTTTTCCACATTCCTTTGCGAATATTTCGGCCATTTCGCAGCCGATTCGGGAGCGGAATACCATTTTGAAATCAGGACATTTTTCTGCTTAAATCTGCATCTAAAGTTTCAAAAAGCCGAAAAAAAAGTTTGACCTCGAATTTTGCAAATTTTTGTGATGGTACCCCTTACATTTTTTTCAAAAATCGAGTTCCAACTTTTTTTCTGTTTTTGAAAACCCTGGACGCAGATCGAAGCTTATTTAAGTCCTGATTCAGGAATGGTATTCCTTTTTGCGATCGGTTGCGAAGTGGCCAAATGGTTCGATTTTAAAGTTGAAAAAATGTGGGATTTTGGCCAAAACTTTTTTCTGTTATTTTTGTTTTTATTTTCTTGATTTTTTCCACATTCCTTTGCGAATATTTCGGCCATTTCGCAGCCGATTCGGGAGCGGAATACCATTTTGAAATCAGGACATTTTTCTGCTTAAATCTGCATCTAAAGTTTCAAAAGCCGAAAAAAAGTTTGACCTCGAATTTTGCAAATTTTTGTGATGGTACCCCTTACAATTTTTTCAAAAATCGAGTTCCAACTTTTTTTCTGTTTTTGAAAACCCTGGACGCAGATCGAAGCTTATTTAAGTCCTGATTCAGGAATGGTATTCCTTTTTGCGATCGGTTGCGAAGTGGCCAAATGGTTCGATTTTAAAGTTGCAAAAAATGTGGGATTTTGGCCAAAACTTTTTTCTGTTATTTTTGTTTTTATTTTCTTGATTTTTTCCACATTCCTTTGCGAATATTTCGGCCATTTCGCAGCCGATTCGGGAGCGGAATACCATTTTGAAATCAGGACATTTTTCTGCTTAAATCTGCATCTAAAGTTTCAAAAAGCCGAAAAAAAAGTTTGACCTCGAATTTTGCAAATTTTTGTGATGGTACCCCTTACAATTTTTTCAAAAATCGAGTTCCAACTTTTTTTTCTGTTTTTGAAAACCCTGGACGCAGATCGAAGCTTATTTAAGTCCTGATTCAGGAATGGTATTCCTTTTTGCGATCGGTTGCGAAGTGGCCAAATGGTTCGATTTTAAAGTTGCAAAAAATGTGGGATTTTGGCCAAAACTTTTTTCTGTTATTTTTGTTTTTATTTTCTTGATTTTTTCCACATTCCTTTGCGAATATTTCGGCCATTTCGCAGCCGATTCGGGAGCGGAATACCATTTTGAAATCAGGACATTTTTCTGCTTAAATCTGCATCTAAAGTTTCAAAAAGCCGAAAAAAAAGTTTGACCTCGAATTTTGCAAATTTTTGTGATGGTACCCCTTACAATTTTTTCAAAATCGAGTTCCAACTTTTTTTCTGTTTTTGAAAACCCTGGACGCAGATCGAAGCTTATTTAAGTCCTGATTCAGGAATGGTATTCCTTTTTGCGATCGGTTGCGAAGTGGCCAAATGGTTCGATTTTAAAGTTGCAAAAAATGTGGGATTTTGGCCAAAACTTTTTTCTGTTATTTTTGTTTTTATTTTCTTGATTTTTTCCACATTCCTTTGCGAATATTTCGGCCATTTCGCAGCCGATTCGGGAGCGGAATACCATTTTGAAATCAGGACATTTTTCTGCTTAAATCTGCATCTAAACTTTCAAAAAGCCGAAAAAAAAGTTTGACCTCGAATTTTGCAAATTTTTGTGATGGTACCCCTTACAATTTTTTCAAAAATCGAGTTCCAACTTTTTTTTCTGTTTTTGAAAACCCTGGACGCAGATCGAAGCTTATTTAAGTCCTGATTCAGGAATGGTATTCCTTTTTGCGATCGGTTGCGAAGTGGCCAAATGGTTCGATTTTAAAGTTGCAAAAAATGTGGGATTTTGGCCAAAACTTTTTCTGTTATTTTTGTTTTTATTTTCTTGATTTTTCCACATTCCTTTGCGAATATTTCGGCCATTTCGCAGCCGATTCGGGAGCGGAATACCATTTTGAAATCAGGACATTTTTCTGCTTAAATCTGCATCTAAAGTTTCAAAAAGCCGAAAAAAAAGTTTGACCTCGAATTTTGCAAATTTTTGTGATGGTACCCCTTACAATTTTTTCAAAAATCGAGTTCCAACTTTTTTTTCTGTTTTTGAAAACCCTGGACGCAGATCGAAGCTTATTTAGGTCCTGATTAAGGAATGGTATTCCTTTTTGCGATCGGTTGCGAAGTGGCCAAATGGTTCGATTTTAAAGTTGCAAAAAATGTGGGATTTTGGCCAAAACTTTTTTCTGTTATTTTTGTTTTTATTTTCTTGATTTTTTCCACATTCCTTTGCGAATATTTCGGCCATTTCGCAGCCGATTTTCAAAAATCGAGTTTCCCACTTTTTTTTAGCTGTGGACGCAGATCGACGGGGAATGTCCTTCCGAGTTGTTTGGTACCATCCTTTCCAAAATCTGTTGAGAAATGACCAAATTATGAGCGTTCAAAGTCGTTGTTCAAATGTAAACAAAGGCTGGAAAAATGTAAACAAAGGTTGCTCGCCAGACGAAAACTTTGGCACGGTTGCTCGGATTTCAAATTCTTTTGCTGCAGATCGACGGGGAATGTCCTTCCGCGTCGTTTGGGAGGTGCAGATCCAAAATCGGTTTAGGAATGGCCAAATTATGAGCGTTCAAAGTCGTCGTCCAAATGTAAACAAAGGCTGCTCCCCACCACGGGGTAGGGATTTCAAAATCGAATATTATGGCCATTTCGCAGCCGAATTGGGAACGGAATACCATTTCGAAATCAGCATTCAATTATCCTTCGAACTGCGTCCACAGTTTTCGAAAGCCGAACAAAAAGTCAAATCTCGATTTTCGCAATTTAGGAAAGGGGTAACATCACAAAATTTGGCAAAAATCGAGTCGCCAACTTTTTTTTAGCTGTGGACGCAGATCGACGGGGAATGTCCTTCTGCGTCGTTTGGTAGGTGCAGATCCAAAATCGGTTCAGGAATGGCCAAATTATGAGCGTTCAAAGTCGTCGTCCAAATGAAAAAAAAAATGCTGGAAAAATGTTAACAAAGGTTGCTCGCCGACCAAAAACTTTGGCACGGTTGCTCGGATTTCAAATTCATTTGCTGCAGATCGACGGGGAATGTCCTTCCGCGTCGTTTGGTAGGTGCAGATCCAAAATCGGTTGAGAAATGACCAAATTATGAGCGTTCAAAGTCGTCGTCCAAATGTAAACAAAGGCTGGAAAAATGTAAACAAAGGTTGCTCGCCAGACGAAAACTTTGGCACGGTTGCTCGGATTTCAAATTCTTTTGCTGCAGATCGACGGGGAATATCCTTCCGCGTCGTTTGGGAGGTGCAGATCCAAAATCGATTCAGGAATGGCCAAATTATGAGCGTTCAAAGTCGTCGTCCAAATGTAAACAAAGGCTGCTCCCCACCACGGGGTAGGGATTTCAAAATCGAATATTATGGCCATTTCGCAGCCGAATTGGGAACGGAATACCATTTCGAAATCAGCATTCAATTATCCTTCGAACTGCGTCCACAGTTTTCGAAAGCCGAACAAAAAGTCAAATCTCGATTTTCGCAATTTAGGAAAGGGGTAACATCACAAAATTTGGCAAAAATCGAGTCGCCAACTTTTTTTTAGCTGTGGACGCAGATCGACGGGGAATGTCCTTCTGCGTCGTTTGGTAGGTGCAGATCCAAAATCGGTTCAGGAATGGCCAAATTACGAGCGTTCAAAGTCTTCGTCCAAATGTAAACAGAGGCTGGAAAAATGTAAACAAAGGTTGCTCGCCGACCAAAAACTTTGGCACGGTTGCTCGGATTTCAAATTCTTTTGCTGCAGATCGACGGGGAATGTCCTTCCGCGTCGTTTGGGAGGTGCAGATCCAAAATCGGTTCAGGAATGGCCAAATTATGAGCGTTCAAACTCGTCGTCCAAATGTAAAAAAAAAATGCTGGAAAAATGTTAACAAAGGTTGCTCGCCGACCAAAAACTATGGCACGGTTGCTCGGATTTCAAATTTATTTGCTGCAGATCGACGGGGAATGTCCTTCCGCGTCGTTTGGGAGGTGCAGATCCAAAATCGGTTCAGGAATGGCCAAATTATGAGCGTTCAAAGTCTTCGTCCAAATGTAAACAAAGGCTGGAAAAATGTAAACAAAGGTTGCTCACCGACCAAAAACTTTGGCTCGGTTGCTCGGATTTCAAGTTCTTTTGCTGCTGATCGACGGGTAATGTCCTTCTGCGTCGTTTGGTAGGTGCAGATCCAAAATCGGTTCAGGAATGGCCAAATTATGAGCGTTCAAAGTCTTCGTCCATATGTAAACAAAGGCTGGAAAAATTTAAACAAAGGTTGCTCACCGACCAAAAACTTTGGCACGGTTGCTCGGATTTTAAATTCTTTTGCTGTAGATCGACGGAGAATGTCCTTCCGAGTAGTTTGGTAGGTGCAGATCCAAAATCGGTTCAGGAATAGTCGAGAAATTCGCTTTTTAAAATCGGCCAACCGAATTCTTGATGACGTCCCATTGGTTGGGATCAGCTCGATCCCCATGTGGTTGTTGTTGCCTTTCCCAGTAATCCCCGTTATGCGATATGAGTGGGATATATCGATAACTCCCTCTCCCCCATGAAGTGTAAATGGGGAAGCCCTTCCTGTAAGTTGGAAAAGGAGGGGAGGCGGCGGCCATCATTTTAATTAGCATATTTGTCCCCCTTGCTCTACCGCCTGCTCCCCACTCTTATACTAGAGATGGTATTTTCAAAATTTCTGACTTTGGCCCCTGTGACGTCACTGCGCCGCCTGCTGATCGTTCCTGTTCGCTTAGTACTTCAGTTTTTGGCACAAGCGAAATCCAAGGGATTTGGCCTTATCGGGTTTGCGTTTTTCGTGTTGCATATCGCGAGGGGCTACTTATGCCGTCTTGCCAGGTTGGATTTCGATGGATGTTTTACTTCTTTTAAGGACACTTATGAAGATCAGGATCAGGAACAGTACCTGCAGCATCTGGAATATCACCTGCAGCAGCATCTGGAGCAACACCTAGAGAAGCACCTGGTGGAGCATCTGGGAAAGATGCAACAACAACCACATGGGGATCGAGCTGATCCCAACCAATGGGACGTCATCCAGAATTCGGTTGGCCGATTTTAAAAAGCGAATTTCTCGACTATTCCTGAACCGATTTTGGATCTGCACCTACCAAACTACTCGGAAGGACATTCTCCGTCGATCTACAGCAAAAGAATTTAAAATCCGAGCAACCGTGCCAAAGTTTTTGGTCGGTGAGCAACCTTTGTTTAAATTTTTCCAGCCTTTGTTTACATATGGACGAAGACTTTGAACGCTCATAATTTGGCCATTCCTGAACCGATTTTGGATCTGCACCTACCAAACGACGCAGAAGGACATTACCCGTCGATCAGCAGCAAAAGAACTTGAAATCCGAGCAACCGTGCCATAGTTTTTGGTCGGCGAGCAACCTTTGTTAACATTTTTCCAGCATTTTTTTTTACATTTGGACGAAGACTTTGAACGCTCATAATTTGGCCATTCCTGAACCGATTTTGGATCTGCACCTACCAAACTACTCGGAAGGACATTCCCCGTCGATCTACAGCAAAAGAATTTGAAATCCGAGCAACCGTGCCAAAGTTTTTGGTCGGCGAGCAACCTTTGTTAACATTTTTCCAGCATTTTTTTTACATTTGGACGAAGACTTTGAACGCTCATAATTTGGCCATTCCTGAATCGATTTTGGATCTGCACCTCCCAAACGACGCGGAAGGACATTCCCCGTCGACCTGCAGCAAAAGAATTTGAAATCCGAGCAACCGTGCCAAAGTTTTTGGTCGGCGAGCAACCTTTGTTTACATTTTTCCAGCCTTTGTTTACATTTGGACGAAGACTTTGAACGCTCATAATTTGGCCATTCCTAAACCGATTTTGGATCTGCACCTACCAAACGTCGCAGAAGGACATTCCCCGTCGATCTGCGTCCACAGCTAAAAAAAGTTGGGGACTCGATTTTTGCCAAATTTTGTGATGTTACCCCTTTCCTAAATTGCGAAAATTGAGATTTGACTTTTTGTTCGGCTTTCGAAAACTGTGGACGCAGTTCGAAGGATAATTGAATGCTGATTTCGAAATGGTATTCCGTTCCCAATTCGGCTGCGAAATGGCCATAATATTCGATTTTGAAATCCCTACCCCGTGGTGGGGAGCAGCCTTTGTTTACATTTGGACGACGACTTTGAACGCTCATAATTTGGCCATTCCTAAACCGATTTTGGATCTGCACCTACCAAACTACTCGGAAGGACATTCTCCGTCGATCTACAGTAAAAGAATTTGAAATCCGAGCAACCGTGCCAAAGTTTTTGGTCGGCGAGCAACCTGTGTTAACATTTTTCCAGCATTTTTTTTTACATTTGGACGAAGACTTTGAACGCTCATAATTTGGCCATTCCTGAACCGATTTTGGATCTGCACCTACCAAACTACTCGGAAGGACATTCCCCGTCGATCTACAGCAAAAGAATTTGAAATCCGAGCAACCGTGCCAAAGTTTTTGGTCGGCGAGCAACCTTTGTTAACATTTTTCCAGCATTTTTTTTTACATTTGGACGAAGACTTTGAACGCTCATAATTTGGCCATTCCTGAATCGATTTTGGATCTGCACCTCCCAAACGACGCGGAAGGACATTCCCCGTCGACCTGCAGCAAAAGAATTTGAAATCCGAGCAACCGTGCCAAAGTTTTTGGTCGGCGAGCAACCTGTGTTAACATTTTTCCAGCATTTTTTTTTACATTTGGACGAAGACCTTGAACGCTCATAATTTGGCCATTCCTGAACCGATTTTGGATCTGCACCTACCAAACTACTCGGAAGGACATTCTCCGTCGATCTACAGCAAAAGAATTTGAAATCCGAGCAACCGTGCCAAAGTTTTTGGTCGGCGAGCAACCTTTGTTTACATTTTTCCAGCCTTTGTTTACATTTGGACGAAGACTTTGAACGCTCATAATTTGGCCATTCCTAAACCGATTTTGGATCTGCACCTACCAAACGACGCAGAAGGACATTCCCCGTCGATCTGCGTCCACAGCTAAAAAAAAGTTGGGGACTCGATTTTTGCCAAATTTTGTGATGTTACCCCTTTCCTAAATTGCGAAAATTGAGATTTGACTTTTTGTTCGGCTTTCGAAAACTGTGGACGCAGTTCGAAGGATAATTGAATGCTGATTTCGAAATGGTATTCCGTTCCCAATTCGGCTGCGAAATGGCCATAATATTCGATTTTGAAATCCCTACCCCGTGGTGGGGAGCAGCCTTTGTTTACATTTGGACGACGACTTTGAACGCTCATAATTTGGCCATTCCTAAACCGATTTTGGATCTGCACCTACCAAACTACTCGGAAGGACATTCTCCGTCGATCTACAGTAAAAGAATTTGAAATCCGAGCAACCGTGCCAAAGTTTTTGGTCGGCGAGCAACCTGTGTTAACATTTTTCCAGCATTTTTTTTACATTTGGACGAAGACTTTGAACGCTCATAATTTGGCCATTCCTGAACCGATTTTGGATCTGCACCTACCAAACTACTCGGAAGGACATTCCCCGTCGATCTGCAGCAAAAGAATTTGAAATCCGAGCAACCGTGCCAAAGTTTTTGGTCGGCGAGCAACCTTTGTTTACATTTTTCCAGCCTTTGTTTACATTTGGACGAAGACTTTGAACGCTCATAATTTGGCCATTCCTGAACCGATTTTGGATCTGCACCTACCAAACTACTCGGAAGGACATTCCCCGTCGATCTGCAGCAAAAGAATTTGAAATCCGAGCAACCGTGCCAAAGTTTTTGGTCGGCGAGCAACCTTTGTTTACATTTTTCCAGCCTTTGTTTACATTTGAACAACGACTTTGAACGCTCATAATTTGGTCATTTCTCAACAGATTTTGGAAAGGATGGTACCAAACAACTCGGAAGGACATTTCCCGTCGATCTGCGTCCACAGCTAAAAAAAAGTTGGAAACTCGATTTTTGAAAAAATTGTAAGGGGTACCATCACAAAAATTTGCAAAAATCGAGGTCAAACTTTTTTTTTGACTTTTGCAAACTTTAGATGCAGGTTCAAGCAGAGCAATGTCCTGATTCCAAAAAGGTATTCCGCTCCCGAATCGGCTGCGAAATGGCCGAGACACATCAAAAAGAGTTACGGAAATTACAAATTCCGGCAAAAGGCCAATACCAATTTTGGTAACTTCGATCAATGAGGTTTAAACGGGATTTGCGCATATCCTGGCCACTCCGCAACCGATGTTGGCCAAGTTAGACCCACGTGGCACCTAAAAATGGTTCCCCCTAAATAAAACACACAGTTTAAATATTTGTATTTATTCTTTCAAACAGTTTACAAAGTTTATTAATTGTTTTTGCATCTGCTTGATAGACCTCCAGCATCCTCCAGCATCTTCCAGCATCCTCCAGCATCCTCCAGCATCCTACAGAATCCTCCAGCATCCACCAGTATCTCCAGCATCCTCCAGCATCCTCCAGAATCCTCCAGCATCCTCCAGCATCCTCCAGCATCTTTCAGCATCCACCAGCATCCTCCAGCATCCACCAGTATCTCCAGCATCCTCCAGCATCCTCTTGGATCCACCAGCAATCTCCAGCATCCACCAGCCTCAAGACTCCAGGATGATCGTCCTTTGATGATGCGGCCACTAATAAAGTCCTGAAAGAGAAATTCATGGAAAGGTAAGTAACTCTAGCGAAGAAAAGAAAATATTGTTTAAACCTTACCATAATTTCTAATTCACAGGTGTCTGGGATTGAACCAAATGCAGCACATCGACTCAAGAGGATAGCCGCAGGATAATCTCTTACAACCAAGAAAGGATCATTAGTTTCCCGTTGTCGACATTGCCCCTGGAACAGGGGCCATCGGGTCAGCAGCCGTGCATTCTGCCGAGTATCCTTTGCTGCTTTTTCCGATTAGTTGAAGTTGTTGTAGTCCAGTTTTTCATTTGTGATATCTGAAAAATATTATAAAATAAATATGTGAAAGAATAAACATTGTGTTTTGATTGGGAAGGTTGGAGTAAATGGCAGCGATTCGTCCACATCCTAGAAATCAATGGCGGGAACCTCTCCTCCTCCCCCAGTAGCTACGGCCGCTCCTTCTCTGCAGTCTCTAATCCCCTCCAGCGGCTTAAAGTTTCGTTGTTCTAGGACCTGATCCTGCTCCAGCCAAGACCGCCCCAATCTTCTTTTGCTTCCGCTTCTGCTTCTGGGGAATTCTATTCCCCAGGACTGCGGCAAAGGATATCCACTCCTCCAGTTGCTTCTTGAGATGCTCCACCAGATGCTCTCCTAGCTGTTCCTCCAGATGCTTCACCAAATGCGCCTCCAGGTGTTGCTCCAAAAGCTTTTCCAAGTTGTCTTCCAGATGCTCCACCAGGTGCTTCTCTAGGTGTTGCTCCAGATGCTGCTGCAGGTGATATTCCAGATGCTGCAGGTACTGTTCCTGATCCTGATCTTCATAAGTGTCCTTAAAAGAAGTAAAACATCCATCGAAATCCAACCTGGCAAGACGGCATAAGTAGCCCCTCGCGATATGCAACACGAAAAACGCAAACCCGATAAGGCCAAATCCCTTGGATTTCGCTTGTGCCAGAAACTGAAGTACTAAGCGAACAGGAACGATCAGCAGGCGGCGCAGTGACGTCACAGGGGCCAAAGTCAGAAATTTTGAAAATACCATCTCTAGTATAAGAGTGGGGAGCAGGCGGTAGAGCAAGGGGGACAAATATGCTAATTAAAATGATGGCCGCCGCCTCCCCTCCTTTTCCAACTTACAGGAAGGGCTTCCCCATTTACACTTCATGGGGGGAGAGGGAGTTATCGATATATCCCACTCATATCGCATAACGGGGATTACTGGGAAAGGCAACAACAACCACATGGGGATCGAGCTGATCCCAACCAATGGGACGTCATCAAGAATTCGGTTGGCCGATTTTAAAAAGCGAATTTCTCGACTATTCCTGAACCGATTTTGGATCTGCACCTACCAAACTACTCGGAAGGACATTCTCCGTCGATCTACAGCAAAAGAATTTAAAATCCGAGCAACCGTGCCAAAGTTTTTGGTCGGTGAGCAACCTTTGTTTAAATTTTTCCAGCCTTTGTTTACATATGGACGAAGACTTTGAACGCTCATAATTTGGCCATTCCTGAACCGATTTTGGATCTGCACCTACCAAACGACGCAGAAGGACATTACCCGTCGATCAGCAGCAAAAGAACTTGAAATCCGAGCAACCGAGCCAAAGTTTTTGGTCGGTGAGCAACCTTTGTTTACATTTTTCCAGCCTTTGTTTACATTTGGACGAAGACTTTGAACGCTCATAATTTGGCCATTCCTGAACCGATTTTGGATCTGCACCTCCCAAACGACGCGGAAGGACATTCCCCGTCGATCTGCAGCAAATAAATTTGAAATCCGAGCAACAGTGCCAAAGTTTTTGGTCGGCGAGCAACCTTTGTTTACATTTTTCCAGCCTTTGTTTACATTTGGACGAAGACTTTGAACGCTCATAATTTGGCCATTCCTGAACCGATTTTGGATCTGCACCTCCCAAACGACGCGGAAGGACATTCCCCGTCGATCTGCAGCAAAAGAATTTGAAATCCGAGCAACCGTGCCATAGTTTTTGGTCGGCGAGCAACCTTTGTTAACATTTTTCCAGCATTTTTTTTTACATTTGGACGAAGACTTTGAACGCTCATAATTTGGCCATTCCTGAACCGATTTTGGATCTGCACCTCCCAAACGACGCGGAAGGACATTCCCCGTCGATCTGCAGCAAAAGAATTTGAAATCCGAGCAACCGTGCCATAGTTTTTGGTCGGCGAGCAACCTTTGTTAACATTTTTCCAGCATTTTTTTTTACATTTGGACGAAGACTTTGAACGCTCATAATTTGGCCATTCCTGAACCGATTTTGGATCTGCACCTACCAAACTACTCGGAAGGACATTCCCCGTCGATCTACAGCAAAAGAATTTGAAATCCGAGCAACCGTGCCAAAGTTTTTGGTCGGCGAGCAACCTTTGTTAACATTTTTCCAGCTTTTTTTTTTACATTTGGACGAAGACTTTGAACGCTCATAATTTGGCCATTCCTGAACCGATTTTGGATCTGCACCTACCAAACTACTCGGAAGGACATTCTCCGTCGATCTACAGCAAAAGAATTTGAAATCCGAGCAACCGTGCCAAAGTTTTTGGTCGGCGAGCAACCTGTGTTAACATTTTTCCAGCATTTTTTTTTACATTTGGACGAAGACTTTGAACGCTCATAATTTGGCCATTCCTGAATCGATTTTGGATCTGCACCTCCCAAACTACTCGGAAGGACATTCTCCGTCGACCTGCAGCAAAAGAATTTGAAATCCGAGCAACCGTGCCAAAGTTTTTGGTCGGCGAGCAACCTTTGTTTACATTTTTCCAGCCTTTGTTTACATTTGGACGAAGACTTTGAACGCTCATAATTTGGCCATTCCTAAACCGATTTTGGATCTGCACCTACCAAACGTCGCAGAAGGACATTCCCCGTCGATCTGCGTCCACAGCTAAAAAAAAGTTGGGGACTCGATTTTTGCCAAATTTTGTGATGTTACCCCTTTCCTAAATTGCGAAAATCGAGATTTGACTTTTTGTTCGGCTTTCGAAAACTGTGGACGCAGTTCGAAGGATAATTGAATGCTGATTTCGAAATGGTATTCCGTTCCCAATTCGGCTGCGAAATGGCCATAATATTCGATTTTGAAATCCCTACCCCGTGGTGGGGAGCAGCCTTTGTTTTCATTTGGACGACGACTTTGAACGCTCATAATTTGGCCATTCCTGAATCGATTTTGGATCTGCACCTCCCAAACGACGCGGAAGGACATTCCCCGTCGATCTGCAGCAAAAGAATTTGAAATCCGAGCAACCGTGCCAAAGTTTTCGTCTGGCGAGCAACCTTTGTTTACATTTTTCCAGCCTTTGTTTACATTTGGACGAAGACTTTGAACGCTCATAATTTGGCCATTCCTGAACCGATTTTGGATCTGCACCTCCCAAACGACGCGGAAGGACATTCCCCGTCGATCTGCAGCAAAAGAATTTGAAATCCGAGCAACCGTGCCATAGTTTTTGGTCGGCGAGCAACCTTTGTTAACATTTTTCCAGCATTTTTTTTTACATTTGGACGAAGACTTTGAACGCTCATAATTTGGCCATTCCTGAACCGATTTTGGATCTGCACCTACCAAACTACTCGGAAGGACATTCCCCGTCGATCTACAGCAAAAGAATTTGAAATCCGAGCAACCGTGCCAAAGTTTTTGGTCGGCGAGCAACCTTTGTTAACATTTTTCCAGCTTTTTTTTACATTTGGACGAAGACTTTGAACGCTCATAATTTGGCCATTCCTGAACCGATTTTGGATCTGCACCTACCAAACTACTCGGAAGGACATTCTCCGTCGATCTACAGCAAAAGAATTTGAAATCCGAGCAACCGTGCCAAAGTTTTTGGTCGGCGAGCAACCTGTGTTAACATTTTTCCAGCATTTTTTTTACATTTGGACGAAGACTTTGAACGCTCATAATTTGGCCATTCCTGAATCGATTTTGGATCTGCACCTCCCAAACTACTCGGAAGGACATTCTCCGTCGACCTGCAGCAAAAGAATTTGAAATCCGAGCAACCGTGCCAAAGTTTTTGGTCGGCGAGCAACCTTTGTTAACATTTTTCCAGCTTTTTTTTTTACATTTGGACGAAGACTTTGAACGCTCATAATTTGGCCATTCCTGAACCGATTTTGGATCTGCACCTACCAAACTACTCGGAAGGACATTCTCCGTCGATCTACAGCAAAAGAATTTGAAATCCGAGCAACCGTGCCAAAGTTTTTGGTCGGCGAGCAACCTGTGTTAACATTTTTCCAGCATTTTTTTTACATTTGGACGAAGACTTTGAACGCTCATAATTTGGCCATTCCTGAACCGATTTTGGATCTGCACCTCCCAAACGACGCGGAAGGACATTCCCCGTCGATCTGCAGCAAAAGAATTTGAAATCCGAGCAACCGTGCCATAGTTTTTGGTCGGCGAGCAACCTTTGTTAACATTTTTCCAGCATTTTTTTTTACATTTGGACGAAGACTTTGAACGCTCATAATTTGGCCATTCCTGAACCGATTTTGGATCTGCACCTACCAAACTACTCGGAAGGACATTCCCCGTCGATCTACAGCAAAAGAATTTGAAATCCGAGCAACCGTGCCAAAGTTTTCGTCTGGCGAGCAACCTTTGTTTACATTTTTCCAGCCTTTGTTTACATTTGGACGAAGACTTTGAACGCTCATAATTTGGCCATTCCTGAACCGATTTTGGATCTGCACCTCCCAAACGACGCGGAAGGACATTCCCCGTCGATCTGCAGCAAAAGAATTTGAAATCCGAGCAACCGTGCCATAGTTTTTGGTCGGCGAGCAACCTTTGTTAACATTTTTCCAGCATTTTTTTTACATTTGGACGAAGACTTTGAACGCTCATAATTTGGCCATTCCTGAACCGATTTTGGATCTGCACCTACCAAACTACTCGGAAGGACATTCCCCGTCGATCTACAGCAAAAGAATTTGAAATCCGAGCAACCGTGCCAAAGTTTTTGGTCGGCGAGCAACCTTTGTTAACATTTTTCCAGCTTTTTTTTTACATTTGGACGAAGACTTTGAACGCTCATAATTTGGCCATTCCTGAACCGATTTTGGATCTGCACCTACCAAACTACTCGGAAGGACATTCTCCGTCGATCTACAGCAAAAGAATTTGAAATCCGAGCAACCGTGCCAAAGTTTTTGGTCGGCGAGCAACCTGTGTTAACATTTTTCCAGCATTTTTTTTTACATTTGGACGAAGACTTTGAACGCTCATAATTTGGCCATTCCTGAATCGATTTTGGATCTGCACCTCCCAAACTACTCGGAAGGACATTCTCCGTCGACCTGCAGCAAAAGAATTTGAAATCCGAGCAACCGTGCCAAAGTTTTTGGTCGGCGAGCAACCTTTGTTAACATTTTTCCAGCTTTTTTTTTTACATTTGGACGAAGACTTTGAACGCTCATAATTTGGCCATTCCTGAACCGATTTTGGATCTGCACCTACCAAACTACTCGGAAGGACATTCTCCGTCGATCTACAGCAAAAGAATTTGAAATCCGAGCAACCGTGCCAAAGTTTTTGGTCGGCGAGCAACCTGTGTTAACATTTTTCCAGCATTTTTTTTTACATTTGGACGAAGACTTTGAACGCTCATAATTTGGCCATTCCTGAACCGATTTTGGATCTGCACCTCCCAAACGACGCGGAAGGACATTCCCCGTCGATCTGCAGCAAAAGAATTTGAAATCCGAGCAACCGTGCCATAGTTTTTGGTCGGCGAGCAACCTTTGTTAACATTTTTCCAGCATTTTTTTTTACATTTGGACGAAGACTTTGAACGCTCATAATTTGGCCATTCCTGAACCGATTTTGGATCTGCACCTACCAAACTACTCGGAAGGACATTCCCCGTCGATCTACAGCAAAAGAATTTGAAATCCGAGCAACCGTGCCAAAGTTTTTGGTCGGCGAGCAACCTTTGTTAACATTTTTCCAGCTTTTTTTTTACATTTGGACGAAGACTTTGAACGCTCATAATTTGGCCATTCCTGAATCGATTTTGGATCTGCACCTCCCAAACTACTCGGAAGGACATTCTCCGTCGACCTGCAGCAAAAGAATTTGAAATCCGAGCAACCGTGCCAAAGTTTTTGGTCGGCGAGCAACCTTTGTTAACATTTTTCCAGCTTTTTTTTTACATTTGGACGAAGACTTTGAACGCTCATAATTTGGCCATTCCTGAACCGATTTTGGATCTGCACCTACCAAACTACTCGGAAGGACATTCTCCGTCGATCTACAGCAAAAGAATTTGAAATCCGAGCAACCGTGCCAAAGTTTTTGGTCGGCGAGCAACCTTTGTTAACATTTTTCCAGCTTTTTTTTTTACATTTGGACGAAGACTTTGAACGCTCATAATTTGGCCATTCCTGAACCGATTTTGGATCTGCACCTACCAAACTACTCGGAAGGACATTCTCCGTCGATCTACAGCAAAAGAATTTGAAATCCGAGCAACCGTGCCAAAGTTTTTGGTCGGCGAGCAACCTGTGTTAACATTTTTCCAGCATTTTTTTTTACATTTGGACGAAGACTTTGAACGCTCATAATTTGGCCATTCCTGAATCGATTTTGGATCTGCACCTCCCAAACTACTCGGAAGGACATTCTCCGTCGACCTGCAGCAAAAGAATTTGAAATCCGAGCAACCGTGCCAAAGTTTTTGGTCGGCGAGCAACCTTTGTTAACATTTTTCCAGCTTTTTTTTTTACATTTGGACGAAGACTTTGAACGCTCATAATTTGGCCATTCCTGAATCGATTTTGGATCTGCACCTCCCAAACTACTCGGAAGGACATTCTCCGTCGACCTGCAGCAAAAGAATTTGAAATCCGAGCAACCGTGCCATAGTTTTTGGTCGGCGAGCAACCTTTGTTAACATTTTTCCAGCATTTTTTTTTACATTTGGACGAAGACTTTGAACGCTCATAATTTGGCCATTCCTGAACCGATTTTGGATCTGCACCTACCAAACTACTCGGAAGGACATTCCCCGTCGATCTACAGCAAAAGAATTTGAAATCCGAGCAACCGTGCCAAAGTTTTTGGTCGGCGAGCAACCTTTGTTAACATTTTTCCAGCTTTTTTTTTACATTTGGACGAAGACTTTGAACGCTCATAATTTGGCCATTCCTGAATCGATTTTGGATCTGCACCTCCCAAACTACTCGGAAGGACATTCTCCGTCGACCTGCAGCAAAAGAATTTGAAATCCGAGCAACCGTGCCAAAGTTTTTGGTCGGCGAGCAACCTTTGTTAACATTTTTCCAGCTTTTTTTTTTACATTTGGACGAAGACTTTGAACGCTCATAATTTGGCCATTCCTGAACCGATTTTGGATCTGCACCTACCAAACTACTCGGAAGGACATTCTCCGTCGATCTACAGCAAAAGAATTTGAAATCCGAGCAACCGTGCCAAAGTTTTTGGTCGGCGAGCAACCTGTGTTAACATTTTTCCAGCATTTTTTTTACATTTGGACGAAGACTTTGAACGCTCATAATTTGGCCATTCCTGAATCGATTTTGGATCTGCACCTCCCAAACTACTCGGAAGGACATTCTCCGTCGACCTGCAGCAAAAGAATTTGAAATCCGAGCAACCGTGCCAAAGTTTTTGGTCGGCGAGCAACCTTTGTTTACATTTTTCCAGCCTTTGTTTACATTTGGACGAAGACTTTGAACGCTCATAATTTGGCCATTCCTAAACCGATTTTGGATCTGCACCTACCAAACGTCGCAGAAGGACATTCCCCGTCGATCTGCGTCCACAGCTAAAAAAAAGTTGGGGACTCGATTTTTGCCAAATTTTGTGATGTTACCCCTTTCCTAAATTGCGAAAATCGAGATTTGACTTTTTGTTCGGCTTTCGAAAACTGTGGACGCAGTTCGAAGGATAATTGAATGCTGATTTCGAAATGGTATTCCGTTCCCAATTCGGCTGCGAAATGGCCATAATATTCGATTTTGAAATCCCTACCCCGTGGTGGGGAGCAGCCTTTGTTTACATTTGGACGACGACTTTGAACGCTCATAATTTGGCCATTCCTAAACCGATTTTGGATCTGCACCTACCAAACTACTCGGAAGGACATTCTCCGTCGATCTACAGCAAAAGAATTTGAAATCCGAGCAACCGTGCCAAAGTTTTTGGTCGGCGAGCAACCTGTGTTAACATTTTTCCAGCATTTTTTTTTACATTTGGACGAAGACTTTGAACGCTCATAATTTGGCCATTCCTGAATCGATTTTGGATCTGCACCTCCCAAACGACGCGGAAGGACATTCCCCGTCGACCTGCAGCAAAAGAATTTGAAATCCGAGCAACCGTGCCAAAGTTTTTGGTCGGCGAGCAACCTTTGTTTACATTTTTCCAGCCTTTGTTTACATTTGGACGAAGACTTTGAACGCTCATAATTTGGCCATTCCTAAACCGATTTTGGATCTGCACCTACCAAACGACGCAGAAGGACATTCCCCGTCGATCTGCGTCCACAGCTAAAAAAAAGTTGGGGACTCGATTTTTGCCAAATTTTGTGATGTTACCCCTTTCCTAAATTGCGAAAATCGAGATTTGACTTTTTGTTCGGCTTTCGAAAACTGTGGACGCAGTTCGAAGGATAATTGAATGCTGATTTCGAAATGGTATTCCGTTCCCAATTCGGCTGCGAAATGGCCATAATATTCGATTTTGAAATCCCTACCCCGTGGTGGGGAGCAGCCTTTGTTTTCATTTGGACGACGACTTTGAACGCTCATAATTTGGCCATTCCTGAATCGATTTTGGATCTGCACCTCCCAAACGACGCGGAAGGACATTCCCCGTCGATCTGCAGCAAAAGAATTTGAAATCCGAGCAACCGTGCCAAAGTTTTCGTCTGGCGAGCAACCTTTGTTTACATTTTTCCAGCCTTTGTTTACATTTGAACAACGACTTTTAACGCTCATAATTTGGTCATTTCTCAACAGATTTTGGAAAGGATGGTACCAAACAACTCGGAAGGACATTTCCCGTCGATCTGCGTCCACAGCTAAAAAAAAGTTGGAAACTCGATTTTTGAAAAAATTGTAAGGGGTACCATCACAAAAATTTGCAAAAATCGAGGTCAAACTTTTTTTTGACTTTTGCAAACTTTAGATGCAGGTTCAAGCAGAGCATGTCCTGATTCCAAAAAGGTATTCCGCTCCCGAATCGGCTGCGAAATGGCCGAGACACATCAAAAGAGTTACGGAAATTACAAATTCCGGCAAAAGGCCAATACCAATTTTGGTAACTTCGATCAATGAGGTTTAAACGGGATTTGCGCATATCCTGGCCACTCCGCAACCGATGTTGGCCAAGTTAGACCCACGTGGCACCTAAAAATGGTTCCCCCTAAATAAAACACACAGTTTAAATATTTGTATTTATTCTTTCAAACAGTTTACAAAGTTTATTAATTGTTTTTGCATCTGCTTGATAGACCTCCAGCATCCTCCAGCATCTTCCAGCATCCTCCAGCATCCTCCAGCATCCTACAGAATCCTCCAGCATCCACCAGTATCTCCAGCATCCTCCAGCATCCTCCAGAATCCTCCAGCATCCTCCAGCATCCTCCAGCATCTTTCAGCATCCACCAGCATCCTCCAGCATCCACCAGTATCTCCAGCATCCTCCAGCATCCTCTTGGATCCACCAGCAATCTCCAGCATCCACCAGCCTCAAGACTCCAGGATGATCGTCCTTTGATGATGCGGCCACTAATAAAGTCCTGAAAGAGAAATTCATGGAAAGGTAAGTAACTCTAGCGAAGAAAAGAAAATATTGTTTAAACCTTACCATAATTTCTAATTCACAGGTGTCTGGGATTGAACCAAATGCAGCACATCGACTCAAGAGGATAGCCGCAGGATAATTTCTTACAACCAAGAAAGGATCATTAGTTTCCCGTTGTCGACATTGCCCCTGGAACAGGGGCCATCGGGTCAGCAGCCGTGCATTCTGCCGAGTATCCTTTGCTGCTTTTTCCGATTAGTTGAAGTTGTTGTAGTCCAGTTTTTCATTTGTGATATCTGAAAAATATTATAAAATAAATATGTGAAAGAATAAACATTGTGTTTTGATTGGGAAGGTTGGAGTAAATGGCAGCGATTCGTCCACATCCTAGAAATCAATGGCGGGAACCTCTCCTCCTCCCCCCAGTAGCTACGGCCGCTCCTTCTCTGCAGTCTCTAATCCCCTCCAGCGGCTTAAAGTTTCGTTGTTCTAGGACCTGATCCTGCTCCAGCCAAGACCGCCCCAATCTTCTTTTGCTTCCGCTTCTGCTTCTGGGGAATTCTATTCCCCAGGACTGCGGCAAAGGATATCCACTCCTCCAGTTGCTTCTTGAGATGCTCCACCAGATGCTCTCCTAGCTGTTCCTCCAGATGCTTCACCAAATGCGCCTCCAGGTGTTGCTCCAAAAGCTTTTCCAAGTTGTCTTCCAGATGCTCCACCAGGTGCTTCTCTAGGTGTTGCTCCAGATGCTGCTGCAGGTGATATTCCAGATGCTGCAGGTACTGTTCCTGATCCTGATCTTCATAAGTGTCCTTAAAAGAAGTAAAACATCCATCGAAATCCAACCTGGCAAGACGGCATAAGTAGCCCCTCGCGATATGCAACACGAAAAACGCAAACCCGATAAGGCCAAATCCCTTGGATTTCGCTTGTGCCAGAAACTGAAGTACTAAGCGAACAGGAACGATCAGCAGGCGGCGCAGTGACGTCACAGGGGCCAAAGTCAGAAATTTTGAAAATACCATCTCTAGTATAAGAGTGGGGAGCAGGCGGTAGAGCAAGGGGGACAAATATGCTAATTAAAATGATGGCCGCCGCCTCCCCTCCTTTTCCAACTTACAGGAAGGGCTTCCCCATTTACACTTCATGGGGGAGAGGGAGTTATCGATATATCCCACTCATATCGCATAACGGGGATTACTGGGAAAGGCAACAACAACCACATGGGGATCGAGCTGATCCCAACCAATGGGACGTCATCAAGAATTCGGTTGGCCGATTTTAAAAAGCGAATTTCTCGACTATTCCTGAACCGATTTTGGATCTGCACCTACCAAACTACTCGGAAGGACATTCTCCGTCGATCTACAGCAAAAGAATTTAAAATCCGAGCAACCGTGCCAAAGTTTTTGGTCGGTGAGCAACCTTTGTTTAAATTTTTCCAGCCTTTGTTTACATATGGACGAAGACTTTGAACGCTCATAATTTGGCCATTCCTGAACCGATTTTGGATCTGCACCTACCAAACGACGCAGAAGGACATTACCCGTCGATCAGCAGCAAAAGAACTTGAAATCCGAGCAACCGAGCCAAAGTTTTTGGTCGGTGAGCAACCTTTGTTTACATTTTTCCAGCCTTTGTTTACATTTGGACGAAGACTTTGAACGCTCATAATTTGGCCATTCCTGAACCGATTTTGGATCTGCACCTCCCAAACGACGCGGAAGGACATTCCCCGTCGATCTGCAGCAAATAAATTTGAAATCCGAGCAACCGTGCCATAGTTTTTGGTCGGCGAGCAACCTTTGTTAACATTTTTCCAGCATTTTTTTTTACATTTGGACGACGAGTTTGAACGCTCATAATTTGGCCATTCCTGAACCGATTTTGGATCTGCACCTACCAAACGACGCGGAAGGACATTCTCCGTCGATCTGCAGCAAATGAATTTGAAATCCGAGCAACCGTGCCAAAGTTTTTGGTCGGCGAGCAACCTTTGTTAATATTTTTCCAGCTTTTTTTTTTTCATTTGGACGACGACTTTGAACGCTCATAATTTGGCCATTCCTGAATCGATTTTGGATCTGCACCTCCCAAACGACGCGGAAGGACATTCCCCGTCGATCTGCAGCAAAAGAATTTGAAATCCGAGCAACCGTGCCATAGTTTTTGGTCGGCGAGCAACCTTTGTTAACATTTTTCCAGCATTTTTTTTTACATTTGGACGACGAGTTTGAACGCTCATAATTTGGCCATTCCTGAACCGATTTTGAATCTGCACCTACCAAACGACGCGGAAGGACATTCCCCGTCGATCTGCAGCAAAAGAATTTGAAATCCGAGCAACCGTGCCAAAGTTTTTGGTCGGCGAGCAACCTTTGTTAACATTTTTCCAGCATTTTTTTTTACATTTGGACGAAGACTTTGAACGCTCATAATTTGGCCATTCCTGAACCGATTTTGGATCTGCACCTACCAAACTACTCGGAAGGACATTCTCCGTCGATCTACAGCAAAAGAATTTAAAATCCGAGCAACCGTGCCAAAGTTTTTGGTCGGCGAGCAACCTTTGTTAACATTTTTCCAGCATTTTTTTTTACATTTGGACGAAGACTTTGAACGCTCATAATTTGGCCATTCCTGAACCGATTTTGGATCTGCACCTACCAAACGACGCAGAAGGACATTCCCCGTCGATCTGCGTCCACAGCTAAAAAAAAGTTGGGGACTCGATTTTTGCCAAATTTTGTGATGTTACCCCTTTCCTAAATTGCGAAAATCGAGATTTGACTTTTTGTTCGGCTTTCGAAAACTGTGGACGCAGTTCGAAGGATAATTGAATGCTGATTTCGAAATGGTATTCCGTTCCCAATTCGGCTGCGAAATGGCCATAATATTCGATTTTGAAATCCCTACTCCGTGGTGGGGAGCAGCCTTTGTTTACATTTGGACGACGACTTTGAACGCTCATAATTTGGCCATTCCTAAACCGATTTTGGATCTGCACCTCCCAAACGACGCGGAAGGACATTCCCCGTCGATCTGCAGCAAAAGAATTTGAAATCCGAGCAACCGTGCCAAAGTTTTCGTCTGGCGAGCAACCTTTGTTTACATTTTTCCAGCCTTTGTTTACATTTGAACAACGACTTTGAACGCTCATAATTTGGTCATTTCTCAACAGATTTTGGAAAGGATGGTACCAAACAACTCGGAAGGACATTTCCCGTCGATCTGCGTCCACAGCTAAAAAAAAGTTGGAAACTCGATTTTTGAAAAAATTTTAAGGGGTACCATCACAAAAATTTGCAAAAATCGAGGTCAAACTTTTTTTTGACTTTTGCAAACTTTAGATGCAGGTTCAAGCAGAGCAATGTCCTGATTCCAAAAAGGTATTCCGCTCCCGAATCGGCTGCGAAATGGCCGAGACACATCAAAAAGAGTTACGGAAATTACAAATTCCGGCAAAAGGCCAATACCAATTTTGGTAACTTCGATCAATGAGGTTTAAACGGGATTTGCGCATATCCTGGCCACTCCGCAACCGATGTTGGCCAAGTTAGACCCACGTGGCACCTAAAAATGGTTCCCCCTAAATAAAACACACAGTTTAAATATTTGTATTTATTCTTTCAAACAGTTTACAAAGTTTATTAATTGTTTTTGCATCTGCTTGATAGACCTCCAGCATCCTCCAGCATCTTCCAGCATCCTCCAGCATCCTACAGAATCCTCCAGCATCCACCAGTATCTCCAGCATCCTCCAGAATCCTCCAGCATCCTCCAGCATCCTCCAGCATCCTCCAGCATCCACCAGTATCTCCAGCATCCTCCAGCATCCTCTTGGATCCACCAGCAATCTCCAGCATCCACCAGCCTCAAGACTCCAGGATGATCGTCCTTTGATGATGCGGCCGCTAATAAAGTCCTGAAAGAGAAATTCATGGAAAGGTAAGTAACTCTAGCGAAGAAAAGAAAATATTGTTTAAACCTTACTATAATTTCTAATTCACAGGTGACTGGGATGGAACCAAATGCAGCACATCGACTCAAGGGGATCCCCACAGGATGCTCACTTACAAGAAAGGGAGGATCTTCAGCTGCTTCAGGATCTTCCAGAGGGTATTCCAGAGTTCTTGCCGGCCTCCTCGATAACTTGGGGATAAAACTCAGGATCACCCAGCCCTCCATATTCAGATGGTCAAAGGCGCCTTCCTCGAGAGCTGCAATAAAGAAAAGAGATTCTTAATACTTACTATATTTAAAATATGTTTGATATAAGTATTTAGATGAAAACAAAGAAAATAAATGGAATAAAATGGAATTATCGATTGCTTTCTATTGGTTTGGATTGTTATGAAGGGGACTAAGGGGCGACGATTTCATCCTAAAATAAACAAATCCTTTTCCGGTGCTCGTCAGGATAAATAGAAATACGTACAAGGGTATAAACGCATCGACTTGGCCCGAAGTTGGCTTTCCTTCCTTGTTGTGGTTGAAGGTGGGCAATTAATAACAGGACCCTGCCGAATGTGTGGACCCCACTTGGTGCGCATTATTCATTCTCCATTTGCATTGGATCCTGGGTCGCCCTGCTTCGGTCTGCCCCATTCTGACTCGTCCTTCCGCCTTCGTCCAGCTCCTGCGTGGCCTTATCCTTTGGAAAACTCGAAGCGGATACAAGAACTGCGATTCGGTGTGTGGTTTGCCTTTTCCTTTTTTGGCATTCTTTTTTGTTCGGGAGGACGGGATAGGCAGGAGAACTTGGAGCTCGCAGGACATTTGTTCGTGCAGCTACTAATTCAAGTGTGTGTGTGTGTATACACGCACATATTCATTCATGCAAGGATAACGCACACATGCGACTCTGTAAGGGTGAAACTTTTACAGTTAGCCCGCCGAGATTCTTTTCTGATGATAAATTAATTTATTTTGTTCGAATTGAAGCACAAGGCTACCAATGTGAATGTATTCGGAGTCTGGAACATTTCTATATTACATATACATATATATATATTCAAATGTGTGTATGTATTAGTTAGCATTTCAACCCCATCAAGTGTGCACAATTACAAAAACAAGCCAACTACTACGGAAATAATGAACATCACCATCTGACCACTTGAATAATTTCCAAGTGAACGCCAGGAACAGGGGGTGGTGGGCGAAGGGTGATGTTTTAATTGAAAGTCCTGCCTGGAGAATGGCTGCCACCCACTGTAATGTAATGGTATAACGGTAAGGGACACTGAGCATGGGAACCCTTAAGCAAACATGGCGTCCTCTCCTGTCCACAAAAAGGGTTTTTTTTTGTAAATATAATGCCCGAGATCTGGCAAAAGGAGATCATAAAGTACAACTTTTACACTTCTTAGGCTTTTGCTTTGTTTTTTATCATTTGTATATAATTTTTGTCTTTGCCCCGTATTTTTGTTATTTGTTTTTTGTGGAGAAAACAATAAAACAGCCCCAAACAGCCGGCTGCATCTCTGTTTTTGGCTTCCCAATGCCAATGGAATGATACCACAAACTTCTTGCACAGACGCGATTCGAGGGGCATTCTGGTTTAGCGCTGGCCAGGGAGAGGGCGTGTGACTGCCAGAGGCGTGGCAGGGGCAGGAGTTGTTCGGAGGGGGAGGAAAGAAGGGGTGTCTAACCCGGAAAGCTAGGAAAGTCAAAGAACAAATATCTACGGCTCCAAAAGTAGAGTCTTACCAAATGACAGACTACAAAATGTCCTTTAAATATTTTAAGGTTTAAGGATTACCTTTAGAATATTCAGCTTCGAAGAGAGTAAAGATCTGATTGAGTATGCATATACCCCCAAAAAGCTAAAGGACTACTGGGTATTGGCCAAACCCAACAGAAAAACGAAAATGGAAACGCGAACTCAAACCGAAACTGAATCCAAATCCAAAATCTGAATCCGAATCTGAATCTGAATTTGACTTTGAATCTCGTTTGGACTTTGGATAGTGACAGGACTCACACATGAGCAGTTTGTTAGGGAAGCGTAACATATATTTATTTATTTATCAAAAATTATTCGACCCTTTAAAGGCTTTGGGCCTTTGTGCAGATTTCCCAAATTTTCAATGAAATAATCTATAAAAAAGACTGCGTTTAATTAATATTTATGTATGTATATACATATGTACAAGGTATCGACCATCTCTAGGATATGCCCTGCATGTGTGAGTGTCCTGATGCTGGATATCGTGCTCTAGAGACCAAATGGAAACTTAAGCCTTTCTTTTGTGCCGGCTAAGGACTCTCATACTGTCCATGAACCTTTGTGGCGCCATAAAGATATAAAGAGAGCAAAAGAGACAGAGATAGAAGAATGGGGGGGGCCGGGAGCAGGGAGCAGGGAGCAGGGCGCAGGGGGAGGGAAAAGTGCTGGAGAGCGGATGGTCGAGGTCCTTTCAATGCATCCTTTTCGGTGTTGTTGTGTGCGTGCTGGAACAGAGCGATGTGTGTTTGGTGTGGAGTGCAATCTCCCTCGCCATCCCCTCATTGTGTTTAGAGTTGCACACACACACACACACACACACACGCATTCGCATCCTTTAGGAGAACGTGTGCGGACACACGGCAGGACACAGGACACGCTCGCTCGCGCATTCGCTGGTTCGGTAATAAGAGCCCCAAAGCACAGCTCCGCCGGCATCCCCCGACGCCCAGTAGGCCCCCTATCCCCCACCCATGGGGATGCCTCCACTTCACCCTTTTCCCCAGACACTGGCTAACTTTGCGCCACTGTCCACACACTAACACAATTGCACACGAAAAACGGAGTGCCCAAAAGGACTTTCACATTATTCTAAAAATAATAAAACGTTTAATATTTGTTATTTAATATCAGTTTTTATTATGTTTAAACAAATAATTTGGAAAAAAACCAATGGGTATTAGCTTAAAATATTCATTTATTGTCAAGTCCTTCTAAAAAGGACTAAAATGTATTGTGAGGGAGCAGGCCAAAAAAGTATGCTAACTTTTTTCGTGTACAAGTGTTAGTGTGCAAAAAAAAAAGGAAAATAATGAATAAAAGAATCATTAAGCCGGTGGAACGTGTGAGTTGGAGGGGCGGGGACTTCCGGGGGAAAGGATAACCCAGGGAAAACCTGGCCAGTGGAGAGTGCAACTTTTCCCCCTCGTCTTTATCCCACTTTCCTCTGTTTTTTGCTTTTTTGCTCCTCTTGCATGGCTGACATTCAATGACTTCTCTAACTTTTCACTGGGTTGTTTCCATTCTTTCTAGCCACCCGAAAGCCCCTCTAGCCCCCACTAGCCCCCTCTACCTGGCCCCAGCCACTCCCCTTTTAGCCGCTGCCACTGCCTTTCAGCTGTTGTTGTTGTTTCAAACAAAACGCGGATGCGAATGCAATCCCGAGTTGACTTTTGGCTTTGTTCTTTGTCTCTTTCTCTGCGGCTTTCTCTCTCTCCACCCATCTCTCTCCGTCCGCGGCTCTGTCCCTGTCTATCCCTGTCTTTTACTTTGGAAAATCCATTTGTCCACCTGGCCCACACACCTGTGACACACACACACACACACATTCAGTCACATACAAACAATTACATTTTGCGAGCTGGACGAAATTTTGTTGCACAATTACAAAGGTAAAACCAAACAAGGAAAAAAATGATATGCTGTTGGAGGAGTCGAGGGTCCTATACCCTATATATTCTTAAACTTATATTAAAATTTGAAGTATATATTCAACGCCAACTGAAAATAAGACCCATATTATAAATAGTTAATATATCCTTACTATTGTACGTGACGTTTTGAAAAGAAAGGGCTCCTTTTTTGTTTGAAATTCCATGTCCTTTCAATAAGAAATATTCCCTTCCACGCTAAAGGAGCACTGGAATAAAAAATTAAATTAAAACACAGACAGCAAAACCCCAACAATTATTTGCAATTTATTCTCATAGTTTGGGACCTTTTTCCACCATAGAGTTTTTTTCTGGCCTTTTAAAAAAGTTAAACGAATTACCTCAAATAATTTTGTGTTGTTTAATTAAAGTCTAATTGCCTAGTTGGGGAGAATTTAGATGGAGCGTGCCTATGGCAATTGCCCAGGGGCGTACCCATATAGCAACACCCTCGGTCTGAGGGGAAACCCCTTCTGGGATTGCAGCAGCACATGTTGAAATTTTTATGTCAACTGAAGAGTTGAACTGCGATTTGCATAGCCGCACGTTTTCGCAGGGCTCTCACCTGAGGAATCAGACAGGACCCTCGGCTAATTAAATTCCACACTTGGGATTGCACTTGAAACTTTCTATAACGCTTTAAAATTCAAATTGAGTTAGGAGTTATTTTTTGGGAGGACTTGTAGGCTTTTTATTCATTTAAAAACACAATACATTCTTTAGCTTTAAAAAAAAAACATCAAACTTTACGCTTTTTATCCTCAATAAATTACCCATTTAATGAGCTTTTTTTCCCAAACAACATCCCCCTGAAAACGAGATGCTAATGATGCTGAGAGCATCCAGAGATCCAGAGGTCAACAGGTCGGAGCAATGTCCACAAAATAACTAGTTTTTAAACCCATTTGGAGAGCGATGTCACAGCTTCCGGCGATCGAGATCATTGAGGTTAATTGCGATGATCCTTGGCCTCTCGGAATGACCCAAGGCAGCTTCCCTTTGGACTTTAGAAAAAATACAGGAAAGATACAAAAAAAATTGGCCACTTTTCACATGAAATAATAGTTAACCCTCTCTAGGGTGGGCAGCACACGCAGGAGGAAGGATGCTGGCTGTGGATCCGGTTGTGGTTGGATGCCTTTTTGCTAATGTCGCACTATTTATTAGCCCAAGGATTAATAAATTTTATTTGGTCACCGTCCTAATGAAATCAGCAGGGCTCGAGGGTGCAAAGGGGGCAAAGGGGGCAAAGGGGGCAAAGGGAGCAAAAAGGCGCAAAAAGGGGCAGAAGAACTCTAGTTTGAGGAAACCATTTCAATCTGCTGCCTGTTTTTTGGGCTGCCCAGGGGGCATGCCCCATGTGTCTGCCAGTGTTTGTTTGTATTCCTCACGCAATCGCACTGCCAAAGGATATTGTATCTTGGCACACACACACACACTTGGACAAATAAACCACACACCCACTAATACACGGACGGAGAGGATGGCCCGCCTAGAAGAGCTCAGAAGTTGCCAATTTGCCTTTTTGAATTTACGCATAGCTAAAAGTATCCTTTCGGTAACCACAAATATTTACCCAGCTCAAGGCTTTGGTCCTGCGGTTGCCTCTCCACCAGCCAGCCAGTCAGCCAGCCAGCCAGCCAGTCAGCCAACGAGACGGATGTGTGGCTCTGGATGTGGCTCTGGGATGTCCTGTGCTGTCCTTTTTCTCCTGCCCCCTTGGGGCAACTTGCAACTTCTGCCCGACGGCTGGTAATTTTGAAAATCTGTCGGACCATCATTTTCAATCTCTCCCCCCCCAGAAGAACTTATTTTTCCATCACCATACTAGCCAACTTTGGACCAATCCTCATATTTACACACATACCAAAATCGATGCATGTGTTTGTGTGGCAAGGACTTTGGAAATGAGATTAAAAACGGTAAATTCCTGGCCGAAGGGAAGCGAGAAGTGGCCCGGTCCGGACTATACCGGGCCAAGAGTAATGAATGTGGTTTCTGCCCAACTCAAATTTTGGAAAGTGTTTTATTTGACTGGGTTTGGTCTGGTCTGGTCTAAGCCGAACTCCTGCGCCACACACAACTACTACAATATGTTCAGGATACTTCAATATAAGAGCGAATGCAAGAATGAAATAAAAGAAAATCGGATAAATAGAAATCCAAAATAAGTTGAATAAATAAATAATTTTATAGAAAAAAAAACAAAATTAAATACAAAAATAAATGAAAATAAGTTAATTAATAAGAGTCCTTTATCGCAGGACTCTCGTGTCTCTACATCAACAAAGGACCAGGACTCGAAAAGTATGTTAAATAGAATTTAAATGAAAAATAAAGGACGAAAAGAAAAATGCACTGCATGTTTGTGCCGCTTAATGCCCGGCTTAAAATAAAATAAAAATAAAATAGGGGGTCAGAAAAATATTCAAGCAAAAGTAGAGACTTTAAAACAAAAAGAGGAGAAAATAAGAAGCCATATCTTTTTGAAATCAAAACCATTCCGCGTTCAAAGTTCAGATCGAAATGTTTATCGGGATGCGGCGGCAGGATCGAAAACATTGAAACATTTTGTTGGCATTTATGCAGCTCATTATGATTTACGATGCGATTTAAAAAGGAGCACGTACATGCCACAAGCTGCTTCCCGTTCTGTTTTTGGTTCACAATTTTTTGCTGGGTCTTTTTTTTTGGGCAAGGTCGCGAGTGGTAACCTTTAATCTCTGCGTGCGTGCCTCCAGGTTTGCTCCGCCAGGCCGGCAGAATGGCAGGATGGCAGGATGGGAGGAATCCTGTTTCCATGCCGATTTCCAAGCAGCTGAAGATCCAAACGTGAAAAGTTTTGAAAACAATCGAGCGAGCTTGTCCGCCATGTCAAAAGGAAACAAGTTTCTGGGGGTTGCAAACGCCGGCATTGGCATCGGCATCGGCATCAAATGTCCTGCCAGAGGTCCTGTGCCAACTATGAGGCCCAAGCTCGACGAATTACCAAAGGCCAAACGTGCCTCGGCTGACCGGCCATCCTGACCGACCAGCCCCTTGGCTTGGCGTGGCTTGGTTGTAGCAGCACCCACCACCCCCTGGATCGGGGGTAAGGACGAACGTCCCTTGGGTTCTTCCCTGTCCGCTGGAGAGTCCAGGTCTGGACAGCGCTGAATTCTTGGTTCGTTGTGTGTAAATATTTTGAGGCACGCGTCTGTTCCTTGCTCTCATGATAATGTTTAAAAATCAACCCTAATTTCACAATGTGAAAATATTATATATAGTTTTTTTTAAATTAAAAGAAAAGCAAAATAAAAATAAGGAAAGATATACGAGGCTATGACAGCGACCTTGGCTACAAGGCTCCAACAAATTGGTAGCGAAAAAGGGAAATAATTAAATAAGGACGAACTACAACGTGACTTTATCCAATTGTCGAATTCGAAATAAAAATGAAAATAATAGAAACACATTTAAGTTAAAAAAAAAAAACTATCACTTTTTAGAAGAAATAAATACCATTAAATGAAAAACGAGAGATGTAAGCCGGAGGAAGGTAGACCTTTGAATGACTAAAATGTGGGGAAAGCCTGGGGCTTATATACTTTGGGGCAAGGCAAAGGCAAAGGCTACTTGATCCTTGATTCTTTTTTCGAAGCCGCAACCTACTCGATGCTTTTGCTTATTTATTTTTCCAGGAAGAGGAGAAAGAAGAGGCAGAGCCGGAAACTTTACATTATTGAATTTGAATCCAAGGACTTATCAACTAATATAGAGCAGGCATTATAATTAATTAATTGCCTAATCGGAAGAATTGCCTCATAAGCTCACAAATGAGCTGTGTATTGGTAATCCTCCGAGCCAAAGGACATCCCGAAAGCCATTCAACATGCGTGGGTGAAGTCCTAGAGCCAGAGCGAGAAAGAGCGAGAGACCGAGACGCAAAACAATGGCGGCTGCGGGTGGATTTACGGTCTCAAAGGTCCATGCGTCCTTTTGTCCGTGTGTCCGTGTGGCCGCGTGTCCGTCCGTGTCCGCCAGGAATAGCCGGTGGTGTTTGCTTGCCGGCAGCATTAACCCTTTTCCAACTTGTACACTTGAAAAAGGATTCGCACACACACACACAAACACAGCAGAATACAAATGCAGGAAAGCCACCCACTCAGTGCGCCTGCCTGTCCGCCATCATCAGGACTTCAGATCCAGGACGCAGGACCCTTTCTCATTAAAAGATTCTGACCATTTGAAAGCGAATTTAACCTTTTGTTTTCCCAGCCACGTATGTATGTGTAAGTCCTGGGAGACATCCTCCCTATATACACGCATCCCTTGTTGCATGTGTGCGCCTCGACTTTTTTACCTTCTAATTGTCACTTGATGGCACTCGGGGAACGGTGTCCTTGTGCATTGGGTGTAAATTCATTTGGGGACTACATGAAAAATATTTAAATAACAACTCCGGATGCGGACGTGGATGAGGACGCGGATGAGGATGTGTGGGCCAGTGATGGAAAAAGTATTCCAAACAAATCACAAACAGATATTCGGCATTCATTGTTTTAGGTCTAGACAACACATTTGCCATTTCCTTTCTAACCCCCAAGGATGCGCCACACCCACCCACACACTGGCACAACCTTGATGGTTCAAGGATAATATTAATATACTTAAATATTTTAGACATTCTTTCGGGGTAGCCGCTCTCTCCACTTCCTTGTTGGTTGTAAAAGAACAAGGCTGAAACCCTCGCTGATGGATATCTTGTAAATTACATTGTAACCATTGGAAATGTTAATTTCAATTCCGAATGCCAAAAGATCGTCTCTTGTTTAATTCCTGTAACTTAATCCGATTATGTAAATGGCCCAGGAGGTTACCTTCGCTTTTTTGAGGATCCGGAAACTGAAACGAACCCTCGTCCGGCTATATAGTCGTCTCTTTTCCTTTCCCATTTGATTTAATTAGGGGTTGATCAAGCACAGGGATCGCCACCCTTAAATCCGGGAGAAATAGGCGCGATTGGTTGCCCAAAAGTTCTGATCAGATCGGGGAGTTGACTATGTGGTGACCCCTAGGAGCTGGCATCGGCAGCAATATTCGGGACAGGACTGTTGGAAGGAAAGGGGTCCTTTTGGAAACCGTAGGCACCCGAAATCAGTTGAAAACATTTCCCGGTACGATCAAGGCAGCTGCTTCGGTTGCGGTTTTCATGCCATGCCATTTTTTCGAGGGGTACAGTTTGGGCTTTCATTTAAAATCCAATATTCGAGTATATTGAGTGTTTGTGTTTCGAAAAGGCTCCAGTTTTGGGCCACATAACGTTTGGTTTATCCTCAAGAACATCCCTTTCAATTTGCTCGTCTTAACCCTTGAAATCTCCAAGCAATTTGAACTTTGGCTGGCGGCTAATCAAGATGACCAGATGATCCTGGAACATCAAAGGCCAAGATGGCCATCAACCCCGTGTTAAGGAGGTGAGAACTGGTTCCTCCCGGGATCCTTGAGACGGCATCGAAGGTGACCGTCTGACCGGTGGTCAGTCAGAGAACCGAAAAGGACCAAAGGACAGCCACAAGCCGGGGCAAATGGCAGGAACCCCAATTAGCCTCGGAAAATGCGGCCACGGAAAATTCAGATGATTGATTACAATTATTCCTCGACAGCCAGACAAAAATCAAAGCTAAAATTAATCATGTTTGTTTTCGAAACAAAAAGCAGCAAGGATCTGGGAATGTGTCTATGGAAAAGTAGAGGCTGAAAAGTTTGAGGTGGCAGGATGGGCAGGGGGAGTGTTTCGAGGGGTGTCGGGTTTCAGTTCGCAAGAGGATGGCTGCGTCTCGATGTTGTTATTGCTTTTTTATAAGCCATAAAAAAGCATAAAAATTGCAAATTTACTGGCCGACCATTTGCCAGATGTGGGCCAAGCCACTTGACGTCCACGAATTCCCGGCGGGACCGGGACCGGGACCAAGACGTGGCCTGCAACCGTAACTTTTCCGGGGCCATAACTCTCAGGATAATTGACAGATCGCAATTAGAAATCGATGCAAAAAAGCTGGCTGGCTGGCTGGCTGGCTGGCCAAACGCTCAAAGTATCGAGTTACATTTGCCGAAACGTTTCTGGGGTGATTGGACCTATCGGTTGGAGTGTCCAGGTGTTGGGTCACTCCTTCTAAGCCCCTTGGGCCCCTCAAAGTGCCATTTGATGTTTTCAATATTTATGCGGCTTTTATATCTCGAAATCTTTAGGGTAATCGATTTTCAATGGGTGTGAGGGCAGGACATCTAAGGCAGGACATCTTGCGATAAAGTATTTAAAAATAAGCAGAGTCTTTAAGCTGCCAGCCCCCCCCCCAGTATCCAGCCAATAAAAAGGACTTCCAATTGATTAAATTTGCCAGCGAAATTATATCAAATCACTTTCCGCTTGTTGCCACAAATCGAAATGCGTATATCGAGTTTCAGTTAATCACAAAATAAGCCCAATATCCCGGTTACTGCGTTACAATTCCTTTTCGCCTCAGCGAATCCTTCGTGATACAACAGAAAAAGCCGAAAAGGAGTAGACCCAGACTTACGTATGTGGCGTGGACCCCAAATGGAAAGTGGACGTGGGGCAAGGACTATTCAAATAAGTGAATGATGGGCAAGGATATGGGGGGAAGGACACAAAGGGAGGTGGCTGTTGGGATTTTCAGTGGCCAAGGCAACGGCGATGAAATATCAAAAGGCGAAAAGGACGAGGGCAGAAAAAATGCTTGTTGCCGCAAAAAGCTTTAACAGTGGCCATAAAATAGCCCCGACCCCAGTTGCCCAAAACTGACATAGCCACCCTCTCCCACCGATTCCTTATATATCCTCCCTTTGGACTTATCCCTCGTCCAAACCGTCCAAACCGTCCAAACATGCCGTCCGAAGTGACCGTCCGAATCGTAAAAATGTAAGACGAAAACGAGCTCAAGAATAAAAACACATTAGATACAAGCAAATATCCTTTCCACAGTCGCATGTCCTTTACCCCACACTTTACACACAGGCACAGCGATGTCAGTGTGATTGAGAGTGTGTGTGTGTGTGTGTTTGCAAATTTATCTCCATTTGACCCTCTTCAAAGTGCTTTTTATAGTCATTTAGTGTTTTGGCCCTCCCGTCAAGTACTTTTATTATACACGTATAAATCCAATTCGGCATTCGGCGGCCCGTATAGGGTCCGAAGGATATGCCGTATATTCTATACATATAAACAAATACGCCAAACTTTGAGTGTGTGAGTGGAAAAGGAAAAGGTAAACGAAACGAGAGTCCGACTAATGAAACGGAACCAAGTCGGTGGTAAAGGACCCCGGACCAAGGGTCTCTCCCTGGACGGCGGCACCCAAAAGGACCACAAAACACATGCATACACAATGCCCCCAGCCAACAGCAGCAGCAGCAACAACAACAGCAATTTGGTTGTCAAAACTACACCCAAAAAAGGCAACCCACACGCATACACTGGCGCAAATAGTCCCACTCTTTGGGATCTTTCTGGGGGACGTTTCAAAAGTCTTCAACAATTTCTCGCTCTGTTTATATGCTAAGCAGATGCCAAGGTCCTTTGCCAGTTGGCGTGGCAGCCCCATCCCGTGTGTCCTTTTTAAAATTTTAAGACATGTAAATATAAAAGGTCCTGCAACGTCCTGCTCGGCGAGTTTGAGTTCGGCAGTTCCAGTTACACTGGCAACCCCCCAAAGGTCCAAGGATGGGACTTCTTGCCTGGGTCCCGGCCCAGTGTCCTGGGTCCGTTCTTTTGCATCTGAATATGTATCAGCCGACTCGATCTATAGTCCTGTAAGGTCCTGCAAGCGTGTGTGTGTGGGTGTGGGTGAGTTTATGGCCTCGTGTGTTGCCAATGTTATGGGATTGGGTTTGCGGACTAAACAGGGAATGGGGATATCTGTTCATTCGTTTGTTTGTTTGCTTGTCTGTGTCTATATGCGTTTGTCCTGTACTGTACTGTCCTGTCCGGCCTTTTCTAACCACCCCCACCCCCCCCCCACCCAACCTCAGCCCCATTCCCATCCCCACCCCTTCACCGCTTCACCGCAACTCAAAAAAGGGGGCGAAATATCTGCAAATGTTGTTTTCCTTTGGGTTGTTATTATTTTAAATTTCTGTTTTCGGTTGTATTTCCTTTTCTTCCCTCTTCTTTTCTATTCTACAGTCCTTTTTAGTCTTATGTTTTTTTGCATATGGTTATTCTGTTGCTTTTTTTTGCTATCGCTGCCTCTATTTTCGTGTCCTTGCAAAGGATATTACAATTTCCAGTGCGAAGGCAATATACTAAAGAATTCATTCGCTCGTGGGTTATAGATGACTTAATAATTGAAACAGAATCGTTATTACCTTTATTCTAAGTATTTCTTGCAAGGATCGGCATAAAGTGGGCAAAGCTATAGCCTCTCCAAGGTGCCACATGTTCTAGCATCCTGTTTTCCTTATTCTTTGAAGAGGTCACTCTGAAAATTACAAAAAAAAATTTAGGAATATTTTCCAATATTTTGTATTTTGTGGCCAATATCCAACCGATTCCTTAGCCAAGACAAGATTATGAATCGTGGAATTATTCTCCACAAATCTGCATCAAAATCTAAGAAACGAAAATTTTTTTCGGTGCTCCCAAATTTTTCTGATGGACCCCCTTGCAAAAATTTGAGAATCCTGGAAATAGGGGTTAGGGGTCCTTGCGAAGGCTATAATTCGACCAATATCCAACCGATTCTTTAGCCAAGACAAGATTATGAATCGTGGAATTATTCTCCACAAATCTGCATCAAAATCTAAGAAACGAAAATTTTTTTCGGTGCTCCCAAATTTTTCTGATGGACCCCCTTGCAAAAATTTGAGAATCCTGGAAATAGGGGTTAGGGGTCCTTGCGAAGGCTATAATTCGGCCAATATCCAACCGATTCCTTAGCCAAGACAAGATTATGAATCGTGGAATTATTCTCCATAAATCTGCATCAAAATCTAAGAAACGAAAATTTTTTTCGGTGCTCCCAAATTTTTCTGATGGACCCCCTTGCAAAAATGTGAAAATCCTGGAAATGCTGCTTTTGGCACCTTGCGAAGGCTATAATTCGGCCAATATCCAACCGATTCTTTAGCCAAGACAAGATTATGAATCGTGGAATTATTCTCCATAAATCTGCATCAAAATCTAAGAAACGAAAATTTTTTTCGGTGCTCCCAAATTTTTCTGATGGACCCCCTTGCAAAAATGTGAAAATCCTGGAAATGCTGCTTTTGGCACCTTGCGAAGGCTATATTTCGGCCAATTTCCAACCGATTCTTTAGCCAAGACAAGATTATGAATCGTGGAATTATTCTCCACAAATCTGCATCAAAATCTAAGAAACGAAAATTTTTTTCGGTGCTCCCAAATTTTTCTGATGGACCCCCTTGCAAAAATGTGAAAATCCTGGAAATGGTGCTTTTGGCACCTTGCGAAGGCTATAATTCGGCCAATACCCAACCGATTCGTTAGCCAAGACAAGATTATGAATCGTGGAATTATTCTCCACAAATCTGCATCAAAATCTAAGAAACGAAAATTTTTTTCGGTGCTCCCAAATTTTTCTGATGGACCCCCTTGCAAAAATTTTAGAATCCTGGAAATAGGGGTTAGGGGTCCTTGCGAAGGCTATAATTCGGCCAATATCCAACCGATTCTTTAGCCAAGACAAGATTATGAATCGTGGAATTATTCTCTCTTTATTAATCTTATTTAACAACAAAATAACCATAACGAATTCTGAAGCTAGAGGCGCTGGAAAAGTGAAGCCGCAGGAATGCATGCGGCTGCCACCCCTTGGCCCAAAACAAGAAAATAAAAAAAGAAGCATCATGGTGAAAAAAATGGAAACCCTTTAAAAAACAATACACGAGCTGTAACGGGGCCATTAATTTCCCAATTTACAGTCTATTCGCAAGCCGTTGCCAAAATTGTTTAAGGTTTTAAAAGCCACACATACTGGCAGAAGATACAGATATGGATACGCATCCTGATAGATGTGTGTGTGGGTGCAGAAAAATGTGGGAGGAGGGCGGATGGAGGGTGGAGGATGGATGATGGAGGAGAGGGTGTGAGGTATGGGCCAAGATATGTGTGAGCCAGTGGCCATATGTCCATTTTGAAGAAGAATTTTCAACGAGGTGAGTGTGAGTGTGAGTGTGAGTGTGCGCGGGTTGTCTTCAAGGACCAAGGACCAGAGCCCAAGGACCGCCTGCGAATTGCGAATGGGGTGGTAAATGCTGCCCAAGGGACTTGTAGCTGGATACCAACAAAGTTTTTCAAAAAAATAAATAAACGAAACGCAAAAGCAGGAGCAGAAGATGCCGCCAGGAGCGCAGCCAGGACATTCGGCCAGAACAACACGGGCGAGACCCCTTCTGTCCTCAAAATGTGAGGAATATGTTTATAAAAGTAGGATCAAGATTTTCACGATAGCTTGCACTACTTCTCTTTGGGAAACGTTCAAGGATCCTTATTCCTTTTTTGGTAAATTCAAGTAAAGGGTATTTGAAGAGTCCTTTTGGCTGAATCGTTTGTCCACTGGCAGATGAAACGCAAAAAGAAACGCCACCGCATGGTTTTATTATATTGTGAATGTGATTACCTTAAGGATATGCAATAAGCACACACACACACATGGCCAGTGAAAGAGATGGAGATAGAGAGAGGGAGAGAGAGAGAGAGAGAGAGAGAGAGAGGTCCTGCGGAAACGGAGAAAGCTGGGAATGATGTGTGGAGATAACCACGTCGGTGGAGCAACAACAGGCAACCCATTTTGAGGCTGGACAGACCGACGACCCATCTCCATCTCCATCTCCATATCCATTTCCACATCCTTTTTCCATTTCCATCTCGCGTCCATGCCCACCGTCCTTTTCAGCCGCATCGCAAGCCCAACAATCAGAAGGAGGCGGCTGTGTGGGCTGCAGAATGGGAGGATGGGGGCGTGGTGGCTGAATGAAAAGCCTGAGCCACAAAGATGCACGCGATACGAATGCAGAAAAAGTATCTCACAGATACAGATACTGCGCTGCGCTGAGCGCTGCATGAGCATTTTCAATTAGTGCAGACAACGCAGCGGCCAAAGGAGGAGAGTCCTTAAAGTTTACGGGGCACCGAAGGTATACCGGGTACTTTTCCTATCCAGGTGTGGAGCTTTGGGTTCATCAGGAAACGACTCTCTAGTGGCTAATATTTGACGATAAAAAGAGCGCCTTAAATATATATAAGCCCAAGGTTTATGCAGGAAAAACTCTTGGAGCCGCCCTCGCTAATGGCGGAGTGCATGTGGGTGGAATGAGTTGCAGTTGAAGCGAAATAGGGAAGAAAAGGTGGAGAGAAAAAAGGATGCGAAGGATATGAGGGAAATATGCAGATGTCATGTGGACCGTGTGCATCACGTAGCATCTGTGGACGGACGGTGGGCCCACCTTGGCGAGTCCTTCCTCTCCTTTTTATTTCAGCTCTCTTCTCTTTTTTTTTTTGCTTTTTGCACGTTCATGCCGCTTGCCGCTTGCCGCTTGCTGCTAGCTGCTTGCTGCTGCCAAATGCAACTCCGCGTCTCAGGATCTGGGAAATGTATTTGTATCTGTAGCCGTCGTGTTGTGACTAAAAGGGTAAAAACCGAAAATCGAGGATAAGAACGGATAATCTAATGTTGCAAGTATCTGGCACTCGGAGAACGAATGGGTCGAGTCATGCCACACACACAAATGCACACACAGTCTTCGGGCCTATAAATAACGGCAAATAAATCAAAATCTATCAATGCGAACAATTCGATGTGTTACAATTGACTTCACCGATCAAAGCCGTCCTGCCTCCAGCCTTCGCCCTGGCACTGCTGCATCCTTGCCGGTCCCTTTCCCCATCTTCCCTCCCCCTGGTGTTTTTTTGTACCTTTTGTGTCGAGTACGCGACCAGTGAGTATCCTTTGTGTCAATATTATTAGCGAAAAGGAGACCAAGAGTGCGAGAGTGCGACAGGGACAGGATAGTGGCCGAAAGGGTGACAGGGCTATGATATGGGATATCCTCACCCATCCACCCATCCAGCCATCCAGCCATCCAGCCATGCTGCCACCACTCCCATCCTTTCCAGTGAGTGTGCGAAATTTTACAGTAATTTAAAAATCGGGGAAAGAAAAAAACTGTTTCACCAATTTAATCAATATTACACACGCACACTCTGACACACACAGTGCCACCAGGCGTATCTGATATCGATGCGCTCCTAATGGACACTACTGCGCTCTAATTTTATTTATGATCTAATGTGCGCGGAGTGCCTCCGCCAAATCCTTGCCAAAAAGGACGGGGACTAGGTCGTGGCCGAGGGGTAGCTGCATTCGGAGTGTGAAAGGGCATGTATCTGCGGATTGATATCCCGTTGTCCTTGGCCTGTGTTCCCCTTTTTTCTCGTCTCTCTCATCCTGACACTGGGCGATGGGCAATTTTTTAAAATAATTCTCCTCACAGCAAAAAAAAAACGTGGTCTGTTGGTTCAACTCGCCGCAAAACAAACGCATTCGCAAACAAAAAAGTCCATAAAGACAAAAACGATAGCAACAGGGGGCTAAAAAAGGGCGGGGGCAGCCAAGAGAGTCTCATCAACTAGAAAAAAGGACCTAATAGCTTAAACAGAGCAGATCCTGGAGCTCACATTCAAAGACAATGCAATGCAATAAAATATCTATTAATTCCGAGAGATTGAAAAACATATTAACGGACAAGTAATTATAAAATTCATATGCAAGAGGCATCCGAGATTCCCCCCACCCGAAGTCCTTCTTCTTGAATGGAAACTAATCCAACTAAAGTGGATAACCCCTTGCCAAAAATTCGCACATATTACAAGGATAAGGATGTGTGCTCGGTAAAATCATTTTACCTACGGGCTGGCTGAAGGGCATGCTTAATCAGGAAAGCCACAGGACGCAGGAAGGACTTGGTAGAATAAACCAGAGGCGAAACCAAAACCGAAAGAAGACCGATGGCAAGGATAACCCCGAAAAAGGGCCCCCCAAGGGCCGTTTTGCACTAATTAATAACTGTGGATTCTCCCCACCAGAAGCCCAGGACAGCCCAGGACAGCCCAGGGCTGGCTAGAGCTCGGGGTGTCCGTACCGACTGCCATGCCCTGTTCCATTTAAGGACACTTTCGAGTGGCAATCCTGGCGACGGGTTACTCGCACACTGACAGTTAAAAATGTTGCATAGTTTTTTACGCCTTAACGAGTGTCAACCACCGGAGTCAGGACTCAGGACACAGGACACAGAGATCACGATTCAGAGCTCAATACTCACGTGAGTAAGGATGGGGTCCTGCAGGACGAGGACCTGCGCATGTGTGTGCTGCCATGTCCATCGAAAGCAGATTCTCCCTTTTAGTCAAATTGGCAAAATTCTATTCCATTCCGCTCCATTCAACGATGACCCACACACACACACACACACACACACACAGACACCCACTCGCATATCCTTGGGAGTGTCCCTTCTTCTCTTTTGGGTCTTTGAATTTCCCAAAACGAAACGATGCTAATTCATATTCAAATGAATGCGAAATAAACCCCAATCACAATTATTATGAGACATGTTAAATGGACCAAAAGTCCTGGCAACCAACAACAAAGCGCGCGACACTAGACTAGCCAGGACGAAAGGACGCCCGGACATTCACACATACACAAAACATATGAGTGCAAGACGCGCATGTCCTGTCTGAAAACAGTCGGACCAACGAGTGGACATGTGTCCTGTGGGAGGGGGCGGTGGCTGGCGATGGGGTGGGGCAAAGGACAACTCAGTAGCTGGATCCCGGTCCATACAAAGGACTCATTTGCATAATACAGAACTTCAGACGAGTGTCCTGAAGAAAAACTGCAACGATTCCGCTCAATTAAGTTGGAATTTAAAGGAAAGTGTTTAAAGGTGAATCTAATCAACTTGCGTTTCGATTTTTAAGGATCTCGAAGGATAAAGTACAAGGTGATTACGATTTTAAGTCAGATTTTATTAAAGGTTGTGGGTTTGAGGAAGTTTTGGGGAATTTTTTGCCTTTTTTCGGCCGGGCCTGAGGCAAACAAATAAACATGCTGTCAACTGCCGTCTGACATCGCACGTTGCTGCCACCCCCGTCCTGCCGCAGCCGCATTTGCATACGTGCGGCCAATGTCCCAGGACACACACTCAGGACACACACACAGGACCCACACACAGGACCCACACTCCCTACGTGGGAAGAGCCGTAGAAAGTTTTTGGGAAAGAACTTTCATTAAACAATGCGACCGGGTACATTTGTGCCCAGCTCAGCCGCCAAAGGTCCAAAAATTGTGGAAAGAAGCACTCGCGGGGGAACAGGACGCAGAACGCAGAACGCAGGACTCCGGAGTCCGGAGTCCGGACTCAAGCCCATTTATCGCCACGACCATTCGTCTGGCACTCCTTTAGTACACGCAAAGAAATTATATACTACTTCGGATGAAAAATGTAAGTTTGTTGTCCCTGAAATCTAGAAACCAGGACATCTTTACTTCAACTTAATAAAAAAGATATAGTTTTGGAAATATTCTTGCAAGCGAATTTTCTGCAGTGTTCTTTGTTGAGTGCGTGATTGTTGATTGTGCGTATGTGTGTAATGTTTTTGGTTTGCTGTCTGTTTTGCCAAGGTCCTGCGGGGCAGGGGGCGGCCAGCTGGCAGCTGGAGTACGTGGGAGGTGGGGGAAGGAGGCCCTGGTGGAGATTTTTCCGCGGTTAGAGCTCCGAGCGCCATTCAGTCTGCGCCAGTCAGCCCCCACAATAAAAAAGGAAAAGAATGATTTTAATATTAGCTAATGGATATCGCGCCAACACAAACACAACACACACACATGTGCCCTGGCGTTCGTCCTTAGTTCCTGCCCGAGCCCCGGCCCTGGACTCTCCCGCATGACGGTATGATATTTCAAATGCTTAATAATAGCACTCGAATAAGGAAAATAAGGAAATGACACAGCCATTATTTGGTTCTGCTCTTTATTTATTTTTTATTTCACTTTTTCGCATTTCGCATTTCGCATTTCACATTTCGCATTTCGCATTGCCAGGATTCATATTCAAATCGCTGACAGCGTCGCGCTTTTTTCCGTGGCCCAATTATTTTGAAATTGTCTGCGAAATTGTAACGTTTAGTTTCTGCATCGAGAGTTGGGGGATTTTCGTTAAATTAAACAAAACATTACACACATAGAGGGACGAACAGGGACGAACACTCAATATCGAAAAAGGACACAAATTTGATACCCAATCGAGCGTATAAATTATGGCTAGTTAACCTGGCCCCAAAGTCAAACAGTCGCACTCAATCATGGTCAAATCTTGACAAAAGTATTTACCCACATGGCCCGAATTATGTTTATCCTGCATGCATATTTCATGGCTCTAATGGCCATCTTATTCTCCAACAGGGGTCGCAGGACAGGCGTATCAGGTAAATGGAATGCAAACAAACAGATGCCTGGATGCCGGGACGCCAGGATGTCGGAGTGGAGCCTGATTCCTTTAGATTCCATACACCCACCCGAAAAAAAATAAAACATATATGTGTGTGGATGTCCGGGACAACTTATTTCAAATGCTAAATCGCTCGAATCCTTTTTCCGGCACACTCGAGCGAACACGAGAATCACGCTCAATAGCACAAGGACAAATGCAACTGGCCCTTGGCCTGGCCTCACCAGGATCTACGGCAGCCCCATTCATCCATTCAGCCATCGGCATTCCCAAGGATCTCCAGCTCCAGCTTCAGCTTCAGCTCCAGCTCTAGCTGCTCCTCCTCCTCCTCCTCCTACTTCTCCTCCTCCTCCTGCACATGTCCCATCCATCATCACACAATCACAAAATGAGTATCATGAGCCCAGTCCGGCCGAGAGGTGTGAGGCGGATCCCTTTGGCGTCCATGGTGTCCTGTGTATGTCCTGGAAGTCGCACACGTAGCATTCTAAGGGCATAAAGCGTACTTATCGGCTTTTCCCCGAGCTCGGCCGAAGACCGAAGGACTGAACAGGACCTGAACTGCTCAAAATACCCAAAACCAAAATCTCGAATGTCCATTAGCATACGACGAATCTTCCATCTATACTCTTGATTACAGCGGCGTAGAAAGGACATTCCCCGGGGGGTTTCATTCACATTTTTATAAAATTTCGCCAAACTAATCAGTGACTCTTTTAGCTGGAGACCTCGTCTCTTTTATGAAGGTTAGTCTGGATGTGGCGAAATCCCCATCACTACGCCCCTGCCTTAACCCTCGAATTTATCCTGCCCACGTCTGAAGCCTTTGGCTTGAAGTTTCTTTACTCCTTTTTGCCATCGAACCACTCAGCAACTTACCACCCAAAAATGTGGCAGCAGAGGGGCTTAAGGGGGTTTCCAGAGGTGTGGGTGGTGGGGGCTGGTCCAGTGCAAACACACACACACACACACGGTCAGGGGAAAATCCACACCATCTGCTACACCTTACACCTAACCCAACAATCCAATTCCGAGCCAACAATATGCTTCCAAGTTCGGGACGATGGCTGGCTGGGTCAGGGGTGTCGCTAGAGGGGGCTGGGGAGCAGCTGGTAAGCCGAAAGGGGCAGCCATATTGCAATGTATGGCCGAGGAGCTTTTGGCCAAGAGGCACGCAGCCCGGCGAATGTGGACGTGATGCTCGAACCAGCCGCAGACCGTTTGCTTTCGTTGAGCCCCTCGCCTTGCCCCTTGTTCTTCTCCGCCTCTGGGCTGTGGACTGGGGGACTGGGCCGCCCCCTTTCACCGCATACCCCTGCCGGCGTCAGTGTGCCACCCCCTTCATCATTTCAAATTTAAATTTAACCTTTTGTCTTAATACGGGGAAGCGAACAACGAGCACGAGCTTCTGTCCGGGGCATCATAAAACCATCGTCAAGTCAAAGGGATATAGTCCAGAGTCCGGGCGAGCTGGCGACCTGGAGTCCCTGAGTCCTTGCTCCTTCGAACCGGTTAGAGACGTATGTGGTGTGTGGAACTCGAAGTGCTATCCGGCTTAGACCCGTATTATTTTTTGGGGGAGTCAACTAATTTACGGATTTACCACCCACACCTGCGACTTGAATGCCGAAAAAGAGCTCAAGAAAGTGACCAAAAGGACTAAGGCTGGAGGACTCGTATAAAGTAGGAAGGGGTTAGGAAGCCAAGAGTGTAGATTCTTAAACAGTTTGCTTATAACTGGGACAAAAGTAAGAGCTCCCTGAAGGTTCTATAGTTTTTATTCCCCTGTCCCGATTGTTTATTTTTGGGATAAAGTTGACTAAGTCCTTCGGAAATGTAGGCCTAATATAGTTTTTAAGTACGCCATTATTGTTTTCAATGTATTTCTATGTTTTGGTCAAATAAATTTCGGGAGAAACTGAAAAATTAAAAGAGCTGCGTTCACCTCAATCGATAGAATCTCCGAAAGAGCCGGAGGAAGCCGGAGGACGTGGAGCCCAGGATGAGAAGGGGGGCTAAGAGTAACAGAAGATGGAATCGAAGAAGGAGGAGGTGTAGGTGTAGGGGGCGGACTATGCGATGAAGGTGGAAGAAATGGCCAAAATTCAAAATGGCCACTCGAGGGATGAGAGCGAAAAGTCTGTAGTGGACAACTTGTACAACACGCACACGCACACAAAACACAAACACACACACACACAATATAGTGGGTGAAGGAGGGGGAGTGGCAAGGGGTGGCGGACAACAGGAACAGGAACAGGACGATGCAAAATACACAACAACGGAGCTATCAACACAAAAGTCAATCTGCTGAAGGGGGTGGAATGCTAAAAACAGTCGAAAACCGCCAAGAGAGGGGGGTGTAGAGAGGGGTACAGGTGGGGGAGGAGGCTGACCAGGAGGGGGGCTGCTGTTCAAAAGGGGGTGGCTAACTGGCCAAGTTGTGGGGCATTCGCAGTCGTAAGGACCCCCCCAGTATTGACCCCTTTGTTGAAACGCAAAAACGGAAGCCAAAAGATACACCGCAAAAAACAAACTAATAACAGATGCGAATTATACTTTGGAAAAGGAAGTTTTTTAGAGGTCCTTGGATATGAAAGCCCTTAACAAAAAGAAACTACAAGTAATACAATATCCAGAATTGTTAAACTTATTTTTTAAAGTGTCTCAAGGGAAGGGTTTTGCTCTCGCTCTCTGGCATCTGACCACCCCCGGCAGGAAGCAGGAAACAGGACGAAGGACTACGGGTTACGGACGAAGGACGAAGGACGACGGACCACGGACACTCCTTGGAATGGTGATGGACGACGGCCCCAGGAGATCCTTGAGCTGGAGCTGGAGGTTGTTTGGCGGATTGAAGTCGTACATATTTTACCTCTGCTGGACCGTCTCGCTCGCTCCGCTTGGCCGGGCATGTCCTGGCCGGGCAGGTCGTGGCCGGGCTAGCCGGGCTGGCCGTATTGCCAACGCTTTGAATCGAAATCGAAATCGAAAAGTCCACCCCTAATGGCCAGTTGAGAGCGAAAAGCTCCGGACATCGGCCATTGCCATTCAACCCTATGCCAGCCAGTGGTCTTTAGAGTCCATGCCCTTGGACCAGGACAGCCCACACTGCACCACCGGCAACAGGAGACTACCACCACCATCACCAACACCGCCACCGCCACCGCCACAATCGCCACCCCTTCTCACACTGCCATTTGCACAATTACATTTATAAATGCCGCGCAGGATATCAAACAGAAACTACCAGAACAGGACAATCGAAAGTCTCCAAGTTATTTGCTTTTCAAGGGGGACAGGACACCCCTTCAACATTCCCCCTGCTCCTATCTCTCACCCCCTCTCTTTATAAAAGTAATGGCTAATTTCTTAGAATCAGGAGTGTATAAATTGGCCATCATAGGGACAAGGACTTTGAGTTCTTCATGGGGGACGGGGTTTCTAAAATAGCCATAAAGCTCTGTAAGCGTAAGAAACAATTTTGTCTCAAGGATAATGAAAAACTCGCTCGGATAACGAAACCATTTTGAATATATGAGTTCCTAATGGAAACATTTAAGGCTCCCAAGATATTTTTTTAAACCAAACCAATCCTCTCAAGCTCTTCTCGCATTATTATCTCCCCGTGGAGATCTCAAGGATGTGCCGATGGCAGAAAAAGGTCCTACTTCCGCTAAGCAGAGGCGAGAACAAAGCCCGAAATTGGCTAATTGATGGCACTCCGGTCGAGGCCACTTGACTTGATCGGAGAGTCCGATCGGAACCAAGTCCGTGTCCGTAATCCTTGTCCGGAACAAATGGAAGAGTAAAAAGCGCAAACCCGATCGAACAGGAGCGATAGGATTGAGAGTTTTAAAGGTGATAATTGTAGAGTCACGATAAAATCGCGTCCGATCTTGGCGGCAGTCGATCGAAATGTGAAATGTGAATTATTCGAGAATGGGAATGGGAATGCATCGAAATGACTCGTGGATTTGCCTACCGCGGTTTCAAATAATCCCCGAGTCCCGAAAAGGACGAGGGTTGGCTCTGTTCCTGCTCCCGCAGATCCTGACAATTTGTAAGCACTTTCCCCTACCCCGTCGATTGGAAAAAAGGGTTTTGCAGTGGCAACCATCCCCTACCGCGAATCGCGAATAAGTTCCCTTTTCTGTCTACCTGGGAAATGGTGAAATGGTAATGTGTCCTGTACTCAGGACATACTATATATTGTGTTATTGGGACATCCTGGCTGCATGCGTAACCCTTTCGGGTAAATCGAGTTAATCTCCGTCCCGGTGAAATTATCATTTTTCATTTCGTCCTGACATCTGGCTGGCCTGGGTTAAGGGTTCACCAGGACTGCACAAGATCGCAGAAGCGCAGGATCACGGGATACGGCGGAGTTCGCCTGAAGATCGCTTCCTGAAGTGCCCACAAAAGGAGCTGCCAAGAGGGGAAAATAATGTCAACGCAATCAAGTCCACAGAAAGGAAGTGGAAATGTCAGGGTTTATTTTTTGGGCAAATCAAGGTGAACATGTCACACGGCCGGTCAGAAAACTCTCGTGACTTTCAACTCTCAACTCTCCTAATTGAACGAGCCAGTCCTTTGTTTTCGTCCTTTCAAACCAACCAAGTACGACCTGTCACATGTCACCAGAATAAAATAATAAGAACGATAAAAGCTGCAGCCATAACAATACAAAGTACTCTTCAAAAAACTATAAAAAAAAAGCTGGCTCTATGTTTGTAAAGTAAATATCCTGAATAAGGACCTTAAATACTACGTTTTAAATATTATAAATGCACAGATCCTTTGCGAGAAATAAAAGCATAACTTTCGCAAACAAAAGCCTTTTAAAAAAAGGTAAAAATTGTATTCCTTGCTTATAAATTTCATAATAATTCCAGACGAGGTGTTAGTATCCTACATATCCTTGAGATCCGCTTTCCTTTTGGTAACTGTGCCAAGCTCTTGAAGGGAAGTTGAAGGCCTTGCGCTCAAAAAGGTAATAAAAATGGTGCCAGGATTGATTTTGTGCTCCCTATTTGCTGAAGGACGATGCCTAGGACAACTCCGGATGCTGATGCTGGTTTTGTAGCTGCTTGCGTCGCCGAGCCTCCTCCAGTTGCTTCAAGTACCTGGCGGCAATGCGGAGGATCGAGGGCTCCTCCACGTCCGAGAATTCGTCCTCGAGGTCGTTGTGGTCCACGGAGCCGAGGATCTGAGTGGGCGATAGTGCCAGTGGTGCCAGCAAAGGAGGCTGATTTCCTTTGGAGGGGTCGTGCGCGACCTTGTCCTGGGCCGGTTCCCGGTGAATGGGCTGGACGGTGACCCTTTGGTGTCGCGAAGTCCTGGCAGACTTTTTCAGGAGCTCCCCCTCGGAGGCGGCCACGGCATCCTGGCCGGACCTTTTGTGCCGGCGACGCGGAGTCGACTCCAGGGGCACGGCAGTGGCCACCTTGGACCGCGGCTCCTTCATATCCTTTCCGTCCTTGTCCTTGTTCTCCTTTTCCTTCTCCTTATCCTTCTCCTTGGCATCCTTGCGGCGCATAGAGCCCGGTGGATTCTGGTGACGCCTCTGTATGTTACTCTGCTGCCGCTTCTCCAGGATGCTGGCCACTTTCTCCTCCACCTTCTGGTCGAAACTCTTGCTGATCTCCTGCAGCTTCTCGTCCACGACCTCGTTCACCGCCGTCCTAATGGCCGTGTATATCTCGTTCAAGTAGCTCGATCTGACACTCTCCGACTGGGAACGGGGCCTCAGCTTGTCCAGGACATCCTCGGTGATCAATGCGAACCGCAACTTGGTGGCCTTCGACATTCTAAGAGCCAATAGTGTCCTAAATTTTTGGGTCGAAAGTTCTATGGCGTTGTGGAATTTTGATCTTTGAATATTTTTGTCAAAATAATAAAATGAAAGCTAAACTTCTCCGCTCCTATCTCACTTCTGATTTTGGGGGCCGAACCAAATAAACTGAATTCCATTTACTCTAACTTCAAGGATAACTATTCTAGAATCTAGAATTTTGAACATTTTTAAACTGGTCTCCTTTGAAGCCTCAACTTCCCTCCGCCTCGCCGAGGGAACAGTGTCCCAGGACTAATCCATGAAATATGTAAAGTGAAAAATTGAATCGCAAGCAATTGCTAAAATCAGCCTGGTTAACCGTTGGCTGGGGGGTGTCCTGCGAGGCAAGAGGGTGGCATAGCCTCACTGGCTTATCAAAGGACTGCAGACAGGGCCGGGGCATCAATCAAGAGTTTCCAATGAATGGCTATCGACTGAATGGTCGGACCATCTACCAGCTAGCCCTCTCCTTTTCCAGCTCCTTTTGCAGCTCCTTTTTCCTGCAAAAATGCCGGACCACCACCCAAAAATAAAAAGGCACAGGCACAGGGCGAAGGCAATATTTTTGCGGCTTAATATGTGTTTAAAAAAAATGGAAATAAATAAATGTGAACCGCTGGCGGAAAAAAAATTGAATTTTTTTGCATGGCGAAACGAGAAACGAGAAGGTGGGCGGCCTGGGTGTCCTGGGTGGTGTCCTGGGAGGCTGTGGGTGGCTTATCGCTCGCCTTGTAGCCAGTGACAGGACATAACATAACCCCTGGTATCTCCAACAGGCCATGCGTGGGTGCTCCTTTTATTTTTTCTCACAAATATTTAACACAAACGCGCCCGAAACTTTAGTTACACTTGTACTAAACACTTGAACAATTTTTTTAATCCTTTCTCTTACTGTACTGCCCACATTTGGTGAAGAAAAAAAGTCCTCAAAGTACTGAATGCAAATGAATGCTATTATTGTAGCCGTGACTGTGGGAATGTGTGTGGTCACCCCGCTTTGGGGACGGAGGGGATGGCAGGGGGATCAAAGGGACAGACAGGGGTGGAGACAGTCGGCTGCCTTGGGAAAAGGGGTAAAAACTTGCTGACTAAGTACTTTGGAAAATTGCTTACATGTCTTCCATCTTCTGGCCGTTGCCCGCCTTCGTTTAGCGGTAATACAATGTCATTTACGGCCGGCGGGGGAGGAGAGTGTGGTGTCCTTACGCCAAGAGGGAGGGGGAGGGGCTGGGGGGGGCTGGGACAACACCCCCGGCCCAGAGGCCGATTTTCTCAATCCATTTGCCAGGCCAGTGGACAAGTGTTGGATGCCATGTTTATGTTTTTCCGTTGTCTATCACTCAGTCTTCCCCACAACAAATAAGTGTAGCAAAAAAAAAACAAACATGGAAACCCAAAATGCTTTACATTTTCCACGCATCCTTTTGAAGCCAAGTTGGCGTTTGAATTTGTTCTTGTACTTTTTTCGTCCTCGTTCGTTTGGTAATATAAAATCCACAAACGCGAACTGAACTTCACATATGACAACCGAAGGACAATCGAAGGAGGAGCAGCAGGCTCTAGGACCTACGCAGCGGCCGGAGGAGGGCGAGACCAAGACTTGGCCGCTTCTCGGGATGTTTGTGATTTTTGAAGCGGAAAATCAAAGTTAAAGGCTGTCTGCACGACAAAAACTATGTTTCAAAAATAAATAAATAAGAAATACACAAAAAAAGGATAATAAAATATACAAAAGAAAATGAAAGACAACAAGGAGGATTTTTTAAACTTAATAAATTAATTAATACAGTTTTTCCTTTAACAGAAAATGTTTCTTTTAAGATTTCCTTATAAGAGTGCCCAAAAAAATGCCACAGGGCGTATGTCCTTTTCTCATATGCTGGTGTAAGTGCGTGTGTGTGTTTGTGTGTGTGCGCTCGAGTTTCAGAAAATTGCATTTTTTCATATCATTAGGTTTTATTGGTTTCTTCCTGTTAAATATTCTCCAGCCAGCCCACTCTCCATGTCCTGCTCCTTGTATTGTCAAAACAACAACCTGAACAGCACATACATGGAGTTCCATATATGTATATATTCACGATATATATATATATATACTAGATACTGATACACATGCGGCACGCATCATATCATTCGGAAGCGAGTCCTGCGACAAGGTCCTTGGCAGACCGACAGCTCCAGCTTCCACACATTTTCACAAATGCAAGTTGGCGATTTCCCGCTGCCTTTGTTGTTCCACCAACCAATGACAATGAGGTCCTGCAGGAGTGGTGTGTGGCAAGAGGAGGGGGTCCTGTTGGAGCCTTTCCACCTGTGTAGAACAATGCGAAATCGATTTGCCTCGAAACCGCCCCAATTAAGGACCGTCAGTGGAGCGCAAAAAAGGTTTGAGGTCCTGCGGGGGTCACTCACTCGAATAAAAATGTATCGTTTGTGGGGAAAGTTCGTCTCAAGGACTACAGAATTGTACAGAATCTAAAAACGCAATTCTAATAAATTCAATTTTGTTCTCCAGTTGACAGCTTCCGGTTTCTGGCATTCCGTATCCGGAGTTTCGCAACTCCATTGACCAATTTGAGCCACCAACTGGCTGCGCAAAAATATTTGTCCAGGCAAACACATTAAAAAACGGTCAGGCAAAAAAATTGCGGGACAAAAGTCAGACTTCCATCCACCACGGACCACTGCCTATGTAAATAAAGGTGCTTATGTACACAAACGCAAACGCACACCAGGACAAATACAGGACACATACGTGAGACATATGGGTTTTGGCGGAGGTGGTAAAAAGGATGTGGGCCCCTCATCAAATGTCCTGGCCAGGGAAACAACAATGCCAATGGCAGGTCGCCAGCGTAAATCAGGATCTGCAGGACCTTTGATTGACTGGCTGACACTTTTGGGCGGTGCTAGGTGGGTGGGCGGTGGGTGGCCGAAGGCTAACTGGTCAAGAGAAGAAATTGAGCCAAAGTTTTCGGATGCTGTGTCAGCGCAATATGCCACCGAGTCACCGAATCGAAAAGGGCCAGAAAAGGGCCAACACCTGCAGTGGTTTGGTTGGTCCTTTATTTTCGTCCTTTTCCCTTTTTTTCGTTTTGACTATTACACTGGCAGAATTTATTCCAAGGAGAATATGTCCCCCTCAAAGAATGCTGGCCTAACTTTTCCGCCGTGTTCTACCTTCTCCGTGGGGTCCTTTTTGCACATATGTGTGCGAGGTCCTTGTTGATGATGCGCTTCGGTGGACGCCGCCCAGCGGTAAAGGAAATGAAAATGAAAAAATATATATGCATACATATATATGCAAACATGTATACATACGTATGTATGTATATGTATATAAAGGTGTATCCTTTATGGTATGGAAACAGTCCGTTGTCCTGGCCGATTCCGCTCAGTTGGTTTGCAAAATTTTTGAATTGGATACTCCGGCTTCTTTTCTCCCCTTCTCCATCTTTTCATCCTGACCGTACGTCTACGTGTGCCTGTGCCTGTGTCTGTGTGTTTATGGCCATGTCCTGCCACGCACACACACATGTACTATTCGAAATTTTGCATATTAAAATATTGTCGTGCATGCAAAGGTCGCTCGTTTGCCAGAAAAGGAAAAAGGCGCCCGGCGCCGTGCGTTTCCCGCACAGTGGTCATACTTCTTACACTTTCTATATATCAAAAAAATATCTCTTTGAGAATGAAAGTTATATGCAGAATATGGCTCAAAGGACCTCTAGGCATTTAAATGTGTGCCACGTTAACAGTCTCTTTTTTTTGGATATTTCCAAATTAAAATCACATCGAAACCCACTGTCGATTCTGTTATTACTTCGCAGAGAACTGCGAATGTTGATGCGGCGCAGAGTGAAGGATGTGGGGCAGGAGGCACGGAGATGTGGCAGCAACATTGGGACACAGACACATCGCCTGTGGTAACACAATAACGAATTTCCGTAGCAACTTCATCGCCAAGTCCTGCTCCTGTTTCTGCTCCGGTTCCTGCTTCTCCTGTCCATGTCCTGTTTTGTCCTGCCTTTCGTCCGGAGTCCTGCGTTCTCCGTCCTTTTCTGATCCTTGGCTGGATGGAGCCTTGCCTCCCGCTGAAATGTTATCCTACTTACATGGGTCCTGCCTCATTTGAAACTTCTGCCAATGCGCTTTATGTGGGTTTCTTTTTTTGTTTTCGGTTACATTCTAATGCAGGGACAAGGACACCCGAAGGAAATGAAATTATACACTTTTCCGAGACAGCAGACCAATAGTACAAATAATAATAATAACAGTAATAGCAGCGACAAACTGAAAATCAAACCCATCCTTCGTGGTCAGAGAATCCTAATTTCAGAATCTCAGGAATGTCTCCGGGATCCAAAAAGTACCCTTTCCCTTGGAAAATGCATCATAAATCCTTCAGACAAATACGTTTTGGCATTTTATAAATGTCAATCAATAGGTAAGGGTCCCCCTTTCGGGAGAAGGCGGCTAGAGGGGAGGGAAAACCCGTTACATTCTTCTTAAGGATAACAAAGAATTATTGCCAAAGACATTCGACAGTTCGATCCGTTGTACTTAATGGATTTCCATTTTTTATTCGAAGTCTTGGGTTCTCCTCTAGTTTCTTTATTTCGGGATCGTGAGAAAGTTGTTAACCCCTTCGAGGCCACACAACTATAATTTATAATTTATAATGATTAGGTACTGTTCGAGAGGGAAAAAGGTAACAGTTGCTGCTGCCAAAAGACGATCCTTTCGCGGTGTAGATCCTGCCAAGGATAAAAGGGGCAGAGGCGTCATCCCTTTTTCGCACGAGGAGGTCCTTGGCCAGCTGTGATCCGTATTTTTGCAGGTTTGCAGCATCTCCCCGGATAACAGTCCTCGAAGACTGACAAAGGTCCTGTGGCAAGATGCCTAACGAGATGATTGATCCACAATCGGTTCGGGTGAGGGCAACCCCTTAAGGGTTTGCTCCGTCGAAGATCCTTATAAGGGTGGCTCTCTGTGATAGATTTGTAGGGAGTCTTAAGATTTAAGGATCTAAATTTAAGCTAGGACGGTTGTTTGGAGTTTCATATGAATTTGGTTTCTACCTAAACAGGACATGCTAATATTTGACACCTTGGAGAGGCTATATCTTGACCAATTCCGACTCACTATGGGTTGAAGTCCCTCTGCAAGGACACAAATACAGACTTAACAGCTCCCACTCGCTCTATGTCCACTGACCCGCGCCCATTAGAGACCCCCGTGGCTATGTCCTTGCCTTGGCTAATTCATTAATCAAGCAATTAGTCAGGTTTAAGTAGCCAAGGACAAAAAACAACAAACACCCCGACTGACGGGGGAGGGGGGGGAGGCCTAGTCCACGGCCGTGGTCCTTAGTCCTTATTATACCATAAACGTATAAATATCAATTTGATCTGTCAAATATTGACACATCAAACCCTAAACAAACCAATGACAGGCAGGGGCTACCCCCTGTGCCATTTAGCGGCAATTTATGAGCAACAAAACACCCAAAAAAAGGACAAAAAATTGGTGGAAAAATAATAAATGAAAACAGAGAAGAGCCGGGGCATGGAGATGGGGTAACACACAAAAAAAAAAGGGATTTTTTCAGATCATTTCAAGGGTCCTTGACTCTGAATGAAAATGAAAATGAAACGAAAATGATGCTGAGTCCCATGAGCCGGGCAATTATGTGTATTCTATAACATCATGTTTGCAGTTTAATGTCAAAAACTTTGTTTTTTACCCCAAAACACAAAGAGGGAATAGAATGGAAGTGCCAAAGGTTAGGGATGCTGTGATCCGCATCCGAATCCTGTTTCAATTCTGGTGTTTTGGTGGATCATAGGGTTCAAAGTGCGTGTGAATTCGAGGATGCTGGGCAACTTTTTGTATTTTTTTTTGCGGTATTGTTAAGGTGTGAATCGGACGATTAGGGCCACAAAAGGCACAGGTAATGCGATAAGGCGCCTCTCGGGTCTCGGGTCAAACGAAATCGAAAATGAAATATAGGGGAAAATAGGGAAAATTGCATTTGAGTTATCCTTTCCGGAGTTGGCCTGGATGTCAGGCAGGCATGTCCTTTCGGTAGCAATTAGTCAAGTGGTTAATGAGTTGAACAAAATCCGATCGGATAACGGATAAGGACGCCCAACTGTACTGGGATTTTGGGATTTCGGGGATTCGATTTGCGCTATTGGACTTGGGCTCAGGATGCATTGGCATTGGCATTGGCAGAATCCACAATTTTTCGCAATGGCTGGCGAAAGGGTTAACGGCTTAGGGGGTTAGTCAGCCCACCGAAGGGCAGGCGGCGAGAAATTATAAAAAATTACACAACAGGCAAATTTTTTCGATTTTTTGCAACAAGGGTTGAAGATTTTGTAAGTTTCATTTTTTTCGACACTACTGTATCTTTTCCTTGACCATGTAAAGCATCTCGCAGATGCCTGTTAAATATACATAGTTTTCTCGTGAATATCCTGGAAACGAACCCCTTACGCCTCCTTCGTTTTAATATATTTCTAAAGCTTCCGATTGAATTTCGGATAGCAACTGTCCGCAGATATCGCGGATATCGATTGCCAATGGTGGCCAGGTGCGTTTGTATCTGTATCTGCGTTTGGGAATATTGGCACCAGCACCCCACCCTCCTCCCTGCCCCTCCAAGGCCACAAGCAGAGGGAAAACCGAAAAACCCTCAACCCCTAATACCCACATTGTATCTACATACATTTGCATGGCCTCATTTCTTTTCATCCATAATTTCAAATTGCGAGCAAATTTTCCCCGCTGCCGTGGCATAGTTTTTCCGAACGCACACACACTCGCAGGGGGGGAAGGATTATTTATTTATTACGAAATTTTCGTCATTCGATGCGCGGCTGTGGCGCGTGGAAAGGTGGAAATCAAAGGTGGAAGGACTATGAAAAGGACTCCCTCTTCCCACTTTACCCGCGAGCCGCAAATGTCGAATTATTCAAATGATGATTCCAACCCCCGAGCACCCCTTTTCCTGTCCTGCCACTGTGATATGCAAAAAAAAAAAATTGAAATAGGTATGTGGAAAAAAACGGAGCGAGGAGGAAGAATAAAATACGCACAGGACTCAGGCTACAGGACATAGGAGATAGCAAGCGCGTCGCGTTGATTTTGTGTGCACTTTTTTTTTGCCTTACCTTGCGGCAATCTGGCGGCTCACAAACACACACACACACACACACACACACACAGAACAGAAAGGACACGCACGTGGTGTAGTGGAAATGGCCCTCATGTTCCTCCTGTTTTTGTTGTTATGGCTCGTCCTTTGTAGTTTGCATGTCCCGTTTCGTCATATGAGATCGCGAACGTTTACAAATTTTTCATTTTATTCCAAAAACAAGAAAAGCACGTCATTAAATTTCAGGCACGGACGCAACGAACTGCCAATGCTCTGAGGATGCTAAAGGATACCACAAAGGATAAGATTCCAAATCAATAAAATAGTGGAAAAGTTGTGCATACTTTGTGACAAAATATTAGGTTAAACCAGACATTTTTTACCACAAATAAACTAGAGAAGGACTTATTGGCCCCAAACAATATCCTTTAAATGTATTTTTTTGAAAATAGAAAAGACTCCTTAATGAAACAGCGCATATACCCTTCCGTAACACCTATCTGCGAGTGGACAGAAAGGAACAGGACTCGTCTTGGAATGCGTGTGTGTGTTTTATGAAAAAAGTCGCTTTTAAAGACATCTGCGTATCCTCGCCGTCCCGTATATGGGTGCTCACAACCCCCTCAACCCCCCTCAGACAGTGGCGACCACATTCAAAATTTGAATTCATTTAATTTGCACCTTGTTGGGCAATATATATTTATTATTTGTTGGTTTTCATAGTTATTTTTGGTGGTTTATGGTGGCCCAAACACATCTGGTATAAGCTAGTTTCCGAGTTATTTAATTTTATATTTTATTTATTAGGTTTTCAGTTGATTAACCATTTCGGGGAAGCCTCCACAAATATTGGGGGAGAACCCAAATCGAATCGAAATCAAATTTGAGTAAAAGCCACCAAATAGACAAACAAGACCCTTCCCACTCCCCCGGAAATTGGCCAAAGAAATGCGAAAAGTTTGCATAAATGTCCACAAACATGTGGGCCAGTCCGCAGTTGCCTTCATTTTTGTTTTTTTTTTTTTTTTTGGGAAACTCCCAGGGAAAATCTACCCCCCAGTCCCCATCCCACGAATCATAAGCAACTCTTTTATTTTCCGAGGCATTTTTCGTTCTTTCTACTTTCCTTTCTTTTGGGGACTTTATAAAAATGTTTGTCCTTCGGTTTGTTTGTTTGTTTGTTTGTCTATGCCTCGATTTGTTGGTCCTGCCCATGTGTGTGCGAGTCCCTTATTATTATATACATATATACATTTTTTTTTTTCTTCAGCTTGTTTGTTTGCCCGACTGCGTTTTGTGTCGTAAATTTAATGGGCAGTATGTGCAGCCGAATCGAAGGATTCCAAGGAATCGGAAAGGAATCGAAACGAATTGAATGGCAAACGGGAGCCATGCATAAAAAATTGCCAAAGCCATCTGGGGGTTGGGTGCTTCCTTGGTGGGGTTAAGGGCTTGGACGCAGGCAGCCAAGGGTTAACTTCGATTAGCCCAAAATGTTGTCATGGCCTGTGGTCGCACATATGTGCCTTATTTTTTAGCCGAAGGGTGGTGTATCCTGTACCCTGCGATCGTTTGTTTGTGTGTGTGGGTGTGGTCATGAGGCCAAAGCACAAATAATAACAGTCACGCGTTGTCCTTGTTGTCCCCATCGTCCTTATCCCTTCCCGCCCCCTCGTAAGTAGCAGAAAAAAAGCAGCAGACGCGGCAAAAATAAATAATAAAAAGCAAAGACCAAGACAAAGTTGGCCATTGCCTAAGAAAGTTTTGAAAATTATAGCAAAAGGATGCGACTGGCTGCTGCCCACGATACGCAAAAATAATGCTATAAAAATTTTTCTAAATTTAGCATGGGGAGAGTAAATCATTTGTATATGTCTTTTTATTTTGCTAAATAGTCGCTACCCAACCCGAAAAACTCGGGAGAATGCAATCTGAACTAATAATTAAACTTACCTGTAACTAAATTTTCATAAACATTATATTCCAAAAATAAATATTTACATTTGCACAACAACAGTGTAACATGGAAGTGGCAGCTGACATCACGAATTTCGCCCTATTTGAGTAGATCCTTTTGAAAACTCCATTTCAATAGCTGCATTCCGTTACCAACTATGTAATGTTTATATTTTTAAAGAGTCCAAACACTTTCTGCGCCAGAAAACAATATTTTAAATAAACAAACACACGCGCCCGACGGCCAGCGACCTTTCCACTTCCACTACGAAACCAGAAAGAGTGCGGAAGGTGGAAAATGATCAAGGGGGAGAACAGGTGAGAGTGAGGGAGACGAGCAGCAGGTGCCAAAGGTGCCAGAGGTGACAGTATTGATTGGAAAGCTTTTCATCATTGGCGGGAATTTTCAAACTGGAAAGTTAAGTTGATTCAAGTTCCAATATTCTTCAGCAAATCCATAAAAAGAAGAGTTTGAAGGACGAATCCAAGGCCCTTTGTGGCTACATACGATTGAATTTGAAAACGGGTCTCTCGCAGGACTTTTCGTCCTTTGGCGGACAGTGTACCCACGCAAAAATAGGGCCATTGATCAAAATTGCTACAATAATGGCGCAAAAATCCACCCCATGTGCGCGATGGGCAACTGGACTCAACCTCCTGCCACCAGCGAGCATCCGCCCACCACCCCTTGAGCCGCCGCCTTTTATCACCCCCCTCCTTTGCCTCCGCATCCTGCCACACATTTCATTTCGTTTCATGGCGGAAAGGAAAGCAAATATCGCCATTGCTGTCCAACATGGAAACGTGGAAAAACGGACAAACGGACGCAAGGATGCATGGACTTCAGTGGGTGGGGGTGGGAAGTGGGCGGGCAGGACCTCGTCTACCATTGAAAGCCTTTTTTGATGGCGGCCCTTATTGTTGCTGCTGGTGGTGGCGGAAGGACCTCGGCGGTTCAGTGGCTCGGTGGCTCGGTGGGCGTTGGACTGTTGCTGGTTGGTGCAAGGTAGCAAGGTAGGAAGGCTGCCAGCTCCTGAACGGAATGTCCAAAAGGACCAAAAGACCCACCACACTGCGAGAAGTTCTTAAAGGTGGCTTTGTTTTAGACATATTTGGCTCATTTGCATCCATAAAGACTTTTGGTTTGTATTGTCCTTGTCCTCATTAGTATTGTCCTTACAATATTAAATGTGAAGTTGGGCAAAGAGTGTCCCGATTTCTGGCAGTGTCCCCCACATGTGCCTGTGTTGGTATCACATGCTTTGGCTTCGTAATGGCCACAGTTGTTGTTATGGCCAAAGTTCGTACGTGAGGGTCGAGTTGAGTCGCAAAAAGCAAAGTGGCAGGGGTGGCAGGATGCGGGGAGCCTGCTCACAGGACAGCAGCCATTCGCATTTGGTCCTTTCTGGTGGCCGTTAGCTGGTCGGGTCGTTTGTACATATTGCATCAAAGAAAACTTTTGCCTGGGTAAAAATAAAGCACACACTCTATCACATACGCAGTCGCAATGGAAATGCGGAAAAACCAGAAGGAAAACTCGGAGAAGGCGGTAGCGGGAGGTGAGAGACTATGGCTACAAACGGACAAGGGACAACGCCAAAGGACATGGCCAAATACGTGTGTGGAAACAGGCATATGCACATACATATATAGTCAGGATACTTTTCTTGTACATAAGTACAAAGTACATAATGGCTATTGGAAGAAAGTCTAGGGACCCTTCTGGAGGAGAAATTTAATTATTTAAATCCTAAAGGCCTCACAGGACCTAAAAAACCAAAACTTAAGCCTGTTAGAGTTGAAAAATCTGCGAAAAGTCCAAAGTCAGCTCGTAGGAAAGCCAATACTCCTCTAAAAAGAACCACAAAACACACACGCACTCTCCAGAAATCCTCCAATCCCCAACCCCAAACCGCAGCCAGCTACCCCCTTACGACCCAACCCCCTTCTGGCCAAAAAAAAACTGGCAATCAGAGAGTCCAGAAAAGCAGGCCAACACATCAGGAGCAGGGCCCCTGATCTCTGGGACAAAATATTAGTTCTGTCAAAATAAATTTCTTTGAGTAATGTAATCCCATTTTGCGGTCTTCGCCCACCGACAGCGGGGCGGGGCCATTCGAGATCCGTGGCGGGGGGAGTCTCATTTTTTCAAGGCTCACCCTCCTGGTCACATACGAGTATCGCATCAGCCTGAATATGAATGCGATAAATCTGTTCGCGATTGTTTTTTCTTTCTCATTTTTCGTGGTTGGAGTGGTGGGTGGGTGTGTGTCCGGGTGGTTGGGTGGTGCAGAGGTGTCCAACGCAAAAAATATAAAAAAAATGGAAGCGGAATTTGCTAATCCCGCGCAAGGGGGTCCTTGGGCTCGGCTTCGGATTCAAAGTTCAGCTGAATCTCAATCAGAATCTGAAGCTTCTGCTGTCCTTTATTACACTATTTTCTAGGCAGTCCTGTGCTTAAATCACTGAGAGAAATTCCCTTAAGAAACTAATATATCAAAGCCAGAAAAGAAAGGGCTACTGGAGGGACTTTCAATCTGAGAAGGGAAGCTCCCGTGCATTGTACGCATACAAAATATCTGTAAGTCTTATTTAACTACAGTTTTTTCTCCCAGTGTAGACTGCGGCAAAATCAGAGTCGATTACGGACACATGTATTGTCGTTCCACGCACACGAGCGACGTGACCAGGTGGGTGGATGTGCCTTCACCCACCCAAGGACATGGGGTGGGCCCTCGACATGGCCGCTGGATGATGACAATGTCTTCTGACAGCTTTTGCGGCCGCCTGTGATTGCCAAAAAGAAACTGCGACACGATGACGAGAGATTGCAAAAAAAAATCCACATAATATATATGTATTTTCATGTATAAAAAATGAAACCCTGAAATGTAATACACTCAAAGCCATACACGCACGCACATTTTTTTGATCCGGGATCCGGAGCCACCAGACATTGATGAGGCCAAATTTCTGTGATTCGTCATCTAAATAGGTTTTCACACACCACACACGGCACACACACTGCGCCGAATTGCCAGACATTACACCCAAACGGGAGGGGAAAATTGTCCAATCCATGGGAAAAATGCTCTGCAGCTGGGCAGGTCCTTGGGGAGGAGGAAGGCTAGGATTGGGGGCAGCCGCGAACTCACATCATTTGAATATTTATACAATTTTTCATGCTTCAAATATTTTGAACAATGACAAATGAGATTCCAAAACATTTAATTGGAGAATAGTTTCTTAAATATCGTAAGTTCCAATTAGAATCAAACTATTTCCCCTGCCAAACACTAGGTGGCTTTCTTCTAAGGTCAATAAAACTAATATTAAAATAAAATCGTTTCCGAAAGCCCTAAAGTAACCCATTATTGTATCTAAAGCACATACCTCTTAAATATATAGTTTGAACAGTACGTTACAGTTGTGACTTGTATCCGCTAGATGGCGCCGAACAAGGACTGCAGGACATTCTATCATGTTGGTTGGCTTTTATTTATAGTCTATTATTATAAACAAATTTTTTTGTAATGCTCCATTGTTGGTGGTAAGTCAAGGGTGCAGTTGATGTGAAGTTGTTAGGATACATTGGATAGGGAGTAGGGAGTATGGGGAAAAAAAAAGTCGGGGCATTATGATCATAATGGTCTACATGCTCTGCAGTATACTGCAGGTTTCGGGGCACGTGAGGAATACACAAAACTGCTTGCCGCTGCCCCATAGAAATACGAAATACGATGCGAATGTTGCGTAACCACTAGGTTGATTAATGCGCCGATATCCGGGGAATCGGATACCGAATCCAAGCGCTTGGGTGGGGCAGATCGGGGCTGAGTGAGCTAAACATGATGGGGGGAGGGGGTGGATGGGGTCACTCGATCTCGCCGAGGTTAAATCATGGTCTGGAACTATCAGGTCAGCTTGGAACGCTTCTTGGCAATGGCGTCCTCCACGGCACGCAGTTGCTTTAGAAGTTCCTCGCGGCGCGACTTCTTTCCGTCCTTGTTGTCCTTCTCCTTATTGTCCTTATCGTGGTCTTTCTCGCGTTCCCGTTCCCGCTCCTTGTCCTTATCTTTGTCTTTGCCGCCGCCGCTGCTGATTTGCTCCTTCTCCTTGCTGTGGTTGTCCTTGCCATGATGTTCCCTCTCCTTCTCGGAGTCGATTGAGTTGGGCGAGGCCAGCGCCGACACACCCACCATGTTCGACGTTTTCTTAATCTCAATGGAAATGGGCGAACGCTTCCTGGGTAGTTCAGGGGCTGTCAAGGATTGGATTTTTGAAATACACATTTCGTTTTGGAATCAGACGTCAGGACTTACGCTTCTTGATTAGCTTCCGCTCGTTTAGGGCTTTGTCGGTTGCCCGGACTCGCTTCTGCGGCGTCTCCCGCGATCCCGACGAGCTGTCCGACGATGACGAGCCCGAATCCGATTCGGAGTAGGACGTGTCCGATGAATCTATTGAAATTATTCTTGATTTTAGCCTAATAGGATTGGAACTTAAGCTATGTCTCCCGGAAGCGGGAGAAATTTAGGAAATTATAAGCGGAAAGGTTTACTTCATTTAAAACGCTTGTGGCATCCCTAGTACTCACCTGAATCGGAAGAACTGGAGCTACGCCGGCGCCTCATCTTGTCAATCTTCTTGGTCCCAGGCGAGGAGAGCTTCTTCCGCTTGGAGGCGGGACTGTGACCGCCACTGCGCTTGTCGATGGCTGGACGCTTGTACGAAGGCGAGAGGCTGGCCTCTGGAGATAAAAACAAGAATTAAGACCCGAATAACCCAAAGGAGAGACCAGGGACTCACTGGATGTGTGTCGAGGACGCCGGGGTATCTGGCTGGGAGAGCGCGCCCTGTGGCCAGAATGGCGCCGCGAGGAGGTGGCAGCGGTACCCGCCGCCTTGTGGGACCCGCCGTAACGACGCTTGTGCTCCGATGGGCTGCTGGATCGCGAAGTGGTGTCGCTGGAGTCGCTCTGGGAGCTGTTCGAAGTGGAGTAGGACGAGTTGGTGCTGTAGCTGCGACGATCTCTACGCCGACGGACGTCCCGCTCGTAGGAGCCCCGGCCCATGGACTTGGAACGCATCCAGGGATCACTCCACTCGTCGCCGCGTCCGGCGGCCTCCACCCGCTGGACTATCACCTCGCGTGCTGGTCGCAATCTGCGATCATCCTCGTAGTGAGGCATCCGGTGCGGTGGCAGTTCTCGATAGCGAGCCATCCTGCCATACACATCTACATCCTCGTAAGGCGCGTGCATGTACTGGCTCCGGACGTATCGGTCCGCCGCAGGACCGTACATCGAGTACGGAAGCAGGGCACGCGGGTTGCCGTGGCCCAGGCCGGCGTGAGGATGCATGGACATGGGCATGCCGTGGGGATTCATGGGCGGTTCTACGCCTCTGGATGCGGACGAGGGCGGCGGCGGAGAACTGGCACCGCCCGGGCCGCGCTCCTTGAGGTAGTACGGATCCTTCTCGAGTTCATCCGGCGATAACGTGAGGTTCATCTTCTTGTCCTCAAAGTCCATGTCCTGCTCCTTCCGTTTGTTCGCCTTGCGCATCATCTCCTTGGCAGTGCGCAGTCCGCGCTCCCAGGCATTCTCCACCACAACAGGCCCTCCGTCCGGCAACATGCCGCCACGGGCTTCATGCGCGTGGCTGCTGTAGACATTAGACGGGTGGTGTATGCCGGGGCGATGGTGCAGAGACGGCCGCTCGTTCCTATAGTCGTGGTAGTCCGCCGCCGCCGCTGCATGAGCGGCACTGTAGGCGCTGGCAGCTGATCGAGCGGCTGCAGCCGCGGCTGCGGCGGATGTAGAGGACCCGCCGGCCGAGGAACCACTGGCGGCGCTGCCACCCTGCATCGGCACGGACCGCACCAAACTCTCGAACATTGTGTAGTTTCCCTTGTCCGTGACGCCTGGATGCAGGAAGCGACAGCTCATGCCCCAGGTGCACTGGCCGCGTGTGTAGAAGCGGCAGACTGGCTTGGGCTCCGTCTCCTCCGGCCGCTTCTCGTCTTCATCCGACACCTCGCCTTCCTCTAGCTCTTCCTCGTCCTTCTTCTTCTTCTCCTTGTCTTTATCCTTTTCCTTATCCTTGCTGGTCTCCTCGCCTTCCTCGAGGCTGCCATTGCCACCAGAATTGTCCTTGGCGACCTTACTCTTCTCTTCGCTCTCGTCGCCATCTACCTCGCCGTCGTCTTCGTCGTCGTCGTTTGCCGGGTTGGGCGTGCCCTTGGCCTGGTTTGATTCATTGGCTTTCGTCTCTGCTTTCGACTGATCTGTGGAATCCTTGGCCGCCTGTTCCGCGCACTCGCCCTCCTCCGCCTCGAAGTCCAGGGCATCGTCGTCGTGCGTCTTGACCAGGTCCTCTTCCAAGCCACCTCCCCCTCGTCCATTCGATGCGGTATCTTCCAGCTGCAATAGAAAAGAAATCACATGGAATCATCAGTTATTTTTGGTTAATCTCAAGGTTACCTTGGACTCCTTCACGGATGCTGTTGCAACTTTCTCTTGTCCTTCACTAGCCGCCGCCTTGCCGTTTAGCTTGGCCTCCTTCTCCCGTAGCCCTTCCAGTGAGTCATTGGATATGGCCCCGTCCTCGTCCTCATCGCCCGGATGCAGCGACGAGTTCTTCGACGAAGCCCGTTTTTCCGTCTCGGCCTCAATGTCGCTCACATCGCTGAGATCCTCGTGGCTAATGTTGAGATCCACGGCAGCCTGATTGTAAAGCTGCTGATCTGCAGGACTATTACTCCGACTACGCACCGAAGAAAGGAACGAGCTGGGCTGGGATTTGGCGCTTGGCGAAGGAACTGGCGGATCCTCTGAGATGGCAGCCTCCGGCTCGGGCTCAGGCTCATGCTCCTGGTGCTGCAACTTATGCTGCGGTTGCTGCGGTGGCTCTTGATCGGCCTCATCCTCACTGGAAGATCCGCTGGAGGAGCTGCTCCCACTGCCGCTGCCGCTGCTGCTGGAGGAGCTCTTCTTCTGGTGCTTAGATACTGCGCTGCGGCTGGAACTAGAGCTGGAGTTCGAAGAACTGGAACTGGTGGAGACGGACCTCACCGAACGTGCTTTTTCGATGCCAGGACCAGAGTCCGCCGCCGCCTCGAGTGAGCCAACGGCCTGGTTGTTGGCGGGCGAGTTGGAGCGCGACTCCGAGGAGTTGGACGGAGAGCTGGCACGAGAATCGTCCGACTCCATGTCGAGGACCATAGGATCTCCTCCGATTTCCTCTTAGCTCGCGTTTCTGCAGGAGATTACGGATCAAACGGTCGAAAAAATTAGCGATTACAGCATTGAACGATGGCTATTACAAAACTGCAAGACAAACACCCTGGACAAACATCCTGGACGCGATTAGAGCCCAGAATCTCGGTGGGATGGGAGTAACCGAGACACAGAGAGCTGGATTGGTATGGAGCAGGTCGATCGTTTGTTGTGGGGTTCTGGGACTCGAAGGACTCGATATCGGGACGGACAGCCAATAGGTCAGGTAGTTAGAGTTTATGGGGGAACTTGAGGGATAGCAATCGATAGCTAGAGTTACTTTCAATAGAATAAGGTCTCGAATTCTTAGAATTGATTTTATGAGCAATTGGGCTATACTACGGAAAAGGACAGGGAAAAGATATGAGGCAGATGCTGGGTCAAGGCCAAGAACCCGGGCTGAGCCCCAACAAACGCCGAGGGTTTCCGATTGCTCCGATAACACCGACAATCGATTATAGTAAATTTCTTGTATTTCAAGGCAATGAGTGGCGGGTGAAGGAGGGAGGGAAAAAGTTTTGATCGATCAATTTGCATTTTCTGTTTGACTTTGTGGGGTTCTTACCTTCATTTCTTTTATAAGCTTTTTAATTTATTGTGTGTGCTACTGTTACTTTTATACTTTTCTGTGATTTTTACACGCGGGGAGAGAAAGCGAGAGAGAGATAGTGGAGGTCGAAATGCACCACCAACAAGAACAACAATTTAAATTGCAATTACGGGACTTATCAAGATTGGGTAGATCGGGGCCCCCTTCCCGCTATCGCTTTTTCTCTGGAATCTGAATGTACACACACAGGTAGGACACGAACACACAGACACAAGAACACGGGAGAGAGTTATTGTTCTTTAATTATTTTTCTTTCTTCTTTTACAACTTTGTTTGCGGACTTTTGCGCACTTTTCGCGACCGACTACTTTACTTAACAAACTTTAACCACTTTTCACTTTAGGTGACTTTTACTTTTACATTTTAGTTCGTTTTTTTTTTCGTTTTGGAGGGGAATAGAATAGAATACTTGAAAATATCAATTTGTTGTTGTCTGGTTTTTTGCAATATGCAGATTTTGTGTTTGCTGCTTACCTATGACTGAGTGTGGTGCTAGGTGCGAGGAAAAGGAGATTGGAGTGGTGGAGTTAAGGAAGTGCTCCTGGGGCCGTCGCCACCGCCGCCGCTTCTGCTGATGCTTCGACGCCGCTATCGCTATCGGTGTCGCTGCCAATGCCTCGGCCTCCCTCGCTTTCGCCGTGTGTTATTAATGATTTTTCCTGCCGGCCGCCTCACTTTTTTCGGGCTTCCTGCTTTCCGCGTCTTGCAGGTGAGACGTAGCGCTTTTTACCTGCTTGAATGATCCAGTTAGAGTATTCTTTTTTTCTTTTTTTTTGGCTTGCGTTTGGAAAAAACGCTATATCCGCTCGCTGTAGTGGGACCAGTGGCGATATCCAAATTTCGAATAATCGAAATATGTTTTTTGTAAAAATACCATATATCGATATATATTTTTAAGTCCCTTATTGGCAAAACTGTGACTTGTTTTTAAAAATACCATCGCTAGCACTTGAAGTTATCGAAAAATATATAATCGAAAGGCGCAAAGTTTAAGACCAGAAAAGAAGATTTGTATCCAAACTGGGCCGAACAAGGTCAAAATACTTGGTTTTTTAATGTCTAGGACGTTTATACGAAAAATTATTCATGTCAATATATTTAGTGTCATTTTTTAAGCAATGAAAAATATACAATCTTGGATAATTCAATGCGAATTTCAATTGGAATCAATTTACTCTTTAGGTTATAATACATAGCAACTCAAAAGGCTACAATATTATTAATTGATTGTGTCCGTATTAATAAGTTTCTATTTGCGCCTCTTCAGTTAAAAATATCAGCTATATATTTACACAGCAATGGGACAGAGAGGCATGGGTCGTGGAAGGGTGTCAGGGTTGTTAGGGATTGGGCGGAGGTAGCCAGGCGGTGAATACATCTGCAGCTGACCCGCCTATTGGATTGATATACAGATTCACTAACTACAAACTAGACAAAGAGCAGCCGCGTGGCTGTGCCACTGGGCATGCCGCTCCCGTTCGCCAGCAGGCTGTTTCCCGTCGTTTTTTGCAGGCCATTGGTCAGCTTGCCGTTCACGGACCCGCGGTAATAAGGATCGCGATTGTGCTGCTGCTCCAGCGGGGCGTACTTCACTTGGCTGGCGTTCGACAGCGGCAGCGTTGGTGGCTCTCTGCCCTTGGTGATTTGCTTGGCACGATTATAGCAGAGGACGCCAACGATGGCCAGCGTCATGCCCACGCAGTTGACCCAGGTCACTGGGTTGCCCAGGATCAGCAGGGACACCGCGATGACGAAGATTCGCTTCGAGGCGCTGGCAACCGCATAGGTGAGCGGCGTGACCAGGGAGAGTACGCTGAAGGCGATGATGTTCTGCAGCCAATTGAGGACGCCGTCGGCGAACAGCAAGGCAATTACCCGGTAATCCAGGTTTTTCTAGAAATACAGAAAAAGAACGTTAACAATGTTATGAGGCGAGACTGCCTCAAATGCTTATAAACTAAATCGAAACGTAACATTAAAACGCAAATACAAGTGTTTTTTCCTGCTAAACCAACAAGTCTCTCATCTTGCTGAAGAAAAAACTATTTTCGTTTACGTGGTATTTGGCAAAGTATGGAATTAGTTAAAAAATAGTCGTCAAGACTTTTTCCTCATCATTGAAGGTTATATTTCTCGTAATTTCTGCTATCAAGCGCTTCTTTTTATCACAATGTCCGAGATAAGATTGCCCTCCGCCGAGATCCCAACTTACGATGGCGGAGTGGCGGAAAACGGCGAAGCTGTCCATGTACAGCCAGATGGGCAGGAAAATAAACAGCGACAGCTTTCCGAGCAGGTGGAGCAGTCGCAGATGGTGGATGTTGGTGTCCTTGAGCACCTAAAGTAATCAAAACCGTTTGTGAACTTTTACAGCCAAGAAGGGGGCTAGCCAAGACGCTTACCTTCTTAGAGAAGATGTTCTGCATGGAGAAGCCCATCGTGGAGATGAGGGCGCTGATCAGTCCCATCATGTCGAAGGAGATCTCCGTCACTGTGGCAATGCCCACTCCCGTAATGATGGGAAGTAGGCTCAGGTACACGAGCGTTGGTTGTTTCTCGCCGAAGAAGAGGCGCGTCAGGATGACGGTGAACAGCGGCATGGTGGCCTTAACTAGAAGGAACCGATAAAATTTTAATTATTTAAGTTACTTAACATAAATAAAACAGTTTAATTGACAAATCGCAGAGGGTATCCTGCTGTCGACCCCACTCCACACTGCTGACGTGTTGAGGTAGGAACGTTTGGCGGGGAAACTCCCATCACGACTCACCCGTGTGCGCGTAGGAAACGGGCACCTTCCACAGCGAAATGTGCGATGTGACCGAGGCTAGCAACTTGCCCACAGCCAGCGGTACGATTAGACGCCAGTAGTAGGAGCGGGGGATCTCCTGGTACTTCCGAATGCGCCACAAATTGAAGAACGGCCCGCTGTAGAGCGTAATGCTGCATAGTTGCACCAATGTCACGGTCATCGGGAAGGGGAATTCGTTGAGGACCATCTTTCCGATCACATTGTTGCTGGAGGAGATCACGTACCAGAAGAGACACATCATCAGCACCACAGCCACATGCCGTGTACCAGTTCGCTTGCCACCCAACATTGTGTTCCCTTTCCTTTCCTCGCTCTGGAATTCCGGAATGCAGTCCGTTCCCTTCGTTGTCCGGCTGCCGATGTCCGCGCTCCCTTGGTCTGGTGGCGGATGGGAGGTCTGATTGCCCGTCTGGTGGGTCTGCTGGCTACTAATCACACGGAAACTATTGCATTGCGCTTGGTTTTAAATATAAAACGTCGTCTGTTTGTTTTCTACGTGTACTTCGTGTGACCATATATCCGACAGCTGGAGGTGAGCCATAGGGGCCGTACAATTTCTATCGATATTCGGGAATTTATGGTTAAAAGATCATTTTAACTGTTTTATGTTTTATAAATAAATATTCTTTAGCTTGCGCCAGTCATTTATTCAAGTTTTTATAGGCTAGAAGTTGTAAAACTAAACTTTTTAAAATAAGCATCAAGTCAATTTCAAAAATACCATCTCTAATATTTCCAAGCAGCTTATAATAGTTTCATTTTTAAAATAAAATTACGGATCCCTTGGGCTCTAATCCTCCCAATTTCCAGCTTATTAACAACATATCGCCCTCTTTTATTGATATTCTGTTTTATTCTGACATTCAGTGCAATGGATAAAAGCGGAGGCGACTGTGCAATTTAAGGATTCACAAGGACTACAAGGATTAGTACTTTATAAGGTTGCTGACGGGGAAGGAGCGCCTCAAGCTCATACATTTCTCGCGGTCGATAAACAGAGCATTCACTTTGTTGCGCAGATCCACCTCCAAGGAGCAGCGGGTCTTTAGGAGACCCTGGTGAGTGGCCTCTGCCTCCTGGAGTTTGTGATGAAGCGACTCCACGGCGCCTTGGATATCGAAGACCTCCTGCACCAGCCGCTCCTGGGCATAGTCCTTGCACAACTCCACACCTTCTCTGTGGGAGCGAGCCTCCAGCCGCGTCTGGGCCACTTTCAAGGGCCCGGACTTGTCCTGGATGGCCTTCTGGAGCAGGAACAGGTGCTTCTCCATGTCGAAAAGCTCCTGCTGCACCTTCTGCAGATGTAGCTGCACTCGGTTCTTGGCCTCTGCCATCTCCTGGGAGCGCCGATCGAAGGCGTTGTTGGTATTGCTCCAGAAGTCCCACACGGTGGAGGCTACAGAGTTGACCACGCTCTGGGAGTCGCTGCGGAGCTGCGACAGTTTCGCCCGCTCCGCCTGGGAGCTGTAAGGGTGATGAAAGGATAAAGTAGTACTATTTATATTTAAACAATGAAGGAGCTACTCACCGCCGGACGTGCTCGCTGCTGGACTGGGCCCAGGACTCCTGGGTGCTCACGGACGGATCGAACTTCTCGATGCCGCCGTAGTAGGTGATGCCACGGCTGTGGTTGTTCAGCTGGTGACACATCGAGTCTATGCCCAGGGAGGACTCCTTGTGGGCCACATCGTCCTCGAGGAGATGCTGGGCGCCTCGACAGTCCAGGGCCTGCTTGGCGATCTTCTCATGCAGTCCTCCCAGCTTGTCTCGCGAGTTGCGCAAGTTGTTGATCTCCACAAGCAGCGCCTTCTCTACAATGTCGTGCACCTTCTCCGTGCCCTGGCGCGACTCCCTATGGAACAGACACTCCTGGGCGATGTGCAGGGGGATCTCCAGGTCGAGCAAGGCCTTGCCGCACTGGCGCTGAAGCTCGTTGATGTCTGACATCTCGGCAATGAGCTTCTCCAGCTCGGCGTTCAGCTCGTTCCGCCAGAAGGTGAGATCTGTGATGCGTTCCCCAAGTCGTCTGCCTGCGTCCCGCTGGCCGGAGGAGGCCTTCTCGTCAGTCTCTCGCATGAGACGCACTGCATCATTACGCATGCGCTCAGACAGGTTGCTGGAAGGATTTAGGAGAACTTTTACAAGCCTTGGAAGCGGAAGATCACTTACCGGTTCATGTTGGATTCTGAGTACTTGGTCATGTTGTTGTTGTACCACTCATTGCTGGTGTATCTGGTGTAGAGGGCAGCCCGAGCTGCGTGCTGGGGATTTCGATCGAATCCGGTGACCAGATTGGGAAAGATCATTCCATCCGTCTTCATGCCCTTGGGCAGGAAGCACTGTTTGGTCAACTGGTTGGTCACCGGCTGCTCCGGCAGGTGCTTAACCTGGATCAGCTCGTAGGCCATGGCCGGTCGCCAAGGATGCTTTTGGGTCGTCTCGTAGGCGGAGCCCACTCGGGGCGGAATCGACGGCCCGGTGACGGGCTCCATGCAAGGCGGAGCGCCCGCCTGGCTCCATGGCTGCAATTGGGAGTACATCACCGTGGTTTGTGGTATTCCGGAGCCGCCGGATCCCCCACCCGCCCCATGTTGTGCCATTTCGGATTTCAGGTTTCGGAGAGCACGCGAAAAAGGTTAACTAGAAATTTGTTGCACTTACAATTTGGATGTCTTTGAATATAAATAATAATATTTTCTACACAAGTGTTAGCTCGTTAACGGAGCGAAATCGACTGAAATCCGAAGGGCAGGGCAGGTGACAGGTTATCCGGAAACCCAGATATACCAGAATACGGCCTGCTGGGATGTGTTTTCTTTCCAGTGCTAGGATGACTTTGATTTTATGAGTTTTGAATTATTAAAATTAAAAAAATATGTTTTGTTTTAATTTTTAAATTCGATGATTGGAAAACTTTTGATGAACAAAAAAGGGTCTTGGATAAACTTTAAGCATGTTAAATTATTAATTTTACTTAAAAAATTTATAAAAACTCAATTTAAAATATAAAAATTTCAAATTTTAAAAGATTTTATCGATTATTTTTTGGAAATAACGGACACAGTGCCGTCCAGCTTTTTCGAACTTCCAATACATTTCCAGGACCCTAATCTTAAAATGAAAAAGAAATAATGAATAAATGGATGCAATGGTTAAAGATTATTGACTGATGGCCGGTACATAGGACTCCATTAGGTTGCGGTGGTCCTTGCGCTCGTTGTACTCGTTCATGTCCGCCGTAGGCCACTTGTCCAGCAGGTTGTCCTTGACCAGGCGGTGATCGAAGATGCGATTCTCGAGGTATGAGTGCTTGTGAAACTTGAGCACCTCCTGCCCCTTGAGCGGTGCCATGGTGGTGGTGTCGATGGACTGGGGATTCGGATTTGTTTTCGACGAGGCACTCACAATCGGGACACTGGAGCGGAGGAGGAGATTCTTGAGGGTTTCGGGCGCCTTCTGCTGAGGATTCGGATAGCGTTGGCTCAGAAAGTGATCCTCGTTGGCCCAGCAGAGCATTGGTTGCGACCAAGGTGTCCTGTTACTATCTTCTTGGAGGTCTATTCGGCTCCCTGGCTCTGGGTAGAGTGAAGGAATTCCATTCGAATTCCGGGCAATGTTTTAATTTGAAACTATTGATTAAACTTGGTATCCTGGCAGCGAATCGGTTGGCATTGGTGCCTTGCAATGTTTGGTGGAATTAATGGCAATGACACGGGTTTATTGACCTACTTGCCCGCCCCCTGATTGGGGTCAAGCTGGGTTCCTGATTTCCGATTTAGGACCTTGCACAGGGCAAAACTAATAACGTATTCCCAGCAAGAATTAATGCTTAAAGCCGAAGATTTATTTTAACAAACATTATGTATGTATAAGGGGCTACACGGGCTATTCCACTAAATAATTCGCATTGCAAAGGAACTACTAACATAAAAATTAAGTCCTGGCTTTAGTTGGAACCGCCACCGGCTGGTGCCGCCGGCTCCTTTTGCTTGAGGGCCTTCAGGTTTCGCTCGAAGCGTGCGAACTCTCTGTCCGCCATCTTGTCCACCTCGTCGAACACCTGCTCCACGGACTCCACCTCCGGGATGTAGAACTGTAGCATATTCTGTACTCCGTTCTTAAGCGTCACGATGGAACTGGGGCAGCTGGAGCAGGAGCCCTGCATCTTTAGCTTGACGATGCCATTGTCGTAGCCCATGAAGACGATGTCGCCGCCATCCTCCTGGACGGTGGGTCGGATGCGCGTGTCCAGCAGCTCCTTGATCATCATCACCGTCTCGTCATCGTCCTCAAGGATCTCGGTGTCGGCGTTCGGCTGGGACTCGTGCAGAATGGGCAGGCCGCTGGCAAAGAAGTCCATGATAACGGCGAAGACCTCCGGCTTGATCAGACTCCACTCAGCGCCCTCTTCCTTGGAGATGGTAATGAAATCGGCTCCAAAGAACACGGCACGAACGCCCTCCACTCGGAAAAGGAGTTTGGCTGGGGAAGTGCAGGTTATGTCAGATGAACTGGGCCAGAGGATTGACCAACTCACCCAGGGGACTGCTGTGGGCGGTGGTGCCGCTGGGAAAGTCGTAGGTATTACCCTTTCCAAGAACCTCCACGCCGGGGAGGAACTTCAGACTCTCCGGATTCGGAGTGTCCTGCGTCTGGATGAACATGTTACGTGCTCCGCTGAGTTGTAAGTGTCTCTGCTGCTGGAGAAATCCCTGCTTGTACTCTAGACCATTTCTGGGCTTTAAGTTTACCGGAGACGCTGTGGATGCAATGCTTCCAAAGTTCCGGGAGCTGTAGAAACGCATAATTTAGGTGACTAAAGGGTACAACCTATCCTGGGAGTGCTTACAGTTGCCGGGCGGCGAAGCGGGTGCTCCGGAGGGTGTTCCAAGCCGTGTTAGTGAGTAATTTCGACATTCTACCTTTTTTGTAATCACAATTTAACAAAAAGTCAGCTGTCAGGGCCAGCTGTTATGTGACAATCGGTGTATTATAGAAAAATATCGATAAACCGGCAGATGGGATCGAAATCCTATATAGTTTGGGGCGCTTTCTTTCAAATAACTTCAATAGTCTTTATTCCTTACATAACGGCTGCTACATTTGAAACATAATAATAGATAGTGTATATATATTAATACGCATGTTATACTGGTTACAAGGAAATGCTTAGTAAAACATTCTAATTAAATAAAATAATTCTAGGTCCGTGATAGCCGTTTCGTGATTAAAGTGCTTGACATTGCGCATATGACAATAAGCCGCTACGTAGGGTATAGATGATCCGTGATTCTGGCGACATTTAAACTATGTTCTCGTACACGAAGTTGGTGCCGAACAGGGAGTTGCACACATTGACGGCCACGTTGCGGCGAGCAATCTTCTTCGACCTTCCGCTGGCGGTGAACTCTTGGTTGTCCACCACAATGCCCAGGTGCTGCACCACGTTTGGCTTCTCGCCAGAGGTTCCGTAATCCACGTATGTTATTCCCGGACGCATCTATTGTAAAATATTGAAAACCATTAAACTTCTTATTTGGAAATCCAAGCCTACTAAGACTTACGATGCACAAAATAGTAGCCGGGTGCATGGTCTGCCAGTTGGGCGGCAAATCGGCGCGAATTGGAGGCTTCTTTGGCTCCTTCGGCGCAGCTGGCACTGCCGGAGCAGCATCCCCACCCCCTGCGGAGTTAGGATTGGATCCCGAGTTGGGATGCATTTCCGGAACCACATATCCCTCGCGCTCCCACTCAGCGAAAAGCTTGTAAATGGCAAACGAGGCCAGATTGAGCATGGGTAGATCGTCCTCCGGCGAGTCAGCATCATCATCGTTTGTATCCATGGGCTCCACGCCGTTGTTGCCGTCGTTTGATTGAATGCGAGCCGGTTTCGGGGTCATCTTGGAAATAATAAAGTCACGCCAGGCCTTCTCGCAAGCAGCATTCTTGGCGGACATCTTGGAGAGCCCCTTGCCTTCGTATTGATTTGAGTTGACGGTCACTATAGCTGTGAATCCCCCATCGACGTTGCTGTCAATGGTGAAATCGCTGATGGTCACGCCCTTCACTTCATTAAGGGCCATTAGGGCATTCTTGGGAAGCATCGACTTGCGCAGCTGGCGGTTCTGGCGCTGCTTCTTGTCCCGAGTGCGCTCTACAAAAAGAAAGAAAGGATTGAAGACTGTTCAACCAGGCAGAAGGGGTCTGAGCCTACCCGATGACTTCTTGCGTTTCTGGAAGATCTTCTTGAACGGAATCTTGCCCCCAGAAGCATTATCCTCACTCAAATCAATGGTCATGTCCCTTTCGGAGTCCCGCTCGCTCTCTTGGGCAGGTTCCTGCTCTGGCTCCACATCAATAGGCTCCTCCTTCACCACAATTGGCAAAGGCAGCCTAGAGTTAAAAGTGGCTGCACTGGGATTTTTCTGCTGGATGTTTTCCTGGTCCTGCGGCCTGGCCTGATTTGGTAAATCAACCTGTGACGGCGTGGAAGCGGAATCTGGCTGATTCTGGACCACATTAGCGGCCTGCACCGGTGGCTGGATCAAGGGCTTGGCGTTGGCGTTCGGGTTCTGTTTTTGCAAATGTTATTATTTATTGGAATATGTGGGAAGCCTGGAAGGGGCTTTATATATAGATTACAAAAAAAAAAAAAAATAGTCGCTTGGCCAACGGAACCCATCGAATCTCATCATTAACGGAAGCGTCAGGGGCTGTCAGGCTGTCTGGTTGGCTGATTAATCTACTAAAAACCATAGTTCAGGAACTAGCCATGGCCATTTCTGCGACCCGAGTGCCCCGAACCGTATCATAGAGCCGGCGGAGTCCGAACCACGTGCCCAGCCACGGTGGATCAGTCGCCCCCGGCCGAGAACCTCGAGATCCTTCAGTCCGGATAACCTTGGTGGACGTGGTGGTATCTTTGGGTCCTCGGCCTGTGTCTATAGCCGGCGTATCGGTTCGGAGACACTTTCGGTGGAGTGAATGGGCATTGCTATCTGACGCAAAACTAATAATTTTAGTTACAATTTCGGGTGAATACATTTTCAGTAGCCAATATAGTTAGGGGAAACCGCAAGTCCAGCTTCATATGCTGGCCATTTCTTAGTTGTTCGAGAACGCGTTCAGCGGATGAAATGAATGGATGTGTCTTTATGGGTGGGGTGGATGGATGCTGGCGGGTGTCGGACAACAATCTGCACTTTCGGTTAACCCGCTTTTAGTGGCTACTGCAAATGGATCCACAATTGGGCTGAATACACACATTTTCATTTTTGTGCGCTGCAAATTATAGAAACGAAACAGAATCTCCGTTATTAAACTAATTAAATGCACAAAATAATTAAAACAGAATGGTTTTTCTTGCACGCTGGGTATCTGGCACACAAGCATGTACACATTTTTCCCATTTGTGCAAAAAAACTTAAATTCGTTGTTTTTGTTTGTAGTTTTTTCTTACGTAAACGCCTCCGGATACGAATTGCTTATTGACAGTAGCATTTGGTCGACGTCCTCGTTTCATTTTTTCCTTCTTTAATTTTTTCCAATTGGTGATAATTTATATATGTGAAGGTGACGGAACTATTTCTATAGATATATAATTCTAGGCAAGCTTAAACAATATTTCTATCGATAAGTTTTGATTGGGATGGGCAACTCGAAGTCTAGTATATCGATGTTTGACTGCTCCTAAACTGTGACTCACTATCGATTGTGATTCTAATAAGTTTCGGTATCTGGTATTTTTATCGGTGTTGCCAACTCGGGCCAAGGGCCATCCCTAAATGTAGCTAGTGCCGTTTACTTGCAGTTTTTAATAAAAAGTTATTAACGCAAATTCACCGTAATAGCTGCTTCAAGAAAAAAAAGGTTCAGCTTGGCGGGAAGGGCTACAAACTGAAATATCGTGGGCAGAAAATGGACGCTAAGAGTGTGCCAATGCAGATATAATTCGCTTTAATAACCGTCGATAATATTTTTACGAGCATATTACATACTTTTCCAATTGCAAGAACTGGAAAACAAAACGATTCTCCGATCGTTATATCGAATTTCTGTCTATTTGAATACATTTCGCAATCAAGGGGTTAATTTAAGGTCTTATTGATGAAGCATTGGCATTCAAAAGGACTTTTTTTGGAATAAAAATCCCTTTTAACTGAGAAACTATACCTCTGACGTGTACATTGGGATTAACTTAACAATAGAAGTAGGCAGCGTTATAGACAGCAATTCTATATAATATTTTAAATTTTTAGGTCATAATCAAGGATCAGGCAAAATGCGTTGTGTTCTTGGCGTTTTGGCCACCCTTTGCGCCCTGTTTTTGATCCTCAGCGATGCCGTGGACCCCGGAAACTTTAAGACCTGCGAGCAGAGCAGCTTTTGTCGGTTAGTAGCTCAAACTAAAACCCTGACCACATCAAAACCCACTAGTTTAAACCGTTTTCTAGGCGCTCTCGAAAGGTCCAGAGCTCGGGCAGCAAGTACGCTCTAATTCCGGGAACTTTGAACACCTACGCCGATTCGCTGACAGCAGATTTGGTTAACAAGGAGAACCACCACCAGTTCGCTTTCAAGCTGGAGGCCCTTGTGGGCAGTTCGTTCCGCCTCCAGATCGACGAGAAGCAGCCTCTTAAGCCCAGATATCGCGTAGAGCACGCCCTGAAGGGCCAACCCCAGGCCGGACGAATTCGCGTCCAGCGGGAGACCGATGGTGAGATCGTAATCACATCCGAGGGCAACAAGGCGGTCATCCACGGGGATCCCTTTCGCGTTGACTTCTATGAGAATGATGTTTTGGTCGTATCGGTGAACGCCAAGAACTGGCTGTACTTCGAACATCTACGACAGAAAGCCCAGGAGCAGCCAGCCGAGCAGGCAGAGCACGAGAACCAGCAGGAACAGGACGCTGCTGTGGAAACACCCAAGGCAGCAGACGCCATCGACGATCCAGGCGCCTGGGAGGAGAACTTTAAGTCTCATCACGATGCCAAACCCTACGGTCCGGAAGCCGTGGCTCTAGACTTCTCGTTTCCCGCTGCTGAGATCTTGTTTGGTATTCCTGAGCATGCCGATACCTTCGTTTTAAAGTCCACTTCTGGAACAGATCCGTATCGCCTGTATAACCTCGATGTCTTCGAGTACATTGTGGACAGCAAGATGGCCCTGTACGGCTCGGTCCCCGTCATCTACGGTCACGGGTTAGTGAACTTGATTAGGGTTATAGATTTGGGTTATTAATTAGGTGTCTTTACCTCAATCTCTTTCAGACCTCAGCACACAGCTGGAGTTTACTGGCAAAACGCTGCCGAGACCTGGGTGGACATCCAAACGGCTGAAACCAATGTGGTCTCCTCGCTGGTGAACTTTGTCTCCGGCTCACGTAAAACTCCCCCACCGGCCGCCCACTTCATGTCCGAATCGGGCATCGTGGACGCCTTTATTTTGCTGGGACCCAAGCCTCTGGACGCCTTTAAGCAGTACGCCGCACTTACAGGCACCCACGAGTTGCCACAGCTGTTTGCCTTGGCCTATCACCAGAGTCGCTGGAACTACAACGATGAGCGGGACGTGACCTCCGTGTCGGCCAAGTTCGACGAGTTTAACATCCCCATGGACACCATGTGGCTGGACATCGAGTACACCGATGGCAAGCGTTACTTTACCTGGGACAAATTCAAGTTCCCGCAGCCGCTGACCATGATCAAGAATCTGACGGAGCTGGGACGCCATTTGGTGGTGATTATCGACCCTCACATCAAGAGAGACAGTGGCTATTTCTTTCACGCCGACTGTACTGATCGTGGCTATTATGTGAAGACCCGGGATGGTAACGACTACGAAGGCTGGTGCTGGCCAGGAGCAGCCAGCTATCCTGATTTCTTTAACCCGGTAGTAAGGGACTATTATGCCAGCCAGTATGCCCTGGACAAGTTCCAGACAGTCACCTCAGATGTGATGTTGTGGAACGACATGAACGAGCCGTCGGTTTTCAATGGTCCCGAGATTACGGCGCCCAAGGATTTGATTCACTACGGAAATTGGGAGCATCGCGACGTCCACAATCTGTACGGTCACATGCACTTGATGGGCTCGTTCGCTGGGCTGCAGCAGCGCGATCCCAACCAGCGTCCGTTCATCCTGACCCGTGCCCACTTTGCCGGATCGCAGCGTTATGCTGCCATTTGGACCGGAGACAACATGGCGGATTGGTCGCATCTGCAGCACTCGATCAAGATGTGCTTGACAGAGGCGGTGGCCGGTTTCTCCTTCTGTGGTGCTGACGTGGGCGGCTTTTTCGGCAATCCGGACGCGGAGCTTCTGGAGCGTTGGTACCAGACCGGCATTTTCTTGCCCTTCTTCCGAGCTCATGCCCATATCGACACAAAGCGCCGCGAGCCGTGGCTATTCCCGGAACGCACTCGCCTTATTATCCAGAACGCCGTGCTGAAGAGGTACTCCTATTTGCCGCTGTGGTACACTGCCTTCTACGAACTGGAGCAGACCGGCGAGCCCGTTATCCGGCCCCTTCTGGCTCACTATCCCCTGGACAAGGAGGGCTTTGCCATCGACAGCCAGCTGCTGGTCCAGAACCGTTTGCTGGTGAGACCCGTGATGCAGCAGGGCGTCAGCAAGGTGGGCGTCTACTTCCCCACCGTGGACGACAAGAAGAACGGCGACTTGTGGTACGACACTGATACTTATCAACGCCAGGAGAAGTCTGGCTACGTCTCCATTGCGGTGAACGAGTATAAGGTGAGATAAGGGTTAGCTTGTCCACTGTTTTGACTAACTCCCAAATATCATTTTCTTAAAGATTCCCGTGTGGCAACGTGGCGGCAGCATTGTGCCCAAGAAGGAGCGTCAGCGGCGTGCCTCCACCCTCATGATCCACGATCCCTACACCCTGATCATTTGCCTGGACAGGCAGGGCCAGGCGTCCGGCTCGCTGTACTTGGACGACGAGAAGTCCTACGCCTACCGCAAGGGCCAGTACATCTATGTGAACTACGAGTTCTCCAATGGCCAGCTGGTGAATCGGTTCATTGGCAAGCCAAAGTACAAGACCGACGCTTGGATCGAAAGGATCGTGATTGCCGGCCTGGACCGCGTTCCCACTGGAGCTGGGATCACCGTGAATGGAGTCACCCAACAGCTGGAGGTACTGCCGCATGAGGGACATGTGGTTGTCCGCAAGCCAGGCGTCAAGATGGACGTAGACTTTGCCCTCAAACTCAACTTTTAATCAGTAATCAGTCGTTGGTATCTCCGTGGTCAGGTATTAATATGTTTGCACATTTTGAAATTGCTACTAAAGGAAGTGACAAGAAGACGCTGAGCCTTTAGACTCGTATTTTATGATTCCTATAGTAAACATCCCTACGTCCTCTCGGACATACCCTTTCCATCCTCAATGATCAAATTCGACTGTAGGACGAGTGTAACTCGATATGGATTTGAATTTGTTTCAATAAATAAATAATTTTAGTGATAAGAGAGTTCTTTTATTGTCCCCCTGTGGCGGGGGTGTGTGACCTTTGCGCTGCTGGACCTGCCCTGCTGTAATGATTGTGTATTATGGCATCTTAATTTCGCATTTCTCAGCTTGGTTTTTCGCTTGTATTATCAAAGAAATTTCAATTAAAATGCGACCACATGAGCCCCAAGCCGCTGACCTCTGACCGTTCGAGTGGATGGGAATTCGAGGAAAAGGGCGGCGGGTGGAAAAACAGGACGAATAGAACCAGGAGCAGAATCGGGACCAGAACCAGGACCAGGCCCGGGACCAAAACCGGAACCGGGAGACGGATTTAGATGAATATTCATAAAATGTTTCATAACTTTGCGTTTCGGTTGAGCTTAAGAATGTTGTAAATGCTGTTGAATGTTGTCCTTCTCTGTCTTTTTCTCCCTCCCCGTCTCTTTCCTCCTCGACTCGCACTTCCCCATGCCATATCTGTGGCTTATATATGTACATATGTTTATATATATAGTTCCCATCTGGCCGTGGAAGTCAGCAAATTTTCCAGCAGCATAAGCATAATTATTTTTAATGCGCTCTACATGAATTCCGAGCCAGAAAAAGGGGTAGAGTGAAAGAGAGGGCAGACGAAAGAGAAAGGGACGAGTATACGCGGAAAAACAATATTAGCAACAAGCATATCCTTGGCATTTCTGGCATCCTTGGCTTCTCCATGTCCCTTTGGCAAAGTCCCTTTCGGAAACCGACCGCATTACATTGCGAAATTAGAGAATTAGCCCAGCTCTTAGTTAGACACCACCCCACCACGGCCCCTTTTCAACAGAATACATCCTTGGCTAGACATCCTTGGCAACGGGCAGGATATCCTTTCTCCATACAATGCTCAAAAGTAAACAATTCAAAAGATTCAAAAGCAACCAACTATAGATAATTCCTTTGTTTTGATTTCGATAAATGCATTCCGCATAAGAATCGAATAAAAAATGTCGTAATATCACTCCTTGGGCTGCCTTCTTTTCCCCGAAGGGGGTTCCCCACAAAAGCAAATCGATAAGCAAATCGATTGAAAATCGGATGCACTATGGCAAAGATATAGCCTTCGAACGACCCCAAAGTGGCATTTCTATAGTTCTCCAGAGTCTTATAAAGGAATTCGTACCCAAAAAATTCATAAAAAGAGCTTAATTTATCCCCAAACACAGTTTGATTGGCAAGTCTAAGGCTAGTCGTTTGGTATATTAAGGACTGAGATTTTAATAACACTTTGGCGAAAATATAGGCTTCAAAAGACCTCTAAATAGGATGTCTGAAGTCCTCCACAGTCTTAAGAAGGAGTTTATATATAAAAATATATAAAAAAGAGTCTAAACTGTCCTGAAACACAGTTTGATTGGCAAGTCAAAGACTAGTCGTTTGGTATATTAAGGCCTGAGATTTGAATAACACTTTGGCAAAAATGTACGCTTCAAATGAATTCAAAATAGTATTTTCATAGTTGTCCACAGGCTTAGGATGGGGTTTCAAAAGAAAAAATGCCTTTTAAAGGTTTAAATATATATTTCCAAAGTTTAAATTCAGATTGATTGGCAGCTCTAATCCAAGGCGATTACCCCATTTCTCCTCAGAATCGGATGCTCTTTGTGGATCATTTAAGCTTTAGGACAACAAAATAACATTTATAGGATTCTGTTGTTTTCTAAGGAGGAAAAAATCACAAAGAAGAGTGACATTTTTTTTTATCGAATCGCAAACGTTGATCGATTGGTAATCGATCTTAGGTTAATCGTTTGATCCTTGTGAAATTGTTGTTTGTTGACAAATAGAAAGCTTTTGAAGGGAAAAGAATTTTCTTTTGCGAAAGTAACTCTGCGTAACGCACCATTGTAAAATCTTGGAAATTGGGTCAAAACAATCTACAAGGACCACAACTCACTTCTTGGACAAACTAATGGTAACGCTTTCGAGCAGCGCCCTCTTTCTGTTGGTAAATAGTGAATAAACCTAATGATTCCTGTTTGTTTAATTATGATTGCTTTGGATTATTTAACAGAGTGACGACTGGTGATGCTCCAAATGCAGCTGCCGCTGGTCCTGGAACATTGTGGTGTTTGACGCTGTCAGGGAGGACCGAAGGCCACCCACCTTGGCGCTCCGTGGAATAGACTGTACGTACATATGCCTCTCTATATACGCTTTTGTATAAATGTATTTGTAGCACATATGTATGTGGGGGGACGGAGTGTGAGTGTGCAACATTGCAACATTGAATGCAATGTCAGCAATAGAACAAATGTCAGCGGCAATGTCTCGTCGCCCATTATTTCAGGCACCCATCCCTTGATCCGCCAGAGCCCAGACCCCAAACATCAGAGACCCCAGACTGTAAAACCCCAGAATCCAGGCCTCCACGCCTCCAGGCCCACGATGGCCCTCCATATCCAACATATCCTGCATCCCCGATTCCCACACGGATGACAGCTTCCAGCATCAGCAGACACACCATCCATTCCCCCACTATTGCTGCCAGGGATGGGCTCTGGAAAATGGGAACTGGGCTGGACGTGGTGCGTCTGTGGCTTAGGAATTATGTGCGTCATGCTCAGGACCTTCTCTACAAATTCTGTCAGTGGCACAGTACCGGGCCCCAAATCGACAGAGGTTTGCGTCTAAAATCTCTTTAAAACACAAAATATTTACTCCAAATTTTGTAGATCTTGGGAATTTCTTGGATAAATCCCTTCGAGGGATGTCCCTGTCCAATTAATACCTATCTGTGGCCCACTGTCGAGGTTTTACTGTGCGAAAGCCAAAGATGGGGAGGGGGGGAGGACTCGAAATGACGGCAGGACTTGGCTGACTTGCTGACTGCAAAGCGCGGCGCATGCACACACCCACCACACCCACCACCCTCAGGACCCCCGACCCACCTAGGTAGGGGCCGACGCGCGTTAGTTTCGGAAGGATCAGCCGCAAAACACAGTAAAACGCGCGCATATTTATAACGAAATGCTCAATTTAAATTCCCATCAATCTTGGTCGAACTCCACACCAGCACACATGTATAGGGTACAAGCCCCGAATTCGGGTATTCAGGACCTCATCCTTGGCCACCGCCGCCTTAACACCGGCCCACCCAATGATGTAGACAGGTTTTTATGAGGCTGAGTTCTTTCAAGGCAACTATTTCCAAACCGATTTGTTTACTTCTTGGGGGTATCAGGGCTCCACATGTCGCCCCTCCCAAGGACATGCTCTTCGCCAAGTAAATGCAGATTTTTCTACCCAAAAACGAAACAAAAAACGAACCGAGAATGAAAATTCAAAACGTAACGCGGCTAAAGCTTATTGAGCGTTAAATTAAAAAATTCTTATTCTAGCAAAGCCCAGAACCAGGACGGAAGAAAATGTAGTAAGGATAACGCCCGAAAAAAGGAAAAATATGAAGAGAATTTGTAAAGAGGCGCTGCGAATGGCCAACATTAGTTGGCCGATTATTTTTTATTATAGTTATTTTATTAACATTAAAATTAGGACAAGATGGGGACTGGAAAAAATAGATAGCACACTTATGAGGGCAAAGGATGCTGTTTGGATAGCCCCCTTTTACGGACTGCTCTTCGGTTTGTTAATATTTTGCCTAGTTTGGAAAAGCCAAGAAAAACAATCGAGCTTAGCTCCGGCAAATTGGATTGAAATGGCTGAGCAAATAAATGTAAGCGACTTTCCTCCGTATTAAACAAAGCCAACAAATCGCAATGCAATTGGTCAAATGGAAGTGGGTTGGCCAGCCAGCTGGCTGACCGCTTCGCTGATTCACTTGGTCATTGGTTGGCGAGATGCAATACAAATATTATACATGGCGACGGAAGGGAGCCGCTTGGTCCTTGGTCCTTGGTCCTTGTAGCTTAGCAATTGAAATTGAAAATGAAATTGTGGCATCAAAAAAGGGTGAAGAATAAAACGAAAAAAAATGAAAAGAAAGTAAAGCAGCGGGCAAACACCGTGTCGCTCATATTTTTACTTCATCCTGGCATCCGGCACCCCCATTGGAAGCCCCCGTTTTGGTCCTTGAAGAACACACGTCGCGCTTTTTCATTACGGGTCCACGCACACAAGTGCACCACTTGACCACTGAATGCAGGAGCCCAACCCAGGGGGTGTCGCTTTGATCTGTGATGCAGGTGCAAATAGACACAGCGCCAGAATCGGATAGCAGGATAGCCAGGATGGGCGGGATGGTCGGGATGGCCGGGACACCAGGACCAGGACATCACGCAAATGCCACCGTCAGCAAGTCAAAGTTTATTGTTTCACGTTTTTACCTATCCCCTCCCCCCCACCCCCCCTCCCCCTTCAGCCCTTTTCTTTTTCTAGTTTTGCGTTATTTTCCTTTTTTTACGCTTGTGTGGCATTTATTTTAATTGAAGCTCTCCCGCTCCCTCTCTCTCTCTGTGTTTATCAAACTCCATCTCCTTCCTGCCAGGACACACACACTTTATCAAATACAATTTTTTCAACCTAATTTCCAGTGGCTGGATCCCATTTGAAAGGGGTACTCGGGGGATTATGGGATCTCAGGATTCGACATCTATAGGACATTATCGAGTTGGACAGAACTCTCCGGCAGAAGGACAATCAGATAGAAATCAAAGAAAGGCTTACGATTATTCGTATAAAGAAAATACTGGGCAATTTTTTCGACAAGTGTCGCTATCCTGGAGAGCTCCTCTCCAGGTCCCCCTCACTCCTCTGTTTATACAGCATTTGGCTTCTATTTAGCTTGCACTTTGCGCTGATCAAAGCCTCCGCTGGCATAATATTTATTGATATCCGATCGATTCCGGGCACTGCCAGTGTTTGTTTACTTTGTCTAATCTCTCTCTTTTCCAACGAAATTAAATATTCGGCACAGAGGAGGCTCCCACCCTTGTCCTGCCGGGCGCTGTGGCCATCGCCTGGTCGCTTCTCTTATCTCTTTTTTGGTGGCGCCACAAAAAATAATGTATAAATAAAACTAAAATAAAAATTGAAAAGCAAACAACGGGGCGACATTCTATAAACTGGCTACTTGCGGCTTTTCGGATACGCAGTGTGTCATGCCAAAAGGGGGTGGTGGCTGGCGGGTCAGGGCGGGACAGGATGGGGCAGGCAGGGATGGCAAGGATGCCGATGCCTGGCCCAAGGATGATAACTTGCTAGCTGGCTGGAGTGGCAAGCTCAGCGCTCGTCGCCGCCTGTCATCGTTTTATGCAAAAGCAAACATGTCAAGTCGATGCGGGGCTACACTGAGGGATATTTTATGGGAGTTTGTACAATATTCGAATAATTTTTCAGTTTTTAAAGAATATAGTCTAAGGAATAGAGTCTAAAATGAAAACCTAAAAGTAGTCCTATCCCTAGCCTTATCATAATTTTTGGAATTTTTCTCCCAGTGCCGTATCCGTTACCCTATCGAGCGCCAGGAGCATAATGTTTATCCAGCTGGCTAAGTCAGGCAAAAGATGTTCTGCGTGATTCCCAGGGACTGGGGATTTTTGGGGGCAAAGCCAGAGAGTTCATTTCGGGTTAATGTTAATGCCGTTCTGACGCTGCAGGATGCGTGTGTCCTCGCAGATTTCATAAGAGTTATGACCCCTGCCATGGCTGGAGTTCGGAAGTTGGGAGTCTGGAGTCTGGAGTTTGGAGTTTCTGGAGTTTCTGGAGTTTCTGGAGTGCCTGGCACCTTGGAAAAGGCGCCAACAAAATTGGCAGAAAATTGAATTTGCACATTTTACTGCACTTTGTCAAAAGAAAAAGGACTTTAAGCCGACAGGCAACATGGCGTATGCGCAATATATGCAAAAGGAAGAGTCCTGAAAAGCGAGAATGCTGAAAAATTTAACTTTGCTTTGTGGCAAATGCAAGTGTAAATGCAACAGTTCGAGGCGCCTCTTCAACTTGCCACAGGCCCGGCGTGGCACTCGAGTTTTTATTGCTCACTAGCCAGGTATTGTAGTTTCCGCGTCAATCCTTTGTTTATTGTCCTTGTTAGGTCCGGCAAAGGGACGTAGAGTGAAGCGATTACGCGCTTTTGAATTTTCAATTGGCCAGAAGTCAGACTATGGGGCCAAGAGTGGTGGACTTTTATCCCTTTGTCACGCCAATCGCCAGGATTTAAAATGATACCCGGTACTTGTCGATGTGCGACAATGTGCTCCTTTTACTATTTGTTCAGCATGTCCATGGAAAAGCAATCCTTTTTAGTCACTAATTAAGTTCCAGATACCACCTATGTTCCTCCTTCATGTGACAGACACGTGTCGGAGCTTACTCCGACTCCAAGCAACTGAGAAAATGGCTTTATTTTTTTAATTTTCGGGTCCTGTCAGAAGTCAGTTTTGTTTATTCCGAATTTCAGCTTCCCGAATCATTTTGTTGGAAAATGTTGCACATAATTCTTGTTTAAGTATCTTGTAAATTGCTTAATAACGCCGAAAGGACCTCCCCCCACACACACACACACCCCTGGCAATTATCCTTTTTCGGAGAGGGGGGGAGGGGCGTGGCAACTTTGTATTCAAGTGCGAAATGTAACGAAACGAGCTTGAACAATTTAAGAGAAAAACTTCAGAGCCAAGACGGCAACAAGGCAGCCAACTGAGCAACTTCAAATTAATATCAGACTCCTCCTCTTGTGTGTCCTGGGAGGGGGAAGGGGGGTCTCTGGAAATTTTGGGCCACCGACACTTGTTAAATTTAATAACAAAATAAATGTTCACGCGCTCGCTAATTTATGAGTGGAAAATGTTTTCGCATTGCACACATTAACACGTAACTCGTCCTTGGGCCGAGGGGATGGAAATCTCACCAACACCAACACCATCACCGCCCCCGCCCCCGCGCCTGCCCCTGCCACACTACACATTTGAGGCGCAACTCTTGCCTTTTTTTCTCGCGGTGTGTGCCTGTGCTCACCCTTCCCAAGGACCCTCCGGCAAGGCGAAAATTGCTTGGCTTTGGGCCTGAGGTATTTGCACAGATAATGGAAAATTTAATTGTTTCAAAAAGTCAGCTTGTTACAATTTTGGGAATTTTTTAAATTGTTTTTGGGGCTCCATAGAATGAATGATTAAGGAATAGTATCCCGAGCCTGGAAATCCTTAAGCCAGAATGTCCAAAATGGATTCAAGCCAAAAGCAAACTCCACTGTGGAGGGGAAATTATTAACACAAGACGCTCCTGCTGCTGCTGCTCGTTCTGGTGTACTGCTTTCAGGATTTCGGGATGTCCTAGCCAACACCCGCTCCTCCTTGCCACCTTGCCACATCGTTATCCCGGCCAAGACGTGCGGCGACGGCCGGGGCCGGGGCCGGGGCCGGGGCGGAAGTGGGGCGACCAAATTATGCAAAGTGTTTGACAAATTAGCTAAAGAAACTTGTTAAAAGCGGAAAAGCGCATGCATAGCAACGAGATCCGGCCAAATCCTGCATCCCGTCGCCATCAGTTGAAAATTGTTTTCATAATTAGCATTTTAAGCGAGCCAAGTTAAGTGGAGCCGGAGCCGGAGTCGGAGCTGGGGCCTCCTCCACATAGATGGAGTTTGTAGATGGTGGAGCTTCTAGTTACAGGCCAAGATCGTCCTTTGATCCATGAGCATGGGGATGGATTCCATTCTAATTTTGCCCAAAGATAATCACTTAAATTTTCGGAGACGTCCCCTCCTTGGAAACTAATCAAATCAGGATTCAGCTTGGATTAACATGTAAACAATACTCACATTTTAGAGATGCCTGTTCTTCTTTTGACGATGCCTGAGGATAGCGTGGATCTCGCTTGGTGAGATTTCTGGATCCAGGAGCGTATCCATATTGGTGGATTGTTCCTTTACGCTCGCGACTGAGGGATCATGGCTGATAGTGAAAATGTCATCGCCATCTTCAGAATCCAAGCTGTCGTCCTGGTCCATGGGTATGGCAATGTCGTCTTTATCCTTTTTATAAAGTTTTTTTCGCATCAATGGGGGGCTGACAATTTGTATCTTTGGCTGGAACGCATATTTATCCACATCCTGGTACTTGTTCTTGGCCATTTGATTGCCTGCAACCGGGCCGGCGGGCTTTCTGACTTCTCTGGCGTGAAAGATTCTACACTTTTTGCACCAACGCTTGGATTTCTTCTGGCGCTTGTGCCTAACCACATTGTTGACTCCATTCTGCCTTTTTTCCTGGCGCATGTCCTGGGGTATACTCTCGTCTATAGCCATCTTTGTATCCAATCTAGTTTGCGGAGCCGCTTCCTTGCTCTTCTGGACAATGTTTCTGGAGAGGATCTGGTGCTGGCTCTCGGCTAAGCTCTGGGACAGAACGCTGGGCACATTCTCTGCCACAATTCTGGGCTCGACTAGTGCGGGGGTCACTTTTCGCTTTATGCAATACTTCATATGGCATTTGCAATAGGTCGCCTTCTTGGACTTGCATCCGGGCATGTGCCGTTTGCTGTGCTTTTTATGCTTCCGAGTCTTCTGCTTCGGCTTACTCTTGAGGGTCTTTGACGTGCGGCGCCACAGGGTCACCTCAGACTCGGATTCTGTGCTGAACTCTAGGATATTATTCTCCCGCTTAGCTGGGTTCCTCATGGGGACAGGCGCTGGCCTGGTGCCCTGTGGGATCGTCAGTGGGACAGGCGCTGGCTTCGTGACCTGTGGCACCGTCAGGGGGACAGGCGTTGGCCTCATGATCTGTGGGATCATTAGGGGGCCGGGCGCTGGCTTGGTGACCTGTGGGATCGTCAGGGGGACAGGCGCTGGCTTCGTGACCTGTGGGATCGTCAGGGGGACAGGCGCTGGCTTGGTGACCTGTGGCACCGTCAGAGGGACAGGCGCTGGCTTGGTGACCTGTGGATTCCTCAGGGGGACAGGCGCTGGCTTGGTGACCTGTGGTACCGTCAGAGGGACAGGCGCTGGCTTGGTGACCTGTGGGATCGTCAGGGGGACAGGCGCTGGCTTGGTGACCTGTGGGATCGTCAGGGGGACAGGCGTTGGCTTGGTGACCTGTGGGATCGTCAGGGGGACAGGCGTTGGCCTCGTGATCTGTGGCACCGTCAGAGGGCCGGGCGTTGGCTTGGTGACCTGTGGGATCGTCAGGGGGACAGGCGTTGGCTTCGTGACCTGTGGCACCGTCCGGGGGCCGGGCGCTGGCTTGGTGACCTGTGGGATCGTCAGGGGGACAGGTGCTGGCTTGGTGACCTGTGGATTCCTCAGGGGGACAGGCGCTGGCCTAGTGCCCTGTGGGTTCCTCAGTTGGACAGGTGCTGGCTTGGTGCCCTGTGGGATCGTCAGAGGGACAGGCGTTGGCCTCGTGATCTGTGGCGCCGTCAGGGGGACAGGCGCTGGCTTCGTGACCTGTGGCACCGTCAGAGGGACAGGCGTTGGCCTCGTGATCTGTGGGATCATTAGGGGGCCGGGCGCTGGCTTGGTGACCTGTGGGATCGTCAGGGGGACAGGTGCTGGCTTGGTGACCTGTGGGATCGTCAGGGGGCCGGGCGCTGGCCTAGTGCCCTGTGGGATCGTCTGAGGGACAGGCGCTGGCCTAGTGCCCTGTGCTCCATGTTTTTCTGTAGGAGGCTGCTGTCCGGCTTCGCGTTTGTCCATTTTCTGACAAAACACTAATATCGTAGCACTTGAAAATCACTAAAAACTTTACTGAAAAACTTCACTTGACAAATTTTGACTATTCACTAATATTTTTCCTGCTGGAAGCAATGTTTCAACTCCGAAATCTTGGTGTAGAATGATCTATAGTCCAGGAACTGTAGACCACGATTTGGCAGATGGACACAAGGCCTACTTGTTTTCAAAAATAATCTTTTTTCCGAACTAATAGCTGGAAATTTCTTCGAATGCATTTTGTTTACTGTTCAGGTGTGTCCTTAAAAGGATATATGAGCCAGGAGACCCTCCAGCTCGCAGCTCGGAGCTCCTATTTGAAAAACGTTTTATTTTTATTGGAGGACTCCCTGGCGACGAGTGCTCAGTGTCAGTAAATGTCATTTTAGCTTTTCCGTAGTCAGAGACCCAAACGAAACGGGAAACAGGACAATCCAGGACTTTAGTTACCCTTCAATAAAGTTTATTTCTTATATTAAGCAAGGGAGGTGGGAAAAGTATTCCCAGGCAAGAGGTTTACTATAGTTTTGGCAACATTTTAAACAATTTTTTTGGGAGAAAGAGTGTCCCAGAAGTGTCCCAGAAGTGTCCCAGAAGTGTCCCAGAAGTGTCCCAGAAGTTTCCCAGGAGCGGTAGAGTGAACCCTTTTCCTGCCTTTCACATATTCTTAGCATTTGCCAACGTCTAAGGTCTCCGATGTCTGGGAGGAGCGTTTGACGAATCAAAAGCGGATCAAGTGTATGGGCTTGGGAATGAGTTGCTGTCAAAAACGAAAGCGTTGGGGGTTAATACGATGCGATTTTTGAGGCGCCACCACTTGTCGTTCCGCATCCGGAGTCGTAAAATGTCCCAGGAGCTGGGCCAGGCCAGGCAGGTTGGCATTTATGGGCCACTAAATCAGAGGCCCTGCTCTCGCATTTTCGGTTTATTCCGTTTACTTAGGCTAATTTCACGCCATATTCAATTTGCCGCATCATGGCCGTTCATTATTTATTCACGTCATGAAAAATCAATGGCCCCAGATTGGGGGAAAGGCATCACATTGTTGCATGTCCGGCGGGTCGGGGCAAACGGTGGCAAAAGTTGGTAAATCCACGGCAACTGTAGGCAATGTATCTAGTTTTAAGAGGTCCTGGCATCCAAAACTTTGTATCGATAGTTTTCAAAAAGAAGCTTTAACTTTCAATTTTAAAGAAACCGGAGACGGAAATGGAAACGGGAATGGAAACGGGAATGGGAATGGGAATGGGAATGGGAATGGCAATGGAGGGGAAAACGAGTGGAAGAGGAACGTGCTGGAAAACCGCTATGTGGCTAAGTCCAGGGGCGTGGGTCTGAAGAATGCAGACAGGGGCCGAGAGTCAAAGCCAAAGCCATTGGAGTGCATTTCCGGCATTCCCACGACAAAAGCCACTCGCTCCCGGCAGTCAAGGTTAACTCAGCAAAGCGACCAACAGATTTAAGGCTTTAATTTGTTAAATGTTAAAACTAAATTACAATTTAGTTTAGTGGAAAAGTGGGGGTAGGTGTGGGCATGGGCCTCCGGAGACAGGGACAGGGACAGAGACAGGGACAGGTCCTGATTTTGCCTTGGTTCTATTTTTTGTTTCTTTATGGCCAGGATATTCAGAGTCGAGCGTGGACATTGTGTAAACAAGTGGCGTAGGCCCAGGCACGAGTCCTTCCCCTCGCCGTCCCACATCGGGAGTCCTAGGACATTCCGGTTCCCGGTCAGGTAACGGTAAAAGCGCCAGGTGTTTGCACGGCCGTCGCCGTGGGAACTGGAACAATATTTGCGTAACGTGTTTGACAAAGAAATGAAAACTGAAAGCGCCAGCTTGGAAAATCAAATGAAAGCACACACAGTCACCGCCCACCGTCCCCCCCCAGGACACCCACAAAACCACGTAGCCAGCCAGCCACCCACCCACAAAGCATGAATAAATAAATATATAATAAATAAATAGATAAATGAATGGACACATGAGCTCTACTATTAATCTTCGGCGTGTAAACAATGTAATGCAAATGGCACTTGATGGTGGACATTTGGGGTCCCTATAAATAACAAAGCCTCAAAAATCATCGATCCAGGTCATGTTTGTATCCCATTTGGGGAGAGGCCCCCGAAATAGCTAGTGTATTGATAGCTACTCCTATTGGAGCTCCCAGAGTACCATGTTTAATTATCCTTTTTAATTTTCGCATCGCACATGTAGGCCATTGAAATATTCATTCAGTGCGCAATGATATCCTTCGGGCATTCATTCACACATCATGGCAAACCAGTCGCCAAGAATAACACTGAATGGCTGGCCTAAAAAATGGCACTCACTTTGGCAATTCCATTTCCGTTTTTCATTCAGGCGGCCAACAAAACATGCACACATGTCCTTTTATATTCCTGCCAGTCTTCATCTGATTTTGTTTCGCTTTTTTCCGTTTTCTCATCGCTCCATCGTTGTTTTTTTTTTTTTTCAATTATTTTATGGGTGCGGGAACGCCTGGTAACAACAAACAGATTTCAATTTGATTGATAAATACGGCAGAGCGTGTAAATGATGTTGCAATCGAAGGAAAGGACACCAAGAATTACAAGCCAGCCCAGCAGCATCATCATCGATGCGATGCGGTGGCTGCGATGGGATTTTCCGGCCCCCAAATGGGGCAGAGGGTCCTGCCGGGGGATACTGCCATCTGATACGCTTGACGTTTCATGTGAACTCCTGCACTGCAGAGAAAATCGGTTTCTCTTATGGCTAGAAAGGATTTCTGGAAGTCCTTCACTGTTTTGAGAGAATCAATCCTTTCTAGGGCATTACCTTTAACTTTTGTATATTTTCTTGCAGTGGATTATCACACGCACACAATCACAATAAGTGGCTGTTACATTTCACACCAAGGCACTGATGAAGCGGCGAGGAAAATGAGGAAAGCACGAGGCAAGGACGCAGGAGGAAGGACGAAGGACGAAGGACGAGGGACGAAGGACGAGGGACACAAGAAAGAAACAAGCCACAGAATGGACAAGCCGAGTGATATGGCTATATGTGTTTTGTGGCAACAAAAAAGGAAAAAGAACGCTGCGAAAAATCAGAGAATTTTCACAAAGATGTTTATCATTTTCACTCGAAAAGTTTTTCCAACCATCCAACCCAAAAAAAAAAAAAAAAAAGAAAAGGAAAAATGGGAGGATGTGATGTCGTGGGTGATGGACAAAATATTTTCTGCATACAGATTTGGCCAGCAGATAGAGTGCTGGAGGCGGCAGAAATAAACTAAGGAAGCTGCCGAAAACATTGGATGGATGACGACTACCAGATACCAAGTAGGCCTTGTCCATGCCTTCGAAGCGATAACCCATTCCCAGGCCGTTTCTACATCATTCCACAGGCTGTGTTAAGCGGAGAAGCACGACTTCTAATCAAAATCAAAATCTTTCTCGTTTTATATTGTCCATTTCTAAAATTTCTACTGTGCTTTTGTTTGAACTAATGCGAATAGAATGAGTCGTCCTAGGAAACAGAGTAGCCAGAAAAAGCCAGCCACCTTGAAGGTGTCAAAGCCTCGACGTGCCCCCTCCACCGAGGCCGACTCCCAGCCCAGGACGACGAAGAGATCGCGGAAGATCTCCAAGAACCTGAAGCACAAAGCACAGAACAAGACACCCAAGTCCTCCAAGAGGAGTGCTCCGAGTCGGAGAACCGCGCGGCGTGTGAACACGCCTGGTAAGCAACTACTGCAAGATATCCTGTATTTCTATTCCTGTAATTCCTTGAAGCCGTAGGATCCCCGATACATTTGGAGCCAAGCACCATGCTCGGAGCGCCGCTGATGCACAAAAAAGGCGTCTACGACATAGCCGGCAGCTTCCCCCACAACGATGAATCGGAGAACAATATCTTGATGGCTCCGAAGGAATCGGACCAGCAGGACGCGTCGAAACTGGACATCAAAGTAACTGAAAGCGAAGTCCAGGTCTTACTTCGCTATCGTCGCAGAAAAGCCAAGCCTTAACTGACCAGGTAATTGCTTTTTGCTGCTGGGATTCCACAGATCTCAAGTCCTTGTTTCAAGATCCTTTCGCAAGTCATTGTAACGTGCCAAAATTCCTCCAACTTTCGGGTACCATTTCGGCTCTGTTTGGAAAGTCTTTTCAAAATTGTAGGTGCCTTTCGGTTAGACAGACGCACACTAACACTAGGATTCGATATACCCGCATCCTTTTGGGAGGTCCTGGGTATGAAAGCATGAAATAACCAAATGCCGAAGGGCGAGAGCGAAAAAAGCAGCGAGCAGGACTGGGGAATAATGGCAAAAGGCACCCAAAGGACATAATCGGCCATTGGGCCAAAAACTGTGCGGACGTTGTAAACCGGCATGGCATGGCATGGCGTGGGTTGGCCAGGATATGCCAGGATACAGACAAGCAGCAAAGCAGCAAGCAGCAAAGAAGATGAAAAAATGAAACAGTAAAGGAAACATCCAAGAGGATAGGGATTCGGAAATAACGGCAAACAGTAAAAGTGGCAGTTAAAATTGTTCTGGGAATAAATCTATCATCTAATGCAATATTACATCGTAATGCCATTCAGCACAAGGATCTCGTTCCACTCTCCGCCCGGGACTCAGCTGTGAGCGCTCGTCGGGTGCTTTTCACTTAAATGAAGTCGATTATTCGAGTGCCGTCGGGATTGCTGGAAATATGATTGAGCAAAATGATTGAGAGCCGGGCAATAAACTTCTCGGCGCTGGCATATGCTTCTGGAGTTCATAACTAGTTTTACTCTTATAAAAGGACATGGTGGGGTATCGGGAACGATCTGTAATTAATGGCAACTTGTCCACTTAATATATACTTGGCAGGACATGACACCTGATTGAGGGAGGGGCAGCAGCAACTCGGCGGCTAATGTGACCAGAGCTCGCGGGCATGGAGGGACGGACGCAGGACGCAGGACGCAGGACAAAGCACGTCCTGAGCTGGCCATGATTGGGGTTAGACATTATTTAAACGAACAGGCCAAGTTGGGGGCGAGGACGTCAGTGTGCATATCCTGGAGGACAATTGAATTAGGTTAGTCATGCTTTAATGCACATCAACATACGTGCAGCGAGGCAGGACCGCCCCGCTCCAGCTCCAGCAAATCCCTGTGTGTGCGAACGAGTCCCCTCATAAATCTCATTGTCAGTGTTTAACTTTCTTGTTGGCTTAACTTCTCTTTGGGCCAACAAACAACAACGGCCAGAAACAAATACAAAGGCCAAGTAGCAGAAAAGCAAGAGTCATTTGTCATCTCAGTTCAGGCAACAAACCTGTAAGGCTCTCGAATGTCCTTTACATGCCAGTAGAGCCTAGTTTCTTCATTTGCTTTACCATTTCCCCCCCCCCACCAGCAGAGAGTCCTTGAAAGAAAGGTGAGGCTAAGGGAAAAACATATTTATTGGGCTCTACAAAATGGTAAAAATTGTGCAAAACTTGTTCCAAAAAAGGATTCTTAACTAGAGAACTGGAATTCGACCTGGAATGGAATGACCTGGTGGTAAATCAGAGTAGTCCTTGCCGGCCGCAAAGTCTCAAGGCTGCTGCGATTATTCTAATTATCCGGCCCAAGGAAAGTCGTCAGGGCGATGGATTTCGATGACACTATTGCGTCTCCGACTTTCTGCCGCAAATGCCCCCCAAAAAATACAGAAACTTTTTCGATTATGTGCTTGTGAAAGTTTCTGGGCAAACATATAGAGAGGAGGAGGAGGAGGCGGAGGAGGTGGTCCTGGCCATCCTGGTCCTGGCCATTGAATTGGGCCAAGAAGGAACCGCAATTTAACCGCACATCGACAGTAACAACAACAGCAGCAACGGCAGCAGCCAGAAAACCAAACTAAACCTCTCATTTTGCCACTGTGTTGATATTGGGAGTGATAAAGACCGAAAAGTTTGGGTTAGCCAGCGGTGGGAGGGGGCAAAGGACATGGGACACACGACACAGGGCATAGGACATTGAGGCAAAGGACTAAGGGCAAAAGGCCCCCCCCCAAAGTCAAGTAAAACCGAAAAGCAGCTCGTAAACAAGCAATAAAATTGTAAAAAGGACAACGCCGCCGTTGCCACCAATTGGCATTGTCAAAGGATATAGCCAAGGATATAAACACACACACTCACACACACACACACACACACACACGCGCTGTGGAAGGGACACACGTTCTAAACCTATTCGCTTTTCAATAGTTTTTGCTTTTCCTGCTTTTTCCGGCGTCTCTGCGCTTGCCGCCAAAGAAAAATGGTTAAGCGATTTAAAGGACAAAGGACAAAGGCTAAAGGCCATAGGATCAAGTGTGAAAGTAGCTTCAAAATGCTAAGCAAGTATATCATTTTAATAAGCTGGTTTCCAGGGTAAAGGGATGTGTTTTAAAAACTAGAAGCCCTTTTACTCGAAGCTTACATTTTATTACAGATTTAAAATAAATTTCGCTCAGGACACTCCACTAATTAATTAACGCCTGGCTGCCACGCTGCATCACCAGAGCTTAGCTCCTTGAGAGTTCCGGGGAAAAGGACCTCAAGTCTGCATCCTGCTAAATGTGTCATTAAAAAATTAAAAGCAAATTTTCCAGCAGCAACAATGTTGAAAGAGCGGCCAGGTGCTGCATTAATTTCCTTGAGGGGGAGTCCTGTTACGTTTGCAGCACAATGTAAGGATAAGGACAGGAATTAATATCCTTGAAGGGTTTCACTGAAAAAGGGCATCAAAACTTCGGCCATCGCCCGAAAATGTGGAATACGCCCACTCATTAATGGACATTAAAAGTCGAACACATAAATGGGAGGCGACCAAAATCGAATTACATGCCAGTGTCGCTCAATCGCGTGGTATATCCTGACCCCTGACCCCTGACCTCCCGACCTCCCGACCCCTCGCCTCAGCCTCTCCGCAGACTGACGCTGATTGCTTTTACCAGGTGAGACGAGCATACCGGGGAGTGAGTAGAACTTGTCAGCTTTTATGCTTTTAAAATATTTTTTTAATTCAATCAAATATATAATTATACACTTTATGCGGTCGCGGTCTGGGGTCTGGCAACGAGTGCAAAGGGGGGCTTGCTTTAAAAATATGGACAAATTGGATGGTGAAGGACCTTTTTCTCTGGAAATTTGGCAATTCGGAAGATTTGGCCAAAAACTTGCCAGCTGCATTAATTTAATTGAATTTAATTTACTTACAACGTGGCCGGAGAGAAAGTGTCAGAAAAGTGCCAGAAGTGAGTGAACACGGACGGGGACGGGGGCGGACGCACATGGGCTGAGGTTTAAGGGGGTGGTCTCAGACTCCGGCACAGTTCACAAAGTGTCGTCCGGAAGTTTCGATTTATAATTAGCATGACACACACTCCAAGTGAAAAACTGCAAAAGAAGTCGTGTCTGGCGAAAAATGCAAAACTTTGGCCTCTCAACTCTCAAGGATAAATGGCAGGGGCGTGGAGCAATGGGACAGGCGGTGGCAGGGGCGGGGGCGGGGGCGGGGGCTCACCAGACGAGAGAATCAATATTTCCGCAGGGCAAGCGACTGACTCCGGATCAGTTCGTCCTCTTCCTGGCTGACTGGAAACTCCTTCGAGAATGAGGACAATGACTAGGGCGGCTGGGAGGGAGGGAGGGGACTCCCCCCCGCCCCCCACATTTCCTCCATAGACAAAGTTTGCAATTTTCGTACCTCAATTGGTTTCTGCTGCTTTCCAAGGGTAAACGGTCCTGGGCTAATACACTCGGAGAAATATATGTCGTTTACACAGAGCTTGGCAGATTGTAGGCTTCGTTTTCGTTGAGTTTGAATTCTATGTTCCATGTCTATAACAGGCTATAAAATTAAAGCAAGTGGTTTATATTCGAATCACTGGAGAAAAGTCTCACAGAACTAATATACCCCCCTCGTCACGAATCACTGGGTACACCCCTGACTTGTTGGCTTTGTCGCGACTTTGCTCCAAGGTTTTAATTACAACTTTCAACGCGTTCTCGCCTTGAGACAGTTTTGAGATCCTCAGGACCCCCCCCCCCACCTCTCGGTTCAAAAATCAATGTGAATCAAGTGGTTACCCCTTTTTTACACCTCCGCCACCGCCCCTGCCAAAAAATCGAGAGTAAACTTTATCTGGCTTGGCGTTTTCAAGTGCTGAAAGATTTTGGTTTTTTATGTTAGTTTTCAGTTGGATTCTTTCGGGTCCCCGTCTGCCCCGTCTGCCCCAGCTAGCTAGGGGGCCCCCTTTTAATGCCCCCCCCCTGGCCGCACGCCACTGTTTCGGTTTCTTTTCGGTCTGTGACGGCATTTAAAACTTTATCTAGAGACATTTTTGGGGTTTTTTCACCCCCGCCGGTAGGATGGGGGAGGGAGCTTTATGCAAGATTTCCGTTGACTTTTCCGAGTTTTTCCCCAGAGCCCCCCCCAGCGAAAAAATTATTTTATTACTCTTTCACTTCTTTTTCCCGGTTTAATCCGAGAGCCCAACGGCAAGAAATGTATATTTTTCAATTCGCACTGATTACAATTGAATTTCTGCTGAGGTTGCCTCATTTTTTCGGGGGACCCTCTGAAGACTAAACAAAAATATTCCAAGGGGAGAGATCGATCGATGGATCGATCGCCTTTAGTTTGTTTTCGGATCTCTCGGTGATCAGATGTTGAGAGTCTTTCCGGCCAAACACTTTCTAAAGGTCGTGAAAGTTCCACAGTGCGTTTTCGAAAGTCTGCGGAATATGTTCGGGACCTTTTCCAAAGTGTTTCGCTTCTGCCTCGAAAGTTATGGTATTAGTGCTCCTCGGACTAATCAATTTCAGCGTAAATTAGATGGAAGTGGCCAGGGGAGTGGGCATTTCTGTTTGGCTTTTGTATCAGCCACGAGAATCAACAAATCAACGAAGGCGCCAACGGGAAATGTCATTAAACTTGCGGTCATTTGCGGTGAGGAGGTCCTTGTTGACGGCTTTTTTTTCTGGCCGACTCACTGGCTGGCTGGCAGGCTGGCTGGCTGGCTGGCAGGCTGGCTGGCTGGCTGGCAAACAAAAACAAAAGCGCCAAGAAATCTATTATGACATTTGTGCGCTGACAAGTTGACGGAAAGTCATTAATGATTAAGTTCGCCCCCGCGGCGGCTTTGCCTTTGGTAATTATTGTATTACCAAATTAGGCGGAGGTCCCTGGATTTCGGCCGCAGCCCCACTCCCCCCTGTTTGCCAAGGCGACAAAGTCATAAAAATTCCAACACGAACATCAAACATCCTGGCGACTGGAAAAAAGAAGGCAAGGCAGGAGCTTAAGGACTAAACGTTTTCATGTAGCATTTTTTATATAAAATATTATGTTATCCCAAAAGATTTCCTGAATTAATGATTATATTTAAATTGGGGTTTTTGGATTTTTGAAGGGGTACCATCAGAAAAAAAAGGAAGAAAATCGAAAAAATATTTTGTTCCAAGGTTTTGATGCAGAATTGTGGGGAATTATTCTGGGAATCATTTAAGGCATTCCGCTTGAGAATCGGATGAGAATTGGCCAAACTGTGGCCATCGCAAGGGGCTATATATAGAAAAATATGGAAATCGTGGATTTTACAAGGGGTACCATCAGAAAAAAAAGGAAGAAAATCGAAAAAATATTTTGCAATAAGATTTTGATGCAGAATTGTGGGGAATTATTCTGGGAATCATTAAAGGCATTCCGCTTGAGAATCGGATGAGAATTGGCCAAACTGTGGCCATCGCAAGGGGCTATATATAGAAAAATATGGAAATCGTGGATTTTGTAAGGGGTACCATCAGAAAAAAAGGAAGAAAATCGAAAAAATATTTTGTTCCAAGGTTTTGATGCAGAATTGTGGGGAATTATTCTGGGAATCATTAAAGACATTCCGCTTGAGAATCGGATGAGAATTGGCCAAACTATGGCCATCGCAAGGGGCTATATATAGAAAAATATGGAAATCGTGGATTTTACAAGGGGTACCATCAGAAAAAAAGGAAGAAAATCGAAAAAATATTTTGCAATAAGATTTTGATGCAGAATCGTGGGGAATTATTCTGGGAATCATTAAAGGCATTCCGCTTGAGAATCGGATGAGAATTGGCCAAACTATGGCCATCGCAAGGGGCTATATATAGAAAAATATGGAAATCGTGGATTTTACAAGGGGTACCATCAGAAAAAAAGGAAGAAAATCGAAAAAATATTTTGTTCCAAGGTTTTGATGCAGAATTGTGGGGAATTGTTTTAGGAATCATTTAAGGCATTCCGCTTGAGAATCGGATGAGAATTGGCCAAACTGTGGCCATCGCAAGGGGCTATATATAGAAAAATATGGAAATCGTGGATTTTACAAGGGGTACCATCAGAAAAAAAGGAAGAAAATCGAAAAAATATTTTGTTCCAAGGTTTTGATGCAGAATTGTGGGGAATTATTCTGGGAATCATTAAAGACATTCCGCTTGAGAATCGGATGAGAATTGGCCAAACTATGGCCATCGCAAGGGGCTATATATAGAAAAATATGGAAATCGTGGATTTTACAAGGGGTACCATCAGAAAAAAAAGGAAGAAAATCGAAAAAATATTTTGCAATAAGATTTTGATGCAGAATCGTGGGGAATTATTCTGGGAATCATTAAAGGCATTCCGCTTGAGAATCGGATGAGAATTGGCCAAACTGTGGCCATCGCAAGGGGCTATATATAGAAAAATATGGAAATCGTGGATTTTGTAAGGGGTACCTTCAGAAAAAAAAGGAAGAAAATCGAAAAAATATTTTGCAATAAGGTTTTGATGCAGAATTGTGGGGAATTGTTTTAGGAATCATTTAAGGCATTCCGCTTGAGAATCGGATGAGAATTGGCCAAACTGTGGCCATCGCAAGGGGCTATATATAGAAAAATATGGAAATCGTGGATTTTGTAAGGGGTACCATCAGAAAAAAAGGAAGAAAATCGAAAAAATATTTTGTTCCAAGGTTTTGATGCAGAATTGTGGGGAATTGTTTTAGGAATCATTTAAGGCATTCCGCTTGAGAATCGGATGAGAATTGGCCAAACTGTGGCCATCGCAAGGGGCTATATATAGAAAAATATGGAAATCGTGGATTTTGTAAGGGGTACCATCAGAAAAAAAGGAAGAAAATCGAAAAAATATTTTGTTCCAAGGTTTTGATGCAGAATTGTGGGGAATTGTTTTAGGAATCATTTAAGGCATTCCGCTTGAGAATCGGATGAGAATTGGCCAAACTGTGGCCATCGCAAGGGGCTATATATAGAAAAATATGGAAATCGTGGATTTTGTAAGGGGTACCTTCAGGAAAAAAAGGAAGAAAATCGAAAAAATATTTTGTTCCAAGGTTTTGATGCAGAATTGTGGGGAATTGTTTTAGGAATCATTTAAGGCATTCCGCTTGAGAATCGGATGAGAATTGGCCAAACTGTGGCCATCGCAAGGGGCTATATATAGAAAAATATGGAAATCGTGGATTTTGTAAGGGGTACCATCAGAAAAAAGGAAGAAAATCGAAAAAATATTTTGTTCCAAGGTTTTGATGCAGAATTGTGGGGAATTGTTTTAGGAATCATTTAAGGCATTCCGCTTGAGAATCGGATGAGAATTGGCCAAACTGTGGCCATCGCAAGGGGCTATATATAGAAAAATATGGAAATCGTGGATTTTGTAAGGGGTACCATCAGGAAAAAAAGGAAGAAAATCGAAAAAATATTTTGCAATAAGATTTTGATGCAGATTTGTGGGGAATTATTCTGGGAATCGTTAAAGGTATTCCGCTTGGGAATCGGATGAGAATTGGCCGAAATAGAGCCACCACAAGGAACAATGTGCCCCGATTATCAGATTTTCTCCGATTTTCCCCAGAAAGGTCACAGGTTTCCACTTGTCATTCATTCTGCGGCTGTTCTGTGTTCTTTCGTGTTATTTTGAGAGTGACAAGTCAACTATTTAGCAAGGTCGCTTCGTTTCAGCAAAGAAGGATGTGTTTTGGCACTTCAAAGGCTTTGATTTGTTGTTGCTGGTCATGTGCCTTTCACTTTGGAAAATTGAATCCTTTCGCCCGCGATTTTGTCTTGAGATTTAAGAAAAAAGAGCGCAAGTTTTCCCCTCAACGATTTCTCCCCCGACTCTTTTCATTTTATTATAATGTTTTTTTTGATCTTTTTAAAACTCTTTGCACACACACCCACCCGTATGTAGTATGTGTATGAGAAGGATATGGGAAGGAGGTGGATGTGGGGGGGGGGGGTGCTCTGTGAAAACTTAATCGGATTTGGCGTGCGTTTCTGCCCAAGAAAGGGAAAATTTTAAAATTCAACCGGCATAAATCAAACACTGGGACGGCAATTTTCGTGCCCTGCCTTGGAGAAAAGGATAAACAGGATTCGGAGAAGGGGTCAGGGCTCAGGGCTCAGGGCTCAGGGCTCAGGGCTGAGGGGTCGTGGCAAGGAAGCTTCCCAAATGGGAACAACGAACTGAACTGAGCCCCGGCTGCCACACAAAAAATATTTACGCCTCGCAAAACTTTTTCTCCCAAAAAACTCATATTTAAACTTTGCGTGTGTGTTGTATATATTTATTTTTTATTTTTTCCGAAGCAGGAAGAAGGCAACGCTAATGTCCTGTTCTCTCTCGAGGCTCTTGTTTACTTTCAAAATCTAATTTTGGTTTAAATTGATTTTTCTTGGGCTCCCGGTTTCCTTTCAGTTGTAGCTGAAATATCAAGAACACATCCGACTTATTGAAAGAATACATAAAAGTATTATATATTTTGTGGTTATTTATTAAATTGTTCAGATCCCTTTGGCTTTTATCTGCGCTTCAAAGCGCTTATCCTTTGCGGCCACTTAGGCAAATTGAAAGGTCCTTGCGGTGCGGATGCCCCTTTTTCGGCTTAAGGATTTCGTTACACATTTAATTTGCTAATTAAAAAACGTAGAATTACCAAAGCATATATGCCAGGCCAGTCGGTATTAATTTAAAAAGGTGTAGCTCTGACACATATATGGCAAAAAGAAAAAGTGGAAGAGAGTCCTTTGAGACTTTAAGGATAGTGCGGTGTTTTACAACGGAACATTCGGTCCAAATTAAGCAAAGGAAGTGAATAATTTAAGGCCGATTCATGTCCTGCTTTAAAATTACACAGACACACCTGCGAAATAATGAAATTCTTGATGCTGCCCGCTGAGAGATGCGGGGTTAGAGGTTCGAGGTCAGAGGTTAGAGGTTAGAGGTGGCGCGACCTGGGCTTTGAATACCAAATAAATAAATGAAATGAATACTATTCCCTCCAAATAAAAAAAAAATGCCAGAGTGGAGTCTAGGTTGGACTAGGAGTGCTCGGTTTGCCTTCTTTTTTATTTTTTTGTGAAGTGAGAGAGAGTGGCACCCCCAATGGACAACAAACAGCAGGTCACGTGAAAAGGACGAAAGGTGGCTTGTTCAATTTTTAGCAGCCACAATTTGAAATATTTCTCCAGCATATTTGACAGACAGCTAAAGTTGTGGTCCACCAGGGTAAAGTAAAGGTAGGATCGAGGAGGGGATGGGCGGGACGGACAGGGCCACAGAACCTGGCTGACACATTGCAATGCAAAAGGTAGAGCGCCAGGACTCCATCTCTCAGTTCCCAGTTGCCAGTTGCCAGTTGTGGGCCAAGGACCGAGGGCCATTCCCTTTGTTTACGTGCCAAGTGTGAAAAGAGAATGTGAAGGACAACAAATGAAATGCTGTTGTCCTGTGGCCAGAGTGTCCTAGTGCCCAGTTCCCGGTGCTCAGCGCCTAGTGCTTCACTGTAAAAGAAAGCTAAAGGATTTTAATTAAATGTAAATATTTATTTGGATATTATTTAGGGTTAAAGACTCCCTATCTCTCTCTCCTTGATCCTTGTTTTTTTTTGTGTCAAGACTATGTGACGCAGTTTTCGTTCAGTGTAGAGACACGTGCACAATCGAGCGCAATAATGAAGTACTTTTTGATGCCTCGCCAAGTGGCAAGAGGGGGTCATATGTAGCACCAGAGGCGTAGGTGGGCGTGGTGGGTCTGGAGTTGGATGACAATGGGCTGGTAAGCTTACCCAAAAAGGACAGCCGGCATGCTGCACTGTGTCCTGATGTGATTTTCGAGTTAAAAACCGAATTCTTACCGGAATGCTCACATCGTTCAGTAACATCCTCCCGAAACCCGTAACCCGAAACCTGAAACCCCAAACCCCAAACCCCTAAACTCCTAAACTCCTAAACCTAACAAACCCTAGTCCTGCCACGCCTCCCGGCCCCTAAACCCATCAGCCCCAGCCCCCTCCATGTTGTAGAGATTTTTGGTTTATTTTCGTTACGTTTTCTGGTTTTTCGGTTCGTTTTATTTTGTCTGTTTATTTGTTGGGGAGGCCCAGGACCCCTTGGATCCCCTTGGATCCCCTTGGATCCCCTTGGATCCCCCTCGGACGCCCTGCAGCCCTGGCCCCGAAACCGCCAAAACAGTCCGAGTCACATGTGTAGGCCAGAAGGGGACTGGCCCGGTGTGCATTGTGTGAAATTCCTTGCTTCCACTTCATTTAGCATTTTGTTTGGAGTGAATAAGGACATGGCCCAACAATAAAAACGGCTTCGAAACTGGCAGCAACAGACGCCAAAATTTACTTCAAATATTTGCCCCAAAAGCCTTTAGATTTGTGTCCTTTTTCCGGAGAACTATTCGAACGAAAAGTATTTGCATTTTGATCCGAAGATCGCAAAATTTATTCGAGCAATACCAAAAATAAGAAATTATGTAAAATATATTAACAAATGGCTTCGGGGATGGCGTCTAGAGGCGACGCCTCTTGGCTGGAGGGATATCCTCGTCGTCGTCATCGCGCTTCCTCTTTCTGAACTGACCCGACAGCAGCGGATTGACCTCCTTATCCTTGTCTTTTAGCTCTTTTTTCTTTTTTTCCTCCTCCTCCTCCTCATTCTCATCCGCGTCCTTGGCACTCTGACCAGAACCATCTCCATTGCCGCCGCCTCCGCCGCCTCCGCCGCGTCCTGGATCCTCGCCGCCGCCACCGCCACCGCCACTGCCTCCCTGTCCGTCTCCAGGTTGGTGTGACGAATGATTGCTATCGTATCCGTATACGTTACGACTTTCACGCTCCTGGCGTCTCTGGTTGCGTCTTTCTTGGCGTCTTTTGCGCATCCCGCGTCTTTCTTCGTGACCGTCCACAGGTCCTTCTGATCCTGTTTCCTCGTTTCCCTGCTCTTTGAAGGCCATTCCACCTAGAGCCTCTTCGGGCTGTGATTTGAGGTCTTCAACCCCTCCTTCGACGGATTCGTTACGTCCTTCCAAGTCGAGCAAGTCCAGAGCAAGTCCTTCTCTGCGCTCATCCAGTCTTTCTATGGGAATCTCCTCAATGACGGGCTTCACCTTAGGACCTTCCGTATTTTGGCGTTCTTCATCTGGCCCTTCGCCGTTCTCTGGGCGTGTCTCGTCTCCAGGTTCTTCCTCCTCCTCCATTTGGCCCAGACTGGGTGGAGAATATGGGTTTTCCTCTCCACGTTTGGGGCTTCTGTTGGCGGGCTCCTGTCTCTTCCTAGCGGGACCCGGGCTCTGGGAGACTGGCCCAGGTCTAGACACGGGCCCCATTTCTGGGCTTGCTCCGGTCAAATGGTGGCCCGGGGCTCCACGTCCGCCAAGTTCCGCGCGCTTCGCTCTAGTCTCGCCCTCCTGTCCACGATCCAAAAGAGGCCACTTTTCCCAGCTTGTCGCCGGCGTGTAGATAATATTGGAGTACACCTCGACCACGCTCTCGATCTTGCTAAGGATGTTTGTGGTGCCCAGTATGATGTCGACAATGCGGCAGCGCTCGATGCGCTCATCGTCGAACATTTCAAAGTCCATATCCACCGAGTGGTCGCTCCGTATGACGCAGATTTGGGCCTCGTTGCCAGAGTTGAGGTCGTTGAAGATCCCAGCCGAGACGGCATCAATGACGAGGCTCCGGGCCGCCGACTCGTTCAGGCGCTCATCCCAGCGGCTCTCCAGCACAGCCATGGCGGCGTATCCCCCCGATCCGATGGCCGTGTATGGCACAAAGTCGGTCGAGCCGTCGAACCGAGTGCAGTACAGATGGGCTCCGGTCTTGTCCACTCCGCCGATGATGAAGTTGGCCCCGAGTGTGCCGCCGTAGCGATAGAGCAGCTGCTTCACAAACTGGTTGACGCAGCGCACGGGCACCGTGCGGAATCCTGTGTTCATGCGATGGAGTTCCAGCTGGGAGTACACTAGGTCGACCAAGGCGCTAATGTCACGAGCCACTCCGGCTCCTCCGGCGCTTTGGGGGGGGGAATGAAGGGAAAAGGTTTCAGTTGAAAAGAGGAATAATATTTCGGAGGTTGTCTGGGATTTCGAAAACGTGTTGGACAGCCAGGACTCTTTGGAAACTCGGGATTGGAAAACTTTTGGGTTTCAGTTGCAATTTGGAATAATATGTGAGAGAATAGAACGATATCCCATAATACCGGGCACTCGAAACGGATTGAAAAGGGGGCGAACCGAACTGGGACGAGGCGACACCCACGACCGACTGCTCCTCCAATACTCACTAGATACTGTCCTGCATCTTGTAGATCTTGCGCCTGTTCTTCACAGGAATTATGTTGCGGTTGGTGGCCCGGGTATCGGCGCCAATCATCACGCCCTCGCGATACTTGAGGCCCACGACGGTAGTGCCTGTTCCGAAAACGCTCGGTTCCGGGACGCCTTTCTCGACGATGACCTTATTGCTGGACGAGATATATTTCAGAGGAGAAAATGTATTTATTTCCATTTTAATGTGAACCGGACGATGCCCCTGGAGCAAGTGAAGTAAGGAATATCTCACCGTTGGCAGTTGTCAAAGCGAAAGCCAGTGGAGTTTTGGGTTTTCATGGCACTCTTGGTCAGGTCGTTCATACTGGGCTGCTTTCTAGGATTCCGGGCCGGGGCTTTGGCTTCACAGAATACGGAAAATATATACATATATTGTTTGCTGCCTTTAAAGCCGGAACTGGATCACTCCACTCACTTGTGACGAGAAATTAAAAGGATTCGGCACGAAAGTTGAACACAGGCCTGCTCCGGTTTGCCCTTAAAGCCATCCATCAGGGGATTTTCCTTTTCTCTCTCGGATGCGGGTCAAAATTCTTTGGCCAAAAGGTCTCCAGCCCCGCGGGGCAGGGGGCAGGGGGGCCAACGGCGGCGTTGCACTGAAAAGAAAGCGCAGGAAAATGTGGCAGCTGTTGAAGGTCAGAAAGGGTGGGGGGAGGGAGCCGAAAGCCGCCAAGATGAACCGACATCACCGGCATCATCGCCGTCAGACATCAGTATCAGTGCAGCTTCTCCACCCCTCTCGCTCTGGCTGGCACAGGCCGTCTCTCTCGCTCGCTTTTCCGGGCTTTTCCGGGCCTGCCGCGACCCTGTGTGTGTGTGTGGCATGATGAGCAAATGAATTTTTAATAAAAGCGCCACATGTTGCCAATAGAAGTGCAAACAGAACCGGCTGGATCCATCCCCACTTTCCTCTCTCTTTTTTTTTTTCGTTGCCCCTTTTGGCCCACGCCCCGGCTCCGTCTGCTCCGTCTGCTCCGGCTGCAATGAGGAGCCATTAGGCGAATGAATTTTTCCGACCCACACCCACACTCCTTGGAGCCTTTTTTCCGAAAGGAATCCTGCTTTATTTATCTTGGTTTGACAACAGGATCACGGGCTTAGATCAAAAGCTTAAAGTCCCAACTCGAAACCGATTTGCGGGGCTTCCAGGATCTAATTGAATAAACCAAGAAGGCAATTGGATTCCGCCTGAAGGACCTTTTCCCGTTCGCAGTTTTTCCGCTCCGGCGGCAAAGTTTTTTCCTCCTCCCGGGCACAGCCAAGTGATTTTTCCGCGTGAAGGACTTTTGTTTGGATTGCATTTGGCTTCGGCCAAGGGTTTTTAATCTAAAGGAATACGCTTTTTTATTCTAGACTACCAAGAAGGATACAATTTAATTTTTTTAACATAAATCCATGATTATCAAAGACCTGTTATCCTTCAGACGTTGCCCAATCCTTGCTTACTACACTTTGTCGCCTTTTTGTGTTTTTTTTTTTTTTTTTCAGGGATAATCCCTTTAGTCTTTTGAGAGGAGTTGCTTCTTCTTGAGAATTGCCCGGATTTGAAGCCTCGTTCTCTTTGGGCTTCAGAGGTTCTTCTTTCCGCTTCGCAGCCTGTCTAATCGTCATGGTTGTTATCCTGTTTGGGCTACCCGACTTGTAGAGCTTCTAGGAAAGCGTGTTCTTACTTGTTGGAGTCTTTTTTTTATGTAGAATTATTTAAAACTAAAACCAAGACAGTTGTTTGTGCTGATTGACAAGGATTTCAAGGACTACTCTGCCTTGAAAGTCGCTTTAAATTATTAAAATGGTAGAAGCGACCAAAAACAGATTTTAATTGGAGCCGGCGGAGCCTGGCGCAGTCTTAACCTGGACCTGACAGCTTCGATTGTGTTTATTTTATTTAAATTAACTTATTTATTGTTATTGCCCAACTGTGGTCGCATCAAATGCCCAGCGGCAGTGCCAGATCCTGTTTTTTTCTTCGCTTTCCGCAGGACTCTGGGTGGGGGTGGTCGTGAGTTGGCGACCCCGAAAGGCAACCGCCAAGCCAAGCCAAGTTGACAATAAAAGTAATAAAAACAGAAATTTGTCGCCGCATGTAAATGGAATTGTTTAAAGGTGAAACGGCAAAAGGGCAGAGTGCAGAGGGAAGAGGGGAAAGGGCGAAGGGCAAAGGGCAAAGGGCGAAGGGCAACAAATAAACAAATTAAGACGATGCAGAATGCGGCCAAGGAGGGGCGGATGGGGCGACGTGGTGGGTGGGAAACGCGGAATCCGTAACGGATACGTATTACTTTTGTCCTGCCAGGGAACAGAAAGTGTCCAGAAAGTGGGCTCCCTCCAATGAGGGAGTTGTTGTTGTTGTTGTTGTTGTTGCTGCCAACAATAAGCCAAAAAGGACGAAGGGAGGCCGGCTGGATGGGTGATCCTGGGCTTCCCTGGGCAACGGGGAACGTCTGCGAATTGCAGACGGCGGCGACTGTCGGCTCATGGCAATGGTGATTTAATCTTTGCAGACATTTTTATTCAAATTTATTTTAATATTTTTCCTTTCCTTGCAGCAATGGTGTTGTTATTGCCGCAGTTTCGGCCCTCCGCCAGCTACACAGTAAACAAATACGGGTGAGTTTACACCAAAATTATTAAACATTTGTACCTTTTCTATTAGCCATTGCCTCCATGTTCTTCGATATATTAATCCACTAAAGCCAATCCTTAAAAGTCACCTCAAGCACCGGGTACTCCACAAGTCCTGACCAGAAACGCCGTACTTTCCGCATTTTCTGCCCTTATTGGCCTTAAATTTTTGTTATTGTTGGCTGCTATTACTTCGGAGCATTGTTGTCCTTGTTGTTGTCCTGGCTGTTGCCACTTTGGCGGATGTGGACGCGTCGCTTGCACAATGCACGGGAATTATGGCCAAGATCCGGGTAGGAGAGAAAGGACTCTGGACAAGTTGCAGACGCAGGTCTCCTGCTCGCCTTTATTTGTTCTTATTTTTCCTTTTTTTTTCTCCGTTTTTTTCTTTTCGCTTTCCACTGCGTCGGCACTTTATCATGCAAACAGGACCCAAGCTGTCCTGGCAATTCACCTTTAAATTGTCTTACCGGGCAATACTTTTCCATTGTCCTGGCGCAAGAAAAAGTGGGTTATCCTGTGATCACAATTACATTATTTTATGGGCTTTTGTAATTAAAATGTTGGGGGAAATTGATCCTTTACAAGTTTTTGGCCAAATTAGTGGGGAAAAACGGGGAGAGGCTTAAGCCCAAGCACACACTAATGGGTCAGGACGCTAAGCCAACTTTAAGGACGAGTTGGCAGGACGCATATGATGTCAGTGGACGGCCAGTACGGCCAGTACGGGCAGGACGACCAAGTTGTCAACTTTGCAAAAAGCGGAAGTTAGAAATTTCACAGTGTGCTGCCAAGCCTGGAGTCCTGGCGTCCTGGCGTCCTAGCGTCCTGGAGTCCGGCTTCTACTCCGGCTGCTGCTGTTTCAGTTACGTTGAATGCATTACGGCGGAAAATGTAAAAGGCATAAACAGCATCGCACAACATCCGCTTGTCCACTCGCATGTCCTTGTGTCCGTGTGTCCTTGTGTGTGGATATCCGGGAGTGCACGGCAGCGCGACGACCTGCCCCTCCTGCGCCTCCGCCGCACGGCTTTCGGTCAGAAACCCCCCAGTCCCGGAGTCCCCACTCCAGTTACGGCTACAAAAGCCGGGCTGCCCCGCTTAATATGCTAAATGTTGAAATTCGTCTGAATTTAATGCGAGTTGGCCAAAAGGTCTGCGGCCCAGACAGCTGGTATTGAGATTGCCGGCTTAGCTGGCCAGGTGGATGCACTTGCCTACAAATACTGCATCCTTAATTGTATCAACTACTTCGCTAGGGACTTTAAAATATTATATTTCTGCTATTTTTTCCTCTCTCCGGAAACACCTTAAATAACTCGCAAATATTGAAAATGTCCTTGCCCTTAGACTCTTGATTTTAAAGCGATAGCGAGTGGCTTAAAAGCGATGAGAAGCCGTCAATGCTCCATTAATCAAACGATCCGAGTCCTGTGGCAAGGACTTCAGACAATTAATTAATGCAACGACTACAAGCCGAGGTAATTAAATGCGGACTGGAACTCGAAACAGGAACTGGAATCGCAATCCGAATCCGAATCCGAATCCGACTCCGATTCCGATTCCGGGAGTGTTAAAAACTTTTGTGCATCGATAATGGGGCTTTGGGGGTTTGATGTTGATTTTATTAAATGCCAAACTGTTTATCGATTTCATTTGAGTGCATGTCGCGCACAGGCATACCACGCCCCCATATATATCCTTTTTTAATGCCGCCATCCCAGCCGTATGCAAATTCGGCAGCAATTTGTGGCCTCAAGGAGCCGGGGAACTGCAAGCAAATCGAAATCGAAATAAAAATCTTCAACTTTTCCTTCTTATTTTATTGGGACGGAAGGAAGAAGGGAGGGAGGGAAGGAAGCAAGGAAGGAGCAAATTTCTGCACAAATCCCGAGCTGACTTGGCTGCGATTTCTTTCTGCCACCCACCATCCCGCAGGACAAAGCCTATTGTCAGGCTAATTCATGTGTCGACTGCAGGATTCGTTGACTTCCGGCGTTGGCTTCGGAATCGATTAAAAAGTCAACGGATACGGCTATGATTGGGGCTTTGGGGGGTGTGAGCTTTGGTCCTTTTTAATACTCTGGAAAAGGGTATTGTAATATAATAGGGATCACTTTCCGAGTGGCGTTCCGATTGAGTCCCTCCTCAATCGCTGAAGGCTACCTTAGATCCCATATCCCAGAGCCCTCGCCTTCCAACCGGACTTTAATCAATTTGTAATTGTTTAAAATTAATTTCAATTGCTGCAAACAAACCGCAACAATTGCATTCGACTAATACGCCTTTCATACACTGATTTATAAACGTTTCGAAAACGCAATGTGTGTGTTACTTTTGTAAATTTCATAATTAAATGGCTAGCTGATGCTGCTGCCATTGTCACTTAATGTTTTTGTAATTGTAATACCGTTGACGTCGGTTTGTGTGTGTGCGAAATGTCCCGCAGGACTTTGCCGGTGGTGGGGCAGGAGGGGGTGCGCGGTGCGCGGTGTGTGGTGTGTGGTGGACCCAAATGTCAATACAATCGTGGCCAGGATTTTGATTTAAATAAAGCCTCATTAGCATCGGGTTAAAATGAAGCGTTACGAGTTCGAAACGGACATCCTTTTGATTTTTCTAATTGCGATAAATTCTCTGGAAGAGTCAAACTTTTTTAGAAACCAAAAGAAAGTCCTTTAAAGAGGCGAGGCCCTACTTGGCTGCAGGCTTTTATCCTGGCTTATATCCCATTCAAAACATGGCCACTGTCGAGTGCAGTTCCGGCACAGTCCCCCACACACATACACACACACACACACACTCATCTAGAGTCCTTGTGGCTGGCAACATTTTTACCATACTAATTAGCCTTTTGTAAGATTCATTATCATAATTGTAATTAACAAAACGCGAACAAACGTGACTCGCTAGAGCCGCTGTGTCACCTTTAAGTAGGGGCTGCCAGAGGGGGCGTGGCTAGGGCCAGGACCAGCCAGGTCCTGCCTGTTGCCTGTTGCTGTGGCTGCCTAATCCCGACAGCTTTTACGTTATCATCAGGGCTGGCAGCAACCAACAGCAACCAACTTTTTATCATAAAACCAAATAAATTGGCTTGAAAATTTGATTTTCAAAAAGGATTCTATTTGAAATGTTATACAAAAATGTTTATAGAATGTTTACAAAAGTTTTAATGCCAAAAACATGCATCCCTTGCCAAACTTTGAAGCCCTCAAAGGCAGCCAAGGATTACATGTCCCCCCTTTTTAGCCTCGTGCAGACTAAGCCCCTGTGTATGTCCTGCCAAGATTTGCATAAGCACTTAACTGTTTTAATTTTTGTCCTGGCAGGGGCCACAAACGCCCATCAATTCAGGGCTTAGCTTGTCTCAGGACGTATGCCTAGATATAGCCAATCAGTTATTAAATTTTAATTATTCTAATTTCACAGTTCAGTGATTTATTATAACAACCTGACATTCCCGATTTTTTTTATCACAAAAAACATACAAAATAATAATAAAAGATGCCAGGGACATGTCAGCTTTTGTCCAAAAGCATAAGCTACCATGTTATTCAGAGTTTTATTGAAATTTCCATTAAAAGGATATCATTCGTGGCAGCCAACGAGCATTTAAAATGCATACATTCCCCCAAAAACAAAAACGAAAACTAATTTGGTTCAAAAGTCGTGCCATTGGTGGGGTGGCGGGGCGGGGGCGGGGGATTTGTATTTAGTCATTGGTAATAATTTATTATGTAATCATTTTAATGAACTCTAATTGAATTACAGCGTAAACTGGGATTGCCGATATGATTATTGTGGGGATAGCAAACCATATTTGTCCGTTAATGTTTGCTTAATTAGAAGTGCAACCAGTCGAATACTCAACGTATTGTATTTGTTTATAGTCGACGAATTTAAGTTTAAAATTAACGATACCGCGCTTTTATTTAAATATCGATTACTTTTATCGTCTTCCACTTCTAGTGATCGCGCATCGCCGCCATACTGGAAAGCTGGAAGTCCCAGCGGCCATTTTCCAGATCCTTGGCTTCCCTCTGGCTTCAACGCGCATCGTAAAATATTTGATTGGTGAGTATGTTGGTTGGTTTGTGTATTAAAGTGAATAAATATTAATATTAAAGGAAAGTACCGAGGCACTCCAAACGTTACAATCCCAATCGTTGCGCATTTGTGACTTAAAAGTTGAGCAAGGAAAATAAACTATTTCACCATGGATTAATGGCCAATTTGATGTAATGTAAGGATATTAAGGCGAGGGGCTGCTGATGCATAACAATCTCCATGTGGATAACGTCATTTAAAAGTGCATGTAAGTGTCTTCGCGCTTGTGCGAGATTACAACAACAACTACGGCTAGTAACAAATTAACGCACGGAAAAGGTGCAGTGCAACAACAGCAACAAATTGCTTTTGAATTGGCCGTAAATTATTGTTATAATTTCTCTTCTTTAAAGGTTATAAACGCCGGCAATGGAAATAAACAATGTTAGCTAATTCTACTATTATAACTTTAGTTACAGGCGCAGCTGTTATTGGAGAATATGTTTGCGGAGAGCTTTATATAAACATTTAAATTTTAAACCAAAAGGAGAAAAAACATTTAATGTGAGTACTACCATCTTTTTTATGTATTTTTCTATATAAATATTATAAAATTTTGATTTACCGACTTTAATTTGTAATCTCTATCAACTAGCATTAAGTTGAATTTTCCATTTTGTGCCAAACTTGCAATTTTATTGACCCTTAAACGCACACATGCACACCCGCACCAACATACACGCGCTCGCGTCTTCGGGTTTAATGAAATGTTGTCGAAGAAATGCCACGCCCCCTGGCAACCCTTACCACCGCCTTGAAAGCCAGCCGGAGAAGGACTAGCGCAGACAAGGAAACACAAAAGCCATAAAATTTCAATTAGGCAAACCATTCAAGAAATTAATTGACAAACCTCCTTGAGTTTACCGCCCCAGCGAAAGCAGGAGTAACCCCCCAAACCCGTAAGAGCCCACCAGCGCCATATCTTGTTCGTGCTTTCTTACAGCTTTCCTTGCAATTTGCAGCTTTTCAAAATGAAAATTAATTTTCGACAATTTACTGCGCAATCTTACGCAAAAGTTCAACAAAAGCGGCGCGCACTTTGGCCCAGAACCCGAGCAGCAGGACCACATGACTTTAGTCCTGCACCACCTGCTCCACAAACCGCCACGCCTCCTTCCGAATTTCGCCGACTTTTCGCACCCACCCTCCTCCCACAAAGGAGGATGCGGTGGTGGCTGGCATTCCGCGCCACAGTTAAACCAAACAATCTGCCAGGAAGCCTTAAAATTCCTTTACACTTGGACTGATAGCGCGCTGGAAGAGCATCAAGCTCACAAAAATTGTATGAAACTCGATGAAAAATTTCCTGGGGCTCCCTTGACTTCAAGCTGCGCTCCGAACTCCCGGGACACTTCCCAGAAACGCCTCACACATGTATGACCCCGTGAAGTTATCTACCTCGAAACTCCCGACCGTGGCCCGCCCCTGTCTTCCGTTTCCGCAAAAATCATCCGCATCTATCTCCGCTTACAACAAACTTGACTAACCGTCTCTCCACCCACCATTCACTCTCCACCGCCTTCCCTTTTTCAACTACATTGTCATTTAATTTTGGCAATAAATGTGAACCGCTTTTGGGTGGCAGCCACTGTATTCGGGATTCGGGATTCGGGATTCAGGATTCAGGACTCGGCATTCAGGATCCCCAACTTTGTGTGCAAACTGTCTGATAATCGTCTTCCGCCTATTTTAACGGGCTCCCCCATCGCACCGTCCTCACCATCCTCGAGAGCACATGTGTGCGCTTAAATAATTCAGAGGAAGCGACTCCCCCTGCTCTTATCCTGGCTCGTCCTTGTCCTTGTCCCAGTGTGAAATATGACATTATGGCGCTCAAATAAATTACGCGGAAAATTATTATGGCCAAGTGCTACTCCCTCCCTCCCCCGACACATGCTATAATAGTAATGTAAAATTAATGCAGCTCCAGGATATCCCATGCCGAGCAAGATGTCCTCTGTCAAAAGCAGTTGGTTATTTTATTGGAATGGCCATTCAATGGACTGAGAACTGAATGTGTTTCTGTTTAATAAATAATCTCCTACTCGCGTAAATCCTTTACCGGAAAGTTAGAGGTCCTATGGGTTGTGCAAAAACTAATTAAAGGCGCAGGCAGGATATTGTAATTTCGATTTCAGCTTAAAAATAGAATCATTCAAAGTCTGTGTACCAAACTAATTAGAGAAAAGTGTTCCAATAGACCGATATGTACTTGGTTAATAATGGAATAGCCAGACATAGGGCAGCAAGAAGGACTTGGTCCTGGACTCTTCAACACCTCTGACGGCCAATACAATTCTATCGGCATCCTGCATTCAAGGAGCTCATAGATATCGATGGGCCCTGTCGAACATTAATTACACTCAAATTGAGGCCTTAATATTGGCTAAACGCAGAAGCTGATCTACCAGCGTCTGGGTCCTGGGGGCCAAGGCAAAGGACATGAAGGCAGGTCGAGGAACCGTGGCTTTTCCTTTCACTAGGAAAAATATTAATGGAATCTTTGGGAGTTTCCCGCCAAAACGGCGTGTCACAATCATTTTGGGCTTACGACAGATGACATTGGACAACAAAAGTGTGAGAAATATTATTAAAAGACTTTATGCACAGTTTTTTTTTCCAGTTTACACTTTCCGGAACGGCAAAACATCCGGATCTGCCTAGTTGAGTTTGAAATTTGTGTTACCCATTGACCCGACAACACAATCAAATATTAGCACTCGGGGTTAGGCCGGGCCAAAGGGTTCTTTGTCTGTCTGTGCTGTGTGTCGGGGACTCTGGCATGAAATGAGCTGCAAATCCTTTTGACAACAGAGCCCCATACCCTTCGCCTTCGCCTCCGCCTCCGCCTCCGCCCCCGCCTCCGCCTCTTTCCCCTGCTTTGCCTTCACTTTCGACGGTCAGGGGCATCTTTGAAGGAACTCATTCGAAAATTTACTCTGCTGAGCCCCTGTAATCTCTGCTGTTGGTGCCAGGAGGAGTCGACCGTTTCAGCCCTCCGACCCACCACCTACTGTTGGCACGCCCCTGCCACTTGCTGGCTGGCGGAGCAGCCTAAGCCCTTAACGAAACTGCCGTCAGCAGTAAATATTTATGCTTGTGTTTTATTTATTTACATTGTCAAAACCAATTTTGCCCAAGGGTTCAATTGTTTTTCACTTTTATGCTCCGGAAGCCCTTGGAAGTCCTTCTCCACTAGCACCGCCCCTGTAAACTAAGCCACCTTGGAAGTGGAGTGCACAGTTCGCATTTCACTTTCGATGGCAACTTTAGGCTACCCGCAAACACTCAATGGATCGCTATTTATACTCGGTCTGAACTTTAATCCGCCCCACCTAGAACCCTTCTGCTTTGACCTTAGCCAAACGCCTCTGGTTAAGAGTCCTGCTGGCCTGCCGGCCTCCTCCGCCCGAATGTCAACGTCAGCGACACGCATGCAAACAATTCGTGGTATCTGGGGACTTAAAATAAAGAATGGGGATCCAAAGTTGGCTTAAGCGTTGTTTGTTTTCAATTAAAAACCTTCAAAAACCTCATTCTCTCATGCCCTCCACCAGCACCGGACTTTGGCAAATCGCGTGGCCCACCCACCAAGCCTGCTCCTCCTGCTTCTGATGGCTGTGGGAGGCATTCATTTTTTATGGCAAATGGGCAACTTAAAATCAAAGAAGCAGATTGCTCCCCGGTCGGCACTCAATGTGAATTGCATTACACATTTTCCGCATTAGGCCCTCTCGACCTGGCCTCTGACATATGACTCAATTAGCCTGGGAGCCCATATGGGACACATAAGACTCTTGTATACGAGTATATCTCATCGCCTGAATAAATGGGAAACGGAATCCTGAAGGGACTCCCCACTTCTGTCCCCAAATAATTATTAAGTTATTTTCTTCTGGTATTGGCCAACTGTTATGGGAAAGTAAGTTGATAGATTCAACATTTGTAGCTTTTAAATTTTGCAAAACTCGCAGCGGATCATCCCTTTCGGGTGTCCTCTTTGTTGTTCACAATTGGAATCGGGGGCATTTCAAATCCAATTTACTTAGTCATCCCTTCAGTTGCAAAAATAAAGAAAAATTCGAAGGGGTCGGGCCGGGTCACTGGGCTCTCAATGGCTATTCCGATACGGTCCGGTCCGGTCCGGTCTGGTTGGTGTCTCTGTATCGGTCTCAGTGCATTAAGCACTTTATCACGTTAAAAAGATTGAATACGAGCAGGATGGAGGAGCACAAAGGCCAACTTTAGTGGCACAAACACGGCTTTTGGCCCAGTTTTCTATTGTGGGGATAATGGCGCGGCCAGGCCGGCACAACAATATTGTAATGGGTCCGAAATAGAACTCCTTTTGAGTGGAATGACTAAGGACCCAGGATAAAGAGGCGTCACATCCTTTGCACTTAAGTGCCAAATGCATCTATACAGCTGGCAATTAATGTTGGTTTCATTTTGTCATGCAACTATTAGAAGGACTGGAGCTTTAAGCAGTCACCTTGGCTTTATCCTTCGGGGGGATGCCTGGCCACACAGGCCCCATCTTCATACTAACTTGCCTCATTGCTGGCAGGATGCTTCATTATGCGCCTCGAATTATGCAAGCAACTTTAATCCCTGCCACAGTTAGATTAATCCAGGAGGCGGAGGATCGTGGGAGGTGGGAGTGCCATAAAAAGATGGCAGCAGCTAAGAAAGTGCCACGATATTAGTGCCACGCCCAGCTTACTCCTTCCACTCTACAAGGACTTATCTCTGACAGTTTGTGCATTAATGGCGCGACTTTGCCGCTGACGTTGCCCGTTCCCTGCTTTGTATATATATTCCTTAGTTTTTGTAGCTTCTTTTTTGTTAGCCAGATAAATCAAGTGCAGGAAGTGCTATCTGAAAGATACATAACGCAGCCAAAGAGGGGCTGGAGTAGGCGTTGGAGTAGGAGTAGTAGCGTTTCCATCTGCTCCTGGGTTCAGGACATCGATGGCTTAACCAAAATGCAATTAGTGGCCACAATATGGCGTCAGGCGGTTTTATTGACGTCACTTTGGCTCGGCCAGAGGGCCAAAATGTAAATGTAAATGTAAACCGAACCGAACCGAACTGAGCTCAACGCAACTGAACTCAACTGAAAACCGAAAGCGCCAATCAAAATGAAAACGAAAATGAAAGATGTGGCAGACGGCGACCACCAGTTTCAAAAATCACTAATGGATTTTTAATATAATAAATAGTATGCACTAACATAAAATGTCCATAAAACGCTTTTGTCATCCATTAGGACACACTCCAGGACAGAGAGAGCAGGGTTTCGGTTAACGTTTGGGTTTGGGTTTGGTTTCGGGTTTGGTTTCGGGTTTGGGCCTGAGTTTTGTGCCCCGAAAATGTGGATCCTGTTGTGATGAGAAGGCAAAGGCTGAAGGAAGCCGCTGCGGCAGAGTAACGGCTTCGATATAATTGAATAGATATACCATTATTTCCATTAACCTTCCGATAGATAGCCCCGCATACACAAAGTGCTATTTTAGCCCACAAAAACCACACAAAAGTTTCTCCCACACAAAGGACTCGCCGCCTAAAAGGGGCCCGGCCCTGGGGGAGTGGGAAATGAAAGCGAGCAAGGCGGCGGCAGGTTGAGGTAGGGGTAGGGGTAGGGGTAAGGCAGGAAGAAAGTGGTGAAAGCAGTGGCTAGTTATCAATGCGTGCGATGTGCTATAGCTCAGTGCCAAAACGGATTGCATGAGAATTAAGAATTATAAATTATTTGGCAGTAGGCCCGGGATGCTCTTGCCAGATGCAGGATGTCATTGCTGACTTAACAGACCGACCCAATCAAAGATGAAACTCCAAAGACAGGATCTGTATACTGTACTCGTCGCTGTAGGGCATTCTGTGTTCAGCAAAGTAAAAGTTGGAAAGGCCTGGGCCGTGTCAGAGAATCGAACGAAATCAATAATTCATTAAAATAATGTATGCATAAAGGATGGATGTTTATGGTCAATGGCTCTGCTCCTGCTCTGCTGGCATAACAACAACAGGAGCAAAAAATGGGCATATCCAGGGCGATCCTGAAATATATGTGTGAATGCATTCACATTCAGGATAATCCATGCAAATCAAGCGAGTGTATATGTATGCTATATCTACATATTTATTGGCTCGATGGTGACCAATTGGTGACAAAATCCGGTTGTAATCCCCAACAATGTTGTTAACAAGCGAAGTGAAAACCGCCCACCACTCCCCCCCTCGCTCTGTTTTAAATTTTGTTTTATTTTTTTGCGAATTGCAAAAAACTAACTGGCTGTGAAAGCGGATCTGCAACCAGTTGCCAGTTGCGGGAGTTGAAAGTTGGCAATAAAGTGAAAAGCTGCCCCGAAATGGTCGCTGGCGTCCTGCCGGCCGGACTGGCCGGACTGGCCGGACTGGCAGGGCAACGGGGATAAGGCCAAACAATCAAGCAAGCACTTAACCGAATGAAATACAAGTAAACAAATGAAAGTAAGTAAACACAAGACAAGCCATAGAGCAAATAGCCGGTGCAAGGCGCGCAGATAAAGATACAACTAAAACTGGAGATGCAGATACACAGATACAGATTCAGATACAGATACAGATACAGATACAGCTGCACACGTTCAAGAAGCAAGGCGAAGACAAAGTCCAAGTCCAAGACCAAGACCAAGGCTGCTAGCTCCGTCTTCTCCGATTCTACTCGCCCTCGGGTCTGGTCAAAACTAAAGCAATGAAATAAAATGAAAATGCATTAAGTATGCAGATGGAGTGTTCTGCACTCTTCGCGACGATAAAGCACTGCCTCTACACTGAAAGGAACACATTTTTAGCACAGGTCCTGTTTCAAGTTTACCTTCTCAAACAATTCAACGTCTTTGACTTTATGACCAAAGGACTTTTAATCAAACTATCTTGGCGTAAAGACCCTCGAAGGGACATTTTTTTTGTAAAGTGCATCCAACTACTGTAGGATACGAGTCCAGAGAATCGTCGAGTCCGGTAAATAGAGCTGCTAACGGTCATAACGAAGTTGCCACCACTGTTTGCCACCGGGCAGCCATCAAGTTGATACATGGCCTCGAGCAAGGAACTTGTCACTCAACGAGAGCTCCATCGGAAAGAGAAATGGAGTCCGGACTCCGTTCGGAGTCCTACGTAAGCCCATAATACAACACGCCGACTGCATTTAAATCATTTTTATGTTGGACTCCTAGGATGGCGGGAATTGTTTTCACTATTTAACCTTAATGCGAATCAGGACTCTGAAGACGGGAGTGGCTGCCGAAATACAAGCGAGACAACAGCGGCTGGTGCCAGAACTTTATCTATTAGTTTCGTGTTTGACGGATTCTGATGTGTCTTTAATGTCACTTCTCTTGAAAACTGGCCACCCTCTTCGATTAGGGTTGATGGCAAACCAACAGATACATCTACAAGCGGAAACATATGGCTGCCATCGGCTTTTCTCATAACGCAAAACATAGCATTCCAAAAGATTAGGTAATCTCTTCTGATTCCGAAACAAGTAGTCCATGAACCCCAACTGTCAATCCTTTCGTTTGAGGCCCGGGGGAGCTCTGCCGTACAGCTTCATTACACAATCAACATTTCGACGAACAGGTGAATAAACACAAAATATAGTTTCAGAGAAACATTTTTCTATTTTGGTACTTTTTAAACACAAAAATGTCTGATGTGGAACAAAACAAATCCAAAAGAGTGAGTGATATTTTAAACGAAGTGTCTCAGCCTCAGCTGCCCGTGGCGTGCAATAGTGGCGCCAAATCCAAGAGCAGCGTCCAGGCCAAGAAGTCTCGCATCGCTAAGAAACGCAGCTCTGGGCTCAAGGCTCCCAAGATGGGTCCGAGGGTTAGCCTAGAGTCAAAGGGGAAGCGCGTTCATACGAAGAGGGCTGCCAAGAAAGCGTTGAGCGACAAACCAGCAGCCAGAGCTGCGAAGAAGACCCAACGCGGTACGCCTAGGAAGCCCATGTCGAAGAGCCCCAAGGCACGGTCTGCGGCCAAGCCAAGAGCCGCCAAACCCAAACCTTCCACGCCAGGTGTTGAACGCATGAGTGGTCTGTTCGTTTCTCATGGAACTGGTTCCCCTAACTCATCCTTTTTATCCCTATACCAGCACGGAGATTAGTGGCTGGCGTCGAAAACCCTGGAGAGGTCCCATTGGCGGAGCTGGCCGAGCCGAAATCCAGGAAGGCTGTGAAGGCTACCTATCCTAGACGTGAGGCTGACTCTGCCGTCGTGGCCGTAAACCCCCGGCGGCGCAGGACCCCTCAGAAAAAGATCAAGGTTAATGTTGGCAACAACAAAATGGGAGCCGGGTCCAGAGGCCGTGCCAAGCGCTCCTCCAAGACCAAGAGTAGTGGGTACGAAATGTGATTGTGTGTGTGTATGGGGGCTTCTTTAACAACGACTCCTTTCAAGGCCAAAGCGTCGAGCGGCCGCTGTCAAGAAGCAGGTCGTCAATGCCAAGGCTCCCCATCTAGCTCCTTTTAAAAAGCCAAGGAAACCAAAGGCGAAGGTCCGAAAGTCGCCCCAGAAGAAAATGAAGCCGATTATTGAAATCGCTCCTCAGGAGAACGGAGGAGGCGTTGACATGGCTTCTAAATGTAAAGGTGAAGGATCAGAAACCCCATTTTTTGGCTTGCAGGGCTTTGTTAATATGGTTCCTTTTATAAAAAGCGTCCGGAAGCGAGCATGCCAGTGGTTCGACAGGAAAAGTTCCTGAAGAGGCGTCTAAACCTTTAAACCTCTAAGCCAAGCCTTCGCATATCCTTGGTATACTTGCCAAATTTTCAAATTTTCTCAACATCGAGTGTGACGAAAGTTGTTTTATGTACATGTTTACCAAAATGCCATTGGTAGTGAGAATTTAGGACAGACTTGAAGAAAAATTCCCTGTGGGCAGGACTCGCAAATAGCTGCAAAAAGCCGATTGAAGAACTGCTACAAGTTTCTGGAAAATGCATTTCTTTTGCTTCTGAAATAAACATACGTTTTCCTAAAGACCTTGGGGAGTTTGCCAATTAGGCGAATGGGAACTGAAGGTGGTCAGGCGCCTGGCCTGGGTCCCCAGGTGCGGCTGGGGAGGTGGTGGAGCTCCCAGCTTGATGCTAATTAACTCAAGTGGCTGCTGCGGTTGTGTGCTTTGCAGAATGGCTGACAATGCAACTGTTTTGGGCAAACATGAACGCGGCTTCCTTTCAAACAACTTGAATGCGATTGAATCTTGAATTGAGTCAACTTTGAAAGAAATCGGAGCTGCTTCTAGTAAATTGTACCTGTCAAAAAAAGGCTCTAAGTATTGCCATTTTCTGGCATTTCTTTTGAGGGACGACAGGTAACGCTGGGCCCTGTGTCTACCCTGTGGACGCTTGTTTGTCCAATCAAGTAGGCCTTGTCAATTTTTGAAATGTTAGCCCCTGGATTTTGCTCGGACGGAGCTTCAGTTGGTTCGTGGTGCTTCTACCGAGCACATCTCCCTAACCTTTACCTTTTTTTCTTTTATTTTCTTTTTATTTTTATTTTTATATAATATTTTTTTATTTTCCTGCATTGGACTCTAGTATTCGGGACATCTGCAGCAATGCCCTGGTCCATTAGCTTCTTATTTTCTTTTATTGGTTTCAAAAATTCCCTGTAAAGGCTGGGTCCTAAGAACCAATTTCGGCCGGTCATATTTCTCTTTAGCTTCTATTTTTATTTAAATTATTATTGAGCTAATAATTCTAAACGTTGGAGCCTAGAACCAATTTCGTGCGGTCATTATTGCCTGGGGCTTTTGTAGTTTGGGTTCGAATGACAACTTCTGGTATGCATCTCTTTTTTTTTTTTTGTAATTCCTATTTGGGACTCATTATTTAATTTATTTTTTTTTTTCCAAGTCGCGTATTAACTAGCATTTGGCTTACTATAGAACTGTTGCTGCAGCTCTTGCAGCTCAACTTGAAATATATTTATTTTTATGGAACTTCAATCCTTGGTTCTTTTAAAGAACGAGTTCGACGGGGAACAGGATATGGTTTGGGTTCCTTAAACTTTCACTAAAACACGACGTTTGTTTGAACTCTTATTTAAGCTTTATTTAAGCTTTTTCTTTTTATTTTGAATCTGATTTGAGCATTAAATTATTTTCCTTCGTGTGAAAGTGGACTCTCAGCGGTCGACATCGATGACTCCGTGGATTATCGATATGCCAAAGGCACGCACTGAATCGAAAGCGATTGCTTCTCAGAAGGGGCGGAAACGGAAACGGAAATGGATATGGTCTATATATAATGCCGGGAGTCATATGGAGGGGCTAGAGGTGCGGAGATCCGATCCAGTCAGAACCTCTACCTCCACCATCGACTCAAGGTCCCCAAAAGCATTTCATTTTCTCCCGTCCCGGCTAATTTTGCATGCAGCGCACAAAGGCGTTGTTGAAAGGCGTGAATCATGGCGGCAGTGGAGCAAGGGGAGGCGGCGGTGGCGCAAGGGGAGGCGGCGGCGGCGGCGGCAGATGCCGGAGGCGGCGGCGGCGGCGGCGGCAGATGCCAGAGGGCTGGAGGTCAGAGGACAGTGGATGGTGGACGGAGGGCGAGCCACGGTCACGCAGACGATTGATTTGGAAACGGGCCATTGTCACGCCGTTTATGAAATGGCCAGACGGATACGGATCCAAAATGGTTGCGTTGGATGCGGGGAAAGTGACTCTAGATTGTCCCGAAAAGGAACCAAAATGGCAAAAAAGGATTTTCTTAAAGCCAACATAAGAGGCAGTGGGGGTTTTTTTTTTCGTCCTTTTTTTTGCGGAATGCACGTACGCTTCGTGTATTGAAAATAAACACAGACATCCACCCGCTCACATTGAAAAGTTTGTTAGTTCGGACACGAAATATTTTATTATTATATAAAATTTGCCATTATGATGATTATAGCAAACCCGCCAGCAGCCTCCCGTTCCTTCTGTTCCGCCTCTGCCCCCGCAGTAGATTGTCCATAGCTCCCATGTCCCTTGTCTCCATTGCGGATTCAATGAGCACAGGCTCGTGCTCGCTTCGGGTGTTGCATACTTTATGTCCTTGGCGCAATCACAGTCCCGCCTGCACCTAGGGACTCGTGAAGGTGGGGCGGGGGCGCCTGGGAAATCCGATTGAGTCCCCATTGCCCACACCGGCCAGATGATGATGGACCAGAGCCAGATCTTAAAGCAGAATGTCAAAGGCCTCAGCCGGATAATAAGTGTGACAATTTCGGTTGGCTTTAATAGAGGCTAACTATATTTGATTGCCTGTCACCAGGATAAGAGTCGTGCAAATAAAGATTCCAAGTATTTAAAAGCGATGAATTGTAAGTTTCGCAATTATGCCGCCCGCCGGAGAAAGGAGCAGGGAGAAAGGGAAGTGATTCTCCTTGCTGGGATTGTCGTCTGCTGATTGTCGTCGCTTTGACATGGCAAGACTCTGCATAAATTAAAAGCGACCCCAATTTTTTTCGCATCCCGCGCTGACGGCAACTCAAGTTTCACTTAATTAACTGCAATAAGAAACTGAAATTAACCTCGAACGCACTCTCTCTAGCCCGTTTTGCCAGTCTTTTGCCAGTCCTTGCCAATCCTTGCCAGTCCTTGCCAATCCTTGCCAGTCCTTGCCAATCCTTGCCAGTCCTTGCCAGTGGCTGAGGAAAGTTTCGAGCCGCCCCTTTTGACTGGCACACCCTTTAAAGTCGGGGGCGTGTGATGATGATGGAAAGTGCACAAACTTTGCCTGCCATCCCCGCCCCCTCGGAGCTCATAATTCCTTTAGCTTATTTGCATCGTTATGGCTGAGAATTGAAGGACGTGACCCGATAAATGGATTATTATTCATTATGTTCCTAGTTATCAACCGAATCATTAGTTTCTGCAGATTATGATTCCCCTTCCAAATGTAGATTGTCTCGATCGGAAAACCAAACAAATAAAGTTGCTGGAAAAGAATGTGTTTTGAAAAGCAATCAGGCAGGGGACCGCATGTTGCCGGGTGGCTTTTTTGTGTTGCCAGCTTCATGTTGCCAACAAGGATCCAACAGGCTCGTCCAATTGGCTCGTTTGGGTTCGTATCCTTTGGGCGCTTCGGCACTTCGGGTATTGAAACGGTACGGCGGCAAACGAGGCTGCTGCCTTTTGGGGCACAGTGTTCGTGCAGCAACGAGACGATTCGGTGGCTGCATTCACCGCATCCGTTGTCCTGCCACCTGAGTTGGTGGAATTGGTAACTGTTAACTGGTAGGCCTGTCTTTCAAAGGCGATCTTTAAGTGCTGCTGTTCTGTATGAAAAACAGTTGAAGGATTTGGAGTCAGGTTCAGGTTGAGGCTCAGACATGATGGTTCAGGATTCAGGATTTAGGACTCATGATGCTGATTCTGGCTCTAAGCATTTCAAGTATTTACGGCCAGAAAGGCAAAAGAAGTCGAAGCGAGCAAAAGTGTACTGGGCTCCTGCATTCCGCGGCACGCAAAGAAAGGCAGGAGAAGACCCTGGCCAGGGACTAAAGGAGCAGAATGGATATGTTGGGCAGGGGCCCGAGGGAGGGAGGGGCATGGTTACGGGAATGGATAACCAAAAACCCGAGACCCCTACCCGTAACCTGTTACCCGTAACCCGTAACCCGTAACCCGGAACCCGGAACCCGGAACAGAACCGCAACCGAAACGAAACGTAACGAAATGAAATGAGGAAATGGCAATGCGAATGGGGATGGGGATAAGGATAAGGATGGGGATGGGGATGGGAATGGAAATGGGAGTAGTCGTACAGTACTAGTAGTAGAAATGGAAATGAATGTGGGGCAAGGGGGCATGGGGCAGCACATCGTGTGGAGCTCAACTCAAACGGAGCTTAACTTAACCTTTGGCTCAACCACAACGCTCCGGGTGGTGCAGTTGCATCTCCAGCTTCAGCATCAGCTTTAGCTCTTAAAGCCGTCATCTGGATCTGTGCAAGGAATTTCAATTGCCCTGCCCCTGCTCCTGCTCCTGCCCCTGCCCCGGCTATTATCCTATGATTCGCATGAATTTTTCATCGGACGAGTGCTTCCATCGCCACTCACCAAATTGTTCGTCATAAATAGCTTGTTGTGGTTGTCACTTTGCCAGAAACTCGTTTATCCGGCCCTGTCTGTAGCCCCGAAATTTCATTAAAATGACAAATATTCTAGCATTAGTATTTATTGATTGGTAATTTTTCGCCCAAGCCCCGAAGCCCCGAAGCCCCGAAGCCCAAAGCCCACAACCAGACAATCTGGATTGTCTTAAAAACGAAACGAACAATTGAAAGCAGTCTGAAAGTTGAATCCTTTCGTGGAATTACGAATAAGCCGGAGAAGACGGAGAAACAGACACGATTTACTCGCAGCCAACTTCAACTAAAAGTAATTCCACTAAAATGTTTATAACAAATCCAAACACAAATGCCGGCGGAGGTGGAGGTGCAGGCGGATGCGGAGGCAGGTGGGATAAGCCAAGCTGAGCTCGGAGTTGGCGCATTACCCGTATTTACCTCCGTGTCTGAGCAAGCAGACGAAACGAAATTTAAAAGTGAAATCAAACAATGCGAAAATAACTTGCAAAACAATGTCAAGTGTTTTGCGAATGAATCGGCGCGTGTGTTTTGCCAGGGGCTTGCCATGGCAAGCCGGGCAGAAAAGGGGTTCCACTACTACCCTGGCATAAGGGGGGGGGGGAGTTGTAGCCGCCGAAGCGGAAACGGAAATGGCACGACAAGAAACGAGAAATGAATTGGACGAGCAGAGCGAACTGAACAAACAAGTTGGCCACGGAATTGTTGGCTTTCCTTTCCTTTCCCTTCCCTTTTTTTTTTTTTTTTTCAACTCCAATTTGCATGGCGCATACATATGTTGGTCTTGGCTTTCTTTTTTTTTTTTTTTTTGGTATTAAATCTATTTAGCTTAGGAACATTCCGGTCGAAACAGTCGTCTCGGTTTAAACTTTTAATTTGCAAATCTTTGAGTCGTTTACATGTTTGGGCTAACACGTTTACACTAAGCTTTTGCAACGATCTGGAAATATTCAAAGGATATTAAAGCTTAAAGTTTAATTTAAATAAATAAACTACTAATTTTTGTCAGTGAATCGATTTTTTAAGCAATTATCCTTGTGGACTGAAGGTTTCTTTTAGTGTTGGGGAAACGTCTTATCACAGCCTATAGAGATTCGCTTGGCAATAGCTTTTGGTCCTTGCTGGTGTTGTTTTTCTTGTTGTTTTGGCGGCAAGCCAGGACACTCGTGTGTATGTGTATGTGTGTGTGTGTGTGCGTATTTGTATGGGTGAAAGCCAAACTCTGGCTTGCTGCAGCTACAACCGCAACAGTTGCGGCGACACTTTTGTCGCTTTGAAGCAGTCGAGGAGGCCACTTGAGTCAAGTGCAGCCAGGGCAACAGGCGGCGACAGCCCCGGGGGCTGGGGGGGAGCTGGGGGGCCTTACCAATCGAGTCGAGGGGAGTCCTCAAACGGGGGCAGGGACTCCGGTATTGCCACAGCAGAGAAGGTGAAAAGGTATTCCCGCCGTCGTCGACCTTAGACCCCTCCACTCCGCTCCATATTGAAACACATTCTTGGCGCCATCCCACCTCTGGGCGTTGCGAGGGACTCCTTTTTTGGGGGCCACCTTCCCCCCCCCAGTCCTTGGCAGTGTCTGGTTCGCTCGTCCTTTCCGCTGACAAAGCAAAGTAAAAGTTAACTTAAGCAGCTGCCAAGTGACTTGAAAGTACTTGAGCGCATCCTTAAGCAGGATATCAACTGGCAAAAGCGCTGAAAGGAGCAGCCGCTCTGTCTCCTTTCCTTTCCGTCTCCCTTTCGTCGCCGACTGTCGGCTTTGTTTCAGCGAAACGCATGAAAATATTGTAAGTCCTTGGCGAAAATCCACGCTGACTGCAGGAAATCACAGTCGGAAAGGCCTCAACACGCCCTCAGAAACTCCCAGGATAAAGGATGCCCAAAAACTAGTGGCGTTACGCCTTTTTTATTTACTTTTTTTTTCTGTTTTTTGAGTTAATTATATATCAAGTAGACCTACTTACTCTGCGGCCTTTGATAAATATTTTGTTGATCAAATTTTTAAATAAATATTAAAAGGCAGGCCCCATAGAAACGGGAGGATAGATATATTCTTCAGCTTACGCTTCGCATTTCCGTGATTTTTCCGGGAGCTGTGAGCGGTGACTGGTTCCTGGGTGGTGTAGATTGGTGACATCTGGAGCGCATCTCCGTCGGACTGGGCGTCATCCGCATCCGCTTGCCCCCTTACCGACTCCCGACTCCCGACTCCCACCTTCCGCCATCCGCCATCCGCCTGCCGCCTGCCGCGACCACGGCGCCTGGCATCACGTTGTGGCCTTTTATTAGATACGTGCTGTATCTCTGTTTACCAACTTTGATGGTGTTAATGCTGGTTTGTTGCCGGCGAAGAAGGCGAGAAAGTAGAAGGGACGAAGGCGCCACGAGGCGGTCTTTGTTCGCTCCCAGTCCCTGATATATATCTGTCGGACGCATATATCCTGGCATGTGTGTGCGACTCCTTGCGACTTCCGCCAAGGGCGGAGGGTATAGAAAGTGCAGCAGCATGTTTTAAAAGTGTCCAAGTATTTTTTGGGAGGGGGCGGCGAACGATAATATTCAGCTGATCTAGATACTCAGTTCCTTTTCGTTTCGAAAATGTATTCCAAAACCAAGGGCAACCGACCGCTCCAATAAAACGGAAACCTGCATTCAAATTTAATTAAAAGTGCAATGGCGCCTGATTTCTACATGGCGTGGCTACAGACGTTCTACATAAGCATTTTATATGCACCGTGTACTTGGTATCCTTATTGTTGGTATATACAATATTTTTTTTTGGGGCAGACTCACCGCAGCCGCACTCGCCAGAGCGCATTGAAAATTCAGCAGCAATTGTGTTTTCGGGTCCAATTGGAGGTCACCGGTGGCCGAGTGTGTATTAGGGTGTTTAGTGGCATGGTCGCCAGCCCCAAAATGGGCAGCACTCTCTGGATTAGAGAGTGTGCCCTTGTAGTTAATAAAAGAATTCATTAAACTAGACTCTGAACAATTGTAAAAATATTTAAAGCTTGAAGCTTCGTAGTAGATATTGTACCTAAAAGTCCAAAGGATCTGGGTGTCCTGCTTCGACACCGGGATAGCCAGAGTATGTATGTATAGGGCGGCGGCGGCGGCGGCGACGGCGGCGACACCGAAATCGCACGGACCGGAAATGCGCAAAACTAACGGATAATGGAAAACGGCGTTGCCAACGGGTGGATGGTAACTGGTAACTGGTAACTGAATACTGGCGCAGCCGAGTGTGGCCTTAAATGGTGCGACCCCGCCAGAAAGGCAACGGGAAAGTTTCCTGGTCTACAGGGGGAGGTCGGCATCCTGCAGGATGCCTGCGCAATGGTGGAGGCCGCATAAACTCCCGAATAACGCTAAATGTCATGGTTATGTTTACAGGCGGGTGAAATTAAGCGGAAGTGGCCGTTAAAGTTTTTTCCACAGCTCCAGCAATTAAAGCGAATTAATGCGGAATTAATTCATAGACCGTGGGCTGCTCTGCCCGCGGATTGTCGGGACGAAAGTTGCGCTCTCTGCTGGATGCGGAGCATAGAGCATAGACTATAGGCGGATTCCATACTTCGGATGGCAGGCGGCTACTCACCCCGGATCCCAATTTCGATGATGTGTTTACCGCGCCCGCCGATTATAATGACCGTAATGATGATTTCGTGAGCCGAAGTGAAAGGGCGGAGGATACTCAGAGGCCAGAATCCTGCTGCTGCCAGGAGGTAACCATGTGGCAAGAGGAAAGTGCAATCAGCAGAGCTGTAAATTATCAAAAGCATCTTTCAATGCGCCCCAGTCGGGGCAGTTGTCATCCACTGCAAAAAAATTGGTTGCTAAAAAGGGATATAGGCAGCTTCCAGGTTTTCGGACTTAATCCCTTGGGAAGGACTCTATTGAAAGCTCTGTTAAGTAATGCTTGATCGATTTAAAGCAACAGGAAATTTCTTACAGTGCGCTGTCAGGTGGCATGGATGAAATTCCGGATGAACCGGGGGTAATGAAGCAAATGCTCCGGTACTGCACAAGCCTGCCTGCCAGCCGGGCAGCCGGGCAGCTGGGGTGTACGTATTGCGGAATGGATAGATGGATGCTCGGATGGATGGATGGATGGATGGTTGGATGGATGGATGGACTGTCGAATGGTCAAATGAATGGTCAACAGAGCCTGGGTTTTGCCTGGCAAACTGGCAAACAAGCAGGCAACAAGCATCAATTATTCCGAATGTTGAATATTTGGAAGGAGGGCGGTAACGGGTAGGGGCGGGATGGAAGGGTGCAAGGATTCCGCTGCAGGACACCTGGATAAGTGCTAGATGGTACGCTTAGGACAATCGCCGGTGGGGGAGGGACAGGTTGCGCAGCCCTTTCATCACCATCACTTCATTTCATTTTCCTTAAAGGATAAGCCCACAATTATTCGTTCTTTTTGATTAACCCAGACAAGAGTCCTGGATCGGGAAAGCAGAGAAGCAGGGAAGCAGGAATGGAGATGGGAGCTGATCACTTAAGCCAAGGGCAGCCGAAAGTTGGCTCATTGAAATCGAAATTGTGGTCACACAGCTTTGACAGGATTCGAGACTCCTGAGGGGGCACAAAATGCGTCGTGCACGACGCGTGCCTCCAAAGTTGACCTACCAGTCGAAAGCATTTGCCTCATTTTGTGGCACGTGCACGCACATTTCTTGTGGGTGGATGGGTGGGTGTCCTGAATGGTTGGGTGGCTGGATGGCTAGATGGTTGTCGGTGCGGGTTTCGGGAGGTGTCGCACCCGAGAGTTTGTCACCAAAACTTGGCTCTTTGGCTCGCCTTGCCGACTTCCCTCCTCCTTAATTGCTATTCTAAACAGGCTGCACTTTTGTTGTTCTTGTCCTTGGCTGGGGGAGGCATAAGCTGGGGTGGCATAAAGCGTCTGCAACGCCTTCCACGCCTCCCACGCCCACTGTGTTTTGCGGTAATTAAATTAGCCAACTCCGGGAAATGGAGCGGTTGCCGGCTGAGTGGGCGGACGGTGTGGGCTTACACACAGATGATCCCTATGAGCTGTAAAATTCAATGGAAACTCTAGAATAAATACTCCTGCATTAGTTCGAGACTGGAAGTCTGTGCATCTTTATTTATTATTCTTAAATTAAATTAAAATTATAAACCCAGCATATTTCCATCAATTTCCCTCGTAAATAAAACAAAGACAGAACCAATTTCGGGGCAGTAGAGAAATGCAAGCCATTTCCTGCTGCCCCAACTTCCGTCACAATATGTGCTATATCAATCAGCCAGATGGACTGTGGCATAGACATATGCCACATATGTATATAATTCTATATATACATACATATATGCCAACCTTTTGTCGAATGTTAAATGTTGAATGTGTTGTGTGTGTTTCCCAGAGTTTGCCATTTTCAGTTTGGCAATTCAACAGCCGATGCAAATACTTAATATTTATTTATTTGCCATTTGGTTTTGTTTGCCTGTTTGTATTGTCCTTGGTGGATAGGATGGGATGGGATGGGATGGTTGCCCAGAATGTCTAGGATGCGCTCAAGTTTATTTGACTTTGGTCGTCATGTGTTGCAGCTTGAGTCCATCTGACCGACATCTCAAAGCTTTTTGGTTTTGCGTTTGACCAAAAGTTTTCTGCAGACGGATCCACAAGTCCGGATCCACAAGTCTGCTCGCAAATCGCTTGCTATTTTAATTAGTTTGTCCAAAAAGGCCAACAACTTGGCTAAGAGCAAACAAACAAAATACTCTCGGACCTGCAGGGCGGGCGGAATTCAATTATGCCAGCTTAATTGCTTCAATTGGTAGTTTGGTTCTTGGGTAGTTGGGCTTGGATGCGGGGCTCCGGCTTACAATCGGATCACAATAGTGGATTAACCATTTCGAATGACTTATTATTTTGGTTAGAATGGCTTATTGGTTCGCATCTCTTTGCCAACTCGGTCCGACTGTTTATTGTTTGTCCGCAATTCAATATTCATATTCATCACAATTAATCCGGCTTCCAGGATCACTCTTTGCCGCCTCGAATGATAAACAAATATTAGAATCGGGATGACTTTAAAAGGAGGAATTATTAATGTACAATGATGCAAAAAAAAAAAAAAAGGAAAACTTCTCAAGTGTTATTGGTTGTCCTTTGACCTTTACTGCATTCTTTGCAAATTAATTTTCCATTTTTATTCTCAGCAAGGGATCCTCTCCCAGCATTCTGGGTTCTGGTGGTGTTCCCGATGCTTATAATCTAGCTTCTATATGGTAGTCATCATCATAGTTGATATCGCCCGGGGCGATTTCTATAACGCGTCCGATTTTATTACATATTGTGTGTTTATTGTCAAAGGCCACACTTGCACGCACACTGCTACAGTTTGGTTCAAAAATATAGAGAATATAGAAAGGATATGGCTGCCAAAAGGGGGGGGGGGCAACGGGCAACAAGAAAAAGAATAGGAAGGGAACAAAACAGTACAAAAAATAAGGAAAAATAAGGAAAAATGGAAAGCGAAATGCCCCAGAGCACAATAAGGGATGATGGGAATTTTACTAAGAATTTTTCATTTCCTTTAACACACACGCACATAACATACTTACTCCCACACACACTTAGATGGTGGGCGGGGCATAAACATGTCTGATGATATGGCTGCTGGCCCTTTTCTCCAGATCTCCAGACAACGACAACCAACGACGACTATTCAATATTTCCTTCAGCAATGGTCCACGGGCGTGGTGTGGAAGGGGGATGGCACAATTTTTGGCAGGGGTTCGCACGGAGGCGAGGGAAGGCGAGACTAGGGGGCGTGCGGCCAATGGAGTGTGTCTCCTGGGAGCCCACGCCCCCAATTGGACAATGTCGGCGCCGGATATTGGCCAGTTCGGTGGCCGAAATTTATTCATCGACGGTTTTGCTTTTTGGCCGAAAGGAAAATTACACAATTCGTCATTTAAATGGAGGAGTTAATTAGCTGACTTGTTACTTGGCAAAACATGGCATGTCCTTATTGTCCTTTATCAACAGATCAAAGGCTTAGAGTGTCGCCAAAACATCTAGAACTTCCCGAGTCTCTGATTGCGAATAGTTGGGACCTAGTAATGCTAGAAAACAAGCCCACCGGCGCGAGGGGTGGGAAGGGAAGGGGAGGGGGGGACTGTCATGTACAATAAATGAAATCAAAATGGCAAAAACCGATTACAAAACTTGTCAAACTTTCTTCGACGACTGTGAGCTTTTTGGCTGACCAACAACAATCTACTGATAATTACTATCTGGGGAGCCCTAACTTATAGCCAACTGTGCCCCCGGCTATCGCTTTCCTCTCCCCCTGCCCTCCTCTATTCCATGACAAGGACATTTTTCCGCTTTTCCAATTTCACGGCAAAAGTAAAAAAATAAAAGCAAGCAAAGACGATGACGAGGACATGCGAAGGGAGGTCAAGTTTCTTCTGACACTTCCCCAACTTTTGGCTTCTTTAATTTTGTATTTTATTTTTCTGTTTGGTTTTTGTAGCAATCAAGGAATCGCACTACGTGTGGGTCGGGGACCGACTGACTGACCACTCCCACTACTCCCCGAAAAGTTTGTCCTCAGTGCGTGCAATTATTTTACTTTTCATAACTCGTACAAACTAATAATGCAATACAGCGACAAATATTTGTTGACAACACACCCGCCCACGGCCAAGTAATCGGGAAGGGGGGAGATCCTGACTCATGACCCACAATGCGTGCATCACTGGGAGAAAGGCAATCATCACAAATATATGGACTACTATCTATCAAATAAGCCCATGTTATGGGTTTTATTTGAAACATTCAACATAGAGCTTACTTGTTTGGAAATCTTCAAGATTGAATCCTTGGGAATCGAGAAATATGCCTCGTTTCTTCAACTGTAGAGCGAGTGCACCAACATTGTTGACTTGTTTCTTGTTTGGCAGTGTCGAAAATTACTTTATAACAGCCAAGTAAATTTGGCTGACTAACAAAGTAGATGTTGGCGAGGAGCAGGGGCCCTGAGAAGGATACCCAGCGTTTGAGGAGAAGCTGAGGAGGGGCAAGCAGATTTTCTCTGCTCTGGCCATATTTTGTTGCACTGTACTCGGTTTACTAATTAAATATGATAAATATGAGACGATGAGCAAAAGTTTTGCGCAAAAGCGACGCTTGTCACCGCCCACGCTGCTGCAGCTCGCTGTCAAAGCTAATAAAGTTGCAACTCGTGTTGCAGCTGCTTCTCGCCGGATTTTGTTGCAATATTTATACTCCAGCCCTTCTATGATTATGGCAATTGGGTGTGACTCTCTCGGTCGATGTAATGTTACCGCTTTCAATTGAAAAACTCACAGGAAGCTTTAAGAACTTGGCCCCAAACCCGTCTTAGTGGCAGGACTCCTCCATATCCTCCTTAAAAATCGTGCAGGTGCGCCTACGCCAACCTGGGCGCCGCTGGGCATCCGCATTTTTCACTTGTGAGATCTGTTCTCAGCATTTTACAAGTAATGAAACAGTTTTTGGCAGTTTTTATTATATATCTTACACAATTGGTATTATATTTAATAATATTTAAGCTAGTTATTAAAGTATGTACAAAATATACGCAACTAATTCTGCTTTTTGATATTTTTTCAGGTCTGCGGCCATGGATGTTAGCTCTCCTTGAAGTTCCATATTTTCGTGACGGAAATGCGTTTGAAGGATGTTGCCGCCTTGCCCTTTGGATTATCTTTTTTGGGATAACTATTATGTCATATATCCCCAGCCGCATAAACTCAATTCTATAATTATCCTGCATTACCTGTATAATCGAAAGACACCTTGGCATTAAAAAGTACTTACTACTGTGCGTTTTATTCATGGGTTATTTTATTGGGTATTACTTTCAGTCGGGGACTTTGATCGGAAGCCATCCTTTTGCAGGATCAGATGCGAAATATAAATATACGTTAAATACTGGGCAAATCCTGTTTCCACATTTTGTGTTTTTTTCACATTTTGAAAGCGAATTACTCGGCCATTTCGCAACCGATTCGGGAACGGAATACCTTTTCGGAATCAGGACATCCATATCCTTCGAACTGCAGCAAAAGATTTCGAAACTGGAACAAAAAGTGAAATCTCGATTTTTGAAAAAAATCATGATGGTACCATCAGTAAAAATCGCAAAAATTGAGTTCCAACTTTTTGTTCGATTTTCAAAAACTTTAGATGCAGATCGACGCGGGGGGTCCTCCCGAGTTGTTTGGTACCACCCTTTTCCAAATCGGTTAAGAAATGGCCGAATTATAAGCGATGAAAGTTGTTGTTCAAAATGTAAACAAAGGCCGCCGGCAGAATGTAAACAAAGGCTGCTGGCCGATCGGAGTCCTTCGAGGACTCCAAAAAAACATAGATAGGGGGTGGAAATAGGACTAGACAGCTTTAGTAGCATCCAATGAACTAGAAAAATCGAGACAAACAATCCCTGTCGGCCCCTGGTGCGTTATAATTCGCAACCGGTTCAAGCTCGAAAAGTATAAAAGGAGGCTCGCTGCGCCGTTTTTTTTCCGAAAATTGACATAGTATCTCCGCCATTTATGGACCGATTTGGACGAGCGACGGCTTAAACGACTCGGGAGACCCAAACTAAGAGATTGATGCAAAAAAAATTTCAACTTTTCAACTATTTCAAGGTCAAAAATTTTCTCCTAAAATACTGGGAAAGTTGCAATTTTTTTTGCATCAATCGCTTAGTTTGGGCCTCCCGAGTCGTTTGAGACCACTCCCGTCCAAATCGGTCCACAAATGGCTGAGATACTATGTCAATTTTCGGAAAAAAAACGGCGCAGCGAGCCTCCTTTTATACTTTTCGAGCTTGAACCGGTTGCGAATTATAACGCACCAGGGGCCGACAGGGATTTTTTGTCTCAATTTTTCTAGTTCATTGGATGCTACTAAAGCGGTCTAGTCCTATTTCCACCCCCTATCTATGTTTTTTTGGAGTCCTCGAAGGACTCCGATCGGCCAGCAGCCTTTGTTTACATTCTGCCGGCGGCCTTTGTATACATTTTGAACAACAACTTTGATCGCTTATAATTCGGCCATTTCTCAACCGATTTGGAAAAGGGTGGTACCAAACAACTCGGGAGGACCCCCCGCGTCGATCTGCATCTAAAGTTTTTGAAAATCGAACAAAAAGTTGGAACTCAATTTTTGCGATTTTTACTGATGGTACCATCATGATTTTTTTCAAAAATCGAGATTTCAGTTTTTGTTCCAGTTTCGAAATCTTTTGCTGCAGTTCGAAGGATATGGATGTCCTGATTCCGAAAAGGTATTCCGTTCCCGAATCGGTTGCGAAATGGCTAAAATATACGCTTTCAAAATATGTAAAAACAAAATTATGGCTCTCGATCTTTGGTCCAGATAAGTGATCATTTTATCCTTATTTTTGATTTGCAGGACCTTAAGACATGAAAATAATGCCACATAAAACACCGCACCAATACATTTTATTGATTGAATATATCTTATGATTCTACAATTGTATTTTTTTGACAGGTATTTCTAAAAAGCTGAACTGACGAGCGAGGCGGCAACATCCTGCCAACGAGTTCCTGCGAAAGTATGGACGACGAACAGCCACTGTGTCCTGGCTGGCTAGAAACCATGTTAGCTTGTCGATGGAACGTTTGCTGACCACATTTTTAATCCTGGAGTGAGAGCGGCGGCCAACAGGAAGCACCTTTCGTTACTTTCGCAGTCCTAGAGATATAAAAATAATGAATTAGTAGTGTAAATTATTTATTTAGTATAGTCTTAAATATTTTTAACATTAAATGTTGTAACAATTGTGCAAGATATACAATAAAATATATAAAAATATAAATACAATAAAACCAGCAGCGTGCAGGCCAGCATCCTGGATGCAGTAAGGGTCAAAGAAGGGGGTCAGACAAATCAGGATATCGCGCACATAATTTTGCAGGCCCATGGCTTAAAGGAAGCAAAGCGGAGGTGGGGGTCAAGGTTGTCAAGGGAGGGCTGTTGGGTGAAGGGCAAATTGTCTTGTAGCCTATTGTTAGACATCAGAATGGCCAACAATGAAAAAGTTGTCCGGTTTCGGCTGCTGCTCATATTATTTTTGTTTTTGTATTCAAAGCAGCTGTTTATAACAGACAAGCGGGGCGGGGCGGGGCGGGGCGGGAGGCTTATACATAAAGAAGATGACTTTAGGTTCCTCCAAGGGGCGCCGGGACTCCCTTTCCCCATCACATCCCCATCTATTTCTGCAGCTGGAAGGGAAGTTTTTCGATTATGCGCTCGTAAAAAGTTCTCTGTGGGTGTGTGCCTGAGCAGCGACCTCTGCCTCCACACCCCACACCCCACACCCCACCCACACCCACGCATAAAACAATACCGGCGGCACATGTTGGCAAAACTCCATAAGTGGGGGGCGGGGATGGGTGATACAACGACAATGTCATAAACAAGCAATAAAAAAGCATAAAAAGCCGGCGAAAGCGTTGCGAGGCGCACTGATTACCATGTGATCAACATCATCCTGGGGCCTGATGACATCCAGGGACTCCAGCTCTCTCTCTCTTTCTCCCTCTGTTACGCCCCATGGCTTCGGGTATTGTGGCTTTTCAAATGTCCAACACAAAAGCCCAAAGCCAGCGTGCTGTGAGGTCGCGATTTTTCCCTTTTTGGGGTTCCCCATCACTTTATGTTATCCTGTTTTTATATTTTTCGAGTTTAGGGAAGACTTTACTCTGTCTAACTATTTATTTATATTTATTTATAACTTTTACTAAGATATATGCTGAAAAAAGTTCATCATTGAAAAAACATATGATTCCTTCACAGACAATAAAATCGACATGTGGCGGCTTAAAGAGTCCTATCTTAAAGAGCCACAGCCTAGGGGCATCTGCAAGGAAACCCTCAACTCTCAACCCCCGCCCCCTTATCGGACGGACATTAGTCCGCACATCATTCATGGCATAGCTTCCAGGGGGCCTGTCAGTTCTCCAGTTTGTCGGTTGGATTTATAGTGAGCCTCAGGTTTAATTTGCGCATTTCCAGCCAAGGAGGACTTTAAAGTCGAAAACACTTCCGGTTACCTTTCGTTGAAATGAGTTTTAAGCCGAGGCAGGCGGCGGCAGTGCCTGCTCTCGAATTCTAACTGCCTACCTAAACAACTCGTTCTTAATGCAAATATTTAGTTTTTTATGGTTTTTTTTTTTTTTTTTTTTTTTGGGTAGTGCTGGGAAATGGAGAAGGTAGTGGGGGCAAACCAGCAGCCAGGGCTAAGGCAAAAGCTAAAGCTAAAGCCAAAGCCCTGATCAAAGGTTAAAATAAACTGGAGCACGTCATGTAAATGTTTACACATCATCACCACCATTCAGCTAACCAAACATATCGACCTCATCGGGGCAAGGACGTGGCAAGAGCAGCAGCAGCAACGGCAACGGCAACGCCAACGGCAACGGCAACGGCACCAGGTCCTGTGAAAATCCTTCAAGCCTTGTATGTGTGTGTGTGTGGGTTCGGTGGCAAGGGGTTCCGAACATTATTGGCGCATATGTTCAACACAAATTCCACAGATTGATGTTGGAATTTTTTTATTAGCATTTCTATTTGCCCCCCAAAGTCCTTTCCCCCTACCTCCTCCTGTAGCTTGTTGTTTTTCCGTTCTTTGTTTTTTTTTTCAGTTGTTTTTGTGCCATTCGCCGAAAATGTTCGTGTCTGTGCCATTGTCCTTTCGCTCGATGGATGAACAACCTTCCTGTATGTGTAGGGTTTGTATATCTTCCCTTCAAACAAAGGCATTTTTAAATTGTGCGTTCTCGTCTTTTTTTAGCCAACAATTTTTGTTGCTCTATATTTCCCTTGACAAAAAAAAAACAACAATAAAACACACACGCACATATCCCACCCACGCCGAAAACAACAAATAGAAAAGCGTCAACAAAAGGGAATATCGGAGCAGGGAAATCGAATTGAAAGCTAAAGAGTAAATCGATTGATTTCATGTTGATTACCTTGATTTGTGTTGCTCCATCGGACGGATTCTCCTCCATCCTTCGCTCCGCACCGCCCCGCACCGCACCCCACCCCCACCCCCACCCACTGTTAAGAGGATTAGCGAAAAAGAGACTGGGATTGTCTTCCCATTTACAGGTTTCAATCCAATGTTTACACAGACCCCTCTCCCCACCGCCCAGGATCTCCTTTCCAGGATATAATCAAAATCAGAATATGCGCGAGATTTACGGATCACGAACTTTTTAAGCCGAGTTTTGTTGACAATAAATAGAGTTTAGTTCTTCATCTGGTTTCGTTTTGAGACTTAAAAAAAAAACAAACATCAGGATGCCCTTCGGCTGGAAATTCCATAATTTATATAGCCCTTGGCCAGAAAGGATGGAAAAGGAGGAAAATCGTCAAATTGAAAAGCTAATGCCAAGGACGAGGACAAGTAAAAATCGTAGCGGAAAAGGAGCAGGGCCCTTGCCCTAAAAAATGACTCCATTACGCATGCCAAACACGAATTGAAACTTAAAAACTTTGCACGATAAGTCGGGTAACAGAGCAACAAGGGGGTCCTGTCTCTATACAAGGTCAGAGGGGGATATCCCTGTATATATAGTTACAACAAAAAAAAACAGAAACTCAAAGGGAAATGGGCTTAGGCTAGAAAGGAGGAGAGGTCCTGGGAGGCAGACCCGTTCGAAGGGTGCCAAATTGTCGGAGATTGTCAACTAAAAATTGGCATTAAGGTGGAAAATCACGTACGCCGCCGGATTGTGCTCGTCTTCCCTGACTCGGCTCTTCTTTTTGGCCTTTTCGGCCTTTTCGGCCTTTTTGGACCTTTTTTTGGTTGAAAATTGGAACGTTGAAAGCCATGGCGACGTCGTCGTCTCGCAGGCCCGTCAACAAATTGAAATGAAATGGAAAAATATACGGGTGCGTCTGAATGTGACTCGTGTATCCATCCGTTCGTTCGTGTATCTGTATCTGACAATGCTGCTATGCTTAAGCCCCATGATGAAGTTGTTAATAAAGTTGTTAAGTGAATTGGCCCGGCTAAAATCCGAGCGAGACCGAAGGAGAGCTGGTTTCGGCTTGAAGTTCTTTAGTGGGCTTAGTTTTAGGGCTCATGTGGCTGTCTTATCCCATCCTGGTTCCCTCCTGCTGCTGCTGCTGCATCGAAGAAATTTTGTGCATAAATTCGTTTTATCTCGAACCGAAGAGGAACCGCAGGTTTGCGAGGCTCCTTGGCCCGCACCCGCACCCGCACCCGCAGCTTTTACGATTTTTCCTTTTCTGCTTTTCTTTTCCTTTCTTTTCCCCCATTCTTTTCCATTCCAGCCCTACCCTTTGCTTTCTCATGCAGCAGCGTTAAATAAACACAATTTTCGCAGCTGCATCGTCGACCTCCCACTTTTTCCCCAACGCCTCCCCATCGCCCAGTTGGCAGTTTTCCTTCTTATTGCTGCGGTCGCTTGTTTCATAGTTTCCAATTTCCAAGAGTCCAGCGGTTTCTTTCTTTCCCTCCTTGCCCCATTCTTATCCTGGCAAACCCTTCGCTTCCTTCCGCTCCAGCAACCACCCCGCGGGTACTCTCTCCTCCTTGCGGCTGCGTTCCATTTGTTGGTTTCGGCTAACGAAAATTTTATTACAAGTTTTCTATAATCGACTTGCGAGCTGTGGTCGCCGCAAAAAGTGGCAAGTGGCCCCCCACCCTTGACGATAATATCGTAAAATTCTTATCGAAGGGAGACCCGGCAGTGTGGGATGTTTATGCAAGTGTGTTTGCACTTTTCCAGCAAGCGATTATTAAACAGGATTTGGTTTCGCTCTAAGATCGAAAAAGTTACGAGTGTATGCTTATTGAAAACCCTGTCATTAATGTCCAAAGGCTTCCACAATACTCCCACCATTCGTTTCCCCTTGAAATCATAAATCTAATCTTGATTTTGAGGGGGGCCCAGAATGGGATTGCTCTTAGTTTTGTCAAACTATCCCATTGCTGCGGGATTCCCGTGGCTGTGACGAAACCTAAAAGGTGTCCGACATGGCCAACATTACAAACTGAAAAATAAAAACCCCGAAATAGTAATAGTAATAGTAATAGTAATAGTAATAGAAATGGGAATGGGAATGGGAATGGGAATGGGAATAGAAATGGAAACGTGTTAAGTTCACCTCTGGCTGTTTTGTGGTATTTTTGTTGTTGTTGATTTTGTAGGCTTGTGGGTGGCCAACAACAAATTGCGGTACTTGTTATTATCCTGACAGCCACACACACACACACACACACATGCATACACCACACATACACCACACATACAGCCGTAGAAGCACACACGCACAGTGGGAAACTGGAGCGTGAGGCACTTGTGTCATTTGTAATTGAAAATGAAAATGCAAAAACAACAAAGGGATATGCCAGGCAATAAGCACGGAAAAACACTCACACACTCCTACACTCCTACTCTCCTACACTCCTACATGTACATATACATATACATATGGCGGAAGGAAAATCAAGGAGAGAACAAAGCGCAGGGGAGAAGCGGGAGTGCGCACACAATACTACTTTGCTACTTTGACGTAAATTCTAAAGGAGTGAATGGAGGGGCGCCGGGAAAAAGGGGAAAAATCGGGGAAAGGCAAAGAAAAACCATAAAGGGGATAGAGAGACGGCTATATCCCTGATAGTGCTCCATCTCCGTCGCACCGGCATCATCCTGTCGCTGTCCTTCGCTTGCCATCCTTGCTCTTGGCACGCGAAAACCGTCAATTTATATGCCGTTAGCGTGCTGTCAATGAGCATGAATATGAAGTGCTGCCAGCTTGCCACCCAAATAGCCACCCACTTGGCACCCTCCCACCCCTCACAGCCCTTTTAGCCACCCCCCTGTGGCTGTGTGGGTGTGTGTAAAACGGAAACGCATTCGTCAGTTCCATCGGAAGGCACTAAAAACTAAGGACACACTAATCAACAAACATTTACGCCGACATTGCGTGCATATTAAACAGTTTACACAGCCCCAAAAAGCCACCCACTGGAAAACACTCATTCCCCTCACCCCCCCTCCGTTTCACGCTGTTTAATGCACTCGGAAAAAACAGAAAGCTAAATAAACAAGCTCCTAGACTATAAGATTGCCCAAAACAAAAAGTGTTGCCTACATTTCAGGGCACTTATTAGTTTGTTGGTTGTTGAGCTTTGGGACTTCGGGATTACTATTAGTTTTATAGAATTTATAGTGGAAACATTTCTCCCAGTGTAGTCTAAGCCCAAGGCAGTAGCATAAGACTTATTAACTGAGCATGCCACGACGTCAACGGCGTTAGACAGGGGCGGGGTACAAGAGGCGTCGGTGGGCTGAAACCTTTGCTTATCCTGGCACCCCTTTTACCAAACGCCCCCTCATTTGGCTGCGAAACGTAAATTATATTCAGCAATTTATCATTTAAAAGTTTAATGTACTTCTATAAATTTAAGTTGCATGACTCGAGTGTCGGCTCAAGAGGAGCCAAGGGGCAGAGTAGAGGAAACGGGACGGTGGTAAGCGCTATTAGTTGCAAAATAAATTGCTTCCCCCACACAGAGACCAGGGAAACCAGTAAACCATCAACCTGAAACCAGAAACGAGAAACAGGTTCATGTTCGGTTCGGTTTTTTGGGGTTAAGTTTTGGTCCTCAGTCCTCAAACTACAGTCCTTAGACCGGTGGGCAGGTCCTTGCCAAAATTTGCGGCCCCCTTGAAGGTCAAATGCCGTGCCAAGGTGAAATGTATAAATGCTTCAACATGAATTTCAATTGCCAATCGACAAATGGCCATTGGCTGTCTGGTTGAGGCAGGGTATTTCTTGGCCAACCTCATAATAAGCTCCTGTTTTTAACAATTCGAAGGACTTCCTTTTGGGTGATTAATTCTAGTTTGGTAATATTTCAAGGAAACTTGCAAAGATTGTTCCTTGTTTGCCATACAAAGATTCGAATAAATAATTGATACTCGAACTTTGAGCTCCAGACTTGATATGGAAGTGTTAAATGCGGTTCCAAGGAATCCTGGATATCCTGCTGGCTACGTGTTAACCGTAGTCCTTGGGGCAGGGCGAGATACTCAGAAGAGCTCCGCGCATCTAAACAGTCAGCGGAGCATATTATGGAAACTATTTGCCACCTAGATGGAAAGATGGTGAGAGGAATGCTGAAAATTGGAGAAGGGAAAATAAGAGGAGGGCGCGGGGGTGGCAGAGGGCGGGAAGGACACTTCAGTCTGTCGGCATGTAATTTGTTTAGTGTGTGAAAATGAAACATTTTTGTTGCCGCCGCTGCCGCCGCTGCCACTTGCTTCACCCCGAATCTGTCGGCTCTATCTTGCCGCTCCTGGGCTGCTTGACTGCGCTTTCTGTGTCGTCCTGGAGGACGAAGGACATCGTACTACACGGCGAATGATTGATGGTTTTTCTTAACGAAGAACGGGACAAACAAATGAAACTTTTGTTTCTTGCATAATAAAATAGCGTAAACACAGCCAGGATGAGAATGATGCTGCGGACGAGGATGAAGGCGGGACGGACTCACTCAAGGAGCAACAGCCACCACCACAGCCAGGACATACAAAAACCGAATCCGAACAGAAAAAAATAAGGAAAACATAAGCAAGCAACTCTGTGAGAGTGGGAAAAACAAAGAATCAACTTACTCTTAATTCCTTATACAAAAGAATTTTTCAATTTTACGCCAAAATAAGTTTGGCCATGCCAGTAATTTTTCACCCCAACCAGGCTCCTTGGGGGGGCTGTGGTGGTGGCAGGGGGAGGAGAGTCCTTTCGTGAGTGCCTTTTTGGCGGAGAGGAAGCCTTAGTTCACTAACCAACTCCGAGTGCATCGTAATTAGTTGTAATCATTTCGATGTAAAGCCAAAGCCAAAAACCGACGGGAAAAAACCTTTAATCCTGGCCCATAGGCGTATAAGGGGGATGGGAGGGGGGGACGGGGGGAGGGGGGGAGCATGTTACCAAAAACCGAAAGTGTCAAAGCTTATAAACGTCAGGCATAATTATGGCTGCAGGATAATTGTTTAGACACATGAGCATAATGAAAACATGACATGGCATCCTGCGAGAATCAAAATGTGCCCAGCGATTGCCACGCCCCCGCTCGTCCTTAGTCCCTCATGCGAGTGTGTGTGTGTGTGTGTGTGTGTGTGTGTGTGTTTGCTGATGTGTAAATATTTCCTAGGGTGTTTGTGTGTGTATGCTCGTGGTTGGGTATTTTGGTTCCTGGCAACACTTGGGCCGTAAACAAGCGCCTAAGGTGCCTCGAAAGGGGGCAAAGGGGGTTCGCCTGTGTGTGTATCCTGGCCAGGAAGTGTTGGCTGACAAAAGCGCAAGAAAGCAGCCATACCGGCTTCGAAATGGTGACTAACGCAAAGGCATAAAATATGAAAACCAAATTCGTAATTAAGATGCCGCATAAACATAGCCACTCATCCAAGCATTGATGGAGAGTAGGTGGGCGGAAAAAAAGGGCAGCATGGGGCTTTTGGCATTGTTGTTTTTGTCAAGCTCTCATAATACACCCACCCACCCCTACACACACACACACACACACACACATGTTAATTACCGTTATCATTATGAATCGCATACAAGACTAATTAGTGTGTTACACTTTCCTTTATTGTCGAGGGGCGGGGGGGATGACGAGGCTGACAAGAACTCTCCTGTACAACAAGGATAATGCACACCCACACAAACAGATAAACAAACAAGGCCACCCACACACACACAGGGCCCCCATGTTAAGTGTTTAACATAATGAACACGCGTATTACGAGGGAATTAACATGACATTTAACCGGGACAAAATCCAGCCATCAGCAAATACGAAATTTTGTCAGTGATTAAAAGTGTGACATTTTCACGAAACTCAAGCCCACTCGCGAACAAAGTAATTTTCAGAAAGCTTCAAAAGTCTCTGAGCGCTGAGATTCGTTGCGGTCGAAGCGGTCCCCTTTCCGTTTCCGTTTCCGTTTCCGTTTCCGGCTAAAAAGTTTCAGACAAAATGGCAAAGGCGCCAATATTATCTATTGGTTTTTATTGTTATGCTTATGTGTGGCACTTTTTGGTGGCAAGTTTTCCAGAGAAACGGCGAGAAAGTGTCAGACAAGCCGTAACATGGATTTTAAGCACTTCCTGGACCAAGGACAATGCCCATCAATGGACGCTTTCACAGGACAAAGGAAACTCTGGAACAAATGTATAACTTTTTATATGGAAAGTATGTATATCAAATAAGCGAACAATTAAATGCAAATTAAATACAAAATTTCAATAAACATGAAAGAATGAATGATTCACAAACGAAACCCCTTTATATATATATAAAAACATTCTTTATTAATTACGTTGACTGAAGGATACATTTGGTAATGGGAAAAGGGCAAAGGTGGGAATGGAATGTGTTAAGATGGGGCACGAGCAGGGCCCAAATGGTAGAGGAAGGGTGGAGCAATCAAAAATGCAAAATGCAAACATTGTTCGGCATTCGCAGTTAATAAATGACGTCAAAAGGACATGTCCGCAAATATGTCACTGCGTCTGTGCGTGTGTGCGTTTGGGTGTTTGGGTGTGTGTGTGTGTGTGTGTGAGGGACGCATTGTTTTTTGATTTTATTTCAGATTTAACGAATTTCCTTTCTTCTTTGTCTCTCTAGCGAATGTGCGCTGAAATATGCCAGATATGTTGGTCTGCTCGCCATTCTCTACCCTTTCTCCACCGCCTCCCCGCAAAGCTGCGCTAATGTTTGGAATGTGTGAGTGTTTGTGTGAGTGTTTGTGTGTGTGTGTGTGTACGTGTGTGTCCATTATGCAAATTAATTTTTGGTAACTCCAACAAACACCTCCACTGCCACACCAACAACAACGGCCTCGGCTTACCACAAGTATGACGACAAAGTGATGACCAAAAACGCAGTCAGCAACTTTGTGACCATTTCAACAACAAATTTCTGCTCGTCCTTCCCCCCTAGGGCCAGGACGCGCCAGAAGCAGCCCTGATCCCCCTGACGATCAAGGTCCCAGCCAAATTCTCATTTACCATTCCTGGCCGGGCCCTGGACCCTAAATGCAATGGCCAGAAAGCAGGGTCCTCTCCGAGGAACGAACAGCAAGGGGGGCTGGGAAGGTAAACAATTGACTAGCAGGCGTTATCAGCAGGGTTGCCGATTAGGGTTGTCCAGGCTCATGGTAATATTAATTCCAATAACTGGGGCACTGTATATGCTAATAAATGGCCTAAAATAGCCTCCATTTTTCCTAAGTTTCTTTCTAAAATAATATTCCATTAGTCGAGCTTCCTTATTTATAATCCAATTGATAGTTTTAGCAGTGAGTTCGTCCTGGACAGTTGATGGAATCGCAATCTACATACTTTGCAATCATTTTGTGGGTAAAAACGCCTTCCACCCTCGTCCTGGCACACATGCACACATGTATATGTGTGTGGTCGCCATCAAAATTGACAAAAATGCAAATTTATTTACAACTGCAGCCAGCGCCAGGGTCGAGTTGACGATGGCAATGCCACGTGAATGAATGCAGGACATGGGGAGGGGGTGTTGTGCCTGAAACAACTCGGCAAAATCAACAAGCAACACACAGGGGCACACCCACCCCAACGCACATTGCACTGACAGTCGGAGCTGTCAAATGTTGAAAGTGTATTTGAAAAACGCGGCTACAAAATGCGCAAAAAATTTCCCTGAAATACTTTCGTGGGCGCTTTCGCATAGTTATGTTTTCAGTTCGTTTTTCCCTTCTATTTTTCCACCCAATACTTTGAAAAAAATAAAGGACAATCTAGACTACCTGTCGCTACAATGGAAAAAAATATATATTAAATAAATTGATGGCATAAAAATAAACTTTAATGTGCGAGGCCAAGGCAAGAAGTTGCTGCAAATGCAAAAACCATAGCATACTTTTTTGGGCCACGATAATAATTTATGAATAATTGAATGTATTGCCATAAGGACAATGGAAATTTATGCCGCTACTTAAAAGGCGGAAAAAAAAGACGAAAGATACACAATAGAAAAACAAACTCTTGCCACCAAGAAGATAAAGTCAAATTAGCTCTGCATGCTTCTTTTTTTCTCCTTAGCTTTAGCTTTTCAACGCAATGAAAAGCGATTAAGTGAAAAGTTTCCTGCAGCACCGAGTTCCGAGGCAGGGCAGCAGGGCAGCAGGGGCGGAGGGCTTGTCTGGGCAAAGAGGGTTTTTCTACTCGATTTGATGGCAGAGGCAGCATTCAAATTGTGTTTGCACTCGCTGGGAACAGTGGCGGCGCTGCTAGAGCTTCGATTTTATTTCACGTTTTCGCAAGGTCGTCAAAAGAGGTGCCGGGGCGGGTGGGGCTTGGTGCAAATTCGGGGAATTGCCCAAGAGAAAGCCAAAAGAGTTCAAAGGTCAGTCGAGAGGAGCCTTTGTCGGCCAGACTTTAAGTTGAGCAGGTATTTGGGTTGCAGTCTGCCAAACCGCCTCCAATATGCATGCAAATATATGTCGGAATATTGTATGTATTTGTGTGTGTATGTAGCCAGCCGATATTCAGGGTCCTTGTCGTCCTTGCGAGCACGGTTGCCGGAAGTGGCGATGATAACACGCCAAAAAGGGAAATGAACACTTTTTGGGCAATGGGGTGCGACGGAGTTAGTATAAACAACAACCACGGCAAGAGCCACGGCAAGAGCCACGGCAAGAGCCACGGCACCAAGGAGGAATGTCTGTATTTAACCGAATTGGCCCAACAACGAATGCTGGATACTCTTCAAATGCAAAAGTTTGTGTTACTCATATAAAATAATGTGATTTTAATGTCAAAGAAACCATAGCAAAGAGTATTCAGAAGCTCAGATGCTCTGTCACTCATCCGCCCCGTTGCCTCAGTTATCTTTGGCCACCCCAGCCCCAGGTCCAGGCCTCCCTCCGGCCTGTCTGCAGCCTTTGGGCGTAAATTTTATTGAGGTCGAATTGAAAATGTGGCCAAGTGGGTATGAAGCAACGAATTGGGGCGCTAGAGGTGGCCAGGGCGAGTGGCGGGGGAGTCTGTGAAGCAACAACAACAGAATGAACGACAAATGTAACGAAAAATTAAAAGCATTTTATGCGCAAATGGCACGCGGCATTTAAAACGAATGCGAAATATGGTAACACGCGATTTGGCGGCCCCAGCTGACAACAGGCATCCCCTGCGTCGGCCTGCCTCTTGCCTCGTCCTGGAGTCTCATCCATTGCCACAGCAGCCCCCAGCAGCCCCCAGCTACCCCATCACAGTGCGTATAATTTATGTGGCATTTAATGAAAACGGAATTGAAATTTAGTGCGAATTTATTAAATGATTTTAAATTGATGTTGGTCTGTGGACCGCACGACCTCATCGTTCCGTCAGCCGAAAACACTTAAATTATTGGCTAGATGGCCAGGATGGGAGTTCGATTGGCAGTGGCAGTGTTTGCGACTAAGAACTTTAAAGGAGATCCCCCGCGAATTTTTAGTTGAGCTTTCGAGGATTGATTATGGCCAATTAATTCATGAGGTCTGTGTGTGTGTGTGCGAGAGCCTTAAATTACAGCTTCAAAAATACGAAAAGCTAATTAAATGTTATTCATCGGATTGGTTAACAATAATTGGAATTGGAATTGGAATTGGAAATGGAAATGGAAATGGCAATGGCAATGGAAATGAATGGGGGGAAAAGCGCAGTCAGTAGCTAACCAGAAACAAAATGCCAACTGGGCTAAAAGTGAAAATTGCGCATTAATTAAATTTATAGCGAGCGGATACCGCGCATCATTAGAGTCGCACAATTAATGCGAATATTGTTGCACATGCAACACAACCCCTCCCCGCTGTCCAGCTCTCCTGAAGTGCGGGGCCAACCGCAAAAGGTAAACTTGTTGGCCGGTGGCTCGATTTTGTATTGGACGGGGTCGGTCCGGCGTCTGCGGCTCGTGTGTGCAATTAAATTGTATAATTTTACACAATTAACAAACAAACAAAGTGAAAAATTGAAAAATTGAAAAATTGAAAAATTGAAAAATCTCTTTCCCAACAAACGCTTAACATATGTATTCCCATCTATGTATCGTAATGCACCCGAAACGGAATAATTTCATAAAATATATATAATATTATTAATCATTCAGATGAATAATGTAAGCAGCAGTGAACGGAACAAGAAACCACGATGAAAACATCCGCGAAAAATGCCCCCCATTATTCATATTGCATGAGGAGGCACAGGTGTGACAGAGTCCTCTACAGAGTCCTGTTTACCAACGACAATTCGAAGTATCGCCAACTAGATTTTAGAGCAAAAAGGAAGCCAGGATAACTGCATTGACTTTAATTTTTGCAGTTGCAGTTGTTGAATCATTAGGCCAGACGCAGCCCCATGTCTGCGGCATGTTGGTCACATTTATGCAACATTTCTGGCAACAACCAACTCGATCGCATTGTGGAATCATATTTGAGGGCAGCTAAAAGTGAAAATCGGCCAGCAAGTTATCCAAGCCAGGCGAACAAAAAACCACAATAGCAGCTACCACACAGCCATGACAATAGTGGCCCATCCTCCATCCTCCATCCTCCATCCTCCATCCTCCATCGTCCTGACCCCTTGCCACATTCCCGGACTCCCTTTTAATTTCGAAATGCCGCCAAACGCTGCCGCAAAATGTGAGTTATTAAAATTGTGGACTATTTGTTTGCATTTTGCAATTCCGTTTGCCGCTCTTCCCAGTCGCCTATCATTCTATATACATTTTTTTCTATCTCCTTTGTTTTTTATTGTTTAAATTTTTATTTCAGGCCAAGCTGTCCCAGTTTTTATTCCACTCTTTTTTTGCGCTTTGCTGCTTGTATGCAGGCAGTGAGCCTAAATATGTTTTATGTTCTCCGTCGAATGCCAAACGCCGCCGTGAAGTGAAAATAAACCGAAACGTGGGACTACATGACGACAAACCGGATCACAGTGATGCAAGAGCATCTCTTTCAAGATTTATCGTTTAATTTATAAAAATGTTCCCCATCCTAGCAAGCCCCGATTCCAACTGTCAAATTGTAAAGGCGAAACCTTCTGACTTTTTGGTCATTCAGTCTCCAAAATTCCCAGCAGTGAGCTGTATACAAATTTCTAGTGTTAATTTTTTACCAATTCGGACTTTTTCCCATTTTTTTTTTTTTTTGAACATGGACAAGCACAAAGTTACAAAGTCAAAACAGCGTAAAAAGTCACATAAAAAGAAAGGTGCGTCTCTAAAGATCTCCAAAAAGGGACGAAGCGTGGCGAAAAAATCGGGGCAGAGGCCCAACAAATGTACCAAGGCACAGGAGACCCGCGAGCCAAAGAAAAAGATTAAAACAAGACCACCAGCCACTAAAAAAAAGAACAGCCAAAAAGGGAGCCGGGCGAAGCCGGCTAAACCCGAAAAGAAATTAAAGTCCATTTTGCAACGTCCATCACAGCCTGGAGAGAAGCCCAAATCAAGTAAGATTCTCCATCCCACACATTGCGCATACGCAACGTTGTCCCACCTGTCACCTGAAAGTAGATTGGTTATCTTTTAGATAACATTGTCAAGGAATATATTGCGCATACGCAACGTTGTACCTTTTTCCAATTTGTATCCTTTTCCTTTATTTTCAGACAAAAAGGTAAACTTTGAGCGATTGCGCGCCCTCTTTGCGGCTATCCTCTTTAACCCGCGGCCGCATTAATGGACCTGGGAGATTTAAGGATCTGAAGGAAAATACTCAGAAGAATCGTCCAGGCACCTGGAAAGCAGCAGCTAGAGGACGGCCTATCGAAAGCGGCGATGCCATGGAAGAAATCACCATCAGAGCAGCCCAAACTTCATTTAAAATTTAATGTAAAGGATTCGTTGGAAAAGATTAGAGAACTATAGATGTGATAGTGTGACGCACTGTACTGTTCCATAAAGAAACTAAAGCTACAACAAGTGGTGGAGGAGGTGATGGTGAATGGTGGATGGGATGTGGTTGGGTGGGTGCTGGGTGTGCTGGGTGGTGGTGGGAAATGCAACAATTTTTATTTGCTCCGGCTTTGGCCATGTCGCTTAAACGTTTTGGTTGACATCCCGTCAACGTCGCTGTCTGGATTTTGGTGTTTGGCCCCTGGCTGACTTCTAATGGCAGCACACAGGCATACAGGCACCCACACACATGGACGCACACACCCCTGTCCTGCGTCCTTTTTGTGTGCAAGTCCGAGCATTCATTATTGCTCTCCCTCATCTCTATTCCGTGTCCGTATCTGTATCTATGTATTCTGTATCTGTATCTGTATTTTCCTGGCTTCCTTCTGCTTCTACTTCTGCTGCTGCTGTTGCATTGTGGCACTTATTAAAAATTTTCTGGTATTTTTTCTTGGGTTTTGTTCCAGCGCCGGATCCCTGGGGTCCCAGTCTTTGTCTGCCCATCGGGCGGGGCAGAGTGGTGGTGTGTGCGCCGGAGAGGAGCTACAAGAACGGAATCTTCTTTTGTTTATTTATCTTTTTTGCTCGGCTTCGAATAACAAATCATTTTGGCTTTACACATATTATGCGGTGCTGCAACGCCCCGCCCCACACCCCCCTTTTTTTTTGCATCCATTGTGCAACGTACGGTTGCAGCCGCTGCCGTTGCAATTGACTCCACTTTTGTCAAACGTATTGTTTCAGTCCGACCCAATCCACCCACTTTTTTTAACCCACAATCAGCCTACCACCCATCTCGATACACTGTGAGAAATACGTTTGGAGATGGAAGTATTTAAAAAACTGTTTTCTTATTGAAAACCTTTCTTTTCTTTGGATTATGTCAGAATGTGGCCCTAAACTTATTGTCTTATTGCCAGTTTTTTGTCAGTTCCCTCCCTCCCGCCCGCCTGCCCCTCCCCCCTGGTGGCTTCCATTGCGTGTTTCCACTGCCGCATTCTTCTCCTTTCTGGCTTGATTTTTTTATTGTTGCCACAGATTGTCATAGATACAGATACTAACGGGGTCCTTTGTCCCTTGTTCTTCGGCTTTACATTTTTTTTGCTGCGCCGCCACCACTGGTTACATTTTATTCCTTTTTTTTTTTTTTTGTTGTGTTTGTGGCGCTTCTTCATCAATCTTGGTTGCTTTTTATACCACTATCCCTGCACAGAGGCGTAGGCAAAGGGGTAGAACAGAGAGGTAGGCCGATTTCTATTGTCATTGTCGCGTTTGCCTCGCCTCAAACAACAATTTTGCATTCATTGTTGTGTTTTGGTTTCCGACGTTTTTTTCTCTCTTTTATTTCCCATTTTTTATGTTTTTTTTTTTTTTTTAGTTTTTATTGTTGTTGTCCAACTGCATAAATGTCAGCAGGAGGCCATTGTCTAGGGGGGGATTCAAAACTCATTAAAACGAGTTTCTATCCGGCCGAACGTTGGCATAGTTTTAGAAATTATCATCGGTTCAAATGGGGGAAAATCTTGTTAGGATCGTTGCCATTGATCTGGAGTTGGGAAACCGATTTGCAAACAGGATAACTTCTTATCGCCTGGTCCTTGGCCAACCAGCAGCAAGGTGGCCATCTCCTAAGCCGCTTTGCTCCGACTGCTTCCTCTCCAAAGCCAACTTTTGGCTTGGGTCCTGGCCCTTCTTCTCTTTTTTTTTTTTTTTTTTTTTGGGTTGGAAACTGACGGGCTTAAGCCTGTCAAACTGTTGCACCTTAAATTGTGGTCGAGTCGCAGGACCTGCAACCTGAAACCAGGAAAACCAGCGACCCAGGAGCAAAGGACCAAGGACCAAGGACCAAGGACCAAGAACCTGGAACTTGGGCCTTATCGCGTCGCCACTCGCCAGTCGCCATTCGCCAGTCGGCAGTCGGCAGTCGGCGCTTCACGCTCCAGAAGCGAAACCGGATGTGACATCCTTTTAAAGTCGGAAGTACTTATGCTTAAGCGTGCGTCCTTCCAGGCAGGAGGACCTGTCTCACTCCTGGCTGTCAAGCTGAAATACTACTCTGCCTCCATTCCACTCCACCCCACCCCACTCCAACCCCGTCGCAATCCTTGTCGTCTCGTCGTCGGCTGTCTTGCATCATTTTTGTGCTACTTAAAAATTGTTGCCAACATTAAAAACGCCGCCAACTCTTTCTGGCCCTTTTCGGTTAAGGCCAGGCCAAAATGACAACGTATGTCTGGGCTTGAAGGCCCACAAAAAAGCCATTTAATTGATAGCTTTGCCAGTGGAGGAGGACCACTCCCAGATGTAAATTTTCAAGAATACAATAAAAGAATTAAAATCACTTTACACCCGCAATGCGAAAAACATTCGGCGGTGTCTTTACGGTTATTTAAGTGCCCGTGGTGGCACGTCCGGTTGGAGTTCAAGTTCGTTTTCAGTTGAGTGCGATTCGGTTGAAATGGTCCAAGGATATGGGCTGCGCGAATTCCTACAGCACCGGGGCAGCTCACTTCTTTGTATTTATTGGAAACAGACACGCGACTGCTGCATATTTTATAAGCTCCACCAGGACGAACAAGGCGGAGCGGGCGGAGCAGGCGAACAGGACGAAATGGAAACGCCGGAGTGCTTTTCGGGGCTCTCGTTACAAATTGTAATAAACCTGAACATCCGCTGCTATTAAGTGACTTCTAATCAACTTTACGGCATCATTTTTTCAGTTCAGTTCGGTTCAGTGTGGTCGGACCCGAGAGGTGAGAGTCCAGGTGTTAATGATTCAATAACATTCGCCTTTAATGGCCACCGACGGCTGGCAGACAACACTCTAATGCGGTTATGTTTGTGGGGGGGGGGACGTCTATGCGCCCTCAACTTTCACTTATTTGCGTTGGAAGTCGAAGGAGGAGGAGGGAGGGGGAGGGGGAGGGGCAGGGGAAAGGACCCTCACTGGTCAATTGTTGCGTAACTTTCAATTTGTGAAACATTTCTGCTCGCTGGGGGGTCGTCGCTGCTAATGTATGCCATGATTTTGCGCCACTGCGGCCGAAACCTAATCAATTTGAGGGTCCTGTCCGGGTCTGACTCACTCCCTCATGTCCTGCCCTTCGACTATGTCATCCCCGGGAAGTCACACAGTTGGAGTTTCCAAGTCCAAGTCCAGCTCCGATTCCCGGACATTAAAAGCAACCATTAACTTTTAAATGAAGCAACGGAAACAAGATAAGCACGTGAAGCGACAAGGCGACCCTCTCCCACCTCTCCCTCCTCTGCCTTCTCTGCCTCCTCTGCCCCGGCAATCCTCCGCCCCTCGATGGTATCTCTGCCACGCCCACCACGTCGCCGCTCACAAATGACCCATAATTATTCAATAAGAAATAATAAAGCATGGGGGAAACGGGGGTCCTGCGAACACATATTTCCATTGACGGACAGCCGGCCGGGTGGCAAAAGGTGGCAAAAACGGGGCGGTAACGATGCACCAAGAAAAATAATTGAACTTTCCAAGGTATCGGAAGTGAAAGCCTAAAGGGCAGCTTCAAATATTGATTTGCTAATGATTCTTGCAACTTTTTATCCCTGCATAGATCAGTGCCATACTTTTTCTCACTGTGCAATCATTGTGGTGCCTTGACGTTGACCAGGCCAAATGATTGTTGCGTGACTGGCAAGTTTTTTCAATGAAAATTCCTTAATTTGCCCCGATAATCGGTCCCAGCCACACCCCCAGAAGCCCCCCCCCCGCCATCGCCCCGGGCAGGCAATGTTGTCGCTGTAAAGTAGTTACATTTTGTAGCGATTTGCCCGCCAACACTACACCAATAAGCCCGGCCAGGAGCAGGACACGGGCGTTGGTCGGTTGACTTTCAAACAAACAAAATGAGGAAAAGAAATGGCCGGAAAAAGTCGATTCCTATGTCACTCACAGTGCCTGCTACCCAAAAAAAAAAAAAACGGTCAGGAGGTCGCTACAAAGTAGTTTTTTGTTCAATTTAAAATGGATCTACTACTTTTTGGGTTTTAAAGTAAATTCAAGTTCAAAAACTCACCATAAACTCCATTTTGATCCTCATTTTCTATGACTTATCCATCAATTTTTATGGCATTCCCGAGTCCTAATCACCTTCCGTCCATTCCGATTGAGGATTTTAATGGGCCTTTGGGGAGCCACTTTTGGGACGTCCACAACTTTCCAGATTAGCAATACATGCTCATGTGAGCCAAGTCCCATTTTTGGGAAGTAATTTCCCAAAAAGGACTGCGGGTTCCGGGCTCCTGGGTTCCGGGGTTTCGGGGTTCCCGAATCCGGACTTAAGATTACAAATTTTTGATTTCGGGCACGAGATGGTCTCTGGCTTTTGGTTTTTTTTCAATGGTCATCAGAACCATAGCCAAAAACCCAAACTCATTTTACTTTGGCGGCCAAAAAGGCAACGAAAGGTCTCCTCCGGGAGGCCTTTAATTACGTGTTGCTGTGCTGTCATCTGTTTCAAATGTGAGATGATGTTGTTTGTTGTTTACGGTTTACCGTTGACTGTTTACTGTTTTTGTTTCGGCTTTTGGCTTTCGAGGGATGTCCTGTCCCCAGCCCCAGGCCCAGTTCCCAGGCCCAGGCCCAGTCCCCAGTCTCCAGTCTCCAGTCCCTTGGGAGGGACAATCCATTGTAAATTTGCCTCTGAAAGTACACACAATGGAAATTTGTAAAAAGGGGGGTGGCGATGGCAGATCGTGGGTATTTAGTGTCACATCATTAAAATCGACAAACAACTTTCGTGAAACAACAATTCAGCAAAACTAGCAGAACAGAACAGAACAGAACAGAACAGAACAGAACAGGACCCGCATCCATTTTCACTCAACAACTACAAGTGGGATTCCACAAAATTAATGAGTCATCGTAAAAGTTAACAACTTGCACAAAATTGTTTATCTAAAGTGCTAAGCTTCGTTATAGCTTCTTCTATAAATTGATGTACTCGATTGGATTGGCAAAGGACCCCTGGAGGAACACGCAGACGTAATCACTTTTTAAGTGTTGGACAATTTATGATACATGAAAATGTTCAACTCGCCAGGAAGGCACACACACCTTATACCTCGATATCCTGGGACCCAAAAGATTGCTTCGGGTTGGGTCTCAAAGGGTAGCAAACATACACTCCTGTGTATCCTGTCAGCGCAATAAACACCTCAAAGTTGATGACATTTCATTAAGATCAAGGTGCGGAGTCTGGGGTGTGAAGAGCCAAATGAATTTACCTTTGGAGCATGAAAGTGGGTTTCTTTAGATACTTTTGGGTATCCAAGCCACCCCCTTGCCATCCTTTTGCCATCCTTTGGCCTCCGTCTCCGCCTCCGCCTCCATTGATGAAAATTTTCGTGTTCATTTGGTGAAAAGGTTTGCCGCCGAGCGTCGGCGACGCATTGAATTTCATTAAAACAAGCGCAAAAGTGCTTTTACCTAGCCTCCTACACCCATCCAGCCTCCCGCCACATCCATCGACCTCATCCTTGCCACACTCATCAGGCGCCTTTACCCACATGCAAGGAGGACTTATGATAGGCGGAAGACACCGCCAGGACTCTCGCTCTCAATCGCGCCCTGTCACGACTAAGTGTTGCCGCCTTTTTGTCTTTATTGGTCTCCTTGATTTGCCTAAGTGATGTGGAGAAAGGATGTGGAGCAAAAGGTGGTCTGAGATGGGCTGAGGTGGGATGAGGTGGGCGTACTTTAAGCACTTGGTAAGTGAATTTTCCCAAAGCGAGAGCAAAGCAAAGTGCCTTTGATTGCAAAAGCCGCAGTTATTTAAGTTATTTAGCGCTCCGTTGCCGGCTGCAGTTTTAATTATTTTTCGTAACCAGAGGGGAAAGAATGTTCTAAGAAACTATTTTTCTTTTAAAATTTATCTTAACACAGGACAGGACTATTATTAATTTCCATTTCCCTTGTAGAGGAGTCTTTCTAAATCCAGTTTAATTCAATAAATATTATGAAAATAAGCCAATAATAAATAAATTAAGAAAAGGAATGTTGCCAAACATTGCGGCAACATGTTGCCAAAGGAACTTTCCAGCCTTCGGCTCCTCCACACGAAGCATCCTTCAGCATTCGCGTCCTTCGGCCACGTCGTCGGCCAACTTCGGCCTGCGTGGGCCTGTGATAAAGGGGACTCTGGATAACGGGACGCCAGGACTCACGAAGGAGCGTCCTGGCGTTGCGCTAGGTCAAAATCGGTCCAATGCGAAACGCGCTTGGCGCGACAGGTTCAGTGCTCGGGCAACTTCCTAGCGCGTCGGTTCAGTTCACTTCAATTCCAAATCCCAACTCTGACTCGGGCGCCGATAGCCGTTACCATCCTTGGTGAACTGAACAAGGATTCGTTGCGAGAATTGTGAGCGACGCGCTACGATCCGAAAGAAATGTCAGCCACAAAAGTGTCACCCAATTACTGAAGCTGAGCATCGCAAATATACAGCAGTTGTTTGCCATTTCTTTTGATTTGAAAAGTGCTCTTTTGAAAAGTCTTTCCAGTTTCTTCAGTTTCCAATTTTTTTCAAGTGTTGGCCAGTGTTTCGGACCAGAAAGTCGACTTTTGTGTTCATTTTGAATATTATTATTAACCAGAAGGTAAATACCAGTTGGCTTAATTCCTAAAAAGTTTGTGTGAGCTGTTCTGCGATCTTTTCTAATTACTTTCTTTCTGGTAGGCCAAAAAAATATTCAAAGGACCCTACGATAGAATCCACCTTCGTTTGATCTCTAAACCATTAATCCTCAAAAAAAAAGGCAAAGATTTAGTTAACGATTTTTGTAAATCTTTCGCTGCACTGCCGGCTCCCTAAATCTTTCCAACTTTTAAGCAGAGGAATCCCGCCTCCGTGGCTTCCTTTTTATCCTTTTGCCACCTTGGTAAATTCTTTGGCACCCTTTTCATGGACAACTTTCCTGGCCATCTAACACAAAAGGCGCCAAGCCGAGACGGCTGCTGCTGCATCTTCCTTTTTTAAGTTTGCCGTGATTTATGTTTTATTAATATTAAAAGTGATTTATTAGCCATGAAATTTGAGAGCCAAACTTGGCCATCCTGCGGGGTGGCAATGTGTCGGTGTGGCGGTGTGGCGGTGTGGCGGTATGGCGGTGCCTTTGTCCCTGATAGCCGTGCTGCTGCATGCGCAATTGTTTAATTACAGGTGCGAGGGAAAAGGATGCGATGCAGGCTCGCCGTATCCTTAAACGCCCGCCGCACTGTTCATTATCCCGGCAGGACTGGACTCTCCTGGCCTGGCCTGGCCTGGCTGGCGAACTTAAGGACTAAACTGCTGCACAACGAGATTAAAATTGTAAATGACAGCTAGACTGACAGGTGCAGGAGGCGGGGCAGTCCCATCTGTAGTGGTGTCCTGTGGGTCCTTGTCGCGAGGTCCTTCCCCCCCCCCCCACTCCGCTCCATTTGGCGTCGCATTTTGTCGTGTTTTTAATGAAAATTAATTAATTAAATAACGGTTTTACTCAGAAATTTCCACTGTTACTTTGTGTGCGTGTGAGGATGCACTTTTTTTTTTTATTAAATACTGAATGTCCTGGACATTCCAGAGACACCACAAGATCAGATTATGAATTTTTAGGATCGAGTTTGGAGTTTCTTGTCCGTCTAGTTTGGCATTCCGGCAGCCATTGCGGTATTTAATGAGAATTTCGGGCGTTTGGGCCTTCGAAACAAAAGTGCATGCACTTCAATTAGCATTAATTTGAAAATTCAGTTTACACAGAATGGCACGACAAGTAGCTCTCAGCTCCCAGGCTCCCTGGCTCCTTGGCAACTCCGCATTCGAATCTAAACCCGAATCGCAGCCTCCAATCACACAGAGTTTCCATTTCCTCTCGCCGAGTGACATTCGACCGGGCAACAAAGCCTGAGGAGGAGCGAGGAGGCGGCTCCTGGTTAATCAACTAATGCTCCAAAATGCTTCCAATATGCGGCCCAGAGAAGCGGCAAATGCAACAGAGCTTGGCTCGCTGCTAATTAGAGGGGAATGGCATTGCAAAAATGTCAGTTCAAACAGGATATTTGATACTTATACAGGAGCCAAACTATTGTCTCTGTGCGGCTGGGCCTTTTGGTTAATGTCCCTTTTTTTCCAAACAAGGAATGTTTAATTACTATGCCACCTTTGACCAAGGGCGTGATGGCTTGTCAACACAAATTGACGGTATAGCCTGCCCGGAGCGATTAAAGCGAGCTAATTATTTGGAAATAGGATATGACTGATGGGCCATCGTCCGGGAGTTATTGACAGGCAAGTGCAGAGACCAGGGCCAGGCCAAAAGTGAAACAATGCAAGGCCATGTGGCCAGTGGGGAAAAAAGGATATTTGCATAAATTCTGGCAAAGTTTTCAACAAAGAAATCCGAAATATATGACAAGAGCAAAGAACAACGGAAATATCGCCAACAGTATCATCTCTCACGGACCCCAAAGTCCCCGCGGAGCCATAAATATTTTCATTCGGTTTTTTATGGCAATGCAAAAGGGGGAATATCGAGGACACAATGTCAGCGAATAAATTAAGCTGCTGCTGCTGCAATATTAAAGCCAAAGATTGATCGACACTCTGGCCCAAACTGCTTATTGTTGCGGGAAAGGATCGAAACTTGGCCGCGTCCAGGGGCGGGCGGATATAAACACAATTAAAAACGCATCAGTGGCAAAATAGTAACACGTGTGGGGCAGCATGGGGGCAGCATGAGGGTTAAACGGGGCCCAACTGGCCCCCACAAAGCGGCCACAAATAACGAGCACTTTCACATTAACAAAAGGCCACCGAACACAAAAGCGCAGCACGCCGGCTGCAGGGGAAAAAAAAGGGAAAAGGTTTCCCATGGAGAAAACACAAATTGCACAACAATTGCCAGGATAAAAATAAAGGGAATGCTTTCAGTTACTTGAAGGGAACAAATAATGCCACTGCAGCTCTAAAACCGGGCTTACGTGGCATGTAATGCAGTTGGTTGGTTCATGAAAAACCCGAGGCAGTTTGACAATGGAAGTTAGTAAGTCAGGCGGCAGGTAAAAAGGTTAAACAATTGGCAGCGAAACCAAAACAAGTTTCAATCTGTGTTTATCCTTCTGATATGTGTTTAAAATACCTAATTCCCGGAATAAATATAAATGCGAGGCTCATGCCACGATTTCCAAACAAAAAGCAGGCCTTGACAACCAACCCATGGGGGTCTTTTGGGGGCCACCTTCACCAGGATCGCATGTGTAGCCACAATAAGCGACATGGACAGATCATTTACACAACATTTGCATCGACCGTAACGTGGATAACAGATATGTGGCAAGGAGTCCTCCACTTGAATTCTGATTAGACTCCTCCGCCACACACAAACATCCATATCCATTTAAATATCAACAATGAATGCCGTAACAAGACAGCCAACAACTTAATGTAAGCCAGGACATGGCATGTTAAGTCTGTTTAATGAATAAATACGCACTATTTTCCCATATTTTCCTCATATTCCTATATGCTAAGTACAAGTACAAGTATTTCGAAATTTACGAAAAACAAACAAATGGAATTTGGAATTTTGGAATTCCTTGCCATAATTACATTCGATGATTGATTGCTATTCATTCTATGTACAACAATAAGAGCTCAAAATCAATTGACCATATTGCCGATTCGATTTTTAGTTGGCAAACAAAACGAGAGGTCCCTGGTCTTTATAAATAATATGGAGTCGACTCCTATCGACAATTGCAAGTTGCTGCAAACGGGCAGCTTTCGGGCTTTGTTCCGACACTGACGACTGGCCGGGCGGCCGGCCACGAAATTTAATTAAAACGATTTCCCATTTGGCAAACAAACTGCGGTGAGCCGTTTGGAATTTTCCCGAGTCGCCGATTTTTGTGTCGCGGTGCTCGTTTTGTCATTAATTTAAAAATATCCCAGAACCCTTTTCAAACTGACAAAATCCTGGCGGACAGCCCTCGCCCAAGGCAGCATACGCGACAATCTGCATACCAACTGAGATGACAGCGAAAAAATGTCGGGAAAAAAACGTCTAAAAACTATCTTGAATATTTTATGGTTTATAAAAAATATGTGTCCCCCTACCTCTTGTGATATTTCGATTTTATTTTCGATATTTGCTTTAACCACAAAAGTACATCGCTTGCCGGAAGCCTAGTCAGAGCTTTTTGTTTGTGAAGTCCTTGCCAACAGTCGCTTTCCACACTCGCCCGCTTTGTGGCAACATGAAAAAGGATGTGTCCTTGCGACATTGACTCATTGCAGCCACACACAGTACACACAGGATAACACACAGGACAACACACAAGCGTACGCAAGCGTACACGAAACGCATTCGGGACAGCAGCAACAAGTCGAAGAGTCGTGTTTGGCTTTCCATTTGCAGGGCTGACCTCAAACTTTTCCTCACTATTGAATGGGTTTCAGCAATTTGTAGCATTTAATACACATCCACACGCTCTGCCCCAACCTCTGATCCATGATCCTGGCCCTTGCCAGTTGTCCGCTTCATGTGTCACATGTCCTTGCCAAGCTACTGGCAGATATTTAGCTGGCACTCTCCTTTTTGGCTTTTTGGCTTTTTGGACTTCAACTCGGACTCTAACTGACTGGTAAAGCTCCAATGAGGCATTGACCTTTAATAAATTAACAAAAGCCAATTAATAAGCCATTCTGGAACTCCTCACTGTGTTCCCCATCCGTTTCAGCCATCGTTTTGCCCTTCAACACATCATCAGGACATCAACACATCAAACGTGAGCCAGGATAATCTGTGAGCGAGCGTATATTCCTTAAAGCTGCCATCAATCAAATTAGCTCCTTGGCCCCCACACGCTTGGTCACACGCTCGACTTCTTATTAAATCAGCCCTAATATTTATACCCCAACTAAACTGTTTGTCCTTCGAAGGCTCGGGCAGGTCCCGGCATAACAAAATTCATTGGCCGCCTGGTAGGGAGATTTATGCATGTCAGCAAGGACAGGGACAGAAAGGATCAAGCAGGAGAGGCGGGACAGAAAAACAGTCAGACGGACAAGCCATCAACCGTAGTATGACAGGTGTGGGACTGTGCCTAGGACTGGGACTGTGGTTGTGGCACTCCCAGGACCATTCCCAGCCCGCCCAGCTGGTGGTGTCCAGACGACAGTTAATTTCCTATTTGATATTTGCTGTTAATCTAATAAATTTGCACGCTGGCCAAATCGACAGGCGACCAAATGAATCGAAAGGCAGCCAGACTGCCAGACAGCCAGAGTCGTTGACAGGACATGTGCCGGTGGGTAAGTGGGGCAGTGGGCAGTGGGTAACGACAAAGAGGACACCCAGCTGAGTACATCCCTGCGGCAGTCATTGTTGTGGTCCAGCGTAATCTCAAAATTAATCTCATTTAACCTATAAAGTGCATTGGCCAAAAACCAGAGTCTGCCCAAGTGACTCGCTGGTAATCCTTTTGTCAGAGTCAAAGGATGCAGAGACCTTGCTGGATGCAGCAGCATCCTTGCTGCCGCCCATCTGTTCCGCATCCAGCGGAAAAGGGAGTCTCATAAATTCTGCTCATACTCTCGACTCCCGGATGGTTTGGACTTTCTAATTACCTATAATTTTTTAGACAATTAATAGTTTATAGGGACTAGGGGAGTTGTGTAACTTCTCTTCAGAACGTTTACTTTTTAAGCTTTTTGATGGCCCAACTACCCTGGTACACCCTTTTCTTCCGCTGCTTTAAGAGCATTCTGAATTTTCCATGATACTTATTTTTTGTTGTATATTGCTTTCATTCTTGGTCAAAGATTAAAACTCTGGTCAGACCCCCAGACCCCCGGCCCCGGCTCTATTCTGGCTATTTTTCTCGGTTGCCATCTCTGTTACACGGCAATTACATGACAGGGAAAGCGTGGAAAGTCGGAAAAACCAGCTTCTACTACACGCTGTTTTTTTTTTTTTGCTTTGTTTTCGGGGGGATACCGTTTGTTTGCATACCTGGCTAGCTGGCGATAACAATAATCCTTGACAAGCCATAAACATCTTAACGTCCTTGTGCCCTCCATCCCTCCAACTCGTCCATGGTTTCTCATTCCATTCTCGGTCTCATCCCCATTCCCATTTTCAGTCAGAGAAGTCAGCGCAGACAAATGGACTGGAGTTGCAAATATCACAAGAGTGCTCTGCACTGAAAACAATAAAAGCATTGACTGTTGGAAGTATATTTATTGTGAAACTAGAAAGTAATCCTACTCTAGAATATTTTCTACTATTTTTTTTGTCTAAAAGGAAATATAATATCTTTGGTCATTTTTTTCGTAGTGCCGCATTCCGGGGCAGCTCTTTCTCTCAAATTGTAAACCCAACAAGCGCGCTCTCAAAGTCGCAAAGTCAATTTGAATGTTTGTCCAAACGGATGGGGGGAAAGGATTTGCCTTTTTGCGTCTGTCCACCCTCCCGGCATCCCGGCATCCTGATCCCCTGCTGGCCTAGGGCAACACAACCCCTCGGGTCATGGCCCTTGAATAAGCAGCTAATTCGTTTATTATTTTTATTGTTGCGTTGACATTATTTATGTAAGCTGCTTGTCAGCTTTTCACTTAGGCGGCCACGAGTGCTGCCACTTGGGGCGGCAGGGGGTCTCAGGATAACGACAATGACACCCCCCAAAGGAGGGGGGAGGGGGGATGGGGGGCCCAGGCCAAAGAAAAGTGGAAAATAAAAGCGGAAAGCGCAGAGCACAGAGCGGAAAGCTTCGCGTCGGAGACTTTATTCATTTCCATTTTATTTGCCCATTTACAAGTTTCAATCTTTATGCCTTAAGTTTCTCATCCTCTGGCGCGTCCCTCGCCCCTTTTCCGCTCATCATTCCTATCCGGACTGCCATCCCTTCTTCTACATATATATCCTTATGGCGGGCTGCCGAGTTATGCCTTTATTTGGCACTTGATGGCAATTGCTTTCACTCAAATCAACCGAACTGAAACGAGCTGACTCCAAAGCCAAAACCGGGTACGGCTCAGCTCCCTTGATTCGCTTATTGACTTGGCCAACAATTGATGAAGCGGATTGGGGCTTAAAGGTCGAGGGCACCCACAGGGCCGGGGAGGTCCTGGCAGCCGGTAAGCCGGGTATTACAACCATGGACTGGGACTGGGGCCATGAGTGTCAAGTGGTGGTTAATTTAACTTCAATGAATGATCTGTCCCGGTGCTAGGCCAGTCCTTAAAAAGGGGGGTCCTTGGTCTCCTTCAAAATACCAACTCACTATTCTCTCGCCTTAAATCAAATCCTTTGCCTCGATTTCGATTGGTTTTGCTGTTTTTTTCTTGGCCAGAGCCGGGCACTTTTCCACTTCAGTGCCGGCACAGACAGAGCATAACTAAGGATAACTAAGGATCAAGCGAATGGGACAATTGTCCTGCCAGGGACATGGCATATCAACGATTCCCGCCCCATTTCCCCATTCTATCCAAAGCCAAAGCCAAAGCCAAAGCGCTCAATTAGACCGCAAGGCGTGCAACAGTGGGCGGGGGCGAGGCGCTGGTGAAGATGGGCGTGGTCAGGCGTGCGGCACAAACTGGACTAGCAGGACTAGCAGCTAGAAAAAAAATGAGAGCTGCCTTGGTGGTTGGACAAATAAAAATATGACACGGTCTCTGTGTGCGGAACAAACGCATATTCATGCATTTTCCAGCAAGGGGGCAAGGTGGCAAGGTGGCAAGGTGGCAAGGTGGCAAGGTGGGCGATTGTGTGTGGCAAGGACTGCTATGGGTGTGACAATTCCGCCGCTGGCCCACACAGGCAGGACTGCTCATTTACACTTTGCCACATGTCCCAGTGTCTCGGAAATCTGTCGCATCAGCACTAAAGTCCCAGACTAACACGAGGTGTGGCATAAAGCCAGAAACGTGAGGGGGGCGGCTGGTCAGGAGGCTGGGTGGGATGGGTGGAGCTTGGTTGGGGTCAAGTCTAGTGCTATGGGAGGTGGCTGTGATGAGCCAGAGCTTGTACATTTTCCCCACGACTTGAAGTTTCATTTAATATATGTTCTACCCTGAGAAAATATTTAATTTCTTGCGATCCTCTTTGGAATTATCCGTATTTCACATTTGGATACCCCCGATTTCTCTCTCTGTGGTGTGTTAAGCAAATAGAGTCTGGCTAGTTGTTCCAGGGGTGTGAGACCCCAATCCCCTTTGGCCATAGCCCCGCGAAAGTAAGTTTTGCTGACCAGGACAACCGAGAACGTAAACAGGACCACAGATCCTGGTCTAAATGGCCAAGAAGAAAGGGAAGGCCGAAATGAGCACGTTTCATGTCTAGTCGATGCCCCCAGCCCCCCCCACACACTTTGTTTACTTTGAAGCAAACATTTCCTTGGCTCTTTTTCCCAAGTGTGTCATTTTAAATGTCAGCAACAAATTGGGCATCCTTTTGGCCAGAAACGGATTTAGTTAAAGTTGGCCGATTGCCTTCGTTTGGATGAAAAGCTTAACGCTGCCATAGAACAATTAAATGCCAAGAATTTCTGGCCCATTTCTGGAAATTAGAACGCCCCTGGAGCAAGGGAAATTATTTCAAGCCACAACAAGGATGTGAAGTCCTGCTGCACAAAACTAGCCACCAATATTTACTCCTCCATATACACTTTCGAGACCTAGCCATGGCACTTTGTTTCAATTAAAAGCCCCTGCCAAAGGGAGACCGAAATGTGAATAAAAGGAGCAGAGTAATCCCGCCCGGGAGCACAACCCTGGCCACCACCTGGCCCGGGCCCTAATAAAATTTCACCTGCATGAGCCCCCAATTTGCTGGGAATCAAAGTAATTTTTAACCAAATTGTTGACTCTGTGTGCGGGTCGGGGCGGTCCCTGAAAATCAATATAATAATGTGGTCAGTAATTCAATTTGTTTTTCCGGAGAATGCATCGAACAGCCAAACCACTTGCCCAACTTAAAATATCCTTTAATTAAATGGAAGCAATGGGGAGAGCCTGCTCCACAAAAAAGAAGCCGTGCTTCCCAGAAACCAAAAGTAAGAATTGTTATTTTGCGGCCCCAAACTCTTGGGGTAATTGAATGACAAAGGATGCCTGCTTTCAGAGTATCCTTTAATCAGGCCATTAGAGAGATTTCAGTGGCTGATCTAAGCCACGAAACGGGAACGGGAGGGGGGAGGGGAAAGTGTTTAAGTGCCAAGTGCACAAAAAAAAGGACGGCCTCCTGATTATGAAGGGACTAAAGGACGAAAGGGCGAAAGGGGGGTGCTGAAGGACCAAGGACCTGTGAACAAGTAGCTGGCAAAACGAGGACACAGACTTGGACATGAGCGATAGATAGGACACGTATCTAATAAAACGCCTCGCACACGTACCCACACACTAATGTCCTGCCGTTCGATCCTGGCTGCTCAAATATTTGGCCTCAGCCTTTGTGAGCTCATTAAATTTCGTCAATTTAAATATGTGTGAGTGGGGTGGGGTGGGGTGGGGTGTGATGGCAGAGTGTTGCAAAAGGACTAGACCCGAGTCCTTCGTATGCAACACATTGCTGTGCAGAAGGATGATGGCGAAGGTAGAAGGACGATGGGGAGCGGAAAGGGACAACCGGCATATGCACTTCCGACACATTTCCTGTTGCGACTCCTAGTCCTTCGTCCTACGTCCTTCGTCCTGCCGTTGAATTTATTACGTGCAAATGTAAATAGCGGCACGTGCGGGCCACGACAGTATCCTGTCCTTCTTTGAAACTTCCCAGGTCCTTTGCCACAACAATTGCAAGTGCACGCTTCGAAAAAGTTTTAAAAAGGAGACGAAGCTTATGCTAAAGCCCGGATTAAGAGTCCTTCAATCAATTCGCTCTGTGTATAAAAATGTCTTTGGCTTCCTGGCGGTGTCCTCCTCTGCGGAGCTACTACTTCTTTTTTGCGGCAATAAAAATGTTGTCCCCGCCAAACAAAGGCGAGTCAAGTCTGGAGTCCTGTTTCCTTCAGTCGAGGCATGCAATTTGCTCTGTCAATAGATAATGCAGCTACAGGATACAGGACACCAGATACCAGATACCAGAACAAACACTGCCAGAAGTCGCAGTATTTGGATTATATTCGCCGGACAAATTGGCTCAAGGGACTGGGATAATGTCAATGGCGAATTTCGTGGCTTATTTGTGGTTGCAACTATTCCCAACTATTCCCAACTATTCCCAACTTTTCCCAACTATAGCCAACTATTTATGTTTTCCGTTGCAGCACCCGCTTGCGAAGACAAGAAAGTTATTTAAAGTCATGCCCAGAGACGCTAGGACAAACTTATGATGAACATGATCGTGGTCCAGGAGAGCGGCGAGCGGATCGCCGACATCGGCCGATATAGCCAACTGAACGACAAAGTTAATCCCAACCAAAGGAACAAACTCAATCACCACAAGCTGGCGACGTCTGAAGCGGAAACAGGATCAGGATCGGGACCGACTGGATGCGGCTGTGGGCCTGCACTTCGCTGGCAATTACTGTTACTCTTGCTTCTTTGCAACTGCATTGGTAAGTCCAAGGATTCAATGTCTGTTTTTTTTTTTTTTTTTTTTTTTTGGTAAGTCGAGCTCTGCCGTTGAAGCGTTGGGCAAAAGCCAATCTATTTTAATGCTTTGCTTCTAATCGTTATCGGTTTCAAATTAAAATATTAATATTCTACTGCTTGCTTGATTTTTCCCGTTCAGATCAATAATGGATGGGTACCTCCTATTGATCCTATCTGTACGTTCAGCTTCATTGTATTGATTTGCCAATCGTTGACAGGCCGCTCGCTGTTAAGACACTGACAAACACACTCATTGAGCCATTAAATCGCTATGTGATACCCGGTACTTACGGGGCCACAGAGAATATATCGTTAAAAATAAAAGAATCCATCGAAACTGCATTACCTACAAACCATTCAATACCATACCATAATACTATACACCTGCATATGTAAATTAATTTCGAAATTGTGTTAATTGTTCCAATCAATGTCTTCTCTTCATGGAAATTATTACAATTGAAATGAAGATCTTACCGTTTCAAACAAAATCTCCTCAGTGGGCGCCTTCGAGCCGGACTTTGTGATTCCGCTGGAGAACGTGACCATAGCCCAGGGTCGGGACGCGACCTTCACGTGCGTGGTAAACAACCTTGGGGGTCATCGGGTGAGTGGTGACGGTGCGTCAGCCCCAGCCAAGGTATGTATCGGTTTCTTAAGTGCAGCGTTGAATTTTCCACTTTCTTTTGCTTTCATATAGCTTTTCATTTCCCTTTGTTTGTGTGTGTGTTGATTTCGTTTTTCAGTTTCCGGTTTTCGGTTTCCGGTTTTCGGTTTCGTTTCATTCGCCATTTCAAGTGCACAATAATCTAATCCAGTTTTAACGATTTCCCACCTAAAAAGGCACCAATAAAAATAACGATTACCAAACTGCACCACTATTATCGCAATTATGTAACCTTTAAGCGCACCTATTCCTATATACAAACATATATCCATAGTCTCACTAACTAACTAACTAACCAATATAACTGCCATAGAACGATGCAATATTTACGATAAATATGTACGAGTATGCACATATCCGTGTGTATATAAGTACTATATATACCATATAGAGCACTCTGCATATTAAACGCACCAATGCACAGCCACAGAAACTAAAACAAAAGGACCTCGAACAATAACAGTAAAGAAAATAACACTGAATCAAATAGGTAGGTACTATATACATACATACATACATATATATATATATATATATATATATATATATTTGTATATATATATGCTATGTACTGCCTCTATAGCGAAACGAGTCGAACCGAATCGAATTGAATGAAGCGGCAGAATCAAAATAAATTTAAACAAACACGGCAAAGCAACGATACCAAAAACTGCATATAGCTTATTGTTTTTATCATCGTATTATATTATTATTAGCGCTCGCATTTTGTTTGCAACACTCACAAAGCGACTCAACATGCCGCCTCTGTGGCAAGAACTTTAAGCAACAAAAGACCAGCAGACCCACAACTGTAAGCGACTGTTGTTAACAACAATAAACAATCGGCAATAAACAATCATTAAAATAAAAGAAAAAATCTACAATTAATCTATAATAGATATAACTCAGTGGCTGCCAGGGGAAAACGGCATCGCGCAAACAATGAAAACAAATTAAGTCATTGAATCAACATAAATCGCTTTAAGGTCTGGATGCGTGGTGTAAGGCTGCTTTTATTCTAGATTTCCATTTTCATTTAAAATGGTAGGGAATTATTCTGGGAATCGATTAAGGTACTCCGCTTGAGAATCGGATGAGAATTGGCCAAACTGTAGCCATCGCAAGGGGCCATATATAGAAAAATATGAGTATCCTGGATTTTTCAAGGGGTACCATCAGGAAAAAAAGGAAGAAAATCGAAAAAATATTTTGCAATAAGATTTTGATGCAGATTTGTGGGGAATCTGTCTAGGAATCATTTAAGGTACTCCGCTTGAGAATCGGATGAGAATTGGCCAAACTGTGGCCATCGCAAGGGGCCATATATAGAAAAATATGAGTATCCTGGATTTTTCAAGGGGTACCATCAGAAAAAAGGGAAGAAAATCGAAAAAATATTTTGCAATAAGATTTTGATGCAGAATTGTGGGGAATTATTCTGGGAATCATTAAAGGCATTCCGCTTGAGAATCGGACGAGAATTGGCCAAACTGTGGCCATCGCAAGGGGCCATATATAGAAAAATATGAGTATCCTGGATTTTTCAAGGGGTACCATCAGAAAAAAGGGAAGAAAATCGAAAAAATATTTTGCAATAAGATTTTGATGCAGAATTGTGGGGAATTATTCTGGGAATCATTAAAGGCATTCCGCTTGAGAATCGGACGAGAATTGGCCAAACTGTGGCCATCGCAAGGGGCCATATATAGAAAAATATGAGTATCCTGGATTTTTCAAGGGGTACCATCAGAAAAAAAGGAAGAAAATCGAAAAAATATTTTGTTCCAAGGTTTTGATGCAGAATTAAGGGGAATCTATCTAGAAATCATTTTAGGTACTCCGCTTGAGAATCGGATGAGAATTGGCCAAACTGTGGCCATCGCAAGGGGCCATATATAGAAAAATATGAGTATCCTGGATTTTTCAAGGGGTACCATCAGGAAAAAAAGGAAGAAAATCGAAAAAATATTTTGCAATAAGATTTTGATGCAGACTTGTGGGGAATTATTCTAGGAATCATTTAAGGTACTCCGCTTGAGAATCGGACGAGAATTGGCCAAACTGTGGCCATCGCAAGGGGCCATATATAGAAAAATATGAGTATCCTGGATTTTTCAAGGGGTACCATCAGAAAAAAGGGAAGAAAATCGAAAAAATATTTTGCAATAAGATTTTGATGCAGAATTGTGGGGAATTATTCTAGGAATCATTTAAGGTACTCCGCTTGAGAATCGGACGAGAATTGGCCAAACTGTAGCCATCGCAAGGGGCCATATATAGAAAAATATGAGTATCCTGGATTTTTCAAGGGGTACCATCAGAAAAAAAGGAAGAAAATCGAAAAAATATTTTGTTCCAAGGTTTTGATGCAGAATTGTGGGGAATTATTCTGGGAATCATTAAAGGCATTCCGCTTGAGAATCGGATGAGAATTGGCCAAACTGTGGCCATCGCAAGGGGCCATATATAGAAAAATATGAGTATCCTGGATTTTTCAAGGGGTACCATCAGAAAAAAAGGAAGAAAATCGAAAAAATATTTTGTTCCAAGGTTTTGATGCAGAATTGTGGGGAATTATTCTGGGAATCATTAAAGGCATTCCGCTTGAGAATCGGATGAGAATTGGCCAAACTGTGGCCATCGCAAGGGGCCATATATAGAAAAATATGAGTATCCTGGATTTTTCAAGGGGTACCATCAGAAAAAAGGGAAGAAAATCGAAAAAATATTTTGCAATAAGATTTTGATGCAGAATTGTGGGGAATTATTCTAGGAATCATTTAAGGTACTCCGCTTGAGAATCGGACGAGAATTGGCCAAACTGTAGCCATCGCAAGGGGCCATATATAGAAAAATATGAGTATCCTGGATTTTCAAAGGGGTACCATCAGAAAAAAGGGAAGAAAATCGAAAAAATATTTTGTTCCGAGGTTTTGATGCAGATTTGTGGGGAATCTATCTAGGAATCATTTAAGGTACTCCGCTTGAGAATCGGATGAGAATTGGCCAAACTGTGGCCATCGCAAGGGGCCATATATAGAAAAATATGAGTATCCTGGATTTTTCAAGGGGTACCATCAGAAAAAAGGGAAGAAAATCGAAAAAATATTTTGTTCCGAGGTTTTGATGCAGATTTGTGGGGAATCTATCTAGGAATCATTTAAGGTACTCCGCTTGAGAATCGGATGAGAATTGGCCAAACTGTGGCCATCGCAAGGGGCCATATATAGAAAAATATGAGTATCCTGGATTTTTCAAGGGGTACCATCAGAAAAAAGGGAAGAAAATCGAAAAAATATTTTGCAATAAGATTTTGATGCAGAATTGTGGGGAATTATTCTAGGAATCATTTAAGGTACTCCGCTTGAGAATCGGACGAGAATTGGCCAAACTGTGGCCATCGCAAGGGGCCATATATAGAAAAATATGAGTATCCTGGATTTTTCAAGGGGTACCATCAGGAAAAAAAGGAAGAAAATCGAAAAAATATTTTGCAATAAGATTTTGATGCAGAATTGTGGGGAATTATTCTAGGAATCATTTAAGGTACTCCGCTTGAGAATCGGACGAGAATTGGCCAAACTGTGGCCATCGCAAGGGGCCATATATAGAAAAATATGAGTATCCTGGATTTTTCAAGGGGTACCATCAGAAAAAAGGGAAGAAAATCGAAAAAATATTTTGTTCCGAGGTTTTGATGCAGAATTGTGGGGAATTATTCTAGGAATCATTAAAGGCATTCCGCTTGAGAATCGGATGAGAATTGGCCAAACTGTGGCCATCGCAAGGGGCCATATATAGAAAAATATGAGTATCCTGGATTTTTCAAGGGGTACCATCAGGAAAAAAAGGAAGAAAATCGAAAAAATATTTTGCAATAAGATTTTGATGCAGAATTGTGGGGAATCTATCTAGGAATCATTTAAGGTACTCCGCTTGAGAATCGGATGAGAATTGGCCAAACTGTGGCCATCGCAAGGGGCCATATATAGAAAAATATGAGTATCCTGGATTTTCAAAGGGGTACCATCAGAAAAAAGGGAAGAAAATCGAAAAAATATTTTGTTCCGAGGTTTTGATGCAGAATTGTGGGGAATCTATCTAGGAATCATTTAAGGTACTCCGCTTGAGAATCGGACGCGAATTGGCTAAACTGTAGCCATCGCAAGGGGCCATATATAGAAAAATATGAGTATCCTGGATTTTCAAGGGGTTCCATCAGAAAAAAGGAAGAAAATCGAAAAAATATTGTGGGGAATTATTCTGGAAATCGATTAAGTTACTCCACTTGAGAATCGGATGCCAATAGCGAAAGTTGAGGCTGGTCACACTACCATATGTTTTCCAGAAAATATTCCTATTGTGTCAAATAGGCTTTGAAATAGACTTCCAAATCGTCTTTAGTCGCGTAAGAAACTGGGATCTTTTAAGTTATTGACTTGAAAGCAAACTGTCTAAGTAATCCTTGTAAAGTTTGTCGAAAGAACTCAGTATCCTTTTTCAGAGCGCAAGCATCGAGCAAAATTAAGATGAGTGACCTTTCCGGATCGAAATCCAGCAACCTGGGCTTGGCTGAAAATCCAGAGACTGCTCCTGTCCAAACGAAGAAGAGGCCGAAGCCGAACAACAAGAAGCTTCGCCAGGCGGCAGCCGAGGCAGAGGCAAAGGCAAAGGCCAGCGAAAAAGGATCTGGGAAGAAAGGTCCAGTCAATGGAGGCAAAATTTTTCGCAATTCCTGGAAGGTCCAACACAAATTGGTGGCTCCCAAGAAGAGTGTTTGGGAACAGTTTGCCGGCGGCAAAGTGCCCGCAGGAGAGATTTTGGAGTATCCCAAGTCCCAGGATGAGACCACGGCCGTGGACAGATTCACCTCGGAGGAGAAACGCTTGATTGACCGCCAAAACGAAGACCTTTACACGCAAGTCCGTTTGGCAGCTGAGGCTCATCGCCAGACCCGTAAATACATGCAGAACTATATCCAACCAGGAATGAGCATGATCCACATTTGCGAGACCCTCGAGGAGACGGCCCGCCGCCTGATCGGCGAGAAGGGATTGTTGGCAGGATTGGCCTTTCCCACAGGATGTTCCCTCAACAGCTGTGCCGCTCACTATACTCCAAACAGTGGCGATACTACTGTCTTGGGGGCCGGCGATGTCTGCAAAATTGACTTCGGCACCCATGTCCAGGGCCGAATTATTGATTGCGCTTTCACCTTGACGTTTGACCCAAAGTTTGATCCCTTGGTGGAGGCCGTACGGGAGGCGACTAACGCCGGCATTAAGGCGGCCGGGATCGACGTTCGTCTCTGCGAAATCGGCGCCGCCGTCCAGGAGGTAATGGAGTCCCACGAGATCGAGCTGAACGGTCAGGTGTACCGCATCAAGAGCATTCGCAACTTGCACGGCCATTCGGTGGGCCACTACCGGATTCATGCGGGCAAAATCGTGCCCATCGTGGGCGGTGGCACTTCCGGCGACGGAAGCAACGCCACCCGTATGGAGGAGGGCGAGTTCTATGCCATCGAGACCTTTGGATCCACCGGACGCGGCGTGGTCCAGGAGATCGGCGAGTGCTCCCACTACATGCGCCCCTGGAGTCCGGCGCACACTTCGCTCCGGCTGCAGTCGTCCCGGCAGCTGTTGAACTGCATAAACCGGAACTTTGGCACTTTGGCCTTTTGCCGCCGATGGCTGGAACGCTACGGTGCCTCCAAGTACCAAATGGCCCTCAAGGAGCTGTGCGACAAGTCCGTGGTCAAGGCTTATCCGCCGCTGTGCGACATCAAAGGAAGCTACACGGCCCAGTTCGAGCACACTATCCTGCTCCGTCCCACCTGCAAGGAGGTGGTTTCCCGTGGCGACGACTACTAGGATAAATCCCTTCTGGGCACTGTCATTAAAAAGATTTCATAAAAGTTTCTAAAAAAAAAAAACAAAGGAAGTCCACGTGTCGGATACGTAATTTTTTGAAATCAAGTATACGCCATGTTAGCCTGAGAGAAGAACAAATAAAGCTTTCCATAATCCACTTTCCTCAGACTTTGGTTCCATTTTAAAAATATTTAGCAATGGGTCTTATGCGTAATAAAAAAAATCAAGTAGCCGACATGTTGGCTTCAATCAAAATTAAGGAATCCTATTCGTTATTATTTCTCCTTTAACTCCCGACAACCGATTTAATATCAAATTGCCCGTTTTCGTGCACTATCTATTAAGGATAATGAAAACACCTGCTCGCTGGAAGAGTTTTTGCAACAAAAAAGTAGCCGACAGAAACTTTTGAATGTGGATTGCAATCGCCTACCCATCAATAGGAAAACTTTCGGGTCTGCTCGGTTATAAAGGAGGCGTGGAAGCAATATCTTTTCAGGGGAAACCCCGATGGAATAGAAAAAAAAAAAAAACAAATAAAAATGAAGCCTAACTGAATTTTGGCTTTGGACATGCCAAATAAAGGATATTAAGCCGGTTTATACTCTCTGAACTCGACTGTCTGGATGCCTGCACCGCCCGCCAAAGAGTGTTAATCAACGAAATGGGATCATAAATAAAAACACCATTTCATATAAATCCTTAGATGTTTCAATCAAACAAAAACGACCAAACGAAACAGAAGGGGTCGAGTCCGAGTGTGGGTGTGTTGTGCTACCATGTCCGGGTATTTAAACAATAAATAAATACTCATAAATTATTGTGAACGCAATAAATCTCGTCGCGAAAACTAAATCCACGAATCCTGTATGCCCTTATCGTAAATAATTGAAACGAAAACGATTACTGAATAGTTTAGTTAAATAGGCAAACTGAAACAGTGATTCATTTATAATGCATTTTGCAGCTTAATTAAGAATTCCTTTTTCAGGATAATATGGCTGGAGTAACAATGGCGGAATCGTTGCATTGTTATCCCCCCTCCCGCTATCTATCCTTGAATATATATATAAATATATACATTTAGTTTGATTCTCGTCTTTCGTTCGTTTTATTGTAAGCCAACCTTTTGATATTTTTCGTTTGTAAAATAGAGAGAGATATATTAAATAAATTCAAGCGCACCGAATTCAAACCGAAACAAACTTTGCACCATTTTTATTATGTCTATATATGTATGTAAATATCCTCGTATGTATCCTTGTGCCACAAAATGTGTCTGCGAGATACGCGTAGTGTTGTTTCTATAGTTATATGTCCGTTTTTTTCCGTATGTGTTTGTAGCTGTAGACTTACTTTATGACATTTGCTCGCTTTATTTGCATTTACATTTGAAATTTTTTACAATCCCTTTTTGTAACATTTCTTGCCGTTTCGTCCGCTTCGTCCGCTTCGTCCTGTGCCCCGGTCGGTTCCTTTGTTTCACTTTTTATTTGCCTGATTTTCCATCACAGTCCGATCCGTTTCAGCCTTTGTTCCCATACATGAGTACCACCTCGAAAACTTCCTTCCCAGCAGCACCCTTCCCATGCATTACTCAATAAATTTGCTTTATTGAGTAAATAAATAAAGCGTCACTGCCTCTGCCACTGCCTCTGCCACTGCCATAGTCACTGTCGATGTTGCAACATCAAACGGTTGGCCGCTGTCCATGGGTATTTATTCCCGCCTTCCCGCTCCATCGATTCACACAACGGGCTTATATTCTGGCCTCTGATGTTGACATACTTGAAATAAAAAATAAAGTCCCTGCCACCCCCCCCCCACGACGGCAGCTGTATTGGCATTCCTGCTTATTGGATTGCCGGAACTCTGCCTGCAATATGAATAACCTGCAAAAAGCTGACGGGCTCCGAGTAGATAACAAAGAACTAATGGCACATATTCGGCACCAATCGTTATTGGTAGTCATATCAATCAGGAACTAAGACCAAAGGCAAAAGGATTTCAGTCATTTAGCTTTGGCGTAGGACTTTTTTGTTCTCCCCATCACACTTGGAAAACTTGAGGAGTGACCGCTTGGGGCCAGCTTATTATGTAAAGTTTTAAAAGAGATACATATTTCGCAATAGCAGTGGACGACTTTATCCCTCTTTTACTCTTTCCCTTTTACTGGCTGGCTTGTGAGACCATTTCCATTCGAATCCGGCCAGGACAAAGCCCGCTTAAGCCTATTAGCTAAAACCCGTAGACTGCGCTCGCTGGGCACACATCATAATGTTAATTAAAATTCGCCCGAGTGAAGCGGGGAATGGGAAGCGGGGAGCGATGTGCCGGAGCCAGGACAACGTGTGTTTGTTGCAACATTCTCTACCCATTCGCCATGGCCCCTGGAAAAGCCGTGGCTTGTCCTTTTTGTCCCCGCCGTACCCAGGACCGTCGTTAATCCACTCTTTTTTCTAATTGTGCATGCCATGTTAATGCCAACTGATTAGCCGCTTCAAAACGCACTGCCAACTGCACCCATTATTCATGAATCTTCTGTTCTCTTATTTCCCTTACCCTTTACTTTTTTATCCGTTCTATCTGTCAGACTTGAAATAAATACCTACATATACATAACATATGTGTGCACATACATACGTCCCCTGATGTACTTTCTCCGACCTCTTTGGTTAACCCAACCCAAACCCAAACCCAAACACAACAAGAAACTGAATATAGAAATGAATATAGGAAGCACAAGGCGGATGCCGGAGCGGAAAATGTTAACTAATTGTTGAATGTTTCTTCTCTCCACCATCACACACGCTAAACTAAATACTCATGTACTGGGAAAACAAACAAAAAAAAAAAACACAATCCCTTGCACCAAATGGGCAACGAAAACCACAAACCCAATTCCACTAATTGCACTTGAAATATCCCTTTTCATATCCCTCCGACCACCAATATCCTTCTCCTCCTCCTCCTCCTACTCCTTCATCAACAACAACAACAACAACAACAACAACAACGACTCTAACAATCTGAAAAACCATGGAAATGAAACCAAAAAAAATTCAATCCACCCAAAAACCGAAAACTTGCAAAAACTTTGCGGCTGCCACTGGGCAATACTCTGGTCCTCTGCTGGAAATGGAAATGGCGTCAAATTGCGCTGACATCTGACGATGACAACAACAATAACCAACACTCCAACAACAACAACAACACCAACTACAATGAACGGACAACAAACTGAACCCCACAACTGACTATTAACACTATCGCCGGTCTCCTTTTGAATCCATTGTCAACGATACTGACACCAATGCCTAACTTTTACCATCACTCCCTCCCTCCCTACCTCCTACACCCACTACCTCCTAATGCTGCCACATGCTGCACCACCCAAAACAACAACAACAACAACAACAACAACAACAACACCACCAACAAAAACCAAACAAAATCCGCTGCACACAAATCGATTTCAATGGCTTGATGGAAAACGAAACCTCAACTAACGAACGGAAATTTCTCAACAACAACCTCAACTTGAGTGATTCAACAACAATAACAACAACTACAACAACTACAACCAACAACAATAACTATAAAAACAACAATGTCAATGACAACGCGGGAATGTTGCCAATAATGGCATTAACTAAATATGACGACGTTGGTCGTCGCCTCAACACCAAAAACTTTTTCTGTATCGTTGCGGGGGTGTGGATGATATCAAACTGCAATTTCAAAACATCTGGCGTACACAACATCCACACCCACACTCAAACACCCATCACACACATATCCTGTATATCCTGGATATCCCTCCCTTATACCCTGCAACGAACGGACATCAACACACAAATACAAATACAAACAACACTTTGACATGCAACAACGACCGAACGTTGTCTTCATCCGTACAAAACGGCGCTGTCATCAACTGAACAACAACAATGCTCATCCCTTTATCCTTCTCCGCTGCCAATCCCTCCCCGCCACCACTCACTCTTCCACTCTATTTCCCATTTGGCAACTGGCAACTGGCAACTGGCAACTGGCACCATCAGGTCGCCTGGATTAAGGCCGATGCCAAGGCAATTCTGGCCATACACGAGCACGTGATAACCAACAATGATCGATTATCGGTGACGCACAACGACTACAACACATGGACCCTTAACATTCGCAGCGTCAAAATGGAGGATTCCGGCAAATACATGTGTCAGGTCAACACGGATCCCATGAAGATGCAGGTGAGATTCGCAACCCGTTCGGGTATTGGCTTATTCGCATATTGGCCCTTGACAACCCAAAGCAAACCAATTCTGGATAATCGTTTATTGGCAATTCATAAAAAAGGACATTACCAGGACCTCTGGAGTGACTTTGCCCTGTACCCTGTACCCGGTATAGGGATTTTTTAATTTAAACAAACCTCTTAGCTTTATAAACTTTATAACGGAAAGAGGAAATGAAGCATACGCAGTGTTTAATGAAATTATTCCGAGAATTTGTCAGGCCCCTTGCTCTTGTTCTTTTTTTTTTGGCTCAGCTCTTATGGATGTCCTTACCCATCCTAATGTGTGTATCCTGTGTATGCGTGAGGGTGGCCGGAGCTGACATTCAAACACGATATATAAACAATGAAGCGCTTTAATGACAAAAATAAATAACAAACACTGCGCCATTGCAAGGATCGCCTTTGTGGGTCCTACACACGAAAAAAAAGAAGCTCGAGGTCCTCAAACCAACGGATATATATGATTTTTACCGTATTTTTTTGAGTGCATTGCGTTGTCTGAGTATCTCATGTGACGTTTGCTACTCGAGTCGTGGCGAGTTGGGTTGAATTGGGTTTTTTTTTTTTGTTTTTCATTCTGTCAGCCTGCCCTGCCCCGCCTTTCCCATTTTCACATTCGCATTCGCTTTTCCGCCCACCGTGCCCCACACCAGGACCGACCAGGACTCCTCGTTCGCATTAAACGCTCTCTCGACATGTGCAAAACGATTGCGTTTTCAATTTCATTTCATTTATGCAGCAAGTGAAAAGTGGAAAAGTGGGCGGGGCAGGACGACGGGGTGGCTGGGTGGCTGGGCGGCTGGGCGGCAGGGCCCCACCACCCACTGCTTGTAATAAAATCAACCTAACAAAGCGAATTGAGTGAAAAGCAAATATGAGACAAATAAAAAGCAAACAGGCTTGACGTTTCTTCAGCTTTTTCGCTTCTTCTCCTGCCAGCTGCATGTCCTGATTTTAAGCCTTTTTCCCCTCGCCTTTTACCCACCCGGGCCATGCCCCTTCATATATATTTCGCGCTTGGCTGGCTTGGGGTTTCCCCCTTCATCCTTTTTAATTTTTTGTTGGTTTTTTTTTCCTTCTTCGGTCCGGCCTGCCTTTCCTTTTTTCCCACCAGGACGTCAACTTTATTTTATGACACAACTGTCAACTGCAGCGAGAACAATGACAGCGACAACGACAACGACAACGACAACGACAATGATAGCAGCAATTCGGTTATTGTTGCTCGCAACTAACAACCGCAGAACGCAAAAAAAAAATGCATAAAATAAATAAATAGTGGCGAGAGGGGGCGGGGATTTTTATAATGAGACAACCATTTGTTGCATAATGCGGCTAAAACGCTGGCCAGCAGAAATCATTAAAAGGTTTTCGCAATTTTTGTAGCAAACAAAAATCATAGTCTACTTTTTTGGGCATTGTTCTTAGGTTGTAAAAAAAAAACCCCAATCCCATTGAAGTATTTGTAAAGACAATATTCACTTTCATTTACAGACAGCCACCTTGGAGGTGGTCATCCCACCGGATATCATCAACGAGGAGACCTCCGGGGACATGATGGTGCCGGAGGGCGGCTCCGCCAAGCTGGTGTGCCGGGCGCGGGGTCATCCCAAGCCCAAGATCACCTGGAGGCGGGAGGACGGGCGAGAGATTATTGCCCGCAACGGAGTCCACCAGAAAACAAAAGGTAGATCAAACTTAGTCAAACTAACTGACTTTCTGCCATGTCTAATGCCTCTGTGCGATATGTTGTTTCACCTTTCACCCCACAGCCCAAGCGGTCGAGGGGGAAATGCTGACGCTGTCAAAGGTCACGCGATCGGAAATGGGCGCCTACATGTGCATCGCCTCGAACGGAGTGCCGCCCACGGTGAGCAAGCGGATGAAGCTACAGGTCCACTGTGAGTACTCCTTCCTCTCCACCAACACATAAAAACCATAATACATATACCTATACCTATACCGATACCGATACCGATACCAATACCTATATATGTATGTAAAACCGATATCGAGTGGCGTGATAAATGGGTGGAAGGCACCACCTGCTGCTGCTTTTGGCCAAGAAAATACCTTGATTTATGGCAGCTAATGCCGCATAATAATCATAATGGTAACTTATAGCCCAGTTTGGTCGTCAGGTCGTCGAATGCGATGTGCGTGCAGTCGATGTATGTATAGTATATAATATATATATATATAGAAACAGGAAGAGGAACAGGAACAGAGCCGCAGCAATAACGCAGCCACGGCGAAATGCAAGTGTTTCCGACTCGATATCCGGCAGCTTCCTTCACGTGGCGAGCAAACTTTCCAAATGCATTAGAGCGGCAGAATAAATGGTGGAACGGAGGGGCCATGTCTGGTTTCAAAAGAAGGTGGAACCGCACAAGTGGACGGCAACAAGGGTGGGGAGGGGGGGGTCGAACGCTATTCCGGGCGGGCAAACATCACGTTTCTGCAGTAAAACTTTAAACACCATCGGGCTCCGGCTGCACATGTGGGTATTCGCGTTTGTATCTTGTGAAGTGGTAATTGTTAAGGGCAGTTCCGCCTCCATCCACCCTTCGGGAACAGCGTTTTGATATGCCCTCAGGAACCCTTTCCCTGCCTTTTACCTTCCCGCATCAAAGTTAATGAAATTTTTCAAAAGGGGCAAAAGTTCAAACGACGACAATTTGGTAAAGGAAACAGGGGGGGGTAGGGTCGCCAAGCTGTAATATGTGTGGGTGGGGGGACGGGGGGATACCAAAAAGAATCTCTGTAAAAGCAGCAAGCAACTAAAGGCAGATACTATCTGGAAGTTGTATCGACATGGCTGGGAAAATTGTCAAAAATTAGAATATCCTTCCACACACACTTCCTGTTGATTCACCATTTCTGTAGCCATTTCTACACATGCCACAAACTCATAGATTGCATCTGCGCCGGCCTTTCGCCGCCGATTGATTGTAATCAGAAAATTGAGTGGCCCTTGAGGATGGTGGGTTGCCACCGAGTGTCGGTAGAGTGCCCACCACTCTTCGAAATAAAATTACCAAGTAGTCCGGGGAAAAACCCGAACGTTTTAATTAAAGTGTCAAAACGAAAAGTCAAACTGCAAGAAAAAAATTGTGATAGCTTTATCCCCAACGAGAATGTCGCTAACCAGAGAAGACTTGGACATCGATAATGATATGCAATTTCTGGAGGAGATGTTCAGGGATCTGGACCTGGACGTGGCGCCAGAAGTCCAGACAACAGCTCTTAACTTGGCCTATAGTCGGTGTTCGCTAAGCCAACAAAAAAAGAAACGCCTAAATGCTCTCTCCTTGCAGCCATGGTCAGGGACCACCTGGTCGACGCCCAACGCTTTTCAAGACTGACGAACCGCGAAACCATCGTTGTCGAGGACTTGGAAATGTGCCACCTGAAGCCTACGGACGATTTGGGGCCGCGATCTTTTCGCCAGCATTCACTTCGAAAGCTGTGCCCGGCTAAGAAGAATCTGCCCGAGCCGGCAAAGGACGAAGGCCTGGTATTGCCCACCTGGCGCAACTGTCAGGTGGGCGTGATGGCGGCCCTGAAGGCCGACGAGAAAGATGAGCCAGAACCCGAGCCGGAAGCGGAGCCCGATTCGGAGAAGGGTTCGGACGATGACGGAGATTTTGAGAACGATCCGGAGCTAGATTCAGATTTCGGTTTCAGCCGCAACACCTCTCCCTGGACGTCGCCCGAGCGCGGTCGTGGTCGTGCCGGGAAATCAGGCTCGTCCTCGGCCGAATCTTCGCACCGCTCTCCAGCTGCATCTAAGAGATCCAAGAAGCGCTCCAAAGCAAGGCGGTTTTCTTCTCCTTCTTGGGGAAGCGAAGAAGATGAACGGAATGAAGATGAAGACGAATTTGGCTTCGGAAGCAGGAGAAGAGGGGGAAAGTCTAAGAGGAAGTCACGTGCGCGGGACTTGCCTAGTATTGACGAGTCCCTTGATTCGGATTACGAGCCAAAGAAGAAGGTCTCCAAGTCGTCAAAGTCTTCACAGCCATCAAAGACTTCAAAGTCTTCGAAGTCGGCAAAGTCTTCAAAGTCCAAATCGAAGGCTACAAAGTCTAAAAAGTCGGGAAAAGATGAGGCAAAGGTTCGTTCTGGCTCCCCGGATCCCGGTGCTTCCCTTCTCCAACAATCTCTTCCATCTCTTTCCGATGAGCCATTGCAACTATCGCTGCCATCACTATCGCCATTAATGAGTCCTGTAAAGGGATGCGCTCCTGCCAAGGGAAAAGCTCCTGGTAAGAGAGGTGCTTCAAGGAAGGGAGGCGCTTCTGCTAAGGGAAAAGCTACTGATAAGGAAGGTGCTCCTGGAAAGGGAAGTGCTTCCGCGGCGGGAGGGGCTGCTGTGAAGGCTTCTGCTCCTGCCAATGGAGGCGCTCCGGTAAAGGCAGCCCCCGCTATAAAGGCAGCCGGCGTCGGGAAAACTTCTGCGAAGGCTTCCGCTGCTGCGAAGACTCCTGCAAAGCCTCTGGCAAAGAAACCAGCAAAGACTTCAGGGAAGACTTCTACGAAGAATCCTGCAAAAACTCCTGCAAAAACTGTTGCAGCTCCTATGAAGGCAGGCGCGAATGCAAAGACTTCCGCTGCTGCGAAGACGGCGGCTACCATTAGGGCAGCCATATTCGGAGAGACGTCCCCTGCTACGAAGACGGCGGCTACCATAAGAGCAGCTGTGATGGGAAAGGCTGCCGCTTCTACAAAGGATTCAAAGGCAGCGACTTCGACAAAGGGCGCCGCTTCTAAGAAGGCAAAGGCACCTGCTCCCAGAAAGGCACCTGCTCCTGCAAAGCCACCTGCTCCAGTGAAAGCTCCCGAGTCTCCAGTTACTAGTACTTCCCGAATGGCTCCTGAAGTCCCAGTGTGTCCCACGATGCCCATCATTACGCCTAAGATCAAGATTATATCGGGGCCTACTTCTGTCTCATCTCGGTCTCGTGCTCGTGGATCAGCCACTGCTCCAGCTCCGACTACAGCTCCTACTCCAGCTCCTGCTCCTGCTCTGGCTCCAAAGTGTGTTCCTACTCCTAAGTTGGATTCTGCTCTCAAGACTGCTCCTGCTCCTACTCCGAAACTGGCTTCAGCTCGAACTCCTATATATGCTCCAGCACCCACTCCTCATCAGTACAAATGTGCCCCCACTCCAACGTCCAAATCTGCTTCTAACTCTACTCTTAACCGTGCCCCTTACCGTGCCCCTGTCGCAGGGCCTATGTCCCTCCCTAAGCCTACCCAAGCTCCGACATTTTCCATGGCTCCCACATTTACTCCTGCTCCAGGCCCCTCCTTGGCCACTGCACCCAAAGCTTCTACCGCTATTCATGCTCCTCCCACCCTTGGACCTCTGGATGGTTGTCTTCCCATTAAGAGGCCACGCTTCCGCATCGTCAGTGGCCCAACATTGTACAGTTCCTCCAAGAAACCAAAGAAGAAGCCAGCGGAGAACCAAAACAATAACCCGCCCAACTAATCGGGAAACGACTTGAACTATTCTTTAAATAGAAATGTCGGAAATGATCTCAAAGTATTTCTTTTTTTGCACATATTTTATTGACGAAAAAAATGGGGGTCCCCCGAGACTCAAAGAACTCTAGCCGGAGCCTTCAGTGGAGCTACTCTCAGTAGAACTGCTGGTGTCTGAGGAGCTGCTGCTCTCGGAGGAGCTGCTGCTGCCGGAAGAACTGCTGTCGGTGGAACTGCTGACGGAAGAGCTGCTCTCGGTAGTGGTGCTGCCTCTGCACGGCCAGAATGGAGGAGGACGACGTGGAGGACCACGAGGGCGACCTCCTGGACCACCGAATCCGCCAGGCGGGCCACCGCCGAAACGGCCAGGACCTCCACCGAACTGGTCAGGGCCTCCAAAGCCAGGCGGTCCGCCACGGCGTCCACCTCGACCTCCGCCCCCAAATCCACCGAGGCTACGGCCTCCTCCTCGTCCGCCCCGGAATCCGCCTCCACGCCGGCCGCCTCCTTGGGCTACGACAACAGCCACAAGGGCCAAAAGAGTAATTGCAAGGTAGGCACGCATTCTTCTGACTCTTCTTCACGAAGCTCGAGGAGCGAACTGATGATAGAAACCCCCAGAGACCCCAACTTTTATACCCTCGAAGATTTCGCCGAATTATTTGCACACAAGAACGAAACCCAGCTTTCTTGTGACGTCAGCAAAGTGTGTGATTAGCTGGTGTCTTCTGATGATCAAATCCACGGAAGAATTCCTCCGATTGGTCTCACTTTTTTTGTTTATTTGCTTATTCTTTCGTGGGGTTTTGTCTTGTTTTTTTTGTGTAAGAACAGCTGGCTTTTTGTTATATCTCAAAAGCGTTGTTTTCAATTTCTATTTGAGTTGTGATGACATTTTCGCAGCTGAAAATCGAAGTACGTCGCCGAAGATTTAGTGAATGAGTTGATGAATATTTGGACAATCGAGCATAACCTTTAACTATCCAAGTAATGACATGTTTGGTACTCGAATAAAGCCTGAGTAATGGGCTGGGCCTTACTCAGGCTTTATTCGAGTACCCTTAAGTAAGATAATCCCTTCAAACATGGTCCAGGGTCTGGAGCATGGAGTGTGTGTTTCAATATTAGCAGGGCAGCATGGCAGCATGGCAGCCTGCCTGAAAAACTCTATTGGGACAAATTGAATTTTCAATAAGTGGCAGGCTAAAGAGTGCCCCGGAATAAGGCAGGGGGCCTGGGAGAATCGGGCGCCGGGCACAACACATGACATATGCCAAGCCGTCCGGTGTGGTGCGGAGGAACGTGGATGCTGGCCGAGAGTGCGGCATGCACAAATCCAATAAATTGACCAATAATGAACGCTTGAATGCAGCCATGCGGCGCGGCGGCGGGGATGTTGGGGCAAAGCTAAAAGGCCAAAAACAATGATGGTCCATCCCCGGGGCGGTTTCAAGACAACGTCAAAGACCACAGAGAAGGGCAAAAAGCGAAGGGAAAAACAAAAACTATAAAAAAGAAGCAAACACACACAAAAACAAGTAGTAAAAATCTCGACACGACACCAAGTGCTCCTATGTAAGGGCCAAGGACCAATAAATTAATGGCATGTCCTGGGCGAGGAGAGAAAACTCTTATTCCCAAATACCAGAACTTGTCCGAGCAATTTAACAGCGTATGAAATCATATTTGAAAGTCCCATAAGTTTAAAAGTTTACAAAAATAATATTCAATAATAATAGTATGGTTAATAATAATAAATAAAAAATAGGATATATTGAATTGAATTAAATAGGATCGGTATCTTGGCTTCTACAGTGAAAGTCGGCCCTTAAAGCAACTCCAAAGCAGTCCTTGACCCACCAGGACCTGCACCTCCCTCTGGCCGCCAATCAATTGGAATTGGGGTAATAATTGAGCCGTAGGAATCTTCATGGCCGAGGGATCCGATTCCCAGTGAATGACTATGATGGGGATGGAAAAAATCGCACAAACTTTGGTCAAGACTCGCTGGTAGCGAAAAATAGTGAAAGATTGCATCGACTGACCGCTGGCTACTGGGTGCTTGGGATAAGGACTCGCTCTAACAACAAAATAATTCATTTTCAATTAAAATCGTATCAGTTGTTGTTGTTGGTATTGGCTGCCATTCACCAAAAGCAAGAGGAAAGAGGAGGCGCAAAATCACAGCTGGAGTCCACGGTCCAGAGTCCGGAATACGAAATCCAAGATCCGAAAACCGGAATCCGGGAGTTGTCCGACAAAAGGGTTCAAAGTTTCACTTGGCTCCCTGGTGGCCAGCTTAATTGCCAGTCTAGTCCGGCGTAAAAGTGGGTGATGCGAGAAATGGGCGATGGAAGATGGTAGGGGATTGGGTGTGGGAGTGGGAGTGGGTGTGGGTGTGGGTGTGGGTGGGCGGCAAGGTCACTGATGACTTTACAATTGCCACAGGAACTTACCCTTTTGATTTTCTGGACTTTCCACCAATCCCCCCGCCCCGTCCCAACAGATTCGTTTTCAATTTCTCCCTTTTGCTCTCCGTTTCTTTTGCAGTTCATCCGTTGGTCCAAGTGCCAAATCAATTGGTCGGCGCCCCAGTCCTCACGGATGTCACATTAATTTGCAATGTCGAGGCGTCGCCGAAGGCCATCAATTATTGGCAGCGCGAAAATGGTAAGTCGCAAAAAACTCTGTTGCCCCAAAAAGATGCACAGCAAAAAAAAAAAAGTCCCCTCCTACTTATAAAAGGCAATAACTAGTAAAAGAAACATAGTGTAAGCGCTATGTAAAAGCATTAAGAGCTTTCAGTCACATGCAAATGCCAAGATCCTTTTAGAATTAAAACTTACGTGAATCTTTGAGCTGCGAAAAAGCTTTCATTCTCCATCTTCAATTACATCCGGTTAATAATGATTGTTTAATTATTGTTTTCCATAGTTTTTTAAATTCCTTTTCCGTGGAACACACGCGCACACACAGCGTCGCTTAGATGCGCGAGAGGATCACACAAATACACGCCACTCTGCTTCTTCTTCACACGCACACACCTGGAAGGCAAAATGTCAATTCCACTTTTAATTTCACAATTTGGCGTCTACTTCGGCATTTCCCAATTAAATATTGTGTGATTGTAGTTTAACTATGTCGTTTTAGTCACTTTTTCACTGGAGGATCAGGCGCTTCGTTAAATTAAATGAGAAACTTCCTTAAATGCGTTTTTTTTCACCCTTGTGCTTCTTCTTCCCACGCGCACACCATGGCTGAATGTGTGGCAGCTTTTAACTTCACAATTTTTCTTCAAATTGCCCATTTAAGTATTGTTTTTCGATTAAACTATTCGAGTTTGATGTTTAAGGCACCTTTTGCTAGCTGTTGGGTCGTGTTTTATCGCGTAATTATAGTCTTTAAATCGCTTTTGCACGAGAGTCCCTGCGGACGAACAAAGACGGGAAGCCGAAAGGATCTGGAAGATCTGGAACGTTTATTTACGTTGGCATGGCAATTCCAGCTTTCCAGGATACGTGGTGAAATGTTTGAACGGGTGGCGGTGGATGGGAAACACTACTAACAACTAGTTAGTATATTTAAATATATATTATTGTATATAAAATGTATAAAAATACATGCAAGGCAGTTTTTTTTTGTGTAATCCTGTTAGCCACGAATTGAATTTTTCATTTAGCGTCTGGCAGAGTTGGAGCTAGGGACTCGATGAAACTTTATAAACCTTTCAATGCCGCAATTTGTCTTTATTTAGTTCGTGTTCGAAGCTGGAATGTTTTGTAATGCCATTACCACCCACCGCCCACCACCCACGCGTCGTTGGGGGGAGGTGGGGGAAATAACTTCCAGCTTCTGGCTGGCTCTTTTGTCAAGTGCATGTGACGTATATTGCAAACGTGACGCTCCACTCCAGTGCCTGGAAATGTCATCATCCACGGCTCGTCATTCCCACCTCCTTCCGCCCACTTTCTCACCCCACCTCTTTCTCACCTCACGTACCTGGAGCTCATTTGACCCATCGCCTTGCTTCGTATTCATGGCTTCATTCGCACCTCAAAAGCTCCCCTCCTCCCTCCCCTCCACTCCCCTTCAATTTATGTTCCTTTTTCCACCGCCTCTTGCTCATTTTCCTGCGGGCTTCCTCCATTGCCAGGTGAAATGATTATTGCCGGCGATCGTTACGCGCTCACCGAGAAGGAGAACAACATGTACGCCATCGAGATGATTCTGCACATCAAGCGGCTGCAGTCGAGCGACTTTGGGGGCTACAAGTGCATCTCCAAGAACAGCATTGGTGACACCGAGGGCACCATCCGGCTATACGGTGAGCATACTGTACCTTTTTCCATCTAAAACTTTATTATTTACAACGATATTAGTTTATATTGAATGCATTTTATTATCAACTCAATTTTGTGAAATATAATCCCCCATATATCCTTCAGAAATGGAGCGTCCTGGCAAAAAACATTCCCGCTTAGACGAAGATGCCAACGAAGTTACGGTAAGTTTTTTAGCTTAAATATAATAAAGAAAGCCGAAATAAATGTAGAAGAAATACATAAAATAACTTGTTTTGTATCCTTTGTCCTCCGTATCCTTTCATTCATTTTCCTACCAGAAGCATGAGGTGGTGATGAAGGACAACCGGCACGAGGACGGGTCTCGCAACACGAACGGAAGGCTGTACAAGGACCGCAACCAGGAGCAGGACATGCCCAATGGCGGCGATTCCGGACAAAGGACACAGGGGACAAAGCGGCTAATCGGCACCCTTGTATTAGCCCTATTGGTGTTATTAAGGACCGCGGCGGAAGCCCCGACCACAACAAAAACATCAGTGTCCTGCCAAGGCCAGTCCAAGAAGGCAAGGACACTGGCGGTGGACTGGGACTGGGAGAGCTGGGAAAGATCAACGAGTTGGCAACAGCAGCGGGCTGGGGCTGGAATTGGGGCTGGAAATGGGGCTGGAACTGGGGCTGGGGCGGCCGAGTAAGATTATTATAGCTTAATTCAATTGTAATTACACAAACAAGATTATGATGCAATGGAGAAGCGCCCCCGCCGCCCGGATGCGCCGGACATTAATCAAAGGGAGGATGCCCGGGCTAATCATCAACCCTCCTCCCTAATTGAATGGCGAGGGCCGAGCGATAATTGGAATGCATATTAAATCAAAAAGGAAGCTGGGAAACTAAAGTGTCGTAGTTAAATGGAAAAGAAAACGCGTTTAAATGTTACCTCGTTAGTGGAAAAATAATATAACATAATACAACAAAATATAAATATAAAGTTACAAAAAACAAAAAAAAGAAAATCAACTATAAACACAATCGAGAATAAATGGTGTTCGGTTCTTTGAATGGCTTTAGCTACTCTAAAGTAAAGGAAGTATGACTACTGAATGATATATGATATATAAAATATTATTAAATACGATAAAGATATCAAAAAAACAGAATTCTAGTTGTCTAAAAGTTAAGATAAAACAGGTGTTGTATTTATTTATTCTTCTCCTTATTTCTTTCTGATTTCTTCATATTCTTTCGCTAGGATAAAGTTTATAACAAATATAGACATCTATGTATTAAGTGTTTAATCGCAAGTTCTGTATATATGTAAGACCTACTCATAGAGCGGGTGTACGTTTTTTTTTCGGCGAAATTGAAAATGTTTAGACGATCTTTGCGAACTGTAAAGCCCAAACTGTAAATATTTGCACCCTTAGTGATTCGTAAACATTAGTTTCTTTGTTGGATTCTACTTGTTTCCAAGACCCATTGTTGTACCCTTCACTCATTGCTCTATCCAAAAATTAAAGACTTACAACGGGTTGGGGGTGGAGGCGGAGGCGGAGGCGGAGGATGCCCCCTAAGAATACTACTCTGAACAGTGTCCAAAACTATGCCCTATTCCCGACATATCTTCAGATACTTCTTGCTGGCATTTTTTGTGACATATTTAGGGTCTGGAGCCGCGACTCCAGAGAGTTGCGATGCCAGAATGAAGCATACTTATCGCCCGAAAGTACCCAGACAGATGTATCTACTAGTCAACGCGTGTGTGTTCCGCTCAACTCTATGTTTAAATAATAAAACAGGAAGTAAATGAATGTGCCAAAAGCATTAAAAGCAATTAACAAGCGAATGAAATATATCCGAACATGAGGGAACTACTGTAATACCACCCCACATATCCAGCTCCCATTAGGAAGTCCTTGAAAGCTGACTATTCAGATGTACTCTGACTTTATATACGTACCGAACAAATACAAGTATTTAAACCGATTATTGGAGGCGAACATTTTAGGTATTCGAGGTCGAGAGAAACCGAAACCGAAACCGAAAACGAAAACGAAAACGAAAAAAGAATATTATAAAGTTAATTATCTATAGGGAATTTTTTTTTCGTGTAAGTGGAGGGAGTAAAGGATAGCGCCTAGCAAATTAACGGTACATTTAAGGCAATGGAATAATGTATAATGTTGTTTCGAAACTAAAGGTCTAGTGGAGAGGAAAAACTAAGCGAAACTATAGTATGCTAAGCCCAAACCATTCGAAAATCGTCAAACATTCAGTGTCTACGCTACAGCCATACAAGGATAAAAAGGATAAAGCCAATAAACAAAAGAAATATACTAATATTGGGAAAGAACTAAATACAAACATATTGCATAATACACAAGCCACGAGAAAATATCCAGTAATTTCACAAAAATAACCGAAAAAAGCAAGAAATTATTTATATTAATTAGTTGGTTTTGTGTTTATGTACATAAGAAATGAGCGAAAAAAAATGTTTATACTGTAAAATCGAAATAATCGGAAAAGAAACGCGTAACGAAAGAACCCCCTCCCAAAAAAAAACGTAAAGAAAAAGAAAAAATGGAAAAATAAATGCAAAATAAAGAGATAAATATGAAAAGATAATTTTGGTTTTTCTCTGGCATATGTACATAGTTTCTGGCAGTAAGTAAGTACATTTTTTTATTGGCAAACAGAAACCACAGTTTGCGGAAAGGGGGGCAGGCCATTGGCAAAGCTCAATTTGTTTCGTAAAGAATAAATAAGGAAAAAAACAAACACAGGTCTCGCACCAAGCTGAACAAATAGTTTTGGTCAAAAGACCGGGCCAACAATGGCCATAACTGACAATTTATATTTATTTCAAGTTGTTAGTTACAAAACAGCCCGTTCCTGCCCCGTGCCCCGTGCCCCGAAGCCTCGAAGTCGGTATCCATAATCCATAGTCCGGAAGCCCACACACTCCCCCGCCCCCTCGCCCCGACAGAATGTAAATGGAATATGAAAAAAAAATATATCCTTGCATTTGCATCTTTTATATTCACACAAGAAGGAAGCAGAGATTGCGTTTATAACAATGTGCAGGGTTATGTCAACCTGGGGCCAGAAGGGGGGCCCGGAATCAGGACAATATCTACAATGAAGTGCAGAAGGGATAAAAGTTACACTCGCAAAAAAACTGTACTCATTTTTATGAAAATATATTCACCTATTCTAAATGAAAATTATTATTCTTAAAAGGTTTTGCATGCAAGCAAGCATATTTCAAATATTATTGTGCCTTGGTTGCCCCAATTTCTTGGCCGTGTTGCAAGTTGAAGCTGCCACTGCCACGGCTAATAGTTTAAATTCATCTGGATGTCTGTGTCTGGTTTCACGCTTTATGCACTGCTAATGATTTGATGTCGTCTCCTGGCCGGAATAGAGTGCAGCTCCAGATGCGGCAACTCATGGGGAAAAAAAAGTGGGAAGTCCGGGCAGCAGCAAAAGCAAGAGCAGGAGCAGGAGCAGGAGTCAAGGATATGGAAATATAAGCAGACCTGCCAACGTCAAATGCAAAAATCTCCGTCGAATATTTTTGCCAGTTGCAGTTTCATTTGCCCCAAAAAGTTTCCCAGACAAATCGATTAACCAGGAATAAACAAATAATGAATTAAGTTTAGCCATTCATTTGGTGAAAAATATCCTTTCAGGTCAGGATAATGAATATGTATGTGCTGGGATTTCTATTATCCAAGGAAGCCACTTAAAGGACACATTATAATACCAGGTGTTGTATTTTGTTAGCTTTAAGGATATAGAAAAAGCGTAGAAAACAAATTTGTAGAAATTGCTGACCAACTTCCATTTAGCCGAATGGTTCTTTATTTTTTTTTCCGCCTTTTCTCCACTTTCTTTACACTGCGAGTTCACATTTGTTGTTCAGTTTTTTGTTGGTTTTTTGCAGTTGGCGCAAATATTTGAGGATTTTAATTGTTTGTATTTGTGAGGAGGGACGCAGACAGGGAAAGGGAAAGGATCTAAAAAAAAATGCAGCACCAACAACAACAACAAAAAGGAAAAAGGAGCGAAAATATTTGAACAATTCCAAAATGCGATAGTAAAGTGTTTTAAGCGGTTTTTGTTTGAATGTGGCCAAAAAGGGGGCCCTGGGAGCCCCCGACCGGATGTAGCATGGGCGCCATTTTGGAAAAGAACGGCGAAGGCATGGCGGAGGGGTCGCGTCAGTTGGTGCATACTTTTAGGCCCCAGACAGGCAGCCAGGCCAGGCCAGGCAGCCAGTCCGTTGTTTGGCCAGTATGTTTGCGTCATCCTGTGTTTGTCTGTTTGCCATCCTGCTGCTGCAGCCTGTTTACATCACATGTGCCTTTATTTACTGTGCGCATGTTTTATTGTTTAACATTTAAAATATTTGCGCCTGCATAAAATTCGTAGCCCTTACGTTCTTACCTACTCTGGGTCCAGTGCTCCCTTGTTTTTTCCATTCTTGCTTTGTTGTTTGCCAGCTTTCTTATTCAAACAAATACTATTTTTTATTGTGTTTCGTATTTTGTACAATTTGCATTGTATTTTAAATCGTTTAAGCATTTAGTTTATTTGCCATTTGCCACAAACCAAAAGCAAACACGAAAGGCCCAAAGGTTTTCAACGATACATTTAACAAATTCTTTCCATGATTTTCTATGCAAGCCATAAAATTCGGTTAATTAACATCACTTTGCGAAACTTTTTCACAACTAAAAAAGGGGCGCCCCTAACTGTGTGGCATCCTTAAAATATTCAGGTAACGCCTTGGCCTCCGACTCCGCCTCCGCCTCCGCCGCCGCCGCCGCCTCGAGGCGTGATTGCATGTAAGCCGTTGGAAAATGTGAAAATGCGAAAAATGAAAATGAAAATGAAAATGGAAAATAGAAAATGGAAACGGATATCCAATGTGTTGCCCAGGAGACCCTAGCTCTCAGCCAACAGAGCACCTCATATGTAGTATTTTTATTCCTCTTTATTTCAAATACACTTTCAAAGCCACTCCTGTCAAGGACTTGCTAATGCTCTTCATTTTAGGGATGAAGATATTTTACTTTCTGGATTTTCTTTAAAGAGGTCCTAGTTGGAAAATCGTAAGCCCCCTTGGAAAGTTCATCAAAGCTTCGACTCTACTCCAAAGGTTTCCATTTTTTTGCCCTGTTTTGTGTCTGTTGATGTAATGCAAGACGGGGGCGTGGCTAAAAAATGAGGGCGCAACAGAAGGGGGGTGGGGAAGGGAGGAGACCGCCATTCAGACAGTCGGCAAACGGAAAACCTAAAATTTTCAACCAGACCCACATTAGTGTGGGGCACATTAGTGCACGTAAGTGTATTAGGGATAATGGATGCACTCATAGATACCACGACTATGAGTAGGGGTGGGTGGCAGGCCAGGTGATGGGCCTTGAACAGCAGCCCCAAGGATCCAGTTTCCTTACGCCAAGAATCAAAAATGCAATATTATATCATTGACATTAAAGAGCAACCTGGAAGCGGATTAATTTCAATCGGAGTTTCGGAGGAATTTCAATTGCCAATCCTCTATATACATTTATATACAGCCTCCCCACCAAAGCGAAAATATATCCTGCCAGAGTAAAGGATATTTTTTTGTTCGTGTCTTTCCTGTGATTTTTTGTCGGGTTTTGTTTTGGGAGGAGAAGCATTTTTATTGCCATCATTGTCAGCGGGAATTGTCATCATAAATATTTGATTGTTGCATCAATAAAAGCTTATGACACATAAAATCCATAATTTCAATTGTTTGGCCCCCGGGTGTATCCCTCGGCTCTCGGCTCTCCGTTCGCCTTTCTCCTTTCGCCTTTCTCCTTTCGCCGTTCGCCGTTCTCCGTTCTCCGCTACCATTCGAATGAAATCAGAATCGGATCAGCCCAAGGTTAATGCAGCCAAAGGAGGCAAACAATAAATAAAGAATAAACTGAATACCAAAATACAGACAGATACTCTGTGGCAAAGGGGGTATGGGGTAGGGGGGGTATGCCACCAAAAATGAGGTGGAAAATCAGGACAGTGGCCACGGAATCGGAGTGGGCTCATAAATCATGATTGTTATATTCGTGGCCACCGACACCAACTGGGAGTATTCTAGGTTTGATTTTCACCAACCAGCCAGGAGGGCAAAAAAATGGCCGTTTATTTATGCGAAAGAATTTACAAAAAGGATATCGGTGAAAAGGATTTTATAGATTCCAGAACATGGCCGCGCCAGGCATACCAATCAGCGGTTTTTGTTATTTAAATCTCATTTGAGGGGTTTTTAAAAGTCCCACAAAAATATATATATATATATTCATTATTTACGCATTAATTGAAAACTTAAACTGTGTGAGGATTGCGCGCGAGTTGCTTTGCGAAGGATATCGCCTCGCTTTATGCATCGCTACATATGACAAATTAATGAAGCGTGCCCACACACACACACACACACACACACACACATATTTGTATATGTATATATATATTATTATTATTATTACTGTGTGCATGTGTATATTAAGGATCGAGTATTTATGCAGTTGGGTGCTGCGGTTGCTCATAAATCAAAATTTATGCCCATCAGGCGAAACCTCGCCGACGTCAGACATAACACATTTTCAACTGTTCAACGGAGGAGATAACAACAATTGGCATGTAATTGACATGATTGAGAGTTGCCGGGGACTGGCTGGCCGTTTGGGGGTTAATGTGGCATATGGACGTTGTAACATTGACCAAAGGACAACAACACCAACACCAACAGCAACACCAACAGCAACAACATCAACGAGTGCCGACGTCAGCGAAAGTTTCCAGCGGCGGACACTCCAAAATGTGTTCGATGTGGCAATGTGGAAAGTGCCAAGCTAAGCAGGAAAATATTCAGCTTGACCTCTGACCCCCTCACCTCGCCTCACCTCGCCTCGCCTCTTCTCTCCTTTAAGGTTAAAGGCAAGGACAAGGGTCAGTGTCGGTGGCAAAGTGAAGAGCAATTGAAAGTGTCAAAGAGGTGTCAGCTCTTCAAGGGAAGGATATTTCTATACTTGAAGTATTTTCAATAAAATCCAGACTCATAATAGTCGATAGTATTAATTTCCATTATTTTTTTGATTAATTAAATAAACAACAGACTGTCAAAATAGTAGACAAAGAACATTCCTGTCTTCAAACTAAACCAAACGCCTTTCTTCCTGGGGCTTTGGCTTTCTTTATGGGTTTTTCTTTGTATATGTACATATATTTATATGCCCACAAACACACCCACACGAAATACCTATACATATATGTATTGCACATTTTATTTCATTTAATTTTGTATATAAATTTCCTTTTTTTCCGGACGCCTCCTCTCTGGCTTCCTGCTCGCCTTTACCGCCTTTTCGTTTTATTTTAATTTTAATCCAATTTTTGCTCACATATAAAAGGCCAACAGAGGGAGTTTATTTTTATTTTTATTTTCATTTTTATTGTATGCAATTGTTGTGTGTGTGTGTGTGTGTGTGTGCTGGTGTGTGTTGTTGTAGTGGGTATTTTTTTTATTCTCTGATTTTTTTCGCCTCCCCCCCCCCCTGGCTTGTGGCAAAATATATTAAAAGCTACTTACAAAGTGCAGAGCCAAACGCTTTGGCCCCTCGTCTGTGGCCCCCCTGGCCCCCCTGGCCCCACCTGCCCACCCACACACACATATGTATGAAGGACATACACACACACACACACACCAACAGATATTTGCAATGTTGTGGTTCACATATACCAATGTTGCCAACAACGATGACGATGATGATGATGATGCAAGTGATTCATGCGGAAAACGAGCAACAATTTTGGTTTACCAGACAGACAACGCCAGCAACAGCAACACCAACAGCAACACCAACAATAACAACAACAATAACACCAACAATAACAACAACAATACCAACACTATTGGCAACAACATGACCAAACCCACCAACAATCAGGCAAGACGTACATGTGTTTACACCATGTTGTTGTTATTTCATTGTTGTTGTTGGTGTTTTTGTTGTTGGGCATGTTTGGTCATTGGGCCGCCTGGTTGTAAACCATGTCCTGCCGCCAGGGGCCCCACACTCATGCGCGTCCTTTCCGCTGCCTGCTGTTTCAATTTTATTATGAGTGCAGCGGCCCCTCCATTCCTTTCTTAATTTCTGTTTCCTTTTTTCTTTTGTTGTTTTGTGCATTTTGCGGCACTTGTTTTTCATTTCGAGAGGCAAACCCAATAAAAAACTGCCTGAGAGTGAAGAAAACCTCAGAACATATTAAAAATAGATTAAATCAGATGCGAAACTTGCTTGGCCCAGGCCCATCGAGACGACGTGGCGCATACGCAATGTGGTGCTGGGATTGTGGGTTCCCATTTTCTGTTGCCTACTTTTTGGCTGAAATTTGAAATAAGACAAATACCAGATATGATTAGATGAGAAGAGGAGCCTTTTGGGAGCTACCGACCCAATTGGAGTGCAATGAAGTGCCAGCAAATAAAGGAGTGGAAGCCAAGTGAGTGCACACGGGGCCACAGGATTCCGAATTTGGCAATTCAAGTTGATTGCCAGCCAAATAAGCATTGATCTTAATTTATACGTGCAGTGCACACAGGCTATGCACGCATGCACGTGTGATTCGGCCCCAGCAAGGACACCTTTGGGGTGGCGTTGAAACTGAAACTGACAGAGGCGGAGACAAAGGCGGAGGCGGAGGCGGAGACAAAGGCAGGGAGCCAGAGACCAGGAATCGAATTGAAAAGAAGGAGTCGAAAGGCACTCATGTGGATAATTCAATATTGAGAACAAATTGTTTAAAACACGTTTCATTAGATTTCGCATTGCAAAGACCATTACGAACACATCCTACATCCCACATCCCTGCACACACATTTGGCAGGAGCAAGGACGAGGCGAGATGCAGACAACAATCGGAGACAACAAAACTGATGCACCACCCAAACCACTTTATTCACCCATTTTGGCATATTGTTTTTGCCAGTGACAACTGAGAGATTGAATCGAACTTTGCGTTTGAACGCAAAACCCTGAAAGAAACAAAGCCAGCAAGTCCCTAAACCAATATGCATTCTCTGCCGTTTTCTTCAAGTGTAAAGGGCTAAAGGGGCAGGGAGCAGGGGGCAGGGGAATGGGGAATGGGAGCAATGGCAGCTCCGTAATTGTGAATTGATTGCTTGAGTGTAGCGGATTTTGCAAAAGGACGAAGACAGAGTCAGAGGCGGGAAAAGTCATGCGATCAATTCGGGAGTCCCCTCAATGCGATTTGTCTTGTGTCAGATTTGAGTGACAGAGCCGTTTGTTTGCCTTTCGCTACTCCTGCTGCATGTGGCTAAAAGCAAAAGCACCAGAAGCAACAAAAAGCAAAAGCCAAAAGCAAAAGCAGGGCAAAACCTGCTGCGACACTCACAGATATTCAAATGGTTGCCCACATGCAGGATATGCATTAGTCCTTGGCCAGGCGACACGAGTCGATACGAGAGGAGAACTTGGCCTCAGACTGTAAACCCGGCTCTTGTAGAGTTTAAGGATATTTCAACTAAATATTTCCTAATTGTTATTTTGATTCCCAGGTACCGGGCATCATATAGCATTTTAACGAAGCCAATCCAATCGAAAATAAAAACAAACATTGCCACTTTTATCGGTTGCCAATAAACTGGATTCCCTTTACTGGTTTCCACTGTCAACCTGCCACACCCACAAACATTGGATGAGGCTACAAAATCCACCCGAAACCTCAACCAAACCCACCGTATCCCACCGCTCAAGTGGCTTTCAGTTCTCGCGGTGGTTGGTAGACGCCCAGGTTCATTGGGATCCAGTGCATTAGGGCGTTGGATAATGCGCTTTCCTTTCGCATCCCCCATTCCCCCATTCCCCCATTCCCCCTGCCCCAAGCCCCATCGTTACATCCTTCAGCCTTGTTACTTCCTTGTTTCCGGCTGCCTTTGTCCCTCGTCCTGGCTCGGCCTGCTTCACGCCAACTTTTGCTCCATAATTTGGAAGTTTTTCGGTTGTTGCTGGCATAGCCGTTGTTTGTCGGCCTTTATTGTATTATCCTGTATTGTCGTTATCCTGGTCCCAGTCCCAGTCTCAGTCTCAGTCGCAGTCGCAGTCGCAGTCGCAGTCCCTGCCCTGTTGCTTTAATCTTCGGCCTACCCGAAGGTCTCCCCCTCTTCTAATTGCAGGGGCGTAGCTTATTACCTTTTTTTTGTGAGGTTATTTTTACGACTGGGGCTCCCCCTTGGAAAAGTTGCCTGCCAAAGCCACTGCAAAAGCATCCTTCCCTCCTCCTCGGCTGCGACTCATTATGCGCTTAATTTTCGCTTTTCATTTTCAATTGCCATAATTTAGTTTTATTTTGCTTCATTTTCTGTGGAGAACGGAGGAGGAGACCTTGGGATGGGAAGACGGTTCACCTGGTAAAAGTTTTAGCCGCAGGATCAGGGGGAATGGGTGTAAGGATGGCATATTTTCATTTGAAAACCAAGCTGCGTCTGATTACATCATAAGAAATGCGTAATAATTGCGTTAACATAAAGGTCCTTGAGATGGGAAAACAACAGCAGTAGTAGCAGAATCGCCCTGAATCTCCAAGGATGCTGAAGCAACTTCTCCCTTTGCCACATTAAGAGCCAACAAGCACGCAATGTGCGGGGCGTTCATATAACCAATTATATATCTTCTTATATTTATAAAAAAAAAAACCAGAAAGGAACTTTGCCAAGTTGGAAATTTAATTTACGCAGAGCAATAACCTTTTCCTTTCATTGTTGATCCTGCGAGCCACTTAATGAAGATGCCCGGAGATTGGTCTCAATCGTCTCCTCCGTTTCCAGCCACCTGTTGGTCCTCTCGGCTTCTTGGTCGCCTGCAGTTAAAGCAGATTTCCTAGAGTGGCAACAAAGCTACTTATTTGGAAAAAGTGTATCCTCACGAAAAACTCGCCTGGGGGTCCACCAGAAAAGTTAGGAAGCAACAAAAAAAATTTGCCTCTGAGATTTAAACGCAGATTTATGGAGAATGGTTCCACGATTCAGAATCTTGTCTTGGCCAAAGGATCGGATGGATATTGGCCGAAATATGGCCTTCGCAAGGACACAAAACCCCCATATCCTGGATTTTCAGAATTTGGCAAGGGGGTCCATCAGAAAAAGTTGGAGGCAGCGGAAAAAATTTTCGCCTCTGAGATTTAAACGTAGATCGACGGAGAATGGTTCCACGATTCAGAATCTTGTCTTGGCCAAAGGATCGGATGGATATTGGCCGAAATATGGCCTTCGCAAGGACACAAAACCCCCATATCCTGGATTTTCAGAATTTGGCAAGGGGGTCCATCAGAAAAAGTTGGTGGCAGCGGAAAAAATTTTCGCCTTTGAGATTTAAACGCAGATTTATGGAGAATGGTTCCACGATTCAGAATCTTGTCTTGGCCAAAGGATCGGATGGATATTGACCAAAATATGGCCTTCGCAAGGAGCCAAAACCCCATTATCCTGGATTTTCAGAATTTGGCAAGGGGGTCCATCAGAAAAAGTTGGAGGCAGCGGAAAAAATTTTCGCCTCTGAGATTTAAACGCAGATTAACGGAGAATGGTTCCACGATTCAGAATCTTGTCTTGGCCAAAGGATCGGATGGATATTGACCAAAATATGGCCTTCGCAAGGAGCCAAAACCCCATTATCCTGGATTTTCAGAATTTGGCAAGGGGGTCCATCAGAAAAAGTTGGAGGCAGCGGAAAAAATTTTCGCCTCTGAGATTTAAACGTAGATCGACGGAGAATGGTTCCACGATTCAGAATCTTGTCTTGGCCAAAGGATCGGATGGATATTGGCCGAAATATGGCCTTCGCAAGGACACAAAACCCCCATATCCTGGATTTTCAGAATTTGGCAAGGGGGTCCATCAGAAAAAGTTGGAGGCAGCGGAAAAAATTTTCGCCTCTGAGATTTAAACGTAGATCGACGGAGAATGGTTCCACGATTCAGAATCTTGTCTTGGCCAAAGGATCGGATGGATATTGGCCGAAATATGGCCTTCGCAAGGACACAAAACCCCCATATCCTGGATTTTCAGAATTTGGCAAGGGGGTCCATCAGAAAAAGTTGGTGGCAGCGGGAAAAAATTTTCGCCTTTGAGATTTAAACGCAGATTTATGGAGAATGGTTCCACGATTCAGAATCTTGTCTTGGCCAAAGGATCGGATGGATATTGACCAAAATATGGCCTTCGCAAGGAGCCAAAACCCCATTATCCTGGATTTTCAGAATTTGGCAAGGGGGTCCATCAGAAAAAGTTGGTGGCAGCGGAAAAAATTTTCGCCTTTGAGATTTAAACGCAGATTTATGGAGAATGGTTCCACGATTCAGAATCTTGTCTTGGCCAAAGGATCGGATGGATATTGACCAAAATATGGCCTTCGCAAGGAGCCAAAACCCCATTATCCTGGATTTTCAGAATTTGGCAAGGGGGTCCATCAGAAAAAGTTGGAGGCAGCGGAAAAAATTTTCGCCTCTGAGATTTAAACGTAGATCGACGGAGAATGGTTCCACGATTCAGAATCTTGTCTTGGCCAAAGGATCGGATGGATATTGGCCGAAATATGGCCTTCGCAAGAACACAAAACCCCCATATCCTGGATTTTCAGAATTTGGCAAGGGGGTCCATCAGAAAAGTTGGAGGCAGCGGAAAAATTTTCGCCTCTGAGATTTAAACGTAGATCGACGGAGAATGGTTCCACGATTCAGAATCTTGTCTTGGCCAAAGGATCGGATGGATATTGGCCGAAATATGGCCTTCGCAAAACACAAAACCCCCATATCCTGGATTTTCAGAATTTGGCAAGGGGGTCCATCAGAAAAAGTTGGTGGCAGCGGAAAAAATTTTCGCCTTTGAGATTTAAACGCAGATTTATGGAGAATGGTTCCACGATTCAGAATCTTGTCTTGGCCAAAGGATCGGATGGATATTGACCAAAATATGGCCTTCGCAAGGAGCCAAAACCCCATTATCCTGGATTTTCAGAATTTGGCAAGGGGGTCCATCAGAAAAAGTTGGTGGCAGCGGAAAAAATTTTCGCCTTTGAGATTTAAACGCAGATTTATGGAGAATGGTTCCACGATTCAGAATCTTGTCTTGGCCAAAGGATCGGATGGATATTGACCAAAATATGGCCTTCGCAAGGAGCCAAAACCCCCATATCCTGGATTTTCAGAATTTGGCAAGGGGGTCCATCAGAAAAGTTGGTGGCAGCGGAAAAAATTTTCGCCTTTGAGATTTAAACGCAGATTTATGGAGAATGGTTCCACGATTCAGAATCTTGTCTTGGCCAAAGGATCGGATGGATATTGACCAAAATATGGCCTTCGCAAGGAGCCAAAACCCCCATATCCTGGATTTTCAGAATTTGGCAAGGGGGTCCATCAGAAAAAGTTGGTGGCAGCGGAAAAAATTTTCGCCTTTGAGATTTAAACGCAGATTTATGGAGAATGGTTCCACGATTCAGAATCTTGTCTTGGCCAAAGGATCGGATGGATATTGACCAAAATATGGCCTTCGCAAGGAGCCAAAACCCCATTATCCTGGATTTTCAGAATTTGGCAAGGGGGTCCATCAGAAAAAGTTGGTGGCAGCGGAAAAAATTTTCGCCTTTGAGATTTAAACGCAGATTTATGGAGAATGGTTCCACGATTCAGAATCTTGTCTTGGCCAAAGGATCGGATGGATATTGACCAAAATATGGCCTTCGCAAGGAGCCAAAACCCCATTATCCTGGATTTTCAGAATTTGGCAAGGGGGTCCATCAGAAAAAGTTGGTGGCAGCGGAAAAAAATTTTCGCCTTTGAGATTTAAACGCAGATTTATGGAGAATGGTTCCACGATTCAGAATCTTGTCTTGGCCAAAGGATCGGATGGATATTGACCAAAATATGGCCTTCGCAAGGAGCCAAAACCCCATTATCCTGGATTTTCAGAATTTGGCAAGGGGGTCCATCAGAAAAGTTGGTGGCAGCGGAAAAAATTTTCGCCTTTGAGATTTAAACGCAGATTTATGGAGAATGGTTCCACGATTCAGAATCTTGTCTTGGCCAAAGGATCGGATGGATATTGACCAAAATATGGCCTTCGCAAGGAGCCAAAACCCCATTATCCTGGATTTTCAGAATTTGGCAAGGGGGTCCATCAGAAAAAGTTGGAGGCAGCGGAAAAAATTTTCGCCTCTGAGATTTAAACGCAGATTAACGGAGAATGGTTCCACGATTCAGAATCTTGTCTTGGCCAAAGGATCGGATGGATATTGACCAAAATATGGCCTTCGCAAGGAGCCAAAACCCCCATATCCTGGATTTTCAGAATTTGGCAAGGGGGTCCATCAGAAAAAGTTGGTGGCAGCGGAAAAAATTTTCGCCTTTGAGATTTAAACGCAGATTTATGGAGAATGGTTCCACGATTCAGAATCTTGTCTTGGCCAAAGGATCGGATGGATATTGACCAAAATATGGCCTTCGCAAGGAGCCAAAACCCCATTATCCTGGATTTTCAGAATTTGGCAAGGGGGTCCATCAGAAAAAGTTGGAGGCAGCGGAAAAAATTTTCGCCTCTGAGATTTAAACGCAGATTAACGGAGAATGGTTCCACGATTCAGAATCTTGTCTTGGCCAAAGGATCGGATGGATATTGACCAAAATATGGCCTTCGCAAGGAGCCAAAACCCCCATATCCTGGATTTTCAGAATTTGGCAAGGGGGTCCATCAGAAAAAGTTGGTGGCAGCGGAAAAAATTTTCGCCTTTGAGATTTAAACGCAGATTTATGGAGAATGGTTCCACGATTCAGAATCTTGTCTTGGCCAAAGGATCGGATGGATATTGGCCGAAATATGGCCTTCGGAAGGACAAAAATCCTCCATATCCTGGATTTTCAGAATTTGGCAAGGGGGTCCATCAGAAAAAGTTGGAGGCAGGGGAAAAAATTTTCGCCTTTGAGATTTAAACGCAGATCGACGGAGAATGGTTCCACGATTCAGAATCTTATCTTGGCCAATGGATATTGACCAAAATATGGCCTTCGGAAGGACACAAAACCCCCATATCCTGGGTCTCCTCACGAAAAACATGTGGAATCTATCGAAACTTCGACGAAGGGAAATGCTTGGAACAGGATAGAGAAGAACTTGCCGATCCGCAAAAGGTAACCCACTGCCGGTTTAGATATCTCTTAAAGTAATTATAAACTTTTCTGGAAGAAAATAACCCCACAAATACCTTTTATCTGGTTTTCCAAAAGGGTATCCTCATGAAGAACATGGAAATTTTATCGCAACTTTGACTTGGGGAAAATGATATGGAACGGCAGAGAATGATTCCCAGTTACTAAGAATGTGCTCCACTTAAGGTTTGGAAGTTTCACGAGAGAGATATTGCCCCAGTTGGTGAATATCCTTCGTAAGGACCTGCTTATGCCCGATTTCTCAATCCACAAAAACCACAAGAGCTAAGATGGCAAACATCGGACCATAAATCAAAACCAATGAAATATTATTAGTGCCAGGACTTGGATTAAAGGAAAACTGCATTAGGAGAGGCGTTGAGGCAGCCGCTGGAGAGGCAGGAGTGGCAGGACGAAACGTGCAACACAAAAGTGCAACAAAAAACGTCCGTTCCTGGCTGAGTGTGTAAAAACTTGAAAAATTGATTGAGCGCGTGAATAACAGCCAAGTGAAATGGCTTCGAGGAGGAGTTACGGGATAGCTGGATGGCAGGATAACTGGCTGGCGGGCTGGCCAGGATGGCAGGATACATGTTTGCCCTTACAAATGTCTCTCCTCGCGAATCGTTTCGTTTTTTTGTTCGTCGAAAGGCAATAAAATGTACAACGTGCAACGTTTTCGTGGGTGGTTTTTGGGTGGCGGGTGGTGGGTGGTGGGGGGCGGTAGGAAGTACGATTATGCCACAACCCAAAATTGCAGTTTGCACATTTGTATGCCACAGGACTACAAGAATTGCACAAATTTCGAAGCCAAGAGTTGGAAAAAGTATACACTTTGAGGCAAAAAATAAACAATTTTGAAATAATCATTTTTTGGCGCCATTTTCGAACTTCTTTCTCTATTTTCTGATCAACTTTTATATCCTTTTATTAGGATATAGTATAATAATTGTATAGTTATGATTAACTAATAAGAAAGCCCTTCAGAAACTGAGGCAACTCCAAGGGCAGGGTATAACAAAGCGAAATTGTTGAGTGGCAGTTCTTAGTGCTGGAGTCCTTAGTCCTAGCCGAAAAAGTAACACACAGAGCCAGCCAGGAGCACAAACAGTCAGGCAACATTCAGACAGCGGAACAGATATGGCAACAGTATCATTCCAGAGGATCCTTGTGCAGGACCTCCCCGCACACTCCTTCGGGGCATAAGCCCTCGGGGCACGTAGCCGGGAAGCTAAAACACCACGTAGCATTATCGATGTAATCACCGGATAAGCTAACAAGTTGCCAGGATTTTCACGCATACTACGTTGCACTAAGCAAGGACGAAGGACTGTGTGTGTGTCTGTGTGAAAAAACAAAAGAAATAGTGCAAACTTTGCCACTCCTTCCACTTTCTCTCCTTGGCCTGGCTTGGCCGCAGTTTCCATTCCATTCGATTTTTTGCAGTTCCTTTGCCATTTCGGAGTCGATGGCGGAGAACGAAACTTCTGAGGATACGAAAAGGATGTGTGGAGCAGTCTACTTAGTATGGATAAACTGTTTTGATAACTAAAAACGTTCAAGTTATTGATACTGCAAATATTGTGAGGAATTTGTTTTCCTTTGGCCTGAACCTGACTTGATGTAGTCTGTGCCGCCTGGCGGCCAGTGGAGTAGTTTATTTGCTATTATTTGCACTTGAATGATTCGAACAAATTTGCAAATGAATATGGGAAATAATGCAGAAAGGATGGCTGTTTAAGGACCTTCCGAAAATGAACAATTATTTGGACTCGCACACACTCGGCTGGAATGTTTCGCTTCTCTGGGTCTATGACGTGCCGCAAAATATGCGCCAGAAGCATGCAACCTGCAACCTGCAACCTACAACCTGCAACCTGCAGCCTGAAACTTGAGGCATGGGATTCTGGGAGGGGGCGGCAAAAGGGGCGTTACCGGATGGGGCGCCGGAATGCCGGCTGGCCATTGCAACATGTTGCCTCGGCTATATTGTTTCGCCGGGGAGCGCATCAATTTCTAGACAAGCCCGCCTCCTCCTCCAAAACAACCGAAAAAAAAAATCACCGAAAAAAGGTCGAAAGACAAGGTCCTGGCTGCGCTTCATGTGTGCAATATCCCCAGCCCCGGGTACGCCTTGCAAGTTTCAGACATGAAATCAATTTGTCTTCCGAAAAGAGCTCGGAAAACAATGGGAACACGTCCTCATTCGATACTCTATTCGGAGCAGAGCAAAAGTTTAAGTAAATAATTAAATTAATTAAATAATCCAGAAGTCTGGCCAGTTGGCAGGACGATTATATGCCCTGGGCTTTGAAAATTACCTCAATCACTCTGGCAATTAGGAGGTCGAAGGGGTCCTGCCATATCAAAATTCAATTCGTAGGGCATCAAATGGCAGTCCTGGGCCTGGAGGATCTCCTCCTGCCCAGATTCGGGTTTCATTCAAAGACCAAAAAGGCAGCCATGTGGCAAGTTACACACACACACACACACACACACACACACACACACACACAGGCAGGCAGGATGTCTGGGGCTGCAATAACTTGTATTTTAAGTTCACTCACTGCTGGGATTCGAAATTTAATTTCATAGTGCGATGCGTTGTTATTATTTTGCATAATAACATTTCTGGCCTCGGTGCCGCTCACTCAACCAGCTCCTGGCTCCTGGTGGGTGCCCGGAGGCAGGACCTCGGGGTTTGGGGGTGCCCTTTGACCCCCATTTCCGTTTCTGGGAGCCACCGAGAGTTTCATATTTTTTTGGTCCCTAAGTTGGAAATTGTAGAAAATGATTAAGGGACAGAATCCCACCGAAAGGACTATTATCCTATTATTATTATCCTTTGAAAAGGTATTTATTTTTATGGTAAGAGTATTTATTTTATGTATTATCCATTATTTCTCAGAGTGTATCATTTTTGGGGCCATCGCTGGGGAAATTCAAAATTTCAGCTCGACCGAAGGACCTGCGGAGCGGGCAACTGGACGATTGTGCAATCGAATCAGGCCTATTAGACTCCGTTCGGCGCATTAGCTAAGCGGGACGGGCTGGGCCGGCCCGATGACCAGGATGAGGGCGCAGGAGTCCTGCAACTGGATACGGACACCAGACACTAAATGCCTCATCAGCATTCCGATGTGTGGGGGGCGGGGGCGTGTTTATCTGAGTGTGTGAGTGGATTTGCGTTTTGGGTTTTGCGGGGGGTTTTGCGGGGGTTTTGCGGGGGGTTTGCGGGGGTTTTTGGATTTTGGGTTAATCAAAATGTGACCGATGGCAGCGACAACAGCCAAACCGCAAATCACCGCTGCCTCCGGATGGCCCATTAACGAAATAAACAAACCCCCACCGGTGAACCCGAAACGAAGTCCTTAATTTTAATGTAGAAATTAAATTTAAAAAGTTCGTCCTGGCAACTGGCAGTTCACTTTCCGAATCAAAATAAAGAAACGGCCACAAAGCTCTCAGCAGGAGGCCTCCCCCCAGCAGGTTCAGCACAAGGTCCTGGAATTGTCTATTTATCGACAATTCACAGCACGCGCCATGCAAACAGATCATCAAAGGTTATTACGCCCATAAGAAAGGTCCTTTGGCTGCTGCTACTCGCGCTGGAAGTGGATTCATAAATAAAACTACAGTCACCCCAAAAGGAACGAATCAAAAAGGAGTGTAAAAAGTGAAAGTGTTGCCGAAAAAAAAAAAGAAGTCAGCAGGAGAGAGGAAAGAGGATAGGGGATAAAGGATACAGGATACAGGATGTGTGCGGGGATAAAGGCAACTTGCAGTTGCGAATGTCAAAGTTTCAAACTGACAACACTTTAAAATATTCATAAGACTCTACACTCGCAGAAATTGCAAAGGAGACTCTTGGGTGGGAAGCCTTCGCGGAATATCCTTTTCTTCGAGTGCATGGAATGCAGCAAGGATTTCTTTTGCAGACACACACACACACACACACACACACCCACTCGCCCACTGTCGTAAAGCAATAAAGCGAAATCATGTGTGGAAATTTTTATAAGTTTTTCTGCTGCTCAAGGATCCCCGGCTGGGGCAAGGACTTTTCATTTTGGTTTCGCCCAAATCCCAGCCAAGAGCTTAGGGCTTTAGCTCAATTGTTTCTGTCCGGCTTTATTTTATTGCCGAAAGTTTCCAGACCCTGCCTTAAAGTTCTCCTTCGCATTTATTGAAATACAAAATGTATTTATTTAACATTCATAACATTCAAGTTTTCCGTAGTGCAAGGTATTTCCGGTTGCGTTGGCTTTTGTTGACTTTAGCTTCTATTTGTGCAATGGAAATGTGCGATGCAGAAACAGCTGCACTCGACGACGACAACCGATAGAGAAGGGAACCGATCTTCGCGGGCTATAAAAGAGAGGCCCATGATTGGGGGGAGTCAGTTGAATTTGTTCCAGCCAAGTTCCAGCAAAGATTCTACGAAAAAATGCGCGTCCTTTTCCTCGTTGCTCTCGTCGCCGTGGTGGCCGTGGCCGCTGCCCAGCAGGGACCTGGCCAGGAAGGATCGGGTGGACAGCAGGGCGGCCAGCCAGGACCAGCAGTCCAACAGGGCGGCCAGCCGGGTGGCCAGCAAGGCGTTCCTGAAGGGTCCGGAGGACAGGCCCCCCCACAGGTTCCCCCACAAGCCGGCAACAGCACCGAGGATAGCTCCAGCTCCGAGGAGGACTCCAGCGATGGTTCCGACTAGAGAGGTCCTTGTGCCACTGTGTCGATTGGACCAATCTAAAATATGTTATGTGCAAAAGCTGTATAAAAATAAAACAATCCGTTCATAGCACTTTCAAAAGCTACAAATCCATGATCCCTAAAAAAAAATCCTTGAGAACAACCAGGATACAAAGTCTCCATTATTCTAATGTGATTTTGGATTTTCGTAATGTAAAACAGGGCCACTCCAAGTGCAATATCCTGTTGGGATAAGGTATTCCATAAAAGAAACGAATAAAAATAAATAAAATAAAGGGAAAAATAAAAATAGAAAGAAAAAGTAAAAGAAAAAGAAAAAAAAGTGGCAAAGGCAACAAAGTTAAACTGTAACAATAACCAAAGTCAAAGTTTGTCGGCAAAGTTTTATCCTTTTTCGTAGCTGCCCTGCCCTGCCCGGCCCTGCCCTGCCCTGGCCTGGTCGTTGGCCTGGTTGCTGTTGTGTTGGTGTAACTTTCTATATGTATTGGTGTGCCGGCAGGATACAAATTCATTTCAATTGTGTGGCAACTGGCAGGAATCTGTGTAAAATGAGTTTGGTTTTTTGTTTAATTTTTTTCGCCGTTGTACTTTTCAAGATGAAACAAGTTTCCACATGGCATGGCGTTTGCGGGATGGAGGGGGGGTGGAGGGCAGGAGGGCAGGCAGGGACACACTCCCCTGGGTTGAGTCTGGAGGAGTCGTGGCAAAGGATTGTGGGGCAGGCAGGACATGCCGCATCGCATACCTGCAGACTTCTTTCGCTTCACTTTCTTTTCGGCAGCGAAATGCCAAAGAAATGCAAATAAAACTTTACATTGTTGGTCTTTTTGTTTTGCTTTTGGCTTTTGGCTTTTGGCTTTGTGGCTTTAACCCTAATACATATGGGCTCCTAGACATAAACGCAACAACAACACCAACAACACCAACAACAACACAAACATTGAGAAAAGACAAACACAACAAAGAGACAAACAAACAAACAATACAAGAACTGAGTAGAAACGGTTTTAATCTTTAAACCAAAACAAAAGTTAATGAAACTCTTACAAAATTAAGTTTTTCATCAATAAATTAAGGAATAACTTAATTCATAAATGAAATATTATTTTTCTCACTAGCTTTTATTATAACGGGATAAATGGGCAGCAATTGTTCTGCCTGTAAAGTATCCTTTCAATCTCTTCAAACTTTTCATTATCAACTTTGAACTTTTGCCCTCCCACCCACACACACCCCACACACACACACATCTACACCTTGGGAAAAAGTGTAGACAAACAAAAATAGCAACAACATGCGGAAAAACTTAATTAAGCATTTTGTTGCAACACCATGTTGCAACTTGCAACAAAACAAATTCCCCTTTAAATTAAGGACCAACGCAATTTATTCCAATTAGCAGCAGCAACTTTATTGAATATTTAAACGCCCATGTGCGTGCGAGATAGAAATAGATAGACGAAAGAGAAGGCACTATTTTGGCTGCATTAGGAGAGAGAGAAGGCATTACTCTTGGTTCTATGATGGAGTGGCAGGAGTTTCGAAAAGGTTTCCGAATTTCGAAGAGTGGGATTATTGGAGAATGGGAAATTTATACATTATATAATAGATTATATTACATTACATTATGGAGGTGTTTGCCCTTTGAAAACTGTCTAAGAATATAGATTAAGACCACTGGAAAAACAAGCAGTTGTCTAAACCGATTCGTCACTCCCTTCTGGGCATCTGTTTGCCTCCGGGGCGTAAATATTTGGAAAGCCTGTCGCTTTGGCCTTTACATAAGCCTGTGGATGTGGATTATACGGGGGATTGTATTAGCAGACCTGCAAAAACCTCATCCAAGGCCAGTGGCAACGGAAAATACCGGATCCCCTGACTAACTGACGTTAGTTTGTTCAAGAATCGCTGGATACGTCATTGATTCGGAACACTTGTGCCGCCGGAGTAGGCTCTCGCCAGACTCCGGAGTATAAATAGGGGCGGCGGGGAGTTCCAGCATCAGTTGGAGATCGAGTTCATTCACTATCCGATATGCGCACCCTAATCCTAGTTGCCCTTGTTGCCATCGTTGCCGTGGCCTCTGCCCAAGGACCGGGAGGTCCTGGCGGCTGGGGCGGTCCAGGCGGTCGCCGTGGCGGTCGTGGCCCAGGCGGTCCTCCCCGTGGTCCCGGTGGACCAGGCGGCTTTGGCGGACCAGGAGGTGGTCCCGGCGGCCCAGGCGGTCCAGGTGGCCCCGGCGGACCGGGCGGTCCAGGTGGTCCAGGCGGTCCCGGTGGCCCAGGACCTTGGAACCCACCATGCAACAGAACCACCAGCACCACCGAGGCCTCCACATCCTCCTCCTCCTCCTCCAGCTCCAGCTCCAGCTCCAGCTCCAGCTCCAGCTCAACGTCCACCACCGAGGCTTCCACCTCCACCGAAGCTAGCACCGAGTCCGGTTAATCGTCTGGACGCTATCTGGGCGGTGATCCTGATATTGCTTTTGGAACTCGGGAAAGTGTTTAATAAAAAAAAGCGTTTTTGTGCATATTGAAAAGGATAGTGTTTCATTTTTTTTTAATTTTTTAAAGTGAAAACAAAAGGATTAAGGGATGAAGGACCCTCAACTATCCAGCCATACATGTGTAAATGATGGCCAAGCTAGTTAATTGGCCAAAAACACAAAGGACTCCCAGGACACTGGACTCTAAGTCTAGTTTAAGGACTCTAATTGGAAATTAATATCTGGCTTTCGCGCCTTTCAGCCAGCCCCCTTTATTTGCCATTCGATTCGGTTTCGGACGAGGCGGGAATGTCCTGGGAGAGAGCTTATTGCGCTTAACAGGAGCATAAGGAGCGGCAACAGGATTAGGTGGCATTAAAAGTTATAAAACAAGAGGATTATGGCTTCTGTGGGTTGTATTTTCGTTTCTATTTTTATTTCTGTTTGTTTATTGTTGAAATGGAATAATAGTCCTTTTGATTTTAAGGATGCCTGGAATAGGTACTCTCACTGAATGTTTGGAGAAGGATAAATATATCCTTGTTAAAAACCTGTTTTTTAAACCCTTTAAAAGGAGAACCGCTCCCTAATACCCATTCTCCCTTAAAATATCCTTTAATTTTTGGAAGATTTTCTATATTTTGGGGAACTCGATGAATTCCTGGCGGATTTTGAGAGATCGGGGGGGACGGGTTTTCTATCTCCCCGCGCAGAGTCATCGGATGAATGGCCGAAATGCTTATGGTTCATGGTCTTTACGTGGTCTTCTCAGTGGGTATCGTGGCCGAGCGAGAGGGTCCTAGGCAACCATGGCGATCCAGGTCAAGGACGCCGACGGGGGCGGTGGCGGCGGTGGGGGTGGCGGTGGCGGTGGCGGCGACCACGGCCCCGACTCCTCCACCAGATCCTCGTCCTCCTCGTTCTGGTCATCGTCGTCCTCGAACAACAGCTCCACGCAGATGAGCTTGCCTCTGCGACGATCCAACTTGAAACGCTGCGTCTTGAATCGGCCTTTAACGAACATGCTACAGAGTAGGGCGATCACCATGTTGCTTTCCCGGAGCTCCCTGAGGGGATTCCGGGGCCTTGTCTTCTCCGGAGTTTTCATGACGAGCCACGAACCGATTCACTGGATGGGTTAGTTGGTGAGAAAAATGCGAAACAATCGTCGACGGGATGTGAGTAGAAATCTAGCGAAAAATTAGATAAATTAAATAGGAGCTTAAAAATAATAATTTAGACTTTGTTTATGTGATTTTGGTGTTTTCTGTGTGTTTCCGACGGGGATATGTTTGGTTGTGAGCTGAGACATGCGTGGGACCTTGGGGAGTCTGGGAATTCTATTGCCAGGCCTACTGTTTTGGGGGGAAACGGAGTCCAAGGACTTTATCAAATCACGCTCCAGCCGTTTAACAATTAGCACCGATAACTAATTTATGGGTCGCTCTTCTCCGGCCAAGTCGCGGCGGGATTGTTGTCGAGTGCGAAGCACTTACACGTAATAACAATTACCAATGCGCGGGCTCCATAAATCAAGGGAAGCAGCCATCACCAGGCCCCGCTCCTCCAGCATCACTGCCTCCAAATAAACTGTCCGGAGGCAGCTCCTGGGCACTAATTACAATTCAGGACGCGTTGCACTCGAAAGTTGTTGCTCATTCAACACTCGAATCGTCGGAGGGGAAGGTGCTCCGCCAGAGGGTGGGTGGTGGTTAACTTCAAAGCCACCACCCCTCCTGGCACTCATCCCGCCACCCATCCTGGCACTCATCCTGGTCCTGTGTGTGGTGCGAGACACCCAAAAGTATTGTTGTAATTAAATTATGTGCCAAATGACGTTCTCTCGGCGCTCGGAGCTGTCCTTAATAAAAGTCCTGTCTACTTTTTCTTGAGCACTTTAACTAAATGCTAGGACTTTGTCCGAATTTTTAAGGACGAGGTCTAATAAGGAGGGGTTTCACCGGGATCTAAGGATAGTAAGCCACTCTCTATAGAAAGGATAAACCTTCAGGAAAAATCTTAAGGCCTAGCTGTCGTAGTCTTCCGTTAATATAGACCCAAAAACTGCCACCTATTTTCTTTCAGTGAGTGCCACCCCTCCCTCTGTCTGTTGCCTTTTCGTCCTGTGCCATCTCAGATGTTGTGGCAAATTAAGTTTGCTTTTGTTCTAGATTAAAAAGGCATTGAAATGTCGACGGGGTGTGGGAGTAAGGACCAAGACCCAGACCAAGACCAGGACCCGGACCCGGACCAAGGACGACGACGACGACGACGACGAAGGGGAAGTAGTAAGTAAGCGGCAGTTAAAATGACGCCTTCGGTCGAATTTAGCTAACTTTGTTAAGTTTGTTTTGGCCGTGGGTGATGAATGGCGGCCGCATCCAAGGGGTTCCGCCGGATGATGATGAAGTGCCCTGGCCGGACGACAGATACAACCGCAAGCCCGGCAAGGAGATGGTTGGATAGACGGCTGGATGGATGGATGGATGGATGGATGAATGGATGGATGGATGGTGGGTTTGTGGGCAGAAATTAAAAATCAACTGCCGCGTGGGAGGCGAAGCGAGGCACTCAAGTAGCTGACCAACTGGATAATTGAAAGGACTAATTGAAAAATAAGGGCCGGACAGTGGAAGCTAAGGAGTGTCCTGTGACCCTTTCGCAATAAAGGATATAACACCACACGATATCTAATGCATAATGAGGGATGGAGAGGGATATCATCGGATATGGGGGGACACAACGCCTCCCATTATGTTTGGAAGAAGGACTTGCATGCTAATGTCCTGGCTGTGTCCCAGTTCAAGTGCAGCCAAGAAATCGAAAAAAGGAAAATGAAATTAAAACCAGGATACCAAAAAGGGAAATTCTGGGCCAAGACGAAGCTTGGATGTCCTAAATTTGAGGAAAGGATATGCCAGAGAAAATCTTTCAAGAGCAAATTGTTGTAAAATATATGCAAACTATATAGGATATAATCTACCGATCCTGTTCTTAAAGCCTAATCCAGATGTAAAAGGAACAAAAGGACCTCCATACCCTTCCAATACATCAGGCGATTCATTTTGTATTTCAAATTCCACGCACATATTCCATTAAAGTCGTTGGCGTAATTTTAATTTCGGATTTTGGGTCCTATTCCTGGCAGCAGCAGCAGCAGAAGCAGCAGCAGCAGCTGCTTTAAGGACCTTCAAGGATGTGGGAAAGGGAGAAGCTTAAAGGCCAAGGCGGAGTCCCAGTCAAATTGAAATTTAATTTACACAACAGTCTGGTGGGGAGTGAGGGATTAACTTGACCGAAGGACAACCGACAACCTGGAGAAAAAAAATCAAGAAAACGCCCTCGTTGAGTCCTGGAGTGGCCCCCCGATTATGAACCCCATCCTGTCGGGCCACGCTCCCGTTAGCAGTCCATAAAATTGTGATTTACTCCCATTGAGATTTCAATTACTGCCGCTTTATTGGCAATAAATTTCCGTATAAATTAGGCTTGGCCAACTCCGGAGCCGCAAGGGTTAAGCGGAAAGGTTAAACAAAGCGGGAAGCAGCCGCACGTCCAAAGGTGAAGCCGGTCAGAAAAGGTTTCCGGCGACGGGACCCAAACAGGAAAAGGCCTCGAAACAACTCACAGGATACCCTAAAATACACAATAAGCTTTCAACTTTGTTTATTTATTTTGTTAAAGTATAAAAAATATCCTTTTTTCTTTGTTTTAATTACAAACTAATAATGTGATTAGTTAATTTAATTAGTTAATAAATACATTAGTTTAAGTCTCTCACTCCCGAATCGGAAGGATTTCCCAGGATAACACGGATAAAAATTGATTGCCATGCAAATAAAAAAATATACAACGATATCTTTTGGGCACGTCCATGCCGTTGTCGTTGTCGTTGTCGTTTTCGTCATCATCGTCCTTAGGAAATCCATTGACGACTCTTTAAATCTCTGCTGGCGGCCGGCCTCCCCACGCCTGCAAGAACCCCTCGAGAAAATTGTTTTTGTTTTCGTGTCGTCGTTGCCTGTTCCCTGGCACTTGCCGTCTAAAGTCGCGGGAAATATCAAAGCCGCTTCCGAGGCTGCCAATCACGAATTGCCGCAGGTGGGGCAAACAACTTCCGCTCCGGGCCAACTTCCTCGGGCATAAAAAAGGTGACAGGTCGTGGAACTGCAAGGCGTGAAATCCAGCACAGTGAACACGTAAATATATATTTTCAGATGCAAATAAATATGAAAATACCTTACGGAGTCTACAGATACTGCGAGTCCGCATAAAGATCTCGGAACTCTAGAAGCTGATCCAGCGCCGTTTCATACTCATCCCGCTCCAGACTGGAGTTGTTGTAGGCCAGCAGTCTGGCCAGTTGGATGCGATGCGTCTGGGCATGCAGGTTGTCCAGGTGCTCGCCCAGCTGCGTGGAGTTCTGCAAAGCGGCCATCGCCGGGGCAGAGTCCACACGCTGCCCGGCCTCCCGTTCCACCTCCCCAGGCAGCCGAAAACCACTTGTGCTCATGCCAGCTCCGAATATCTCATACGGGAAGGGTAGCTGCGATTTCAGGGGCAAAGGTGTAGCCGCTGCATTGGTCACGCTGCCGTGGTAGCTGCACTGGTAGTAGAGCTGCAGCATCTGGGAGACACTGTCGCATCCATAGGCAGCCATACGCATTTGGTCGCCGGCCTTCTCCCTGGGCCGTTTTAGACGCTCCAAGGGGATGCCTCGCGCCGTCACGGACTGCACGACATACGAGGTGCCGGGCTCGCAGCCGGGGGTTAGTTGTGTGAGCAGGGCGTGGTCGCCGCTTTGGTCCAGGAACTCGATTAGATCTTGACCCTCGCCCACTCCCATTGGCAGGGCGAAGCCGGCGGCCGCCATCTTCCTGCCCGAGGGGGTAACCCGCTCGCAGAAGCGCATCAAAGATTCGGGAGTATTGCGCAACCTGTAGCCCAAAGTGGCTGTGTCCAGAAAGGCGGCTAGCACGCCCGAAGTCTGGTAAAGATTATCCGTCTGCCATTGGAGACCGGACAGGCTCCGCGACTTTAGGTTTGTGTTCCGCCAAATGGTTTCCAGTGTGGACAGTGGCGTAAACATGGTGGCCTGCTCACTAAGGTTATGGTAGCTCAAGATGGTGTTTGCCACGCGGAGGCAGTGCGACAGGCGGGAATCTAAAAGAAGTGAACCAATTGGACTCTTAAAAACAAACAGTCCGTTAGTAAACTCACCTGCTTGTAGATACGAGGTGACTTTGGGATAGTGGAGAGGTACAACAAAGCTTGTCCTGCCATATTCGTCGTTCAGATGCTCCAGGCACTTGCCCGCTAGTCCTCCAAAGCCGTCATCAATGTCGAAGAGCAAATGGAATCCCTGCAAGCCGTCACACTCCTCTATATACAGACGTATGCGGTCCGTAAGCTCCTCGTTGAAGGTGGCTTCCTCCCACAAGGCCGCTCCAGCGGAATATGTGCTCAGAGTCTGGTGAACCGGATCCCTGACCAGTCCCGGCAAAACATTCAGGGTGCGAGGATGGTACCTTGCATACAGGAAATCTGGCCAACTACGTACGGTTTCCGCCAGCTGGTAATCCTTATCCAGAGCCACCGAGTTCTTCATCAGATCCCTCTGATACTCAGAGAGTTGCGTAGGTGGCTCCTCCTGCAGGTCCAGTTGTTTCGTAGTGGCCACGCCACTCTCCTCCGCTCGCTGGCGGGTCTTCTGCAAGTCCTCGCCCGTGCCGAAGGGCAGCAGCTCCTCATCCCGCTGCACAAAGTTGCCATAAAGCTCCCCGACCAGTGGCAGATGGGCCAGAGTCCCAGCCAGGTCCACGGACACCAGACGAGGCGTGTAGGTGGTGCGATTGTGGCTGTTCAAGCCCTCCCTATAGAGGATATCGTTGTGTAGCTGATACTCCTCGGCCATCTGTTCGTCTCCATCGCCGTCTCCATAGCAAAAGTTCGCCTCCTGGAAGCCAAAGTTTGGATAAATACGAAACGGAAGGGGGATTTTGTGCGTACCTGCTGGTTCCAGAAGTGGGCGCCCACAAAGTTGGCGTAGGTGCCAAATTGGAGCGACAGAATCTCGCGTGTGTGGGCCATAATAGTACAAAATATTTGAAATATGACTAATTTGTACACAACTTCCAGTCGCCGCGCTGCTTTATCGATAACAACTTCCTATCGATAGTTGGAAATGATAAAAATGATAAGATTTTGAATTTCCTCTCTCTGGGTTTAATTGCATTATTTTTTAATAGCAAGCACACCAGTCCATGAGCAATCTTAAACCTTTTAACTGATTTAAATACCATTTGGTTTCCAAACAAAAATAGCTGTTGCTTACCTTTCACGAATATGGGGTTCAAAACAAAACAAATAACACGTGCTTTCCCTTAAGTCTTTTTATGGCGTATTTATTTATTTATTCGGGCGATACATAGGGATGTCGTGGACTCGTTGCATAAAGTAGAAACACGGAACTGCATCCTACTTCTTGTTGAGCACCACCGAAAGGTAGCAGTTCCAGAGGAGGGATATGCACTGGACATATATCACCTGGTAGCCAAGTGGCACAAACGAGAAATTAATTAACTGCGCCATCGGCCAGAGCATGTAGTTTCTGGTGAGTATCTGGAAATACGATTCACGGATCCTCTTCCGTATCTCTTCCTCCGGCTCGCTGTTTATTTTGGGCACCAGATACGACATGGCCAACGTGAAGCATGGAGCACAGAGTGTCTGATCTATTAGCATTTTGGTAATACCACGGCGGATCGGCGGATACTTCTTCGGGACATTGGTTTCTAGCACCGTGTACCAGGTCCTCAGCACTGGTCCAACGAACACAAAGCCCAGGGCACTGAATCTCGCCGTGCGTCCAAGATCCCATTCGCTCAGCGACTTGTTCTCGACCATGAGCTGGGCTAGGGCATCGCCCACGCCCATTATGGTGGCCACATTGATGCCTTCAACGATGTACGCCCGCAGAGCCATATTCCGAATCCCGAGTCCCGCTCCTTTTGTGTAGGTGTTTATTTATTCCGATTGATTATGCATCTGCTCTGGGTCCGTTTTGTTTCTGGTGCGTGTAACGGACAAAGGGTTGTCACCACAACCCAGAGTCTGAAATAAACCCAAATCGGCCTGCAACAACACTGACAGTTAAGGACAGGATACCTTCCATATTCTATATAGAAACACCCATCCAAACTATTCACTTTTACCATTAAAACCTCTACCAAAAAAATTTACACTCTTAAGCTTTCAAAAATCTTAAAATTGCAACCATTTTATAATTATTTATTATATTTATTATTAAAAACAAGCTATAGTAAGTTGGCGAACTGTAACTCTCATCCACCTCTTCCTTATCACAAGTAGGATCGTCTCAGTTCGCTTGGGCTTCCTTCCGTTTCTTTCGTTTCTTGGGCTGCGACGACATCTCCTCGGGCTCCTCTTTAATGGAAATCTCTTCCAGCGGTGTGCCATTGGTCAGAGCCTCGCCATTAGACTTTCGCTTTTTCTTTTTCTCAACGGATGCGGGTTCCTCCTTAATTTGGACCTCCTCCACATGGCCATTGCTTTTCGACTTCTTCCGCTTCTTTTTTGGGGTCTCTGCCGCCTCCACCGGCTCCACTTTGACCTTTACCTCCTCCGTAAGATCCATGTAGGCGGTCGAATTGGACGGAGTCTTCATAAATGAAGGCGTGAGACCCGTCAACACTGACTGTCGCACATCCAGCTCCTTCTCCTCCAATGTCTGGCTGTTGCTCAGCATCTTTCGACGGATGTTGTAGAAATTTGCGGTGCGTCGCAAACGAGAAGACGTTTCTAAGCTCTTTTTGTCCGCTTTGCTGAGATTTCGGGTAATGACTTCCGGCACCTCGATGCGCTTCTTGTAGTCCGTTCCAAAAAAGGGATGACGCACAGGCAGCTTGTACTTTAGCGGCGGCAAGGGCAGAGGAAGGGTTGAGCTGTTCTCATCCTCAGATGGCTCCTGGACGTTTAGCCGCTTGCTGACCACCACGCACCCGGCCAATGGCAAACCACGGAGCGCGTACTTTCCCTTGGAGTTGATATAGCCCACGGACTCGTTTAGGGGCTCCGAATAGTTGCTGGCCCTGACTTGCAAATCGCCAACATACCGGCGCCCAGGCAGCTTTATCTTCTTTCCGACTAGCTGGTTAGGATCCAGACCCTTGGGACACTGCAGCAGCCAAACATCGTGGGTATGAGCGTCGAATTCCTGGATAGCCGCTCCACAGCAGCTTCTTCCGAGGCCAGAGTCCAGTTCAAGCAACTCGTTCTCCTCCAGGAACTCGCGGCGCAACTCCTTGGCCAGCCTACGGGCATTCTTTTTGTCAATATTTTCCATAAAATCTTATAAATATTAGGAAAACTAGATCTTAAACGAAACGAAAAAATAAAAGCCACACGTGCTGGGTCCTGCAGTGTTGGTAGGCGACACAGTTTGAGAACAGCTGAGCATTAAATTTATCGATAAACGATCGAATTTTTCAATAAAAAAAACAAATCCACGCTATTTAAAATAACTTCAGTAGGTTAGCGCAAAAATTAACTCATTTAGGAACACATTTTAACCACTTTTCTTGTGAAAAATACTTTGGTTTATATCCCAACTATCGATATTTTCATAATTTCGATAATGCCCAGCACTGGAACCTTTGTTGTTGTTGCCCTCGAGAAAACGTGCGTTTTGATCCTCTTGCTGCGCATTTTCTTGAGTTTCCTTTCGCCATGAGTCAAAAAACACAAAAAGCCGTGCAGTTCCACGAACTGGAGCTGGACCAGCGGATACTCAAGGTAAATTTTAGTGGGCCACCTTTGCGGTGAAGTGGGCCACCACATCCGACTTCAAAAGTCATTAAGTATATTTACTAATATTTTAATATTTTAGGCAGTAGCGCAGCTAGGATGGCAGCAACCCACTCTGATCCAGTCCACGGCGATACCCCTCCTACTGGAAGGTAAGGATGTGGTGGTGCGAGCCCGCACCGGCTCCGGCAAGACGGCTACCTACGCGCTTCCATTAATCCAGAAGATCCTGAACTCCAAGCTCAATGCCAGCGAACAGTGCGTCAGCGCAGTGGTCCTAGCTCCCACCAAGGAGCTCTGCCGGCAGTCCCGAGCCGTGATTGAACAGCTGGCCGAGTCCTGTGGCAAAGTGATTCGCGTGGCCGACATTGCCGGTAGCTCCAGTGATGCAGCCACTCAACGGCATGCTCTTGCCGAGAGGCCCGACATTGTGGTTTCCACGCCCTCCAAATTGCTAAGCCACGCCGAGGCCGGTAGAGTGGTCGATCTGAAGAACGTCGAGACACTGGTGGTGGACGAGGCGGACCTGGTGTTTGCCTTCGGTTATGAGAAGGATTTCAAGAAGTTGATCAAGCACTTTCCGCCCATTTATCAGGCTGTTCTGGTATCTGCCACCCTCAGCGACGATGTGGTCCGCATGAAGGGCTTGTGCCTAAACAATCCAGTAACCCTGAAGCTCGAGGAACCGGAACTGGTGCCCCAGGATCAGCTGACCCACCAGCGCATCTTAGCCGAGGAGAACGACAAGCCAGCTATACTGTACGCGTTGCTTAAACTGCGTCTGGTGCGAGGCAAGACCATCATCTTCGTGAACAACATTGATCGGTGTTACAAGTGAGTAATAAAAAACTTAGAAATGTTTTCCTCTTTTAACAAAATGATGTAAACGAACTTCAGGGAGTGTGCAGCTGGCAACAGTTGGCTCACGCATGACCAGAATCTAATCTTCTCGCTGATTTTATATATCATCGCATTAATCTTGTTTATAAAAGGACCAACAAATAATCACCGCTTTGTTTTCACATTTCAGGGTTCGTTTATTCCTAGAACAGTTTGGCATCCGTGCTTGCGTGCTCAACTCCGAACTGCCAGCCAACATACGCATCCACACAATCAGCCAGTTTAATAAGGGCTCTTACGACATCATCATCGCCTCGGACGAGCATCACTTGGAGCAGCCGGGTGGCAAATCCGCCTCCGGCAATCGTAAATCCTCCCGCAGCGGTGACTTCGAATCGAGTGCATCGCGTGGTATCGACTTCCAGTGCGTGAACAACGTGCTTAACTTTGATTTCCCCCGTGACGTGACCTCCTACATCCACCGAGCTGGGCGCACAGCGAGAGGTAACAACAAGGGATCGGTCCTGTCCTTTGTGAGCATGAAGGAGGCTGCCGTAAACGATGCTGTGGAGCAAAAACTCCGCTCGACTTTTGCTGCCCAGGAGGATGAGCAGATCATCAAGTACGTTTTGCATTTTCACAGAAAAGAACGATTTTATTTAACTTTAACCTCGCATTTGCAGAAACTACCAATTCAAAATGGAGGAGGTGGAGTCCTTCCGATACCGTGCCCAAGATTGTTGGCGAGCTGCGACGCGGGTCGCTGTTCACGACACCCGTATTCGCGAGATAAAGACGGAGATCCTCAACTGTGAGAAACTAAAAGGCTTCTTTGAAGAGAACAAGCGTGATTTGCAGGCCTTGCGACATGACAAGCCCCTCAAAACGATCAAGGTCCAGAGCCATCTCTCCGACATGCCCGACTACATAGTTCCCAAAGCCCTGAAGCGAGTAGTTGGAAACTCTTCCTCGTCTGGGGCCTCCGCGGCCAAACATCCGCGCCAGTCAGCTGCCAAGACTGCTTTCGAGAGGCAAAGAAACGATCCTTTAATGGTCAGTCAAGTGGACTTTGGCAAGAAACGACCGGCACCCCGACATAAAAAGAAAGCCTTGTAAAGTATATTAGTCTAAGCTCAAATTAGTCTCTTGTTTAATATATATTAATATGTGGAGTTTAAGCGAAATACAACAATAGTTTATACGCATGTCATTTAAACTATAATTTTGTGGAGACTTTCTTCTAACCGCTATAGAAAACTATAGAAAAACGATGAGTCTTTCCGAAGTCCTGCTTTAAAGTTAAAATGTTAACGCCTACAGCTAGTGTTCATTAAAATCGTATTCAATTAGAGCGAGATAGGTAGAAACGTTCACCCTTTCTAACGTAAAATCCTGAAGATATAACGTGCAAATAATTGACACACCGAATTACCTGATTATTCCAAATCAGGGAGGAGATGACGATTTCCCCGACAGCTGGAGACCAATTTAGGCTATTATCCCAGACAGCAATAGATCAGAATTGTGGCGCTTATTGCAATTTAAAAGTCCGACTGGGTTTCCGTTTTTAACATTTTATTATTGTCATTGAAATAGTTAACATTCATACAATTATTTATTCATTTATTTATAGCGTTTATGCAATACAATAATAATAATCATGAGAATAATAAAAAACTAACGCTCCAATGGTTAGTTTAGTTGTGTGTCTATATAACTGTCTAGATGGATCTATGGGTCTATGGATCTATGGATGGGTCCGGAGAAAGCGAAAAGAAAACAAAGGTCAGGGGGAGATAAAGCGGTTGAATCTATTGCCTATCGTAGCACAATGACTTTTATAATATCGCTTCGTTACTCGCTAAATTAAATTAAATAATAATCATTAATTTAGCATAGGTGTATAGGTATGGTTATTCCTATAGAATACGCTCCGATATCGAGGCAGTTGCATTTGACTATTTCGGATGGAGGAACAACAACAAATATAATATGTTAATACGGTTGATACATACATTAATACATGTATTTTGCATGTAGCATAAACTTAAGCGGAGCTTTTATCGATTTAAAACAGATTTAATCACATCGCAAATGGAGGAGGTAAGAACTAGAACTCATACTGTAGTAATCATATACTGATATACTGAGGAGGTATGCAAACGAAACACAAAATCAATGAATTTCGACTAAAATGCAGCCATACATTAATGTTATCATAATATGTCTCTATAAAGGTTTCTTCTTTTATTTTTCTCAGTATACGTATATATATGTATATACTATATCGATTTATGCTTCATGTTACGATGCTAAAAAAATTATCCTTTTATCCTTTTTTTTTTTTTTTTATTTGTTTTTCCAACTCGAACCCAACATAAATGTCCTCGATAGTAGCTTCTCAGATCTGTTGGATTTACATTTTATAGTTTATAGCTTTTTTCTCGTTTTTAACACACATACAGAACTCGTTTTCGATTATTTTTTGCAACAAGACGTAAAAATGTACATATTTCATCAAAAATGTGAATCTGTCTCTCTAATTGAAATCGTTTGCCCAGGATACATGGCCGATCCTGCTGATCCTTTCGTGATTTTTCCTTGTCTTCGTTTGAAGGACCTTGGTATATACACAATTCTTTCATTTCATGTAAATACATATATGTATATATCCCAATATATATATATATATATATATATATAGGCAAATTTTCGTAAATATTAGTTAGAATGACGGAAGGAAGAAATTAAAACACACACACATTAAAACAGGCCCGAGGCGGCGATATCCTTGGCCGATCAAATAAGCCGCTTTTGGCATTCGTTCGGTTGGGATTTGGATTGTGGATGCGGATGTTAGTGTGGATGTGGATGTGGATGTGACTGCGACAGCGAGAGGTGTCTTAGATGGGCACATAGTTGCCTTTGGGCTTGTAGAACATCTGACCGCGCAGGATGCGACGCCGGATCTCGGCCAGCAGCAGCCGCTTCTCCTTCTGGATCTTCTTGAGCACACCCTTGTTCTCCTGGGCGCGACGCGACAAGTAAGGTAGCACCTCCTCCACCGGGCCATAGGGGATGTACTTGTAAGCCGAGTAGCCCGCCTGGCCTACAGTTTTTCCAAAAGAAACCATGTTAGCCACAAAATCTCGAAAAGCTGCATCAGAAAACTTACCCAAGGGGAAGGTGATGTAGTCGCACATGCCAAGTAGCTGGCCAAAGCAAATGACCTTGTCCTCGGGCGATATTCCAATCTCTTTCATCTGCTGGATGGCAAAGCGCACCGTGTCCTCATTGTGCGAGGCCACCATGATGCCAATCTTGCGGGCGTCCTCTCCTCCATCCTTCATCAGCTGTAAATTGGAAAGGAATTACTCCAGCATACCCAGGACTCCCTGGCAGCAAACCTACCTTGATGCGTCGCAGACACTCGGACAAAGTCTTGTGGTACATTTCTGTGGTGGCATCGAATGTGGGGTTTACCGGATCCGGATAGCCGAGGGCCTGAGCACGAGCCCGCTCCTGGTCCATGTAGGCGCCGCGCACCAGCTTGGCCCCAAAGTAGAAGTTCTGCCGCTTGGCCTGCTCCAGATCTGTGTTGACTTCGCGAAACGTTTCACGCAAATAGCACTGGTAGGTGTTAAAGACGATGGCCTTGTCCTTGTTGTACTTTCGCATCATCTCCAGGGTGATGCGGGAAATGGCCGGCTGGAAATAGGTCTGCTCGGCGTCCACCATGATGCGGACATCCAAGTCGGCGGCTGCCTTGACGATGGTGTTCAGGCGGCGGATCATATTCCTGAACATCTCCTCCTCTTTGGGCGGTATTTGTGAGATCAGTCGACGCATCTGGCCGGTCTGGGGATCGGGCACGCGGAAAGTGTCGCTCAGCTGCGAGTCCTCGTCTACGATACCGGACCAAGGGAAAAGATGCAGGATACTGGCGGAGACGGGGGCGGAAGACATTAGATCAAATCGAATGGTAAGCAAGATAAGTATCCTACCCTTCCTTGTCGGATGTTACGTTCTTAAGAAAGTCCTTGACGTTCTTGTTGTCGCCGAGGCTGGCATAATACTTCTCGAGATCCTTAATGGTCTTGTGGTGGGTGAGCACATTGCCCTGGCCGCCCACCATGTCCTCCATGTACTTGCGTGTGCGCATGATTACCTCAGAGAGTTGCAGCTGGAATGGAAAAGGATTCCTTAGGGGATTTGCAATATGTTTTGTAGGAGTGTCAGGCTTACCAGCAACTGTGGACGGCCCAGGGCGGTAAGTTTGATGGCCGTGATGCCAGTGCCGAAGGTGGCGCCTATGGTTTTCGTTTCCAGGAGAGATAAAAAGCATGGGAGAAAGAGATCGGTGAATGCGATGTGATGGAAAAGTTGCTATCTAGGATAAGCGGACACTCAACAGGAGCAGGAGCTTAATTAAAAACTAAAGCAACAAAAAAGGACGCACACATGTATCTCTCACACAACAAGATACAATATACAATATACAAGATACTTGGTCACAGATACAGATACATCTAAATTAGCTACAACAATATCAATTATCAGGTAGCCACGCACTCTATAATGGCCCAATGCTCTGTCGGAATGGTTACTCTTTGGATACTTGTTGAAAATACTCGGTTGGTGTTTATATTTTTCAATTGTTTTGTGTGGTTTTGATGGCTTACCCGTGGCCACGGCCCGGGGCGCCTTGCGATCGTCCTCTTTTCAATGGAATAATTAAGGATTTTCATGACACATATGACGGGGGGAGATTTTGATTCGATTTTGATTCGGATTTTTGATTTTTGACAGTGCCATGGGGGTATTTGCGGAATTCATTTCGATATTTGCGGGACAGAAGAAAGAATTAATTAATCATCAATTTTTCGTATGTAGCTCCGATCAAGGAGTTCAAATAAAAAGCGATGGAGGGGAAGAGAGAGAGAGAGAGGGAGCAGGAAAGTTCCTAAATTTGAAATCCTTTCTACCACTCATGCTTTACAATGTTCAAAACTCGTTGCATTCAAAACTTCTAGGGTGAAAAGTGAAACCATGCTTATATACAAGTTCTTAAAGGACATGGGAGTGAAGGAACAGCCACATCTGTTGGGTGATAGGCAGAGATCGCTCCAAGGACATACCGGAAACGGCCTCCAGACACTTGATGAAGATCTCCATGTTGCGCTCACAGGTGGCCTCGTTGAGATAGAAATAGGTGCGAGCACTGCTCACTTTGTAGCGCCGATCGGCAAAGGACTTGTCCACATGATACTGGGGCATAGAGTCATCGCCCTTGGTGTCGCCAGCACTAGAAACCGAAGATCTGAAAGGGAACCACAAATTAAACATGGAAGTTTGGGATAGTTTCAAGGACTTACTCGACTTCGCGCTTCTCAGCCTCCTCCTGGGAGATGTCCTCCTCGACGGAATAGTCAAGAATGGGCTTGACACCGAACGATCGTAGTCTGTAAACACAAAACTCTGTTAATTAAAGTCTTTAAAAGGTTGCAGTCACATTCAGAAATTAGTAAAATCATAAATTTTGATTGTGTTTGGGTTAGAGGTCGAGGGGAGGCGACTTTTTTATTAGAGAGTGCTCTGATGGATTGGGGAGTTCGGATTTGGGATCAGATAGATCGAAATTTCATGCTGGTTTTGGGATTGAGAGTATATAGCCGATATTTCTCAGTCCTAGGACATTTACAGGAAATATATAGACAAGGGCGGCACAAATACATCGAATTAATCGAATCGAATGACTGGATTTTGGAATTTACTTCGCCGCTGATGTATATATAGTGTTAAAATAATTTTGGGGATGCATATTATGGAGGGCAACCTCTCGAGGGCGGGGACAATGGTGTGCCGGTTCTCCCCGGCCACAAAGTGTCCGTAGAAGCTGGACTTCATCAGCAGGACAAAGAGCCTGGGTCCCAGGACGCTGCGCGCCAGTTTCAGTAGCTGTTTTTGCGGTAATCGGCACGTTTTCGATTATTTTTCGATGACGATCGTGGATAAAAGTGTGTGTTTTGTGGGCATTTGAAGCGGGTTTCGTGTAATTCGATTTGAAATTAAGAAAATCGGGTAAAAAAACGAGCGCCAGATATCATAAAAGAAACGGATAAACAAGATCAAAGAAAAGAAAAGAAAAGAAAAGAGAAAAAAGCGATAAGTGGGTTTATCGGGATGTAGAATTACCTTTCCAGTGTGGGTATAATCTTGATCTGATCCTCGCCGGCGACAAAATGGCCATAGAAGGTCGCCTTCATAAATGCTGTAAATAGGCGTTGACCGAATACTTGCTTTGACCATTTCATAAGCTGCGAAATTTTCGTTTGTTTTGATTCGTTTTTAGGCGGTACATTTGGTTTAGTTTAGTTTTGAGAAACATATATTTTCGTTTGTCGTGTGTGTGGTAGGCATTAGAATCAAATAATTTGAAATGGATTTAATTATTTTGCATACGTTTCTCAATAGATTAAAAATATAGTGTCCCTACATTACTGTTCCATGTTCCACAATTCAGCTGCCTCTGCCCCTGCCCCTGCCTCAGCCTCTGCCTCTGCCTGGATGAGCCATAAATCATTTGGATTTTGGCCAAAATACGAAGAAAGTGGGAACAAGTCAAGGCCGAGAAGGCGTTGCCAAAGTCCAATTATACGCAAAAGTGCGACAAATTCAAAATGAATGCGAATTTTCGCAAGAAAAGAAAGGCGATCCATGGCAAAAAGTCCATTAACCCGGACCCCGTACCCCGGACCAGAGTCTAAACAAAAATAAATCAATGTGGAGGAATAACAAAAAACATAAAACAAGTATTCAGGCATTTAATGGAAATAGAGATCCTAAAGAGAGGAACCCAAGGATTCAGGGCGTTGCCCTTTCTGGGAAGCCTTATTATGAAACATTTGCTGGGCACGTGTGAGATGCGGGATCCATCTCGGATGAATGGCATAAAGCTCCAAGGAGAACGGAGCCTGCTCCGTCCCCATCATCGTCTGGGGCAGAACCGGTTTCCCCAACAGCCGCCAAGTAATTAATCGAGTGCACAAAGTTGAAAAGCCGACGAAAAACAAAATAAACTGGTTACATAAAATAAATTCTCGTTTCGATTTTTGGCTGGCGTTTTTTTTTGTTTTGTTGCGGTCTTATTGTTTTTAGCTTCATCTTAATTTTTTTGGCAAACAATTCGAAAAAGTAATCGCATTGAGGAAATCGAGGACAGGTGTTTGTCGTTGAGCTTTGGCCCCCGCAAAAAACAGCGACTATGTGCTGCCATGTGCCCCCAGCCCCTCCAAACACTAGTGGATAGTGTATATGTATATATGTATATATATACCTCCTCCCTTGATATCCCATTTGGCCATTTGCTCATATCACGAGACCCGTCGTCGTCGTCGTCGTCCGTCAAAGCAAACGACGCGAAACTGTAAATAGAACCAGCAAACCCGACACTTGGCACAATAACTCGAAGGAAATCGTTAAACAGAGCCAAAGAATTCATAATTTGTGGCTTGTTTTGACCAAAAAGATGTATGGGCAAGGATATAGTCACAGTTGGAGGGCCTACATTTCCAGAACGTCCAGAAGAATTGAAAAAGTCTTTGAAAGGATATAGTATCTTGAAATTTATTCCAGTGCTTCGGTATGAATGGATGACTAATGCCACAGGAAGTGGGGTTCCCCCTCGGGCCAGCCATTTATGCAAATTGCATGTAGCATGTAGCGCAAAAAAGTAAAAAATAATAAAAACAACAAACAATCAACTAGCGACGCATGCACTTTCGAGGCAATCGATTGGCAATCAAATGAGTGTTTTGATTGGCGCTTGTTTTGGGGGCCTGCGACAGCTCCGTAATCCCCACAATACCCTTATCAATCGGGCCACGCCAATCAGTCGACTCATTCACTCAATAATTAGTGTGCGAATGCAACACCTGTCCTCCCAAAGCAGCAACTTTGCAACGAAAAGTCTACGGAAAGCAATTAGCGATGAATTCACCAGAGACCCAGAAGGAAAGGAGGCGGGAAAGGTGGGGAAAAGCACCTGACACGGTTCGAATGCCACGGGAAACTAATGGGTCAGAAGCAGCAGGTGGAACACAAGATCAGGAAATGCCTCGAATTTCAAAATCTATAAATATTGAGATGGTTAGGAAAGCAGCTATCTAATGGATACAAAGATACAAAACCTTATAGATACTCTGCTATTCCCGTAATAAATATCAAAAAATAAATCTCATACCGGCTAAGTCGAGAAAACCCAACTATATATATCCGTGGGGGAGGAATCCCAGACAAACCCAACTCACCTGCATGTTGTGCTCAACCAGCTTCTCGCTGGAACAGATCATATAGACTAGATAGGCCCGGACCAGCTCCCACGTGGTCTTGCTTTTGAAGGCGGCGATCGGGTCGTTGAAGCTGACATCCAGGGGATCCCGCTGGGGAGTGCCAGCCGAGCCAGTCGGCGATGGCGAGTGCTCATCCTCCGTGGAGCATTTGGTGGTCTTCGCCTTGCGGTCCATCTTCAGTGCCGGCTCGGCATAGGCCGGCTGGGCAACGGAGGATGCCTGCCACGGCTTATTTCCGGTATGCAGGAAACGTCGCTGGCCATGTCCTGGGATTCTCCGGCTGCTGCTTAGTGGCGATTGAGATTCATCCAAGTCCTGACCATGGCTAGAGGCAACGGCGGCGGCGGAGGGTGCTGTGGAGCGGGCGGCGATCTGGAGACTCCTTCGGGCGGCAACGGCGGCACTGCCGGACTTGCTGCTATTACGGCCGTAGACCAAACTGATGGCTGTTCTTTGGGCGCTCAGCGAACGGAGTAGAGCCATTACAATCGCTTCTTCTCGGGGATGGGGGACTCTTCGGTTGGTTCTTCGCCTTCTTCTTTTGTTTTTTGTTTTTGGGAGGAAGGGTTCTTCAATTCGATTTGATTTTTATGCAAATTCAGCTGCAAGAAAAAAAACACAAAAATCAGCTGTGATTTTAGAAAGCTTTGCTACACTGAAAGAAATATTTTAAATCGTTTTCATGGGATTACTCTTGAAAGTAAATAAAAGTCTATTGGGGGGTTGTATGGGTTTTCCATATTTTAAATCCTTTTTTTAAGGGGAGTCAGTGTCCTCCAACTTTTTTGTTTTCCGTGTACGCTTCTTTTTCTCAGAGAGATGTTATACAATTGCAAAAAAGAAAAAAAATAGAAAATAACACACGTACGTACACCTCAGAATTTCAATTAAACAAAATTCAATTTGTGCGCCGCGGCTGCTCAGCTATTCGATTCTTTTTGTTGCTACTTCTTCTTGGTTATTTTTACTATTTATTTAGTTATGTTCTATTCCGTTTTTATTGTATTTTGGCGTCAAAGCTGTGTACGCCGCAGAAGCACGAAGCAGAATGCGACGCTCAGGGCTGGCAAACGGTGCGAGAAACCGAAAACGGACGAGGCGAGGCGAGGCGAACTACGGCGCAATCGGAGAATCCTGTGCGCTTTGCCTTACATAATAGCTAGCTTTCGGCTGTGACGTCACAGGAGAAAAGAAAAGAGAAAGCGGCGAAGGGGGAATGGGGCTCAGACAGGAGATAGAAATTCGAGCCCCCTTTTTCTGTAATGATTTGATGATTTTTTTCGTGATTTAATTGAAATGCGCCGCAGCCACAATTAGTAATTGGCGTGTTAATGGGGGGGCTCCTGGGGGCCTTTGGGGCCGCCACTGCTCTCTCGCCTCTCACACTCTCCTCTCCGTTAATTAGCGGCTTGCTAATAAATCGCCAGACGACGAGAAGCTGCAATCAGATCGAAACTTGGCGGGTTTCATTGAACAGATTTCATTACACAAAATGCAAAATCAGCAGAAAATTAAACACAAAAATTACTATAGGGTGGTTGCCAAGCGGCGAATTACATAAAGGGAGGGGGTTGCTTATATAACACTGCTCTCCGGGGTATCCTAGGCCCAGGATCCTTTTTGGTAACAAACACTCACATTCTCACGCCTTGCGAATTCGCCGCAAGCTTTCCTACTCTCTCTGACTCTCTTTCTCTCGCGCAACCTTCCTGCTCCCGCTGCTCCACCTCCTGCTTCTTCTTGTTTGGGCCAACACTTAAAATTTCTTCGTTCTCCAGAAGTCCGTTAGTAAGTAAGATACAAATCTTCGAAATTGGACGGATTTTAGGCCGAGAATATGCCGAAATCTTCGTTCTTCGTTTCTACCCTTTTTTCTGCCCAATTTTGTACATCAAAAACACACACTTTTCGGTGCCCCGATGAATGTGTTTGACAAACTTTTCAAAACAGGCACAAACAACATACAAAAAAAGAGCCCCTACCTCTCAGCACACAAACACACTTATTATTTTGGGGCCTTTTTCGGTTTTTTTGCGAGGGTTTCTTTTTTTTTTTTGAATTATACGGTTGGACTATTTGTTTGTTGTTGCTGCGCGAGAACACACGAAAAAAACGCTCGCAAAAAAAAACGCGGATAGAGCGAACTGCAAAGGTCTGACGCCGCGTCGAATCTGAAAAAGCTCCCCAATGCTAGCCGAGAAAATCAGTCAAAAGCGGTCGTGGCGGATACGGGGGGCAATGGGAGGTGGCGTTTGGGGTGGAGAAGCAAAAAGACCGAAAAGCAGTTGTTTGCCTTGCACGTGAGCCCAGAGAAAAGAAAGCTGGAGCAGAAAAAAAATCGAAACGCGACCGCCATCTTCTCCGCCGGCCAGAGCCCCAATTTCTCGTCCAATTGCAGCCAACGGGCTTATCTAAGTCCCCCCGGTTGGTCAGTGACATTTTCTTATCACCAACAAAGCCCCTCTCTTCGTCCCCAGTACGTACCTTTTCTTATCGCGACTCTTTCCCTGCCGGCTCTGCAGCTGTTTAATCTTACAATCTATCAGAATCTCCACCTATCGATAGTTTTTGTATGACAATACCATTCGTTTTTTATAAATATCGAAAATATCGATAGTGTTTATATACGTTTTCCTTGATAACTTCAAATTCTAAAGCTAGAGGAAACATTTTAATTAATTTACTTCAATTTTATCTTGTTTTATCCCTAGTTTAGTTTGACTCGCAACCCGATAGATTTAGCATCTGGCAACACCATGGCAGGCTTAAGCCAGACTTACCGAAGCTTCTAATTAAAAATTTAAAACTAAAGCGCCAAACCAAAATAAAAGAAACTTATAATTACTTTACATTGAATATATTTGTGTTGCAAGTTGCCATTGACAAAAGTTGCAATAAATTATATCTAAATATTAGAAATAATAATTAACAGTTAATGAGCGTTCGACTTTTGTTGCTATCGTTGTTGGTTTCATGCCATTTTTGGCTTCGAACGCGATGAAAGGAGAAACTTAACAAAAAATAAAAAAAAAAATAAACAGAACAAGTTATCTAAATATATATATAAGTATATATAAAGACAGTATGCGTGTATGAAATTGAAGGGGTTCTTGCCCGCATCATAACAAAAATACATTATTTGCTGCCGTCCCTCTTTTGCCATTTCCTTACAGGCGGCCTTTCACTTTTTTTCATCCATTTTCATATAATATTATTGACTAAATTGTAATAGATCAACGAATGTCTGTCTCTCCATCATATCTTTGAGGCACCGCCAGCACCAGCGATTAAAATCCAAGCCAAAGGAGAGCTCATTCTTAAAATTAAGGCTATACGTTTCTTGAGTTTTCTTTTGGATATGCGGCTTTTCTGATCAAAAATATAGTTACGTATTAGTTATAATTGGTAGAAGGAACACCTCAAAGGCTATGTTTCCAAATAGGGTAAAAATTGTTAAGAAAATTATAGAAAATAATCCTAATTTGCTTGGCGCTGGTGCTGCTGGTGTCTTGGCTAATTCTGCTGCTGCTGTTAGTAGTGCTGCTGTCGCTAGTTTGACTTGGTCAGCTCAGTGCGATTGGCGGCCACTTCGGCCAGAATGAGTAGATCTGAGGTAGAGGAGGTCTCTTCCAAGTTCGGCGAGGAAAAGGAGGAGGAGTTTGAGGAGAGCGGCGAGGAGGAGTTGGAGGCAACCATCGACACAGCCTTGGGCACTGGGCTCTCATCGAAGTAGTAGCACCCGTTGATCGTCAGCGGCAGAATGGAGGCCACCTCCTGCTCAATGGCGCTTACATCCCGCCGTGTGATGCTCTCCTTGCGAGCCTTACGTCGCTGACTGCCCACGGCAGCTGCTTGTTGTCGCTGTTGCTGTTTCTGCAACTGCTGCAACTGTTGCTGCTGTTGCTGACGTTGCTGCTCCACAGCACTCACCGCCGGATCTGGGACAGCCGCTCTGGCCCCACTCGAGCTGGTGTTTACGATGTTCCTCTGCTTCCTGCTGCCGCTGAACTTCTTCTTCTTTTTGGTACTGCGTTTGCGCTGCAAATAGGCGTCCAAGCTCAGGGCCGGCAGCTCCTTGATCCTCTCCTCCAGGTTGAATAAGCCACTGCTGCTCGATTCGGAAACGCTGCGCTGATGCCTGCTGCTCTGTTGGCGTTCTGGTGGTGAAATGGGTGGTGTATTCGGTGCTGCATCCAGTGATACGTCCGTAAAATTTCCCGACACTGTGGGATTCCTGTTCTTGCCCTTTTTGTTGATGGCCGCCAGCTGGCCGGAGTTGACCAGCTCCTGGTAGATTTTGCCCTTGCACGAGCGTGATGATTTGGCTTTCTTGTTTGACGAACCAGTCGCACCCTCCTCCTCGCTGGAATTGCTAGAGTTGCTGTCGAAGGATCGTTTGTGGCCAGGGACAGGCTGATTGCCAGCGGCGCCTGGCATATGGGCGGATAGAAATTGGCTCGTCTCGCTGAGGACCTGTTGCAGGGCATAGTCCTTCTCTTGGACCTGCACTTGGAGCAGCGAACTCAGTTCGCCCATCTGCGTTTCGTCGGCCAGCTTGAAGTAGTTGCGACGCAAAAGGTCCAACGGTATCTTCTGCAATTGCAGCTGGGTAGGATGTGGCGACGGCTGATTATCATCACCAGGACCCCCAGCTCCGCCCATGCCTGTGTTACTGGGACGGGTGGCTAGCGTTCTAAGGGGCGGAGCAGGTAATTTGTACCATTTAAAGTTGGGATTGGCATTAAAGAAGGCATCCTTGTTCTGTAGATGACAAAAAATAACCTATTGTTCTAAAAAAAAAAACGAAGAACTATGCGAAAACTCACCTGCTGCGCCAAGTCGGTGAAGCACTGCTTCTCTTGCTCATCCAGAGCGGCCCACCAGTCACCCAGGATCTTAGTAATTGCTCTACATTTAAAGCAAAAGTGTTAGGTTGTCCTCCGCCTTAGGGAAGATTTCTAGACCTACCGATTCTCCAGAGTCTTGTAGCGCTCCTTGACGATGGCCCGATGCCGCTTGCAGAATATGAGAAACGCATTCATAGGACGGCGGGCATGGTGCTCGGGTTGAATCATATCCACCGATGGGTTTGGGTGCTTCTCTTGCTCTGGTTGTGTCACCGTAACCACGTCCACATCCACGTGCTCTTCGGTGTCTTCGCGTCGGATTCGTGTGACCTCCTGCTTTTCAGGCACCTGGATCTTGGCTCCAGCTTCTGCTTCGTCGTCGTCTTCCTCATCTTCATCCTCGTCCAGCTCCTCCTCCTCTTCGTCTTCCACGTCATCGTCTTCACTGCTATAATCCTGCAACTTGGCATAGTTGTGCACATCCTCGATGCGTCGAAAGGCATTTTCTTGGTCCTCGGTCCGCTGCGTTGGCTGCTGTTGGGCTGATGATGGGCTTATAGTGGTGACTAAGGCACTTTTGGGTGCAACAGGTGCTCCCCCCGCTTTTTCCACAACTTTTACGAGCTCTGCATTATCTCCTCCCGCTACAATGGGTGTCTCTTCCTTGGGAGTGGGCACAGGCAGCCACCTGAGGCCTGCGGCTCCAGTCACACCGATGGCACCTTTGGCGATGGATCCTGTTGCAACTCCCAGAGAGTTAGCTCGAGCCACTCCCAGCATGGCTCCTGATCTTGGTTGGAATCCCCTCAAGGTTTGGGGCACAGAACCAATCCCTTTGGAGATACCCGAAGAAACTACTATAGAGGCGACTCGGGACACCCCCATGATGGCTCCCAGGCCAGAAGAGCCCGAGATCCAGGGTCCTATCGAGACGACACCTGATCTATCGTTGATGTTTTCGAATATCTTTCGCATTTCCGTTGTCACCGACTGTTCGCCATTGTTGTTATTGTTATTGTTGTTGTTGGTGGTGGTGTTGGTGTTGATGTTGCTATTTTTTATGTTCATTTTGTGCTCTACTGTTTTAAGGCCAGCGTACATGCTGCTGCTGCTATTAATTTTATTATTAATATTATTTTTGTTGGTGTTATTATTATTATTATTATTATTAGTGCTGTTGTTGTTTTTGTTGCAGGCAAAGTGCAATTTAATTGCAGCACCTGCTGGCGTCACCTGCGCTGTTGCCTGCTGGCCACCGATCATGTCTTGTTTTGTGGGGAATCCTCAAACATATCACGCACTGCAAAGAAATCGTCAAGTTATTGTCTTTGATTTGGCTTTTGCTTGAAATATCTACATGTAGGTTTGTTGTTTTTTAATGGCCGAATTTCACAAATGCAAAAAATGGAATGGTGTTGCCAGTGTGGCTGGAAATTAGATTGGCAACTCTGTTGTTTACGCCAAGCTGCGTCAGCATCAGAGGCGCCGATATTAAACGATCAGGGGGGCTAATAAACACTTCTCTTATATATAAACTTTTATCTAATTCGGACATTTTAATAGATATTAAACAAACCAAACAAAGGACATAAAAGCTCTTAATTCTGGAATCCCCCTTGCTACGCCTCTTATCATTCTTTATCAGTTAGAAAACAACAAAGCCTATCTATCAGCTGTGTGTGTTTGTGTATCCTTAAAACAATAATAAGACCCAAGATGTCAAACCGTGCATTGATATTATGACACTTTTCAGTCTTTTTTGCGTACAATGAATAATTAAGAAGCAATTTCACTTTTTTTGCAGGGCATACTTAAGTATTAAGTATATACACGATCGGTCGGCGAATATATAAGCTTGAACTTGCGTAAATAAACTCGTCGGGAAAGGAAATGAATAAACAACAAAGGCGACGCACTCGCTTAAACAAATTAAGAGAAATTAAACCAGAAGACACCCAATAAAAGCTGTTGCTCGACACTCTTTTCAACACTAAATGCCAGGCTTGCAACAATTTCAATTGATTGTATCTCAAAACTTTATTTCTAACTTTCCTATTGCACAATTATCCGACAAACAAACAAAAATATCAGAAAAAAATTGAGAAAAACAACGCACACAAAAACAACAAATGGCTACGTGTACAGCTGAGCGTATGTATGCCGGTGTTTGTGTGCGAAAAAGATGGGTTATAGCTGCTCTCCTTTTCGCACAGTTTGCTTTGAACTTGATTATTTCTTTTTAAATAATTTGTTTGCACTTTTTAGGTAGTGGGAAGTGAATTTTTTTCGGTGTTATTCCGGTGGGAGGATCGCTAGGACTGCCACTTGGCTTCAGAGTCGAACTGCAGCTGTCAGCTGTTGGTTACCGTTGTGTCTCACTCTCACACTCACACAGATGCACACGGTCAAGGCCAAATCCATTGGGAGGGGGTGGTAAGATGGGGGGGGTTTCTGCCATAACCTTCAAACGGCCAGTTTCCTAGATTTCTAGGTTATGTTTACGACTTTCATGATTTAATTTTAAATAATAACTTGTACAAAAAAGAAAGCAGAGGGCACATCAACTTATCGAAAAGTTCTCCCACACAGATACTAAACACACACAACCATTCATACATAATCAGCAGCCACAAACACCAACAAAGAACAGCTGATGACGTTTGTTATTTTCGAGCGCCTTGCTTATTTTTCGCACAAAAACAAAAATCATTGTTTTGTTAAATGAAAAACTGATCCCATCGCGCTGCCATAACTAAAGCCCCGTTTTAAATATGAAAGTTTAGTGATTTACTTGAAATAACCGCACCAGACAAAAACTCGCTTATGAAATTGTTGAGAAATTAATCTGAAGTTGCCTCCTGCTCTTGTTTTAATTAAATTTCAATGTTGATGATGTCAAATGAGAATGAAAACTGACTGTGTTTTTGTGCTGGCAGACCGGCGCAGCGTCAACTGCGACGTCGGCGACGACGACTTTGGGGCGACGTCGTGCCGCACAATGGGCCCCACTTATCCTAGAAGTAGTTACTTATATAGGATATGCTTAATAATTTACAATTTAATTAAGATACTTTGAAGCTTGCTCTCATCTCTTTCTGTTTTATAATTATCCTACAAGTGCCATATTTTCAACACCTTTTAAATTTTTTTTTTTTACTTTCTTTTTATCAATATATTTACATTAAATTTCTAAAGCAAGCCCCACAAAGCCCCACTGTTCGTGAGTTCAATTGCGCGCAACAACACTGGACAGCGAAATGTATTTTACTTTACTTTTTCTTTTTTCTTTACTGTTCTGCAGGCGCCTTTGCATCTGTATGGGTGAGCCCCCCAATCCCATCCCCATCCCCATCCCCATCACAATCACAAAAACAATAACAATAACAAAGGTAACTGTTTGCGAGCGGCGATTGAGAGATAGAAAGTGCTATCCTTCTTGCACCTGCTCAGCTTCGCACAGCTGCTTTCTGTTGTTGTTTTTGCTTGTTCATCGTTTAGTTTGCGAGAGAATGCAGCAGACTTTTACAGAGAATGTTAAAAGTTAAATGAAAAACCAGGTGTAATTAACAAAAAGTTCATTGGATTAATTAAGTCGATAAAAAATGTTTAGATAAAACGATATTCTCGTGATTTAAGTTGCATAATAATTTAACAGTTTTGCCCGAACGGTTGCCGATTCGGTTTGTTTGCAATTTGCATTTGTACCGAAGCAGCAGGGGAAACAACAATGTTATGGTTTTTCAAGGTCACACACACAGACACACCAAATACCACCCCCCACCCGCACCACCCCACGGATTTAAAGGTTCAATTCTCACTCTCTCTCCCTCTCACCCAATCGACGTCCCTCTTCGTTTCGCGTAAACAAAAACAAATCAACAGACGAGAGAGCGACACAAGCCAACAAACTTGCAATCTCACACCTACACCTTTTGCTTTCTCTCAGGTATTTCTCTCTGTGTTCGTACGATTTTGGGGCGGCTGGGTGGAAGGATACATTATATGTAGCTATCTCTATCCATCATCTGTTTGGTAATATGCATGTGTGTGTGTGTGCCAGTTTTCAGGGTCAGAAAAATTCGATTTTTCCTCATACTTTCCTTCCAACAACAACCAAGGCCATTAAGAATTGAAGTGCATTAAAAATAATAAGGTAAACTTCAGATATCAATATTCTTTATCTAAAAAGAATTTGCCTAACTGGGGGCGTGGGTAGACCACTTCCTCCACCCACGAACTAAACAATGCGACAGATAAAAAATTATCAAATAAAAAACAACGGAAATGGTGGTGGAAAAGGGCGGAGACACCCCCAGAACTGAGCCGACCACAACGATAGCACAACAAGTAACCCTTTGTCCCCGAAGAAGCAACTCACCTAGTAAGGATGTAGTCCCATCGGCTCCTATCGCTTCAGGACATTGATAAAAGTCTCGTGTGGCACTCGGATATTGGCAAACATTCGCATCTTCTTCTTGCCCTCGGCCTGCTGCTTGAGTAGCTTCATCCTCCGGGTCACATCTCCGCCGTACAGCTTGGCCGTGACATCTTTTCGATAGGCCTTGATCGTCTCCCGGGCCAGTACCTTGCTGCCCACGCAGGCCTGAATGGCGATTTGAACCATCTGCTTCGGTATGAGATCCTTCAGCTTCAGCACCATCTGTCGCGACACTCCGGTTGCCTTGGACACGTGGACTATCCGACACAGCTCCTCCACAGGCTTCCCATTCAAATGGATGTCCAGTCGCACCAGATTCGAAGGATGATAGCCGTGATCCTCGTAGGTAAAGCTCGCATAGCCGGAGCTCATGGACTTGAGGCGGTCGTGGAAGTCAAGGATAATCTCGCTGAGCGGCAGGATGTACTTCATTAGGACGCGGGTCTCATCAATGTTGACGCAACTTTGCTGGAGGCCACGCCGCTCCACACAGAGACCGATTATCTGACCCACATAATCCGTCGGCGTAATAATCGTTCCAATCACCAAAGGCTCGAAATACTCCTTGATGCTATGCGGTTCCGGGAAGAGAGCCGCATTGGATATGTCCATGGTATCGCGGCCTTGCTGGCGTATCAACTTAGGATTACTTAAAGTCAGTCGATAGGTGACCGAGGGAGCTGTAATAATGGGCTCGGCACCGTGTTCCTGCTCCAGTCTTTGGCAAAAGACTTCCATGTGCAGGAGCCCAAGGAAGCCCAGACGCCAGCCCTGGCCAAGAGCTGGACTTGAGTCAACCTTAACAGTGACCGCAGAGTCGTTCAAAACCATTTTATCGATGGCACTTCGTAAGGCTACATGCTTCGACTGATCCGACGGAAAGACTCCGGCAAAAACGAGCGGCTGCTGCGGTTTGTAGCTTCCAGCGGCGGTCACAGACTGGTTCTTTAGGTGTATGGTATCGCCCACAATAGACTCTTTGCTATTCCGCATGTTGCAGGCAATGAGACCCACTTGTCCAGCGGATATTTCAGGGACGGGAGACTCAGCTGGTCTCAACACAGAAATGCTCTTTACGGGGTACACCTTTTTGGTGGCCAGTGATTGGATGTCCTGGTTGATTTCCAGCTTTCCATTTAGCACATAAATTAGATTAAGCGCCCCGCGGTATTTATCGAACCAGCTGTCGAAGATCAGGGCTCGGAAGTCGCTCTCTCGCTGCACCTGGGGAGGTGGAATCGTCTCAACTATGCGCTCAAGGACCTTGGCCACTCCTGTGCCCAGTTTAGCAGACACGCGCAGGACCTGGGCGGGATCAATGCCAAATAGAAGCTTCATATCCTGGCACACTTGGTCAGGATTGGCGTGTTTAATGTCGATCTTGTTCAGGACTGGAACTACGGCTAGGTTTCGCTGCTTGGCCAGGTGGTAATTTGCCACGGTCTGAGCCTGGACACCGTGGCAGGCATCTACTAGCAGGACTACGCCATCGCAGGCAGCCAGGGAGCGGGAGACCTAAGGACAAAAGCAGAAGAGTGGTTAGCTGGAATGTGTTTCCATTTTACACCATTATATTAACCTCATTTGAGAAATCCACGTGACCCGGCGTGTCGATGAGGTTGAGCAGGTAGAGCTGGCCCTGATGTTTGTGGAAGATTGATGCTGTCTGCGCCTTGACCGTAATACCGCGCTCCCGCTCCACCTGCAGACTGTCCAGGACCTGGTGCTGGCCGGCGTTCCTGGCGATGGCGCCCGTCAGCTCCAATATCCGATCGGCCAGGGTGCTTTTGCCGTGGTCCACATGGGCGATGATGCTAAAATTGCGAATGCGGTCAACGGGCATGCTCGGGAACTGCCGCAGCAGCGCCCCCGGCGCGGTCTCCGCCGATGACTCCGTTTCTTCGTCCTTGAGCCGGTTGTTGGTGCAGAAGGTGCGCCAGTCGGCGGCGTTCGCGGTAATCAGGCATCGGCATCGTGGTGATGTTTGTTGCAGCAGCCGGCTAATGGATATTCTTCTGAACATAACCATTTAACCATTACAAAACATGCGGGAGTGTGCCTGTCGCTTTTTTCCGAGTTCGCGCCACGCGTTTTTCACACTGGACTGGACCCCGAGGTTGCCAGACCATTGTATAACCATGATTTTCGTTTTGTTGGTCATGTAACCACAGAATTATGCTACTAGATGGATACTTCCGTCCTCAGGGAACATATTTTTAATCAAAAACCCATTTAACAATCTTTCCAAGCCTCAAAAAAACCCGAGCAATGCGACAGGGGAGGCAAACAGATCACGTTCCTTTTTGGTATTTTGTAAGTGGTACTGCCAATCTGTTTTATGGCGCCCTTACACTTTAAAAAATTGTGTACGATTCAAAAATTTAAGATATATATATCGTTACGTAATAATATTTTAGCAAATAATACCGTAATTGTATTTTTCTAATGCATTATCTAATTCTTTGAAAATCTGAATTGTTTCCCTATGCGCCCCTTACGATGGCTATATTTTAAATAATTCACATCCGATTCTCAAGCGGAATACCTTTATTATTTCCTTGAACAATTCGCCACCATTCTGCATCAAAATCTTGGAGCAAAGTATTTTTTAGATTTTCTTCCATTTTTTCCTGATGGTACCCCTTAAAAAATCCAGGATATTCATATTTCTCTATATATGGCCCCTTGCGAAGGCTATATCTTGGCCAACTCTTATCTGATTCTCAAGCGGAATACCTTTATTGATTCCTTAAACAATTCGCCACCATTCTGCATCAAAATCTTGGATCAAAATATTTTTTCGATTTTCTTCCTTTTTTTCTGATGGTACCCCTTGCAAAATTCAGGATCTTCATATTTTTCTATATATGGCCCCTTGCGATGGCTACAGTTTGGCCAATTCTCATCCGATTCTCAAGTGGAATGCCTTAATCGATTCCCAGATCAATTCCCCATCATTCTGCATCAAAACCTTGAAGCAAAATATTTTTTCGATTTTCTTCCTTTTTTTCTGATGGTACCCCTTGCAAAATTCAGGATCTTCATATTTTTCTATATATGGCCCCTTGCGATGGCTACAGTTTGGCCAATTCTCATCCGATTCTCAAGTGGAATGCCTTAATCGATTCCCAGATCAATTCCCCATCATTCTGCATCAAAACCTTGAAGCAAAATATTTTTTCGATTTTCTTCCTTTTTTTCTGATGGTACCCCTTAAAAAATCCAGGATATTCATATTTCTCTATATATGGCCCCTTGCGAAGGCTATATCTTGGCCAACTCTTATCTGATTCTCAAGCGGAATACCTTTATTAATTCCTTAAATAATTCGCCACCATTCTGCATCAAAATCTTGGAGCAAAATATTTTTTAGATTTTCTTCCATTTTTTTCTTAAAAAATCCAGTATATTCATATTTATCTATATAACGCCCCTTGCGAAGGCTATATCTTGGCCAATTCTTATCCAATTAGGGGAACTGTCCCCCGACAATCTGTTATAAATCGACGAAGTAAATAAACTTTCAGGAACTTCCTCCAAAGGAAATTAATAAAACAAATGGTTTACAAATCGTATAAAAAGCATATATATGTATTCATTGAGGATTATAGTAGGATAAAAAAAAGTTTCAAATACATAAAAAGAGATTTCACATTTTGGTTTTGCTTTCTTTGCTTCGAGAGTGCGGCTGTCAATCGAATTCGTCGCCGAATTAGAGCCACCTTGGGCCTTCGATTCAGGGATCGCAGGAAGTACATGTATAGGATATATAGGAATCAGGCGGTCCAAAAGGACGTGCCACCTTTACTAAAAGTTATAAACAAATTCGAGTTGGCGCGTCGCACTCCTACACACATACATATAATACATAAACAAACATATATGTATAATATATATAGGCATAAATGAAGACAGAGATATAGATAATCTAAACAAAGGGCTACAGAGACGATAAACACACAAAAATGAATCAACATACAATACAAATCGGATATAGGAATCACTTAGTCTAAACGCAGAGTACAATAATAATTGTTAATCGCTTTTAAATACATAGTAGGAATACAGTTGTTTTCGTGTGTGGTTTCGCATTTGTAGGAGTGATATGAAATGAGTTTGTTTTGTGTTGATGGTTTTTGTTTTCGTTAATGGAGCAATTGCATTGCAGACGTTTTGTTTCGATTTTATATTATGTATATATAATATATAATATATATATATATGTATATGTATAGTGTGTGTATACCTAGGTCCTACGATTATTAGTGTATATGTATGTATATGAAGAATGCGAAATTAATACAGATTACATAGCGCCCGTCGTTTCACAATTGAGAGTAGAATTAAAGCGCGATCGCAACTTAAAACTGCATACAAAAAATATATGTTTATGTATATGCATGTATACGTTATCATTTGTTTCCCATTTGCATATAACTACCGATTGCACGACTTGGTGCTGCTTCTCCGCATCAGCCTGCGTCACGCAGATCAATGTATTCACTGCTGGGCCTGCATGCGTGCCTGCATTTGGGCCAGCATCTCCTGCATGCGCCGCAGCTCGGCCTCCTTCTCCTGCAGGATGCGATCCTTCTCTGAGAGAACGCTGGCCTGGCCCGGCACGATGCTTTCCCGCTCCGGCTTGACCCCGTTTTCGCCGGGACCCTTGCCGCCCTTAATTCCCTTTGCCAGACGGTCGGAGCGGTAGTTCTCGTAGTGCACCTCCTGCGTCACTTCTTGGAGGTCCTGCATGTGGGTGCTGTTAGGCAAAAAAAAAGGTACAAACATGGTTTTAAAAGCAGGCAGGCAACACCTACATAAGCATAGTGCGCAGCTTGATGAAGTCGCAGTGGTCGGGATTCTCCACCTCAACAACGCCCCACGGATAGAGGCGACCGCGAACCTTTTTGCCCTTGACCTCGAGCAGAGTGTTGGCGCCGCATACGGCGAAAGGCACAGCTTCCTTCAGTTGCTTCACCTGCTCCTTATAGTCTTCATCCTCGTCGGAATCACAGTCTGGCAGTGGGTAGATCTTGATGCCGTGGCTCTCGATCTCCTGCATGATGCGGCACTTGAGGCGCAGGATCTCCTTTTTGGTGAGGCAGTCAGCCTTGGCGATGACTGGAACTATATTGACTTTCGAGTGCAGTTTCTTCATAAACTCCACATCGAGGGGTTTGAGGCTGTAGGTACAATTACAGATAATAAAATGAAATCATCAAGATGAGTAATAAAGATCCATAGACAGATCAACAGTACATACCCGTGTCCAAAGGGAGAGATAAAGTAAAAGCAGCAATGAATGCGATTGTCCACAATATTGCGTCTGTTTAGGCCACTTTCGTCGCGCAGGAAGCGCTCGTATTGCTCGTCAATATACTCCAAAATGGCTCCAAAGCTATTGGAGTTATCAATAGCATCGCCAAAGCCGGGAGTGTCAACCACAGTGAGTCGCAGCTTGACTCCTCGCTCCTCTATTTCCACAGTCGAAGCTTCCAGCTTAACAGTCTGTTTTTGTTTCTCTGAAAATACAATAATTAATAGATAATTCAAGGAGTGGAGTGCTTTGTCTTACCTATGGCATCTGGAATGATGCGCTCTGGGTATAGATCGGTGAGGAATAGGCTGTTGACCAGTGTGGACTTTCCCAGGCCGGACTCTCCCACCACCATAAGCGTGAACTCGAAGCCCTTCTTCACCGACTTGCGGTGTACCTGGTTGGGTAGGTTGGCAAATCCCACGTACCCGGGCGTCTCAATGCTAGAAAACTGCAGAAAGTGAATTGGTGATTAGTTCAGCGTCCAAGAACAGCGTCACTAGCAGGTGGTCATAGAAAGCTAGCGCCTCGCCCCCATTCCCCTGAATACATTTGCATGCTCGGCACGCACACCAAAAGTTTCTCTGTCGCCACATATTGGAATTTTTCCAAGGGGCACAGCTGATAACCATCGGCATTCCATCGGCGGCCCGTATTATCTGGGTCGCCCGTATGCTTGTTAATTGCAGATGCAGTGCATCTGCAAAAACAAAGAAAAATTTTGAAAGAATGCCGACGCCTGGTAAATCGCACAGTGAAGCGCGGGGACAACGAACTGCTGCGGCGGTGGCGGCGGAGGTGGCGGCAAACAAACAGACGCAGAGACAGAAAACAAAAGCGGCATCGCCACACCGAAAATGAATCAGCACCCAAGCCAGAAGGTCGAAGATGGCCGGTGGCCATTATAGAGCTAATGCTTAGTCGGTGGACTGCGCCACGTGGATTTATTATATATTTGGCTACTCACGCCCTTTGTGTCGGCCATTTTATATTTTTAAATGGTTTTTTATTAATTTAAAACAAAAAAGAAACTCAACGATTGACGAACAAAACTAGAGGTGGAAAAAGATACAATAGAGGTGGCCCAAAGAACACAACATGCCGGCAATGTGCCATTTATCGATACTTATCGATAACAAATGTTCAAAAATGGAGACTTTCCGTTTCTTTTTTAATTCAAAATGTAATTTAACATGGCTTAGAAAAACGTGCCTTTTTCTGTGCAGAAGATTTCAGAGAAATGGAGAACACTATTGTGTTTGAAACGTATGTCACGTCGCCAAGCAATTCTAAAATTAGAGCAGCTACGCAATAACTGCAATTTATGCATTTATTTCTATACCACAATAGGGATCTTATGAATGCAATGACGAACTTCTTGTGAATATTTACAATCAAAAATCATTAAAATATATTTTCACTAATCGATTGCGTCAATGGGAATTACTGTATATTCAAGATTAGTCCCAAGATTTTTTTGCTTAGTCAAACTAAAAATGCATATTTTGCAAAGTTGCATTCTGTTTGTCCCAGGAAAAAACTACATCTAAGCACTTTGTAATGTGTGCAGTCTGATAAACAAAATTGGGGTAGGTTAAAAGGGTTTGCAATAAGCCATTATCGGTCGTTTAAACAAAGCACGATTACACGTCCCGCTAATATCTATTACCACTTGAGGATTCATGAGTAATTGTGACTAAGGAACTATATTTCATGATATATCAGTTCAAGCATAATCTGTAAACGTGTTCTGAAGATACCTCTCTAAAGAAAATTCTAGAAAATACATGCTATCTCAATCCTACTATATACTAGAGCTCAAGTATTGGATTTCGAAAATATATTAAATTTAAGAAGCCCACGCCTTGGAGTAGTGGTTGGGAAAACCCCAAAATTGTTATTCCAAAAGACAAAAGTTAATTTACTATAATTTATATTGTTGTGATTGCCTCTTGCCCACCCTGGGCTGGGGTATCGATCAAATTCACTTGGCAATGCAACAGCTGTTGATTGGGGCTTCATATTTTGTGGGGGGTATGGGATACCACCCATAGTAATGGGTAATGGGGGCTGGAACGAAGCGAAGGGGTGACACGCAAACAAAAGGCACTCACTCATTCACGAGTGGAAATTTCCATTGCAATTTTTCGAGTAAAGTATTGGGGCTTCTCTTAACCCCACTGGGTGGTATATATTTTCTGCTTGGATATGAAATTTAAAATCCGAATTTAGCAAGGCAATTTTATTTTACAGACATATCAATTACCTCTAATTGATCAAACCGAATCGGTTTTAGTATTGTGATTTTCATTTATTCGCTTTTCCAGCGCAGCCGGAACGACCCCACCGGGCACGAATGGGTTTAATGCCAGTGCCCCCCTTTTAGTGCCGTCTCTCTCTTTGGCTCCATGCGATTTTTCGTTAATGCAAATGACGAAAGGGGGGAGCGTGGGGGGCAGCGCCAAATTGACGGACAGAGTGACTGACTAACTGACTTACTCACGTTCTCTGTCCCTGTTCCCAGCTCATTGCCTCATGAAATTGCATTTCCAATGCGCTGAATAAGAACACACTTAAAACAATACCAATAAATCAAAGTATTTATATTTAAGCTATTCGTTTTTTGATTTTTAAATAAATATGACGTCTTTCGGCTTAAACTTCAAAGGTTTGAGGTGCTGATTAAGGGAAAAATAGTCAAATAATCAGAAAATCACGTTTTCTGAAACAAAACCGTTAAAAACCCATGCCAATAATTCCAGTGTTCCAGCAAAAACGTCAGTGTCCTCCTTGGTTTCTGGTTTGTGGCCGTAAATTGTTCACTTTATGCCTTTCGGCGAAAAGGAAAAAGTTGAAAACCAAGAAACAATTGCATGACGGAGCATATATCTTTTTTTTTTAATAGGTTTTCTTTCTTTCTCTTAAAATTAAGCACAGGATATACGACAAAAAAACAGAGAAAAAGGGGGAAAGTTACACTGAGAACAAGTTCTTTAAACTTTACCTAAGATTAGGGAACTACGAACGACTGACCACCACGGTGTCCACTGACTGCATGGCTCCGGGCCCGGAGCTACCGTTTCCATTGCTGGTGCCATTGGCGGTTGCTTCTGTCGGTGGCGACGAGGGGGGTAGCCCCACCAGCTTCTCACTCTCCAGCCACAGCCAGTCGGCGGTTTCTGCGCTCCTGGCCCAGGGGGCCAGAGGCCAGCGGATGCAGTCCGCATAGTAGCCGCCCGAGGAGGCCTCCAGCTGCGGATCCAGGGCAAGTTTCAGCGAGGTCTGGGCCCCGGCTCTGGGCGTCTTGAACAGATAGAGGGAGACCGTTTGGAGGGTGCTCTTCAACCAGGCGGGACCGGCAAAGTGGCGATTCAGCTCCGTGCGTACCACTCCCGGATGACAGCAGTTCACCGTCACGCCCGTATCCTTGAGCATCGTGGCCAGCTTGCGGGTGAACAGGATGTTGGCCAGCTTGGACTGGCTGTAGGCTCCAAAGAACTTGCTGTACTTGCGCTCACTCATCAAATCATCGCGATTGATCCGCCCGAAGAGGTAGGCCGCCGAACTGACCACCACAATGCGGCTGGGTGCACTCTGCTTGAGGCGATCCAGCAGGAGGTTGGTGAGCAGGAAGTGTCCCAAGTGATTCACGCCCATCTGCTGCTCGAATCCATCGGCCGTCAACGAGCGGGGACAGGCCATAACTCCGGCATTGTTGATCAGCAGGTCCAGGCGCGTTTCCTCCGCCTTGAAGCGCTCCACGAAGTTCCGGACGGACTGCAGGGAGCCCAGGTCCAGGGTGCGATTAAACAGCTGCTGGTTTTGGCTGCTCTTCATGATTTCTAGGCGGGTGGCCTCGCAGCGTCCCGGATCCCGACAGGCCATGTAAACCCGAGCGCCCCGCTTGGCTAGCTCCAGGGCGGTCTCTTTGCCAATCCCCGTATTGCATCCCGTGACGATAACCACCTGAAAACAGTAAGTAGTGGTGGAACTGGTGGGGTCTGTCATAGTCTCTTACCTTTCCATCAATGCGATTGGCCTTGCGGTAGACTGGGCCTTGGATGCATTTCCGTAGGAGCCACATTATGGCCGAGACGAAGACGACTATCAGCAGGATCAAAACAAACCAGGCCCAGAACCCCCGGAAGCAGAGAGTCTTCTCCGCAGACTCGGCCGTGGGATCGAAACCAGGAGGAAAGGGTGTACCTGATCCGGAGCCGGGTTCTGAGGACATAGCTATTGGCCAAGGTCTGTCGAGCAACTGCTTTTCGTCTCAAGATCTGAAAGCGAAACGGGCGGGCGGGGTGAGGCAGAAAGAAAGTTTTGGTTAAATGGGAAATCATGAATCTTAACCCTAAACAGGTTTTTGGTAATTCGGATAAGTTCTGAGATTAAATCTTGGCCTTAATTTGGGTCAAAGACAAGGCTTGGAAGAGTTCTTACTTGTTTATTTTATCAATTGACAGTCATTGTCATTCAAATGAAGCTTCTACTTTCTTTCCATGCTCTCCTGAGCTACTCACCTGTCTTTGAATGGGACGCGATCCTCTTAAAGTCCTGGAGAAACTGTAGCTTTTATAGATCAGGTGCCAGGTGGAGCGGTCAGGTGCCGATTTCGCACATTGCCAGGGACAGGGGCCTTCGTTTGCTCGAGTAGTTAGTAAGATGGTAGGTCCACTTTGTCAATGAGGTGTAAGCTACTGGATGATAGTGCTTCGTGTCCAAGCGAGGCGCGAGATCTTGGCCAACTGACTGCCCTGGTCTTGGACTCCAGGTGCTCTGCTCCGAGAGCTGAGCCGTGTTAACGCGTCAAAAAGTATATGACGCGGCGTCTGTTATTAACATGAAGGTGGACTTTGGAAGCATAAATATCTGCCATACATATATGTCACTAAAAAGAAAAGGTTTTATTCATAAAATGGCATCTTTATTGTGTTCTGTAGATCCCCCAAGCCGGGCCAAGGGGTCGTATGAGTAATATTTCTTGGTAGATCTGTTGAGGTCCAGCCCAATGTTTTCTCTCCGCTGCCAGTTTTTGTTGCTGTTGGCCAACATACCAAAGAAGAGCTTCAATTTCATTTCTTACCAATTTGGTTTCTTATGCTGCTGCACCAACTTTCACTCTTGCAGCGTTTCGGTTGCCGCCCCGTCCCCAATCGCTCCGTTTGTTTTGCTCCCTCGTTCTTCCATTCTTCGCAGCAAGCTCGCTTCGCTGCCTTCCTTTCCCAGCTATTGTTTGCTTCTCCACCTCTTTTATACTCTTTTTCGGAAACTCTAAATATTTAAATATTCAAATTTTGTCGACGGTTAAAAAGCGATCGGAAAATCCAGATCCCTATCGATATACGCGCCAAGTTTTCCCAGGACAGTGTGACCAAAAGGAGCTTAAGCGCGCTCTCTCTCTCTTTCTCCGCGTCTTCGCGATCCTTACTCGCTGCCGGTCGCGAAAAAAACGTTAAAAGGCTTTAAATTGTCGGTAAAATGTAAGAAAACTGTAATAAAGTAATGATTCAATACGTGTCAGTTGGTAACCTTTTGGAATAACTCGAAACCCAGAAGAAATCAACTCGGAAACCGTCAAAATAAACCGAACGCGCCGGACCGTGTGTGTATTCGTGGTGAAATCGCGGTTTCCTGCTCGGTATTCTGCTCGGAATTAAGTTAAAAGCCCGTCAAAGCCATTAATAGATCCTTTTTGAATCAAATCGAATCGAATATATCCTAAAACAATAACTTTAAAGGGGAATCTAACTGTGAATTGTGAAAACCGTTTGGGGAGCTCCCGTTCCGCGTGTGCGTGTGTGGGTGTGTGCTTGTGGAGGCGTCCCTGATGTACAGTTATCTTTACATCGCCGGTTGCATACATATCCATACATATGTACAATGAATGTATATGTGTGTATGGTACATATTTACTTACTCCTTTGGAAAAAAGGTTAGTACTGTTTACTGTATATTTATTCTAAACTGATCGCTGTTCAATATATAGACTTTTTTATACATGCATATATGCTATACAATTGTTATATTTCTGATAAAAACCTTATATATATGAATCAATGGCAGGTGGTAGTAAGGTCTACAAAATAACGATTTGTTTTTTCCTTGGCGTGATATTTTAATATTATTTTAATAACAGTCACGTTAGAGTGAGTCCCGAAACCCCATTAAAAATAAATTTTGGCACCTTATTTAGCAATGCAGGGGAAAAAACAATAATCGATACGAAAAACGCAAATCAGAGGCACGCCGAGTTGAATGTCCTTGACACGAGCCGAAAAGCAGGGGTCAGAGGACCTTCTGCCGGCTTTTTAAACGCTTTTTTGGGTGGCGAAAGAAAGTTAGGGAGAAAGGTTGGGATTTGAAAGGAATTTTAGGACTCAACTCTTTGCCTAATCTTTGAAACCAATGCTTTGAAACTTTCTAAAGAATTTCTCAACTTGATTTTCTTTTAAAAGCGTAAAGTACTTACGCCACCAAGGGGGAGGCCATGGGCTTAGAGAAAAAGAGAGAAGAGAGAGTGGGAGAGAGCGCCACTTGGACTAGGTCAGGATATGCGGCGCTGTCCTCCCTCTCTCCTCTTTTTTGCATTGTTGTTTAATCGATGAAAAGTTGAGCGTTATCCTTGCCATCTCTTTGACACTCTCTTTCTGCCCAAGACTTTTGTTGGGGATTTTCCATTCCGCACGACAATGGGCCAAGTTGTCGACAGGGGGCGTGGCAGGCACTGTTCAATTGACAAAATTAATTCAATTCCTGATTGGGTCAAATGGGATTTTTCAATGGGATGAATGACGGGCCACGTGATGCATTTATTTCGTTGTTTCGAAAGATGAAAACATTTTTTAAAACGAAAGTAGTTCATAATTACTCTCGTAAAAGCAGCGAAACAAGACTTTGATGAATCCCCCCCCCCCCAACCAAATGCAACAGAAAATAATACAAATTGTTTCTCATTGTATCGTCGTCCATGGGGGGATCGAACTGGAAATTGTTCAATTCAGCATCACGTTGAATGCGGCACGCGCGGTCCACAAAACGGCGATGTAGCATATAAGTTGGGGGCCAGGAGGGAGGGGCCTAGCAAAAACCTGTTGCCTCTTAACAAAAAAAAAAAAAAAAAAAAAAAAAACAATAGATTAAAGGCCTTTTGCAGCAGCGCTACGTTCCACTTTAATGGAGTGATTCATCGGGAAGAACAATAGAACACTTTTAGTTTCGATTCTTCTGTTTTGTAACATTGGGAGACACAGTCTTTTGAATCTAATGGAAGCACTGCCCCTGACAAGGCTTAGATTTATGGACCCAGAACATTAGTCTACCTGATATTTACGCTCGATATCTTTCCGGCCATTTATAGCCATGTGAACTTGAAAATGTGCGGCATCGTGTCGAAAACAAAATACCAACCGCCTCGAACTGGTTATAGAAAACATCGGATTCCCGATTCCCCCGATATTGGAGATAAGAACGCCACTGGCTGTGCAACTAATAGGGGTGCAACAGGGTGAAAGGATTGCAACGGAGATGATATACCCTTTTTTAGAGGCAAGGTCGTGTGGGAACCCAAAAGTTATTCGTTTTCATATAACACTTGGGTTATGGAGCTGAGCTCTGGACTAATTTCTAGGCTATTGTTATTTTCCATTACGGCTTTCGCTGCGGCTGGATTGCACAGCTGTTCTCTGTTTAATATGCAGCAGTTCGCTTCCGCTAATTTGCCGCATGCGCGATTCGGAATCAGAACAAATCGAAATTGAAATTGAAATTGAAACGGTCGACGCACAGACATTTAATCAGAATAACAGTCACTGAATCACACAGATCGTAACGTCCATAAAACAATATTCATTTCATGGTCAAAGTCCCACAGAATCTCGGGATGCCTGATGCCTGATGCCTTCTCTACATCCATACATACATATGTAGAATTGTTTGAGTTCTTAATTGGAATTTAAGAAGAAGAAACTATGGACGTACGTACGTACAGTACGTTCTCAGTAGATGTATTTCACGTAACAATGACATAGATTTTATCGGGCTATCTCCGACGCCACGGTGCCAGTGCAAAGGTCAAGGTTATTGCTCTCGTTTCTCTCCCATTCGCGAATTTGGGGTGTGAGTGACAACAACACGGCGTATACTTGATCGCTCTCGAAGAGAATGCGCTTTTGGATTGATTTGTTGTTTCCGCATACCATTTACCGTTGTAACCCATCACGGGTGGGCTACGGCCACAGGCCAGAGGGAGCTAGGGAGCTGGTCTAATTGCGGCGACTGGCTGCCTCGCCCTCTGCCGCCGCCGCCGCCGCCGCAGCCGCCCTGCGCCACCCACACATGACGCATTTTTTGCGCACTTGGCTGCAGTTGCAGCCTTCGCCCTTTCTCTCTCTCACACTCTCTTTCTCTGGCCTTTAAAATTGCTTTTTTCGCCTTTAAATGAAATTACATAGTCTTGATATTTCGTCATTTTTTTTTTATTTTCTGGCTGCCGTTTTTCGTTTTTCGTTAACTGTGTATGCTTGTGTAATTACAAAAAGTTACTAACTAAGAAAAAAAAAACCAATAACAGTAATTGTAGCTTAAATGTAGGTTTTTGTCTAGGTACATTCTTGTATACATATATTTACAGATATGTATGCATATATATATATACATTTTTTTATGTGTATAATATTAAGTCTGTTTTCAGCTGCTTTGTTTGATTTAATTTGCTCCGCTTTTTTCCTTTTTCATTTTTCCTTTTTCGTTTTTTTTTTCTCTGTTTTTGAAAAAATTGTCTGTTTTTTGTTGCTTGTTCGCAATGCTTAAAAAGTATATTGTCAATAGCTCTTACTAATTATGCAATTACAAGTGTAAAAATAAACACAAAAAATCATTTAAAATCTGTTTTTCTTAATTGTTTTCGTCTAGCTTTCTGTTTTGTTTTTCGATTCTGTTTCTGTTTTTTGTTTTCTGTGGGTTTTGTGGGGTTTGTTTTACAATGCAATTGGCAGTTGCAATTACCGTTCTCTTTACAATATTTAAACATAAATAGGGTCTGTCCTCAGGATTAGCACAGGACTTGGAAGCCTGACATTCGTGGATATTCTCGTCTCATAAAATTACATAATTAGTTTGCATTTAATACACTGTTGTTTAAATTAAATATTTTAGTTATTTTTATCAACAACCGTCAACTTTCTTTTCACTAATCCAACCTCTACCTCTCTCCTCCGCGTCCTCCTTCAAGTTTACTCACTCCCAGTCTGTCCTCTCTCTCTCTCTCTCTCCCCTTTCTTTCGCTCCGGCTCCGGCCGTGGCGCCAGGTAGTACTGCCTCCGATTTTTATCCTGGCGAGGAGGTGCAGCGCCTTAGCCGCATTTTCAGACGGCTGCCGGCGCTGCCGATGCTGCTGCTTCTCCGCCTCTTGCCGCCGGTGAGCTGCTCCATGGAGCTGCCCCCGACGGGCGCCTCCCCCTCACTCTCCCGCCGGGAGTGGAAGGGCGAGTGGGAGAGGAACTTGCAGTAGCGCCGGAATCGCCGCGAAAGGCGCTGGACCATGCCCTTCTGGCTAACTCCCTCGGCTGATCCTTCGGCTCCATCGGCTCCTGCCTCCCAGCCCGTGTTGTTCTCGTTGTTGTTGTTGTTGATGTTGTGGTTGTTGTACTGTTGCTGCTGTATTTGTTGTTGTTGTTGTTGTTGCGGCTGCTGCTGCACCTGCTCTCATGACCGCTTGCCGCTGTCCTTGCGAAAGGACTTGCGTAGCTTGTCCACCAGGCGCAGGTGGAACTTGGTGTAGTCGTTGTTGGACTCTCCGCCGGCGGCGCCACTGCCTCCACTCTGTTTCAGGTTCAGCTGCGCCGCTGCCTGGGCGGCCGCCTGCCGCTCCAGGGCCGAGGCAGTGGCCGAGCGGCTGGGGGGGCTGGAGCGCGTGGGCGATATCATCTGCATGTGCTGCATGGAGCCGTGCGAGCTGCGGGAGGCGTTGCGGGGGAAGGCGCGCGAGCTGTTGGAGCGCTGCATCTGCATCCTGTGGGAGGAGGTGCCGCCCACGCCTCCGCCGCCGCCACCGCCAAAGTGCGAAGGACTCGCCGCAAAACTCTCCGACTTGCACTCGGACACCTTGCGGCGCCGCTGCGAGTGGGGGGCGCTGCCGGGCGGGGCGGGCGTCCCGAGGGCCGAGGCCAGGGCCGTGGTACCGTTGCTGCTGGCATTCGAGCACTCGGACGTTTTGCGGGAGCGCGTGTCCTTGTAAATGTCGTAGTTGTTCTTCATAACGGGCATCATGAACGCCATGGCTCGATCTTTTCGTAAACACAAAACAAAAACAAAGAATTTGAGTTCGCTTTCCGTTTTGCCGCTTCGTTTTAATTATAGATTTTGGTTTATTTTTTGGTCTGCGCGCCGTTTATTTCTGCGATTAACTAGGGAAACCGTTAGCACGCCAAGTACGATGGGCACTTTTCTACTATTTTCGCGAAGTCGGCGAGCGCCGTTGCCTTATATAGTCGGCGCTCTCTCGCCGCAGCGCCCCGAAACAGTGGGCTAACAGAGAACAAAGAGGTGTTAAATATTCATATTAGGATTTATTTCGAAGGCGAGGGATATCGGTTTGGATAGAATATTTGTCTGATTCTATGGGATGAATAAAATCATATAGCTGAATTAATATTTTAACTAGTTAATTGTTTAATTAAGTTGTTTAGACCCCATGGTGTGGGTCTGTTGCTCTCTTAGCAAATGTTAACCGGTTACAACATTGGTATTACAGCTTCGCGTATGTTGCAGGGCCTGAGTTTTTAAAGTTAATAATTGAAAAGGCGGCTTGAAAAAAGTTTTAAAATTAGTTAAAATATAAAGATATGTTTTCTGTATCTTCAAGATATTTGCGAGTAGGAAATCCCATAGATGGCAACGAATCGGTCGAATCGGTTAACAGAACGATGCTGAGAACGCGCCTGCGCTGAGAGAAAAAGTGCCTACGTGTGTTTGTGCGCGATTACACTGAAGATTTGTTTACACGCGGAACTGATATCACGAACTTGGCATAAAGGTGAAAACAGGTCGTCGACACTATTGTGTTTTACAGAAAATGTTTGTAAAGTAGATCACATTGTTTCCAGGCGGCTTGTCAGTCCGTATCTAAAATCGTTCAAATCCCATATTCATGTTAAATAGCCATAATCATGATTGATTGCCAACGGTGGGCCGGTCCTTAAGCCCCGAATCGTGATAAGAGTCGCATGTAAATTGATTAGGCCCCGAGAATTTGAGGAAAGACTCCCCCCAGATAAAACAATACAATGTTTATATATGTTTTTGTCACTTTAATGAATAGTTTTCAATTAACGCCTGCTTTCCATCACAAAGCATCATCCTCTTCGTCTATATGAAATCGTTAAATGATGAGAGTGCATATATATTTATTAATTTATTTTCTTTTTTCCTTTTTTCCTTTTGCCTTTGCCTTTGCTTCTGCTTTTGCTTTTGCTTTTGCTTTCGCGCATCGGCTTTTCGGTTCTCATATGAATGCATTAATTTTGATAACAACAATTATTTTATAATTCCTCTTAATTAAACGCTTCACCTTCCCTCGTCTTGTTTTTCATTTAAATGCATTTTTAACAACAACTTTTCGCCTTTTGTTTTTCGTCTAAGTTATATAAAAAAAGTTATTAAAAAAGTAAGAAAAATGTATTCATCAAAACAAGATTCGGAAGCTGGAATGAAACTTATGTTTAAATGCATATACATATTATGTAAATCCATCTATATAAATGTATGTGCGAGTATATGTATATGTAATTATATATATTGTTGAAATTATTGTACAATTTGTTAAGATCTTTTACGGATTCATCTCTATAAAACATATATATGGTGCATTTTGTGCTCTTCCACCACTCCCAGTTGGAAAGTTAAAGTAAAATTCAACTAAATCCTTGATCGAATCGAACTCTCTACTTATGTAGTTCTTCCTTGAGTGATTCGATTTGTCTTCAGAGTCCCAAAAGTCGTTCAGTTCTCTGCAAAAAGCTCCCATTTTCCCATCATGCTAATTATGTTTTGTATAATTTACCTATAAGTTTTTCTTAAAGTTGGTTTTAATATTAATTTAACTTTATCTCTCTGTGTTTTTTTTCATTTAAATGAACGTCCGTTGTCCGCTAAGTTCACTAGATTTTTAGGAATTTCAAAGACTAGCTAGGTGTTTATGTTTTTACTAAATAGTTTGATTTCTTTTTCTTTTTTTGTTATACTTGGGATCAGATAGTGTGAGTGATTGATTAAGTCGTGATATTTTTGGCGCATAAACTCAACCGGTTGGTGCCCCCAAACTAAAATTAAAACGTCGAATATTTGGAGAGGTTTTGAAAAAAAAAAAATAGCAATTGTGCTGGCAGTTTTCTTCATTCTAAACGTACATATAAAGGATCTGTTAGACCCATAATAGAAAAAAATGCTTTTACCTTTTGTATCCAAATACTGCGATCTAGTTTCGACTTAATATTTACAACTAACTAATGGATTCCCTACGTCCAACTAAAGGCTACTTTCTGTGTGGGTAGTGACCAACCGAAAACGAATACAACTCGTTGGCCGATCCTCCTACATTCTCCCAGAATTCTGAGATTCAAAATACAGATGTAAATCTTTATATATTATATATAAATATATAGTGGGGATTGGCTGGGGTTCGGTGTGGAAATGAGCAACCATCACCAGCCGAAATACGAAACGAATACAACTCGTTCTGGTATTATATAGTAGTATAGTAGTAGGGGGAGATCGGAGTGCCGGGGAAGGTATAGTCTTCCGCCCCAAACACACACATTCAGAAAGTGTAAGTCTATGGGTTCTGGATTTGTCTGAGCGAGTTAACAAACTACACACAAATACACCGACTTAAAGCTAGAATCCCCACCGACCGGGTTTCGATCCTACTACATCGTATTAGAGATCACATATATAAGTGTATATATATATATATATATATATATATATATTCAAATTGCCAGCGAAACGATTAGCGAAAAAGACCACCTCTGTCTATCATCTGGATTGCTATTCTTGATGCATCTTGTAGAGTGTGTGTGTGTGTTTTTATTCGTAAGTTCCATATTCCATTTGCTAGATTACCATTTATCATATATTTGTATAAAAAAAAATTATCCTATCCATCATATACATACATGAGCTCTATATAGTAGTACCGAGTATCGTATTGTATCAATATGTATCATGGGCTTAGATTTCAGTTATTATTGAAGTCGAAAGGAAACGCTTCTCCACATTTAACAACCACTCTGCTTGAGGTACATTAAGGATATAGACCCGCCGGCCATATAGTTTAGTGACTCGACTTGCGTAGAGATAGAATTAATAGTATAGCTACCCTGAAGATCTACCAAGAACCGAACCGAACCGAACCGAACCGAACCGAACCTAACCGATCCGATCCGCTTACTTTCTATCTGGAAACTTGCGGTTACGAGAACTTGATCCATTGTCGCGGCGTGTAAACTCTCCCATTTGGTTCTGTCCGGGGGATAAACAGAAAAATTAGGGACGGAATCTTAAAGGTGTGGATGTCCTGACACACTCACCCTTGAACTAGCACCTCCTTTGACACTGTGACCCAAAAGGGAGTGGGTCTCTTCTGCATATATTCTGTCCGAAAAAATATAAAAGTTTTCAAGGAAATATCATCCATAAATACTTTCAAAACCCACCTGCCCTCCGCCAACGTTTCGGGCTCCAGGAGCGGCAACATGTCCTCTCCGTGTTCCGCCGAAGGCAGAGACTCGCTGCCCGTTCCCGTGCCAGTGCCAGTACCCGTTCCAGTGCTGGTGTCCCCGGCGCCGGCCGTCGCTGTCGAGGATTCGTCCCGCTCCGCTTCGTGGCACTCGCACTGGCAGTCCTCCGGCTTCACGTAGTTGTAGTGCAACTTGTCGCCTCCGTCCGTGCCCGTCTTTGATTGCTGCTGATGGTGATGGTGGTGATGGTGTCCGGATCCGGATCCGGATCCGGAGCGATGGCCACTCCCGCAGGCCGAGGAGGAGCTGGTGGTGGTCATTGCGGCCCCGCTGGAGACACCGCCCCCCGCCAGCGACTCCTTGGGCAGCGCCGTTATGCGCTTGGCGGGTTTCCGCTTCTCCGGAATGTTCTCAAAGTCAATCCAGTGCCCGGACAGCTTCCGCTGGGTGGATGCCTTAGGCTTCGGCTCCTCCAGAGTTGTGGCCGACTGGGGCGGAGGCGTCACCACCGGCAGCAGCTGCTTGGCGGAGTCCTTGCGCTCCAGATTGTTGTTGGCCCGGAGCCCCTCCTCCGCAAACTCGAACCAGGACTTGCCGCTGGCATTGGAGATGCGTCTGGGCGACTTGGAGTTCTGGATGCGTTCCTTGCCGGCGGACTCCTTGCGCGGCAGGCTGATGCGCAGCTTTTCTCCGCGCACAGGTGCCCCTCCGGCTCCTGCGCTTCCCCCTCCCGAAGCCGCAACTCCGACGGGTCCACTTGTGGCCTCCACACTGGCCAGATAGCCGGGGTGCTCCTGCGGCACCACGATGCCCGTGCAGTACTCCTCAATGTGCGATGGATTCAGGGGTGTCGTGGATCGTGGCCTGTCCACCGGACACGTTTTTAGCTCCATGTTGGCGCGCTCCCGCATCGGGATTAGCGGGACTCCCTGGGCCCGTTCCTCGGGCAGGGTGGTCGGGATGTAGGGCAGCTCGTCGTCGAAGGACTCCTGCGACACCAGGCCGGTGCTCTCGTGCTCCTCGATCACGCACACGTTCCGGGGGAAGTGGTGGTGGTGGCGCTTGGCGGCCTCGTCTCCCGCCGGCACCGCCGTCGTCACGGAGGAGCTGCCCGCCATGTCAGAGTCGCGCTCGCTCTCCGAGGACTCCACCGGCTCGTGGTCGTCCGTCGACTGGGAGTGGCGGCGCTCCGCCGGCGGGGAAGGCAGCGCCGACGTCATGGCGTAGGAGGAGGGCGGCAGTTGGGCGTTAAAAGGCGTTGAGGATGGGGGCGTGGCAGCTCCCGTTGTGGTTGTTGGGGTGGTGGAGGTAGTGGCCTTGGAAGTCGATGGAGTCGGAGGCTGGGATGCTGCTGGGATGGGCGTGGTGGGCGTGGCTCCACCCGAACTTTGACTTGTTTCTCCTGAAAAGTTTTGGAGGATTTATTGGGGAATCTTTCGGGTATAGAGCTTCACTTACGTCTGGATTCCGTGATGCTCTGGCGCTTGGGCTTCCTGGGAATACCGGCGGTGGGCTGACCCGCCGGCACCTCCGCCTCGGCGGGCAGATTGTCCTGCAGCTTCAGCCGCACATTGAAATTCTCCAGATATCGGGAGTGGCGCAGGTCCGGAACAGGAGCCGAGCCGGCAGTTTCATCCCCAGAATCCCCGGTACGTGGCTTGTGCTTGGAGCGCATTACCACGCTCTCCCGCTTGGCCACCGCATCTGGCTCGTCCTCGGAGGAGGAGCAGACCCCGCGTGGCGGCGGTGGTGGGGGGATCGAGGGCTCAATCCTCCGAATCACGGTTCCCTGGCGCTGCAGGCCGTCGGCGCCCACAGCCCCGCCGCCGATCGTCGCCTCCGAGGTGCTGGAATGCTGCTCCACCTGCTCGGACAGCTGGCTTGACTGGCTCTCCGTCTTCGAGATGCTGAACTGCGTGGAGAATAGCTGCTCCTGGCTGCCGGAACCCAGCCGAGTTGCGAACAGAAGGCGACGTCGCTCCTTGGCTGCTGCCGTCTCTAACTCCATATGAGGAGCATTAACGGTGGCCACCGTGTGGACCAGCTTTGGCTCACAGGCACTCTGCGTGGACTCTACCGAGGGAAGGCGCTGGATTTCCGCTTGCTGCTCCCTCTGCTGGGCGAGATTCGCCGCCCGGGCGCTGACCACCGAGCCCACGGAGTCGGCCGTGGTCTCCTGCGAGTCCTGGGAGCTGTGTCGCTGGACTTCGAGGCTCCAGTTGGCTCCAGCCGCCGCCTGGTCGTTGGATGGCGGCATCGGGGGCTCGTCCTGGCTGGGCAGCGACTGTATGGCGTCCAGGTCCGGCCGCTGGGCCACCTTCTTGTGTGCTACTGGCCGGAGGGCGGCTGCGGCGGCTGCCAGTTGGCTCGCCGTGATGTGGGTGCCAGGCTGGGCGGTGGCCACAGCGGAGGAGGGGGGCAGGACGCGGTGCGCGGGCAGGGGCGAGGGGTCGACGGAGGCCTGGGCGGCGCTGGCCAGCTGCTGGATGCCTTGCAGCAGGGTGCGGGCCTCCCGCTCCTCCGGCGGCGTGTGCAGCGGAATATGGATGTATCCCTCCACCGGTTCATCGTAGTAGCGGAGTCTGGAACCCGGCCGGGAGGGGGGCCTGCTTCGATTGTCCGAACCGGAGGACCCAGGCGCTGGCGGGGGCGGTGGAGGCACGGGTTCCACGCTCGCTTCCACCGGCGAGGAGCTTTTGCTGCTCTGGCTGCCCCTCTTTCCGGGCTTGAAGATGGCCAGCACGGATTTCTGCTTACTGGGCGTCACATTCTGGGATCCACCGCCTGCTCCACCGCCGCCGCCAAGTCCCCCCGAGGCTGTCGAGGGCCTGTCTTTGCTTTTGCTCCTGGAGCGAGCCGTTTCTCGTGGCGAATCGGGCGAATCCTTGCCCAGGCGAAACAGGGAGCTGAAGGAGCTCTTGCGGGACACAGAGCCCCCTCCCCCTCCCCCGGCACCGGTGGCCGGCGAGGGCGAGCGACTGGTCAAGCGTCGGCCCGGCTTGGGACTCGCCGTCGGGGTCAGGTGCATCTCCTCGATGACGGAGGCGGCGACTCCGCCCTCCCGCTGTAAGCTCAAGGATGCGGGCTTGGAGTAGACCGGAGCCAGTTGGTTGGGCGCCTCCACGACCCGCTCGTTGGCGGCGATTCCCTTGTCGCTGTACATGTGGTCCGGCCGCAGATTGATCCGGATGTACTCTGTGCCGCTGGCCGTCTTGCCCACCACCATTTGTCCCGGGCTCTTGGTACTCCTTCGTTGGGCGCCGATGGTTGGCTTACCTGCGGACTTGGACTCCCTCTCCCCGTTGGCCAGGGGGGCGGCTTGTCTGCTGCGTCGCGAGGTGGAGGAGCTTGGGGCGGAGCTGTGCAGCTGGGCGGGGGGCAAGACCTTGATGCCCTCTGCCAGGACCGCCTGTGTGGGATCGTGTTTTCTGGCCAGGAGAAGTTGCTCCAGCAAGGCCGCATTGGCCGCCACTGTACCCGCTCCGGGGACACAATCTCCCTGACTCTGAGCCGAAGAGGCCGCCGTGGAGACTCCACTTCCAACACTAACTGCCACCCCGGCTCCACCCCCCGCCAGTTCGACGGGCTTGGGGCCACAGAAGGAGGTCTCCAGGAGCATGCGATGGGGCGAGGGCGAGCGGGATACCCCGGAGACCGCCGACAACCGACTCACTGCGGATCCCTGGCTGCCGACGCTGGAGATGCGGCTGGTGCGACCCGAGATGCAGAGCAGGGCGGCCACCTCCGAGCTGGCCGAGTCCTTGCGCTGGTGCTGCTGCAGGTAGCTCTGGTGGTCGTCGAACTTGAAGATGTGCGGGGAGGAGCGTTTGGCCTGGGAAGTCAAGAAAATGCAATCAAATTCAGAGAGGTTAGGGGTTGGAAGGATTAAATGGAAAACGGGATATTAAGGATGCTAAAAAAAGTATTCAAAACATTCAAAGGAATCATAGAAAGAAAGTTTAGGTTTATTCGGATTTCCCCTATTAGGACTTCCTCCAGTGCTCGGTGGAAATGGGGAAATGGGAACAGTCCATTGTCCGGCAGGCAAATCGGGGAAGCACTCGCGGCTTTTCAATCAGGACTCGGAACCCGCGCCTGCCAATCAAGCTAAGCAAACCAGTTTGGGGCAGGACATGGGGGGCACAAACAACAGTGAGAAGGAATGGAATTGGAGAAGGTATAACTGGGAGAATAATTATTGTTTTACAATCCAAGGATATGGCTGGAATCCTTAATAGCTCGTCAATTAGAAGCAGTTAACACTGCCACGTGCCCAGATAATCAATTGGAGCTTCTTACAATTAAGTCAAAGCCTTGCCACCTTTGTCCTCGTCCTCCCTAAAAATATGGAAAAGGTCCTGCTCCTTCCTTTCAGTGCCAGGAGCTGATAAAGTAACTCATTTCTCTCCTGGGGGGGGCAAATGATTCGCGCAAAACTTTTCCCACCAACTTTTCGTTTTGTTTCTGGCAACAACCAACTTGGCCCCCAAAACAACTGAATTTCCTGCCAAAGAGGGAAGGGGGGGGGAAGGATTGTAGGGGTGGTTGGGAGGTGGTGGCTTTTTTTTGCACACTTGTCAGCTGTCATTCAGTGCTCGCCCGCACGATGAGTTTGCCCTTGACACCTCCCACCTCCCACCACCCACTCAACACTCTACTTTCTATCTGTGCTCCTTCCCCCCCTTCCGGCCATCCCGCCATACTGCCATCCTGCTATCCTGCCATCCACTTCCTTTCTCCCATTTCCGTTTCCCCTTCATCCACCGCTTCCGCTGCTGTTTCACTTCCCAGGCACTTGAATGCAATTTTGCATTATTAATTGAACTTGTGATGCGGTTACTGTCGCTCCCCCTCCCTCTACGCCCCTCCCAATTGCATTTGGTGTCCTTTTTGATTCCATCAATGTCCTACCTCGTTCGGGGCATGAATATTGCAAGAGGGGTGTCCTTTTCTGGGATGGGATTTGTATTTGCTTGGGGAATACTTTATAAATCTATACTAGATCCATGAGATATCTAAGAAAGTAGATCCTTGAGGTCCTCAAGGACTAAACCCCCACAAACGAATTGAAGTCTCCAGCAATTATGGATCTTTTCAAGCGATCCTCTGGCTCACCTGCTGCTGCTGCTGCTGGATGCGCTCCTGCTCCTCCTTCTTCTGCTCGGCATCCATGAAGTACAGCTCCTCCGTGGAGCTGCGCAGCTCGAGGGCGCCCTCCTCCCGGAAGCCAAGACCGATCGTTTCCTGTAGGGTGCCAGTGCCGACCTTCAGAGCATTAGTTCAACCACATAAACCAGCCAGTACACACACACATCGAGTTTTTTGTTTTTTTGATTGATTTCCGTGGGGATTAGAGGCGCGGGTGGGGGGTGGTTATAGGGTAATAGGGTAATAGGGGTGCGAAAGCATGCAAGGGGCGGCGGGTGGCGGGTGGCGGAGAGAAGCCAAAAAATTCGGAAACGGAATCGGAATCGAAATCAACAGCCAATTTTGTGTCGAGGATTGATATTTTTTGTTTTTTGTGGATGGATTGTAGGGGTTAAGGGTGAGCGGGAGGAGGGAAGGTCGTTGGGGGCGTGTTCGCAGGACAAGTGTGTGTGCAAGGGGTGTAGCGAGCGCATCACAGAGTTACAGTTACAAACAGAGAAAGAGACAAATGTACACAAATGTATATACGGGAAATGTCCAAGAGAATCCAGGATGAGGTGTATAAATGGATCAGTGGCTCCTCTAGAGGAGGATCCCAACCAGAAGTTGGTGGGATTATAGGACATATATATCTAGTATATATACGATCCCTGCGAGTATCCTTTTTGGGGACTTTGCTCACCTGCTCGAAGACATTTTCGGGACTACTCTCCCGACTGTCCTCCTCGTGATGCGACGAACTGGACGCCCGGCTCAGCTCAATCCGGGGCGTTGAGGGCGTGGTCAGGGTGGCTGTGCCCCGATAGGTGGCACCAGAGCCCGGGCCACTGGCCCCTCCGCCATGGGCGCTGGGCGGGAGGGGCTGGCCGCCTTCGCTGCTGGACACCAGAGTGGTGGTCACCGTCGTTGTCGCCGTTTTCAAGGGGGGCGGGCGCTGCTTAGCCTGGACTATGGTCGCCGAACAGGTGGCCGAGGACATCGACGATGACGAGGAGGAGGAGGTGGATGCGGTTGCGGTGGCTGTGGCTGTGGCTGTGGCGGTGGCTGCATTTGGAATGCTTCTGTTCCGGTTGGCCATATCCGTGGTTGGTCTCGTTGTTTGTTTTCCCAAACTTGGTTCCATCATCTATGAATGGGTTAAAGGCTTCTATAAGTTTTAAGGATACTGTTTTTAATGCCTCCCCACCCATTCCTCGCACACATTTTAATCCCCAGGGTTCTAATTAAAAACCACATAAGCTTCAATTCAATTGCAAATATCTCCCCTCGGGCTGCATTTCACAAATTGAAATCAAAATGCTTTGCCGTGTTTCTCTTTTTTTTTGTTCTCATGTCCTGGAAACACATGGCGTCGATTTCTCTGAGGATTGCCCCTCAAACCCACTCGTGTGTGCCTGCTCCTTTATTTTCTTTTTAATAAAACGATGATTTGCTTTGTCGGCGGCCTTGTCCGACTTTTTATTTGGGTCTTTCGATTGAATCGGAGAAGGGAGCAAAGAGTTATAATCCTTAAAGGATTCAATTCTGACTTATTTTGGCGAAAAACTTGAATGGTCTTTAAGTTGAAAGGACAGTTTCTTAAGGAGATCCCTAGTCTTGATAATTATTTCTGAAAAAAAAGCGATGCTGTTGCAGGACTTTTAAAGGCTTTCGAGGAAAAATCCTTTCACACGAGCAAAACCAGGGCTAAAAAGGGGTGGGATTGGATGAATTGTCAATAAAAATATAGGGTACACTTCAAAAAAAGTTTCCAAAACTACGAATCACTTGCTCTAAATAATATATCTATTGGGAAGAGGTTTTGGGGGCAAGGATAACATTTATTGTCTCTGCGGGACCTTGGGACGCAAATTAATTTAAAGTTGACGTTTGCAACTATGCAGCAATTTCAAATTGAAGGCAGCGCCCGCTGTGCGCCCCTTGAAACTCCCCATGCCCAATTCCCCAGGACCCCCAGGACCCCCAGGCCCCCCCTGGTCCCCCTGGGGTCCTTCGGTCTTTGTTTTTGTGGTGTACAGAAAGAAGAAAACCGATTCTTTTCTTTCATTTTCTTCAATTTTTTTTTGGAACGAACGTAAGGCAAGTGTTTTGGAAAAATCATAGCATAATTCTAGGCATAAGAGAGAGTGGAGAGCAGCGTGTCGGAGAGAGCGAGTAGGGGGAAAGTAGGGAGAAGGGAGAAAGGAGAAAGCAGAATGAGAGAGCCGAATGGGAAGAGAGCTGCAGAGGCAGTCACATAATGTGTGATTAGATTAATTAAAATTTAAATAAAAAGTCGAGGGGAGGCGCCCAGCTAACGGTACAAAGGAAGAGGCGGAATATAACTGGGCCGGGACGGGACCTGAAAGAGCCGCGTGCTTTCTATTTAGCTCTCGCTTACACACACACACCAGTGTAGACTCACCGCGAGCCCCAAAAAGGTCCTGTGTACGCTGGTAGTTGTGTATCGCTTGCCGCTATAGCTTTTCCTTGATTAATTCTGTAACAATTTCCACACCACACACTCGATTGCCAAACAACAAAAAAACAAAAAGGAATTCTCAAATCTACTTTTGACTATTTTCTTCGCCGTTTTCCACTTTACTTTTCACTCAGCTATCGGCAGCTATTGCATGCCCCCCGTCCACAAGCACACACACACGCACACACACAGGCACAGACACAGTCAGGACACGCGCTCTCTCCTTACGTTCTCGCTCCGCTCTGTTTACCGTTAGACTGCACGCACGCAGCGCCAGCGTCGTACTACGGGCAGCTAAAGCCCTGAAATGTATGCTATAGTTATTCGACTGGCAGTCGAGTCCTTCGAGCAGCGAAGAAAGCTTTTCCCTTTCGAGTTCGTGCGGCAAAAGCTCGGCCACGACTACCGTTCGGCGAGTGGGTGGAAAGGGGGCGGAAGGTGGGTAGGCTGGAGAGCTTTGCCTTGCTTGGACTCAGCTGTGGCCTGTGAAGCTTCAAGAGTCAACTTGATATGCTAAATATTTAAGTGTGTGTGTGGGTGTGCCTCTGAGGTGGATAATACTAAGGGATAACTAAACGTAGTCTCCCAAAATAGAAAAGTTTTTAACCTTTGATTTGTTATAAAATCAATTATTGAAATAGGTTTAGGATAGATCCTTTTCAATTCAATCCTCTCCACGTGTTCCTATCCGTCTGCCCTCTGTTGTTCTCCATTCCCTTTACCTTGGCCCGGCGGAATGTTTCATTTTTCGGATACTTGCTCTTTCCCTGCCCCTCTTCCTCCCTCCCGCTATCTGTCTCTGTCTCGCTTGGTCTAGCCATCTCTGTTCCACCCACTTAATGTCCTGTACAAATGACATTATTTTTGAGGGGGGGGGGGAGGGGGTGTGGTACTTTACGTTTGATGCAAAGGATGCGTGCCAAATATATTTGGAAAACGCACGCCGAAAATTTTTACCGTTTTTCAGCCACTGATCCTGCGGCGCGTGTCACGGATATTGTTCCCAATTTCAGCGTTGTCCTTGTTGTTGTACTTAGTCGTTTAAGGTTCATTCTGTTTATTAGCCGAAAGCGTTTGGCCAGCTTGCCTTTTAAGTGGCATTTTGCATGATTGCGGCACACATCCCCCACTCCCAGGACTCGATTTTGGCCCACACACAAACACACACACACACCCCCACAGAGGCAGGGAGAAAATCATATTTTGAGTTTGGAGAGCTTTGGGCAAGCTTACAGCGCCCCAGAATGCTTCAGTTGACTCCATGTTTTGCTTAATTAATTTATGCCCTGCATTTGGTGTAAAAACAAAATGGTGTTGCGCTGGATAAGGTTGTAGAATCCTGCCACGGGCCGAAACTTTAAACAGGACAGCAGGGCGTATGAGTAACATTTGTGTTTAAACCATTGCTAGAGTTGAAATGAAAAGATAGCCCTATCCAGGACCACCCTACTGGCTGGCACTAAAATATCGTGGCGAGGCGTGCGGTATATAGGCTAAAGGACACTCACCGCTGCAGGATTGCCATGGCGATACTGATGCTGATGCTGATGCTGATGGTGATGGTGATGGTGAAGCTGTAGCTGTTGCTGTTGCTGTTGCTGAGCATTTGTCGTGGCATTGTCCTCGAATGACTTTTCGAACGATGCAATTGGCGCTTGGCCAAGTCTTTTCTGCCGACGAGCATCCATTCCGAAGCCGTTTACCTCTTTTTCAGGCCCTCGCACCGCTCCAAAACGTTTCGTTTCTCATTCGCCCAGCCGCATGGCCTCAAAGTTCCTTTAATGGGCCACAAGGATATGTGGCAAGAGTGTGCGGCGGCAACATATACATATATATATATGAAGAAGAGGAAAAATATTAAAAGGCCGTTGGCTCGATTTCGTTCCTGGCATAAATTCTGGTATCGCTAAAATTGAATAAAAAGATTCCCGGCAAATATCCTTTCGAATAAAACGTTTTATAAACAAGTATATAATATTAGGTACTGTTGGGCTGGCGAAAAGGACGAAACCCCGTTGTAAAAAGGTCATATATGGCGTGCTAGCGGTTCATTGAACCGAGTTCCGACTGTGGCGAACCGGAAGTGCAATAATAACATCAACAGCCGATTAATATTTAAAGCCCCTTAAAGTAATTCAAGGATGTCCCCCCTTGGTCCAGTTCCACTCCCCTTGTGATGCAATGTACTTTTTTATTGGCTATAGAACCAATTCGGCAAACAAATATTAATCTTTGTAGGGCAAACAATTCATCAATTTATTGCCAAACCCCCCAATTGTGTCACTCTTATGACGTCGCGCCAGATGCAAAAATATATGTATGTGTGTCTCTGCGAAGAAAACATTACCTCATCCTGGCAGCCTTTTATGACTTCATCAATTCTTCTTGTGCCCTAAAAAAAAACTGAATCTCTGCAAAAGCTGCGAGCCATGACTAAGAGCCATCCCTGTGGGATGATGTGTTTCTAACTGCCAGCTTTAAAATTTAAGCTGCTACTTAACACTTAGGTAAACACTCGCTTTTTCACCCACTTTTCCCCCATTTTCCCGCATTGGAATCCTTGACACACACTCGGGCATTTTCTCACAGGACATCAAAGAAAAATGCCCGAGCAAAAATATAATCCCACGTTTTCGCAGTACAAGCTTTTGCCTAGATTCTTGTTTAGTTTTTATTTAAAGAGTATTTACCAATAGTTTTTTTCGTTTTTATATCCTGTCGAGAGTCCTGCAGGGATATTTGTTCAAGTATTGATTGCTTTGAGGAGTTGGAAGCCGAAATATTGGTGCAAAGGCCTTCAAATTTTCGCGAAAACTAAACTTAACTCTGTCAGGAGCTCCAATTAGAAACTTTCGTCCTGGCTGGATATGTTGTTTAAACTTTTGCTTCCTAATTATATAATGGTATCATTGTTTCAACTTATTTAACTTGTCAGGTGTCCTTTCGGAACTTTTTGCGGGAAAGTCCTTCAAATCAGAAGGGACTTTGAAAGTTTTAAGCGAGGACACCGAACTAGTTATGGCAATTAAGCTGCGAAAATATATAAAACCTTGACTTAAAGCCTCTTCATTATTTAATTGATTTTCGCTTGACAGAAGAGTCCTTTTTTCAATGGCTTTTATTGGTTTTGCAGTGCGACTGATGGCGCCCAATCGCAGTTTTTAATAAACTTGCCGTTCTACCTTCGGGCCTTTTTCCTTTTACCTTGATAGAATCAAACACCCCGCCATCCTGTCCTCCTGCCACCCTGCCAGCCTGCCACCCATCCACCCGCCGTTTGACCTTTTATGAATCCCAGAGTTTAATTTTAAAACCATAAGCATGGAAACGAGTGGCAACATCAGTGCTTTTTTATAAATATAAATAATATAATTATAATAACTATAAAGGGGAAGTGGAAACTGCCATGAGCATCCAAATCGATGGCCAGGAGATGTTTGTGACCCCCTCGCAGGACTAGTGCTCCAACCAGACAACCGGATATTGATAAATACGTTTATAAGATCCTTGATTTCAAGAAACCCCATTCCTTCAATCCGACTTTGTCCTTTTCCCTTGCCAAGCATGCATTAAAAATGGCAAAGTGTCTCGTGGCGGCCAAAAGCCTAGGCCTTGCCAAAAAAAAAACTAATAAATTTTTATACATTGTCTCTCCCCATCCCCCCATGACATTGGTGGCGTCTCGCGCCATCGAAGGGGGTTGCAGGACGAGGCGGCGGGAACCCAGGGGTGCGGCGGCGCTGGGTGACGTCGCCGCTGTCGTCGCCGCCAGAAATTCCCACTGGGAGGGGGCTGGGGGCGCTAAGCGGGCGGCAAAGAGACATTTCATTGACCTCATAAATTGGCCAAGGTACTACACTGGAAAATTTATTCCTTATTATTTTGTTGGAATTTTTCCTGATGGTACCCCTTTGAAAAATCTGGATTTCCAGGATTCCCCATAAAACCCACTTATGCCGCACTGGGATGTCTATAGCTTGGCCAATTTCCATCCGATTCTCTAGCGGAATACCTCAAAAGAATCCTGGATTTATTCCCCACAATTCTGCATCAAAACCTGGAGACAAAATATTTTTTAGATTTTTCGTCATTTTTTCTGATGGTACCCCTTTGAAAAATCTGGATTTCCAGGATTCCCCATAAAACCCACTTATGCCGCACTAGGATGTCTATAGCTTGGCCAATTTCCATCCGATTCTCTAGCGGAATACCTCAAAAGAATCCTGGATTAATTCCCCACAATTCTGCATCAAAACCTTGGGACAAAATATTTTTTCGATTTTTCGTCATTTTTCTGATGGTACCCCTTTGAAAAATCAGGATTTCCAGGATTCCCCATAAAACCCACTTATGCCGCACTAGGATGTCTATAGCTTGGCCAGTTTCCATCCGATTCTCTAGCGGAATACCTCAAAAGAATCCTGGATTAATTCCCCACAATTCTGCATCAAAACCTGGAGACAAAATATTTTTTAGATTTTTCGTCATTTTTCCTGATGGTACCCCTTTGAAAAATCAGGATTTCCAGGATTCCCCATAAAACCCACTTATGCCTCACTGGGATGTCTATAGCTTGGCCAATTTCCATCCGATTCTCTAGCGGAATACCTCAAAAGAATCCTGGATTAATTCCCCACAATTCTGCATCAAAACCTGGAGACAAAATATTTTTTAGATTTTTCGTCATTTTTCCTGATGGTACCCCTTTGAAAAATCAGGATTTCCAGGATTCCCCATAAAACCCACTTATGCCGCACTAGGATGTCTATAGCTTGGCCAATTTCCATCCGATTCTCTAGCGGAATACCTCAAAAGAATCCTGGATTTATTCCCCACAATTCTGCATCAAAACCTGGAGACAAAATATTTTTTAGATTTTTCGTCATTTTTTCTGATGGTTCCCCTTTAAAAAAATCAATATGACCCATTGGGAAAGCCATATCTTGCCCAATATCCCTACCAATCTTTGGTAAGCTTTGTATTTATATTGTTTCTTAGGAAAACCCAGAAACTCCTATTTTTTTCAAGTGTAGCAAATGCGATTACTTGGCTGCCTTTGCATACTCGTAGGCAGTTGCGGGAAAATGACTTTTTGAATTGCAAAAAACGCCTGAAAGGAAATAGTGCCAAAGAGCCGAGATTCTGAACCCACCGGTAAGGAATTAGCCTAAAATAACAGCGACCGGTTGGAGAAAGTAGAAAGGAGAAAGCAGAGCCCGGGGAGAGGGGCCATGACTAATTTGGGTCTCGTTTTTCCACCGGGGTAGTTCCACTCCCCATTTCGGGTTTTTCTTCTGGGTTTTGCGTGTTTGGTGTTTCTATTTTCCCGGTGTAGGTGTAGGTGGCGGCAGTTTCTAGGTGTTAAACAGTGGCCCACATGCACAGAGAGGGTACCCAGAGTACTGGGAGTACTGTGAGTAGAGGGGCTGCCGGGGGGGCGAGGCTAACTGAAATGGCATTAGGGTTATGGCCCTAAGGTCGTTAGTTACTTAATGGTTATTAGGGTATTAAGTTGGTTAATCAATAGTCCAGCGTAGTCCGAAGTAAAATTGCAACCTTTTCATTGGCGGACCCCTCTCTGGTTGAGTCCTGGAGGTCCTAGAACCGAATATTCGCCCATCATTGATTTGTTTGGCAGTCGCTTAGTAACAGGCTCTGCACCCATGAATGCCACCTTACATAATTGAACGGCAACACACACCCACAAGGATCAACATCAACGGAAAGGATATTCGCACGAGCAACAGACTGTTGCCAAAAATGCATAGCATACTTTTTTGGGCGTTCCTGGGAACGAGCTTCGAAGCACTTGAAAAAAAAAATGGTAGGATAATGATGGACTGGGGACCCGCTTTTTGTTGGAACTTTCCCGCTAAACTATACGAAAGTGGTGCGTTACCCGTGGCTGAGGAGAAATGTCGATGGGACGCGTTCGAATTAGACCGTTCTCGGCGCCAAGCGAACTCCAACTGAACTTATCAGTCACTCAACTGAGTGGCCCAACTACGTACAACTATTGTCACAACTACAGTGAAAGCTAGAGTCACGGCTACAAATATAAGTGCTCACATCGATTATGTAATTGTGTGAGGGTGTTGCGACGACTACGAGCATGAAGGACCTCCACACACACGCGGAAGTACAGTAGTAACTGGGTGTTTCCGTTTCAAAGGACATCAAAGCTGAACTTGTTTTAAGACAAGCTTGCAGATATGAGTTTATTCTTTAAGGAATTGTTTTTTTATTACTTAATCCATAAAAAAGTAGGACTATTTAGTGAGGGACCTCTGTAGCCTCATAGAAAAGCTCAGAAAACGGTTCTTGGATTATTGTTGACTGCACATTTCGTTTATTGCCTTTGCTGCCCCTGGACTCCCCCACTTTTTCTCTCTCTCTCTCTCTCTCTCTCTCTCTATATGTATCTCGCTCTCTCCACTTTCCCGGCAGGAGGAAGAGCTTCACACAAGACAGTGGGAAATTCTTTGGTGCAAAAAAAGAAAAGGGAAAAAGAACAACAAGAGTGCATTGTAAGCATTTTGGCTTAGGCATGTTAATGGGGTCATCACGCCCCCAACAAACTGAAAACCCCTTCTGACCATCACACACACACACATACAGGCACGCAGGAGCCCCCAAGGACTGCGCCTGTTATGACAATATGTAAAATTGATCAATTTGGGTGAAAATTCAGTCTCTTTTTGTGGTTTTTTTGTGGCCATAAATTGAAAATGTATACAATTTGTGCTCACGATAGTAGACTTTTGTTTTAGTCGGACTGAAAAGGATACAAATATAGGAGTAGACAGAGAGAGAAGGATAATTGCGGTATTTTTGCAATTTAATCCAAGGATTTAGCATTGGGTTCTATTATGGACTTGAAGGAGTGGCCAATAAAGGACTCACAGAAATCCTTTGTGTGTCTAAAACCAGTTGGGAATTATAAAGGCTTCAGGACAAAAGGGGAACTATAATATTTAACAAATTTAAAGCCACTTATTCAGTTTCCTTAAATTTTATTAAACGAGACCAGCCAGGCGCAAAACCAGCCAGCCGCACCCACCGTGCCACCCATTGCGACCCACTTCCACTGACAGGTCGCCCCCTTTTTCTGGCCAAAAGCAGAGTTGCCACATAATTTAATTACCATGCATGCAATCGCATGCACAGCACGTCTGGTTCGGGATGAAAACGTAGAGGGGTCTCCTCTACAGAACCAGCTCAGAGTCCCCCTAATGGAACTCCAGGCATCAATCTGGAGCATAGAGTGGCGTTGAATGGAGGCAAGAAGACATCTGAAAAGCAATTATTAAAAAACAAAATTAATTATGTTTTATTGTCTCGAAAAAGATTTAATGAAGATTTGCGAAAGGCAGAGGTAGACTTTGTGCTGAATCATCGAATGATTGATGCAAATTGAGGTCTTGCTTAGTTTGTAAACTATCTAAAAAGGCCAAGAAAAAATCTAAATTAATATACACTGCAAGAAACTAATCCTTTAAACTTCAAAGAAGTAAGAAAAGTGTTAAAGTTTGACGTCAAGTCATCTTATTGGCAAGCCCGAGACTTCCAATCTTACAGCTATTAATTAAACATTTGTCCCGTTTTTTCCAGTGTATTGTGTAATATCTGAAAAGTATTTTTTGCAGGGCCCCACACTTTAATGTGCCAGCCACACGGTTTATGAATCTCCATGCGCAATGTTGATGTGGTTACTGGACAGTTGGGTGGCTTTGGGTGGTTGGATTGGAATGGATTGGTAATTGTACGTCGGACATGGCCTGGCCTGTCTGGCGATGACGCTCTCGATGTGTGTTCCAATGTGTGTAAAGTGTCATTGGGCGTTTGCGAAATGCAGATTGTTGGGCGGCATTTGGGCGACACACACCCGGCTTGCGGATTACGGATTGCTTGCTGTGAATAATGGACTCGACTGGGAGTGGGAATGGAAATGGGAATGGGAATGGGAATGAGGACGAGCCAGGTCGGCCAAGTTGGCCAACCGAACGGATGTGTCAATACTTGAAGGGGTCCTCTCCAGGTCTTCCATTACGGATTTCGTTTTGCTCTTAATTCCGTCCGGTTTCTGTTGCTCCACTTACTACTTTTCTTTTCTTTCCCCTCTTCCCCTCTTCCCCCCTCACACAACCACACCTGTCACACCTACTTAAAAAAAAAAACGGAAGAAGAGTGGAAAAATAATGGGCAACCTACATAAAGCTTGAGCTTTCGACTGTGGGATACCCGGTACATCTCCCACTCGAATGGAGATTATGGATCCGATTCTTCCCACCTCCATAAACCCATTAAAATTTGGTTTAAAAATAATTCATGTATTTACAGAAACCCAAGCCCAGCTGGGAGTAGAGCGAATACAAAGTACAAGAAATAAAAGCCATAACAATAATACATAGGGAATACTTAAAAAACTAATCAATCTCCAAGGTGCGAAGGCTTTGGGCCACATCGGACTCGGCCTGGACGCTGGACTTCCGTGGCTTTTCCGCCTTTTTGGCCTTGTTTAGCTGCCAGTTTTTGGCATCCATCAGGTAGTCTCTCTGCTCCTTGAGCAACTGCAGCCATTCCTGCTTCAGGTCGGACATCCGGCCGGCCTGGCCGCCGTACTCCTCCGGCAGCATGGAGCGGGGAAAGTGCTGGAACGGAGTCTCGGCGTTGGGCAGATGGAAGTGTATCAGCTTGAAGACCTCGCCCTTGATAAAGGGCTTGACCACGGTCAGGACCTTGTCCAGGAACGAGGGGCAGTTGAGGACGTGGATCTCCTTGAGGCGGACGGGATGGGCCTCCTGGACGAACTTCATGTAGACGCGCAGGGCGCCCAGGGCGGTCTTGGTCAGGTGGCGCAACGTGTAGCCGGCCATGTCGAAAATGGGAATCTCCCCGTCCGACAGCTTCTCCTCGTCCTCGGTGGCGAAGCGGCAGTCGGCCACCATGAAGAAGACCTTGATTCCAGCCGTAAAATTGAACTGCAAAACATATTTTAGTTCCATCGCCGTCCCAGACCCGAAGCTAAGTACATACCTTGTCGGCGTCAAAGTCAATCAGGCGGTAAAACAGCAACTTGTTGTTCTCCGGGGTCAGTCCGGGCAACGGCACCAGATCTCTGTGGAGGGAGTGGAAGGGGGCGGGGCCAAGTGGGGTTGATAAGTACATATTCAAGAGTCGGGATCCCGAAACCGGTTGCCCAAATGACATGGCACAGCCGCAGCCACAGTGACTGCACCCTAAGTGCAGAGACACTGTGCGAAAATCAGCGGCTTGCCAAATCACATCGCAAATTAACACTCGACGTGGTTGCCAATTAATGCACATTTTTAATTAGGAGCTTAGATGACCTCCTTTTCCAACTTACGCCACTTTGAGGAGCTGCTGGGAGCTGGCGTCCAGGGGATCGCGATCTAGGAAGATGTTGCCGTGCTTGTTCCTCAGCCCGTAATTGAGTTCCAGGAGGCGCTGGGCGTGGCCGACATCGCCCCTCATCGAGTGCAGAAAGCGGCGCAGCAGAAGACTGGCTACAAAAGGAGGGGGAGAGGAGTCTCAATAATGGGTTTGTGCAACCGGCCAAGAGCCACTGACCCACTCACATATATTCTGCGGCAGCTGTGGATGCGACTTGATCCACTCCTGCAGCTCCAGTATCCGATCCGCCAGCAGTTGCTCCTCGTTTTTATGCACCATTTTGCTGCACGGGGAGAAATATCTTTGATATCACTTGGGAGAAATTATGGGAATTCTTCAAAAAGGGTCTTAAAGACTGTACGTTTATGGTCTTTTAATTTTCAAAATATTTTATAGTATTTTTTTCTAAAATATATTCCTTTTAAAGGATTTATTGGTATTTCTTCTTTGAAAAGTCTTAAATATTTTAGAGACCATTAACATATGCGTATATAATTATTTTTTGTATATTTTTATTTTATTGTTTAAAACATAATTGAAGCTCACACAAAAAAATGTTTAAAAAATGTATTTTTTAGGGAACTCTTATGGGATTTTTATTAGTTTCCCAAACTATGTGTCGAATATTTTGAATATTTCGAATATTATTCCCTTGGTAATAGAAAACCAGGCTTAACACCCACTACAATTTGGCCGGATTGGGAGGGAGACGCGTCTATGCGAGACTTAACCGCGATTGCAACTGATTGGGCTCCGGCCTGGTCTTGGATTTTTCGGCGTTTTTGGCTCTCAGTCGCTGCCTCTGCCTCTGCCTCAGCCTCTGCCACTGTCTGTGTTGGCATCGCAAATAACCAAGTTATTACCTGAATAAAGCCAAGGGGCGCGATCGAGGGGGGGGAGATGGTTGGAGCACATCCCCGACAGACCCGCTCCCAGACCAGCTGACTTGCAAAGTTTCTTTGCACTTTGCACGATCCGAGTTTGGCTTTTATGTAAGATGCACTTTTGCCCATTATTTCTGCCATCATCTCTAATGGCTTTAATGTAAAACATTTGAAGAATTGAAAAGGCAATTTTCGAGTGCCTACTGTAAAAGGACACGTTTCCTTCGTCAGGATCACCTCCTTGCCATTAATTAAAAATAAATATATTTTTTTTTTCTCGAATGAAAATAATAAATAACTTTAAGTGCTCTCCTCCTCGATTCTCATGGGTGGCACTTAAGTAGACGCATATATTTAAATTATTTTTTTATTTTAAAATAATTTAACGGCTTTCCCCTTTTGTTTTTGTTGTTTATATCTTTAAACAAAAAACTTTGAAGCCTTAACATGCAAAGCTCTATATTAAAACTATATAAAATAGTTAAATATTTCCATAAAATGTTTTTAAACTTTTGAAAACCCCTTTCGTCCAATTACTGTGTCACCTCAGCCCTTTTTTTTTGAACTATTGTTGTGCAATTCAATGTGTTGACTTTTCTGTGTCAAAAGGTCAAAAACCTGGAGTGTGTTGTTGCGTGGATGTGGATGTGGATGTGGATGTGCGTGTGGGTGTGGGTGTGCGGTTTTCCCGGCCTTAACTTACTGGCTTCAGCCTTTTCCATTGCCGGCCCGAACATATTCGATCTTGGTCTTGGTCTATATGGGTTTCCAGCTATACCGCGACATTGGCAAACAATTTTCGGCAAGGCCCCATGCCATACCATCCCATGCCGTGGCCGTACCCATCCCATCCGCTAACCACAATCCGATGGCGGGCTGCGCTCCACTTGTTATGCCGCCGGTCGGACTGTATCGCTTCGTACGTGTTTCGCAAGTTAAACTATTTACAACAGCATGAATTAAAACAAAACTGTCAAAAAACAAAAACCAAAAAGCAAAGCCAGCAGTCACGAAGCAACAAAACCAAAAAATGTATAAAGACGGAACACCAAAAGCAGTGAAGAACAGAAAAAAATAAAAGTAAAACAAATAGGGAAAAAACCATAACAAATATATATACTATAGCAATTTTAACCTGTATTTGCATTACCATAAAACACAAGTTTAGAGTGGATCCTAGGGATTGTGGAATCTTATATGTTAGCTCATACGACATGTTGGCCAAAAGGATATTCCAAAGATTTCCCATCTATTCTTTCAATTTAGATGTAAAAATTTTGAAAAGCTTTGGCAATTTAGTCAGTCTCCACTGTACCATTTGACACTCGGTTTTTAATACAGCTTTAAACTTAAAAAGCCACCAAAATCCACACATTTCCATAAAAAAGCCAAACAAAAAGCATTTTTTATGTGCGTCTTGCCAATGAAAATTAAAAGCAATTGCTCCTGACCTTGAAAATGAAACTTTGTCGCCTCGAAAAAGACGCCCAAAAGTGTTTAGTCAAAAGTTTAAATGCTTCCTCAAGAGTCTGCTTAAAAATAATTACAGTAACTAAGAGTTTAATTAGTGAAATGAGTTGTAAATGCAGGAAAAGGCGTAGGACTTAAAAGAAAAGGATACTTTCGGATCCCTTTTCATAGACATGTCCTTCCGTTTCAGTTTCTAAAACTGTAATTCTTAAAAAATAATAAATAATAAAGAAAATAATTTACTAAAAATAATGTAAAAAATCAGTGCCCTCCTCCTCGATTCTCAAAGGGTGTACTTAAGAAAACCATTAGTTTAAAAATAATTATAATTTTTTTTTTTATATATATATTTTTAAATAATTTTGTAGCTTTTCTTTTTGGTTTTTGTTGTTTATTATTGTGAAAAAAATAACTTTAAAACGTGAAACAGATGCAAATACCTTTCTCAATGACAAAATTTATTAATAAACTATTAAAATTAATAAAATTTTTAAATATTGCTTAACTATATTTAAAAAGTGAACAAAGTGAAAGCATATTAAAATGTGTGTAAACATAAGGACATTCGTTCAGGTAAGTTAGAATTTTGTCCTGAATCTAGGATTTTAATACAAAATTATAAATTAAATATTAAATATTACAATTTACTTACATAATATTTACATGGGTCTAAAAGTGTGGCCGTTTCTCTCAGGCGTTGGCCAAAATGGATTTGCCTTACCAAAAACACCCCGACCGGGCACACTGGTTCGCATATCCGATGGTGGAGCAAATCCCAACTTAGGATAAGAGAAATCCAATTATAAAATGATCTGTCGCCTGTGTCTGAACGCGCTGGACGAGCAGGACGCGGTGCTGCTATTCGGCAGTGCCACCGAGGCGGCAGGCGAGGAGGAGGGCGACGCCGCCAGCGCCAGCGGCCAACCATTGCCGGAAAGCGACCTGGTCCAACTGATCTCGATTCATCTGTACCTCTGCGTGAGTATTCCACCCGAACAGCCCACTACCCGCAAGTGTCACAATTCCTTCACTGCTTCCAGCTATCTCGCGACGACGCCATCTCCACCTGCATCTGCCCAGAGTGCTGCGCCCAGCTGGAGAGCTTCCACAACTTCTGGAAGCTGGTGGAGCTCAAGCAGACGACGCTGTGCAGCCAGTTCCTCGAAATCGACTGCGACGTTAACTGGTCGGAGGAGCCGGACGAGGAGCTGGTCCAATTGGAACCAGAGTTCCCAGTGGAATTCTGCATCAAAACAGAACCAAAAGCAGTGATTACTACCGCCACTGCGGTAGTCAATAAGTTCCCGTGCATGTTCTGCGAGAAGTCGTTCAAGATGCGTCGCTACTTGGAGGAGCACATTGCCACACACACGGGCGACCGGCCCATTCCGTGTCCTTATTGCGAGATGGCCTTTCGCTGCCGCTCCAACATGTACACCCACGTAAAGAGCAAGCACACCGCCCAGTGGCTTAAAGCTCGGGAGGAGCGGGATGCGGCCAAATCTCAGAATCACGCCAACCAGGAGGTGAAACCGGAGGTTGCCGAGGAGGTAACAGTTCTTGCTACATCGGCACCTCCTGCCAGCACTGGTATTCCCTCAACAGCTTCGGCTACAGCAGCTCCTTCCATCCAGCAACTCCCGCTGTCTGTGATTAAGACGGAGCCCGGCGAGTCCATCAACTTGACCATGGCCAAGACCCTACCCACAGCCAATCGTGCATCTCGGACACGTTCCAGCCGCCGCAAAACCCATTCGCCCAAGAAGGCGCAGCCCACTGAGTCCAGTGATGGCAGCGGCGACGAGGACTCGCCCCAGAAGCGTCTCAAAGAGAACGAGCTCATTCTGGCCAACTACAACGCCGTAGCAGCGGCCGTGGTGGCTGCCGCTTCGATTACTGGTCCAGGCGGAGGTGGAGGTGGCAGTGGAGGAACTACTACCCAGGCGGACAGCTTGCAGCAGCGTTTGTGCGCCAGTCTCCTCCAGCAACAGCAACTCCAGCAGCACATAAACCTTCTGTCCGCTATGACAGTCTCTTCGGCGGCAGGAGGATCGAGCAGCACCTGTACCACCACTACCAGCCATCCCTTTGGGTAAGTCAATTGCTCTTCAAGTAGATTCCAATCTCATTAGAAATCCCCTTCACCAGATCACCACCTGCGCTGGCAGAAAAGCGCACGCTGGACAAGCGCCGAACTGTCCCCACGGCGCCACCCATCCAGACGGTCATTAAATCGGAGGCGCCCATCTCCGTCATTTGTCCCAACTGCGGGGAGTTGCCTGGTTTGAATCACCGCTGCCTGAGCAAGCCCAAGTACGCCTGCGATGTGTGCGGCAAGAGCTTCAAGATGAAGCGCTACCTAGAGGTAAGTATTTGTCCATTACCATGGGAAACCCCTATCTATTCATCTCTTCCAGGAGCACTTTGCAACGCACACTGGCGTCAAGCTGCATACCTGCGCCTTCTGCCCCACGGAGTTTCGGTCCAAGTCGAACATGTATCACCACACCAAGCGCAAGCACAAAGCCGAGTGGGAGCGCTCCAGGGCCAGCCGGTCGGCGGCGAAGGAGCGACGCGTCCAGGAGCAGATCCAGATGCAAATCCAGTTACCCAGTACAGCCCCGGCCCAGTCGGGACCTGCTGCTGTCTAGAATTTGATATACATATATATGAATATATTTTTTGCATGTTAGGACATAACAAAAATAACGAGAATACCGATGTACTTAACCGAAGTTTCGTAAAGCTCCAGTCGCGACCGCGGTAAATCGCCTGGCACCTTTTGTGTATACTCTTCTCATTCTCTGTAATGCCTTGACCAGTTTTGATTAGATCTGGTTATAAAGTAAACATTAATTTCAACAAAAGCCAAAGAGAATTGTTTTGCTTACGAGGCGGTTCAATGTGAATCGTATTGAATTTCAATCGACACTCACATGATTCGAATCTATAATGTTCACCCATTATATTCTCGATTTCCATTCGGATCTTGTTTATACTTCTGAAAACGATAAGCTAGCCGCGATATTTCCATCTCGTTTTTATTCAAGCCCTAGTCCCTGTGAAAAAAAAAACAGTCTGCGCGATTTTAAAAATGCACCCAAGAAGCATGGGAAGTACCAGGCCAACAGAAACCAGGAGCAAGTAGACACTAATAATTCTGGGATTGACTAGTCAGCGGCAGATACATATATCTTGTGTGTTCTCTATTGACAGGAGGATGAGAAGGGAGATTCATGTTTCCCTGGTACTTCCCTACTGCACCTGGAGCCACAAAAAGTTGGGGGATCTTTATTTTGGTCTTGCAAACATTTCGAAAAAGAAATAACATGGACTCTTTCACCACCCGTGTCTCCCAAAAAGAAAAAAGCTGCATTACTGCAAATTCAATTTACAGTTTTACTTTTAATTTATTTTTTTCTCCTTTGTACAAATAGAAAACAGTTAATAATTGCAGTTGCAAATTGCTAATGCATACATTTTTATGTAGAATTAGTTATGATCCTCTCGCCAAACAATCAATTTTTAGTGGTTTCTCATCCGAAAGTAAAAGGAAAATTCAAAATCGTGTGAACGAATATACGCGTAAATTAGTGTTAGGGACAAAAGTGTGTGTTAATATAATAAAACTAGGTATACAATATATATATATATCGGTATCGGTATATCAAGCTGCTTTCTGTTTGGCCAGTTCCGCGAAGCATCCACCCATTCTCTCGTATCCTTCCCTCGCAGCTCTGCCTTGTTTTCGAGTTCGTTGTAACAATGAAAGCAGCAGCAACTCGACATCGTTTTGACAAAAATAATTGTAACTCTGTTAGTCGGCGATTAGTCGGCGCTACTTAAATGGATTGGGGCGCGCCTTGAATACCGTCATTTTTCGTATTTCCTTGATCTCCTCCTGCTCGCATCGTTTCCGTTGTTCGTCTTGCTGCAAGAGTAGAAAGCGAAAGATTAATGGATCGTTGAAAAGAGCATCGTTATATACTATATATTGTACATTCAGTGGCTCATCACTGATAGCAAGCTTTATTAAGTTACACTCTAATTCTACAACTGAGTCATCTGCTGAAACGCTGTGGAGAGCCGGGCTTACCCCACTTAGTCAGCCAGCAGAAGGCCGACTGATAAGCGGACCTTGGTGGCAAATAGACGTCCACGTCCACTTGGTATCGGCTCGGGATGATCCGGGCGGCCGGCGGTTTGTTTGCCAGCGGAAAATAGAGAAACAGCAGCAGCAGCTACAGACATTTCGGGCCGATAAGATTAGTATAGCGTGTGGAATTCGCGCGGAGCGGGATCAGAGAATACATAAATTAAAAGAATAAGAAAATAAAGCGCCAAGGCAAGGTCAAAGTCGCAACAGAACATCAAAGCTTCTCGCAGGAAGTATATACTCCAAACGCTCCACAAGGATGGATGTAAAAGTAATTTGGCAATTAAAACTATGCAAGACTAATGGTCCACTAATTTGTTTTGGAAGCGGAGACCGCAGAAGCAGCAAAGAGCTACAGCCCCGGGCTACAATCATTAACGTTAAATGCTTGTTTGTGTTGGATATCTACCAATGGTTAAGTTAACTCTGTTTCTGATCATCTCAGCAATGGCTGCCGACTACGGGGGCAGCTGGATTCGGGGTCTGGGCCTGGGCCGCCTCGCCAGCAGCGGAAAGTCCCATCGCTGACGTTGCAGTGATCGTGGAGGATGGAGTGGCTATCGTGGAGTCATCGGCGGAGGAGAGAACGCTGTTGTCGCCATAGAAACGGGGTTCGTCATGTGTATCGCCGCCAGGCGAGACAATATCTTCGTCGGAGTCCTCATCATTGGAGCTATCGCCGGCGGTTGTGTTGAGCTTGTTGCCTGCAGCGGCAGCGGCAGCAGCCGAATCCTCGCCAGAGCTGGAGCTTGGCACATGCTTTAATCGGTCGTAGCAGGCGTCGCAGACGCGCAGCGGTTTGGTGCTCTGCTGAGGCAGCAGGAACTTCTTGGCGGAGCAGCCAGCGCAGACGACAGCGCCGCAGTTGCGGCAGTGATGGCGGCGCTGGATGAATGTAAACTGCGTCTTCTTGCAGTGCATGCAGACACTGGCCTCGGTGTCCGGCACCCAAACGGCGGCATGATTCTCCACCGGCTTCTTGCCACTCTTGCGGAGCAGGTCCTCCACGCACTTGTTGATGTGAGCCATCCACTCCTGCTTCTCTGTGCTGGTGGCGGCGTAGACCACAAACGACTTGGTGGTGGTGCGGATGTACCAGCCGTTCCGGTAGTGCTGATTGTCGGCAATCGACTCCAGAGATACCTCCTCCAGCGGCATTATGTGCTGCTTGTTGTACTTCTTCTTGCCAATCACTATGTTGCCGTAGACCAGGATGTCGTTGAACAGGAAAAACTGACGGCTCTTCGGGCGCTTGCGGCACATCTTGGTTAGGACGCCCTCGCCGACCAGGACGCGTCCCTGCATGGCCAGCGGCACTCCCGAGCTGCCGAAGCAGTTCTCAACGGAGGCGATGCGCCGACTGTTGGCCTCCGAGTTCACCAGACGATCCACCATGATGTGAAAGTGCTTGTTCCGGTGCTCCCTGTTACTTGGCTCGGTTTCGAGTGCTCAGTGTTTTGTATTTGGGGCTCGTTCGTAACCAAAGATCTGAAGTCTCGAATCTGTGTTCGGAAATCCAAAGCGTAGCCAACTGTGACGACAAATTCAGGCGTGTGCTTGTGGTGGTGTGGGCAGAGCGTTGTGCCGTGTGACCCTCGGTACCAGGTATGTGTGTGATAATGTATCCGATTCGGTGTAAGCGTGTGCGTACGGGTGGAACCTGGTAGCAGCTGTTGCGTGTCCTGCGGGTACCCTGCTACCTTCGATGCCAATGTGCCCTGCCTTCCGCTGGTCCGCTATATGCAATGTACAACTGTTAACTGGCTTTTTCTACGCCGTCCGCGACGTCATGACTCACTCACACCACGAACAACAAAAACAAACTGCGCTCTCGGCGCCCCCGCCTCGCTTCTCGACACTTTCGCTCTTCCTATCTTTTTCGTTGCGCCCGCGTCGGTCTGCTTTGTGGCTTTATTGGCGTACTGCTTCCGATATTCCCAATCTTGACGTGGATCTGTGAGTCGGGGTCCAAGGAATCCCAGCTGGCCTGATAAGATGCAATTTCCCCTCGATGGCAGAACTATGTAAACTTGTTCGACGTTTTAACTTTAATCAGTGTGGCCAGCCACTGCTACGAAATAGGTCCTACTTTCCACCCCATAACCTGCCTTGGCTTAGTGTTGTAAAATAGAGGAGTTGCCGGCTTTGACCACCCGCTTCATTTAATTTTTTAATAAATATATAGATTAACTATTATTTACCTCGTTCTTTTTCTGCTCCAAACTCGCCTGCACCGCAGCGTCGAATTCCCGGCGTTCGCGCAAGCGCTGTTCGCTGCGAAGGTGAAATGGCTTGGATTGACAATGTCCAGTGGGTCTAGTGGGTTGATGGTGGCCTCCCTGCTCCTTGTCAGGCTGCGCCTCCTGCTCACGGATCCTTCGGCCGTGCTTCATAACCTCCGGTGTGACCGGCATTGTCACCTTGTGCACCAGACAACGCTCACTCATGCGATTGTGTATCATTTTGAAGTTGGGCATAGGTCGGCTGTGGAACTCCCGCGCCTTGCGTTCCTCATCCTCGCGTCTACGGAGGGCCAGCTGCCGGTTCGACTCGTACACGCTCTTAAAATCGTAGGCTTTGGGAATGGGAACCGGTGCGCCGGCAGCAGGCTCTGTGTGGTGTTTTTGCTGGACCGGTGACCACATCAGGCGCAGATTAGGACCTGGTGTGCAGCGGTTCTCCGTGCTTTGGTGTTGATCAGCCTCCAGTCGATTCTCATCCTGGAGCTCCTGTTCGTCACAGCTTGGTTTGATGATTGGAATAGCTTTGATGTCCGCTTCCTCCTTTTGCGTTGGGCATTGATCCTGATCTTTCTTGGCCACAGGAGTGGCGGAATTCAGTAGAGGATTCACATTGTTTACGTTTCCATTATTTTCCTTATTTGCCTTTGCTGTGCAAAAATAGGCAATGGGGAAAGATGGCGCCTTTTTATTCAAGTAACTGTGCAGCGATGTGCTGCTTATTACTTACCGAAAAAGTTTTGGGAATGATCCAATAGATAATCTCCCACCTCGATGGCGTCCCAGTCGAACTCACTCTTTAAAAAAGTGCCATTCTCCATGGCTAATTTGTAAATTTCGGCTGAATATTTTAAAATACAAACTGGTATGATCAAGGCACGCTGGAAGTGACCTTAAAATGCTAGCCAAAAAACTCCATGAATCGATTTTCAACACTCTATCGGTATAACATATCGAATTAAATACGCTGGCGCCGTATTTGAATTGCACTTTTATACTATCCAAATGAGTGTGTCCTTGTTTTATAAAAATATAGATAATAAGGATAAGGATATGTTTTTCAAAAATTCCAAGAGTTCAATACTTTGTTTATTAATTAAAATTCACAATTATAAAATTATTTCCAAAACTTAATTGATAATAATTTAAGAGTTCCTAGCTTCCCACTTACCCCTCGCAAACGAATCAAACAAGTAAAATGGTTTTAAATAAATGATTGCTATGATTTGAATTTAGAAAGTTTAAAATTTAGGAAAAGGTGTTCGAATTTTGGTCAGATTTTTTGTAATGTTTATTGATCTTATATAAATTATTATTATTTTGAGTGAGTGTGGATTATCTGCAGACAAGTGGGTAAATTTGTGAAGAGTTTTATTCTTTATATGTGGAGAGGGTTAGGTAAGGCAAGGGTGAGTACAATATTATGGGGGTTTACAATAGGATTATCGTATTATCGTTTGAATATCTGCATTGTGTATATAATATATAGTATTACCCATATCTGCGTCTGTATATATTTAAAGCAGTTGCGCCTGGTATTGTGGTATTGCTGTGCGCCGGATTCGGGAGCTGCGTGAACCAAAATTCCACGTTAGCATAATTTAAAGTTAATCTCTATATAATCAGCACGCACCTTACGTTTCGTAAAATAAGTCAAAATGGGTACGAGTAGGTGGCGACGTTTTTATATTGTTATCAATTATACTTTTTCTTGTGTATAAATTAGTATCTATGTATTTAAAATTATATACATTAATGTACTTATCATATTATATTATATGCCTGTCTGAACATAACGTCGCCGGATAGGGTTCTCGCTTATAATTCCATCTCTTTGTATTATTTACTTTAATTAACATTTCTCTTCACTATCAAATTTTCAAGTTTTCATATTTTTGAGTGCAAGTTCACATAAATTCAGTCGTAATTCATTTGTTTTCATCAGTGGATATCATTGTTTTTGCTTTCATATTCATCATATCATCATATTTTCATATTTTTCACTTAAATAAAGCTCAAAAGGTAGCAGCCGGAACGTACACAACGCGGAACGATGTATTCAATGTATACCGCTAAACGACACTACGGCTCTACGGCTCTACGGTTCTGGGGAGCATCCAAGTCTGACATGTAAATGCAGCTCCAACTTAGAGTAGAGTTATGAAAAATAATTAAATTGCTTAACCAAGGACGCGACTGCCCAGCGGCCAGGCCAAATAGTCGGTGTTACTTTTGTATTATATGCCCTATAAAAACTACTAAGACCTAACCCTACAAACATCCGCTAAATTGTGCATATTCCTACCTTATTGTACGCAAGAGAGATCCTGTCCCTGCCCCCTTTCCCCCGGTCAGGGACTCTCGCGGACCTCGAAAGCAGAGGCGCTCAACAAAGCACGGTTGGCTGGTTGTGGTTCTAGCTTAGTTTTATGTTTTAGTTAATGTTTTAGTATTTAGTTTTTAGTTTTGGTTCCACTCGAGTTGAACACATGCACTCCAGCCCACAAATTAGCTCTCTACGGTGCTATAGTCTATAGTACAGGAGCAAGCGCACAACGCAATTGAAATCGAAGTTTGTATGTTAACTTGTTGTTTTTTTTTTAACGCTTGGGCTGCTTGGGATGATTCCTTGGCTGGGCTTGGTAGGTGGCTGTGGCTGGTCTGCTCTGGTCTGAAATCCTGTAATGAACTGTTGCTAATGTGGCGCTTCCTTGGCGGCTCTTATTGTTGCTGTTGTCTCTATTGTTAGATGTTTGGTAGATTGGTAGATGAAGTGAGTTCGATCTCGGTAAAGATTTATTAATTTTACGAGTTCTATGTGAACATTGTGCGCATTTAAATTCCCAGGCTGCGATTTTAACAAGAAAGAGATAGAGGAATTAGTATTTAAGGCAATTTAAATATAATCCATATTCTCACATTCGTGATCCCTTTTGTTGCAGGACCTTGGCGCGGTCATTCAGCTCCAACTCGCGGCCGGCCGTCGTACCACACTCCTTGGAGACCACGCACAGGAACTCATTGTTTTCAAAGGGCCCGTAGTTGGTGTACTGCATTCCCACGCTGATCAGCTGCTCGAAGCGCCAGCCATCCGAAAGCGTTGAGATCATCTGAGGAGGAAAAAGAGTGAACAATAGGCCGGATTTGAGTTGGGGAAGGACTCACCTGAGTCAGTTCTTGCTCTCGGCACTGAAGCACGCGGTACACACGTTTCTTGTCCGCTTGCGGTCGCTGGAGTTGGATTAAAAACAAGGTAAGCTTGTGTTTTTGTTATTTTAGCTATAGTTACCTGATCCCTGTGACTGATGCACTCCTTGAGCAGTGCTATAAGCTGTGTCACATTGTAGAACTCGGCCTCCTCGAGCACTCCCTCCTCGGAAACGCCGTCCAGTACCAGCTTTCCATGCCGCAAATAGTTCAGCACTGGGGCAAAGTATTTGGGATCTCTGTCGATCAAGTAGGCGCCAGTCTCGTCCTGGAAAAAGTAGCTATTACTAAGCGAGGGATAGCTATAAGCTAGGGGGTTGGGCCGGGGGGTGATCCACGAATTTAATCAATAGGAAAACTTTGCCAGCTTTGACACATGAATACAAAGTGCAATGCCTATTGTTCAACAGTATTTAAGCATCGTGGGAGGAATATATAAATCGAAATTACTATCCGTACAGAGGGAGAAAAAAGGGGGAGCCCTGTAGCAGTTCATGGCCACATTTGTTAAGCTTATTTAATATTTCGGTGTACATAACAAAAGGCTTCTGGTATGGTATGCCCCTGTGGAATTGTGTCTGAATATAATTGTTTGTTGTTTGTGATTATTGTTATGATTGGGCCTTTTTCTACCACCCTCCACCCTCTGCCCCAACACCCTCTCTTCCGCTGAGCACCACCCACTCCAAGGCTCAAGGACTTTGGTCAGCAGGCAGCAGTTTGAATAACACAGGGCCTGTCACTGCGAAACTAGTTCACCCACACAAGTGCCCAAGTGCAGCAAGTGCAGAGCTCTCCGGCTCTCTGCTGCAAGGTCTCCTCTCTTTTTCTCCTCTCCGGGGACACTGGGTCACCCCACGAGGTCCGTGTTTTCAAAACTGTTTATATTTTAAAATGTGGACCCGAAAGCCAATCATTTTGAAAAAATTAAAGAGTAATGCCTACAAACTTATAATAAATACGAATTACATTTGTTTACAAGAAAGATGTTCCAAATATTTGGCAAAAGCTGTCCACTGTGTGACCTGCGACCTAGAAAACCCATTTTTCTCTGGCTTTACTTTCACTCGCCACTGCATGACCTGCATTGGGTCACCAGTCCCATGTACATGTGCACGCAAATTTTTGGTGCTGGTCTGGCTGCCTTATTACTATAATTATAGCAGCCCCGATGGTGGGGCGATGCTATTAATGTGGTCCCATTAGTGTGTGTGTGTGTGTGTGGGCGAGGTGGATGGGGGCGAAGGGCTGGCGGATACTCACCCGATCCGATATCAAGTCGCAGTCTTCCTGGATCAGGCGCGATAGAAAGGAGTTGGGATCGCGGGACAGCGTCGTCTTGGTGGTGAGGAAGTAGGTGCCGCCCACATTCAGCTTGACCCACTGGTCGGTGCCCTGCTTCTTCAGTACATTGGGGCTCTTGCGAGAGTTTATGAACACAGTGCTCATCGTGGATCCGTTGCCGTCGTCTCCTGTTCCGGATTTGCTGTGGAGGTGCTGCTGCTGCTGTTGGTGGCTGCAGGATTTGGCTTCGGTCTCAGACGAGGAACTGCTTGGGCACCTGAAGTTCATGGGCTGCTCGTCCAAGTTCGTTGCTTGCTTATCCAATTACCCAACTTTTCGTCACGTTCTCTGATTGTCCACCCACTCTGCTCTTCGGTTGCCCCTGCTCCGTACTCGTCCTGGTCGTAGTTGCCGTTGCCGTTCCAGTTGCAGTTTCGGATTCGATTTCAAGCTCAGCTCCAGCTCATGCTTTGCCCCTTCCTCCGTTGGCGTTTCCTCTTTGTTGTCGCGTCGTCGCTGTTTCGCTGCTCGAGGTGCTGCCCCTGACTCTACCTCTTCGATAATTACGCTTTTCCTGCGTTTCCTGATTGCCTGCGCTGGTCACTCGTTCGTCCGTTCCATGGGCCTCGAATTCTGGGCGATGTCGCTGATTTTCATTTACTCCACCAAACAAAAACACGGCCAAAAAACGCAAATACCATTACATTACAATTACCAAGATGTGTGCCCAGGTGGCGGAGGAGCAATATCGATGTCATCGATGTTTTTCAAGACTGGTCACCAGGTGGCTATCGACTGGAAATTGTGGCTATCGTTATCGGAATATCGTTTACGGTGAAATAATCGCAGTGGTGAGTTCTGAAATTTTAAATTTCTTTTCGATTTTAATGTATTTACGTTTAATTGCAGATCCAAAGACCAGTTAATGCTAGACTATTGGACTGTCTGGATGATCAACATGGCCACGATTACCTTCTTGCTGCTGGCCTGCGTGGTCTCTGTCCTGGCTTCCCCTATGCTCTACAAGCTCAATCCCGGCGAGAAATACGAAGTAGGTACGTTTTTTCACAACATCTTTCATTTATTTGTGATTAATTAACTTATTTTACAGATCTAGTGCCTATTTCTTCGACTGTGATCCCTCTGACTGTCCTGGAAGTGAGCTATGGAGCCGGAGGAAAACCCAGCGAGGAGTACAAAGCGGCCTATCTCCGCAAGCTGAGAAAGCAGGTCCTCCAGCGGGCGGACAAGGAGCAGCAGGAAGCCGGGGAGGATGACTTCACGCCCACCATAGTCGCCGTGGCACCTGCCGATGCAGATTCCCTGATAACAGGTGAGTTCTCCTTAATATTATTGTTTCCCAATCCGATTATTTTCGTTCTTCAGCCAAGTCCCAGCAAGTGGAGAAGGCCAAAGTCAAGGACGCCTGAATGGAGGTGGACCTGTCTTGGAGCTGATGTCATGAAGTGCGTGGAATAAACAACATCTAGCCACTAAGCGAATGGGAAATCTTGTTTTGGTTTTGGCCTTATTAGGTCGATTGTGTGGGCTTCGCTATCGGATGACGCAAGATTGGTGCCAGACTCGAGACTCTAGACTCCAGACTCTTCCTGAGTCTCATCTTTTTTTCTTTTCTTTTTGAATAGCGTCTGTAATAAATGATGGAGAGCCACAGTTTGTCAGGCTTAATGGAAAGCCCAGAAAAAAGTGTAACAAACAATAGCCGGAGGATAGTGGCATTATCATGGTTTTCAAGCCAGTTGGTCAGCTTCCTTCACCCCAGTTGTCGTTTGGTCAGCCTCGCATTCTCTATAAGCTGTTTTGTGTGGCAGGACCCTGGGCCCAGGACCCAGGTGAGACTTTTTTGTGCTCAATGGAAAGAAAGAAACGTCTGGCTTGATGGCTTTGTTGCTTTGCGTTTTGTTTGATGCTTTTTTTAGAGCCTTTGTTGAACGCCCCGCATTGTGTCCTTTCCAGCCACCTAATATTTGTTAACCTGCAGTTAAAAGTAAATAACCTAAACAAGGGTCCTTTCTGCCAACTGAAAATATTCATAACTTTGGCTTTTTTTAAATGGGATTTAATTTACGGCTTTGGCTTGCCATTGACACTCGTTTTTAGGCCTCCGGGGCAGCAATTAATGGCACCGCCTCTTCAAATCGAATGTCAACATAGCGTATACGCCCACTTGTCCCACTTGTGTTTACAGATGAGGTTTCTTTTGTTGGCTTGGCGGTGGCCGTCACCACAGCCAGATGCCGTCGACTAATCGTTTTTTTCCCCGCTTTGCCTCGTTTTTTTAAAGGCGCAGCCCTGACAACTCGCAGGGGCTTCAAACTAGGAATGTGTACATGTGGAAGCCACAATCCCTTAGCAGGCTTTGGCTTCCTTTAAAGGAAAGAACACATTTGTGATTCGTACATTGGACAGCTTTTGTGGTCCCACTTAAAGTTCCTTTGACCACTAGCACCATCCATATCTTGGCCAATTTCCATCCGATTCTCTAGCGGAATACCCCAAAAGAATCCTGGATTAATTCCCCACAATTCTGCATCAAAACCTTGGGACAAAATATTTTTTAGATTTTTCGTCATTTTTCCTGATGGTACCCCTTTGAAAAATCCTGATTTCCAGGATTCCCCATAAAACCCACTTATGCCTCACGGGGATGTCTATAGCTTGGCCAATTTCCATCCGATTCTCTAGCGGAATACCTTAAAAGAATCCTGGATTTATTCCCCACAATTCTGCATCAAAACCTGGAGACAAAATATTTTTTAGATTTTTCGTCATTTTTCCTGATGGTACCCCTTTGAAAAATCCTGATTTCCAGGATTCCCCATAAAACCCACTTATGCCCCACTGGGATGTCTATAGCTTGGCCAATTTCCATCCGATTCTCTAGCGGAATACCTCAAAAGAATCCTGGATTTATTCCCCACAATTCTGCATCAAAACCTTGGGACAAAATATTTTTTAGATTTTTCGTCATTTTTTCTGATGGTACCCCTTTGAAAAATCCTGATTTCCAGGATTCCCCATAAAACCCACTTATGCCCCACTGGGATGTCTATAGCTTGGCCAATTTCCATCCGATTCTCTAGCGGAATACCTCAAAAGAATCCTGGATTTATTCCCCACAATTCTGCATCAAAACCTTGGGACAAAATATTTTTTAGATTTTTCGTCATTTTTTCTGATGGTACCCCTTTGAAAAATCCTGATTTCCAGGATTCCCCATAAAACCCACTTATGCCCCACTGGGATGTCTATAGCTTGGCCAATTTCCATCCGATTCTCTAGCGGAATACCTCAAAAGAATCCTGGATTTATTCCCCACAATTCTGCATCAAAACCTTGGGACAAAATATTTTTTAGATTTTTCGTCATTTTTTCTGATGGTACCCCTTTGAAAAATCAGGATTTCCAGGATTCCCCATAAAACCCACTTATGCCGCACTAGGATGTCTATAGCTTGGCCAATTTCCATCCGATTCTCTAGCGGAATACCTCAAAAGAATCCTGGATTAATTCCCCACAATTCTGCATCAAAACCTTGGGAGAAAATATTTTTTAGATTTTTCGTCATTTTTTCTGATGGTACCCCTTTGAAAAATCCTGATTTCCAGGATTCCCCATAAAACCCACTTATGCCGCACTAGGATGTCTATAGCTTGGCCAATTTCCATCCGATTCTCTAGCGGAATACCTCAAAAGAATCCTGGATTAATTCCCCACAATTCTGCATCAAAACCTTGGGAGAAAATATTTTTTAGATTTTTCGTCATTTTTTCTGATGGTACCCCTTTGAAAAATCCTGATTTCCAGGATTCCCCATAAAACCCACTTATGCCGCACTAGGATGTCTATAGCTTGGCCAATTTCCATCCGATTCTCTAGCGGAATACCTCAAAAGAATCCTGGATTAATTCCCCACAATTCTGCATCAAAACCTGGAGACAAAATATTTTTTCGATTTTTCGTCATTTTTCCTGATGGTACCCCTTTGAAAAATCCTGATTTCCAGGATTCCCCATAAAACCCACTTATGCCGCACTAGGATGTCTATAGCTTGGCCAATTTCCATCCGATTCTCTAGCGGAATACCTCAAAAGAATCCTGGATTAATTCCCCACAATTCTGCATCAAAACCTTGGGAGAAAATATTTTTTAGATTTTTCGTCATTTTTTCTGATGGTACCCCTTTGAAAAATCCTGATTTCCAGGATTCCCCATAAAACCCACTTATGCCGCACTAGGATGTCTATAGCTTGGCCAATTTCCATCCGATTCTCTAGCGGAATACCTCAAAAGAATCCTGGATTAATTCCCCACAATTCTGCATCAAAACCTGGAGACAAAATATTTTTTCGATTTTTCGTCATTTTTCCTGATGGTACCCCTTTGAAAAATCAGGATTTCCAGGATTCCCCATAAAACCCACTTATGCCGCACTAGGATGTCTATAGCTTGGCCAATTTCCATCCGATTCTCTAGCGGAATACCTCAAAAGAATCCTGGATTAATTCCCCACAATTCTGCATCAAAACCTTGGGAGAAAATATTTTTTCGATTTTTCGTCATTTTTCCTGATGGTACCCCTTTGAAAAATCAGGATTTCCAGGATTCCCCATAAAACCCACTTATGCCGCACTAGGATGTCTATAGCTTGGCCAATATTCATCCGATTCTCTAGCGGAATACCTTAAAAGAATCCTGGATTTATTCCCCACAATTCTGCATCAAAACCTGGAGACAAAATATTTTTTAGATTTTTCGTAATTTTTTCTTTGAAAAATCGGGACTTCCTCCATATGCCCGAGAAGGAACTCGATAGCTCTGGCAATGAGAAAGCGATCCTTGAGCGGAATATGTGAAACTATTGGTGGACTTATTTCCCATTAATCTGCATAGAAAGTGTCCTGAAAAGGTGGAAAGTATCCATACATTGTAGAGGCTGGCATTTCCGGCCCGGCCATGTCATTAAGCCCTTTCTGCTGGGGCTTTGCTTTTGTATTTGGCCAGGACATGGCCAGGCAGGGCGTGATCTAATTGCGGATTTGGGTTGCATGGCGATGCAGTTGGTCCTTCTCGATTTCCATTCCGATTCTCATTCGCATTCGGATTCGGTTTGCCTTCCGGGTGTGCTCGCTTGACCCGTCTCCGGCTCCAGCTCCGACGTGGGAATTTATGCAAATGAGTTTGGAGGGAAGCCCGGCCCCGGTCTAATTGGCGCACGTCCTGTTCGTCCTGTTGGTCGTGCATCATCCGGTGACTTGAGCGCCATCCAATGATGTGGAAAATTACTTAAAACTTGTACTTGTCCTTGTACTTGCGCTGTTTCCTCGGTTTATCAGATGAAACAGGATAATGGCCCGACTCACCAATTTATTTTAAATGCTTTAATCTCAGTTTTCCTTTTCCTTATTTCTCCGTTTTAGGCTGTGTTTGTGTGTGTGTGTGTGTGTGTGTGGGGGGGTGGGGGTGAAGCGTCTTGGGATAGAATCGGGGAGGGGCAACCTCTTTAGACTTCAGGTCTCCGCCCATCCGCCCTTGCAGAAAATGTCCTGGGGGCCACAAAATCGGAAACTTAATGAAATTTTGCTTTGGCCAAACAAGGACACACATGTCTGGGCGCAAAACGAAATAATATAAACTCCAAGTCAACCAAAAGGACATGAAGGGGCGTGGTGAGGGTGCGGCGGCGGGGGCGGGGGCGGGGGCGGGGAGGGAAAGTCCAAAATCATCGGCTAGCGTAATTAATCGACCTTTCAATGGAACCGTATCGCAATCGCATCCATCAAAGTCTCGCAGGACTGAAAACCCGAACCCGAAAACAGGAAGCCGGATAATCCCGGAACAGGAGCAGCAGCCGCCTCCATGGCAGCAGGCCTCCTCCAATCATCTATCATAGACATCCTGCCACCCTCACACACACACACACAAGCATTACCTCATCGCCCCCTGCCCGCTCATTCAAATCTAATCAAGGAATACACGTCGCTATCTTTTTCCAGGCCGAGAGCGCCTTTACAGGCAATTTATTAATTTGGCAAGTTAGGCCACAGACGAACGAATAACGGGAGTGGGAGTGGGAGTGGGTATGGGAGTGGGAGTGGGCGTGGGCGTGGGAGTGGCAGAGCTCCCCATTCCCGTTTTTCGTTATTCGCAGGATAAAACACAAAACTATGGCAACAAGAAAAGCCGCAAAGCGCAGATGGCCTGAAATTCGGGAGGAAAAAAGCTGAAAACCGGAAAATAGAAGCCCCCTCGAAAGCCGAAGGATGACACAGGGCCACACAGTGGCAGGTGGCACAGAAATTTCCAAAGGAGATCCTCACAGGATATATGTAAAATATAAACTAACGCAGCTACTCATACGCCACGGTGGCCAGCTCAAAAGATGCCAAGTTGGAGGACTCAGTCCTTCCAACCGATTTCCAAATTGAATTTGACATTCAAGATTGATTAAAATGATGTCCTGGCAAAACCTAAGCCTCATCACTATGCGGGCAGCATTTCCTGGCGCAGGATTCAATCGGAGAAAGTCAGCACAGGACAGCCAGAAGCTCGAAGCATGAGCTCGAAGCGCGACAAAAGCGTACAATAAAAACAAATCAACACGTGGTTTCTGGACACCATTGCGAGGTCGAGGCCCTTCCTGCGGCCGCCCCCATTTTGGGGGAGAGTGGCGCCGGCGCAAAGGATGCCGTTTCAGGATTGCCACACACGAAAAAGAATGTATTTCATTTTAGGAATTTTTCATTACAATTCTTCATTAATAGTCCCTGACTTTCTCCACAAACTTTTACTTCTTTTTGGATCTTGCTTATAATTAATGTCCTGACTAATTTAATAATATTTTCGTCCTTGGGCCTAAATACTAATTACTATATTAAATAATACCTCCAGTCCGTTTCGCATAAATCAAAACTTTGTAATTGCATATCCTTTTTGGGGCTTGGGTGGCAACCCTTGGGGCTTTGGGGCTTGGCTCGCGGAGAGCTGGGGCCCGAGAGAGAGAGAGAGAGAGAGAGAGGAGAGAGAAATATTACGTGAACGCTGCAGGAGGGCGTGTTACATGCCCCGTTTGACGCAGGCTGATGACGCGAGGAGAAAACGAAATCGAAATCGAAACCAAGTCAATCCCAGAGTCCTCTTTCTCCTTTCTCCTTTCTTCTTTCTCCTTTCTCTTTGACATTGACAATGCTCCGGCATCGGGATTTGGGGGCTTCGGGCTTTGGAGCTTCGGCTGTCGGAGCCTCAGTCCTCCTCCCGTGGCAATCTCGTGGCATTCTCTGGCAAAAAACGAGCACACCCTCCGCCTGCGCCTGTCAGGATTTCGTAACTTGGCATCGGGATGCTGCTCGGGATGCTGCTCGGGATGCTGCTGGTGCTGTGGCGCCCGGGATGGCAGTGCCATTCGGTGGCTCGTCGCATTCAGTCCGCAGAGCGCGCTCCGTTCCTCTCCGTTCCGATCCGCTCTGCTCAGCTCGTTCTATTCTGTTCTGTTTAGTCCTTAATTCTGTCCTCCGGTTCTCTGTACAGAAGGCGTTCACATTCATTTTTTTGTCGCTTTTTGTTTGGTGCGTGTGTGTGGCTTTGATCCGCCAGGCGGAGCAGTCAGGACCCAGGCCAAAGGATCAACCGGAGTACCCGGAACAACGACTGACCAAAACCAAAACCAAAACCGAAACCAAAACCGAAAAAAAAGGAGCGCCAAGCAGCAGGACGACGAGCAATGTGAGCGGAAATGTAAGCCAGACTCCTCGATGTCCCCGCCCTTGTGCCAATCCGATTGTGTTTTGTTTTATAACAAAGAACTAACGGTACTAACGCTGCTAACGGTACTAACGCTACTAACGCTACTAACGGTGCCCAGCCCCATGCGCCTCCAAGGGGGAGGGGGGGACGAAACAAAGAGCAACAAAAACAAATTAATTGAGTTTTATTTTTTTATTTTTTTTGAGGGATAAAAAGTCTAGCTGCTTTTAGGGCTAACTGTATTAGTGTGCGTGTATTTTTTTGGCAACACACACACACACACACACACACACACATAGAGACCGTGTGAGGCTGCGTCGTCGTCGTCATCCTTGCCGTTATTCGTGTGTTTGTATTTGTGCCTGTCGTGGCTGTTTTGTGCGTGCCTTTGACTTTTTGGGTGTGGACCTGTTTCATGTTTCAGCTCCTGTCTCATCTCCTTTCGTCCTGCCCCCCTGCCCCCAGCCTCCAGCCCCCTGACCCCTCTCGGGCCACCCCTGAACTGTCAGCAAAAAAACAAACTTTCTGGCCAAGGCGCAGCAACAACAAATTCGTAACCGAAACCGAAAGACAAAAAAAAGTGCAAGGAAGAGCCGTCACTTTTTTTTTTATTTTGTTTTTGTTGCATCCTTTCTGGCGGAGGATATGTGTGAGAGTGCATTGAGGGTGTCGAAAGGAGGAGAAAACAAACAAAAGACCCGCCCCTTCAGCGCCGCCCTTGTGACACATTTTAATTACGAGTCCTGCCCCCGCCCCCTCCCACCCCGCAGGACTCACCTCTCTCTCAAAACTCGCATTGTTCTAAAAAAAAAATATAAAAGAAATTTGCGCAAATGTGAGACGCCAGGCCAAGCGGATCAGCCGCCTTGGGTGTTTGGGCGCATCCTTTTCAGATCCTTCCATTCCCCTCTTTTGCTGCAGGACACCCCTAAATGTAAACAAACCAGAGCCACACAAAATGCATCAGCATAAATCAATAATCCTTTTACACCTGGGCGGAGGCTTTGTGTTGTTCAAGGATGCCGTTAAAAGGATAAACCCTACAAATTTCTATTTAATCAGAGAAAAATGCACAGTTCCCCGCTTTCGAGGGGCAATTAGTGGCAGCTCAGGGAGCAGGACACCCCACAAATGTCCTTAAATAATCCACTTGGTGGCAAAACAGTTGCAGTTGCAAACTTTTCGCAACAAAACACTCACAAACATCGCATAGACGTGTTTTGCATATCCTAGTCCTGATCCTTGTCCTGCTCCTGCGTCTGCTGCCACTGCCACTGCCGCTGCGGCTGCTGCTGCTCCTGCCGCGTTGTGGGATTTGCATTTTGGCCAACTTTGGGCCCAAACTTTGTTTGCTTGTTGTTTTGGCGGCTCGACACGACGACGTCCTGCGCCCCAGGACCCAGCACCCAGCATCGAGGACCCCGAAGGGGGTCAAGTTGGAATTAATGAATTGCAGGGAGGGCGGATCCTTTGATAGATTATCCTGCCAGGCAGTGCTAGTTTCTTTTCACTCCCAGAAAAAGGACAAAAACGAAGCCAAACAGAAGAGTTGACAGGAACCGTTTTGGCCAAAAAACTAATAAGCCTGACAGCGGTCGCGGCAGACGCCAGACGCCAAAAAGGACGACGAGGACTGGCATTTGGAGGGCGTGGCCGGGCCAAGATGCGTGAGTTGGGCTAAAAAGTAAATAACTGTCAAAAGGATCCGAGGCTGGGAGTATCCCCGAGATCCTTGCTGGCCCATGCCCATGTCTCATAAATACAAAAACACACTCCGAGGACTCCGAGGACTTCTCTCTGGGAGCTGCCTCCAAGAGCCTCCAACATTTGCAATCAAAAGTTTAATACGCCGTGAATTCATTACACGTCCAATGAATGATCCAGCCTCCCTCCCCCTCCCTGCCATCCTTTGTCCTTTATCCTTGTTAGCCGGGGTGTCTGTTATTTTGGCTCCTTTCTTCTTCATTTTTTTTTCCCTCTCACAAGATACAATTTATTGCCCTCATGTACGAGGTACGAGGTGTACGAACCACACACACACACACACACACACACGCACACATACGTGTGGATATCCTTGTGTATCCTGCAAAAGAAGAAGCCCATGACCTTCGGCGTTTTTGGCGGCCATTGCATGGCGAAGGATTCTGGCTTGCCTTTGCCTTTCGCTCCTCGTTTCGTTTCCTTTGGCTGCCAGCCCGAGTCCCGCCTGTTGTGCCGTTTAGTTGTTTCCTAACAGGACCCTTTGGGGTCCCAGTAATCACTCCCGCCCCCAAGCAGGGCGAGAGAGAGAGAGAGAGAGAGAGAGAGAGAGTGATAGAGAGAACTGGGAGATGGGAGCGCCTATTGACAGTCAGGATGTCTGGCATGTGTCAAAAGACAGAGCCGAGGCTGAGGCTCAGACAGGATGGGCCTGCATTCAATGATGACGCGAAGCCACAGCAGGCGACGCCCAAAGCCCAAGCCCTATCCTTTCACATCAGTGTCCTTTCTGGCAGCCCCCAAAATGAAAGCCATGCGAGCCAAACAAAAGGGACAACGCGAAGCTGGAAAAGGAGGATAAGACACACGGGAAACTACCAGCAGCAGCAGTATGTGGGAGATATTTATGATGATGACTTTCGCAGCAGGATAACGGGAGCAGGGCAAGGGCAGGGCCAAGAGCAAACGACCAGCGACCACACCCCGAAAATAGAGGCGCTTTTGCCGAGGCTTTCCGATTTCGAATTGCTGATTTTTGTTTTCGCCTCCTGCTCCCGCTGCTCCTTTTTTATCCTTGCACGGCTTTAACAGTCGCCCATTCCTGCTGCCGCGAAACATTAAAAATAATTAAAAGTGAGAAATTCACAAGGCGCAAGGACGCGGTGGGAGTAAGGAGGCAGGTGGCAGGAGTAAGGAGGCATGAGGCAGGAGGCAGGATCCGTCGGCACCCGGTGTCCCATTTAATTTATGAAGAATGGCAAATTGCGCACAAATTGAATCTGGGCGAACAACATAACTTGGAATAATATGATTTGAAGAGCAGGGCGCAGGACATGCATGCCATGCCCGATACCTATTATTTTCCATTATTCGATTTTCCACTCTTTGGTAATTTTCAACGCCCCTCTCGATAATTCACCAGTCCTTAAAATGGCGGAAACTACCCAAGGATATGTGTGTGTGTGTGTGTGTGAACGAAAAGGATTCCCTTATGCTGTAGCGTAGCATACTTTTCTGCGGCGGCCATAACAAATTAGTGGCGGAAACGGAAATGGCGGAAAACGTCAATGACGACTGCTGGCAGTGTTGCTGCAGATGTTGCTACACGGAGGGGCACTCGGGGGGAGGGGGGGAGAGTCCTTTTTTTTCAGTTTTTTTTTCCGCTTTTCCACTTTTCTCTTCCACTCCACTAAAAGAAACGGTTTCTTCATTTGGAAAACACACAGAACCCCAAGCAGAAAATACACGGAGCACCAAAAGGATATCCGGCAAGGAAGCAAGGAAGCAAGGAAGCAAGGAAGCAAGGAAGCAAGGAAGCTGGAAAGCAGGAAAGCAGCCAGGAGCCAACAACCCAAGTCCATCCAAGCCATCGGAGCATCGGAACACGGATCCAGATGCACTAGAGAACGCCGTTCCGCAACCGGAAACCCTCGGCCAACTCAAGACCCAGTCATGCTGCCCAGCCGCGTCAAGCTGAAATGCAGGAGCAGGAGCCGGTGGTGGGGCCACCAGAATCACCAGAATCACCAGAATCACCAGAACCACCAGAACCAGATCACTGCCAGTTGTCAGACTCCTCCTTCGCCTCCATCAGCGCCGCATCCGCACCTCCTGCCACTGACAATGCTGCTGTTGCTGCTGCTGCTGCCGCTCCTGGCCAGCCACCAGGCGGAGGCACTGCGTCTCACCAACGGCGGCAGCAGCCTGACCAAAGGGGCCGCCGCCAACAAGGAGCAGCTCAACATCGGCCTGATAGCGCCGCACACGAACTTCGGGAAGCGGGAGTACCTGCGGAGCATCAACAACGCGGTCACCGGCCTGACCAAGACGCGCGGCGCCAAGCTCACCTTCCTCAAGGACTACTCCTTCGAGCAGAAGAACATACACTTTGACATGATGTCCCTGACGCCCAGTCCCACAGGTGAGTGCCTCTTTTATCCTTTTTATTTTACGTTGCAAGGTGGGGGTTGAATTCTGCCAGTGTAGCTGAGAGAGTCCTGCAGAGTCCTGCAATTTTGTTTACCTGGACAGGCCTTTAATTACGTTCGCCTATTATAATGGCCATTAATTTTGAGCTACTTAACCCCTTCGCGTCCTCGCTTGTCGTCCTCGGCCGTCGTCCTCGGCCTGGCAATAAAAGCGAAATGAGAAAAAGGACCTAGAATCCGGGGGATTGTCTTGGCCAGGCCGAGACTGAAATTCCGGATCACAGTTGTGTCAGGCCGTCAAGGATGTCGGGCTTCTAATTCTCGCATTTTCCGGCCTATAATCCTGTCTGCCTTTCATGGAGCCTGGGCGAGGATACAGACACAAGGATACAGATACAGAAAAGGCTAATATGCATTTCCGGTTAAAGTTCTTAAACAGTTAAATGCAAAGCGAAACCCGAAACGAACTTGCAATCAAGTCTAAATGATTATTACGGAGAGGACCTTGAGTCCTGCAGGACGAGTGGAAAGACACACAGAATCGGTAACCAAATTATCGGCAAAGACGACTCCCATGGTATGGAAATTGAATTTAATCCAATGGCAGGAGCTGTCAGTCCAATTGAAGGGAGTTGGCCCGCGTCGAGGAAGCATTTGCCATCAGCCAATGTCCTTTGGGGGTCAGCCGGGGCAGGTTCACAATTTACACAAACTCGAAGGGATAACAGAATGTAGTTTAATTTTGTGTCAAAATAATTTCATATAAAATGATATTACCTTGAGCGCCAGACACAACAAGCCAGCAGAGAGCGTCCTGGCGTGTCCTTTGTGGGCCATAAACTTTGATGGCCCGGTTATCGAGTTTGGCTCATTTTGTGCCCAACATCGGGGGGCGCTTGGTGTGGCAAAATTAAGGACAACCACCTCAGATCCTGGGGCTGGTCTTTCGCATAAAAATCTCTCGCATTTGTTTACTTTTATGCGAGTCCTTTCAATGGCCGGATCATGATTGCACATCCTTTGAAATACCGCAAGCACTCGGGCAGATTGTGATAATTGAACGTTTGTGTATAATCAACATCGTGCTTCGTCCTTCGTCCTTCGTCCTTTAGCAGGTTATCCGTGCGTCTATGTTTCATGTAAACTGTTGTCGGTTTGCTGTCATGTTCGTATCCTGGCACGGCGCGGATGCAAATGATGAGTGACAGGGTCCTTGGTTTCAATGGACATGCCCTGGCCAGGACGACAGCGGCTGCTGCCAGTGAAAGGATAATTAAATGAGCTCCCACCCGGTCACTCAGCCACTCGACCACTCGGCCACTCGGCCATTTCTTTCCCATTCCGAGCGGGACCACTTTGGCAAATGAAATATTATGTGGAATCGAGGCGATCCTGGTCTTGGTCCTCCGAGCCGGAGCCATCATATATCACACCATTGTGGGTGCCAGGACGTGTCCTTCGGTCCGGGCAGGGGCCGTTATTATTAGCCACTGACCCGCGATTACCGAGGTGTGGAATGCCCGGCACCTTGTCTGGCATTCAGGTATCCTGGCATCCTGCCACACTCCCCAGCATCCTGACCGTAATAAGCTTTCGAAGCCAGGCTGCCACCTGCCCGGGTGTCAGGGTGAGTCCTGGCTCCTCCTCCCTGTGCAGATTGCCAGGAAAATCGTCGTAAACTCTTTCTCCCTCCCGATGCGACAACAGGAGCTGGCCGGGGGTCTGACGGAACCTGTGCATTGTCCTGCCGGAAGGGCAAGTTCTAAACAAATTCGTCCGAAGAAAGGGAGTCCATTGAGGGGGAAGGCGAGGAATGGGAGAGACGAGTCCTTGTATTCCGGCAATCAGAGTGCCAGAGAATAAAAGCTGTTTATGGCAGGATTTTTGAGCTGCAGGACACCCGGCCAGACTGGCCAGAATGGAACCACAAATGGGAAACCAAAAGCCGGAGCTCGGCTCCTCGTTTCGGAGTTGCCTCCAGCTGCCTCGTCCTGGCTTTTGAAGTTGCCCCCCGTTCGGGGTAAGGATATGTGGCGGAGAGGGAGGAGGAGGAGCCTTGGGGGCAGCTTCCATTCGGTAGGACTGTGAGAGTCCTTACATTCTGTTTGGTTTCTCCAAAAAATAATTAATTCTCCAATTATAAAAATAAAGTCTGCAGAGTGTAAGGATTTTAATTAAGTTTCATATATTTTCGATGCATAGTTGTGGCATCTCGCGCGTGCGGGGCAGGACCTTTTTGGCAGGACCGAGGAGCGAGGAGCGAGGACCGAGGACCGAGTGGGAAGGAACTCAAAGTGGGATAAGCAGGGAAAAGGAAGTTAGTCAAGGACACCGTGGCTCTGGCATTCTCGGGGCCAAAACTGGCATAGTTCGCAAGTTTCCACCCGTTGCATGCCACACATCCTTCCATCCTTCCATCCTGCCACTTTGTCCTTCGTCCTTGGTGCCTCATGGGTGGGGCGGGGGGGTGTGCTAAATATTTCACGTGCGAAACTCATCCCTCCAAAGGACACGAAATCATGTGGCCGGGCGGGGCGGGGCGGGGCGGGGCGGGAGGTAGGGAATCATCTGGCAACACTTTGATATTCGATGAGATGTTTTTGGACACTCGTCTTTTTGTTGAAATCGTTGTGTCCTGTGTCCTGTGTCCTGTTTCGTCCTGTTCCGCCGTCCTACGCTCCCCGCCGCCGCCACCATTATTGCCGTCATAAGGACCTTGTGTGTGTATTGGGGCTAGTGACGTCAAGTTATAAAATATGCGTCAAGTTTGCTTAAGTTGCTTCGCCCTCGTCCTTTTCGTCCTTTTCGTCCTGCTCCTCCGGCTCTGCTCCTGCCTCTGCTCCGCCAAATATGCCATTTGCTTCTTTTTTTTTTTGCATGCCACGCCCATGTCAGTTCTGTGTGTGTGTGTGTGTGTGTGTGTGTGTGTTTGTGCTGAAGAGAAGGATGTGCGTGTGTGTGAGCGAAGGATGCCTAAGGAGTCGTCTGATGAGGTCAGAACTCTAAAATCATGCGAGGCATTCGGAGTTGGAGGAGAAATCTATGAGATACAGAATCTGGTTACTCCAATTAGGGTACCAGCAGGCTCGAGCCCCTGGCTCGTCCTTTCGCTTTTTGCCGACGAAGCAGAAACATTATCCTGGTTTCGGTTTCGGTTTCGGTTTCGGTTTCGGTTTGGGGTTTTGGGGTGTTGGGTTTCGTTCTAACCACCGCTGGGGGCCCCGGGCGAGAGGCCCTAATCGAGCGTTATTCGAAATTATCGGAAACCCGATACGAGTCGGAGCTGGGAGTGTCCTCCAGAGATTCGGGGCCTCGCTCCCAACCCTTTGGCGGAGGAGGCAATCGAATGATGCTTAAATGAAATTAATGGATGTTATAATAAGTTGACAGAGTGGCTGGCTCCCCTGGCCCCCAGGGGAGGAGGAGGTGGGGGTCCTGCTGTCAAAGCTGCTGACAAAGTCGCACCAGGACGAGGACGAGGCGGTGTGGTGGCAAGTCACGCTGACAGCTGTCAGAAGCCTGGTGGCACTCTCGGCTCCCACTTCCGACTTCTCGCTTCTTACGTTCTTGTCAGGCACAAGAATAATCAGCTCGAGGTGGTCCTGCATCCTGCCACTTGCTTTGACAGTCAAATTGAGGCGGCAGCCAGTGTCAAAATTCAATTTTCCCATTACAATAGGCAGGAATGTGTTCGAGGAGGTCCTTCTGCCTGCTAGCTCCTCCTAAAAAGGAAAATAAGGAACAAATTCTGACCAGAATAATGCAATTACCTTCCGCTTTATGCAAGTAATTAAATTTCTCGAGGATTCCCCCGGTTCCAGGATCAAGGACTCCAAGGAGTGGAAATTAATTTCGGTGTCAAGTGAGTTTCTATTTATGGTTTAAAATGTGGCGCCCATCGATCTATCATCCGGCTGGTGCGTCCCTCCCCCCAGCGACTGTATAATTGAATGCACGGGGGCCTGCGCCTCGCCAAAGAGGTCCTGGGGGGAAAACTTAGGAGCCTGTCACTGCTGAAATGTAGATAGCAGATAGCACATAGCAAGCAGATAGCAGAAGTAAAGTGATGAAAAAGTTAATTAAACTTTTTGATGAGATTTCACATTTTTGCCAAAGTATTGACAGACGGCTGACAGTCCTGGCAGCTCCTCTCCAGGCTCCTGGCCGGGTGGGGGCTGTGGAGGACTCGGTCTGGTTGTCAGCGACTTGACAATGTCTTGTCATCGACCATCGGCCAGGCTAATATTTTTGGATTATACAGTTTCGGTGGCTACCCACCAGCACCAGCACCAGCATCAGCCAGGACGCAATTATCCTGCGGCTGCGGTGCCGCAAATTTCCCCACACGCCCACAATCCTCCATCATCGTAACCCGTTTAAGTAGGTCAATTAGCGAGTGGCCCAGGACCCCTCCCAAGCCTCGTTTCAGCCGTGGCACCGTCCCCGAATACCCATCCTTAAACAGGCCGGAAAGGTGGCTAATCCGCAATTAATTGCCACACATCTGTACACAGGACACGCACGAGCAGAGATTGGGTTTGTGAGTGGAGGGCGTGGAGGGACCCGGGAACCGGGAACCGGGACCAGGTTAGTGGGTCAGAGGACTGCGGCATAAAATCCATTTAAGGTTCCAATAAAATGGGGCGTCAACCGAAATCCAACCGAATGAGGCATTAACGACATCCTTTGCAGCCATCCTGAGCACTCTGTGCAAGGAGTTCCTGCGCGTCAACGTGTCCGCCATCCTGTACATGATGAACAACGAACAGTTCGGCCACAGCACCGCCTCGGCCCAGTACTTCCTCCAGCTGGCGGGCTACCTGGGCATCCCCGTCATCTCCTGGAACGCCGACAACTCCGGCCTGGAGCGGCGTGCCTCGCAGTCGACGCTGCAGCTCCAGCTGGCGCCCAGCATTGAGCACCAGAGCGCCGCCATGCTGAGCATCCTGGAGCGCTACAAGTGGCACCAGTTCTCCGTGGTCACCTCCCAGATCGCCGGCCACGACGACTTCGTCCAGGCGGTGCGGGAGCGCGTGGCCGAGATGCAGGAGCACTTCAAGTTCACGATTCTGAACTCCATCGTGGTGACGCGGACCAGCGACCTGATGGAGCTGGTGAACAGCGAGGCGCGGGTGATGCTGCTCTACGCCACCCAGACGGAGGCCATCACCATCCTGCGCGCCGCCGAGGAGATGAAGCTGACCGGCGAGAACTACGTGTGGGTGGTGAGCCAGTCGGTGATCGAGAAGAAGGACGCCCACTCGCAGTTCCCGGTGGGCATGCTGGGCGTTCACTTCGACACCTCAAGCGCCGCCCTGATGAACGAGATCTCCAACGCCATCAAGATCTACAGCTACGGTGTGGAGGCGTACCTCACGGACCCGGCCAACCGGGACAGGCGGCTCACCACGCAGTCGCTGTCCTGCGAGGACGAGGGCCGCGGCCGCTGGGACAATGGCGAAATGTGAGTGCCCAAGTAGAGTATGGCCAGGGAGCAAGTGCGTCCGCCGCTAACCCCCTCTTTCCCGTTAAATCTCTTCGCCAGATTCTTCAAGTACCTGCGGAACGTGTCCATCGAGGGGGACCTCAACAAGCCGAACATCGAGTTCACGGCGGACGGGGACCTGCGCTCCGCGGAGCTCAAGATCATGAATCTCCGGCCCAGCGCCAACAACAAGAACCTCGTCTGGGAGGAGGTAAGTGGGGCGTTTGCTTTCGGCATGCTTTTCTTTGCTCACTATCCTCTTCCTTCCAATCCGAACCAAATCGAACCATATCGAACCGATCCGATCCGATCCGATCCACGAACCGCACTTTCTTTGCACCGCTTTGTTTTTTCTTTGGTAACCTCCGGGGTCCGTGGATGCCGCCACCCTCCAGATCGGAGTGTGGAAGTCGTGGGAGACACAGAAGCTGGACATCCGCGACATTGCGTGGCCCGGCAACTCGCATGCCCCGCCCCAGGGCGTGCCGGAGAAGTTCCACTTGAAGATCACGTTCTTAGAGGAGGCACCCTATATCAATCTGTCGCCCGCTGATCCGGTGAGCGGTAAATGCCTGATGGACCGCGGTGTGTTGTGCCGGGTGGCCGCCGACCACGAAATGGCCGCCGATATCGATGTGGGCCAGGCACACCGCAACGAGTCCTTCTACCAATGCTGCAGCGGCTTCTGCATCGATCTGCTGGAGAAGTTCGCCGAGGAACTCGGCTTCACATACGAACTGGTGCGGGTCGAAGATGGTAAATGGGGTACCCTCGAGAATGGCAAGTGGAACGGCCTGATCGCCGACCTGGTCAACCGCAAAACGGACATGGTCCTCACCTCCCTCATGATCAACACGGAGCGCGAGGCAGTCGTCGACTTCTCGGAGCCCTTCATGGAAACGGGCATTGCCATTGTGGTGGCCAAGCGGACGGGCATCATCTCGCCGACGGCCTTCCTCGAGCCCTTCGACACGGCCTCCTGGATGCTGGTAAGTTTTGCTCTCCCACCTCTCCCTCTCCTTCTCCTTCTCCAGTCTCCTCATCCGGGTAAGTCTCTTTCTCTCTCTCTCTCTCTTTCGTTTCTCTTCCCAATCTCTGCTCCTGCGTCGGTGTAGGTGGGCATCGTGGCCATCCAGGCGGCCACCTTCATGATCTTCCTGTTCGAGTGGCTCTCGCCCAGCGGCTACGACATGAAGCTCTACCTGCAGAACACCAACGTCACCCCCTACCGGTTCTCCCTCTTCCGCACCTACTGGCTGGTCTGGGCCGTGCTCTTCCAGGCCGCCGTCCACGTGGACTCCCCGCGCGGCTTCACCTCCCGCTTCATGACCAACGTGTGGGCCCTTTTCGCCGTCGTCTTCTTGGCCATCTACACTGCCAACCTGGCCGCCTTCATGATAACCAGGTAATCCTACTCGGTCTCCAGACTCGACTTCCTCGACTTTAATCCGTTATCCTTCGGCAGGGAGGAGTTCCACGAGTTTAGCGGGCTGAACGACACCCGGCTGGTGCATCCCTTCTCCCACAAGCCCTCCTTCAAGTTCGGCACCATCCCCTACAGCCACACGGACTCCACCATCCACAAGTACTTCAACGTGATGCACAACTACATGCGCCAGTGAGTGACTCTCTCCGGGATTAGCTTGCCTAGAATCTTCTATAGCTTTCGCTGTCCTCCTGCAGGTACAACAAGACCAGCGTGGCCGATGGCGTCGCCGCCGTTTTGAACGGCAACCTGGACTCCTTCATCTACGACGGCACTGTGCTGGACTATCTGGTGGCCCAGGACGAGGACTGCCGCCTCATGACCGTGGGCAGTTGGTATGCCATGACAGGTAAGCGGAAGGATATCAGCTTGTCACCCCCTTTAAACTAATCCAAACTCTTGCCATCCCCTCCAGGCTACGGCCTCGCCTTCAGCCGCAACTCCAAGTACGTCCAGATGTTCAACAAGCGACTCCTAGAGTTCCGGGCCAACGGCGACCTGGAGCGGCTGCGGCGCTACTGGATGACGGGCACGTGCCGGCCGGGCAAGCAGGAGCACAAGTCCTCTGACCCGCTGGCCCTCGAGCAGTTCTTGTCCGCCTTCCTGCTCCTCATGGCCGGCATTCTGCTGGCCGCCCTGCTCCTGCTCCTCGAGCACGTCTACTTCAAGTACATCCGCAAGCGGCTGGCCAAGAAGGACGGTGGCCACTGTTGCGCCCTCATCTCCCTGTCGATGGGCAAGTCGCTGACGTTTCGCGGCGCCGTCTACGAGGCCACGGAGATCCTCAAGAAGCATCGCTGCAACGATCCCATCTGCGACACGCACCTGTGGAAGGTGAAGCACGAGCTGGACATGTCCCGGCTGCGGGTGCGCCAGCTGGAGAAGGTCATGGACAAGCACGGCATCAAGGCGCCGCAGCTGAGGTGCGTTTCTGGGATGACAATCTCTTTGGGGCTTATCCTACTAACTAAGCTGGTTATCCTTCTGGCAGGTTGGCCTCTTCCTCGGACCTTCTGAACCATCACCATCTGAAGGAGCGACCGCCGCTGCTGGGGAATCTCAGTCTCGCCGCCAGTGCCCAAGATCTATACAGGTGGTAAGTTTTTTCCTGCATGCTTTATGGTTTCTATTGCACATCCTGGTAGCCTGCATCCTGCCTGTGCACCTTTTTGGTTTTCCGCTTAACTGGGGGGAAGGAGTTCATTGTCTGAGTTCCATTGCCCTCTGTTTCTGTTGTCCTTCAATCACCACCGCCCCGAACTATAGAATTAAGCTTTTGTCTTTGTGGGGATTATAAGCTACCATGGAAAAGGGGAAAGCAAGGATTGCTTTAAATACCTCCAGATTTGAGTCCTTGCAGGTCCTTTTTTGGCATGATACGCATTTGCTTTTTGGCACTAATTTATTTACATGCAAGCCCTTGAATGCCCTCGACCCATTAGGCTCTGATTGATTGATGATGGAGCCAGGTTAGGGGGTTCCTGGGGCCTTGGGACTCTCCTTTCGTTATGACTAATGTTTTTCGGTTTTCGCACATAAGTATGCTACGTTTATTTTGTTTGCCATTCTCGCCAGTTGGAAAGCATGTCGATGTGATTGCACTTGTTCGTTCGTTCGTTCGTTACCTGCTCTCCGTGTCTTTCGATCCTTTTCGTGTCCTTTCCTCCACTAACTCTCCAGGGAACTCTCCCTCCCCCAAAACCCACACAGGTCGTACAAGACGGAAATCGCCGAGATGGAGACGGTGCTTTGAAGAGTCGAGGGCAACCAAATGGAAACCAAATGGAAAACGAAACAGAAACGGAAGCGGAAGTGGAGGTGGAACTGCCAAGAACAGGAACTGGATAGCCAACTACCACCCACTCCCCCGAAAGGCGCAGCAGTCCCAGGACCAGTGCGTCAAATCAAAATCAACGTTTCAAAAAGTATGTTAACTAAAAAGGATAATCTAGGGGCGAGTAGGGATAACTGCACACCCCCCACCCACACATTCACACACACACACACACACACAAACAAGAGAGTCAAACCAAAGAGTGTATAAATTTAAACTATAACTAAATGTGTGACTAAAAATAACAGAAAACCTAATCGAAAAGAAAAGAAAAGAAAAGAAACCAAACCAAACCAAAGCCGCCGCCGCACGAGTATTTCATAAACTAAGTTTTAAAGGATAATGGCTAAAGGATTGAGGAGACCCAGATCAACCGTTACATTTTTGGCGATTGAACTGTTAAACCCAAAAACAAAAACAAAACAAAGAAAGAGAAAAGAGAGAAAGAGAGATAGAAAGAAAGTAGGAGACGAGGAGATACCCCATCTTAAATGTAATCCGTTTGATTGTTTGTGATTGTTGTTTTGTTTGTTGTCCTTTTTTGGATAGTAAGAATTTACCAAATTATGCTTCATTAATAATTCCCATATACATTATAATATATATACATAAACCGTAAACATAAATGGTAGAGGAAGTGGCGCCGGTTGCCAGGACCCTTATACAATGTACACAGATTTATATGTATTTGCCTTGCTATGATTACGACGATAGACATACATACATAAATGTTATTGCATATTCACACACACACACACACACACACGCACACATAACACTAATGCAAATGTTTAAGGATCAAAGGAGTCCGGACAAAACGAAACAAATATTTACAAATGTCTGATTTTCTTTTTTGTGAAGAAAAACAAGACAGAATCAAAATTTCACATTGATATCCTTGCAGTGGGATCGCAAGGATAATGATGAATCTCCACTGCAAGGATACACAAAAGAAACACTCGAGGCTTCTTTTAAGTTGCTCTTTATCGCTTCGCTAGAGAATCGTTAGCCTTTAATCATCGTTTCTTTTCCGTTTCGCTTTCGCCGTTAGACCGTTCAAGAGAAAGGCAACTTTGTGAAGCTCTTGCATGTGCCACATCCTTTTTCACACACACACACACACGCAGCCAGGACACCAAAGTAAATAAGACGAGTGTAATTTTAAATGTGCATTGTTGTTGTGAGGAGCGAAACAGGCTCAATCAGAATTAAATTAAGCTCCAGCTCTAAAATTGAATTAATCATGTACAAAGGGTAACAAGTGAAAAGCATAAACAATGAAGAACTAACCTAAATCGCAGGATATATGTATGTACAGACAGGACATATAGGGGAGAGGCGGGATTGTATAACTGTTTGTGTTCGTATCTCTTATGTGTTTCTTCTATGTGTTTAGCGAGGATAAATAAGATAAACTAAAACAAAGGATCTAAATGTTAACGAGAAAGGATAGGCGTCCATAGAGCCGCATCCTCCGATTGGTCGAAAGCTTGTGGGTTCATCGGTTTCCTCCCTAGAGATCGTAGAGATCGTAGAGATCGTAGAGATACTTGAAATGGAGTCGGAGGTGGGGGCCCGGCTTTCTGGACGCTTAGCCAGGACTAACAAATTAAAAACAATTCGTGTAAGAATTTTAAATCGTTGTGCCAATTGTAAGAAGGCCACTTTAATCACACACACACACACACACACACAAACACACATTCAACCTACACACACGTGTGCTTCTTTCAGGACCTTTATGTTATCCTTAGAAACCGTTATGCGTTCGAATGCCTATTCTAATTTCCGTTATAAACGAGAGCGACAAAAAGACAGTAGGACAAAAGGACAAAAGGACAAAAGAAAAAAACAAATAACAATGTTAACAGCAAAACACGAAACAAAACAAAGGAACTTATTGAGTTTTATTTGCAAAAGAGTGATTTTTTATAGTGGATATATTTTATACACAAGTTACGAATGAATGGAACGGTGGACATAGTGAAAATGTTAATTATTACGTATATGTATATATTTTTTAATACAAATTGTTCAGATTTGTTATACGAGTACTAACAAGAGCGAGTAACAAGTGTGGAGAAACGATCTTGCAGACTTGCAGATTAGAATTAAAGCCCGAATACCAAACGATGTGGGGGAGCAAGGATAATAGGTGGGTGGCCAGAGGACGAGGGTGGAGAGAGTATGAGAAAACAAACCCTTTACGGACAAATTAAAACAAGTAAAAAAAGTTAACATTACATTATATAAGTAGTTAGTAATTTAAAACTAAACCCAAAGAAATAAGCTAAATCACAAAAGATGATACTAAATGAAGGGAAGAAGGTTTATGAATAACAAACGATTTTTTTTTAGTATTATTAATGTTATTAATTTACGATTACGAGTACGAGTAACGAATCGAAAGGGGAAGCCAAGTATGAATTCAAAACAACACTCCCGGACAGAGTCACACATTCACACGAATAACGAGTGCATTTTTTTAGGTGTTGAATATCAGAAACATAAAATAAAATATATAACAACCGAATCAATTTTTAAACGCAAACATATTTCCTCGAACATAACGAATCAGTGAATCTGATTCTGAATCTGAATCTATTCGAAAATATGTAATCCTGAGCGTAAATAAGGTGAAACGACGACAGATCGTTTTTTAAGTTACTAACACAACACCCAAACATGTTTTATTCAGCCAGGATCTCGAAAAGGATATTGGATGAGGAACGTTTCACGAACATAAAATTTAGCAAATGAAATATGCGTACATTGTTGTGGTAGTTACGGATGGCGAGGAGCATACACGTAATTTAAAATATAAACAAACCAACTTGCAATAAATGTGTATACAAAAATCGTGCCCTGTCTTTTAAATGGTTTACGTTTCTCAAAACTATAGCAGAGCCTTGCAATGCATCATTTTAAAATCGGCGAAGGCAAAGTTTTGAATTTAAACTAGAAACTCACCACGGTGTAATCGAAATATCGATTAATTTTATCGGATAGATACCTGGAAATATTTCCATACCCACTATCGATATAACATTAGCAGCCCTGCTGCCAATCGACTGGAACTTTACCCATCACTTCTTCCGCCCTACAATCGGCCATTTTGTCAAAACTCCCAGCGGCATCCAGACGTAAGTTCTATGAATTCTGTGATTTTAATAATGGACTTAGTAGTTTATTAACTAAAATATAAACTCCAAAGTGCCGCTAATATAAATAACACAAAGCATTGTGCACTAAGCGTCAAAAAATACTTAAATTTTATAGAAACCATGTTACTTCTAGCGCACGTGGAGTTTGAGGTTGTGTTGTACCGACGAACCAAAGATTTTAATTTTGTGTCTTAAATATTGCAGGTTCCGTAACTCTCACCACGTTAACATGTCGGGAGGCTTAAATATTCTGTCCCTCAAGGAGGACGACATCACCAAGATGTTGGTGGCTACTACCCACCTGGGCTCCGAGAATGTGAATTTCCAGATGGAGCAGTATGTGTACAAGCGCCGCGCCGACGGTGTCAACATCATCAACCTGGGCAAGACCTGGGAGAAGCTTCAGCTGGCCGCCCGTGCCATCGTGGCCATCGACAACGCTTCTGATGTGAGTATATGCCATGCGGCATACCAATACCTTTTCCCTTCTAGAGGCGTGGCTGCACATGATGATTCTTTTAATCTTTCGGGTATGAAATGCAATGATTTCACTTTCACAGCTGACCAGCCAAGCCTCACTGTTCATAACGGATACTTTGTGGACCCACTATATGTATAAAACTAACGAAAATACCCTCGCCCGTAGGTCTTCGTCATCTCGTCGCGTCCCATTGGCCAGCGCGCCGTTCTGAAGTTCGCCAAGTACACGGACACCACCCCGATTGCTGGCCGCTTCACTCCCGGTGCCTTCACCAATCAGATTCAGCCCGCTTTCCGCGAGCCCCGTCTGTTGGTGGTGACCGATCCCAACACCGACCATCAGCCCATCATGGAGGCCTCGTATGTGAACATCCCCGTGATTGCCTTCACCAACACCGACTCGCCCTTGCGTTACATCGATATCGCTATCCCCTGCAACAACAAGTCTGCTCACTCCATCGGTCTGATGTGGTGGCTCTTGGCCAGGGAGGTGCTCCGCCTGCGCGGCACCATCTCGCGCACCGTTGAGTGGCCCGTGGTTGTCGATCTGTTCTTCTACCGCGATCCTGAAGAGGCTGAGAAGGAAGAGGCTGCTGCCAAGGAGCTTCTGCCTGCCCCCAAGATTGAGGAGGCTGTGGATCATCCCGTCGAAGAGACCACCAACTGGGCCGATGAGGTGGCCGCCGAGACCGTCGGTGGAGTGGAGGACTGGAACGAGGACACCGTCAAGACCTCCTGGGGCAGCGATGGCCAGTTCTAAGAAACCGTGGCAAATGAGGCACCAACACCTCTGGCTGTCCAACGCGTCAGCTTTTGCAGCGGTATAAATAAACATCGCTTGTGTTTCCACCTATATATACCACGTGTTTTCACGCAGCAAACAGAACCGAAGAATAGTATTTAACACACGACAGTCTGCAAGCATTTCACAAGCCCAACAACTAGAGAAAGTCAGCTTTAACTTTTACTGAAAGAGTTTTCTTACATGTCAAACAAGTAGCACCTTAGGAGCAAGGATTAAGAACTAGAGGTAGGTGGAGATTTTATCCAACTATTAGAAACTATCTGATTTGGGCACGCAGGGCAATGCCACTAGGTATTTCCACATTGTTCACCTGCAGTAATTGTACCAAGTTTCGAAGAAACTCTTGCGAAACCTTCATTTCGTCGTCGGCCTCCAGGCGCTCGAAGAGATCTAAAGCTGCCTCGTAGTCGTTGCTCCGACAGAACTGAGCCAGCAGCAAGTCGTAGATCCGCTGCTCATCGATGGTCCGCTGGACGCCTCGCACTCCTCTAGCCAGGCGCAGAAGCGTTCGCACCGCACCTTCCTGACCCAGGTGCTCACAGTTTTTGACCAGCAGCTCGTGGTTTAGCCGAAACTCTGGGTTGATGATCAGTCGTCGCAGTTGGGACTCGGTTCCAGACTCCGCCAGGGCCAGGAGTAGCGCGCTGTTCATGTTCGCCGCTCCATGGATCTTGCTGACGGTGGTCGTCACCGTTCCCAAGTACTTTTGCGCTTGCTCCGCGGTAATGTCTGGATAGCGAGCCAGCTCCTCCTGATCTCCGTTCGCCAAGCGCACCAACAGCGACAGCAGCTCAAACTGCAGTGGGGTGTGCTTGTAGGTGGTAGCTAGGCGTTGAAACTCTGCCACGGCCGACTCCAGATCTCCGCGAAGCATCCACTCACGCACTACTGGGCCGAGAAGGGCGTTGTGCATTTGGCAGTAACCCAATTTCCGTAGAAATTCCAGCGTTTCAGAGGTGAGATTAGGGCTTTTGGCGTTGCTTTCTTCACCTTTATGATTTGAGTTAATTTTTGCTGACAGTTGGGCGACGTTGGTCAGCAGCTGCCAGACGTTCTTGATCACGTAGTCGCCGCCAACGATCTTGTGGCTCTCCTTGCGCTTTTGGAGCATCTGCTTGGCGAGATCCAGCTGTTCGTAGTGGACCAGGAGAGCGGCGAAGTCTATCAGCTTGTGCTCGTCTATCTGGAATGCTAAAAAAAATAAATGCAGGTTAGAAAATACAGCGATAAAAACATGTTTAATGCCAACCTGGATAGGTGTTTTCCAGACGCTTTAGGCTTTCCTGGGCGCGGGGCAGATCCCGCAGTTTAATGTGCAAATCCAGAATAGAGGCCAGCATTCCAGCACTATGCTGCACTCCGAGCGCCTGGCACTTGGCCAGGAGCTGCTGCGCCCGCTCTAGTCTTCCGCTCCGCACGGAAAGCTGCAACAGGCGCCGGAGCACTCCGCGAGGATTAAGCTGCTTCGCCTCCAGCTCCACCAGATGACACTCCAGCTCATCTAGATTCATGTCACGAGGATGCTTAATGAAGCCCCCATTGGCGGTCAAATCGGCTGGCAGCACCAATTGGGAATTGTGCATCTTCTGCAACGTCTTGCCCAGTGCCTGAAGCAGCGCTTGATCCTCCGTAACGTGTCGTGCGAGAGACAGTATCGACTCAGCGGCCGCCGGTGAAAGCTCTAGTTTGAGACGGCGGAGTTCGTGGACAAAGCGAGCCAACGAGGGCACATCCTGGCGCAAACGCGTTTGCGGGCCACACATCTGAAGCAGCAGTGAGCCCACGAAATCCTCTTCTGGCTGAAGGGATCTCTGTTGCAGCGCCTGGACCATTTGGGCGAACTGCTCGAAGCGCTTGGTGGCCCTCACATTCACCGCCAGCGAAGACAGCGACTGAATAAGGGCGGAGAGTTGGATGCGAGTGGGATACCGCTTCAGCATCTCCATAACATCGGTCATTTGCTGCTGGTGGTTCTGAAGTATGAATTCAATCACCAGGACCAGCGATTGCGATGGCCGCACTCCCGCGACCTCCAGAGCCTTCAAAGTCTCCAGTGGCTGGACCAGTGAGTGCTTTAGATTGGGCAGCAGGTAGTTGCGCAGCGTCTCCTCGTCGCATTCTACTTTGAGACGCTTCATCTCGCCAACCAACCGGAGCATCCCACTCTCTCCCTCGCGCCTGTGATGGTGCAGGATCAGGGGCCAAAAGTAGTGCGGTCTCAGTTCCTGGCCACCGGCAGACAGTTCCTCCAGGCAATTCAAAGAGGCGGAAGGCAGGCGGCGCAGGGCCAGTTCCGTCACTATGTGCAGGGCCCAAGGGTTCTGACCCCGCTCGACAAGCTGCTTGGCAAACTGAAGCGTTAGATTCAGAGGAATACTGGCACGGAAGAACTCCTGAAGCAGCAAAGCGGCATACTCGTCCACGTTCTGGTTGGCTGCTTCGAACTTGGGAGCTGGGAGACCGGCCACCAGCTGGAGGACTACTTCGGCACGGTCATTGTGCGCCAGTTGGATGCACAGATTCCTTAAAGGAGTGGGCAAATCTAACCCGGTTAGAAAATCGCGCGGCAGCTTCTTAACCAGTTGCTGCATCAACTCTATGCTCACCTCCTTGGCGGCCAGGACAGTCCTTAACATCTGGAGGAGCTGTGTTGCCGTAAAGTCCTCCGATTGCGCTACGTCTTTGGCCTGTATCAGCTGTCCGTTAACTACGAGTGCCTCAAAGCGCAGGGCCTGAGTGTTTGTGCCCAAAGAAACGCCGGAGGCTCGCATGCTGGTCAGAACTGACTCGGTTCCAGCAAGATCCCCGTTTCGAGCATGCCCCAGGAGCATTGAGTGAAAGTTGTGTTCCGTGAGGGCGAAGCTACGCTCGCGCATCTCGGCCAGGAGTTCAGTGGCCTGGCGCATGTCACCTGCCGAGCACGCCACAGCTAGGAGAGCGCTGTAAAGCGAGGCATCGGCTGGTCCGTGATAAACGGCAATCTCGGCGAGCAGAGAACGGTGATCTGGCAACGGCAGTCGGTTCTGGCGCAGCACCTGCAACTGTGTGTGGTAGTGGGCCAACGTAGGCTGCCCCAGTTTCAGCAACTGTGCCCACAACCTCTGAAAAAGTTGCAGCCGTTCCTGACTGCTCTGAGCTGGTAGAACCTCGGGTACACAGGAGCCTAGCAGGAAGTGCAGTTGTTCCAAGGTGATCGCTTCGGGCTTGTGTGACTGTTGCAGGTGCTCCACCAAGCGCTGGCAGTGCTCGAAGCTTAATAGGCTGTTTTGTTTGTAGTAGGAGTCCAGCTGCGCCCACAATTGTTCGACGTCGACTGGACTTGGAGGCGCTTTAGCATTTTTACCCCTGCCTCGCCTTTCCGCAGCACTCCAGGTGGGCCTCGCGAGGCTCAGGTACCGCTGTGCTCCGTCCAGAGGCCACCGGCTAAGCGTTCCATGGCTTCCCCAGGCGACAATCCGTGCTGGAAGCTGGAGCATACGCTGCCATCGCAGGCACACACTGGATAAGAGTCGGGCTCGCTGCATTTCGCCCTATTTCATTCAACTCCAAACAATATTACAAATTACGAAACGAAACAGCCGAACCAACCGGCACCTCAGGCGAACTATCGATAACCGATAGCTGGGAGATCCACCACATGATTTCCATGACTACTTGGAGCGCGGCTATTTGGACGGACAAAACCAAAGAAACAACAGAGGAAGATGGTGAGTAAAAGAGGTAAACTATGAATGATTATAAATAAAATTTTATTAGAAAACAACAATAATAATTAACTAACACTTTTAGGACGATAGTCAAAGAGTTTGGGAACAACATCGCCGCACTTAGCGGATATCTTGATGTCAGCCAAATGATCGGCCCGGGTGTCTCCAATATTGACGATTGCCACCGGCAGCTTGAGGTCCTTGGTCTGCAGCACTACCCTGTAGCCGGAAAAGACAAGCAGGCTAGATCCTAAGACGAGCAGGCCATCGCTGTTGTAAACTAACGCCGCAATCTCATCCAGCCGATTCCGTGGCACGTTGTCCCCGAAGAAGACAATCTCCGGCTTGAGGTCACCTCCGCAGTCTGGACACTCAGGTATCTGGAAGTTTTCGATGTACTCCGTTGGTATTTCCACATCTCCATCGGGACGAATCATTTCAGGGGCATCTTGGAAGGCCGGATTAAGGGAAGACAGAATGCTTTGGAACTCGTGACGATCGATGCGGTATTCGCAGGACAAGCACTTGACCACATAGCCGCTCCCATGGACCTCCACCACCTGCTTGCTTCCAGCCTTCGTGTGCAGCCTGTCCACGTTCTGTGTTACCACTGCCTGGACGCGTTGCTCTCGCTCGAATCTGGCTAAAGCGTGGTGTGTGGTATTCGGCTGGGTGGCGGAGAAGTTTGGCCAGCCCACAAAGTTCCTGGCCCAATAGCGCTTGCGCACCGCCGACGACTTTACGAACTCCATATGTTGGATTGGCTTGTGGTTCGTTCTGGCGTATAGCCCAACGCCTTCGGATCGGTAATCCGGAATGCCTGCGGTAGGTGTTAAAGAACATAAGTAACTGCTACTTAAAGACACAACTCCAAAGCCCCTTACCCGACTCCGTGGAGATTCCCGCTCCCGTTAAAACCAAAACATTGGGCTTTGACAAGAGGAAATCCTCCAGTCGCTTTATATCGTCCTCTAGCACCGGCTTATGCTGCGGCACATATTGTTGCCTGGCCTTGCTGTTTACGAAGGCAGTGCATCGGAACCTGAGCAGGCTACCTACTCGCATTATTCTTCCTAGTTTCCTTATTGTTTTCCACTAGTTACCACATCAAAAATCAGCTGATGGATGATAGACCCAAAAGCTATGGTCACTCAGATAGGCTACAAGTGGGGTAATTAAACTGAATGCTGTCTAAATATTTTACCAATATACTTAGACTTAAAAAATCAAGACATTATGACCTTAAATAAGTATCGAGTTTAAAAAAAAAAACCATTCCGATAACCGTGAAATCGATTCAGCGTTACCACATTATAGTATAGTTGGTTGGTATCGATTTTTTTACGCCTGCCAACCGATAGGTGCTTGATGTACTGTTCCATCTCTAGAGCAGCGGCCGCAGAGTTGTGAAAAAGAAGATTCCCTTCGCTTTTTTAGTTTTCGGCGTTGTTTTCGCATGCCTTTGTGAAAGCAACCACTTTAGGACCAGCAGCAGGCCACCCGGCAGTAAACTAGATTGAGTTCAGTGATTCCTAGTTACTAAAATCCAATAGTACACCATAATCCAACGCACATTCCCACTCTTCAGCGTGTGTGTGTGTCGTATCTGTGTGTGCGTTCCTGGTGCGTTTGTCTGTGTCTGTAATTTGTCGGCTTTAATTTTCAAGCACGCCAAAAGTTGCGATTTGAAAACGAACTGAAACCGGATAGTAGGCGAAATGTCGTACCCACCAAGGGCGCCCATGCCGCCCTACTTGAATCCTTCGATTCCGCCGCCGCACGTAAGTTATCAGCAGCCAGCCAACCATCTAATTTCACTTAAAAATCACCCTCTACTTCATCCTTCCAATTTCCAGATGATGCCCAACATGGGTAATCCGCCGCCGCGCAGCTTTCGCAACTCGGCGACAATCAGCTCACAGCCGACGGTTTACCACCGTCCACCAGAGCCACAGCCACAGTTCCGGGGACCCATTATCACCGTCTTTGTGGGCAATATCAGCGAACGTGTCCCGGAGGCCCTACTAAAACGGATCCTGGCCACCTGCGGTGTGGTAATAAATTGGAAACGCGTTTCCACATTTGGATTCTGCGAGTTTGAGTAAGTTGACCCTTCGTGGCCCCTCAAGCCTGTTTTAAATGAACTCAATCTCTTCCAGTGGCCCCATTGCAGCCATGAGGGCTGTTCGCCTGCTTAGCGAAATGGAGATCGATGGCAAGAAGCTAGTGGCCAAGGTGGATGCCAAGAATAAAGTCCTGATCGAAGACTACAAAGAGAAGGAGTGCAAAAACGGCGACGGCGGCAGTTCTGTGGATGAAAAGACCGAAGACGAGTACGCTGTTAGTCAGATGCACGATCTGCTAGAGGAACACAAGCACGAATTCGAAGGATTCGATGGTAGCAGCCGCGGCGACCTCTACGGTAGCAGCAACCGGAACAAGAAGACGCGCCGCGATGACGATATCAAAATCAAGGTGATGAACGACAACGCCCTTGAGGAGGAGAAGCGTAATCTGATCAGCAGTGAGATTGGAAAGTTCCGTATGCGTGCCGAGGCAGACGAGCACCGAAAGGAACTGGAGAAGGAGAAAGAAAAAGAAAAGCTTGCGGCCAACAAAGAGAAGGAGCGCGACAAGGAACGCAAGAAGCAACAGCGGGAGAGCGAACGGTCCAGTAAGTCGTCCTCCAGCAAGTCTGGCTCATCGTCTGCTGGAGCAAGCTCCACTACAGCAAAAGAAAGTGGTGGGGATGTTGTGGAAATAGATGATAAGGAAGCTCCACCTGCTAGCAAGGAGTCGTCAGCGTCAAAGGACACTAAGGAGTCCTCATCGGGTGGACGTAACAGTGGAAGCAGTCGCAACAAGGACTCTGCCAGTACGGAAGCACACAAGGAGAGACGCGAAGACTCGAAAGAATCTCGACGACGCCGTTCCAAATCTCGATCAAAGGATCGCGAAAGGGAACGCGAAATCCGAGAGCGTGAAAGGGAGCGGGAACGGGAACGGGAACGAGAACGTGAACGGGAGCAGCGGGAACGTGAACGTGTCGAGATGCGAGAGCGTGAACGGGAACGAAATGAGATGCGCGAGCGGGAGCGGGAGCGGGAAAGGGAGAGGGAAAGGGAACGTGACCGGGAGCGTGAAAGGGAACGCGAGGAGAAGCTATTGAAGCCAGTAAGGGATTCCCGGCGAGAAAAGGAAATGGAGGAGGAGTTGCGGGAACGCAAAAAGGCCGAGAAAAAGGCTCGGGAGAAGGAGGCTGCCTACCAAGAACGGCTTTCAAACTGGGAGATTCGCGAGAAGCGGAAGGCCAAGGAGAACGAGAAGGTAAGAAATAATAGGGATTAAACTTGGAAATAGCTAAGTTATACCTGACATGTTTCTTCTGTAGTACCGCCTAAAGGAGCTGCTGCGCCAGGAGGAACGTGAGACGGATGCTAAGCGTCTGAAGGAGTTCGTGGAGGACTACGATGACGAAAGAGATGATTCACTGTATTATCGAGGCCGTGAGCTGCAACAGCGGCTGGCAGAACGAGTCCGCGAGGCAGATGCCGATTCCAAGGATCGAGAGAAGGAAGCCGACGAACTGGCTGAGCTCAAGAACAAGATCTTTAGCGGGGAGTTCGAGAATCCGTCGCTGGAGTATGAGAAGGCACGTCGCGAGATCGAAAAGCTGTACGAACCTCGAATTCTGATCAATGTAAACCTTGATTCTTCGGGTGGCAATACCGCGTTACATCCACGTGGCAAACAGGCAGCTTCGGCAGCCGGAGAAAGCGGTACTCCCTCCAATCTATCGTCTGGTGGGCAGAAGCAACGCAAAAACCAGTCGTCCTCGGAAAGCTACGATCCAAACCTAGCCGGTCACAATGAAGACTCCATATCCAACGACGACCACGCATCGATGGCAGACACAGCCTCCAATGCCAGCGGCGGCGGCTATGCCAAGAACAACAATAATGAGAAGTCCATTTCATCGCGCCAAAATAGTATCAGTCGCCAGAACAGTGAGTCCCGCGACTCGCTCTCCCACATCCACACGCCCACCCAATCGGCAATGCTCAACGATCAGGGCTCGGGGTCTGGATCTGGCTCTGGCCCTGGGTCCTCGCACGACGCCCACCTGCCCTCAGCCACACCACCCATGACCATGCCCCTCATCTCGCTGACGCTGGGCAACAACCTGAAGAAGAAAAAGATCGAGGCCACCGGCGTATTTGTCAATGACGACGACAACGATGAGAATATCAATCCCAAAAAGCGCAAACTGGTTCCCCTGGGTGAGTACAAAGATTCCGAATAAGTTGTGGATATTTCTAACAATCCCTGTCCCGGTTTTGTAGACTACGACGACAACATGAGCAACAGCACGCCATCGGGTCCTCCAGGCGGTGTTGAAATAGAGAGCGGAGCCAAGAGCAGCAGCAATAGCAACAGCTCAACGGATCGCCAAAGCTCCGCCGTGTCTGCAGCAACAGCTGCAGCCGCTGCTGTTAGCCAAAAGATTGCCCAGGCTGGCTCCGGCACAGGATCCGGCTCAGGTTTGGGCTCCACCGGCAACGGCAGCAAAAATAACAGTGGCAGCAATAGCCACGGCCATAGCAACAGCGGCAGCAGCAGTAAACACAACAGCGGCAGCAGCAGCAAACACGGTAAGAATGATGCAGCTGCATCTGCGAGCAGTAGCGCAGATGCTGCCGCTACAAACACCAAAAAGGATGAAAATGGTGCAAAGGTGTATGATGAAAAACGGCGGCATATAAAAAGCATTATTGACAGGATACCCACGCAAAAGGAGGAGCTATTTAATTATAAGCTTGACCGCAACGAGATTGACAGCGGTCTAATGGAACGCAAAATACGTCCATGGATCAATAAGAAAATCATTGAATATATCGGTGAGCCGGAGCCGACGCTGGTGGACTTTATATGTTCCAAAGTGTTGGCCGGCAGTCCGCCCCAAAGTATCCTAGACGATGTGCAAATGGTATGTTTCTCTTTGTCCTTTAACTTATTTATTGAAACCTAATGATGTCCTTTTTCTATTCAAACAATGGGTACATTGCTAACAGGTACTGGACGAGGAGGCTGAAGTTTTTGTGGTGAAAATGTGGCGACTGCTAATCTACGAATTGGATGCCAAGAAGAGCGGCATTGTGGGGAAGTAAGATGCGGATACAATACCCGCAATTCCGGGGACAGGGCGGGCAGAAAGGCTGCGGATCGAGGGATCATCGTGGGATCAACATCGCCCGGATTATATAGACTTTAAGATACGGCTTTAACCTTGTACATAAGCTGCGTGCTCCAGAAATTGTTTCGAGCTTTCTTTTCGAAGACTCTTCCTATAAGAGCAACCAAAAAGCGGCGAGGGAAACATCCATTAAGAGCTATTGCGTACGCTCGATGATTTCTCAGTCCACTTTGTTAGTGTTAGCTGTAATTGCTAAATTTAATCATGATAATTGTAAATACACACTAAACTCACTATCAACAACATAGGAACCAATAGTAGTCCTACATCAAGAACACCGTAGCCCATGTACATTTCGGTTTCTATTTTTCCCAAATATCTTTTATCCTGTTGTCGCATCAAAATCCGTAGCCCATTAGTTGAAATTTTTTTTATCTAGACCATTTTTGGCTTGAGAACAAACAAAACAAACAATAAATCATTCAATAAAAATTTATATATGTTCATTTAATTTATAAAGCTATAAGGATTCGACATTGTCATGTACTTCAATAGGCCATAAACTCAATTTTTTTATGTTTTCAATTGTAAATATCTCGGCCGTTTAGCAACCGATTCTGAAACGGACTACCATTTAAGAATCAGGGCTTTATTCCCTTCCGATCTGCAGTAAAATATCCCAAAAATCAATAAAAAATTAAATAATTTTCTCGAATTTCGCATATTGTTTTGCTTAGTCGGAAAAGTTTTTAACTACCACATGCGGTTAACGTGGTCAAAATAGATTGCGAAATGGCCAAGCTAAATAATGCTTATTATATTTTAATTAATAAAAACTAGGTTTAATTAAAACTAGTTAAAAAATCGTTGATCAAAGTTGCCACAACTGGTATGTGCTGCGTGCCAAAATCTGTAATTTGCATTAACTCTTTTATGATTTACTTGGCCATTTCGCAGCCGATTTGGGATTGGAATACCATTCCGGAATCAGCATTTCATTATCCTTCGATCTGCATCTAAAGTTTTCAAAGGTCGAACAAAAAGTTGGATCTCGATTTTTTGCAATTTAGGAAAGGGGTAACATCACAAAATTTAGCAAAAATCGAGTTTTTCAAGTTTTAAAAACTGATGATGCAGATCGACGGGGGATGGCCGTACGAGTCGTTTGGTAGGTCCCGCTCCAAAATCGGTTCAGGAATGGCCGAGCAATTCGCTTTTTAAAATCGGCCAAACGAAATTCTCGATTGCGGCCAATTTGTATGGGGAAAATTTCTGATGCACCAGGCCAACATAATCGTGGAGAAGGTGGAACGCTCAGCTCGATCCCCATGTGGTTGTTGTTGCCTTTCCCAGATCATCGCAGTTGTGCGATTGGAATGGGAGCTATCGATATCTCCCTCACCCCCATGGAGTGGGAATGGGGAGTCCTTCCTATAAGAACGAAAAGGAGGGGAGGCGGCGGCCATTACTGCATTTTTATAGTTGTCCCCCTTGCTACTACCCGTCTTTGAGTGGGAGCTATCGATAACTCCCTCACTCCCATGGAGTGGGAATGGGGAAGCCCTTCCTGTAAGTAGGAAAAGGAGGGGAGGCGGCGGCCATCATTATAATTAGCATATTTGTCCCCCTTGCTCTACCACCAGGTCCCCACTCTTATACTAGAGATGGTAATTTCAAAATTTGTGACTTTGGCCCCTGTGACGTCACTGCGCCGCCTGCTGATCGTTTCTGTTGGCCTGGTGAATCAGTTTTTGGCCACAAGCGAAATGGAAAATAAATTTGTCGCCGTTCGTTTCTCATTTTGTGTTTTGGAGCATTTAACATTTTTTAAACTTCTTGCTTTATTTTTAACTGGTTTACCAGATGTTATTAATAATTATTTTTTTAAAAAATTAATCTTAGCATAATTTAAAAAATTTCATGTCCGTCTTCTTTTTCCGAGACTGAGATCTGTGGCTCCATTTCCGTTTCCGCTACCGTTTCCGTTTTCCTGTTTGTGGCGTCGCTTACTACTCCTGGCCGTTAACCTTAGACCTGATCCTGGTGCTCCAGTGGCCACTATCCTGTTGCTCTCACCCGGAATATGGGAGTGAGGAGGCAAGGAAGGAGCTGCTGCTCCTGTGGCACTGGCATCCTGTGGATGCTCCGTTTTGATGAGAGCTCCTGGAGCAATCATGAGGAGATCGTTGCCTCCATTCCGGTGCTCTCCGCGTTCGCATTTGATGTGCCTCACAGATGGGTTATCTATGGAGTCCCCGGAATCGGGAATACATGAGTCCATTGCGTGCCCGTTGACGGTCCGATTGTCGTTGTTATTCTGCTCGAGATTCTGGCGCTGCTGCCACTCCAGGATGCCGGTCAGGAGCTTGATGTACTTGATGGCCGAGCGCAGAATCTCGTTCTTGGAGAGCTTCTTGTCCGGCGGATGAGTTGGTACCAATTTACGGAGTTCGGCGAAGGCACCGGACACGTTTTGCTGCCGCCAGCGTTCCCGGGTGTTGGTAAAGACTTTCCGGACGCCGCCAACGCCGTTGCCGGAACAGGAACCACTGCCTCCACCACTCACTCCGCCAGAACTGGCCACGGAACTTCCGCCGCCGCCACCACCAATACCAACGGAACTGCCGGAGCTGGCTGGAGCCGTCAAAGGACCATTCCGGGAATGACTGCGCGGAGAACTGGACAGCGAACGATTCGCTGAAAATACACCATATATTCCAGATCCCTGAGGTATGTATTGGCTTGAGTATCCTTACCATCTCCTTGATTGCCATTTAGGACCAAGTAATCCCTTAGATCCTCCTCATCCTCCTCCGTGTCGTTCAGCGAGAAGTCGGATAACTCGGCATCGCCCTCACCATCGGCGTCGCCATCCGAGATGGACTCCGTCTTGGGCTGCAGATGGGGCGTGGCATGCCGGAGCAGGGCGGGCGGTTGTCTAGCCGCGGACCTAGAGGCTTCAGGAAGACCTCCCGAGGCAGCTACTCCTCCGCCGTTGGGTTCTTCCGCCTCCCTTCGACCACTGGATGAGCCTCCGCTGGAGGCCGTGCTCCTCTCGTCGCCATTGTCCGCTCCATTGGAACTGCTCGGTAACCAGGCCATGTCGGAAGGAACGTCTGCTGCGGCCCAAGTCCCGCGGCCAAGTGAGCCAGGACCCAGCCAGCACCACCCAGAGCAACGCAAGGCTGCAACCACCCCCTGAAAGAAGGCGGAGTCAGCCGCAACGGACACAGGGGTTGAAGGCATACACACGAAAAAGGGGCGGAGCTGGGCCAGCTTCCTTCTCCAAGGACTAGCGCGATTCAACTAGAACTCATTTGTGGCGTTTATTTCGAATATGGATTGGATATGTTCTCTGAAGTTGACATCGACATGGACCAAAAATAGCACAGATTATGGATTTGAATCACAGTCGTCCGAAACGTTTCTTGAGAAGATCAACACTGGCAAGCGGCTCCGAGCGACGCGGCGAGTCGCCCACCTCCTCCCGCTCCTCTTCGCCGCCCTGGAACTGGTTGTCCTGGTCCAGCAGCGTCATGGCTGGCTTGGAGTCACCTTGCTGCAGGTTGAGTCGCATCGCTGGCGAGGGATTTACGAAGATCATCTTGTCGTGTATCTCCTCACGCTGGCCGCCGTGTCCTTCCCGGACGGCCCGCGGCCGGAAGATGTAGGTGGTAGGCGTCATCCGGGCATCGATGTACTGGATCTGCACCTCCACCGGGAAATCGCTGCCCAGGACCTCACTTATCTCGAAGGGAGCCGTGTCGGCCACGTGCAGACGGAGCGGCAGCTTTGGCGACATCCGGAAGGAGACGCGCTGCACAAACTTGGAGAAGTCGCCGCCATCTGGGCCGGGGCGCAGGTAGACGCTCCAGGTCGGCTCCAGCATGTAGGGCAGGTCCGGGTCGCATACCTCCATCTCGCAACCGAGGACGATGTCCTTAGAGATCACACACCTTCCGGCCAGGGCGTTGCCAGGACCTCGATTGCAGCTTACTCGCTGGCAGTCGTCGACCACGTTCTGGTGGCGCATAAGATGGGTGTAGCTCATCCTGGAACAGGAAGAGATAGAGGAGCAGATACAGGAGGAACAGAAGATGGAACAGGAGCTAAAATAATTTCCTAAATTTGAACCGAAAGAAATCACTAAACAAATTTTTGAGTTTGTTGTGGGAAGAGCCTTGAAGGCAAATGAGTCTTGTGGCATAAATGGAGCTGATATGAGAAGGATGTAGAAGTCAAGGGTTACTAGATCGAATACCTGTTCAACTTCCCCAATAAAAAAAACTTCGGCTTCGGCAATTTTCTAAAGGACAACCTTTGCCTTAAACTTTTCTTTTCCGGAAATCTTACAACCTTGCCCGGAGACTAATATTTTTCCAGTAAAAAGTTTTCCTTAAAGCGTGGAAATTTCTACGCTATTTTTTATATATATTTATCCTTGGGTTTAATCCCTTAATGGAGAAAAAATTAAAAAAGTAGAAGGGGCAGTCAAGGATTAAAATGGCGCAGGCGCCAGAGGGCGGAGCCTTTTGTGTTGAAATTTGGGGTTGGGATGTCCTGGGAATTAATTCTTTTCAACTTAACTTGAAAATTTGTGAGACTTTAAATTAATCAAATTCCAACTGCATCGTTTATTCCTTTATCAAACAATTGTTAAAATTTATAGCAACATATGGAGTGTGGGAAATGGAAGTCACCTCGATAGCTAAGATGAGTCCAGGCGGTGGCCACTTAAAGATCACGGGGTCCCGGGTTGACCAGGAAACGGCGCTGCTGATTCATTGAACGGCGGGCACGCCTAAGGTCCTTCTTGAGCTCCTCCCCTTGGCGCTGTAGCTCCAGTTCCTCCGGAGTAGGTTCCTTTTCATCCTCCTTTGGGCTCTCGTCTCCTTCCTTTCCAACCTTTTCCTCCTCCTGCTTCTTCTCCGTGTCTTCCTTCTGCTCCTCCTTAATATCATTATCCTTAATCTCATCCTCCAAATCGTCCTGCAGATCATCGCCAGAAAAGTCTATCTCGTTGTACGGATCCGAATCCGTCTCCGTTTCCTTCTCCTTCTCCTGCGATTCATCCTGCAGGTTCTCTTTGGACTCATCCTGCTCTGGGTCTTCCACCAGCGTCGCCTTGTCCTGCGTTGACTTCTCCTTTGGCTCATCCTTCTTTGGCTTATCCTTCTTCTTGCAGGCGTCCACTGGCAACTTGAGCATCCCCTTCATCCGCTCGGAGGGATTGACAAAGATAATGGTGCGTACAGACTCCTGGACGGAGCGGGCTGGAGAGGCCTCGGTGGGCAGCTTTACGTTGTGACGGAATATGGTGCAAGTGTGATTCGAGTCCAGGAAGAGCAGAGTTACGGTAACCGTGGAGTCGCGGCTGCAGAAGGAGTTGCTCCGGAACGGTGGCTTCTCCACGATGTGGATGCAGTTGGAGCAATCGTCGCTGAAATGGAACGCCACTTTCTCAACGACATCGGCCAATGGGTCCTTAGTGTCCTCGGTCTCCGATTCGGTGTCCATCTCCGCATCAGTCCCGACCACCAGCGGATCCCCTTCTTGCACCTCCCCCAACTTATCGCCCTCACCTAAGGCTTTGATGTAAACTCGAAACTGGTGGGTCCAGCGACCATTGTGGATCGAATGGTCAAGGGTCTGGGCAACGCTGCCCAAAAGGACGCGGCGCTCGTGGAGCTCCAGACGCTGCTCGTAGTCGGTGGCCAGGACATTGCGGCTGTGTGTCAGATCCTCGAATTCGTCTGTCATACTGCTTCCGTTTTCTACTCCAGACTCTGGGCGAGTGAGTGAGGCGAGTGCCTTCCTCTCGAATGCTTCCATTGAAGGCAATATCATGGCCTGCCTGAATCGGAACACATTAATCTGTGAGTATTGGAAACCATGGAAATTGGAAATTAATATTCAAACCTTGTATGTTATTTCGCTTGAGGATCCTATGTAAATTGGAAGAGATATAGATGTCAATCCCATGGTTCTTTTAATGGAGGAGTCATAAAAATAGTATGGATAAACTACCAGCACCATCCGCAAGCACCTGATCTCCCCCAATGGAAGGTCATCAGGGGGTTGGCCTTGGGAACTCCGGCCTAATCCCGCTCTCAGTCCGTGGTGCACAGTTCGCCGAGGATAGGCGGAGAAACCCACCCCCAGGAAGTGAAAATCTTAAATCCATAAGCCGCTTAGCAACAATCAAATCATATATCGCCTAAAAAAATCAAAATAAACCAAAAGTCAAAGGAATATCAACAGTGGCGAGTATCAAAATCAAATTAGCAGCATTTTTGGTGACTAATTCAAAGACGTTTTATCATCCGGTCGGCAGGGTGCTCCGTGCTCCGGAGTTTTTCGGGGGTATCCGTATGTCCGGGTGTCTGGCACGTGTCTGGTTGGCAGAGATAAGAGCCAAAAGTACGGCAAACACTCACACGTGTCCGGGTTAAAATGAATTTTCACACCCACTCGAGCCGCCAACCAAAAGCCGCCAATTAATAAAATTCAATTACTTTGAGCCACCGCACTTCCTTGATGGGAAGTGCCCGATAAAAAAGGGACTGCCAGGCGTGGTCAGTAAGGGATATTGGAAATATTATAGATACATAGGCTTTTCAATGTATTTTTTATGATTTTTTTTTATAATAAAAGTGAAAAAGCCGCCCTCTGTGGCCTGGAAATCCTACCTTGACGCTTTGATATTACCGTTAGTTTATTGGCAAAAGCTAACGTGTCTCTGAGCACATATTACTTTCTCCTTTAGCCCGTCACACACACACACATGGCTGGAGATCCCGACGAGGAAGGACGCTGAGGCAACCAGAAGATGTGGTGGAAGTATTTGAAGGTATCTTTAAGATAGGTATATATTGGTCTTCCTTATACCTTGAAATTCCATTAGACCTTTTTTGTTTACATCCAAAAATTGGATTTTATTATTGTACTTCACCGAACTATTTTTAGACTCCGAGCAACCACCTTGCGTGTGCCCCATGAAAGCTGAATGAAGCGATGATGGGAGGCTGCAGGTGGGTGGAGCAGGGTTAGAGCGCGGAGAGAGCTCAGAGCGAGAGCAAAAAGTGCAGTTAAATTAGTGACTAATGGGCAACGACAGCGTTGCGAAATAAACAAAACAAAATGCATCTTGGGGCAGGCCCTGGCCGTCGGAAAACAAATATACATACATATATTGTTGCCATGAAGGGAAAAACAAAGTGAAAAGCTAAAAAGAAACGCAACAGTAAGTGCAACAACACAAAAGCCACAGCTCACGTGGCATGGTGCGTGACTTGACCCACAAATTGGCTCGCCGGCACCCGCCCCAGCACCCCCACACACGCACATGGCAAGCCCAGAGACCGGGCTGGCGTCTCATCACGATGCCAACCCACCCCCTTTGGCAGAGAGTCCAAGAGGCCAGGTAGCTGCGTATTCTAGGGATTCCCTTAACCCGAACATGGTCGAGGGGCAGGAATATGTGCAGCAAGAAATCTAACTACATATATTGGAAGATAAACATTTATCCTGTGCCATTGCAGCAGGATGTCCTTGTAGGGAAATAATATTATTATAAATCCATCAGATACCATATCTTTACCTTTATAAATCCTAAGAAGGGTTAACACGAAATGCCGATGGGAGAGAGCGATAAGCTTGGAGCCCCCGAAGCTGGGCTGCGGAGAGAAAATACGAGTCCCCCCGCTGGGGCACGAGAGCCCCCGAGAGAACTCACGCTCGTTTTCATTTTCATTTTGATTTCCATGCATTCACGACAGTATTGAAGTGAATTCCCAGCAAGTAGGTCGACAAAACGGTCGAGAGCTTAAAGCGGAGTAACAGATATCGGTACCAAGCCGTTCTAAAAATAAAAGTTATTTTTAGTGAAATATTCAAAGGATTGAAAGGAATCTTCCTACAAACAAAGAAAGCTTGAAAGTGACACACATACACAAAGAAAGAGAGCGTGGAAAGTGAGTGAAATTGTCACGTTGCTTCCATAAAACAGCAACAGTTGCCTTCGGTCGGAGAGGGCGAGAGAGCCAGCGACCGCATTATCATATTGCCAATTCCAATTGCAGCAAAGTGCAATAAAAAAAAAAAGAAAGAAAAATTAAAAACAAAACAATCTCGTGGCCCCTACAACTTACATAAACAACAACGTTCGTAACGGGTATATAGTGCTTATTAATAAGTGCCGGTCGCCAGAGCGAGAGGAAAAACAAGTTAGGGAAAACAATAACAATTAGCGGAGAGCACGTTGCACAAAATAAATATGAAAATAAATGAATAAGAAACAAAGTAATCGCAGCGTAAACAAATCCGGGCATTCAAACAACAAAGCTCCGCACCTGGAATGCTTCGATTTCTGTTTAAAATTAGACTCGCTCCCCATTACGCATACGTAGCGTGGCACCAGATGGTTCGGATTTCGCCATTTTATGGTTTTCCAATGGCGTTCAAGTCCTGGCTTATCCATAGTCTAGTTGCCCCGTCATATTTTCGCCCTTTATGCAACCAAAGTCGTTAGTTAAAGTGTGAAACATTCTTCTCCAGAAATATAAAGCATACGCCCCGTGTTCAGACAGTACAGTTTCGTTTCAAAAGCTAATAATTGCCAGGAAAAGGACGAATTTTACCCATACTCCTTTTAGGTAGCAGGATTATTAATTAGCTGATAATTATCTGCCCTCTTAAAGGACTATTACGTGATGGTAATTGCCCGTTTACGAAACAGCCCTTGTCCTTGTGACGGGGGTCCTCCGTGGGTAACCCAATCCTGTTCACACGTCGTCGGGGTTATGACCTTTCTGACTCCTGACGGTCTACACAGTTTCTACAAAGTCTTCTAGTCCCAAAAAGTGCTGATTATCCATCTAGTTTGGTGCATCTATCCCAGGAATTATGTTATGTCTCATATGTCTTTTAGCTCCTTGCATAATCACTCTTGTTATTTTGAATGCATTCGCTTTGTTTTTGTTATGTAATCAGTGCCCTGGCATTCCTGTCGCGAATTTATATAATTAGAGGGGAGCTCATCCCATGGAGTATGTTTGGGAAATGTGAGGAGCCCGATTAGCGAGATCTGTGAGATTTATTTTGCGTTTGTATGTATGCAGCAACGCCTGCTGGGGCACGTGCATGCAGCTCAGTGGCTCTCTCTCTCTCTTTCCGTCTCCGGTGCGTTCCTCGGTGCCATTAGGCCATTATGCCACCAATCAGGTGTAAATCAAGGTGTCGGCCCCCAATTAGCCGGGCCATTGTTTTTGGTAAATGGCATTTAATGGCGTGAAATCCAGCCTAAGCTGTTAGAACAAGTCGAAAATAATTCAAACCTCTCGAATTCTTCTCAAATATCTTTCAGAATGGCAACGTTCTAAATGGCCTTGCTCATTGACCTTATTAAAAGCGAATTCAGTAAACTATCGTTGGGTATGTTTTTCGTTTCGCGTCTTCGATTCTTAGATAACTTGTGATATCACAGGCCACTATTTGTAGATCCTAACTATACCTATAACATTTTCTTTAATCTATACTTAAAGGATCCTCTCAATACATAAACATTACGGCGACGATCGGCAGTTCTGAAAATTTAGATACAATGGAGGGCGGCGAGTCGACGGAATCGAATCACAACACCAAGGTGTCCGATTCGGCATATTCGAACAGTTGCAGCAACAGTCAGTCACAGCGCAGGTGAGTCATCCTTGAATGTCCTTTTAACCGTAAAGAATCCGGGGACTTTCCAAGCCATGGAAGGTCTCTTGAATTTCATCACGGGTTCAAATATTCCTTAATTTTTTTAATAATGGTAATATTTAATGATTATGGCATTCTAGCCAAATATATTCTGTCGAAACGTAGAGTTTATGACTTTAAGAACTAAATATCCGTAAAGTTAGGCAATTAAACCACAAGGAAACTATTACAATCTAATCCCTTCCTATTTCTCCAACAGTGGAAGCTCCAAGTCCCGGCTAAGTGGCAGCCACTCATCCGGCAGCAGTGGCTACGGCGGAAAACCTTCCACCCAAGCCTCCAGCAGTGACATGATTATTAAGAGGAACAAGGACAAGTCCCGCAAGAAGAAGAAAACCAAGGTCCAGGGCCAGGCCCAGACACAGACCCAAGAGCAGAGCAGGGCCAGCATATCTGGAGCTGGGACAAGCTCGCTGAAGAGCCGAACAGTCGGACAGCAGCCGGAGGAGGGCATTATAGCCACCGCCACCTGCACTGACCCACAGATCCGGGCAGAGCAAGAGCAGAAGCAAGGAGCGCGCCCCAGCAAACTAGAGGAGCGCCTCGGAGCCGAGGAGGAAGAGGAGGAGGAGGTGGAGGTCTCCGGCTCTGAGGAGGAGGTCGAGGGCGAGGAGTGTGAGGGCAGGGAGTCGAAGTCAGAGCCCACCCAGACGTTTCCCACACCCTCACCCATGTCTGTGACCACCTTGCCCACGTCCATGAGCGGTGGCATCGGTGGCAATAGCTGCCATGTCGGCGTCTCCGGCACAGATTCCGGCATCGGAGGAGGCGGCAAATCGGAGAAGACCTGCGAGTCCGCCCCAGGAAAGCTAGAAACCGTGGCCGGAGTGGGTGGAGCGGCGGGCACTGCTCGGCCCGAGCGGGTCAAGGAGGATAGCTTCTGCTGCGTCATCTCCATGCACGACGGCATCGTCCTGTACACCACGCCCAGCATTACCGATGTCCTGGGCTTTCCGCGCGACATGTGGCTCGGCCGGTCCTTTATCGACTTTGTCCACATTAAGGACCGGGCCACCTTCGCCAGCCAGATAACCACTGGCATTCCCATAGCCGAATCTCGGGGCAGCACGCCCAAGGATGCCAGGAGCACGTTCTGCGTGATGCTGCGTCGCTATCGCGGCCTCAAGTCCGGAGGATTCGGTGTAATCGGGCGCTCGGTTAGCTACGAACCCTTCCGCCTGGGACTCACCTTCCGGGAGGCGCCGGAGGAGGCCAGGCCGGATAACTACATGGTCTCGAACGGCACCAACATGCTCCTCGTTATCTGTGCCACGCCCATCAAAAGCAGCTATCGTGGTAAGTCTACTTATGGAGGTTTCTCCTATTCCATTTTGATTTTTCCCTGAATATTCTTTTAGTTCCCGACGAGATCCTCTCCCAAAAGAGCCCAAAGTTCGCCATCCGGCACACAGCCACTGGAATCATATCCCACGTGGACAGTGCGGCGGTGAGTGCCTTGGGCTATCTGCCACAGGACCTGATCGGGCGCAGCATAATGGACTTTTACCACCACGAGGACCTGGCCGTCATAAAGGAGACCTACGAGACGGTGATGAAGAAGGGCCAGACCGCCGGCGCCTCCTTTTGCAGCAAGCCGTATCGTTTCCTGATCCAAAACGGCTGCTACGTCCTCCTGGAGACCGAGTGGACCAGCTTCGTGAATCCCTGGTCGCGAAAGCTGGAGTTTGTGGTCGGTCATCATCGCGTTTTTCAGGGTGAGTCCTTGATTTAGGATAAAGTAAACCTCCAAGTCTGAAATATCGTTTTCTTCCAGGTCCCAAACAATGTAATGTTTTCGAAACAGCCCCCAGTTGCAAGCTTAAAATCTCTGAGGAGGCCCAGGGTCGGAATGCCAGGATCAAGGAAGATATTGTTAAGTTGCTGGCGGAGACGGTGTCCCGTCCGTCGGACACGGTCAAGCAGGAGGTGTCCCGCCGCTGTCAGGCCCTGGCCAGCTTTATGGAAACGCTCATGGACGAGGTCACGCGGGCGGACCTCAAGCTGGAGCTGCCGCACGAGAACGAGCTGACCGTCTCAGAGCGGGACAGCGTGATGCTGGGCGAGATCTCGCCGCACCACGACTACTACGACAGTAAGAGCTCCACGGAGACACCGCCGAGCTACAACCAATTGAACTATAACGAGAATCTGCTGCGTTTTTTCAACAGCAAGCCCGTGACCGCGCCCGTGGAGTTCGATCCGCCCAAGGTGACGACGGTGACCGCCGCTGCCGGCGCCCATGATTCGCCCTACGCGGACGCCCACCGCAGCAATCTGAGCCCGGTGCACGGATTCGGGTTCGAAGGTAGCGGGGGCAGTGGCTCGTCCGGGAACTTCACCACTGGCAGCAATGTCCACATGAGCAGCGTTACCAATACGAGCAATGCGGGAACCGGAGGAACCGGAACGAACACCGGTACGAATACTGGGACCGGAACCGGTACGGGCACTGGCACTGGCACTGGCACTGGCACAGGAACTGGCACAGGAACGGGTACGGGAACAGGAGCCGGAACAGGAACAGGCACTACAAATGAGACAGGGGGACTTAGCACTACCACAACCACCACGACCAGGAGCACCACCACAACCATCGCCGCCACCACACCACCCGTAACCCTCACGGAGTCCCTGCTGAACAAGCACAACGACGAGATGGAGAAGGTCATGCTAAAGAAGCACCGCGAGTCACGCGGCAGGTCCGGAGACAAATCCAAGAAGTCGGCCAACGATGCCACCACGCTCAAGATGCTGGAGTACAGTGGGCCTGGCCATGGGATCAAGCGAGGCGGCTCCCACTCCTGGGAGGGCGAGGCCAACAAACCAAAGCAGCAGCTGACCCTGAGCAGCGTGGGGGTGGGCGTTGGCATAGACACGCCCAAGGCAGTGCCAGGCAGCAGTGGCGGAGTCGGACCGGGAGGACCGGGCGTGGCGGGTGGAGGACTCGGCGGTGGTGGAGGAGCTGGCATCTCCGTAGGAACAGGCACCACAGGAGTCGCAGGCAACCCCGGCAATGGCTCCGTGGGCAGCTCCACTCCAGGACCATCCACCTCCCAGTACCAAACGAGCGGCATGTCCTGCACGCAGAACATCAACCTCTGGCCACCTTTCTCCGTGGGAATCACCACGCCGGTTCACTCCACCCACACGGCCATGGCGCAGAGCAGCTTCTCCTCGCCCGCAGCCGGACTGTTTCCCACCTTCTACTACATACCCGCCGCCTCGCTGCCGCCCTCCGCCGGATCGAAGCACCAGCAGCAACATCCCCAACAGCACGGCCACTCCCACACTCTTCCGCACTCCCATTCCAATCCCCACAAGAGTGTGGACCAGCCGAGCACCTCCCAACAAGCGGCAGCAGCTGCGGCGGCCACCATGCCGCTCCAGTACATGGCCGGAGTTATGTACCCTCACCCCTCTCTCTTTTATACCCATCCGGCAGCGGCGGCGGCCGCAGCGGCCACGGCGATGATGTATCAGCCGATGCCCTTCCCAGGAATGGCCAATGCCATGCCCATGCCACAAGACCCGGTGAACGGAGGAGCTGCTGTACAAGGCGGTGGCTACGGGAAGAGCGTCTACTCGGTGAGTCTTTGGTGTTCCATCCCAACTGCTTCTAATCCCTCTCTGCTTTAGCCTCAGCAGGTAGTGGTGGGCCCGTCGGCCTCCACGCCCAAGGGTCCCATGCCCGGAGCCTTTCACTCGATCACGCCCAGCCAGAGATCCGCATCGCAGGCCACCTCCGTGAAGGCAGAGCCGGGCTCGAATGTGGCACCCTCGGAGTCCTCCAAAAAGGAAGTGCCTGACTCTCCCATACCCTCGGTCATGGGCGACTACACCTCGGACCAGCCCTGCAGCAGCAATCCCACCAACACAAAGGTAAGGAAACCTACTCCTCCCTAACTCTTCATCCTCTTAATGCTTCAATTCCTTATCCAGAAATACACGGACAGCAATGGGAACAGCGACGACATGGATGGCTCCAGCTTCTCCTCGTTCTACTCGTCCTTTATCAAGACCACGGACGGATCGGAGAGCCCGCCGGACAACGAAAAGGATGCCAAACACCGTAAGCTGAAGGTAAGTTGGCAGCCGAAAGGAAATTGGTAACTGGCTTCAGGACTTTTCGCAAACAGAGCATGAATACGTCGGATAGCAAGATCATGGAGCACCCGGAGGGTGACCAGACGCAGCACGGACCGGACTGATAGCTAAACCCGCAGCTGCTGCTGACCGACGTACACAACCGGGTGCACAACGTGACCGATGAGGATCCCTAGGAGATACCCCAAGATCCCATTAGATGACACTAGGAACTCAAAGGGATCATAGCAATGTGTGAGTATCCTTTGTACTCTATCTTTTGAATAATATCGAAGGCGTCCTTTAGTTTTCCAACCGTACAAACGTATTCCACACTATATAGACTGGCCTTAAAGGATTGAAGCAATCGTCCTTCAAGAAATACCACAAGGATTTTCGAAAATAAACCGCCTCAAGACACATATTTCCTTCTAGATTCTCAAAAACTACGGAATACTTTTTTTTTTAACTTATTAAAAATAAACCCAAAATAAGAGAGACTTTCAATGAATACTTATTTTCAGTTCCAGTTCATTTAAAAGTCACGCGTTGTATGCAATGGATAGGTTTATTGTTCATGAACTCTGCATCCTACTCATCCTCAAAGAACTCATCGTAGGGAATGTCATTCCATAGACGTTGTATAATAGTTTTGAAGGATCTGCTGCAGGCCTCGTTCAGGGCCGGCTGGACATCGGCGGCCAGGGCGTCCCACTCCTGGTTCAGGACCTTCAGAGTGCTCTCGCGGAGCTCCACGTTGTCATTAAACAAGTTGCTCATGTCAAAGTGCCCCCTAGGAATAGCAGACCCAAAAAAGTATGCTACATTTTTCGAATCCAGGTAAAGTATCCTATCAGGACTCACCTCCTTAGCTTGGTGACGGTCCTCATGTCCGTAATATTTAAGTAACTGTGACCATCCGACCGCTTCACGGGCTCCACTAGAATCCTAGACTTGGCATGGACCTCGGACAACTTGATGACCACTGTGCCGGTGCTGACGATCGGAAGGATGAGCAGCTTGCCGTCCACGTCGTAGTTGGCACGCACCTCCAGCTCCGAGGCCTGCATGAGCAGGGTGAGCTTGAGGGGCTTGGTCAGGTCCTTAGTGAAGCCCTTGAAGCTCTTGACCACCACCGACTGGGGTAGGTTGTACAGCTTGGAGTCCGACATGGTCAGCTTAAACTGCAGCGAATCTGAGTGTCCCCCGCTCTCGATCCGCATCGTGCCCATCTCAATGGGGCTGAGACCCGGCACCTGTCTCTCCGGGATGCCGTTTTTGAAGGCCTTAAAGAAGGTATTGGCCTGGGCCACGAAACAGGCCTCATCCTGCCACTTGCATCGCTTCAGAGGGGAAGCTAAAAATAAATTTTTTTAAATTTCCCAGTACTCCGGGTCGGGGAACTTGTACTTACGAAAGCCAAGCGAGGCCCGGACAAGGCCAGGAACGAGACAAAGCCCAGCCAGGATGTAAATCCACCCGATAAAGGGAGATCTAGCGAGTAACTGCATCTTCCGTGTTAAGTTTTTCGTATTCAGACGATCGACAACTGATCAACGATAGCGTGGGGCCTGGCCTATTTATGCATCCTCCGATGCGAGAGCTCAGGTTGGATTACCGACGACGACGACTCCGGTCCGACCCGATCCATGCCGGCATGACACCTAGTTAGCTTTGAGGTGGGATATTTTATTTTGGTTTTCGGTTTTTCATTGAATTTTAATTAAAATCGAATCGAATTTGTGGAAAACTACTGAAACAGTTTTAAGTAGTCTGGAAAAAGTATCTCATTCTGTATTAATTGGGTATTGCAACGGTATGGGACTAGATCGACATCCGATAGGAGTGGGAACTCACTCTGGGCTCTCACTCTCTTACCGGGTTAGGATAAATATTTGTGTTTGATGTGGGAATGAAGTGAACTCTGGATGTAGCTTAACCCCAGGGACCCCTTCAAAGGGTTTTACACTGGAATTTCGATACCCCTGGAAAACCTAGATTTCTGGGTAATCAGGTGACAGAGTGACGGGGCAACTGGGTGACTGGGTCGGTGTGTACCCAAGTAATTGACAGTTTCAAGTTCTAGGTGATCACCTCCAGTTTGGGATCGAACTTTTGATCTCCTGCCATGTCCGATTAGATTCGGAACAAGAGTATCTCAGGGTACATAAGCTACAGTCCGAAAGATTTAAAAACAAATCAATTCCACTTATGTTCTCGCATGATTAACAGTTTAATTTAAATAGAGAATACATCATGTTTTCGAATGCACCTTTCCCAAAGGCTCAATAAGTAGGTAAGACTTCTCTATAAAGCTGGCAGTGTAATGTCCGTTAGATCGCTAGATTAGACGTCCCCTTGACCAGCCCGGACGCGTCTCTGTTTTTAGCGAGGCAATTAAATGAATGAACACCGTCTCGGAGTCATTTAAAAAGGTAAACAACTTTATTTACATTCAACGAACATGAACCAGGGGCACCATGGGGCAGGCAGGTGAGCGACTCAACTGGGTGGTGGCAACGACAACGACAACGGAGGTGATGAATAACTCTCGAGTGAATGGATGACGAATCCCCGCGTCTGCCTCTGGCTCAGACTTTCGGGCTGTCCGTGTCGGCGGTGCCCAGGTTTTTCAGTGACTGCTCGAACTCCACAGACTCCACTTGCCGCTTTCCGATCTCGTGGGGCGGCGGTCCGATCAGTTCCACGACCTCGTCATAGTCCAGGGTTTCCTTTTCCAGCAGAGCCTCGGCCAGCTGAAAGTGAAAGAGACGGCACGTGAGTAGAGTGTGGAGTAAGAATTACCCGCCCGGGCATAACCGGTATAACTTAATTAAATCTATTTTGTATTTTGATCTAATGCTAATGGTAACAAGTGCCATAAATTATTTCATTTAAATATAACGGAAAATAATAATATCCAGTCTTGTGGATAAAATAATATACTGTTCCCACAGGTAAACTCAAGAAAACCCACCTTTTCCAGTTTTTCGCGGTTTTCCGTTAAAATTAGCTCCGTGGTTTGATAGGCACTGGCCACCACGTGACGCGCCTCGTTGTCAATCATGCTTTCCATGGCGCGGGAGAAGGGCTTCTTGCCACCGCCAGCGCCCAGCGAGCCGCCGCCCTCCGCCTCGTCCGCATCCCGGACATAGATGGGGCCGAGGTTCGGATTCATGCCAAACTTTTTGATCTGCGCATACGCGATCTTGGTCACCTTCTCCAGATCGTTTTGGGCACCTGTGGTAATACGGTTAAAGACCAGATTTTCCGCCGCCCGCCCGCCCAGGGCCATGCACATCTTGTCGAAGAGCTCCTCCTTGCTGTACAGATGCTGTTCGCTGGGCGTGTACTGGGCGAAGCCCAGGGCCAGACTGGTGCGTGGGACAATGGTAACCTTGAGCAGTATATCCGAGTTGGGCAGCATCCAGCCAACGAGAGCGTGCCCGGACTCGTGGTACGCAATCACCTTGCGCTCCGCCAGGGACAGGGCATGCGATCGCTTTTCTGTGCCGCCTGAAATTCAAAGTAGAGTCAAGGTAAGGGAAAAGAAATCAGACATGGTTTTCATACTTACCAACCAACCTTTCTACAGCATACTCCAGGTTCTTACTGCTCACCTCCTTTTGCGTATTGCGAGCTGCGTGGAGAGCTGCCTCATTGCACACATTAGCTATGTCTGCGCCCGAGAATCCCGGGGTAAGGCGGGCCAATCGCTGGGAAAATGTTTCTGGGGGCTGCTCCAACTTAACCGAGGATAAATGCTTCTCGAAGATCTCCTTGCGTTCCTGCAGCGTGGGCAGGTCGATGAGGATGTGCCGGTCAAAGCGTCCAGGTCGCAAAAGAGCCTGCAAAACAAAAGTTTTTATGTCTATTCCAAAGAAATAGAAGCTAAGGACGGTTAACCTTGTCCAAAATATCAGCCCGATTAGTGCTAGCCAGCATTAGGACACCCTCCTTGGTGGCCATACCGTCCATCTCAACCAGCAGCTGGTTTAGTGTCTGTTCCGACTCGCCGGAGCTTCCCTGGCCCATGCTTTCGGTTCCCGAGCGCTGTCGTCCAATGGCATCGATTTCGTCAATGTAGATAATACAGGGCGCCCTCTTCTTGCCCTCCTTGAAGAGATCCCGGACTCGCGCTGCGCCTAGACCTCCAATCATCTCGATAAACTCGGAACCGTTCATGCTCAAGAACGGAACTTGGGCCTCAGTGGCCACTGCCTTGGCCAGCAGCGTCTTTCCACAGCCGGGCGGACCAAGGAGCAGCGCACCGCGAGGAACTTTGGCTCCCAGACGCTGGTACTTCTCCGGCGACTTCAGATAGTCCACGAACTCCTTCACTTCCTGCTTGGCTTCACTCAGTCCAGCTACGTCCCGGAACAGAACACCCCGGCCACCGTCAAAAGGATCCACCAGTGTGAACTTCGCGCGGCCCATTTGGTTCTATTTGGAAAGTCATGGGGTAAGTCATTTGACAGAAATTTACAAACAAACAGGCTGCTCACAAAGGAGTCCATGCTGAGCGGACTCTTGAAGCTCTTCATGCGAGTAGCTATGGACATGAGCAGGGCGCAGATGAGAAGCAGCATAAGAATACGGCCAGTGGTGTCCGTCTGTCGATCGTAGGTCACCGGAACCCCCTCCTTGATGCCCAGTCGCTTCTCCACCTCGCGCAACTTCTCCTCGAACTTGTTGGCATCGGCCACCGCCATGTGAAAGATGCTAGAGGTGACCTTCCTGCCCTTAATCACAGCGCCTTCGTGCAGGATGATTGTGACCATTTCCATGTCGGGCCGAATGATCAATTCTTTGACCTCACCCACTGCCAGCATGTGGTGGACGAACTCATTCCAGGAAACATACCGCGTCGAGCCCTGGAATGTAGTTACAATTTGTATTTGACTATTTTGTGTCTCTAATTACTTAGGCCTACCTCAGGTCGCTCGGAGCGCGGGGTTATAAGCAAGGAAAAAAAGGCCACGAACATATAGATGGTAAAGAGCCAGAGAACGGCTTTCGTTAGCACTGAACGCATCTTTTCGTCATTCTCGTTGTTATTCTTATTTTGATCCTCGCTGGGATCGCCGCTACTGCTGCTGCTGGCACTAGAGCTGGAGCTTGCCATGTTGGGGGACTCCTCTCCTGCATCTTTACTGCTTTTTTGCCTCCTATCTGAATCAGGCTTCTCCTGCTGCTTTTCAGACCCTTCCTCTCCAGACTTAGCTTTGGCTGTAGTCGCTTTGGCTTCTTCCTTGGATGATTTGCCCGAGTTGGAGCTCATACACCGCAGATGCATGAGCCGCACCTCACGCGGAGTCATCTGCAGAGATCTGGCTATCACACCCACAATTGCCTTATACTCCGCCTGCAACTGGAGCACCTGCGGGTGAAATGGAGTCAGTGGAGACCTTTATACGCTGTGACCCAATTGGTTCACCTGTCGCCGGCTAAGCGGCAGCAACGAGAGCTCCCCCCTACTGGATCCTGGTGGGAGACACATCTCAGACGCACCGCGGATCTGGGCCAACTGGTGGCGGCCACGCTGCAGCACTTGCCGCACATGCCGCAGCCCCTTCAACATTTTTAGTGTTTCCGATTCCCTTGCCGGCGGATAGCCTCCGAAATCCGGTGCGAATACGTAACTTTGGGTTCTTTGCTTGAAATTGCGGCGGCGGCGCAGCGTTGCCAGGTGGTCTAAGTGCAGCTGATTTGGTTTTTAGTTTTTGAAACTTTTTAAAACTCAACAGCCAAATAATTTATTTTACTTGAATTTTTGCTTGTTATCCAAATGAATGCTTAGCCCGTGCCTGCACACAGTTTAAAAACCTGCCATTTTCTATGAAACAAATAAAATGTGGCAGCCCCACGATTGGCAACTATCGCGTAGCGATAGCTTAGAAAACCGCTAAACTTTTTTAAAAACAAAATTTTCGAAAAATACGGTATATTTTTATATTATTTGTTTCAGGTTTATTCAGCAGAGCTTCCAACCGAGCATTCAAACTGCCCTGATAAAGAAGGATGAACTCTCCGAAATCGTATTCCAACAAACCCAATACCAACGTCAGAAAGGTAGGAAAAACTCACTTTTAATTTTACAATACAATAGTTTCTTTGACTAACAAACTGTTCTACCGCCGCCCTAGCGGTGATTTTGGAACGCGGCTCACTGGAGCTACTAAAGCGTTCTCTACCCTCCGGATACAAATATTACTTCGTACTATAATATATAATAATAATGTCACTGAATTGAGTAGCTAATTTGTTAGACGTTGTTCTGTTCATTGAATGGCATTCATTGACCGCACCGCGCTCAGTAATTGTTATTCACGGGTCCGTCGAAGGGGCCCATGCTCTCGCCAAAGTCCTGCATCTCCTCCTCGGCGTTGTCCTCAAGCTCGTCGCCCAGATTATCCTGCTCCGGGCAATTCCGACAACGGCTTTCATTTACGCCATAATTTATGCACGTAGAGCCCACACACTCGCAGCATCCGTCGTGGAACCATCTAAAATAAACACAGAACAGTCAGCCTTCTGATATTTGGGGAGGAATATGGGATTACCTTGTGCTGCTAGCGCCCGTCGACTTGCAGCTGTGCCGGCATTTGTTCCACGAAACGCACTGATTCAGATATATAACCGTGCAGTTAACTGTCACTATGTTGTTTCTTTCCTGGATTGCCTCGTCGAGGTTCTTGTCATTTGTTCCTAATCGGAAATGGATTAGAAACATATCTCAAGAGCTCTCTAGTTTTCCACTTACTTAGGAAGTAATTGCCGTCCTTCTCCAGTTTGGGACCTTTCAAGTACTTGTCAAAGTCCACTTGAAAGGTGAAGACGTCCCAATTGTAGCCGTAGTTATCATTTTCGTCCAGCGTAGCTACGGCGTTGAAGAGTTCCGGAACTCCATCGAATTCCTCCACGTGCGACTTCTTTGAAAGCGAATTACGCGTGTCATTTGGCTTTGGGCAGAGCTCTGAAGGTAATAAATACATATATATATCGAATATGGTTTATTTTTGAATAGTTTTTCGCTTAGATTTATGATAAGTTAGAGCCCTTCTATGTAAAAGAACTGAGGATGGTCGGCTAAGCTAAGAAAGGTATGGTGCCAAATGTTTATTTACTTTCTCCAAGAATATTAGAGTGTTAAGAAATCACAATATTAGAATAATGAAAAGGATGTTCTAAACTTTTAGTATGACTTTAACAAGATACTAAGCCGTAAACTGTTCAAGCTTGGTTTTTAAAACCAAAGTTGCATTAGGAAATGAAAAGAAAAATCCCCTGAAACAATTTTCCCTGAAAGAATGTTTAGCTTTGAGCCCAGATTCAAATCCAAAGGACCTAGAGTCTAAGACCGCTCTAAGCCTGCTATCGATAGACGATAACTAGTTGGCACATCTCCAACTCCCCCTTCCAGCAACACACACACTTAAGCGCGAGATCATGTTCACACACACACGCTCTAGATGAAATACATTTGACAACAACAAAAACAACAGCCCATCACATCATCGCCACAGCCAAAGGCACTATATATTATTCTTCCGGAGCCCACCCCACCACCACCACCCATTGGGAACACCTGCCAATGCCAGGGGAAGGATGAGACGGAGGATCGCTTACCCACACAGCTGCAGCACTCCTCGTAGTTCTTGCCCAGGCACTTGAGGCACTCCTTGCAGCAGGAACAGTTCTTCAGCTCGCACTTGCAGCTCTGGGTGAGCATGCATTTGGAAACGATGGAAGCGCAGACCACCTCGTTGCAGGACTCGACGGTGCCGTAGAGGAAGACCAGTCCCAGGACCAGGAAAGCACTCAAAGTCACTGAGCGCCAAATTTCCATGGTGGGGAATGCGGAAAGCGGGTGCGCGGGGGCAGAGCAGGAGAATGGAATGTTCAGATACTATATAGCCTCCAGCTATATATCTACAGCCAATTCGTACAGAAGCAAAACAAACAGGAACGCACACACGACGCACTCACCACTAGAAACTCTTGTAAATGTTTTCTATTTTCCCTCTTACATATATGTATTTTCTTTTTATTTTTAATTGCCCTATGAATATTTATATATATATATATATATATATATTACGATCGGGCGATCGATCAGAGCAGAGCAACGACAGCGACAGCAACAATAGGCGAACACTACCAAGCGGATCACTACCAGAGCACCAGAGCGGATGCTGCCGCGTCTCGTTGTTGTTGTTGCTATTGGTGGTAGGGCATAACTGTCGTCGTCGCTCCAAGCCAAGTTAACATGCTAGACAACACGGCCAATACACCAATACAGCGACGATTAAGCCAGCACACGCTCTCGGCTATCCGAAGCACAGGAGCAAGGGAGATGAAAGAAACAGTGACTTAGACGTAAACACGTTACGAAGCTGTGTCGCGTCAAAGATTGTTGACAATTCCGGTACGCGATCGATCGAATCTTAGAATTGGTGGATCGTTGGATCGCTGGATCACTGGATCGGAGGCGAGCGCACGCGTACGCTAACTGACTCTCGAATAAGGGAGCCACAACAGTGGCATGGAGATCAAATGCCTAGAGATGGTCTCAGCTATTGCACAATCTGGCATATATACACCTTTAGAACCTTTACAACTACGAATTTTTGCATTAAATTCATTTAGGTTTTAAGATTAAATCGTAGATATCGGAAATAGTCAAAATACAGATGCATTTATCGGATACACCCATTCCTAGCTCTGATAACTCTTCCCGCCGACAATCTGGCAGCACTGGTCTCGATGCAACAACAATACCCAGACGTAAACATAAAATGCGAAAGTAACAATTTCCAAAATGTTTATGTTCCGAAACTGTGCGGTTCTGCTGGTTATTGGCTCAGCCTGTTGCTTTATATTCGGCCTGTTTAACCTGCACGTGGAGGTGGAGCCCAATGCCTGCCGAATGACTTACATGTTCGGCGAACCGATGTATGCGGTAAGTTGCACATCTTTCTCACTAAGAATATCTGTTTACCGTTTACTTTCAGAGAGTAAGAGTCCAGGACGGAGGCCATTACCCCAACTATGGGCTATACTATTATTATGAAGGCGTAAAACAGCCGCTGGATCCCCTGAAAAGCCGGATGACAGGTGCGCCAGTTATCTTCGTGCCCGGCAACGCCGGCTCGTACAAGCAGGTGCGCTCCCTGGCTTCCGTGGCTCTGCGCAAGGGTCGGGACAACGATGCAGGCGTCCACCTGGACTACTACACCATAGACTACGACGAGGAGCTATCCGCTTTGTACGGCGGCTACCTCCCACGCCAGCAAACCTTCCTGAAGCTCTGCATCCGCACGATTCTAGCGATCTACGAGGGCCGCGCGGATCAGCCAAGCATCGTCCTAATTGGACACTCAATGGGCGGCAAGCTCGCCCAGTCTGTGCTTACGGACTCGGCCATTGCCCAGCACATTATCACAATCATCAGCATATCGACGCCGCTAGATCAGCCGGTGCTTAATTTGGACTCAGAGTTGGAGGCCTTCTATTGGCAAACGGATACGGCGCTAAGCAAGATGCGCACCTCCACCGTGCCCACAAGCACCACGAACGTGTGCGACAGTCTGCACCAGAGGCCGCCAAGTGTACAACGCATGGCCAACCAGGAAAGTTCAGGGCGATTGGACAACGTGCTACTGATTTCCACCGGCGGTGGCAATCGGGATCTCCTGGTAAGACCCGGCTTAACAAGCTCTCGGTTCAACGACCTTCATGCCATGACATCGGCCATCCCGCGCGTAAGTTTGAGCTGTGACCACCTGTCCGCCGTGTGGTGTCTCCAGTTCATGCAGGCCATCAATCGCTTCCTCTTCAGCATGGCCCACGTGCAGGATGGTCGCTCTGCTGTGGCTTTTGCCACCAATAAGCAGCGCAATCTGCAGTCGGCTCTGCACAACTTTGTGGTAAGTATCTGAAGCACTAAGTAAGTAACATATTCTAACGACATTTTTTAGAAACCACGCAGGCGCCAGCAAAACTTTGCACGATTGGGCTTCACCAGCGGCAGTTGGAACGAGGAACGGCGCTTGGTCATCAACAAGTACTTCGCCAATGGCCTGAAGGGCATCTACTTGGAACTAATTGGTCTGCATCGTCAAGAACGCTACAAAAAGATGGCCATCGAGGCTCTTAACGTGGACGACGCCGACTGGCTTTTTGGCTGCTCTGCAGAGAAAGCCGATGGCACGGGGCAGCTCTATTGGTAAGTAATTGAAGGGACAGGAAGGGCCTTAATCTAATCTTTAAACCTTATCACTTCAGCGATAAAGTCACCTCCCTGATGCACCTCGTCCAGCGGCTCCCTAACGAGGACCGCGACCCCCGTAGCGTTGCCGTTCTGGATTTGCATAATCTGCGACGGACCTACCTGGAGTGGACCCACGTAGTTGTGCGCCTTCCGCCTGGTAACCGCCGCATTGGCTATAACTTGGACATATACGATGCAAAGGAGCGGTTAATGGACATAAAGATGCCGCGCTGGTATACAATGGCCAAGTTGCCGCTGATAAACGAGACGCTGCAGGGAACGCTACACCTACGACTGCGTATCTCTGGACTCTTGGATCCGTACCAAAGCTTGCGGATAAACGTGGAGCCATTGCAATGCCTACAGCCGGAGTACCGTGTCACCACGCGACTTTGTGTTCCTTGGGCTGCAGGATTCGAGCGATTCCAGACACTTAAGTAAATAAAGATTGACAGGGAAGTTCTGGCACTAATCCTAAGAATTGTCTCCACAGATCTGGCGATCAAAAGCCCCAACTATTTGCAAATGTGCCCACCCTGATGCCAAGGCATTATAATACCACGCTGAATCCGGTAACCCTCGACCTGTATCTGGACCCCATTTGTCGCTATCGCATCAGGTGGGTTAACTCATTCTCTTTCATGTATCCGCCTCGCTCTAATTGGTGTCTTGACAGCTACGAATACTCTTACACCTCGGCTTTGTCTCGTTTGGTGCTGGAGTTCTATGGATGGCTGCCGGCTCATTTTGCCTGCGTGCTACTGATTGTGCTGCGGAAGCAAGTGGAGACCTTTCAGGAGGTGGGAAGCTTCCGGAGCCTGCGTCCTTACGTCGGATACTTGCAGTACACATCCCTTTTTGTAGTCACTGGTGAGTACTTGAGTTTCCATGTGCATTTCCCATTTTGCCTCTTTTTTGCCGCTTCCGATGTTTATATTAAGGCCAATTCCTATCCGATCTACATAAAGTAAACTTCTTCACACTCAGGACACCGAGAAGCTCATTTCTTCATCCAAATTTGTATCCTTAGATCGATTTGAAATTTTTCGATTTTTTTCAAGGGGTACCATCACAAAAATTGTGAAATCCTGAAAACCTCTTTTTTGCCGCTTCCGATGTTTATATTATGGCCAATTCCTATCCGATCTACATAAAGTAAACTTCTCCACACTCAGGACACCGAGAAGCTCATTTCCTCATCTAAATTTTTATCCTTAGATCGATTTGAAATTTTTCGAATTTTTTCAAGGGGTACCATCACAAAAATTGTGAAATCCTGAAAACCTCTTTTTGCCGCTTCCGATGTTTATATTAAGGCCAATTCCTATCCGATCTACATAAAGTAAACTTCTTCACACTCAGGACACCGAGAAGCTCATTTCTTCATCCAAATTTGTATCCTTAGATCGATTTGAAATTTTTCGATTTTTTTCAAGGGGTACCATCACAAAAATTGTGAAATCCTGAAAACCTCTTTTTTGCCGCTTCCGATGTTTATATTATGGCCAATTCCTATCCGATCTACATAAAGTAAACTTCTCCACACTCAGGACACCGAGAAGCTCATTTCCTCATCTAAATTTTTATCCTTAGATCGATTTGAAATTTTTCGAATTTTTCAAGGGGTACCATCACAAAAATTGTGAAATCCTGAAAACCCCTTTTTGCCGCTTCCGATGTTTATATTATGGCCAATTCCTATCCGATCTACATAAAGTAAACTTCTCCACACTCAGGACATTGAGAAGCTCATTTCCTCATCTAAATTTTTATCCTTAGATCGATTTGAAATTTTTCGAATTTTTTCAAGGGGTACCATCACAAAAATTGTGAAATCCTGAAAACCCCTTTTTTGCCGCTTCCGATGTTTATATTATGGCCAATTCCTATCCGATCTACATAAAGTAAACTTCTCCACACTCAGGACATTGAGAAGCTCATTTCCTCATCTAAATTTTTATCCTTAGATCGATTTGAAATTTTTCGAATTTTTTCAAGGGGTACCATCACAAAAATTGTGAAATCCTGAAAACCCTTTTTTGCCGCTTCCGATGTTTATATTATGGCCAATTCCTATCCGATCTACATAAAGTAAACTTCTCCACACTCAGGACACCGAGAAGCTTATTTCCTCATCTAAATTTTTATCCTTAGATCGATTTGAAATTTTTCGAATTTTTTCAAGGGGTACCATCACAAAAATTGTGAAATCCTGAAAACCTCTTTTTTGCCGCTTCCGATGTTTATATTATGGCCAATTCCTATCCGATCTACATAAAGTAAACTTCTCCACACTCAGGACACCGAGAAGCTTATTTCATCATCTAAATTTTTATCCTTAGATCGATTTGAAATTTTTCGAATTTTTTCAAGGGGTACCATCACAAAAATTGTGAAATCCTGAAAACCTCTTTTTTGCCGCTTCCGATGTTTATATTATGGCCAATTCCTATCCGATCTACATAAAGTAAACTTCTCCACACTCAGGACACCGAGAAGCTTATTTCATCATCTAAATTTGTATCCTTAGATCGATTTGAAATTTTTCGAATTTTTTCAAGGGGTACCATCACAAAAATTGTGAAATCCTGAAAACCTCTTTTTGCCGCTTCCGATGTTTATATTATGGCCAATTCCTATCCGATCTACATAAAGTAAACTTCTCCACACTCAGGACACCGAGAAGCTTATTTCATCATCTAAATTTTTATCCTTAGATCGATTTGAAATTTTTCGAATTTTTTCAAGGGGTACCATCACAAAAATTGTGAAATCCTGAAAACCTCTTTTTTGCCGCTTCCGATGTTTATATTATGGCCAATTCCTATCCGATCTACATAAAGTAAACTTCTCCACACTCAGGACACCGAGAAGCTTATTTCATCATCTAAATTTGTATCCTTAGATCGATTTGAAATTTTTCGAATTTTTTCAAGGGGTACCATCACAAAAATTGTGAAATCCTGAAAACCTCTTTTTTGCCGCTTCCGATGTTTATATTATGGCCAATTCCTATCCGATCTACATAAAGTAAACTTCTCCACACTCAGGACACCGAGAAGCTTATTTCCTCATCTAAATTTTTATCCTTAGATCGATTTGAAATTTTTCGAATTTTTTCAAGGGGTACCATCACAAAAATTGTGAAATCCTGAAAACCTCTTTTTTGCCGCTTCCGATGTTTATATTATGGCCAATTCCTATCCGATCTACATAAAGTAAACTTCTCCACACTCAGGACACCGAGAAGCTTATTTCATCATCTAAATTTTTATCCTTAGATCGATTTGAAATTTTTCGAATTTTTTCAAGGGGTACCATCACAAAAATTGTGAAATCCTGAAAACCTCTTTTTTGCCGCTTCCGATGTTTATATTATGGCCAATTCCTATCCGATCTACATAAAGTAAACTTCTCCACACTCAGGACACCGAGAAGCTTATTTCATCATCTAAATTTGTATCCTTAGATCGATTTGAAATTTTTCGAATTTTTTCAAGGGGTACCATCACAAAAATTGTGAAATCCTGAAAACCTCTTTTTTGCCGCTTCCGATGTTTATATTATGGCCAATTCCTATCCGATCTACATAAAGTAAACTTCTCCACACTCAGGACACCGAGAAGCTTATTTCATCATCTAAATTTTTATCCTTAGATCGATTTGAAATTTTTCGAATTTTTTCAAGGGGTACCATCACAAAAATTGTGAAATCCTGAAAACCTCTTTTTGCCGCTTCCGATGTTTATATTATGGCCAATTCCTATCCGATCTACATAAAGTAAACTTCTCCACACTCAGGACACCGAGAAGCTTATTTCATCATCTAAATTTGTATCCTTAGATCGATTTGAAATTTTTCGAATTTTTTCAAGGGGTACCATCACAATAATTGTGAAATCCTGAAAACCTCTTTTTGCCGCTTCCGATGTTTATATTATGGCCAATTCCTATCCGATCTACATAAAGTAAACTTCTCCACACTCAGGACACCGAGAAGCTCATTTCCTCATCTAAATTTTTATCCTTAGATCGATTTGAAATTTTTCGAATTTTTTCAAGGGGTACCATCACAAAAATTGTGAAATCCTGAAAACCTCTTTTTTGCCGCTTCCGATGTTTATATTATGGCCAATTCCTATCCGATCTACATAAAGTAAACTTCTCCACACTCAGGACACCGAGAAGCTTATTTCCTCATCTAAATTTTTATCCTTAGATCGATTTGAATTTTTTCGAATTTTTTCAAGGGGTACCATCACAAAAATTGTGAAATCCTGAAAACCTCTTTTTTGCCGCTTCCGATGTTTATATTATGGCCAATTCCTATCCGATCTACATAAAGTAAACTTCTCCACACTCAGGACACCGAGAAGCTCATTTCCTCATCTAAATTTTTATCCTTAGATCGAGAAGCTCATTTCCTCATCTAAATTTTTATCCTTAGATCGATTTGAAATTTTTCGAATTTTTTCAAGGGGTACCATCACAAAAATTGTGAAATCCTGAAAACCTCTTTTTTGCCGCTTCCGATGTTTATATTATGGCCAATTCCTATCCGATCTACATAAAGTAAACTACTCCACACTCAGGACACCGAGAAGCTCATTTCCTCATCTAAATTTTTATCCTTAGATCGATTTGAAATTTTTCGAATTTTTTCAAGGGGTACCATCACAAAAATTGTGAAATCCTGAAAACCTCTTTTTTGCCGCTTCCGATGTTTATATTATGGCCAATTCCTATCCGATCTACATAAAGTAAACTTCTTCACACTCAGGACACCGAGAAGCTCATTTCTTCATCCAAATTTGTATCCTTAGATCGATTTGAAATTTTTCGATTTTTTTCAAGGGGTACCATCACAAAAATTGTGAAATCCTGAAAACCTCTTTTTTGCCGCTTCCGATGTTTATATTATGGCCAATTCCTATCCGATCTACATAAAGTAAACTTCTCCACACTCAGGACACCGAGAAGCTCATTTCCTCATCTAAATTTTTATCCTTAGATCGATTTGAAATTTTTCGAATTTTTTCAAGGGGTACCATCACAAAAATTGTGAAATCCTGAAAACCCCTTTTTTGCCGCTTCCGATGTTTATATTATGGCCAATTCCTATCCGATCTACATAAAGTAAACTTCTCCACACTCAGGACATTGAGAAGCTCATTTCCTCATCTAAATTTTTATCCTTAGATCGATTTGAAATTTTTCGATTTTTTCAAGGGGTACCATCACAAAAATTGTGAAATCCTGAAAACCCCTTTTTGCCGCTTCCGATGTTTATATTATGGCCAATTCCTATCCGATCTACATAAAGTAAACTTCTCCACACTCAGGACACCGAGAAGCTCATTTCCTCATCCAAATTTGTATCCTTAGATCGATTTGAAATTTTTCGATTTTTTTCAAGGGGTACCATCACAAAAATTGTGAAATCCTGAAAACCCCTTTTTTGCCGCTTCCGATGTTTATATTATGGCCAATTCCTATCCGATCTACATAAAGTAAACTTCTCCACACTCAGGACACCGAGAAGCTTATTTCCTCATCTAAATTTTTATCCTTAGATCGATTTGAAATTTTTCGAATTTTTTCAAGGGGTACCATCACAAAAATTGTGAAATCCTGAAAACCTCTTTTTTGCCGCTTCCGATGTTTATATTATGGCCAATTCCTATCCGATCTACATAAAGTAAACTTCTCCACACTCAGGACACCGAGAAGCTTATTTCATCATCTAAATTTTTATCCTTAGATCGATTTGAAATTTTTCGAATTTTTTCAAGGGGTACCATCACAAAAATTGTGAAATCCTGAAAACCTCTTTTTTGCCGCTTCCGATGTTTATATTATGGCCAATTCCTATCCGATCTACATAAAGTAAACTTCTCCACACTCAGGACACCGAGAAGCTTATTTCCTCATCTAAATTTTTATCCTTAGATCGATTTGAAATTTTTCGAATTTTTTCAAGGGGTACCATCACAAAAATTGTGAAATCCTGAAAACCTCTTTTTTGCCGCTTCCGATGTTTATATTATGGCCAATTCCTATCCGATCTACATAAAGTAAACTTCTCCACACTCAGGACACCGAGAAGCTTATTTCCTCATCTAAATTTTTATCCTTAGATCGATTTGAATTTTTTCGAATTTTTTCAAGGGGTACCATCACAAAAATTGTGAAATCCTGAAAACCTCTTTTTTGCCGCTTCCGATGTTTATATTATGGCCAATTCCTATCCGATCTACATAAAGTAAACTTCTCCACACTCAGGACACCGAGAAGCTTATTTCCTCATCTAAATTTTTATCCTTAGATCGATTTGAAATTTTTCGAATTTTTTCAAGGGGTACCATCACAAAAATTGTGAAATCCTGAAAACCTCTTTTTGCCGCTTCCGATGTTTATATTATGGCCAATTCCTATCCGATCTACATAAAGTAAACTTCTCCACACTCAGGACACCGAGAAGCTCATTTCCTCATCTAAATTTTTATCCTTAGATCGATTTGAAATTTTTCGAATTTTTTCAAGGGGTACCATCACAAAAATTGTGAAATCCTGAAAACCTCTTTTTTGCCGCTTCCGATGTTTATATTATGGCCAATTCCTATCCGATCTACATAAAGTAAACTTCTCCACACTCAGGACACCGAGAAGCTTATTTCCTCATCTAAATTTTTATCCTTAGATCGATTTGAAATTTTTCGAATTTTTTCAAGGGGTACCATCACAAAAATTGTGAAATCCTGAAAACCTCTTTTTTGCCGCTTCCGATGTTTATATTATGGCCAATTCCTATCCGATCTACATAAAGTAAACTTCTCCACACTCAGGACACCGAGAAGCTTATTTCCTCATCTAAATTTTTATCCTTAGATCGATTTGAAATTTTTCGAATTTTTTCAAGGGGTACCATCACAAAAATTGTGAAATCCTGAAAACCTCTTTTTGCCGCTTCCGATGTTTATATTATGGCCAATTCCTATCCGATCTACATAAAGTAAACTTCTCCACACTCAGGACACCGAGAAGCTCATTTCCTCATCTAAATTTTTATCCTTAGATCGATTTGAAATTTTTCGAATTTTTTCAAGGGGTACCATCACAAAAATTGTGAAATCCTGAAAACCTCTTTTTGCCGCTTCCGATGTTTATATTATGGCCAATTCCTATCCGATCTACATAAAGTAAACTTCTCCACACTCAGGACACCGAGAAGCTCATTTCCTCATCTAAATTTTTATCCTTAGATCGATTTGAAATTTTTCGATTTTTTCAAGGGGTACCATCACAAAAATTGTGAAATCCTGAAAACCCCTTTTTTGCCGCTTCCGATGTTTATATTATGGCCAATTCCTATCCGATCTACATAAAGTAAACTTCTCCACACTCAGGACACCGAGAAGCTTATTTCCTCATCTAAATTTTTACCCTTAGATCGATTTGAAATTTTTCGAATTTTTTCAAGGGGTACCATCACAAAAATTGTGAAATCCTGAAAACCTCTTTTTTGCCGCTTCCGATGTTTATATTATGGCCAATTCCTATCCGATCTACATAAAGTAAACTTCTCCACACTCAGGACACCGAGAAGCTTATTTCCTCATCTAAATTTTTATCCTTAGATCGATTTGAATTTTTTCGAATTTTTCAAGGGGTACCATCACAAAAATTGTGAAATCCTGAAAACCTCTTTTTTGCCGCTTCCGATGTTTATATTATGGCCAATTCCTATCCGATCTACATAAAGTAAACTTCTCCACACTCAGGACACCGAGAAGCTTATTTCCTCATCTAAATTTTTATCCTTAGATCGATTTGAAATTTTTCGAATTTTTTCAAGGGGTACCATCACAAAAATTGTGAAATCCTGAAAACCTCTTTTTTGCCGCTTCCGATGTTTATATTATGGCCAATTCCTATCCGATCTACATAAAGTAAACTTCTCCACACTCAGGACACCGAGAAGCTTATTTCCTCATCTAAATTTTTATCCTTAGATCGATTTGAAATTTTTCGAATTTTTTCAAGGGGTACCATCACAAAAATTGTGAAATCCTGAAAACCTCTTTTTGCCGCTTCCGATGTTTATATTATGGCCAATTCCTATCCGATCTACATAAAGTAAACTTCTCCACACTCAGGACACCGAGAAGCTCATTTCCTCATCTAAATTTTTATCCTTAGATCGATTTGAAATTTTTCGAATTTTTTCAAGGGGTACCATCACAAAAATTGTGAAATCCTGAAAACCTCTTTTTTGCCGCTTCCGATGTTTATATTATGGCCAATTCCTATCCGATCTACATAAAGTAAACTTCTCCACACTCAGGACACCGAGAAGCTCATTTCCTCATCTAAATTTTTATCCTTAGATCGATTTGAAATTTTTCGATTTTTTTCAAGGGGTACCATCACAAAAATTGTGAAATCCTGAAAACCCCTTTTTTGCCGCTTCCGATGTTTATATTATGGCCAATTCCTATCCGATCTACATAAAGTAAACTTCTCCACACTCAGGACACCGAGAAGCTTATTTCCTCATCTAAATTTTTATCCTTAGATCGATTTGAAATTTTTCGAATTTTTTCAAGGGGTACCATCACAAAAATTGTGAAATCCTGAAAACCTCTTTTTTGCCGCTTCCGATGTTTATATTATGGCCAATTCCTATCCGATCTACATAAAGTAAACTTCTCCACACTCAGGACACCGAGAAGCTTATTTCCTCATCTAAATTTTTATCCTTAGATCGATTTGAAATTTTTCGAATTTTTTCAAGGGGTACCATCACAAAAATTGTGAAATCCTGAAAACCTCTTTTTTGCCGCTTCCGATGTTTATATTATGGCCAATTCCTATCCGATCTACATAAAGTAAACTTCTCCACACTCAGGACACCGAGAAGCTTATTTCCTCATCTAAATTTTTATCCTTAGATCGATTTGAAATTTTTCGAATTTTTTCAAGGGGTACCATCACAAAAATTGTGAAATCCTGAAAACCTCTTTTTTGCCGCTTCCGATGTTTATATTATGGCCAATTCCTATCCGATCTACATAAAGTAAACTTCTCCACACTCAGGACACCGAGAAGCTCATTTCCTCATCTAAATTTTTATCCTTAGATCGATTTGAAATTTTTCGAATTTTTTCAAGGGGTACCATCACAAAAATTGTGAAATCCTGAAAACCTCTTTTTTGCCGCTTCCGATGTTTATATTATGGCCAATTCCTATCCGATCTACATAAAGTAAACTTCTCCACACTCAGGACACCGAGAAGCTTATTTCCTCATCTAAATTTTTATCCTTAGATCGATTTGAATTTTTTCGAATTTTTTCAAGGGGTACCATCACAAAAATTGTGAAATCCTGAAAACCTCTTTTTTGCCGCTTCCGATGTTTATATTATGGCCAATTCCTATCCGATCTACATAAAGTAAACTTCTCCACACTCAGGACACCGAGAAGCTTATTTCCTCATCTAAATTTTTATCCTTAGATCGATTTGAAATTTTTCGAATTTTTTCAAGGGGTACCATCACAAAAATTGTGAAATCCTGAAAACCTCTTTTTGCCGCTTCCGATGTTTATATTATGGCCAATTCCTATCCGATCTACATAAAGTAAACTTCTCCACACTCAGGACACCGAGAAGCTTATTTCCTCATCTAAATTTTTATCCTTAGATCGATTTGAAATTTTTCGAATTTTTTCAAGGGGTACCATCACAAAAATTGTGAAATCCTGAAAACCTCTTTTTTGCCGCTTCCGATGTTTATATTATGGCCAATTCCTATCCGATCTACATAAAGTAAACTTCTCCACACTCAGGACACCGAGAAGCTCATTTCCTCATCTAAATTTTTATCCTTAGATCGATTTGAAATTTTTCGAATTTTTTCAAGGGGTACCATCACAAAAATTGTGAAATCCTGAAAACCTCTTTTTGCCGCTTCCGATGTTTATATTATGGCCAATTCCTATCCGATCTACATAAAGTAAACTTCTCCACACTCAGGACACCGAGAAGCTTATTTCCTCATCTAAATTTTTACCCTTAGATCGATTTGAAATTTTTCGAATTTTTTCAAGGGGTACCATCACAAAAATTGTGAAATCCTGAAAACCTCTTTTTTGCCGCTTCCGATGTTTATATTATGGCCAATTCCTATCCGATCTACATAAAGTAAACTTCTCCACACTCAGGACACCGAGAAGCTTATTTCCTCATCTAAATTTTTATCCTTAGATCGATTTGAATTTTTTCGAATTTTTTCAAGGGGTACCATCACAAAAATTGTGAAATCCTGAAAACCTCTTTTTGCCGCTTCCGATGTTTATATTATGGCCAATTCCTATCCGATCTACATAAAGTAAACTTCTCCACACTCAGGACACCGAGAAGCTCATTTCCTCATCTAAATTTTTATCCTTAGATCGATTTGAAATTTTTCGAATTTTTTCAAGGGGTACCATCACAAAAATTGTGAAATCCTGAAAAGCCCTTTTTTGCCGCTTCCGATGTTTATATTATGGCCAATTCCTATCCGATCTACATAAAGTAAACTTCTCCACACTCAGGACACCGAGAAGCTCATTTCCTCATCTAAATTTTTATCCTTAGATCGATTTGAAATTTTTCGAATTTTTTCAAGGGGTACCATCACAAAAATTGTGAAATCCTGAAAACCTCTTTTTTGCCGCTTCCGATGTTTATATTATGGCCAATTCCTATCCGATCTACATAAAGTAAACTTCTCCACACTCAGGACACCGAGAAGCTTATTTCCTCATCTAAATTTTTACCCTTAGATCGATTTGAAATTTTTCGAATTTTTTCAAGGGGTACCATCACAAAAATTGTGAAATCCTGAAAACCTCTTTTTTGCCGCTTCCGATGTTTATATTATGGCCAATTCCTATCCGATCTACATAAAGTAAACTTCTCCACACTCAGGACACCGAGAAGCTTATTTCCTCATCTAAATTTTTATCCTTAGATCGATTTGAAATTTTTCGAATTTTTTCAAGGGGTACCATCACAAAAATTGTGAAATCCTGAAAACCTCTTTTTTGCCGCTTCCGATGTTTATATTATGGCCAATTCCTATCCGATCTACATAAAGTAAACTTCTCCACACTCAGGACACCGAGAAGCTTATTTCCTCATCTAAATTTTTATCCTTAGATCGATTTGAAATTTTTCGAATTTTTTCAAGGGGTACCATCACAAAAATTGTGAAATCCTGAAAACCTCTTTTTTGCCGCTTCCGATGTTTATATTATGGCCAATTCCTATCCGATCTACATAAAGTAAACTTCTCCACACTCAGGACACCGAGAAGCTTATTTCCTCATCTAAATTTTTATCCTTAGATCGATTTGAAATTTTTCGAATTTTTTCAAGGGGTACCATCACAAAAATTGTGAAATCCTGAAAACCTCTTTTTTGCCGCTTCCGATGTTTATATTATGGCCAATTCCTATCCGATCTACATAAAGTAAACTTCTCCACACTCAGGACACCGAGAAGCTCATTTCCTCATCTAAATTTTTATCCTTAGATCGATTTGAAATTTTTCGAATTTTTTCAAGGGGTACCATCACAAAAATTGTGAAATCCTGAAAACCTCTTTTTTGCCGCTTCCGATGTTTATATTATGGCCAATTCCTATCCGATCTACATAAAGTAAACTTCTCCACACTCAGGACACCGAGAAGCTCATTTCCTCATCTAAATTTTTATCCTTAGATCGATTTGAAATTTTTCGAATTTTTTCAAGGGGTACCATCACAAAAATTGTGAAATCCTGAAAACCTCTTTTTTGCCGCTTCCGATGTTTATATTATGGCCAATTCCTATCCGATCTACATAAAGTAAACTTCTCCACACTCAGGACACCGAGAAGCTCATTTCCTCATCTAAATTTTTATCCTTAGATCGATTTGAAATTTTTCGAATTTTTTCAAGGGGTACCATCACAAAAATTGTGAAATCCTGAAAACCTCTTTTTTGCCGCTTCCGATGTTTATATTATGGCCAATTCCTATCCGATCTACATAAAGTAAACTTCTCCACACTCAGGACACCGAGAAGCTTATTTCCTCATCTAAATTTTTACCCTTAGATCGATTTGAAATTTTTCGAATTTTTTCAAGGGGTACCATCACAAAAATTGTGAAATTCTGAAAACCCCTTTTTTGCCGCTTCCGATGTTTATATTATGGCCAATTCCTATCCGATCTACATAAAGTAAACTTCTCCACACTCAGGACACCGAGAAGCTCATTTCCTCATCTAAATTTTTACCCTTAGATCGATTTGAAATTTTTCGAATTTTTTCAAGGGGTACCATCACAAAAATTGTGAAATCCTGAAAACCTCTTTTTTGCCGCTTCCGATGTTTATATTATGGCCAATTCCTATCCGATCTACATAAAGTAAACTTCTCCACACTCAGGACACCGAGAAGCTCATTTCCTCATCTAAATTTTTATCCTTAGATCGATTTGAAATTTTTCGAATTTTTTCAAGGGGTACCATCACAAAAATTGTGAAATCCTGAAAACCCCTTTTTTGCCGCTTCCGATGTTTATATTATGGCCAATTCCTATCCGATCTACATAAAGTAAACTTCTCCACACTCAGGACACCGAGAAGCTCATTTCCTCATCTAAATTTTTATCCTTAGATCGATTTGAAATTTTTCGAATTTTTTCAAGGGGTACCATCACAAAAATTGTGAAATCCTGAAAACCTCTTTTTTGCCGCTTCCGATGTTTATATTATGGCCAATTCCTATCCGATCTACATAAAGTAAACTTCTCCACACTCATGACACCGAGAAGCTCATTTCCTCATCTAAATTTTTATCCTTAGATCGATTTGAAATTTTTCGAATTTTTTCAAGGGGTACCATCACAAAAATTGTGAAATCCTGAAAACCTCTTTTTGCCGCTTCCGATGTTTATATTATGGCCAATTCCTATCCGATCTACATAAAGTAAACTTCTCCACACTCAGGACACCGAGAAGCTCATTTCCTCATCTAAATTTTTATCCTTAGATCGATTTAAAATTTTTCGAATTTTTTCAAGGGGTACCATCACAAAAATTGTGAAATCCTGAAAACCTCTTTTTTGCCGCTTCCGATGTTTATATTATGGCCAATTCCTATCCGATCTACATAAAGTAAACTACTCCACACTCAGGACACCGAGAAGCTTATTTCCTCATCTAAATTTTTACCCTTAGATCGATTTGAAATTTTTCGAATTTTTTCAAGGGGTACCATCACAAAAATTGTGAAATCCTGAAAACCTCTTTTTTGCCGCTTCCGATGTTTATATTATGGCCAATTCCTATCCGATCTACATAAAGTAAACTTCTCCACACTCATGACACCGAGAAGCTCATTTCCTCATCTAAATTTTTATCCTTAGATCGATTTGAAATTTTTCGAATTTTTTCAAGGGGTACCATCACAAAAATTGGGAAATCCTGAAAACCTCTTTTTGCCGCTTCCGATGTTTATATTATGGTCAATTCCTATCCGATCTACATAAAGTAAACTTCTCCACACTCAGGACACCGAGAAGCTCATTTCCTCATCTAAATTTTTATCCTTAGATCGATTTAAAATTTTTCGAATTTTTTCAAGGGGTACCATCACAAAAATTGTGAAATCCTGAAAACCTCTCTTTTTGCCGCTTCCGATGTTTATATTATGGCCAATTCCTATCCGATCTACATAAAGTAAACTACTCCACACTCAGGACACCGAGAAGCTCATTTCCTCATCTAAATTTTTATCCTTAGATCGATTTGAAATTTTTCGAATTTTTTCAAGGGGTACCATCACAAAAATTGGGAAATCCTGAAAACCTCTTTTTTGCCGCTTCCGATGTTTATATTATGGCCAATTCCTATCCGATCTACATAAAGTAAATTTCTCCACACTCAGGACATTGAGAAGCTCATTTCCTCATCTAAATTTTTATCCTTAGATCGATTTGAAATTTTTCGAATTTTTTCAAGGGGTACCATCACAAAAATTGTGAAATCCTGAAAACCTCTTTTTTGCCGCTTTTGATGTTTATATTATGGCCAATTCCTATCCGATCTACATAAAGTAAATTTCTCCACACTCATGACATTGAGAAGCTCATTTCCTCATCTAAATTGTGAAATACTGAAAACCTCTTTTTTGCCGCTTCCGATGTTTATATTATGGCCAATTCCTATCCGATCTACATAAAGTAAACTTCTCCACACTCAGGACACCGAGAAGCTCATTTCCTCATCTAAATTTTTATCCTTAGATCGATTTGAAATTTTTCGGATTTTTTCAAGGGGTACCATCACAAAAATTGTGAAATCCTGAAAACCTCTTTTTTGCCGCTTCCTATGTTTATATTATGGCCAATTCCTATCCGATCTACATAAAGTAAACTTCTCCACACTCAGGACACAGAGAAGCTCATTTCCTCATCTAAATTTGTATCCTTAGATCGATTTGAAATTTTTCGAATTTTTTCAAGGGGTACCATCACAAAAATTGTGAAATCCTGAAAACCTCTTTTTTGCCGCTTCCGATGTTTATATTATGGCCAATTCCTATCCGATCTACATAAAGTAAACTTCTCCACACTCAGGACACCGAGAAGCTCATTTCCTCATCTAAATTTTTATCCTTAGATCGATTTGAAATTTTTCGAATTTTTTCAAGGGGTACCATCACAAAAATTGTGAAATCCTGAAAACCTCTTTTTTGCCGCTTCCGATGTTTATATTATGGCCAATTCCTATCCGATCTACATAAAGTAAACTTCTCCACACTCAGGACACCGAGAAGCTCATTTCCTCATCTAAATTTTTATCCTTAGATCGATTTGAAATTTTTCAAATTTTTTCAAGGGGTACCATCACAAAAATTGTGAAATCCTGAAAACCTCTTTTTTGCCGCTTCCGATGTTTATATTATGGCCAATTCCTATCCGATCTACATAAAGTAAACTACTCCACACTCAGGACACCGAGAAGCTCATTTCCTCATCTAAATTTTTATCCTTAGATCGATTTGAAATTTTTCGAATTTTTTCAAGGGGTACCATCACAAAAATTGTGAAATCCTGAAAACCTCTTTTTGCCGCTTCCGATGTTTATATTATGGCCAATTCCTATCCGATCTACATAAAGTAAACTTCTCCACACTCAGGACACCGAGAAGCTCATTTCCTCATCTAAATTTTTATCCTTAGATCGATTTGAAATTTTTCGAATTTTTAATTTTTTCAAGGGGTACCATCACAAAAATTGTGAAATCCTGAAAACCTCTTTTTTGCCGCTTCCGATGTTTATATTATAGCCAATTCCTATCCGATCTACATAAAGTAAACTTCTCCACACTCAGGACACCGAGAAGCTCATTTCCTCATCTAAATTTGTATCCTTAGATCGATTTGAAATTTTTCAAATTTTTTCAAGGGGTACCATCACAAAAATTGTGAAATCCTGAAAACCTCTTTTTTGCCGCTTCCGATGTTTATATTATGGCCAATTCCTATCCGATCTACATAAAGTAAACTTCTCCACACTCAGGACACCGAGAAGCTCATTTCCTTATCTAAATTTTTATCCTTAGATCGATTTGAAATTTTTAACGTGGAAAAAATTTTAAAAATTTAATGATAAAAGGACTTTCCTAAAGGTTATCCCAGCTTGCCCAGAAAGTTCCAAGACCGTATATGAAATCTGTCTAATTTTTGCTGTCCAATCTAATTTCTCTCTGCTTTTGCAGCCTGTCGCCTGCTAAAGAAGCTAATCCTCACCAGCGGAGTCTTGCCAGAGCCTGAACCCTTGGACTACAGCATCAATGTGTCCATTATCATCCACTGCACTGCAATAGTCCTCTCTCTGGTGGCCACCTTGGTCACTTGGCTGGCCCTCACGCTCTACGGGAATGCCTTCTACCGGCTGGCTCTGCGGCTCACCACCCTCTCCCAGACCACATCCAATATGATTGTCTCGGTTGTTACCCATTTGCCCATCACCTACGGCATCCTGACAATTGCCACAGCCATGGGCACCTGCAGTGGCGTGGGTCTGCTTCTGGCATTCATCTTCTACTTCCTGATGCTTTCGAATGCCTACAAGGATTACTTGGAGGACTTCCTGTGGCAGAAGGCAGCTAATCTGGTGAGGGGTAAATCAAAGTCTTCAGCTCCTGCCGCTGTTGTGAAATCTGAGGACGCTTCCAGCGAGGAGGAGGGCCAAGAGGATCAAGACTTAGTGGCCGCCGGCGAGGATCAAACCGAGGAGGATGAACCGGAGCCCTGTGTAGGCTTGCAGAACTTTTCCTTCCACGTCACCCTGCTGCTTATGCTGCTTATGCAGCTCCTGCTCAATGGTCCTGCCAGTTTGGCCTGGCTGCGGAGTCGACAGTGAGTGATTATTTGACTCTCATTCCGTTTGGGACTCATTTTCGTTCTCCATTCGTCTAGCCACGGAATTGTTCTGCCCGACCCGAGCTTGTATCCCAGCATCGTGGTTTTGGGGTCACTCAGTCTGCTCCTCCAGCTACGGGCGCCACAAAAATGGTTTGTTTTGGAGTGATTTTATGAGTCAAGTTCTTTAATTATTTCCCCTTTGCAGTGCCGGCTACTGGCTGTTGTCCATTGTGTTCTACTTCTTGGCTGGAGTGGTTCTCCTCTACTGCCAGGCGGCCGTCTACAGACTCAACTTTGTGTTCGCCGGAGCTTTTGCCCTGCTGGCCGCCCACCAAACTCTTTGGATGCTGATACGCCGCCTGTCCTAGGGCTCCTTCCCCCGGTTCTTTATCGTTTGTGATTTGTTTATTTGTTTCCATATTAGTTGAAGTTTGTTTAGACCGAGTCCGGGCCGGGGCCAGCCATTACATAAGTGATCTCAATCGGTCTTAGCGGGAAGTCCAAAAGGCGGAGCCCGGACTGGGCGTAGTTGCTGTGGCGCATTACATTGTAAATTGTTTTTACGCCTGCCGCTGGCTGTTTTGGTCATCCATCGGGTGGCTGAAGCACGTCACTCTCCATTTGGGGGCAATGTGTGAAAATGTCTATAAATGTTAGTCGCTATCGGTTCGTTACACTCTGTGGCCAGACTCGGGCCTTTCTTTTAGCCAAAGACATAATCAGTAGCCGTTTAGTTATACTTTGTTATTGATTTTAGATTCCCCTTCAAGTCACAGCTTTATAGTGTATTTGTAAAGTATTTGTTGGGATTGTTTACTAACTTACTAATTTTGTTAACATATTTAAGCCTTTTGCGAGATAGATTGTAGCGTTAACTAACCCAGCTGCCATAGCAAACAGTACTTCTTCGATTTGGTTAATCCATTGGAAGCACATAGCTACCTGTGTGTTTTTTAAATGCTAACCCTTTTTATAATCTTTATATCTGGTGAACAGAAAATAAAGCAATAATGTAATCCAACTTGTTACACAGTGTCTTGGCCGAGTAGAGAAGCGTGTAAATAATTTAAAATTCATCGAGTACGTGCCGATTTCGCCCACGAGGAGACCTGGACAAGCTGCACCGCCCAACCGGTGTCCAATCCAGTTCCAATCCATCAACCGGCCCATCAACTTAATGTCTCATTTGGCGGTGTGTGGCATGTGTCGCTTGCAAAGCCCGAGGCGATCGAGACTGTCGAGGCAAATCTGGATCGAGTCACTGGGTGAGGCTGCTACAACACCCCCGGGAGCTGTGTATGGGCGATGTTCAGTAGCCAAACATGCCTATTCCCCAGATTAGGACGCAAATTTATAATGGATACCATTCGCGACGAGCTCTGCCACTTCCAGCCAGCTCTGCCACTTCCAGCCAGCTCTGCCACAAATGGCCTTTCCATGTCCAGATGCCGCAACCCATTTTCTTTTAATTTGGCTGACACCCCGTTGCGATAAATCAAAGCACGGCTTTAAGCAGCTTTTAACGAGGCGAGGCGGTGACAGATTTTCCATTAATTAATTAGGATTGGTTGTGCAACTTTCAATGATAAGGCTTCAACTCAAAACTACTCTGGCTGCGATCTACTGAAATTTGAAAACCTTGTTTTGGGTAAATAGTTTGTCTTTTACATCCTTTTTAAAGAAATATAAAGTTTCATTGTGAAAACCAAACATTGGGATTCCTGCCATTATACTCTTATATTTTGTGTCCATCCCCATCCCTCCTTCCCTCTTTCCAAGGAACTTACAAAAACAATAATATTTTAGTTTGTTAAAATATTTTATTTTCAAGTTAAACAGATACAAAAAAAAAAAAAACAAATCCTTGTTAACAATACATGGCATTCCATATACACCTACAACTTTATACAGAGCTTAGGGTTTTAAGTAGTATTAAAGATAACGACTGGAGGATGGATGAAGGACGCCAGAGTGGAAGGACTCTCACTGCCAGTAGGCGTTGACCAGCTGCACGGGACCCGGAAGATTGGCCACAGGATACGCCGGAGGAGCGGCCATCACATCGAGGCTGGAGAACAAGGAAAAATCATTAAAGGACTTGAAACTCCAAGGCAGAAATACTCACCGCATGGAGTCCGTGTCGCGGTAGTATCGCGGCCTGGGAGCCACATAGTTGCCAGAGGCAAAGCTGCGAGGATTGGCCACCGGAAAGCGGATGGCGGACGGTGCTCGGCCTCCGATCCTTGCCCTGGCACGAGAACGACCTGATCGGGCAGTGGCGGCTGCTGCTCCGGCTGCGGCTCCACCGCCTCCTGCGGCACCTGCTCCGGCCGCTGCCGCTCCACCGCCGCCCAGATTGTTCAAAGCAATGCCCCCACCAATACCCAAGCCAGCCAGGCCCAGGTTGCCGAGTCCGCCGGCAGCTGCGCCAGGAGCCGGCTGCTGCCACATGGCTGCCAGTTGGATTGGAACCAGAGCGGGCAGTGAAACAGTGACTGGTACGCCGGGAGGTGGGCCAAGTGGTGGCGCAGGAGCTGCAGGTGCCTCCGGTTCGGGCTCATCCTCGTCCTCCTCCGGTGGCGGTGGTGGTGGTGGAGCTTGTGTCGTCTCTGGCTCAGGTTCTTCCTCTGGCTCGGGCGCCGGCGTCGTGGGCCTCGGCTCTACGTCCTTCCAGGCGGAGAGCAGAGCCAGCAGCTCGTCCTTGGTCACGTGTGGACTAGAGGAGGGCGGCAGGTGGCCAAAGCTGAAGCTGGGAGCACTCCAAGGACCGTGGATCGGACCGATCGCATGCGCCGGCGGACCGAAGAGCGATCGCTGTGGTCGAGGCGGTGCAGGAGCGTGAAGGAACTGGCTGCTGGCCACGTGCAGGACCAGGAGCAGGAGGCAGTGGATGCTATTTGGATAACCAGCCATCTTTAGCGAAGCGCGATTTGTATCTGTGGGATTAAGCGGCGGCACTGGCTCTTTTATATGCCCGGGATCTGCGTGAATTGGGTTAACAATTGGCTCTGGAGCTGGAGCTGGAACCGGCTGGCGCTGAACTGTGAAGCAGGCCGGAAGCATCAGGCACCAGGCATCGGCATCGGGACTTGCCGAAGAGTTTGAGGACATCCAGACGGGGGGAGTAACCATCGGCATTGGCATTTGGTTAACTGGTTCAGTCCCATTCCCATTCCATTTCAAACTCTAACTCCAATTCCGAGCCGAATGCGAATACGAATCGCTATTTACGCATTTCAATTGGTGGCTAGGAAGCGTAGACCATTTATGGTTGCCATTGCATCACTTGGTCACCGCGACTATCTTTGCACTAGATGACCAGACCACGTCAAGCCGAGCCAAATGAAAATGAAAACGAAACCGATTTGAAAAGTAAAAAAAAAAAATAACGCGGGCAGATGCAAACTGGTTATCCTCCCTGCGGCCTCCTCCTCATCCTCTGGAGTGGCTGCGAAAGAAATCCCCATCCAATTCAATCCAGAGATGTGTGTTAACTTGCCGACAAATGTGGCCAAGCTCGGATCTGTGCCAACATTGCGTATGAGTGATGCGTTTCCAGTTTAATTCAAATAAAAAACAGAGCATATCCACGCCAAGTACTTGCTTTTAATCATCAAGGAAATCATTAGCCAGCCCCTTAGATATTAATTTAATCAAAAGTCTCCACAGAGCAGGTCCAGGACTTTTTGTCCTCGTGAAACTGGAGGAGCACCAGCTCGTAGGTGGCCACAGTGCCGGCCATCTGAAAGAAATCCAGGATTATAATACAGATATGCAGAAGTCAAAGGTCTGCAGCACCGCCAGAAAAAGCCTCCGAGTCACGTTAAAGAACTTGGCTCCGGTAAGGGCCACCTGGTCGCTGGCCAGCTCGGCGGCGAAACGCGAGACCTCCGGCTGGTGGTAGGCCTCAGAAGGGATCAGGCGCAGCAGCTGCAGCGGCTCCCTGGCCTGGTCGTTGATGCCGGCAACCAGAAGCAGCACCAAGGAGGCTCTGCTCAGGAGAAAACAGAGCGAGAAGTAGAAGTAGACGGCATGAGCGGATGAGGGCATGGTGCTGGAAGGAAGTCCGACATTTAAGCTCCACAAAAGCCTCCATAAAAATCTTTAGGCCTTACTTGATACTCTTGAGCAGCTGCAGGCAGATGAAGTAAAGATTGCTGCCGAAGGAGATCAGCAGAATGCCGGATATGGCATCGTCTACCTCGCGGATAAGCTCCACAATGGAGCGATAGAGGGTGCGGCACCAGGTCCAGTAGGCTTCCGGCATGGACTACAAAGTAAAGTCAATAAAGGTACGGAATATCGGGAATATACTTCACAACTAACCTGTTGCACATGTCTTTTCAGACTCCTATTCAGCCTGGCCATCATCTCGCTGAGACCCATTCCGAGAATCATCAGGAAAATGTCCATGTAGTTCCAGCCAAACGTGAGCAGGACGTTCTGGAGCTTGCCCAGCCAGCCCAGCCAGTTGGAGTACGGAAAGACCTCGAACAGATGCAAGCTGGAGTCGTGCAAGTACGATTCCACGGGATCTTTTTGCCTTGGACAGAAGTCATAGTATACCGCGGCTACGATGCTGAGCAGGTGCTCCGCTGGAAAAGCATTAGTTAATACCTGTCTCCCCTGTTTGGAAGTTTACCCAACTTAGCGAGAGGCCCAGCAGGAGGAAGGCCACCAGACGGATGCGCCGGACAGGATGGGATCTTTCCAAGAGGCAGCCATACCGGGGCAGGCGCTTTTCCAGCGCCGCCCAGTGCCTCATCAGGCCGGGCCAGAGACTGGCCAAGTACAGGAAGTGCCCGGAAGCAATCAGGATGCCCACATGGAAAACAATGGGTTCTACGCTAGGATTAATACAGGCCCTATAAAAGTGGAGGACTAGGACCTCACCCACACTTCGGACATCCAGGCCTTCGTGAGCCACCTTGCGTATGCTAAACGTCAGATCCACGCTGGTGGAGCACAAGTAGAGGCAACAATACCAGAACCGCCAGCTCCTCCGGCTGAAGTGCAGGCTACGGACTGAGGAACCCCCGATTCCGAGGACTGGCATCAGGCAGAAGCATTGGGCCACCGTCAGAACGGGAGCCACTGCCTCGTGGAAGCTGCCTGTGTGGATGTAGTTCTTCCTGGTGTCCCGTTCCTGGCCAGCTAAAAGGATAATCTAGTGGGTGTATGACTTCAATTTTCTTATCTTCTTGCCTTTCCACAGGTCGTTGCTTTTCCTAAGCTGAAGAAGCCACGTCCTGGCGTGGTTTTTCCACCCAAGAGACCTCCTTTTCGCCAGAGTCCTTTCGCTTTTTGTTGGCATTTCGTTTGGGACCTAGTCCTTGAATGAGCCATGGGCTCCAGGACAACAGATGGCTAACGACAGTTTAATTGTGGTTGCAAATAGCGTTAGAACATGCAAGTTGTGGTTGAAAGGTAAAATGCGCAAATGTCAGATAAGTTCCAACGAAATTAATTAGAAAATTAGACGAGGTTTGGCAGGCGATCTTATTTTTACATTAAATCCCAAGTTATATTAAATAAAAATTAAGGAATCAAAAATTTAAAAAGAAAACAGTACGCGACCGGCGATCTTATTTTTACATTAGATCCCATGGTTTTTGAAGAAAAAATAAAATACAATAAGAAAATAAGGTCCACCAGTTAAGGATAAAATAGAAGAAAAAGTAGCAAATGAGGACCCAACTGAGAACTGAGAAGAGTGCATCATAAAATCCCACTAATATGAATGAAATGAATAATTAAAAATAAGGAACAGCCAAACAACAAGCAAAAACAACAGAAAATTAAAAAGAAAAAAAAAATAAAATAAAATAATTTAAAATAATTTAAAATAAGGAGTAAGACCCGAACTGTTTAGCTCAGGCCGACGACGGCAACTGACTGAAACTATGGGTTTGGCCCAAAGGCCTCAAACCGGAAGTTGGCTAATGCCACAGCCTACTTGGGACATGCGTTCATTTTCGCCGTGTACTCTTTGACTGGTGTGTTCCGCCTATAATTTAAATGCCGGATGATAAAATGGGCAACCAAAGCATGCAATCAACCACGTTTTAGTGCCAAGGAAGGCCTACAAGAATTTATTTCAAAAGACGCGCCCTTTGCTGTCAGAAAACGTCTATCGATAGAACATTCCTCGATATTGGAATCCCAGCTTGCAATCGTCATCGGGAATCGAGCCAAAACAACGGGCCAAACCGAATCTGGAAAGCACGAACCGTAATTCTCTCTTGACTCGCGATCGAAAAAGTTGATCTTGTCCGGTGGGATTAGTTATAACGCATTATAAAGCTGTGCTGTTAATTGCCAAAGAAAACACGAGCTCCGTGATCCGAGATCTCTCAGCAATAATAATTCCAACTTGCCACTAGAAAATCGCTCGACGCGCTTGGTGCCAACGTCAGAAGGACAGAGTGTTGTATTTGTTTGAGATTTTTTTTATGTGTTGTTTGCTACCTGTTAGAGCCAAAAATATCAGTGTGTGATTCCAGCAAAATGCGATTCGAAAGTATTTAGAAAACAATCGGAACAGCATTAACCAAAAACCAGAGACAGATACGAGTTCAGGTGAGTTTCTTTACATTCTATATTGTGTTTTAAAACCAGAACCTGGGCAAAAGCGTTAGGCTCTCGGGCCTACTGCCTTTTGTTAACAATTTTGTTGTAACATTTGCGCAAACGCAATTCGGTCCGTGTTGGTTTGTTGTTGGGCTGTTCCATTGCATCCTCTCTCCGACCTTCCAGCTGCTGTGCAACTGCATACCAAACTCCAATTTCACCCTCCCTTTTCAAAATCAGCAATAAGTGTGGAGGGGGAACCAGAAAGTAAGGATTCACAGAGAGAAATTGGAGATAAAAGGCTATTTCAAAAAAGGAGGGGGTCTATTCTTCATGTCCAAAACAAAATCGCATTTTTAGATCCATTGTTTTATATTTTTTATTTCAGTATCCCTTCTAATACTTTCTTTCTCTGTAGAGATGGGGATTCTAATAATCCCCATACCCCAGACCCCGCCAAAGTCTTTTGTTTGTATTTATACAGATTGCCCGGGTTCCTCTTCAGCTACTTCCGATTTCGTTCCCTGTTTTTCCGTACTTAAATACTCACATAAGTATCTGAACAAATATCTTTTACCAAAACATCAGCTGCATGAATCATCCAATGCCCCCCGCTCCACGCTCTTTCCCAGCGCAACAGTTGGCAGCAAAGCGACTCATTCAGCTCAAGTCTGGGGGAAGCAACAAAAAACCCGGACCCAAAACGTTTTATTACAAGACAGAGGTTCTTATATAAAAATATATATTCTCAGCAGATATATGTGCACCCCCCGGACTACCGATAACTCTTATTTGGGCATTTAACTTTTGATTAGTCAGCGAAATGAATTAAAAATTTTTGCTGCTATGCCAAGAAAATAATAAAATTGGATAATACTTTTCTTGATAAAGAGAAGACATTGTATCTTTCCTATACTCTTGTTTTAAAACATGTATCTTACATTTTTCCTGTGTGGGAAAATAATTTGCATACCAAGTCTCTCCCCTCTTCGGAAAAAAAACATTTATTTATTGATTGATTAGGTTTTAAGCTCCGTTAAGCCCGGCGCTGCTTGTCTTGGAGATTTGTGTGTCAGAATGTTGACATCCAAAAGAATTCGGAACGTTGAAAAACCGTGACTGATAAAGCGGATATTTCGATGTATTTTTATTATTTACTATATATGTATGCATGAACTCTTATAGCTTAGCTGTGTGTACAACGGGGGAGGAAGTGGGGGCCTGGCGTCCATCCCAGTCCAAAAGTGGGGGAGCGTTATCTCTGATATCTGTGCCATCATCATTGCCAACTGGTTGCATGGGGGGGCAGAAGAACAATCGGGGGCGATTCAATATGTTCACAGCTCTATGAACGGAAATGCGACGAAATAATGTAGCATACAGAGCAGAGGCTTTCAAAAGTCAGGGGCTTCAATATTTACTTTTGGTTTTTTTGGGGACAATCTTTTGATCTCGAAGCCAACAGAATGTTTCTATCCAACCAACCGTATCTGTGGCAAGTAGAGTACCATGGAACTTGGGATGGTACATATGTTTTGGGGATGCTCTGGAGCTCCCCTTGTCAAAGAATCGGAAGACGAGGAGACAACAGCCGCGGTGCGGCTGAAAGAACTGAAACAACAACCGAGCTCTGAACTCTGAAAACAAACACACATGTTGATCATGCATGAAAGCCGCCGCTCCCCCACCCCCGCAACGGATCCATAATATAAGATATATGTGTATATGGTGGAACCCTATGTGGCAGCCGAACACCCCTTCTGGGCGATCGAGGTTCCCAGAAGAGTAGCACGCACCGGAAATATCGTTAAATGCGTAACAAGGCGCTTTTTAATTTAACCAAAGCGACCCAACCAAATAAAAAGCACTAAATAAATGAAATTGTGTGCATATGCAAAACAGTTGGGTAGCTTGCCTTATCACAGTGGGTTAAAAAACCGACAAAAAACAAATAAATATATAAATGTAAGCCCAGCGAATGACAAAGCCCGGCTTAATTGAAATTTTCATTGATTCAATACTCTCTCTCCATCTTAATGTTGGCGGGGGGTCAAGGGGGAACGGAAAAAAGAAATGGGAACGGGAACCATTTGATAGTACATTAGCTGTTTACACTTGCAAAAGTTAGGGATTACGAGCCATTCAATTTCTACATGAGATCCTGGTCTTGGTAGTCTCAAATCTTTGTAAAGTTTTTAATCAAATTTTAGTTTCTTATATAAGTTTCAAAAATTTTTTTAAGAAGGTTTCTTAAGTATATAACTCTAGGAAATTGTCAGAAACTTCTATTTTTCGATGTGCAAGTGTCGCAAGGCCCATTTACATTGCTTTCGCCGCGCTTATCATTTCGAAAAGAAAGGAAAATGAAAATTTAATTGGTCGTAAAAAGTGCATTAAAGTTATCGCTGTTTGTTCGTGCGATAACGTTGAAAACAAGTCTTAAAAATATGGTTCTGAAATCCATAATCGATAGGAAAACCACATTAGAAGCAGTCTCTTTCGAATACGAAGTTTCGAAATCAGAGAAGTAGAGAGGTGGTGGAGCTAATCGATAAAGTTTACATGATCCTACGACCGAAACAAGTTTCTCCAAAATCACGCTGGACTCTCGCCGTTATTATTTCTAGTCAGGTTTGGATAGCCAATACTTTGTATCAAAAAATTGGGATCGTCAAACATGTTGGTTATCTAAATAGGAAGTCTTCAGCATACTACGAACTTCTTCCGTTATATATCGCTTGTTCGCCTGCCAGCTTTTCCATACAATTATTAAGATATTTGATAGAAAAACAAAGCAGAGTCTGAGCAGGTGTGTTGTCTTATCCATTCAGGAAACTCGATAGAGAAACTGGATCTATTCAAAACTAGTAGCATTCTCGGCCTAAAACGTTTTCCAAGCTTTAATTATGAAATATTTTTTTAGCTGAACGTGACTAATAAGAAAAACCGTTTAAATATCGAAAAGAAAGCCGCGATTGTGAGTCACCATCACCCGATTCTAGCAAAGACCCGTCTTTTTTATGTCTATGCAAAATACTTTTCCATTTTGGAGCAATTAAACTGAGGTGGAAATGACTGTACTGTGTAATCGAAAGGATTGACCGGCTTTCATGCTCCTGTCTGCGCCTGACATTGATCTCCTCCAGCTCTAGTCCTGATTCGATAATTAATAGTTTCGTTGCCATCAATCAAGCAGTCGGCGGCAATTTGATAAATATAATACGAACTTTTTACCATATTCAATGCCGCTCGCCTTACCCACTTGCCCCCTTTCCCCATTCAAGGAGAAAAATCAAGGAAAACATTTCTGGAAAAAAATTCGAGCAAATGCGAATTCAAATCGTGAGCAAACCGGATCGAATCGCTGGTCATTATAGGAGGCCAGTTAAGCGAACAGAAATCGGTTCACATAAATCAAATGTCTCGGATGCGGTCATTAACGGTGGGAGTATTTGTATATGTTATATGCAGACTTCCTCGGGATCTAATCTGGTTTGGCTTCGGTCTCCAGTGGAGCAAACTGGGCTTTTGCATCCGCCAAGCTGCAATTAGTTAGCCACTCCGATCCTGGCACACACTATTTTTTATGTGTCAGTCCACTCATTCACATATTTTTGCTAGACTTTGTCGAGATTTTGAGATAATACTTCCGTTTCAGTGGACCTGAATTGGAGTGAGACAGTTGCATTCACAATGTTGTTCAAACGATGGACAGATGTAGCCTGATTAGATTTCTTTATTCATCAATTGGACAACATCCGCTTTTGAGTCCATACATACCTACTAAATAATTTCATTCAATCGGGGAACATCCATCCACCCTCGTACGAATGCCATTGACCGTCTTCGATTCCTTTTGTTGCCCGCAGCATGGACATGGATATGGACATGGACACGGACATGCTAATGGACGCCCCGGCGGCCACGCAGTCGATTTACCCGCATTCGGCGACCCTCTTCGCCGCGATCAGCGCCTGTGTCTTTGTGACGGTTGGCGTTCTGGGTGAGTAATCTCCTCCTGGTTCCTTTCCTCTCTGCTCCTCGGCTAACCTGCGCCGCTTTATGGGACAGGTAACCTGATCACATTGCTGGCGCTATTGAAGAGCCCCACGATACGGGAGCACGCCACCACTGCCTTTGTCATTTCGCTGAGTATCTCGGACCTGCTCTTCTGTTCCTTCAGCCTGCCGCTAACGGCGGTGCGATTCTTTCAGGAGGTGAGTCACATTTACCACACCCAATCATGTCTATAGTATAAAATGATTCCCTTTCCAGAGCTGGACCTTTGGTAGCACATTGTGCAAGATCTTTCCGGTAATCTTCTATGGCAACGTAGCCGTCTCCCTGCTCAGCATGGTGGGCATCACTCTGAATAGGTAAGCCCCTGTTGTTGCAATTCATTCATCGCAAATCCTGCTTCTCTGGCTAATCCCCGATCGTGATCGTAATCCCCTCGACAGATACATACTCATCGCTTGTCACAGTCGCTATTCGCAAATCTACAAGCCCAAGTTCATAACGCTGCAGCTGCTCTTCGTGTGGGCCGTATCCTTTCTGCTCCTGGTAAGTGCAACGAACTCTTTGAGGCATCCTGTTCTGATACTAATATGCCTCGACACAGCTGCCTCCCATACTGGGCATCTGGGGCGAGATGGGACTCGACGAGGCCACCTTTTCCTGCACGATTCTTAAGAAGGACGGCAGATCGATCAAGAAGACACTCTTTCTTATCGGCTTCCTACTGCCCTGCCTTGTGATTATCGTTTCGTACTCCTGCATTTATATCACGGTGCTGCACCAGAAAAAAAAGATTCGTAGTCACGACAACTTCCAGATCGGCGCCAGTGGAGCGGGCAAGACAGGATCCCCCACCGCTGGCGGATCCTATGTAACGACCACCTGCCCGCGAAAGGCGCGTGAGGACAACCGGCTGACCGTGATGATGGTGACCATCTTCCTGTGCTTCCTGGTCTGCTTCCTGCCGCTGATGCTGGCCAATGTGGTGGACGACGAGCGCAAGACTTCATATCCCTGGCTGCATATTATCGCCTCGGTTATGGCCTGGGCCTCCAGCGTCATCAACCCGATCATCTATGCGGCCAGTAACAGGAATTACAGGTAGATCTTTCAGCCCAACTAGCAGGGACTATTAAGCATCACTTTATCCATTTCGCAGAGTGGCCTACTACAAAATCTTTGCGCTGCTTAAGTTCTGGGGGGAGCCACTGTCCCCGATGCCAAGTAGAAACTATCACCAAAGCAAGAACTCCAAGGAACTGTCGGGCGTCATCCGGAGCACGCCGCTCTTCCATGCTGTGCAGAAGAATAGTATTAACCAAATGTGCCAAACATATTCAGTATGATTCGAGTCGGTTTATAGTTCAGATTTGATTCTTTGTATTAGAGCTTGTAATTCATATTAATTAATTACTTATTACCATTTAATTTAAATATTTTCGAGCGGATGAGAGAACCAAAACTCCATCAAAGACAAACGAATTAAATACATTAATTTACGTAGACCAATTTAGAAAGGATGTCTTTTGAATTTAAACTACGAGATACGATTTCTAATTCAAGCTCTAACCGATCTTTTTGACGCTCCGCTGATGGATTGCTTTTAATTATTTACTTAAAAAGTTCACTAATGAAAAGGTAAACTTTTGTTTGGACACATTGATTTGTTATCGGCGCTCATTTTTGCAGATAAGGCAATTTGAAGTTGATGAAACTTTTCACATTAGCGGAGTTTCAATAATCTTTTCTTCCACTCACACCAAAAATAACACATTTAATTTCACTTTAAAAAAAAAGTTTTATTTTTCTTCGTCTATCATCGCTGGAGAACTCTTAACGCACACTAGTTAGGTTGAACATCACGAGGAGTCCGTAACCTAGGCCTTCACGGCGAACTTGCGCTGAGGGAAGATGGAGCGCTTGCGGATCTCCTTAAGGGTCTTGCGGTTGGCATCGCGGGGCGAGAGAGCCTTGCGGATAGCACGGGTCTTCTTTTTGCGCAGATCCAGGGGCTTGTACTTCTTGTTCTTGAAGACCTTGCGCAGATTCTCCTTCTGCTTCTGGTGCATGACGATGTAGACGCGAGCAATGGCCTTGCGGACCACACGGCTAACGGATAAAGGCAAAAGAATTTGGGTAAGGCACACTAACCAACATAAGCGAAATAATTCCAACATGTACTTACATCTTGGAGAGCTTTGAGGGTGCTCCGCCAGTCACCTTGGCCACACGCAGATTCAGCAGCTCGTTCTTGAGCTCGTCCAGCTGCTTGGTCAGCTCCTTCTTGTCCTTCGTCCTCAGCTCGGAGCACTTAACCTTCACCTGCGCGGCACAACAAAAAAAAGCATTAATATATTACCCAACAGAACAAATGCATTCTCAAAACTAAGTTCACAGCTAGCTGGCACTACTGCAATTCATTCTTCGTTCGAAATCGCACACCTACCATTTTTAATGGATATTTATCAACCTACAACGAAAAACACTATTAAAATATATGAAAAACGTGGAGCAGAAAAATTAAGCGTTTATACCTCGCCGGAAACGGATAGGGAAAAAGAAAGAACTAGGGTTGTCAAATGCCAGTAGGAATGTAGAGAATATAAATATGTATCGAAATATCGATATAACGTCACACTCAGACTTTTGAGGTATATTTTTTAAGGTTTACAGCACTGTTTTTCGAGTATTAGAAGAGTCGAATAGAAATAATCCTTCTGGCCCAGGCCATTTGGATATTAAAACCATATTCAAAATTAAAACATTTGACAATAATTCGTAATAAATTAGGTAAAAATAGTAGAGTGTAGTAGGTAAAGTAAAATTCGATAACACGACGCAGCATACCACCACTAGCGTGAGAACGTAAACAAACAAGCGAGTTGGCAACGCTGCAATAGGTTCATTTTTGCTGTATAAATAATTAGATTCGCAATAATCCTTATCTGATAGTAAATTTGCCAGGTTAATGAACGCCAAACAAACACAACATAAACAGACTTTCTAAAAAACAATGGCAGATCGGGCCATCAAGCTCCTAGTGATCGGAGAAAGCGGAGTGGGCAAGTCCAGGTAAGACATTCCAGCAACAGCTTCAGTGATTAGCCACTGCGTATATTCGAAATAGTAATCATTGCATCATTGTTTTTCGTTTCCACTGCGCAGTCTGATTCGACGCTTCGTGGAGAACAAGTTCGATGAGAACCATGACGTCACAATCGGTATGGACTTTAAGAGCAAGGTGATGAACGTGGACGGGATCGACTACAAAGTGGCTTTGTGGGACACAGCCGGAGCGGAAAGGTTCCGCAGTTTAACGCCAAGCTTCTACCGGAAGGCGCTGGGCGCTATTCTAGTGTACGACATCACCAATCGGGACTCGTTAGTGAAACTGGAAGCGTGGCTAGCTGAGCTGGACAGCTACAGCGATAACCCTAACATTGCCATCATTGTGGTAGGCAACAAGATTGACCAGGAGCGAGTGGTGGATCGCGAGGAGGGGCGCAAGTTTGCCCGCAAGCATCGTGCCCTTTTTATTGAAACCTCAGCAAAGTGCGATCAGTTTGTCAGCGATGTGTTCAAGGACGTAGTCGAGAAGGTAAATACAGCTAAAGTTTCTGGAAAATTCACTTCAATATTTCCTCTATGACAGATTGTGTCCTCCGAGTACTTTGGCAGTGGCAACGGCTCCGTAAACGGCATGGATATCGGGGCCAACCAGGATCTGGAGGCAAATGCTTCGACGTGTTATTGTTGATATTCGGATGTTGTGCTTTTGTCAAATTTCTAGAATGTATTTATTTAAACTTTTCAATATCATTAGCATAAAGTCACTCAACTGCCCTTGATTTTATGTAATATTCAGTTCATACTAGGATTTAAATTGTATCCACGTTGACTAAGCAAATGGTATGCTGTAATGCGTAATATTTCCATCATAAGGTAATAATCATTTGGCGTAAAGAACCGCTTCTGAACCGATCTGGGAATGGATTACCTTCTCAGAATCAGGACTCCAATGTCCTTCGATCTGCAGCAAAAGATTTTGAAATCCGAACAGTCGTGCCAAAGTTTTCGGTCGGCGAGCTACCTTTGTTTACATTTTTCCAGCCTCTGTTTACATTTGGCCACTACTTTAAAGGCCCATAATAAAGCCGTTTCTCAACCGATTTCAAAAAGGATGGTACCAAACAACTCGGGAGGACATTATCCTTCGATCTGTACCAAAAACTCGAAAACTTCGAAAAACTCGATTTTTGAAAAAAATCATGATGGTACCATCAGTAAAAATCGCGAAAATCGAGTTCCCAACTTTTTTCCAGGTTTTGATGCAGATCGAGGGGGGATGTCCTTCCGAGTCGTTCGGTACCACCCGATCCGAATTCGGTCCAGGAATAGCCGAACTGTGGGCTTTCAAAGTTGCTGCCAAAATGTAAACAAAGGTTGCTGGCGGCCGACTTTAAACGGCGACTTTGAACGGCCATAATTCGGCCATTTCTCAACCGATTTCAAAAAGGATGGTACCAAACAACTCGGGAGGACATTATCCTTCGATCTGTACCAAAAACTCGAAAACTTCGAAAAACTCGATTTTTGAAAAAAATCATGATGGTACCATCAGTAAAAATCGCGAAAATCGAGTTCCCAACTTTTTTCCAGGTTTTGATGCAGATCGAGGGGGGATGTCCTTCCGAGTCGTTCGGTACCACCCGATCCGAATTCGGTCCAGGAATAGCCGAACTGTGGGCTTTCAAAGTTGCTGCCAAAATGTAAACAAAGGTTGCTGGCGGCCGACTTTAAACGGCGACTTTGAACGGCCATAATTCGGCCATTTCTCAACCGATTTCAAAAAGGATGGTACCAAACAACTCGGGAGGACATTATCCTTCGATCTGTACCAAAAACTCGAAAACTTCGAAAAACTCGATTTTTGAAAAAAATCATGATGGTACCATCAGTAAAAATCGCGAAAATCGAGTTCCCAACTTTTTTCCAGGTTTTGATGCAGATCGAGGGGGGATGTCCTTCCGAGTCGTTTGGTACCACCCGATCCGAAATCGGGCCAGGAACAGCCGAATTATGGGCTTTCAAAGTCGCTGCCAAAATGTAAACAAAGGTCTTTTCAATTTAATTTAAATTTGATTATGTAATATATTGCGTAACTAATGCTACATTTCTATATTCCCAGAACGCCAGTAAGGATAACAAGGTGGAAAGGAACATCGTTGCTGCATGGTGCCATTCCTGCAACATCCTGGAAACCAACTGGCTTTATCGCTGCTTCATCGTGGCCGTCCTGCAACTTCGCTACTTCGTCCTGCTTATCCTGCTACATCCTGGACATCACCTGGTTAGGATAACAAGGTGGAAAGGGACATCGTTGCTGCATGGTGCCATTCCTGCAACATCCTGGAAACCAACTGGCTTTATCGCTGCTTCATCGTGGCCGTCCTGCTACTTCGCTACTGCGTCCTGCTTATCCTGCTACATCCTGGGCAACACCTGGTTTCACCTTCAAGGACATGCGAGCCAATCAATGCAATTAAATCCTGTATAAACAAAGATGTATTTATTTGTGTAAATAAATGATTATAAAATGATATGTTGTGTTTTATTTGGTAGGAATTTTCCAGCTTTTGCGGATTTACCGACTTCATCGGATTCTCCAGAATTTTCTTAATTTTTCGGAATTTTTCCGGCCTTTCCTTTAGCTTTCCGGAACGTTTTTCATTTTCAAGCGACTAAAGCGCCACCTTGGGGATATTCGGTGAAACTGCTTAGAGGTGCCGTGGGTTTTTTGGGAAGCTGATTTAAAATTCAAATTTCCGACGATTTTAAACGCTCATATCTTTGTCATTCCTGAACCGATCTGGGAATGGATTACCTTCTCAGAATCAGGACTCCAATGTCCTTCGATCTGCAGCAAAAGATTTTGAAATCCGAACAGTCGTGCCAAAGTTTTCGGTCGGCGAGCTACCTTTGTTTACATTTTTCCAGCCTCTGTTTACATTTGGCCACTACTTTAAAGGCCCATAATAAAGCCGTTTCTCAACCGATTTCAAAAAGGATGGTACCAAACAACTCGGGAGGACATTATCCTTCGATCTGTACCAAAAACTCGAAAACTTCGAAAAACTCGATTTTTGAAAAAAATCGTGATGGTACCATCAGTAAAAATCGCGAAAATCGAGTTCCCAACTTTTTTCCAGGGTTTGATGCAGATCGAGGGGGGGTGTCCTTCCGAGTCGTTTGGTACCACCCGATCCGAAATCGGGCCAGGAACAGCCGAATTATGGGCTTTCAAAGTCGCTGCCAAAATGTAAACAAAGGTCTTTTCAATTTAATTTAAATTTGATTATGTAATATATTGCGTAACTAATGCTACATTTCTATATTCCCAGAACGCCAGTAAGGATAACAAGGTGGAAAGGAACATCGTTGCTGCATGGTGCCATTCCTGCAACATCCTGGAAACCAACTGGCTTTATCGCTGCTTCATCGTGGCCGTCCTGCAACTTCGCTACTTCGTCCTGCTTATCCTGCTACATCCTGGACATCACCTGGTTAGGAGAACAAGGTGGAAAGGGACATCGTTGCTGCATGGTGCCATTCCTGCAACATCCTGGAAACCAACTGGCTTTATCGCTGCTTCATCGTGGCCGTCCTGCTACTTCGCTACTGCGTCCTGCTTATCCTGCTACATCCTGGGCAACACCTGGTTTCACCTTCAAGGACATGCGAGCCAATCAATGCAATTAAATCCTGTATAAACAAAGATGTATTTATTTGTGTAAATAAATGATTATAAAATGATATGTTGTGTTTTATTTGGTAGGAATTTTCCAGCTTTTGCGGATTTACCGATTTCATCGGATTCTCCAGAATTTTCTTAATTTTTCGGAATTTTTCCGGCCTTTCCTTTAGCTTTCCGGAACGTTTTTCATTTTCAAGCGACTAAAGCGCCACCTTGGGGATGTTCGGTGAAACTGCTTAGAGGCGCCGTGGGTTTTTCTGGAAGCTGATTTAAATTTCAAATTTCCGACGACTTTAAACGCTCATATCTTTGTCATTCCTGAACCGATCTGGGAATGGATTACCTTCTCGGAATCACGACTCCAATGTCCTTCGATCTGCAGCAAAAGATTTTGAAATCCGAACAGTCGTGCCAAAGTTTTCGTCTGGCGAGCAACCTTTGTTTACATTTTTCCAGCCTCTGTTTACATTTGGCCACTACTTTGAACGTCCATAATTTGGCCATTTCTCAACCGATTTCAAAAAGGATGGTACCAAACAACTCGGGAGGACATTATCCTTCGATCTGTACCAAAAACTCGAAAACTTCGAAAAACTCGATTTTTGAAAAAAATCGTGATGGTACCATCAGTAAAAATCGCGAAAATCGAGTTCCCAACTTTTTTCCAGGGTTTGATGCAGATCGAGGGGGGGTGTCCTTCCGAGTCGTTTGGTACCACCCGATCCGAAATCGGGCCAGGAACAGCCGAATTATGGGCTTTCAAAGTCGCTGCCAAAATGTAAACAAAGGTCTTTTCAATTTAATTTAAATTTGATTATGTAATATATTGCGTAACTAATGCTACATTTCTATATTCCCAGAACGCCAGTAAGGATAACAAGGTGGAAAGGAACATCGTTGCTGCATGGTGCCATTCCTGCAACATCCTGGAAACCAACTGGCTTTATCGCTGCTTCATCGTGGCCGTCCTGCTACTTCGCTACTGCGTCCTGCTTATCCTGCTACATCCTGGGCAACACCTGGTTTCACCTTCAAGGACATGCGAGCCAATCAATGCAATTAAATCCTGTATAAACAAAGATGTATTTATTTGTGTAAATAAATGATTATAAAATGATATGTTGTGTTTTATTTGGTAGGAATTTTCCAGCTTTTGCGGATTTACCGACTTCATCGGATTCTCCAGAATTTTCTTAATTTTTCGGAATTTTTCCGGCCTTTCCTTTAGCTTTCCGGAACGTTTTTCATTTTCAAGCGACTAAAGCGCCACCTTGGGGATATTCGGTGAAACTGCTTAGAGGTGCCGTGGGTTTTTTGGGAAGCTGATTTAAAATTCAAATTTCCGACGATTTTAAACGCTCATATCTTTGTCATTCCTGAACCGATCTGGGAATGGATTACCTTCTCAGAATCAGGACTCCAATGTCCTTCGATCTGCAGCAAAAGATTTTGAAATCCGAACAGTCGTGCCAAAGTTTTCGGTCGGCGAGCTACCTTTGTTTACATTTTTCCAGCCTCTGTTTACATTTGGCCACTACTTTAAAGGCCCATAATAAAGCCGTTTCTCAACCGATTTCAAAAGGATGGTACCAAACAACTCGGGAGGACATTATCCTTCGATCTGTACCAAAAACTCGAAAACTTCGAAAAACTCGATTTTTGAAAAAATCGTGATGGTACCATCAGTAAAAATCGCGAAAATCGAGTTCCCAACTTTTTCCAGGGTTTGATGCAGATCGAGGGGGGTGTCCTTCCGAGTCGTTTGGTACCACCCGATCCGAAATCGGGCCAGGAACAGCCGAATTATGGGCTTTCAAAGTCGCTGCCAAAATGTAAACAAAGGTCTTTTCAATTTAATTTAAATTTGATTATGTAATATATTGCGTAACTAATGCTACATTTCTATATTCCCAGAACGCCAGTAAGGATAACAAGGTGGAAAGGAACATCGTTGCTGCATGGTGCCATTCCTGCAACATCCTGGAAACCAACTGGCTTTATCGTTGCTTCATCGCGGCCGTCCTACTACTTCACTACTTCGTCCTGCTTATCCTGCTACATCCTGGACATCACCTGGTTTCACCTTCAAGGACATGCGAGCCAATCAATGCGATATTATACTGTATAAACAAAGATGTATTGATATTTGTAAATAAATGATTATAAAATGATATGTTGTGTTTTATTTGGTAGGAATTTTCCAGCTTTTCCGGTTTTTCCGACTTCATCGGATTCTCCAGAATTTTCTTAATTTTTTAGAATTTTTCCGTATTTTTTTCGGCCTTTTCTTTAGCTTTCCGGAACATTTTTTATCATTTTCAAGCGACTAAAGCGCCACCTTGGGGATATTCGGTGAAACTGCTTAGAGGCACAGTGGGTTTTTCGACTTTAAACGCTCATATCTTTGTCTTTCCTGAACCGATCTGGGAATGGATTACCTTCCCGGAATCAGTACTCCAATGTCCTTCGATCTGTAGCAAAAGATTTTGAAATCCGAACAGTCGTGCCAAAGTTTTCGTCTGGCGAGCAACCTTTGTTTACATTTTTCCAGCCTCTGTTTACATTTGGCCACTACTTCGAACGGCCATAATTCGGCCATTTCTCAACCGATTTCAAAAAGGATGGTACCAAACAACTCGGGAGGACATTATCCTTCGATCTGTACCAAAAACTCGAAAACTTCGAAAAACTCGATTTTTGAAAAAAATCGTGATGGTACCATCAGTAAAAATCGCGAAAATCGAGTTCCCAACTTTTTTCCAGGGTTTGATGCAGATCGAGGGGGGGTGTCCTTCCGAGTCGTTTGGTACCACCCGATCCGAAATCGGGCCAGGAACAGCCGAATTATGGGCTTTCAAAGTCGCTGCCAAAATGTAAACAAAGGTTGCTGGCCGACTGAAAACTTTGGCACGGTTGTGAGGATTTCAAAATCTTTTACAACAGATCGAAGGATATTTAAATCCTGATTCCGAAAAGGCATTCCTCTCCCGAATCGGATGCGAAATGGCTAAAATATTCGCTTCGAAAATATGGAAAACGTAGAAAATCTTGACTTCTTTTCAATTTCATTTAAATTAGATTATGTAATTTATTGCGTAACTAATGCTACATTTCTATATTCCCAGGACGCCAGTAAGGACAATAACGTGGAGAGGAACACCGCTGCTTCATCGTGCCATTCCTGCAACATCCTGGAAACCAACTGGCTTCGCTGCTTCATCGTGGCCGTCCTGCTACTTCGCTACTTCGTCCTGCTTATCCTGCTACATCCTGGACATCACCTGGTTTCACCTTCAAGGACATGCGAGCCAATCAATGCAATTAAATCCTGTATAAACAAAGATGTATTGATATTTGTAAATAAATGATTATAAAATGATATGTTGTGTTTTATTTGGTTGGAATTTTCCAGCTTTTCCGGATTTTCCGACTTCATCGGATTCTCCAGAATTTTCTTGATTTTTCAGAATTTTTCCGTATTTTTCCGGCCTTTCCTTTAGCTGTCCGGAACGTTTTGTTTATTTTCAAGCGACTAAAGCGCCACCTTGGGGATATTCGGTGAAACTGCTTAGAGGCGCCGTGGGTTTTTCGAGAAGCTGATTTTAAATTCAAATTTAAAAGCGATCGTTAGGGCGCCAAGCTAAAATTCAAATTTGAAACAGTCGGTTGCTTAAAAATCAAATTTCTAAGCGATCGTTAGGGCGCCAAGCTAAAATTCATATTTGAAACCGTCGGTTGGGGCGCAAAATTAAATTTCAATTTAGTGCAGTTTCTTGCTGCTGGTTTCTGTTCGCCTGGTACTTCAGATGTGCGCCCATACGATTTTTGGCCACTTTGGAGGAATCTCCTTGCCAGTGAGTCAGCAGTTTTTTTTCATGTTTTTTTTTTTATGCCGGAAAACTAGAGGAAAATTCGGAAAATTCTGGCAAAATTCTGAAAAATCGGGAAAATTCGGCTCTATCTGATGCACCCGGAAAATTCCGGGAAAATCGGAAAATCGAGTAGCTACAGAGCCTCAAACATTAAAACGCCCGTGAAAAATCGAGGAAAAGCCGGAAAATTCCCGGAAAACTATGGGAAACGCGGAAACCTTTGGGCTATCGGATGGACCCGGAAAATTCCGGAAAAGCTGGAAAATGGAAAAGCTATTGACGAATTTTCCGTATGGCCCCCATTTTCCGGCTTTTCCGGAATTTTCCGGGTCCATCCGATAGCCCAAAGGTTTCCGCGTTTCCCATAGTTTTCCGGGAATTTTCCGGCTTTTCCTCGATTTTTCACGGGCGTTTTAATGTTTGAGGCTCTGTAGCTACTCGATTTTCCGATTTTCCCGGAATTTTCCGGGTGCATCAGATAGAGCCGAATTTTCCCGATTTTTCAGAATTTTGTCAGAATTTTCCGAATTTTCCTCTAGTTTTCCGGCATAAAAAGAAAAACATGAAAAAACCTGCTGACTCACTGGCCAAGAGATTCCTCCAAAGTGGCCAAAAATCGTATGGGCGCACATCTGAAGTACCAGGCGAACAGAAACCAGCAGCAAGAAGATTCAAAATTTTCCCGCCAACCGTCAAATTCAAATTTGAATTAATATTTGAAATTTAATTAGGCGCCTCAACCGACGGATTCAAATTTGAATTTTTAATTGGCGCCCTAACGATCGCTTTAAAATTTGAATTTAAAATCTGCTTCCCGAAAAACCCACAGCGCCACTTAGCAGTTTCAACGGATATCCCCAAGGTGGCGCTTTAGTCGCTTGAAAATAAACAAAACGTTCCGGAAAGCTAAAGGAAAGGCCGGAAAAATCCGGAAAAATTCTGAAAAATCAAGAAAATTCTGGAGAATCCGATGAAGTCGGAAAACCCGGAAAAGCTGGAAAATTCCTACCAAATAAAACACAACATATCATTTTATAATCATTTATTTACAAATATCAATACATCTTTGTTTATACAGTATAATATCGCATTGATTGGCTCGCATGTCCTTGAAGGTGAAACCAGGTGATGTCCAGGATGTAGCAGGATAAGCAGGACGAAGTAGTGAAGTAGTAGGACGGCCGCGATGAAGCAACGAAGCCAGTTGGTTTCCAGGATGTTGCAGGAATGGCACGATGAAGCAGCGGTGTTCCTCTCCACGTTATTGTCCTTACTGGCGTCCTGGGAATAAAGAAATGTAGCATTAGTTACGCAATATATTACATAATCTAATTTAAATGAAATTGAAAAGAAGTCAAGATTTTCGACGTTTTTCATATTTTAAAAGCGAATATTTCAGCCATTTCGCATCCGATTCGGGAGAGGAATACCTTTTCGGAATCAGGATTTAAATATCCTTCGAACTGTTGTAAAAGATTTTGAAATCCTCACAACCGTGCCAAAGTTTTCAGTCGGCCAGCAACCTTTGTTTACATTTTGGCAGCGACTTTGAAAGCCCATAATTCGGCTGTTCCTGGCCCGATTTCGGATCGGGTGGTACCAAACGACTCGGAAGGACATCCCCCCTCGATCTGCATCAAAACCTGGAAAAAAGTTGGGAACTCGATTTTCGCGATTTTTACTGATGTACCATCACGATTTTTTTCAAAAATCGAGTTTTTCGAAGTTTTCGAGTTTTTGGTACAGATCGAAGGATAATGTCCTCCCGAGTTGTTTGGTACCATCCTTTTTGAAATCGGTTGAGAAATGGCCGAATTATGGCCGTTCGAAGTAGTGGCCAAATGTAAACAGAGGCTGGAAAAATGTAAACAAAGGTTGCTCGCCAGACGAAAACTTTGGCACGACTGTTCGGATTTCAAAATCTTTTGCTACAGATCGAAGGACATTGGAGTACTGATTCCGGGAAGGTAATCCATTCCCAGATCGGTTCAGGAAAGACAAAGATATGAGCGTTTAAAGTCGAAAAACCCACTGTGCCTCTAAGCAGTTTCACCGAATATCCCCAAGGTGGCGCTTTAGTCGCTTGAAAATGATAAAAAATGTTCCGGAAAGCTAAAGAAAAGGCCGAAAAAATACGGAAAAATTCTAAAAAATTAAGAAAATTCTGGAGAATCCGATGAAGTCGGAAAAACCGGAAAAGCTGGAAAATTCCTACCAAATAAAACACAACATATCATTTTATAATCATTTATTTACAAATATCAATACATCTTTGTTTATACAGTATAATATCGCATTGATTGGCTCGCATGTCCTTGAAGGTGAAACCAGGTGATGTCCAGGATGTAGCAGGATAAGCAGGACGAAGTAGTGAAGTAGTAGGACGGCCGCGATGAAGCAACGAAGCCAGTTGGTTTCCAGGATGTTGCAGGAATGGCACGATGAAGCAGCGGTGTTCCTCTCCACGTTATTGTCCTTACTGGCGTCCTGGGAATATAGAAATGTAGCATTAGTTACGCAATATATAACATAATCTAATTTAAATGAAATTGAAAAGGAGTCAAGATTTTCTACGTTTTTCATATTTTGGAAGCGAATATTTCAGCCATTTCGCATCCGATTCGGGAGAGGAATACCTTTTCGGAATCAGGATTTAAATATCCTTCGAACTGTTGTAAAAGATTTTGAAATCCTCACAACCGTGCCAAAGTTTTCAGTCGGCCAGCAACCTTTGTTTACATTTTGGCAGCGACTTTGAAAGCCCATAATTCGGCTGTTCCTGGCCCGATTTCGGATCGGGTGGTACCAAACGACTCGGAAGGACGTCCCCCTTCGATCTGCATCAAAACCTGGAAAAAAGTTGGGAACTCGATTTTCGCGATTTTTACTGATGGTACCATCATGATTTTTTTCAAAAATCGAGTTTTTCGAAGTTTTCAAGATTTTGATGCAGATTGAAGGACAATGTCCTCCCGAGTTGTTTGGTACCGTCCTTTTTGAAATCGGTTGATAAATGCCCCAATTATGGCCGTTCAAAGTAGTGGCCAAATGTAAACAGAGGCTGGAAAAATGTAAACAAAGGTAGCTCGCCGACCGAAAACTTTGGCACGACTGTTCGGATTTCAAAATCTTTTGCTGCAGATCGAAGGACATTGGAGTCCTGATTCTGAGAAGGTAATCCATTCCCAGATCGGTTCAGGAATGACAAAGATATGAGCGTTTAAAATCGTCGGAAATTTGAATTTTAAATCAGCTTCCCAAAAAACCCACGGCACCTCTAAGCAGTTTCACCGAATATCCCCAAGGTGGCGCTTTAGTCGCTTGAAAATGAAAAACGTTCCGGAAAGCTAAAGGAAAGGCCGGAAAAATTCCGAAAAATTAAGAAAATTCTGGAGAATCCGATGAAGTCGGTAAATCCGCAAAAGCTGGAAAATTCCTACCAAATAAAACACAACATATCATTTTATAATCATTTATTTACACAAATAAATACATCTTTGTTTATACAGGATTTAATTGCATTGATTGGCTCGCATGTCCTTGAAGGTGAAACCAGGTGTTGCCCAGGATGTAGCAGGATAAGCAGGACGCAGTAGCGAAGTAGCAGGACGGCCACGATGAAGCAGCGATAAAGCCAGTTGGTTTCCAGGATGTTGCAGGAATGGCACCATGCAGCAACGATGTTCCTTTCCACCTTGTTATCCTTACTGGCGTTCTGGGAATATAGAAATGTAGCATTAGTTACGCAATATATTACATAATCAAATTTAAATTAAATTGAAAAGACCTTTGTTTACATTTTGGCAGCGACTTTGAAAGCCCATAATTCGGCTATTCCTGGACCGAATTCGGATCGGGTGGTACCGAACGACTCGGAAGGACATCCCCCCTCGATCTGCATCAAAACCTGGAAAAAAGTTGGGAACTCGATTTTCGCGATTTTTACTGATGGTACCATCACGATTTTTTTCAAAAATCGAGTTTTTCGAAGTTTTCGAGTTTTTGGTACAGATCGAAGGATAATGTCCTCCCGAGTTGTTTGGTACCATCCTTTGAAATCGATTGAGAAATGGCCAAATTATGGCCGTTCAAAGTAGTGGCCAAATGTAAACAGAGGCTGGAAAAATGTAAACAAAGGTTGCTCGCCAGACGAAAACTTTGGCACGACTGTTCGGATTTCAAAATCTTTTGCTACAGATCGAAGGACATTGGAGTACTGATTCCGGGAAGGTAATCCATTCCCAGATCGGTTCAGGAAAGACAAAGATATGAGCGTTTAAAGTCGAAAAACCCACTGTGCCTCTAAGCAGTTTCACCGAATATCCCCAAGGTGGCGCTTTAGTCGCTTGAAAATGATAAAAAACGTTCCGGAAAGTTAAAGGAAAGGCCGGAAAAATCCGGAAAAATTCTGAAAAATCAAGAAAATTCTGGAGAATCCGATGAAGTCGGAAAACCCGGAAAAGCTGGAAAATTCCTACCAAATAAAACACAACATATCATTTTATAATCATTTATTTACACAAATAAATACATCTTTGTTTATACAGGATTTAATTGCATTGATTGGCTCGCATGTCCTTGAAGGTGAAACCAGGTGTTGCCCAGGATGTAGCAGGATAAGCAGGACGCAGTAGCGAAGTAGCAGGACGGCCACGATGAAGCAGCGATAAAGCCAGTTGGTTTCCAGGATGTTGCAGGAATGGCACCATGCAGCAACGATGTCCCTTTCCACCTTGTTATCCTAACCAGGTGATGTCCAGGATGTAGCAGGATAAGCAGGACGAAGTAGCGAAGTTGCAGGACGGCCACGATGAAGCAGCGATAAAGCCAGTTGGTTTCCAGGATGTTGCAGGAATGGCACCATGCAGCAACGATGTTCCTTTCCACCTTGTTATCCTTACTGGCGTTCTGGAAATATAGAAATGTAGCATTAGTTACGCAATATATTACATAATCAAATTTAAATTAAATTGAAAAGACCTTTGTTTACATTTTGGCAGCAACTTTGAAAGCCCATAATTCGGCGGTTCCTGGCCCGATTTCGGATCGGGTGGTACCAAACGACTCGGAAGGACATCCCTCCTCGATCTGCATCAAAACCTGGAAAAAAGTTGGGAACTCGATTTTCGCGATTTTTACTGATGGTACCATCATTATTTTTTTCAAAAATCGAGTTTTTCGAAGTTTTCAAGATTTTGATGCAGATTGAAGGACAATGTCCTCCCGAGTTGTTTGGTACCATCCTTTTTGAAATCGGTGCAGAAATGGCCAAATTATGGCCGTTCAAAGTAGTGGCCAAATGTAAACAGAGGCTGGAAAAATGTAAACAAAGGTTGCTCGCCAGACGAAAACTTTGGCACGACTGTTCGGATTTCAAAATCTTTTGCTACAGATCGAAGGACATTGGAGTACTGATTCCGGGAAGGTAATCCATTCCCAGATCGGTTCAGGAAAGACAAAGATATGAGCGTTTAAAGTCGAAAAACCCACTGTGCCTCTAAGCAGTTTCACCGAATATCCCCAAGGTGGCGCTTTAGTCGCTTGAAAATGATAAAAAATGTTCCGGAAAGCTAAAGAAAAGGCCGAAAAAATACGGAAAAATTCTAAAAAATTAAGAAAATTCTGGAGAATCCGATGAAGTCGGAAAAACCCGAAAAGCTGGAAAATTCCTACCAAATAAAACACAACATATCATTTTATAATCATTTATTTACAAATATCAATACATCTTTGTTTATACAGTATAATATCGCATTGATTGGCTCGCATGTCCTTGAAGGTGAAACCAGGTGATGTCCAGGATGTAGCAGGATAAGCAGGACGAAGTAGCGAAGTTGCAGGACGGCCACGATGAAGCAGCGATAAAGCCAGTTGGTTTCCAGGATGTTGCAGGAATGGCACCATGCAGCAACGATGTTCCTTTCCACCTTGTTATCCTTACTGGCGTTCTGGAAATATAGAAATGTAGCATTAGTTACGCAATATATTACATAATCAAATTTAAATTAAATTGAAAAGACCTTTGTTTACATTTTGGCAGCAACTTTGAAAGCCCATAATTCGGCGGTTCCTGGACAGATTTCGGATCGGGTGGTACCAAACGACTCGGAAGGACATCCCCCCTCGATCTGCATCAAAACCTGGAAAAAAGTTGGGAACTCGATTTTCGCGATTTTTACTGATGGTACCATCACGATTTTTTTCAAAAATCGAGTTTTTCGAAGTTTTCGAGTTTTTGGTACAGATCGAAGGATAATGTCCTCCCGAGTTGTTTGGTACCATCCTTTTTGAAATCGGTTGAGAAACGGCTTTATTATGGGCCTTTAAAGTAGTGGCCAAATGTAAACAGAGGCTGGAAAAATGTAAACAAAGGTAGCTCGCCGACCGAAAACTTTGGCACGACTGTTCGGATTTCAAAATCTTTTGCTGCAGATCGAAGGACATTGGAGTCCTGATTCTGAGAAGGTAATCCATTCCCAGATCGGTTCAGGAATGACAAAGATATGAGCGTTTAAAATCGTCGGAAATTTGAATTTTAAATCAGCTTCCCAAAAAACCCACGGCACCTCTAAGCAGTTTCACCGAATATCCCCAAGGTGGCGCTTTAGTCGCTTGAAAATGAAAAACGTTCCGGAAAGCTAAAGGAAAGGCCGGAAAAATTCCGAAAAATTAAGAAAATTCTGGAGAATCCGATGAAGTCGGTAAATCCGCAAAAGCTGGAAAATTCCTACCAAATAAAACACAACATATCATTTTATAATCATTTATTTACACAAATAAATACATCTTTGTTTATACAGGATTTAATTGCATTGATTGGCTCGCATGTCCTTGAAGGTGAAACCAGGTGTTGCCCAGGATGTAGCAGGATAAGCAGGACGCAGTAGCGAAGTAGCAGGACGGCCACGATGAAGCAGCGATAAAGCCAGTTGGTTTCCAGGATGTTGCAGGAATGGCACCATGCAGCAACGATGTTCCTTTCCACCTTGTTATCCTTACTGGCGTTCTGGGAATATAGAAATGTAGCATTAGTTACGCAATATATTACATAATCAAATTTAAATTAAATTGAAAAGACCTTTGTTTACATTTTGGCAGCGACTTTGAAAGCCCATAATTCGGCTGTTCCTGGCCCGATTTCGGATCGGGTGGTACCAAACGACTCGGAAGGACACCCCCCTCGATCTGCATCAAACCCTGGAAAAAGTTGGGAACTCGATTTTCGCGATTTTTACTGATGGTACCATCACGATTTTTTTCAAAAATCGAGTTTTTCGAAGTTTTCGAGTTTTTGGTACAGATCGAAGGATAATGTCCTCCCGAGTTGTTTGGTACCATCCTTTTTGAAATCGGTTGAGAAATGGCCAAATTATGGACGTTCAAAGTAGTGGCCAAATGTAAACAGAGGCTGGAAAAATGTAAACAAAGGTTGCTCGCCAGACGAAAACTTTGGCACGACTGTTCGGATTTCAAAATCTTTTGCTGCAGATCGAAGGACATTGGAGTCGTGATTCCGAGAAGGTAATCCATTCCCAGATCGGTTCAGGAATGACAAAGATATGAGCGTTTAAAGTCGTCGGAAATTTGAAATTTAAATCAGCTTCCAGAAAAACCCACGGCGCCTCTAAGCAGTTTCACCGAACATCCCCAAGGTGGCGCTTTAGTCGCTTGAAAAGGAAAAACGTTCCGGAAAGCTAAAGGAAAGGCCGGAAAAATTCCGAAAAATTAAGAAAATTCTGGAGAATCCGATGAAATCGGTAAATCCGCAAAAGCTGGAAAATTCCTACCAAATAAAACACAACATATCATTTTATAATCATTTATTTACACAAATAAATACATCTTTGTTTATACAGGATTTAATTGCATTGATTGGCTCGCATGTCCTTGAAGGTGAAACCAGGTGTTGCCCAGGATGTAGCAGGATAAGCAGGACGCAGTAGCGAAGTAGCAGGACGGCCACGATGAAGCAGCGATAAAGCCAGTTGGTTTCCAGGATGTTGCAGGAATGGCACCATGCAGCAACGATGTTCCTTTCCACCTTGTTATCCTTACTGGCGTTCTGGAAATATAGAAATGTAGCATTAGTTACGCAATATATTACATAATCAAATTTAAATTAAATTGAAAAGACCTTTGTTTACATTTTGGCAGCAACTTTGAAAGCCCATAATTCGGCGGTTCCTGGACAGATTTCGGATCGGGTGGTACCAAACGACTCGGAAGGACATCCCCCCTCGATCTGCATCAAAACCTGGAAAAAAGTTGGGAACTCGATTTTCGCGATTTTTACTGATGGTACCATCATGATTTTTTTCAAAAATCGAGTTTTTCGAAGTTTTCAAGATTTTGATGCAGATTGAAGGACAATGTCCTCCCGAGTTGTTTGGTACCGTCCTTTTTGAAATCGGTTGATAAATGCCCCAATTATGGCCGTTCAAAGTAGTGGCCAAATGTAAACAGAGGCTGGAAAAATGTAAACAAAGGTAGCTCGCCAGACGAAAACTTTGGCACGACTGTTCGGATTTCAAAATCTTTTGCTGCAGATCGAAGGACATTGGAGTCCTGATTCCGAGAAGGTAATCCATTCCCAGATCGGTTCAGGAAAGACAAAAATATGAGCGTTTAAAGTCTTCGGCCAAATGTAAACAAAGGTTGCTCGCCAGACGAAAACTTTGGCACGACTGTTCGGATTTTGAAATCTTTTGCTGCAGATCGAAGGACATTGGAGTCCTGATTCCGAGAAGGTAATCCATTCCCAGATCGGTTCAGGAAAGACAAAAATATGAGCGTTTAAAGTCTTCGGCCAAATGTAAACAAAGGTTGCTCGCCAGACGAAAACTTTGGCACGACTGTTCGGATTTCAAAATCTTTTGCTACAGATCGAAGGACATTGGAGTCGTGATTCCGAGAAGGTAATCCATTCCCAGATCGGTTCAGGAAAGACAAAGATATGAGCGTTTAAAGTCGTCGGAAATTTGAAATTTAAATCAGCTTCCAGAAAAACCCACGGCGCCTCTAAGCAGTTTCACCGAACATCCCCAAGGTGGCGGCTTTAGTCGCTTGAAAATGAAAAACGTTCCGGAAAGCTAAAGGAAAGGCCGGAAAAATCTGGAAAAATTCAGGAAAATCAAGAAAATTCTGGAGAATCCGATGAAGTCGGAAAAACCGGAAAAGCTGGAAAGTTCCTACCAAATAAAACACAACATATCATTTTATAATCATTTATTTACAAATATCAATACATCTTTGTTTATACAGGATAATATCGCATTGATTGGCTCGCATGTCCTTGAAGGTGAAACCAGGTGATGTCCAGGATGTAGCAGGATAAGCAGGACGAAGTAGCGAAGTAGCAGGACGGCCACGATGAAGCGGCGAAGCCAGTTGGTCTCCAGGATGTTGCAGGAATGGCACGATGAAGCCGACCCGATGGTCCCTGTTCCAGGGGCAATGTCGACAACGGAAACTTGAAGATCCTCGCCTGGTTGTAGGAAAATATCCTGCGGCGATCCTCTTTAGTCGATGTGCTGCATTTGGTTCAATCCCAGTCACCTGTGAATTGGAAACTGTGGTGAGCTTGAAACAATATTTTATTTTCTTTTAAAAGTTACTTACCTTCCCGCGTGTACTTCTTTTTCAGGACCTTATTTGCGGCCGCATCATCAAAGGACGATAATCCTGAAGTTTTGAGGCTGGAGGATACTGGTGGATGCTGGAGGATTCTGGAGGATGCTGGAGATACTGGTGGGTGCTGGAGGATTCTGGAGGATGCTGGAGGATGCTGGAAATACTGGTGGATGCTCGTGGATGCTGGAGGATTCTGGAGGATGCTGCAGGTCTATCAAGCAGATGTAAAAACAATTAATAAACTTTGTAAACTGTTTGAAAGAATAAATACAAATATATTTAAACTGTGTGTTTTATTTAGGGGAAACATTTTTAGGTGCCACGTGGGTCTAACTTGGCCAACATCGGTTGCGGAGTGGCCAGGATATGCGTAAAACCCGTTTAAACCTCATTGATCGAAGTTACCAAAATTGGTATTGGCCTTTTGCCGGAATCTGTAATTTCCGTAACTCTTTTTGATGTGTCTCGGCCATTTCGCAGCCGATTCGGGAGCGGAATACCTTTTTGGAATCAGGACATTTCTCTGCTTAAATTTGCATCTAAAGTTTGCAAAAGGTAAAAAAAAAAGTTTGACCTCAATTTTTGCAAATTTTTGTGATGGTACCCCTTAAAATTTTTTCAAAAATCGAGTTGCCAACTTTTTTTTAGCTGGGGACGCAGATCGACGGGGAATGTACTTCCGAGTTGTTTGGTACCATCCTTTTCAAAATCTGTTGAGAAATGACCAAATTATGAGCGTTCAAAGTCCTTGTTCAAATGTAAGCAAAGGCTGGAAAAATGTAAACAAAGGTTGCTCGACAGACGAAAACTTTGGCACATTTGTTCGGATTTCAAATTCTTTTGCTGCAGATCGAAGGATATTGGAGTCCTGATTCCGAAAACCTAATTTATTCCCAGATCGGTTCACAAATGACCGAGATATGAGCGTTCAAAGTCGTTGTTCAAATGTAAACAAAGGTTGCTCGCCAGACGAAAACTTTGGCACATTTGTTCGGATTTCAAAATCCTTTGCTGCAGATCGAAGGACGCTGGAGTTCTGATTCCGATTCCCCTCCAGGTGCTCCACCAGGTGTTTCTCTATGTGTTCCTCCACAGACAGCGCCAAATGCTCCTCCTGGATGTCTTGGTGATTCTTCGCCAGATGCTCCCCAAGCTATTCCTCCAGATGCTTCACCAAATGCGCCTCCAGGCGTTGCTCCAAAAGGTGTTGCTCCAATAATGGCCATAATATGCGCACCGGAATATGTAAAAAAAAACAAGAAAATAAACAAGAAAAATGTTTGGCCAAAAACCAACATTTCCACAGCTTTGGAAACGAATAATTCGGGCTAAACGCAACCGATTTCCTTTCGCCCAGGAGCCGGTCCCAAGGATTTGAAATATACAAACCAAACATCCCAAGATTTATTAAGAAAAGTAAACATTTGTTTTATATATTTTGTTTGTAATTTTATTCTTTTTAAATTAATGTTTTCTTTACGCATTTGTCTGTCGTGTTGTTTATGTTTCACTATCTTTATCATTTCCATTTCTGTCAATTTCGGATTTAGATTTGTCTTTTATATTATTTTTGTTTACCTTCCTTCATTTGTATTAAGTTAAAGTTTTCTTTTTTAATTGGATTTTGTTTTTTGCCTCATATTTTAAGCGAAACGCTGAAATTGTTCTTCATACATATATGTAAAGTTGTTTCTTTGCCTTTTTTCTATGCATATAGTATAGTATATGTGTGTGTTTATATATAATTATACTGATTTAGCATTTCAATAATTTCTTTCAGTGTGAGTCTGTGTCGTCAAGTGGAAACTGAACTGTATTTTGCTTCGATTATACAGTTTTTCTAATATTAATTGGAAATTATAAATCATATGTGCGTGAGTGTAGGTGTGGATGTGTGTGGGTGTGTGTGAGAGAGAGTGAGTGTGTGTTTGTATTTATTTATTTAATTTTATTTAGATTTAATGCCGAAAACTCAACGGTTTTAAATACAATAGTAAAAAAAATGTGTATATATATATATTCAACATTACATATGCTTTGCAAGGACTTTCAATGGAAATACGTACAAACAGGCTTGCTTTTCCGTTTACTTTTGTTTCCTTTTTTATTTATTATTTAGTAGTGCTGAGAAATAAATAAAGATTGACGGTTTTGAAACAAGAATCCAAGCAGTTTAATCGGGGTAGAGGGGAGCATGGGCCAGGACTATGGGCTAGGGACTAGGGACTAAGGACTAAGGACTAAGAGCAGAAGAGGTTAATCCTTTTGTTCTAATAATGCCTTAAATACCTACGCCTCAAAATTTATTTAAATTATTTTACGTTTTCAATTGCAGCTAAATGGTTTTTGTCGATTAGTTTTACATATTTCAAGTTTTTAAGTTTATGGGTGGCGTCGCGCGCTAAAAGCGTTTTCCTCATTTACTTCCATTGCACTTTATTCTCTCCGTTTACATTTTTCATTTGAAGAATATTGAACTCTTTCAATTTATAGTGTATATTGCATTTGACAATCGAACTGCTCCCATTTCCGTGGCTTGCGCTTCTGTGTTTTCGCTTCCGCTTCCACTTCCGCTTCCTTAAATAATCTAAACTTGACTTAAGAGAAGCAGGCCACCAAAAAATGTTTCCATTACTTTGCTTCTGTTTGGGTTTTTGCTCTACTAGGATTACGAATGTTTGGTTTAATATCTCGTTTACATATATATATGTATGCCCGTATATAACTATGTTTATATAATATCTATATCGTATGTATATAGATGCACTTGCGCGAGTTTAGTAAATGGTTTCTCTTCTAGTTTTTTTTTTTTTTTTTTTTTCTCATTGTCCTTCCTCTTTCATCCCCGAAATATTTCATCTATGGCTTTGATAACTTGCGATCCTCCATATACTTTATGTATAACCGCATTTATTTATATATATAAACGTTAAGTGGGACAAAAAATTTTGATTTATTTCACTAAGTACTTTCTTAATATTTATTACGTTTCGCGAGCTATTTTCTTTTGTTATGGGGGGAGAAGGGAGGGAGGGACTTTCGATTTCCAATATTTTTCAACATTTATTCCGATATTTTCGATTTTATATTTAATCTTTACGCTTCCTTTTAATAATACATATTACTTTAATTATTATTTATGCAAAGTTTAAAGTTGAGTTTGTATTTTTTTTTTTTTTTTTTTTTTTTGCTTTTTTCCGTTTTTCATTTTATTTCGAGATTACGCTAAATATTTTCCTGCGCCAAGGATATACATACATACATGTGTGTGTGTGTGTGTGTGTGTGTGTGTGTTGGTGTGTTTATTTTTAGGTGTGTGAGTGTGCGAGTGGTAGAGAACTGTGTCAAGTATCCTTTGCTTCATTTCGAGTGTAACTTACTCATTTTTCTGGCTCGTTTAAGTTTGGTTTCTAAATTGTTTCAATGGGATTTATGTGACGAAAATCCTGCGATTAAGATTAGATTAACAGAGCGACCTTCTCAGACGCGCTAACCCGACGCTGCTGCCTCGTTTTCTGCTGCCTCTGATGGCGCCTCAGCTGCTGCTGCGCCGGCGTCCTCTGCCGCCTCGCCGTTTCCGCTTCCGGCGCTGCCTCCGCCGCTACCGTTGCCGCTGCCGCTGCCATTGCCATTGCCATTGCCATTGCCGTTTCCGCTGGTGTTCAGGGCGCTGTTCGATTGGGAACCTGCGAATGTTAATTGCACAAAAAAACAGAAAGACGGATTCGCTATGAACATCGTTTCGTTTGGAAAATATACTCAAGAGTGGACCTCCAAATATCACTCATACGACCTGTTGGCTCAAAGTTGCATTACTCATACGCAACGTGGTACACTTGTACTGGTTTTAGAAGTCCACTCTCGGCTAGAGGTTCGGAGGAAGATAGAGACCAAGAGGCCAAGCAAGGATACGAATGGAAAATCTTCTAGCATGCACACAAAGATACATTTACAGATACAGATCCATGCGGAGGATATGCCTAAACGAAGAAGAGTCGCATGTTCCCTTGTCGACGAGATGCAGATGCAGAAAGGATGGTGATGGAGATGGTGATGATGGTGATGATGGTGCCCCGCCCTCCAAGGCCTTAACGAAAAACTGAACGAAAAATGATCGAGAGTTGAAAGGAAAGGCAACAACAAAACGTTTGGTTTTTACTTTTCGTTTAAATATTGTATTTGTTTCTTTTATTTGTTGGATTTTGTTGTATTCATTTCATTTATTTATTAGCAATTATTATATTACGGCTTCTTGGCTCATTATCATCAACGATTCTATATATTATCATGATTATTACAGCATTACATATACAATTGTCAGAGTATGCGTATGTATTGTATTGTATTGTATTGTATTGTATTGTATTGTATTGTATTGTATTGTATGTGTGTATGGTTCTGGTCTGTATGTGTGTGTGATTTTTTTAGTATCCTTTTGCATCTTTGCTTCACTTTATTCTTTTTTCATGTTACTAGCCAAATTTTAAAATTAGATAAATGTGTTTTAAGTTTTTTGTTGTTTTTTTTATTCATTTTTATTTGTTTTTCTTCCTTTTTGTTAATGTTTTGCGTGTTTCTCTGTGTGTGTGCCTAAATTACTAGGAAAATGTATTTTATTCTGCGTGTGTATCCATTAATCTTTTATAATTAGCATAATAATTAGTTTAGCTTGGATTATAATAAACTATAGAAATAAATATAAGTGTTTCATATTTTTTTTTTTTTGCTTTTTTCTTTTATTTTTTATACAGTTATGCTTGCATTTCTAACCATTAACCGACGACAACCAAAAAAAAATCGTTATTATTCAGCAGCTCTGAATATCCAGGGTCGTTGGGGGAAGGACAATGGGATAAAGGGGCTTTTAGGGGTGGGGATGGGCGAGGCAAGGCGACACTGACTATGCACTACTAATGCAGCTACAGTTACACAGTAATTTATCGGTTATCGATATAGAACCGATTGAACCGATATTGGACCTTATCTACATATTGCAACTAAACCGTTGGTTCTCCGATCTCTTTGTAATCTTCATTATCTTCTTCCCTGTTCTCTGGCTGTTCTCTAACTGTTCCTACATACACATATCAATTACCGATTTCCGCGTTCAGTTATCGTTTCCATTTCCATTTCCGTTTCCGTTTCCGCTTTTAAATCAACATTCAACTTCCGCGCGACTTCTACTGGCTAAGTAATAATACATCATACATAAGTTTCCTTTCGAATTCTCCATATATCTCTGTACATATATATTTGTTAGCAAACAAAAAAAAAAAGGATATACCATAATGTATGTGTTTTTGTTACATCCTCTATCGGCCAAAGAGTTGTATTAGGCGTATATATTAGCTTTAAATTATGTTTTCCACACTCTGACTGCTACGCTCTCTTCCTTTTTGTTGTTGTTGAATTATTTGCGTTTATTTATTACAAAATAATAATAATTATTTAATAAAAATAAAAATAATTTATTTATTTAATATGTATGTATACATAATTGCAAAAAAAATGGTTCATAGGTATATATATATATAAATATATATATATATTTATATTATGTGTGTATAGTTTAAACAGTTTTTTCTTTTTGTTTTGTTGCTTGTTTTTTGCTTTTGTTTCTGTTTTTGTTTTGTTTTTGTTTTTGTTGTAATCGTTTGCATTAAATTTAGTTTTACCATAACATTAACATTATGTTCGGCTCCTGCTTCTGCATTAATTTTTGTTTCTTTTTTTGTTTGTTTTCTTCATTTTGTATAATTTAATTAATCTTTCTGTCTCCTCTTCTACTTGCTCTTCTCCTTTTCTCTGCCCGCAAGTGTGTGGGTGTAAGTGCGTGTCAGTGTGTGTATCTTTTCTCAGCTTTAATTTTATTTAATTTACTTTAATTATTTTCCTTAGCTTTGTTTAGTTTTTCGTGCATATAAGTATTGGTGTGACTATGTGGCTATTGAATTGAATTAATTAAAATGTGAATTTTCATTTCTTACATTTCTCATTTACTACACAAACTTGTTTATTTGTATTTTCGATTTTTCGCTTCTCCCTTACACATTAAAACATACTAAACAGAAAGCGATACAAAATATAATATGCAATGACTCTTGTTCAATATACATACATTTGATTATTATCCATTATCATTATATTTTACCGTTATTGTGTAGGTGTGAGATTTATGCAGCAAATTAAATACGAAAAAAAAAAAAAAAAAAAAAAGGAATAAAACTATAAATATAGTGAGAGAGTAGTGGGGGAGGGGGAGAGGAGCGAGGGCGAAGATGGAGAGGAAGTCGGAAGAATATATATATATATATATATGTATGTATATATTTAATAAAATAACTAATAAAATGACAATCAATCAGCGCTTTACTATTATAATTAATGTGTTTTTATTTACCATTATCGTTTATTATCAGTATTAATATTATTTGTATTATATTTATTATTATATGCTTATTAGTTTTATTTTAGATTTAAAATAAATTTAATTTTACCTTAGTAAAATGTTTTTGTTTTTTTGTTTTAGTTATAATTTTGCTTATGCTTTGCTTGTTTTGCCTTTGCCTTAGCTTTAGCTTTAGCTTTCTTCTCTCATCCACTTATCTGCATTTCTTTCTCTTCTCCTTTTTATTTAAAAACTAACTCTGTGCTGCTGCGATTCCTTTTTCCTCATTACTTTCGCCTCATCTTTGTTTCTGTTGCTGCTCTGCTTTCTCGTTTAAATGTATTCTTTTATCCTTTCTCATCCTGTGGGGGTATGTTGTGGGCGTGTGTGGGTGTGGTGTGCTTTTGTATATATTTTAATATATAGGCTCTATGTTTAATTGTTGTTGTGGCTGCTGCACTGCTCTTTATCTTTTTTGTTGCTGTTTTCCGCTCTTTCTTTATCATTGCATGCTTGTTGCACTTTGCTATTTCTCTTGCTCTTGCTTTTGTGTGTTTTTGTTTTTTGTTTTTGCTTTTTTTTTTTTTGTTTATATTAAACCATATATATATATATACTCGTATATATATGAGTGTGTAAGTTATACATGTTACTATTGCCCCTATGAATCTGTAAATAAAAAACGAAAAGAACAAACGAAAAACCAAATTAAAATCACATCTTAGCATCACTAATTAATTAATTGAAATTGAAATGAAATAAAAAGCATGAATTCAAATGAGTGGGCGGGCGGGCGGGCAGTGCATCTCACCCCGGATCTCCGTCGCAAAATCAAAATTAAGCATCCAACACCGTGGCCAGTGTGACCAGACCAACCGCCGGGAAAGCAGCCAATGGCAGTGCGACCAAAGCGCCATGTGAGGCAAACTAAGCGAGTACTATTATTAATTATTTTCCATATATTTATTGCATTCAACTTGACAGTCGGAAAAAATTCAGAGAAAGAACTGGGTTAGGCGTTATTAAACTTGGTTAAATGTGTAGAAAAAAAGACCATTTTCGTGGCAACTTGTTTGGAGTTCTTCGATTGATTGGAGCTTTGGACTGCACTGCAAACCGTAGACGCCTTATGCTTGTTACACGCTTCTTTCTTGATTGATAGATTGATAGATGTATATACATATAGAGCATCATACGTACATATATACTTTTGGATTACTATTCCATATATATAGAGAGGAGTAAGGAGAAGCTTCTGTTCATTCCCCTTATCGTTTATCGTTTTGTTTGAATTTCTCGTTCGGCTCTTCTACTTTCCCAGGGTTGGATTTTGGAAATCGGGAGGAGGGGAGCTCTGTAGTGTGCTTGGTGGGTGGGGGTGGTATGGTTCAATGGTTCAATGGTTCAATGGTGCATTTCGGAATATCGGAATATCGGATTATCGGGATATTGGGATTTGGTGGAGTTGAGTTGATTGATGATCGGATGGAGTTCAGTTTTGGAGATGGCTGCTGCGTAGGAAGGGCTTCCCCGGCAACGGCAATTTGCGCAGTGGCTTCACCATGAGATTAGCGTTAACTAAGGATGTGGCAGGACTTTAGGACCATGCAGGAGAATGGAACAATAAAGCAAGAAACTTGGATTATCTACATGGAAGTTATATCGAGGTTTTTTGGAAGTTGGAAAGTGAATATCGATATGACATTACATTCAGATATCTTTTGTTGAAAAGCGGAAATGGAGGAGGAGGAGGAGAAGAACGGAGTGGTAGAGAATCTCTGGGTGACTGAAGGTCGGCCAACCGCTCACTCACCTGTTACGTTGGCGCCGCCAGCATTGGTCGCAGCCATGGCGCCGGCTGCAGTGGCTCCAGTGGCAGCAGCGGCCGCCGCACCACCACCACCACCTCCTCCGGAGGCGGCGGCTGCATTGGCCTGCTGCGCATTACCGGCAGACGGCGCTCCGACGCCGCCGCTGCTGCTGTTGCCCCCCGATCCGGATCCGGTGGCTGCTCCGCCTGCTGCACCACCGGTGCCTGCTGCTCCCGACGACGAACCGGATCCGGCTGCTGCGACTGCCCCCGATGCTGATGCGGCCGCTGTGGCAGATGTAGCCTGCTGCTGCGGCTGGGCTGATCCTTCCGCCGAGGCGCCGCTGCCCGTTGAGGAGACGCTGGTCGAGCCACTGGCCGCTGCGGAGGTGCCACCGCCAGCCGAGGACCGATTGCCGGCAACCCCGCCAGCTGCGTTCTGGAGATGCTTGGGCAACAACTGTGGCACTAGGCTGGGCTGTATCGAGAGCTCTGCGCGCAGGGATGGGGGGGATTAGGTGGATTAGGTGGAGAGGGAAGAGATCCTACTCACCATGCTCTGTGAAGTTGAACAGCGGCGGCATCTCGCGTCCGTTGGGCAAGGTGTGGTTGCCCTCCATGCGCAGCTCGTCGAAGAACGGATGTGCACAGGCCTTGAGCGGTGTGATCCTGGCGCTGGGCGTGTACTCGAGCAGCAGGGACACCAAGTTGATAGCTTCTGTAGGAGTGCGAATACGGAAAACCTGCAGGTGGGGGGAATCCATCGGAATTAGTCAATTGGCCAGCAAGGAAACGAGCTCATCCGGTGGACGGGACAGAACAGGGAGTAAGAAAACAGGACAGGATACAAGTGAGAAAAACACGGAGGAAGCTTTCGTATTTACAAGGATTGTGGACTCTTTCGAGGCCTTTCATAGTTCAAAACAAACGTTGGCAGTAGGCAGGACAAGAAACCAAAACAATAAACCAATCAATCAATCAATTAATCAATCAATCAATAATGCAAAACACTTGTACAGCTGGTAAAGGCTGGCAAAAAGCTGAGCATGAAGAAGCTGGAAAGCCATGAGGATATTTTTATGAAACTTTAAGACTTTAAGATCACTCCTATTCTTTAATCAGAAGATTCCCTCTCTCGTGCCGCAATGATTGATTAATTATGTCTGCATTTGAGGCATTTGAGGCATTATGGATTTTCGAGCAAATTTCTGGTTTAATTTTTCAACAATTTGGTGTCTCTTGGTTTTGATTCTTTCTTGGCTTACTCTCAATCGCTGTTTCTGGTTTAGGGCGTTTGGAAATTGGGTGCGTTCGAGTAGTGACTGCAACGAGTTTTTATGTACACACAGTTTCGGTTAGATTAAGTTTACAAAAGGATAAGTGACAGAGGGGAATGGAGGCCACAGATAACGACAAGCTGGACAAAGGTGGACAATGGGATAGACAGATAGACAGAGTTAGGGACCGTCTCGACGGGCGAGTCGTCTGCCAAGTGCAAAGCTTACTTTCTGCCATGGATGACTCTTAATTTGTGGGAACTTAAATTCCGTGTAGTTTGGATTCATTTCGCGTATCTGTTCTCTTGTCGGTGTGCCCAGGACCTTGATGACCTCGACGAGCTGATCGACACCGGAATCGCCGGGGAAGATGGGCTGACCTAGAAGCAGTTCGGCCAAAACGCAACCGGCACTCCACACATCTACAAATCGGAGAGTTTATTATATTTATTATTATTATCCCATAACTTCGAAGACTTACCAATCTTTGTGGTGTAATTGATGGCGCCGAAAATGAGCTCGGGGGCGCGGTAATAGCGGGAGCAGATGTACGAGACATTCGGCTCGCCGTGGAGGAGCTGCTTGGCGCTGCCAAAGTCACAGAGCTTCAGTACGGCCGTCTCCGGATCGAGCAGAAGGTTCTGCGGCTTGATATCACGGTGGCAAATGCCCAGCGAGTGGATGTAGGCCAAACTTCTGAACAGTTGGTACATGTAGAGCTGCAAGGGACATAGTTTATTAATTAATAAAACTCGAATAACTCCGATTATGTTCAAAACTCACCCGAATAAAGTTGATTGGTATCGTTTGCTTGGTTTTGGCATATTGGCGAGCCACTTTGTATACGGTTTCTGGTATATATTCGAGGACTAAATTCAAAAATACTTCATCACGCTGCCGAGGGATCGAAAGAAAACGCAAATCAAGGATTATTAGCAAGCTTGGTAAGAGACTTACAATGGTAGTATGTGGGAATGTGAGTGAAATAGGCCAAGGTTTGGAGGTGGAAGGGAGCTGGACCGATGAAGTTGCGAGCTTTTTGATCTCAACATGCTAAGGCCACACACAAATTCAGCGAAACTAGCAACTAGCATAGCCAGGAGGTGGTTCCAAGGAGGCGATACCATGCGGTGTGTGCACAGCACACTCGTCTGTACGTTTCTCTGTACTTTATACTTTTGTACTTCTGCATAAGGATAGCATAGGGATATTCGAATGGAAGAGAATCGATCGAAAGACTGAGATTTGAGAGATAGATATTCTGCATCTGAATGATCTGAGTGTGGAGCGATCTGGAGAGATACCTGCGGCTTGAGCACACTCGCAAATATGCCCAGATCGATGGGGAACTCGGCCATCTAGGGCCCATCGTTATCGGTTTCGGATTCAATATGCAAGTGAGAAAGTATTTCGATTAGTTCTGGACACACATTTCGTATTCGCTGGCAACTTCAGCAGTTCATCTCCCTGGTATTTAAGAAGGCCTCTGGGTCTCTGGGTCTTTTGGACTGGACTAGACTGGACTAGACTAGGACAACTCACCTTTTCACCACTCGAATAGAAAAAGTACAAAAGCTTTACAATGTTACAATGCTCCAGCTTGCGCATAATTTGCAATTCGCGATTCTGCAATAAAGGATTCATTAGATTTAGTTTTAAAATCAAATACTAAGTGGCAGCTTAATCGTTACCTTAAATCGTCTGTCTTGTAAAACTTTTTTGATTGCCACCAGTTCGCCGGTGTCGCAGAGCTTGGCCTGGAACACAACGCCGAAGCTGCCATTGCCGATGACCTTTGTGTCTGTATAGGAGACCTCTTGTACACGATCGGTGCCTTGGCCGGGTGTTGCAACAACTGTTGTAATTTTGGAACCATCGCGGCCTGAATGAGAGAAAGGAAAGCGTCTTAGAAAGGGCTTAAGGTAAAGCTTGAGACTCTATCCCTCTATCCTGAAAGCACACACACACACACACATATGGAAAGGAACCCCAACCTGTAGTCTCCCAGGCGCCCTCCAGCTTCTCTTTGCTCCTATCGACTTCCTTTGGAATGGACAGTGCCACGCTGTGCTCGGGCCACAGGTCGTTCAGTTTGCCGATCAGTTGCTTCATGCCTGCCACATATCAAAGCGAATCAGATCAAAGAAACAGGCTCAGGATCGGGTCAATCAGGAGGTTTAAAGGGAGGGATTTCAAACGCAAACAGATTGATGGAGAACAGCTCCCATAGCCCATAGGCTCCTATCTATCAAAGGTTATATAAAAAGTTGCATGCTACGCAAAAAGATAACCTTTGTAGTCCGTCATTGTGATGAATTGCTACCTTCCGATCCCTTTTTTCGATTCTATGCCTGTGTTTGCTAATTAATTTTGGCATTGGCGCCAAAGTTGCTTTTGGATGATCATGAAATAATGACGGGGGGCACTGCATCTGTTTGCATCTGTTTGATTTGATCACAAAATCTGATTCACAAGAGGAGGAAAAGACAGAGGAGGAGGAGGAGGAGGAGTAGGGGGCTAGAGGGTCGGGGGACAAGGTCTGTGTCTCTGTACTTGGATCCTTGTACTGTTTGCCACCGCCAGTGCTGGAGGATGCGGCCAGATTGGCGGCACTGCCACTGCCAGCGCTTCTGAGATTCGCCGTCGAGGGCTTGGTGGTCTTCTTGAGGGCCGCCAGCGAGGAGGAGCAGGTGGACTGGGCCGCCTTGGCCGCCGCCGAGAGCGGCTTGTGGTGGTGTCGTCCGTTGGTCTTCCGCCGCTCCGTCGAGGACTCGGGGGAGGAGGTGCCACTGGTGGTGCTGCTGCCTCCGCTGTCGCTGCTGCCACTGTCGCTGCTGCCGTTCGAGTCGCTCTCCGAGTCTGAGTCACTGGAGTTGCCCGTCGACCGCGACTCGCTGTCCGAGGAACTGTCCTGGCTGTCATCGCTGGAGGATCGGCGCTTCGCCACCTTCTTCTTCTTGCCCAGCAGGGCCAGGGGAATGGGTGGGGGTGGGGCTGCCGCCGCCGGGCCACCCTTCTTGCTCTTGGCCGGCGGCTTGCTGCCACTGCCAGTGCCACCTGGTATGGAATCAATGGAGTTCTGCCTGCCGGAGTTTGTCGTGGTGGTGGTGGTGGTGTCCGATTCGCTGGCATCATTGACGGAGGCGCCGGGCCGCTTCTTTTTACGCACCACCCGCACCACCTTGCGAACCCCACCACCGCCGGCCCCAGATCGTGGCCCAGCTGCCACGGGCACCACCTGTGACTTATCCACCTTGAGATCCGAACCACTGAACCAGCAGGCAATAACCTGGCAGTTGGCTGGGCTGGGCTGGGCTGGGTTGCCTGGTCTGGCTGGCTGGCTGGCTTGGGGTGGTTGGGTTATTCGACGATTTGATGGTGCTACTTGCAGGCTTTGGCCTAGTTTTATTTTCGGGCACTTGACGTCTCCTTTAGATCAATCGATCGATCGATCTTCAAATAGCCAAATAACAAAAAAAACAAATGCAAACACTCGGTAACAAAATAAAATATCACAGCACAGCACAGCAAAAAAAAATTTAAAGAATAGAATAGTATAAAAAATAGCACGAGTTTTCCTCGACGTATTTTAGAGACTATCTTTTTTTTTTTTTAGTTTTTAATTAGAAAAAAAAAAAGAAGAGAGTAAAAAATAGCTCTCGCCGCGATTTGAATCCGTGGCGATGCGATCGCTCGAGCTTCCGTTGCACAATTGGCAATGTTCAAACAAAAAAATTGGCCAAGCCAAGCCAATTTGCCGAAGATCCACCGATTCGCGAATCTCCACGATGCCATCCACTCGCGGTCCACACACTCTGCGGATGGATGCATCCAACGGATACGGATACAAATGAATCCTATCCGAAGAGCCTTTCAATTGTTTCTCAAGCCAACAACACGCACGCGGCTTTGACGCTTTTGCAAAATTAAAATTAATGTTGATTTTCCCATAAATGTTTTCGTTTTAGTTTTTTATTTTTTTTTTGGTAGCAATTTTGATTTCTGGCCTGAAAGAAATTTTAATTGCGGGAAAATTTGCGATTGGCGATTGCCAGCCAGCGGGCCAAGAAAGATAAGACGAGGCCAGGCGAAGAATTCGGGGGCCAGAAGACCGAAGAATCGCACAGACAGCGGCAGCAGTCAAGCGTGGTGAAGCATGCGACAGCCACGCCCCCCTGGTGCCACCAGCTAGCCAGGTGCCACCGCCTACCCCCTCCCGCCGCACGACAGACAACTGACAGTTCAATGAAGAAGAATCAAAGGATATAGAGGCGCAGAAGATTTATTTTATTTTAATGAATCAATTAAAAATATTCGAGAAGAGGATAAAACTTTAAATAAAAAAACCAAAGCAGGTCAAGGAGGTTACTTCTGCTGGCAATGACATTGCATTGGAAATTATTAAATTCTTCTCTTTTAAACTGTTCCTAGTTCTTCTTCAGTATCGAATTAATCAATTCAATTTATTCAGGACTCGAACACGACTGAATCAATCAAATTATCAATAGGTGAGACCCCACCCCTAAAAAGGGGGAGTGGTTGGACAGTTGGAGCTGTCGAAATGGGGAAAGCAATTTGTTTTGCCGCCACCGTCGGACGGAAACTAATCGATATACAAGCAGTTGGCACCACTCGGCCGCAAAAAAAAACTAAAGAGGTGGGTTGCTGGGTGGGTGACATGCAAAATGGAATGACGCAGCACGGGCTGACACAGGAGCTGGCCAAGAGGTAGCGAAAAATTGGAGTAGAGAGTGGCTACAGAGCAATAAAGGAAAATAGAGACGACCGTTGCCAAACAATCGAACCTCCTTGTTTTCCCCATTGCACACCCGCAGGACTCTCGTGTCAGGAGCAAATTAACAAAGCTCCTGGGGCTAAAATGAGACACGACCACGCCCACGCCCACCACACCACCCACAAACAAAACCGCAGCAAACAAAACCCTTTCGATAAGAATGAAAGAAGAAACTATTTAGGAAAAGCTGTTGAAAAATCATTACATTTTACTCTAAATTGTTGCAAACTCGTAGAAATAAAAAACCATTTTCAATGCCATTTTTTAATAGGTTTTCCTACCTTAGTTTTTCGTATTTTTGGCTGCCATGGCGGACTGTCGATCACAAATCGCGGATAAATCGCGGGGAGGAGGAGCTAGTGAAGGGAGGGATACACTGACTGACCGACTGACAGAGATGGAGAGATGACGACACCACGCGGGCGGAGATCACGAGATGCCCCACAAAGTGCACCTGAGGCATTTGGCAGGCTAAAACCCAATTAACTTTCGGCATAATCATTGTAATTATTACGTATTTATCGCCCCAAGAGCGAGACTAAGAAATGCAGGGCATACTTTCCGGCGGCGCTATCGAGAAGCCAACCAAGTGAGCTCCAAGAGAAATCGATAAAATCTAAGAGAAGCACAAAAACAAAACTAGGCTCTCTTCCGATTGGGTGGCGAGGAGGAGGAGGCAGCTGATCAAATAAAAATCGAGTTGCTGGGGCAAGCGAGTATATAAAAGGAATATAGAAGTACGAAAAGCAAAATAATTATAAATAAATAAAATAAAAGCAAAGGGAAAACAGTTGAACAAAGTCAGCAGACAATCAGAGTACTGTGGAAAATATTTGTAACTAATCATTCGATTTGTTATCGATTAGCTTATCAAGTATTGATTAAATTACGAATCAATCTATAATCCATAAGCAAAACCCCACTATAGGAATCATTTCAAGCTTCTTATGTATCCCATTTTATATCAATTTATAACCAACTAAGCTTTGCCATTGGCACAAATTAATACAAATAACAAAGCCATAAAAAAAATTAATAATATAAAGACAACAGCTGAGGCTGTGAAAAATATAGAAAAATAGAGTGCCTGTGGGGGGGCAGGCAGGCGGCGGAAGGGGCCCGGAACAGCTGCTGTTGTCAACCCACCCATGAAAAAATCGCTACACAGAGAACAATAGATTGTAAAAGTTATATAAAAAGGGAATAAGCCAGATAAGTTGTATTAATTATGATTTCCAATAGTTTAAAAAGATAAAAAGAGAGCTGAAATTTCTTCCTGTGTGTTTGCAATGTTCCCATAACCTCCCCCCAGCAAAGTACCATTAAAAAACATATTTTCGCCTTTTAAATATATTCAAATCAATAGCTACAACGTAGTGTGGGGCAGGGCAGGGTAAAAGGGGAGGAGCAGGAGGAGGAGGGCATAAAAAATGCAAAACAAGAGGCACAAACAAATTCATTTGTGAAAAGCAAAAACAAGAAAGTGGAGAGACAAGCCTCCATTTGGACACAAATTTAGTGCGAATACATATATAATCACATATATATTTCAACATATATATATATATATACATATTAATATATATATATGCTGGTTTTTTGATATTTTTGGAAACGTTTTTTTGCTCTGTCATCCGTTTTATGAGACGAGCGAGCGCGTGATTGTCGAAGCCCCAGAAACAAAAACAATAACAAGACTAAGGGTAATCTCTGCTTCCCCAAAAATCCCACTACTCCCCCCCCAGAATCCTCCCGAGACCCCAAGATCGCCCCGTCTTTATACTATAATGCCAGGGAGACGTGTGTAGGCCGCGTGCTTCTTGATCTCTGATCATGCAGGCGCCATTGGCTTTCAGTTTTCCATTCAATAATTCTATCAACTGGAACTCTACCATATCATAGTAACCTATAAATCCCGGCTAATAGGTTTCAAGAGTGTTATTAAAATTTCTAAATCATTTCTCACCCCCAATTTCGCCCAGTGAAGCCTTATCAGCCCTATAACCCTGCTTTTCTTATCAGTCAGCATCTGCTAAAGTCGCAAATCATTTTTATATGACTCGGCCGGATGGGAACTGGCTCTTAAATCTCAAAGTTCTACAAAAGCGACGAAGGTGACAAAGGAAAAAAATGGTTTAGCCCTCGTAATAACGGTATTGTTATATTTCACATGATAGTGTTAACGCTTCGCCAAGTTCCCACTCCCAGATCCCAAATGATATAACCCAGAGCCTGTAACCTGTTGCTGACAACTCTTCTATAAATAATTTCTAGTTCTTGAATAACAACAAAAACACCTCTGTTACGAAATTTGAATACCAATACTTGCATCGTAAATCTTGGAAAAGTATAGATCCCGACAAACCCCTACTTCTCTGATGATGCCTCCGTATATTCCTCTAAAAAAAAAACAAGTAATTGAATCACGAGCCCATCCTCTGACTCTCCCGCCGCCCCCCATGGATGACATTCTTATCAACAACCGAAATGCAACAACAGAAATTTACATACATATATGTATACATTCTAGTATATGTAGCAGGAATATATAGATTTGATGGCCTGGTGGTGGTCGAGAAAATTCCGCTTTCCGTTATCTGACGACTGGCTGGCTTCTTTTAACAAGAGCAACATTTTATTATAAGGCAATTAAGTGACAAAAACAATAAAATAGGATGACGGAAAAATATCACACTTTATGGATGTACATATGTATATCCCTGAACATTTCCGCTCTTTATACAAATGCATTTTCCCTTTTGTTTTATCACAGAATACACAGCGGGACAAAAGACTGACAAAAGCTAACAGGAAAATCGTATTCTCAAGCGATCGTTGACCCTTTTTCCAATCTCTATAGAAGATAATGCCCCATAATGGATACCCCAGCTCAAGACCCAGACCGATCGGCGAAAATTTCCCAACTTTATCATCATCAAGGCCCTGTGAAATTTTCCATCGCCATATATAATACTTATCTAAGTGTGTGTATGTGCTTATAGAACAATCTCACCAGATAGGCCCGGATTTTGGGGGTTTTTTTTCCTCCATTTAACACTTACCTGAAAGGAAAAGAAAATATATGTTATTAATACTTGTTAAGGGGCCAAGTCGAAAGTCTAAGCAAGGTTTTGTGAATCACAGTTACGATTTATAAATTGAATTGATAAAAAAATATATATAGATCCATAGAACCCCTACAGCGGGCCTTGGCAAACCTTGATTTACCAAATATGGGTGGGCTAGTTGTATTATCGTGAGTCATAAATCGTTTTTGATTTAATAATGAACGATTTTATAGCCAGAGGCAATCAAATTTATTTCAAGCAGTTAAAATTCGATTAAATGACTGTTTTGAATGAATTTAAATGGGGGCAGGCAGTCTATCATGAAGTTTTTACCTAAAATGTTCTTAAACTTTTGCACCACTTTGGTCCAACTGACGCAGGACTGGGTTCTGGCCAATTTGGCAGTCTTCACGTTCTCGAGACTCTCGTCCCTCTGATCGCCACCCTCCAGGGCCGGCTCGGCTCCCTGCTCAATGTCCTGGTCCTGGTCAGGGTCATCCTGGAGGGGATTTGCGGGGCGGGTGGTGGTGGTGACGTTGTTGGCTTGAGCAATGGTTCTCCGGCTGCTCTGCTGACTGTCATAGTGGTTGTCGTGACTGTGGCGACGCATCTTCACACGCCCATCGCCGTTCTCGTCGTCGTCCTCGGCCACGTCCACATCCACATCCAGCTCGTCGTCGACGTCCTCCTGGATCCGGATGGGCGGTACCGAGTTATGCTTGCTCCGTGTGGTGGAGCTATCACAGTGGGGTTCATCTTTGGTTTCGCCACTGGCCGCCAGGTTGGAGGCCACCGTGGTGTTGCGCTTCTTGCGCTGCTCCTCGCTCCTCCTCTCCCGCTTGAGGAGCTGCTTCTGCTGCTTGGCCAGGAGCTGTTTCTGCTTCCGGGCGAACTTCTCCCGCAGCTTGGGGCTGCCGAACTCGTCCAGATAGTACATGGTGTCCTGCAGGCCGTCCTTGCGGTTGATCAGCTTGGAATCGATGTGCGGATCCTCGCTGATCTTTAGCAGCGGAAAGTAGATGTGGCCGTCGGTGCCCAGGGACTTGGCATCTCTGCGACGGGCCTGGGCTGCCGCCCATGTCAGCTCCGCCTGCTCTGGAGGCGGCAGTCTGAGTGATCCACCGGACGACTTGGTGGCCCCCTGGTCTGGGGCTCCATCCGGCTTGGTCTGATCCTCTCCCGGCTGCGGTTTGTTCTTAAGGTTGATGATAATACCCGACTGGCTGTCCGACTGGTTGTCCACCTCCTCCACATCATCCACATTCACACCATCGTCCTCATCGTCGTCCACGTCCACATCCTCCTCCTCGTCATCGTCGTCATCACAGATATCTACTTCATCGATGCGATCCTCCACATCGAATCCCTGGGTGCCGGTGCTGTTGGTGCTCTTGTATTTGATCCTGCTGCGCAGGATATTGGTGCCACCCACCCCACTGGAGGCGGAGGCGGATGTGGAGAGCTCTAGAGCGGATGCAGCCCGGATTCTGGGCGGATTCTCAGACCCTACGCCAATGCCGCCGCTCTCTAAGCTTTCGCTGCTGCTGTTTCCGGCATTGCCGCCATTTTCGGCCTTCGAAGAGCCACCTGCGGCATTCGATTGGCCGGACTTGCCGCTGGTCGTGGCTACGCCATTCTCAATGCCACTGTCCTGGCTGAGGAGCAACTGTTGCTGCTGCTGCTTCTTCTGTCGCCACTTGCCCCCCGGCGGCGCCTGTGGCAGGCTCAGGGAGCCACTGCTGCTGCGCGGAGGCGGCAACTGGAGTTGCTGCAGCTGCTGCTGCGATGCACTGGAAACAATTACCCCGCTGTCCGCCGATCCCGTCGATGTCTGTGAGGAAAACCTTTCGCTCAAGGGTATCTTTATGGGCTGGCTGATGACGGTGTTGGTGGCGGAGCTGTTGTTGCTGTTGTTGTTGTTGTTGTTGTGGCTGCTGCTGGTGGTGCTGCTCCTGCTGCTCGAGGACTGGGATTCTGACTGGGAGCGGCTGCTGGTGGGCAGGAGATTGAGTGCCGGCGCAGCTACAGCTGCCGTTTGCGTTGTTGTTGTTGCCATCAGGTTTTGGATTCAACTGTTTTCAAATACTCCACCGAGTATTTCAAAAGTTTGTATAGTTTTTATGATATTTTTCTTTTCGAGTAGAGTGTCTCAACGGCACAAATTGTTTGCTTCAAAATAACCAATAATATCTTCTGCACTTCTGCACTTCTTCACTTTTCAATTTTTCTTTTTTTACTTTTCAGTCACATTGCCTGCTCACAGAAAAAACAAATGAATTATATACCGGTTTCTTTTTTTGCATTTTGTTTAAATTTTCTTTTAAATTTTTCGCCGCATTCAAATCAAAATCAATGTTGTTTTCATGCTTTTTGCCTTCTTTTTAAACACACACTTTGTTGCTAATTTTAGCCCACAATTTTTTTAACACACACAAAAAAAAAAAAACCCAAATATAAATAAAAAGCAAACAAAAATTATTTAAATTTAAACCTACACACACAACGCTCTCAAAAGACACACTAACGCAGGGGGAAAACAAGACAAAAGAGCTTTAAGGAAAAGACTTTTTCCTGCCGATTTGTGGATTTTTAAAAATCAAATTTGTGTGTTGCTGTTGCGTGCTTTTGACTATTTTTGTTGCTGCGTTTTTCTGGCTTTTGTGGCTGGGTTTCTGTGTATTTTTTTAGCGTGCAACATGTGCGGCCGCCTTTGAAGTCGCGAATGAACACGAGAAGCCGAGAAACTGGGAAACGAAACCGAAGCTGGCACAAGGGAAACTGAAACGCTGCGGAACGCCGGCAAGGAACGGCAACAAAGTGGCGTCAATTCCAAATTATTATAGCTGACGCACGCACACACACACTCTGATACACTTTCTTGAAAGCTTGAGCGGAATATTCGGAAGTGGAACCTTTGAGCAGAGTGCGTCGACGCTTTGTCGCGTGTTGTTGTGATGGAACTCTTGGCACTAAAACACCTGCATCAAGAAACGAGCGAATGGAACAGCTGCATTTTCTTAACTGATAACTCGTAAGTTTTCGGCAGTAACCTGCCTCCCCCTGCTACCCGCTTTCTCCTCTTCTGGCCATAAGCCACAATCTTATCAGAACCTTAAAATGGCTGTTTATCAGCCACGAAAAAAAGGAAAAGAAATTATTAAACAACCGGCGGAGTAAAACAATAATAAAGCAACAGCAGGAATTTTTATTTCTCAATGCATATGCCCGCCCCATTGTTGTTTTTGTTTCAGGCCATAATTTATAATTTATCAGGAGGCATTCGGAGGTAGGCGTTAAATCAAACAAGAACAAAAATATGAATTAAGCAACAGCTAAAGCTAAAATAAAGCTCCAGATGGAGGATCAGAGGCTATATATAAAAGCCAGACACCGAAATTAACCCAAAATTTAAAAGTCGTATAAAAAAGCATGCTTTTTTTTGTTTTCCTAGCGACAATAATCAATGGAAAATTGATGAAAATTGAAAGGGCAAATAGTCTGCGACTTGGAATTAATGTTAATACTATTTGCTGACTAAATGGAATCGAAACAGGATAATGGGATGACAAGAACTGGATTTTTCTGGATATGGAAAACAAGAAACACGACACATTACCGCAAATTAGAGGAGTGCCCTTAGCCAAATGAATTGAAATGAAATGGAACCCCCAAACAAGAAAAGAGAAGACAGGAGAGGGCAGAAGGACAACGGTAAACTTATAGGGAACGTAAACACACCAGCGCCCTCTATACACACAAACCGATGTAATATTAACTATGCACTGCAACCAAGAATGTGACTCCATACGGACTTGTACTGAAATATCGCTCTGAATAATTTTTGGCAAGTGTATTTCATTAAACAGTGGCCAGCAGACAAGGCGCAATAGACCAAAGGCCACCCTGTTAAAGCAACAACACAATTATTGCATGAGTCTCCGTCTCTAGCAGTCCACCAGAACCACTGTCCATCTGTACGTTTGTCCGCTTGTCCGTCAGTCCCTTGTTTTCCCCCCTCAGCGGTACGTATACGGTTTCAGGTTGAAAGCAGTTTCAGACGACGACAAGTGGCCAAAGGAAGAGGCGGTGTGCGGTGGCTGGAAATTACGAAGGGTGCTTAGGTCAGTTTGTTGGCTTAGTTGGTTAGGTCATGCAATGGCACAAAAAAAAAAGCCAGAAAGAGAAAAGAAAATAATAATAAAGAAGGAAAAACGAAACCCAGTTAGTGGAGGGGATGAATAAACAAAGCCAGCTACAGTAAAACATCCCACAAGGCATCCAAATTATCTTCTCTCCAGTCTCTGATAATCTTAGGACTCCAAAAACCAAGGGTTGTAGGTGAATAATCTATCATTTCCTCTTCAGATCCTGTTTTCGCTCAATAGAACATCTGTCCGCTTGTTTAGTTTGAGGTTTCGCAGAAACGTGCTCTAAAATATGACAATCCACAACCTCCTTCTCTGAATTGCACATGGCCAGTCCTTCTTGAAACTTTCATAAACTTTCTTTGCTTGGTTAACCCATGCGCGACCGTCGACATTTACCTGGGATATATAGGCTCTAGACCCCTAGAAGCAACCCCTTTTCTTGCCACTGCGTCATTTGTTTTTATTTTTATCGACTTGACATTGAGCTTAGACCAGACACACGACCGACCCCACCCACCCGTATATCTCTTTCACCTGGCGAATATCTAATATCTACAAGTTAATAGTTGTTCTCTACGCTTCGAAGGGGCCCTGGCCATTGGAGCAGAATGGAGTAGAATACTTTTTACTAGTTTAAAAAAAAAAATTATTTCATTAATCAAGTTGCAATTTGCATACTGCAGTTGCATAATCCTGACATGTGTGGGTAATGTTCCCCAGTTGGAGCACCTCTTTCAACCAGATATACTGGTATCTCCCTGCGCAGGGTATTCCCGGGACTATCTTACTGTATTACCAAGTCCTATAGCTATTATTTATCGAGTGAAATTTTCACTTGGCGCCAGGTCGGAGACTTGCACTGATTTTCTCCACGTGCCTCGGGGTTCCAGTTTCGAGTCAACTTTAATTTGAATAGCAAATGAGTTGGCTGGAGGGGGGCAGGGGCTCTAAGGCGTTTCCGTGGGGCTTTCTTGGATTCTTGGGTTCTTGGACTTGAACTTGCATGTCGTCAATAATGCGCCCTGACATTTTCCGTATTTTCCGTGTGGTATTAACGTTGTAATTGCCCCAAGGCATGTTTTTCGGACTATTTTTACCACAGCTAGGCTACCAATTATTGATTCCTGTTTGGAGAAATGTCGTTCGCCAAGCACAATTTGTTATGTTTCACCGGAGTTCCCATTCGTTTCAATTTTTTGGGGTCTAGGCTAATGGCTATATCGAACTGAATCGTAAAATGAATGAAAATAACTAAAAATAAAAATGCGCCGTGCCCCATAGAAAGTGAAATGCAAATAATTTAGAACAGAAAGAAGACAGCGACGTCAAACCAAAAATAAATCTACGAAAACCCACTTGTAGGTGTTTCAATCCCAGGGGTTTCACTGTTCCGCCGCCGCCTGTTGCTGCATTACCATCCGCAGCGCCATCTATTGGCCATTAGCGCGAAGAAAGCGAAAGTATGAGAGACCGAGAAAAGAAATAGAATTTGCTAGACAACAAACACATATTTGCATTTCATTTGGGCTAAAAGAGATGTAAAGGCAAAGAGCCGCAGGACACTTCTGTGACTATATTTGCCAAGGACTCGAAGACAAAGAGGAGACCAACGAAAAAAAAAAATGGAAGGTCGCTCTGTGTGTTTGTGCCGCCCTGGGGGTATTATCTTCCATATGTCCATATTATTGTTGTTATCGGGGCTATCGCGACTCTTCTTTCGCAAGCTGCTAATGACCGACACGACCCAATCAATAATTAGAGCTGACCAAGGCAATTAAACAATTACAGGCGGACCACACCAGTCCACAAGACTCCACCCTCGATGACAAGCTCCGATTATGGCGATAGCACTAGCGATAGCTTCAATCTATGGTGCACAGTTTGGAGTGGCTGCCAAAAAACGATTACGATCTTTAGACTGTTAACTTATCTCCTAACTTGGCAATCAATATAATAAATTTAAGTTTTCTGCCAGTGCTAACAAAGCAGTTTGTATGCATTTTTGTGCAGGCCAATCGATAAACAGAGAAACAAAGACAATGGAACGTCTACAACAAAAGGGCATAATGAAAGACTCACACAAAGGAGCACAACAAATGGCAAAAAGCCAAAAACAAAAGGAAGGCGCCCCCAGTGGAAAATTGGAGGGTAGGAGGCAACAACAACGCAAAAAAGCAAATGTAAGGAAGGTGCCAGAGCCCAACACGCGATTAGTGCCTGTAAAAAACAAAAAGCCTCCTAACAACCCACCAATCGGCCCATCCACCCACGTACTGCCACCGTTTTGGGGAAGGGGAAACAACGGTTTCATGTTCCAAATGGCAGGCAAGAACACAAAAAAACAAAGGAATACGGGGGGAGAAGAGTCCAAAAGTCAGGAAGGCGGCGGAAAAACTGCGTCTTGCCAAATGCGATAATTCGCGATAGTGAATGGTAAACAGTAAATATCCCATAATAGAGAAAATATATAATAGTGGCACATTCGGGCATATCACTAATATGTGTATTACGAAAACAATTGATTAGGCTGAGCTGGGCAGGGCAAGGCAAGGATGTGTTTACTCGCATCATTAGAGCGGCAATTATATGATAATTATTTAACCCACTTATGTGACGGCAACGTGACAGGCTTGTGGGAAACAAAGAAACTGCGAGATTTAGACTTTCGACTTTTGAAATCAATTTGCATCTCCATCTCTCTCTTTAAATGAATACTGTTTTCGATTAATACAAACGGAAACTGAAGAGCCTGTGGCACAAAATATGACAGGAGTAGTTCCTCCATGTCCCAGAGTGAGTAGGTTTTGGATGTCAACTTGTCGTAAATCGCAAATCGCAAATCCAACCAACTAATTGTCGAGAGGTGGCCTTGCCGCAAGTGGGCGGAGTCAAGTGGGTGGTGGCAGTTGCTAGTTTATGAAAGTGGAAGTGGTGACCAACCACACGTGCCAACCCCAACAACAAAAGCAACAACAACCAAAAGCCACTATTCACGCCGACGTACTTCCATAATCTTATCATCAAAATGCAAAAAAAAAAAAGCGACAAAAGGAAGAGGCAACAGGGAAAAAATCAAGCAAATTGCCTAATTAATCAAAAATAATAATATAAAACGCTCTTGGCTAGACTGAACTTTGCACATAAGGGGATTTAGGTACCTTTCCCTGTTTTTTTCGGGGCACGAAACCGCTGGAATGGAACAGGCGGGCAGTATGGGCCCCAATAACGATTACTGGTCTCACATCCGTTATATATCGCCTATCTATATGGCCCCCCCCACCATATTTTAGAGTATAAAACCCAGAGCAGCGATTAACTCAGCTTGATAAGAATCTTTTTCGCTCTAAAAACAAGAAATTTCACCCCCAAAATTGGCGTCCATATATCTTTTGTCCAGTTGCCAAGCGGTGAAGTGTCCTTTGTTTCTGTTTCAACTGCATTTTATTATCATAATTATATATTTTGCTCGGTTGCCAAAGACAAACAACAAGCGAGTCTTGCTCAATGTAAACAAATGAACGGAAAAAAGGAAAAGCAACTCTGCATTGATAACAATTACAAAATATACACATATTTGTTTACGAATTCTACTCGGAATTTATGGGAAAGTCTGCCTTACAAACTGGAACACTACAATTTGCATATAAACAAAAACAAAATGAATCAGCTCATAAAGAGATTGTCATGTTCGAACTCGAAGACAGTGATAAATATTCAGTTTTAGGAATTATTTTCCAGGTTTTAAGGGCTTTCTCCGGTGGCTTAGTGCAAAGACTGGACATCCTGCTGTCCTGTCTAAAAAGTTTTAAGCAAAAACCCCCTCCAGATTACTCATCATTAGTATTTAAAGCGGAGGACAAGTCTTTGTCTTTAACGGGTTAAAATATACAGGCAGCAGCATTGGCATTGGCTTAGTCACCAGATTTTGTTACTCTTTCAAGTTTCCCCATTTAATAAATAAATAAAATAAAAAAGCGTCGAACACAACGCTGACTAAATGCGGGGTTCCAAGTACTTGGGTTGTCCCCCAAAAACAAAGTGTGTATGGTATAGGTAAAATCTGAGCTCAATAAGCCACGAAACTCGAAATAAAGCAGAAAGGCAACAAATTAAAAGTAAGACAGCGAACTCCCTTCAACCCGTTGGCTACGCTATAATAACCCCTCCGGTTTTCGTATTTGATGAATTTGTACGCAAAACCATCAATGAATTGCATCAGCCAATTTGGTCAATGATTATTTGCTATAAAAAAATAATCATAATAAACGCTAGCTGGCCGGAAACGCTTTAGGCACCATTTAGGAAGGGAAAATGAGATTTTTCCTCGCTCAATTTTCCCAGAGAAATTACGCACGAAAAGAGGTCGCCTGCACCACAAAAGTTAACCAAATTTTTTGGGTTTTATTAATAGAACCGCCTAATAGAACCGCTATATCTCCTCTTTTTGTTTATTTAGTTTTGTTTTCTTTTTTGTTATTTTTTAGGGGTTCGTCAGACGACCCCACACACCTCTTTGCCCCACTAAATTATTAAAGCGTGTGTCATCCGACAGTAAAAATCGAAACATTAATCGAAAGAAACGCCGACAACTTCTGTGTCTCCCCCGCAAGAGAGAGAGAAAGAGAAAGAGACGGGGCAGGAAAAAGCTTCCCACATTCTCCATCTCTGACGGCCTCTGCCTCGCCACAATGACGCAATGCGTGGCTGCTTTTACGTCAGGCGCTGCCGAGATGCCGAAGTTTGCGTTTCTTTTTCTTGGCTTTTCTTCGCTCAGTTTCTTCAAAGAGTTTTTGTTATATTTCTCGCCTTTGTTTTCTTCGCCTCATTGTTCGCCCCAAAAGCCACCAGAGCCACAGAACTTGTTACAAAGGTCAGTGAGGTACAGTGACAACTCTAGAAAGTGACACCTTTGGGGCCACAACATATGCTCCGTCGGCTCACGATCCACATAAACACACTTTTGGTATCTGGGACAGACGATGACTATTAATTATACATACATAGTTGCGATGATAAGACTTTTCCAGACAATCCACCCAACACAAACAGAAGACCCAGATTTTAAGGGCGCCAGCACTCCCCAAAGCCAGTTTGGGATCGGTTGAAACCGGACAGGAGAGCCTGGGATTACCGAAAGTCGGGGGCGTTTTTTTGAGGTAGCACGTGATAAGGGGATTAAAGATGAACCCTCGCTAATTGATCGCATCAATATTATAGTATTTGCTCCCGTTCAATTGCAGTACAATGTCCGGCAAGGCGGAAAATGAATTTGACATATAAATAACAAGTAACAAGTAAAAAGTAACAAGCAACACGGCGCTAATTGCAGATCAACAGTGGAAAAGTTGTCTTTCTTATCAATTATTGGGGATGCCACACAAAAGAGTTGGAAGAAACCTCGGAGCCCATTAATTTCCATCCGATCGATCCCTCCCCCCCTACCATCGATCGCTAATTTAATTTGCATGCAAATATGATGGAGCGGGATGGTAATAGTTGAGTGCTAGATATGTGCTAATTGCGCATCTCCTCCGCTCGCTAATTGCGCCAAAAGATTCGCAACGAAACGCAAAAAAGAAAACAAGAAAAGGTTTTTCGAATACAAAATAATACCGAATACACCGAAAAAGAAGAGGAACGCTTCGTGTTCCGTTTCACATTGTTGTGCAGTAGACTGGAAAGTTTTGGGCGAACGCGAAAAGTTGCGGATTGCGGACTGGGGTTTGGGGATTGTGGATTTCGGAGGGGGATTGCGATTTAGTTGGTCATGCGATAATTTCGTTAGACGCCACGCGCCGCTGATTAAACGCCATTGCCTCCTGCCTCCTGCCTCCTCCATCTTTCCACCTTTTCAATTTGCATTAAAAATAGCCAAAGTCGAGTGATAAATATTTCAAGAAGCACTCGGAGGGGGGGGAGGGCAGTTAAATCAACTTTCAATCTATTTTCGGATACCATTCGATTGTTGATCGACTAATTGGCACTCGACTTAATGACGCTAAGTGAATCGAAACGATGTGGAATGAAACACAACGAGTTCGATCCATGGATGGCAAAACTATTTATTCTTTTGCAATTTTTAGAAAATTCCAGCGTATTCTATTCATTGTTTTTTTGCCCACTCCAAGGCCAATGTGGCCATTAACCTGGAGCGAAATACAACAAAAAACAAATCAATCAAGGCAACGTCAACTGCAAGAGCTGGTGTAACTTTCTAAACGGTTTTTAACTTTGTTGTTTGCCTTTTCTTTGCAGCCTTCGGCTTCGGCCAGCGGTCGATAATCGGCCTTGCCAATTTTGGGGGCGGTAACGGGCGGAAAAAGAAGGGGTGGTGGCGGTGTTGGACACCAAACAACAGGTTTCACGATGTGGTTTACTGGCCTCGCACTCCGAAACGCCAACAAAAGAACCGAACCCAGCACCGCAAATGGCCAAAGCCAAAGCCAAAGTTTTTAGTTTCGATATAACACACTCACGCTTGTTGTAAAACCGCAAAGGTTAAAAGCACTTGAGACTACAAATATCCAATATATATATATATATTAAATATATAGATGTTCCCATCCAGGAGCTGCTGGAGGAGGCGGAGGGGAGAAGGCTACAAAGGCGAATGCTTTTCCGCCATTTCCACATTCTCGCATAAATTAAGTGCACTTTTTCGTGTTGCGCTTGGAATTTCCGTGAAATCGGGCGGAACAACAACACAAATAGCCTTTTATCGGGGCAACACCCTCGGTACACCACCCCTTAATTGACATTTCCCTGTAGAACCGAACTCAATTAATAGATTAGCTTCAACTTGTCAATTGACGTCGATCAATACCACATCAAAATCAGAGAAACCTGATGACAGTTCTGGGGGAACAAGTTTGGTATCTCTTGGAAAGATAATTCCCCACAGCTTAATGGAGTGCGCGACACGGGGGAGAAGAGTAAGAGTGAATGGCAACCTATTTCGGGCAACTTAAAATGGCATTTAGAATAAACAAATAATCGATTTGTATGCCAAACACACAATCGCGACAACTCATTTAATAGAAATGTTGCGATGGCCAATAAAAAAAAAAATAAGTTAATTAATTGAAGGAAAAGGCAATTCGAAGACAGGAACAAACTGGAATGGAACAGCGCGTGCTGTTGTCACACTTTTATTATCATTACCCCTTTCGGCGGCGTCGTGTGGCTTCTTAGCCTTTTTTGTGCATTTTTGTATCCAACCGAGTTGTTTACGTCGATTGTTGTTGTTTCCCATCTCCTTCAATTCCGAATCATCCTGCCCCGGCGCTTTGTCATTATTGTTGTACGTCTCAGTTTTGCAAATCGAATTGAAAAATGTTGATTGAACGATAACAACGTCAGCAGATTCTTTGCGCCTCCATATAGAATCCCATTTCGACTTAAAAAGGGATTGTTTTCGTATCTGTTTCTGTTTATTTTGACTCCAATTCTCATTATCGGAGGATCATAAAATCACTGACCTCATTCAATATTTGGAACTCGGTCGAATATCTTATCTATTCAGTATCTAGATGGGTGCACTTTTAAAATAAATTGATTTATTGCTGCAAACATTATTCCCGAAACTCATTCAATTCCCACGACCGGAAGTCTCAGACCTGAGCTATCTTAGCAGTTATGAAACGCACTGTATGAGCAAACAGACAGGTATTTATGGCTGCTTTTATTGTTATGGGGTTGCACTGGTTTTTGTGCCATTGCCTTTATTACGAATGCTACTTCGTTTTTTTTGCGTTTTTGTTGAATTCGCACAAACGTTTCTGGTTGCCAAAAATGCTGATTCGGTTCAAGCCAAAAATGGGCGTGAGAAACCACCGGGAGGAGCACTTTAATTCCGACTTTCGGCGCTTCGAACGCGTCATCATGAAGCGTCATTATATTCTTGTTGAAATACAAACGATTTTGAGGCTCGAAACAAATTTCATGAAAAAATATAAAAAGACACGAAATTATTTTGGAAGAATTCGGGGCTCAGAAAGGCATAAAGAAGACTTAATCGGAAATTCATTATTTCATTATTTAAAGCCGGAACGCGTGGCAGAAGCTAAACGCAAATCAGCTGACTAGAGAGAGAGACAGCTGGCCTGCGGGAAGAAGAGGGGAATACCATATATGTAGATTATAAAAAGCAGCAACAACTGCATTAAACGAGATCGAATCGGATTTCATAATGAGCACAAGCCCAAATCGTGAAAAGATTATTAGGGTATATAAAGGTTCTTATTAAAAGTTAAATACTATGGAATAACAAGACATATTCTTTTTCGGAAATTGTTTATTTGGTTTTTGTTTATATTTGACTTTCGATTTTTTTGACTGCACGCGCTTGCAGTTTTGGCCCCCGAAAAAGGCTTGACGAAAGCAAAGCTCCTTGAAAATGAAGCTTTTTGGCAGGGAAAAGCTCTCAGTGTCTCGGTTTTTCTTATTCTTATTTGTTATTCTCAGGCGCCTGCCTTGAACCATTGACACATTTAAGGCGTGGGTGAGCCGAAGACCGAGACACCGAGAGACCGAGAGAATGAACGAGTGAAAGACAGAAAACAGAGGGAGGAGAAAGGCGGCTTACCAGAGGAGAAAGAAAAGTGATCATCAGCATAAAAGCCAAAACGGTGCGCCTCGAAAATCGCAAGTAAAAAAATTAATTAAAAAACAAAGACGACAAATGAGATACACCAGACGGCATAAAAACCCGAAGAGGCGGGCAGGGAAAAGAGGAGGGCCTCAAAAATGGCAAGAGCTAAGCAAAAACAAAAAAAAATATATAAATAAAGAAATAAACGAAGAAAATTAGCAAATGCTGCAGACACACACTCGCGTACATTTAAATATGTGTGTGCAAATATTTCTTCGTCTGTGCTATTTTTATAAAATGAAATAAAAAGGTAAGTAATTAAAAACAGCAAGTCGATGTACGTTATACTCTTGAATTAATTGAAGGCGAATCAATTTGGAAAGTTAGCCCCCGCAAAGACATTGATTTAATACCAAAAGTAATGTACTCTGTGGCAGGGTATCTAAAACATTCAACAGCCAAAACCAAAGTGACTGACTCTGTGACTTCGACTCCGACATTTTGCCTTTGGGGCCACCGCACGACGAAGAAGCAGGCGAAGAGCAACCACAAGAAGGAGGAGGAGGAGGAGGTGAAGGAGCACGGTCTGGGGGTCTGCGGATCTGGGAATGGGGCGGGAGGAGCCGGAGGAGCACTCGGCACAGTTCATGCGAATTTTTTTTGGGAATTTTCCACTGGCAGAGCGACAGCAGCGAAAACATGAATAATTCACTTTTGGCCCAAGCAGCCATCAGCAAAGACAATTGCGTTCGCACAAATATGTCCAGTGGAGGTTTAAATTATGATAATTACTCACAAACCCCTTTTAAATATTAACGAAAGGGAAAATGTCAACAAAAATGTAAAGTTTTCCCAACATTTTTTCAATGTTTCGTAACTATTTGCTTGAATGGTAATGTCTGTTTGGAGCAGCAGGCACATATTTCAACATTGTCGCCAATAAGGAATTGGATGCACGTACTGCAGGCCCCCTTTTCCTGTCCCTGCCCCTGACTCCGCCCCACCACCCTCCTCCGGCTCATTGAAGAACTTTTGCCCATAAAAGCAAATGCCGATCGGCGAGGAGGGGGCTAAAAGGGGGGCAAGCAGCAGGGAGAAAGAGCCACCAACACCAATTAGCGCACAAACGCAGCAGCAACAGTAACAAATACACTGCACAAAACGAATAGCTTCAAACGCAAAGGACTTAATCCCAAGTAAACCAACTCAAAAAGCATAAAAAGCCAAAAAATTAATGGCCTAAACGTCAAAATCGAATGAGAAAACGTACAAAATAACCATAAAAACACTCTTCGTAAGCCTAATTAGCCAACTAATGACGCTAATTTTTTGTTCAAGTGTACTGTAAAAGACTGAAACAACAACAACAGGGAAAACTGGTTTGAAGACGACGCCGCTTTGCTTCGCCACTTGTTGTGCCGCTTTGGGGTGAAAGAAAGAGCGAGAGGGCCCCCAAATGGGGGACAGAGGCAGGAATATTGCAAAAACTTTTCCATTGATGAATTTTTTAGCTTTGGTCGCTATCTTCTTCTTAGTTTCAGATTATAGTGGAGCTGCATTTAAAGAGTTTCGAGTGTTTTTGAAGGAATTCAAAACGAAATATTCCGAACTATTGAGAGGAAAGAGAACGGCGAAGCTTTCTAGAACATTCTTGTATTAATAGATTTCCCCCCGAAACACACATTAGCACCGGAGCTTGGTTGTGCCACAAGTGTGTGTGCGTGGGCTACCCATTAACTCCCAACTTTGAGTTTCAAAAGCAGAAAGAAATAAATGAATAAGCGAAGAGATTTCACAATTCCATGAAACTTCAATTAAGCGTGATTTGTATGGGAATTTGAAGCTCTATTTTTTAATGGTGTCGTCGTCGCCATTGGGCAATTGATTTTGATTTTGATTTCAATATTGATTTCGATTTTCGTGGGGCTTTGGATTCGACACATTACACTGCACTGTTGACACAAAAAATAACAATAATAAAAACAAAAAATAGAAGAAATAATTAAGCGCGTCACGAATTTTTTTACTTTTGTTTCGCTTGCACACAGGTTTCTGTTGCTATTTTTCTTTTCTTTTTATACATATATTTATTTTACTGATAAAAAGTAAATAGAGCCGGGGAACAAGGCGAATCGAAACGATATGATAGCGATCGGATCGGAACGGAACGGGAGGAGAGTACGACGCGCCTGCTCGATGGATTCAACGCGAGTGAGCGAGTCGAAGCATCGCCATCGCATCAAATCCACATCCACATTGCCGCTGGCAGCGCAGCTACAGCGACGCCGGCGCCCCAAATGCTTGGGGCACACAAATGGACAGCTATCTAGGTGACCTCTGCATTAATATTATTTTAAATTTGATCTAGATAATAAACCCGAATATGAAGATTAATCGGCTCGTTTTTATCTCACGGGTTATCGAAGCTATGAAAATAAAAAGTTTTCCAACACTGATTGACACCCGCTTGCAAAAAAACAAATACTAAATAAAAACTTATTTATCGAAAAACAAACAGAAATAAACAGAAAGTATTCCTATTGTCTTGACTGACACTGTGCTAGTATCGGAGCATTGAACGGGGCGAAGAACCGCAAAATGGATCCCCACATGGAAAGAGTGAGACAGAGAGAGATGTACAGTGGGGCCGAAGAGAGAGCGCGGCGCCAAAGAATTTCTGGTCGGCAGAAAGCTCATTTGCATGCGTGTGTGCGATGTTTTTGGCTCACAGCTAGTGGGTTTGGGGCTGCAGCGGAATCCCGTGTTTGGAGCTTATGCAAAAATTAGGTAACACCGAATAGAGCGGCGACGTAGACGAGCCGAGAGAGTAGTCCACCCGACGATGACTCAACACACACGCACCAACGTAAACCCAAACAAGCTTGGGTGGTTTGGGGGCAGGAGAAATGGCAATGGGGAGCAGTGGTTAACCGTTAGACGGTGGGTGGTAATCGGAAGACACCCCCGAAAATGCAAAGGGTACCGTTCGATTAAAGCGCGCCGCCCGAAAGTATGCAAGCCAAGGTCTCCAGGGGAGAGGAAGGCAATAAACAACCTCAGCACTTTTCAGTGTGGCCCCAATTTAAATTTCGCCTAATTTGGCAGAAAATTGGTAAACAGACAGCAAGTTTGCTAATTAAAAAAGGGGAACTGCTCTCTTTGCGTTGCCTAAATAGAAACCGTCTTGAAAAACATATTAAATGGTCACACTCAACCCTAAGATTCAAACAGTAATGCTAAATTATGCTTCCTTTCGCTTACCAGAATCGGGATATAAAAATGTACAAAATCGTTTTCAACTTACCTAAAAAGAGAAGAAAAGAAAAAATAAATTAGTTCAATGATTCAATAAAGAATGGATAAGATATCGGTATGCGATAGTTGCCACTACAGTGGACACTAACTATTCACGGATTGGACAAACTGCCTGTCCAAATGCTGCTTCTCTGTCGGCTGCTTGCTGGCGCCCTCCTGGGCGACTCCCTTGAGTTTCACATCCCGCTGAGTGGAGGCTTTGGCGACTTTCCTGTTATTCGATATTTTTACTGATTCACGCGAGTAACGCTCGCGTGTCCTAACGGATAAATAGGGATAAGGGATACTGAATTTGGTCTATTGAATCGAACGGATAGGCAGGCAAGACAACACACGATACGTTTTTTTTTCGAGTTTATAGATAAAATCTCAAATATTTCTCGCGATTCGATGGAATTAAAAGCGGTGCCGATTTGTTAGGCATATGGCAATGGAATATTAAACGAAGGATTTGGAACAGAATTTTGACAGCAAAGGCGGAAATAAAATGATTGCTTTTCTACATACTTTCTCCATTTTGGTGTCACTCGAATGAGAATTGTAAAGTCCTTTTTAATAAGACAAGCCACTGTCGTGAAGCCAACTTATTTGTGGCTCAAAAAGGTAAAAGTATTGCATCGAAAAGAAATTTAAAAAAAGTGGGCCAAAGCTATTTTGTAACCAATAAATAATTTCGATAAAAATATGCATTTTCAGGTGGTTTGTATTTATCAAAATTTACCAAAACAGAAACATATGAGGCATTCTATCGGCTGCAAGAACAGGCACATGTGTTTCAAATCGTTTTCGGAAGAATAAATGTGTTTATTTAAATTTCTTGAGGTCTCTGCCCTTGCTCGATATTATTTTTGTCAAGTGAACGAGAAGAATTTCATATCGTATTTTAAAGCGTAAATTTAATTCCTTAGCCCCTCAATTACAAACAGCATTGATGAGTTATGGATTGTGGATTTTTGGAGCAACGCCAAGTGCACGCACAAATACACATTTTTAATAACAAAAGCCGAAAACGCATTTGGGGGTCGCCGATTTTGCAAACGAAAAAGAAAACGTTGCAAGAAAATTATAAATTATAAATAAAAATAGCAAAAAGGCAACCGAACAATTTCATTTTATACGAATTACATAAATATTTATGAGATGACGAGGAGGAGAACAGAAACAGTCAGTCTCAGTCAGTCAAACAAGTGCAAAAACATAGCTGCATGTGCGCCGCTTGCTTTGCCGCTTGGAATGCGCTGCACCAACCACCCCACCCACCCCTTTGCGCCCCAATCACCCATCTATTCCTGCCGCCTGCCGCCCCCTCCGTTTCTATGTGGGTCATTATCTTGTTTACGCCGGACGCCGATGACGCAGCGCTGCCAAGGCAAGCAGCGACGCAACGCACAATCCGTCCGCATTGGAAAAAAACACCGAAAAAAATGTGCATCTCCAAAGTAATAGGTACATTAAAATAAAAAAAGTTTCTCCGAAAAAGCTAAGCTTTCGTAGGAAACAACTTTCTACATATTTTTGTCTGTGTAGCCAGCCAATGATCAAAGCTTCTCTTTATTTATGTAGCTTATGTAGTGCCATTTATGATTTGCAAATAAACAAATGAGCCCAAAATCTCCATCAAGTCAAGTGCAAAGATCATACACAAACCCTGCTCCGCATAAACGAAGTAAATTCGTGATTAAAGGTAAGGAAACATTATCTCGCTCATGTGGGAGAACAAAAAGAGATGGGTTGAGCGCGATCTCCAGGCCAATGTGGGTGTTGGGGTGGGTGAAAACGACGAGGGACAGTTGGTCTGGAAGTGCATTGGATGAGAAACGGAATCTGATCGAATTCTTAAAGGCCGCCACCTTGATCAATGAATCATAATGCGTTCTACAATTCTACACTTTAAAGAAAACTGAAGTATCATTTGGAATGTCTTTTCTATAGGAAACGAAACCGTGAAACGTTAATTATGTTCCACGTATTGTTAATAAATAATAATTAGTACGAGGTATCTATTAAGTTTATTTTAGATTTCTGTGGTTTATATCTGGCAGGTGCGTTTCTCCTACTTCTTCCAAGCAAATATCATACCAAGAGATACAAAAAAGAAAAGTGAAGAGATCGGCAGAGACTAGACAAGGTAGTGTATCTTTTGACGGAATTCTTTTTCGTAATTATTTAATTATTAATTGTAAATTATAGGTGTAATTATCAAGAGATTCGTTTACCTTCCAGCAGCGAGCCGCGGTTGATCCACATGCTCATCCCTTTGAGGAGCCAGCAGTAGAGGCGAAAGAACAAAAATACGCTGGGCAACGGCGATGACGTCGACGTCGACGCCACTGTCGCAGTCGCTGTTGCCGTCAGCGCCGACGGCGGCGTCAACAGCAGTAAAAGCAGCAGCAGCAGCAGCAGAGAAGCGTACAGGGGGGTGGTCGGTCGGGCAATAAAGTTTTTCGACTTCTGCTGGCTGACTGACCTTCTTCTTTCTTTGTTATTTTTTGTCTAAAGAACAAAAATCCAAGAATACTTTTCAACTGCAGCGCTGTCGACGTAGCAGTCGCTGCGCTGCCAACACACACACACACACAAACACGAAAAAAAAATATCACTTTTTGGGGTTTAACTTGGGGTTTCTGGAGTTTTGCGAATATTTTTATTCCGGAATACTTTCTGGTGAAAAGTCGGGAATTAAAATTTCGAAGCGAAAAGCGAAGAGCGGCGAAGAGAACTCAACTCGCAGCGAACAAATCTCAAATTGAACTGAGCGACTGAGCGGCAGCAGAGCTGCTGGCAGCGCGGCAGGGGGCAGAGGCGCTGGTCGAGGCAACAGCGGCAAGCGGCAGGCGCAGCACTTCTCACAAGCGGCAACTTTTTTAGTTTTTCCTTTAGATTTAAGCGAGTTTAAAAGACTTTCTGCCGCGTGTTTTATTAGCTCGGCGTTCTTCTCGCCCCGTATTTCGTGTGCTACTAAAAATTTGCCTTTTTTCGCTGCGGAATTCACGAAAAAACAGCAGCAGCAACAAAAAAATCACAAATGAATAAAACAAAAAACGCCAGACACACACAGATATGCACACATACAAGCTTACTAAAGCTGTGGAGCTGTATGCAGCGGCAAATGCGGCGAAATGTGAGAGGGCGCAGCGAAAAGAGCGCCAACGTGCTGCGGCGAAGCCCCAAAAGAGAGCGGCCAGAACATACGACTGTGGTGAATATGCCCCACTGGTGGGTGCTTCCATCTATGTGTGTGTGTGTGCGGGCTCCCACAAATCGATTGGCTTGGAGAGAGAGCGCGAAGAATAGAGAAAAGTGGGGGCGTGTGGGGCCAGGGGCAGCAGTGCACAGGTGGACAGGCACCAAGAAAAGGGGGGCTGCCTGCGAAGGAGGGGAGCTTTAAGAACTGATATGACAACGGAACAAGTTCTAGAGAGAGATATGCAAAATATAGGAAAAGTAATAGTTCAATGAAACAAAATCAAAAGAAAGCAAACGCCTGCCCAAGCATTTTGTAATATCTAGTAATAATTACTAATAATTATCATATTTTCAAAGCAAGGAATCCAATACAAGCCAACCAAGGGGGCCAAATCCTATCAGGGGGATTTACAAATAAGCGGACACGGCTTTTGCATTTCTCACGCTGACCTTGAACTTTCCTGCATCAGATTGCATCTCTCCGTTTCTCAGTATGCAGGTAGCACACTTTCGGGCTGACCCCAAAATATTTCCCAATCAATGTTGAGCACCATGCTCCATTTTAGCAGCAATTTACTAAAAAATCTCATTCCGGAGAAATTTTCTAAACCGATTTCTACGCAGACTCTTAGGGAATCGGGTGTACCTATATTTTAAGGCATTCCGCTTGAGAATCGGATTAGAATTGGCCAAACTGTAGCCATCGCAAGGGGCCATATATAGAAAAATATGAAGATCCTGAGTTTTGCAAGGGGTACCATCAGAAAAAAAGGAAGAAAATCGAAAAAATATTTTGCTTCAAGGTTTTGATGCAGAATGATGGGGAATTGTTTTGGGAATCATTTAAGGCATTCCGCTTGAGAATCGGATGAGAATTGGCCAAACTGTAGCCATCGCAAGGGGCCATATATAGAAAAATATGAAGATCCTGAATTTTTCAAGGGGTACCATCAGAAAAAAAGGAAGAAAATCGAAAAAATATTTTGCTTCAAGGTTTTGATGCAGAATGATGGGTAATTGTTTTGGGAATCATTTAAGGCATTCCGCTTGAGAATCGGATGAGAATTGGCCAAACTGTAGCCATCGCAAGGGGCCATATATAGAAAAATATGAAGATCCTGAATTTTTCAAGGGGTACCATCAGAAAAAAAAGGAAGAAAATCGAAAAAAAATATTTTGCTTCAAGGTTTTGATGCAGAATGATGGGGAATTGTTTTCGGAATCATTAAAGGCATTCCGCTTAAGAATCGGATTAGAATTGGCCAAACTGTAGCCATCGCAAGGGGCCATATATAGAAAAATATGAAGATCCTGAGTTTTGCAAGGGGTACCATCAGAAAAAAAGGAAGAAAATCGAAAAAATATTTTGCTTCAAGGTTTTGATGCAGAATGATGGGGAATTGTTTTGGGAATCATTTAAGGCATTCCGCTTGAGAATCGGATGAGAATTGGCCAAACTGTAGCCATCGAAAGGGGCCATATATAGAAAAATATGAAGATCCTGAATTTTGCAGGGGTACCATCAGAAAAAAAGGAAGAAAATCGAAAAAATATTTTGCTTCAAGGTTTTGATGCAGAATGATGGGGAATTGATCTGGGAATCGATTAAGGCATTCCACTTGAGAATCGGATGAGAATTGACCAAACTGTAGCCATCGCAAGGGGCCATATATAGAAAAATATGAAGATCCTGAATTTTTCAAGGGGTACCATCAGAAAAAAGAAAAAAGAAAAATTTTGTTTTGATGCAGAATGATGGGGAATTTTTTTGGGAAATATTAAAGGTCCGTTAAGAATGGGAGAGAAATAGAATGTAGGGCATATATGAAAATATGAAGATCCTGAATTTTTCAAGGGGTACCATCAGAAAAAAAGGAAGAAAATCGAAAAAAAATTTTGCTTCAAGGTTTTGATGCAGAATGATGGGGAATTGTTTTGGGAATCATTTAAGGCATTCCGCTTGAGAATCGGATGAGAATTAACCAAACTGTAGCCATCGAAAGGGGCCATATATAGAAAAATATGAAGATCCTGAATTTTTCAAGGGGTACCATCAGAAAAAAAGGAAGAAAATCGAAAAAATATTTTGCTTCAAGGTTTTGATGCAGAATGATGGGGAATTGTTTTGGGAATCATTTAAGGCATTCCGCTTGAGAATCGGATGAGAATTGGCCAAACTGTAGCCATCGCAAGGGGCCATATATAGAAAAATATGAAGATCCTGAATTTTTCAAGGGGTACCATCAGAAAAAAAGGAAGAAAATCGAAAAAAAATTTTGCTTCAAGGTTTTGATGCAGAATGATGGGGAATTGTTTTGGGAATCATTTAAGGCATTCCGCTTGAGAATCGGATGAGAATTGGCCAAACTGTAGCCATCGCAAGGGGCCATATATAGAAAAATATGAAGATCCTGAATTTTTCAAGGGGTACCATCAGAAAAAAGGAAGAAAATCGAAAAAAATTTTGCTTCAAGGTTTTGATGCAGAATGATGGGGAATTGTTTTGGGAATCATTTAAGGCATTCCGCTTGAGAATCGGATGAGAATTAGAAAAAAAGAATTGGCCAAACCTAAACCAAACCAAAAGAAAAAAAAAAAAAAAAAAAAAAAAAAAAAATTTTTGGGTACCATCAGAAAAAAGGAAGAAAATCGAAAAAATATTTTGCTTCAAGGTTTTGATGCAGAATGATGGGGAATTGTTTTGGGAATCATTTAAGGCATTCCACTTGAGAATCGGATGAGAATTGACCAAACTGTAGCCATCGCAAGGGGCCATATATAGAAAAATATGAAGATCCTGAATTTTTCAAGGGGTACCATCAGAAAAAAAGGAAGAAAATCGAAAAAAAATTTTGCTTCAAGGTTTTGATGCAGAATGATGGGGAATTGTTTTGGGAATCATTTAAGGCATTCCACTTGAGAATCGGATGAGAATTGGCCAAACTGTAGCCATCGCAAGGGGCCATATATAGAAAAATATGAAGATCCTGAATTTTTCAAGGGGTACCATCAGAAAAAAAGGAAGAAAATCGAAAAAAATTTTGCTTCAAGGTTTTGATGCAGAATGATGGGGAATTGATTTGGGAATCATTTAAGGCATTCCACTTGAGAATCGGATGAGAATTGACCAAACTGTAGCCATCGCAAGGGGCCATATATAGAAAAATATGAAGATCCTGAATTTTTCAAGGGGTACCATCAGAAAAAAAGGAAGAAAATCGAAAAAAAATTTTGCTTCAAGGTTTTGATGCAGAATGATGGGGAATTGATTTGGGAATCATTTAAGGCATTCCGCTTGAGAATCGGATGAGAATTGGCCAAACTGTAGCCATCGCAAGGGGCCATATATAGAAAAATATGAAGATCCTGAATTTTTCAAGGGGTACCATCAGAAAAAAGGAAGAAAATCGAAAAAAATTTTGCTTCAAGGTTTTGATGCAGAATGATGGGGAATTGTTTTGGGAATCATTTAAGGCATTCCGCTTGAGAATCGGATGAGAATTGGCCAAACTGTAGCCATCGCAAGGGGCCATATATAGAAAAATATGAAGATCCTGAATTTTTCAAGGGGTACCATCAGAAAAAAAGGAAGAAAATCGAAAAAAAATTTTGCTTCAAGGTTTTGATGCAGAATGATGGGGAATTGTTTTGGGAATCATTTAAGGCATTCCGCTTGAGAATCGGATGAGAATTGGCCAAACTGTAGCCATCGCAAGGGGCCATATATAGAAAAATATGAAGATCCTGAATTTTGCAAGGGGTACCATCAGAAAAAAGGAAGAAAATCGAAAAAATATTTTGCTTCAAGGTTTTGATGCAGAATGATGGGGAATTGTTTTGGGAATCATTTAAGGCATTCCGCTTGAGAATCGGATGAGAATTGGCCAAACTGTAGCCATCGCAAGGGGCCATATATAGAAAAATATGAAGATCCTGAATTTTGCAAGGGGTACCATCAGAAAAAAAGGAAGAAAATCGAAAAAATATTTTGCTTCAAGGTTTTGATGCAGAATGATGGGGAATTGTTTTGGGAATCATTTAAGGCATTCCGCTTAAGAATCGGATTAGAATTGGCCAAACTGTAGCCATCGCAAGGGGCCATATATAGAAAAATATGAAGATCCTGAGTTTTGCAAGGGGTACCATCAGAAAAAAAGGAAGAAAATCGAAAAAATATTTTGCTTCAAGGTTTTGATGCAGAATGATGGGGAATTGTTTTGGGAATCATTTAAGGCATTCCGCTTAAGAATCGGATTAGAATTGGCCAAACTGTAGCCATCGCAAGGGGCCATATATAGAAAAATATGAAGATCCTGAGTTTTGCAAGGGGTACCATCAGAAAAAAGGAAGAAAATCGAAAAAATATTTTGCTTCAAGGTTTTGATGCAGAATGATGGGGAATTGTTTTGGGAATCATTTAAGGCATTCCGCTTAAGAATCGGATTAGAATTGGCCAAACTGTAGCCATCGCAAGGGGCCATATATAGAAAAATATGAAGATCCTGAGTTTTGCAAGGGGTACCATCAGAAAAAAAGGAAGAAAATCGAAAAAATATTTTGCTTCAAGGTTTTGATGCAGAATGATGGGGAATTGTTTTGGGAATCATTTAAGGCATTCCGCTTAAGAATCGGATTAGAATTGGCCAAACTGTAGCCATCGCAAGGGGCCATATATAGAAAAATATGAAGATCCTGAGTTTTGCAAGGGGTACCATCAGAAAAAAGGAAGAAAATCGAAAAAATATTTTGCTTCAAGGTTTTGATGCAGAATGATGGGGAATTGTTTTGGGAATCATTTAAGGCATTCCGCTTGAGAATCGGATGAGAATTGGCCAAACTGTAGCCATCGCAAGGGGCCATATATAGAAAAATATGAAGATCCTGAATTTTGCAAGGGGTACCATCAGAAAAAAAGGAAGAAAATCGAAAAAATATTTTGCTTCAAGGTTTTGATGCAGAATGATGGGGAATTGTTTTGGGAATCATTTAAGGCATTCCGCTTGAGAATCGGATGAGAATTGGCCAAACTGTAGCCATCGAAAGGGGCCATATATAGAAAAATATGAAGATCCTGAATTTTTCAAGGTGTACCATCAGAAAAAAAGGAAGAAAATCGAAAAAAAATTTTGCTTCAAGGTTTTGATGCAGAATGATGGGGAATTGTTTTGGGAATCATTTAAGGCATTCCGCTTGAGAATCGGATGAGAATTGGCCAAACTGTAGCCATCGCAAGGGGCCATATATAGAAAAATATGAAGATCCTGAATTTTTCAAGGGGTACCATCAGAAAAAAAGGAAGAAAATCGAAAAAAATTTTGCTTCAAGGTTTTGATGCAGAATGATGGGGAATTGTTTTGGGAATCATTTAAGGCATTCCGCTTGAGAATCGGATGAGAATTGGCCAAACTGTAGCCATCGCAAGGGGCCATATATAGAAAAATATGAAGATCCTGAATTTTGCAAGGGGTACCATCAGAAAAAAGAGGAAGAAAATCGAAAAATATTTTTTTTCAAGGTTTTGATGCAGAATGATGGGGAATTGTTTTGGGAATCATTTAAGGCATTCCGCTTAAGAATGATTAGAATTGGCCAAACTGTAGCCATGCAAGGGGCCATATATAGAAAAATATGAAGATCCTGAGTTTTGCAAGGGGTACCATCAGAAAAAAAGGAAGAAAATCAAAAAATTCAAAATTTGGTTTTGATGCAGAATGATGGGGAATTGTTTTGGGAATCATTTAAGGCATTCCGCTTGAGAATCGGATGAGAATTGGCCAAACTGTAGCCATCGAAAGGGGCCATATATAGAAAAATATGAAGATCCTGAATTTTGCAAGGGGTACCATCAGAAAAAAAGGAAGAAAATCGAAAAAAATTTTGCTTCAAGGTTTTGATGCAGGGAATGATGGGGAATTGATTTGGGAATATTAAGGTTAAGGATTCCGCTTGAGAATCGGATGAGAATTGGCCAAACTGTAGCCATCGCAAGGGGCCATATATAGAAAAATATGAAGATCCTGAATTTTTGAAGGCCCATCAGAAAAAAGGAAGAAAATCGAAAAAATATTTTGCTTCAAGGTTTTGATGCAGAATGATGGGGAATTGTTTTGGGAATCATTTAAGGCATTCCGCTTGAGAATCGGATGAGAATTGGCCAAACTGTAGCCATCGCAAGGGGCCATATATAGAAAAATATGAAGATCCTGAATTTTTCAAGGGGTACCATCAGAAAAAAGGAAGAAAATCGAAAAAAATTTTGCTTCAAGGTTTTGATGCAGAATGATGGGGAATTGTTTTGGGAATCATTTAAGGCATTCCGCTTGAGAATCGGATGAGAATTGGCCAAACTGTAGCCATCGAAAGGGGCCATATATAGAAAAATATGAGGTGAAAAGAGAAAAAAGATCCTGAATTTTATTGCAATTAGGGGTACCATCAGAGAAAAATAGGAAGAAAATCGAAGAAAATCGAAAAAATTTTGCTTCAAGGTTTTGATGCAGAATGATGGGGAATTGTTTTGGGAATCATTTAAGGCATTCCGCTTGAGAATCGGATGAGAATTGGCCAAACTGTAGCCATCGCAAGGGGCCATATATAGAAAAATATGAAGATCCTGAATTTTTCAAGGGGTACCATCAGAAAAAAAGGAAGAAAATCGAAAAAAATTTTGCTTCAAGGTTTTGATGCAGAATGATGGGGAATTTTGATTGGGAATCCATTTAAGCATTCCGCATTCCACTTGAGAATCGGATGAGAATTGGCCAAACTGTAGCCATCGCAAGGGGCCATATATAGAAAAATATGAAGATCCTGAATTTTTCAAGGGGTACCATCAGAAAAAAAGGAAGAAAATCGAAAAAATATTTTGCTTCAAGGTTTTGATGCAGAATGATGGGGAATTGTTTTGGGAATCGATTTAAGGCATTCCGCTTGAGAATCGGATGAGAATTGGCCAAACTGTAGCCATCGCAAGGGGCCATATATAGAAAAATATGAAGATCCTGAATTTTTCAAGGGGTACCATCAGAAAAAAAGGAAGAAAATCGAAAAAATATTTTGCTTCAAGGTTTTGATGCAGAATGATGGGGAATTGTTTTGGGAATCATTTAAGGCATTCCGCTTGAGAATCGGATGAGAATTGGCCAAACTGTAGCCATCGAAAGGGGCCATATATAGAAAAATATGAAGATCCTGAATTTTTAGGGGTACCATCAGAAAAAAAGGAAGAAAATCGAAAAAAAATTTCTTCAAGGTTTTGATGCAGAATGATGGGGAATTGTTTTGGGAATCATTTAAGGCATTCCGCTTGAGAATCGGATGAGAATTGGCCAAACTGAGCCATCGAAAGGGCATATAGAAAAATATGAAGATCCTGAATTTTGCAGGGGTACCATCAGAAAAAAAGGAAGAAAATCGAAAAAATATTTTGCTTCAAGGTTTTGATGCAGAATGATGGGGAATTGTTTTGGGAATCATTTAAGGCATTCCGCTTGAGAATCGGATGAGAATTGGCCAAACTGTAGCCATCGCAAGGGGCCATATATAGAAAAATATGAAGATCCTGAATTTTTCAAGGGGTACCATCAGAAAAAAAGGAAGAAAATCGAAAAAAAATTTTGCTTCAAGGTTTTGATGCAGAATGATGGGGAATTGTTTTGGGAATCATTTAAGGCATTCCGCTTGAGAATCGGATGAGAATTGGCCAAACTGTAGCCATCGAAAGGGGCCATATATAGAAAAATATGAAGATCCTGAATTTTGCAGGGGTACCTCTCAGAAAAAAGGAAGAAAATCGAAAAAATATTTTGCTTCAAGGTTTTGATGCAGAATGATGGGGAATTGTTTTGGGAATCATTTAAGGCATTCCGCTTGAGAATCGGATGAGAATTGGCCAAACTGTAGCCATCGAAAGGGGCCATATATAGAAAAATATGAAGATCCTGAATTTTGCAGGGGTACCATCAGAAAAAAAGGAAGAAAATCGAAAAAATATTTTGCTTCAAGGTTTTGATGCAGAATGATGGGGAATTGTTTTGGGAATCATTTAAGGCATTCCGCTTGAGAATCGGATGAGAATTGGCCAAACTGTAGCCATCGCAAGGGGCCATATATAGAAAAATATGAAGATCCTGAATTTTTCAAGGGGTACCATCAGAAAAAAAGGAAGAAAATCGAAAAAATATTTTGCTTCAAGGTTTTGATGCAGAATGATGGGGAATTGTTTTGGGAATCATTTAAGGCATTCCGCTTGAGAATCGGATGAGAATTGGCCAAACTGTAGCCATCGCAAGGGGCCATATATAGAAAAATATGAAGATCCTGAATTTTTCAAGGTGTACCATCAGAAAAAGAGGAGGAGGAAAATCGAAAAAAAATTTTGCTTCAAGGTTTTGATGCAGAATGATGGGGAATTGTTTTGGGAATCATTTAAGGCATTCCGCTTGAGAATCGGATGAGAATTGGCCAAACTGTAGCCATCGCAAGGGGCCATATATAGAAAAATATGAAGATCCTGAATTTTTGCAAGGGGTACCATCAGAAAAAAAGGAAGAAAATCGAAAAAAATTTTGCTTCAAGGTTTTGATGCAGAATGATGGGGAATTGATCTGGGAATCGAATTAAGGCATTCCGCTTGAGAATCGGATGAGAATTGGCCAAACTGTAGCCATCGAAAGGGGCCATATATAGAAAAATATGAAGATCCTGAATTTTGCAAGGGGTACCATCAGAAAAAAAGGAAGAAAATCGAAAAAATATTTTGCTTCAAGGTTTTGATGCAGAATGATGGGGAATTGATCTGGGAATCATTTAAGGCATTCCACTTGAGAATCGGATGAGAATTGGCCAAACTGTAGCCATCGCAAGGGGCCATATATAGAAAAATATGAAGATCCTGAATTTTTCAAGGGGTACCATCAGAAAAAAAGGAAGAAAATCGAAAAAAATTTTGCTTCAAGGTTTTGATGCAGAATGATGGGGAATTGTTTTGGGAATCATTTAAGGCATTTCGCTATTTCCGGATGAGAATTGGCCAAACTGTAGCCATCGCAAGGGGCCATATATAGAAAAATATGAAGATCCTGAATTTTTCAAGGTGTACCATCAGAAAAAAAGGAAAAAAATCGAAAAAAAATTTTGCTTCAAGGTTTTGATGCAGAATGATGGGGAATTGTTTTGGGAATCATTTAAGGCATTTCGCTTGAGAATCGGATGAGAATTGGCCAAACTGTAGCCATCGCAAGGTGTCATATATAGAAAAATATGAAGATCCTGAATTTTGCAAGGGGTACCATCAGAAAAAAAGGAAGAAAATCGAAAAAATATTTTGCTTCAAGGTTTTGATGCAGAATGATGGGGAATTGATCTGGGAATCATTTAAGGCATTCCGCTTGAGAATCGGATGAGAATTGGCCAAACTGTAGCCATCGCAAGGGGCCATATATAGAAAAATATGAAGATCCTGAATTTTTCAAGGGGTACCATCAGAAAAAAAGGAAGAAAATCGAAAAAAAATTTTGCTTCAAGGTTTTGATGCAGAATGATGGGGAATTGATCTGGGAATCATTTAAGGCATTCCGCTTGAGAATCGGATGAGAATTGGCCAAACTGTAGCCATCGCAAGGGGCCATATATAGAAAAATATGAAGTCCTGAATTTTTCAAGGGGTACCATCAGAAAAAAGGAAGAAAATCGAAAAAATTTTGCTTCAAGGTTTTGATGCAGAATGATGGGGAATTGATCTGGGAATCATTTAAGACATTCCGCTTGAGAATCGGATGAGAATTGGCCAAACTGTAGCCATCGAAAGGGGCCATATATAGAAAAATATGAAAATCCTGGATTGTTTAAGGGGTACCATCAGGAAAAATTAAAAAAAAAATAAAAAACAAAAAAAAGGGAAAATTTTTGCTTTTCGATTTTGATGCAGAATTGTTGGGAATCGATAGAAAAATCTTTAAAGGTATTCCGTTTGTCAAACGGACTAATAGTGGGGAAGAAATGTGTGTAATTTGTGGCACATGGGTTCTATTATATATATCTTTAGTATATAAACAGAACAGAATGTACTTACTGCATGTTTTGACGCCTCCCAGGACCAGGCTCGGCGACTGTTTATTGCCCTCAGCGAAGGAGGAAGTTCTTGGACGACCGCTCATGGTGACGCTGCTCTTCTTCTTCCTTCCGCTTCCTCTCTGCTCCAGCTGCTTCTTCTGCTTGTTGTTGTTTTTTGTATTGTTGGTCGGTGTGATTGGTTCTTTAGTTAATTATTATTCTTGATATTGCTGCTCGTGTAGCTGTTGTTGCAATTGGAATTGCAGCCAAGCGTCATCAATAATTGTTGCTTTTTAATTTCCTCACCAAGAAAAAGGGTTATGGTGGCAAAGAGAAGTAAGGGGGCAGAGTAGTAGTTACTTTTTATGCCAAGCAAAAAAAAAAAAACAATTCTTTTTTTTCTAGGTCTATTGCTCCGCCTGCTGCTGCTGCCGTTTATTATTAATTTTAGCTTTTGGGATTTTCTGCTCCTGTGGCTGCTGCTGCTGATTTCCACTGCAATGCACGGCCATTGGCATGCACGCCTTTTTGTATGCTATACTTTCTCTCCTCCCTTTTTCTCCCTTTAACTTTTTTGTTTGTATTTAATTTTCTTTCAGAATTATTAAGTTTTTTTTTTCTGTACTTCAATTCTAACACACACCACACAGACTCGTCAATGGATCAAAAATTGTAACTGTTCAATTAGCTGAAAATTGTTTAAAAAAAAAATATATATAAATAATTAGAAAAGCGTTGCAAAAATTGGAAAATAATCGCGCGCGTTGTACAATTTTTTATATATTTTTTGTTTGCACGTCACGTGTTTTTTAGCGAACGATTCGATTTTGTATTTTTGGTTGCTTTGATTTGATTTTCTAGTTTTTTGTTTTTGTAGCTGCTGTTGTTATTGCTGACTCATTCACACTCACACTGAGCTACAGATTTACTTTCAATGTCTGTTTTCTCTTCTGTTTTGTATTTTTTTTTGTTAAAATTAGCTACTTTTTTAACGGTTCTTGTATGCAAGTTGCACAACATTAAATTCACAGAAAGCGGAAATGCAGTTTAAAGTTCTCTCTCTCCCTCTCTTCTTGGCAGTGCTTCATCAAATGCAAGAAAAAGACGACCTGCAAGTAGAAAAAATAAACAAATTAATTAGAAATTGAAATGAATTAAATATGTTTTCAATTTGAAGTTATTTTAAACTGGCAAAAGGCAAAACTCCCAACTCCCAGCAACTTAATTTGATTTACCTGAAAAACTGTGCGAATTGCAAGTAAATTGAAGCTAAGTGGCAACGGAGAGATCAGGAAAGGGGCTGGTTGAGAAGGGAGAGGTGAAGGGTTGACTAATGCACTTCGCTGCTCTTTCTCCTCTTGCCACCCCTTCGCTCTGTGTCAACAAAATAAATTGCCTCGTAATTCACAAACAGATGTTAATCAAAGAAAGAGACGGACCGATTGATGTGGGCCAGAGCGAGATGGATGGCTACGGGTCAGCTGGGAAAACCACAAAAACAAAAACAGCAAAAAAAATGCTTTAGGTCAGTTCAAAGGGGGCTACAGGGAGCCAAGAGAGATAGATAGACAAAGAGAGAGAGCGAGGTAATTGCGGATGCATTAGTCAGAAATTCAGGGGCTAAGGCTAGGGCGTGGCCCAAAACTGATTGACCTATTTCAAATTAGCCATCCCCACGGTCGAATTCCTGAAATTTAAAGTAATTACATGGCAAAACTTCCGTTCGGTTATCCTCAAAACCCGACAGAAAACACAACAAGTCCTTCTTTGATTAAGTGTCCTTCCAGAAAAATATCAAACTGCAAGAGAAAGAGACGAGGCTAAAGAGTAGAAGAAAGAGATGGTCGTGTGCCAATTGCCTGCGACCGCCTGACAATGACACCATTTAATTTTAAATAGATCAACGGAAGGGAAAGGCAGGAGGAGAACCCTCTCTCTTTCCAAGCCCAGGGCCAGGTCAGCCACGCCAAGGGTCGTGGGGCGTGGGGCTAAGGGGGGTACTACTGAAATTTATGACTTTCCACCACGCAAGTCGAACAAACTGCATGGCAATAAATATAAGACCAATAAAGGACAAGCATAAGTCTAGGAAACGGGTCCATAAAAATTGAAATGCTCCAACGTATAATATAAGCTTGGAGGGGGGTCCTTAGAACAATCCTTTAATAGATTGTAAAAGTCAAATATCCAACATTTAAGTATAGTTTTTCCTAAGACATTACTTTTACTTTAAAAATATATAAAAAACGCAAGGAAGTCGAACTTGGGGCTAGTATGACATCCTGCAAGAGAGTGGAGCAAGAGAAAAGGGAGCCCGAGAAGAGAGAGAGACAGATGGGGATTTTATGGCGACATACCGACGATGACAACGAGGACGCTTCGTCGTATTCGCCGTTGTCGTCATGCGACTGCCGCCATTTGACCCACAAAAACCGAAATGCCGCAGCGTCGAAAAGGTTCTCCAATTTCCAAAACCCAAACCCAAACCCCGCACAACACAAACACAAGCACACACGATACTTAACCACCCCAATATTCCACTAAGCTCATTTCCATTCATTCAATTAGCTCATTCAAACTTTTGACCAAAAAAAATGTTTGTGCAAACAAAATGGGAAAATGCGAGATTGCGAAAGAATGGGGTCGAAGGTCGCCGCGGCTAAGTGAAATTGCGTGTTTGTGGCAAGTAAGTTCGCACAAAGCCAGCCCCAATTCGGTAATTAACGTTCTGGCCAAGGGATATTTGTGGAATTTTAGCCAAATTGAAATTAAGCTGGCCATAATTGGGGTGACAAACATGCCATAGCTTCGGGGCCAGGATAATTCAATTTAACAAGGACTTTAATAATTCTATCGTAAGGTTGCCTTGAATCCTTGATATCAAAGGAATACTTCACATATCTAATATGTGAACCTTTCTTTTATTCAATGATGCTGACGGCTAAGGTCCTGGCCATACAAATTATCGATCGACGGGACAACAAGGGGGGTATTATTGTGAACATTGCGGCTGCTTGGCAACCCAAAAAAAAAAAAAAAAAAAGGAAAATAAAAGTATAAGACTAAATACACAACAGAATCAAGGAAAGGAAAAAAACTAAAGGAAAATCAATGAGATGGCATGGGGGTGGTAGGGTCCAAAATGCGTGCTTGTGTGTGTGGGTGTGTGGGAATACACTCCAGAAAGTATGCTACGAAAGTTCGGCAGCAAACATTGCCTTCCCCCTTCCCCGCCAACGTTTTTTCGCAAACCACCCGCAAACGCCCACAAATGCGAATCCATCAAGGTTAAAAGCGTCAAGGCAAACATTTTGGCAGAGAAAGCGAACGGGTGACGACAGCCCTCCTCCACCCTCGCCATTCGCTCGCTTATATTTTTAATTATACAATACATGGGGAGATATAATATTAATTATATTAAGTACAAACTGTGATTTATTTCAGTGATTGAACTCTTACTTGTTGGTTCTTATTTGATTCCAATTCTCCGACAGCCATTAAAACTATTGGCAGTTCAATTCCCTTGAGTTTTTCTAATTGAATTTAAAATGGAGCCAGTCAGCACCCTCCTCCACCCACCTTTTACCATTTATTTCCCCCCCCCCCATTCCTCCTTTTAAAAAATAAAAAAATAAGAACTGAACCAAACCGAAATGTCGCCAATGGGGATTATTTTTGGCAAAAGGAGGCGGGGCACATCGAGCCGCCGCCTTTGCGCGTCATAATTTTTCCCTCTCTCGCTTCCACTCAATTTTCTTTATTTAAATTTTGTTGTTGGTCTTGTTATTGCTCTTTGCCGGCTATTTTCGCGTGCTTTTCACACGTATTTTTAGTTGGCTCCTTTATTTATTGATACACGCGCACCACACGCACGCTCACACACAAAAATCTATCTAAAAACTCAACCAAGTTTCTGAAAATTAAACAGAGAATTCCTGGGCTATCGGGTCTACCGATCAAGCGCTTTAATATCTCTTAGTCATTTCTATATATTCCCCGCCCCGCCTCCCCCACAAAAAAGGTATCTATGAAAGCGCCCTAAAAACAGTAGGTAATATCAAAAACACACATATTTACCAATATAAAGAAATTAAGCAACAAAGAACCCGTCGAACAAAAATCATAATCTTATCTCCGATTCGGTGCTTTGGCTCGGCACCATGGAGTTTGAAATCTTTGGCATTATTTCGCGTTTTATTCCTTCGTTTCGAAACTGTTTAGAAACAATAACAAGAAAGCCTGATTGTATCAGTTTGTAGATAGCAAGTAGCATTCGCTAGATTATGGGGGGATTTCTATTTGTTGGTCTTCTTCAATTCCTTTCAGAGCGATCCACCCTGTAATGGACGTCTTACCTGTACATAAATTAGTTTATTACTATGTTTATTTTTTTTTTAACTTACCTTTTAACTATCCAAGGAATTCATCCAAAAGAAGCTTAGCTTATCACAATCACAAAACTTAAAAAAAAAAGCCAAGTTTGACTAAAGCAACCGGCAGGGGCAGCTTCCAATGTAAATGCAAGTTTTTGCACTCGTTTTTTGCACACCAACACCTTTACCTTTATACACTCATACACACACAAACATACACACCCTGGCACAAATGCCAGACGCACGTGACAAACACAATTATGTAATATACAGCAGCTGATTTTCGGTCTATAAACACAGATTCCATAAATTCGTTGGCCAAAAGCAGCGAAAACGAACCGCTATCGGAAAATGCGAAGAATAATTGTGTGGAAAACGTGGAAAACGGCAGCGCGGAGAAAGGTTCGCATTGATTTTGAGTCTGCTGGCCAAATTCGACTGACAAGTCCGGCAAAATGCGAAAAGTTACATCGAAAGCAAGAGAGAGGCCCCTGCTGTAAGCGAGAGAGAACAGGAGCACAGGATGTTGGTGCCGACAGAGACGCGGCTGCGACGCAACTAGTGCTGATGCCACTTTACAACACTGGCCCACTGGCAAAATGATGTCAGTGAAGCTGCTTTCCCGCCAAAACACGTCCAATCATGTCCAAACAATGCGAAAAATGCTTTTAGACACGGATTTTCGAGTTAGGGAAAGGTTAGAGCCAAGTTCTAAGCTAACAGCTCTGTTAAATTCAAAACAGGGTTGCCTCCAAGGCTATGACAACATTAAATTATTAACATGTAATGTTCTGTACATGGATACCAAAAGTTTTTAGTAAATATTTGACAGCTACAAGGCGATGACGAATGAAATAATCGATAAAACGTTGGCGGCGTGCAAATTGTGTACAAAGTATCGGAATGAATGTATATCCTTCATGCGCAGGCGAAGGACAGGACACACACACGGACACGCGGACACACGGACACAGGGACAAGTGTGAAAGTGTTGCCAACGAGACTCGGAAAACCGGAGCACACAGGGCGGAAAATGGGGATAGGAAACAGCTGTGGCAGAGGAAAACCTGCAACTGGGCTCGAGCTTATTTTTTTTCTCCTTTCTGATTTTCTATATATATATGTTTTGTGAGAATTTTAACGGCGTTGCCACGCGAAACACGCACACGTGCACAGGAAGTTGACAACTCTGGTTCCGAATATACACATATATTTCTGTATGTGTATGCGTGTTCGTGCCCCTGCAAAGTTTCGTGGGCGTTGGTGGGCCTGTGTGGGTGTTCGAGTATGTATAGGTGTGATGTCGTGCCGTCGCATAGCGTGCAATGCCAACCTTTGGGCTCTCTTCCGCCTGCCACTCTCTTTCTGGCCCACACACCTCCTCCAACTCCACCTCCACCTCCTCCTCCTCCTCTTCCTCTTCCTTTCCCACCCCCTAATCCACTCTCTCTTAGGCTACCTGTCTCAGTCATAGGTTGCACCCTACGGAATGATATTTACTGCTAAGGTGATTCCTTAACAAGCAAAACTTTGCAAATAACATGATGAATTGCAGTGGAATAGGAATCCTAAGGACCATGGGAAAATAGAACTGACAAAGAAAGAGTCAAGTTTCAAGATAAGTCTATCAGGCTCTTTGCTGGCATGAAAAAATAAATAAATAAAAATGAAAATAATAGGGAGGGCGAAATCTGATCGAATAAAAGACGATAAACACGCGTTAACATCGATTTTGGGCCATTTGTTTGTTGATTGTCGTGTGTACACTGGCGTCATTTTCAATGTCACACGCCGTGCAAACGTTGCACTTTGCAACCAGAATAATAATGGTCAACGATATTAATACCAACAAAGCCCAGAATGAATAATGGGGAGCACGAGCACGAGCACGGACACGGGCACACACACAAATCATTTTCGCACGAATTTAGCTTTATTTAATTTAAATTTCTTGGGCCGGCGTACTGTTAATTTTATGGAAACGTCGCCATAGCCACTGCACTCATACAATGGTTGACAAAAAAGTATGATTGCACATTTATGGAGAATCAAATAATTGGTAGTCTGTAACTAATTATTTTTACTTCAGCAATAAATGAAGAGGAGTGAACTAGAAGCCCCCTTGACGCACTTTCCGGCTAAGGCAGTCATTTCATTCACTTTCACCTTTCTCTCTTGGACGGCGGCAGGTGCGCGAAGGTGAGTGTGTGTGAGTGACCCACACAGCTGACCGATCTTCAACAGGAGAACCGTGTTACTAACAGACCCATTGGCCATTATTAATCCTTTGGCCAAGACACGGGAATATAGAAATTTATGCATTCATGCATAGGAATTTCCAATTCCACTTGCATGCAAAAGTAGGTTAAGGCAAGTCTTTTAGATCTACTACATACATACATGATACATCATTTCTATTTCTATAATGTTTGGGGAACTTACTTTGTCTTTTAACTCCACTGTGCGCTGGCAGCGCGGCTGACGTCGACGCAGGCGTAGGCGTGGACTGCAGTTCGTTCGTTTTTGTGCATTCGATTTCGCGTGTGTGTTTGTTTGCTGTTTGAAACAATTTCTTCCGATTTGCTTTCTTTGCTTTATCTTTTTTTTCTTTCATATATATGTACATATATATATATATTTAATTTCTTGCTTGGTTGCAACACTCAAAAAAAAAATTATTAGATTATTGAAGCCGCACACACGCACGCACACTTGGAGGCAGAGAGAGACACGCGACACTCACGGACACACACACACCCGTACACTTGTTCACTTGCTTGTGTAACGCAATTTCCTAGCCTTCTGTGTGTGTGTTTTTTGCAATTGTCCAAAAAAATTGTGATCGAAAATCGCAAATTCGTATTAATTTCAAAGAATTTCCTTCACTCTTTGAAGGAATTCGAAAAGAAAAAAAAAAAGAAAAAAAAAAATGGGGTGAAAAAAAGCGAACATACACGCAGGCACGAAAACGTCGGGAGAGCGGCGTTATTTCTTGGATATATATCAATGTTAAATTCGCTTTCATATACTATATACGATTTTCTTTTCCATTTTGCGTTTTTTGCGCCGCTTTGCCCGACATTTCTTGCGTTTTATTCCATTTTTTCGACTGCTTTCCTTCGCTTACGCACACACACACGCATGCACACCTTGCTTCCGCATATACCTTTCACACTCATACTCGCTCAGCACCAGCACCAGCACGAGATGGGGAAAAACTCCCGTATGCTGCGGATCTTTTGTCGAGAATCTTTATTGGCACTTTGTTCGAATGGAATCGCACTCTGTTTATCCACTTTATTGTTTGCAATTAAAGAAACAAACCACGAAAAAACTCAAGAAAATCGACGCCAAAATGGAGGCTGAGGCGGCTGTAGAGGTGGAATCGATGTTTTCCCTAATTCAGTGTTACCATTCAATTTTGTACTATCGGAATTTCTATCGTTCTTTTAGCTGGTCACACACCTTTTTACCGATTGACACGAATCTGTAAGGAGACTCGCTAAGCAGAATTGTTTAATGCATCGACTTTTTAACTGTTATTATCCCTTAATTGCAACTTTTGAAAGGATATCAAACACATTGAAGGTACTTAAAAAAATACCAGAACTTATCTATTTTCGATAACTTTCAGTGTTGTAAAATGTGAAAAATGAGACCGCTAACTTTAAATTATTTCAGGCCAAGTACTTTACATTTCCAAACAGAAATAGAATAAAACAAGCCAGTACCTTGGTATAACATATTGCCCTATAATTGATTTAATATTTATAAATATTTTATAACGTATGTATGCGTCGTAAAATCTTGGAAAAGTTTAACATCTTATAAGTACGAAAAAACAAACGATGAAAAACACACACTGATTAATACCGGAGAAAAAAAGTAGAAAACAATTATACGTAGGGTAACAGGAAGGATATAATATATATATAATGTCTGGAGCTTGGATCTGGTGTTTTTTGGCCAACAACAACGAACAAGAGGCGCCTGTGTCTGTAGTATCTGTAATCTGTGTCTGGGTTTTTTTTTTAGTTTTTGGGAAGATTAATAGGGTATCTGGTTCTGGTAGTACTGGATCATGTCGTAGGTACGCGTGCGGAAGTTCTGGTACGAGTTCCGGATAACAGCCAGCATGTGGGCGGCCGCTTCCTTATTGTTTTTGGTTGCCACAAATCGCTGCTTCAGTAAATTGATCGTCTGCCCCCGGAAACAGGGCAATCCGGTGTCCAGCATCAGGGAGACGAGGGATACGATCGCATCCTGGTAGGGCCGCACCGCCAAGAAGGCCTGGACGCACAGCTCGCAGAACCATTTGAAGGCCGGCGAGTCCATTTTCCCGCCCATGATCATCACCATTTCGTCGGTGAGCTTCATGTCCGGCTCGAAGCCAATATTGCCGCCTGGCGATGACTCGAACATGAAGCCGAAATCTGTCGGGGATTGGGTCAGATATATCTAAAGTCCAAGAGGCTTCCCTCCCACTCACCTATGTGTATGATGTGGCCGTCCTTGTCGATCATAATGTTGCCGTTGTGGCGATCCTTGATCTGCAGCAGATATCCTATCAGCGAGTAGGCTGCCATCGACTTGACAAAGTTCGCCCTGGCTGCTTGGAACTCCTTGGAGCTCTCGTCCCCGTACTGGTGCTGGAAATACTCAGACAATCCGCTGTCCGTCTGCCTGCCCAGCTGGTCGCGTGACTTGGCATTTGGCACACACTCGATGACGCCGCACTGGAATATTGTGAATCATTAATGTGGAATTATATTTCCAATTAGGGTTACTCACCCCGGGAGCGGTGGCCACCACACGGTAGGGGAACAGGAACAGGTCCAGTCCCACTTGCTGGAAGATGTTTTTGAATATGGTGATGACCTGGAGGGCAAGCATGTCCTGGCGCACATCGTCGCCCACCTTGAAAATGGCCGCCTGCCAGGACTCCACGCCCAGCGTCATCTTGGCGTCTTCCTGGGAGTTCTATAAGTTATATAGATAGTTTAGTAAGGGGCAAAAATCAAGAGAATAATTGGAAACTCACCGGATTATTGGAAACCTCCATGGCTCGCGTTTCCAGCTCGTTAATGCCGCACCTGTAGACCCGGAAACGTGCCAGATACGGAGCCTTTGCTGCACTCTGCATGGGTGTGCCGCTGCTGTAGTCGATGTCCAGGACCATGGCCTCCGGATTTGATGGAAGATAGCAGCCGCCTTGCACCTTGATCCGGCTCAACGCCGCCAGGCAGGCGTTCTTCCGTTCGATGCCCTTGGGGAAGGAGCGAATCTCGCCGGACACCGCTGTAATCTTGCCGAAGAAGTCGAACTCGCGCTCGTAGAATCTCTTGGCTGCCCCCGAGAAGGAGGCGATAATACTTTGCGACAGCTGGTCCAAGGCCTCGTACAGGTTGGGATCGCGATGCTGCTGGTCCTCGTCCATATACATGTTCGTCTGCATATTCCAGATCAGTTGGTGGGCCACAATCTGCGATCGTCGCGAAATGTTCTTAATGAACTCCACCACATAGCCCATCGTGTCGTGGCGAAGGGCCTGAACCAGTTGCGGAATGTACGGCAGCACCGATTCCGCCGGATAGGAGGACAGGGTTTTCACCGCATATTGCGCCGTCAGCGGATGCGAGGGGTACTGACGCGAAAAGTAGGCCAGGGCCTGGATGGGCGTTACCGGCGACCAGGAAAGGATGTATACCAGGTCGGGGCTCTCCTGGAGCAGGTTCTTGGTGGTGCACAGGTACTTCAGAGCTTCGGGAATGTGACAGACGGCAATGGGATCGGAGCAGACCAGACGAGACACTTCCTCGTCGATGATCTCGGCGTTCTTGATGCGCTGCGGCAGGAAAACGGCCAGCGAGGGATTGTAGCACCAGGCCAGGCGGGCGTAGTCCCGCCAAACATTGGGTTTATACGGCCGGTTACGCCACTCTGTGATTTGCTCCTCTCCTGGAGGGGATTTGGGTTTTATAGGGACTAGAAATTAAAGGGAGTACAGCCTGGAACTCACCTGGAACTATCAGATCCGGCAGACTGTTGGGATTATACCAGGTTATGAGGAACTCCAACTCAACGGCCAAAAGCTCCAGGATCAGATTGCGCTTCTTCATGTAATCCTTGTCGTAAGAGTCCTTCTGGTACTGCAGCCGCTTGGACCGATTTGATCGCTTCGACAGCGTCGACGTGGAGTGCGGAATGGTGTTGTACCAGCCACTGCTGCTCCCGCCGCCGGCCATGCCCACGCCCACCACATTCCCGCTGGCACTCATGGAGCGGGTGTAATCCGTTATGATACCTCCACCGCTGATCAGGGAGGCCGTCTCCGGGTTCGTTTTCACGGCCAGCATTTGGGTGGAGCTCACCGAGGCGTTGGTCAGATCGTAGTCTCCCACTTCGGAGGTCACCAGGTGCTTCTTTTCGCTGCGCATCGTCTGCCAGAACTTGAGCAGGATCAGGATGTCCTCCAGCAGCTGCTCCCGGCTCTGGTTGGGGCAGGTCGGCGGGCCGCAGAAGTAGTCCAGGGCGTTGGAGTAGATGCGCTCGCGCAGTATGTTCCGGGCCAGTGACTTCGGTATGGTGTTGCCCTGGAGCAGTGACAGGCCACACTGAAGCAGCTTGAAGCGGCAGCCCACTGTGGAGACCTGCCGGTTCTGCTTGCTGTTCTTCAGGATGGGCAGGCAGCGGTGGAGGAGCAGGCAGAACATCTCAACCTTATCCCGGTTGCAATACTTGGCGGTGTCTACCATCTCGGAGAGAAGTTGCAGCCAAATCAGATGCGGGGTAATCAGGATCGGCTTGCTGACCAGCTTGCAGCCATCGTAGGCGGCTAGGGGATTGGTCACCTCCGTCTCCCAGGCGAACAGGCCCATGCGCTTCTCAAACGTCGTCTGCCAGGCGCTAACCATCTCCTGGATAAAGCAAAGCTCCAGGTCCTGGCGGGCCGTCAGCACCCACTGCCAGCACTCGACGGCCGTTTCCATCGCCGATTCGGTGAAGAGCTCCAGCTGAGAACTGGCTACCGCATGAAGCAGTTTCCTGTCAATCTCTGAGCAGATGATGAGGTAGGCGGTGGCCCGCCACAGGGCGCCACGATGTCGGGCGTCGCTCTTCTCAGCACACGCCTCCCAAACGTCGCTGACCAGGCGCTCCGCCAGGCCAGCCTTGTCCTTTTCGCTGAGCACCGACAGCAGGCCACTGATCTCGCCGGCGTACTTGCTCCTCAGGCACAACACCGACACGAATCGGGGCGTGTCCGAGTTGACGCAGCTGGGCCGCTTGCACAGCGAGCCCGGATGCAGGGCACTACTGCTGACCACCGAATCGAAGGCCAGCGCCAGGCCGCTGTGGTGGGCCAGTACAGGGGTGGGGATCTGGTTGGGGTACTCCTGCAGATGGGATCGGGTGGAACGCGGCGCCCACTTCATGGCCTCGTTGACGATGCCCTGGCAGCGATCGGCAAAGTCCTTCAGGCGCAACTCCCTCGCCGGGAGCGAGTCCATCAACTGCAGGGTATACGGCGTGGACACCACCCTCAGTGTGGGCGTCTCTTCGTTGGGATCCAGGCTCAAAGAGTAGGCCAGCAGTTGGAGTATATCGAGCATGCACCAGAGCACCCGACGATTCCACAGCAAGTGCGGGAAACGGTCCACCAGGAAGGACAAATATTGATCGGCCACCACCTGGATGGGCTTGTGGATGTGGTTGAAGTAGACCAGCAGGAGGGTGGCCTGCGACTCCAGGACCTTTTCGCGTATCTCGTCGTGGGCGTACAGAACGTTCCGGAACTTTTCAAAAACCTGATCGGCAACACTGCGAGGGATTTGGATCTTAAGAGTCGAAAGGACTTTAAAAGGATTTAACACTCACCATTTGACACACTGCCAGATGCCGGTCTTGTCTCTTTGGAGCGCCGTGTCGCACAAGTAGCTCATGATGGGCTCCAGACTTGGCTCGTCCGCGTTCTCCACCCGCAGCATCTCCAGCCAGTAGACACTGAGCAGGTAGGTGCACTGGGCGAAGGTTAGCTTGTTGATGGCGGTGGCCACGTTGTCGGTGGAGTGCTCTAGCAGGACCAGAATCTGGCTGCGCAGCTCGTTCACCGAGTCGCTCTTGATGGCCAGCGTGTAGTTCAGCTCCCGCATGTCCGATTTGTGGGCGGTTTGGGAGATGAGCAGCGGGGACTTGGCCGCGATCTGCTGGACACCCTGGTACCAGTCCGCTGGCCACAGGCGGGCGTTCGTGAAGCCCATCACCACGCAATAGGCCCAAAAGTCCTGCAATATCTGGTTATCTCTGCCTCAAAATAGTGGGATCACAAATGGTTTACCTTGAAAAGCTTGTGCAACCGCTGGCGGGGATTCTTGATCGGTGGGAGGCGGCGCACCAGTACCGCAATCACCGGTATTAGCATGCCCAGATTACCAGCGCGGGAGCTGGCCTTCTGGGCGCCCGGGGTATTGTCGTAGCTGCGCTCGCCATCCAAACCGATCTGCACGAATAGCTCGAGCAGCTTCCCCAGCAATTCCAGCATCTCCGAATCGCCTTGGATGTTGGCAGCAATATTGCCCAGGGCATTCACCACCGCATCCGAGACATGATGGAATTGCTTTCGGTGCTCCGGATCCGAGGTGTAGGCCAGGGAAGCCGACTGCACCGTTACCCGCGAGAACATCTTCATGATCTCGTCGAAGACGTGCGTCTCGCACTGCGAGATGATCATGCAGCCGAGCTGGTCGACAATTAGGGCGTTCTGCTCGGAGGGAACTTTGCAGAAGCGCTGAATGAAGAACTGCAGGATATTCTGCGTGGTCTTGGAGGTGTCCTTCAGGGCCACAGCCACATGACCCAGCATCACGATGATGTTGAGGCTGACCAGGTTCGATTCGCTGAAGATTACAAAGGTATAGAGATTAAATCTTCATAAGTTATAAAGATTACAAATACCTCTCGGACTTCTCCGCGGTGAACAAGCGATTGGAGACATTGGCCACTAGTGCCGGGACACAAAACTGGTCCAGGGTGTGAGCTGCCCTCAAAGCGATCGAAAGATTCTCGATGGCAGCGTCGCGGAGAGCCTCGAAGGCCGCCTGACCACTGCGGCCCGCGGATGGAAGCTTCTGGTTCTCCCCGAAGATGTCCACCACGGCCCGTGAATCCGAGTGCTGGACGACGATCTTGAAGGGAGTCAGCTCCTTCTCCTTCTTCTGCTGGGCCAGCGACTGCATGGCATGGGCATGTAGCTTGCCCAGAATGGGGCTCGGATCGACCAGAAAGTCGCGCAGGTACGAGATCGAGGTGCCGGCAATGTTGGGGAACTTCTGGGCCAGCTTGCCCAGGCCCTCGAGACACACCATTAGCAGCGGCATGTGGTCCATCACGATCTTGTGGCTCAGCACCAGGTTGAGCTTCTGTGACAGCCGTCCGCAGAGTTTGTCCGCCTCTATTTGATGATGTCAGGAAATAAAAGCATTAGTGTTAGGATCAATGGTTCGGATCGGAAGTGTATCATTCAGCGAACTGGGAACACATGGGGGGCAGGTGGATCTGTTGCAGCATGCAGCGAACGTAGGCCAGGCAAATAACAATACAAATATAGAATAACCACAAAAATCAAAATATAAATAGAGACGAATTTCGGTTCGGGGGAAACCACATTCTGGAATAATTATACAACGTGGGATTAACTTGTTTGGAATGTGGTTAACCCTTGTGGGCGATCAATTGAAAGGGAGGGGAAGGATTTAAATCAATACAACTCTGCTCTTGACCTTTCTTCAATAAAAATTGCAAGCCATTCTGCAGGGATGGCACATTATAGTCGACGTCAACTGAACAATATTCCGGGTTCCGGCCACCAAAAAAAAGGTAAACAAATCAAAATTAAAAGAAACTATAAGAAACTAAATGAAATTAAGGAAATAAAGTGGAAGATAAAGAGAGAGAGAGGGAGTTGATTAATCAAGTTAAAATATAGCTTATACTATACTATATATAGCTATACTATATCCAGGTTTTGCATCTCTTTTCAAATCGGAAACCATCAACTTCCTCCCTTTCGTTATCACAATTATTAACAGAGCTGAGCTGTTATGCCATTTTGCCATTTTTTTGCTTTGCTTTGCTTTTGCATTTGCCGTAGTAGCTGGAGAGGATTGGACACACGGATCAACGCTTACCGGTCTCGTCGCGTATGGCCCAGACGAGGAGGTCCACACAGGCCGCGTTGGCCATTACGTTGACCTTGTACTTGTTGACGACGGCGATGCCGTTCTCCTCCCGCCGCTCGCGCTCCTGGTCCTGCTGCTTGTTCTGCAGCTCCGTCTGCCCGTTGAGGAAGAGTCGCTTCACGAACTCCTGCACGTCCTTGGTGAAGGGCGTGGGCAGGTCCACCTGGTGCTGCAGCAGCTCCCGCAGCAGCGTGACCAGCACGAGGTTCAGCGTCTCCGAGAAGCTCTTGTAGCAATAGCCCTTGATCTGGTGCAGAGAGAAGATGTCGCTGGCCTGCTCGTCCAGGTGCTCCAGCGTGTCCTTGGTGAGGAGCTTCTTCGAAACAGCGAATATTGTCTGCAGGTGCTGGATGGGAAACGGCGGCACTCGGTACAGGGGTCGCGGTCCGCCTTTCGTGGGCGATTCACAGACGCGCATGTTCGGAAACTGGTTGAAGCTGGAGCCGTAGCGGGTGAAGAAATGTGTCCGCGGATCGTACGGCACGGAGAAGTAGCTGTGCAGCGAGGGCTTGTGCTTGTTCGGATACCGCAAACGGGGATCGTCGTTCTGGGCCTGCGCCAGGCTGCCGGACATGGAGCGCGGAATGATCGGGCGGAACTGGTGGGTCGCCAGTCGCTCGCTGCTGCTGAAGGAGCCTCCACAGGTGCCGCTGGCACTGCTACTGGAGCCGGAGCCATCCCGGTTGCTGCCTCTCTGGATGGGCAGGAGTTCCGGAGGAAATATGCGGCATAAAAGCGGAGGATCGTTGCCAGCGTAGCGACCCATGGATCGGGCCAGGCCGAAGAGCAGCGGCACTGTCGCCTTGCACAGGATAATCGGCGGAGGCGCCGAACTGCTGTCCCGACTGGACTTCACAATGTTGGCCAGTGCGCCCAGGGTCTCCACCTGATTAAGAATGATCTCCTCGCGGGATTCGGGGCATTTGGCCGCAATGTCCGAGAGCAAAGTGTTTAGGCAGAAGCTGAACTTCTCCGCCGAGGGAATGCGAACGCCTAAAGTGAAATGTGAAGAGGAGTTAGTTTGGTTTGGGATAACTTGACTGGGCTACTTACGCTCGATCTTGCTGCTACGGGCATCGTCGATCCAGACCGCCTTGGGCAGGCACTTGGCCAGGCGGAGAAGATAGGGCACGATCTGTGCCTCGTGCTGGCAGCCGCCTTCCAGGAAATAAATACCCAAGGCTATCACGGCATCTTGGGCTCTCGTGTCCAAGCAAAACACTCCGGCAGCATTCTCCTGCGGGCAATACCGGAACAGGGTCTGTACCTAAAAGAGAGAAACAGAAAATGATTGTCAGGTAGTAGTCCAGTGGTCTGGATGACACATCTCCTTGTAATTTCCGCAATTCCTTTTCACCAGCCCACCGCCCCTTGGCCACCTTTGGGGGGGCCATGCACACGCATGTCTGTTTTGTGGTCGCATTTCAAGGTCAGTGTGGGAAGTGAAAAGTCAATTTCCATGGAGATTTCCCCGGATATCCGGGCCGTCACATGTGCTACGTACCTTCTCCCATGGCGTGGGTTGGATCCCGGCCAGGACGCGGGCCAGGCAGAGCACCGTCCGCTGGTACGTGTACTTGTCCGAGGCGGTCATCGTCATAGCTCTTCCTCCTCCGCACCACCTCCACTCCGCTTCGTTTCTATCCGCTCACTCGCCGCCCAAGCTCCTTTGCTGCCTTCTCGACGCTTCTACGTTGGGTTGGATTCAATAGCTGCCACTTGCCTTTTAGCTAGGCGTCGTCATATTCGGAATATTCGAAGAAAATCGTTTCGCAAATTGGATTTTTTATTTTGTTGTCGGCCAGTGTGACCGTTCTGCAGGTGCAGTATAACCGCGGATGGCTCTTCGCCAAATGCCAAATATTTCGGTTACTTTCGATCTTTGTTTAAATTTAAATCTAAAAAACCCTATTTTTTTTTTTTTACTATTTTACTATAAATTTTAAAAAAATTTAATGTTTTTCTACTGTTTCTATTGCCAGGACAAGTAACTAACCTGGAAACCAAATCGGAAGCAAACTAGAATCAAGAAAAAATTTATGTTTTTGAATTTTTTAGCTTTTTGCGGAAATAGGAGGATGTCGTAGATGTTGGCATGGAGGAGGTCAGACTCTTCGGAGGACTACCCACCGCCGGAAGAATTGTCTTCAACGTCGGTATTCTTGGCTTCCTCCGGCGGAAGCTGGACGGGATTAGGAGCTTGATCGGCTTGAAGAGCCTTTGCTTTCATGCGGTAACCTGGCTCACGAGGAATCTCTTTTTTATTCTCCAAATGGGCTAATGAATCGTCGGTTTGGGTGGCCTTCAGAAGGGTGGACGATACTGGAGGTCACAATGTCATCCAATTTTCGAAACTCACCATAACTTTATGCTCCAACGCTGGAGTCTTCTGGCTGACAGGGGCCACCTCCTCGCTAGCTGGACATTCCTCAATCTTAGGCAGCTTCTCTGCCAATTCGCTCCGCCAGGATCGATTGGAGCTGGAGAGTGCGCGGGGGGCCGGGAGGTTGCCAATATAAAGTCCCACCTTGCTTGAAATATGCCTGAATCTGCGGTGGATCTCAGGGGAATGAATGTGCCGGAAGGAGAACTGATTGCCGTTTTTTTTCTTGTCCATTTTGATCGAAAGCCTAAACATGTTTCAACATTTTTATAAAAGTTTTCCAAAACATAAAAAAAAAGGAAATCTTTTAGCTACCGAAAGAGTCCTTTGAGAAAGTCAAATATATCCAAGCCCTGTCTCCAGTAAAGCCCTTAAATTCTATAAAAATATAAAACAAAAGCGGAATTTCATTTTTTACTTGGAAAGTATGGGACTAGTAGGTCCTACCTTGATGTTGACCTCCTCCCAAATGAGCTACGAAGTAGAGGGTTAGCTTTCCAGTCATTCAAAGGACTTTTTTTTCAAAGGCTACTTGATATCTGACGCTACTAAGTCTTGGATTGGAGCCTTTTATAAAGGTTATAGGGATTTCTTCCATAAGGGCCACTGGGATGACTTTATCTTTGCCGATTTCCAAAGGGAATACCTTAAACACCAAGTATTGTTATAGTCTCATGGATTCCCTATCACATATCCACATAAGTCAAGTCGAAATATAGCAATCCTTGGCTCTACCTTCACCATTGAGATCTACAAAGTTTATAAATTGAAATAAAGAAATAAAAGTACCAAAAAAATGGCTAAAAAAAAGCTGCAAAGGGCGTACATCGTTGTATTCGTGACCACCGTAGGGATAATGCTGAGCTGCATGGTCCTGATCGGAATATACTCCGGCTACAAGCACGAGGTGGTCAAGTTCAAGACCATGCTGGCCAGCATTGTGATAGTGCTGCTCTTTCAGTACCTGATCGGGGACCCCATCAAGTTCGTTATCCTCTCCATAGACAAGGCCTTCTGGCCGTCAAAGATCTACATGCCGCGTCCCTTGGAGAAGGAGGACGAAGAGGAGTACGACAGGCGGGACTACCTGAAGATGCGCCTCAATATGGAGAGGTCCAACCTGGTGATATCCTCCCGCTACCGCAACTATGCCCTCAACGAGCGCTACAAGCTGATTGCCGCCGATCTGCTCATCTACGGACAGTACTTCATCTGCCTGATGGTCCTGGTAATGGTCACCAGGGACGAGACCCTGTACCACAACACCCGCATCATCCAGGACCTGTTCATGAACAACCACACGGACTACTACGGCCTCAAGGAGATCTACCACATGAACCAGCTGTTCGACTTCATTGAGTCCACCTTGGTGACGGCCTTCAATACCAACTCCAGCACGGGCAGTGGCTGGGTCCACATCGAGCAGACGGTGCTGATGGGCGTGGTGCGGCTGCGGCAGATGCGGGTGCTGGACACGCGCCAGGGCTGGGATCCGCCCAAGTACTCCGAGATGTACTACATGCCCGACTGGCAGCTGCCCTACCGGAAGCTCCACTACGCTGACAAGTACTGGCGCATATTCGAGCCCTGGATCCCGGTGGGCGTCACCTTCGAGTTCATCGACGGACTGCTTATGAACTTTAAGCACCACGGCTTCCTCAATACCTATTCGGAGCTAACCGGCTACGTTAGTCTGCTGGCCAGGAGTCAGGCGAACAGCATGAAGGTCCTGGACTACCTCACGGAGTACAACTGGCTGACCCTAAACACCACCGCCGTCTTCATTGACTTCACCCTGTACAACGTGGACGCGAATCTGTTCAGCATTTGCACCCTGCGCGTGGAGAAGACGCCCTTCGGGGGGACGCTGCCCCACGTCGAGGTGGAGAGCACCAAGCTGGTGGAGGAGGTGGACCAAATGCCCTACACCGGCCTGCTGGCGCTGCTCGTCTACATAGTGGTGCTGATCCAGTTCTCCCAGATGCTAGCCATCAAGCTCTGGTACGAGCCCTATCTCCTCAAGATCATCTGGAACAAGCTGGACCTGGGGATATTTCTGTTGAACCTGCTGGTGGTGGTGCTGGTGGTGCTGCGCGAGGGCCTGGTCAAGGACATGATGCAGCAGGTGGCCGGGGCCAGCAAGATGGAGTTCATCGACTTCCGGCGACCCTCCAGGATGCACCAACTGACCACGGTGACGGTGGGCTTTCTTATCTGCATCACCACGCTGCGCCTATGGCGGATTCTGCAGTTCTCGAGCGTGTTCCAGCTCTTCACGCAGACCCTGTACCTGGCCTGGTCGGCCGTGGCCAGCACCGCCATGGTGATAGTGGTTTTCCTGACGGGCTTCTGCTTCGCCGTGGTGACCATCAATGGGAACAACAGCGGCAACTTTAACAACTTCATCAAGAGCATGGTGATGTGCATGTGTTTCACCTTCGGATTCAGCAATCAGGTGAAGCCGTCGGAGCTCTTCTTCGGCGGCGAGTGGCTGGGCATCCTGCTGTACGGCATCCTGGCCTTCGTGATAGCCGTGCTCCTGATCAACGTCTTCGTCTCCCTCATCAACGACTACTTTAGCACGGCCAAGGCGTTGCGGGACTCCAGTCAGCAGGAGCAGTGCATCAACTTCATCCAGTTCCTGCATGTGGAGTTCCCGCGCATGTTCACCGTCTTCCAGAACCTGCCCTTTTTCCGGAAGCACTACGCCCGCAACAATCGCACCGTGGCCGAGAATGTCAAGCGCAAGCTGGACGAGATGGACCGCAAAAGCTTCATGGCGGCCCGCCAGCGTCGGGGCTACAGTGTCAGGGAGGAGGATGGCAGGAGGAAGGAGTCCGCGTCCGAGCAGACCACCAAGTACAAGGACAAGGGCGAGAAGATGATCAAAATGGGCAAGATCCTGAACACGCAGCTGGAGCTGCTATCCCTGATAATGTTCGATGACTTTGTATACGGGGACAAGACTGTCTATCCTGATGGGGATGAGGCAGGTCGTGGGCCAAGCAAGTTCCGGAAAATCTTTAGCAAGTGGTCGCGGCGCAAGGCCAAAGAGGACGAAGTGGACGTGTAGCTCTTACTTTTAATATATTCTAAAATCTAGAATCTAAATTATTTCTCCAAACAAGTAGTAATCTCTCCGACTACCTTAAAAAGGTTCCATTAACTTCTCGGGATAATCTAATCTTCAGGAATAAGACAAGGTCAATCCACTTATAAATATAAAGCGTTTTAGTTCACTTTCAAACTGATAAAGAATAAAAATAAAGCTGGAATGCCTCCAGAGACTGCCCTAAATTCGTTCCTTCCATTAACTAAGGATCTGTTATGAAAAAATTCATAAAATTAGCTGCTAAGGCTTCGTATCGAATACAAAGCCGGAATACTTCAGTGGGCAGCCGGCTAACTTGACTAACTTACGCCTCCTACGAATGTAACCCATTAGTCCCTGGGCCAAGAGTCGCCTGGGCGGTGGACTGAATCGGCTTCGGTGGAAATTTGTGCATTAGACTAGACTCTGCCCCTCAGTGATCCGCGGTGGCCTTTTTTTTGGGGTGACGCCGCCGCAGCGAGTCCTGATCACTGGATTTCTCAGCGGCCGACTTGGCCACCAGCAGATCATCGGCGTCGGAGTCGGCCAGAGGATCGGCATGACCTCCGCCGCTCACGTCAACGATATCCGACTTGTCCGACACCACGCCCAGATCGTCCAGGTCGTCGTGCAGACTGCTGCTGCTGCTGCTGCCACCACTGCTCTTGATCTTCCTGCGACGACCGCTAAGGATCACGCTGCCGGCGGCGGCTGTGGCGGAAGAGTGCAGCGTGTCCGTGAGCCGGGCGTACTTGATTTGCAGGCTGTGCAGCCAGCTGGCGTCGGACCAGTGGTACCAGCTGAGCAGAAAGATGACCAGTATAAAGAACAGATTGGTGCTAATGGCTGGAAAGTGGAAAAAGGATTAGCATTTCGCCAGGCTGAGCTGCCTCTCTTCGCCAACATACCCACTATGGCCGACAGGACGGGCCAGTTGAACATGATGTATCGCAAACCGGTAAAATCGGCCACTATGTGCAGGGTCACCGTGTAGAACTGAATCTTCTGCGACTGTATCTCCACGTAGACGTCCGTGATGGGGTGCTGGCGCTCCTCCAGGTACCTGGAGAATATCTCCACCGGCACCTGCTGGAACTCCTCCTTCCACCCCAGCACATACAGCGGACTGAGGGCCCAAGTGGAGATCATCCGGATCAGGGGCGAGCGGTAGCGCATCATGGCCGAGCGGCAGGAGTGGCCGCGCAGCATGGAGTCGTAGTCGCGCATCTCGGCGCAGACCATGAACATTCCCAGCTCCAGGTTCTGCGGCGACTCCGGCATATCGATGTGGACGATCACTTTGTAGGCCTGGCCCACCATCAGTAGCTGCTGCTTCTTGGTCAGCGAGACGTGGGCGTGGGGAAAGGTGCAGGGCGTGCTGGTCTCCAGGCAGGTTCTGCAAGGGATCGCAGAGATTAGAAGGGAGATTGTGGGTGGATCTCTTTCAGATTCTCACTTGAACTGCATGTGGACGGGACGGGTGTGGGAAATAGCCGGCATGTAGACGTAGTAGAAGGCGGCGTACATAAACACGGCTAGCCAGATGATGAGCACCACGGCGAAGGCGATAAGGCCCAGCCGGAGCACCAGCTCCCGGACTGTGCCAACCTTTTCGTCCGCCTTGCTCCGCACTCGGTCGTACACGTTCCAGGCGAGGTTGAGGGCCGGGCGGACGAAGAAGCGCCGGCCCAGGCCCAGGGGATCCAGGCAGAAGATCACGAAGCGCAGCAGAAAGTTCATGGCGTCGAAATGCAACTAAAATTGCTGGTTTAATTGCTGTATGTTTTTGTGCGACCACTGCTGGTAACAACTGATTGCTTATCGATTCGTTATCCGAGAGTTGGACTCCAACTACCGCACCGCTATCCGCTCTGCTCTCCTGGCCGGCTATTTGCATGCTCCCCGGACTCGACAGTAGGCTGATTCATTGGTGTTATATAGAGCGGATCCGTCCAGACGTTGTACCGGCTCAAAGGTCATCGCCGAAATGATATTCCCGGGCGGTTTAATCGACTTGCTTCGAGCTTGTCGCTTCGGTTCGGGATGATAGCGGAAGAATTGGACACTTGCCAACATAGACGCGGAGATCTTTAAGTGAGGATCCTCAATGGGGGAACTTGGAGCGGGAAAACTAGAAATATTCTAGTCCAGCTTCACTTTGTCCTTTGTTAAATGGATTCGTATATGGGTAAAATATCCAGAATTACAGACAAATATTAATTTTGTCGCTTTTTAAATATTTTAAGCTTATTTTAAAAGCTTTTAGTCCAGTGTTGTATGCTTACAAAAGCAGATGGTCTTAGAAAATACCGATAACTTATCGGCTGGTCATACTGAGACTTTTTCAACACTTTACCGTAAATATTTACACATTTTATCCTTGTTTTAAGAGATTTAAAACTTGTTTACAAAGTCTCTGTTCTCAATTAAAGGTGGAAGCACAAATAAGCAGTAATTCTTAAGATCACAGTGTGTTAAACCCTAAAAAAAGTAAGCATTAAGCAGATCCTGAAACAAAGAAAAGCATTCCGGCCGGAGATGAGCAACTATAGGTACCAAGGAGGCGGCGGCGGCGGAGTTGGAGTCGTGATAGGCAGCCGGGGCTACAGCGGCATCGAGCTGCATGAGATGCATCCGCTCCACAACTTTACATACGTGAGCGTCTGTGTCAAGTACATGATCTTCCTGCTGAACTTCATGTTCTGGCTGTTTGGCGGACTGCTCCTGGGAATCGGGGTCTATGCCTTCAAGGATAAGTGGGAGGAAGCCAACGGCTGGGTACGGCTGGAGACCATCTACGACGTCATCTTCAATATCTCCCTGGTCATGATCATTGCCGGAATCGTGATCTTCGTAGTGAGCCTGTCCGGCTGCCTGGGAGCCTTGAGGGAGAACACCTGACTATTAAAGTTCTACTCGTTCTGCCTGCTGCTCTTCTTTCTCATGGAGATGGCCATAGGTGAGTCACAATCCACTGTTCGCTTTCTTTTGTTTTTACCTTTTAACTTTCTCCTACCCCAGCCATCATCTGCTTCGTGTTTCCGCAGTACATGAACACGTTCCTGGAGAAGCAGTTCACGGATAAGATCATCCACTCGTACCGAGACGATCCCGATCTGCAGAACTTCATCGACTTTGCCCAGCAGGAGTTTAAGTGCTGCGGCCTGAGCAACGCCGGTTACCAGGACTGGAGCAAGAATGAGTATTTCAACTGCTCGTCGCCGTCGGTGGAGAAGTGCGGCGTACCCTACAGTTGCTGCATCAATGCCACGGACATCTCGTCCGGCCTTGTCAACATAATGTGCGGTTATGGCGTCCAGGAGGCACCCGTTCCGGAGGCCAGGAAACGCATCTGGACCAGCGGCTGCATTGAGATTGTGCGCGTCTGGGCCGAAAGGAATCTGTATTTAATAGCTGCTGTCGCCCTGGGAGTCGCCCTCGTCCAGCTGCTGGTTATTTACTTAGCCAAAACCCTGGAGGGCCAGATTGAGCTCCAAAAATCGCGCTGGTCGGCGTGAGATCCGAGAGAGGCCGATTTCTATGGGCCCTACAATCACACCTGATAGATTCTCAGCAAGAATCTCTAAATGCTCACTTGACAGAAGACTGTCTTGATTACACACTTATTTATGGTTCTTTTTAAGAAAGTGAGCATCCTTAAATACTTTCTAAAATGCTTTGCATGTTTTTGTTGTTTTAAAATCTTGGTTACGTTGAGATTTTTGTTTTGAAATTACGAACGCACATAAGTAAACTCCTCATATATTGATATGCTCATCTCAAATAACATATAAATCTCTAAATGTTATATACTCTTTACGTATTATATATACAAAATATCAAATACGACATATACTCAGACTGCCTTCAGTCTAATGGTCCAAATTTCTGGCCCAAGAGCCAGATTATAAAATCCGTTTAGCGGATTCGAAGCATTTATTTAAGCAATTCTAGTGAAAGATGTAACGAATTAAAAAAAATGTATAACCACAAATGTATCTTTAGAATCCTACAGCTTAGATTTTGTAATAAAAAACAATAAAGAAAAACAAGAATTTTTTAAATGGACGGGAAAGACGGGGAAACTATTGTAGTTATTGTCTAACAATTTTAAATTTTAAGAATTTAGCTCCAACTATCGATAACTATTGTAGAGGGTTGCCACTTAACCACGGGAAAACGGGCCATCTCTAATCGGCACGCTGCTTGAACAACGTGCTCGCCGTTTAAATTAGGGAACCCATTCCCAGCCGAGAAATAACTTAAATCAGCCGAATAAACTTATTGAAATGAAAGCCAAGGCAGGGAAACCCATTACGAATGGCGGAGCACCGAAAGCAAAGGGCAAACCGCAACGGAAACGCCCAAAGCCTGAGAAACCAGAGGAGGATGTAGAAACTGTGAAGCCAGCAAAGATTCAAAAGGTTTCCACCAAGGAGCAGCCCTCCGAGGAGAAGGAGAACACTCCTAGCAATGGTCTGAATGTCTCGCAGATAAACAAAGCCGTTTTTGTAGTATTTAAGAAGCTCCAGAACAGTCCATTGTCGCAAAAGATAATAAACTCCCTGATCGTGTTGCTCCGGGATGATACCAACATTCCCCAGCGTACAGCCACTTGTACCTATGTGCTTAAGCGCCTGATCCGTTCCACCGGGGCAGATGACATCAAATCAGTGGCCCAGGCCGCCAGCTACATTCACTGCATCCTCAGTTCCGTGCCCGGAATCGATAACCTGGAGGTCCTGGCCACCTTAAAAAAGGATCTGGCCGTGGGCAGTCAGCAAAAGGGCAAGGAAGACACCCTGGCGGCCGTGGGCCAGCTGGTTACGGCCTTTTGCATCCTGCAAACACCACAGTTTGTGAAGCAGGCCAAGGCGAAGCTGGTGGCGTCCGTGTATGAGATTCTGGTGTCCCAGCTGAAGGGCAGGGAGTACTTGGTGTCCATGTGCTCAGACATGTTGGCTGATTCCTTCAAGCAGGTGGGTCAATGTCAATATTCCTTTGAAAGTGAGATCATGATCGTTTTTGTTTCAGCTTCCTGCCGAGATCTTTGAGGAGCACGTCTGGCCATTGTTGCAGTCCCATTTGAACAAACCTCTTAGCGCCCTCAAGGTGAATACCTGCGATCTGTTGCTGTCCGTCCACCTGGCCTACCCCTCCATCCTCGCACGCGAACAACTCCTGGCTAGCCTCTGGGCCAAGAAGCCGCAGTATGGGCAGCTCTTTGAGCTCTATATCGTTGGCTCTACGATCCACAGCGATGGCGTCTACTCGCGATTGGCCAAGTTCATAGCGTTTGGAGGAAAGGAGTTACTCTCCGCTTGGCAGCAGTTTGTGGATGCCAAGCAGCCGATTAAATTCAACTCGGCCAAGGCCTGTGTCATCCAGATTCTCGGACACATACTCCTCAATTTTGATGGAGAGGATGAGCAGCCGATTCTGGAACTTTTCACCCCAACTACTATCAAGTTTTTGCTTCAGGAACTGTCGAATGTCAAGGGAGACAAAAGCGAGGCCAAGAAACCGTCCCAAAAGGAGCTGCGAGAAATTATCTACAAGCTTGAGGGATCCCTCCTGCTTGCATTCGAGAAGCACTTGAAAAAGGAGGAAACCAAGCTGCAGCTGTTCCAAAAGTTTCTGGAGGAGAGACTCCAGGTGGATTTGTTGATAAGCCTTCCCCGCTTCAGCCAACAAGTGATCGGATTTCTAGGCCCAGAGAGTCTCACGAAGCTGTACGAATTCTACCAGACCAAACTTGCCACCTTGGGCGACGAGGAGAAGCTGAATCGTTACCACTGCCTCAACCAGATGCATTGCATCTTGCAGAATGCCCAACTGACCGAGAAAGAAGGCAAGTGGCGCAGCAAACAACTGCGCCAAATAATGCTCGCCGGGCTCTTCCACCTAGATGCCAGTCTGGAGCCGTGTCTGGCCAGTGAAGCCAGTGCCTTCAGCCGGCAGTGCTCGGCGCGCTGCGAGGAGATCTTCCTGGGCAGCCTGCTGCACAAGTGCTCTGGGCTGCCAGCCCTGTGCCAGTTGCTCCAGAAAAACCTAAGCTACCTGAACAAGCAGCTGTCCAAGAAGGAGGCCGGGAGTAAGTTGCTCAACCAAAGGGACGAGGCTCTGCAGAAGGCCTGGCCGCAGGTGGAGAAGCTGCTGGCTAAGCCTAGCGAGGAGTCGGACGTGGTGGGCCAGAGCTTCGAGGCATTGATCCTGTTTGTTGCCCTGGCCTTGAGCACGAAAAGCAATCTCCCAGTGGCCGTTCTGGAGGACTTGATAATCTGTCGCAAGAATGCTCTCGAGAAGAAAAAGAAGAAGGTAAGTTTTTGGCCTGAATATCATTTCATGACCTAATCCATTCCTGTTTCCTTTTAAGGCTGCTGGCGAAGAGCCCGAGTGGCAGGACGTCCTCACAGACGCCCTGCTGCAGCTGCTCCTGCAAACTGGCCACTTCTGGCGGGAGTTTGTCAACTTGGTGGCCTCTGCGTTGATTCCCCACCTAAAGACAAGCAATCTGGAGCAGATCCTGGAGGTGCTGAACATGAACAGGAATCCCCTGAGCAAGAAAAACGATGGCGAGGAGGATGAGAGTGACGAAGAGGAGGAGGAAGATGAGGAGAACGATTCAAGCGATGATTCGGAGGAAGAGGACTCCGATGACGACGATAAAGAGGAGGAAGAAGATGAGGCGGAGGATGAGGAAGATGACGAGAAGTCCCGCTTGGTCCAAATCCGCGAATGCGTTCGTCAAGCTCTGGTGGCCGAGGGCGAAGCCGACGACGACGGCAGCAGTGTGGACTGGAACGACGTGGATGAGGAGCAGGGCCAGCGCCTGAACGCTGCTCTAGAGCGATCCTTCCAGCTTTTCAAGCCAAAGTCCGGCAAGGCCCAGGCCAAGCAGAGGCCCACCAAATCGGAGCGCATCGACAACACCAGCCTCTTGCACTTCCGCATACGCGCCCTGGACTTGCTTGATCTGTTTTCCACTCAGAAGCCCACGCAGGCTGTGATCCTGGATGTGCTGCTCTGCGTCTTCCAGGTGTTTAGCCACAGCATCACCGACACGAAGCTGCAATCATTGCGAGAAGCCAGCTTGAAGCTCTTGAAAAAATTGCTGACCAAGAATATCGACTTTGAGTCGAGCTCCGACAAGGCGCCCATTCTGGAGGCCATCGAGCAGCTAATGAGCACCGGCGAGGAGCAGGTGGACGAGGAGAACCAGGACAAGAAGAAGCAGCAACAGTCCAACCGCAAATCCAAGGCTGAGGTCACCGTCTGGCGGGACAAGTGCTTTGCCTATTTGGTCAGCCAGAGTTCGGCCAACGAGGAGCCGAAGAAGAGTACCGTGTGGAAGCTGCTGGTGGAGTTCCTGGAGCTATGGGTGGCCAACCGGAAGAGCCGCTTGTCCCTGGCCAGTTTCGAGGCGCTATTCCAAGCGGGTCAGTGGCCTGGAGTGGGCCCTTTGGCAGTGGTTCTGGTTTCCCATTTGGATTTGGACAAAACTAGGAGTCTGCGACGAGCGCAGATCCTCAAACTCCTCGGGGAGCAGTTCCGCCGCCTGGAGGTGGCTCTCAAAGAGGGCTCCACGGAGGCCAAGGAGTTTGAGAAGCAGCTGCGCAGGTATGTGACGCAACTGGAGGCGTCGGATAAGAACGGGGCCAAGGAGCTTCAGCTTCTGCAGAAGATTCTGGCCCAGGGCGGTAAGAAACGGGCCCAGCTGCTGGAAAAGGTTAAGGACCTGACCAAGAAGCCCCAGAAGAAGGAGAATGTAGAGGCGGAGGAGGCAGAGGAAGCCGAAGAAGCGGAGGAGGAGGATACCAAGCCCGTGAAAAAGCCAAAGGTTCCCTCCAAAAAGGCCAAAAAGGCGGAGCAAGAGAACGAGGAGGAGTTGGAAGAACCTAAGCCCGTGAAAAAGCCAAAGGGTTCCGCCAAAAAGACCAAGAAAGTAGAGCCAGAGGACGCCATGGAAGTGGATGAAGCTGAGCTGGACGAGAAGCCCGTAAAGAAGCAAAAGGGAGCCCCGAAAAAGGTCAACAAAAAACCGAAAAAGTAACCACATCCTGTTAGCCCCTTAATCTTAAATAGTTTTTAGGTTTTTTGTTCTTAGAAAATATACCGCGAAGTAATCAAAAATAAAATTGTTTAACTAAAATGGGCTAGAAAAGAAAAACGTTTGGGAATTTAGAAATTTATTTAGAGATTTGATAATTGCACTAATCTCCTTGGGATTGAGTCCTTGGCGGCAGGTAGAGGTTCTGAACCATGCATATATTGGTGCTGAGGAGCATGCTCTCATTTCGGTTGCCACGCTTTTTCGCCACCTCATTGGTGACGATCGTGACGATGTCAACAAAGTGTTGGCTGGATGGGGGAGATCATGGGGTCAATATGCAAGGGACGAAGGACCCTGATTTTCATTTCACAAACAAAATAGAAAAGTATAATCGCACTTACGTGTCGGAATGCTTGTCGATGGCGTCGCAGAGACACTGGATGAACCAGCTGCCCGTATGGGTGTGTCGGAGGGCGGGGAATCCAGGCACGGGCATCACCCGCACCATATGCATGTGCTGGGCGGGCTCACTGGTGGTGGCATCGAGTTTGAACTGTGGAATCAATAGAATCTACTTAGTGGAAACAAAGAGCACGAGGAGTCATTAAACTCACCGGCACTCCCTGCTGTCTATTGTTGTTCTTGTCCTGGCACGCCTGGATTATCAGAATCTTCTGCTTGTCGTACACATTCGCCTCGCTGCACAGGACATTCTCGATGTCGGAGATGCACAGGGCTATGCTGTTCGCTCCGTAGACGGCGCCCTCGAAGCCGTGACTCAGAATGCACACCACTACAGAGTCATTAAGCAGGGATCGCTTGGTGGCACTGCGGATTACATGCACCATCTGCATATGATCGATGTCGTGGTGGGTCTCCACCTTGTAGCCCATGGAGGAGAAGACCTTGTTCAACGCCTGCTCGTCCACATCGGTGCCCAGGCGGCTGGCCAGTGGTTTGGGGGACAGGTATTTCTGCAGGAGGCAAATGTCAATGGGTTTCTTTTTGGTTTGCGATTCCCTTACCTTGAAAGTATCGTTAGTATCCCGGTGGAACTCCCTCTGGTTGATAATCAGGCAGATGCCAGCGTTTTTCCTGCTCAGCTGGACGCCATTTCGTGGCACTGCGGGGGATGTGGACGCGGAAACCCGATGGCTGTCCGTTAGGTTTTCGGCCTTGACAGCCACCGGCGCTGGACTGGCGCCCCGAGTGGGTTCGGGCTCGTCCCGGGCATTGCTGTTGATCGTGTCGATCAGCAGTTTCGACTGCTCTTGCAGATCATTGAACTTGAGGTGCTCGATCAGCAGCTGGACATCGCTACCATTCGTATTGATGTCGCCCAGTTTGATCGCCTTCCGCGTCAGCCAGTCCAACAGATATATTTCCAAGTAGGAGTGATCGTTGAAGTGCATTGGGTCCCCGGAAACCTCTTGCTGCCGCGCCACCTTCTCGCCCACGTCCAGGACCAGGCGTCCGCTCTGCGCCAGCGTCAACTGCTCACAGATTGTATAGAGACTCTTCAGGAGGGGATGCACGTGCAGGGTCAGGCCGCCAATGTGGGGCAGATAGTGCAGCCGGAGCTCCGACCAGTGGAGGCCCAAACGGCGGAGAACCTGCCGGGCACCGATGATACACAGCGCCTCAACGAGGTGCCTCCGCCAGGTGTCTGGCTGGGACTTGGCGTACTGCTGCAGCAAATCACTTGGCTGCCAGGCTACGGGAGCCAGGGCAAGCAGCTTCTGCAGGATGTACGTGGCGTTCGAGTGATCATCGCCGTAAAGCAAGAAACAAAGACTGATCTATTGCGAAATTTATAAACAAATGAATCATGGATTCGGGAACTTTGGGAGGAGCGTCACCTTTTGGGCAAAGTTGAGATCCCTTTCCATGTAGAGGAGATCTCTGGCGTCGATGGTGTCTATCTGGTTCAGTAGGTTGGAACCGGCCATCGCGTTAAATGCGGGGAAGCACACAAGTTTAAATAAACGCAGAGTCTCCCACCACTTACGTTGGAGAATGTATTAGGGATGGATCGCAACAGCTACCCACCGCGATCGATAACTCCACTTGGACTTATCGAAATATCAGACCAATTGGACTGTAAAAAGTTCACATTGTTTTAGTTTTATAATTAATTAAGGTCTTAATCGTTAAATAATTATTTTGAAATTAAATAAGTTCAAAATTTATAATTGTTATATGCTTATTTGTTAAAAACTAGAGTGTTTTAGAGTAGATAAGCGTTAAAAACTCACTTGAGATAAGTGTTAAAATCCATCATAGAAAGGGGGTTAAAAAACTCTATTTTTGAATAGTTTTCGCGTATAAATCCCACATTATTCGTTAAAGGGGAGCACATGCGAGGTGTGACCGTGCGACGTTGGAGCTGAAAGGCCCCACAAGGGGGGTGCCAATGTCATTCGGTGACAGAGTTTCCTGGGGGGCCTCGAGTCTGACGACACTGCTTCAGTTCACTTTAGTAACTTACTTATTTCGGTTTTGATTTAATTTAGAATCGGTCGAGCTGCTGCGCTGTTGCTGTTGACAAAAAATAATATAATTCGTATTCACATTCGTATATATATGTATATATTTTTTTTACACTAAAAACACACATATCCAATACGCATTATCACATAACAAGTGCCATATGGGTGTACTTTAAGGTGTATTTTTGTTGTTGTGGCCGTGTCAGTTAATTTGTTGTTGGGCTTTTTTTGAATCCCGACACAAAACCAAAAGCAAAGCCGCCCCCCGCCAGGAATCATCGTGGGGGAAGACCAACAAGTGCTCTCTCGCACACAGATATAGGGGCGCGGGCTGGCAGCAATTGAAAGTGCATTGTGAAAATAGATTCGGCACGAATTTCGCATTCAAATTGCGAGTGGGAGCACCAAAAACTATATAGAAGCTATATAGAAAACGGGAGCACGAGAGCCAAGCCAGCAGGAGGAGAATCATGACCGACCTCAACGAGCTAATGGGATCGCCGTTTGTGCGAGTTAAGGTAAGCAAGCAGTCCATGTATCCAGCCCAGTATCTCCCCAGCAACCCCAAAAAACGCAAGAATATTCCAAATAATGGGCGTAGTTTGAGCCCCTGGGTGGATTCCGATCCCGTATTTAGCCGTAGACAGTCATCATTGCAGGTTCAAGGCCATAATACCGATATTTAACGAATTTAAACTACAATTTCAATGGCCATTTGTCACTTAACAAAGCTTTTAAAGTTATTTATAGCTTTTGTTGCTTACTAGAATGGGAAAACTATATTCAAAAATGAATTACTTCCACAGAGTATTCGAAAATGTTAAGCATTTTATTCAGGATCCGATGAAGCAGTGTGGTATCTTTGGAATAAGAAGATGAATCGGTAAAGCAGCGATCTATGGTATCTGTTGGTTTTTAAAGGATATCTTAGGCTTAGCTTAGCTTAATCAAATTTGAGCTTTACCCTGTAAAGTTTCATCGAGAAATATGTATTAATGTCATATTCACTCTCACTTGTTGGGCCTCCGACATGGGTTAATGGCCAGCCAGTCCGGCTGATTAGCGTTCCAAGTTAACCGCAAAACGACAACCGATACCGCGGGCCAGCAATTTACAACTTCTCCGGGTGGATCGTGGGGCTTCACTTGGCACGTAAACCGCTTATGCTGATCGGTTTCCACACCCAAGACACCCAAGACACCCAAAACCCACCCCACATATGCTAACCAAATGCATTTTCTCCATTTTCTTCCAGCTGGTGGCGTTTGTACACTTCTTCTTCATATCGAATGCCATGCTGGGAAGCTGGGGCCATGGGGCCTACGAGTTCTACAACTTCCTCTTCATAATCGCCATGTTCTGGACCATGCACAGCAAGGACTCCATTGAAGCAGTGCAATCGGTGAGTCAATTAATCAATCAATCAACCAATCAATCAATCAAATCAAAGCTAATTGGCTATTTAGGGAGTACATCGGTTTTTTTGAGGCTACATAGAGCGTATTTTTTTTAGGCTGGATATCAGCCCCCTTTTAGTCCCAGTGCCATTTACTCCCCGATAAGCTGATAAGAATACAAATATACTTATATAGAGCCCAGTATATACATGTATGTATTTGTCTGCCTATCCAATTAATTGAAGTATGCATATTATTTCGCCTAGCACCCTTCCTTATGTTTCCTCAAGTGATTTCTTAATCGAGTTCCAGACACAGTCACTCGCTGATATCGCCTCGAAAATTCGCTAAGAATTTAAATAAAACCGGTTGCGACGATCTGTAATTAGCATTTGTATGAAAAATATAAATAACAAATGTTCTCACTAAATAGTTGGGCAACTGCCGGGCTTCCAAATCAAGATTAGCGCTCGCTCCCACCCGATGAATGCCCTGATTCACTTGGCTTATTTTCATTAATCACACACCAATATAATCCCATAAAAAAAAAAAAACAGACTAGGCATTGGGGGAACCATACTTGAGAGAGCGATTAAAATAAATCTGTTTCCAGCCGATAAGATAAGGCCCAAGGGTTATCCAACTCTGATAAATCCATGGGGCCTTCATGCAGGTCTCGAGAGTTTGTCGCTTAGCCCATAACAGGTTCCACGCCCCCATCTTCGAGAACCGCCCACACCACCCGTCAAGTGGCTTAACTTGACCGAAAAAATAAAATAAGAAATAAAAAAGCGGAAACCGAACTCGAACACCGCGTGGTATGCTAATGAAAGTGGTTTCTTTCAGGTGGTCAGCTCTGCACTGAAAGAAAATGCATCAAAATTAATAAGAATCATGTTATAAAGTAGTACAGCACTACCCCCGAATTTCTCCCAGTGTAACCCTATTATTTGTATAAATATTTTCACATACTCGGCCCTATTGCGTGTATAGTTAGGGGTATGCGTGTATTAATAGATGATTTAGAGTTGCTACCTACTGGCCCTCCCCTGAACTTTGACCTTAGGCCCTCCAAAAAAACTGACCACGCCCCCCTCAGCTGCCGAGGCGGAGGGTAGAGTTTCGAAGGAAAAGTGACACGCGATTGCCATTTTGGGTCAGAGGCCCACGGGAGCCATATAAATCGGACGAACGGGGGGCATTACGATTCCATTTGCGAGGCTTTCCCTTCGTTTCGTTTCGTTTCCCCGAAACCCATTAGCAACGCCTTTTAATCAACTCGACTAGCCAAATCCTGCAGGACCTCCAGCGGAGGAAAATCAATGAACATATTTTATTTAATTTCAAATGCATGTAAATTGTTCTCAGTAATAACTTGAAGTCCTGACAGTTGGATAACTGTCTGGGGTTCCTGCTCTACTTTTCGGGCCACTAAACTTCCATGGGAACCCTCGAATATGTCACCCTTTCTTTCGAGTTTGTTTAATTAATTATTGAAAGCTCCTCGAGCTGAACATGAGGATTATTCGCCTTTCTTAGTAATATTCAGCTGCTTAAACAGAACAAATGAAAACAGAAAAGTAAATAAACTCGGGCCAGGCCATATAATATTATATACAAAATTGGTGACTCATTGTAGACGGGAGTAGAATGCACTTTCAAGCCAAAAAGTAGGCTCTAACATTTAAGGTACTTAAATGTTAAGTTGTAATTAATTTTTTTTGGGAAGCTACTTGGGGAGCCCTTCCTCACCTCACATTCCCCGGCAACTCATGTCTCATTTCCAATATCTTTCCAGGCGCTCGTCATCAACGCTTCTAGTATATTCTTTGACATAGTCAGCATTGTTATTTATTTTAAATTCATGAGTAAGTAGTACGGATCATCCAACCATTCCAATAATCCTAGGGTGTCCTTTCAATCAACTTGATTTAATAATGAAACTCCCCTTTTACAGATGGCTGGGCCGTGGCCTTTACAATTATTAACCTGATCCTGCGACCTGTGAGCGTGGCCCTGCTCTATCGGGAGTTCAATACGCGGGGCGGCAGCCTCCAGACGGGATCGGTCTTCCCCACCAGCCAGCAGCGCAGCTATCAGGACATCGACCGACCCACCCAGCCCACACCCACCAACTCGCAGCCGGGCCCGAATGTGGCCAGCATTTTCTAGGGCAATCCCTTCCAAGTACCAAGGATCTGCATCTGGACCTGGATCTGCATCTGCATCTGCATCTGTATCCGGAATGAAGACATTAAAGACAAGACTCCCTAGTCAGAGCCCCCCTTCTTGAACCTAAATCGAAATTGTATAATTATCCTGTGCCTGTGAGCGACAACGACTAAGATTAAGGACCTGCAGAATGGGTCTTGAAACGCAAATGTGTGTCCCTATTTATTTTTTTTTCGTCTCCCAATTGTTCGATTAACATATTAACGAGAGAAGACAACTAATCAAAGGATATACAATATAAACAATATTATATATATTATATATTTTTATTTGTGTAACAAGGATTGAAACACTACTTTATATACTTATCTAGATAACGCTAGAAAGCGGCCCTAATCAATTGTTGGTAAAATAAAAACAAACGAATAAATAAAAAAAGCGCATCGCCTCGGGCGATTATATCCTTTTGGCCTCCTGTACACAATTGAGTATAGTTAATCCCCCTTCCCCCACATGACCCCCGTTGGATCCCAACGGCTTCCACTTGAAGGGAGCCCTCAGAAACCCTCCTTGGCCGCCCGGAACTTGTACTGATTGCTACGCCCGTCCAGGCACGGCACTTGCACCAAATTGAAGTAAATGGAGCCCATCAGCTGCGAGGCGGAGGTATTGGTCATTTTTAGGCACGAGAAGAGCAGGTCATCACAAATGCAATGGGATCTGGGGGGATCAAGGATACATAACACACACATAACGGCGCACAACCTCCTCCGATCTCTCAATCGAACTCACTTGGTGTAGAGGGAGTCGTTGTTTAGTTCGTACTTGTGCTGGTAGGCCCGGATCTTCACCGGACACAGATCGTGCTGGCGACAGCAGCGGTCCATGGCCATTTCACTGCCCAGGTCGCTGTAGGTGTCCGCAATGTCGCCGGTTCCACACCACTTGGTTCCTGGGGCAATACTAGATAGCAAGGGGGTGATAGAAATGGTCATAGCTTACCTGGGATGATGCCGCTCAGCAAGGAGAAGGGGCTTCTCGGGAAGATGTTGGTGGCCAGCTTGAGGGCCACTCCGTCGTTGGCGCCTCCCGTGGCGGCGGAGGCATCCCCGCCAGTGCCAGTGCCTCCACTATTGCTGCGTTCACCGCCCTCCAACTTAGCCTTGTGCCTGGAGGCGTAGCTCAGCTTGTCCACGTGCTCGCACTGATCCATCAGCTTCAGCATCTCGTCGAACTTGATCTCCAGGGGCCGGTTGTAGCTGGCGAGTCCCTCGAGCAGCATCTTGCCCTCCTTGTCGTTGCTGGAATAGATTAAGGGGATTAGAGATTAGAGGGACTTCCTAGAGCCAAGCCACGCCGGAATCCTCAATGACTTCCGCATAGCTTCGATTCGGACGATACTCACTAGATCTCGATAAGCTCGCAGCCCAGCAGCAGCTTCTGGGGACCCAGCTCCGTGACGGCTATGGTCAGATCGTGATAGTATATCATAATGAGGGAGTCGTTGCTAATCCGCTTCCCGCTGCAATCAGAAACACAAAATTATTGGACGAACATCGCCGGGTGAGAGCTGGGTGGGAGCATTTATGGCCCGCGGCTACGTGACGTCCATGGCAATGGCTTCCAATTAAAAGGAAAGCCAATGCGACGATCGTGGGTCACGTCCACTCACCTGTAGGTCTTCATCTGGCGGACGCTGCGCTGTTCGATGATCTGCTGGGTGAAGGACTGGAACGAGGGAAATCCCTGCAGTCCCTGCGGCAGGCTGAAGGACAGCGTCGGCTTGGCCACCGCCTCCGAGGTTAGGTAGCCAAGCAGGCAGCAGAAGAGCACCGAGGCCAGCAACTGTAGGCGCCGCTTCAGCCCCAGATTGTAGGGCATTGTTTATGATTTCGGTGTGGACTCTTGGAGGACTCTGCAGGATCGGGTGGAGCTGCCACTATGGCATCGCCGGCTGGACTGAGCCTCCTTCTGTGTGGAGAGAGAGCCACGGAATATTGTTATTATTTAATTAATCAGCTGGATAAGTTCGCGGAGAGACTAGTTTCCATGGCGTCCATGTTGGCCAGGACTGGTCAAGGGATAGGGTTGTGGCTTTGGTGCCGATTGTGGGGGGTGGGGCCTGCGTGTCAAAAGTTGGAGGCGTCGCCGAGCGTTTCTGAATAATTCAGGTGGCCATTTACGATGCAGGGAGAAAAACTGGGTTTCCTTTCAGAATCTCACCCAACAAAGAGGTATCTTTTTCTTTCTGTGTACCCAGTTAAAGCCCTGAGAGGGCCCGTCTGCCAGGTGAATCGTTTCCCACGAGAGTCGCTGGTGAAAACCCTTGATTTTTGAGTTGGCCAACCAAGAGCAGGTGCCAAAAAAACGGCGACTCAGGTGACACCGTTCCCAGGCCGGGACCTGGACAATGGACACACACACACACATACATATGTCATCTATTGCATCAGGCCAAGCCCAGGTCGAGAACCGAAGCCCCGCCCTATCATTTGTTGGAAGCCAACCAGGCGGATGGGCACATGCAACACATTACGTCTGCGGCCGCAGACAATGGCTCTATGGGATTGGGAAATTCTAGTGATGATTTGGCTAGCTTGTGGCTTGAGACCTGGCTAATTGATTTGTGCAATCTGGCCAGAAGGCCAGGGGTCACTTGTCCCTTGACCTTTGCGTGGTTTCCTTAGCCTGGAGGAGTTAAAGACAGAGGAGGAGACAGAGGAGGAGGAACTCGGGAATGGCCACAACTCACGCACTGGCCAAGCTGCTAATAAAGCTGCCAAAACGCCAGCCACCTGATTCACACTCGCATTTATTGTTGTTAACATTATTGCCACGAAAGTTTACGCAAGTTTTTAACCAGGGGGGATTGGGAGGGGGAGGGGGAGGGAGTCCCCCTTAACTCCTAGGGTGGCCCTGTAGGTGTGAGCAAAGTGAAAGTGATTCCATCGTGGCCTGGCCAGTATCCAAAAGCCGAAAAACGACCAATAAATGAGATGGAATTGGTGGCGTGTTTGGCAATGGACCTTGCCTGAGGCTCCGGCTCCACCCACTCCAACACGAAGATACAAAGATACAAAGATATAAAAACTGGCCAATATGTGTGTCAAGTGGAGCAGTTGGTTCAATGCTAAACGAAAATGCAAATATTGCCACTAAAGTCATATAACCAAAACGAATCTCTGCAATGGAAAACGTTTAAACATCCAAATGCCAGCCAGACTAGAACACCGAAAAAAATGGGAAACAACTTCCCAATGCCAAACGGATTAGGATAGGTTCCGATTGGAACGCTTTAACGCGTTTATGGGTTAATTTCGGGTCCAAAGCCCCACAAACCAAGTGAAAATAGTCATTAGTCATGGAGGCTGAGTAGACTCCATATAGGCATAGATCTTTGGGAACAATATCGCAGAGCTTATGGACAGATATGAGAAGGTGTCGAGTCATCCTACACGGAAACAAAATGGGTGAAGAAAGTCATCAAATTATACGATAAATTCAAACGAAGTGTCTCTCGAAATTTCATCGCTGATAGCACCACGAGTGATGATGATTTTAATGAAAGCTTTGGGTGAACCACAAGGCTAGGTGTGGAGATCGGAGCTCCAAAGGTGCTGCTTCCGCCAAAAACCAAACTTGAACTTGGTCTCCCACTCTGGCGAGAGTTGGCCGAGAGTTCAAAAGTTTAAACAAGAAATGAAAACTGTACTAGGCGGGAGACGAATATTCCATACTCTATACATACGTAGGTACCAGGTGGGGTATAGCTACATGATCCAAAAAGTTTAATTATTAGGGAAAATGTATTTAATATAAAAATTTATTTAATTTTTTGGGGGGTTTGTTAGGTGCAAGCTATGAGAATCGAGGAGGAGGGCACTATATTTTTAACTATTATTAAATTGCCTCTTTTTTATATTTTTAATTTCAAAACAAAGTAAACCTCTTGAAGGGTAAACAAAAAAGAGCCACAAACCGTTGGCCAAAACAGCTGGCTGGGGGCTGGGGGGCCTTGGCATAGGTCAGTGAAGCGTGTTATTATGGCCTGGCCAAAATCCCCCTGATTTCCCTTCCAAGCCTCCTCCAGAGAGCCACCCACTCCAAGCTGGCTAGCTCCGGGGGTATTGGGGTCTACCATAGAGTCGAGTCTGCTGGAGCCTTGCCAAAATATAGATATTTCCCATTTCTATATTTTAAATATTTTACATTTTTAGTTTTCGTAAAAGTGGCCAAGACGCGGCAGATGAGCCAAGAAAGAAAAGTAAATAAAAAACCACAACACGAGCACGTTGAACAGAAAACAACAAAATAAAAAAAAAAAGAGCCAACAGGTTTTCCGTTGGAGCTCTTGGATGTGCCTTAACTTTCACATTGGGCACCTAATTGTGGGCTTAATCTCGGTTAATTTGCTCCAGTTTTTATCTCCAGTTTGTGGCACACGCGAGGCTGCTCCACTGTGCCAGGCCGTGGGCCAGGCGCCAGCGGGAAGAACGGGCTCCGAAGAATCCCCCTCTGCCCCCCATTATGCAACTCTCCGGAGTTACACTTGACAAGGCCCTGCTAATATCTCTAGATAATCCATTTCTCAGGCCCCCAAATCTCCGATGCAAGTCTTATGGGATCCATGGAGTGTATGAAAATATCCATTAGCCGTTTAGGGTCTCGTCGTTTTGGCCCGAAAGCCATCAAGTCTGTTTGGCATGCAAAAGGCGTGCGTCTGGCCTCGAGGTTTCCATTCGATAATGGATTTTTTTTACTATATGTGTAAAGCCTCCTCGATCAAGTTCGCCCGTAGAAGGCTCTGCCACAACAGGTCTGGGCATCAGAGATCTCTTTGTGTGAACTTTTGAACTTGCGCGCCACATTTGATGGCCCATAAAAACGGAAAGAGACAATGTCAGAGGGTATTGTATTTTTTTTAATTACAATGCACTGAGAAGTTTTTGAGGGAGACCACGCTTGGTCAGTTTCACTTTCAAAACACACACTCACAGTCTAAATGGGAGCTGGTCTTGGCCAAAAACTGACAGACCACGATTCGAAAGAGGCGCATGCGCAGCTCCGCCTTCGACAAAATAAAGTCCGAACCGGAAAACAGAAAAAAAAATCGAACAAAAAACGGAAAACTTCGATGGGGGAAAAAAAAAACGTCAACAATCGCAATGTGCAAACCGCTCGCTGCCGCGCAAAGTCAGCAACTGATCGATCAAAACGCTAGCCGGGCCCAAAAGCCGCCAAGAGAGACTCCGTCGTGGCTCCGACGTCGCGGCTTAAAACTACGCAGGCACTGCGAGAAATTAGACAAGACTTTATAATGAATTGAATTATTTAATGAGTCTTTATTTTTTGTTATTTAATATTAAATATTTATTCATTTGATTGGGTTACCCAAGTGCAGCCTATGAGAATCGAGGAGGAGGTTATAAGGTTTATATTTATTTATAAAATAAATACACTCTAGACAGTTGAAAATACGAATTACATATCACTTTCCCAAGACAGTACCTCCCATTTCGCACAGTGTATAACAACGAGCAGCGTTGGCGGCAACGAGACAGCGACGAAAATGTGTCAAAAGCAAAAGCTGCTGCCCGACAACAACAATTACTTTGGGGACAGGTGAGCTCAGGTAGACACCTGCCGATACCCTAACCTCCTCTAATGACTAAAATGAGTTAAGATTTTAGTCTAAAATCAGCATATGTATGGCTTACGGGTAATTAAGGAAAACACACACTGTTTTTGTTCTTCTTAAACTCCAATTATGGCGTTTGCAATTAAAAAGCTCATTAAAATTCCTCCAACTTCCACATGTTCTCGGATTTATGGAGTATTTTTGGAGTTTTTAGAGTCTTTGTTACTTTAAAAAAAACCTAAAAACCTTAATTTTTTTGTTCAAAAACAAAATATGATGCAGAAACATGAACAAAAGGCTCGAACAAAAATGTAACAGCTTTTAAATTTAATTTTCTGGATTGTTTTGTAATTACAAAGTTAATTTTTATTTATAGGATTTAATGCCCTTAATTCTTTGTATTTAAGGGGTTAAAAAAACAGTAACTAAACATTTGGAAGCTTAAAATATTTAAAGAGCAGCAACAAATCTTTAAAAATTTGGGGAATTACTTGAGCTTGTTATGAAACATTAAAAAAAAACATAAATAAATGAATACGTTATTTATTTTTCTTAGTGTCTCAAAGAGTGGGCGGTCTGTAGTGGGATTGCTGCTGCATCTGTTGCTGCCGTGACCCATTTTCGAGCCACTTCGCGGCTGGCATCCGCGCCTGCATTGCCAAATCAAAACGGTGGCTGATCTTCGGCTGCGCGACTTCCCATCGCAGCGATCCAGCGGGCCGGTTCATCAATTGTTGTCGTCGCCGTCGTCGTCGTTGCCGTTGCCGACCAGGTGAAAACAAAGCCCAGACAAACAACTTTTACAATGTCAGCCCGAAAGAAAAGTGACAGTGGGGCAGAGGTAGAGGCACAGCACAGCCAGAGCCAGAGCCAAAGTAACCAGCAAAGCAATTAAAAATGGTTTTACACACCGAAAGCGACACACAAAAAGGTGATGTTCCATGTTCAGGGGCAACTCTCGATGGGTAACCCTACCACAAACCTCCGGCTAAGTTTAACGAATCTATATTTTGTGATATAAAGTACAAAAAGTCGAGCTAAGCTTGGCGCGAAAGCGGCAGGACCTCCAGCCCATGGGAGTCGGCTCCGTCTTTGGCAAAGTGGAGAACCTCAAAGCCCACCTCCACCATGATCAGGATTATGATCATCCACTCCAGGCGGATGTGGTGGGCGTCGTTCAGATTGTGGGACACCAGCTCGGCCAGCTCCACGCAATGGTTGATCTTCTCGTTCATCACCTTGGTGCGGCGCGTGATGCTGAAGTAAGAGCACACCTGCAGGTACAAGCCCTCCAGCTCCTCGCGATCCCAGTAGAAGTCCGGGGCATCCAGCAGATCCGACGACAGATTGATGACGTGTCGCAGGGCAAAGAGTTCGCCTGTTTTCCGGAGCATGGCCGCCCGAGATATCTTGAGGCGGCGGCCTCGCTTTAAGTCCTCTGTGAGATGTTCAATGGAGGCGATATAGCGGTCCAGGGTGGCCTCCCATATGCCCAGCTTGATGGACTGGGCCATGGCGTTGGAAAAGGTGTACTTGTACAGGAAACTGTCCGTGTCCGCCGTCACAAAGAACTTCCCGTTCTGGAAGAAGGCTCTCGAGGCGACGTTGAAATCGCTGCTCTCCGCCACCAGGTCACCCTCCACATCCACCGCCGTCGATGGAATGTAGGTGTACGGCATCACCTCGCTCTCCCCGTGGACCAAGGCACTCACATAGGACTCACGCTCGAAGGATCGCAGGAAGCTCAGCACGTTGCTCGTCTCGATGTCGCTGCAATTCCAGAAGACCACGGAGCCCTCCCGGAAGAAGAAGATCTCCCGAGGTTGCTGACCCGTTGGATACTTGGCGGCTACATACAGGACATTCTGTTCCACGTCCAGGTTGTCGGTGGAGAAGAATCGCTTGGTCTCGTACAGGTTCTGTTGGCGGAGGGCTATTTGCAGGTCCTCCAGGTTGTACTCCTCAGCTGTGGTATAGCCTCTAGTATTGAGAAAGCCCAGAGCGGACAGTTCGTCGATGGCCAGACGCTTCTTCCGTATGAGGCGCGTCCGGATAGGCGACAGGACCGTTTCCAGGCGCTCTTCAGCCAGGGGTTTTACCCGAGGCAAGGGATTCTTCACTGCAGGCATAGCAGATGACTCAGGACTCGCTGTCGTTGCTGGGGAAGGAGCTGTTGTGGCCATCCATCGCCTCCGTTGGCTCCACCACTGGGTCTGTTTCGATGGCGCCCGGAGGCCTCTCAAGAGCATCTGCTCACAGCGCAGGCGTGCAAAGTTCATTCTTATTTGTGTGAGACTTTGTCCAGGAACGATTAGTTGTCCATATCTGGCAGCAAGATATTATATTATTTATGATTTAATTGGTCCTTTTATAATGCTGTAACTAGCCGGTTAGTTTTAGCCGATTGTCCTTTGTTGTGATTATCGAAGACGCTGGCGATGAGTTACTTTCGATATTTTCTTATTGGAAGGTTTTTAATTTTACTTTTTTGGACAGAAAGTTTTTAATAACAAACCGTGTTGGTTGTTTTTAGGTTTAGTTAATTAGTTAATTAAGTTTTAACTTATTAATTAATCCAGTTTTTAACCTATCCTTACGATAGTTTCAGCACTATTATAATCGATAACCGAAACAGCTGCTCCAACTTGTGCAACCGAAATTAACGTGCGCTATTGTTATTGTGTTTTTATGAATTAAGTATTGAAAAATGCAACTGACGCTGATAAACTTCTTCAAGAAGACCGTGCCGGGTCACATATTCCGTGGCAAGCGGCGCTTGGTGAAGCCCGTGAGCAAAAGGGCCATGGACACACTAACGCGCGAGTACGAGCGCCAGGAACAGGTGATGCTGCTGCTCCGACACCCGTACCTGACACTGGTATGTATAAGAACTTAAGGAATTATCAAAGGACTATAAAACTGTCCCCTTGCAGGAGCAATCGTCGGGTCATGCCAAGGAACTGCAGAAACGCGAAAAATTGGTAGCCAAGTGGACGGCTGAGCAAACTCTGAGCAAGATGAAGCCTCATGTGACTATCGAGGAGCGTCTGAACCAGCTAAAGATCAAGGAGGCCTGGGACTAGGTGCCGCTCTGGACAAGCCTCCTTGTTTACCCGCATTAAATTAAAAATAAAGTTAGATTCTATGAATATTATGTAATGCCTTTCACTGGAAAAGTCCAGATGTCCATGTTTCCTGGGAAGAAATCGCTGTAAATTGCAGGAAAACTTGCGTAATTGAAAGAACCCCAATGCAGATATCTAGGTCTGCTCAAAACTGTCCAATGGATGATTCTGAAACGCACTGTACTTGGGAAAAATGACTCCCAACCTTCGAGTATTTCCGTCTCTGTCGATTTTGGGTGTTTTAGCGCTCGCTCGCATCGCTTTATTTGTTTAATTGCGGTTCTAAGTGTATATATATATTTATATATTTCGTGTATATTATGTATATGAACTGTGTTATGTACATATGCAAGGCATGTAACATGTTTTGTCGCTTCTATATCCGTTTGGCGTCTTACATCCTCCAGAACTCTAGCCAGAACCTTCCATCCCAGCATCATTATCATTATAGATTCGTTAGAACTTTATAGACTAAAAACTTTATTATATAATGTGTGTTATTGCTGTTATTGGAGTTCTGTTACTGTTTAGGAGTTTAGTTTTTTTTTGTAATGGAAACTTTGATTTTAGGGTTTCTGTTCTCTTACTTTTAGAAAGCAATTTCAACACTTTGTTAAATTGAAAAATCAGATTTTCCAAACGCCCAGCAAGGATTAGGGAATGATCATCGAAACTCTAGGGGAGTTAACTATAGTTTCTCTTTGGGGGAGGAGGGAGGATGGGGATATTTTTTTCTTTTTTGTATTTGTAGGTAAAGTGAGTGTTTTGTTTTTTCAATAATACCAATGGAAATTTATCTCATAAGTATAGCTACTACGACGACATCGCCTCCTGTCACATTTGTCCTAGGTTTCGTTTTCGTTTTCGTTACTATCATTTGCATTTTGTTATTTGTTTTTTGTTTGCTTTTGCTTTTGGTAAATGATGCGCATAACCTCAATAAAAGATTTTGTAACAATTTTTAAATTAACTTTAAAAAAATAGATATATGCATATTTTGTTGCTGCTGCTGCTGCTGCTCCTGCTCCTGCTGTATACGAATATATGCGTAATAGTTCCGCCTGTCGCCCGTCCGCCAGCTCCTGCGGCAATACTTCCCAGCTACCCATCATCCCGTCACTCAATCGGCGGCCTGCGACGTGGGGATGGTCTTTTTTGTGGCCGCATCGCCCGAATCGTCGTCCTGCGGCTCATTAGAGTCTCCACCCTGAGACCGGGAGAGCGGCGACGCGGGCAGCAAAGGCGGCGGCGAACTGGATAGCATGGCAACGGGCGAGGCACTTGTGGTGGCCGCTGCGGCGCCATCGCCCATCCCACGCTCGGGTGCGGGCGGCTCTGGGCCAGATGTCGCCGTTGATGATTCTGGAGCTGTTCCCACCGTTGACGTCGGCTCTTCGCTGGGCGTCAGCGGCGGCGAGTCCAGCTGCTGTTGGCTGAACTCCTGATTTGGACTCTCCCGGGTGAAGAGGCCCATTTTGGACTCGGATCCGACAGTGCCCGCTGCCGGAACGGCGTTCGCCTCTCCGCTATCCGTGCTGGTGCTAATCAGCGAGTGAGCCACTGTGGGCGCTGCCGGGCCGCTCACCAAATGGGGCGGAGCGTGCAGCGGGACGTGCTGGTGCTGCTGATGTTGTTGTTGGTTCTGTTGCTGCTGGGCTACGTGGTAGCGCGGTATGTCCGCCTTCCGCCACAGCGTAATCTCCTGCTGCTTGAAGTAGCGCCTGTCCTCGGTGTCCATCAGCACCAAATTGAGGAAATACTTGACCGAGAACTTTTTGTTAATGTCCCGCATGGTGGGCGTAAGATTATAACCGGCCAGGAATACCCGAATGGGTATGCTCTCGCCCTTGACAGGGGCTCCATCCATAATCTCGTACTTGGCAATCGTTTCGCTCTCGTTGAACATCGTCGGACCTGTCCCGGTGCTCTCCCGCTTGATAATTGCGATCTCCATGTGCTTGATCTTGATGCGTACCAGGAGGAAGTAGATCTTGCCGATGATCGTGTCCCGTAAGTGATACTTGCTCTTGTTGTACTCGAATTCGATGTGCAGGCAATCCTCAATACCCACCTCCATTTTGATGGGATTGTTCATCTCCGGATAACTACACAGCGTGTGCACGGCGATGTCCACCTCTCGGGTGATGTCGCTGATTCGCCGCACGATGGTGGCGCGCAGGAAGTACCGTAGTCGGACGTTGCTGCCCGCGTACACCTCGAACTGCTTCTCCACTTTGGGGAAGTCGAACGGATAGCTGTTGTTCTGGATGAGATCGCCGGGTCGGGCCAAGGCCTTTGCCAAGCACTTGAACTCATGGTGATTGCCTCGATCGTAGAACAGCTCTATTTGTCCAATGAACTCGATCTTGATGCCCTGGTGTTCCAGCTTGCTGCCGGGTTTTTTCAGCGTGACATTCACCTAGATAAACGCGAAGAATAAAAAGGGCGATGATTAGCGAGTGTTGCTGATAAACCCTCTGGATGCTGAATGCTGGATGCGGGCGACTCCCCCTCGCAGTGTTTGGAGACACAACTATTGATAAAATTTAAGCTGAAACGAACCTTGCCCGAAACCGTTTCGCCGTCGTAGAAGAGCAGCATCTTCTCCACCTTGCCGTCCTCCCCTTTGACCTCGGCTGTCTTGTGCTCGGTGCCATCGAACACGATCTCAATGTCCGCTGACTGGCCAAAGCCCAGGAAATTCATAATTGATAAACTCTCTGAATCGGCTTCCTCCCCTCTGCTTCCTCTTCCACTGCTTCTTCTGCCTGGAGCTGTCCGTTGCTGCTGCTTCTTGCTCCCGCTGCTCTGGTGCTTCTCGGCTAGGTTGGAATGTCGTTCCCTCTCACCCGGAAGGCTCAGCGGTGGATTTGGCCAAAATAAACGCCTTTGGGCCTTTGTTAACTGCAAATTTTATGGGCGTTTTTGCGGCGTTATGTGCTGGCGTGTGTTTTATGTCGTGTGTGTGTGTGTGAAATCGGAAAATAGGGATGTCGAAAATACATATTTGTATCGTTTTTACCCAAATTGGCAACACTAATTCCGTTAGTGATGGACGCCGTTTGTCATCGATAGTTTTAAAAATACTAAGCTATCGAAAATACTGCATATACGTTTATTCTTGTAGCATTATGGCCACACTCAAAGACCGTTCAAAAAGACAAACTATCAAATTTTAAATTAAACTATAAACAAACTTTAAATACACGCCACAAACAGATTTAGGGAGCTCGCTGAGCTCTGCATCTTGTTGGGCGGGGGGCAGACCACGCCCAGACTGCCGACACAGTCCCACAAACCGCGAACGATTTGCCACACACGCATCATCGTCGGAGGCAGTAAAAGCTGCCACTGATCCTTGGCCAATCGCAGGAGCTGCGCCTGCTCGCACAGCTTTTGGCGCCGCCGGATACGACGCAGCTGCAACTCCAAAATGCGCCTGCGGAGATCAGAAGGGGGCTGAAGCATCTGGGATGCCAAGGAGCTGCCCTAGCTTACCGTTTCAATTGAGCTTTGGCTTGCTCGAAACTATTGATACGCATCTTGGTGTTGATCAGCTCCTGGGTGAGGTCAAACATCCGCGAACAGAGCATCACAGAACGCGATTTATAAAGCTCTCCCTTGTCCACAGCCTGTAGGAGGAGCAGGACATGGAGCAAGGCTATTAAATCTAATCTTTGTGGACGCCAATACCAACCAAAACATCCAGCTTCCGATGGCGCTCCTCCAGCAACTTGGTGGTGTGCCTGGCTTCCTCCAGGCGTACGGTCATCTGGGCCGAGGCGTGGATCTGGTGGATTAGCTCGAACCGCTTGGCGCGCAGCTCGCACTGCGTCCTCCAGAGCTGGGTCTGCCTGCTTTTTAGCTCACCATCTAGCTGCGACTGCTCCGCGAGGAGGAGCAGCCGGTTGACGTCCAGGCGCAAGTGACTGGCGCGCAAGCCGTGCAGGACACCGGACACATTGGTCACGCACTGCCCCATGGCATCGTTCAGATCCCGTCGCTCCTGCAGGCTAAGGTTCTGGCGGCCCGATAAGGGAGCCTGGCGAGGGGAGGCGGTTCTTAAGCCTTTAATTGTAATCCCTGATGAATCCTTACCAAACGCTGGTTCCTTCCCAGCTTCGTGGTAAACCGGCGAAAGCTTTCGTTGAGGAGGCGCCAGGCCTGAAGCGACCGCTGGGGATCCCGACCCGGACTAGCCATGTCGATGGCTCCTGATCTTTATCAATTGCCGCTGGCACAATACGTTCAATTTGGAATTTCGATTTGGACGGATCAGGTGAGTAAGACATCAGGCGCGTTGGGGGGCTTTCGGAGAACTGAACGCTTCCAAAGGGCTCTACTTTTCAGGTTGGCAGTTGGAGCAAGGCTGTCCACACGAGTTTTACAAATATATCGAAGCCTCTCCCTCTGAGGAGAGGGAAAAGGAACCACAAACTTAATACGAAGAGTTTACGAATACCGGAAAAAGGAAGACAGCCTGGCTGGCCGGAGGGACCCCACCAATTACAATGTACATTTAATGTCACACATTTGCATAAATATATCTAATATGTATACGGAATACTCAACGATTGCATGAAAATATCGATGTATGTGGGGTAAAGTAACAACAAATCTTAGGGGTAAGGTTCCTAAAGGACTGACGGACGTGGATCGGTCAGCTTCTTGGTCCAATCTTCACGGGTGGCGGGATCGACTATCTGATTGAGTCCCAGGCACTTGCCCTGCGAGATGAGCTCGGCGAACTGGGCCACGATCGGATCCCGGCCGCAGGAGACCACCGCCGTCACGGTATCCGCCTCGTTCACATAATAAGCCACGAACTTCAGTTCGTCCAGGTTACCGTCGATGATGACCTGCTTGTAGGAGCCGTGGCCGGCGTACCGGATGCCTTTGCCGAAGATCATCGTGAAGAAGAAGGGCACGGCCTCCAGTTTCTTGACGCCGCCGCACATATTGATGGCTGCCACCCTGCCGTGGTACTGGGCCAGCTGGTAGTGGCCAATGTTGACGCGATCGTGAGCCAGTCCGAGGATGTGGGCGTTCGCTATGTCCCCGCCCACGTAAACGTCCGGAACGTTGGACTCGAGGAAGTCGGTAACGTCCACTGAGCCGTTCCTGTTCACCTTCACTCCAGACTTGGCCAGGAACTGAGTGTTGAGCTTGGATCCGGTGCCCAGGATGAGCAGGTCGCAAGGCAGCCGGGTTCCGTCCTGCAGTTCCACCTCGCTCACCTTGCCGGCCTCGTCGCCAAAGATCTCGTTAATGCCACTCTCCATGATCATGACCACCTTGTTATCCTCGTACAGCTGCAGGATGCGCTGTCCAACCTCCTGTCCGAAGGCCGCTTTCAAGGGCACGTCCGAGCGGGCCACCACCGTGACACTGGCCGTTTTGGAGACCAGGCCGGCGGCCGCCTCCATGGCTATAAAGCTCGATCCCAGACAGACCACCCGGGTCTCGGGCGTGACCATTGCATTAATGGCCTTGGTGTCGGCCAGCTCGCGCACGGTGACCACGTTCTTCAGGTCGACGCCCGGAATGGGCGGACGGAAGGCCGAGCAGCCGGTGGCCAGGTAGATCTTGTCGAACTTCACCACGTAGCCGTTGCTGCAGTGTAGCTCCTTCTGCGCCGTGTCCAGCTTCTCGGCGGCCACACCCAGCCAGACCTCGATGTCGTGGTCCTTGTAGAACTGCTCGTCCCTGAAGCGCAGCTGCTCAATGTCCAGCGTCATGGCCTTAGAGATCTTGACCCGATCGTAGGGCAGGAACTCCTCGCGGCAGACGAAGACCAGGCGTCCGGTGAAGCCCTCCTGGCGTATGGTTTCCACGGCCACAGCTCCAGACGGTCCTCCTCCCACCACGATGAACACCCTCTGGTCGTCCGGCTTGCGGCGAACCATGTTCTTCAGTCGCTTGTTCTGAGCCAGATCCGATTTCTTGGCGCGCAGCATCACTTGGCCCTCGTCGCCCAGCTCTACGCGGTAGCACGGCAGAGAGTCCAGGCCGGGGAAGTCCTCGATATCTCCCGTCTCCAGGTTGAAGCAGGCTCCGTGCCAGGGACAGCGGACTCGGCCCAATCCCAAAGCTCCGGTGTTCAGGGGAGCTCCGTAGTGGGTGCACTTGGCGCCCACGGCCTTCAGGCTGCCGTTCTGCTTCACCAACAGGACGCGGGTGTCCTCGTCAAAGTCCACCTGCCGCATCTCATTGTCCTTCAGGTCGGTGATCTTGCACTCGACGGAAACGGGCTCCGTGTACTCGACGGCGTCGGGGGAGGTGGACATCGTGGAGGGCGGATTGTTGCACTTGGACTGGTAGGAACCGACGGTACCACCTGGCATTTTGTTTGGTTTTGGTTGTTTCGGGCGTTGGGCGGAGGACGGTCAGAGGAGAGGAGGAGAAGGCCGAGGGCGGAGACCAAGAAGAGCGAGAGATACAAAAAATTAGAATCAAAATGTAAAATGTAAATGTGTAGCACATATAAATTTTCCAATTTCCAGTTTTTCTCCTATTTTTCTATTTTCTGTCTGTTTTTTACGGAGGGAAAGTCTTCGGCCTGCTCAGGTAGAAACCGAAATTAGTTCTAGAAATGCCTCGTTCGTGTTTGGAAGTCTTGCTGGGATTGGGACTGCTCCTCATCCTGGCACTTGGAGCCAGTAATGCCGCTGACAAGCTGGGCGAGCTGCGCGTGGAGCTGCAACTGCTGCAGGCGGACATGGCGCGTCTCTACGTGGAGCAGCCGCCCCGTGCGGAGACCCAGCTCCTGCTGGACGAACTCCTGCTGAGGGAACGCCAGCTGATCCTCCAAATCGAGAGCCTCCAAATGTCTGGCAGCAGTCCCAGGCTGGCCATTAATCTCACAGCGGATTTCGAGCATCTGCAGCACAAACTGGACGATCTGAAGCGCCAGCTGGAGCGGATGGACGGACGTTTTACCGGCCAGACCAAACAATTGGAGGCCGAACACTCGCCGGCTCCGGCTCCGGCTCCGGCCGCTCCCTCGCTCCCTGGCCTGGGCTCCTTCCTCTGGGGCCCACTCCTAACCATGCCGGAGTTTCCCCAGGGCAACGTGGCCAGCGACCACCAGCACCATCAGCACCCCCAGCACCAGCAGGATCCGCAGCATCAGGAAACTGGCAATCCCTCGATTATCAAACGGGTTCTGGACATGCTCAGGCCTTCGGTGGGCGTGGCTGGCCTGCGGAATCGCTGGACAGAGACGGAGAAGCCTGGGACGTTGGGCAAAACCGCCTCCTCCTCCTCCTCCAGCTCCACCTCGAATGCCAGGCAGCCGCTGAGCGCTGAGGAGTTGCTGCCACAGTTGCAGGAGCAGCGACGCTTCCTGGACGATGCCATTACCCGCTTGGAGCTCTTGGCGGCCAAAAATAAGTTTAAAAAGTCATAGACTCTATTTTTTTTTTTGTGTATTCATAATTCCTAAGGCTTTTGTGTTGGCAAATAAATTGTAAACGATTTTAAAATCGATCCATTACAGCGAATGGAAGGCGGCCACCAGGCTAATAACCAAAATGGCAACAGCACTTGGGGCTGGCTTGGCCACAACAAAGCGGATCTTAGCGACCAGATCGATCGATTGACTCATCGCCAATAATCCGCCGTCATCCGGGCAACCAGTTTCAATGTCAAGCCAACTCCAAGTGCTACGTCATCGGTGGAAAAGTGGAGAGTAATGGGGGAAACCGGACAAGTGGAACACACTTGTTAACCCGTGTTCCGGGCGTTCTCTGATATGGCCAAGATATGGAGTCGCGCTATCGCCTGTGACTTGCTTTTCCCCCGATAACAACCCAGACCCCAATAATATGTATTGATGGGGGTGTCTGCGATGACTCTGGCTTTTCATAGAGCTCCTCCTTAACTTTGTTTGGATTTTAATAGCCGAGCAATCAATATTTCACTGGACGTTCTTTAGCTTTGTAAATAATTACAGCAGATTTCTTGTTTAATTAGCAGCGATTCGTCATGTTTTGGATTTGGATTTGGGTTTCCACACACGAACTCACACCATTCAAGAAATAAAAACAAACCCAACCAACCGGTTGGCCTTGCTCAAGTCACAAATGACTCAAAAACAAAACCAAAATAATAATAATAATAACAATGATAATAACAATTGCATGAGAACGAAACGAGTTTCTTAAAAGTATATTTACCACACGCTAAAAAAATGTAATTATTTGGATAGGAACCGAGCCAATCTGTTTGGATCCCCGGGTACTGGAGGGATTGGACTAGTTTCTTGTGACGTTTAGAGGCCGACAGCTGGTCAGCGAATGAATTGCCAAGCCAACTAAGGGGGGGGCCAATGCAAAAAACTTAAAAGGCAAAGCCGATAGCGGTTAGTCACCGATTACTACAGTGGTTACCGGCTACAGGGGAAGTTTGCTTATGCTATGAGGTGCGTATCTGTCTTGGTTTGTTTCTGGGCTTAGCCAATCTCCACGGTGGCAGTGACTCGGCAAAGAAGCAAACTAGTTTCGCTCTCCCGCTGCCTCCGCCTCACATTCTCTTTCACTATCTCCAGACCAGAGACCAGAGACTTGAGAATGGAGTGGGTCATTCCCAGTCCCCTAATATCCGATCGGCCTTGCGGGAACCATGATTGGGGGTCTATAATAGGACAATTTGGAACTCACTGACCTGGCGATTGTGTTTTCTTGGGCGTGCTGCCCGTCGTTTTGTACTCCTTGCAGTTGACGGATCCCATGGTGTAAATCCTGCGTTTTTGGAGCGATTGTGCCTTGAGTATTTCACAGATTTTTCTAAAATGAAAGAAATGGATTCAGAAATATTGCTTCTGGGGTCTTGAGGACAAGGACTCACCTGGGTCTGAGCTCGGGTATCCTCGAAATCCTAGCAGTTTGTGTCTTGGCCAAGCGTAGGACTCCCCGATAGCAGGATAGGAACCTGAAAAGAGCCTCGGTTACTCCACCATACAAACAATAATCAATCATTCAACTTAAGCACGTTATCACTTTGTTTTTATTTTAATTTCCGTGCTTAAATGGCGCTTCTTTATGAAGGGATTGAGTCACCCGATAGATGTGGAATTTCCGAATTCCTAAACGCTTTCAGGAGAAGCGCATACTTTTTGTTTATTAGGAAATTCCTTTCCCTTCTCCACTCACCAACAAAATAAACAAAAAAAAAAAAAAACAACAGCCACTGGAGGTGCAGTGGAAGGGATATGGAGACGCTGGACGCTGGATTCTGGATGCTGGAGGCGAGAGAGAGAGATACGGCGTGCAACAGGTCCGATGCTGCGAGAGAGTGGGGCAAGTGGGGGAAGTGAGAGAGCGGCACGTCTATCGCGCGTGAACTGCAAACCGCGTATGGCCCGCAACCTCAACCGCACGCGGCTCCAAGCCCCAATCCAATCGGCGGCTATAGTGCCGGTCAAGATAATAGAGCCGCCGATAACAGGACCTACTTGTGGCTACCATTCCGGACGTGGGAACATTAAAACTGCATATTCCCAATGTCTACTATATTGAGAACCTTATCAGGGATTCCTAACCAAAACTATTTTGTCGCCAGATAGACTAAAAGTGGTTGGGAAATGTCCCATACATGTCCAATACATATGGCTATAATGTAACCTATTGCGTTGGCCACAAGTGTCTCTTACCTGGCCAAATAAAATACCTGTGCTCGAGTAAGTTTTACTAACGAATTGTCGCGACCTTGCCACCATCGCACTTCACTTCCATGCAATCTCTTCTACCTTAGACACGCCCCTCTCCCGACCAGACCCACCAGGCCTTACCGGTTTCAATTGTGAACAGCCAGCAATTGAAAAAATGTAATAAAAAGAGAAACAAACCGTGCACACTATGCCATAGCCTTCATCGAGTTACAGACCAATGCACTCTGCACCTGTTGCTTTAAGTTCTGTGGCACAGATCTATATCATAGATCTCCACTTTGCGGTTATTCCACCTGAGCTTAGGTGTTCCCAATTAGCAGACACCTCTATCTCAATTAATTAGAAAAGGCTGTTCTGTTAGCGAGTAATGAAATCTCGTAGATAAAAGTAATACAAGCACTGAAAGCTACAAGAATAGTTTTCATTTGTATATAGTGTATAAATCTTAGTTTTAAAAACTATCAGATACAATATCTTTTGACCCCAACTGTACTATCTTAAAAGGATAGCTTGAGAGCGAGAGAGAGCATGCTTCCAGCCGGCTTTCCCTCGAAGGAGCCCCCATAACTTACATGTTTGACATCACTTCTATTTCCAAGCGACCTCTCCTTGTCCCTGCGCCAAACGGCGCTTCACCGACCCCTGGACTTGATAATGGCTTTAACCGATGGCACGTTACAGATAAATTAATCTATTTAAGGCGGCACGTACTCGCGGCGACTCAAGACGCTCGACTTTTATTCACACACGCGCATATATTAACGAATTTAAGCAAACTTTAGTACAATGCCAAGGCCTACACTAGTTCGGCACAAGCCCTTTCATTTTGGGCATTGATTTCTCGGTTTAAAACGATATACTTTCACTTAACTTTTACTATCTTTTGCAAATAGTTTGTTTACAAGCTCAAAGTTATAAAGAGTTGCCGGACTAATAGCATTAAACTTTAACGGACTATCGGAATGGGACATTTTCTTAGCGCTTTCCAATACTGAAGAAACTATCGACAAAGCAGGATAATTTAAATAAATAAAGCACTTAAAAAAAGTTAAATAGTAAATAAACTATTTTCCAAATTAACAAAACCATATTTTAAATAAATAATAGTTTTCGATAGTTTTGGTTAGTCCATCTCTGAAAACGTGCCAAGTTTCTTTCTCTCTTTAACCGACCCCTTTCGCTCCCCTTTAACGTTTTTAGTTGTTTTTAACGTTTAGTTTGATGGCCAAAGACGGCGAGGCCCAGGCTATGGACACGGAGACCAATGGAGCGGCCGATGGGCTGAGCGCCACTTCGGCGGTGACTGGCTTGCCACAGAAACGCTTCTACCGGCAGCGTGCCCACTCGAATCCCATCGCGGATCACAGTTTTGACTAGTGAGTGGCCACAATTCTGATGAAATTCCTCTAATTAATGGATTATCCTGTAGTCCTGCTCGTCCGGAGGATGTAGACTGGCGGGCTCTGTACCCCAGCATCCAGCCAGGCCAGAAAGTCAGCTACGCGGACATAGGATGCGGCTATGGAGGCTTCCTGGTCACCTTGGGCGAAATGTTCCCCAAAAAGCTCTCCATAGGCATGGAAATCCGGGTAAAGGTGTCCGACTATGTTATGGATAGAATCACAGCACTCAGGCACAAGAGTGGAGAGGGGGGCGCCTACAGAAACATCGCCTGCATTCGCACCAACGCCATGAAGTATCTGCCCAACTACTTTGCCAAGGGGCAGCTGGAGAAGATGTTCTTTTTGTATCCCGATCCGCATTTCAAGCGTGCCAAGCACAAGTGGCGCATCATCAACCAGGCTCTGCTCTCGGAGTACGCCTACGTCCTCAAGAAGGGAGTAAGTTCTTATCAGAGATTTTTGTAAGGTTGGTATTTAATTTCGGTAACTCTTGCAGGGTCTAGTTTACACTATGACGGATGTGGAGGATCTCCACCAGTGGATAGTGTCCCACATGGAGGAGCATCCGTTGTACGAGCGCCTGAAAGATGAAGATGAGGTTAGAGCGCCAAATATAAAAGATTATCCAAAATAGACTAAGACTTTCTTCAATCTACTCCACAGAAATCGGATCCAATCACCCCGAAACTCTACCAGAGCAGCGAGGAGGGCGCCAAGGTCGTGCGCAATAAGGGCGACCACTTTCTGGCCATTTTCCGTCGCCTCTAGGGTCGCATTTCGGTGCGATTTATTCGTTATAAATAAATGTAAACATTAATGTAAGCAAACAGTAGCTTAAAGTAGAAAGTCGTTCAGATGGCCCAAGCCGTTGCAGGAAACTAGCGTTTGTCCAGCAGGCTCCACTTCTACCTCGAATTTGACGCCGGTCATCTTTTCGGCCACGTGGATGGCAGTACGAGTGTGCTTCGTTAGGGGGCCAGTGCGCATCCTGGAGCAGCCGCTAGCCAGGCACATGTAGATGATTAGCTGGTCCTGCAAGTAGGCATCCACACAGATCTCCTTGCGCACGTATTCGGCCAGTTGGCAAGAGGCATCGGAGCCGAGGACATGGCCATCGATCTTCTTCTCCCCCAAAGTAGCTGCTCCCAGGATGCATCCCGTCGAGGTGCGAGCGGTCAGGATGATTCCAGCGCCGTTGTCGCGCGCCTTTTCCGTAGAATGCTTCACCACGTCAATGTTGCACTCTTGGTGCGGCCACAAGCGATGGATTTCGCGCTGCGCCGTCTGCTGCATGTCCAGGGCGATGCTCTTGGGCAGTCGTCCGGCGCAAAAGGAGAATCCCTCGACCGTCTGCAGCTCGCCAAACTCCAGGAACTGTCCGGCCTCTAGTCGGCGCATTGGTAGCACCTCTAGCAGGCAGCGTCCATTCCCTCGAGGATAGAACCCGTAGTGTAAGGTCTTGAGATCGAAGTAAATGCCGAAGCGCTTCAGATTAGGCCGCAGCACCTCCTGCATATACTCAACCTGGGGGGCGAAGGAGACGTTGGTGCCCCCGGTGACGTCTAAACGGGAGGAGCGTCCGGCGAATAAGAGCACCGGCAAGGCCATCTGATAGATCAGCGTGATGCTGGCCGCTGTTCTGGTCTCCACACGATATGCATCGCCGCGTATGGCTCGCGGGGAGAACTCCAAGTGGGTGGAGAAGAGCGAATTGCCCACGACATCCGCGTTGACGATGTCCCGCAGGAGATTAACGCCGTGGAGGTGCTGGTGCGAGAGTCCCGGCTTGGGGCGATTGGCACGAATCTTGATTACTCGCACGGGCTTACCCAGGATGCAGCTGAGGCTCAGGGCGTTGCGCAGCGCCTGTCCACCTCCCTCCAGGTACGAGCCATCGATTTCAATCACATCGTTAGCGTCCATGTCGTCAGGCGAGATAATGGCAAAAAGTTATGTGTTTTCCTTAATTTTTCTAGCTTTTGCGCGGCTACCAGGTGCTGCCTTGCTGAAGTGCCACCCAAATGACAGGAATTTCATTTATTAAGGGACTGAATTTCATGCCGGATGAAATTATTTCCGTGCCTTGCGAAAAGCACCGCCTACTTTAGCTTTTGTTGTTGCTTCGGGAACCAACATGTTTTTACTGACCTGCATTTTGGCACATTTCTTTAGAACTATTCAAAGTATTTTTGTATGGTTACCACTACTATTTAACACTTTAAAATTTATATTAGTTATTAAAATTTATTGTTTTTATGGACGCGCAGTGGAAATGCTTAATTTAGCCTTTTTCTAGCTAATTCTAGCCGTAACTCTAACGGTTCAAGAACTCACTCCATCTGGCAACGCCATTTAGATTGCCTGCAGCGCAATTGCAAGAACAGCTGAAAATTGTTTATCTGCTCCAGTCCACTCGCCAGATCGCCCTGATCCTCGCCAGAAACACACACAACGATGTCCCAGGTTTACCTGCTGCCAGTGGCCGCGTTTCTAATATTCCAGGTCACCTTCATTGGAACGTAAGTGGCGGAGCAAGGATTCCACCAGAACAGGACCTTGGTTACCCTTTCCTCATCCTTTAGGTATATTTTTGCCGTGCTGGAGGGCCATGTGGTGCCCACTGTACCCTATATATCCGATGCAGCCACTTACTCGCCGGAAAGCTGCGTTTTCGGCCAGCTGATAAATATCGGGAGCGTGCTCCGTGAGTTTCCAGCTTCCCCCAGCCTACAAAGAGATGACTCATTCGCTAATTGAATTGTATTGTGGTTTGCAGTGGGAATCACCATCTATGTGCGCTACCGACAGGTGCTGCAGCTCTACGAACACCATCCGGACCTGGACGCCGCTGTGCTACGTCACAATCGCCTGGCCCTGTGGTGCGGACTCATCTCCTGTCTGGGCATAAGCTTCGTGGGCAACTTCCAGGAGACGAACGTTAGGATTGTGCACTTCATTGGCGCCTTCTGCTGCTTCGGATGCGGCACCTTGTTTTTCTGGATGCAGGCGCTCATCTCGTACATGATCTTGCCCAGGTCGGGCACGCGTCTCTACGCCCACCTCCGCCTGGGCATGTCCGTGTTTTGTACGATCCTCTTCATCCTGCTAGCAGTTACCGGCGTGATGTCGCACATTCTCTTCAAGGGCCAGAACCCGCGGAAGTGGTATCCCTCGGACGGGGGCTGGTATTTCCACGTTATTAGCACCATTTCAGAGTGGATCATGGCCACCATCTTCAGCTTCTTCATACTGTCCTTTACGGACGAATTCCGCGATGTATCGCTGTCGCATCCCCAGATCGCACTGATGTCGTATTCCACCACAATCTAGGCCCTCGAGCTGGCCAGAAAGTATATTCTGCCGACGAATTTAGTTAGCCCGATGAAGATGCATTTGCCGGCCAGTGCAGAAGTTCTATTGTAATCCGGAGCCCTCTCTCTCCCTCTTTGTCCCGCTACTTCTTTCTCTATCGGATTGCTGTGATATATGTAAAGTGAAAGGGGGATTAGGCAGCTCTGCTTGATTGAGAACTTCCATTTATTGTTTACCCGAGAGAGTTCATTACAATTAAAATGATTAAATCGAACTAGCGCCCAGGATTGCAATCGGTACTATATTAATATCCTGTGCAAAAATCTGTAAAATACAATCAAATTAAGAATCAAGGAGTGTGTTTTATGTTACTGTTGCCAGCGCTGCTACATTTGCTAGCGCTTTCGGTCTCTAGAGCGTTCCCCGTCTCTATGTTTATGGCCACCGCGGCTGCCATGGCTGCCACTACCTCCACCTCCACCGCCGCCACTGCTGCGATGCGAGGACGAGGAGTAGCGACTGTGCTTTCCGGAGTTGCGATACTTGTCGCCATCACTGCCTATGTTGTTGCTACTGCTGCCGGCGTTTCCGGAGCGATCCTTTTTGGAATAGTAGTCGGAGCGGTCTCGGGACGATTTTCTAAAAGGATTTCCACTTAATTTTCAAAATATCCAGTTCAGTCAGGGTAACTACGGACGGATGAAGGACTTACCTTTTGCGGTGCTTGCTGTGCGGCGATGCGGAGCGCGAGGGCGACCTCGAATAGTGGCGCGATGATTTCTTCTTGTGCTTGGGCGGAGTGCGGGAGCGAGAGCGCGAGGATCGATGGCTGCGGTGGGACTTCTTCGTGCGCTCTCGACTTGGCGACCGGGAGCGTGGCGATCGGGATCGCGGCGTTCTTGACTGGGTGCGCGTCCGGGAGCGGGACCGCGATCTAGAGTCTTTCTCCGGAGACTTTTCCGAGGGTAGCGGCAGTGGCACGGCCCTCTGGATGAACCCACCCCAGGCGTTGTGCGAGCCATTATTCCGATCCACCGTGATTACCGCCGGCGACGTGTTGGCCTCCTTGCTCTTGTTTCGTGCGTCCATGTATCGCTTCTTCAGCTCGTCCACAGCCGCCTCCAGTTTCTCCACCATCGGCTTGGGCCTTGTGTAGAGCTCCATAACGCGGTAGCAGATATCCGTGATGTCCGCCATCGGGACGCGGAAGATGCCGAACCACGGCGGGGTGCTGGGCAGTGGGATGTTCAGCTTTCGGGCACTTAGATAGATGCAGGCGCAGGCTATTGCCTCCGGAGTGTAGCGCATAAAGACGTCCGTTCGCAGGGAATCATTCATGAAATTCCAGGACAGTTGCATCAGCTTCTCGTGCTTCTCGTACTGAAGCACTTGCAGGTACATCACAATCAGTTTGTGCGGATGCTTTACATGAACACAGAAGCCCAATTCCTTAAGTACTCGCCGCTCCGCCTTGATCACCTGCATCTTGAGGCTTGTGTAGTACGGATCCAGCACCATGGGCGATATTTCCCTGAAAGTAAAGGATGGAATTTAAGACTTGATGGATAATGTAGTGGGAGGACTTACTTTTGCGCTCGCACTTGCTTGATGTGGTGAAAAACGTTAATCACATCCCGTATACGCCTCGGGGCTTCTTCGATCTTGGAGGCTAGGCACACACAGCTCATGGCCACGGTCTCCATGTTGTGACGGACAAAGCTCTTTGAGTAGAAGAACCGCTGGAAGAGCACCTGACCGGTGGCCATGGCCACCTGTGGCAAACGCAGCAGAATGCCTGCCGTTTGTATGAGCTCGCAGCCGAGGATGCGCAGGTCCTTCTCCGTTTCGTGGTCCAATCCATCCTGGCTCGAGGGTGTCACATCGATTTTGGCCTCCGGAATGAGACTATTCTCTAGCGTCAGCACGATCTTGTTGAACAAGCGCGGATAAATCGGCTTGTTGGCGTCCGTCTCAGCCACCACGACGGCTCCATCCCCTATATTAGTTTCTGCCCCGCCACCGGCAGGAGCAGTTGTCCCCGTTGCCACCACCGTGGTGCTGTTGTTGATGCTGTTGCCGTGAAGTGAAGTAACCGTGGTCAGCACGCTGGCAATGGTCTCCACCACTCCACCTCCTCCGGTTAGCGATGCGGTTGCCGTCACCTGGGTGGCGTGGACGACAGCGGCGCCGGCCCCACGACTGGCCATTCGTTTCCGGTGTCCACGTCAGATAGTTTGGCTTCCAAAGGCTTTATTATTGCAGTTTTTGGTAGATTCTTTTTGTCAATTTCTGCGCGACGGCTTGTACAGTGTGACCAAAATACCTAGGGATGGCACTTTTGCATGTTCTGTTTATCGAATTTCAAATCTATCGAAAAATTACAAATTTAAAAAAAACCGCAAATTCGAAAGCGTTTTTCAAGATGTTTTGCTTTCTGATAGCTATTTTATGATTAAATGTTGTACTTATAAGGTCTTAAAATAATCAAGGAAGTATATTTTTTTCGTTTTTCCTACGAAAACTCAAGGCAGTAAGGAAAATATGTACACTCTTTAAATTCCAAGAAAACAGGAAATGGGTTTTTTTTAAAAGTTTACCCAAGGACAATAGCAACAGCTTTAAATGTTTTCTAAAGGACAAAAACGCTTACAAGCCAGCATCTAGTATCTACATTTAAGGGATTGTGCTATTCAGCAGGATTTCGCTTTCAAAATTTCGCTTTTCGCCGGGATAAACAATGTTTTGCTTGGACTTCCGCTTCCTGGTCAACATAATTAAAAGTACTTTCCCTGGTGCGCGGCTACCATATGCAGGATTAGGACAGAAGCCAGTGGCATAGGTTAGGGGATTCGCCTTTAAAGGATAATGCGAGTTTCTTTAGGATATATTAGATTAAGTTTAAATATAACTTTGTTTTGTTTTATGTTAAGCAATACTTTACTTTATTTCCTCAATTGATATTAAATAAAAAGGATAACAAATCCTTAAATCAAATCCCCCTTAATAAAAGCCCCGGCATCCACACATTCCTCTCTCTTTGGGGGAGCGTGTTTGTTTTGACTTTCAATGGGCTCCACCTCTCTCGCTCTCTCGCGGAAGCGGAAGCCAGCATGTGTGCGTGTGGAGCATCCTTGCTCCAGCCAGGACATATAAATAGCAAAGGACCCGCAGGACTCGCTCACTCTGCCAGCGTTGCTTGGAGAGCCGAGTGCCAGCGCTCCCGCCAAGGAGCCTCAAAAATAGACAACAACTTTAGGGTTTTTGTTTTTGACTTTTTGCGCAGTTCGTCTGGCTTTCCAACTTTCGCCAAGTCCTTGCCAGGAAGCCGGATTCGAGGCAATAATAGACGATAATGGAGACCACAGGCTATCAGGACATTAGCGCGCTGGAGAAATCGGTAAGTTAATCGACCAAAACGACCCTTCTATCTAGGAGATAGACTCCTCTTATTTTCATCCGTGCAGAGCAAGAAAATTGCTGTGTTTATTGCTTTTTTAAGGGGTCAATTACGTGCCAAACCAAAGCCATAAATCTAAAGGTAATTTAGGAGGGAAGGCTATAATAGAAGGTCCTGAAAAGGCGCTACAAAATTGGAGGTTTCCCTCTTAAGAATTCAGGTGATGGAATTAAGGTTTCTCATATCTTTGAATATCTTATATCTTTTGAATGTATAAATATATTTTATATCTTTATAATATTAATAATCCGAAAAAACGAATCCAAAGAATTTAAAACCTAAACCAATCATTAATCCCTAAAATAGGGTTTCCTTTGGAACTCAAAACCATAAATAGCAAAAGGCCAAAGGATTCTTTTCAAGTGTTTGGTTATGAATGGGAGATGCTGGCTTTGGTTTCTGGTTAACTGACCTTTAGTGACCCCTCGCCTTTCGTTCATTTTCCAGGTGGCAAATGCCGGTTCGCAGCTTTACACGATGGCCCACAAGCTGCACGCCGTGGAGCGGAGCCTGGAGCAGACAACCATGGAGCAGATGGACGAGATGGAGGTGCTGGAGCTGCTCGAGTCGATGAGCGAGGTGACCAATGAGTACCAAAACCTGCGCAAGGACATTCGGGAGGTGCAGCAGTTGCAGCGTGACGTCAGCAGCTCCATACGCTACCAGATGCGCAGCATGCAGCAGACATTCCACACTCTGAAGCAACGGATAGCCACCTCCCAGAAGCAGCAGCAACAGCAACAACAGAAGCAGCCAAGTCAGCAAAAACCCTAAATCGGACAGGAGGGAGTGGGGGGACCCGCCCAGGCCATTTATGAATAATCCATGAACTTTATTGATTGGCCTGGGCGCTGGAAATGTGTCAAACTGGTGGGGGGCAAGTGGTTAAAGTGGGGATAAGGGATGGGATACGGGGGAATAGGGGTTAAGAGGTCTCGGGACACCAATCTGAAGCAATCAACTGTGTAACTATATCGCTAATACACACACCACACCAAGCATTTAGACTCGAAATCAGATCCTCTACTTTATATGATATACTTAGAACTATATTAACTAAAATTAACATTAACACCCAAATATAAGCACACACACGCACACTTCTAGTTATAGGAATAGCGTACTTTACGATCAACCGAATGTCTGATGCACTTTTCCAAAATTTGCCTTAACATAATCGTATTTGAGCTAGTTTTTGATACGACACGTTTTGAAAATATAAACTGATACCCAAAATACAAAAGATTGATAAAACAAAACCTACATATTAAGCTACACACAATGGCAACCTGTTTTTGGTTATTCTTGTGTTTGTTTCACTTTTTGGAAGTTTGTTTGTTGAACGAAAAATGAATAAAAAGAATAATTTGCAATGTCCTTGTTGGGAGGGAAGTTTTTTAAACGTCCCGCCATACTCTTTCTGAGTTATCGATATCCTTTGGGAATTGTTTTCAAAATGGCTGCCTTTCTTGAATTATTTCCGAATTTCTTTAACTTTCTGGAACTTATTGCTTAAGCTTTTAACCATAGAGCTTATAAACATAGTTATTTAATTTTCGATAACCCATTTAAACACTGATCTTTGGGGATCGGATATCTATCAGACGTTGCTCAACACCAAACCGTTGCGTTCGCGTAGTTCGTCACGAAATTTGTGTTATTGGATGTTTTTTTTATTTGCATTTAGCACCTGCATTCAATAATAGTGATTAAATATGTTTTGCCAGCAGGTGTTGTACGAAACTGCCAACGGGGCAAATAAAATAAACTAACGGTGAAGGATTCAAGAACAGAATTATTTCGTGTGTCCAAATTTGTTAGTGCGACGCCGCCGCGTTTGTGTGTGTGTGTGTGCGTGTCAACATTTGTGGCAAATTCGAATCAAAGCTAATCCAAATCCCAGAAAGAAAGCGGAACAAGTGAGGCTGCACCGGATACCCTTCCCCTTCAAAACCGCATCCCCTTTCTCCGGTGAAATCTCCCCTTCCCTCTCTAACTCACTCTAGGAGAGAGTGCGCGCCTGCGCCTTGTTCTGGTTTTAGCTGTTGGTGCTTCGTCTGCTTACGTGTCCACAAATCCATCTAAATCCGCAAAATGTTTGCATACTGGCTGACCTTAGCGGCTCTAGTTATTCTGGCAGCTGTCCCAAGCTCCTACGCCGGGGAATACACCGAAAATGCCGAGGTCCAGGTCGTCCAGGAGACGGAGGACTTCCTAGACAATCCGCACTATCTGGACAACAAGGAGATTGGTGAACTCTTCGACAAGCTATCCAAGGACTACCCGGAACTAGCTCAAGCCTATAGCATTGGCAAATCTATCAAAGATCGGCCTTTGTATGCCCTGGCCTTGAGCGCCCCCAATCCAGAGTCCAAGGACGGGGATCTGCTGCGTCCCATGGTCAAGTTGGTGGCCAATATCCAAGGTGACGAGGCCCTGGGCCGCCAGATCGTCCTCTACTTGGCCCAGTACCTGGTCACCCACTACGACACGGACAAAGTGGTCCAGCGGCTGCTCAATACCACGGAGATTCATTTCCTGCCCACCTGCAATCCGGATGGCTTTGCCAAAGCCAAGGTGAGTCACTTCTTTATGGAGAAAATCTAGATTCTGGAAGAAAGCACAGAACAGCTGCTGCTGGGTTGGTGGGGCTTCGAAAAAGTGAATGTAAATGCCTCTCTTAATCGCCTTAAAGATTGAAAGATAAACAATCCACTACTGAGAAAAAATCTATAATACAAAGTAAAAAACACTTGTATAAAGTTCCAAACATTTCTCTAGATGTACTCAAAAGGTACCGTCATGATTCAGAATCTATCGCCTACATCTCTGCTGGCCTCCCTGGCTCTGAATTCATATACTATATACAAAATTTATATACTTTTCCATTCGATCCGCTGAGCTTTTGTTTTGAACCGCGTACGCTGGGCTTTTGTTTAGTCGCAAAAGACTGCGACTGAGACTGAGACTGGGCCTTCTACTCTCTACAATCTACATTCTCCTGCAAACCAGATCTTGTCCCCCAACCGATCGGAATGTTGACCCACTTAACATCTCCACCAACGTGGTATGATCTCTCAATTAGCACTCTAGACTCTAGAGCATTTCCATCTGGTTCGGGTCGAGTTGATGCATTTATCCACGCTTTTAAATGGCCATTCAATGTCTTGGCCAAGTGCTCTTTGAGTATCACTTCAGTTTGAAGAAGTTTAAAGTCAAGTTCGAGGGCTATAATATTTGGTAGTTGCTGGAAGAGTCATCTATAAATCGTTCAAAACCCACTTGACCAATTATTTATCAAGCTTATATTCTAATGACTAAAGTGCTTCAAAACTCGCATCAAATGCAAACATCTTTACACATCGTCAAGGTTCAGAGACTTTTGAAATAACAATTAAATGCAAATAATTTATTAACTGTCTCGCTTAGAAGAATTCTGTAGTCCTACGTAAACCCTCCGTAATTCGATTTAACCGACTTAACTCGACTGTTATATACGACCTCCACTCTTTTTGACACTTCGGCGGGCAATTCCTGGCTTAGATTAGATTAAAATGTTAGTAAACAATTTGGCATGCACTGGGAGAAATAAAGATAAGCTTTATATAACTTTTGAAGCGGCTTGGAAAGAGTTGGGGTTATTTTTCACGGTGTGAGGGTGTGCTGGTGACACTTTTATGGCCTCCCCCCCAATAATCGGGTGATAAAGCCAACTCTGTTAGGCGCTCCGCTAAGCTTGACGGCTGACGTCATGATTTCGCAATTGCAACAAGGGTGGGGGTGGGGGGGATTTGTTTGCAGCGAAAAATGGCAATTACCTTGCAAGAAACTGGTTGGATGTCACAACAACAAGGCAACTGAAATAACACCACACCAGGCCCCGGCCCCATGCCCATTCCTCTAACTTTTTGATGTTTCTTAGTTTGATTTTATTTTCCCGCAATTGAGACACTTTATTTGCAACCGGTTTGTTGTTTTTGTAGCAATTGTCGGCAAAGAGTTTGCCAATTTCCGCTGCATTCGCGAGCGTTGACAGTTTTCTTTTTTTTTTTCTTATAGACCAGCGATCTGCAGCTGTGGCGGGTAAGACGATAATACAAATCAGGTATCAATGCAAGAGACGTGTTAAGTTCACACAAACCTTGGTCTTATTGCTTTTGGGCAATACTTAATGTACGAATCTAATCTTAATGTGGCAATAATATTGACATATTAATCTTAAGAAATACTCGAGATACTTGACACTTTAGTAGGGGGTATCAAAAATGTGAAAGAGGGACTCTGAATCTTTTAATAAACCGCAATTTCTCAAGGAAGTGCATTACTCCTCAGTCAGTCTCCTCAGTCAGATCAGCTTTCCAATCGTGTAATCAATTGGAAAGGAGAATGAGAGTGGGAGAGTGTGGAGTGGGCGAGTGGGAGAGCTTGGAAATGCCCATATGCTCTTATTTTGATAAGGCCTTGTTGCTAATTTCGTGGCATTTGCGCTTATCGATAACGGTAACCCCTCTCGCACTATCTCTCGCCCCCTGGCTTTCGCTCTTTATGATTGTGGGTGGTTTTTGTGACGTCACAACGAGTGCGTGGGAGCGGAGTTATTGATTTTGTGATTGCGTCCGTCTCTCTGTTTCTCTATAAATATCCTGTTGACGTGCGTGCTTTGTCCTTCGCCCACCATCGCCATCCCCATCCCAATCCCCACCCCCTCCTTCAATCTCTCTCCCCCATGCGCAGGCGCCCCACTTTTTCGGTCTGGCAACTCCTGGCTCCACCTAATTGTGCCATTAAAAGCGCTTAAATAAACCATTAATCGGGAACATCTAAACAAAAAAAAGCAGAGCTTTCCACGAACAATTTAGATGTTTTGAAGCTGGTGCCAGTGGCTTTTGTAATTTCCCTACAATTAGCGCCTGTTTGTTGTCACTGTTTTCGTGCGCTGTTTTTGTTTCCACTCTCGGCAAAGTGCGACTCTCTGAGCAGAGCTCGCGGGCAGCCGCGACGCCGACTGAGACACGGGGCGTTGGGCGCTTAAGGCCAATCAACGCAGCAAATTTTCAAACAGTTGATTTTTCGAGGCTGAGCTGCAACGACGACCGCCGGAGACCGTAGATAGCAGACCGTAGGCCGCAGCAGCAGCAGCAGCCGCCTCCCACCCGCCGCCGCCGCCGCCTTTCTTTCGCCTGGAGAGGAGAGAATCCGTGGCACCTCCGAACATAACTGTATCTGTAGCGTTACGCCGTTTCGTCGCTTCGCCGCCTTCGTTCAATTTGCACGCCAGTGATAAAAGATTCTCCAAAGAGGCTTCTCCAAACACACATCACAAGATGCTGGCCCTTTGGTTCGTTCTGCTCTGCGGCACTCTGGCCCAGGGCTTCACCATCAAGGAGGAGGAGGGCTTCCTCCAGAATCCACACTACACCAGCCAGGAGCAGCTGGAGGACCTGTTCGCCGGTCTGGAGAAGGCCTATCCCGAGCAGGCCAAGGTCCACTATCTGGGCCGTTCCCTGGAGGGCCGGAGCCTGCTGGCCCTGCAGATCTCGAAGAACACCCGGGAGCGGAATCTGCTGACGCCTCCGGTCAAGTACATCGCCAACATGCACGGCGATGAGACGGTGGGCAGGCAGCTGTTGGTCTACTTGGCGCAGTACTTGCTGGAGAACTTTGAGCGGGTGCCGGAAGTGGGGCGTTTGGTCAACAGCACGGACATCTATCTGATGCCCACCATGAATCCCGATGGCTATGCCCTCTCGCAGGTAACGTTCCCAGCTCACCTGTTGGCTCTATTTCACATTTTCGGGGTAAAAATCGATAAGTGTTGACGTAGGCGTTGTAGGGGTTGGACTTTTCGGTCTTAAAAAAGTTTTAAGAGAGGGGAGGGAGGGGCCCGGTCCCAAGAGAAGCCCCCAAACCTCCCATCAGGCATGATTTGTTTATCATTTGTGTCTAACATGGAAGCAAACGTCCAATAATTAAGTGTATTTTTAATACTTTGGGTCATAAAAGCTAGATTAAGTGAGGGAAGTACAAGGTATACAATTCTGGGAACCTCTGTACTCCATTTGATACAAAACCGATGAAGCACAAAGTCATCCTTCATATAGAAAATTTATTTTAATTTCTGGGAAAAGGTATTTCCCCTCTACAGCCATTTGTTTTGCTTTTATTATGAATCACTTAAAGATTCCAAAGTGTTTACTTTCGACTCCACGTTCAACAGAAAGAGTGTTTATTTACTTTGATGGCATGCTCTGGACCATTGCCCGATCCCTAACCCGATTCCGATCTCGATCTCGATCCGGTAGCGTGATCACTGTTGGCCACAATTACCATCCGATGACATGATCCATTTCATTCAATTGTTATGCAATGATTCTTTTATTTTCAAGCCCGGCGCCCCCTCCAGTCTCTGGTCGATTGCACAATATAATATTATCGAATGGAGCGGGGAGTATAGGCCTTTCTCCACCGATTTCGTTATGGTGTAATCACACATTACAGCTGACACCTGACTGCCATGCTAAATGGCCAATTCCGGTCAGGAGTGACCTGCATGCCAATCAGCCCATGACAGAGAAACTTTCCCAAAAAACGAAAGATGAACTTTATCTGGAAACTAGTTTTTGCTAATATATGTTTTATCATTTTATTCCAGGAGGGCAGCTGCGAATCTCTGCCGAATTATGTGGGACGTGGCAATGCGGCTGGCGTTGATTTGAATCGTGATTTCCCGGACCGCCTGGAACAGTCGTACGTCCAGCACTATCGGGCCCAGTCCCGCCAGCCGGAAACCGCCGCCTTGGCCAACTGGATCTTGAGTAAACCCTTTGTCCTCTCGGCCAATTTCCACGGAGGAGCCGTGGTGGCCAGCTATCCCTACGACAACTCTGTGTAGGTTTTTACAATCGGAATACTAGAGTTTCGGATAAATATTATGTCTCTTTAGATCTCATAACGAGTGCTGCGTGGAGAGCCTGACCCCGGACGACAGGGTCTTCAAGCAACTGGCCCTCACCTACTCGGACAACCATCCGATTATGCGACGCGGCAAGAACTGCAACGACAGCTTCTCCAGGGGCATCACCAACGGCGCCAACTGGTACGAGCTATCCGGCGGCATGCAGGACTTCAACTACGCCTTCAGCAACTGCTTTGAGCTGACCATTGAGCTGTCCTGCTGCAAGTTCCCGGCGGCCAGTACCCTGCCCCAAGAGTGGCGCACGAACAAGGCCTCCTTGCTGCAGCTGCTCAGGCAGGCGCACATCGGTATCAAGGGTCTGGTGCTGGATGTCAGCGGCCTGCCCATTGTCGGAGCTGATGTCTATGTAGCCGGGCTGGAGGATAAGCCGATAAGGACCTCCAAGCGGGGCGAATACTGGCGCCTGTTGACTCCTGGTCTCTACAAGGTCCATGCTGCCGCTTTTGGGTGGGTCTTTCAATCGCATCTCATTGTCTGACCTCACATAACTATCGTTTGCATTGTCCTGTTTTTAGTTACCAGGTTAGCGCCCCCCAGGAGGTTCACGTGACCAATGACAACCAGGAGGCCCTGCGCCTGGACTTCAAGCTGGCGCCCGTCGAGACAAACTTTGATGGTATTACCCGTTTTCACAATCCCTATTATTTCTAAAGAGGATTTCGGACTTTGGTCACTGGCTGCCGGATGGCCCCCGACACCCCGAAAAGACCAGAAAAACGACAAAGAAAACCATACCACATTATATATGTATATGCTGCAGCTAATCCAGCTAGAGAATCCACATAGCCATGTCATGATCTGCACTTTAGTTAGTCTGCTCCTGCTCACACCGCACATCCTTTGTACTATATAAATATCTATATCTATATCGCTATCCTTGTACATGTTATAACCTTCATATCCTTTCCCCCAAAACCTAAATCCAAACAGCATGTTCATTGTTCGAGGTTTTTATGTTTTATGTTGTTTTACGTTCTTTCACTTTGGAATCTCTACATTTTGGTTACCTTCCTTGCTACTGCCAGTTTTTGTTTTAAGTTCTAAGTAGCTCCCCCATGACCCCAAGCATCTCTATATATCTCACTATGATTTGTACATAGAATCAAGAACGGATGATCAAAAAATATGAACAAAAACCAAACCAAAACCATAATCGAATAAGCGAATTGTACTTAGGAACTTGTAAAGAGAAATCAGCCCCCTTAAGGTCATCCAATGACCTCCAAAAAATCGAAAATATACGATGACAAAAAAACAAAAGAAAGCGGTTTTAGCTTGATATCCCAGTGGAGTATTTTAGCAAACTAGAAACGTATACAACATATATGACCCTATCGCTATCACTATCCTTATCAGAATCGATGTAGATGATTGATTTGTATGCAAAACACATGACTAGTTCCCGTAAACCAAACGAAACCTATATAAATTATGATATATATATGTATCTGTATCCTGAGTATGATAATGACAAGATCTAGAAGGGAAGGGGGGCCTAGTCGCTTAGCTAAGGATGAATAAAATGTATGATTTCGCTTGGTGCGTTTTATTTTCATCTCGGCAAATGGCATTTCTTACCAATTCCTTCTAACCTTAGTCCTAATTTGTTAAATGTTTTTTGTTACTATCCCTCCTAGGTTCCTTTCCCCGCCTCATCTACTACATGTATATATCCTTTGCCTTACGAACCTGTGAGATTTGAGGGCGTGTCTGAGTCTTATCACAATATTTTAAATATATATTTATGTATATTCCACTGAGTACCTAAAAACGAAGAAAACAAGAAAAACTAACAAAGAGCGTGTGTGCCAAATGTTAAATTTTAAATTAATACTTATATTATTATATATATGTATGTGTATATCCGTATGTCCTGGCACTAAATCGTACAAGGATCAGGCATTTCTTTGGTATTTTACTTGGATTTTATCTCGAAAATAAATGTCAACAACTATTACTTAACGAAAAATATATATATGAGAGAATATTATGGCAAAAATAAACGAAATCAAAATTATTACCGCATTTGCATCTGCCTGCGCTTGAGGTTCTGCTGCTCTTTTAGATTCTGCTCGGCTCTAGCTCTAATCCTGCTAATCCTAACACATCTCTGGCACTCGCATGCACTCATTCACACACCCACGATACATAAACATATCACTTACCCGTTTCCGTTTCCGCATCTACGCTGCAGGCAATTTCCGGAAGGTGAAGGTGGAGCGCTCGGAGCCGCCGGAGAAGCGCAAGGAGCAGTTCAATGGATTCCTCACCAAAACGCCCATGGAGCATCACAACTTTACGGCCATGGAGAGGTTGGACATCCCTGAAATACATTAAATATTATTTTACAACGAATTAATCAGAAAAAGATTATTAATAAACTCACCTTCCTCTTTGCAGCTTCCTCAGGGACATCGCCGCCAGCTATCCCTCGCTCACCCGCCTCTACAGCATCGGCAAAAGTGTTCAGGGCCGGGATCTGTGGGTCATGGAGATCTTTGCCACTCCCGGCACCCATGTGCCCGGTTTTCCCGAGTTCAAGTACGTGGCCAACATGCACGGCAACGAGGTGGTGGGCAAGGAGATGCTCCTACTCCTCACCAAGTATCTGGTGGAGCGCTACGGCAACGATGATCGCATTACCCGCATGGTTAACAGCACCAGGATGCACTTCCTCTACAGCATGAACCCGGATGGCTATGAAATCTCCAAGGAGGGCGACCGCACCAGCGGTATGGGACGCGCCAATGCCAATGGCGTTGATCTGAATCGCAATTTTCCGGATCAATATGGCACGGATCGATTTAACAAGGTGACGGAGCCCGAAGTAGACGCCGTCATGAACTGGACCCTTTCCCTGCCGTTTGTTCTGTCCGCCAATCTCCACGGTGGCTCCCTGGTGGCCAACTATCCGTACGACGACAACGAGAACGACTTTAACGATCCCTTCATGCGGCTGCGGAATTCCAGCATCAACGGACGCAAATCGAATCCGACGGAGGACAACGCCCTGTTCCGGCATCTGGCCAATATCTATGCCATGGCCCATCCGACCATGCATCTGGGCCAGCCCTGTGAGCTCTTCAAGAACGAGTACTTTGCCGAGGGCATCACCAACGGGGCCCAGTGGTACAGTGTCACCGGCGGGATGCAGGACTGGAACTATGTCCGTGCCGGGTGCCTAGAGCTAACCATCGAAATGGGCTGCGACAAATTCCCGATGGCAAGCGAGCTGCCGAAGTACTGGTCCGACCACCGTGAGCCCATGCTGCAGTTCATCGAGCAGGTCCATCACGGCATCCGTGGCTTTGTCCACAGTTCGATTGGAACGCCGATTGCCGGCGCTGTGGTGCGTCTGGACGGCGCCAATCACTCAACGTACAGCCACACCTTCGGAGACTACTGGAAACTGGCCCTGCCGGGTCAGCACAACATCACTGTTCTGGGGGACAACTACGCCCCGATCCGCGTGGAGGTGGAGGTGCCGCAGGAGGAGCCTTTCGAGATGCGCTTGGACGTGACCCTTATGGCGGACGATCCCCAGCACTGGGCCTCTGCCAATGACTTCCGTATCATCGAAAACGTGGTCAACACTCGCTACCACACCAATATGGAGCTGCGTGCCCGTCTGGCGGAGCTGGAGAACCAAAATGGCCAGATAGCCAGCTTTGGCTACGCCGACAACGAGTTCAGCCGGTTCTTCAACTACCTCAAGATGACTTCCGATGTGAGTAGCTATCCATTAAGGCATTCCGATCCGGAATCGAATCAAAATTGGCCGAACAGTAGACATTCTTGTGGGCCACATGGGGGAAATCCTTGAAAACCAAAAATTTTAAAGGGGTCCCATCAGAAAAAATGATAAAATTCCCAAAAAAAATTTGGTTCTGAGATTTTGATGCAGATCGATGGAGAATTAATCCAGAATTCATTTAAGGTATTCCGCTTGGGAATCGGATCAAAATTGGCCGAACAGTAGACATTCTTGTGGGCCACATGGGGGAAATCCTTGAAAACCCAAAATTTTAAAGGGGTCCCATCAGAAAAAATGATAATATTCCCAAAAAAAAATTTGTTCCGGGATTTTGATGCAGATCGATGGAGAATTAATCCAGAATTCATTTAAGGTATTCCGCTTGGGAATCGGATCAAAATTGGCCGAACAGTAGACATTCTTGTGGGCCACATGGGGGAAATCCTTGAAAACCCAAAATTTTAAAGGGGTTTCATCAGAAAAAATGATAAAATTCCAAAAAAAAATTTTGTTCTTAGATTTTGATGCAGATCGATGGAGAATTAATCCAGAATTCATTTAAGGTATTCCGCTTGGGAATCGGATCAAAATTGGCCGAACAGTAGACATCCTTGTGGGCCATATGGGGGAAATCCTTGAAAACCCAAAATTTTAAATCGGATCAGAATTGGCCGAAATATAGGCATAGTCGTGGAGCACTGTTTGAAAAATTCAAATTATTCCTTAAAAACTCTTTCAGATTGGAGAACCCGAAGAACAAAAGTACAAGCTGCTGGTGGTGAGCTCTCTATTTGACACCTCGGCTCCTTTGGGCAGGGAGGTGCTTCTCAACCTGGTGCGCCACCTGCTGGAGGGCTACAAGCTGCAGGATCACTCTGTGGTTCAGCTGCTCAAGCGCAGTGTCATTTACTTTTTGCCGCAAACCCAAAAGTTCCAGGCTGTCTTCGACATGTACAACTTTAAGTGAGTCCTCTACATCCCATATATTGTCTACACCTTCTAACGAATCCTTAATCTCCTTTTAATAGCACCACTATTTGCGATCCCGTAATGGGAGACGAGTTGGCCGAACGCATCCTGAGCCCAGAGACGGAGCAGACAAAGGACATGTTCCTGCAGTTTCTGCGCAGCGAGCGCTTCGATCTGATGCTTACCTTCGGAGCTGGCAGCTCGGAGCTGGTCTATCCCAAGGGAGACACCATCCTGGAGAAGTTCGCCCACGAAATGCAGCGCACGGAGTTCAGCTATTCGCCCTTGCACTGCGCACCTTCGGCGACGAGGCAACAGCACCGGGAGACAACGGAGCGGCTGACCAACTTTATGTACCGGATGTACAGCCTGCCGGTGTATACGCTGGGCATATCCTGCTGCCGAATGCCGGTCCACGGCAAGATCGCCTCCGTGTGGCGCAAGAATATCGACAAAATCAAGAACTTCTTTGCCCTGGTCCGCACAGGAGTGAGTGGGCTGGTCCAGAACGACAAGGGACAATCGCTGCGCGAGGCTTCCATCCGGCTGTTGGAGCACCAGCGCTACTACAACGTCACCCGGAACGAGGCCCGCTTTCAACTGATGCTGCCGCACGGCATCTACGGCGTGGAGGTATCCGCCCCCAACTATGAGTCGCAAATGCTGAAAGTGGACGTACAAGATGGTCAGGTCACTGACTTGGGTACCATACGCCTACATACCTTCAATGTCATCCGTGGCGAGATCCTGGAGCTGCCGAATAAATCGCTTTCGGGGACAACCAGTGTTGAGGGCGTGGTGCTGGACGAGAGCAATCATCCGGTGCGGAATGCCAAGGTGTCGGTGGTGGGCAAGGCCCAGTTGCGCAACTTCACCAACCGCATGGGCGATTACCGCCTGACAGCCGTGCCGCTGGGCACGATCACCCTCAAGGTGGAGGCCCCGCGTCACCTGGAAGCCACGCGCCAGATGCACTTATTCGCCGGCAGCTCGGCCGCCGAGCACGTCGTCTTCCACCTGAAGGTCAACGAGCACATCTTTGGGCTGCCCCGCTTCCTGTTCATCCTCATCGCCAGCATCCTGATCATTATTGGCGTGGTGGTGTGCGTGTTGTGTGCCCAGTTCTGGTTCTATCGGCGCCATCGCGGCAACAAGCCCTACTACAACTTCTCGCTGCTGCCTCAAAAGGGACGGGAGCAGTTCGACCTGGACGACGAGGCAGGCGACGATGGCGAAACGGAGCTCTTCAGGTCGCCCATTAAACGTGAGTATTCCGGAATTCCAAAGAAAGAGTTTGGATTAATGAAAATATTCATTTTATAGGCGGCATGACCATTCAGCCTTACTTTGATGAGGAGCAACTGGAGCGCATCTTGCATACGGATGATGAGGAGGACGAGGACGGGCCGCGCATGGAGCCGGAGCCGGAGGACGACGTGGTCGACGACGACAGCGGCGACGAGATCGTGATGCTTGCTAACCACGGCAACCGGCGGCGTCACTAGAGGATCCCACACCCATTGATGATCCTGGAAAAACCAACAAACAAACAAAAACCACTGCAACACAACATAACTGTGATTCGAAACGTTTTCAAGAGAAGCAACCAGCGTCCTGATCTTCAAGGATTTTTTTTGTTCAACTAATTCTTATTTAAATGCATTTGTAACTTAATTCGACTTAGGCCGGCGCTTAAAGTTAGTGAATTATTGAAAGGCTTGCAGCTGGAAAAGAAATGCATCACAATCGTCAGCTTTAAATAGACCATGTTGTGCCCTTGCCCCTAATCCTCCCCAGAAACCTCGGCGAATCTCTGCTAAAGCATCTGTCCAGCCAAGAGAGCTCTATAGGCATAATCCATAACCGTAAACCTAACTTAAGACTGAGAGAAAAGCAGAAGGGTAAACAATTATAAAAGAATCTAGCAAAATAGTTAATTGTACAAAATGAAACAATTTTCAATCATTCCAAGAGCTGTACTTTTCGAAAAAAAAAAAAAAGAAAAAACAAACCCAGCAGGGGCATACAGTGCGGTTCGAGGCCGTAGAACGGTCTTCAAAGCTTTATTCTCAACGTTCTCCAAACTCTTATTTTTTAAGTGTAACACGTTTTTTTTTAACTTCGAAAAGGAAACCCACTGTGTGCGTATTTTAGGGCTGATTTGTTTACTTGGCTTCCATAAATTAAAAATAAATTATATATTAAACAGTTAACAGCTTTTGATATGCCTAAACTTGAGAATCCACAAAGAAAAATATTTATATGTACTGCACGATTTTAAACTTTTTAATATTAACATTTTAAAAGGCACACGTATAGGAAGGAAAAAACGAAGATCTAAGGTGCATCATACATACGAAATATACATATATGTATGTAAATAAATATATATTTATCTACGCTATAATATACCGTATACATATCCAAAACTATGGCAATTATATAGCTACATAAGCAATTATTTGAAATAAAAATATATAAACAATGTATTTGAATTGGAATTATGTGAAGGGAATACTTGGGGGAGGGGGTACTACTTCCTGATTTCTAAAGTCTGCTAATTTATTTCTCCCTATGTAATCCCTGGTCTTGTTGCCATTAAGTCGTCAGAGCCAGGATCAAGGTTATCTGGCGATAGCCGGGCCTTATCGCTCCAGCCCCCCATCCCACTCCGTGGCACTACAATGTCCACTGGCAAGCGATCTCCGCTGAACTGTCGCCGCACTTTATCAGGGTCCAACACCCAAGAGATAGTTGTCGTTCTCGGCGTCCCGTTGCCGTTGCCGTTGTCGTTGTCGTTGTCGTTGTCATTGCGTTGTCTCTTCGATTGGGCTCCTCAGTTGCTTGGCTTCCAGCGTAGCGTACAAATCGACAATGTGGTGGAGCCGTAAGTTAGCCTCGAGATGCCTCCGCCTCCACAGGGGCAAGAGCACCAGCCCTGGAACACCTGGTAACCTGGAGACGGAGCAGACCCTGGGCATCATCGGGGTGCCCTTCGCCAAAGGTCAGGGCAAGCAGGGCGTGGAACTAGCTCCGGATCTGCTCCGTCAGAGTAGCCTGCGTCAGGTGCTTCAAAGCAGTCATGGTGAGTTTATGGCAAAGGGGCATTAACCTTTTCGAAAAGGACATTTTTATAGCAAGAGCTAACACAAGTTGAGAACTATAAGATGTATAGCAAGTGCTTGAATGTGAAAGGAAGAGGGATCTCACCCGGAGAGAACTTAAAAAATAATTAGATTTTATAGATGATAATGTAAACTCTTTAGTTAAGCTTGGAAAAGAATCATTAATTTATTTATTATTTTCATAGACGGCTTGGTTATTAGAGACTATGGGAATCTGCAGTACTCCGTGGACGAGTCCTTGCTCCAGCAGCAGCGTGTCCACTACCACCACATCCGGAACTATGCCGACTTCATGGCCTGCAACCGGGCGCTCATCGAGCAAGTGAAGCAGATGCTCAAGGAGAACTCCCAGTTCCTGGCCATTGGCGGCGACCATGCCATCGGTTTCGGTGAGTGAGAGTGTCCTCCAGCTCCTCGCTCCTCCCTTGGGCACAAAAAAAAACGATTATTATCCGAATTCCTTTTGTTTGAAAAACAGGTTCCGTGGCTGGACACTTGCAGCATACACCGGACCTGTCACTGGTGTGGATCGATGCACATGCGGACATTAATCTGCACAGCACTTCGCAGTCGGGCAACATCCATGGCATGCCCGTGTCCTTTCTTTTGGAGCAGCTGCGCACCACCTGGCAGCACGCCGGCCTCCAGGACATAGCTCCCAACTGGTGAGTGTCGAACTGCTACGTTTATAGGATTACAATGTGTCGGAAATTTTTGAAAACTGGAAAACATTCAAGCTCAGCGCACTTCAAAACTGTCCAAAGCGTTTCAAAACTTTTTCGAAAACGTTTTTTCGAAATGCAAGCCTATAATCGTAGCAGATTTTGTCTCTTGTGGATTGATTTCTTTATTTTCGAGCGCCAAATCGCTTAGAGCTACACATATTCGACTTATCTATCTAGCTGCGAGGGGGGTTTAATTATTTTTAACACATATACTATATAGTTTTTATTCTCATGTATTTTTTGGGGGATTATTGGGTGTGGTTATGGGGTTATTGGCGGGGAATTTCGCCTTATCACAGTTGCCTTACAAAACTAAGAGACTTCGCATTCGATTTCGTATTTCTCGTGTTTTTTTTTTCGTATTTGTTTTCGATTCTTTTGATTTCCTATATTTTGTTATTATTTTAAATATATTTCAGTCTTTGGATTCGTTGCTATCAACCTCGGAAATTTCTTATTTATAGCATTATTTGATACATTGCTTTTGTTTTGCTTTCGGCAGTCCATTTGTTATTTTCTATATATTTATTTTCTTCATAAGCTTGGCTTAATCGAAATCTAGATTCTAGAACGAATGACATTACAAAAAGTAACTTGATACTGGAAATTATGAAATCAGCGATCAGAAAACCCAAGGTGCGCGAAAATCAAACCATAATTCCAGCTCTAACCGACTTCTAATAATATTTTTGTTTGTAAATAAATAGCGCTCTATTCTAGGCACAACCAACATTAATTAATAATTAATTATATATATATATATATATATGAATATATAAAAAATCGTTGGGGACAGTGGATGGTGCTTTTGGTGATTCTACGCCTTTTAGGAAACAAAAACAATCGAAAGAAACCGAAAACTCAAATCCAAGTTTTACAAATAAAACTGCTCCAGACTTTCTTTTTCGCTTTGAACTTAAAAGATTTATGTACATACACACTGAAAGAAAGTTTGTGTGGCACACAACGGACAAAATGACGGAAACGGAAGAAAATTATATATATTTTATATATATAAACGTTGATATATACATTGTACATCACAGATCAGACAATGACATTTGACCGACGAACTAAAAATTTCCGAATTTGAATTTATGTAATAACTGCCTGCCGTTTTTTTTTTTTCAGTTAGTCTTCAAGGTCACAGGGTCAGGGAGGGTGGAGTTAGTGGGGTTTTGGGGGGATTGGTGTGGTGCATTGCTTTGATAAAAAAAAAAAAGATGAGACTAGAAACTAGAAAAAGCATTTCTTCGGAATTAAAAAATTATCTGTGGCTCACAAAGGCAATTTTTGTTATCTTTTTTTCTCAAATTACAATACATAATGCAAATGTTTTTGTCAGTGTGTCAGCGTGTGTGTGTGTATGTATATGTATGTACAATATAAAAGATATATGGGGGAAAGGGAGGGAAAAAGGATATGGGCGTTTGACTTTCTTTGGACATTTGTGGTTTATGCGTTAAATAATTACAATCAATATTAAAGATTAAAGTATCAATGAATCAATATAATTACACAATCATTATCGGTTTAATCAAGTAATCAATTAACTAATTCAATCGAAATTCAACTTGAAGAAATGTGTTTTTGAAATATATATGTGTCTCATTTTTTCAGTCTTTTTTTTTTTTTGTTTTTATGTTTTTGCATAAATTCAATTATAAAATCGAACGAACATTAAGAACACACGCCTGAAAATAAATCAAGAGAAAGAAACAAATTAGAAAATGCTTTATAAATTATCATATACTTTCTTTTTTTTTTGGCTGCAGGATGTGAAGCTTACAGCTTTGATTTTTTTTTTTTTTTTGTTTTGCTACAAATATATATAATAAGAGAAAGAAAACCATTTGGAGAAATCATCAGTTTTGGCTGATAAAATATGTTTATTTGGGAATATAAAAATATATATGTGTGTGCCAAAAATTGTACAGAGCAGATAGATTGTCTCGCCCCCCTCTCTCTCTCTCTCTCTCTTTCAATTAGAATTCAATCTATATGGATCTATAGATCGGCGTTATATGGATTATCTTCTCCGATTTACTTACCCAAAAAATCACACGAAACAATAAAAGTGAGTGAGAGGTACAACAATACAACAACGACAACGGAGTAACAACTGAAACTCAAAAAGTCCCGAGACAAAACCAAAATCAGCTACAAACACGATGGATCGATGGATATATAATAAATATATATATATATATATATATAGTCAGCCGCAGAGAAGGAGAAGGAGGAGGGAAAGGGGTTATCAAGAAAGGAAATTTCAAAAACTCAAATTTTCGAAAAATCAAAAGACAATATGAAAATCGGATCGGATCTATGTCCTTTATCTCTCGCCGGGATCAGATCAAACTTCCTCTTCTTCACTTCTTGTGTTGCCTTTACACTGGGACCAAAGAAGCATATGTTCAAAGTACACTGAGCGAAATCATAAGAGCAAACAAAGTTCATACTCCAATCCAAAGAAGGATGCAGTGGGCGGGTCACACAACAAACTGAAAACAATTTCTTCTTTCTTCTTTTCTTTTGTTTTTTTTGATATATAGAGAGAGAGTGTGTCTGTGTTTTTTGTGTGTAAGTGTGTGAGATACACTGTAAACAAAAACAATAGAGAAAACGGAAGAAGTAAATCAAGTTAAACGGAGAGCGAAAACAGTCTAATAGATGAAAAAATGGCGTCAGCAGAAACAAGCTATAAATTGTGAAAATCAATGCAAACTTTGGTATCGCAAACTAGAAATTAGTAATTCGAAACAAAAACAGTTTGAATAACTGAGAAATTGGAGAAATTGTGAAACCCAAGCGGAAACAGAAATCCAACTCAACCTGAAATAGAAACGGAAACGGAAATGGAAATCGAAATCGAAACAGTAACGGAAATGGAAATGGAAACGGAAACGGAAGCGTTGAAACAAAAGTTTTGGTGTCTTCTGATATATACTATATAGAGAGATATACATACAATATACGCAAAAAGCAAGAAAAACTCATAATTATATATTTTTAAATACATTTATAATATTAATATCTTTTTTGTTGTTTCATTTGCTTGTATCCTATTTTTTTTAGTTTTTGGTTTTGTATTGTTTCCATTTTGAAATATCATTTGAAATGTGTGATAAATATTATTAATTAATTAATTAATCGATATAAATATGTTAATAAAATAAATTAAATAGTTGTCTCCTTCCAACTCATCCTCATCATCATCATCTTCATCGTTATCATTTTAATCATAATAATAATAATATATATATATATATATAGAAATGTATATATATTTTGTTGTTCTTTGGGTTTTTTTGTATTATTTTTTATGATTATTAACGGTATCATTGTGTAAACGTTATCGCTACTCTAAAGCATCCAATCATCTTTCCTGATCGCTCTCTGCCCATCATCAATGAATAAAATGATAGAAAAATCAGATGGTATAAATATTACACAAAAAATTACACGATACTGGATAAAAATCATACGCCGTAATCTCTCCGCTAAAACTAAATAAGGTTCTGAGATTCAAACCCATTAAACATAATGGGGGTTTTGTTTTTTGGTTTTCAGTTTTTAGTTTGCACAAATCAAAAGTTTTACAACTGGCAGATTGTCCAAAAAACCGAGCAACAAAAACGGAAATCAATCGGATTAACCCGGAATGTCTTGGGCAATAAATATTATTGTTAGTAATATAATAAATAGTCCGCGAGTTCTATGCTAAAACTTAGCAAAAACTTGGGACAGTTGGGAATGTCTTTCATTACTTTGTTCTGTGTCTGAGATCAATGTTTTCCGATGGCATCTCCTTAAAGATATAGATAGGCCGTGACTAGATCGTTTCCTATAACTTTCGAGTGTCCGTCTGTTATTCATTCTTTTTTTTTTCAAGTGTAAAATATAGATAGAGAGAAAGAGAAGGGGGAGAAAATATAAATCAGACTTGAATCTGATGGAAAAATCATACAATACAAAAATCAAATGAAACCAAAAGTATAAAAATTAACAAATAAATCAAAAATGATGCTAACAAATTTTCATCAAGTGTTTTTTTTATTGAAAGTAAATTTTTTCATTTTTTATATATTTTTTGTTGCTTTTGTTGTTTTTTTTTTTTGGTTTGGTGCGGAAATTAAGTGAAATCATAAGAGTAAACATAAATGGATCCAAAATATACACGAAATCAAAGAAAGAAAATAAACCATACCATACAAAATCATAATAATAATAATAATGAACATAATCATAATCATTCGATTGGTTTCCGATTCGATTCGCAAAAGGAATCTAATCTCACAGAATTGTTAGGTACGCACAGGATCGTATATCGTTTAAATATATAATGTATATATCTAGATACAGTTTTTTGTTTAGATTCTTGTTGTTGTTTCTGTAACTGTGCTACAAATCAAATGAGTAGTTTTTTAAATAAACAAAAAAAGTTGAAACAAAATAAAATACAAAGTACAAAATTAAAATTATAAGTAGAGAGTTCGAGAGAAAAGGGATAAATTATATTTCTTTTTTTTTTTTTTTTTTTAGGTTGAAAGGAGAGAGCAGATAAAGTCCTGATTATCTCCCTGTCGCTCTCTCTTTCTGTTCTGGCGTGGGTGTGTTTTTGTGTATAATTAGGCTAATTCTTCTCGTTAATTTCTTCGCTTTGCTCAAAACCAAAGGAATATTGAATTCAAATCGAATTAAATTAAATTACGTAATTATAAAAGTACAATAAATAATGTTTCGTTTCGTTTCCGTTTGTTTTCTTGGTTCTTTGCTTACTTAAATATGATAAAGAAAAATGATGAGATATAAATATATAATATACATATATATATATAAATAAATATATATATATCAAATTCGCTTAAATTGTAAATTACACGACAAAAAATAAGTTTGTAAATTTTTTTAGACGTTTGTAGTACTTGCTGTTGTTTGTCATTCACGGTATTTATGATAATAGAATAATAAGAGTTACATAATCATTCATTGAATTCATTTTCGACATTTTCGAAAAAAATTGAATGGGCTTTAATCATAGTTTGAGATGCTTGAAATTTGTTGCTGTTTCTCTGTTGTGGTTGTTCTTTGTTTTTGTCGTTTTTGCCGTTAGTTGCATTTTAAAACTATTGCACAAGAATTAGAGTTACTACAATTAATTAGATCATTGATGACAAAAAATATAAGCATAATATATAAGTATTGTAAATGTATATATAAAGGATTAATTAAATTATATATTGAATATATTCGTGTTGTATGTGAGAGTGTCTGAGTGTTAAGGTGTGATGACAGAAATACAAATTAAACAAAATCAAGTACTTAATCGTTTTTTTTTTCTCAGTATATATTTAAATAAACTAGCAGATTGTTTGTAAAGCTCCCGGATAAAGATATATCGGGAGTTTCGGGGAGGCTAATCTTTGGAAAGGGGAGAGCAGGCCTTTTTTCTCTTTAAATCAATCAATCAATCATTTTGCTATGCTTATTGGTAGCTACTAGAAATTGCCATAGTTTTCTTTTGGTTTCATCTACTATATTCTCTTCTATGTATATATTCTCCTCTTTTCTTCTTCCTTATCTTCTGACTAGATTTCTTGTTGCAAATTTTGTTCAAACACAAAAAAAAGATTTCTTTGTTGGCCTATAATAATACAAAAAAAATAGTGATTACATTTAAGAGGATATACATATCGTGATTACAATTTATATATCCGATTACACATAGAGCTAAGTATCGTAATAATAATAATCATAATTAAATCAATTTCTACGTGGCTCCTCGCTTCTAAGGATTCTCTCTCTGATTTCTGTTCAAATGTTTCAAATTTCAGTTTCGGTTTCCGGTTTGGCTTTAAGGTTGAGAAATTTCGCTATTTTTTGGAAAATAAACTCAAAATAATAGATATATATATATATATATAGATAAGAACACAAATCGTTTCGTATAAATATGCATGGTCGGGTTTTGTTTTCTTGGTTTGGAGATGCAGGAGCCTCTATCAAATTCAATTCGTACACAAAGCAAACAAAGAAATCAAACAAAACTTAATTCAAATACAAATCCAGAATCGAAATTATATAGTTATAGATATAGATATATATATGTTAATTGGTTGGTGTGTATTGTCTCACTCTCTGTAAACAAAAAAACAGAAAAAAAAATCGAAAAAAAAGAAGCAAACGAAAAGTAGATACAAAAGTTCAACAAATAAAACGCAAAAAAATTGCACAAAGTTCTTGGATTATAATATATATATGGGGGATTGGATTATATATGGGATGTGCTTGGAGTTATCCTTTACTATCCTTCCCTTAAAACTTTATCCTTTCCTTTTAGTTTCAACTTACTTGGCTAAAGAAAACGCTTTGCTAATGATTTTTTTGTTTACACCTTTCATTAATTTTTACTTTTGTTTCAAACTGTTGTAAAAAAATTGTTGCTCTCGCTGTTCTTCCTTTTTTCGCATCCTTGTTTTTTGTGCTACGCTTTGTTTAAACACTAAAATTGTTTGTTTTGCAAATATTGGTTTATGCTTACTTGCTCCTTGAACTATACATTATATAAAGTATATAAGATGCGCTTACGAAAGCCTGTATGTGCCTGCATTCAAGGATAATAATATCCACTATATATGTACACACGCACAAGTATTACAGTATTTAATATTCACTAACAATTATTTACTTTAGTAAAACGTTTCAAATTTGCGCATAAATTATTGTATTACTTTTGCCTTCTGTACTTCTCGATCTGCTTCTTTCTATATACTTTCTTTTACAGTTAAAACTGTGTATTTTTTAGGTGTTTCTCTTGTGGTTAAAGGACACCAGTTCGGCCACAATTCGGACTTTTATCGTTTCTCTAAGTGTAGAAAAAACAAACACAAAACATTGACAAAAAAAATCGTTAAATTTCTATATATAATGTATATCTAGATAGATATAGAATAAATATTGTTAAGAAATATTAAATTTGCTGTTTGTTTTTTTTTTTTGTTTTTAAGTTTTTAATACTGTAGCAGCCTCCATGTTATGTATATTATTATAATTGCGATCTCGATCGCACATTCGAATACTTTTTTCCCCCAGCCCTTGGATCTAAGGCCGAACTGAGGTCCTGTAAGCACTATGTGTATATCCTAGAAACTGAACTCCCCTAAATTTTTCCATTCTTAATTCTGGTTTTTCGTTTTTTTTTTTCTTTTTTTGTTATCTTTTTTGTATCAAGATTTAAGATTTTTTTATGGTAGAAAAGTTTGGAGTGTAACTAACAGAGTTTCATTTTGTTTTAGTTTTGGAAGATTTCATTGCTGCGTTTTACTTAAGTTTAATAAATTTTTAAAATTTCTCTTTCTTTTTTTCGCTAGTAATATTTGTTTTAAATTTGCTTACGGTTTTTTCTTTGTGTGTATGGTTGATTTCTTTGTTTTGCTTTGCGTCCTAAGTGGATTGCGATGGCGACCTTTGACCTTATCGCTTTAGCTGCCAAAATCCTTATAATCTCACTTTCTATCTCCTGTCTCTCGCTCGCTAGCTCGCTCTCTCTCTCTCTCTCTCTCCGTCTTTCACTTTCTTTTCACAAATTTCTTGCTAATACAGCTCCTTGTTTTAAGTTTTTGTTCGTTTAGTTAATGATTTGTTACTTAAATGCTAAACAAGAAGAATTTTTCTTTTGCAACGCTTTGGCCGGCGGTTGAACGGGGGTTCTGGGTTGGTTCTTAAGATGTCAAGGATCAAGGATGTTTGGAGGAGTGGCTGGACCGCCGCTGTTCGTTGTTTCGACGTTTTCGACAGAGAGAGTACTACTCCGCCTCCTGCCTGGCCTGGACTCTTTTTTTTTTTTAATTTTTTCCTTTCTTTTTAGTCCTTTGTTTTTCGAGTTTTTGTTTTTTTTTTGTTTTTTTTTTTTTTTTTGAGTGTTTAACACATACTGTTTTGTTGCGCTTAGTTACCGTTATACCATGCATATTTATATATGTGTGTGTGTGTGGGTGTGTGAGGTCTAGTGTGGGTGTTTTTGGAGAAAGTGTCGAGATGTGTCGGTGTGTGACTTGGTTCAAGGTCAATGGCTGCTCCTCCTCCACTCGCATTTGCTTATTTACTTGGGCTTGTTGGTCTTGAAGCTGACCTGCAGCACCCGATTGCCCATGGTGTAGCCGTTGAGGGCCCTGATGGCCATCGCCGCCTCATCGTAGTTGGTCATCGACACAAAGCCGTAGCCCTTGCACTGATTGGTGGTCGGATCCTTGACGATCTTCACCGATTGCACAGCCCCGAATGGACCGAACAGCTGCCACAGGGCTGCCTCTTCCGTTTCCGGCGCCAGATTGTATATGAAAATGGGATAAGCACCGCCAGGACCGCTGGCCAGCGTTGTGGCTGCCGCCGCCGCAGCTCCCAGGCCGTTGGGCAGCATCACATCCAGCATATCGCCGGCCATGGGCGAGAATCGGGCCAATCCCTTGTTCACCGGCGTGTGCATCGCTCCGCCAATGCGGCGCACCAATTGCGGATTGAGGAAGGCCGGCAGCTGGGGCTGAATGATCTTGCTGGTGCTGCCGGGCGTATTCGAGAACTTCACCACAATGGGATCCGTGCAGCTGGAGGGTGTGGTGCCGTTCAGGGCAATAATGGCCCGGGTGGCCTCTTCCCGCTTATCGAATCGTATGAATCCCACACCCTTGGTCTGCGTATCGTTGCCGGCGTTCTGCAGAATGCGTGATGTGATGATGGCGCCGAACGGAGCGAAGATCGCCTCCAGCTCCTGCTGGGTCATCGTCTTGGGCAGCCCGGAGACATACAAATTGGCGCCCTTGATGGCGTCCGACGAGGGACGGGCGAACGACACCTTGATCGTCTTGTTCTGCAGCCGGAGTCCGTTGAGGACGTTCACGGCCTGCTCGGCATCCTGGGGCCGCACATAGTTCACAAAGCCATAGCCCAGTGACTGACCCTTGCTGGGCGCTTGGGGATTCAGTGGATCGATGTAGACCTGCGACTTGTCGCGTATCAGTTTCACCGACTCGATTTCGCCCACGCTGGAGAATAGAGACCGGATCTCGTCCTCGGTCATGGTCTGCGGCAAGTAGTTCACAATGAGGTTTGTGCGCGTCTCCGTGCTGCCGTTGCTTCCGTTCTGGGCGGCTCCACCGCTACCATTGGTGTTCGCCTGGGGCTGTTGCTGCACCACCGCCTGCTGCACTGCAGCCGGCTGGGGGACGACGGCTTGCTGCTGTTGCTGCTGCTGCTGTTGGACCGTTTGCTGGGCGGCGACTGCCTGCTGTTGTTGCTGCAGCTGCTGCGTCACAGCGGCGGCTGCGGCGGCCACGGCCTGTTGTGTCTGCTGCTGTTGCACCTGCAGTATGGCCTGCTGCACCTGCTGCTGTTGCTGCAGCTGGGCGGCCGCGGCCACGGCAGCGGCGTTCTGTACGGGGGCGGTTGCCGCATTTGTGGCTGCCACTGCCGCAGCGGCTGCTGCATTTTGCATCAGCTGCGCCTGTGTATCGACTCCGCCGTTGGCTCCGTTATTTGCCATCATAAAGTCCACTGGTTTGGTTTGGATTTAGTCGAGATTTTGGAGAGGTTGGTTAGCGTTGAGTTGGGTGACGACCAACGCAGGGGGAGGCGCATGGAAAGAATAGTTAAATGTCAAGATTAAACCATTTGTATGATTGGTTAGTAAGTGTTAAGGAGATTTTTAAATACTTTTAGTGGTTAATGATAAAGAAAGAGTTGAAAAATGGGTTTTCCTAGCTATAAACTTGGACTAATCATAGATTTCAATAAACCAATCTACTATAGTCAAGTTTTGTCATACATATTTTCGGGGCAGAGTCTAAGGATTTCATTCAAAGGATGGCTCTCTGCTTCGAGCCAGCGGCTGGTTAACGGATAACGGTTAAAGTTAGCGGTTAGTTGAAGGAGCTTTGCTCACTGGCGCCGCCCAGCGGCCCACTTACTTTTGCTCTCTCTCCGCCCAGACTTTCTCTCCCACTATATTTCCTCCTCCTCACCACCCACTCCGCAGGCAATTAAAGCTCTCAGACACACACACCAAAACACTGTTTCACACAGACACTACGCACACACCTCGTCACCGAAGAATAGAACTCCCACTGGATAATGGTTATAATCTGGAGTTGATTTATGTGCTTTTTGTGTTTTGTCGGTTTTGGTACTCGATTTTAATTAGATATTTAATTCAAATAACTTTCTAGTTGCGGCGAGACAGAGGCACAGATCCGCTACGTTCCAGGCACACGATGCTTCTGAGCGCAGGACCTTCTGGCCAGGCTCGCCTGCTCTCTGGCTCTCGTCCTAGCTCTCAGCCGGTCAACCCCCACCCCCACTGCCACCCCATCCCATTCCATCCCGGCTCTGTCTCGGGCTAACTGTTACAGCTCTCCCTGAACGTGTGTTAGTGCTTACCCCGCCCAGTTATGTAACACAGCAGCAGCAGCAAAAGCAGCAGGGAGGCGGCGGAGCGAGGCGGGCGTGGAAGGATACAACTCGCACCCCCCAGGACAAAAAACACCGAAAATTGCTGACAGCAAAAATGAGCAACCATCAGCGGCGGCGGCGGAGTCAGTAAAACCCACCCTTAGCCCGAAAACAAGTTGTAATATTTCCTTTTTGGCGAAACAAGGGTTAAACGCCAGGAGCTGCCACCCCCTAAGCCCGGCTAAAATTTACAAGGCTCTCTTTTAGCTCTCTTTCCTGGCTGTCTGGCAGAGGCTGGGCCTGCTTGGGATGTTGCAATCCTCTCGGTTCAATGAACTAGCCAGGACAAGCCGAAACGATCGCCATAAGGGGAACTCATTAAAAAGTTTTTAAAGTATCTTTTAGGGGCAAAATGATCTAAAAATTATTCCGACGGTATCCTTTTCTCAAAAACAGTTTCCGTTTCGTAAAGAGACCTTTTAAGGCGTATCTTTGAGATATTCCCAAAGTATTTCCACTTAAAAACAGCTTATAGCTAGCGTATAGTGTTAGCCAAGCCAATTCGCACTTTCTGATTCACCCACAAGAGTCAAAAGGTCAAACGCACTGCCCCCTACCCGCCCACAATACAGTCATCTAAGCTATCACCAAGGCAGCCGCCAAACACCATGGCACCCATTGTACTAGCTTTTATCGAAGGATAAATTAAATATACTCACTTGTTTTAGTTTAGAGCGTTTTGCTGATGTTGTTTGGGGGGGAGGTTGTTTTTTGTTGAATTAATTGCTACGATTTCTCTATATATCACTCTCTCTCTCCCGCTATATCCTTTCGAATCCTTGTGTGTGCGCGCGCTCTCACGGCGCTGCCTCCTAACTCTCGCTATCGCTCTTTCAGGTTCTTCGCTGGTCCAGGACTTTCTTTCGTTCTCCTTGCTGCCGCTGCTGCTGCTGCTGTTTGTTGTTGTAATGTTAACTCTGACAAAAACAAAAATAAAACAAAACAAAAGAAGCGGTAAATTTTGGTGTGTTTGCTAGGTCTTTATGGCAAATCGATTTTATCGATTTTGCTCCCCGCCCCCAATCTCCTTCCAATCGCACATTAATCTTGGCATTTTCATATTTTTGTTTTTATAAATATCACTGCCGCAAAATATAAAAAAATATGCTAAAAAATATACATATAATATCAAAAAGCAATTTGTTGTTATACAATTCTATTGTGTGAGTGTCTATTTTTGTGATGCTCATTATAACAGTATCTCTCTCGTGGCTGCAGCGTGGAGGGGAGGATTGGCGGTGGTCGGTGGGAGGTGGCAGTGGGGAGTGGGAGTGGGGGGGACTCCTTTCTAAATACAATGTATGGCTGCCTCAGCTGCTGCATTGTTTTTGTACCACTTTTTGTTAAAACGAAACAAACGGACATACACAGCCAGACACTAAAACGGCGAGAGAACGCGCTCTCACAGATACAAGCGTTTAGTATCTATAAGTTATTTTGTTGTTGTCGTTTTTGTTGGAACTAAACACGCGCTGCTCTTCTTTAATTTTTCGACAAAATGTTTTCCCGATCTACATATATAGACAGTTCTTGGAAATGGCCTAATTCGTACTTGTGCGCTTTACAAACTCTTGTAACTACTAATGCTCGCTCGGGCCTGGCTTTTTATGGCAACCGGCGTTTTGTTTACTGCAAAAATCCGCCCCTCTGGAGAGCTCACTCTCTTCTGGCCAGTTTGAGACTCCTTTTGGCATGACAAATTTTCTACTTCTAAGCCTGATTGTTGTTGTTGTTGCGTACAATGCTCCTTGCACATAAAATCGATATGCTAGCTGCTAGCTGCGCCCTTTTTGCGCCATTGGCTCCCTCTCTCACACACATGGAGAGGCGAGCGCTTACAGATACACAGCCAGAGAGACAGATTTGAACACTACTACTATTTCCAGCCGCTCCTCCTCGTCTGCCTCCTCCTGCTGCTGCTGCTGGTGCTGCTGCTCCTCTACCTTCACCTGCTCCTCCTACGCCGCCCCCACTGCCCCACTCAGGTTTGCTGAACTCTCTTCTCCTCCTTCTCCACCTCCACCAACGTCTCCATCCGAATTGCATATTGTTTTTGCCTTTTTCCTATTCATATTTTTGTATATTTCCAACAATCACACACACTTGGAAAAAAATAGACAGAAATTGCACAATTATGCAGCGCGACGCGATCGTTTAGCGTTTGTTGTTGTTATTTTAAGTTTAATCCGTGGCACAGTTTGTATATATTTCCGGATAACCGAGATTCTTGGTATTCTTACGTTTCGTTTGGCTTTTGCTGCTGCCAGATGAGCTCGGTTTTAAGTGGATTTCGTAGTGATTTTTAGGCGTTACAACTGTTATTGTTTTGCACTACTTTCGAATAAAAAAAAATCAATTTGCAGAAAGAGCACACGGAGCACGAGATTTTCAGTGGCAACGCACACGGAGCGTAGCGTTCAAAAGCAAGTTCAAAAACGAATGCGAGCCGTTTGTAGAGGCACGGATGGTTTTGTTGGATTTTCGGTGGCGGTGGCGGTGGCATAGTGGGCTCTCTGCCGCTCTTGTTGTAACGTAGAAATTGTGGTGAGAGTTGTCGGCGGAGGAGAGAGTCGGAGAGAGTAGTACCATGGGTGTACGCAGCCGGGGTGAAAGGGGCGAAGAAAGTAGCTTGGGGAAAAGTTCTTTTCCAATTCTAATATTTTTTTTTTGCTAAAAAAGTTAGGACCCCTTACAGTATTAATAAGAAAACCATCACCAGTAGTTAATATCATTTTAAAAACTCACGAATCACCCCTCTTACATGGAGTTCCCTTTCACCGGTCCAGGACGCCTCTGCCGCACAGCCCCTGCGTTCACAATTGCGCGTCGCGTTTACATAGCTCCCTCAATAATGGCCAGAAAGCGTCGATCACTCCCAAGTTTTTGTTGCCTCCACAATGTCCAGGTTTATACTTTAGTTGGGGCCTTGTTTTAGCCGGATTCGCCGCCGAGTTAAGTGATTAGTTAGTAATATTCAATTGGGCAATGTAATCGCAGCTTAGAGTTCTGGTCAAAATGGCCGCCTGGCGTTATGGCTGAGCTAGAGAGACTGAGCGAGAGCGGCGACAGAGTTGCCAATTCCAGTGCCTGGAAGGTTTAAATCTACGCGCTCATCTCCAATTTCCATTCCAACTGCATATTTAAATATAATAGTTCATATTCTAATTTTATACAATTAGAATTAGACAAAACCATAAGAAACCTCGAATTGAGTTTGTTTTAATAACTCTTCTTGAGAACCTAGAGTTGCCTCTCTGTATAAGACTATCGCCTATCGAAGGGTCTATCGATCGTTACCAATAGAGGGAAAACCCCTAAAGTTTGAAATTAGATTTCCAATAGCCAAATCATGACTGAAAAAGAGGTCGTCAACCGTTTTATGATGCACGCGACCATTATCCTTGCCAAATATGCGAGTTCTAAGGGCTGTTCTGGTTTTATGTCCTTCTTTATTATTATTATTCGTATTTTTCTGTTTTTTTTTTTTGCACTAGCAACCACCAACGCTCGACAGTTGGGGTGGATTCCGTGCAGCATGCTATACCACCCTCTATCCGAAACCCAAACGGACCCATTTCCAAGAGGCGTTTCAATTTCAACTGCAATCCTGTCGTCCTATCGCTTTTTTTCAATGTTTCCCTTCGTTATTTTTGCTTTCCTTGTTTGTTCCATGTTGCGTGTTGCGTGCGTGTCCTTAATTGCGCTTGTATTCGGCACTCGACAGGCTATATACCACATATAGCCACCCTCTCATACCCCCAGGTCCTTGTAACTTCCTGTTCCATGTGCTGATTTTAAACCCTGTCTGTGGCAACGGTCTGTTCCAATTTACAAACAGTCGTGCACTGTTCAAAAAAGTTTCAGCATTGTTTCAAAAGGATTTTAAACTAATTATATTTAATACTTCATATTGAGCTTTTTCCTTTTATAGGAAAAGGAATTTTTAATTATGTCCTTCTATTCGATTTCTGTCTCTGTTTAAAATACTTGCGAAATGAAGTCCAACGAAATTGTAACGCAACTTTTGCCCTGAGGGTGGTTTTGCCGAAGGGTGGTGTCTCCTGCAGGAGCAGCAGCAGAAGGAGGTGGTGGTGCTGTAGCCAGTGGTATAGGCGACAGGGTGGTGGGTACTGTCCAGGCCGGATATGCGGATTCTGACAGATCGGCGTCGCAAGTGTCTGGTTTTGCATATAAAATATATATTTTTGTGTAAATAATACATGTTAAGCAAGGACCAAAGTCCTTACAGTCCTTTTCTTGTAAAATGCAAATGGGAAATGTGGTATTTCATCAAAGGCATAAGATTTGCATTAGATTAAGTCTTGGCGTGACCCGAATCATTTTAAAGCTCAAAAACCTTAAAGATTATGAAGTTTATTCCATTTTTTATCCATCTGTACCAAAATCTATAGATTATTGTATAAATTCTGGTTCCAAGATGGTCACGTGCCTTCCCCATCCACTTTCCCTCTAACCCCAAACAGTAGACTATAGAATTTCGGCATATTACAGAAAAAGGATATATGGGAAGGAGGGACCAAGGGTTCTTTTTTCAATTTTTAGAGAATGTAAGTTGAAAACAAAAACAATGCCGCATTCGAAAGGGTTGTCTAATCCGTTTTAGCCACGGCCGAAAAGCAAAACAAAACCCCAACAAAACAGGATTAAAAAAGCAGGACCAACACAAGATTACAACCCAATGGCTGGGGAATGGGAGGGTCTAGAGGCAAGGGAGGATGTGCCCAACCCTTAAATGTTGCAGATCCTTGTGTGTTTTGGTTTGAACTGAATGTTTTGCTTCAAAAAAAAAGGACTTGGCCAAGAGTTATGGCAAAGGATCTTCCACAAAGTTCCTATTTCGAAAGTCTAGGAACCCAGGAATCGATTGCATCTGTCAGGATATATATTCCTCCCTGCATTGTAGGGCTCTCCCACTCCCCCTGGGAAATTATTTACATACAAGGATCCTTAGGGCGCTTTTAACTTTGCACGTCTGGCTGCACACAAACACTCTCCCTATGTAGAACCGAATCCGGATTCCTTTCTGACCGACAGATGCAGTTCTACCCCAAAACTAATGGTTAATAATCATAAAAATTACCATAAGACTCCCGGAGCAAGCTACGATCGGTGCAGGGAATAGAAAAGGCAGGGAGTGTTGCTGCCAAAATGTATATATACGAAAATATCCTTGATATCCAGCACGATCGCCGGAATCGTGGCATGTGTTGCCGTTTTTCTTTTACAAAAACTGTTTCGGCATTGTCAAAAGTGCAGCCTGCTCTTGTTCCCATTCCCTTACCGATTCCCGAATCCGATTCGGTTGCAGTAATTTTTTTTTGGGGTTGCAATAAGGATATAAGGCCAAGGACTTGCCACCTGGCTTACTAATCAGGATCAAGAATGGCAAACTAGGGTAACCTATACACAATATATGTATATATTGTGGTTTGATCAGGAAGTATATATCTTAAAGGGATATGCTAAAGGATATCTTGACCTAACTCAATCAGGAAACAGGAAGGACTTTAGCACGAACTTACGGGAAGATCATTGACCGAGGGCTTATTTTCGTGCTGCACTTTAAAGACTTCTCCTGTGCCTTGGAGTGGAACCCACGACTATTTGTTTACACGCTGGTCGATCCTGTCAGCTGTGTCCTTTATGGAAATGTATATTATTCCCTTATTCTTGGTACTGATCCTTTTCTATGTTGTCTGTCGTTTCAGTTTGCCCAAGGATCAGTTAGTTTACATTGGCCTGAGGGACATTGACCCCTACGAGGCGTTTATATTGAACAAAGTTGGAATACGCTACTATGCCATGGACGTAAGTACACTCAGAGAAAAGTTTTAGCTTCAAGCTTCAAAAGGCTAATGAATCAAGAAAAACCTTTGTTTATATTTTACATTTTTAGTTTAGTTACTTTTTTCGTCCTTTTTTTTTTTTTTGAAGTGCAGAAACTAGAACAGCCACACCTAGGTAGACAGATCGTTCCTCCTTTTTTTAGTTACCCTGCCTAACATTTTGGTTCTCAGAGTCTTTTCGGTTATCCTGGCAGTTGTAAAAATTGTAAAATTCCGGTTTCTGCCCCTCTCCATGCCTCCCCCCTCTCGAGCTGCAGGATCGTATCGAATGACGATCGTGCGTGACAGAGAGTCCTGCATCCTTGTTGTAAGCTTGGCATTTATAGGGGTTGCCTCTTGCCCCTAAGGAGCCTATAGGGCACACTATATATCCTTTTGCCACCCCTCTCTGTCTCTCTTTCGGTGGCACCCCCTGTTACAGGACTTCCGATCCTGGCAAACGGTGGTGACTCACAAAACACACACACATATGCGTGTGAAAATTACGTGCCCGGCCACATCCTACGTGGTTCGCATCCTTGTCAGCTCATTTCCCATTATTTATGGCTCGTGCGAAATCGGCGCATGTTGAAAAATGGTTCCTGCTTCTGGTCCTGATCCCCCTCGTCCTTTTCCAATCCCGATTTTCGCTATCCTGTCGCAGCCAAAGCTGCAAATTTATTATAGCTCATTAGTTCGATCGGAATTTGCAATTGGAATTTGTAGCAGGGGATGGAAATCAAAAATTTGGGTACAGTTCCGAGTAGCCATCGAATCTCCCGATGAAGCATTTCCAAAGCATGAGATCCTTTAAGAGTTATGCTTTTCTAATCGCAGACAATCGATCGTGTGGGGGTGCCCAAAATCATTGAGATGACCCTGGATGCACTGAATCCGCAGAACAAGATCCACGTGAGTTTCGACATCGACGCCCTGGACAGTAATGTGGCGCCCAGCACTGGAACGGCGGTACGCGGAGGACTTACCTTGCGGGAGGGCATCAGCATCGTGGAGGCGCTGCGGGACACCAAGAGGGTACAGGGCGTGGACCTGGTGGAGATCAATCCGAAATTGGGCAGCGAGCGGGACGTACGCACCACCGTGGAGTCCGGCCTGGAGATTCTCAAGAGCATGTTTGGTTACCGACGATCGGGCAACTGGAGCAACATTGATACTGGCATCCTGGGGAGCGATTGATTGAAAATCCATCCATCCTTGGAACTTATCAATATTTATGTACAATATTCTTGCAATCTTTGTGTATCTTTTTTTTTTCAGTTGAATAAAAATAAGTTTAAAAATAAAACAAAAAGCTGAGGTATTGCAGAGTGAGATTCCGCTCGGACTATAATCCCGACTTGAGCTTGGGTTGTGCTGTCGGCAGATACGCCGAGATGTCCACTCTCGCCATTAGGTTGGCCGTCTGGAGGAGCTCATTGACAGGCGGGGCTGTTACGGTTGGGGCAGCAGGAATGGTCGGAGCGGCGGAAGCGGAAGCTGGTGAAGGGTTGGCCAGTCGTTGGTACAACTGGGGCGCAAAAGTGCGCAGCAGGCGGCGCTGGATGCCAACTAGAAGGAAATTCATCGCTCCAGAGATTACAATAATGCCCGAAATGATGGAGCACAGGCGAATGACAAAGGTGACCAGGTGGTCGCGATCGTTGCCCACGACAATTTTCAGAGCGGACCAGTCATACTTGAAGTAAATGCCCGGCGAGCCGTAGGAGTTCCGCTCGGAATCTGAAAAAGAAGAGAAAAGGGAAGCAAATTATGGAAAGTTGTAGTGTCTGCAGGAAAATAAAGACTCACCTAGTTTCCTGACGTTCTCCGTAACGGAGTACTGGAACGTGTTGATTGTGCTGAACGTCTGATGGATCTCTGTGGGCACCACCTTCAGGAAATACTGCACCGTGGTGGCCTCCTCGTGGATGATCGTCTCGTCGCCCTCCAGCGGCTGGACAATCCGCCGGGAGTACTGTCCGAAGCTGAGCCTGTTGATGCGATGCGTGAAGTTGGCCGGCATGCGACGCAGCTCGATCATCCAATGGTCCTCGAACAGGCCCACCACCGGCTGGGCTCCGCCAACCAGGTGAAGGACACCGGCCACCTTGTTGATGCCCAGGGTGCCGTGCAGACGGCAGGCATCGAACTTGGTCTCGGGATTGGCAGCAGGAGCGGGATTGGACATGTGAAAGTCTAGGGCCACGGGCAGAGCGCCCGGAGGAGGAGGAGCTGGCGCAAATGTAGGACTCTCGCGCGTCGGATGCGGATCTCGCATGATGTCCTTAAACAGAACATCGGCCACAGAGTGGAACTCCTCGCGCAAATAGTGGTTTTGGATCTGGATGGTCTGGAACTGCAACCGGTCGTGGTCGTTCATCTCCCACCAGACGCCCTCGCGTTGCAGGGTTCCGTAGGCGAACACATCCTGTTGCGTCTCGTCCATCAGGTCCACGCCGGAGAGCGAAGCACACGGCATGGCCACCGTGATGTCCACATGCATTTGCACCTGTTCGTTCAGCGATATGTCCGGCTGGAACTGATAGATGATGTCCGTTTCGTGCCAATAGTAGTGGAGTTCCGTGTACACCAGATAGACAATCAACAGGCGGCTCAGCAGGGAGACTAAAAAGTATAGGGATTAGTAGGGGAAACACCCACTATTTCAGATGGGAAAGACTTACGTGTTCCTCCGATTTCCGTGGTCTCTGTATACTTCTCCGGGACCTTCTTGAAAGCATCCAGATTCTTGGCAAACTCCAGGAGCTGGCTCTTATCACCGCGGTACCTCAAAGTGGCAGTCATCTTGGGCAGATCCTATCAGCTTGCTGAATCAATTGGACGCAGTACCGGCTCCGGTCAGCGGTTTCATTGCCACGTACTCCGCAGCTCTACGGGCACAGCGGCACCGTCTATCTCCGCCAGGAGGTGAGATTTGGGGGGCTACTGGTATTCCAGGAATGCAACACGTTTGATTTTGGTCCCCTCTTCTGCCTTTTTCTTAAAAATCGCAGGTTTCTTTAATAATAAACAAATCGGAGGCTGGTCTAGGTATTCCTAAGAGTCTGGCAGTCCTCCAAACTGGTGGCCATCTGGCAACGCCATTGGTGTTACCGCATTTCCCGGATTTTGGCCAGGTGCGCGATACCTGCACACTGGCCGCTTGGAGAAATCGCAATCCGACGATTCAAAGCTTTAACCGACTTCTCCGGATCGAAAGCTAATCTTTGGGTTCCGCCGTAGAGACAACAATATTTTGACGCACGAGCACCAGTACACCAGCATCGCTTCGCATCGCATCGCATCCAAACGGGTTTAGGTAATTAGCATGCACATCATTTGATTCCGACTGACCGATTTACGACCGCTTTTTTATAGGTTTTTATCGTGTTCCAACCAGATCGGATCGGATCGTATGATGGCGTTTCAGAATAGTCATCGCATCCTTGTCACCTGGATGGTGCTGGCCATCCTGCTGACGCACGGCAGTGATGTTGTGGATGCCCGCCGTAACCAGGGAAACCAACAGCGGAAGACCTCCTCATCCTCCTCCTCATCCGGCTCTACCTATGGTCACGTGACGCAGCCAAGTTACAATACTAATGGCCACGGTGCTGGCAACTCGCATGCCGATGCGGCCAAACTGAGCTATTCCAACTACAATTCCCAGCCCAATCGGCCGCCCAGCAGCGGTAGTGCTCCTCAGCCCGGCTGGAATGTGCCCCAGGGTCCACCTCCAGCTTACTCCGCCTCGAATCCCGTGGGCGGCGCTCGTCCCAACATGCACGAACCACCGCCAGCCTATCACGCCCCCAACTATGGCGCTGCTCCGCCCAGCTATGGTGCAGCCACAGGGTCAAATGTCCACCAGCCGATCACCGCCACCCAGAACCATGGAACCCAGTACTCTGGTGTGCCCGCCGGTGCCACTTACTATCCAGCCGGACATGCCGGTGGCGGCTATCCCTCGAACCTGCCTGCTGGGGCCACTTATTATCCTTCCGCTGGTCATGTTCCCATGGCTGGCGGCTATCATCCGGCAGCTGCACCTCCTCCAGGGGCCACCTACTACCAGGCTGGCTCGGCTCTGCCTCCAGGAGCCACCTACTACTCCTCGCCTCCACAGCAATCCTCTTCGGGCCTGGGTTTCGGTAAGTTTGAAGTTGGGAAGTTTTTAATGGATTCCGACTGTTGTGAGATTTGGAAAAGCTTAACACACCTTTAACCAACTGTGTCTTTTAATATTAACCAAAGTCATTACCACTTTTCGCCATTTATTTGCTTTCAACATTACTCACTTTCGGCTTGACGTCTTACTGTGGAAAAAACTTCATTATTAATTGATTTTTGTTTGCAGGAACTGGTCTTTTGGCTGGCGGCTTGGGCGGCGCTTTGTTGGGTCACGCCCTGACACCCTCAGGTGGCAGCTCCTCGTCGCAGCCAGCCGCCGCAGCTCCTGCAGCTGGACAGGATCGGATCATTATCATTAACAATGGCGTGCCGGTGAATGCCAGCGATGGCACAACCGTCATAAATGCTGCTGGAGTGGCTGCCGCCCCAGGAGCTGTTCCACCAATGAACGCCACCCAGGATGCCCAGCCAGCTGCTCCTATGGCCCCGATGGCTCCCATGGCTCCATTCAATCCCGAGGCCTCCAACATGACGGCTCCAAATGCCACGGATGCGGGTGCGCCGCCACCACCGGCTGGCGGAATCATTTGCGTTCCCACCAAGGTGAACGAAACGGATCCGAACGACAGCACCAAGACGGTCGAAGTGGAGAAGATCGCCTGCTATCCGGCACCTCCGCCACCAGCAGCTCCTGCCGGCGAGGGTCCAGCCCCGTTAGCGCCCATGGCACCCGTTCAGCCGGGATCGCAGCAGGTGCAGCCGGCTACGGACGTGGCCAGTCCCGTCCAGGCATCCGTCAAGTCGAATACCAGTGGAGCAGAGTCCCTAAATGGACTGATGGCTGCAGTGATGTCTCTGGTGTTTGCTTTTCTGGTCAACCGATTCACATTCGCTGGCCACTAGAAAGTTTTCCGCTTCTGGAACGTTCCAAACTGCATTGATGACAGTCGCTTCTCTCCCTCATCCTCAATCCTCCCCCCAAGGCCGCCTTAAACTTTTATTTCCTTATGCCCCCCAAGCTTTCAAGGTCTTTTGTATTATTTTTGTGTGTTTTGTCACCCTGAAGTGGCGCAGTTTGTCATTGGCTTTCGTCTGGCCAAGATCGATATCCGAGAATTTCAAACGCAGTTCTGCAGGCGCTAATTGGACGCTACAAAATTCGTTAATTTACGCCGTACACCATCTCCGATTACAGTATTTGTGGACAAATACCCAGTATTTCTTTTCCAGTTATTATTTCCCATATCCGTCCTCCTGTCTCCGCTCAGCCTTTAAATGTGATTACGATGGGAAAGCCATCCAAAAATTGACATCGAACCGAAAAGGAAATGTTTAAATGTGAATCTCAAGTACGAAAGCACGAGAAGAAACATTCGAATATATATATATTTATGTAAACTATACTCAAAAGTCCCCAAAAAACAAAAAAGACAATGTATATTTTTCTAGAATTGTTAGCGTAATTGTTGCTTATTTTTCGTTTGTATTGTTGTAAATTGTAAGCAATTGTATTTGTTGCACTATTCCTACTCAGATTATTATAAATAAAAGCTTTCGCCTACACCCATAGCACCGACACGTAGTGGTTTTACTAAAAAACAATTAATTAGTCATGAACTTGACTATATATGGAACTGAATATTCAAACGAGGATGGGAGGTAGCCGCCTCTGTGGGTCTTCAAATGTTGATTTAATGTCAAAAAGACGAGACTTAGATAAGGAAATCAAATATTTGGGAGACACATGATAAAAAAAACGTGGTGCTTTTAAAAATATCTATCTTGGCTTGACCAAACTTTTCCATCTATAACATATTTAGTTATCCTAACATAATTTCAAAATATGCCACACCTCCCAATGATCTACATATCTAAACCTTAACTTTGTATTACAATACAATTAATAAAATATTCTACAGCTTCCCAATCGAGGAAAATGTTCCCATAATTGTAAGTAAATGAAAAACATTATGGAACTCGAAAAGGGAAACCACACTTTCACCTTAAAATCACAAATTAGAGCGAGACGGCGTAAAAGCAATTATAATTTATCTCAAAAGCGCATCAAGCTCTCGTTTTCAAAAGGTTATTTATAATTAGTTTACTAGAAAAAAAAGTAGCATGGCCGCTAGTTTTAATTGCTCTTTTTTTAAACATTAACATACAATTTTAAATGACATAAAACAATAATTATCTTCGATTTACACACAAGTTTTATTTTGCGGTGAACCAGCATGGATTTTCTGGAGTTTACAATAATATTTTGTTTGCTTATAAAAACACAGGCCCATCAAGGGCTGCTTTAGATGTAATAAAAACAAATCAGCCATACAAGATTCATTGTAAACCTAATTTTGTGTTGTTGCTGAGGATTGCATCCATCATTTACTCGGCATCGTCATCCTCGTCGTCGTTGGAGCTGATTCTGAAGTAGCGCAGCTCGTACGAGTCCTTCTCGTTGGCCACCACACGGATCCAATCGCGCAGGCTGTTCTTCTTCAGGTACTTCTTGGTCAAGTACTTGAGGTAGGCCTTGGAGAAGTGCACATCGGAGCTGACATGCAGCTTCAGCTTGGAGCGCTCAAAGGTGACGTTGTTGCCCAGGTTGTTCACCTTGCCGTTGACCTTAAGGCGGGCCTTCACGTACTTCTCCTGTGGATTAAGTTAAGAGAGCTCGGTTAGTTCTGCTTGAATTTAAGGAAACTGATTATCTGCGATGGATTAGGGATAATATCTCTTTCTTTGTTAAGGCCAAAAGTCAAAGAGTGAAGAACAAAAGGCCCAAATAAAGAAGAGTGACCAATTTTTTAATATGCCACTGAGTACACTGCCATCAGAGCGACGCATTAAGCTCACTCTCTGACGGCAAATCGGCGTGGCCTTCAAGGATATTTCTGAATGCCAGTAAGCGGAGGATGTCATGGATTAGATGACTAATCCTCCGCCCACAGCTTGGATTATGAATTAGTATTTGATGGTAGTTACCTGATGCTGATGGAGGGGGAAATCAGGCGGCGCCCTGCTCTTTGCTAGTGGCTCGTCTAGAGCCCTCGGTTTGCCCACATTTCGGGTATTCTTAGAGCTTGTGGAGGGTGGGGATTCGAACTTCCAATATGGAATACTACTAAGTTAAGTGGGAAAACCTGCAGTGCCGCGAAATTGAAGCAGACACCGTAAAGCAGGGCGCACTATGAATTTTGGCCTGAGGCGACACGGTTGTGACGCACTCAACCCAGGGCCCACCACGTGGCGGTACACATAGCACGGCTTGACGCTGTTCACAGACGGTTGCACCACTGGCCAGTGCCAGGTCACTGGCGGTCAGTGGCTACCCCGTTGCGCAACGCCCAGAGCCCCTTGTCAGAAATACAGAACGCGTGTGCCAAAAACTGAGAGGCAGCGAAAGTATCGAAGAGTTACGGATGACATTTGATCTTCTACATCTAGGAATACTATTTCTACGGTCTACTAAAGCGTTAGTCTTGTTCCAGATGTTGTTAACCGCAAGCAGCACGGCAGATCGTCTACTGGCAGTAATCGAAAATGGAGAGGCTTCGCTATAACCACAACTTTTTATCCAAAGCCCCTGGATTGATTTGGCGGGCAATGAAAAGCTTGGTGCGGTAGGAACTGATTCTGATATGGGTGCAGGCAGGCCGGGCATCCAAAAACCTTCAGCCTGGTTGAAGTAACTTGATTCTTTCTGCGATTCTTGCAGATGATACTTACAAAATCGGCCACATCCATGATGCTGTCCTCAGCAATGTTGGTGCAGTCAATGGTGAAGCGGAGGGACACCTTCTTCTTCTTCTGGCCCTTGCCGCGGAGCACGTTCTTCTTCACCACCTTGCTGGGAGCCGGGGCAGCCTTAGCCTTGGGCTTGGGAGCAGCCGGCTTAGCAGCGGCCGGAGCAGCAGCAGAAGCTGGGGCAGCAGCAGCTGCCGGAGCAGCAGCAGCCTTGGCGGCCGGAGCAGCCTTCTTTGCTGGGGGAGCAGCAGCCGGTGTGGAGGCGGCCTTCTTGGCTGGAGCAGCAGCCTTAGCGGGGGCGGCCTTGGCGTCTTTCTTGGGAGCAGCGGCGGCGGCGGGAGCCTTCTTCGCGGCATCCTTGGCGGCTGCGGGCTTGGCCGGAGCAGGCTTAGCAGCTGCGGGCTTGGCAGCGGCGGCAGCCTTCACGTCCTTGGCGGCTTCGGGCGCCTTCTTAACATTCTTGGCAGCAGCGGCGGCGGGCTTGGCGGCCTCAGCCTTGGGCTTCTCCACCTTGCCCTTGGCGGCGGCGGCAGGAGCGGTCTTCTTTTCGGCCGGCTTGGCAGCAGCCTTGGTATCACCCTTGTTGGTCTTGGCCTAAATCACATGAAAAAAAATGGCCACAAAAAGGGACGCGTGTTACAAGGTATGTCTTTCATTCGTTTTCCTTTTAATTCCACGGCTACTGGTAGTCAGGGTCTTTTATATTTTTTATTTAACTCTTGCTTTCTGGGAATTATGCTTAAAATATCCACTTTTTTTGGGAGAACTTACGGTCGGAGCCATCTTAATCAGTCAAAAACCACGAGGAAAAGAAATGGCCGACGTGTTGAGGTTAAAAAGAAGAAAAAAGTGTGGCAGCATTTGGTATTTGAAAAGGGCCAGAAAAACCCCGTTTTAAAGTTTTAGTTAGTTGGCAACGCGAAAAGGTAAACATATAAAAGAAAAATAATACTTTTAGCTCTTAATTGGACTAAAATGATCAGTTATAAATGAATATTTAATATAAAAAACAGCCACAAAAATCGTAGAAGAGCCAAAGCATTATTTGGTAGTTTCGGAAAATACTGTTCAGTACCAGGTAAGGTTTCTTGGGTATTTTCTTTTGATATAGAATAAATTGCTTATTTTTTTAAATATATTATTATTATTTTAACTAATAATTATCTGTTTTTATTTATACTTGTTTTGAAACACTTATCTGCACCTTGACAACCCTGTTAAGTAAGACCATTCAATCAGGGTGCTTCCCCTGGCTGCTGGCCACACTCTTTTCGTTGTGCTGAATCCCGTCCGCTTACTCGTGGCGAAATTTTGCATTTTCCGTACGCTGTCAAATTGCACTGCAAAACAGAGTTAGTACCCTCGAACCGGCCACTCGCCCTGCCCAGATTCCAATAACATTCGAACCTTTTCAGATGCCGGGCATTGAAACGATCAAATCCTCGTGGGCAGATGAGGTGGAGCTGGATTACGGAGGCTTGCCGCCGACCACTGAGACCGTGGAGAATGGACACAAGTATGTGACGGAGTACAAGTACAACAAGGACGACAAGAAGACCAAGGTGGTACGGACGTACAAGATCTCCAAGCAGGTCGTGCCCAAGACGGTGGCCAAGCGTCGCACCTGGACGAAGTTCGGTGAATCCAAAAACGACAAGCCCGGCCCCAACTCCCAGACGACGATGGTGTCTGAAGAGATCATCATGCAGTTCCTCAACTCCAAGGAGGACGAGAAGGCCAACGATCCGCTGCTGGACCCCACAAAGAACATCGCCAAGTGCCGTATTTGCAACGGAGAGCATTGGTCTGTCAACTGTCCCTACAAGGGCACCGCCATGGACACGAACATGATGGAGAAGAAGGCCACGGCTGCGGCCGCCGCCGCTGTGGATGCGCCCAAGTCCGGAAAGTACGTGCCTCCATTCCTGAAGGACAGCCAAAAGGTGGGAATGGGCATGCGAGGACGCGACGACACTGCCGCTATCCGTATCTCCAATCTCTCCGAGTCGATGACCGAGGCGGATCTGGAAGAGCTGGTGAAGAAGATCGGACCGCAGAGCAAGATGTACCTAGCCCGCGACAAGAACACCGGCCTCTGCAAGGGCTTCGCCTACGTGCACTTCAAGCAGCGCAAGGATGCGGCTGCCGCCATCGAAATCCTAAACGGTCACGGCTACGACCATTTGATCCTGAGTGTGGAGTGGTCCAAGCCGCAGAATAATTAGGTTTCCTCTGTCCGTATCCCGTTTCTTTATCCTGTTTTTCCCCGCCCTTGTCTCTACCGCTTATAGGAGTTTTAGGATCGATCACATATTATGTCCTTAATCTATAAGTTTGCTACAAAAATAAAAGAAATACAAACTGCCCTTAGGGGCACCTTCAATGTCGAGAGATATTACTGGAAATCGGGTTGTATACTTTTGTAGTTCTTAGTTTAAAAATACAAATGTTTGGAAATCAGAATCAATAATGTTTTTGATTGATATCACAAGATGTATAAAAATCTTACTTCTATCTCTTTCCATTCTGTTTTTAAGGGTGATTAATTACAGTGTCCAATAAATAAAAGGCTATTTTTGTACAAGTTAACTCTTAAGATAATCAAAATGTTATGTTTATATTATTTTTAATGTTTAAAATTAATATTATAAACCAATTCATTATAAATTAATTCCGTTTTATCGAGTATCCACTGTTTTTGTCCCTCGCTGGTCACACTAAAACCGAATGTTTTTATTATTTGTGTTGTTTTCAATGTTTTTCTGGTTTTGGCTGCGATTTGCGTAAATTGTGTTTGCGTTTGGGTCTAATAATAGCACTAATAGATGCCGCAGAAATTCGAAATCGCCCAAGAGCCCCAAAACAATATTTTTGAGCTGCAGGTGTGCGCTCATTTTTAGTCGGACGTGACCGGCCCCCAGAATCGAATCAGATCGAAGGTGTTTGCGGCGCCCCCGGAAAATGGAATTGCGTAAATCCTCCATAGTAAAGGCCAGCGGCTCCTCCAAGTCCACCATTCCCACTCCCCAGATCAAGCGGGGCCAAAGGATCCTCACGGAAAAGCCATTTGCCTGTGTCCTGAAGTCCAAGTACCGCCTGGAGAGATGCGATAACTGCCTAGAGGCGTGAGTGTCCCCATATCCCAATCCTTTCCAGCTTTCTAATGACTATGGTACGCCCAAAGCACTAAGGTCCTCAAATGCTCCAACTGCCGCTACGTATCCTACTGCAATCGAGCTTGCCAATCGCAAGCCTGGGCCCAGCACAGGCACGAGTGTCCTTTTCTAAAGAAGGTGCATCCCAGGATCGTGCCAGACGCTGCCAGGATGCTGTGCCGCCTTATCCTTCGCCTGGAGCACGGCGGCGACCTGATACGGGGCTACTACACGGAGCACGGCTCTCGCAAGTTCCGAGATCTTATGTCGCGTTCGTATTAAGGATGTTTCTTCAGCCGAACCCCATTTATCCTTTCACTTATTATGTCTAGATTATGCAGAGATCAAGAATGACCCAATGAGACTGGAGCACCTGGACTCCCTCCACGGCGTGCTCACGGACATGATGGCCGAGAGTCCCAGCACGGTGCCAAACAAGACGGAACTGATGAGCATTTACGGACGTGTAAGTGGCCAGGGTGGAGTGCCATTTGCTTTCCAGGAGCGGATCGTCTCAATAGGGGATCAGTTACCCCAAAAGCGAATTGGAGGGGGCGCTCCTGGTAGCCTAGTTGGCCGCCAAACTAAATGACAATCACTGCGGTTAGGTTGGCCGATTGCCAGATAATTGATCATCTCTGGGAAGGGTCGCCCCGTGGCTGCGTTCACATTCCCCGGCTTTTCATTTCACTCTTCTTGGTCCACTTCTTCCGCAGCTCATTACCAACGGTTTTAATGTATTGGACGCCGAGATGAACTCGATTGCCACGGCCATTTACTTGGGCGTGTCCATCACGGACCACAGCTGCAAGCCGAATGCAGTGGCCACCTTCGAGGGCAATGAGTTGCACATCCATGCCACCGAAGATATGGAGTGCCTGGACTGGTCCAAGATCTTTATTAGCTACATTGACCTGCTGAATACGCCGGAACAGAGGCGACAGGACCTCAAGGAGCACTACTACTTCCTCTGTTGCTGCAGCAAGTGCATCGACCCACAGGAAACCAGGGAGATGACCGCAGCTCTGTGTCCAAATCGAAACTGCGGCGTCGGGATCAATCCGGAGAGGTCGAACTGCAAAAGATGCAATGCCGGGATCAGTCCCAAGCTGAGGAATGCCTACAACGAGGTTATGGCACTCACCCGTTCCAATTTGGAGGCCATGAAGGACGTGGCATGTAGGGGCTATCCCTTTTTTGATGCTTTACTCTTTTGTATCAATTGTCCCTTTCCTTTCCAGACCTGGACGTGAGCAAAGTGTGCCTCGACAAGCAGACAGGAGTACTCCATCCTCTGAATGTGTGGCATGTAAAGACCCTGGACGCTGCCTTTGAAGCTGCCATCGATGTGGGCAAGTGGGCCGACGCCCTCGACTTTGGGCAGAGGCTCCTGCCGGGATTCAGGAAGTACCACGGCGCCTGGAATCCCCTGCTGGGATTATTGCACATGAAGTTGGGAAAAATTCAGTTGTACGAACAGCACGCCAAAGAGGCACTGCATCACCTGGAGGAGGGCTTGCGAATTCTCACTGTTACACATGGACGCGACCACCGACTCCTGTCGGAGCAGCTGTACCCGCTGCTCATCCAGGCTCGGCACGAAGCCAACTAACTGGCGGGCGTTTCTTTATTGGTTTTTTATTGGTAAAAATAAAGTTAAGCTAAGGAATATGTTGTAAAGGGTGGCTTTGGAGGCAATCAATCTTGCAGCAGTAGTAGAAAACCCTTCCTCTAAACGATCTGGGTTATGGCCTTGGCCCTTCGATCCGTGTCTTGGAAGAGCGCCCGGATTAGGTGCCTAACTTCGTCGGCCTTGTAGCTGGCGGTCAGCGGCCCGGCCCCATCGCACCACAGCTCGGTGATCTCCTTGAGCGAGGCATTCATCATGGCCTTGAGCTGCTGGAGCTTCAGCCAGGAGCGCACCTGCACAACCTGGTTCGGTTCGCCGAACAAATGTGGCGCCTTTTGGAGCACCACGTCGATGAGGTCGCTCAGCTCGCAGGCCATCGTGGCCGATATGTCCCTGAGGGTGAAGACCCTGCGGATCAGTTCCGCGGCGAAGGTGTTCAGCAGCTCGCAAAAGGTGCTGATGTACGCCTTTTCCGGCAGGACATTGTACCAGACGTTTTTCAGCAGCTCCAATTGGCGCAGGCACTGGCGCACCAGTTTCAAGGGTCCCGTGCCCAACGTGTGCGGGCTTTCGAACTCGAAGCCATGCAGGATCTCCATCAGGATGGAGGCCTGGCAGTCTACTTGGACCCGGAACTGCTTCTGGCCGCAGGCATGTAGCGATTTGGCCAGCGCCGGCAGGCTATCGATGCCCTTGTTGGCATGCTGGGCCACCCAGTGCTGGAAGTAGAGGCAGTTGTTGTAGAATAGCACCGACTGCTGGGGCACGCTGTCCAGCAGCTTGCGGTGCACGACGGGCACTTCCGACATGTAGGTCTGCAGCATTACTCCAATGACACCGGTGAGGGGTTCCACCTCGTTGCCGCCTACCTTTTCGGCTGGCTGCCGTAGGATGCGATCCATTAGCTTGACAAAATCCTGAACAAATAAACCTTAAGGTTTTAAATTTAAAATAGGATCTCATGGGCTCACCTGCGCACTCTTGGACACCATGCAGCGGGGAAAGAGGAAGGGATCGCCGGTCACCTCGGAAGCCAGGTTGTTGGGCGCCACCAGCACCATGTCCTGCAGATCCCGCTGGATGATCTCACGTGCTGTCTCCAAGACACGCCGGAAGAGCCTGTTGCGGAAGTAGGTCTCGTACTGTTTCACAAACTCCCCCAAGGCCTTATCCACTTCCGGATTAATCAGAAAAGTATCGGCCAGCAGTTGCTCAAAGTTCGCCACATCCACGCACATGGTGGACGACTGGTACTCCTCCATGGTCTCGGGAACGGCGGGAATCAGACATTCGTTGACTAGCAAATCAAGCATCTTGTCCTTGATGTGATGCCCGATTATTGTAAAGACATGCTTGTCGCTGGAAACGCTGTAGTTGATGCCGCCAAGAGTTTGGAGCAGAAGCTGGAAATTGGCCAGGACTTGTTTGTAGCTCGGTCGTAGTTGTGAGGAGTTTGGCTCCTTTGTGGAGTACGAGAGCGACAAGTAGACGATGGTATCGCCCTCAGCGGTTTCATTGAACTCCGCCATGACTGGCCGACGGATCATGGGCTCGATGCAGTTCTCCCAGAGGAACTCGCAGAGCTTGATGGGATTGTAGCTCTCCTGGAAGAGGGCATGGACCACGTCCTGTAACTGATCCTCTGCCCGGCTAACCTGCAGGGTGACACAGCGTGATGTGGGGAAGGATTTGCATTGCAGCTGCACCAAACGGTCGAAGCGCTCCTGAAGGGTCTGTTGCAAGAGATGAGCCTGTACGTGGTACTTCACTTTGATGGTGTCGTAGCACTCCAGGGCCTGGAAGACTCGGCGCACCTCGGGCGTGGCCTCCTCCCCGTAGATTAGGGCCTGTAGGCGGCTTACTAGATCCAGTACCACCAAGTAGTCCTTCGTGGCCTTGGCATCCTCGACGCACTGAAAAAGCTCATCGATCTTGAGAACGTGTTCGCTGACGGCCAGGCCCAGGAGGATCTCCTTTAGCTCCCGTCCACCGGCTGTCAGCTTTGAGTTGGCTTCATCCAGGGCTCCCAGGCCTTCGCTGCCCACCGTTTCCAGCAAATCAATGATCTCTCGGGTCAACGAGCTTGCCTCCTCCAGGTAGATGTCTGGGGAGGTGTGATTCGGCATGAAGTCCGTGTAGTCCTCCTCGATGAACTTACGGACGCGCATCTGGAAGCGCTCCGCCCGCGTCATCACCTTGAAAATCGCAGTTTTGGTGGCTTCCACGCTGGCGCAGTCACCATAGCCGTCGTTCTCCTGGAAGACCTCCTCCATTGCCTGGACCTGCGGCGATGCTGCAGTCATTTTGCCTTGCTCCTTGATTTTCTTTATTTTTTCTGGCAAATAGTCGCAATCAAAACAAAACTGAGTGCAATTTTTTGGCTTGTGGCGATTTGACGGCGGTCGGTTAGGGATGACACAAATTCAAAAAACCGATTGTTAACAGCTTTTATGACGTGTTTCATTTTAATTAAATATAATTAAAGAACAATTAGGGGATTAATAATTACATTATAAATATATTTGCAATTTCCTTATTATTTGTCAAGCAACGAATAATAAAATTTTTTTAAATAATGGACTTTTTCAACACTAATTTATTGAGTTATTTATCGATAGGACTTGGAAATCAAATTTAAATTTCTTGGCAAACGGTGAAGCTCCTTTTGTTGTCTTTAATTATATAAAAATAATTAACAAAGTAGCCTGTGGCGCCTTTTTTTAAGGACTAAAGCAGCATTTGCATACAAAGTAGGCAGTCCTAAACCTGTTTTCGTGCCGCAAAGTGTATCGATATAGAGGCGCCAGTAGCAATCATATCGTAGGGACGATCCCACCATTTTCGAATTCTCGTAAAAAAAAAAATGTACGCGTAGCGTCTAGCGTTATTTTTCGGCATTTATCATTATTATTTAGCTTAGGGCCCGAAGAAAACGTTTCATTTACGATCGCTGCCTCTGCCTTTGACAAAATTACAAGCAAGTGTTTGGTTGCGAATAGGATCCGCGTCCTTCGACGAAAAACGCGCGAGTGCAGGCTAAATTGTCAGTATTCATTGCCGGATTTCCAGCCATTCTATTTTTTACAAACACGAAAACTTCCTAGCCACCGGAAAAGGTTAGTAATGGCCCGAGGCTCTGTACGACCAAGCTAATTTCCACATCCCTCCCTCTTCAGATGTCTGGCGAAGATCCCAGCTCGGTGGCGGTGGTGCTGCGCGTGCGCCCTCTGGTGCAATCGGAACTGGATCGAGGTTGTCGCATTGCTGTGGAGAGGGCCGCGGACGGATCACCCCAGGTCACTGTTAACCGCGCCGAGTCCTATACCTACAATCACGTTTTTGGCATCGAGGATTCGCAAAAGGATCTGTTTGAGAGCTGTGTCGAGGGGAAACTCAGAAAATTGCTGAACGGCTATAATCTTACCATCTTGGCATACGGCCAGACTGGTTCCGGAAAGACATACACAATGGGCACTGCGTTTAATGGCTCGCTGGACGAGCATGCCGGTGTGATTCCCCGAGCCGTTCACGACATATTCCGCGAAATATCCGTAATGTCAGATGAGTACCGTTTCCACGTCACATGCTCCTTTGTGGAGCTATACCAGGAGCAGTTTTACGACCTCTTCTCGCCAAAGCCCCGCGACAGAGCCACCGTCGATATCCGAGAGGTGAAAAACAGAATCGTGATGCCGGGACTAACCGAATTGGAGGCCAAATCCGCCCAGGAGGTGACTGAATTCCTAATGCGCGGCTCTGCAGGTCGAGCTGTGGCTGCCACGGCCATGAATGAGACATCCTCGCGATCCCATGCCATCTTTACTCTCACTTTGGTGGCCACCAAGATCAATGGACCGTAAGATGATTTCCTTTTGGGTGTTTTTGTGATTCCCTAAATTTATTCCTTTTTCAGACAATCGGTTACCACGTCGAGGTTCAATCTGGTGGACCTGGCTGGCTCAGAGCGCTGTTCCAAGACCCTCGCCAGCGGCGATCGCTTTAAGGAGGGCGTCAACATTAACAAGGGTCTCCTGGCCCTGGGAAATGTCATCAACGCTTTGGGATGTAAGTACTCCCTCTCAAATTGTAACGATTATTTTTCTAACTCTTTATACAGCTGGTCAGGTAGCTGGATTCGTGCGTTACCGGGACTCCAAGCTCACTCGGCTCCTCCAGGACTCGCTGGGCGGCAATTCCATCACCCTCATGATCGCCTGCGTCAGCCCGGCCGACTACAATGTGGCCGAGACCCTGAGCACCCTGCGCTACGCGGACCGCGCCTTACAGATCAAGAACAAGCCGGTGGTGAACCTCGATCCCCATGCGGCGGAGGTCAACATGCTGAAGGACATAATCCAGAAGCTGAGAGTCGAGCTGCTTTCCAACGGCAAGATGAGCAGCTCCATCACCAGTGCCATCGGATCAGCTGGCTTGAGTTCAGCGCCGAGCACAGATTCCCTCTCGGGATCCGCCGCCCAAGCCGATGAAATAAAGCGCTTGAAGGATGAGAAGCGTGCGCTGAGCGAACGTGCCCGGAAGCTGGAGCAAGAGCTGCACCAGTCGTGGGCCGATCTCACTGAAAAGGAGATGCGCGTGGAAATAGCCGAGCACGCGCAGGAGAAGCTTCGCAGCTACGTAATCCAATTGAAGGCCAAGCTGGAGCAGCAACAGCAGCGGGATCTGGAGAAAGGCGAGGGTGCTGGCGATGGTGTGAGTGATCAGCTGAAGGAGATCAGCCAATTGGTGGAGCAAGTGGACAACGAACTGCAGCGTACGCAGGACGAACTGGAGACTCATGGCCAGGAGGCGCGACGCCAGCTGTCCGGTCGCTATAGCAGCGATCGCGACGAGGCCACATCGAGTGGCGGCGACGAAGTCCACGAGATGATGCAGTCCCAGTCGGAGGAGTTCACCAACAAGCAGCTGAATCTTGCCGGCGAGCTGCGCAACATCAACCGCCAGCTGGACCTCAAGAAGGAGCTGCACGAGCGCATCATGCGCAACTTCAGCCGGCTGGAGGCCGAGGACGAAGACGACAAGTTGCGGCAGTGCCACCAGAAGATCGAGGACCTCGAGGCCGAGCGTCGGGACCTGATGGACCAATTGCGAACTACCAAGATTAAGGACAACATGGCCAAAATTGCGGAGGATCGGCGCAAGCGTTTACAGGGCTTGGAGACCGAGATCGCCGATTTGCGGCGCAAGATTATTACCCAGGCCAATATGCTGAAGATGCGCGAGAAGGAGCGCGAGAAAATTACGAACCTGAGCGGCGAAATTCGCGCCATGAAGGAGTCCAAGGTGAAGCTGATCCGGGCCATGCGCGGCGAGACTGAAAAGTTTCGCCAGTGGAAGCTGGTGCGCGAGAAGGAGCTCACCCAGCTGAAGAGCAAGGACCGCAAGATGCAATCGGAGATGGTGCGCCAGCAGACGCTCCACGCCAAGCAGCGGCAGGTGCTAAAGCGCAAGTGCGAGGAGGCTCTGGCCACAAACAAGCGCCTCAAGGACGCCCTGGAGCGCCAAGCAAACGCTCAGGCTCAGCGGCAGAAGTACCAAAAGGATAATCCGTCCTCTAGCCACGGCAGCCATGCCAAGACCGACTCATGGGTGGACCGCGAACTGGAGATCATTCTCTCGCTGGTGGACGCTGAGCACAGCTTGGAGCAACTGATGGAAGACCGGGCAGTGATCAACAACCACTACCATATACTTGAAAAACAGACCAGCATCAATCCGGCTGACATGGAGGAGCAAAGACGCGCCCTGGCCAACCTGGAAGAGGAGCTGGAGATGCGCAACGCCCAGATAGCCGATCTGCAGCAGAAAGTCTGCCAGAGCGATCTCGATTCGCGGATCAAGGCCCTGGCCGAGAGCGTCCAGAGCATCGGCGAGTCCCGGACGGTGAGCAAGCACCTGCTGAAGACCCTGGTGCAGCAGAGGCGCCAGCAGGCGGCCAGCATCAACGAGCAGCGCAACTTCATGGACGAGCAGCGAGCACAGCTGCTGGAGGCGCAGCAGCTGCACGAGGCGGTGATCAAGCGCCTACGTCTGGCCGAGGCCAAGCACGAGGAGCAGATGCTCAACCAGCAGCGCAACTACGAGGAGAAGGTGGCCGTCCTGCTGCGTGCAGTCGATCAAAAGTCCCAGCCGGAGGAGCAGCAACAGGAGCAGGACCAGCAGCGCCAGCAGTTCCTCGATGAGCTGCTGACCAGCCGCGAGGCATTGCAGCAGGAGCTGGAGACGCTGAAGGCCAAGATGAGCTCCAAGCGGAGGCAGAAAGAGCCAGAGCCGCAGGTTAAAGTTGAGCACCACGATGACAGCGTGGCCTTCATGTCCGAGACGGTGGAGCTAAGCGACATCAGTGACGATCCCGACTGGGTGCCCATTCAGGCCAAGTCCAAGGTGAAGTATAATAAGCATTTGTGCAATTTCAGATCTCTAATCTTATCTCCGAATTTCGTATATACCTCTTTAGAGATCCTCACAGTCGAAAAATCGCAACAACACGGTGGATCCCGGAGAAGCCTCGCTACCTCAGGATCCCAATAACGGATCCATGCAGTCCCAGAGCTCGGTCATGTCCATTACCACCACCCCGACGGCATCCTCGGAGGAGGGCAGGCGCGCTGTTCACTGCAAGTGCCGCACCAGATGCAACTCCAAGCGCTGCGGCTGCTTCGGAGCCGGCAGTGGCTGTTACTCGGGCTGCGTGTGTAAGGGCCATTGCCTTAATCCCAACAATGCCACCGATCAGCCGCCGGAAAATGGCCAGGGCGATGCCCCACTAATCAATGCTGAGATCCTCGAGGAGCCCGAGGGGGAGGAGACCGCAGCAGCTCCCAAGGCGGGCGAGCAATCGGGAAAGGAGAACTTTGCCTCACCGCCGGCTCCACCATCGTCCTCAGCGCCGGCAGCGGATGAGCCAAAGGGCTCAATGGAGCAGCCTCCAATCAAAGAGGAATTCAGTGCTCCCAAACTACCCAGGTGGGCAAGAACCATAAACACTGTTCGATTCCAAGTCAAGTCAATGTTTCCAATTTGCAGGATGTCTGGACTAAACTTCTCCACTCCCAGGCGGAAGTTCTTCTAACGGATCGGATGACGCTGGACCACACCCATCATCTTCGATCCAACAACACCCCACACCGTTTTGTTTGAGTTTCTAGTTTTAATTCGATTGTCATCGTTTGTCGGCGTTATATCTCTCAGGCCCTTGGGTCAGATATAAACAATAAACCTTTGACAAGCGTCCATTCCTCTTATCTGTCCTTCTCCTTTCCCACCATTATCCTTTTCCTCGGGAGAAGCCATCATAGAAAGGAGCGAGACGGGCATAGACGCCTCCCCTCCTGCTTAGATTGTTGTTTTACCTTTAATTTAGGATTACTTTTTTTAATTATCAATATATGTATTTTATTATACGATTTTTAATCAATATTGACATCCCGTAGACCTAAGAGCACGTCCAATTTTCCCCTTAAATAGTTTTAAAAACCACAATAAAGTAGAAAATTAGAAGAATGTTACAAAATATCAGCTCGACTTTCATTGGGAGCTGTAAGTATAGCGATTGTAGGGGCATATAGACATCGGTGGGGTCCCATCAGAAAAAATGACAAAATCCCCAAAAAAATTTTAGTTCCAGGATTGCAGATCGATGGAGAATTAATCCAGAATTCATTTAAGGTATTCCGCTTGGGAATCGGATCAAAATTGGCCGAACAGTAGACATTTTTGTGGGCCATATGGGGGAAATCCTTGAAAACACAAATTTTTAAAGGGGTCCCATCAGAAAAAATTATAAAATTCCCAAAAAAAATTTTGTTCCGAAATTTTGATGCAGATCGATGGAGAATTAATCCAGAATTCATTTAAGGTATTCCGCTTGGAAATCGGATCAAAATTGGCCGAACAGTAGACATTTTTGTGGGCCATATGGGGGAAATCCTTGAAAACACAAATTTTTAAAGGGGTCCCATCAGAAAAAATGACAAAATCTCCAAAAAAAATTTTGTTCTGGGATTTTTATGCAGATCGATGGAGAATTAATCCAGAATTCATTTAAGGTATTCCGTTTGGGAATCGGATCAAAATTGGCCGAACAGTAGACATTTTTGTGGGCCATATGGGGGAAATCCTTGAAAACACAAATTTTTAAAGGGGTCCCATCAGAAAAAATTATAAAATTCCCAAAAAAAATTTTGTTCCGAAATTTTGATGCAGATCGATGGAGAATTAATCCAGAATTCATTTAAGGTATTCCGCTTGGAAATCGGATCAAAATTGGCCGAACAGTAGACATTTTTGTGGGCCATATGGGGGAAATCCTTGAAAACACAAATTTTTAAAGGGGTCCCATCAGAAAAAATGACAAAATCTCCAAAAAAAATTTTGTTCTGGGATTTTTATGCAGATCGATGGAGAATTAATCCAGAATTCATTTAAGGTATTCCGTTTGGGAATCGGATCAAAATTGGCCGAACAGTAGACATTTTTGTGGGCCATATGGGGGAAATCCTTGAAAACACAAATTTTTAAAGGGGTCCCATCAGAAAAAATTATAAAATTCCCAAAAAAAATTTTGTTCTGGGATTTTGATGTAGATCGATGGAGAATTAATTCAGAATTCATTTAAGGTATTCCGCTTGGGAATCGGATCAAAATTGGCCGAACAGTAGACATTTTTGTGGGCCATATGGGGGAAATCCTTGAAAACACAAATTTTTAAAGGGGTCCCATCAGAAAAAATGACAAAATCTCCAAAAAAATTTTGTTCTGGGATTTTGATGTAGATCGATGGAGAATTAATCCAGAATTCATTTAAGGTATTCCGCTTGGGAATCGGATCAAAATTGGCCGAACAGTAGACATTTTTGTGGGCCATATGGGGGAAATCCTTGAAAACACAAATTTTTAAAGGGGTCCCATCAGAAAAAATGACAAAATCTCCAAAAAAAATTTTGTTCTGGGATTTTGATGTAGATCGATGGAGAATTAATCCAGAATTCATTTAAGGTATTCCGCTTGGGAATCGGATCAAAATTGGCCGAACAGTAGACATTTTTGTGGGCCATATGGGGGAAATCCTTGAAAACACAAATTTTTAAAGGGGTCCCATCAGAAAAAATGACAAAATCTCCAAAAAAAATTTTGTTCTGGGATTTTGATGTAGATCGATGGAGAATTAATCCAGAATTCATTTAAGGTATTCCGCTTGGGAATCGGATCAAAATTGGCCGAACAGTAGACATTTTTGTGGGCCATATGGGGGAAATCCTTGAAAACACAAATTTTTAAAGGGGTCCCATCAGAAAAAATGACAAAATCTCCAAAAAAATTTTGTTCTGGGATTTTGATGTAGATCGATGGAGAATTAATCCAGAATTCATTTAAGGTATTCCGCTTGGGAATCGGATCAAAATTGGCCGAACAGTAGACATTTTTGTGGGCCATATGGGGGAAATCCTTGAAAACACAAATTTTTAAAGGGGTCCCATCAGAAAAAATGACAAAATCTCCAAAAAAATTTTGTTCTGGGATTTTGATGTAGATCGATGGAGAATTAATCCAGAATTCATTTAAGGTATTCCGCTTGGGAATCGGATCAAAATTGGCCGAACAGTAGACATTTTTGTGGGCCATATGGGGGAAATCCTTGAAAACACAAATTTTTAAAGGGGTCCCATCAGAAAAAATTATAAAATTCCCAAAAAAAATTTTGTTCTGGGATTTTGATGTAGATCGATGGAGAATTAATCCAGAATTCATTTAAGGTATTCCGCTTGGGAATCGGATCAAAATTGGCCGAACAGTAGACATTTTTGTGGGCCATATGGGGGAAATCCTTGAAAACACAAATTTTTAAAGGGGTCCCATCAGAAAAAATTATAAAATTCCCAAAAAAAATTTTGTTCTGGGATTTTGATGTAGATCGATGGAGAATTAATTCAGAATTCATTTAAGGTATTCCGCTTGGGAATCGGATCAAAATTGGCCGAACAGTAGACATTTTTGTGGGCCATATGGGGGAAATCCTTGAAAACACAAATTTTTAAAGGGGTCCCATCAGAAAAAATGACAAAATCTCCAAAAAAATTTTGTTCTGGGATTTTGATGTAGATCGATGGAGAATTAATCCAGAATTCATTTAAGGTATTCCGCTTGGGAATCGGATCAAAATTGGCCGAACAGTAGACATTTTTGTGGGCCATATGGGGGAAATCCTTGAAAACACAAATTTTTAAAGGGGTCCCATCAGAAAAAATGACAAAATCTCCAAAAAAAATTTTGTTCTGGGATTTTGATGTAGATCGATGGAGAATTAATCCAGAATTCATTTAAGGTATTCCGCTTGGGAATCGGATCAAAATTGGCCGAACAGTAGACATTTTTGTGGGCCATATGGGGGAAATCCTTGAAAACACAAATTTTTAAAGGGGTCCCATCAGAAAAAATTATAAAATTCCCAAAAAAAATTGTGTTCTGGGATTTTGATGTAGATCGATGGAGAATTAATCCAGAATTCATTTAAGGTATTCCGCTTGGGAATCGGATCAAAATTGGCCGAACAGTAGACATTTTTGTGGGCCATATGGGGGAAATCCTTGAAAACACAAATTTTTAAAGGGGTCCCATCAGAAAAAATGACAAAATCTCCAAAAAAATTTTGTTCTGGGATTTTGATGTAGATCGATGGAGAATTAATCCAGAATTCATTTAAGGTATTCCGCTTGGGAATCGGATCAAAATTGGCCGAACAGTAGACATTTTTGTGGGCCATATGGGGGAAATCCTTGAAAACACAAATTTTTAAAGGGGTCCCATCAGAAAAAATTATAAAATTCCCAAAAAAAATTTTGTTCCGAAATTTTGATGCAGATCGATGGAGAATTAATCCAGAATTCATTTAAGGTATTCCGCTTGGAAATCGGATCAAAATTGGCCGAACAGTAGACATTTTTGTGGGCCATATGGGGGAAATCCTTGAAAACACAAATTTTTAAAGGGGTCCCATCAGAAAAAATGACAAAATCTCCAAAAAAATTTTGTTCTGGGATTTTTATGCAGATCGATGGAGAATTAATCCAGAATTCATTTAAGGTATTCCGTTTGGGAATCGGATCAAAATTGGCCGAACAGTAGACATTTTTGTGGGCCATATGGGGGAAATCCTTGAAAACACAAATTTTTAAAGGGGTCCCATCAGAAAAAATTATAAAATTCCCAAAAAAAATTTTGTTCTGGGATTTTGATGTAGATCGATGGAGAATTAATTCAGAATTCATTTAAGGTATTCCGCTTGGGAATCGGATCAAAATTGGCCGAACAGTAGACATTTTTGTGGGCCATATGGGGGAAATCCTTGAAAACACAAATTTTTAAAGGGGTCCCATCAGAAAAAATGACAAAATCTCCAAAAAAATTTTGTTCTGGGATTTTGATGTAGATCGATGGAGAATTAATCCAGAATTCATTTAAGGTATTCCGCTTGGGAATCGGATCAAAATTGGCCGAACAGTAGACATTTTTGTGGGCCATATGGGGGAAATCCTTGAAAACACAAATTTTTAAAGGGGTCCCATCAGAAAAAATTATAAAATTCCCAAAAAAAATTGTGTTCTGGGATTTTGATGTAGATCGATGGAGAATTAATCCAGAATTCATTTAAGGTATTCCGCTTGGGAATCGGATCAAAATTGGCCGAACAGTAGACATTTTTGTGGGCCATATGGGGGAAATCCTTGAAAACACAAATTTTTAAAGGGGTCCCATCAGAAAAAATTATAAAATTCCCAAAAAAATTGTGTTCTGGGGATTTAAAGCAGATCGATGGAGAATTAATCCAGAATTCATTTAAGGTATTCCGCTTGGGAATCGAATCAAAATTGGCCGAACTGTAGACATTCTTGTGGGCCGTATCTGAGAAATGGACATTCTTGTGGGAAGCACGGGAATATCCGCGTATTATAAAGAGATTCCATAGGGTATCTTAACTATATATGTAGATTGTCTCGATATCCCAGGGATATAGAAAAATCAAGAAAATATATTTTTGACATTTTATTGTTTTTGTATTTGGTTCTTTTTTCATAACAGTTTAATGTGTTGTTGTGTGTGGGTGAGGGAAGTGTTTTTTGTGCTCTCAGGATTCACGTTCAGGATATTTATTTCTATTTTTTTTGAGGTGTTGGTCGTGGGTGGATGGGCGTGGTTCTTAAAGCACCGATAACAGTTAAACAGAATGACAAAGAGAAACAAACAAAAAAAAATATAGAACAGACCATAAAAAAATATTTAAAAAATAAAAGAACAAAGAAATTCGATGGGTGCCCGGAAAAAAGCCAGGACCTCTACCGCTAATCACGAGCATATCATTCACACCACAATTATCAAGGATAAAGGTTGAAGGATAAAGGATACAAGGGACAAGATAGGATTATCAGCTGGTGGCCAAAACAATGATTTGCAATAAATATGAATAAGTGTTGAAATGATTGTGGCTCAAAGCCCAAGCTGATGATCCTCTGAGAGGGAGGGAGGCCTAAGGATAACGTTAAGGACGTGTGGCGTGGAGGTGAATGACATTTGTACAAGTACATAGATTTTTTGCGCTTGTAAGTACATAAAGTCTTGAATTCGTTTTCTTTTTCGTTACGTTTCGCTTCGCTTTTGTGTGTTTTGGTGTGAATGATATTATTTTTTTGTTTTTCGTTTTTCGTTTAACAGATTATCAATTTACAATACATTAATGTACAAAGTTTAAATAATCGTAATAATAATACATAATAGTTCTACTCAATATACATACAATATTTATATTCATATAAATATAGCGCACTTTCTTCTCTACAGACTATACAAAAAAATTATATATATATATTTTATGAAATTACACATAATGGAGAGTTTACTTTTTTTAGTTTTTCATTTTATGTGATTCCCCTAATTTTTTTAAGTGTGTTTGGGAGTGTGTGTGCGCGCGTGTGTGTGTGTGCTTGCGTGTGTGTGTGTGCGTGCATTTTCCATAGATCTTGTCTAAAACATTTGTTCTCTTCTTTTGCAAAGTTTTTAAATTTCTAATTCCTAATTCCATTTTAATTAATTTTTGTCGTTTTTGGCAATATATTATTTTTTGATGACGATGATCGGATTTAGAATGAAACAACAATTTCCATATGCGCTTTTGTGTATGCTTTTTTGGGTGGGTGTGCGATTTGTGATTGGGGGCGGGCGGGCGAGTGGCGCTTATCCTTAGAATTAGAAAAAAAAAATGTACAAATAAAGTAAATTAGAATAGTGACAGGACAACACTGAACCTTGCCAAATTGTGCGATATTTGCATTCTTGTTTGCTTTGTTTGGTTTTTGGTTTTGCTGAGGATGCGTGGGTGGATGCGACGATGGTTTCGATTAAATGACTTGATGCTGATGCTCTCTCTCCAGTATGATTACTCCAACTGCAACTGCAACTCGATTCCAGCGTTGCCTAGACAGTCTCCAGTGCGCGCACATCCTTCTGCACCACATAGAACTTGTGCTTCTTGCCCACCAGGCCCCAGATGACGGCCACATTCTCGATGACCACGTTGACGGGTATCGTGCAGACCGCACCCAAAACGCAGGCCAGGAACCGGAACAAGCCGAATCGGTATAGCGAAAAGGACTTGATCACACCAAACACATACATGTAGATGTTGATGGCCGCTATAAAGGCGCACACAAAGTCAACCAAATTGGGACACGGTATGGGATAGACGGCGGCGAATATGATGTTAGACGTGGAGAAGGGCATGGTCACCCACGAGTAGACGCTGATGCCCAGCAGTAGCTTGTGCTTGAAGGGTATCATCTTGGAGTGGACAACCAGGAGGATGCCCTGGAGCCAGCGCTTGCGTTGCTGCAGAAAGTCGAGCATGGTGAAGGGCGACTTCTCGTACATCTCGCCGTCGATAAAGTTGAAGGTGTATCCCTGGCTGAAGGCGCGCATCGCAAAAAAGCAGTCCTCGGCCACCGAGCCATCGATTCCATTGTCAAAGGACACCGAGCGTTCAGCTGCCACCTAGAAAGGGAATGTATTTATAAGTTCCACACTCATATTTCTATAAACAAACAAACTACAAGTTTGGGATTCAAGAACTTTGCCAATTAATTGGAAACACAAAAACAACGGAAAGTTTGGAAAGTGAGCTCATTACTTTTCAGGGGACTTAGGGAATTGTCAAAGTTGATAAAAGACCCTGCGGGAATAGCCCCAGCGATAAAAAACATTTGGTTTTACCCACCTGGGTGACCACATAGCTGCCCTTCCAGCTGAAGAGCGGTTTGTGGAAGAGCTTAAACTGCAGCCGGAGCTTGCCCATATCGTCCGAGACGCGGAAGCTGTCCGCTAGCGTGGTCAGCCAGTTGACCACGTTCTCGTTGGCGTACGTGATCAGACCCTGGCCGAAGGGATGCTTGCCGTCCAGGACAAAGTTGATGATGCCCCTCACCGAGTTTTCGGTGAGCAGGGTCTCCTCGTCCAGATGGACAATCCAGTCGCTGTCGTTCAGGACATTCACCGTATCCTCCAGGCAGTATTGCAGGGCCCGCGACTTGAAGAGGGCACCTGTGCGCGTCTTATACTCTTTGGGCACGACGATTTCGCGGATGCGACGGTGCTGCGCCAGATGGACCGCCTTGTCGGTGACCACCTCGATGAGAAAGTTCTCCAGGCCGGTGTCCAGGCAAGTGTTCATGTTTCGCAGAACATTCGTCTTGACCAGATCGGGAAAATCGCCGCGGGTGACCACACGGATGCAGATGAAGGGCGCCAGCAGGGGGCTGCCCTTGAGGACAACCTTCTCGGGGAAGGCATTGTAGAAGACCAGGCCGCAGAAGTTGAACAGGACCTGGGGCAGCGTGAGGAGCGTGAGAAAGCGCAGTAAGTACAGCAGAACCGTGGCCACCTGGCCGTATTCAGTCCAAGGATCGACGATGGTGAACGAGTTCTCGTCGATCTTAATACCGCCGGAGAATACTTCGAAGGTAACTATCACAGTGATGAGCAGTGTGCAGTGCAGCAGATGCTTTGTGGTGGAGTTCATCCTGATTGCGGGATAACAATTAACCGCGTTCTTGTTGGATTAATGGCTAGTCCAGAGACAATCCTCTTATCCTGCCTCTTCTCTTTTGTTCGTTCGTTTATCGTTCGTTCGGATGAGTCAGTTTTTGTTTGGTTTTAAAAGTTTTCTGTTTTTTTGTTTTTTGTTTGAGCTTCGGTGTATGTGCCTGTTGCGGAACGGAAGTTGACCCAGTCACTGGCTCGATAAGTTGTGTGGTTTATCTATCGACGCTACCGGCTACCGGCTACTGGCTATCAGCTATCTGCTCCTGGGCTGGCTGTTCCTCCGCACTGGCGTCGGCGATGACTCCTCCTTTGTTTAGCTTTTGGTCGACTAGGATGCTCCCGCTCCCGCTTCTCTGCTAGCATTTGAGACTCTCAGCTCTGATTCCGGGTCAGACATTTCTAAAAAGAAGAGAATTTTGGATACGAATTAGTTAACATTTTAGGAAGAAACTCTGGAGAGTGTGAAACACTCCCAACCGGGCCACATGATCGTCGTAATCTGGGCATTACGAATTAATTAGCGCCAGCTGACCATGTGGCCAAGTTAACCTTTTTCCACCAGTGTTGGCCTTTGGCCCAGGGGTGAGATTATTTGTTATATGATTAAATTAGAACTGAACCCCCAATGGTAACCCTTACGGAGAGCTAATCATTAGCATGGCGTGCTCCTCCACCATCCCCGCCAGAATTCGGAATTTTCCATTGGCCAGACCAGACCAGACCAGCAGCTTGTGGAGCGTGTAATTGGGCGCCAATTGTGAGAGTTCAAATGCCAACGATTTCTATTAATATTATTATATTTTTATTGTCCTCGATCTACACCAATTCCGTATCATTTAGCTGGCTAGCTGGCTAGCTGGCTCTCTGCTAATGACTAAGCATAATGTGATTAAAGGTTTTATTTTTATACCAGGAGAAATACGAGGAAGTGATTTCTAATGCGGGAATTCCATCAATCTGGGCTTTGTTAAAACTAAAGCAATACAAAGTACAACTAAATATTATATATTGTCGAATAAACCTTATCACCCCCGAGACCCACCCTTGGGGACGAAAAATAACAAATGATTCTCACTCCGAATATAATTTAGTACGAGTGATTCATAACGCTGGACTTGCGACCATTGTCCGTCGATTCTTGATACTTGATAATGTATTGGGCGAAAAGAAAAACATATGTACATATGTACAATATGTATACCAGCCAGGCTGGGAGAAATTTTCCATCGAACTTAGTTATTGGGAGCGGTGGCCGGGGAAGGAAGAAAGGAAGGAGAGAGATTCAAAATACGGGCGTATTCATAAAGATTACGGGGCGGAGACACCACCCATATAATATATAATATATAATATATAATATATAATATCGATTTGTATCCAACTATGGGGAGCGATAGTATGGGATTCCTTTGGGTTGGGCCTACGTAACAATGGAATGTTTAGCATTTTCTGGACTCGACGATGTTCTTCGAACTGGGAGCGCTTGTGAAATCTACATATACTATATTTAGTATTGAACACTTGAACCCGTTCAAGTGGCCACAGTAAAATGTTTATAGTGGCGTACCTTATCGTCTTTATGTGGCGGTGTTCTCGGTTATAAAACAGGAAACAAAATGATATCAAAGATATCGATGCAAGATATACAAAAATACACAAAGAGCTCTTGTAAGTCATACTTTTTAATATATATATATACTGCCCCTATTCCATATAGAGTCTCCACTGTACTCGATAAGAGGCTATTCACGTGGAGACGACTATTTTATAATAGACTGGCGTAGACAATCTGCAGAGTCCCGGCGATAAGCTACGGCCTTCAAGAAATGCGAAATCCTAGATACAGGCCACAGGTTGGCTTTATCATAATCCCAACTGATCGCTGGCATGACTAACCAGTAATGCCTCCGGCGATGCCATTGACTCTTCTTATCAGTATTGTCAGTTGAGGAACCCGTTCCCCGTTCTCCGTCGTCAAGATTTAAATTGTGAATGAATCACAGGGCCCCAGACCGGAGGCTCAGCGACGTAAAAAAAAACACTTTATTCTCCGTCTGCCAGCCTCTCTGATATGCTTGCTCCGGTTGGGGGCGTAATGAACTTGGATCGGAGGCGATAACCGGTCCATCTCCCGCTCTCTCTTATATAAACAACACAAATCGGATGGACTGACTGACTGACTAACTGCCGCCTCAGTGCATTAATTCCAACAATACTCGCCCGCCCCGCATTTGTTTTCGCAAAAATGAAAATGAATGCAACGCTCCAGCGATTGCAGGGCAGTGGATATACTGGACACATATCTGTGGCTTCAAGTTGAAGATCGAAAGTGAATGGATGATGGGTTTAATTAATTGTTAAATCGTGAGAATTGGAAATAAGTCCATTAATCTTATCCAGGTAGCAGATTTACAAACTATTTCCCAGCGATAACCACTGTACTGTGCGCGATATAAAATGCGATTCCCAATGCTGATACTATTCGCCATTTAATTGCCCCCGGAGCTAAGGCACATCATTGTTACCGGGTACTTATTACTTGAAGTGAGAAGCTCCAAGTGCAGGTGGAATCTAATCGATGTGCCAGAGTCAGGTGCTCTGACTCAATGGAGCCACAGCACTTGAGAGGCCGAGAGAACTGGTCGGGTCTGTTCAGGTCAATCCCAGTGGCCACCAGAGTCAGTCCCTCCATTGATTAGCACGTCTCCCGAGCGCTGCTGTGGGACACTGGCCTAGAAGTCAATTAAGGTAACAAACATCAACGAGAGACAATAATGAAACGCACACAACAAACGCCATTCAATGTCAAAGTCCCTCGGGGCGGGCATACATGTGGAAATATGGGAAATCCCTACACACGAAAACAAAAAAAACCTATGCTAATTGTTTGGTGAATCACACATTGTGTCCATCATTACCAGTCCATGATTAGTTTTGGATTATTATTACGAGTTCGTTTTCGTTTTCGATTTCGATTTATTCGTTTGCTACAATTCGCGGCACGTTTCTGATTTGTTTTCGAATTTCCTCTCGTGCTTCGCTTCGAACTCCGAAGACGGTCGCCGGTACACTAAGCTCCGTTGAAACCGCCGTCCAGGTACACCTGTCTCTACGACAGAATCTATCTGGGTATGTGCTGGTGTTTGTGCCGCCGTCATAATAATAAATTAAATACGTTATCAAGCGTAGAACGCAATCAGCAGGGCAGCCGAAGCCACCCACTCGGGTGCTACTCCTGCTCTCCACCCTTTCAGGTACTCGTCGCGTACAATTCTACACGAGGAAGTGCGATAGGGTTCCTGGCTGGACAATCTATTATTGCCTTCTATGACGTTGTCATCGGAAAGGGTTACCAATCTTCCGAGTTATACCACAAAATCTTCATCTACAATTACATTTATAGTATAATATTCTTCGAGTGTATTCACTTGAATCACAGACCCGGGTGCAAATGATTCTACCCAGGAAAAGGGTGACTAATTCGAAGCAAGTGCACTGGTTCCACGATATCTGTAGAACATTATCACTTGATAATTTCCAAGAAATGTCGTCATGGATCACAAGGATAAGGATCTTATTTAACAATATTATATATTTTGATTGAAAGGAATGAAAAGGAAAGCCAATACCATGATTATATAATCAATAAAAAAAATCCTTTGCTATCTACTTAATGAATAAAGGTGTATCTAAGGACATTAATTTGGGTGCCAGGCGGGTGCCATTTGTCACGCGCCGCCACTGCTGGACAGCAGATCGGGCTTTGTTACGGGGCGTAAGTTTTTGAACCTTTTCTGGGGCACTTCGAGGGCTAATATGCCGCGGAGACCGACGGAGACCGGCAGGGGCTAGTGCTTATCAGACTGGGTTGAGCAAACAGCGACAAACCCATACAGTTTGCATCTGTATCTGTGCATCCGCCTACGTATGTATATGTATCTGTATCTGTATCTGTATCTGTATCTGTATCTGTATCTGTGTTTGTGGGTTTCTGTTGATAAGCGCCGCCGGCAGAGCGCACAATCTGTTTAATGTCCCCAAAATAAAGTCGGCTTTGTCAACACACTGCCTCGGATTAAACTAAAAAAAAACTGAAAAGCGAAATTAATCATTCTTCAGGTCCCCCGATACTGCATTCCATTCCCAATCCCAATCCCAAAATGCCAAACACCAAACGGAAACACACTTTGGACAATCCCGAGCCATTCATTCCCCCCAAAGAAGATGTTTACGAAAATAAAGTTTCTTTTTTCCGGCAAATGCAAACACATTGTGTGACTTGCATGCAAACATTCTGCAATAAGATGTTGATATTTTACCAAACTGTACCGACAAATAAGTGGGGAGTGGTGCTGGCCCCGGGTCACTTTGGGGAAACCCTTGCCCAAGGACATTAGCCGCCAGCCATGAATGTTAAATGCAGTCGAAAGTCACGAGATTCCGGGTAACTTTCCAAGTTAACAGGTCACAATTGTCATCAACCCACACGGGAAAATAATAATAAAAAAATACTATCAACGGAAAGCAAACACGCGATCTCTTAAAACAAACAATGAGGGGTAAAAAAGTAATGTTTTAATAATATAAATTAATATTAATTTCGGTTTTTTGTTTGGATAATAAAATGGATAGTAAAAGTGTCTATTATCTTCAATATGAAAAAAAAACTTTAAAGAGACCGAAAAGTATAAATTATTTATATATATTTTTATTTATGTATAGTTTAGAATAAAAAATAAAAGAAATTATAAAAGTTACCAATATATCATAATATAACTTCACAATATATGTGGCATGGCCTTAGTCTAACGACCTCCGCTGTTAAATCTGACAATGTGAGACAGGACAACAACAAAAACAAGCCAAATGTGCTAATGGGCAGCCCAAGGGCGTAGACAAACACAGGAGGGAGGGAGTGTGGGTGTGCTAGCGTTAGCGGGTGGCGACTAACTGGATTTGTTCGATCCACTTACCATGCTCTCCATACCAGCCGGAGTGGGGAAGTACGGGGAAGTGGCAGAGTCCGAGTCCGAGTCCGGGTTAAAGATGGACGACGGAGTGGGTGGCGTAGGCTTTCCCTGGGGCTTCTCTCTGTCTGTTGGGGCTGCTCCCTTTTCGGGGGCTTTGGGTGTGCCGCCGCGAAAATTATATACACCCGAGTAAACAATTGAAGATATAGGAGATATATATCGATGACGCGCCTTCAAGATGCGCTTCTCTCTGCTGTTTCGCCGCTCCACTCCCAGCGTGCCGCTCTCCCGCGTGCCACCTAGCGCTCTCTCTCTTGCGGGATTCCTTCTGCGGGGCCACCACACCACTCTTGTTGCCAGCGGCGCCGATTTGTTTGGTTTATTTTCGTATTTTTCGTATTAGAAACTTTTGTCAATGCTGTTTGCTTTGTTTTTGTTTTTGTTTCAGCCGCCACCGCCGCCGCAGTAGCAGGTTCATTAATATTTGCGATATTTGTATGAAATATACGTATATTTATAAATGTAGCGCCTTGCTAATTTCTCCCCATCGGCCCCTCTTTAAACACTGTATTATATTTTATTTTTTGTTGTTGTTTTTTTCACCTCTCTTCACCGGTTCAGCGCTCTTGCCAATTTCCAAGAGCGTACTTTGCACCAGCAAAAAAAAAACCAAATAAATACGACAGATCGTTGAAAGCACAATGAATTAATGCTGGGAAACAAGACGATTTAACGGCGCCTGAGACTATATCGATTTTCCCACACGGCTTTTCCTCGTAGACGCTTTTTTTATTGCAATTTTTCACTATGCGTGCGTGCGCGCGTGTATGTGGCTATGTGTGGGTGCGTAGCGTAAGTGTGCGGCGGTTGGTAATCAAAAAAATGCAATTGCTAATTTACTGCAAGGACTGGGCGTTTGCGTTTTCGTTAATTTGCGCGCACATCTTGGTCTAGAATGCAAATTCAGCCCCAAGCGATTGACCGTTGCAACGTTTTTGTCGATTTCTTTTCTAATATTAATATTTTAACCGCTGCTGGCCGTAGCTGTCGGAAATCGAAATATCGATAAGGGACGCATTGCTGTCGATTTTCAAGCTTTACAACATTGATTTTCGATCATTGGCAACACTAAACCTTTAATAAAAACATAAAAATTAAGTATTTTCTACATTTTTGTACAATTTTTAGACATTGCTGCACCGTAATAGCGCCTATTTACGCCCAGAAAAATTGTTTTCATGTATCGATAATTAGTGTTGGTAAACTGCATGTCGTAAACCGATAGCTGAGAGCGCCAGATTTGAAAGCCAATTTAAAATATTTTATCCTGCAAAAGGTCCTAAGTCCTATTGTATTCTGTAGTCCAATAAAAAATAACTAACTTTTTACAAATATGTGACTCCCCTTGCAAAACGCTCAATCACGCTGAGTAGCTGAGCGCTATTAAGGACATGTTTTCTTTTATTTTAAATTTACATTTCGTATTTTATATATATTCTTTCTTGTACTCTGGTTTGAAAACCAGAAAAACAGTTTTGTTTGTGTGTGAGTTGTCTTAAATTTAGTTTTCTCGACACCAAAGAATCATAGTTTTGAGGGCGGGGTGTTTTTGTGGTAAAGGTTACAAAGAATTTTGTTTGGAAATTTTTGTTTAGCTTTGTGGCCAATACATTAGGCTAATAAATATATTTGTTTATACATTACTTATCATTTTCCTTTTTTTTAGCTTTTTTTTTTTTTTAGTTTTTGCATAAATTTAAGGTGTGTATGCATACATACTATGTATAGGGCAAGGCTTGCCCATCTTTTTCTTCGAATGTGAGTTTAAATCGTGATTAAAGGTTTAGACTTTACTTAAAAAGTGTGGCGATTAAATATGAATAAAAAAAAAAAGGATTTAAATTATAGCTCCTTCGTTAACATAAGATTATTCAAGAAATTTATGTGTGTCTACAAGCAGCGATCACAATCGCTACGGCCATTTATTTCTCTCCTTGATCCGTTCATCTCATCAGCTGGATACCAGCGATCTATGTGTCCGACTTCCACAGCTTAATCGTTTTGTCGTTTTCGAGCGCCGCAGAGGCGATGATGTTCTCCGTGGGATGGCAGGCGGTGCAAAGAACGGTGTCAGTGTGTCCCTGAAGCTTCTGCACGACCTCTTTGCTCTGCAGATTCCAGATATATACCATATTGTCCTCGCTACCGCTCACAATCCACTGTAAACAGCATAGTAGTTATTTTAGCTAAAGCTAGAAACGTTTCCCGATCACTTACCTTTCCACCCGTAACCGAAAAGTTAGCAAAAATGCAGTACTTCTCGTTTTTGTGTCCAGTGTACGTCTTCAAGCACTTTCCCTTGGAGTAGTCCCACAGTTTCAGGGTATTATCCAACGTGGCGGCCAGGATGTACTTTCCGTTGGGTGAGAATTTGACAAAACTAACAGGCGGATTGTCATCGTCAATGAGGGTCTTCAGGCACTGCCCACTAGCAGTGTCCCAGATACGGCATAAGCCGTCGTAGCTGCTGCTCACAATCAGTGAGCCATCTCTGTTGAAATGCACTGCAGAGACTGGATCCGAGTGGGCGGGCAGGGTCTTCAGGCACTTGCCTGTGCGCACGTCCCATATGCGAACGCTCTCATCGAAGCTGCCGGAGACGATCAGGTTTGACTGTGGATTGAAATTACAGCAGAAGACATAGTTGCTGTGGCCCTTTAGGGTCTTCAGGCTCTTTCCAGTGCTCAGCTCCCAGACTTTCAGGGTTTTGTCGTCGCTGCCGCTGACCAATAGGCGGGAATCAGAGCTCCAGGCCACATCGCTGATGCCGAGCTTGTGGCCCGAAATAGTCTTCTCAAACTTACCATCGTAGGCACCCCAGATTTTGATCAGTTTATCAGCAGCTAATAGAATGGGAATAGGAATATATTCTCAGAGTAATCGTAAACCAATTGGCGAAAAACTTACATGAACTGGCCAGCCACTCGCCGTTGGGACTGAACTTGACTGCGGAGACGGCCTTGGTGTGCCCGGCCAACGTAAACTTGAGCGTGTAATTGGGCTTCACCGACAGGGATCCTTTGTTGGAGGACACGCTGGTGTTGGCGGTGGTGTTGACGCCGGCAGCCACCGAACTGGGCTGCAATGTATTGGGACCAGTGGGCGCCGTGGGCAGCGGCTGCGGCGGTGGATGTACGACGCCGGGATGGCCGCCATGCACGCCTCCAAGGGGCACCATCTTCCTCTCTATAACTTTATGGTCCTTGGGCTATCGAAATACTCGTGGAGCTCCGTTTCTTGTTTTTTATTGCAATACTTTTCACCCTTGCCGCACTGCACACGTGCTTCTTCTTCTTCCGACCGGAGGAACGCTAATGGCGGTGTTCTGACCGTTTAGATCTGATTATTTCCTTGGTTTATGATAGCTATCAGGGTGATGATTTGTTTGGCGCCGCCTATATGGATCTGTTTGTTTGGTTTTATGTATTTTGAGGGCTGGCGTTTCCTGCCACACGTGAAAAATAAAATAAATTGCAGCAAAAGTGTGACCGTTTGGGCGCGCTAGCTCAAATCCAGACACGCGTGTCCACGCTAATAGGACCGTTACAGATTTGGCTGTAAAATACCGCCAAACATAATTGGTTTATGCTTTTCAAAAACGATTTTTTGAAATAGTTATAGTTTTGGAATTCATTTAATTAGATTTCAAAGAATCCAAAGGAGCTTATCGATAGAAACTGTTATGGGAAGATTATTAAATCAAGCTGAATCGATTTAAAGTTTCGATAAAATAAATTATAGAGATGGAAGGATCCTTAAAACTATATTTTTAAGTTCAGAGAATTGATTTGTAAGCCTCATTTAACAAATATTGGTTTTTGAGCTTATACTGAAAAAGTGAGGAATTCGAGTTTCCTCGCCAACGGTCACACTGCTCTATACAAAACAACAATCCCAAAGGGAAAATAAAAACATTCCACCAACAGGACATCAAAATTAAAGCAGCATCAGCTGGCGCAGGACCTGGGGCCCCAAGGAAACTACCGCAAGGATGAACGGTCTGCCGCCGAGCAAGCACTACAACCTAACGCACTACCAGCAGCGTTACAACTGGGATTGCGGCCTATCCTGCATCATTATGGTCCTGGGAACGCAGCAGCGTGAGGAGTTCCTCAACAATTTCGAGGCCGTGTGCAGCGACGAGGGTTTTGGATCGAGCACCTGGACCATCGACCTATGCTACCTGCTGCTACGCTACCAGGTGCGCCACGAATACTTCACCCAAACGCTGGGAATCGATCCGAACTACGCCCAGCACACGTACTACTCCAAGATCATCGACAAGGACGAGCGTCGCGTCACGCGCAAGTTCAAGGACGCCCGGGCGCATGGCCTTCGTGTGGAACAGCGCACAGTCGGCATGGAGGTCATCCTGCGTCATCTGGCTCGTCACGGTCCGGTTATCCTGCTGACCAATGCCTCTCTGCTCACCTGTGAAGTGTGCAAGCGCAATGTCCTAGAAAAGTTTGGGTAAACTCTAGTTTCGCTTTCCTAACATCCTCATCCTTATGCATGCCATTCCCCTAACCCTTATCCTTGAAAAAACCAGCTGTTTTCATATAAATTGTATTGCCCGAAACACACGCTTGCCGGATCCCAAAAAAAGCTATGCTGGTCACTATGTGGTTCTTTGCGGATATGACATGGCCGTCCACAAGCTCTTCTACCACAACCCCGAGGTGCACGACGGTCGTGAGTATTGGAATTGGCTTTTTTCTTCTTCCTACCATTGATTTTCTCATTATTTTTCCTTCTGGCAGACATTTGTCGCTGTCTGGTGGACTCCATGGACACGGCCAGGCGGGCCTACGGCACCGACGAGGACATCATCTTCATCTATGAGAAAAAGGCCACCACAACGGATTAAACTGAAGACAGGAGGTCTGTAGCCAGGCTCCCAGCAAAATATAGTACCTGCCGTCGCCAGGTTGCCAGAGAGGGATACCAGGAGGATGGGAATCGGCGCTTTGTGATATTAGTTTGTTAGAAGGAGTTGGAGAATGCTATGTCGGATGGATGGAATGTGCTTGCTGCTTGGTTAACTTTGGCACAACAGTGTACTTTATTAAGGTATTGCTAGCAGTTGGTCCCCATAAAAAACAACAATTACAAACGACTTTTATAAAGCAGCCAGGCAGCTGTTTAAATTAGAGTAGGTCGATCGATTCTATTATTCCATTTTATTATCCTTGTCCAGTTGAAGGGCGGTAGGTAAGCTTTCTCCTATACGAATGCCAAACATTTTATTCTAAATTATTGCCCATTATTGTTCTGCTGAAATAAATAAATAATAGGCTGATGAATAAACGGACAGACGGACGGACAGTCCAGTATCAATTCCTTTGGTTTATCGACTGAAAATTTTGTTAACTTTAGTATTCCTTTTCCGCCCTGTTTAAATTCTGTTTGGTTTCGAATCGACCCACCCTAGACTACTACATTCCAATAAGATTATACAATATGTTCTGTCTGTAGAAAATACAAAAGATTATTGTTCCAAACCCGAGAGCGTGCAGTTGTAATCTCCTTACTGGGTCGGCTCCCTATCCTTACCTTCGATGGAGATCCTTCTGTAGAGCAGCTGGAGCTTGATGTGCGGCGCCTCCACCGGCAGGATGATCTTCCCTTCGGGATCCGTATACTTGTCGTAGGGCTGCTCGGCGAAAACCTCGAATCCGTGCGAGCGGAATATCTTCTGCGAGAATATGCCAGTGGCGTCGGCCTTCAGGAGACGGAAGCCGTTCTTCTTGGCCACGGCGACCGACTGGCGGACCAGTTCGTTGGCGATTCCCTGGCCCCTGTAGCTGGAGTCCACGGAGAGGATTCGTACGTCAAACATGGCATCCACGTGGAAGTGTTCGAAGAGATTGTATTTGAGGTTGTGCTGGTGCAGCAGCTCGAAGATCTTCCGGAAGTCCGCATCGCAGCTCTCCTCCAGCTTGTCCAAGGCCTTGGCCGTATCGCCAGCTCGCAGGATGCCATTCAGCACCACTCCGGCTATCTTGCATTGCCCAGACTGGGCGGCCTTTGTGTCCACGGCCATTAGACTCATTCGATCCTGGAGCGCCTCCAGGCAGTGGTCCTCTAGTTCGGGATTACTGCAGCCATTCTGGCACAGTCCAGCGGCCTTGTTGAGCGGCTCGTCGGCGAAGAAGCTCCTCCGGAGATGCTCCAGGACCAGCTTGTAGTGCTCTGGACCGATCAGCTGGTACTCCATGACGTTGTTGGGGGTCTTTAGTGTTGGAATAAACCGCCTGTTGCTTCTATGGGTCAAGAAAAACTTTATTTTTAAAGTAAACAAAAGAAAAGGTGTAATTAGGAACATTTTGAGAAGCTAAGATGAAGCTAAATGAGCTAGGAGTTATATATCCATGGCTATTGTTAACTTATTGAGCAGAAAAGATTGTAATTTTTAAATAAAATAAAAAAAAAATAAATATTTTTCTTCATTTTTAGGGGGTTGTTAGGTGCAGCCTATGAGAATCGAGGAGGAGGGCACTTTTTCATTTATTTATTTTATTTTTTATTTTAATTTTTTTTTTTTTTTTATAATTTATTTTATTTGTTTGGTCTGGTTACCTGCAGCCTATGAGAATCGAGGAGGAGGGCACTTTTTTCCTTAATTATTTTTTATTTTATTTTTAATAAATTACATCGGAAAAACATAAGAAAGTCCTTAGCAAGTGGAAAGGAAGTAAGGAAGCTGTTAAAAAAAATACATTTTCGTCCTTAACTTTAAAATGTTTTCAAAAAAAGGCCAAGAAATGTATTTCAAAGAGTTGTTAATTATATTATTAATATTAAAAAGGGCAAAGGCGTCCTAACAAGGACTCTCTCGCATATATTTATTCTATAACTCAATTAGTAAAACAGGTTGCTGTAGCTATGTACGTCCCTTGCCCGCTTCCACTTACTTTCACTTCAACTGCACTCTCTCCCTCATGATGGCCTAATGACACACCCCCAGGACACACCCCCCAGGACGCCCAGAGCCACCCAGTAAACGATGAAACCTAATCCGCGTGAAATGACAAAGGTTACAGGACATAAAAATCGAGCACAATGTAGTTTTGATTGGACACTTACTCCTTGGATTATGGCCAACTGAAGGAACTGGTCGCAGGCGTGGAGAGCTCGGAGATGGATCCTGTTTTGGGCAGAAGGCAGCAGGCAGCAGGATGTTTGTTATCCTTGGCTGGGAAAAAATGTGTAACCTACTTGCGGGCGCTGCCAGATGCGAACTGCGACTGGAGAACAAAAAGCGGCGGGCGACCAGGCGACCCAGCATCCTTGTTCCACACTTGGAGAAAATGTGGGTGTATTTTAAAAGGTATCCCATACAAAATAATCTAATTACTGAGCCGTAAAAGTTGCTTTGGAGTTTTGGTTTTAGAGAAAGACCCTGTAATTTCCTTGAAATGTATTTAGTTTTCCAGTCTTTTGTTTCAGTGTAGAGCCTCGGGTATCCTCATAGCCGAAGCACGAGAAAAATGCTGCCGCTGTGGGTTTGGGGCCAACAAAGAAAGGAAGTTGAGTGCAAAATTCTCCCCCCCAGCCAGCAGTGCGTATACGCAATGTTCACACACACAGGACACTCACCAATACCAAGGATACGAGCGTGGGGATGTGTGTGTTTAAGCGATTGCCTGGCAGTGACTTATGCCAAATACCAGATACCAAATGCCAATACTCTCGTACAATTGCTGCCACCGTGAAATCAAGAGTCCTCCTTCCGCCCCCCCCAAAACACGACCGAATTTTCCTTTGTTGTTCGGGGCGACAGGACCAACTGTTGATTCCGCCATTGTGAGGTTAGGATTCGTGTCCTTGCTGACAAAAACAGGGCACTGGGAGTAATGGGGAGGAAGACATTGTAATTAAACTGTGTTTATGTTTTAGGGAAAGGTTTAGAATTTAGAGGAAACATTTCTTTCGATCCATATGTTATTTTTAAGACACAGTACAATATTTTTCCCAGTGCCTTGTTCACACACACTTGCAAAGATTTCGACTTTTGGAATAACTTACTCAACGCCCAGGACGTGCCCCATTCAAAAAAGGGGGAGACTCCTCCGACAAATTGTACTATGATATACACATTGAAGCATACATGCTCCTGATTAAATATGCAGATGATATCTTTATCATCTTTTATATCGTAGAAAAGTATATAATAGCAAGAGAAAGACTTTATACACAGTTAAAACATATCTGTTATGGGCCAGTTGGTCACGTTTTCTCCATAAAAAACATCCCATTTGATATTGAGATATGATTGAATGATTTAATGATTTAATTTTAATTTCAAGCTTGATTGTCGAGACAACTAAACAAGAAACTAAACCAAATGTGTGATGGAATTCCGACCTTCCACCCCACTGCCTGGCATATTCATTACTTTAATTAATAACCGTGCTTGGTGGCCACTGGGCTGTGGCCATTTGGGATGGCCACGTGTCCACGTGTCCACGGCCGGACAATGGCTCTTTCGGGCACCAAAAAGTCGGATAGGTGGGCCAGCTTTGGGCGTAGCAGACGCCCATATACCAAGGGAGCTTAATATAGGTGGCTATTGTTTAGTTATTTACCGGAAAAAATTAATTTATAAATAAAAAAAAATATATTTCCCTTTTCGGGGTGTTCGTTACGTGCCACCTATGAGAATCGAGGAGGAGGGCACTTTTTTAATTATTATTTTTTATTTTATTTTTAATTAATTTCGACTTGTAAGCTTTAAATAAATACTTATTCCCGTTGAAAATAAGAGAAACATGACGCTCATTGCGTGACCACCGCCCTGGCGGGGATGTGGAGCCACACATGCCCGGATTTGGACCACGGGGTGTACAAAGGTATTTCAAAGTCAGTGTCGTCGAGTGCCGCCGCGTGTGGCAAGCTCTTTTGTCCGAAAAATAAATAGGAAACAAAGATTGTTGTGCGTTATTGTTGGCAATCACCATCAATTGAGCTCAATCTGCGCTATCGGAAACTAAACGATCAACTTGACAGCGAAACTATCGATCTTTTGTGTCGATTAAAGCGACCTTGAAGGGGCTGCGACAGGATCTTAAGATATCAGGATCTGTTGTCCTGGGAAAAAGCTCTGATTCAAGCTTAAACTCAACCTAGGACCTCTGGGATTAGTCCTATAGTCCTACAAATATAAACATCCAATAGACTGACAATTTTGTTTTGGTTTTTCGCTTCTAATGATGTCATGATGTTGCAAAGGGTTTCTTAATTAATTGGCTTTTAATTATGCAGGTTTTTTATCTTATTCTCAAGAACCTAATTTATTTGAGTTATCCGTAATCCAATTAAAAAGGAATACTCTCACGTTCAGACAGTTTTCAATTGGATAAAACATTTTCTGAGATCATTTAGGGTTTCATTTCTGATTAGGTATGGACTTTTGAAATACTTATTAGTAGATTTTTAAATTGTAACTTAAAAACCCATTTAATATTTATAGTTTTAGGTAAAAGAAGAGAACCTTAGTTCCATCAGGAGGTTGCTGGCTCCTATTTAGGTTACGTTTTCGAGAGACAGAGCTCTTGGGAATATTCTCTCTCTATTCAAACTTTATCAATGGATCATATATACAATTTCGTAACCCTTGGATAGATCATAGACCCGTATAAATTAGAAATACCCTCTGTAAAATATATATAGCGGATCAGCTGGGGGCCCGAGACGAAACGAATCATCCGCACCCGAATATACACAGGTCCCAAACCCCCCTGCGGAACCCACTCCAACCCGATCCGATCCGATCCGATCTGTTCCGATCACCCTCGTCCAATGGTATATATGTTTTGAAGACTCGTTGGCCCAGTTTGTTGTCGTGTTGTCGCCGCCACAGGTCGTTGTTTCTCCTCGGAGCTACGAGTCGCGACGCTTTTCCCCCCATCCTTTGTCTAAAATTGTATTTTCCCGGTGTCGCATATATAGATATATAAATTTAGTAAATATTTTGTTGTTGTTATTTATAGTTGCGACTGGGTTGGCGTGGTGTGCGTTGTATTTTGTATATTTCTTTTATATTTTTTATTTTGAGTGGCTGTTTTTTTTTTTTAATTGTTTGCTTAAATGGCAGCTAAAGATCGCCTGCCCATATTCCCCTCACGTGGGTGAGTAGCAGCATCCCTTTAGCAAAGGGTCCTTGATCCACAAAATAAACCTGGCATCGATTTAGAGCTCAGACATTGATGAAATCCCGTCTGGCTGGTGCCACCAAGGGACATGGCCTACTCAAAAAAAAGGCAGATGCCCTGCAAATGCGTTTTCGTTTGATTCTGGGCAAGATTATAGAGGTGAGTTTGGAAGGATATACACCTAAAAGTCATATTAAATAGAGGAATATCTTCCAGACCAAAACCCTTATGGGCCAGGTCATGAAGGAGGCTGCCTTCTCCCTGGCCGAGGTCAAGTTCACCACCGGGGACATCAATCAGATTGTCCTGCAGAACGTTACCAAGGCCCAGATTAAGATAAGGACCAAAAAGGACAACGTGGCCGGGGTTACGCTCCCCATTTTCGAGCCCTATACAGATGGCGTGGACACCTACGAGCTGGCCGGCTTGGCCCGCGGTGGCCAGCAATTGGCCAAGTTGAAGAGGAACTACCAGAGCGCCGTGAGACTCCTGGTCGAGTTGGCTTCGCTTCAGACATCCTTTGTGACCCTAGACGATGTGATCAAGGTCACCAATCGAAGGGTCAATGCCATAGAGCATGGTAATACCCTTTCAAAATCCAAATTCTGTCTCAAACATTGATAGTATCCTCCTTAAAACAGTTATTATACCAAGGATAAACCGCACTATTGAATACATTATCAGTGAGCTGGACGAACTGGAGCGGGAAGAGTTCTACAGGCTGAAAAAGATCCAGGATAAGAAGCGGGAGGCGCGAAAAGCCGCCGACAAGCAGCGGGAGGAGCAACGACGTTTGGGACAAATCGAGGAGGCACAGGAAGTGCAGAATATCCTCGACGAGGACGGTGACGAGGATTTGCTCTTTTAGGCTTCCACCATTACGAAACCACCATCATCCAACACTGCTACCTCTGACCTCTCACCTCTCACCTCTGACCTTTGTATTAGTCCCCTTCCCCGCACTACTTCTCCATCCATTCTCTCGTTGTTATTTGTCGTTTCGGTTACAATTTGTGATCCCGGATGTTGGAAATAGAATCCATAACCTTTATGTGATCGCTGTCTGGTGTTTGTCGAATGTGTTTTTATTATTATTTTCAATTCTGTGGTTTCAATTGTCAGGCATGTCAGTGTGTGCTCTGTGCACTGAGGGAAATTCATTCGAATTTCAAATAGATCATTAACATTCATAGCTCTCTGTGGGTCACAAATTTGGCGACTTGATTTTGGGACTTTGATTTATTAGAAAAATGGAAAGCTGAAGAATTCACAAAGGAGCAACACTTTCGATTTGATTGATTAACAGTCAAGGACACACTGGCGGAGCAGTGTGACCAGAAGCCTTGCAAAATAACAAAAACGCTTCTGAAAGATAAATCCAATTGAATCGAAAGCCCCCTTATACCTGCCTCTTCAGGCGTTATGGCCTCTGTCGGAGGGGGGCCATTAAAGCGCCCGTTTAAGCCGCTTAAGGCCTTAATTGCCAATTCCCCGATACCAAATAGAGACCCGAGCGAGTGGCACGTGCCGTTTGGAAGCCGCAAACGTTATCGCGTTATCATTAGCTCGATTTTTGCATTTTGATTTTGGAATTTTCGCAACCGCAGATATAACCTGATCCAAAGCTAAACAAGCTACCCGGTTTAGCATACAAAATCATGTTTATTCAATTTCCATTTAGCCTTAAACACGTAATAGTTTGCCATTGACCAAGGTGTGTGAGTGTGAGTGTGTGTGTGTGTGTGTGTTTAAATTCGGCTTAGTTGAAGAGAAAATTGCTTGAAGCGATTAAATCAAGAGTTAATCGAAACTAAAATACACAATAAGTATATAGTAGACCTTCACACACACCTATTTACATATACATTCCATTGCAAATGCAAAGTAAGCTTAAAAAATATGTGAATAATACTTTCTTTTTGTGTTTTTTTCACTTCTTACTTTGTCTTTTGTTCCATTCCAATTGCTTTGTACTCTCTTTGCCTGTGTATGCAAATATTTCGCTATATATATCCCATGTATATCCAATATACGATCTATACTCCGACATTTCTATCAGGTTTCTGGTCTTTCGTGTCTTTATCATTTTTTTTTTTGTAAATACCAAGTTTGTAAATATGCTTTTCTTTATGTGTAAATAACTTTCACATTTATATGAATACTGAGCTTAGTTTATACCAAAAAAAAATACAAGTTTAACCTTTAATCCTTCATTCTCTATACATTCCTGCTTTTTATAGAAAAAAAATGATGCTGTGTCCTTTTAAATATACAAAATATCCCTAGCTGCATACAAAAAAGTGAGCACTTCCAGCTTTTTAGTTTAGTTTTAAGTACAGTTGTGCCCCAGGACGTCTCTCCAAGGACGAGAGAGAGAGATAGCAGGATGCCAGTTGTTGTTGAGGTTAGGCCTTCGGCGTTCGATGGTGATTTTTGGTGATCGACTTGGCTCTAGCTTTTGACTTGGTTATCGTGGATATTGTTGTTGTTCTCATGGATCCTGCTGCCACTGTTGTTGTTGTTGTTGCTGTAGTTGTAGTTGTTGCTGAGCTTAAGGATGTGGTTGCAATGGCTGCCAGCTTAGACGTCGGCGGCAGCTGCGACGTCATAAATATCTGTTGCGACTTTTGCGGACCTGGCATCACACATTTGTCCTGCAAGAAGGACACGGAAAGAGAACCAGAAAGAGAGAGAGAGAGAGAGAGAGAGAGAGAGAGAGAGAGGGAGAGGGAGAAAAGAGATCCAAAAGGGCGGCCGCATTTTCAGTGTTGGAAAAGGGACGGAAGATAGACCGGAAATCGTTTATTTATTAAATGCCTCCGACTTGTTACCCCTTTAGTTTGTTATTTTAGCAATCGTGGCAAAGTTTTCGTTGCAAAACAAAGCGCAGCTAGTTAAAAATTGAATGCAGTGACTGTGAACGTGATCGAACGTGGCTGGCAGTGTGACCAGGCTCTCAAACGATAAGGAACAAGGATAATACAAAAAAAACGCATCAATGTTCGTTGTTTTTTAATTGTCGTATCAAAAAATAAGTGTAAATCATAATAAGTTAATAGAATACAGAGGATACACTTTAAAAACTAAATAAATAATATGAAATTATGCTGAAAAGGGGATAAGGACACACGCTGGCTGGATATCCAGCCGATAAGGTCACACTGCGAAGTAATGCGAATAAGTTTAAAAGTAGAATAAGGACATGCCGCTCGAGTTTTGCTGGAAAATTTCATCAAGTTTGTAACCGTGTGCTAGTGTATTATATTATTATTAACATTATAATATTCTGTTGTTGTTTTTTTTTTTTTTTTTTTTTTGGAAAGTATTTGTGTGTCCAGAACAGAGTGATGCGCTAGTAAAGATTCATTGTCAGCAGATAATAGTAATTAATTTTGAAAGCTTTCGATTCTACTTGTTTTTTGTTTTTGTTTAATTTTTTTTTTTTGGGATCGGAAGGATATATGTAGGTATCAGATCTGTCCTAGATGAGCGTTGGCATTTTGGAAATATGTACATAAAAGCAATATACAAGTGAGAAATGGCGGATTAATCAGGGCGTAAAGGACCTTTTCGATTTGAAGAGGAGGCTTGGAGGGATTGAAGGCTGGTTGGTGGTTGCTAGTGCTCGCTACTGTGGAGTTTGGTGGCTTTGGCGATAGCTACATCTACGGCTACGTCTACGTCTAGTTTTAGGTTTTTTTTAGTTTTTAGTTTTTAAGTTTTTAGTTTTTAGTTTTGGGCTACTGCTCTGACAACTCAAATACAACTGACTCGGGTGGCACGGATGACGCTGACGGTACTCTAAGTACCTTTTGACCCCGGAAGCAGATGATGCCCATCATCCACTTGGAGCCACGATTCCGGCCCGATCCTGCGCTCTCCTTGCTGTGTATGCGTGTGACTGTCGTGGATACGGCCGGATCGGCTTCCGTCTCCTCCAGCTGCCTCTCATCCCTCGGCCGCTCTCTATCCTTATCCCTGCCTCTGTCCCGGTCTTTATCCTTGCCCCGACTCTGGCTGTGGAGGCGTGGCAGTAGGCGGTGGCGCTGCTGGGGTTCGTGGATCATCACTATGCTGGCACTGCTGGCCTTCCTCCCATTTAGCCTTTTGTTTGGAGGCGAAATTCTAGATTCAAAGAGACGGGCTTAGGTTTTGAGACGGATATCCTTTGTCCAGTTACCTTTTTCCAGTGGCAGGATTCTCGCCGGGCTGCTGGATCACGGCATCCGTATCGGGGGCTGTGTTGTAGGCTCCGGAGTACATGGAGGCCCGCTTGGGAACCCATTCCGGATGGCCACGCACCGACATTTGGGTGGCCAGGCTCTTGAGCAGAACAGCTCGAACCTGGAAGGACAATGCATATATTATATATCCTTTTCGGACCTTTTGGCATCGTCAACTTACCTCGCCATTGAGAAAACAATAGATCAGCGCTATGAAGAATCCTTGAAAGGAGGTCAGAAAGTGGGTGCCGTAGGACCAGACCGCGAAATTGGTGGCCGTTTTGAGGGGAGCCAGTTGGTGGAGGAGATTCGTGATGCCCAATAAAGGCAAAAGGACAATGGCGGCTCGGACCGCCTTTCGGGTTTGCTCAATATCGCTGGCCTGCGACTGCCGCAGCTTGACCACCAGGACCCTTATGATATTGACCAGGAAACAAAAATTCAGCTACCAAAAGGATATAAATAAAGGACAATTCAAGGAGAATCCTGATGTGTAAAGATAATTCTGATGACTCACCAAAATGACCGCTAGTCTTGGTCCCTCCAGGATCCAGTAGTAGGGCGTGAGATTATAGTTCCAGAGGCAATCCCCCATGGAGGTGTCCATGTAGATGACCGTGCACCTGGCCCACACAAAGGTCATCAGGATGGGGACACACCAGCCGAGGCGGGAGAAGAACTTGAGGGGGAAGCTGCCCTGAAAGACCGCCACGGTGACCATGTTATGGAGGTACAGTCCCTCGATGAACATCCACATAAACATGGCGGTACGGGCGTACTCCAATAAAACGTACGACGCCTCGCACAGATAGGGCTGGCAGGGAAGGATATGTTATAACGAAAATATATAGAGGAGGCACCTGTGGTTACCGTATTTTCTATTGCCGATAGACTCGTGTTGGTGGCCGCCTCCTTGTTGCCCCTCCGATACTGGTCCAGGTAGAGGGTCAGCCGGACGATCACCTGCAGCACCATGGCGATGAACAGGTTCTTGTGGATCTTGGTCCTGTTGTTGCGGAGCGATCGGAAGGTGCAGAAGATCAGGAGCGATATGACCAAGGCGAAGAGGGAGACCCACAGACCCACAATCTCCAGGGTTCGCGTTCTCCTCGCTATATCGATGTAAATCTAAACGAGAATATCCTTTAAGTCCTTGTTAAAGTGAGGCACGGGGCGCACGGCTGGCCTTACATCGATGTCCTTGCTGCCCATCGACTGCATCAGGCGAATCACCTCCGGCTTGTAGCACGGCCCGTAATCGGTCCATCCCGCCGTACTCGGCTCCGTGGCATTTGGCCGGCTGCCCCACCGGCCATCCAGTTCGCATTTTCGATTCGCAAACTCTTCGAAAGAAACACAAAAAAAACGGGGGGGGGCAAGGATTAAAGGGGGGCGACCATCACAGAGACGGACAAGTGCAATTATGGCAATCGGGAGGAGGGCGGAGGGAGGAGGGAGGAGTGGCCGGAGGTTGAAACTGGACGACCCCGTCCGGTTGAATAAAAACCCGCACTGAAAACTGACAATTGAAATGAGGCCAGGGTAATTGTGCACTCAGAAAAAAAGCTTTAAGTATGTTTCAACTTACAAGGTATATGAAAAAAGGAGGGAGAAGAGGGTCCTTTTCCAAGAAAGTCTAGGATATCCGGTACTCCAAAGCCCCTTCTTCTATCTTTCCAAAGGAAATGTAATCCCCTTCTTCCAACTTATTTCTCGCAGTGCCTTTGGCTTGGTTATTAAATAGGAATTTCCGTTGCAAAGCGCCACTATTAGCGGGTTAGCTCATTTTGGGGGGAGTCCTGGGGAGCTCACCCCCAGCCAGGACCCCCCAAACCTAATTAAGCAATCGATTTGTAAGCCTTTTCCGAGCCGGAGGATCCATGGCTATGCACCTAGACGGCCCAGTTTCGTCCTGAACCACCCCCTCGCGCCCAACAACCCCAAGGATATTCGTGGCAGGATGGGATAGCTTGCATGTAAATATTGACGTCCTTTCAATGAATACGAAATCGGGTAATTGTTTGCCAGGTCAGCACTTGGAGGGATTCCTATCTAATGATCCGTTTCATTTCTGTCCCTCACTTACAGGATATTCGGGGGCTAAAGGACTTACTTCGCGTATCAACGCCGTGATAGCCACCCGGGCAGTTCATCCGGGCGAGGACTCCGGCCGGAGTGGGTGGCCAGCAGAGCAGAGTGTCCCAGGTCCAATTGCAGTAGAGACCTGTAAGAGAAAGTAATTATCAATGGAGGAGTAGCTCTGCCATGTCTGCCATGTCCTTTAGACTTGCTCGGATCTCACCTGTCTGTGGCAGGGTGTAGTTGGCGAACAGGGCCGAGCAGTTCTCGTAGTTGGTGGCCGTCGAGGAGGCGAGAGTCATGTTCCATTGGCCGCCGGCTGTGGCACCGACACTGGCATTCACCCCGGCCAGAAGCTGATCCGCCTCGGGATCGGGCAGGACGTCCATCACCGTGGCCTCCAGCGCCATTTTGGCCACGTTGGTCACTCCATCGATGATCACACTGGAGTCTGTGGTGTGCGGGAGATCCTGGCCCAGGCTGGGCACTCGTCCCCCGTCCGTAATTCCGTTTAGCATTTGCGAGGATGTGGGTTCCGCCGGCAGGGATGTGCCCGGAGCGGAGGCGGATGTGCTGGACTGGCGCAGCAGGCGGGTGAGACGCTGAACGGACACACTTCCGCCCGAATCAAGGATACTCGACAGCAGTGTCATTTTGCCGAAATCCGCATGCTGGTCCTGCAAAGGAGAGGTGTGTGGATTATAGGAAAATTTATTAAAGTCCTTTGAAAAGGACATTCAGTTAATGACTCTTGTGAAAGGACTTTCTCTAGAATCTAATAACTATTCTGAGGTTTCAAATGGAAACTGACGCTGCCACCATTTCCGCTTCCGTTTCAGTTTTCCACGTGTTATCCTTGTTGTTCCGACCCCCCTCCCCCTCCCCGCTCTGGTGGGGTCACGACTTAATTGAAAGCTTATCGAACAATGGAAACGGAAATAGAGACACCCATTGTTTATGGAAATCTCTATTTTTTCCCCCCTCATAAATGCACATTCGCTTTATTGGCCCATTGGCAGTGCAGTTTTTTGTACAAGGATTGCGGATTGATTTCTGTGGCAACGATTGGCTGGGGATTATGTCTGGGATTCGCGTGGGATCCTCTGATGATTCGCAGGAATCGTCCTTAAGTCCTTAAGTGGCATAAGCTTTTGATTGCCAATGGGGATTGATTTACAAAATATTGTACGAAACACTCTGCCTGCCCAATCAATATCCTTTCAGCTAACCAACACTATTGGCTTTATGCATTTATATTTCTTCCTGGAAACGCAAAGGACGAAGGAAATTGCGTAAACAAGCTGGCTTTCCCTCCCAAAAATGCCTTCGAGTGCATTTTTATATAATTTCGTTGGAATTCAGGTTGCAAATGCATTTGCAAGCATGCCGGAAAGTCCTGCCGAGTGTCCTGGCCTCAAAACTTGATGATTATATTGCATATAAGGATACACTGAGGGAAAAGTGAACGCTTATCTTGGGTGGCTTTCCTTTCAAAATAGTCAGAGAAAGGAGTCCTTACAAATAGCCTTAGTGCAGAGCCTGCATAACGCAGCTTATTTGGAATGGATATCCTTGGCATCGATACTTATCGGTGCAGCGGCCCGTTTCAGGACGCGTTCGTAATTAAGCCAACTAGGCGCTAAGCCACTCGAAACCCGGCCAAAGAGGAGGAGGAAAGGCAAAAGGGAGGGGAAGGACCTGCCCTATCCTAGCGGATTCCCAGCCAGACGGCAGACTCCGATTTGGGTCACTTGGCAGCTTAAATGTTGGCACAATCCAACTTCCACGGCCTCAAAGGGGCAACTTGGATATTAAAAGTGAAAATAATTGAGTGTGGAAGAGAGTCTCGTAGACTTGTGGAAAATATTTCAAAAATATTGACGCCCTTGGCACATTTATTTTGAATTGAAATTTGACTCGTTACGATTTACGATTTACGATTTACGATTTACGATACGATTCGGGGCGGGGCGGGGCGCGGCACTGAGGTCATTTTAATAATTAATCGACCTTCTTGCCGGACACCCCTTGCCGGCCGATTCAATTATTTAAGACGCCTCGGAATGCCCCAAATAAATTGTCAATGCCATCGATATTTCGATATTCCGTTAAGTATTTATGCGGATTTCCATTCGTAATCCCTCCGGAGGCGCAGCTTTAACATTGATTATTCCTGTCAGATTTCTTTACTTTAAATAAAAGGCGTTGGCCCATAATTATAAACCGAAAAAAAAAGAGAATTCAAGAGCCCTCCCACCATTCATAGAAACGAAAAGCTCGTGGGTGGGGGTGGGGTGGGGGGGAGTGGGCGAGTGCTGGGGGAAAATGTGTGGAAAATTGAAAGAAAAATGGGGTGAAAATTGGGCAGAGAGCCTACTGTCGACATTTGAAAAGTTTTCGCGCTATTTGACAAGCCAGAAAGGACTTTTCACTGCGGCTTTCCTTTCTCTTGCGGGGGTGCAGGCGAAGAGTTGCTCTAGAAACACTGTCAGGACTCTATATATATTTCCTCAATATATTAAATATAATATATTATAGGTAGGTGGAATTATAATCAAAGGGAATTTGAACTTTAAATTGTGTTTTCCATTGTTTAATATTATTAACTATTGTGGCATAGTTGCGAAAGCCACTGTAGCCTGACAAGGACTAAACAAAGGCTTTCACAATTCAAACTTTGGCAAACGCTTAAAATAAAAACAATTTGGAACGGAATTAAAGACCTAGACATCAGAGACTATTTAATATTTATTTTATTTCAGATTTAAGGCATAGTCCTTTCATTTTGCCAAAAAGAAACAGCTTGAATATCCTTTTCACCTTTTTTCCTTCCCAAAAAAAAAAAAAAAAGAAACTTGAAGAAATCTCAGCGGGCGATGTCGATGCTCGGCGGTTTCTATAGTTGGTTGGGTGGTTCTGGGCCATGGCTTGGATTTGGGGGGCTTCTTTGGTGTCACTGAGGTGGTGTTGAGGTGCTGGGTTGTGCTTTGCTTTTGTCACCGCAGGACATTTGCCGCTTGGCTGAGCCACTGCAGCTGCTTATACAATTTGGCATTGAGACCGTTTGCTCCCCGACAGCAGGGCAGGGCTTCTCCTTGGATCCTTGGATCCTTGGAGCCTGGGATCTCCCCCCACTCCTCCAGGATCCTTAAACCTTTGTTTTCGCTTCGTTTTTCGGATGGGAAAATGTCTTGGTCAGGGACACTTGTAATTGAATAACTGAATAAGCAAGGCCTCAAGGACAATGCGAGAAGAAAACCGAAATCCAATGAATGGAGCTCGCTTCGTCGAATCCTTATTATATGCAATGTACAATGTAAGTATGTTTGACAGGACCAAACCGATTATGACAGGTCGTCAGCGAGGAAATGCCCTACCATAACTGTTGCATTTCCAGATTTTCCTGCTATCTCCTGGTTGCTCCTGGTTGCTCCTGGTTGCCCTTGGTCCTGTTGTGCAATTTGCCAGATTGTCACTCCATAAATCAATATCGAACGTGCCGGGCCTAGCCAACATTTACTGTCAGTTGGCAACTGGCAACTGGCAACTGGCAATTGGCCATTGGCAGTGCCAGTTACAGTCGTGCCACTCGGATTCCAGGTACACCCAGCAGCACGTTCACCTGTACAGGTCCTTGCCGTCAGTTCACAGTCAAGGCGGGCTACAAGCCGAGGGCGGCCCAAGCCAAAAATAAACTAAACAATGGCCGGATATCCTTTGATTGCCTTGGAAATCCGATACAATACTTTGTTGTAATTAAAATTACATGATTTTGATTGATTTCTTTTCTGATTGAGGGATTGCTACTACCATCTATTATCCTTTCCTCTTCTAAAGGACTAAACTCCTTAAAAGCCTACATAATCCCGACAGGATTCCAGGCCGGGCTGGTTACGCAAACCCAACTGGCTTGCATAAATGGCAAATGGCAATGCGGGCAATGCCATTACATTACCCAATAATAAGCCAACTGCCAGGACTTATGTAAGGCTAATACAAATTGGCCAGCCTCTAACGGCACCTGTTGATCTGGAAAAAAGGCAACTCCACCCCCTTCCCGCCGTCAGTCTGCGCCAGAGTCAAGGCTCGTCGGCTATTTGCTCTCGTTTCACCCCAAAAGCCCGAGGCCTGGTGGCACTGGCCCCAAATTGCCTGCACTGGCTCATCCCCTCTTCCCCCCCTCCGCGGTGGGAAATTCTTTGCTCGTTAGTCAGGACCTTGACAACGGGGCAACAGGATCTGCGCCGCTGTGGTGGTTCCCTTTCTTTGCAACCAAACACACTCCTACTGGTGGCAAGAGAGAAAAGTTGTGTGGCTCCTTTTAGCCATTGTCCTGATCGCAGAAACGTTAAAGAACGGCCACACTTTTCATATAGAAACTCACCGCAATGACTCTCAGACCTAGTAGCCCTTTCCCTTTTCGATTCTAGTCACCACCTTAAGGAATACTCTCAAAATCCTCTAATCCTTCATCCTCCTTCCTCTAATCCTATTTTTTGCAATTCTAATGTTTCAAAGTTTTAGAATTCAGTTAATTATGTTAAAAAGGTGTAAACGATTAACAATGCAAAGACTGAGGCAACTTTTTAGTGTGACCTTTCGATAAGTAGGCAACTGTACTATTTCAAGACATTTTCTTTGAGTGTATTTGCTTTTTTTTTCACTTGGCTCAGTGCCAGAATAATTCTTGCAACTCTTGTTTTGGTTCGCTGCCCGATTGTTGCGGTCGCCTGCCTCCTTTTTCAGCTTCTCTGCCTCCTATCTTATAGATGTATCCGTGTCCCTGTATCTCTGTATCTTTGTATCTCTGTATCTTTGTATCTTTGTATTTTGTGGCAGTCGCTTGTTTAGCGTTTCGAATGACATCAAAATAATGAATCGCTCCTAATTGTTGGCCACACAATTACACATAATTATGTTGTTATTATGCTCCACTCCCCCCAAACCACCCCCCCACCCCCTGAAAAAAAGAATATATACATTATTCCTCCCTCCGCCCATCCCTGGCCTATTGTCGGCTTCCGTTCCATTGGCTTTCAGCTGTCAGTGTCCATGTCGAAGGGATTCTCGTTGCATAATCTCTCGAACACAATAGATAAATTTCATTGCCAGAATATGCGGGTTCAGTTCACTTCGATTTTATTCCATTTTGTTTATTATACAACGAGAGTCTGGCGAGGGCCTGCGGCATCGCCGTCGCCGTGTTTTCGCCTTGTTTTCGTATCCAAAGATCCTTGGTCCTTGTGGCACAGCTGTAATGTGCGGCTGCCACTCTCACATCGTTCCACATTTCCATCCTCTGATTATTACTTTGCTTCTCCTTCGTGCCACAAAGAGGCAAGCGGAAATATTCATAAAATTGTTGCAAGTCCTAAGTGAAAGCGACAAAAAGGAGGTCCCACTTTCTGCAACTAATGTGTTCCGAGATTTCTTTCCCTCCACACGTCCTGGCCTTTACGGAATCTCAGCTTTCGAATTTTATTTCCCTTTAAAGGGAAAAGGAATTCTAGTCCAGCAAACCCTCACATCCTGGCTCCTTCTATTCTAAAAGCCTGTCAAACTGTTGGATTTGGTTGGTGAAATCGACAATGGAAAAGGATTTCTTATCCTCACACAAGGATGTCCATATCTCGACCAATGTTATTCCGATTCCAAAGCGGAATACCTTAAAAGATTCTAGGGACAATTCCCCGCATTCCTGCATCAAAACATTAGAACAAAATATTTTTTCGATTTTTCGTCATTTTTCCTGATGGTACCCCTTTCAAAATTTTGGATTTCCAGGATTTCCATATTATCCTATATATGGCCCACTATATTGTCTATAGCTTAGCCAACTTTGATCCGATTCCAAAGCGGAATACCTTTAAAGATTCTAGGGACAATTCCCCGCATTTCTGCATCAAAACATTAGAACAAAATATTTTTTCGATTTTTCGGCATTTTTCCTGATGGTACCCCTTTCAAAATTTTGGATTTCCAGGATTTCCATATTATCCTATATATGGCCCACTATATTGTCTATAGCTTAGCCAACTTTGATCCGATTCCAAAGCGGAATACCTTTAAAGATTCTAGGGACAATTCCCCGCATTTCTGCATCAAAACATTAGAACAAAATATTTTTTCGATTTTTCGGCATTTTTCCTGATGGTACCCCTTTCAAAATTATGGATTTCCAGGATTTCCATATTATCCTATATATAGCCCACTATATTGTCTATAGCTTGGCCAGTTTTAATCCGATTCCAAAGCGGAATACCTTTAAAGATTCTGGGGACAATCCCCCGCATTTCTGCATCAAAATCTTGCAACAAAATATTTTTTCGATTTTTCGTCATTTTTCCTGATGGTACCCCTTTAAAAATTTTGGATTTCCAGGATTTCCATATTATCCTATATATGGCCCACTAGAATGTCTATAGCTTGGCCAATTTTAATCCGATTCCAAAGCGGAATACCTTTAAAGATTCTGGGGACAATCCCCCGCATTTCTGCATCAAAACATTGCCACAAAATATTTTTTCGATTTTTCGTCATTTTTCCTGATGGTACCCCTATAAAAATTTTGGATGACTTGGCTGGTATTATGCTTATTGCCTTTAACGATTTGTAGTTTGATTCTCCATTGATTTCTCCTTGAATTTTGTTCAGTTTGGTTTTTGTTTACTTTTTCCGGCTTAAAAGTGAGAATCCAATCCGATGGCCGAGCTGGCGGCGAAGGAAAGTGCAACTGCAACTGCAACTGAATGTTAATGGCCAAAAGTCAAGTCGGAGTTGAGCTCCTAGGACTTTAATATCCGCGGCTGTCAGCGGCAGCCGGAAGTAGGCGAGGCAGGACGGTGGCAGGACGATGGCAGGACTCGAGGTTAGCATTGAATCGAATGTCGACAGTTGCATATTGTTTAACTTTTTTTTTTTTGTATTGTTCGTTTTTTTTTGTTTGGGGTGGACTTAAACCACTGACAGCTGCTGTCAAAGTGAAGGGAATGAGACCACCCAGGACATTCAGGACACCCAGGACGCCCAGTGGACGGTGAAAGTGTAATGAAATCCGGATTACAGATCAAAGGGGATGCGCGACGTGGTGTGACTTGTGACTTCCGCTGTCAGGTGGGGATTATGCCAATTGAGTGGAGTGCTCTAGGCGGGAGAGGGAGAGGGAGGGGGTGTCTGTGGGGTGGCTGTGGGGGCGGTGGGGATTGCCTTAATTGAGGGCCTGGTTGTCAAGGGTTAAGTGTCAGGGTCAAGGTTGAGTCAGAGAAATGGGAGAGTCTTTATTATTCCAAAAACTTGTATAATTCTCTTGGTTCGTCCTTTGAAAGACTCTTTAAATAAACCCCCTTTCTTTGTAGTTGTATACATTTTCTCTCTGTGTAAGAGGCGCTGCCTTTGCGGTTGGCTAATTGCCTCGACGATCCGCCTACGTTTACATAAATTCTCGCATAACATTTCGCATTTTCCATTTTGCATTATGTCCTTTGCCGCACACGTGTGTGTGTGTGTGAGTGTTTGTTGTGTGACCTCTGGTAAGTGGCTGCCCCCTTTTGACCCCCGACCCCCTCCCCACACTCTGGTGGCCTTTTTGCATTCCCTTTGAGTTTCGGCCAAGCTGCTTACTGGGCATCCCCCGAACTATGTGGCAGCCACGAGCTGGGTGGTCGACTGAGCCACAAAAAAAATGTAGCACACTTTCCAGGGCTGCAGTTGCATTTGCAGTTGCAGTTGTAGTCGCATTTGCCCCATTTGCGTTTACAACAACAACGCCTACAATTACAACTACCACGGCGTGTTGTGTTATCCGGTTTCTGGTTTCAGTTCTCCGGTTCTCCGGTTCTCCGGTTCCTCGGTTCCTCGGTTCTCCGGTTTTTCGGCTTTCCGTTTGACTGCCCACTTTTTTCGCTGTCCTATTGTGTTGCATACACTGAGAGAATTGTTACGGAAAAGCTTAAAAACAAATTTAACCAAAATATCAAAGATAGTAGAAGATTGTGGCCTAGCTGTAGGGACGGGACTATGGTATGGGGACCAACCATCTCCCTTTGTAAACTTTATTCTTTATGAACTCCCCCTATTTCTCTCGGTGCCCCCCCGGATTAGCATAACTTTTTGGTGCTGCGTTTGGTTTTTTGGCCGTGGTTTTTTGGCCACACCGCAGTCAAGATGTAAACTCTTTGTTTTCACTTTTCCGGCTGCTCTTTAGCTTTTTCTTTTTTTTTTTTTGTTGCTGGCCAACGCGAATAAGAAAAAACACGGCCGACCGGCAAGGATAATATCTGGCAGGATTAAGCCAGAAGGCCATGGTAACTGGAGGGCTTATTGCCAGCATGACAGCCGCTAATTATTTGCATATTAAACGAGCCATACTTTAATTAAACTGAATAAAAGCCACTTATGGTAAATGATATGGGCGAAAGGATGAGCGGGGATATCCTGAATCGCAACTTGAGGCTGAATCATCTGTTTGGTGAATTAATTAAGCCCCACTATGCGCTTCGATTCATTTTGCATCCTAATTGAATTAACTGCAGCGGTTAGTTGTTGTTTTGCAGGACTACCACACGGCGTATGATTAATGCGGCTCGCAAAATATATTACGCATACGCAATGGTGACCGCAAAACAAATTAAATCCAAATGCGAATGCGAATGCGAATGCGAATGTGAACGGAAAATACGGGTCAGAATCGTAATCAATCGATTCGCCGCTCTCTGACATAATCACAATTAAATGTAAATAAATATTTGTACATATATATTATATATAAACTTTTAATCAAATCGCTTTCAGATTATTGCTTGATTTGTTGTCGCATCGATTTCATCAATCCCATTATCAATCGCGTGTCCTTCATTCTTTCCTTTCTTTGTTTCCCCCCTCTAATTAAAATAAATGGTCGCCCTAATTGTGCCGCATTCCCGTCTGGTTTGATGGCATTTCAATATCCGCATTCCACAAAATCATTTCAATTGCCTGGACATTTCCAATCTCGAATTAAACATTTCTCCCAAAAAAAAATTGCTCTGGCATCTCCGCTACACTTAAAGAAATTAAGGCAGTGGGGTGCCGGGCTAATGTTTCTGCTGCGCTTTGCACTTTTCTCCCATTTTTTTTTTTTCCGCCTTTTTAGATGGCAAAGACAAAGGCCTCGAAAAATCAGACAACGTCGAGAGGCGTGCCCAACAACGCCCACATTGTTCCAAATGGCCGGGAGGTAAAGGGGACAGGAGGGGAGGCAGGCTTTCTCCTTATTATGTGTAGTATTATTATTGTTGTTATTATTATGGCTGGCTTTGTTTGTCAGTCTTGGCCAGGCCAAAACTGTTGCATTGTTCCGGCTACGCAATCCACAACAACAACAACAAAAATAAGAAGAAAACAAAACAAAGGGAAGGTGGAAGGGGGAAGGGGCAGGCGGGGGGCTGCCACGCTTTTTTACTGCCCACTGTTGTAGAACCCCAAAGGGGGGTGTGGCAGGGGTGGGGCCGGCAAGACAATGCGGCAATGAAATCTTATACCCAGAGTCCACTGTAATCGCAAAATCTCAAGTTTCGCCCGGGTACAGTGGAGCAAAACGAGGTGAATCGAAAAAAATCGATTGTTTAATTATTCACTAAAAAACTATCGATTTCTTCTAATAAAACATGAAGGTCCAGTATTTAAGTTTGCCAAAAATTTATTGTCCTTTGGCCAGCTACCATTTAGGTTAAGCAGTCTAAACAAAAGAAAGAGACAAGAACAAAGACGGAGCGAGAGAAGGAAGACAAGGACGCTTCCCCATCATGTCCATGCATGTTTGTTCTTGTGTCCATGTTTGTGTGTGTTTGCACATCCTTAAAATATTCAACTTTCGCCAACGCTCTCGCAAGAGAGAGATAGTCCGGCAGACGGAGAAAGAGATGGATGGATAAAGTATGCAAAGACTGAGATTTGCATATGAAGCGGCGGCTGAACGCATCACTTGTTCTACTTATAAATGAGCCTGTAGATGGGAATACAAGCAAAAAATCGGTGGCATATGTGGCCATGTGTGTCCTTGATCTTGAAACGGTGTTCTTCTAGCACGCGGGAAAGAGACAGCCAGAGAGTTAGAGAAAGGGAAAGGAAAAGAAGAAGTATTAAAGATTATTTAATAAACTAAAGATCGAAATAGCAAAGATAGGATTATAGTTTTTGGGAAGAAACTGCCTGGAATTCTTCAAGTGTGGCAACTCAATAAGAAATGTGCTAATATAAATAGCCCAGAGGAAAAGTCCGGCTTTCTCCTTCTTAGATTCCTCTTGGCCCTTTTTTTTTATTTGCATTCTTTCTTGGATTTTGCGCAGCGATTTCTTCTCTACTTTTCCGCGCCTTAACCGTTCGCGGCTATAAATTGAATTGGCTTTATTGGATTCTATTACTTTTCCATTTATTTTCCAGTTTTTACATATACAAGTCCCCCCTGGGGGGATACCTTGGCGGTGAAGTCCACTTGGCAATTGTTCAGCTGTTCTCCGGATCTCTCGGCCAATCGCAATTGGAGGCCAGAAATTGGCTATTGAGAAGTTTTGTGGCCAGAAGTGGCAGTCGTGGCAGTGGTGGCAGTCGTGGCAGAACCGTAGAAACTTTTCCAGCTCTGGCTGGTTAAAGTTTTTAATTATTATTTGTATTTTTCGCTGGCCGGCGAATGACCAACGGCGTTGGCCGACTTTTGCAATGTCCTTGCCGGCCCTCGTCCCCCACCTCCCGCCTCCCACCTCCTGCCTTTCTACATTTTCTATGGCTGATATTCTCTCTTCTGGTTTGGCAACTAGGCCTGCCATCAAAATTCACGACCTTGCTTTGTAAAAAGAGGAGGAGGACGAGAAGGAGGATGTGGAGGACGAAAAAAAAACTATAAATCTCACACAGACATGGCTGACCGCGTTATGCAATAGTGTGTGTGTGTGTGTGTGTGTGTGTGTGTGTGGGCCATTCTTAAAGCTTTTGGCCATATTCGCCTTTCGGCATTTAATTAACTTTCTAGGTTTACTCAACGGCCAGCTGTTTGGCATTCTTTCTTCGTCGCTCTACCCCTCTCTTTCTCTCCCCCCCCCCCTCTCTCTCTCACTCTTGTCAAATTGTTGAATATTCAAAGGAACATCCTTTTTGTTAGAGAACAGGATAATTAAATGTGAGATTTGTTATTTTACAGCATTATTTTTGTTTCGGGGAATTATTAACTGTTCCAAGGACCTCTCGTCCTTTAAACCAATAGGTAAATGTTTTCATTTCATTCGCAGTCAAATGTTGACCAAAAAATAAACACGTCTTTCCATTTTTCATCGCGACCTGCCGTCAATTTGAGTGTCTGGGGGGGTCCTGGCAGCGTTTTTGGTAATACTTTGGCTTACTACCGGCTTGGGTCCTTAAAATATGTTGCCAAATTAGGTTGAAAAGTCGCAGCGTAGTTGGTGCCCCAAAGGGAATTGGTTATGAGTGGCCTAAAGTGCGGCACACAAACCCCTTGCCCTGCCATGCCGCCTGCCACCTGCCACCAGCCTTGTGGCACCTGTCGTATGCAAATTTGCAGCAAGTTAAGTGAAATTAGCGGCTTGTGCCGCCCAGGAGACAAGAGTCCTTCTGCCTCTCCTCAGAGTGCCAAAAATTCGTATTTCCTTCCGTGTCAGTGCCCCCGCTTTTTCAAAGCAGGGGTGTAACCAAAAAGGGGGATACTCAAAGGACATTCGTTCGAAACTATTGTGTCCCCTCAAAAACCGGATAGTTTAGGGAATCTTTTATCCTTCGAACCAGGATAGAGCATAGCCCCCTGCGGGTCAGTGGAATTTACGACGCCACTGAAGCTCATAGGAAACTTTAGTCCTCCAAGGGGGACAGTTTTAAGCTAATGGCTCCTCGTCTGGTTTGCGGTTGTGGAAAATGGCTTGCCAGGATTTTCGGGAAACCGAAACTCTTTAAAATTATCCTGGCAAATGCAACAGAAGTGTCTAATTTCCCCTTTCAGCTTATTTGCAGCATCAGCCAGAAGTCACATAGACAATTTCTCGTTTATATGGCGCCGTATATTGTGTAAGGATATGGTGGTCCTGACAGCAACTTTCATTTGACATTAGACGTCGCCGTCGCCGTCGCTTTGTGGTCCTGGCAATTGCAATTTGCCAATTATGTTATGCATGCCATGTGCAAGGACAACTGAGATGTGCATAAATTAAGGATCATATAGACGGGATGGGGATGGTTACCCCTCCCTCCCGCCCCCTCCCCACCCCGCTTCTCTTATAAGGGACACTGCGGGGGCTTCCTCTAATGGCGTCGATTCAATTAGAAAGTCTCGAGAAATAATTGCCATGGCAGCCAAATGAAATTGACAACAGGCCAAAATGGGTGGAAAAGGACTCCAGCGGCAGCGGTAGCGGCAGTGGCAGTGGCAGTGGCAGCAGTAGCAAGTGGATTGGTTAGTTACTCGATTAAATTTCTTTTCGATTGCTTCCCAACTTTGTGCTGAGTGGGCTTTAAAATCTGAACCATAAGTTGGCAGCAACTTGGAATGGCGGGCACTGGGGGAAACGTTGTGGGGGTTTCCCTGAAAGAATCTATTGAAAAGATTTTGGGGAGCTTGTTGTAAAGGAAAAACCATAAACCAGTTGGAAATTATAGAGTGGCAACCTTCAAAGACTACACCGGGTTTGCAATTATAAGCCAAGAATCGCAAAAACAATGATTAACTAAGCAAACATCTACCATATTGTCAGTATTTATAGAGATTAAACCAAATCGGATTATTTCTATCAAAAACCAGCAATTATCTCCGGTTTTCTCACAGTGTCCTGGTGCAGGAATGAGTGTATTTATATGCCCGCAGGCGTACACAAAGCCAAGCAATGTAATGTCACATAAGGATGCGTTGAGCATGAAGCGGAGGCAGAGAGGGCGACTAGGACAGTTTCTTCTTCTTCTTTGGGTCCTGCTGCTGCCGATGCTGCTGCGTTTTCTTCCTCTTACCACTCATTGTTAGCCTACGGCTGATGCAGTAAAATTTCTGGGCCAAAAAATAAAAAGTATGCCATAATAATGTGCTACATGTCATGTGGCATGCCATCTATGTATGATGTGTGTTTCGCCGCACTCACACACACACACACACACATACGTATATGTAATATGTCCTGCGTTCAGCAAAAATCAATAATGAAATCTTCGAAAAAAAATGCAAAACATAATGGATAACACGACAGACTTTATCCCACTTTTCCTTCCACTAATAAAAATCTTAAAAGTAATATCCTTTTTTTTTTTTTTTTTATTTCGTGTTAAAGGCTAATAAATTCGAGGCGATTTGTTAATTTCAAACACAAACGTTTTATGGCCGAAACATGTTTATGAATCAAAATGATTTAATGCCTTCAGGTGGGAATGGGAACGGAACACATGTTCCAAATCGAAATTTTTGTATATTTCCAGTTTGTTGTTATTTTTGGGGAAATGATTTCCTCACGGTGTATGGCAAGTGCAAGGATTATGGAAGTCACGTCGACTAGTCGGAGGTGCAAGGCTTTCTCTCACATGCACCACTACACACTCGTCTAAGGGGATAGACTCAAACACACCCAAACACACACACCCACAGAGACTCAGTCGCATTCAAACACTCAGTGAAGCGCTCAATCGCCGTTGGCGTCGAATTCCGTTTTAAATGCGCTCAAATGGGCAAATAAATTTAAGAGGCGAATGCTCCATTGCCACGCCCACTTTGTGCCATCAGCTGATGCAATGGCATCCTGGCGCTATAACTGTAAATAGAGATGAGTTTGGAACCGAGAAGGACTCCAAAACTTTGGCTTTTCTATTGGAGTATCAATTAATCGATTATAATCGATTTTAACGATAGTTTTTTTAAGCTATAATACAAGTTTTTACATTCGATTTTATTATAATACGATTTTTTATTATTAAAAAATAGGATATGTGCGGGGAAGGACATCTCTGACTTTCGCTGCGGGCGGGGGGTATGTTGTGCCTCGCCACTAAGCCGATTTAGTTGAGAATTTCGCCACAACAACAACAACAACAACAACGTACACTGGAAACAACAACTAGAACATGTTTCGAGAGCCTGACACACATACAAACACCCAACCAACCACCCACACACATTAACACTTAGATATTCGACAAAAAAAGATCCGTTGGGTGTTTGACATCCTTTTATGCACGTGCATTTGTGTGTGTGTGTGTGTGTGTGTGTGTGTGTCTGAGCCCCATTGACAGTTAACTCTTACAACTCACAAACGAAAGGATTTGAACGGGCCAAGTCGCGTTTTAATTTGCGATTCATCACAAAATGGGCTTTAATCCGTTGACGACGAGTGCGGCCCGAAATGAGAATTCCATCGAGTGCTATTGGCCAGGGTATTAGCCAGTTGGCTAATGAGGTGTTTCCCGATCTAGGCGTTGTCCTGTTTATAGCCTACATTTGAGCGTCCATTTTGATAAATGTCCTTAAATTCCCCGGCAGGCATTTAATATTTAAAAAGGAAGCTTTAAAAGTCTGTTGATTTCCGCTAAACTCTCTAGAGATGTAAGAAATTCGTCAAATTTTTTTGAAACAATTTGACGTCAATTGAGGCCCCTCCTCCACCTCCACCTCCACCTCCACCTCCTCCCCGCGGATATGGCGTCCTGCCTCCTTTTGATTAAAAATAAACTTTGCACGAAATGGGCTCTGCTTTCACGTACTTCCCATGTTATTCATAAAGAAGGCGAAAAAAAAGAATGCCAGAAACCAACTATATAATTGATTTATTGTTTCAACAATATATGTATATCCTCCCGCTCCTCACTCATCATTTTTATAAATATTTTTTGTTTGAGCTGCCTCTGGCTGTTTTTATGCGATTTCTCGTTTCGCTGATGCGATAATAAATTCTTTTTCCATATGTATCGCTGCATGCCAATAAAAGTGGCAATAGCCAGGATAAATCCACCGAATCGACACTTCAATAGCGGGCTTCAGGCGAAAGGTATTGTCCCTTAAAGTGCTACCTATCACATATATTTTTTTTCCAGGATTTCACGATATCCAGGACAACCTTCAATTACATTTTTCTGCAAATTGAAGTAAACGAAACCCCAAATTAAATTTCAAATAGAATGCAACAACAAATTGAAACAAAAATGCATTGAATCGATGGGCTAAAGGCTAAAATGTCATCTAAAATTGAATCCTTGCCCATCTACCAGGATAAATTCCAATCGCAATTTGTTACAAAAAATTTGAGAAATTCCCAGGCCTTTCTTTTTCGGGACACGCGTTGTCCTCATCCTCACTTTTGGGCCAAATGATTCGTCCTGAAAAACTCCTGAAAAGCTGCCGGCTGGAGGAGCATTACAAAGGCTGAGCAAAGGCAAAAGCCGGAGCGAGAAGTAATTAATTAGTTGCGCTGGAAACGAGGCTGCCATTTGGCTTGACATAACAATTGTTACTTGAGTGACTGGCGAACAATTATGAGCCATCCGGAAAATGAGCGAATGCTCCTCCATCGATTCGCCAAGCCTCCAAGGATACCCTTGTTGTAATTTGATTTGATCCGCCGCCACAAAAAATGTCAATATCGCCGTGGGCTTTCACCCTTCCCCCCATCTCGGATAACTCTTTTTCCAATAATAGATTCCTCGAGATTCCAATTTTGGGTTTGGGTTGTGCGAGGACTCGAGTGTCCTTGCAATTGCAAAAGCCCCACGTAATAGGCTTGGACCACTCCCACCAAAAACCTCTTAACCTATTAATAGTGTTCACCTGCCGAGTCTTTACTGTCTCTTGTTTAGGTCTGGCGTTTGTTTATGCCTCAGCCCCGGCCCCAGCCCCAGCCCCGGCCCCTGTTCGTTGTGTTTTGTTTAGACACTGGCTGATAAACCTATTTCGGGGCCAGCGCTCTGGCCCGGCGCTGCTTGGACCACATTACGTATACGCCGTGTTGCCCCGACGGACAGCGCCCAAAATGCCGAAACGCCAAAACGCCAATGCAAATGCAAATGCAAATGTAACCCTAACCGTAACCACATCCAGGACTCTGGCGGGAATTCAATCTCTCTGCGATAGTCCTCTGTCCTGGGCCCTTTGACTTGTCGTTTCTAACCAAAAAACACACACACACACACACATTTGACATAGTTGCAAGGGACACTTGACAGCAAAAGGATAAGAATTCGAAACAGTGAAAACAAGGATAATTTGTTGAAATAAATGTTGATAAATGTTGAAAATATTTAACAAATCAGAAGAGCGACAGACTGATTGCAATTCGTCCTTGAGTCTGGAGGATAATTTAATTGAGAAAACTTGAAAGTTGGCCAAACAGCGCACAGGCTCTGGCATGGGAAAGGTCAGGATGTGGCCAAAACGAGTCGAGTTGGCCGAGTTGGGGCCGCAAGTGGCACAATTTGATTACAAGAACGTTAAAGTTGGCCGCAGGTCTGGCCGATAATGAGATGGCCAGGTGGAAGCCGGGCCCGCGCCAGGTCAGGTGGTTTCCGGATACGTCAGCTAGCCATCCACTGACTGGCAGGACATAAAGGACATGCAGTTCATTAGAGAGTGAGAAGCCGAGAGTCAGGGCCGTTTAAAGTCACACACGAAATAACAAAAATACAAAAACACTTCACGACGACACACACAGCACTTTGGACAATGCTAACGAGCTCACACAGATGGGCGCCACGCCCCCCCCCCTTTTATTTTGCGGCGGGAGGCGGGAGGCGGGAGGGAGCGGTTCGGGGCTAGTGCTCTTGAAATATAAATACAAAATGTCCCCGGCTTCCTTGCCGGGGCACATTCCACATCCTGTAGACACATGTAAACTGGAACTTTTCGGCTCCAAAGAATGCAATTCTTATTCCCCGCACCCCCCCAGCCCACCAAAAATATTTTTGTTTGCCCCAAAGAAGGGAGGGAAAAATGACAGAATGTTTACCAAACAATAGAGAAGGTATACCAAGTATGACATATGAGTAAATATTTGGACCGCCAGCGACTGGATTTGGATTCAGATATGCCACTGACGCTGTCGGAACTGAGTATATTCGCAAATCTAGAATGATTCTACTTAACTCATTGGCTCTTCTACCATAAATATTTATCTACAACTTGGCAGATGCCATTTTCCGGTTGCGCAATCCGATGCCAGGCTGCGCAACAAGTTCGCAAAGGATTCTCTTCATGGCAAAGGATTCCCGAAATTTCCCAAAAACATAGCTTTTAAAAAATCCCAAAAACCCATCCGAGAAGATAATTATTTGTCTTTAATCCTTAGACAATGTTTGTTTGTTAAACATTCTGGACAAGTTCTCCCAATTAGGAAATTAGGAAAGGTTAAACTTTGTTTGGCGACCCGGTTATCTAGCAAGGGGTTAAGCAATCTTAATCTCAAGACTCTTTTTAAACAAAGTTCACGAATAATTTTCCACATAAACAATGCCAAACTTTGATAAAACTTATCTTCTAATATTTAAACAAATAAAAATAGGGCAAAAAGATATAAAAAACCTAAAAGCAAATAAAAGAGGTTTTATCTTCCAGTATTTGCTTTTCAATTAATTGACTCTCTCTCACCTGCCTCCGGTAGCCACGGTGACTGCTGCCTTCTGGAGTTTTTCTATTTGGTTTTTCAAAATTTCGTAGTCTTTGGGGTGTTCAGGTTTGGTTTCTTTGATTTCGGCTGCTTTGGGCAGATTTTTTTAATATACAAAAGCCATAACATGTCCCGGAACTCGCGTCAAAGCACAGAAAAAAATATAGTTTTTGGATTTGTTTTTGAGTTTTGGAAAGAACGTTTTCGAGAAACGGCACAAAAGATGCGGGGGCGGCGGCGGCAATGGCGGCGATGGCGACAATGGCGGCGGCTGCTGCTGCTGCTCTGCTGGAAAAGCGTGCGAGGCGTGCGCCACGAGAGCCGAAGCCGTTATGACAGAATCTTGCGAGCATCTGAGCAACTTATCCTGCCCGACCGACCGGCCCGAACGCCAAACGAAACGAACCAGTGCTCGGCTTTCACCGTTAACCAGTGTGTGTGTGTCCGTGTGTGAGAGTGGGTGAGTGCAACTGCAGGCGTTTAACGGTCAAAGCGACAGCTTAGCTGCATGCTCCCACGCCTCTCTCTCTTTCTCTTTCTCTCATTTTTTTTTTGTGCGATGGGGGCGCCTCCTGCTCCTGGCTCATGGCTCCTGGCTACTGGCCCCCCTGGTCTTGTGCATTGCCAGTTTCAATGCTGTTTGTTTCCCTGTTTGTTTACTGTTTACTGCCGACTCTAGCCAGCAGTAAAATAAAAGTGAAAACAAATTTCCGTTACCGGCAAAACACACACACACAGTTACACACACTTTCGTCCTGTCGCAACAAAAAAGACGGGCTCCTTTCCCCCCAACATGCATTACTGGAAATAAAAGTAAGACAAACATCCAACAATAGGTAGATGTGCGTAGTGTAATTGCACTGCAAGAAAAGATTTGGAATCGAGGGCTTCCCGGGCGTATACTTGATATTGGAGACCACAGTGCGTATACGCGATGTCGATGGCTTGATAGCAAATATCACGTATACGCACATATTATAATTTAAGGCTATAAATTAATCGGATAGTATCCTTGATCCTTTGATCCTTCTTGCTCTGACACTTGCCCTTAAAGGTATGCTATGTTTTTTGGGTTTTTTTTTAGTGATTCCTTGGCCGTGAATTATTGCTGCCGGTTGCACAACGCAGTTTCTGGGACAAGATGCCGGGGCACGTGACCGTCGGCCTGCATGGCGAATGCGGCCAAGATGGCTGGCTATATTTAGGCATATGTGTGACCCCCCCCCCCCTCCTATACACCTCCCTTCCCCCCTCCGTAACCCACTCTAAAGCGACGCTTCAATTTGCTGTCATAAGCACGGAGTTGCGCTCACGTCAGCGCAGCAGCAGCAGCGGTAGCAGCGGTATCGGTGGCAGCAGCATCAACTGTGGCAGCAACAAACCAACGTCAGTCGTCAACATTGGCCTAGTCACGTTTTGATTCGTTCTCCTAGTCTCGTTTCGCTTCGTCTCCCTTCGTCTCTGGGCCCTCGTCTCGTTCGTTTCTTCTCGAATCTATCATCTCGTATCGTTTGGGCTTGTTGTCGGCATTCGTGCCACACTGCCTTTGTTCATTTGCCAGTCCAGCGTCGAGGGTATCCCAAAAAATGGGGGGTATACCGGGCGTATGGGTAATTTTGAAGGCTTGAAGAAGGGATATCCATCCAAAACTCTCCCGAAACGAATAGAACTATGAGGTATACCAGAGAGAAATAAAACTAAGCCAACATTGGCCAGCACTGTTTAATTATAGGCACTAAAGGGATATGCTCCATGGAATGATTGAATGACTGACTGAATGACTGACTGACTGAACCACTGGGATAGTAATGCGGTCAAATGCGGCGCCTGGGCCTCTCACGTTCGTAAATCAAATCAGTTCGCCCATCAAAGCTCGCACACACTCACTTCTGGACGTTTATGTTTGTTTTGGCCAAACAAAAATTGGCCAAATTCATAAATCAGAGGGCCAGGAGCCGCCGCGCCAAAGGGCCCATGTGGAGCTCGGCCAAAGTGCTTTGATTTTTGGGAGATCGTAAATAGTGGATTTGTTCGGATTTTCTGGCTATTTTTAGGAAAGTAAATCAATTTCCAGGCGGCACTTCGTATTCGCATTTGGCATTGAACTATGGCTTGGAATGCTGTGGAATGAGATTAGCCTCCTTATCGCCTCGTCGCTTGTTTGCCAAACTATATTTTTCGATTTCTCCCGACTCGCAGGTAGTATAATACACGGAACTAGGTACGACGATCAGGCGGCGTTGATGGGCAACCGGCAACTGGAGGCGAAATCGAAACTGCAACTCGGCTTAAGTATCGCCAGCGCTGGACGGAGGACCGGAGCACCGGAGCACCAGAGCATCGGGGCAGCGGGGCATCGGAGCATCGGGGCAGCGGAGCATCGGAGGAGCAACTGCAACCACATCCGGTACACGTATTAAGCTATAATGAGCTGCGACAAAAGGGAACACAGTGCTAATGAGACAAAGCAATATGAAACAGAAGCGGCAACATGTTGCATCAACGCCACAAACAGCAAAAGTTGTGCCAGATTTTATTTTCGGACAGGAACAAAGGTAAGCCGCAGGCTAGCGGAGGAGCATGCCACAGAGATAGTGGGGATAGGGGGAGCAATAAAAAAGATGATAAATAATATAAATACTAGACATAACCCCGAGCAACACGACGACAGCAACACAAATTGCAATTGCAACAGAATTGCAGGTTCGCACCGCCCCCGCATCTTCTGGGGCATAAATTACAGCAAATGGAAAAAGCGAATAAGTAAGAAATTAAATAAACATCACGACGAGAAAACACATACATAACCAACCACATGAAAAATGTCAAAGGAAAAGGAAAAGGAAAATTGCCGCGCTCTCGGCGATATACCCTGGAAAACTGTATCGCTGTAAAAGCAAGTCTCTTTTCGATTATTTGGATAGATAATTAAATGATAGTCGCTCTGTTTTCAACAGCATCTGGGAATGACAAAAGGCTATTGCACAGCTGGTGCTCCCCTTTTTTGGGGCGGGGGTGGCATTCACCTTCGAGTGGAAAACTGTAGCAACTTTGTGTTGTTATTTTGAATAAAGAGAAACGCTTGCCTGCATTATAATAATCAGAATCCGTTGCCTTTCTCTCACCTGTCAACTCAGTTATCGTGCTACGCCAGACACTAAGAGAAACTGTGGAGCAGTAGCGATTCTTTCGATACTTAGCCATTGTCTATCGATAGAGGGGCCAGGTCCTTAGGTCCCGCCTGAATCCTTTTCATTTTGCAAGCACTTTGCCGCCATTTTATTGCTCAAGCATATTACGATTTATTTCGATTGCCTTCGCTGAGCTTTATGCTGATTTTAATTTTTAAGTGCCACTCACCGGCACCTGGTCGAAGGAAGATTTTCCTGCAATTTCCTTTCGCCCCCCCCGTCACCCGCCACCCGCCACCCGCCATCCGCCTGCCCGGCCACTGGCCACATTTTGTTTGCCTTGAATGCTTCCCTTTTGTCCACTTTGAAAAGGGAGGGAATATAAAGAAAGTAGTCGTAGAAAGTAAAGGAAAAACTTGTGCAAATGAAGCGTTAAATTGACTGAGTGCCGAGGAAGAAGTGGGGGCAGGAGCAGGAGCAGGAGCAACAAGGAGCAGGAGCGGAAACGGAAACGAAACGGGGACACACGGCTTCATCTGCAACTGCATCTGAATTTCTTCCTTCGGGCAATAAAAAAAGTAAAGCAAGAGACCAACTTTCTATTGAAGTTGCCGTCTTGAGGACTTTAATTGATCGCAAGTAGTGCAGGGGCAGGGACGAGGGGGGGTTTGGGCCAAATTAAAAGCAAATTTACAAGGCCATTGCGAATTAGCGGTCATTTCTAGTTCTCCTTCGCCGGAAACCTTCTCTTTATATTGTTATGTCAGCTGGAGTTTTTTGTTTTTGGTCAAATTGCAGATTTAGGAACCTCCCTCCCTCCTTGTAACCCCCTGACCCCTTTCTAGTCCAACGAAATTTGGCCATTTCTCAGTTCAAATGTGTTTCCCTTTATATTTTTAAGAAAGGGGGTTTCAGCACTTGGCTATGATATGTAAATATTATAATTATAGTTGATAAATGTTCCGGTTTGAATATAAAAAAGAAAAAGTCGGAAATTCTTAAAGATTAACATATAGAGATTATCCTTTTCCAGGGTATTTTTGTATTCCAAAAAGCCTGATATTTTAGGCCATATATCGAAAACTTTTACGACTGTCAGTTGTGCCGGGTTTGGCAACAGAATTTGTTTAAACAAAAGCCAAGCAGCGAGCACCGCGGCGGGGGAGGTGGCGGAAAAATCAATTTTTTATGGCCCTGTTGCTGCTTTTTCAGCTTTGTTTAGATTTTTTCCGGAGCATTTATTAGCCGGCAGCGAGAAAAAATATAACGCTCGGATTTTTCGGGTTGACAAGTCCAGCATGGGGGGAGGCGTGGTGGGGCGTGGTGGGGCGCGGGCATGGTGGACCAGGTGGCAAAGAGTCCGAGAGTCTATTTGCCTTTTGATTGCCTTTTAATTACTGAACGGCAAAGAAGCATAAACAATAGCGTTTTTAGCGAAAAATAGGAAATCTCTATTACAAATACACACTACAAATACAACAATAATATATAATAAAAGAATAATAAAAAAAAAGAAAGAAAAACAATGATTAAGTCGGGCAACGGCCTTCTTTTGTCTTTTGGCCAATGTTCGCCTTGTTGGTCGTATTGTTTGCTCATCTCTTCGTTTTTTATTCGAAACAAATTCCCGAGAGGGTTAATTTTAGCAGATTGCCATAATAAATTAATTGAACTCAATTAAAATGTATTTGGGCGGCGATTAAAGTGATATAAATAAACACCCGATGGCAGATCAAAGGCCAACTAAATGGATATTTGGGGTAATAATTGTCAATATTAGTAGAGGGTGTCAGACAGAAAGTTATTGATAAGGAAAAGGTCTATTTATAAATGGAGGAAGTATCATCACAGTACTTTTCCTATTAATTACTTAAACCTAACTACTTAATCTTCCACCAATCTGACAACCTTTGGATAGTCCTGAAGTCCTCACCTTCCATTCAATATTAAACGTTGTCCTTTTGGCGGCTTCCACCACGGCCCAGACCCGAAAAACATCCCCGCCACCAAGGAGGTCAATTTAATTAATGGGAAACGAATTGAAACGAAATTAAATTTCCAGCCGGTATTGATGACAACGGGGACTTGTGGCACAGGCGATGAAAAGCCTTCAGGTAGCTCTCCTTAATTAAGCTAAAAGCCGGATCTAAGCCAAAGAAAACCAAGTCGAACAATTAGCAAACGTTCTTGCCAAAAAACGTGAAAAGTCCTTAGTCCTGAGTCCCTAAAAGATGCCAGATGCCTTTCCCACTTTTCGTTTGCTTGTCGAAGGTGATATCGAGGCTTCAGGACGACTGCCTTATGCAAGCTGCAATTTGCAATTCTTGCAACTTCCTTGCAACTTATGGCAACTTGTTACCTGCCACTTGTTCGGCTTGCCAGGACTCAGACAGGGGGGAACCACTTTCAAGGGCTTCCACGTAACCGAATTTCCAGGGAGGGGAAAGTTCGTTCGTTTCTTCATTGTCTTTCGATTAGTTATAGTTTGGTTATTGGAGGATCCTTAACGGAGTCCCCTAGATTTCATCAAGGACAAAATAATACGCCTGCCACAAATTGTTGCAAAAGTATTATGTATCCGCCAATTACTAATTGCTCCAATTAATTATTCCAATAATTAGCAGCATAGTTTTAGGGGCGGAACGCTGCCCAAGGATTCTCCGATTGGCGGGGAGTACTAATTTGTCGATTGAATTGATGCGAAAATAATTGTCGACCTGCCGTCGAGCAATAAAAATAGAGCAAGCCGAACAACGGTATTCTAAATAATTCACAACAACAATTAGTTTTCAATTACAAAAATGGCGACCAGCAAAGCGTGTGAATGTGTGTGTGTAACGCATATGAATATTTACTGAAAGCCTCACGTCGCAGGATTTTATTTTACATTTTCTCTCTTTCCTGTTTTTCTTTTTTTTTTTTGTTTGTTGGATGCAGCCCAACAAGTTGCCAATGTTAACACGTGACTGGGTGGGGTGGAGGAACGGCGGGTAACGGTAAACATTTAGCACCGGAAACCGAACAAGATAAATGGCGGCGCAAAATGGTGGGGAGTGGGGAATGGCAGCAGCCAGAAAGGATAACGAGAGAAGTGACTTTTTAAATTATGATAATTGTCCTGCGGCACAAAAGCTGAATATTTCTCTGTTTTGCTTTAAAAATAGATTCCTATATACATAATTCCTTTATTATTATCTGGTAATCGGATTCCCCTTCATTGGTCTCAGAAATCTGATTGCATCAGAATTAATCCGACATTCCATTTGGCTAATCGCGTTACGTGGCTCGCAATTAAGTTGGCGATAAACATATATATTCCTAAATATTGGATATCCAATTAGATGCTTCTATTAACTTGGTTACTAAAGTTCTAGCCTTGGCTTTCGCTTCCCAGCTTTTGCTAGCAGCTTTTGTTGACTTGGCTGTGAGCTTCTGGCAGTGACTCTCAAACTGTGGCAGCTTCCCAAAAGCGGCTAACAGTAGTTATTCACCACACGGCTGTGGTGGCTTTGGATCGTTCAAAAAATGGCTTTGTTTTTGGGGTTTTTCACGCCGTAGATAACCGATAGATAACCTTATTTGTTTCTAGTGTCTTTTGCCTGGATTCGGATGCTCGGGATTGATAATTATTTCCGAATTTGTTCCAATTTCGAAGCTCGGCAGAGCGATAAGGTTCACCTTTGACACGCCAAAAAATGTTTATTTACTTCGGATGTACGAAGGCGCCATCGTATATAAGGGCATGTTCCAAATCTATACAGTGGAAAGAGCCGGAACTCTATTCAAAATAGTATTAAAGTTTCACAAAATTAATGTTCCAAATACTTCAGAAATGAAAACCCATACCAAAGCCCCTATTTTCTTTCTCTGTATTAGGCACTGCCCATTTCCTTGACATATGCATGTCCGTTTCCTAATGGACCTTAATTAAGTGAGTTTTTGTTTGAGTGTTGGCTTTTTTTCTTTATTTTTAGCATCTCCTCTTATCAGCAACGGAAGCTGTGGCAATTTGCAAAGGCGCCCCATCAGAAGGGTAAAGGGGGGCACCTCGAATGGGAGAAGGAGGGGGTGATGGGGAAGGTGGTCCACAAAAATCGCAACGTGTCCATTGGTCGACAGCTGCCCCCCGAGCCGCACCCCGGAGATGGGGCGTTGGCCCCCAAGTTTGGAATTCCAGGCCAACGCATGCGTGGTGCTTGGATGTCATTGGGTCAGGCGCCAATGGGAAGCCGGCTTGCCGCCAGAAGGGCCAGGGAGGGGGTGAAAGGGGCCGGGTGGGTGGTGGGGGGTCCGAAGGTCGCAGGTAAGTAAGGGTCGAAGGTAATTAATACCTCGAATCGAATTTAAATAACTTTCCATTACTACTTGCAGGACTAGATTCTTTAGAAAACCTTTACAGTTCCTTAAAATACATTTATTTTTATTATTTTAAAGAGAAAAATCCTGAAAACTGCAAAACAAAACATCCGGCTAACACGGCGTATGCGTAATTTTTTTGAAAGCCTCTATAAAGACTAAGAAAGTATTATTTTAAGAGTAAATATCCCTAAAACGAACTAAAGTATGTTAAATAAATATGTTTTTAGCGAAATATTCAAAGTATTTTGTGTTTATTTGTGATTGCAAGAAGCCAGAAATCAAATGCAAAATTCTTAAATGATGACCGCACTGTCCGAATGACTTTATAGAGCAGGAATGCCTCTCCACCTGGACGCCTTGTTGCACTTTTCACCTGTCCAGCTCCCCGTATCCCCCACTCCCCATTCCCCGCCTGGGATCTAGGCAACTTGGAGCATGAAGTTTTCGGCATACCGAGAAATTCTGGGAGCGGATCGCCGAGGAAAGTGAAAAGCAAAGCACAGCTGCACATTCTTTATTGTTTTTGGGATTCTACGTCATCGTTGCTTCCAGATAGATGGATAGATCTTTTGATTCTATGGCGAGATTGGGTAAGTTGGATATCTGAAAGGCTGTTTCTTTATTTTAAGAGTAAAAGAATATATAAAATAACAAAGAATAACAAAAGGAAATGCATTAGTTTTTCTTCCAGTGCCACAATGCAAAGCACTTTCCAGAAAAAGTGCGAAATACAAAAGAAAAACGGTTAATGGCTCCAGTGGAGGGAGAGTGAGAGGAAAGTTGCACTGGAAACCGGCTAAAGCCAACGCTAAAGCCAACAGCAAGCGCCTGAAAGGCCGAAAAGGCAAACAGCATTTGACCCACAGAGGGAGAGAGCCCCAAACCGGGCATCCTTCTCGCCGAAGAAAGAGCAGGCGCGCTCTACTTTGCGTAAGGCCACCCCCACGCACCCACCAAATGGGGGGGCGAGTGGGTGAAGGGGCGGAGAGAGTCGCGAGAGAGTGTGGAGCTGCAGCGACGCAAGAGGCTTGACTTGCAGTGGCGGCCACTTAAGCGCCGTAAGGTTGGCAACGGAACGCCAAGAGCACGCAAACGCTGGCTGGCTTTCGTGTGTCTGGCCGTTTTCGGGTGACGTCGTGTCCCCCATCGTCGGGTCGGCTGCGTCGGCAGCGGCAGCGACCAGAGCCAGGCGGGCGACCGTAGCACGGTTCTTGGACACTTTTATTCGGTTGCGCGCCATCGTTCGAGGCGGTCGCACAGTCCACGGTACGTTCTCTCCACCAGACTCTAGCTCCCGCTGGATTTTTTTTTTTGTTTTAAAGTGCTCTCACCCCCACCAAGTGCTGGGTACAACTCCTTTCTCAAGGATAAACCCATCCGAATCTAATCGAATCGAATCCAAGCCAAAGGCCGCCACAGTCCTGTACATTTTTTTTGTTTTTCTTCCATTGCGAATCTGTGGTGATCTTGCTAATGTGCGATTTTCGGCAAACGCGCGGGTGTTGCAACAAGCAGAGACATATCTAACTGTATCAAAAGTGTCGCCTGAAAACAAAATGGAGATGTAGATGAAGGATGCGAATAAAGGACGGAATTACAAACAACACACACACACACACACACACACAGCGAGTACCGTTAGTTTCGGGGGAACTCTCGCTGGATCGTCTCGTCTTCACTTCCATGTTTTCGGTTTTGTGCCGATTCTGGTTTCACAAAAAACTCTACATATTCCCGAAACTTTTCGCTGATGCCGGGAAAAAGCTTCTCGCCTTTGTGCGCTCCTTTTTCTTTTCTTCTAAAATCTTCCCCCTTTCCCCGTTTCCTTTCTTTTTTTTTTGTTATCTGTGTGTTACTGTGCAGAGAAAAAGTCTGGAACATCAATAATTTCAGATAAAAGTTCATTTGGATGAGATTCGATTGAAGATCCTTCCAGGATCCTTGAATGTTTCTTGTCTGATGCACAACTTGCATGACTTTTCTCTCTGTGCAGTGCCATAACCGTAACCACAACCTGCCAGCCGTTCAAAAACCAAACTCAAATACGAACCGAAAACTGCCTTCACCAAGTACCTAACCCAAATAGCTGCCAAAAGAAACCCAAAACCAAAAAAAAAAAAAAAACAAATAACAGAGAAGAAGAAAACCGAATACGACCCCCGTACCCGCACCACCGCACCACCCCCGCACCTGCACCACCCGCATCCCGTTCGCTACGAAGATGGGATCGCCGGGATCCCAAGCGCCGCCGGCATCCGCGATCGCGATCTCCGGCCGAAGGAGTCGGAACGGAACGGGATCGCTGCTCCTGCGAGTCCTGGCCGTGGCCTTAGTCCTGAATTTCTGCCACGCCCCGCTGACCAACGCCAAGGTGAGTTTTGGAAGTTCGCACAAAATCAATGAACTTTTAATCGGAGATTTAATTAAGTTGGCTTCGACTTCCATTAGAATTCTTCAAGGTTTTGTAGAATTTAATTAGGGACCTCAGATAGTGTAGCCGTTTTTTTTGGATGGATCGTGTAATATTATTGATTTTTGGTATGTCCAAGAAGAATGCCCCAGAGATCTCTTAGCCACAAACCCATTCATCTCGAGCCGTCCGTGTCCGTGTCCCGCCCAGGGACCCATTAATCACCCATTAATTTCCATTTGGGAGACCCGAAATCACCGAAAACAAAGTGGACGCCACCTTCGGATGACACAACTCGACGAACTTGAACTATTTTACATGACACACATATTTCCCTCCACCCTCTCTCCCCCCCCCCCCCCTACTCCTCTGAATTAGCATAAAAATGTGTGTGTTTTTCAAATAGATTTTCCCTATACCTATGGGTATACCACCGCCGAAAGCTATAAAAGTTTTGGGGGGAAGAAGACCGGATTTGGTGGCGACAAGAGGCCAATAAAATCAAATCTCGGCCAGCTGCAGGTCATCCTCCGGGGTTATCACAGTCTCTCCGGATCGTTGAATTAATTTCCTTTCTTTCAAAAAAAAAAAAAAAAAAAATCGAAATACTTGGGTATTATTTTGTGAATGATGCGATTGTGTCCGGACTTTTTGCCAATTATGTGTGAGGAGAAGACGATTGTTCGAGTTCTAATTTGGATCGTGTTTGCTGGCGCTGCCATCCATAATGAGGCCCGATGATAGCGCCTTATCAGAGTGTTAATGACATGTGTTGCCCACAGACGATGCCTTGCCCTGGCCTGCCCTGCCCCGCCATGCCTGCTTCCCTGCCTGCTTCCCTGCCTGCTTCCCTCCCTGCCCTGCCCTGCCCTGCCCTGCCCTGCCATGCCTCCCCCTGCCTGCTGTTGTCTTGCAATGAAATAATTTCTTAAATTAACATTTTTAAATCGGAAAGACAGCAGCGCAACCACATGTACAACGTCCGAATATTGTGATATTATGGATTTTGATTCCATTGGCCTGTTGTTTATTCCACAATTCGATTTGTTTTGCTGCAGTGCTCTGGTTCACTTTTTATCACATCGGAAGTTGCGTAAATGGGGCCAAATTTATATCGCCTGGCCACGGGCTTATCGGGATGTACATATTGGATGGATGTACACTTTCCACAAGGAGTCGCCATCGCCATCGCCATCGTCGTCTTCGTTCTCCATTTTATTAACGAGGTCACTGACAAGCAGCGCCTGCAGATTGATAGCCCGGCCCATCCGGCGTATGCGTAATTTTTTCGCCCCCCTTTTTCGTACGATCAGGTGGACGGAGGCCTGCTATCTTCCGCCTCTTATTATTCTCTCTTATTATTGGGTTTTATCCGTTTTATCTGTAATAAATATCATTTTTAATTGATTTATGGCTTCGATGGTTTTCTGTAAACAACTTGAAGCTATTCCCCCCTTAATGCTATGATATATTATGGCCAAAAAGTTCACTTTATTTGTTTACATAAATCCACCAGGCGGCGGCCCTTCCTTATCCAGGGGGTTTGGGGAGGGGGGCGCTGTCCCTCGATCGTGTATGTCTTACATGTTGCGGGGATTGGCCGGCCTGCCTGCCTGCCTGCCTGCCTGCCACTTGTCTGTCAAACAAACTGTCAAAATATTTGCATCATCAACAGAGCTGCGGAGCAACTGCAAACCAAACAAGAAACAAAATTAAAGCATCCGACAAAATCCATCCATCCGACAATAAAAATACAGCAGCAGCAGCAGCAGCAGCCCAAGAAGAATTCATTTCGCAGCTTTTTTTCGTTGTTTCTTAAATTATTTCTTTTCGACTTTTTGGCTTTTCGGCCATTCGGCTTTTTGTGATTATGTTTTCTTTCGGGTTTTTCTCAATTGGGGATTTTTTCTGTGTAAAAGATGCGTTCGTTGGCACATTCCCTACGTTTCTGTTTCGGTTTCTGTTTCTGTTTCGATTTTGTTTGTTTGTGCAACATATGGACACAAGATGTTGGACCCTCGATCACACATGCGATGCCCCCCTTTGGCCCCCCACGGGCCGCCGCCACCTCTGCTTTCGCACTCGACGACTCTAGTCGCTAGGCGATCACATGCAATTTTCTGTGGAAAGAGTCATGCGAGCATTTGTTTAAATATTGCACCGAGACTGAGGCTACCTCCATCTCTCAGCCCCATCCTCCGTCGCTAGCCCCCCTTCCATCCAATAAAAATCACCCACTTGAGCTCAAGTTCAGACATTGACCAGGGGCTGGAGGAGGTGGATGGAGATGGAGATGGATATGGCTGGAGAAGGGCAGGGACAACTGGCACACTTAAAAAATGTGTGCGAGGTGCGAGTAAAGTCCATCCGATAACTTCCGGGCAGTTTTGGGCCATTAGTCACTAGTCATGTGACCTGGGATCCTGGGCTGGGATCCGATCCATTCGCCCTGGCCCGCGTCCAACTAGAAGTGACGTAGTCGCCTGCATATTGCATCGCCAATTTGTCGGAGATTTATAAATAGGAGCCGCTCGGGATGGTAGGGAGGAGGAGGAGGGTTCGATAGCCTCTAACAACAAGGCAATCAAAGTCTTGACTTGCCATTAAAAGGGGATTACTAACTGCTGCCTTTGTACTTTGTATAACTCTTGATTACTTCCTGAGATCCATCCCTGTATCCCTCGGGGAGGGGTGGTTGCGGTGCAGTGCAGGTGGAATATTCCCCACTGATCCATTCCGCCATAGACTAAACAATGTAAACTAACGCCGATCGGGCCAAGAGCCAGAGCCAGAGCCAGCTGGTCAGCCTCCCTACCTCCCCACCTCCCTCGTCGCTATCTTTGTAATTTAATATTTGCATGGCCCCCTATGTATATCTAATATATAGATTGTTTAATATATAGAGTGTGAGCTGGCGTATGAGCAATTATTGTTTGACTTTTGCATTGCGTAAATGTTGAAAATAGAAAAAGCACCCAACACCCATTAACATTTTTATATATTTTTTCGTCGTCGTCGTCGGAGGAGGAGGAGGAGGGCGTCGGAGGAGGCCCAAACTGTCGCAATTTTTCCTATCCGAGTTATTGCAAAATGCAGTAGGAGGAGGAATGCCTGATGCCTGATGCCTGATGCCTGACCCAGTGTGGGTGTTAGGATATATATACAACATTCTATATATATGGTGTCATCATCCCAACTAGCAAACAAAAGATACAAATTAAACAAAAAGGCAAAAGAACAACACAATATTTTCACTTAAATGACGCCATAAAATGTTGTCTGTTTGAAAATTGCATTCGAGTTTCTGTTTGGGAAAAGCTTTATGGGAGGATGAGATGGGTATCGTCTACAACTTGGTATTCAAGACAATTGTCTGGCACTTTTTGGGTTGGGTACACCCCTCATTCCACATTCAAGGCATCGAAAATTAAATAAAAAAAAAACTACGGCAATAAATGGGATTTAGAATCTGATCGAGGAACTCGTTCGAATAGAAATTAGATTATAATCGAGGAGATCAATCAGTGCTATGTGTCCTAATCGTTAATGAGTATCAGAGCCACTGGGCTGGGCTCTAAAATTGTGGTTAAAACGAAGGAATGACATCAGCGGGGTCCTCTCCATAAATCTTGAATGCCTCTTCGGTTTATTTGGGCGGGAAATTAAAAAATGCCTTGTGGCAGTTGTCGCCGATCTTGATCCATGGCGTCCATGTGGCGTCTGGCCAATTTCGAAGCCCCTGAAGTTGCATCATCATGATCTTCACCATTTGGAGCATGACGAAGTCTGAAAGTCTGAAAAACTGAAAACATTTGGGGCTGGGCTGGGGCGGGCTGTGGAATTAAGATGAATTAAAAGGAGACTCCATGGAAATTCACATCATTTCAATTCATATTAATTGATGCCTAATTGTTTCGATTTCGGTTTCGTTTCCTCACAGCCCAAAACAATTAATTCCCCAATCAATTTTGAATTGTTTTCGAAATGCTAGCCCCGCTGGGTGACTCTCAAACTGTGATCAAGTCGAGCCAATTAATTAGTAAACAAAGCATAAAAGCAGCAATCAAACAAGCCAAAAACAAAAAAACGAAAAAAAAAATTGTCAAAATTGATGCATAATTATGCAAATTCCTTAATTTGCCATTGCCTTACGCGACCTGCATATATTTATGCTTGAAAAACACTTTGATTTTCGACGCGATTCGATCTTATTTGAATCATGGCCTTATAGGAATTTCTAGTTTTTTTTTTTTGTATTTCTGTAGAGTTCCTTGACTATGCGATACCCGCTACTACTGAACTGAAAGCTCTAATTTAATAACTTTTGATTAGATTGTATAATTATGATCTTGAGAACACATAGCAGAGATAACCTAATCGCAATCGATGGCTTGAAAGCCAATGGTGTGACGTAATTGAAGTGTGTTTTGGTTTCGGTTTGGAATAGAGGGCGCATCAACTATTTATATCTATACATTTTCTGCGTGTCAGCTACTTTATTGATATTTCATCGAATTGGTTGGTGACTGAAAGGTATTCGCCGCCCAGAAGAATGCCCAAGTCGAGAGTCTTCGCAAGTGTATCTGGAGAAAGGAAGAGAATGAAGAAAGCAAAGGAAAGCAATGGAAAGGAAAGGAAAAGAAAAGAAACGAGAATGGCAGATAAGATATAGAATCACCAGCGAGGTGGCATAGTTTTTCATGCTCATGTTGTTGCCAAGTTGCCAAGATAAGGTTCTACTCCACTAACTGATATGGACGAGGGCCATAGACGGATTTTCCAATCCCATCGAATCGGGCCAACTATTTATAAAGTATATATATGTATATAATATATGTTTCATATGCTCGTGTCTGTGATAAATCTCAAATTAATGCATATGCGAGTGACATTTGCATGACCAAAATCGTGTGAGATCGTCACTTCTTGGCCCGAAACCACTATGGCCATAACCGGTTCGTCGGCCACCTCCAGCAGAAGCTGCCACAGTTTATGATTATTTTATTTGTCGCGCTTTGCCAGTGTTCCACCGCTCGCCTTATCAGCCATTGGTTAGGAAGACCTTTAGTCCGGCCACAGCTGGGGTTGGGGTTGCTGGACTCACCACTGACTAAGCCCCTAAAAAATGCAAAGACCCCATCCTCCGCCATGCCTCCGATTCGTTCTATTTAGAGTTCCTTCTTTTTCCCCCTAAACTTGACTCTCGCTCAGCAATCGGATAGCCACGGTGTCCAAGTGCACGCAATTATGCCGTTTTTGAGTTTATTTTTAACCAGATCAGCACTTTGCCGCCAAGTTCATTAGCTTCTGGATGGGATTGGGTGGGTTTTCGGTTTCGGTTTCGGTTTCGGTTTCGGTTTTGATTCGGTTTCGGGGATCAGCTGATCTGATCTGATCCAATAACCAAAATCGCAATCCACAAAAATGTGATCGAAGCCTAGGGTTTCCATACATTTCGATGACAAATTCGTGATTTTTTCGGGTCTCTTTTGAAAAGGCTAAACGGAAACTAGTTCCCCATTATCCCCATTACTGATTTATGCATTAATAATTCAATTAACAACTTTTTTTTTTATTATTATTTCCTTTCAGGTATGTGTGATGATTCGCAAAGCCAAAAGAAAAAAGAAAAAAACCAAAAATCTATTTGCAATTCGATGCGGTTGGGTCGAGAGCCCCCGAACTGAGAGGTAAACAGACTGCTTGACGCTTGGACACCGCCCCAGACCGCCCCTCCCCTACTTCCACCATCCCCAAGCTAACTAGATATATGTATATAGATATACCTAGCGATTTCTGGCGATCTCCAAATGAGCCCATTAGCTGTCAAAAGACAAATATTTGTCGCTGTCCCAGCAGCAACAAAGCAACCAACCATCTTTTTGACTTTCGACCAAAAGCCAAACTTGATTTATTTCCTGTTTTCGTGTGAGTCTTGTTGTTGTTTCAGCCTCGCTGCTGTTGGCAACAAATGAAACGTGCCGCCGCCGCCAAAAACAAAATATAAATAAAAATAAAAATAATATTATAGAAAAATAGCGCAAAACAAAATGAACCTCAGACAGGCTGGGACTTCTACTTTTTTAGCCCATTTTTTGTTTGTTGGCCAAAGCCACGACTAGCCTGACTAGCCTGACCTTGGCTCTTCAACTCTCAGCCATTTGTTGTTGTTAAAAAAAAAATAGATAACTACATATTTAAAACTAAGAATAATAGAAAAAAATATGTTTTAGGCCGCATACCTCGCAAATAAAATTTGTTTAGCGACTTTTTTAGCCTCGAAATTCTCGAAAAATAAGCGTCGAGTTAAAAAGCTCATTACTCTAACCAGTAGTTAAGTGTACGGAGAACATTTTCTCGGAAATTTGCATAAAAAACGAAATTGAAGTGCCTACATTTACACATTTACGTCTTTATAAATGTTTTCCCTATAACTTGTTGCTTTTCCACCACGAAAACCACGAAAAAAAGTGGCAAATGCTTGTACTCTGGGTCGTAGAAGCGCTGTTAATGTTTACAAGTTATATATATGATCTATTCTGGCCTTCTGGGTGACGGCTGACGGGCTGCTCAAGTGGCAAGGCGGCCAAGAGCCAAAGTGCCAAAGCGACAAAGTGGCAAAGTGGCAAAGTGGCAAAGTGGCATCTTTTTCGGCTTTGGGCCCATCGACAGTTTGACAGCCATTGATGTATTGTCAGCTGGCGTTTTTGACTTTTGGACCCAGTTATGACGGATGGCTATGCGGTCTATACGAAAACCCATATGCATATGTGGTGTAGAACTTTTGTGGGTGTGTCGCAGCTTACGCTAATGCAGTTCAAGTGTTGGAATCATAGAAGAAATAACTTTTTTGTTTGGCTGCCGCGTAAAATGTGCAGCAATGCGAGTCGAGTCTCGGGTCTCGGGTCTGGGGTATTGGGTATGGGGTATGGGGTACCACCTTCTATAACCCTTCTATGCAGGCAGTCGCTGTCGCCCCCCCCCCCCCGCCTTGGCACCCAGTCGAGAAGAGAAGAAATCAACAAGCCGCACACTCAAGAGGTTGCCTCCTGCCTCTATTTCTTTTTTTTGTGACAAAGAGTAGAAGGCCTACAGCCACAACAACTCGATGAGGCACTGAGAGAAATCAGTTGGACCCACCCGAAAGCTATAGGATATTTTGGTATTTTATAATATTTCTTTTAGGGGAATCTAAGCTTTCTACTTTTTCCGATCTCCTCCTTTGGAACCTTTTTCGAAACTCAGAAACCCTTTAGAGACTGTGTCTGTGGCACAGCCTGTGCCCCTCCCCACCGGTAATTACGTTTACTTGTTGTCTAGTGTGGCACAAGACTCTGTGTGGCACAGACCTCTCTCTCTCTCTATCTGCGGCCCAGGGCTTTTCCCTTTCGCATTCGCATTGTGTCGGTGTAATACCTTTAATAAGCAGGATGACGTTGCACTTGATGACAACTGCATCGGCTGATGGAGCAAGCGAGAGGGTCAGACAGTGCAACAGAGAGGCCAGGAGGCAGGAGGCAGGCGGCAGGAGGCAGGTGGCAGGAGGCAGGAGGCTGGAGGCTGGAGGCTAGAGAAGACTAGGTTACCTTTGTTCCAGGCTGGGCTTTTTGTTTCTGGGTGCCACACTTGAGGTCATCCAGCTTGTTTGTCTCCAGCCCCACATAATGAAGCTCATTCTCATTCTCATTGCATTCCCTTCCATTCCCCGATTTGGTTAGAGAATGTACACGTATTTAAACTCCATTTTTTAGGTTAGGTTTGGTGAGAAGAGGCCCCTGAAGAGGCCCCTTCAAGGCCTCCCCGCACTGCGGCTTTTAAGAAACAAGGAAATCGTTTTACTTCTCAGAAACTCGGAATTAAAGGAAGGAAATTTTCGAGCAAACTAAAACTTTCCTTCCAAAAGCGAAGCATGAAGGCCATAAATGTTATTATAACTCTACACTTCCAACACCTTGATTTCCTTTTGTTGGATTTTTCCGAGAATAATGGGTCTTATCTGGATCCACATTAGTGTCATTATGATCCCCCAAATGCAGACTTGAAGCCACCGCTTTCGGGCATCGAGATCATGTATAGAGGGGGGCCTAAGGGGATCGGGGATTTGGATCGGGCAACGTGCTTTGCATATGGACCGCGCCCACTTGGTGCGCCAAACACGTCGCCAATGCTGGGCCCAGACAAGGGACACAAAAAAAGACTGTCTTCCAGGCTAAGCCGGATAATTTATGCCGCTTCCAAGACAGTTCCTCAGCGACGCCTTCTGCATACTTTGGCGAAAGAAATAAATAAGATCTGGCCACAGAAAACGGAGCCTGGCCGCTGGAGGAGGCACATTCGGAGGCAATTTGATTGACTTTGACTCCCCCCTCCCCCGCCCGATTAGTGGCGATGATGAGGTAATAGGTGGGTAAGGCGATAAGCCCGATCCGAGGTCGGTGTGCCAGCCCAGCCAGACCAGCCAGCCCAGCCAGACCAGCCAGCGATACGATACGACACGATATGATATGGCTGCGTCAATATTTGATTTATAGATATGGTTAGGTATAGCCAGCCAGGCCCGGGAGAGGTGGTAGCTCTTTGGGCCAATTTAAATAATTTTGAAAAAGTTCAACTCACAAAAAGTCCTCCGCCGTTGTTCTGTAGTTGGCCCATAAGGAAGTTGGCCAGACGAAGTCGAAATGGTAATAGAGAGTTAGGGGGAGGAAGTATGGTTAATGGATGACTTGTAGAAATCATAATCCGCGATAGAAGCCAGAAGACGCCACCATCGTCGTGGCAGCTCCTCCACAGCATTCGTCACTCGGCGTCTGTGCGTGCCTAATGGGTGGCTGAAATGCAAAACCGAGAATTTTACATACGACCCTCTGTCGCTGTAACATATAGCATAGCCTGGCCCACATAGCCTCCGATTGGCCGGTACAGTGGAGCCTACTAATCGGGGATTCCCATTCCCATTCCCGTTCCCAATACCAAAGGGATTTTATTACGTATACGCATAGTGTGCCTGAGAGTTGGAGATGGTACATGGGTCTCCAGGGAGTATTACGTGGAGGAAAACCTAGTTTTAAGTGAAATAAGCTTCGACTCGCGGTCCACTCCCGGCCAGGCTGCAGTGTGTCAGGTGTCTGGCTTTTAGTAGCCGCCGCGGAGTCGCTAAAACAAATTGCACGCAATTAAACACGCTCCATCCAAGTCCAAACCCGACCAGTGCCCCACTCTGGGGGAGATGTGGGGCAGGGGGCAGTGCGCCACCACCGCCAGGGGCTACGCGGCAGTGGGTGGGGTCTTCGCTCTGTGTCTCAGAGTGCCTCAAAAGTTGGTCCACCGGTTTCAGCTCCTTAGGCCCGAGTGCAGCGCTTTTTTTTTGTAATATTTTTTTATATTTTTTACGACTATGTAATTTCGATGTTAACATCTTGATGGCCGAACTTTGATAAATGGCCGCTGGGATTTTGGGATTTGTTTGGCGATTTTTGGCGATGATAATGATTGCGGCTGGTAAGAAGCGCCAGTGGCGAAAAATGATTTATTCCAGCCGATGAGTAGTCAGTCACACCATGACATCATCCAAGCCATTGGAGTTGGAAAAGTGAGCCAACTTTTTAGCTCGAATGCAATATGAGACAGTGTGCCCCTCCCCCTCCCCCCCGATGCCTGCTGACTGATTCTGGCAGAGTGTCTAGTTTTTTTTTCGGACACTCGATAAGCTACCGAGAATAATTGTCAGCTCACCTCCTTGAGCTGCCCGGCGAGATGAATAATGAATATTGGGACTCACTTTGCTGACTCCCAGTTATCTTCTACACCTCATCGCCGCCGATGGCTGTGTTTTCCCAGCAAACACGGTCCTTGAGCCATCCAGGCTAAGCATATTGACCATTCTTCTCCCACATCTTGTAGCCCAAACATTCCTCTTCTCTTAATCACAAAAACCTGTTGCGTCTCTGGCATCTTTGGCATTCGAATAATTATAGTTATTCACTCGAAAATAGTGGCATTCAAATGCCAGCCAAATGATGATGGACTGTGGCAAGACTCGGTTGCATCTTCTCCGAGGATTCGACGAGGATGCCCTTCCATTTGGGGCCGTGTTGCTGTGGTTACAAGGTCGCAGCATTGTCTGTGCGCTTGACGATTCGGTTCGCCGTCTCGCAAAAAGGGTTAAAAGGTCAGATTGCAAATTGTGGCAGAGGTCGCGGGGGGGCACGCAGTACCTGCACAACATAGAAAACGAGAAAATACAAAACGGAAAAGGCAGACACAGTCAAAAGTTGCTAAACTTTAGATAAATTAAAACTGAAAACACACGTGGCCGCAAAAATGTTTTGCCAGCACAAAACTTTAACCGATGCCTCTGTTGTTTTCGTTTTTGTTGGTCAAATGAAATTGTTGTCGAAGCTCCAGCCATCCAGCCAGCCAGGCAGCCAGCCAGGCAGCTGGCAACAGGAAGCCAAAATGTTTTCCGACTGCCAGGACTGCCAGGACTGCCAGGACTGTCAGGAGTGTGGGGCTCTCTGAACTTGCTTTGTCTAATTGAGCTCAGGTTTCAGTCGTCAGAGAAGTGAGAGCTGAAAAAAAATGGAAGAACTGCTCCTGACTCCTGACTCCTCCGACTCCACCGACTTTGGCTAAAAAGGGTTAAGCAGGGCAGAGCTCCTTGAGCTTGCGAATAGGCCTCATTAACCCGCCAAGGATCTCCTCGAAATGTATCTCTTAATTAAAGGAGTAGGCCAATTTTTATGATAATTATGGGGAATACTTTGAAAGATTTCTGAATTCATTCAATGACGGAAATATCAACAATCTGGAGGGAGGCCGAAGGGGCCTGAGGGTGGGATATCGCTCTGGGCCGCGGGCCTTATCGGGGGGCAATGGGGCGCTACGACTATAAATAATGCCAACAAAACGCAATTGCGTAAATGCTTTTTATAGAAGTTCAAGTCATTGAAAATCGAAATTCACTTCCTCAAACAGAAAACTGAAAAATGGAAACTGAAAACTACGCATTTTTTCGTGTGGCTTTTCGTGTGGAGGAAAGCATTTCGCTCAATTCTTTCATAATCGGCTACAGAAAGAAAAAGTATAGAATATTTGAGAAAATTGAGGCCATCGGAACTTGAAACTAAAAGCGATTGGAGGCAATGGCTGAAAGCTGCGAGACCCTCGACGAATGAAAGCAATTCATTTTGATTAAAACAAATTAAAAAGTAAATCAAACTGAAGTGTAAACAAATTGGAAACATCTTGTACATTAATTGACCTGTCAAAATACACCCAGAGTATGGATATTCTTGTCAGATTTTAATGCAATTGCTTTGCATTTTGAAGTCATCACCAGAAATAAGGCCGACAGAGCGCACACGTGGCCATAAAATTTGTTACCAAAAAGCCAAAGGGGTTATTACGGCTCCGGTCTTTAGATTACTACAGTCGGCGCGGGAGAAGGGGGAAGAGGGCCATAAAAACATACAAAACATGGCCCATAAAAGCTGGTAACAATCTCGTAACGAAAATCCCAAAAAAAAAAAAAAGAACAAAAATGCAAACTTGTGAAGAATATAATTCAAATGTAAACTAATAACAATAATTTTGTGTAGAACGAAAACACTTTTCCATAATTTTTAACGATGCGAGGGACGAAGAATGTTTATTTTTATTTGGCCAACAATTTGTAAGTTAATTAGAAACATTAATTATGGTTTCCAGGTGGCTCGGCTAATGCAAATTGATGGAGTGTCTATGCCTTTTTCTTTTGAATATTCTGGCATAGTCCTTGGGCCGCTAATGCTGACAAATGACAGGCGGGGAAGGCACCTGGCAGAGGCAGAGGCAGCGGCGGTGGCGGCGGCGGCGGCAGCGGCGGGGCAGGACATTCTCGTCCTCATCATTGTCACGTAGCTTCCAAGTGCCACAAATTACGCACGCAAATTGGCTTTGTTGTGTCAGTGGTTGACTGGTTTGGTGGTTGCCACACAATTCTGCCACGGGATGCAGCATCAATAGTTTCCCTGCAATCCATACACAGAGAGAAATTAATAGCGTTTCAAAAGGGCATCTCCTCTAATTTCTTTTCTCTTGAATGTTTAACATCCCACCCAAGCTTCGACTCTGATTTGATTTCCCAGTTTTTTTTTTCCATGTGCCACAAAAATCTGGCCATTAAATGGGACTTACGAATCGCAACAACAAAGTAACTGCACTTCCTGCCACATATACATACATTTTTATTCCCTCGCTTCTTCATTTTTTTTTTGTTTTCTGTGGTAAGGACAAGAGCTGGCTGACAACTTAATATGAGGCACGAACCAAGTCAACCAGGCCAAAAGCAAGAGCCTCAAGTCTCTGAGACTTCAGCCATGTCAGGGAATCATGGCAGAGAAGGCAGCAAAAAAATGTGGCAGCAGGGGCAAGGATATGCTGCCGACAACTTAAAGGCGTTAATGGTCGTTTGTTTTATGAGAAATTGCCAAAACGTGAGTGGCATCCGCAAATGCTGGCACGCGGTGGCTGGGTGGTTGGGCGGCTGGGTGGCACGCGGTGGCAGGGTGGCAGCAGGACATCAAAGCGCCAAGGATCAACAGTCGCCAAGCGTGCCTCCATATTCCTTGCCTTTTTTTTTGTTTTTGGTCCGCTGGACGTGCCAACCTTGGACTGGCTTCCACATTTAAATGAGTTTGTGCAACAAAACAAAACAAAACAAAACATAAATATTAACCATCAGCCACATTGTCACTTGTGAGTGAACTTTGGCCTTCCCTTTTGGCCCTCTTTCCGGCCATGCTTCCCCTTCCAGCCACAAATCAAAGCTCAAGCAGGTGTCGGGCTAAGCGCTTTGTTTCCGTGGCCAATACCCTGGGCTTTTCAAGGGGATAATGGACAGGATAACACACATTATATTCTATATTTCACTTGCTTTTATTAACTATCCAATTGTATTTCAGATTTTAATAGGAAAAGACCTAACATTTCTCTTTAAAGGTGAATAATAAATCCCGCAGCATCCTCTGCGTTCCTCTGATTTATTTCGCTTTTTTCCAACCTCTTCTCTTGTTTTGTGGAAATTTAATTTCCTTGTCATTGTTGAGGTTTATTTTGTATTAAAAAAAAAAAAAAATAGAGAAACCAGGTGCCAGGGATCACCCACAAAGGGGGCAAGAGGCCAATCAAAGCTAAATTGAATTATTTGTTTGGGTTCGCAGGAATAAATATTAAAGATACTGACTGGCGCATTACTGACTAGAATCTGTGACAGAGACATTGCTATAAGACAGAAACGATGCAAAAACTAATTAAATCAAAGCAAATTGCAAAGGAAAAAACCTACAGTTTAATTAAGCCAAGCCAGATTGTGATAAAATGCAAAGTGCGCGCTAAATATTTCCTGCTGAGTCCCCGGATTGGAATCTGAAACTAAAACCAAAAGGAAAATAGTAGATGGGTATGGGGAGGGGGTCCGGTTGGGTCGCCCAACGGCATCCGGATCGGTCCCAGCTATATGGATGGATATATGTACATATATCTCGAGCCTCTCTCGCCACAATGATGATTGACGGGTAATCGTGTAATCTTCTTGCCGGAGGATTTTGCGGATTAGTTCTCATAGTCGCGGCTTTTAGTTTTAGATTTGGCATCGTCGTGTGGCGTCAATTGCTTTGCACTTGCTCCAGATACCCAGATACCCACAGATTCCTCCACAGATTCCTCCACAGATTCCTCCACATATTCCTTCACAGATTCCTCTACAGATTCCTCCACAGATTCCAACTGAAAGAAAATGCATTCTTTTTCCAGTAAAGCTTTTGGAAGGAAGGTACCAACCAGGCAGGACTTGTCTGGCGGCATTTGCCTGGCAATTACCTTGAAGCTAGTTTTTAATCAAATTTTCACATATTTCTACCCCCAATTTCCTGCCCCCCATCTCTGTCTCCGCCTCTGGCACTGTCTCTTTCTTTCGCCGGGCCTTTTCCCCGATAATTGTGGCCAACACACAAAAGTTTGGCTTTTTGGCAAATGTGTGCGGTTTTTTAGGTGTAGAGGGCCACGCCCTGGGACAGTTGACCGCCCACTGTCTGGCGTGCCTGGTGGCCACAAATTGTCTGCACTTTGTCAGTCACTCAGTCACTCAGTCAGTCAGTCTGTCAGTCAGTCAATAACTTTTTCTTTCGCTTTGTCAGACCGGCTGCCAGGCTGCCTGGCTGCCCCTCGTCTCCCCACAATTTTTTTTCGGAATCGATTTGGTGGAGAATTGGCTCGATGTCTGCGATTTTTGAACATAGATGAAAATAAATTGCCGGCACACATATGTGCGCCAAAATTTATGGCTGCCCAAAATAGGGGGCGGGGCTGCGACTCGGTCGCCGTTTCTGTGTAATTTGTCTTTTAGGAAATGAACCACAAAAAAATCAAACACGCATGTGGCTTTCCGGCGGTGGCTTACCACCCTTTACCCTTTGCGGGGGTGGCAAGTCACGACCTATCCCGCGCCGCCCCCCGATTGACCCACTTGGGCCCCAAAACAATGAGCAACAAGTCGAGACAATTGACAATAACCATGTGCCCCGCGAGCTTTTTGTGTGTTTTCTGGCAGTTGCAGACGCAGATGCATCTCGGGGAATGGGTTCAAGGACACGGCGTTGTCATCTAATCGGCCGAGCACATAAATAACATTTCATATTTGTTTTTTTTTCCTGTGGCCACGGTGCGTATGCGTAATAATTCATTTCGACGCTAAATTGCACACGAAAATCGATGTGGGCGGCGTGTAACAGTTTTAGAGTCTCTGCACTCTCCGTCTCCGTCTCCGTCTTTGGCTCCGGCTGGCCATGCTGTTTGCATGCATTAGCGGACAGCTCCGGGCAATCACAATAAACGCCCGGAATGTGTGTCAAGCATGCCACAGACAGCGTGCAACCTCCGCCGCAATTTCGACAGGAACAGATGCTCTTTTTTCGCTTTGACTGAAAAGGATCTCGGCAACAATTAGCACAGAAATAGCCCACCTCCCCTTGCCCCCTCCAAAAGCAAATAAATATCGATGCTGGGAAATATTTATTATTATGTACAACACACAGGAGGCAAGGGGGGCCGGGTAACCAACTTCAAAGTCCATTTACGTGACCCTGTAGCGTCCATAAGCCACCCTGAGATGGCCCAAACCCCGCTTCCGAGGCCATAGAAGCGACAGACACTTTGTAGACATCACGAACTCCAAATCGAAACAATGTAGACGGATTTGTTAAACTTTTGGTTTTGATTTCACGGGAAAATATGATGATGTTCGTGCCTTTAATATTTACAGACTTTAGGATCCATCATAAATCAGTGTTCGTTTAATTGAAATTCATTGTTAAAAGCGAGTTAATAAAATAGAGAAAAAACATTCGCCCCGCCCCGCCCCGCCTGCCTCTGTGCTCCACTCCACTCGCCCAGGTTGCATTCTCGTGTCTTGCCACTATCTTTTTAGTTTATCGAAGTGTTCCGATAAGAGGATAGAAGAGTGGCTCGGGCCATGCACATTTGGCCCACATTCCAATTATTCCCACACAACCACCAGAGGAGTGGAGGGGGAGGAGCAGCGGGTCTGGAAGAATCGAGGGGCTCCGACGAAAAACTTCCCGGAGGGCCCCCAGAAAGAGAGCACATCGAACATCAATTTTGTGGCAAGATATGATCTGGGGCGGGACGAGGGGCCTTTTATCAGCCAAAGGCAACAATAAATAAATGTATGACGTAGCCACGCGTCTATGCTGACACTTGCCTCCCCCGTCTGCACCACGTCCTCCCTCCAGAATCGTATAGAAAAATCCAAAACTGACACTTGAAATCAAAGCTCAATTAGAAAATGTGCCTAAAAATACATCGGAAGTTGCCGAGTGGAAGGGGTTTGGGTTTCTACACTTTACGGTGTTAACGGAGCTTACATATTAATGCCTGACACTAATTCTTCAAAGGCCAAAAAGTATTTTTCATTAAAAAATCATAAAAGATAGCAAAAAGCCCCTGGAAATGAGATAAAATCGTCGTTTTTCCGTTGAAATAAAAAAAAGGTTGGCGCGTACAGTTTTAGAAGCACTGTGGTGAAAAGCTAGCCAAGACGCAGCGAATGTAAAACTGTGAGGCCTCTTACCCAAGACTGCCACCCGGAAAATGCTTACTTTTCCTCAAGAAAATGGAAAATGTAAAAGCTATACAGCTAGCCCAACTTGGGGGCTTTTGATTTAAAATTTTATAAACCATTTAATCAATTATTTTCAATAATAATTACTAATTTCTCTTCACAGCAAATTTCAAATGTAATCGACGATGATCTGGACTTTATGCTGGCCGACGAGGCGACCCTGCAGTCGAACAGTGAATTCTCCTTAGGCGACAAGGACGACTCCATCAAGCTCGACCTGCCCGAGGACGATGAACAGTTCCTGGTGGATGAATCGCAGCAGGACGGTGGCAGCTGGTTCAGCCAGGGCGTCCACCGCGTCCGCCGCTCCCTGTCCCGTCTCTTCGGCGGCGAGGACAAGACCAAGGAGCAGGCCCGCAACCGGCGGTCGGCCAGTGAGCGACAGAAGGAGCGCCGTCGCCTGGCCAAGGAGCAGCGCCAGCAGGAGACGCGTCAGCGCCAGGAGCTGAAGGAGCGTCAGCGTCAGGATCTGCAGGCCAAGAGGGCCATCGGCGCCAGCCACGGACCCTTCAAGCGGGACTCCTTTGACGAGACTGAGGGTTCTGGCAGTGAGGTGGACCAGGAGCAGGACTTTGTCAACTGTATGCGCTTCTCTTTATACTTTTTTTTCTGATCCTTCTTCATTAAATTGATTTATTTGTTCGATTAGACCGCGTGTCCTTCACCCTGCACGAGCCCTACCTAGAGGACTTTAACGATCCGGACAGCGACGCCTACCTGCAGCTCCAGAAATCCCTGGAGGACGATCTGCGCAGCTTCTTCGATCGCACTTATCCCAGTTTCGTCGACGAACTGGACATCCGCAGCTTCCTGGTGCGAGTTGAGTGAGTTGATGGTTCAGAGAATCGTAAAGGATATGATGAGTAACTTTTCCCTTTTTTCTTGCCAGTCCCACAGATGACTCCTTCAAGAATAATGTATTGCTGAAACTGCAAATCCCGGAGCGTATCACCGACTTCAAGGACAAGCTATACGACCAGCTGACCCACTTCAATCGCATCGTCAATCTGGGCGCCTCCGCCGACGAGAACTTCTCCTTCACCGAAATCCAGGGTAAGTGCGGGCTCAGGTCCTCTGCCGCTTCAGCAGATACTCCTTTCTACTTTCTATGACTATCGCTGCTTTTGGTGTGAGACGCCGCTTGTAGAAATCCCCATACCCATCCTCAAACATTCCCCCCTCCAGTCGGGGACTGCCACTCCGATGGGGATGTGCTTGAAGGCCTCGCAATCCGTGGCCTTCAAGCACATCCGATCGACGGCAATCCCTGGAATACACAACGTGACAACCTTTTGTTTCTAAAATCCCCCAAAAGACCCCAAGCCCCAAACCGCGGAGGACAGTGCCCGCGGTGTAAGTCCTCCGGCTGAGCCGCGTTTGTCCCTGGACGGGGCCAAGCCAATCTTTAACCTGAACCTGGCCCCCGAGGAGCCCGAGGAGCCCCGCACCAACCCCCAGCCCAGTGTCTTTAATCCTCCCGTGCAACCGCGCGTGTCCCTGGACGAAGGCAGGCCCATCTTCAACCTGAACCTGGTGCCGGACGAGTCCGAGGAGAAGACCACCACGCCCAGTGTGTTCGATGCTCCCGTGCAGCCGCGCGTGTCCCTGGACGGAGGCAGGCCCATTTTTAACCTGAACTTGGTGCCGGATGAACCAGAGACGGCCCAAGCACCGCCCAAGGACCGGCGTCCTGTGTGCAACGGCGACTACTTCATGTGCGGCAATGGCCAGTACATTCCCTGCTATCAAGTCTGTAACTTTGAGCGCGAGTGCCCCGATGGCTCCGACGAAAGGCACTGCGGTGTCTCCCAAGGTTTGTCCACCCAAACTGGATACGGAAATGGAAACCATAAACGGAATCCCGGAACCACTAACCAAATACTGAAGCTCTGATCTGGTTTTCGTTCTCCAGGAGTTGAAGAATTATTTGAAAGGAGCGAAGACTGGATCAGGGCCATGAATGTAAACTGTGATCCGTGTGTGTGTCCTTGTTGTGATGTCCTCGTCATGGTGTTGAAAGATTCGCGCCGACCTCCACTCCACTCCAACCCAACCCACTCTGTCGCCATCTCTGTGATCTGTGATTGTCCCCTAGCATATAAGTAGTGCCTCTGTCTATCCAAGTCTCTGTCTCAACCTGCTCCCGCCTCGTCCTAATTCGCTTTGTGGTTAATGCAGCTGATGGGGAACCAGAAACGGATAACGAACCCGAACCCGAACCCGAGCCCGAGCCCGAGGCCGAGAAGCCGGCTCTGCCGTACGACCCGACCCAGGTGGAGGGCTCCGGCTCCGACGAGAAGCCCGAGTCCGATTGCCGCGGCGACACCACCTTCACCTGCCCCCGCAGTGGCCACATCATCTGCGACGATATGCGCTGCGACGGCAACAGGGACTGCTCCGAGGGCGAGGACGAGCAGAACTGTTACGACGATACCGAGGGTAATGCCATCCCAGGATATTCACCATCATGGCACAACTCATGAATGCTTCAAAAAGAATCCTAGACTCATTCGATCCCGAACGTGGAGAACTCATTTCAAGCATTTATTTCATTTCATTTCGAATATTATTCGTTTGGCTTTGATTTTAATTTGAAATTTCGTTTATTGTTTGCCGTCTTAGTTTGCAATGATTCTGAGTTCAAGTGCGACAACAGGTGCTTGCCCCTGAGCCTGAGGTGCAACGGACGCCTCGACTGCGCCGATCAGACCGATGAGGCAGGATGCGAGCTCTACCACGAGGAGAAGTACGATGCGAGACCAGATCAGGCACTGCCAGAGCAGAGACCCGAACAGCCTCAGCCGGGTGAGTTATTTTTTTATTTATTTCTTCATTTGCTTTATTATGTTTCCAGTTTTTTTTAAATATCCAAATATTTTGTTTCCTTTGGGTTTTTCGGGTTATTTGTGAAGTGGAATCAGAATCATCGCCACATTTGGCCATCGGCTGATCTCATTCGTGGAGCATTAGCTGCCACTGTAATGGCCAAATGAATTCCCAATATTAATTGGCCCGATAAACGAATTCCACTCACAGAATGCTCATTTTTCCTCCTTTGTAATATCTTTTCATAAGTTTATTTATGCGTTTGTGTTCTTTCAACTTGAATTAAGTTCGTGGCGGCGTTGGCGGGCCTTCGATTGGGCCAAATATTTAATGTTCTAATGGATTTCCGATGCATCGGAATGCAATCGAACAACCATCGTCATTTGCCACAAAATTCGCTACAACATTCCGCTTCGTTTCGGGGAATGAATTTTCTATTAATGGAGCGTCGGAGATTTTTCAGCTGGAAATAATATCTTTCTGATTGGTTTCTTGAACTCTTCGGATAGCATTTTCAATATTTCCCTGACTCTAAGGACCTTTAGTCCTTTCTCTAAACAAATTACTCAAAAACGGAAAACAGAAAACAGAAAACATAAATGTAAATAGTCGCCGAGACAAGCCATCCCAGCCAGTGTCCTGTGGCTGTGTTCCTGCCCCAAAGACCCACAAAAAAACGAAGAAGAGGAGGGGGAAAAAAAGGAGCAACCAGATTACAATATCTATGAAATATGCCACAAAAGTATGCAACGCAACGAGGGGCAAAAATATGCTATATGGATGGTGATTTGGGGCCTGACAGCGTGTGGAACGGCAAAAACAATTTGCAACAGATTAAAATTACCCCTAAGCGTATTATAAACTTGAATAATCCTCTTGCCACTTGCCACTTGCCTTGCTCGCCTCGCTCGCCTCGCTCGCCACACTTGCCACACTTGCTGCACCGAAAAAAAAGTAACAGGAATAGCCAGGACCAACCCCACAAAAAGCAAATCCTGACTCCTTATATCCAGTTCAGAGTCGAGAGTTGCCGGTTTTAGTGCTTGGGGGGCGTGTTAAGTGCTGTCAACGAGATTAAATGCAATGTCAGAGGTTACCACCTCCTCCCTGCCACCCTCCCTCCCTTCCTCCCCCCCCCCCCACACACACACTCGTACGCACACATAGCGAAAGGCAGCCACCCACCAACGGCCACCGAAAGTTGTGTCCTTGGAAATTTAATGAATTTTCAACACTCGCCTCCTGGGCAGCTACAAAAAAAAAGATGAAAACAAAAGGAGAATGGAATAAAATGTATTAGGGGTGGATATTATTATTAAGGATAACATTTCCAAGGATATAAACTAAACATCATCTCTTGGCTCATAGTTTCTTCAGTTGAGGCTCTGAGGATTGATTCTGAAGAAAAGATTGTGGAAGAATTCTAAGCCCGTTTAGGAGATGCTTCTACATTCTTCCACGCTTTAGAGCTCGACTTTTGCAGCATTTATGCTTGCATTTGGATACCCTATTTCTTTTATTATTATTATTATTATTATTATTATTATTATTTGTATGCATTTAGCCTTTGGATGGCCTTTTGCTTTGTTTGTTTTCGGGTTTTGTGTCGTTTTTGAAATCCGAAACTGGCAGTTTACGGGAATGGATGTTGGGGTTTCGTTGCTCTCGAGAGTGCGTCAATGCCACATGGAAGCTGCCGCGTGTGGTGGGTGGTGGTGGGTGGTGGTGGTGGGCGGTGGTGGGCGGTGGTGGCACTTGAAGCCGAGAAACTAAATTGTGAGTCTCTGTTTTTATCATTATGCAAGTGGATAACATGCATAGAATCAACAAATATAGATGGAGATGGCGATGGAGATGGAGATGGAGGAGGATGTTGGCTTGTTGGGAAATGTAATTACGCGGCCCTTTTGCCATCGCAATCGCAATCGCACTCGCAATCGCACTCGCACTCGCCCCCATTTTCTAATTTTGTATTCAAAAGTTGCATTTGAATTTATGGACATCACCCACCCACTGCCACCCACTGCCACCCCCTACCACCCACTGCCACCCACATTTTAGAATTGTTTTGTGGTCCGGGTGTTGGTGGTTTTTGTTGCTTGATTAAATTTGCCAAAAGACGACCAAAAAAAAAAAAAAATAGGATGTAGCTCGAGTCAATTAGCAGCTTCAGTTGCCTGAACTGTGTTAAATGGCAGCGGATTTTTCAGCGAAAAAAAAAAAGAAGAAAAACTACATTGCATAGACAAGGAAAGTGTGGAAAACAAAAAGGAGAACAAAATTATGGCAACAATAGTTGGCCACATATGCAAATTGAATTTGCCAGCCAGCGCTTTTCTTTTCTCGCCCAAAAGGGCGAAAATTAAGCCAAGAAATAAGGAATAAACAAACGAACAAAGGCAAAGGAAGATACTGCATACTATGTATGGAATATGCAAACATTTTCCATGAATTCTTGGTCAAGAATAAGGCAATACCCTGGAAAAATAATGGCCAATAATTCAATGAGAGAAACCAACTCCTTCCGGGCTACCTGTAATTTATCATCTTTTATTTTTAGTTTAAAGTTTAAACTTAAAAAAAACCTTGGCTACTGTATTGTGGCATTTTTTTTTTAAATAAATCAATAGTGAAGGCGCCTCGTAAATCCGAAATTTTAAAAGTTAGTCAAACGTTGTTTATTTTTTGTTTAAAATCTCAAACAAAAAAAGCAATTATGGCAATGCCAAGTCGGTTGCCATTCGTGGGGACTCGGTTTGGGTTTTGGCCTTTTGTTGGAATCACAAAAAAATCATAACTGTAAACAAGGCTAACTCTAATCCCCCCCCTCCCTCTGTGGCAACACCCCCTCAAGGGAACTGTGCATGTCTGATGAGTTTTTTGTCCTTTTCTGGGGGTGGCGGGGAGAGAAAAGTAAAAATCCTGGCATTTCCGTGAGATGTGTTTTGTTTCTGTTGCTCCCTGCTCCTGGAAATGATCTAAAATGTTTATTATTTTAGGGATTTTAAATAGAATTCTTTAAGTTAAGAGAAATTTAAGAGAAACAAAGCCTGGAACACAAAACTACTTTCAGTTTGAAGCACTTTCTTGAAAGCGGCCTTTTTTCGGTTAACGCAACATATTCGTCCCGAAGGAGCCTTGAGGTGATTCCTTGAGGTTTCGACGCAAGCGCCTTGATCTTGGCCTAATCCCGACCTGGCCAGCAACATGTTGTTGGCAACAAGACGAACCTGCGGCAACATGGGCGCTTCTGGCCAAGAACTGGCCGTGGTTGGCTGCTCCGGCCTTGTCTGTGTTGGTTCGGGCCCTCGACTCGGTATCGAGGCACGAATCCGCCGGATGCCGTCATCCGTCGTTAGAATCATTCGTCACTCGGTCGGGTATCCATCGGGCGAGCATCGGGCGGCCATCGGGTATCCATCGGATGGCCATCGGCTGGGGGGCCGAAGCGTTGGCGCCTGCCCAGCTGGGGGAGAAGCGAAGCAAAGTTCGCTTTCAGCGGCTGGCGGCTGCCACAAAACTATCTGTATCCGCTGCTATCTGTATCTGCCGGATTGAGCTGCGTCAGTTCAACGTGAGGCGTTTGCGTGTGCGTTACGTTGGCGCGTGTTCAGCTTTTTCCATTCCAAAGTTTCAAAGTTCCATAGTTACCAAGCTACCAGGCTTCGTCCTCGCTCATCGCTCTTTCCAATTCTCGCCAAAGTAACCCAAAACGTAATTCAGTGCCCCAAGTGCTATGTGACTCTACATTTCCTTTTTTTTTTTTCATTTTTTTTCACCTCAAAAAACTGTGTCTACCAAATACCTGAAACTTGAGCTCTTGTTTTTCTTTTCTTTTTTTTGAATGTGCAGCAGGATCCACATTGTGATCTCATTTAGTTGGAACAAAGAAAAACGAATCTTCGATGTGGCCTTAAAAAATGCAATTTCCTAGTGATTGTGCTGTTGGTTTTGGGATCTCAATCTTAATGATTGAGAGATAACTTTGTCATTCGAGTTTACACGCGGACTCTGTGATTAATAGATCGTTTGTTTTTGGATTTTTTTTAGGGGTATCTAGAGTGTACTGTGATCCTTGAGACGTGGTGCCAAAGTGTCTTGAACTGGGCTTAGTTAGGGGCTTGGTGAATCGCTGTTTTAATTTGCTTTTGAGCCTTGAAAATATTGAAAAACTATGCAGGTCTAGAGCCCTTTACTTCTAGATGTTTTCCTGGGTTTTGTTGCCATTTAAAACCTTTGATTTAGAGGGATTTCTAAGGACAAATGAAACCCTTGACGATCGCTGGTGAGGAGGCATTCGAATCACTCATTATTGTTGTAGAATAAATAGTAGAGGGGCTATAGGCCAAATGTTTGCGATTGGTTATTAATTTAGCCGGCTGACATGTTGCGGTTGCATTCGCCAGCGGTCTGAGGTTGCTGCCACCAAATGCCACTGAATGCCACAGAATGCCACAGAATGCCACCGATGGCAGCCATGATTGCCTGTTGCCAGGTCGTAAATCTCAATCAGCGGCAAGAAGTCGGCTAAAAGTGGTCGCTTCTTGGCTCTTCTTGGTTAAGAGACAACGCCGGCCCTAACCCCGGCCAATAAATCTCGGCCGTTCAGGCAAAACAAACTCCGATTGCTCCACTTGACTGCTGGCCGCCCCCTCCGCATATTTCTTCGATAAGTTACAAAAATAGATATAAATCAAGGGGACATATCCCGGAGGTGTCGCTGACAAATTCGACTCTGGCTCTAAAACAAAAATAACCAACCAAATATGGCAGAAGACTATTTTCGTCTCCATTCTCGGGAGAGTCTCTTCTGAGTTTCGTTTCTTCGTTCTTTTGTGGAATTGTGGAAAATGCCTGCAGTCGTCTGTGTGAAATGCAATTTGCTTGCCTCAACAAAATGTGGCCAAAACGGAGCTCAATTCCGTCCAAAAGCCAGGATCGCCCCCGGCCCAGATCGTCTTCCATGGGAAAAGGCGAATGGAATTGCCGTTTTGTGACGAGTTGGCATTTTATTTGAAATAATTACTCCGATTCGGTTTCTGAATGAACATTTTGAAAGGGGAAAGGTATTCCTCAACCAGCGCCGAAGCCTCTCTTCCGACACCCAAGCGGGATGCATCATTAATTTTAATGACTGTTAATATGCCGGCTAAATACATAAAATGTTTCAAAAAAAAAAAATATGAAAAAAAGAGCGCATCATTAGGAGCTCCTTTCGCCTTTATTCAGGATGAATAGGAAGCTGCGATGCATCTCATTAGTGTTTCGGCGATGGTGGCCCATCCCGTGTCCGGCCAAGGCGTTGTTGCACTTTTTGCCAATTATTATTGTTATTATGCGTAACATGTTGGGTAACCCGAAACTTGGCCAAGACGGAGGCTAAAAGCATTCCTTTAATGCTTCGGTTAATTGAAACATACTTATCCAACAACATCCAACAAATGGCCAACAAAAGCCGCTGCTGCTGCTGCGGCAAACAGCTTTTGGCTCTACAATAATTGAAAAATGCAGGCATCTTGCCAAAACCGCATAAACAACAAAGCTTTTAGGCCCGCGTATCTCACAGATACGGATAAAAGCCAGTCGATCGTAGCCCACTAAAAAAAAATATATCTATATATTCGGCCAGGGGAAAAAATCGGCCAGGAAACCGAAACCTTTCACTCGACTTGGCACCTCGTGGCAGTAGGTTCTTTATGTGGAAATGTACATACATCCCAGATACATAATATACTCCGATCTCAAGTTCAAGTTTATTGAGAAAAACGCCATCCAATTTGTTGTAATTTATGCGCTAAAAAAACTGGCGAGCTTTTCGCTTTTCCCAGCAGTGAAAATTATTCCCAATTGAAAACCAAATGTTCATTAATTTATCACGTTTTTGGTTTTTGGGGGGGATATCGTGAGATCGAAATCTATATATGTATGAGTCCGAAGCAGTCCAAGGGTGTGTCGTGTCTTATAAATAATTTCAAGATTCCAAAGCTTCACAGAATCTCCTTGCTGTCAATGGGGAAGGCTGACAATGGGCATTCTATTCTGTATGGAAATATTTCACATTTGTAGATGTCCCATTTATAAGAAAAAAGCCAAAAGCCAAAAGCCAAAAGCCAAATGGCAACAATTGAATGCTGATGAAGGCTGCTGCTGGCGGGTGTCCTCCAGCCAGGATATGGATGCCGTTGTCGAGTGGTGTGTTGCGTGGTTGCGTTATTTAAAATTAAGCAAACACTTAGTGCCACCAGGACTAGGCTTTTCTCTGAGAGGAAGGCACTGGGCGAAATGTTGAAGGCTTTCCTTAATTTCATTTTAAAAAATTCTTGATTTAAACAAAAATAGATGTTAACCCTTTTTTGGCAAAGTGTAGCCGAGCTGGGCATAGACGAAAGACGGAAGTCCGGAGTGGACGGGATGGCTGGGCGTGTTTGGGTGGGTCAATTGGGTGGCTCAGTGGGTGGCTCAGTGGGTGGCTCAGTGGGTGGCTGTGTGGGTGGCCTCTTCATTGCTTTCATTTGTAGCGGAAATGTTTGTTAAAGTATCCTTCTTTTTGTTGCTGTTGTTAATGCGTTCAGTTTGCCAGCGGAAGTGTCGCCACTCGCCTCCTCTTTTTATATCGTTTGTCCTGCGTGTGTCCTGCTGAGATTTTTATGCGCCACCTCGAAGTGAAAACAGAAAGAGATATTTTGTTTTGTGGATCCCCAAAAGCTGCTCAACAACAAAAAAAAAGAAAAGAAAGAAAGACAGAAAGAGGAAAAAACCAAGAGTCTTGAGCTAGAGAGTTTCCCCTCCATTTCGTTTCTCGTAGCCTTCCATCTTAGCCCGCGCATCCGCATCCGCATCCACATCCGCAACCGCATCCGCGATGGGACGGCGCCTGAGGGCAGCCCTTTGGCTGCTGGCGGCCCTGATCGCCCTACAAAGCCCCCAAAAAACCGAGGCACGCGGCACCTATGTCAACTATATTGGTAAGTTCTGCAAGGATATCGAATATCGAATTAAAATGCATTAAATAATTCAATCAAGACAAAGCCCGAGTGTTGCAATCGAATCGAATCGATTCGAAAGCAATTTATTTCAATCGCTGCGAGGGCGATTCCCCATTCCCCATTTAATTGCCGCTCAAGTGACGACAATTGCCAGCTTCTTGATGTTGAGGAGTGAAATGAAATGAATATACATTTGTCCATATAGAATGTAGAATGTAGCATGAAATGGAATGGAATGGAATGCAGCCGATGATGTTGCATGCTGGGCCCCGGAGGTGGCAAGTGGCAAGTGGCAAGTGCCCCCTCAACATAGCGATGCGATGCGATACGATGCGATGCGAGTCGAGTTGAGTTGCGCAAATCTAGGCTAATTGTTTGTCGCTGTTGTAATAATGATGCCAGCGACCAATTAATTTGCACAAACATCTTAATTTAGGCAGCCGCGCCAAGACAATCCGACCACTTGGGTTTGCATCTCGCTCGACCAGAGCAGGATTGGCTGGAGGTGGCTGGAGGTGTTTGCGGTGTTTGTCCAGGGCGATCTGGGCCTTTGGTCACGGTCAGCGGGAGAAAGATGCCTCCGACATCGGATACACCAGGAACTCACTAGCCGTAGGCCGTAGTGAGAGAAATGGAAACTGTTAACGTGGCCAAGTCGAATGCATTTTCATACAATTGCCGCCATGTCATCCTTGACTTCATTAACTGTCGCGTAATCCGAGATCTTTGGCAGTGAAGCTGCCACATCAGCAGCAACAAACAGATGGACAACCAAACAAACAAACTGCATACATTTTCTTTTTTTTTTCTTTTTATTAAATTTTTCTGACTTGGCGACGGAGACTACTGCTCTGCTACATTGTAATCCTACTATTCCAGATTCCGGGGCTGGACAATTAATTAAACGAGGAAGCTGGATTGTTATCGGGGCGTCTATTTTTAGGAATGAGCCCATGTAGTCTTTTAACAAGTCTCGCCCTGTATCCTTAGAGCCTTGTGGAGGGCATTGAAGTGTCGCCGCTTTTGTCCCGAAAAATCAACGTTTTCAATTCGGGTTTCGTCGTTATTTACTCGGCATTGCAATTCCTTCGAAGAATGAATTGAAAAATGTTTATTTTTAGTACAATGTGCCACACACACTTGGCTGCCCTCCTCCCCTCCTTCCCCGCCCCCGTACTGCCATCCTTTTTAGCAAGTTTTCTGGTTGCCTGGCCCGAATGCTTCCTGAAAGCCGGAACGCCAGAAAGCAAAAATGAAACAAGATCTGGCGAGGTTCTTGAATAAATAAATGCTCACTCGGGCTCTTTGGAATGGGATTGATGTAGCTGATGGGGAGAGGGGTGGGGAGAGGGGTGGGGAGAGGGGGAGGTGGTGGCATTGTGGCAAGGTGGCTGCTGGCTGCTGGCAAGCTGCATGCTCATGCGCTGATGTAAGCGCCTTTCAGAACAATTAGAAGCTCGACAGCCGACTTTTCCCCATTTACAGTTTGACAGGCAGTGCAAACAGCATCCGACCAGCAAAAGTATCTTTGCATCTTTGTATCTTTGCATCTTTGTATCTCAGTGTTTGCCACTGGCTCTCGTATTATTCTTTTTCAGGGTTAACTCTACACTTGTAGAGAGGCTTGTTTACCGTTTGTTTGCTCGATTGTTTGCCATCCGCTTGCCTCGGATTAAAGTTTTTCTTTCTCGCCTCGGGGGCTAAGGCTTTTCCTCGACCATCCATTGTTGTTGTTGTTGTTGTTGTGGCGTGGAAAACCCTTCACCAGATTCCCTCCGACTTCTATATGTAATTTGATGCTTTTGCCATTAACAAAAATGTCAAAACGTCTAAATGCCATTGGGCATATGACTTGCTAGCTAGCATAGCTGGTAGCTGGTAGCTGGTAGCTGGATAGCCATCCCGACCCCCCCTCCAACCCCTTTCCTTTTTACAGAGATTTTCCACCCGCTTTTCACCATTTTCCAGGCACGTAATTTGCTTGTTGAGAGCGCGTGCGAAATGTCAAGAGAAACTGCAGATTATCCGACAAAAGTTTATACTTATTCTTTTTCGCAATGAGATTTGATATTTGCTAGAAAATAATAATAGGATCGGGAAATGGGAAATGGAAAATGGGCAGCCGGGTGAGAGAGAGAGAGAGAGAGAGAGTCGGGAGACTTTGTTGCCACAACAGGCAACAATCTTTGGCAGAAAAAAACAGAAAAAAAGAATCAGAATTTAGCTGATTAAATACGTGACTTAATTCCTATGCTGACAGCTGCGGCGCTGACTGGTCGGCGGAGTGTATCTTAAAGATACAAGATACCAGCTACCAGATACCAGCTACCAGCTACCAGCTACCAGCTATCAGATACATGCAAGGCATTAGGCAAATTTATGCGCTGCACTGCAATTAGAATCAACATTTGAGTGACGCGCCCGGCCTTGGTATTATCGACAATATATCGACGGAATATTGGGCGATGCGAGGGCGATCGATCGGCAAACGGAAGGAAGAGATGCCTTTTTCTAGCAGTGCATGCCATTAATTGCGATTCGTAGCTGTCGCGGTGTCTGAAGTGTTTGGCACGTGCACTCCGCGAATGTAACTTATTTATTAAATCTTGTCGACTGGTAGTTGCTTTTCTGTTTTCTGCTACATTTATTTATTTATGTATTATAGTTTTATTCGCTGCTCTATGCAAATGCCAGAGACGCTGACAGACTTGCATGACAACGACACTGACAGCGCCGACAACGCCGACAACGCGGACAACGCGGACAACACGGACAACGCGGACAGCGGACAACGCGGACAACACGGACAACCGACAATCGTACGACAACGGACAGCAAAAGTGAATTTACGAGCAGACTGCAGATGCGGCTTAGATGCAGAGATACCGCATAATGTATCCGCCAGATGCATAGATCCATCGCATAAGGGCGGCATTTGAATTGCGAAAAAGGGAATCGATTTGCGAAATGCAATCACTCCCATTCCCAGCAACTCACAAACTCCTTTCCTTCCCTTTGCTTTCCTGCAAACCCCCCTCCTCCACAATTTAGTATTCATAAGGATGGGGGGGGGAAGGAATCGTTGCAATGCAACGATCACACCTGCTTAATGGCCGCGAAATCGTTATGGGAGGGTATTGGCCGGGTCGATAATGCCGACGAAATTGCAGCGACTGCACCCACTCGACTCAAAGATGCAAACATTTGATTCTTATTCTATTCACTGGGTTACTGGGCATGAGCTGTTTGCTTTTTTATGAAACTTTATCAGCAATGCAAAAATCTACACAACAAAAAATGGAAATAATAGAACAAACAGTGCTGGCCTGGCTCAGAGCGCTTCGCTATCGCAAATGACGTAAGGAATTTTAATCGAGCATCCGAAACGATAAACGTTGTCGGCAAAAATACACTTGGATATAATTTGGGGATTCACCCTTAAATACCGAATAGTTGGGAGCAGGGAAAACCTTTATACATATATGTTTCTCTCAGTGTGGAAAATGCATTTGAACGATTTGTAATTGCTATTACAGGCAGCTTGACATCATCGGCCGACAGCTGATGCCATAAGTATGACGATCGCGAGCGATACATATAGCGCTACATTGAGGAAAGAGAGGCAAACAGCCATTAGATAGAGATGGGCGAAGATAGCGAGAGCGAGAGGGGAGCTCAAAAAGTGCCGCCACCAAAGAAAATCTGAATGAATTGCACACAAAAATGCTGGTCCATTAATATTCCTTTCGGGGCGGGGAAGACTGAGAAGGAGGAGGATGCCATATAGTAATGGGGGGGTGGGGGGTGGAAAATGGAGAATCGGAATCAGAACAGATCGGAGATGGAGCAGGGCGGAAGGCATCGAAGCCGAGAATCGAATTTATGGATGCATTCCAATCGAATGATGGCCAAGGGTTTTGAATATTTATTCAAACGATTATTCACATTTCCGAATGAATCATTTTTTGTTTTTGCAAGATTAGTTTTATAAAGTTAGTCATAGTCGTGTCCGTCGGGAAGTTTATGTCAATTGTGATTTTGATTGAAAACTTTGAAAGGAAAACCACATCGTCATTATTCCTCAACTTTGACCGAATCCGGCGCAGCATATATGGCCATCGATCAGTGGCAGCTGCAAGTTTTTGGGGCATATTTGCATATTTGGCAATGAACTTCAATTCTAGGATTGGTAGGGAATGGTAACCGAAACTGGAGCGTGTCCTGTTCCAATCATAGAAAATTGTTACCCATGGAGCAGCTGGGCAACAAATATTTGGCCACAAAATGGTTATTATGGTTATGTCGCGACGCTCATCCTTCGCCTCCTCCGGCTCTGGCATTGCGTGTCCTGGCCAGCGATGATTAATGACAATTTTTGGATTGACCGTGTCGCTTCAATTTCCCTACTTATAGCCGGATAGCTGGCTGGATAGCTGGATAGCTGGCTGGCTGGCTGACTACTCCTTTCCCCGCCTATCCTACCATCCATGTGGGATATACAGATATTGTATATTACTGGGAACAGGCAGTGGCACTGGCACTGGCACTGGCACTGGCACTGGCACTGGCACTGGCACTGGGCCTGACGTCTCTCTGGCCGATAACATTTAATTGCCCGGCGATATATCACAAGATAGCGGCAGCGACACTGCCACACATCCGCCCCCTCAAGACTTGAAAATTAAATAAATAAATGAAAAAAGAGTTTAATATATTTACATATTTTTGCATTGCATTGCAGTGTTTCACCTGCAATACCCGGGGGCCATTGGGAATCGCTCAAATCACGCATACGACATGTTGTCCACAAACAAACTAGGCCTAAAGTGTGGGAAATGGTGTTAGGCGCGACTGGCGACCACAACTGTCTTTATTCGTTATAATTTTAAAGCCTTTCGGCCAATTTGGTCGACCAGAAGAGCGTCATTAATTGCCGCCCCTGCCGTTTTGGTTGTTATTGTTGCCACCGACATTTTGCGGCTTGGTTTGCGGTCGATTCTTGTTGCTGTTGCTGTGGTGTTTGCGGTTATCCTTCTGCCCTCCCCTTGAGTCCTCCCCTCCCTCCCTCCAGTCCCAAGCACAAAACTTCCTTGCCACACAAAAGTATTTAAGAAACTTGCAACACAGAAAACGCAAACAGAGTTGAAAAAACTTGCAATTCGTTTTTCGGATTTGTCTTTCTTTTGGAGTCGTTTGGTTTTCGGTTTCTCTACTCCATTCTTTCTTCCCCCCCCTCTCTCTCTCTCTCTCTCTCTCTCTGTCTCTCTCTCTCGCTTTACCTGTGTCCTTTGTCCTTTGTCGATGGTGCCTGGCACGCGCTGACACTTTTACTTTGTCCCAGGACCAGGAAGGCGGCAACTGGTGACTGGTGACTGGTAACCGGTAACCGGTAACTGGTAACCAGCAACTTGCAACATGCGACAGCAACCAAATGCTGAAGAAGATTAAAAGGATGAGACTGAAAAATGAAGAAGTAGCAGTAGGGGAGAGAGAGGAGTCCTGTGTGGGTGTCATCTGGTATTCGGTTTGATTCACTCCGCAATGTGGCCAAAAGTTAATTTCTTCATTACCTCGATGCAATGTCATATGCTTTGAAATTTTTATGAACCACAAATGCAGTTGTCGGCATACTTTTCGGCTGGTGAGTGGTGGCGGTGAGGTGAGGAGGCCAGCCTTGTAGCAGCGGAGAGCCTCGTCCTACCCGGCCCCCTGGCTCCTGGCCGCCTGGCAAATGATAAATTTATTTAATTTGCCATAAATTGCCAAAGTAACTAAGACGACGCACGCAACGACAACGCAGTCCAAGGGGGGAGGGGAAGGATATGTCTTACAGCAAAAGTTTATGCAAAACAAGCCACAAAAATTAACGTTTGTCACATTGCGCCCGGAATGCGACAAATCAGCGGCGCAAACTTTAGCCTGCAGCCTTGCGGTCGGAGGCGTGGCAGGTGGCACACATGCCAACGTCAAACAATTTCATCGATTCCGCAGGACTCTTTTTTTTTTGTTTTTTTTGGCCAACAAGTTGTCGCCGCTTGGCTGGCTTTTGTTTTGTGCGATTATTTATGCGACATTTTCATTGTGTGTTTACGGTTTCGAAATGAATAAGTGAAATGTGGAATAGATTGGCGAAGCGTCGGAAAAAAGGACGAAGGAATGGTGGACGGGGAAAGGACCCGCTCTTGTGGGTGAAGAAGCGCCCTGCTTGAGCTCGAGCAAACAAAGTCACATGCAAAGGCGCACTTAAAACTGCAGACGCCACATAATTGTCGCCCCCTGCAGCATAGGAGCCCGTGCACTCGCAGAAAATCCCACCAACAAGTTGGTCAAAGTGCCTAGAGCCAAGTTTTAGGTTTCGATTAAAAAAGCGAAGCAAGTGTCCCCTAACAGGGAGCTTCTGCAACAATCTTTCAGATCCCTGATACTTCCCCAAGCTGTGAAAGCTCCAAGGACCCCCTAATTTTCTCTCAGTGCCTGCACTGACAACTGTCACTGGTGTTTGACACGGTTTCCCTGCCTTTCTTCGACGCCGCTGCGGAGCAAGAGTCGAACTGCAACCGAAACTAACCTTTGCACAGGTCCTTCGTCCTGCGACCTGCTACCCAGCTGCCCCGCTGCCCCGCTGCATTATCCGCTGGTCCCCCGGCCAGCTAATGACTCATTAAATAACGCGCTGCACCAAGGGGTTAAGGGCCGATCGGATGGGTCTATGGGGGGATATTCTATATAGGATATAGGATATAGGATGTACGATGTAGGATGTACGATGTGGGATGTGGGATGTGGGATGTGAGTGTGCATATTCATGAGCTTCGTGTTAAGCTGCCATTTTGACGTCGACTGTTGCCGGTTGGCAGTGTTTGCTTAGCCGAAAAAGCCAAACTGGGAACACTGAGCACATGAATACGAGTCTGAATATGAATCAAGCTATCAATCAAGCCAGACTCGGTGTCTCTGCCACTTGACATGCATTGGAGGCCGGGAGGAGGTCCTTTTTTTTTTTTCTTTGGCATTTGATTTGAGGAAACAAGTTTAAAGATTGAACTATAATTAGGCGGAAGGTCTGGCTGGCTCACATCCTGCTGCCAGCCCAGCCATTTACGATTAATTAAGCATATGAGACATCACGCATACGCCATGTAGTAGTAGGACTCTCCGGCCTGATCTGGATCGGGCAACGGGACATTTCCGGCGGAGGTCTGAGCCCCGAAACGGAAATCGATTAGTCATAGGCCGTAAAACCGAAATGAATGTTTATCGCTGATAGTTTCTGTTTTTTTTTGTTTCTGTTCGTAATTAAATGAAGGTTTGAGGTAATAACGCTTTTGCATGGCAAGGACATCGTTTGTCTGTTTGTTTTGGACTTTTGGGTTTTTGGCTTTTTGGCTTTAAGTCGCGCTTTACCATAAGCACTTTGCAAGGGAATAAAGCGAGTTAATGATTCGATGGCCACCCCGGCCCCACCTCATTGATGGGATAAACTGGAAGATGAAGCGCCCTTGGCGAAGCGCTAACGAGCAATAATCAAATCAAGAAACACTTTTTATTCTTCGTCGACAAATTGCTGCTGCTAAACGACGAAGAAACAAGCAGCTACAACAAGCGGCTACAACAACTCATCTGAATTTTTATACAATTTTGTGCGCAGCTTGTTTGTGGCAAAGTGAACCATTTGGCTTAACCCCACATTACGGGGGAGGCTGTCAGGCGGAGGACTCCCCCACCGACCCACCGACTCACCGACCCATCCACCCTGGCAAACCCATCGCTTAACTTGTTTGTTTGCGGCTTTTTGCGTTTTCCATGGCCCCCTTCCCTTCGCCCATGTCCTGTGCGGCGCCCCAATGTATCAATTATCGGCTCAAATTTTGGACTCCTGTCTTCCCTCGATTTTTTCCGCATACACTCTCTGTTTTTTACTCCTGCGGCGGCTGCAGGGCTTTAAGTTCAAGTGCAAGAGTCCTGATGCGAGAGACTCCAGTTTCAAGGCGTCACAAAAACGAAAAAAAAAACATACGACACTCGATGTGAAGCTCCATGTGGCTGGGAAAACTTTAAAGAAGAATACCTTGGCAACTATCCAGCAATTATTTAATTTCAAGTACAAAGCCAAGGACTTGGGCCATCAATTTGCACCTTCATCAAACCGGAATTGGGCGAAAAACTTGTTTTCCCTCCTGCGGATTATAATATCCTGCTGCTGGGGCCGTCAAAAGGATTAGGATCACACGTCTGGCCAAATAATTGGAGCCCCACAACCTTTGGCAGGCGAAAGCCGAAGGACTTTTCCACATTTCCGTCCAAGGAGGCAGCGCCCAAAGCCCTTTCGCCACTATTATTTTGAATCTTTAATGTCAATAAGGAGCGAGGGATAAAAAAAAGGAAGCACAAACAAAAATCATATTTGCGAATTGTGTTGAGGCGCCTTTTGCCTCGATACCTGTCCACCTGTCCCTCGTCTCTCCGCCTGTCCGCCTGTCCGCAATGGAATTGTCAAATTTTAGCCAAGAAAGCAGCCAGGGCTTCGTGTTGAAAATTGGCCAACGGAAAAAAAGGGGAAAACTTTGGCGATTTGTGCAGGACTGCCGTTTCACTGCAGTTTCGCGGCATTAACTTTTTTTATTCCTTTCCTCCCTTTGCCCCTGCCCCACTCCCCCCCCGCCCAGCTCAGACAAATGACAAATTGTTGACTTGCTGGAAAAACAATTTAATTGTTTTCGTAGCAGGTTAACAATTATGTAAGACGGCTAAAGGATAACCCTATGGAGCATCCTCCAATGGCCCTCTACAGCACCCTCTGCTAACTTTAAGCTCCTCTGATTACAGCCCCCGCCCTCCTCCTCCTCTCCTCCTCCGCCAGCTTGACTTTTCTTTGCTTTTAATTAGCCCGAGCTCGCGGCTCTTCTGAAAATAAAAACACTTTGTTATCTATCCCTGCGTGTGTACTTTCCGCCTGTAATCAAATCCGCGTCGTGTCACAGGACAACGAAAAAGCAGGAATTATCCAAATATATTTTGTTGGGATTTTTTGAGCAAAGCTAAAGAGCTGTATGAAATATTAAGCGGCGAGTCCGCAGGACGAAAAGGGTTCAAAGGGCATCCGAACATGCACAGGAAGCTGTGGCTAACGATGCCAAAAATGGGGGGGGAAGTGTCAGGGTGTCTGGGTCTCTGCCCTGACTTTCTGTCACACAACAAACACCTAACAAACTTTTGCTTTCAAGTTGTCGGAGTGAAAAAAAAAAAAAAAAAAAAAAAGAGGAAGGGGCGGAAGTGCTTGTTAAACTGCATCCGGTGTTGTCATCTAATTGCAGGCCCATGCTGTCCACCTCCACCTTCATGTATTCGGCGACGTCTAAAGCGAATGCCTCTTCCATTCTTTATTTGCAGAATGCTCATCGAACGAGTTCAGATGCAACAATGGCCAGTGCATCGACGAGCGGAAGCGCTGCGACTACAAGGTGGACTGTCCCGACGGCGAGGACGAGAGCGAGGACTGCCGTAAGTGATATATCCTTAGGCCCTCTACCCACTTCTAGTTGAGAGCCTCTAGACATAGACGTAGAAGTGAAACCACAGTGCTAATATACCCAGTATTTTGTAACTATACGCCGAGCTGCGCTAAATCTAGATACTAAGTGGCTTTAGTCAATAAGATTTAGGCCTAAGATCGAACAGGGCTACCTCTCGTAACATCTCACGATATCCCATTGACTAACCACCGAATATCTCTCTCTCTCTCTCTCTCTCTCTCGTTTAACACCGACCATGCTACAACCAACTACCAACTAAACTAAAATTAATCAACAACTAACCAATACTAACAGCCACCGCCTGCAGTGCCATGGAGTACCAGTGCGGTGACGGTACGCGCTGCATTAGTGTTAGTCAGCAGTGCGACGGTCGCATTGATTGCAGCGGCGGCGACGACGAGGAGCACTGCGACGGAAGTGAGTAGTCCGCCCCATTCATCCTCTAATCCATCCAAAACTCATCCATCCATACACCCGAATATCTCTTCTCCCACCCTGGAAACGCTGCCACTGTGGTACAGTTGTGCCCAAGCTACGATACTCCTGCCCCAAGGGCAAGTTCACCTGCCGCGACCTGAGCTGCATTTCGATAGTTCATCGGTGTGACGGTCGCGCCGATTGTCCGCACGATCGCTCCGACGAGGAGGGCTGTCGTAGGTGTCCCACAAACCTCTATACTTCCTTCCCCCCCATTCTGTACTATTTGCTTTCCCATTTCTGCTTCTCTCAATGGGGAAATATGCAGCCTGTCTGTACGACAAATGGCAATGCGACGATGGCACTTGCATTGCCAAGGAACTGCTCTGCAACGGCAACATCGATTGTCCCGAGGACATTTCCGATGAACGCTATTGCGACGGTGAGTAGGTTTCCCCAAAAAAAACCCAAATATCTAGTCGCTCCCAAGGTAAGTTTCTAGAGACTCTATCTATCTATCTATCACCATCACCATCACCATCACCCTCAGCTCTTATTAAATTATCACTCGAATTATCATGAAAACACTAACAAAACGCGTGCTATCGAATTGATCGATCGATCGATCGTCGTCGCCAGGTGGCGATACCGAGTGTCATATCGACGATTTCCAGTGCAACACTGGCGAGTGCATACCGATGCGTCAGGTGTGCGATAACATTTACGATTGCAACGATAACAGCGATGAGTTGGCCTGCGGTAAGCGAGCTTCGTGTGTCCAAATTGTATCGATTGGTTTATATCCTGTCTCTATCCGTTTTATTCTATTCTGTTCTGCTTCTCGCTCTTCGTGGGTAACTAAATGTATTAATTGGTGTTTGTTGCTACTTTTTTGTCCTTCCACTGCTTCCCCGCTCCCTATTCTCTCTCTCTCGCTCTCTCTTACTTGCTCTTCCTGTGCCGTTATTTCCTGTTATCGCTTTGTTTGCGATAGCCATCTATCAAAAAAAAAAATAGAAAACAAAACAAGTGTATTTTGTGTTTGGTAAACAATTGATTTTCTTTATTTTATTTTTAACTCGATGAATTTTATTTTCTCTTTCCCCCCGTCCACCCAAAAATCCCCCTGGTTGTGGTTATCGAATGTTTAAACCAAAATTAATCGATTAACCGCACGTGACCCCGTCTTGGAAACGAATACCCGGAACCACCTACACCACCAACCCACCACCAACGATGATGTCCAACGGCCCAACGAATAAAACCAAAACTAAACAATAATTGCATGTATTAAAAACGTAAAAAACAAACCCTTTTTAACCGCCCCCCGCCCATGGTTTGCATGCGGTTCCTTTTGTAACTGTCCTGCCGTGCTGCGCGCAATTATCCTTGGCAACAGCGCAATCTGCTGAGGAAGTAGATCGTGTTGGTATTCCGATCGGTCGCCCGCCCTGGATCCACGAGGAGGACGAGCGGGAGTACTTCCCCACCAACACCTACCACAAGGCCAATGCCAAGAATCCTTGCGAGGCGAACCAGTTCCGCTGCACCACCACAAACGTGTGCATTCCCCTGCACCTGCGCTGCGACAATTCCTATCACTGCAACGATCTGAGCGACGAAATGGGCTGCGACCAGTATGTGCGACCGGTGTCCACTCGCCGGCCACCCAAGGTGACCACCCTCTCGCCCTGGGACATTCCCGACGCGCTGAACCAACGAACCAGCTCGACCTGGGCGCCACCGAGCAGCGCCAGGACCACCACCGAAGCGCCGCCGGCACCACCTAGGCGACCATCGTATCCACCCATCGAAACCACAACGACTAACCCAATAACAACAGTTGGCGTAGCGAGTAGGTGTCCTTTGGGCCAACGAGCGCAAAGTGTAGCATACATTTCAGGGCAAAGGGTAAACGGCTTGCTGGTATGAGAGAGGGAAATGCAATAAAAACCGCTAAATTACTCGTAACTTAAAGCTAAAATCTTGTAGGATTTGCATTTCCCGCTAAATACCAGCAGGCGGAAATAGTTACCAGGTAATCGGGTAATTGGGTAACCTCTATCGTAGCGCTAAGAGTATTTAGAAAGCGGAAGCCAAGTAGGGATGTGCATGGCATGTTTGAAACACCGAAACCTACTTTATCCATAACCCACGGCTAGTTTAGAGCTTAAATTATATTCATTTTTAATTGATATTGCCCCTCCCCTACCCCCGTAACCCAACAACCCAACAAGGGACACACTTGTACATACAAACATTGCTCATATGTCCTTTCTGTTTCTCTTTCGTTCTATTTTATGGCTTGTTCCTTGCTATCATACCGATTATACCGATTATACCGATTATGTATATATTATCTGTGCATCACCTACCGACCTACCGAAACAACAACAAACTACCACCCACTTAGACAACTCCTCATCATCATCATCATCATCATCGTCCTCCTCATCGTCCTCATCGTCATCGTCGTCATCGTCGTCATCGTCGTCCTCGCCGTCGGGGGGTGGAGGGAACTGCCTCGAAAACATCGAATTCGCGTGCCACAATCACGTCTGCATTCCGATTGAGAGCGTCTGCGACAACACTCCCGATTGCGACCTGGACGAAGACGAGGACTACGAGCTCTGCAACTGCCGGGGCGATATGGTGAGACCTGAGAGGCACCACCACCACCACCACCACCACAGTCCTGCCACATCCAGAGCGAGAGTGCTTTTTCGATTTTCGATTGAATTGAAATCTAATCCTTGAAATCTAAGAAGCACTCCGCTCATTCCCCCCCCAAACCCCCATCGCACCTGTACAAAGAAAAAAAAAAAGAAAACAAACCACATTCTCATGCTTTTCCCAGTTCAAATGCCTGCGCGGGGGACGTTGCATTGAAAAGGATAAGGTCTGCGATGGCATATCGCACTGCCTCGACGGCAGTGACGAGAGTGCTTGCCGTAAGTACCGTTTACACTCTATCCTGCCACGATCATCCACCTTCTCCTCCTCCTCCTCCTCCTCATTTTCGGCTCCCTAACCACAGTCCTTTGGTCAAATTTTGATATAACCTAGGATTAAGTCTTGCGTTTGAGTTGAAAGCTAACTTGGATCCTTAAATGGCCTTTGCTAATTGCTAATTGGTTGAAATGCTAACAGCTAGTGCCTCGCCTCCCTTTGTATCCTTCATCCATCCAGCTTGCAGGATCTCTATCGACTTTTGTTGCTAACTTTACTTTCTATTTTGTTCTCTCTCCGCCTCTGCGCCCGATCCCGTCTAAAAAAAACAATATCTATTATCCCGACACTTCATCAATCCCGTTACCCCTGAATCCTTGATTCCTGATTCCTGACTCCTGATTCCTGACCACCAGCCGGCCATGGCAGGTTCAATAAGAGTCGTCTGGGGGTTGAGTGTATGAAGCATCAGACCCAGTGCGGGGATGGCAGCTGCATCGAGGGCTACAAGTACTGCAATGGAATCATTGACTGCGCCGACGGCGCCGACGAGGTTAACTGCCCCGACATCTACGACGATCCCGATTATGGTAGCCCCCTCCATCATTAATCTATCTAGCTCTCTGCGACTGTGATTTGGATTCTGGATGAGCTGGACAGGCGGGGGCATCCCGGCCAGGCTCTACTCCATATCCTTTTCGCAATCGCCTTCACTGACTATCCTGACTATCTATATCTCCTGATCATCTATCTCTTATATCTTTCCACACACACACACACACACACACACACACACACACTTACACACACATGAAACATACACATACACCCACACAGACCCCTATCCGGACAACAATCCGTTAAATGTGTGCGAGATCCTTCAGTTCGAATGCGACCTGAGTCGCTGCCTGCCGTTGGAGAAGAAGTGCGACGGCAAGCTGGACTGCGACGACGAAACGGACGAGCTCGATTGTCCGGCCTACACAGGTAATGCCACACCTCCCGCCCCCCATTACCCGGAAGAAGGTGCTAACCTCCGACACATGCCCCAATCACTACTCCATCCATCCACTATCACAGTCACAGTCACAGTCAGAGTCACCTCTGTCACCTCTGTCACCTCTCTCACCCACATATCCATGCCACATCATGCTACATCTTCCTGCCACATCCTGCCACACCAGACCAGTGCCTGAAGAACGAGTTCGAGTGCGACGACTACTGCCTGCCACGCGAACAGCTATGTAACGGTATAGCCGACTGCCACGACGGCAGGGACGAGCGCAACTGCCCCTTCTGCCGCGACGACGCCTACCTGTAAGCCATCGATCCTTTCGAATCCATTCAAATCGGATCCAGCCATCGAGGAAGCCTCCCGCATCCTTTTGTGTCATAATCATCTTCTCTCCTCTTCCATGTCACAAATCAAACACGAAACACACAACAACATCTTCATCCACAACACCCAACACATCACCACCAACCGCTAACCGATTATCCTGGCCCCGTTATCCTGTCAAGCTGCAACACCGGCGAGTGTGTGGCAAGCAATCAGCGCTGCGACGGCCAAGCCGACTGCGCCGACGGCAGCGACGAGCGTCTCTGCGGTAAGATCCATCCATATCCTTGACATATCCTTGACAAATCCCATCCCATCCCTTACTCCATCCTTTTTGGTAGTTTTTGATGCTTTGGCTTTTGCTTTTGGGTGTAGCTGTGATTTCTTGGCACTTCCGCTGGCGTAGAATTTTGTTTAGATTTTTGTGTCCTTATTCATTGCGAAACGACTACTCTCTTGTGATTCCAAGCCAGGGCCTATTGTCCTTCCAATTACGTGGCCTGCGATGGCCTGTGCGTGGAGCAGAAGCTGCGATGCAATGGGCGGCGCGACTGCCGCGACGGCAGCGACGAGCTCAATTGTCCTCCGGGTAAACCGAATATCCTTCGATTCTCCAGCAACTATATATCCTTCGTTTCCATCTCTCTCCTCTCCTCGAATCCTTTACCTCATCCTTTGACTCTATACAGCTTGTGCTAATAACGCCGGCATTCGTTCGCTGATTGTGTTTGTTTTGTCTTTGTCGTTCCATCTGATTGTTAACCCATTACACCACATTACACCACATGGAATACAGTGAACACTGCCCCACAACCACCGACACCACAACCACAACCACCGACACCACAGCCACAACCACAACCACAACCACAACCATCGACAAAATCATATCCAAAGCCGAGAGGTTGCCAGCCAAACGAATGGCAATGCGACAACCTCGAGTGCATCGATTTCAGGCTCTACTGCAATGACATTGAAGATTGCACTGATGGATCCGATGAGATCTGCCTGAGCAACGGTAAATTTTTGTCTAAAGGATAATCATTCCGTGTACTATATCGTAGAGTAAGGTATCTTAGAGTTTAAGTTCCTCCTTGCGGATGCAGGTTTGTATCCTTGTTATGAAGTCATAAGCTTTTGTGTCCCAGCCAAGGCAGCATTTTCATCCGACTCTCTTGTCTCTCTTTCTTGCCACACACTCATCGCACAAACCAACCAACCAACCATACCACGCATCCTTGCATGACGCCTTCGGATACATATATGTAGCCACCAATGTACTAACCCCCAGCGATTGCAAGGCCGACCAGTTCTTCTGCGACGCCTCCTGCCTGAATCGCTCCGTCAGATGCAACGGGCATGTGGAGTGCTCGGATCACAGCGACGAACTGGACTGTCAACCACACGCCGCCTATCCAGGATCGGAATCGCATCGCTATCCGGCCGGACTGCCCTGTCCGCAGCACCGCTGCCCCAGCGGCAGGTGCTACACGGAGAGCGAGCGCTGCGACCGGCGGAACCACTGCGAGGATGGCTCCGACGAGGCCAACTGTAAGTCCCCCGTCTCCATTGTCCACTCCTTGGATTTGGGGCTTTGGATGCTCTCCTTGATTTGTCAAGCACCTTTCTTCGGCTACGATCTATCACATCCTTCGTAATGCTTTTTCATTTGCTAATCCTTTCTCTTCTCACCTTTCTCTCGTTCTCTCTTTCACTTGCTTTCCTTTTGCAATCAATTTGTTTTACGTTTTCTATATTTTTGTATCTGCACCCACATCCTCGACACACACACACAGGTACTGGCATCCAGTGCAAGGATAACGAGTTCCTCTGCTTTGACCTCCAGTTCTGCATAAATGCCACCCAGCACTGTGACGGATTCTACGACTGTCGCGACTTTTCCGATGAGCAGAACTGCATTGGTTAATAAACTCTTGGTTGACTTTTTGGGTTTCTCTGTTCCTTAGCAGCTTTAGATCTAGAATTACTTATTGGTATATTATAGGTCCTTAGGTCCTTTTTTTTTTTAACTGATTACCTGCATGCTTAGATGTAAAGAGCACTGATTTTTTGGTTATCCTGTGGAAAGAAATTGCAATTTTTTTTGGTATTTCAGAACCTGTAGCAGCTTCCCAAAGTATCCTTGCATAATATTAAAAGGGGCTTTCCCATTTTTCCAATCCTAATCCTTAGGCTGCGCCTCCAATCAGTTCCGCTGCCAGAACGGCGACTGCGTGCCAGCCAGCGCCGCCTGCGACGGAGTGCCCCAGTGCCGCGACGGATCCGATGAGCTCAACTGCGGCGGCGCCTACGAGTGCCTGTCCAGCCAGTTCCGCTGCAACAGCGGCCAGTGCGTGAGCTCCACGGCCCGCTGCAACGGACGCACCGACTGCATGGACAGCTCCGATGAGGCCAACTGCCGTAAGTAACCAGAGGGACACTCCTCCCCCTCCTCAGTATTAAACGAGACAAGATCATCGTCATGCCATCCATTCGCTCGCTTATAAATATGCCACATACCACCCACACGAACTGAAGGTTATCATCCAGCGCCGACGACTAGCACCACCATCATGACCACAACGACCGTGGCGGCGACTAGCACGACGCCGGCCCCACCGCTCCGGATCATCTGCCCGCCCACCGCCTTCCGGTGCGACATGGGGCCCTGCATATCCTTGGGGCTGCGCTGCAACGGGCGAGTCGACTGTCCCTATGACAGCAGCGATGAGGCCGACTGTGGCCAGTCCGTGAGCAACGAAATCGATCGTAAGTGGCCCAGAGCCCAGAGCTACCCAACGAGCCACAAACCAGAAACCAAAAGAATTCGATTAACCGCCTCTCGTTTGGCATCTTTTTTCCTCCCTTCCCACCCCCCCGAAAAGAAGTAGTTACTAACTAACCGAGAGACTAAGGGCGTTGGCTGACAAAACACACACATCTCTTTGGCTTAAGTTTTGATCACCCTATTAACTGAGACATCCTTTGCAGAGCAGTTCTAATCCTTATCCCTTTGTATCCCATCAGCGGCCGAGCCCAGTCCAGGACGCGGATCCAATCAACTGAACCTGAAGACCTATCCCGACAGCCAGATCATCAAGGAGAGTAAGTATGCCACGCTAATGTCGTTCAATATACTTTTCCAATTCCAAAAGTACAAGGTATCCTGATTTGTTCAGTAACAAGTACCTATTCTATATATATACTTTGAAACAATCCTGTTTTGGATAATCCTAACTGCCGTTCTCTGTTCTCGTTAATGCTTAACCCAATCAAAATCAAAATCAAAATCAAAACCCAAATCAAATAAAATAAACGCAGGATATATTAGGGAGGGTAAGTTGGCCTAACAACACTCACTTTATGCATACGTAGTGGAGGCTACTCCTCGAGTCCTCCTCAGCACCCGGACACAAAGAATCAATCAATAGCAAAAGACAATGTCCCAGCACCAGCACGATCGATTGGCTCGCAGTGGAGTTGTACATTATGTCGAAATTCAAGTCACCCAATCCCTTCCACCTCTCCAATACTCGAATCGAATCGAGAGTTTTGCATTTAGCCACCTTGTAAAGCCTTTAGATCCTGTACCTTATCTGCTCGCCTTGCTTTCCCTGCTCCCCTGGAGTCACCATTTTAATGAGCTTTCCGCGACTCCCACAGGTCGCGAGGTCATCTTCCGCTGCCGCGACGAAGGTCCTGCCCGCGCCAAGGTCAAGTGGTCTCGTCCTGGCGGACGACCCCTGCCTCCTGGCTTCACCGATCGCAATGGACGCCTTGAGATTCCCAATATTCGAGTAAGTACATCCCAAGTCAAAAATTTTCTAAGGGGTACCATCAGGAAAAATGACGAAAAATCGAAAAAATATTTTGGTGCAATGTTTTGATGCAGAAATGCGGGGGATTGTCCCTGGAATATTTAAAGGTATTCCGCTTTGGAATCGGATTAAAAATGGCCAAGCTATAGACAATATAGTGGGCTATATATAGGATAATATGGAAATCCTGGAAATCCAAAATTTTTAAAGGGGTACCATCAGGAAAAATGACGAAAAATCGAAAAAAAATTTTGTTCCAATGTTTTGATGCAGAAATGCAGGGGATTGTCCCTAGAATCTTTCAAGGTATTCCGCTTTGGAATCGGATTAAAAATGGCCAAGCTATAGACAATATAGTGGGCTATATATAGGATAATATGGAAATCCTGGAAATCCAAAATTTTTAAAGGGGTACCATCAGGAAAAATGACGAAAAATCGAAAAAATATTTTGTTCCAATGTTTTGATGCAGAAATGCGGGGAATTGTCCCTAGAATCAATAAAGGTATTCCGCTTTGGAATCGGATCAAAATTGGCCAAGCTATAGACAATATAGTGGGCTATATATAGGATAATATGGAAATCCTGGAAATCCAAAATTTTTAAAGGGGTACCATCAGGAAAAATGACGAAAAATCGAAAAAATATTTTGTTCCAATGTTTTGATGCAGAAATGCGGGGGATTGTCCCTAGAATCTTTTAAGGTATTCCGCTTTGGAATCGGATTAAAAATAGCTAAGCTATAGACAATATAGTGGGCCATATATAAAATAATATGGAAATCCTGGAAATCCAAAATTTTTAAAGGGGTACCATCAGGAAAAATGACGAAAAATCGAAAAAAAAATTTGTTCCAATGTTTTGATGCAGAAATGCGGGGAATTGTCCCCAGAATCTTTAAAGGTATTCCGCTTTGGAATCGGATTAAAAATAGCTAAGCTATAGACAATATAGTGGGCCATATATAGAATAATATGGAAATCCTGGAAATCCAAAATTTTTAAAGGGGTACCATCAGGAAAAATGACGAAAAATCGAAAAAAAAATTTGTTCCAATGTTTTGATGCAGAAATGCGGGGGAATGTCCCTAGAATCCTTCAAGGTATTCCGCTTTGGAATCGGATTAAAATTGGCCAAGCTATAGACAATATAGTGGGACATATATAGAATAATATGGAAATCCTGGAAATCCAAAATTTTTAAAGGGGAAAAATGACGAAAAATCGAAAAAAAAATTTGTTCCAATGTTTTGATGCAGAAATGCGGGGGATTGTCCCTGGAATCTTTAAAGGTATTCCGCTTTGGAATCGGATCAAAATTGGCCAAGCTATAGACAATATAGTGGGCCATATATAGGATAATATGGAAATCCTGGAAATCCAAAATTTTTAAAGGGGTACCATCAGGAAAAATGACGAAAAATCGAAAAAATATTTTGTTCCAATGTTTTGATGCAGAAATGCGGGGGATTGTCCCTAGAATCTTTCAATGTATTCCGCTTTGGAATCGGATCAAAATTGGCCAAGCTATAGACAATATAGTGGGCCATATATAGGATAATATGGAAATCCTGGAAATCCAAAATTTTTAAAGGGGTACCATCAGGAAAAATGACGAAAAATCGAAAAAATATTTTGTTCCAATGTTTTGATGCAGAAATGCGGGGGATTGTCCCTGGAATCTTTAAAGGTATTCCGCTTTGGAATCGGATTAAAAATGACTAAGCTATAGACATTCTAGTGGGCCATGTATAGGATAATGGTGGCTTTGCTCCTTATTGGTTTAAATAATCCAACTAAATCCATTAAACTATTCTGTTTTCACAGGTGGAGGATTCTGGAACGTACATTTGCGAGGCTGTGGGCTACGCCAGCTACATTCCCGGCCAGCAGGTCACCGTCAACCTGAACGTGGAGCGATGTAAGTATCCAAGCCCCGAGAATGAGTTCAAAAGTGGGGGAATCCATATCCTAAATATCCTTGCAAGCAGCCTGGGGAGTTCACAAGTACGAGGAGGTTCGCTCGAACCGGATACGATATGGCACAGTGCCTCACATCGATCTCGAGTTCTTCGGTCTAGGTAGGATTTGAATCTGTCTCCTAAGTTCCAGCTTTGGGTCTTTATTCTAAAATGATTTCTGTTTTTTTTTTTTGTAACCCCAATCCATGCCGCTTTGGCTATTTGGCGTGGTAAGAATGGATGAAGGAAAGGATGCCAAATAATAATATTTATGTTTTTTTTATTATTTTTAATCCTCTCAGACAACACCGACCTGGTGTTCCGGCCTTCCTCAGCGTGCTCCGAGTACCAGGCCACCTGCATGAATGGAGAGTGCATCGACAAGTCCGGAATCTGTGACGGAACACCGGACTGCTCGGACGGATCCGACGAGCAGAGCTGCAGCCACGGAAGGAAGTGCCAGCCCAACCAGTTCATGTGCGCCAACTCCAAGTGCGTGGACCGTACCTGGCGCTGCGATGGCGAGAACGATTGCGGCGACAACTCGGACGAGGCCTCCTGCGACCCGGAGCCGAGTGGAGCTCCCTGCCGGTACAACGAGTTTGGATGCCGAAGCGGTCACTGCATTCCCAAGAGCTTCCAGTGCGACGATGTCAACGATTGTCTGGACGGCACCGATGAGATTGGATGCGGTAGGTCCTCCTATTCAATTCTAAACTATTCGACTTTTGACGAGTCCCATTTTAGCTGCTCCCATGCCCATCCGGCCACCGCCTCCGCTGAAATCCCTGCTGGAGGGCGAGGCCCTGGACCTGACCTGCGTGGCCACCGGCAATCCCACACCGACGATCGTGTGGCGCCTCAACTGGGGCCACGTGCCCGAGAAGTGCGAGTCGAAGAGCGTGGGCGGCACCGGAACCCTCCACTGCCCGGACATGCGGCCCAGCGAGAGCGGCGCCTACTCCTGCGAGATCATCAACACGCGCGGCACCCACTTCGTCACCCCGGACACGATTGTCACCGTCAACCCCATCCGCCACGACGTCTGCCTGGCCGGTTTCTTCAACATGCTGGCCCGCAGCTCGGAGGAGTGCGTCAAGTGCTTCTGCTTCGGCGTGGCCACCGCCTGCGACAGCGCCAACCTCTTCACCTACGCCATCCAGCCGCCGATCCTCTCCCACCAGGTGGTCAGCGTGGAGCTGAGTCCCTACCGTGAGATTGTGATCAACGAGGCCACCGGCCAGGACCTGCTCACCCTGCACCACGGCGTCCAGTTCCGCGCCTCGAATGTCCAGTTCGGCGGCCGGGAAACCCCCTACCTGGCCCTGCCCACCGAGTACATGGGCAACCAGCTGAAGTCCTATGGCGGCCACCTGCGCTACGAGGTCAGCTACATGGGCAACGGCCGGCCGGTGAACGGCCCGGACGTAATCATCACCGGCAACCGCTACACCCTGACCCACCGCGTTCGCACCTACGCCGGCCAGAGCAACAAGGTAAGCATTCCCTTCCTGCCCGGCGACTGGCAGAAGCCGGACGGACGCCGTGCCACCCGCGAGGAGATCATGATGGTGCTGGCCAACGTGGACAACATCCTGATACGCCTCGGCTACCTGGACACCACCGCTCGCGAGGTGGAGCTGATCAACATTGCCCTGGACTCGGCCGGCACGGCTGACCAAGGTCTGGGCGGTGCTCCGCTGGTGGAGAAGTGCTCCTGCCCGCCGGGCTATGTCGGCGACTCGTGCGAGTCCTGCGCTCCGGGATATGTCCGAAAACCAGGCGGTGCCTGGCTGGGACACTGCGTGCCCTTCACCCCCGAACCCTGCCCACCCGGCACCTACGGAGATCCGCGTCGTGGCGTTGCCTGCCGCGACTGCCCCTGCCCTCAGAGCGGCAGCAATAACTACGCCAGCGGCTGCCAGCAGAGGCCCGACGGCGACGTCGTCTGCAACTGCCACGAGGGATACACGGGACGTCGCTGCGAGAGCTGCGCCGCCGGCTACCAGGGCAACCCCCTGATCGGCGACGCTTGCCGCAAGATACCGGAGTCCACCTGCAACATGGACGGTACGTACAAGATCCTGTCGGACGGACGGTGCCAGTGCAAGGACAAGGTGGTGGGCGAGCACTGCGACAGCTGCGCCGCCAACAGCTTCCACCTCAACTCCTTCACCTACGGCGGCTGCATCGACTGCTTCTGCAGCGGCGTGACCGCGGATTGCGGCAGCAGCACCTGGTCGCGCGACCAGGTGAGCAGCACCTTCGGTCGCTCCCGCGTCGACCACGGCTTCCAGCTGGTGCGCGGCTACACGGGTCGCGAAAACTTCCAGACGCTGAGCCTGACCGACGCCACCACCGACGGCCTGAGATTCAGCGGATCGGCGGACCACAGCGGCGAGACGCTCTACTGGAGTCTTCCGCCCGTCTTCCTGGGCAACAAACTGACTGCCTACGGCGGCAAACTAAGCTACACCCTGAGCTACAGCCCCCTGCCAGGAGGCATCATGTCCCGCAATAGTGCCCCGGATGTGGTGATCAGGAGCGGTGAGGACATGACCCTCATCCACTACAGGAAGTCGCCGGTTAGCCCCAGCGTGTCCAACTCCTACTCGGTGGAGATCAAGGAGAGCGCCTGGCAGCGCGTGGACGGACACTTTGCGGAGCGCCCGCACGTCCTGATGGCCCTCAGCGACATCAAGGCCATCTACATCAAGGCCACGTACACGACCAGCACCCAGGAGGGCGCCCTGCAGCAGGTCACCCTCGACACGGCCACGTCCAGCAACCTGGGCACCCAGCGCGCCGTCGAGGTGGAGCAGTGCCGCTGCCCGCCCGGCTACATGGGCCTCTCCTGCGAGACCTGCGCCCCCGGCTACCGACGCGACCCCGACGAGGGCATCTACCTGGGCATCTGTGTGCCCTGCGAGTGCAACGGCCACTCCAACGAGTGCAACAGCGAGACGGGAGACTGCTACGTAAGTACTTGGCCCAGCTTTCCATCTAATCTCCAACCATCTTCCCCGCCAGGACTGCGAACACAACACTGAGGGACCGAACTGCGAGCGATGCCTGCCCGGCTACGTGGGAAGCGCCACCCGAGGCACCCCCTACGACTGCCAGCCGGACGGAGGATATGTGCCGCCGCGTCCAGATCCGGATGCAGGCAACCAGACGCTTGAGGATTGCAACGCCTACTGCAAGCCGGAGGGCACCGCCGCCTGCCGCGGCAGCTACTGCCAGTGCCGGCAAAACGTGGTGGGAGATCGGTGTGACCAGTGCCGCCCGGGCACCTATGGCCTGTCCGCGCTGCATCCGGAGGGCTGCAAGGAGTGCTACTGCTCCGGCCTGACCAGCCAGTGCCGCTCCGCCGAGCTCTACCGCCAGCTGATACCCGTGGACTTTATCAGCTCGCCGCCCCTGCTGACCGACATCCGCGGCGACGTGGAGGACACCCAGAACCTTAACTTCGACCTGGCCAGCAATATATACACCTACTCGCACACCGTCTACCTGCCCAAGTACTGGAGCCTCCAGGGCCGCGTCCTGGGCAACCAGCTGCTGTCGTACGGCGGCCGCCTGCAGTACGTGCTGCGCGTGGAGTCGTTCGGCAAGTACGAGCGCGGCCAGGACGTGCTCTTGATTGGCAACGGCCTGGAACTGATCTGGTCGCGACCCGAAGGCGACTCCGAGCGCGAGGACTACAGCGTGCGCCTGCACGAGGACGAGCAGTGGCAGCGGCGCGATGGCGGCTCCGCCCGTCCCGCCACCAGGGAGGACTTCATGACCGTGCTAACCAATCTGGAGCACATCCTCATCCGGGCCACTCCCAAGATACCCACTACCAGGACATCGATTGGCGATGTGATCCTGGAGTCGGCCGTGACCGCAGCCATGCCAGGAGCCCAACACGCCGCCGACATTGAGATCTGTCAGTGTCCTGCCGGCTACACCGGCACCTCCTGCGAGACCTGTGCTCCTCTGCACTACCGCGACCAGACCGGCTCCTGCCGCCAGTGTCCTTGCGATGCGGCGAACAGCGAGTCCTGCGTCCTGAGCAGCGGCAACTACGTTCAGTGCCAGTGCAAGCCGCGCTGGAAGGGCGACCAATGCCGGGAGATCGGTGAGTGCCGAAGCTCTATGATTGCTCTTTCAGGATATTCCATTTCCTCATATTCACCTCTCCCCCTCCGCCCTCCATCGTTTTTATTCCCCGCCCGAGTCCTTGACCTCCCCTACTTCCCCCGAAAGTCCTGCATACCTGCCAGCTACATGGAATACTACTGTCCCAAAAAAAGTTCGCCTTCTCCAGGGTATACTGTATTCGTGTAGATGTGTGTGTGTGTGTGTAACAGGCGGCAGGATAAGCCTTTCCTCTATCCCTCATTTGAGAGTCGGCTCAGTTGATCCTTGATCGACTTAGCGGATGATTGTCCTGGTCTGGTAATCACCGACTAGATCAGCTCTTGACTATTTTATTTACTTTCTACTTTCTCTCGGACTTTGTTTTGTTTTATCATTATCCTGCCCCCCGCCTCCGCCTCCGCCACCGCCTCCAACTACGCCCCCACCCACCCATTCCATCCGCCATGATGATAAAAAACCGAATCAAACATCCCTCCAACCATCCATCCATATTCTAGACACATCGCCCATTAACGAAGAACCGCCCAAGATATGTGATATAAGCAGGGGATTCTGTTGCAACGGCTTTCAGTTCGATATCGCGGCCAACGAGACCATCTCGTTCAATGACACCCTCCAGATATATAAGGGCAACAGAATCATAGGAAATATAACCAAGCTGCGCTACGGCTGTCGTTCGCGAGGTTCGCTCCAGACACTCCATCCGAAGAACCAAACACCCAAAGCTACCCTAAGCTACCCCATCTTCTCTCCTTTCTCCGGCAATCTTTGTCTCCAAAAACACACGTTACAACCAAAATATCAGCACCGCCTCCTAAAAACTCTAGTACTCTAGTAGAACTTTTTTTCCCCCAGTGTATAAAGCTGTCTGTGTGTCTCTCTGTGTGTGTGTCTGTGTGTGTGTGTAGAGCGAACCTAACTCGTATCTGTGTGATCTAAAAACCAAAAAAAAAAAAAAAAAAACAGTAGACCCATCGAATCGTATCCTTTAACCGGGTTAGCTCCTAAAACTCTCTACCTCCTTGATCTTCCACTTAGATATGTGTGTCTAGCTACTTGTCTCACCCGAATTACAAAATCACAAACTAAGTAGTTGCTACTCTTTGTTCTCTGTGTACAGAAGACTCGATTGCGAGTCGATTCGATCCTTTGACCTCTTCTGCGTTTATTTCAACTTACAGCCTTCACGACGCCTACAAAGCCAAAGGACAATTGGCTCAAGTAGTTCAAGGACGCCTTTTAGCATTTTAGCATTTTAGCATTTTAGCATTTGAGATACTAACCCCCTAGAACGTTCGGTCGTAGGTCCTGGGCAGTGCGTTTCACAACCGTAAGAGTCCATAGGATGGATGGGTCCTGAAACTAAAACTTTACTAATTGTTAGAGTTTCTCCTTGAATTCTTATTAACATTTGCATGTTTCTTGTTTTTAATTCAATTTGTAAGATAATCCTGTATCTTTGAGGGCTACGATTCGTATCTCTAATCAAGGTTATGAAACGCACTTGCCCTTTTACATAATTGTATACCCCCCGTATACCGCCCCGTGTGGCCTAACCCCCTTCCGGCTCCGCCTCCGTAGTCCTGGGGCCATCATTAAACCGCAACCAGTGTCACTAACCCACCAATACCACGCCGGCACGGCTGTCAAATCTCAACCAAAACTAATCTCTATCTCGTAATCTCGCAACGAATAGACAATGGGGACGAGCCGATGCCGGGTCCGGGCCCGAATCCGGACGGCGACGACAACGTTCGCACCCAGATCATAGTGTCGATTGCCAAGCCGCAGATCACCATTATCCCGGTGGGAGGATCCCTGACCCTCAGTTGCAGTGGTCGCATGCGCTGGAGCAATGTAAGTTAATAATTATGATTATCCAGGATCTTGACTAACAAGGATATGCCCCCTAGGCCCCTGTATTTGTCAACTGGTACAAGCAGAACAGCCGCCTGCCCGCTGGCTACGAGGTCAGTGGAGGCGACATTTACCTTCCCAACCTGCAGATTCACGACTCCGGCGTCTACATCTGCCAGGCGGTGAACAACGAGACCACCCACGTCTTCGAGGACACCGTCTCCATCACCATTTCCAGTAAGTTTGCTAGCTTTTCCTTTAGCTTTAAGACTTCCAATAAGGATGCTTAACTTCCAACTCTCCTTAAATGCGGCATTTTATAAAAAAAGGATATGCCAAGGCCATGCTGGCTAGATACGGTATAAAATAAGGATACTTTTGTCCACATTATTGACTCCAAACTAACCCAGGCTCTCCCCCATAATCACAGCTCATGACCAGCGCTCCCCGGCCCAGATTGTCAGCCTGCCACAGACGGTGACCTTCGAGGAGTACCAGCCCAACCAGATCGACTGCGAGGTGGAGGGCAATCCCACGCCCACGGTCACCTGGACGAGGGTAGATGGCCAGGCCGATGCCTACAGCACCCGCACCCAGGGCATCAGCCTGATCTTCGATTCGCCGAGGAAGTCGGACGAGGGACGCTACCGCTGCCAGGCCGACAACGAGCTGAACCGCGACGAGAAGTACGTCCATGTCTACGTCCAGAGCAATGCCCCGCACCCGCCTCCGGCGCCCGATCGTTTGTACATCACTCCGGAGGACTTCAACGGCGTGTCCGGGGAGACCGTCCGGCTGACCTGCTTGTCCACCAGCGATGCCCATTTGCGCTACGACTGGAACCACGAGGGCTATCCGGTCTCCTCGTCTGGATCGCGCAACGTCCTGGTCAACGAGAACTACCTGGAGGTGCGAGACGCCACCGTCCGGGACTCGGGAACCTACACCTGCCTGGCCTACGATCCTCGCACCCGTCGCAACTTCACCGCAGATGCTCGTGTCTACATCGAGAGCCGCGACCAGCCACCAATTGATAATGGGTGGGTTTCCCGGCCAGCTAAATCCTAGTCCTTTTAATATCCTTCTTAATAATCCTTTCAGGGCCAGTCCAGTGATTGTGCCTCTGCAGCCGCAGATCCACGTTGTCCAGGGACGCGACCACAGCCTCACCTGCGAGGCCAACGGCACACCCTATCCCTCCATCAAGTGGACCAAGGTGCACGCCCAGCTGGCCACCAATGTCCGCATCAGCGGCAACACCCTGACCATCTACGGCGCCCGCCAGGAGAACATGGGCCTCTACACCTGCATCGCGGAGAACGCCAATGGCTCCGATCAGTCCAGCACCTATATCGACATTGAACGTAAGTTTGAGGAGGTCCTGGAACTATATACTTGCCTCACCTTAAGGGACAAGGGGCAGAGAGTCCTTTAGCTAACCGTACTTCTTGCTCTGTCTCGTCCTGTTATCTCTCTCTCTCCCTCTGTCTTACCCTACCCCCGAAACACATTAATTGTATAACTTTTAAACACTAATCGTAACCATTAACGTTTGCCATGCAAGTGCACAAGAGTGGAGTCGGTAATAAGATAGGTCCGCACAGTCTGATCCTAATACTAATCGGTGCCACCACCGTCGTTTGCTTGTTTGCAGCTCGGGAGGCGCCGAGCGTTAAGATAGATCAGCCGGAGCAGACCCAGACGGTGGGTGGCCAGCTGGCCCTTTACTGCACCGCCGTCGGCATACCCGAGCCCCAAGTGGAGTGGGTGCGGCTGGATGGTGTGCCCCTCTCGCCGCGCCACAAGGTCGAGGCGCCAGGATACGTCCTGTGAGTACATCCCCCTTTTATCCTGCATACCTTGAAATGTACTAAGTCCACACCTCCTGCTTCCTTTAGGATCGATGATATTATCGTGTCGGACGCCGGCGAGTACCAGTGCGTGGCCAAGAACGAGGTGGGCGAGGCCAGTGGCGTCGCCACCATCCGCGTCATTGAGCCGCCCATCGTACAGATCAGCCCCAGCGACGAGATCATCAGCCTAACCGAGGGCGACGAGCTCCACCTGACCTGCGTGGGCAGCGGCTATCCCAGTCCCGTGGTCGAGTGGAACCAGCACAACGTGCTGAGGAGCTCGCAGCAGGGTCCGGCGGGCAACACTGCCTACCTGAGGATCTACCGGGTGACGCAGGCGGACGCCGGCTTCTACACCTGTACGGGAACCAACGAGGCCGGATCCGATGAGCGTAGCATTCGCGTGGACGTGCGTCCCAAGCGTGGCGATATCGGAATCGGTGATCCGGATGTGGAGCGCGACCCCGAGCCGGTTCCATCGCTGGGCAGCAATCTGCGCCTGCCCACCAACATAGGCAACAACGTGACCCTCACCTGCAACATCTCCGACCACCTGACCCCGCAATGGGTCCGTGTCGACGGCACCCCGCTGCCCCCCAACGCTTTCATCGATCAAAACCAGCTGGTGATCTTCTACGTCCAGCAGGAGAACCTGGGCCAGTACCGCTGCAACGGCATCGACGGCTATGGCCGCGTCGAGGCGTTTGTGGTGCGGGAGCTGGTGTACCTGCCGCTGCCGGAGATCGTGTTCTACCCGAAGATACCGCTGAGTGTGGAGGCCGGCAGCCACTTCTACATCGACTGCCAAGTGAAAAATGCCCGCCAGGAGGACATCTACTGGGCCACCGACAATAACCGACCACTGCCCAATACCGTTCAGATCGAGGGCACTGTCCTCCGATTCATAGCCATTGCGCCGGCGGACGCTGGCGGCTATCGCTGCACTGCCTCCAACCAGTACGGCAATAATACCAAGACCGCCCAGGTTGTGGTGCGTCAGCCGTCGGTCTACAAGCCGGTGCCCCACTCCCAGGTGCACCAGGAGCGCGAGGGCAACAGCGTAAAGCTGGCCTGCAGCGCCACCACGGTCTACGGCGAAGTCCGCAACAATGTTCAGGTGAGTCTTTTCTAGATAAAGGGCCAATGTTGTATATAGGATGTTGGGAGGACTCCTTAAGATAACTACGAACCCGCTCGCACCCCCGCCTAATGCCACCTCCTTTGACCACGTGCAGTTCCAATGGTACCGCGAGGACGGAAGCCAGCTGCCGCACGGCGCCCACCCCAACAGCCAGGTGCTGGTGTTGACCTCCCTCCGGCCGGAGGATCAGGGCCGCTACGTCTGCAACACCTACGACCTGGCCAGCAGGCAGCACCTGCCCCCGACCTACGTCGACTTGCAAGTCATAAGTGAGTAATCGCCCCGGGTTAGCCACGCATCCCCGATCCGCTCCAGCTCAGAGGTGGAGCCGGTTCCGGATCAGCAGCAGTAATCTATCTCCTCTATCTCCTCCTATATCCTAAAAAAAAAAAGAAACAAAAAACATGAGAAAACCCGATACCTTTCTCCGAATCCCCTTTGATAGGCCAACCCGAGAATATTAAAAAAAAACAACAAAAAACTTTGAAAACCCCCGAAAAAAAAAAGAATTCAGAAAAGTAATGTCTTAAGAAAGGAAGAACTATCAAGTTGAATGTCAAGGATTAGGCTTTGTTAAGCAGGTTTGATCGTTTGCTGATTTTACTAATTCCCCACTCTATCTATACATACATATTATATATATATTCTCTACACTCCTTGAATACGTCTCCTTACAATTTATATATAAAACAAAGAAACATCCATGTATCTGTTAACCAAAAAACAACTCAAAACCCAGATAAGTCCGTGGGGAGGAACTGTAAATACGCGAAACGGAAATTGTCATACTCTACACTCGAAACAAAAAAGGGGACGCCAAACAATGTTCGTATCTGTATGTCACGCACTGTAGGGAGCGGTTGCAGGGTACAACGATCACACACTGTATATAACAAAAGTGAAAAATTTATACAAATAATACTTTGGTGATGGAGCCATTTAACGGGTAAAAACAAAATGGCGCTCAAGTACAGGTGCCGCCATCAACAGTTTGTACAGTCACTGCATGCCGACAAAGTCCGAAACTGTTTTCAAATTATTTTCTATTATTTTTCTGCCGATCATTTAAACTATATATCTATATATATTTTTTTTTTTTGAATTGCCAATTGAAATTTTAGAAACCTAAGAAGCACACGCACACTCTATATATACATATATGAACGAGACCATTTTCGAAACTTGATAAATCTTAAGCTTACCAAAATGGCTGCCAGAAACAAACACTTCTAATACGATAATTTTTAAGTAAACCTCCACTTAAAGTGAGAAGTAAAATATAATATTAACATTAAAAACTACTTGCACTACGAAACGTGTTAAGCAAACAATTGTAACATATTCTTTTTATTTCCAAAAACCAAAAGTTCTACTCGACTATTATGATACCCTTCCGCTTTATGGTATTGTCCGTTTGAAACTCGTATGTCACTTGTCCTTGAAGTCGACGAGAACTTTTGAAATGCTTTGGTTTACCGAAGATGGCTTTCCTGTTTTTATTTTCTTAATTAACTCCTAAAACCTTTATTGGTGCTGGCTGTAACTCTTAGCTTTAGCCTGGTGTATGTTTTATCATAAACTCTATTTAATTATCACAATGGTTCTGGTTACCAATTGTTTGTGTTTTTGTGCGTTAATAAGTGGCCCAGTCATTACATTTAGAATCTTAGCACTGCACTTGATAGTTTTTTTTCCACTGTAGTATACCATGGGCGGTGGAAAGAAGCTACAATACTCGATTCATTCAAAGCACCCAAGTACACCGTGAAAAAACTCGCACAGTTTAATGTGTAAATAATTGTTTTCAGGTTTCGTTCACACCGAATCAGTTAAAATCAGTTAGGGATCGGAACTTGACGAGTTAGATCTTTTGTTTTCTAGAGAGCTTGATTTGTTTTTCTTTCAACAACAACAACAACTACAACTACAACTACAACAACTACAACAATAATGGAAACACATTAATTAATTAATTTCATATTTATTTCTTTCTCTCTCACGCTTTTCTCTCTCTCTCTCTCTCTCTCCCACTTTTTTACATGTGCGCTTGTGTTGAAAAAATTATTTTTGAAATTTATCTTTGATTTGAATTCGAACTTTGAACTCTGTTTAATGGTATTATGTGATTTGGTGCGCTTCCAAAAAATGTTTAAAAAAATTCCAAAAACACAAACATATTGTACGGTGCTAAAAAAAAAAAACACAAACACTGAAAAAAAAAAAAAAAACAACCCATCTGCAACAACGATACTGCGACACTCTAGGAAATAATTTGAATCGGCTGAACGGCTTCAGCCCGAAAGACACGCCCTGCATGGTTTTGTATATTTGTGGTGCGTTTCAGCCCCCGAGGCGGCCCCCTAATCAAATCTAATTCTAAGTCCAAGCCGCGATCCTTCATTGTGAAATCGATTTGATTTGATTTGAGTTTGAATAACATCTTATTTCATTATTATTTTATTATTATTATTTTTTTCGTTTGGCCTAAGGGGTTATATGTGTTCACATCCCAGAGAGTTATAGCCCCTTAGTTTATTATTATTATTATTATTTTTTTTAATGCATATTTGTTTTCTATTTTTTTTTTTTTATTATAAAACTAATGATCTTTGAAACTGTATTATTTACTGCCTAACCCTAGAGCCCTAGAAGTTTGTTAATTAAACCGGAAAACACGAATAAAAATACTTTATTGTACAAAATCCCAGACCAGACACGCCCACTAATCCCTAGGCAAATAGAAGAGCACTTCCCTGACATTCTGATATCCTGGTAAAAGCATGCCTGCTTCTCTAATACACCCAGGGACCCCTCGAATAGAGTCTAGATTCGTAGCGTAGAATGGTTATTGGGGCTACTGAGAAATATTAACCCAAAGGGCCAAGTTTTTTGCTAATCGTCTTTTACCATATATCCAAACAAAAAATTAAAAAAAAATCAAACATACCGCATATACCAAACCATAATGAATTAAATACAAAAACAATATGGAAATAAAAACGCAAAATCAGACTTCAAGAGCAGCAGCAGCAGCAGCAGCAGCAAACTGTCCTCAGGGAAACTGCCGCCGGCCCCATCCCGGCCAGCCATCGTGTCCTACGCCTGCCAGCCCACGGACTTCAAGTGCGTCTCCCACCCGCACACCTGCATCAAGGCCAGCATGGTGTGCGACGGCATCTACGACTGCACGGATCACTCGGACGAGTTCAACTGCATCGTTGGCGGCAAGTCCGGCGGTTCCCGGACGGAGAAGGGCGCCGGATCCGGAAGCTTTAAGCGCTGGAAGAAGAGCCGAAGGGACGGAAAGATGCAGAGCAGCCTGGACCGGAAGAGTCTGAGGAAACGCCATCTAGCAGAGCTGACCGGATGGAGCCTCGGTTGGTCCCACCACTTTCCTCCATACACCCCCGTCCTGGTTTCTGTTCTATAACTCCCGTCCTCTCTATATTCCCCTTCCCCGATCTCGTCTATCGAATATCCCCGCTATCTAATGCTCGTGGGTGCACCGAACGATTGTAATTGGCACTCAAAGTCGACCGAATGCAAACGATTATCCATAACCGACAAGCGATAACCGATCAACCAGCACCAACAACGTACAAAAGCCGAGAAATCAAGGATCGTAACCAACGCACGCACTCCAAGGGCTTTTCAGTAGCGTAGCCAGAGATATAACCCAACAAAAACCACAAAAGACATACTATAATTATGTATAACCTAAGTAACGGTAAAGACAATTGATGTAAACCGATAACAAAGGCTCTAACAGCCAATCTGTATAGCGGGACTTGTGGTTATAATTAGTTGTAAGCTTAGAAGGTGCATGCGGTTTAAAAAGTTAGTTTAAAAAGTCACTAACACCAAACTAGTTGAACGAAATTATTGTTAATAACGAAGACGACATCCACACCCAGAACACTGACACCCACACCCACACAAACACACACGTAACTATAGTTAAGTAACCGCCATTTTGTATAATCCTTTAGACCTCTATGTATGTTTGTATATTTGTGATCATATCTGTGCTCAAACAAACCAACCGAAAAACATGCGAAATTTATTGGTAACCAAAAGAGTAAATTAGATTCGTAGAACTCAAAACCTTAAGATGATATGGAACGATAAACCCCATTCGTAACCCCACATATATATGCGTATTCTGTGTGATTCGGCCCGTAGTATTCTAGTATTGAGTAAATGTAGCTCCATAAAGTAGAGTCCACCACCTCACCCAAAAAATAAAATAAGAAACAAGATAAAAACACTTAGAACCCCTCTGTCTCTATCTGTTTCTCTCTGTGTATATCGTATATCTTATATGTATTGTCTAACTAGGAACCCGAAATTCTAAACCAAAACTAAAACCGAAAAGACCAACGGCAATATGAATCGAATGATTAATATTTGAATTCAAGTTTGAATCGAAAAGTCTAAGGATAATTTATTCGAAATTATTCGAAAAGTATTGCCTACTCTTCTGTTTGATTCTCCATTTTTGACTTGTAATTTTGCTAACTGTTTTTCTCTCTCTATGTATTTTTTACTATCTTATTCCCATTGCCATGACGCCATTACAAACCACACACACACACACACACAAATACAACACCCAACACACCGACACACACGCACACCCATCCACACTCACACACACATGAATACATGCACCTTGCACTTGTGAATTGTCGCTCGATTGTGAACGTTACCGCCGACCATCCGATCCTTCGTCCTTGTCGACTTGTCGCCTTGTCGCCTTGTGTCCTGTGTGTGTCCTGGTGATTGCACCGCTCGATTCCGGGTGATTGCAGCTGGCGGAAGTCCTGCGGAGCCACCGCCGTCCCAGTACATACCCACCTACCTGCCGCCGGCGACGACAAGGAGCCCTGGGCCCCGGGAATACCGCCTCAAGCTGGACCAGCAGTCCTCGAACCTACATGTCGGCGAGTCCACCGAAGTCGAGTGCTCCTCCACGGAGAACACCTACACGGATGTCGTTTGGGAGCGGGCCGATGGAGCGCCACTTGGCAATAACGTGAGGGTAAGTCCGCTCTCGAATCCCTGCTCCTAACTATGGATTAATCCTTGATTTTCCCATAAACCCCATTAGCAAGTGGGCAACCTACTGGTCTTCAACGATGTCACCCCCACCGATGCTGGCCGGTACGTGTGCAAGTGCCGCACGGACGAGGGCGAACTGTACACCACCAGCTACGAACTGAACGTGGAGGACCAGCCCCACGAGCTGAAGAGCTCCAAGATCGTGCACGCCCCCGTGGCTGGAGACGCACACCTGCAGTGCGGAGCGGACGAGAGCCGGCAACCCACCTATCGCTGGTCACGCCAGTACGGACAGCTCCAAGCCGGACGTAGTCTCACCGAGGTAACCACGGAGCTCTGATTCTCCCTTCAGTTATGCTGATCCATTCCCTGAACTTTGCAGAACAAACTATCCTTGGATGGCGTTCAGGCCAACGACGCCGGAACCTATATATGCACGGCCTCCTACCGGGACGGCGAGACCGCCGACTTCCCCAGCATCCTGGTGGTCACCGGCGCCATTCCCCAGTTCCGACAGGAGCCGCGCAGCTACATGAGCTTCCCAACGCTGCCGGACTCCGCCTTCAAGTTCAACTTCGAGCTGACCTTCCGCCCGGAGACGGGCGATGGCCTGCTCCTGTTTAATGGCCAGACCCGCGGCAGTGGCGACTACATTGCCCTCTCGCTGAAGGATCGCTACGCGGAGTTCCGCTTTGACTTCGGAGGCAAGCCACTTCTGGTGCGAGCGGAGGAGCCCTTGGCCCTCAATGAATGGCACACGGTGCGCGTGCATCGCTCTCGCCGGGATGGCTACATCCAGGTTGATGAACAGCATCCGGTGGCCTTCCCCACGCTGTCGCAGACACCTCAGCTGGAGCTGATCGAGGACCTGTACCTGGGCGGAGTGCCCAACTGGGAGCTGCTGCCCGCCGATGCTGTGACGCAGCAAACCGGATTCGTCGGCTGCATCAGCCGGCTGACCCTGCAGGGACGCACCGTGGAGCTGATGCGGGAGGCCAAGTTCAAGGAGGGCATCTCCGACTGCCGGCCCTGCGCCCAGAGGCCCTGCTCCAACGGCGGCGTCTGTCTGGAGAGCCAGTCGGAGCACGCCTACACGTGTGTCTGCCAGCCGGGCTGGACGGGCCGGGACTGCACCGTCGAGGGCACCCAGTGCACGCCGGGAGTCTGCGGCACTGGCCGCTGCGAGAACACCGAGCTGGACATGGAGTGCCTGTGTCCCCTGAACCGCACCGGCGACCGCTGTCAGTACATCGAGCATCTGAACGAGCAGAGCCTGAACTTCAAGAGGAACAGCTACGCAGCCTACGGGTAGGAAACTATAGCATACTTATTTGGGATATTTTAAACGATTATTGCCATTCTTTTAGAACTCCTCGTGTCACCCGGGTGAACGTGACCCTCTCTGTGCGTCCCTCCAGCCTCCGCGACTCCGTAATCCTGTACGCGGCAGAGTCGCGCCTACCCAGCGGCGATTACCTGGCCCTGGTGCTGCGCGGCGGCCACGTGGAACTGCTAATCAATACGGCTGCCCGGCTAGAGCCGGTGGTGGTGCGTTCGGCGGAGCCGCTGCCCCTCCACCGCTGGACCCGCATCGAGGTGCTGCGCCGGCAGGGTGAGAGCATCCTCCGCGTGGGTGATGCACCCGATCGCAAGGCCAAGGCCCCAGGCGTGGCCAGGACCCTGTCCCTCAAGACGCCTCTGTTCGTGGGCGGCTACGACCGGGCCACGGTGAAGATCAACCGGGACGTGAACATCACAGAGGGCTTCGATGGCTGCATTTCGAGGCTGTACGAATCGACGAGGTCCCTGAAACTCCTGGCGGACATCACAGACGCCGCCAATATCCAGAACTGTGGCGAACTAAATGAGATTAGCGAAGATGCGGACGACTTGCCCGTGCCACCGCCCCCGTCCCCGGCAGACACTCCCTCCGGAGGCGGCGAACTGGAGCCCTATGCCATGGCGCCGTGTGCCAGCGATCCCTGCGAGAACGGCGGCACCTGCAGCGAGCAGGACGAGCAGGCTGTCTGCTCTTGCCTGGTGGGCTTCAGTGGCAAACACTGCCAAGAACGTAAGGACATGGTTATCGATTTTATGAAGTTCCCAAACTAATCTTGGTATTGACAGATATCGAAATTGGTTTTAATGCCTCGTTCCGCGGCAATGGCTACCTGGAGATCAATAGGAATCAGTTCAACGACGACCTGGAGCAGCAGTTCACCTCCGCCGTGGTCGTTTTCACCACCAACCAGCCCAACGGATTGCTCCTTTGGTGGGGCCAGAAGGCCGGCGAGGAGTACACGGGCCAGGACTTCATAGCCCTGGCCGTGGTCGATGGCTACGTGGAGTACTCGCTGCGCCTCGACGGCGAGGAGGCGGTGATCCGCAACAGCGAGACCCGCGTGGACAATGGCAACCGGCACATTGTGATTGTAAAGCGAAGCGAAAACACGGCCATCCTGGAGGTCGATCGCATCCTGCACTCTGGCGAAACGCGACCGACCCTGAAGAAGGAGATGAAACTGCCGGGTCATGTGTTCATCGGTGCGTATTTCCCATCCATTCCTGGAGCTATTCATCCTAATTGGATTTGAATTTTCAGGTGGTATTCCGGATATTGCACAATTTACGGGCAACCGCTACACCCACAACTTCAACGGTTGCATCGTGGTCGTCGAGGGCGATGCCTCTGGCCAAATCAACCTGGGTCCCTCCGCCATCAATGGGGTCAACGTCAACACCTGTCCCATGTAAGTGGCTCTGCTTATCCCATCTCTATATATCTCCTGCATAGATTCTTTTAAACTGCTGCCTTTTTGGATCAAGTTTGTGGAACGCCTCTAGCTTGGTTTACCAGGAACTGGGCGAGAGTTCGGATCTCAGCTTCTTCGATGAGCTGGATCAACCGCCGCCGGTGCATATCCTTTATCCGCGTCCCAAGCTCAGCGAGTTCTCCACCAGTCCCGCCTATAGATCAGTGTTGTCCCTCTCCCTGGGCCTATCCATTTCGCTGTGCTTGCTCCCGGCTCCCAGCTAAGCTGTCTTCTATAGAGCTTCCAGCAGGATTCAATTTTTTGTAAAGGCCTCGATTGGGAGGCGACTGTACCAAAGATCCTCAGACCCCTTTTAGGGGCAAAAGTTTTGAAACTCCTATACTTTTGCTCTGGGATCGGTTATCCGAGAAAATATATCAATTCTAAAGCTACAAGCTCTCACTATCGCCATATCAGATTGATGTTAAAAGTGTCCTGGCCGCAGACACCGAAAACAAAATATATGTTACACATACCTAGTCATATGCCATTGGGAGTGTTACAATTGGAATTATCGTGCCATATCATTGCAGAATATAATGTTATAGTATACAAAGTATGGTTAGAGCTGCAGAATATAGATAATCGGATTAATCATTAAGCCTGATCCTAAAGGATATTAGCATTGTAAGCGCGTGTTTTTTTGTCGTCATAGTCAATTAGATAGCACCGAATCGAACGTATTGTTACAGATCATACTATATATCTAGTCTTAGCCACTTCTATTCCGATTGTTCACGTTTCGAGGACAAGCTCAGGGCACAAAACTCTACGGCAAATCCATGACATTCGTCTGATAACAACAACAACAATAACTATTCGATATATAGTTAGATAATCCGTGCATAGATAGGCATATCCTATAGGAAATATCCTTTTACCCACTCACTGATACACTGATACTATCCTGCGATACTGAAGCCCTAGCTCATTGTAGTCCAATCGTAAACTGCTTTATCAAGAACAAATTTATATATTCGAACATGTATTAAAAAATATGATAAATATATCAGCGAGAGTGCAGTGCGTTTCAGGACTGTAGGGTAATTAATTTGTTAACCGATCTCACCTAAACAAATATTATTCTAGCTACTTGTACATCTCTAAAGTTTAAAGTTGCGGATCCCCAAAGTGAAGTTCTGAAACGTACAGGACTCTCACAAGTATCCCTACGCATATAAGGCGATTATATTAATGCTTATACGAAATCCCCATATAAGATATATAAGAAGCGTAAGATAAATGAATGAATGGGTTAATCAAAGCTCTTCGAGTTGAGACAAAGTCTGAAATAGCAGGTTAGCAGGGCTTTTAACCAACACTAGCAGATCCTTTTTTAACCAGCACTGGCCAACAAAGTTCCCCCTTCACAAAGTTGTGATTTTCTTGCGTTTTTAAGGTCCTTTTAATTATGATTTCTTATGTGTTTCATAGTTTTATTTATTTTTTGTTTCTTTGTTTATTGTTTCGTTTATTTATTCAGTGACGACGGGTCCCTGGAAGGAACCGAACCGCCAGTCGTCTGAGGACACACCAGCAATCGAAATTAGCTTTTTAATTAATTAACAATAACACTAAAAAACACACAAAACCCACAAAAAAATGAAACCATTTTTATATACACATACAATATATGAATAAGCGTAAAAAAATTGAATATTATATGGCATGAAAGTGTGAAAAACGATCACTTCTACTACAATTGCTTCTTCGATCCTTAAGGCCAAGTTAAAGATTGTAGCAAGAAATAGCCGAGAACTTTTACTTTTAATTTTTTAACAACAACCAAATGAAAAGAAAACCAAGCCATGCAGAAGTGAAACGAAACAGTAACAATAATGCAAATAAAGTCTAGAACCCTAAGAACTAACTAAACTAACGCGAAACAAGAACAAAAACAACAACAAAAACAAAAACGCATACTAGCCAACAAATCTGCAACCACAAAAACAGCAACAGAAACAAAATACAAAAAGAAATGCAATCAATGCTCAATAGTAAAGGCATTTTAATTATAATTTTAGTTCTAGCTTTTAACTATTACTACGACTATTATTATATTTTTTTTTCGTGAAAACCCAGTGTAAAATACATAATTGCAAAATGAATTGGAACGCACACACAAGCAAACACACATACGTTATTGATTAAATATTAAATTGATATTGAACTATTGATAAAATGCAACCATTGTGAAGAAAAGAAATCTGTTGAGTGGATAAAAAAAACGCAAAAAGCAAGAGCAAGCAGAAAATATATGGAAATCAACAACAATTCTTTGGCACGTGTTTCATTTCGGACTTAATGCTGTAATAAGGTGAGCTTTCCAGTCACAGGTTCCTTTTTTTGGGGTCTGGGGCGCCGCCAGGAGCATGGGAGTAGTTGCACTTCAGCCAGCAGCTTCCAGTCCTTGACACCGGGCGGAGAGTACATGGGGCGGAGAGAGAGTGGGGCCACACAGTGCAATGGAGAGCACCATGCGCGCTCAGCTTTGCAAGCTCTCTCATATCTTCCACTGCATCCAATTTGGATCCCGCAAGCACAGTGGTCCCCAAGTGGGGCTAGCTTTGCTTCAAATTAAAATAACATAGTCAACATGTATTTAATGTAACAGATATTTTATTTCAATTAATAAATTTAAATACTATACAACATGTATTTTATCAAAGTAAGTCCTTTTTTCAAGCCACTTTCCTTCTACCTTTACCATTTTTACCCAGGTGCGTCGGCAAACCGCCCAGCGTTCGGTTGGGGCTCGGCCCTCTTCGGCGCGCGGCTGGACTGCAGCAGCACGGTGGTCCGGACACTCGGTTCAGTTTAGTGCGGACCGTCGAGTGGTATAGACGTGTGAGCGGCAGTCGTGTGAAAATACCTGTCAGTGGAAAGCAAATAACTGTTTTGGCGCTCTCGTCGTGCTAATTGCTACCTTTCTTTGCGCATTTTTTTTTGGCGATTTGCATTTAAAGTGCCATTTAAAAGTGAGTTGAATGTATTTTTGTTTTTGTGTGGCGTGAAAAGAATCTCGAAATTGGCCCAGTCGAGCAGCAGGAGCGAGAAAAGTGCGTGTGCCAAGTTTGTTTTTATTTTTAAAACGGCAACCGGCGAAACTGACACAAGCGGCGTTTCCTAAACAAAAAAAAAACAAAAAAACAAAACTAAAATAAATGCGAACACCTAATAACAATAAATTATGCTCGGCGGCACATCAATAATTTCCAAGTTGACCCAAAATCGAGGAAATAGGAATAGTTGCTCCCCACCAAACCCCAAAAATCAATGATCGCGTATCGAATATCGCATATAGCACTGGCGGATGTGACTAAGAGGCTGAAATTCAATTTAACCCGATGCCAATCTCCCTTCGGTGGTGTGTGTGTTTGAAAAGGCTTTGAAAATGCCATAAAATTTTAATAGGTTTATTTTATTTGGCCTGCCTTTCCTTCAGTGACTATTTGGACTCTTTTTGTTTGGTTTTAAGACTCTTTTTTTTATATATTTTTTTGCTGGTTGTTCCGTTTCGATTGCCTGATGGGAAAAATCGCAAGAATGTGGTGTTAAGTGATCAAAATCTAATTAAAATATTTACCGTTCGTTTGAAGGGAAAGAAGGAGAGGTTCGAAGTGGAGCTTGGAAAGTGGAGACCCGAAAGCCGAGGTTTTAATTCATCTTCAACGCCCTTCGATAAGTTGCAGCAACTGTTGCTGCATCTGCTGGTGTTTCTGTTGCTGCCTTCTATTTGTTGCACAGGTGAGTCTAGTTAACGGTAAACGGTGGTGGCTTGAAAGTAGTTCATCTGGTCAGTGCGGACCATAAATGTCCGTAAATCTACCCAGTCCATCCGACTGCCATATCGATCGATTCCAGTTGACAAGTTTTGCCCGATGGCCATGTGGTTATGTCCTTTTTTGGCCACCACTGGCTGCCGATGGCTGATGGCCGATGGCCGATGGTTGCTGGCCAATTGCCAATTGCCGTTACTTTATGTGTCAGCAGCAGCAACAACAAGTGTTGCACATCAAATTTAGCACAGACACAAACCCGTCGATCAGGCACAGGTTGTGGTGGGGGGTGGGGCTGTGGAGACGGGTGGTTGGGTGGTGGGGAGTTGTGGAAGATGTGGAGACCGTCACCCCTTCCCCCTTTTTGCGCTCACTGATAACATTAATGAACTGTCTGAGCACCAGAATAGAAACCAGAGAGGCCGGGAGTGGGAGGAGGAGGATGCTCCTCCACAGTAAAGCCTGCTTAGTGGAACATGCAACAGTTGCTTTAACACGTAGGATTTCAACTAAACTATTCCAATGCAAACTTATTTATTTAACCAAATATTATGTCAGAAGCCCTTTGTGTTTCGCATTGAGGTTCACCTGTAGTTTTGGCCAAAAGAGTCACGCACATTCCTTTGGGCCTTGGCAAAAGGTGAGAGAGCGGAATGCAACAGGCAGCTGTTGCAGAACAAGATTACCTGGGAGAGGATCACAGGCAAAGAGAGAGAGATTGTTGGCTAGGAACCGGACCAAGAACCTCGGCAGGAGGGCAGGAGATGGATGCATCACAATATCCCAGAGGTAGAAAAAGAGAGAGATACAGGAGACCAGGCCCATTCCCATTCCCATTGCCATTCCCATTTTCCCGCTAACAATAAATCAAAGCCAGGGGAAAAGCCCAACAATAAAAATCAAGGCAAGTGTCGTCGTCTCATTCTGCAGGCCAAAAAGGGAATGGGCACCGAGTATCAGAATGAGAATGGAACTGAGAATGGGCCTGAGAATGGGCATTGGACAGAGGCCGAGGCCGAGGCTTAGGCTGAGGCTGAGGAAGAGCCAGAGGTAAAGACGGGCCGAGCCTTTGTCTCGTTGTTGATGGGATTTCATTATTACTTTCGATTGTGGCCCATTGAGACCCGGTTCCTCGTCGCTCTTCATCGAAATGCAGACAAACACAAAGGTCCCTGGGCCCAAAACAAAAATAAACACACAGCAGAGAGCTGCAGCATCGCATCATCATCATCGTTCTTATTCTCATTCCCATTCCCATTACCAATCCAATCCAAATCCATATAACCATTCTTGTCCACATCCACAGCGTCATCTTGCCCAGCTCCTTTGCTGCACTCTAATCGCATAAGCAGATAGACCTGGTGGGACGCGGAGGGGTTGGGGGCTTTGGGCCACACTCAAAGAAGGTAGAAAATAAATAAAGCGATAAATGGAAAATAAATTTCAAAAAATTGCTTTTCGAGTGGCCCACGATGGTTGCTCTCTGTCAGGACCCCACCTTGGCCTAGCCACTCCCCCACCTCCAACGTTCTGGCCTAGATGATCTGATCTGTCTGTTTAGCTACCGACCTGAAACAGGTTCCCTCCGGTCCTTTTTATTTGTCTCACTCGTTTGGTAATAAATCGATTTACAATAAATCCTATAATTGGTATCAACACAAGAAGGATTGGGAATAAATCGTCGCGACTCATGCTAATAATTTCATGGCCAAAATGTTCCAAATCGATTACCCCCGATCCAGTGATCTAGTTTCCCCAATCCGATCTCCAGATTCAATAATGAGGAAAACATAATGCCCCGAGTGCATTTTCCATCAGAATTAGGCATTGACACCGACACCTTTTTTTTGTTTTTTGGTTTTCCGATTCCGAATCCGAAACGGATTTTGGTTCCGTAAAAACGGCGCATAAAAATTATTTCACGCCACGCCGAATGATCCCAAAAATTATGATTAATGTTGAAAACATAAATTGGATTTGATTTCTGTTTGTTTGCCGCTTTCGTGCAGCTTTGTTTCGCTTTTTCTCGCTCTTTTTTCGGTGTTTTTTGGGTTTTTTCTTCACGATAGTTTCTTCATGATGGTTTTTTGCTAGGTAGCCGCCGCCTGTTCATTAGCACAGACTAATCATTGGAGCACAAGAGGCTGCCGTGGGGCAGGAGAAATAAAATGAAAAAAAAAGCAAGAGACGAGGGGCAGGGGCCCGGGCCAGGGCAGGGAAGCCCAAAGGTGGCAATCAACGTGAATGAATGAATGGCCGAACTCGTCTTGTGAATGAGCCTGAGACGCGGAGACGGCATGAATGAGAGATCTCTCGGAGTAGGGGTTTCTTTCGGTCTTACTTTATATACAGACATATATATTTTGGGTTTTTTGTACGATCTTCCTTCTCCCTGACCCTCGGCGGAAGTGTAATTGCAGCCCGAATTGGCCCGAATTCCGATTCGGATTGGGAGTCGCCTTAACTCTTAACTCTTTTTGAGCGGCGCCTTTGCATCATCGGTAAATTAGCTCTCCCCTTGAGAAGAAAAAGACAAATGATGGCCAGGGAAGAAGACGCTTCTCAAATCTCCAGAAGACGCCGCCGTCGCACAAAACGGAAGCGCATTACCAGAAGTACCAGCGTAATGTGATCACATATGTTCTTGGGTTCTCAGTGATTTGAGCTCTGCCACGCCTCCATCTTTGGGAATTCCAGGGGAAGTGGAAGATCCCATGGCCCCGGGGTGGAGGAGGAGCGACTAAAGACTCATCTGTGGCACGTAGATCTGCGGCGTATCATTCTAAAGATATCAAAGGCAGGAGCAATAAGGCAGGAACTCTTTCTGATTTATTAGAATTCAGCTTTGGCTGTAAATATGTGATAGAATTTGGGGTATTCCTTAAAGATTTAAAAGCAGATCGATGCAAGGTAAATCCACAAAGCTTTTGAGGGGCAAGGCTTACGGATCGGGCAAAAATTTACCATGTTACAGCCTCCCAAAGGAGCCAAAATCCCATTCTTCTGGTTTTTCTCAATTCCCCAAGGAGATGATTTTTCAGTCACTTTATTGTGAATTTCTCGGCCATTTCGCATCCGATCGAAAAACGAAATACCATTTTGGAATCAGGACTTAATTCCACTCAAATCTGCGTCTAAAGTTTTTAAAAGCCGAGCAAAAAATGAAATCTCGATTTTTGAAAAATTTTGTGATGGTACCCCTTACAATTTTTTCAAAAATCGAGATTTAACTTTTTGTTCTGATTTTAAGAACTTTAGATGCAGTTAAAAGCTAAATTAAATCCTGATTCAGGACTGGCGATTCTTTTTCCGATCGGTTGAGATATGGCTGAATTATCCGCTTTCAAAAATGTGGAAATGTGGCTTTTTGGCCAAATATGGTTTTTTTATGTTCTTAGATTTTCCCACACTCCGTTGCCTATATTTTGGCCATTTCGCAGCCGATTTGAGAATGGTATACCTTTTGGGAATCAGGACTTTACTATGATTCGATCTGCGTTAAAGGATCTGCAAGGATTGAAACAAAATTGGCCAAATTATAGGCCTCCCAAGGACCATCATAGTACCTCCTAATTAATATTTTTGTGGCATCATTAGGGGCAGCACTGTATCAGCTTCATCATCTCCAATCCCAGACTGTAGAGCAAAACAGAAGCAGAAGAGTGGGCGTTGGGGATGATGGGACTGGCGGGCGGGGGCGTGGCGCGGAGGACAAAGACAGTAGTGCATAAATAAATGTACCCCGTAGGGCCCTTATCAGGTTGGGACATCGTCGGGCCGTGACGATGACAACGAGAATAACAACAGGAGCAGCGACAAGAGTGACAACACGGCGACGGCGACAGCAATCAGAGCGCTCTGCGTCTGCGCGACGGTTGAGATAGAGACGGGGATATGAGGGTCGAAAGAGATGGCAGGCGAGGCAGACAGGAAGTTGGCTATTTGCACTCCAATCCCAAAACAAGTCATAATTTTTCGACAACAGACGGACACGCTCGGTTACGTGGAATTCGGTTCCTCCTCCTCGTTCTACTTCTCCTTATCCGCTTCTTCTCCGTTCCCTCTACGGCTTTATCACCTCATCTCCGCCCCCTCACCGCGGAGTCTTTTCAGTTTTGATAAAGTGGCTCGTCGCCGGGACGAGAGACATTTAATAAGCGACAATTTAGCGCTCAAGTCTGACATTGACACAGGTAGAGGAATGGCACAGACAATGGCCAGGTAGCCACCTCCTCCTACTCCTCCCGTCCTTTATATCTTTCCGATTGAGGAACTCCGTCAAGTGTTTGCCGAGGGATGTGTGCGGATGTTATATATATATCTTTAGGGGCGATCAGGAGATCGGTCTATAAAACCAATTTGAAACGCCTCACCCTTGGGGTGTAGAGAAAAGAAATCTGAAAAGGCGAAAATGTGAATGAATTGTGAAATATAAAAGTGGCCACTCAATGGTATGACGTTCTCTGATTTTCTTTCGATAAGCTTCGATGGAAAAACTTTGATGGATTAGAATGTATCTTTCCCACACGCACAAACACACAAACACACACCTGTTTGGAGCAGTTTTTTAATTAGAGTCGACGGCCTGGGGCGCCGATGATGTATTAATTTCCCACAAGCACTGTGAAAATATTGAATAATCAAAGTAACTAAGCACTCGGCCCAGCACGTAGCTGTCAGCGTTGGGAGGGCCGAAAAGGGAGGCCGGCCATCGCCCGCTGAGAGTCCGGGGGTCGTGGTTCCGTGGTTCCGGGGTTACGGAGTTATGGGGCTCGGGGCTCAGAACATTTGTGAACTCAATTAAAATAGCAGACGATCGGTAGATCGGTATGTCTACTATATAGAGTAGGCTTTCTGTTTGGGCTGTTCGTCTAGGATAGCCACAATGCAAATGCTGAAAGCCGAGAGCGGAGAGCCGAGATTCCAATTCCGATTCGAACTTTGCACACACACATGGTCTTGGCCCGGCCTCCTCCCCTTGTGGTAATTAAACCTGCGTGGAAGCAGGAAAAAAATAAATACGAAACGAAACGAAATAAACACATACCAGCCGGAGGAGGAGGGATGGGCGATGGGGGGATGGGGGACACAGACCGCGAATGAATAGACAGACATTCCTCGGCCACCGTGGGGCAATTAGAAAATGAGTTCGAAGCCGAGGCGGTGAACGTTCCATTCCGGCATCCAAAGCTTCATTCGCAGGCCAAGTCGAGTCATAGATCAGCGTTCATGATAAGCCAGATCTCGAAAAGAGTTAAACCATTTGTCTGGGGGCTAGACCAGACCTTTGTATACCTAGGATTCGGTTAATGATCCAGACTACAGTGGCTAAAGCTCTCCTCCAACGACTTGGAGTCAAAGGAAGACTCATTTTTTGGCAATACCCCATCAATCCCCCATTTACCGTACAGGGTATCAAACTCTCGAGAAAGGTGGCATCGGCCGGGGAGGTATTTTCTCCTCTTTCTCCCGGTTTTCTTTCTTTCCATTTGATTTTTTGAAAGTCTTGCACCGGTTTAGAGAAGTGATTAGCAAAAGACCGATCGCCCGGGGGGCGGTGGCGGCGGCGGTGGCAGTGCCAGGGCCAGGTACTGGGGGGGATTGGCAAAAATCTGTAACTGTAACTCTAACTCTAACGGTACAAGCACACACTCGAGTCTGGTTTAACCTTTTGCACCCGTTTTGAAAGCAGAAGTCTCCAAACATCGATCAAAGTCTTGATGGTATTTCTCCCCCTCCCAGTACACTCAAAAAAAAAAAAAAGACGTATGATGGAGTAATTGCGGGGAAAAACATTTTCGACTCTCGTTGAAAATGATCTAATTTTTAGTGAGCAACCTTTCCTTAATTGGTGGATCAATTTGCTCACTCATTCGGAACGCAGGGGCCGGGAGGATGACGATGGGGTTAAAGCGGGACGAGTGGGTGGTTAAGGGGCAGGAGGTGGGGTGGATGAACCCCAGCCAATTTGGCATCTGCAATGATCAATGAACCGCGAACCCAGCCAGCCATCCAGTCAGCCATCCAACCAGCCAGCTGCTTCACCACAAAAATGTTTCTCTACGCTCGTGCACGTTCATTCATGGAAATCGGAAAATCGGGAAATTGGTTAGACAAGCTGGGGATGGGGGCAGGGGGCAGGGGCAGGGGTAAGCCGCTAGCGGTTTGGGCTTAAACGGATTTCATTCATAAGCAGACGCCGCACAAAGTTCAAGACTGAAGGAGGGGAGGGGGGCCAAGGCGACGCCTACGCGGTAGAGGGCTACCTGGTACCTGGAGATGTGAAAATGAGAGGAAAGTTACATTTCCAACTGCTTTATTACACAAACTCCGACTCTGGGGTCCACAGTGGGTATTGCCTAAGGGGAAAAGCAAGGTCGCTTTATGGGGCAAGGGACTGTAGGGGGAAGGCTACCGCATTTGCATAAGGGACGGAAAGGGAGATACCCAGTCACGTTTGTCATTTCTCTGTTTTTTTTTTTCTTATATGTAGAAGTATTTTCTGTTGGACCTTTTATCCCTTGCCTTTGGTTCACCTTGAAGCGCATACCAAAGACCCAGAATAAAAAGATGCTGGCCGAGAGACCTTTTCATCGATTGTGTCTGTCTCTGTGTTCCCTTACCTTCCCAACCACTCTAGACAGCGACTCTCTTCCCTGGAAATCCGAACTGCATTCCAAGGCATCGCTTACCGGTAGGATGAGATCCACGAGATCCACGAGATCGCTGGCGAGGCATGGGAGGGGGTATCCCAAATCCCTACCACTTCATGGGGCAATGGATACATTTCCGGACTGAGAATCCCCCCAAAGAGGAACTTGGCCAATTAAAAATAGAATATTCTTCGGAAATTAATAATACCTGGAATCCAAAGGTCTCAAATATTTGTTCCATCAATATTTCTTTAACGAAGGGCATCTACAATTATGAGATAAGGCTTTTTTTGTAATTTATTCAAACAGTTTCCTATAAAAAAATCGACCAAGTGTTCAAACATGTCAATGTGATAAGACAACATGATATAATATCAAATTTGGCGAAAGGATTGCTATAGGGATTACGATCATTACGATCATAAGCCTCCCCTTCCGTAGGAAATCTCAAGAATTCAATGAACCCCAACAAATTTCTGTTTGTACTTTTAATTTCTATATCTTTTTTTTGTTGGTTGGTTGTTTGGTTGTTTGGTTGTTGGAACGTGAGGAAAAGTTTGTTGTCCGTTGATTCGAGGGGGCTGATAAGGAGTCCCTTCGAAAACTAGAGTGGGAGGGGTCTGGGGAGGGAGGTCTAAGAACAACATACACACGTACAGAGAGCGTACAGAGACGAATAAATAAGCGAAACAAATAAAAACAGAAATTAAATTGGGTTTATGGCATTTCATGTGAAAAGTAAACCAAAAGTTGGGTAGCCCGAAAACAATCTCCCCTCCATCCATCCATCCATCCACCCATCCAATCTTTCATCAAATCAAATACGAATTCAACGATGTTCAATCATTCAATCAAGCTAGACCACAAATTTGGGCCAGTTTCTGTTTTCTGCCACAATCTAGACTCTACAGTCTAGAGTCTAGAGCTTGGGGACTAGACCTTCATTCATGTTTACGCACCACTAGGCCGAGCTCGTCATGTTCTCCGTTTGTTTCAATTAAATGCCAAAATGCCAATTAATTAAAAGCCCATAACGGTAGGAGAGCCACTGTGAGTCAACCCCTTGATGAAAAAGCGACCAGCCCGCCACTGCGCCTGCTGCTGCTTGATCTAAATTACAAATTTGTCGTACCAAAATAGATAATATGATCTAATAAAACCGAAAGAGCAGTCGCACGACAATAAAAAACCGAGCAACACAAAGGCGGGCCGCTTCAGGTGAGGCGGGGGAATGGGGGCCAGATAAGAGGCTAAATGGGGGGCCCACAGTGCCCACAGCACTGAAAGAAATCTTCTAGGCCCTTCTTTTTATGTCTGGCCGCCTCACCCCATCGCGCCTACGTGTCTGAATTTCTGCATCAATTGCATTTTTCATGGGAAGAACAACTTGAGACGAAAAGGAAATCTTGACTACTTTATGGACCCCCGTCCCCGTCCTTCGGAGGCCTCTGGGTGGAGTCCCCAACGATTTCGGCTTGGAAGGCGAATGCTAATAGAGCCGTCTTGGCCGTTAAATGCCTTTGACATTGTTGCACTGGGCGGGAGGGGCAGTAAACCCCATGTTTCATCTTTAATTTTTTACACATTGTAATATACGAGATTATTGCCACAAGAGAACGAAACAGCGTTGCGTGCTTAATTGCATAATTAATTGGCATCTGAGCTTTTGTGGTTTTATTGTTGATTGCACGTTTTGTTTATTTTTGGCTCATTACACCCTCAACCTCAGAGCCCTGAGAGCCCCGAGGCCCTTCCCCTTGGCTACCCCCAGTACAGTATTTGGACTTGGACGCGGTCCATCGAATCCAACAAATTCCCCGCCAAAGAATCTTGGATTTCAGTCGCCGAAAGGCGAAAGGCAAGTGTGTGCAAAAAACTTGAAACTCGCGATATTTATGCACTAACTTGGCATAAAGTATATATGTACATATATGTATATAGAGATCTGTAAGGCGACACCGCTGCACGTTCCTTGCCCCAAGACTCTGGCTTTCGAGTGGGTAGTCGTTGCTCATCGCCTACGGTTTCCGAATGGGGCTCTACAGTGGCCCAAAACCCTTTTGACCCTCAGACGTTTCCAGGGTAATGGTTATTCCTGACTATCCCCAGCATTTCAGTGGCTTCTGTACTCGCGTGCCCTTGGAACACCACTCCCCCGACCCCATCCCCAAATACTTCTATGTATTTCTGGTATCAAATTTTATGGCCGATGTTTTTGGTAATAATATTCTTGATTTTCGATGTTCTCTTTGACACCGACTATTTATGCATAATTAAAATTAATGAACATATTAAGGGAGCCGTTCTGGGTGTGGACGTCGCGCCAGAGACAGCGACAGGGCCGGCGAGATGGGGGGATCTGGAAAGCCCCGGGGCCACAATGGGCTGCGGGTTGACCATTGTCTGGCCCGCAGGTAATCGAAGAACTTGGCGCGCGTTTTAAATTACTTACTAAAAAAAAAACCAAAAAGAACAAAGCCAAATTGTGACGCAAATTAAAATGTCTCAGAGTTGAAAAAGAGTCCAAAAAAAGAAAAGGAAGTTGGGGACCAAGAACAACCCCAGAAAAACAAGTTAACATTACAAACGGCTTCCGGTCTTGGCCCCTCCACGGGCCAACTATATTTATAGGCCATTAAATATTAAATTAAAGCAACACCTTTAATAAATGCTTAGCATCCCATACGAAAATTGTAAAAGACGGGCCAAATGTGGGCCAATTCGGATGCCACCCGGCTGGCGTCTGAAAGTGACTTTCCTGGGAGGTGACTTTTGTGGCTGCCTGCCAGCCCCCCAAGCTAGAAGGTATTTGATCCAAAATTACCATAAGAAACAAAACATACAGATGCTTTCCCAAGGTGTGCGTTGGCTTTTGGTTTTATTTTTATTTCCCCCATTCGGATGCTGTGGCTATATGTAGTCCTCCCCTTTTTGCATTTCCTGTTTGCTGCCAAATTAGTTGATACTTTTGCGTTGATGAATTTCATATTAATTTGTGCAATTTGCCGCTGCGGCCTGTGGCCTGTGGCTGTGCCTGGGAGTGTGTGGGCCGAAACGCCAAAGAGGCTCATTAGTTACCAAAAGCCGGAGGAAAAACCAGAAAGAAAATCTAATCTCTGACCATTAGGGCGCCCACATAGAGTCCCTAGCCTAAAACTGGTTTTATAAACTTATTTTAGCTTTTTTCGATCTAGAGTTTGGATTTTAATTTAGTTGCTGGGAGGGAGAGTGTGGGGCCCCGATGGTTTGGTAACCTCCGAGACCGGCATTTCCCGGCCTGTTGACATGAAAATAGAAATGGAAAAGCCCCAGAAACGAAAATATCTTAATGATGGAGTCGCTTGGAAAGAATTTGCCCCAGGAGGCGGCGGGGACAGCTGACGAATGTTTATGATAAATGTCTCGACAGGCTTGTTAGGTGAAAATCTTTTCTTTTGAGGCGGGGCTGTCTGGTGGGTGGTTGGTGGGGGATCCCCCCATTTCTTGGGGGCAGGACGGGAAGAATTGCGCAAAAGCCAAGAAAGAAAAGGAAACGAAACGAAACGAAACGAAACAAAACGAGACGCAAATTGAAATTCCAAGATCAGAATCAAGAGACAACAAATTATGGCAACGCACCAGGGGAATAAAAAACCAAAACAAGAGAACAACAAAGGCAAAGAGTGGGGGACAACAACATCAAAATTTAATGCAATGAAAATCAAATAAATTGCAATGAAAAAGGCAACAGCCAAGAGCCAAGAGGCAAGCGGCAAGAGGCAGGAGGCTGTTGCAACAACAATGACAACGATAGCAATCACTAAGCAACATGGTGGGCCAACAACATCCAGGGCAGCCCGAGACAAGTATTTGAAAAATTTATAATAGGCATGCAAATGAGGGCGTCCCAAGGGGGAGGGGGCAGCAGGATATCGAAAATGGATAAGCCTTGCCATGAGCCAAGAAGCAGCATCCACACAAAAAAGGAGCCCCACAACAAGGGGAAGGAGCGCAAATTGAACGATATTCCAAACTGGACTCTGGACTGGATTCGACTCCCTCCATCCCAGGCTCTTGCCCCGCAAATCAGGCAACGCACAAGTTTTTGAAGGCAGATCGTTGATGTTTCTTCCAATTCTATCGAGGATGCACATACCCTTGACGGCCATTAACCTTGGAAACCTTTCATATAACCTCTAACATAATGTAATTTCCTTGTTTCCAATACAAACATCTCTTCTGTTTCGAATTAGATTAGTTTCCATTATTTGTTCTACCAGCAAATGGGTTTATTTGTTAACACAAATTCGTTTAGTTGTAATATTTGTATCACTTATCAGTTACCAGACGATAGTTTCCTATTGATTCAATGGGTATTACCAATCCCGTAGAGCTCCAAGCCGGGCTTTCTTCCTTTTCGATTGCCGTTGGGCGATCTCAGTGCGGTTTATTTTTATATGTGCTGCCTTTTTTGTAGCATTTTTGTGTTGCATTTTGCATTTTGCGGCAGCATGGAGCGTGTGGCAGTAAAATGAAATGTAAATGTGGCCTGGTGCCGGCTGCCTGGTGCCTGGTGGATGCATGTGGTATTGGATGGCAATGGCTATGGCGATGGAGACGGCGATGGCGATGTCGATGGCTTTCACCCATGGAATGCGAGCAGCGGGAAAAATTAGCTCAAATGTCGCTGGCTGGCGGCGGTGGCGGTGGCGGTGGCAGTGGCAGTGGCAGCTGCTAATAATAATAACAAGAAGGGACCGGGAAAAGTTGGCCAGCTTCAAGGGAGAAATTGCATGGCCCGGGCATTAATTATGACAAAAAGTAAGAGGCAACATCAGCAACATCAGCAACATCGGCGGCAGCAGCAGCAGCAACTGTTGCAGTTGCACATCTGTGAGAACGAGCGATGCCAAAGTTGAGAACGCCTGTCATGCTTCACACGCCCACACACTCTCTTGGGAAAGAATAGAGGAGCAGGAGAACCTCACATAAGATACCGAAAAAGCTTCGCTGTCATTTATGCTATGCTGTTGTTGCAGTTGGCTATTTCTAACATACTGACCGACAAACGGCCGCATGACTCATTGCAACCAAAATTGCAGCACCAGCACCAGCACCAGCAGCAGCAGCAGCAGCAACTGCAACATCAGCAACATGTTGCTGCTGCGCAAATGTGAAATATGATAGGTTATTGAAAAGAATATCGAAGGCTTCCAAAAAAGTATTAGCTGAATATTGCGACTAATTAAGTCATAAACTTATTAATTTAAATCCCCTAATGGAGCACTAAAAATTCACTCAAGTTATCGAATTTTAATTCTGATTCTGATGCTGAAAACCAGATCCGATGACTGACAACTGTCGTAAAAATATGAATTTTAAAGCCTGAGGAAGGGGCAGTGGTAGAGGTAGAGATGGAGGTGGAGGTGGAGGCCCTGGGATCATTATATACCTGTCGCTGGCGTAATATTCCCAAACAGAAACAGATCTATCTTTGTATCGCTGCCATACGTACGACCTCCCAACAGAATGCCGTTTTCTGTTTTCCGTTTTCTGTTTTCTGTTGTCTCACTTGGCTTCTCGAAAATTGGAAAATATTTATGAAAAATGACAACTGTCGCTAACCAATACACGCAGAGAAATATCCCCCTACATATACATACATATATCTTGGGGGTGGCGCTCGTTTTATTGTTGTTTTTTTGGGGCCCTGTTCGACTTGGCGACTTTTCAAAAAGAATTCTAGGAAAATTATGGCCCAACAACTGCGAAGGGGGGAGTGTGGGTGTTATGGTCTCTCAGCCAAGAAGCTCTGCCAGTCGGCGAATCGCATAAATTAATTAAAAGTATCGGATGGAAATCGAATAGCCCCCACACCCCGCTCCCCGTCCATCTTCCATTATTATTTATGGCCTTTTTGGCATAATTTTTAGCCACTCTGTTGAGAATTTGTATTTTCGGGATATTTATGATATTTTTTAAGGAATTCGCTTAGCCTGCCTGGCCTGCTTGGCCCTACTTTTATGTCTTTTTAAATGGACAAGGAAAACACTAAAGGGGAGTTTTGGGCTTAGCCCCCAAGGGGTGGGGGTTATTCCAGGGAAATACCACCTAATTTTATCATTTTAAAATATATAATCAGAGGAGAACTGAGTAAGCTCTTGTTTGGTTTCCCATAAAAGCGATTTCCTCCATTTTTTAAGACTTTTTTTTGGAATGCCCCCTATGCCCATGTCTCTTTGGGATGCCGCCCCAAAGGCAGACACGTGTCGGCCCTCCGCCGATGGCCAGTTTCTGGTTTATTTATAGGCTTCGCATTTATTTGCCTGTCGCCGGGCCTTTTTGTGCCACTTTAGGCCTCAATTATTTTGAAATTCATTAAAAGTGTCGTCTATTTTCAATATTTATGTACATCCCTAACCCCACTAGTGACACATTCTGATGCGTTTTCCATTTTATGGTTATTCCTCATTTACAGTTGAGGGCAGCGAAATGCATCTTTAGGATTTGGAATAGGGATTGCCTGCCTGGATTGCGAGCCAGCAAGAGCCTGCCCCAGTCGAGGAGTGACAAAGAGCATAAAAGGTAAGTAACTAAATTGCTAATCTTAATCCTGAAGCCCTGCGCCCACGCAGTCCAAGCCGAGGTGGGCGTGCAGCTTCAATTCCGCACCCATGGCCCGGGAACTCTGGAGTTGTGGTGGAACTCCAGTTACAGAACCCAGAGCTCTCTGGCTCTGGCATCCCGAGACCTTACAAATCGTTTTTTCAGTGCCCACGCACTCGCCGGGCTATGGGTATTGGGGAACCATTTCATTTTATTTCTTGCTACAGAAACAGGTGGGGCATAAACCATTCAGCCCGATGATGATCATCATTATTATGTGGGGACTAGGGGATTGGGGCCTGAAAACGGAGCCCCCGATCATCGTGATCATCCTTTGGAGCTGCAACAGAAATCCTGTTGGCCGTTCGTTCGTTCCGAGGAATGCAGATTTCGAACTCGTTTACATGCGAGTTTCTTCACCTTCTGCGCCACCGCCCTGGCGCTTAACCAGCCCTCGAAATAAACTGAAAAGCACTGGAAAAAATTGGGTCCATAATCTTCGCCCAGAGTCTTAGCTGGAGTTACTGGGTATTGTTTTGGTTACAATCTCTTTGGTTTGTTGGCTTTGGTTTGTTGAAGTACCTGTTACGGTGGGATCCCTCCTTTATTTTGGGCGCCTTTCCTACCCTGAATAAGCTCCTGTAGAGCCCCCCGCCAGGCCCCTTGTCTTTTGTATGGCTTGGCATCTTGTTTTTGGACTCCGGTTCCGGTCGCGCTCAAAAGAAGATTTCAGCTGCTACTTCGCCGAGCCGGGCAAAACAGGTTCCATTTGCCCAAGAATTTTCGCCACATCTTTCGCCAGTGCGTACAGTGAAGACCCCGCAAGTGGACACTATGAATTGGGATGGGTGGAGAGGAACCACCTAGTTCCATCTAGCTTTGTCTTATCCTTTATCGGTTAGAGACCGAACCAGATAATCCCCCGAAAGCCACAGTTTAGGCAACACTGTCGTTGGTGTCGTGATTTTTCTATTGCTCCTTTTCTGCCAGCGACTAATGCCTCGACAAGATGATGATGATGATGATGATGAACTGGCTCTCAGGTTTTATTGAACCCTGTGTAGCCGCAATGGCACTGGCAATAGCAATAGGTATATGGCCAGAGCTTGTGGCAGGTGTTGGTGTTTTACAAGCTGTTAACTGCCTCTGCTAATGGCCAAAAAGCAGGAGGGGACCATGGAGGGGGATCCGGTTGTGGGGGAATCGGTAATGATTATGGGAAAGGGGGGAGGACACACAACACAACAGTCACTCACTCTTATGACAACGGCAATTCGTTTGGATAAATTTCAAAGCCACCACCAAACCAAGCCAGCTATTGTGGCGTCCCCTTCCGTTCCGCCTGGCACTTATTTAATGAACTCACTATGGGATCGTAGATCGGAGATCGTAGAACCAAGATCTGTTTTCTCCATTCTGGTCCCGGGCCCATCCGCTATTCAATTCAATTGTCTGGGCGCCACGCCCTGTCTTTTCTAACAGTTTTATGCTAATTTTTGACAAGCAAACAAACAGCCACTAAGATAGTACACCCCGGGAAAAAAAAAGCCACACAATCGGAATTCATAAACCTCTCAAACTACAATGGGGAGGATGGAGATTAGATTAATATGACTTTATCTGGCAAATTGTTTATTCTTTGGCTCGGTGTAGACTCAACATATTTATTTGCTATTAATTAATGCTTTTTAATTTGGCATCCCGCTTTGATTAATAACCGCTCTTGGCCAAAGTACCTGAATGGGCTGAATGGCTGGCCAAATGAGTCAACAAAAGGAGCTGTTGCTGTTGCTGTCGCTGTCGTTGTCGTTGTCTTTGTCTTTGTCCGTGCCTAATCAAATTAACTTCTGGCCCAGCCAAGCCAGGCCAGGCCAGGCCAAAACAAACAACCAATTAATTGTGCTGACAACAGCTGCAACAACAGCAAAAGAAACAGCAACAGCAACAGCAACAGCAGCTCAAGATCATTGGCCATATTTGGATGAATGGCGGAAAACGGCAGCAACATCTGCCAAAGGCAGCCAGCAACATGAGCAACAGTTGCTGCTGTTGCATCGCCGCCCGGTACTCGAAAATATTATTGCTAAATCAACAAACAAATAGTTTAATTGCCTGAAAAGAGCAGCAGCAAGTGCCAAGAGCAACATGTTGCCCATTAACAGGATGCAACCGGGCAATGGCAATAAGTAGGTGTTTATTGGCCAGCAAATTGTGGGTGATTGTTGTCACATCAGCAACACTAGCGGCAACAGTAGCAGCAGCAACACCAGATTGCAGGCAATCAGTGTTTGATTAAAGTTAATAGCAACCAGCAGCTTGTTGCCGAAGTAGCAACAATCAGTTGCCTTGTTTATAAGTTAATAATTTGTATTAATAGTCAGGGAAGAGCAAACAGGTGGCTGTAGTAGCTATTCATCAATATTGCAACCATACTTGCAAATTCTTTGCGGCCACTGACGTCATTTAAATGCATTCGTAGCATCTGTTGCAGACCCTTTTTTGCGATGGTTGTTGACTCTTTTCCTTCCTCTTTTTTTTGTATGCGCAGTTTTATTTTGTTCTTGGGATTCTTGCAGCGCCCCATTCATTTCCTTTGGCTCGGTTTCTGTTTCTGGCCCAGGAATGCGCATTAATTTTCAACACACGCAACCAGCAACCCGCCACCAACAGCAGCAGCAGCAGCAGCAGCAACAAGTGGTCGAGGGGCAGCCAAGAAACCTGCGTCAATTTCGCGCTTTACTTTTGTTGTCAGATGTTTTAAATCAGCGTCGAGCTGGTTTGGACTTCGTGTTGCCGTTGCTGCTGCAGCCTGTGTTGCCTGTTGCTCGTGTGTAGGCAGTCCGGTTTGCTCCTTGCGTTAACAAGTGGCCACCAGCAACAGCAACAGCAACAGCAACAGCAGGAGCAGCAGCAGCAGCAACATGGAACAGTGTTGCTTCTTGGTTTAGAGACAGTAGCTAGATTGGAATTATTTTTAATCATACCCAAAGCTTAAATGCAAAAGTTAGTGTAAAACATCTACAGGACAATGAATCCTTTCCAGAAAATGGCTAAAATCTAGCCGCAAAGAGGAGCATTACTCACGGCAGCTGCACGCGCCTCGGACCAATAATGACTATCAAATGGGAGCCGCGTTGCGATTTATGTGCGTCAGGAGTCTGGCTGCGGGGACTCTGATGACTTGCAGGATAAAAGGGAGGAGGAAGACGAGGAGGAGGAGGAGCAGGAGGAGAGGAGCTGGGTCAGTCCAGGAGGCAGAACCGAGGTGGATGCCTAACGACTGGGCGGCCGTTTCTTGGAATTCCGCGCGCGCTTTTGTGTTGTGGCATCGTTTAAATTTCAAATCGAGAGCCCCCAAACTGTCGCAGGCCAGACGCTCGTCCAACTCGTTCTGGCCTTCCTCCTTCTGGCCTCCTCCTGGACTGCGACTGCGACTGGGACTGCGACTGGGCTGGGCAGCTCATAATAATGACACGCCATTAACAATCTGGGCCTGTACGACGAGTCCTTGGGTCGCTCCTCTCGTGCCGTGGCTGCAGCTCCAGTTTAAATGGCACATTGCTGGCCCCGACTGCTTCCGTTGCCACGCCCCCTTTCGGGGCCAGCTGGAGCTGGAGCTGGAGCTGGAGGAGCAGGTTGAGCAGTACAGTAGGGAGCAAAGCATCGCTGTCGCCGCGATCGCATTCCTCGCATGTCAAATGGTCTCGAAGCTTTGAAAGGTTTCGTTTTTGCAAAGATTCCTTTAAAGATTCTTTAAACTTAAATAATTATTAAAAAAATGCATTAAAAATAAAATAAAATAATAAATAATAGACTTAGAGAGTTAATAATTAATAAAAAATCCATTAAAACCTTTAACTAAAACCACAAATCTCTTAATTACTTTCAGACAAAAACGAAATGGCAGACCACATAGCTAAAGCAGTGGCCTTGAGCCTGGCTGTGACCTTGACCTTTGCCATCTGCAGCGTCCAAGCAGGAGACAGTTCCTCCTCCCCGGGCTCCGATCCCCTAGGCGTCTACTTCGAGAGAGCCCCGGAGTCGGCGGTGGCGCCCAAGGACGACGAGGTGGTCTTCGAGTGCGAACTGAATCTGAAGCCGGATCGCCTGGAGTGGCGTTTCCGGCGGAGTGGCTCCACGGAACCCTACCGCTACCTGAGACCCTCAGCCGGCTACAACGTGACCAGCGGCAACGAGGACAGAGCCTGGCGACTGAGGATCTACGTGGGCCCCCAGACCGTGGGCGATTACCAGTGCGTGGCCTGGTATGGACCCGGAGCCTTGGCCTCCACGCCGGCCCGCCTGTCCCTGGTGACCCTGGCCTTGGATACGAGCGCCGGCAGCCGGGGTGGATCCATCCGCTGGAGCGTGGCGCCCAAGAACTGTATCCTGATACGCTGTGGCAGCGTCATCTCCAATCCGCCGGCCATCTGGAGCTTTTACCGCAACGGAGAGAAGGTTCCGCAAACGGAGCTCCTCTCGGGAGCAGCAGGAGCTCTAATCCTTGACTCCGTGACGGCCAAGGATGCGGGCAACTACACCTGTGCGGCCACCAATGCGATTACCGGCCAGAAACTCGATCTTCCCCAGACCATCGAGCTCCGGGTGGACTACACGGACCGAACGCCTCCCTACTTCCTGCAGCGCCCGCCCACGGATCTGTCCACTCGTCCGGGTGACACAGTGGTGCTGGAGTGTCCTGGCGTTGGCTCGCCCCGGCCCACGGCGGTCTGGAGCAGCCCCAACGTCGTCCTCAACCCGAACCGTACCAAGATCCTGCCCTATGGCCTGCAGATCACGGATGTCCGGCCGGAGGATCAGGGCTCGTACGTGTGCCTCTTGGACAACGGCCACGATGCCCTGGTGCACATGATCAAGCTGAGTGTCCTGCAGCGGCCGGTGATCCTGCGAGGACCCGCCTCCACGCTGACCACGGAGGGCGATCGCCTGGTGCTGGACTGCTCTGCTTCCGGGAACCCCCAGCCGGATATCTACTGGCTATTAAATGGCGAGGATGCGGCCAGCGATGCGGAGGCTCATGTGGACAACCGCAGCCTGCAGCTGGAGAAGGTCCAGAAGCGGCACGCTGGCGTGGTCCAGTGCTTTGCCAAAAACATTCTCGGAGAGGTGAGTCCCAGGATCTACCTTTCACAGTTACACATTTTAACCATCTTCATCCACAGACCAGCGAGGGCAACATGCTCAAGGTTACTCCCCTGCAGATCACAGGGGAGGGCGACCAGCCTCTGGGAGGAGTCCCTCTGCGGCCCATGCACGAGACGCTGGGCGGATCCTCCTCCACGCCAACCGGCAGCAAGAACAAGGGCAAGCGGAAGTATATGCGCGTTGGCGGTGAGTACATCCACCATATTATCCTTTATTCGTAGTCCTGGAACCCTTCCACACCCCTAGAACTAAAACACAAGCCTTTCCAAGTTCTCATCGTGGATTATCTGGCCACGCCCACTGCATTTTGTTTTCCATTTTGTTTATAATTCGGTGTGTTTGCGATTTCGATTTACAATTAGTGATGGCTTAGTCGCTAATCATGGCCAGCTTCGGGCCCCCGCCCCATGTCAACTAAATATTTAAAAAAAAAAATATGTGTGTGTGTGTGTAAAGGGGTGTTTGGGGGAAAGGAGAGGCTAGAATGTGTCTAGGATTTGTGGGATTTGGTTTGGACTTTAAAGATTTAAGACTTAGAACTAGAAGCCCCCCGACGATCCGAAACGATCCAAGTAGGAGTCCGGATCCTCCTCCTCCTCGTCGGCATCGCTGATGTCCTCCAGGTCTCATGATCCCGAACACTTGCACAGCTGCTCCTCCTCCTTCTGCAGGATGCGGATCTTCATCTTGAGCTCCTCCACGCGCAGTCGATGCACCTCCCGCATGTACTTCAGCTCGTCCTGCGCCTTGTTCAGCTCGATGCGCTTGGCCTCAGTAGCCAACTGCTGCTCCTTGCATCGCAGCTCCGCCTCTCGCACCTTGAAGTAGTTCATCCGCTCTTCGTAGTTGTCCTGGGCGGAGGCGACCGATCCGCCGGCGCCCACTGCACCGCCACCGCCCAGGCTGGTGTTGCTCACGACAGAGGTGTTGGCACCGCCTGTCGCCACCACATTGCCAGCTCCGGGGTTGGCCGGCGCTGAGGCGGTGGCCACCGGAACGGGCACTGTCGCCGACGCAGTCACCGTGGGCAGGGCGCTGAACGTGAAGGTGGGCGTGGCAGCGGTCAGTTGCATCTTGACCGCCGCCGCTGCCGCCGCCTGTTGCTGCTGGGCGGCTACTTGCTGCTGCTGCTGCACCACCACGGCGGCGGCGGCCTGCTGCTGTTGCTGCTGGTGGTGCACCTGGACGGCGGCGGCCAGTTGCTGCTGCTGCGCCGCCAGCTGCTGTTGCGCCAGTTGCTGGGCCTGGGCTTGAGCCTGCGCCTGAGCCTGAGCTTGGGCCTGAGCCTGGGCCTGGGCCTGGGCCTGCTGCTGCTGCTGGGCCTGGTACTGGGCCAGGGTGATCTGCTGGGGCTTGATCTCGCTGATAATCTGCTGGTTGTAGCCGCCGGCGGTGATGGTGGCCATCGTGTGCTGCTGCGCCTGCGAGGGTATCGTGTGGATTTGCGTGGCTATCGAAATGGAAAGAACGCGAGAGAGAAAATGTAAGTGGGATGTCCTTGATGGGCGCTTCTTTTCTGGCTTACCTGTTCCCTCGGCTGGGTGCTTGATCTGCAGGATGATCTCCTCGCGCGGCCGGGCTGTCTTGAAGTGGAGCAGATCGTTGAGGGTCAGCTTGTCGGCGCTAATTTGGTCCACGTTGATCTGGTGGGTGTTGAGCATGGTGGCATTGGCCGCCGCCGCCACCGCAGCCGCCGCAGCAGTCACCTGCATCTTCTGCATCTCGGCTGCCGCCGACTGTTGTTGCTGCTGCTGCTGCTGTTGTTGCTGCTGGGCCTGGGCCTGGGCCTGGGCTTGTGCTTGGGCTTGGGCTTGGGCCTGGGCCTGTGCCTCCTGCTGCTGCTGCTGGGCATCCATGGGATCCTCGTCGATCTCGCTTACGTCGTTGGCGTCCATTTCGATCTCGTCAAAGGTGTCCGCCTGGGGATTGTGCTCGGAGGCGTCGGGACTGATCTGGTACTCCGGCTCCACCTTGACGCCCTCGTGGTGCTGCTGCTGTTGCTGGTTGACCGCCGCCGATACGGAGACGGAAACGGAGCTGATCTTGGCACTGCCCGAGCTGAGATTGGAGGAGGACCCATCCCGATAGGGATACTGTTTGCGGAGTCTGAAAAGGAGGAGGAAATTAGTACCCCTCCCAGAGCTGGAAGGCCTTCAAAGCCAGCTCACCTGGAGTTGAGCCAGAACTTCTGGATCTGCTTGATGTTCCGCATGGCACTGACGTGCGGATGGGAGTTGAAGTCGCGGACTATCTTGTCCCAGGTCTCGCGGACGGAGTACTTGTTGCGCTGCTTCTTCCGGTGTTTGATGTCGATGACCTCCTCGTGCAGATGGAACAGGCCGTAGAGGACCTCCTTCTCCTCGGCGGTGAAGCGCGGCGTTAGCGGCAGCTGGCTCTTGTTGCCGCCGCTGGCTCCGTTGGTGACCACCACGGTGGCGCCGCCCGCGGCACTCCCGCCGCCCGGATTCCCACCCTCGCCGGCCGCCGCCGCCGGACCGCCTCCGCCACCAGCCCCGCCTCCGGCCCCGTTGCCACCGCCGCCACTGCCCTCCCCCTGCGCCGACATGGTTTGTTGTGAGTGGGAATTGGGTTTTCAGTTCTTGAGTCCGTAAAATCAATTGCACGCTCAAAATCACTTATACACACACAGCACAACACAGCAAAGCAGCAGCACACACACACACACGCACGTGTGTGTGCGGCGTCCGTGTGAGTCTTTTTGTGGGACTGCTTGCTTTTCGCCTGGCTAGCCCTCTCGTTCTCACTCACTCATCGAATGAGTGCCACCTAATGGATATTATTGCACTGATATTCCACAATATTGCCGCTATTGCCGGGTTTCTTCTATTAATTCATCTGCCTGGCGGTATCGTCTCGCCTTTTAGCTAATCGTAGCACGCATTATTCGCTTTATTAAGCCACACGCGAGGCGTTTGTTGTCCACAAAAAAACACAATTTTTTGGCTCAAAACTGAGTTAGAGTGACCAGCGCTTCTAGAGGTGGGAGAGTTGCGATAACAGTTTCGATAACCCTATGTGGTCCTCTCATTTTTCAACACAGGATTCGATAAGTGCAACCTATCGATTATTTTCCTTGCGGAAATTGTTTAGTTTCTTTTTAAATTTTACTTAAATATATTTCATTTTCAACTAAGAGAAAAAAACCCTGTATATATTATACCCAGGATCTATTAGGATTTTGTTTATATAAACTATTTTTAATATTCTCAAGGACCAAAGATTATTTTGGTTTTTAGTGGTTTTCAATCTCTAAAAGGAGGTTTCCAAAACTTCTCTAATCCTAATTTCAACGTATATTTTTTAGGGGTATTGTATATATTCAGAAAGCTAAGAGTCTATAGATTCACAAACTCTAAAAATAAAAGATTAAAAACCTTTTAGTTTTTTTTAAAACACTTTCTTTTCAGTGCCTTATTTTCCGCTATTGAATTATTTCAAACCCATATTTTAAGAAATTTAACTTAATCTTGAATAAAAAATCTTATATTTAATGTAAAATATATTCTTACAGCCAACATGGTGCCACCATCCCGCCCCAATGTGACCCGCCTCTCGGACGACGCCGTAATGCTCCGATGGAGCGTCCCCCAGAACGCCGGACTGGCCATCGACTTCTTCAGGGTGCAGTACCGGATGCTGGGAGACGCCACCGGTACCATTCCCAGGGAAACCTGGCAGACGACCAGCGAGATGATTCCCTACAACTACGGCTCCAATACGAAGCGACCCCGTGGCCGGGACAGGGATCGCCACGACCAGCACGAAACGGTGGTCAATCCCCCGAAGAACTTCACCTACTCGGTGATGGGGCTGCTGGCGGACAGATTCTATCGCTTCCGCATTGTGGCCGTCTACTCCAACAACGACAACAAGGAGGGCAACACCTCGGTCAAGTTCTTCCTCCAGAGGGGCTCCGCGAAGTCCAACCTGCCGGTGCCGGAGCTCCGCGAAGTGGAGCCCTACTCCGAGTCCGCCGTTCTCCTCCACTGGTCGCTGGTCGCCGACGGCTCCACGTCCCAGATTGACGGATACTTTGCCTACTACCGGCCCGTGGACTCGGCGGCGGAGTATTTGAAGGCCACCGTCGATGGCGGACACAACCGGAGCTTCAAGATCGACCAGCTGCGGCCGGGGACATCCTACGAGTTCAAGCTGCAGTCCTTCAACGCCGATGCTGCCTCCGATTTTAGTGTCATTCGGCAGGCCAGGACGAAACGTGAGTAAAGATTGGGATCCTTGGAAAATTGTCATTAATTGTTGAATATTTCTTGCAGAGCCAAGTGACCAAGCCGCTTTCCCTTCGACCACCACTCCTGTGACTGTCCAGCAGCAGAATTCCATCCTTCCAGTGATTGCTGGAGCCGCTGGCGGAGGCCTCCTGCTCCTTATGGCCACTGTGGTGGCCTGTCTGTGTCTCAGGCGCAAAAACTCTCAGCCAGAAGGTGAGTTTTAAAGACATGGTTTGCCCCTTCCATTAGCTTATCCCTTCTATCTATTTCCAGAGGAAAACAAACCCAACTTGGAGCACATTCAAGCCGACTTTGTGACCTCGGCGGTCCTGGGCGTGGGTGGACACCACAAGAGCGGCGACGTGAGGCGTCTGAATGGTGTAATCCCCAGGATGAACATCACACCGAATCCCCTGGCCCAGGAGGCGGCCTCCGATAAGGTGAGTCTATGGACCTGGTCCAAACCAAACGATTCCACTTTCACATAAAAGCTTCATCCTGTTCGGAAACAAAACTTTCGCTGGTTGGTTGGTCAAAATTGTATTCAAAACCCTTTCTACGCCCACAAACGAATCCTCTCTGCCCACCCATGTCTATCGCTCTCGCTCTTTTCCCCACTGTTGCTGTCTCTGTCACTTTCGCTTGCCCTCTGCGAGACTCGCCAATTGAGCGTCCACCCTTCTAGAACCGCAACGTGATGGAGCTGCGATTCCTGCCGCCGCTGGCAAACGGAAACGGAAATGGGAACGGTGTAGCCCGGAATCAGCCCGCAGAGATGGAGGACCAGGTGGCTGCCGGAGAGGAGCAACAGCGCGAAGAGGACGAAGAGGAGGACAGGGACGAGGAGTCGCCGCGTCCGGCGGCCGCCTCGTCCTCCTGCGAAACCCTCGAGGCCTGCGACGATGGTCTCAAGCTAGGCCTCAGCCCCAAACCGGAGCCGGACCATCCGGATTCGCTTCTGGAGGCGCCCACCAAGCCGCTGCCGCCGCTGCCCAAGAAACCAGCCTCCAATGCTGGCCAAGTAAGCCGAGCCAGATGGCCGAGTAGTAGAACTTGCTGGCCGGAAAAGGGCCTATGATTTGGATTAAGAGTCCAGCGAGGCAAGTTCTAGTACTTGGCGCAGGCTCCCACTAGCTCCAAGTAGCTCCAAGCCAACCCCCCAGCCAAGATTGTTTTGTCCACATGCCGTCACTCATGCAGATCTCATCCACCGCTCCAAAATGGTCCATTCCAATCTAATAACCATGTCATTTGTTTCCTAGGCGAACTCTGGCCTGCATCAGAACGGCCTGCATCACGCCCAGCCCTACCATCCACCGGGAACGCCCACGCTGCTGCACAAGCGCCTCGACTACCACCAGCAGCCGCCGCCAGTGCCGCCCCACTCCGCTTACTACCAGCAGGCGCCGGCCCACCATCACCAGCCCTCGCCCATGATGGAGCGCAGCGTCCGGAGCCTGCAACAGCTCCAGCAGCAGCACCACCTGCAGCAGGCTGGCGGCTACCATCTGGAGGAGGGCACGCCCACGCCCTCGAGGATTCCCTCGCTGCGGAGGCAGCGCCGCACCTCCGGCAGCCAGCACAACAGCCACAGCAATCTCAACCTGAACCACAACAACAACAACCTGCCGCCGCACCACCAGCACTTGCACCACCATCCCGGCCATCCTGGCGGCCTGGTGGGCATCCCCATTGTGCCTGGGAGCCCGCGGGTGCAGCGCTCCCCGATGCCCAGCAGGGCGATGATCAAGCGGACGCGGCTGGGCAGCCACACGGACAACATATCCTCCGGCAGTCTCAACAGTATTGAGGTGTGAAGGACTCCGCAAGAGGATCCGAATTGCCAGGAGCAGGATCACACACGGCGACTTTACTTTAAGACTAGGGCCAGAAGCTCGATGTGTATTATTATGGATATTCGTAGGACAGGCCGGACGAGCGCTCGATTACTATCTCACTAGGATCCAGTTCCATTTTGTCCATTTAAAACCAGTTTATTGCAAACTCTAGTTGTTAAATTTTAGTTTTAAACAGAAATGATTTAAGTGGAAGTTTCGACTTTTCGAAGGATTCATTTCGAATGGAACTGTTAATACAACTCTTTGGAGTTCCGGCCTGATAGTCAATAGATTTATCTACTATTATTTTTTTTTTATTAACTTTTTTTGGATCGTATTAACTATCAAAGTTTGCTGCAACTCCCTGGGAGTTGCAACTCGAATAAGTCCTGTAGACTCGTAGCTCTTAGTGTTATTTATTTATTGTCGGCGACTCGAATTGATTAGTTCAATTAATTTGTAAGATCCTAGACCCTAAGACAACCAATTATATTCAACTCGCTGCGAATTGTGACTAATATTCACCCACAACTCGTATTTCCTACACCAACCACACAACCATCAGCAACATCCTAAAATAGCAATAAGTCCAATCAGTTTTTTGGATTAAAAATGGACCAACTTTAAAGGAAAATGTGTACTTAATACGAGTGGACTAATATTTGCCGTTGTTTCGAGGTAATTTCTTCATATTTTTGCTTTTAAAACATGTCTCGAGATAAAACCAATTTCAAAATCGCCGCTGTTAGGGCCAGGGATGCACACCAGAAGCTTAACAGTGTGCTGTTATCGAACTGTTAGCACGCGTTGATCTGGCAACCCTGTTGCCAAAGCAGCTGTTCGGCACATTGGCTGATTGGAATTGAATTTTTATTATTTAAAAAGTAATATTTGTGTATAAAAACAGCAAACAGTGAAGACTAATACTGTTCCACACCCACTACAGGCATCCGTGAAAAGCTGGACAGTGGAAAGCAAAAGAATTGAGCGAGGAGAAGCCATGAACTTTCTGCGACAAACTTTGGGAATTACGAAACAGTTGACGGCGCAGGGTGAGTGCGCTTTTCGTTTTATTTACCACAAATGCTAAGCTAGTTGTTGTTTTGAGTGAGTCTATAGATGGGATTACCTATATTTCAACCCTTCGTGGCACTGGCTAGTCGATCCTCCACCCACGCACCACTGCCCCTCGACTTGCCGGGCGGCGTCGCGTGTCCCTCGCACTTACCGCTTGAGAATATTTTCATAGGCGCTTTCTCACATGGCCCCGGAGCCCCCGAATTCCATTGGAAGGACGGCTTTTAATTGAAAAACATATATGTAGCATAATTGAAAACCTGTCAAAAAAATGCAGCCCGGAATTTGCGGCCACGAACCGCAAAAAGGTCGCAGGTGTGGGATGATCGTTTTTGGTTTTGTTTGTCCGCTCGCCTGGCTATTGTTGTCGCTTCGCTTTGTGTTTTTTGTTTCTTGTGTCCGTCTGCGACTGCATCCAATCCTGCATATGGAAATTATTACCTGGGGTCTGTTGGTGGCATTCTATAATTAAAAAGGCTTGACAATTCTCACCGTCGACTGGACATTTGCGCTTGCGCGTCATTTGGCTGCAATTATTGTCGGGGCATCCAGGCTCCAGGCTCGCACACTCGCATTATTCTCCCGATTTGCACAGGGATTAGCCACAACAATGGCCAAAAATCGGGCACACACACGGCGGGCATTGTCCATCACCAACTGTCTCCCTGATTTCTGACCCTTTGTGTCCATTCTGGGTACAGTCCTGGCAAAACTGCAATTGAGAGATTTTCGGGAAGGGGTTATAGCAGACAATGTCCTAAGGTTCCACACAACCTTTGTAGATTACTAACTTTATGCGAAGTTTTCAGTGGAGCAGGCCAGAGCATCAGAAATAGGAGAAACTGCTTTAGAGGAGAGAGATCTTGAATGCCAGTAACATTGTTTCATCAGCCTTGGAGATAGTTGCCTAACTTGCATCCCAATCACACAAACATCATCATAAACATTGGAAACTGAATCTAATCCTCTGGAGCACTTTCTGCTATTTCATCTTGCAGCCATCCAAAGCAGCTATGAGACAGCTTTGAGGGGCATGGCCTCGCTCCAGCAGATGCACCGCACGGGACCGCATATCAAGAAGCGTCCTCCGCGCCAGCCTCTAGACGGAAAGCCCTTCGCCAAGGGCGTCGTCCTGAAGACCTTCATCAAGAAGCCCAAGAAACCAAACTCCGCCAACCGAAAGTGCGTACTCGTCCGCCTCTCCACCGGCAAGGAGATGGTGGCCTACGTCCCGGGCATCGGCCACAACCTGCAGGAGCACAACATCGTCCTTTGTCGGGTGGGTCGCCTGCAGGATGTGCCCGGCGTGAAGCTGAAGGCAGTCCGCGGGGTGTACGACTTGGCCCACGTCATCAAGAAGAGTCAATAGCTTTAATACTTTACAAATACATTTTTTTTCCTTGGACTTGTCTTGTCCGTCAGAACTGCGTAAATACAAATGCCTGTTGAAAGCCTGTGTGTTGCCTCGTTTGTTGTTGTTTATTTTTTAACGAAAATTATGCAGCTCAGCCGGCTTAAGGACAAGTGAACTGGAAGGAGAGGAGAGGACCCTGTCCACTCATCCCCCGGATTGCCGTGTCCTCGTAATCTTAAGTCAACAGGGCGTCACGTCACTTCCTACATAGGAAGGTAGAAAAGGTTTTAACGGCATTTTTACGCTTTAGCAGCTAAATCCTTTTGCCGGAATCTTGTTGTCCGGGCTCTTCGGAGTCCATGTCGTTTGCTTTTTAACAGAATTGCCAAATTTTCTGCCCAATAATCGTTAGCCGAAAGGGGCGTCCCCGGGGCTCCGCCCACTCTTCACAGTTGCTGGCCAAGAATCCCAGCGATAATTGAGAATTTCGACAGAAAATCCTGCCAACAAAAATTAGCCAAGAGGGGAATGGAAATCCATAATGAAATCTTCGTTTACTTGACAACATTTATCACTATACATTACTAACCTATTTTCTTATTTATAAACATATTTAAATATTCCTTTTTTTACCTTAATATAATATTTTTAAAATAAGAATTGCTCTCCATAAACATATAAAACCTCCCAATATCCGAGTCCTTTGATCTAGTAGGTCGGTGGGAATCAAAGGGCAGACATGGACTGACCCTTGCAGGAAGCACCGTTAATTCTTAACCGTTATCCTTTGACCTTTAACCCATCCGCACAAATACGTATAACTGGAAAGCAGAAACAGTTAGACAAACAAATCAAAGGATCCGTCTGAGGTGAGCCGACCAAGCTGTAGTTGTCGCCAGGATGACCGCAGCGATTCCGCTTCCTTTTGACCGCCAGACATTGTGTCAACAAAAAAAAAAAGGAGGACAAGAAACGTCCAGGATCCATGGGCTGTCCTTTGGCCAAAAGTCCGAGGATCCTGCCGTCCTGATTGAGCCATTATGACAGAAAAGCAGGCAGGACCTTTGTCCCGGGATCGTTTCTGAGCGCTCCTTGTTGTTACAACTATTTCCATTTTTTCTGCTGAGTCAAGTTGTCCAACATCGATCGTAAGGCGAGGCAGCGACAGGAGTCGCCTTTGTTTCCGAGCGTGCATAATTTTTATCAATAAAAATGCCATTGTCCTGCCATAATCGTCCTGCTTCCGTTGAAGTCGTGTTAGCCGTCGTTTTTTTTTTTTTTTTTGCTTTTTGTCTTCCGTATTAACTGTAAAATTTGGCAAATGAAAAATGATTTCTTTTCGGCCGATAACCGGACAATCATTGAGGTGTTCGCACGTTTGCGGCTTTTTGTCCCTTTGGCCAGAAATGAATTGGCAAAACATCTGGGAAAGAGTCGGGATTGAAAAGTTTTGAATTTCAAACGAATTGAACAGAAAGATAATCGATGATTCGGCGGGGGCTATAGAAAGAATGGTTTGCCCCGTAGCACCGGGATTTCCATTGTCTTTTGCGGCTTGTAATTTCTGGTCAGTTTGGCTCAACCGTTTCCCTGTGGTCAGCCGGACCCTTATCCAATCTTTGCTGTCACTTTCCCATTTAGTTTCCACTCCTTGCCGCCCCCTGAAAGGGAACTCAATAAATGCGAGGGAGTTTGGTAAATTATCGAAAGGGTTGCTGCAGTTTGAGCAGACGAATTGCCAAACATTTTATTTAATCATGGACACGTGTTCCGCAGAGTGTCCTGGCGGAGGGTTGGAAGCTGCCACCCCAAACTGGCTGCCACACCAACCCTTGTGCAACCCTTGCGTGATGGGAATCTCGTAACGCCGAATCAAAATGGCGAAATCAAGAATTTCCAATCGATTCGCCATAAAAATGGTTCCACTGGGAGAACAGATTCTCCTTAGACTCTAAGGATCTCAGGATCAGTGTAAAAAATATAAAGAACTGCCTAATTGGCAGCTTGTTGTCCTTGTGGTCTTTGTGTCCTTTCTTTAGCCAACAATCGAAATGTCAAGTGTGAGCCCAATAATGATGCATAACCCGGACCCAAAACAATCTCCAGCGACTCAAAGATGTGGCAACCGAGATTATCCTTTGAAAACATCATAATTTTCTTGTAATCGATTGCCCAAAAAAAGGCAAAACCCAAGATATCCTCGAAAAAAGAGATCAGACTGAGGCAGAAACGACGGGCGGGCGGGCCCAACCACACAAAGGACGAGTGTGTGTCTCTCCGTCTCTGTCGCTTCGTCGGTTCCCCCACTCCTTGCGATCGTCCTTGGTCACGTGCAGAGCACACTCCAATCACGGGCCCACGATCCCGGCCAGGTGAGAAGGCACAAATGTCAATCAGGACACACTCCTGATCCCCCATCCGATCGTGATCGTCGGTTTTTATTCATATTCCATACTTCAACCCCAAAAATAAGGGATCGCTGATCGCAGATCTGATTCGCCAGCCGTTTCTGTTGACATTTCGAAAGAGTTTGGCCAAAATGTGTTTGCTCATGTCCCTAATCTCGTCCCTTTTGGGGCGTCACGATCGATTGCCAACCCTTTCGCGCCTGCCAAACGCGAGAACGGCACGTGGCCGCCCCGCTTCCAGGATCAAGGCGATAGCTCCTTAAAAAACCAATCTAGCGCAAGCCCATTTAATCGGGCGAAAGTCAGGGATAGGGACATGGATTTGGATCAAAGGAGTGGGCTGGGGATCATCGGAGGCACTGCTAGCTTTAGTGGGCATGACCAGTGGCTTTCCAGCGGCTTTCTACCTAGGCCACCTAGGTTGCCCTGTTGCCGATCCATATCCCTGCTGCTGCTACTCAAGTGATCTTTCAATTGACCTAACAATTGGGCTAATCTAAGCGATCTGTGCGCCGGAAAATTGGAAAATCTGCGGATCTAGCCATCTAATCTTGAGGATTTACGTGAAACTTTTGCAATCGCCCAGAGTCTGACGAAGTCTCGAAGAATATTTGGCAATATACGAGCAGAATATAATCTGAACGCTGATCAGGCCACTGATCCGGGGCTCGCTCCCCGATCTGTCATGGATTGTGCGTCCTGCCAGTCCTGACAGTCCTGCCAGTCCTGCCAGTGTCCTGTTGTTGTTCATGGTCTTGGCCTTTAAGATTAAATTAAAGTGTCGCAGGGGCAGGAGCGGTGGGCATGGCCGGCTCACCTCTATTTTGAGCTAAATCCCCCTGGAACCGGCGGCCTAATCCTTTCGCTTTTGCCTCTACCTGCCATTGATCCTCGAGGACATGCATGTTATATGCAACCGACCAGATCGACCAGATCGACCAGTCTACCAGCGCTACACACGAATTAACCTGATTAAAATTGTATTTTTCCCAAATTTATGGGATTAAGTTCCGTTCAAGTTCCTTTAACTCGTTTAAGCTACCGGATTTAGTTCAAGTGCTCGCTCTCAGTCGATCCAGGTCCATGTCGTCCATGTCCTTTCGCCGGGACGACGGACCGACGGGCCGCCGTGAGCCGATTTTTATTGGGCTGGCTTAATTAGCACAATTGTTTACAAAATTTACCTTTCGTCATGCTGCGAAACGAGGCGAGTGCGCAAAACTCAGCCAGAAAATGCCTCGAATGGGAAATGATCAGTAAGGATTTCGTCCTTAAGATCCTGTGTGAAATCCATGGCACGCACACGCCCACAGCTCGACGTGGGCTCAACTCCGCAACTCGCAGCTCGCAGCTCGCAACAAATCTCAAATCTCCAGAGTCTCAGGTTCGGTCCACGGTCCACGGTCCAGATACTATTCAGCTCTATGTGTGAACTGCTCCGATTCTCCGGCAATTCCATTTAAAAATTAGTCTAATCCAGACCAGAGACACCAGCCTCACCTCATTCAATTAGCCAAGAGATTTCCAGCAGAAATGGGATCATTGGGCGAGCCTCGCTTCAGGAGCGCCTTATTATGTGGGAAATCTTTATTGAGTGTGTTTGGGGGCTATTAGTGGCAGGACTTTTTATATATATCCTCCTTTTTGCATCCGATTCTAGAAAGAGAGAGAGAGGAATGGCTCAGTCGAATCATGAATATCCATAATTTATTTCAAGTAACTTCGACTTCCGCCTTGCAGCTGGAAAGGCTTAAGAGGCTAGGCCTTTGGCGCCTGGACAGGATCCTCTTGTGGCTTGAGCACACTCCGCTGGAGATTCCCTAGAAGACGACGGCACAAATTTGGCGCTTGGGCAAATATAAACAAATATTTATGAGTAAAAACAAACCCCAGACGAGCCCGTCCGGGCCCACAGGCCTGTTGGTCATAGAAAAACAATCGGCCAGCGAGCAGGAACACGTGCCCACTTATTATATTTTCTTTAGATACTGGACAGGAGAGGACTAGGGACAGGACAGGGACATCGTCCAATCCGTTCCATTGATGCGTTTGGTGGAAAAACAAAAACGCAAGTCAAGGCAAGGTTTTGGTTTTGGTTACGGTTTTGGCATTGGCTTTGGAATCACTTTTCCCCGACATAAAGTTGCAATATGTTGGGCATTAGGCGTTGCCGACTTCCGAGTCAGAGCAGTCCTTATGCCATTCCCATTCTAGGTCCCAGTTTTCGAGCCCAACTTTAGAGTTTTTGATCCATTCAGTAAGGCGCACGCGTTCGGCGACGCCCCCTTGAGATTAATAAGGATGTTCGGCGTTTTTGTTTGCGTTTCTGCCATGGCATCGGCGTTTGAATTTTTCGAATTTAGAATCCTTGCATCCTTGCAACCAGAATCCGTCCCGAATCCTTTCATTCGGGACGGGGGCATGAGCATGAGCCACATGTGTTCGTTTTCCAGCTGCTGACCACACTACTGGACACCAAGAGGCCCGAAAACACTGGAAAAAAGACCTCATTAGACGACAGCCCTTCCACTTAACCATGAGTTGGCACTATTGGGTTTTTGCATCTTTGATAAATTGACCCAGAATGTCCTGTTTGGCTCGTGTGGTATTCAAGGCTTTACTCTCCATTGTAGGCGATGGCTTTTCAGAATAAGTTGCACTTTTCTTCCCACTTTTATTGCCAAAAATTTGGTAATAATTAGAACTGAGAGACAATCAACAGAAAACCACATTTGTAGTCTTGGAGTCGCCTTTGAGGTCCTGCAATTCTAAAATCGATTCGTTTGCCACACTCCACATACAAAAAAAGCAGGAAAAGCATGGCAGGATGCTGCGCACTTTCCTCAGAATCGTTTCGGCCAACAATTAGTGGCTCGTGCACCGAAACAATTCCTCGGTCAGAGGTCCTTCGACTAATTATGCACTGAAAAATTGAGCGCCTCAAATTACAGGCCGGACAAAAACGCAACATGAGCCAGGCTAATGGAGAAATGCAAATGCCAATGCAAATGCCATTCGAGTTAATTAATCATGGCAACTTGTGGCAAATTGTGTGTAGAACTAGGACTCGCACCGGAACCGAAGATCATTAGGCTCGCTTAGGAGATTCTCTCGAGTTATTTGGAGTTTGGGACGGCGTGGCATATGTGAGTGTGTGCTCATTGTTTCAGGGAAACCATTGCCCTGGCCCCAGGACTAATGGTCTCCGCTGACAGGCGGGACAATAAGTCCCTCGAACTATATATGAGATGCATAAGGATGTGATTTTGAAGGGTCAGCATCGGCATCGGCATCAGCATCAACATCAGCATCAGCAATTCCCAGGATATGGAAGAAGAACTCTTTTCGATCACGCTCCAGTGATCTCTATTTGGCAAACAGCCTTCCGATAATGACAAAAGGATAATCAAAGGCGAAGGGTAAGACAGGAAGTGACCTGATCCTTGGCCCCTTTCTTCGGCGATACTGATTCCGCATCGTTTCCACTTGTCTGGCCACAAATTTGAGGTTCGAACCTCAATGGGCAGATAATCTTATAATATTACTGGCGGCTCTCGAGTTTCCCTTGACAAAATATTTCCACTATCAATGACAGAAGGGTCTCTTCTTTCAAATCGATTTCTGGTTCGGTCCAGGGAGCAAGCAATTTTGGATACCGAAGCTAGGTAGGCGGGGGGATGACCAGGAACTCTATAACTCCGTTTCCACCCCGCTGTTTAGGGCCGCAATTGTAGGAAATTGCCAAAAGTGACCACAGCATTTGACCCACAAAATCCCACAACCATTTGTAATCAACGTCAACCCATCGCCATCCGGCTTTGTTATCATTAAGCAACCGCCAGGGAAACTCTGCATCCGCATCCACATCCACATCCACAGCGACATCCATGTCCATGTCTATATCCGTATGTGAACCCTTTTATTTGGTATAATGAAAATGCCCCCGTTGCTGTCCGTCGCCTTTTATTTATTTATTAAATGCAAGAAGAGACAGCGGCCAGTGGACAATGGACTGGGTCATCTGGACGGGCAAACAGCTGTCGCATTTTCCCGTCCCCAGCCCAGCCCAACCCTTCAACTCCAATCTTTTCTATATATTTATACTGGATATACGTATGTGTATCCATCTATCTGTCCTGGCTTTAATGAAGTTGCCCGGCGAAAACCCGTTTCCCTCGACAAAATGAAGTCACCAGACGGTGGTGGTTTCCCAAATCTCTGATTGGTTGTTTTTTTTTTTTCGGCTGCGGGGGAACCCTCTTCCAGCATCTCGTTTCAGTTTGGCAGTTTCGAGGCTTGCGGAGTTTTAGAGGAATCTGTAAAGGACCACGACTATAAGTTGTTCCTCCACCAAAATGGCGCAATCTGCTGCAATGGAGAATGAATCGTAACATGGCGGGGGGATTTTTTGTATTGGTTTTCAAGGCTTCTAAACTCCACTTGAGGATAATGAGCAACATTTTTACAGCCTGGCTTAAACACTCCGTTTTAAGCCCTAAATATTTATGGCTACACAGTTTACTGACGCAACGAAATCTGTCTGGGGAGCTTAACTCCGGCAGTTCGCAAAGTCACCGGAATCCAATTCCAATCCCGGCTTACCAGTGGAGATCTGGACATTTTTCAGCGGACCTGGACACTTGTGCGGGTAATCCCCTGGCCCTGGCCCTGGCCCTGGCCCTGACCACGCAATATTATGCGAGATTAACTTGAGGCAGCCAGATAGTCAGGCTTACGGTTGGTCCTTCCTCTGCCAGTACCTGTCACCTGTAACCTGTCGCCGACTGCTGACTGCCTCCTGCCGACTGCCTCCTGCCTTCTGGCACGGCGAGAGCTTCGCCAAATGTTTGTGTTTCCCTTCCAGGAAGACTGTCCTGCCGAGTTTGAGAGTAGAAACAATATATTAGCAAAAAAGATGGTTGATGAAAGATGAAAATTATGAAATGATATGCTAAACCATAATTTTTGCCAGAATTCCGAGACAATGGCGTAAATGTATTCAGAAAATGCCACACATTTCCACCTTCGAAACTCGGCTCACAAAAGGCTTAAACCGCTTAAGGACCGTTTAATCTCATGGATTCAAGGATGCATGGTCTCAGTTTTTAGTTTCATGTGAAAAAAAGGATGTGCAGGCCGAGGAAAAAACTCGAGAAATTGCCAAGGCGAAAAGGCAAAAGGTGGCTCTTGAGAAAAGGCGAGTGGATCAGTGGATCAGTGGATGAGGATCCGGAACAGGATCCGGATACAATGGGCGTAACCAGGACGAAGACTTTTCGTTTGTTGTTCGAATGCTCATATTACGAGTGGCCAGGAGTCGATTCCGAGTCAGGAGCCCTGCCTCCCAGGAAAGAGTTGGCTTAGCACCTTTCTGTTCCGGATTTCAATCTCTCGATTGTATCCGAGTCCTCTGGCTGCGTCCTTCCACAGATTTATCGATATTGATGGTGCGAACTGACAATTGTCACAATTACTGGGAGCAAGAAGGACCTAGGAAGGACCAGGACGATGGCCAAATCCGCCGCTGCAATGTCATTTTGACAGCAATTGTTTTGGCCACAGACAATGGGAATGGGTAACGGGAGTGTTTAGGGCAAGAGGAGCCAACGGGGTCTAACGGGGTTTCGTAGGCGGCTTTGCCCCGAAATCGAACAATGAGACAAAGCGGAATATACCGTATTGAAAAGGACATTCCCGCAAAAGGTGTGAAAATTTCGAGAGCCGCTTGATCGATCGAGTGGGTGTGAGAATATCCTTTGCCGTCGTAGAAACAGTAGCCGGAGTACAATCACAACTCTTTTTATGTGGGCTCCGTTGATTAACTCCATATCAGAGTCCCCCGTCCCCGCTCCTGGTAGCCTCTAACGGTTCCATTTGTGGAACCCTCCGACAATGGCGCAGATATGGCAGCTAATCAACATTAAAATGCATAAAATTAAGTGAGCAGTGAAAGGGGATTAAGTGGGAATAAGGGTGCCCCCCGTCTCCGTCCGGCTCTGTCACTTCCGCGTCGAGTTATTAGAAACGTTCCAGGCATAACTGTACTCCTTTTGGTTTACAAAGAATCCATAATATATGACAGATATGGGATCTGTGATCTGTGATCTGTGGGAACAATGGCCTAAACGTTGACAGTTCATCAAAGCGAATGATGCATGCAAAATGAGTGTTCCACCAGTGGACCAGAGTTATGAGATGCGTTGCACTGGAAGAAGTTTCCCTAAATCCTTGCCACACACATTATCCTGCTAGCCATGCCTTTCGCTAAGTGTAGCCACAACGCCCTCCCACACACACTCGCATTCCCATAAAATGCGCCATGAAATACCGTTTCTCCGGTTTGCTGTGTCTTTCCCAACCCATTTTTCTCGCATTTTCCGATTTTCCGATTTTCCGAAGAGGGGCGTGGACAGGACTCACCCCGCACCACTTCCCTCTTTGTTGGCATCCTCCGAGGAGGAGTAGAACAGGAGACAACAGCCACAAAGGCGATGGCGTAAGGAAGTAGCTAGTTAGTTTTGCCCATTTAAATGGCACTCAGGCCATTCAGACGTTTTGTTTGGCGATTTGACGAGCATTACACGATTGTTGGCATTTCAAGGGGGGTCTTGCCGCAGTCCCTCGATCCATCACCGGATCCATCGCCACAATCTTGGGTCAGAGCCTTGAACTTTTCCCAGCTTATCGCACAACTCTTTGCAGACCGAAAGATCAATATTTTGGCCTTGTTTACCAAACACACAAACTTTCGATTAGAAACTTTCGACTGAGACACCGGGGAGCCGCAGAGGAGATTCCTTTGTTCCCCTTCCAATATTTGAACGTAGTGGAAACTGATAGGGATAGGGAATGAATTGTAATCCCCAGAGACGTCTGGCCAAATGTCATTTGGGTAATCAAAACCGCACTAATTTGGCAAGGAAATGCAATACGGAAATCTCGGCTGGATCTTCACGCTCCGGCGCACAGGGGCCATGAATGGATCCACTAAAAGGTCCTTCGGCCGCAGCCGTCTCTCAATTAATGAGATGCCATAATTGAGCAGCAGCCCTGGCCGGATCTGGGATTAGGAGCTACCATAGGATAACAATTAGCCAAAGGATTTGACGACGGAAGCTGGCCGTTCCCTTTTGTGTACTTAACTTGTGTCTTTTTAGCCGGCAGTCTGTCCAGCCGATCTCTTCTGGCCATTTGGCATTTGGCATTTGGCATCCTCTATTTACTATTTTCCTTTCAGCACTTCCGTTTTCAGGAAGTGGCTAAGAACTAATCCGGCTGCGAATACCTGTTCCTGCATAGTTTTGCATATTTTGCCAACGAAAACAAACAAGTGATCCTTCGGGCTAGTCTTTTTTGCCCTCCAGAAAGAGAGAGAGTGTCCCTTTGTGCGCTCAAGGAGCACGTGTAATCCCCCTTTCGGCCACTTCCTTGCCGTCCACTTACTTCCTCATTAGCATCGAGGGATATCGAAGGATATTATATCGGCTGTATGGCTGTATGGCTGTATGGCCAAGTTAGGGCTTAGGCGGCCAAATACTAATCATATATTCGAAAGTAATCTCATTTCTTTGTTATTGGAGCCTTCCGGAATCTGGCTAAGGACTCTGCAGCACAGATTTTATATATAACAAGTTGAGTAAAAAAAAAAAAAACACAAAATGGCAGTTGTGGCAGTAAAAAGTACACCTAAAAATTAACCCATTAGGACAAAGGGCCGCGAAAGGAGTTAACGGTGTTTCCAAGAAGCCAGCCCAGGACCCAGCCCAGCCCAGCCCAGGACCCAGCCCAGCGCAGCCTCACCCTTTCCCTCGCAGCGTTTTTTGTTTTATTCATTTGGCCATAAACGGCGAAACCCCTTTCAGTCAATTAGTCGCTGATTTTCTTTGTGTAGCCAGGCAGTGGGCCAATATAAAAAGGACGAAATCCCGCCACAATGGGCGGAGGAGGACAGAACCCTTTGCTTTTTTTGCGCGCTGGTCCTGGAGGGTTTATGATCGATCGCCTCTTAAAAAACGGCAGCGTGTTCGAAATATGAAATATGGCCATTATTATGACCTGCTCGCCCGCTGCCATTTCACACGAAGCGTCCAGCGTCCAGTGTCCAGCGTCCATTATGCAATAAAAATAGTATCCCCGTTTTTTAGGCAACACCGCTGCCCAGTTACTCTACGCATTATATGGCCCTCATATAGGGAGAGAGGTTTACGGCCAACCCGTTCGCCAGCCTCTACCTGATCCCGTAAAAAACGGGCCCAAGGCCACGCTTTCCCGGCTCAAAGGATTGCACAAATATTGCATCTTTGGCCCGGAGAGCGAGCTCATTAAAAGCAACAGCCGTTGAGGTCCTTGTTTATGGCATCGCTTTTTTACAGCGACCAGGGCATCCTTTACATTTCGTTTCGTTTCGTTTCGTTTTTTTCGTTGAATCTGGTTTTTACACAGAATTCGGCAACTCTTTGGCTTTGCGACTTTTTATGGCATCTGGCTAGGATCTACGGTCTGGGATCTAGGATTTTGGGACTGTGGAAGAGACATGCTGGCCAGGTACAACCGCCACTCAATGAGGACAGACGGGCATCGGCTCGGTGACCGTGGGTGCGCGAGGATCAGGCGGAATTTTAGTTTAATCCACCATTTTTACGGTTGGATTAGCGCACGGATTAGCGGATAAGTTCGCGGTTTTTTTTACTGATTACTGGATGAATCCCTCTTTTTATTTGCAGCTCAATGGGGAATGGACCGTAAAAAGTGGGTGAATGAATGGTTTATGGCTGGCCAACGAGTATGGATATCAAAAGGATGCCTTTTCCATAGTAAGCCACTTCCGTTGGCCCTTTGAAGACAACAGAAAAAACCAGTTAGGCAAACAATCTCTCGAGGATCCCACGCCGCAGCGGAAGCCGAAGGATCAAGACTGTGGAAGACAGAACAAACATCACGGGCACTTGTCGCCGTGATCCTTGCCTGATGTTTGGCGGCGGCGGCGGCGTCATGAATCAAATGGCCGGCGAGCGTCCTTGCCGGGATGTCCAGGACTGGGATGGGATTCTGGGAAGAAGAAGGATTCTCCATTAGCGGCAGCGGAAAAGGGCTGAAAGTTGGGCTCTGGCTCCGGCTCCGGCTCCGGCCCGGTCCACGGCCCCGGATCGCCCTAATTTCCATAATTTGTCACGCACGATAATTTTGTGCAAGGCAGAGTCCAGATTTGCGATTCGGGCCAAAAGATGGGCTGGTCAGCAGAAGGATTTTCGGGACAAAAGCGCAAACAAACGGATTTAGAATTCGCAACCCTTGACCATTTTGCATCCATCATCAGCAAGCCTCGTCCTGCCTGTGCTGCCGTCTCTTTCCGTTGCTTGGCTGAACGGGAAGGCAGGACATCCACCCCGCTGATATAGCCAGAAGTATGATTTGGCCTAATTGATGCGAGCTAGGCGCTGGGAATCCTGAGGAGCTTCCTCCTTGCTTGGCAAAAGTGGCACAAATGTTCCAGAAACCCTCGGTAATCCCCGCTTTTTCGGATGTTTGCGCCGATAAAAAAATATGGAACTTAATTATACTGGGAATTGGTGTATTGTGGTTGCGGCAACCAGGAATCCTTTTCCATCCAGACCAATCCTTTCGGAAGAAACCTCTTTTTTATGCTTAGGCTTCGTGTTTTCAAATTACGCTAAATGGCGATGGAACAATGCCCAAAGATTTTCGCGAAAAATGCGAAAACTAAAGAGCAACCCGCACCCGCACCAGCACCCTCGTAAAACCCTTTGAGGGCAGGACATAGACATGTGCGAGCGAGAGGAGGGAAAGGCGAAAAGGGACGGGGCTAGTGTCAACCCCTTTGCCCTCGGGCTACCTGCTCGTACCGCCTCGGCTGGCGGTGTCCGCCATTTGCCTTTCATTTTGAATGGAGCGTCGGCGCGGCAGAGTATAAAAGCGGTTGGTCAGCCGGAGAGGAAATCAGTTTGCGTTCGACATCGTCAGCGTTCAGATACAGATACACCAGAATCCAGACTCCAGACTCCGGACTCCAGACTCCCAGATACCACACACGTTGGCTCTGACACATCAGAACTCAGAAACGTACGGATTTACTCACAAGCAACCTAAAGAATTTCATCATGCTAATGCACGAGAAACTGATGGCCGGGCAGTTCTTCGATCTGAAGACTGGTAAGTTCAATCAGCCCACCACTCTCCCCCTTTCCGGCTCTTTATTAACTCCGCCCTGTTTCGCCTTGCAGATCGTAAACCCCTGATGCACCACCACCAATACCAGCCGCAGCAACACCACCAGCACCACCACCACCAGTTGCAGCAGCAGCAGCAGTCGCTGCACCACCACCAGTTGCCGGCTCCCGGCCAATTGCAGCCGCAGCCGCAGCCCGCCAGCCTGGCCCTGCCCAAAATGGATCTCTACGCCGCCTACGCCTACCAGCAGCAGTTGTTGCAGCTGCAACAGCAACAACAGCAACAGCAGCAACAGGCTGCTCCCTCGGCGGAGGTGCTGGATCTCTCGCGGCGCTGCGACAGTGTGGAGACGCCCAGGAAGACACCATCGCCCTACCAGACCAGCTTCAGCTACGGCAGCGGCTCCCCCTCGGCCTCGCCCACCAGCAACCTCTTGTACGTGCAACAGCAACAGCAGCAGCAGCAGCAGCAGCAGCAACAGCAGTTGGCTTCCTTGTATCCGGCATTCTACTACAACAACATCAAGCAGGAGCCACTGACCACCACCAAGACCACGCCATCAGCATCCGCCTCCGCCACCGCCACGGCCAGTTTGCTGCAGACTTTTGCTGCCGCATCCGCAGCTGCCGCGGCTGCTGCTGCAGCATCCTCGAATGCCTCGCCTCGTCCTGCCAGCAATGCCAGCACCATGCAGATCGATGTCCTCGAGAACCCCCAATCCCCACCAGCCCAGATTCCGGCCCAGAGCCAGACAACCACGCCCACCAGCAGCAGCGGGGACTCGAGCAAGAATACCCGCCCCTTCAAGGCTTTTCCCCGGGATCCGCTGGTCATTGCGGCCAATTTCGCTGCCACCGATGTGCTGCTCGACAATCCCCGAGTGGAGCGCTACACCGAGTACAGGAAGCGTGTGCTGGAGCAAATCCGTAGCTCCAACGGAGGACAGCGCACTGTGACCAATCCCAAGATGCGGCGCACAAACTCCAGGAGCGGATCCGTGAACGAGGGAAGCTCCTCCAACAACAACAGCGAAAGCGAGGATCGGGCAGCGGCCGAGGAGTCCAGCGATTGCGATTCCCAGGCTGGAAACTTTGAGGGCAAGCCGAATGGCGCCTCATCCACTGGCAACCTGGCCAATACCGCTGCCACAGCCGGCAACACGGCCAATGCGGCCAACACCTCCAGCTCCGGAGGTCAAGTAAAGGACGCCGCCTACTACGAGCGAAGGCGCAAGAACAATGCGGCTGCGAAGAAGTCGCGCGATCGCCGCAGGATCAAGGAGGACGAGATCGCCATCCGGGCTGCCTACCTCGAGCGCCAGAACATCGAGCTGCTGTGCCAAATTGATGCTCTCAAGGCTCAGCTGGCCGCCTTCACCGCCAAGGTGGCCACCGCTTGAACGGACTTCGATCATCATCCAGATCCAGATCCTTATACTCCTGCTGCTCAAAAGTCCTGCTTCTCTTGTTGCGTTGAACGCGAAGATTGGTCTCAAGATTCGGCTGCCATTTGCCAAAACATCTTACCTCCTAGCCATTAAGGATCATCCTGGTACTATATCCTTTTTTTTTTTTTGGGTCAGCTTATCTGTGAATATTTTCGGGGGTCTCCTTATTTTTTTCTCTCTTGCATTTAAGTGCTTTAAGTTCTCGTGTCTACGTTATATTTGTAAAATGTCCTAGCCTAAGTGCATCTCGCAACCACACCAGTTACAAAATAATCTCTGCATTCACCTATACATTAACGTATTTATAGAAATGTTAGGGTACTCTGTAGTCCTTACGATTAAGCCAATTTTTTTCATAGACCTAAGAAATCGGAACCTTTAAATAAATAACCAAACAAAAGATCAAAATCGATTCTCTCCAAACATGGCCTTAACTTTGCCAAAAACTAACAACATATAAAAAGTCTCCACATAAATCGTCTCCATGGGTAGAAGGTCCTTTTGCCAAAAAGGCAAATTTTCACGACTTTAAATGCGAATATTTCGGTCATTTCGCAACCGATTGGAAAAAGAATAGCCATTCCGGAATCAGGACTTTAATATGCTTCGATCTGCGTCCACGGTTTTTGAAATCCAAAAAATAAGTTGGATCTCGATTTTTGAAAAAATTATAAGGGGTACCATCACAAAATTTTTCAAAAATCGTGATTTTATTTTTTGTTCGGCTTTTGGAAACTTTAGATGCAGATTGAAGCAGAGAAATGTCCTGATTCCAGAAAGGCATTCCACTCCCAAATCGGCTGATAAATGGCCACAATATTCGATTTTGAAATCCCAACCCACGTGGCAAAGTTTTCCTTTGGCCAGCAGCCTTTGTTTACATTTTGGCAGCGACTTTGAACGCTCATATCTTTGTCTTTCCTGAACCGATCTGGGAATGGATTACCTTCTCGGAATCACGACTCCAATGTCCTTCGATCTGCAGCAAAAGATTTCGAAATCCGAACAGTCGTGCCAAAGTTTTCGTCTGGCGAGCAACCTTTGTTTACATTTTTCCAGCCTCTGTTTACATTTGGCCACTATTTTGAACGCCCATAATTGGGGCATTTATCAACCGATTTCAAAAAGGACGGTACCAAACAACTCGGGAGGACATTGTCCTTCGATCTGCATCAAAATCTTAAAAACTTCGAAAAACTCGATTTTTGAAAAAAATCATGATGGTACCATCAGTAAAAATCGCGAAAATCGAGTTCCCAACTTTTTTCCAGGTTTTGATGCAGATCGAAGGGGGACGTCCTTCCGAGTCGTTTGGTACCACCCGATCCGAAATCGGGCCAGGAACAGCCGAATTATGGGCTTTCAAAGTTGCTGCCAAAATGTAAACAAAGGTTGCTGGCCGACTGAAAACTTTGGCACGGTTGTGAGGATTTCAAAATCTTTTACAACAGTTCGAAGGATATTTAAATCCTGATTCCGAAAAGGTATTCCTCTCCCGAATCGGATGCGAAATGGCTGAAATATTCGCTTTCAAAATATGGAAAACGTAGAAAATCTTGACTTCTTTTCAATTTCATTTAAATTAGATTATGTAATATATTGCGTAACTAATGCTACATTTCTTTATTCCCAGGACGCCAGTAAGGACAATAACGTGGAGAGGAACACCGCTGCTTCATCGTGCCATTCCTGCAACATCCTGGAAACCAACTGGCTTCGTTGCTTCATCGCGGCCGTCCTACTACTTCACTACTTCGTCCTGCTTATCCTGCTACATCCTGGACATCACCTGGTTTCACCTTCAAGGACATGCGAGCCAATCAATGCGATATTATACTGTATAAACAAAGATGTATTGATATTTGTAAATAAATGATTATAAAATGATATGTTGTGTTTTATTTGGTAGGAATTTTCCAGCTTTTCCGGTTTTTCCGACTTCATCGGATTCTCCAGAATTTTCTTAATTTTTTAGAATTTTTCCGGATTTTTCCGGCTTTTCCTTTAGCTTTCCGGAACGTTTTGTTTATTTTCAAGCGACTAAAGCGCCACCTTGGTGATATTCGGTGAAACTGCTTAGAGGCGCCGTGGGTTTTTCGGGAAGCTGATTTAAAATTCAAATTTCCGACGACTTTAAACGCTCATATCTTTGTCATTCCTGAACCGATCTGGGAATGGATTACCTTCTCGGAATCACGACTCCAATGTCCTTCGATCTGCAGCAAAAGATTTTGAAATCCGAACAGTCGTGCCAAAGTTTTCGGTCGGCGAGCAACCTTTGTTTACATTTTTCCAGCCTCTGTTTACATTTGGCCACTACTTTGAACGGCCATAATTTGGCCATTTCTCAACCGATTTCAAAAAGGATGGTACCAAACAACTCGGGAGGACATTGTCCTTCAATCTGCATCAAAATCTTGAAAACTTCGAAAAACTCGATTTTTGAAAAAAATCGTGATGGTACCATCAGTAAAAATCGCGAAAATCGAGTTCCCAACTTTTTTCCAGGTTTTAATGCAGATCGAGGGGGGATGTCCTTCCGAGTCGTTTGGTACCACCCGATCCGAAATCGGGCCAGGAACAGCCGAAGTATGGGCTTTCAAAGTCGCTGCCAAAATGTAAACAAAGGTTGCTGGCCGACTGAAAACTTTGGCACGGTTGTGAGGATTTCAAAATCTTTTACAACAGATCGAAGGATATTTAAATCCTGATTCCGAAAAGGTATTCCTCTCCCGAATCGGATGCGAAATGGCTGAAATATTCGCTTTCAAAATATGAAAAACGTCGAAAATCTTGACTTCTTTTCAATTTCATTTAAATTAGATTAAGTAATATATTGCGTAACTAATGCTACATTTCTATATTCCCAGGACGCCAGTAAGGACAATAACGTGGAGAGGAACACCGCTGCTTCATCGTGCCATTCCTGCAACATCCTGGAAACCAACTGGCTTCGTTGCTTCATCGCGGCCGTCCTACTACTTCACTACTTCGTCCTGCTTATCCTGCTACATCCTGGACATCACCTGGTTTCACCTTCAAGGACATGCGAGCCAATCAATGCGATATTATACTGTATAAACAAAGATGTATTGATATTTGTAAATAAATGATTATAAAATGATATGTTGTGTTTTATTTGGTAGGAATTTTCCAGCTTTTCCGGTTTTTCCGACTTCATCGGATTCTCCAGAATTTTCTTAATTTTTTAGAATTTTTCCGTATTTTTCCGGCCTTTTCTTTAGCTTTCCGGAACATTTTTTATCATTTTCAAGCGACTAAAGCGCCACCTTGGGGATATTCGGTGAAACTGCTTAGAGGCACAGTGGGTTTTTCGACTTTAAACGCTCATATCTTTGTCTTTCCTGAACCGATCTGGGAATGGATTACCTTCCCGGAATCAGTACTCCAATGTCCTTCGATCTGTAGCAAAAGATTTTGAAATCCGAACAGTCGTGCCAAAGTTTTCGTCTGGCGAGCAACCTTTGTTTACATTTTTCCAGCCTCTGTTTACATTTGGCCACTACTTTGAACGGCCATAATTTGGCCATTTCTCAACCGATTTCAAAAAGGATGGTACCAAACAACTCGGGAGGACATTGTCCTTCAATCTGCATCAAAATCTTGAAAACTTCCAAAAACTCGATTTTTGAAAAAAATCATGATGGTACCATCAGTAAAAATCGCGAAAATCGAGTTCCCAACTTTTTTCCAGGTTTTGATGCAGATCGAAGGGGGACGTCCTTCCGAGTCGTTTGGTAGCACCCGATCCGAAATCGGGCCAGGAACAGCCGAATTATGGGCTTTCAAAGTTGCTGCCAAATGTAAACAAAGGTTGCTGGCGGCCGACTTTAAACGGCGACTTTGAACGGCCATAATTCGGCCATTTCTCAACCGATTTCAAAAAGGATGGTACCAAACAACTCGGGAGGACATTGTCCTTCAATCTGCATCAAAATCTTGAAAACTTCCAAAAACTCGATTTTTGAAAAAAATCATGATGGTACCATCAGTAAAAATCGCGAAAATCGAGTTCCCAACTTTTTTCCAGGTTTTGATGCAGATCGAAGGGGGACGTCCTTCCGAGTCGTTTGGTACCACCCGATCCGAAATCGGTCCAGGAATAGCCGAATTATGGGCTTTCAAAGTCGCTGCCAAAATGTAAACAAAGGTTGCTGGCCGACTGAAAACTTTGGCACGGTTGTGAGGATTTCAAAATCTTTTACAACAGTTCGAAGGATATTTAAATCCTGATTCCGAAAAGGTATTCCTCTCCCGAATCGGATGCGAAATGGCTGAAATATTCGCTTTCAAAATATGGAAAACGTAGAAAATCTTGACTTCTTTTCAATTTCATTTAAATGAGATTATGTAATATATTGCGTAACTAATGCTACATTTCTTTATTCCCAGGACGCCAGTAAGGACAATAACGTGGAGAGGAACACCGCTGCTTCATCGTGCCATTCCTGCAACATCCTGGAAACCAACTGGCTTCGTTGCTTCATCGCGGCCGTCCTACTACTTCACTACTTCGTCCTGCTTATCCTGCTACATCCTGGACATCACCTGGTTTCACCTTCAAGGACATGCGAGCCAATCAATGCGATATTATACTGTATAAACAAAGATGTATTGATATTTGTAAATAAATGATTATAAAATGATATGTTGTGTTTTATTTGGTAGGAATTTTCCAGCTTTTCCGGTTTTCCGACTTCATCGGATTCTCCAGAATTTTCTTAATTTTTTAGAATTTTTCCGTATTTTTCCGGCCTTTTCTTTAGCTTTCCGGAACATTTTTTATCATTTTCAAGCGACTAAAGCGCCACCTTGGGGATATTCGGTGAAACTGCTTAGAGGCACAGTGGGTTTTTCGACTTTAAACGCTCATATCTTTGTCTTTCCTGAACCGATCTGGTAATGGATTACCTTCCCAGAATCAGTACTCCAATGTCCTTCGATCTGTAGCAAAAGATTTTGAAATCCGAACAGTCGTGCCAAAGTTTTCGTCTGGCGAGCAACCTTTGTTTACATTTTTAAAGCCTCTGTTTACATTTGGCCACTATTTTGAACGGCCATAATTGGGCCATTTCTCCACCGATTTCAAAAAGGACGGTACCAAACAACTCGGGAGGACATTGTCCTTCAATCTGCATCAAAATCTTGAAAACTTCGAAAAACTCGATTTTTGAAAAAAATCATGATGGTACATCAGTAAAAATCGCGAAAATCGAGTTCCCAACTTTTTTCCAGGTTTTGATGCAGATCGAAGGGGGACGTCCTTCCGAGTCGTTTGGTACCACCCGATCCGAATTCGGTCCAGGAACAGCCGAACTATGGGCTTTCAAAGTCGCTGCCAAAATGTAAACAAAGGTTGCTGGCCGACTGAAAACTTTGGCACGGTTGTGAGGATTTCAAAATCTTTTACAACAGTTCGAAGGATATTTAAATCCTGATTCCGAAAAGGTATTCCTCTCCCGAATCGGATGCGAAATGGCTGAAATATTCGCTTTCAAAATATGGAAAACGTAGAAAATCTTGACTTCTTTTCAATTTCATTTAAATTAGATTATGTAATATATTGCGTAACTAATGCTACATTTCTTTATTCCCAGGACGCCAGTAAGGACAATAACGTGGAGAGGAACACCGCTGCTTCATCGTGCCATTCCTGCAACATCCTGGAAACCAACTGGCTTCGTTGCTTCATCGCGGCCGTCCTACTACTTCACTACTTCGTCCTGCTTATCCTGCTACATCCTGGACATCACCTGGTTTCACCTTCAAGGACATGCGAGCCAATCAATGCGATATTATACTGTATAAACAAAGATGTATTGATATTTGTAAATAAATGATTATAAAATGATATGTTGTGTTTTATTTGGTAGGAATTTTCCAGCTTTTCCGGTTTTCCGACTTCATCGGATTCTCCAGAATTTTCTTGATTTTTCAGAATTTTTCCGGATTTTCCGGCCTTTCCTTTAGCTTTCCGGAACGTTTTGTTTATTTTCAAGCGACTAAAGCGCCACCTTGGTAATATCCGTTGAAACTGCTAAGTGGCGCTGTGGGTTTTTCGGGAAGCAGATTTTAAATTCAAATTTTAAAGCGATCGTTAGGGCGCCAATTAAAAATTCAAATTTGAATCCGTCGGTTGAGGCGCCTAATTAAATTTCAAATATTAATTCAAATTTGAATTTGACGGTTGGCGGGAAAATTTTGAATCTTCTTGCTGGTGGTTTCTGTTCGCCTGGTACTTCAGATGTGCGCCCATACGATTTTGGCCACTTTGGAGGAATCTCTTGGCCAGTGAGTCAGCAGGTTTTTTTCATGTTTTTCTTTTTATGCCGGAAAACTAGAGGAAAATTCGGAAAATTCTGACAAAATTCTGAAAAATCGGGAAAATTCGGCTCTATCTGATGCACCCGGAAAATTCCGGGAAAATCGGAAAATCGAGTAGCTACAGAGCCTCAAACTTTAAAACGCCCGTGAAAAATCGAGGAAAAGCCGGAAAATTCCCGGAAAACTATGGGAAACGCGGAAACCTTTGGGCTATCGGATGGACCCGGAAAATTCCGGAAAAGCCGGAAAATGGGGGCCATACGGAAAATTCGTCAATAGCTTTTCCATTTTCCAGCTTTTCCGGAATTTTCCGGGTCCATCCGATAGCCCAAAGGTTTCCGCGTTTCCCATAGTTTTCCGGGAATTTTCCGGCTTTTCCTCGATTTTTCACGGGCGTTTTAATGTTTGAGGCTCTGTAGCTACTCGATTTTCCGATTTTCCCGGAATTTTCCGGGTGCATCAGATAGAGCCGAATTTTCCCGATTTTTCAGAATTTTGTCAGAATTTTCCGAATTTTCCTCTAATTTTCCGGCATAAAAAGAAAAACATGAAAAAACCTGCTGACTCACTGGCCAAGAGATTCCTCCAAAGTGGCCAAAAATCGTATGGGCGCACATCTGAAGTACCAGGCGAACAGAAACCAGCAGCAAGAAGATTCAAAATTTTCCCGCCAACCGTCAAATTCAAATTTGAATTAATATTTGAAATTTAATTAGGCGCCTCAACCGACGGATTCAAATTTGAATTTTTAATTGGCGCCCTAACGATCGCTTTAAAATTTGAATTTAAAATCTGCTTCCCGAAAAACCCACAGCGCCACTTAGCAGTTTCAACGGATATCCCCAAGGTGGCGCTTTAGTCGCTTGAAAATAAACAAAACGTTCCGGAAAGCTAAAGAAAAGGCCGAAAAAATACGGAAAAATTCTAAAAAATTAAGAAAATTCTGGAGAATCCGATGAAGTCGGAAAAACCGGAAAAGCTGGAAAATTCCTACCAAATAAAACACAACATATCATTTTATAATCATTTATTTACAAATATCAATACATCTTTGTTTATACAGTATAATATCGCATTGATTGGCTCGCATGTCCTTGAAGGTGAAACCAGGTGATGTCCAGGATGTAGCAGGATAAGCAGGACGAAGTAGTGAAGTAGTAGGACGGCCGCGATGAAGCAACGAAGCCAGTTGGTTTCCAGGATGTTGCAGGAATGGCACGATGAAGCAGCGGTGTTCCTCTCCACGTTATTGTCCTTACTGGCGTCCTGGGAATATAGAAATGTAGCATTAGTTACGCAATATATTACATAATCTAATTTAAATGAAATTGAAAAGAAGTCAAGATTTTCGACGTTTTTCATATTTTGAAAGCGAATATTTCAGCCATTTCGCATCCGATTCGGGAGAGGAATACCTTTTCGGAATCAGGATTTAAATATCCTTCGATCTGTTGTAAAAGATTTTGAAATCCTCACAACCGTGCCAAAGTTTTCAGTCGGCCAGCAACCTTTGTTTACATTTGGCAGCAACTTTGAAAGCCCATAATTCGGCTGTTCCTGGCCCGATTTCGGATCGGGTGGTACCAAACGACTCGGAAGGACGTCCCCCTTCGATCTGCATCAAAACCTGGAAAAAAGTTGGGAACTCGATTTTCGCGATTTTTACTGATGGTACCATCACGATTTTTTTCAAAAATCGAGTTTTTCGAAGTTTTCAAGATTTTGATGCAGATTGAAGGACAATGTCCTCCCGAGTTGTTTGGTACCGTCCTTTTTGATATCGGTGCAGAAATGGCCGAATTATGGCCGTTCAAAGTAGTGGCCAAATGTAAACAGAGGCTTTAAAAATGTAAACAAAGGTTGCTCGCCAGACGAAAACTTTGGCACGACTGTTCGGATTTCAAAATCTTTTGCTACAGATCGAAGGACATTGGAGTACTGATTCCGGGAAGGTAATCCATTACCAGATCGGTTCAGGAAAGACAAAGATATGAGCGTTTAAAGTCGAAAAACCCACTGTGCCTCTAAGCAGTTTCACCGAATATCCCCAAGGTGGCGCTTTAGTCGCTTGAAAATGATAAAAAATGTTCCGGAAAGCTAAAGAAAAGGCCGAAAAAATACGGAAAAATTCTAAAAAATTAAGAAAATTCTGGAGAATCCGATGAAGTCGGAAAAACCGGAAAAGCTGGAAAATTCCTACCAAATAAAACACAACATATCATTTTATAATCATTTATTTACAAATATCAATACATCTTTGTTTATACAGTATAATATCGCATTGATTGGCTCGCATGTCCTTGAAGGTGAAACCAGGTGATGTCCAGGATGTAGCAGGATAAGCAGGACGAAGTAGTGAAGTAGTAGGACGGCCGCGATGAAGCAACGAAGCCAGTTGGTTTCCAGGATGTTGCAGGAATGGCACGATGAAGCAGCGGTGTTCCTCTCCACGTTATTGTCCTTACTGGCGTCCTGGGAATAAAGAAATGTAGCATTAGTTACGCAATATATTACATAATCTAATTTAAATGAAATTGAAAAGAAGTCAAGATTTTCTACGTTTTCCATATTTTGAAAGCGAATATTTCAGCCATTTCGCATCCGATTCGGGAGAGGAATACCTTTTCGGAATCAGGATTTAAATATCCTTCGAACTGTTGTAAAAGATTTTGAAATCCTCACAACCGTGCCAAAGTTTTCAGTCGGCCAGCAACCTTTGTTTACATTTTGGCAGCGACTTTGAAAGCCCATAGTTCGGCTGTTCCTGGACCGAATTCGGATCGGGTGGTACCAAACGACTCGGAAGGACGTCCCCCTTCGATCTGCATCAAAACGCGAACGCATGATTTTTTTCAAAAATCGAGTTTTTCGAAGTTTTCAAGATTTTGATGCAGATTGAAGGACAATGTCCTCCCGAGTTGTTTGGTACCGTCCTTTTTGAAATCGGTGCAGAAATGGCCGAATTATGGCCGTTCAAAGTAGTGGCCAAATGTAAACAGAGGCTTTAAAAATGTAAACAAAGGTTGCTCGCCAGACGAAAACTTTGGCACGACTGTTCGGATTTCAAAATCTTTTGCTACAGATCGAAGGACATTGGAGTACTGATTCCGGGAAGGTAATCCATTCCCAGATCGGTTCAGGAAAGACAAAGATATGAGCGTTTAAAGTCGAAAAACCCACTGTGCCTCTAAGCAGTTTCACCGAATATCCCCAAGGTGGCGCTTTAGTCGCTTGAAAATGATAAAAAATGTTCCGGAAAGCTAAAGAAAAGGCCGGAAAAATACGGAAAAATTCTAAAAAATTAAGAAAATTCTGGAGAATCCGATGAAGTCGGAAAAACCGGAAAAGCTGGAAAATTCCTACCAAATAAAACACAACATATCATTTTATAATCATTTATTTACAAATATCAATACATCTTTGTTTATACAGTATAATATCGCATTGATTGGCTCGCATGTCCTTGAAGGTGAAACCAGGTGATGTCCAGGATGTAGCAGGATAAGCAGGACGAAGTAGTGAAGTAGTAGGACGGCCGCGATGAAGCAACGAAGCCAGTTGGTTTCCAGGATGTTGCAGGAATGGCACGATGAAGCAGCGGTGTTCCTCTCCACGTTATTGTCCTTACTGGCGTCCTGGGAATAAAGAAATGTAGCATTAGTTACGCAATATATTACATAATCTAATTTAAATGAAATTGAAAAGAAGTCAAGATTTTCTACGTTTTCCATATTTTGAAAGCGAATATTTCAGCCATTTCGCATCCGATTCGGGAGAGGAATACCTTTTCGGAATCAGGATTTAAATATCCTTCGAACTGTTGTAAAAGATTTTGAAATCCTCACAACCGTGCCAAAGTTTTCAGTCGGCCAGCAACCTTTGTTTACATTTTGGCAGCGACTTTGAAAGCCCATAGTTCGGCTGTTCCTGGACCGAATTCGGATCGGGTGGTACCAAACGACTCGGAAGGACGTCCCCCTTCGATCTGCATCAAAACCTGGAAAAAGTTGGGAACTCGATTTTCGCGATTTTTACTGATGGTACCATCATGATTTTTTTCAAAAATCGAGTTTTTCGAAGTTTTCAAGATTTTGATGCAGATTGAAGGACAATGTCCTCCCGAGTTGTTTGGTACCATCCTTTTTGAAATCGGTTGAGAAATGGCCAAATTATGGGCGTTCAAAATAGTGGCCAAATGTAAACAGAGGCTTTAAAAATGTAAACAAAGGTTGCTCGCCAGACGAAAACTTTGGCACGACTGTTCGGATTTCAAAATCTTTTGCTACAGATCGAAGGACATTGGAGTACTGATTCCGGGAAGGTAATCCATTCCCAGATCGGTTCAGGAAAGACAAAGATATGAGCGTTTAAAGTCGAAAAACCCACTGTGCCTCTAAGCAGTTTCACCGAATATCCCCAAGGTGGCGCTTTAGTCGCTTGAAAATGATAAAAAATGTTCCGGAAAGCTAAAGAAAAGGCCGAAAAATACGGAAAAATTCTAAAAAATTAAGAAAATTCTGGAGAATCCGATGAAGTCGGAAAAACCGGAAAAGCTGGAAAATTCCTACCAAATAAAACACAACATATCATTTTATAATCATTTATTTACAAATATCAATACATCTTTGTTTATACAGTATAATATCGCATTGATTGGCTCGCATGTCCTTGAAGGTGAAACCAGGTGATGTCCAGGATGTAGCAGGATAAGCAGGACGAAGTAGTGAAGTAGTAGGACGGCCGCGATGAAGCAACGAAGCCAGTTGGTTTCCAGGATGTTGCAGGAATGGCACGATGAAGCAGCGGTGTTCCTCTCCACGTTATTGTCCTTACTGGCGTCCTGGGAATAAAGAAATGTAGCATTAGTTACGCAATATATTACATAATCTAATTTAAATGAAATTGAAAAGAAGTCAAGATTTTCTACGTTTTCCATATTTTGAAAGCGAATATTTCAGCCATTTCGCATCCGATTCGGGAGAGGAATACCTTTTCGGAATCAGGATTTAAATATCCTTCGAACTGTTGTAAAAGATTTTGAAATCCTCACAACCGTGCCAAAGTTTTCAGTCGGCCAGCAACCTTTGTTTACATTTTGGCAGCGACTTTGAAAGCCCATAGTTCGGCTGTTCCTGGACCGAATTCGGATCGGGTGGTACCAAACGACTCGGAAGGACGTCCCCCTTCGATCTGCATCAAAACCTGGAAAAAAGTTGGGAACTCGATTTTCGCGATTTTTACTGATGGTACCATCACGATTTTTTTCAAAAATCGAGTTTTTCGAAGTTTTCAAGATTTTGATGCAGATTGAAGGACAATGTCCTCCCGAGTTGTTTGGTACCATCCTTTTTGAAATCGGTTGAGAAATGGCCAAATTATGGCCGTTCAAAGTAGTGGCCAAATGTAAACAGAGGCTGGAAAAATGTAAACAAAGGTTGCTCGCCAGACGAAAACTTTGGCACGACTGTTCGGATTTCAAAATCTTTTGCTACAGATCGAAGGACATTGGAGTACTGATTCCGGGAAGGTAATCCATTCCCAGATCGGTTCAGGAAAGACAAAGATATGAGCGTTTAAAGTCGAAAAACCCACTGTGCCTCTAAGCAGTTTCACCGAATATCCCCAAGGTGGCGCTTTAGTCGCTTGAAAATGATAAAAAATGTTCCGGAAAGCTAAAGAAAAGGCCGAAAAAATACGGAAAAATTCTAAAAAATTAAGAAAATTCTGGAGAATCCGATGAAGTCGGAAAAACCGGAAAAGCTGGAAAATTCCTACCAAATAAAACACAACATATCATTTTATAATCATTTATTTACAAATATCAATACATCTTTGTTTATACAGTATAATATCGCATTGATTGGCTCGCATGTCCTTGAAGGTGAAACCAGGTGATGTCCAGGATGTAGCAGGATAAGCAGGACGAAGTAGTGAAGTAGTAGGACGGCCGCGATGAAGCAACGAAGCCAGTTGGTTTCCAGGATGTTGCAGGAATGGCACGATGAAGCAGCGGTGTTCCTCTCCACGTTATTGTCCTTACTGGCGTCCTGGGAATAAAGAAATGTAGCATTAGTTACGCAATATATTACATAATCTAATTTAAATGAAATTGAAAAGAAGTCAAGATTTTCTACGTTTTCCATATTTTGAAAGCGAATATTTCAGCCATTTCGCATCCGATTCGGGAGAGGAATACCTTTTCGGAATCAGGATTTAAATATCCTTCGAACTGTTGTAAAAGATTTTGAAATCCTCACAACCGTGCCAAAGTTTTCAGTCGGCCAGCAACCTTTGTTTACATTTTGGCAGCGACTTTGAAAGCCCATAATTCGGCTATTCCTGGACCGATTTCGGATCGGGTGGTACCAAACGACTCGGAAGGACGTCCCCCTTCGATCTGCATCAAAACCTGGAAAAAAGTTGGGAACTCGATTTTCGCGATTTTTACTGATGGTACCATCACGATTTTTTTCAAAAATCGAGTTTTTCGAAGTTTTCAAGATTTTGATGCAGATTGAAGGACAATGTCCTCCCGAGTTGTTTGGTACCATCCTTTTTGAAATCGGTTGAGAAATGGCCAAATTATGGCCGTTCAAAGTAGTGGCCAAATGTAAACAGAGGCTGGAAAAATGTAAACAAAGGTTGCTCGCCAGACGAAAACTTTGGCACGACTGTTCGGATTTCAAAATCTTTTGCTACAGATCGAAGGACATTGGAGTACTGATTCCGGGAAGGTAATCCATTACCAGATCGGTTCAGGAAAGACAAAGATATGAGCGTTTAAAGTCGAAAAACCCACTGTGCCTCTAAGCAGTTTCACCGAATATCCCCAAGGTGGCGCTTTAGTCGCTTGAAAATGATAAAAAATGTTCCGGAAAGCTAAAGAAAAGGCCGAAAAAATACGGAAAAATTCTAAAAAATTAAGAAAATTCTGGAGAATCCGATGAAGTCGGAAAAACCGGAAAAGCTGGAAAATTCCTACCAAATAAAACACAACATATCATTTTATAATCATTTATTTACAAATATCAATACATCTTTGTTTATACAGTATAATATCGCATTGATTGGCTCGCATGTCCTTGAAGGTGAAACCAGGTGATGTCCAGGATGTAGCAGGATAAGCAGGACGAAGTAGTGAAGTAGTAGGACGGCCGCGATGAAGCAACGAAGCCAGTTGGTTTCCAGGATGTTGCAGGAATGGCACGATGAAGCAGCGGTGTTCCTCTCCACGTTATTGTCCTTACTGGCGTCCTGGGAATAAAGAAATGTAGCATTAGTTACGCAATATATTACATAATCTAATTTAAATGAAATTGAAAAGAAGTCAAGATTTTCTACGTTTTCCATATTTTGAAAGCGAATATTTCAGCCATTTCGCATCCGATTCGGGAGAGGAATACCTTTTCGGAATCAGGATTTAAATATCCTTCGAACTGTTGTAAAAGATTTTGAAATCCTCACAACCGTGCCAAAGTTTTCAGTCGGCCAGCAACCTTTGTTTACATTTTGGCAGCGACTTTGAAAGCCCATAGTTCGGCTGTTCCTGGACCGAATTCGGATCGGGTGGTACCAAACGACTCGGAAGGACGTCCCCCTTCGATCTGCATCAAAACCTGGAAAAAAGTTGGGAACTCGATTTTCGCGATTTTTACTGATGGTACCATCACGATTTTTTTCAAAAATCGAGTTTTTGGAAGTTTTCAAGATTTTGATGCAGATTGAAGGACAATTTTTTTTTAAAAGTCGCCGTTAAAGTCGGTCCTTTGTTTACATTTTGAGCAACTTTGAAAGAATTTGGTTCCTGGACCGATTTCGGATCGGGTGGTACAAATTTCAAGAGTCGGTTGGTACCATCATTTTTTCAAAAATCGAGTTTTTCGAAGTTTTCAAGATTTTGATGCAGATTGAAGGCAATGTCCGTTCAATGGCGTTCAAAATAGTGGCCAAATGTAAACAGAGGCTGGAAAAATGTAAACAAAGGTTGCTCGCCAGGCGAATACTTTGGCACGACTGTTTGGATTTCAAAATCTTTTGCTACAGATCGAAGGACATTGGAGTACTGATTCCGAGAAGGTAATCCATTCCCAGATCGGTTCAGGAATGACAAAGATATGAGCGTTTAATGTCGTCGACCAAATGTAAACAAAGGCTGCTGGCCAAAGGAAAACTTTGCCACGTGGGTTGGGATTTCAAAATCGAATATTGTGGCCATTTATCAGCCGATTTGGGAGTGGAATGCCTTTCTAGAATCAGGACATTTCTCTGCTTCAATCTGCATCTAAAATTTCCAAAAGCCGAACAAAAAATAAAATCTCGATTTTTAAAAAATTTTGTGATGGAACCCCTTACAATTTTTTCAAAAATCGAGATCCAACTTATTTTTTGGATTTCAAAAACCGTGGACGCAGATCGAAGCATATTAAAGTCCTGATTCCGGAATGGCTATTCTTTTTCAATCGGTTGCAATGTGCCAAAAATATGCGCTATCAAAAACATAAATAATCCGTTTTTTTTTTTTAGGAAATATTTGAGAATTCTGGAAATATTTTCCCATTCTGTGGATCGTTATTCACCCGAAAGCGACTGGCTGAACACCTTCTCCAGCTGTAGGCTGCAAAGATGAACGTCCTTGAGAGATGCAGGCCACAAAGTCCTGGAGAAGCAGAAATACAGAATGAGTTTGCAGTACGTGGGTGAGTAAATGTCTCAAATAATCAAAAAGGATATTGCCCTTAACTTACCTCGCTTTCTATTCCTCAGGTGTCAGGCTGCAGCACATCGTTTCGAGTGAACGGATCGCCAGACAACATCCTGGTTGCCATCGAACGTGGAGGATCTACAGCTTCCTGGTATCGACCTGTGGCAGGGACCACCAGCCTGCGAGTATCCTTTGCAGCGTGTGCAGCTTATTAAGAGTAGTTGTATTTCGGTTTAGTCCTTTAATCCATCGCATGTGAAATCTGGAAAATAAATGCATTGAAATTTATATTTTGAGTTTTACTCAGGGAGGAATATTTGGAAAAAATATTTTAAAGTTATTTAATAGATCAGATTTAATAGACAAATGTGTAATGCATTGGCCCCTTTTCCGAAAATAAGACAAAAGATTATTATAATTTAAAAAACTTTAGAAAAGAATTGATTTGGGGCAGGCTTGCAAAAATATCCTTGGCATGGCCAATCGATTAAATGACAAGTATAGGATATGTATATCCCTTGTCCCCCAAGCCAGGATACCCGTTCGATCGCTAATGGCAGGCCAAGTCCATAATAAAAATTATGGGGCGTCTACAAGAGGTTGTCATGACAGTCGGCTGACATTTATGCAACTTTATGAGGAGGACAGGACACCTCAGGCCTCACGCATTCTGATGCGTCGGGCAGTGGGATTCCACCCCGCTGGCGAATAAAATAAAAAAAAAAAATATATATACAGAAAGGAAACCGAATGACAAGTCTATCAATTTTTCACACACTCCTCAAGACATCGGCGAAAAGGGTAAGAGGTAAGAGGTAAGAGGTAAGAGGTAAGCGGGAGGCTGGGCATTTTCCGAGCGATTAGAGGCAAGGACCGCGCCCAGACGACCCCTCGAAGGACGCTCAAGGGTTAGGATGGGTCGCTTGAGCCCATCAAAATCAAAAATTCGATAATCAAAAAATCGGAGGCCATGCAAAATGTTGTCAGCTCATTGCACAATTATTATTTCGCAACGTTTTGTTCGCTGCATATCGAATGCAGTAATTTTTGACAATTTGCGAAATTTAAACGTCCTGAATGGCAAATGTCTTAAATTACAACCCTTTGTCCTTCGCCTTGCTCTTTCTTTTTTTTTTGAACTATGCATTCAGATACGTTTGATTGTTTTGGACTTTCGCATCTGTCATTTGGTGGAAGAAATGGAGAAGAAAGTTTTGACATTGGGTCTACGTTTTTGATTTTTGTTTTGTCATAAAAGTATCTGTTTCAGGAGAAAGTTTTCGTTTGACTTTGTGTCCCGTCACTCGCTGACAGCTCAAACGCAGGACATGTCCTAGATCCTCCCAAAAACAAACCCCCTGGAAGAAACTGTCGCGTCATGCTTGGCCAGCCGCAACAACATCCTTGAGTCTGAGATTTACATGACAAGTCAAGAGACTGGAAGATATGGGATAATTCTAGTTCCTTGATTTCTTGTTTTCTTCCTCATTTTTTTTTTTTTAAGGAAGAATCTGCCCAAATCTGGCTGGCTGGCGGATCCGCTTCTCGGACAGATGTCAATCAAATGAAATGAACACATCGTCATTGAAGTAGGTTGTTGTCTTTTCATTTCCATGGCCGTGGTCTTGGGAATTCCATTAGCCGGCCAGGGGGGCCAGCCAGGGGCCAGCCAGGGGCGGGCCGGTTCCCGATTTACCAGATTCCCCCAGCCACCCCAGTTTCTGGCCCGGCTAAGTCGCATTAGGCGCTAATGTTTTGCTTTGCTCTTCGATTTTCGCATTTCGCGATTATTGCGGTTGGTTGCATTTTACAATTCTCTTTCTATTTTTTTTTTTTTGATGGCTGCCAAAGAACTGGCAACTGGCAACTGCCCGAGGTTGAAATGTGGCTAATGGGATTACATAATATCATTAATCAGCCGAGTGAAATTGAAATCGGAACGCCGCGCCGTGGCATATGACATGTGCCACCTTCGGCGAGGGGGGTGGTTGGAACGGCTCGAAAACGCATCCCATCCCCTCGCTCCCAGGACACGCGTAGTAGTAGGACTCGTCTAGTGTATCTGTAATTATGTAATTACCGATATGGAATACCGATACCAATAGATCCTCTGCCGTCCATCCACTGACCATTGCCTATCGCACTAATTGCATTAAATTGTCCAACACGGATCCCGATCGCAACTGCCAGATGACGCTCCTGTTGTCCTGTTGTCCTGTGTCCCTAGGTGTTCTTTCGGCTTGATAGCATATCATCCTGGCAGTCCTCCTTCTCACTTTTATTGATATTTGCCTAATGCGAAGCATGCAAGTTGTTTGAACTATTTTGATAGGGCCAAAACGAATGCGTTTTAATTGGCCATGCCATCGTTTTGTCCTACCGCATTGTAATTTCTTAATTTCGATCGGGGGGAGGGGAGCCAGATGGAGGGGGTGGCTGCTGTCGTTCATCCTGCACGTTTTGAGCTTCATTGGAAGCGTTTCGATGTCTGCTTTTACCTGTCCATTTATTTAATATCCTTTTAAGTGGCCTGCAAACTCGTGGGGGAACTTTTCAGTTTCTTCTGCTCTACTTTCTAGTTATCCTTTGCAAAAGCTAACCAAAATATATATTTCTAGGGACCCTGGATAGGTCCAGGACCTTCTGCCTAGTCACTTCTCCTCCTCATTACCCATTCAAACTTTATTAAATACAAATTATGCAATCAGAAGCCTCGACACGGAGAGAGATAGAAAAAACACATACACAACAAAAAGTCAGAGGGCATCCTGGCAGGATAATTAGCCTGCTGTCGTTCATCGATATGGAAATATCCTGGCACCTTGATTGACAACTGATCTTCACTCGATCGACACGCCACCCTCCCTGATCTCTCTTTCGCTTATTCCGAATCCATTGTCCTTCAGTCATAAATGCTCCGATATATCCTGATGTTCTGGGACGAGCCAAACAGCCGAAAGAAAAAAAAACGGAATTCATAAAAAATGGAAACATTTCCCACGTAACCCAAGACGAGAGCCAAAAAAAATGGAAAAAACCTCGCACCCTCGGGCGGGCCAAGGAGGAGAGAAGAAAGTAATGTTGTTGCAACCATAGCTAACAAGCCTGTAATTACTCGACACAAGGATTGTTGGCCATGTAACACCTTAATGGACTTAACGTCAGGATGCCCTGGCTGCCCGAGTGAAGGTTACCCCCTCGGAGGCAACGGAGGCATCGCAGGCATCGCAGGCCCTGAAATTTGCATAAAAAATTCAGAAATACTCAGGCAAAAAATGAAAATCGAAATGAAAAATGAAAAATGAAAATCCATGACCGTAGCGTAAAATCCTAGATCGGAATCCTTTCGATGATGATATTTTGACATGACATCGTGGAAATATTTATTTGTCATCGCCTTGACAAAAGGATTAGGCCCAATCATATTTTACGGACATGAAAATCCGTGTCCCGAATCGGAATTAGCATAGGTCCCAATGCAGGGAAATATTTTGACACCCAGTCGTCCCGGACTGGAGAACAGGAAAACTACAAAATACACAGGACAGACAGTTCAATTATGATTACACAAAAGGGTTAAGGGTTCCGGCTGGGAGAAAGCAGTTTAAAGGATTTGTCGCAAGATGCTTGACCAGCTTACAGAAAAAAGACACAAAACAAATCTCAGCCAAGTCGCTTAAGGATTGATCTGTGAGAGTTGTTGCCTTCTCGTGCTTCGACATCTGTCGAAGCTGGTCGACTCCTATCTGGTGTCCCAGATCGCTAAAGTGTCCCTCGTAAATGCCAGCAATTAACTTAAAGACTGCCACCAGACGGGCGCGGCCAGACCTTCGGGACCAAGACGGGCCAGAGTCACTGAAGCGCAGAGTTAAAGTCAGCCTCTAAGTAGTTGCACTTCCGACAATTACCGAAAGGACATCCTCGGACATCCTTCCCTAACTTCTTGTGGGGGAGTGCGACGTGTTTGCATGTCGTAATCGAAATGATTGCGGTTGCGTTCCCTTGGTTCTCAGGGTCATAGCTGGCTAATTCGTAATTGTTATTTTCCCCTCATTATGTCTTGAAACTGTCCAAGAAAGTTTTTCAACTCGAGAAAGTTTCCTTCGGAAGGTTTCCCTCGAAAAGTTTCCTTTCCAGGACAGATCTTGCGTAACATTACGAAATATGATTGCATGTTGAAGCGTAAATATTGCACAAATGAAGTGAAGAAAGAGGAGCATCCTGCGGTCCTTGGCAAAGGGATAATAGGCGAGACGTCCGAGCGGCTTAAGGCCCAACACAAATTGGCAGCCAATCGGTTGACTTGATGCAGCTGCAGCTCCGGAAAAATTGGGAAAATCGGAGCGTCGAAGGACTAAAATCTGCAATCTGCAATCTGCAACCACCAGACCCAAAGCCAGTTGCTCTAATTTAGTGACCAAGAAACGGTTTTGGGTAAATTTTGCACAAGGATCGGAAGGGATCGGAAGGGATCGGGAAGGAAGGAAAATTGGCTCATCTTCCGAGCGGCAAGGAGCGGTGAGTGGCCAGAGAAGAGGATCCTTTTGTTGTATTTGAATTCCGGCTGCCGGACTTTGGCCGGCCGGGGTTCGGCACTTTCACGCTCTTTAGTCCTGCGAGTCCTCACAGCGTGTGGAACGTGACATTGGTCTATGAAGATGAAGGGCAAGAAGCCGGAGGAGGAGGAGGACGAGGAGGAGGACGAGGAGGAGGAGGTGGTGGTGGGGGTCGCCTAGTTCATTTTCTTTCCCCAGAGCCGACAGGATCTAAACAAAGCCAAAAGGCCAATAAATCTGCTCAACGATCGGCCACGCATCGGCAGGGCATCAGGAAACTGACAGGACCTCCATTGTTCGGCCTGAGAGCTCGTGAGCCAAGGACAAAGGACGGCAATTCGAAAGGGAACTAGAGCAGGACACTAATGCAAATATTGTCCAAGCTAAAGGACGACTCTCCCACCCGCAGGATCGTAAAACCAGAGGCGCCAATTGCGGTAACTCCTCAAAGGGCTAAGCGCCGCCAAAAGGACCTGTCTCTGCGGGCGAGAGGAGCCGCTATAACTTCCACTTAAGGATGGTTTTCAAGGATCTAATATATAAATATATTGTAGATACTTACAGAATGTAAGAGTCCCGCTTCCAGGACTCTTTGAAAGCTCCTAAGGTTGGCCTGAAAATAAAATAAGAAAGGAGTTTAAAAGGATATTGAAAGAGATTGTTCCCAAGGATTGATGCTATTCATAAATAATCAAATACTCAAACAGCCAATCCCGATGACCAATAATCACCACATCCTCCCATTTTTAACAGCTTCATCTTCAGGACTCGGACAGGACACTCGCCCGTTTTTGTCTCTCACTTTTTTAAGTGGGCCATCGAGTGTAGGGAGAGCCTCCCCTCCGTCTCAAAGGACACACCCAGCAATTAGAGTTCCGGGATGGGCCCGACGCGCACTTTCTTTTTTATTCAATTCAATTTCTCCTTGGGATCCCTGCATCCTGGCAGGGCAGGGCAGGGCAGGGCAGGGCAGAGTTTTTTGTCCTTTTTGGGTCGAGTGTGCAAAACTGTCGCACATAAATTTTAATTAACTTTGTTTTTAATTGTTGCAAATTTATGTTCGAAGGGCGGGCAACGGCGAAAGGAGTCGGCTGCCAAGGATGCAGCACTTCGGTGTCAGATCTTGGCTGTCTTTGCGGAAAAGAACGACAAACGAACAAACCGAAAAAGGGATCGATGGATCGCCAGGATCCCTGTTTTGGTCCCTGCAATTTCTGCTCTAAATTATTTGCAATCGTTTTCAGCCTTTCCCTGCCCTTGTTGCGAAATCTTCTTCTGGAAATTTTTGTGCGTTCCCTTCTCTTGGCTGTTGGCCCACTCTTTCCCCTTTCTGCAGCCTTTCGTCCTCGTCCTCGTCCCTTTGGCTTTGTTGTAATTTACTCCTGCTTGTTGGATGCTTCAGACATCTCCCGTCGCGTATCTGTATCTTTGTATCTTTGTATCTTTGTATCTGCGTCCGTGCGCTCTTCATTATGGAATCCATTGTCTTGGCTGTCTGCCTCAGACAGCGTCGGGCGCTTCGCCTGGCATCCTTTCGGCTGCCTCGTGTGTTCCAGTTTGCTCTCCTTCCTTCAGTTTTTCTTCCCAGTTCTTTTTTCAGGGTCACCTCCGGTTCCCTACATCCCTACTTCCCCACCTCCCTACCTCCCTACCTCCCTACCTCCCTCCCTCGGCATTTTTGCCAGGAATTCGTTTCTCGAAATTGTCTCGTATTTGACAGTTGACAGTTGGTCGACTTTTGAGTTGGAAAGTTATGAGCATAAACATCGTGATGATATTCTGGCCCCTGAGCTGAGTCCCGACTCCTTCCTTCCGAGGCCCGATTCCTCTGGCCCGTTATTGCCATTTTGCGCATTATCCTTTTAGATATTGAGTGCATTGTGCAATTCTGCCAACTCATGCTTCGCTCTTTCGAGGATAACTTCAAAAAAAAAAAAGAAAAAAAAACTAGAGAACCTTAAAAAGTGTATGGAATCAATTAATCATTTTGCGTAGATGCAGCCTCATTTATGATTTAATGGTTTCATTTGTGGGTTTCGCCAAATAATCGTGAAAAGCCCGCCAACTCATACTATATTGAGGGAATTCAATAAAAAGGATCCCCTCAACTGAAGCGTTAATGAAGTCGCTTTGGCGTAGTCCTTTGCCACAAAAACACACACATTTCCCAATCAATGCCGCTTTCCCCCTTTCGGCAAACACTTTCCCCGACTCTGTGTCCTTTCGGCGAATTTATGCAAAACGCAAACAAAGCCGCGCGACAACCATTTGATACACTTTTGGCGTTTTTGCATCCCGGCCGAGCAAATCAAATATCAATAAATTTCGCACACAATGCCAGCACGGGCGCATTAATCACCGGCAACAACAATAAACCGAGAGCAGCAGCCCTATCTACATATCCTGCAAGGACATTAAGCCACTAGGTTTCGGCAAAGGATCCCTCAAAGGGGTTCAGTCGAAGGGAATCAAGTGGCCATAGAAATTTCCATGGTGTCACAGCCATGGCACTCGGCAAACAACGTTCAAGTGATTTCCTTGCTTTAAAATACAACAAAAGAGAGAGAGCTCTTAAGTACTATTATTAACAAAGGTCTAATTCGAGTCTTATTTTACTTCTAAAGGCTTTTTTCGGCTACAAATCCTTTCAGGGAAGGCAATAATAGTTATATCAGAGCTTTAAGGATTCTACTTTATGTGAAAGTTGAAAAACAAAACTATTATTAACCTTTTTATGAATAAAATATTCCCTGAAGGTATTTTTGAAAAGAGGAGCCTTGAAGCCTTAGAAACATTCCCACACTGGCACTCCTTTGGCAAACTTTTCGAAAGTTTCTGCGCCAAAAGGTGGCGAGAATCCAGCCACAGGCCATTGAGCAATGCAATTCTCCCTTTCTCCGGTCTCCGGTCTACGGTCTCGGATCGATTCTCCGGCTGAGAAAAGAGAGTGAAAGTCAAGTGGTCCTTGGCGACGCCAGCGCGCGAGTGAGTTGGCAATAAAAAACCGAGTCCAGCGGCAAGGGGATTGTGGTAAAAAAAACAGAAGAAAAAAAATGCATGCGACGGGCAATTTGCATAGCCGATCGGGGCAGTCCTTGATCCTTGAGGCCTTGGCCCTTGAGTCCCGGCGTCCTTGGTCTCGTTTCGGGCCCGTTAATTAAGCGTAAAATCGTCGCACACGAAACGTTGAAAAGTACAAATTGATTTTGAGTGGTTTTCGTGTGCATTTTTTATTAGACTCTCAAATTGTTGTCCTTTATCGGCGTAAAACCGCATTAAATGGCGGGATTATGGTAATTTCTCCAAGGATGTGATGGGCCGAAGACAAATCGGGATACGCCCTGTTTAGGCGTTTGGGCGTTTAGGCTGGATGCTCGTTAAATCAAATTAATCAGCGAACTATCCCTTTTCTTGGGCAATCCTTTTTGCTCGGGAAAGTCTCTTTTAAAAAACGCATTTAATCCTTTTGTGCGGCTATGTAAACAGCGATAACTCAACGACACAAAAAGGATCTGGAACGAGAACGAGGGTCCCGAATCGGAAGAAAAATGTGGCAGGAAAATCCGCAAAATTCCGCAAAAAGTAAACGAAGGGAAAAAAGAGTTGAAAAGTTGGGAAATTTTCGCCATTCTTGCCGTTTGGTGGATGGAACGAGGCAATCAATTAACTAACCCTTTGCCCTCATTGTCCTTGCATCAGGGACAAAGGCGATCATCGGGAGATAGTCAAAGGAAACCAAACAACTTTCACCGCACAAAAAAATGAAAGGAAAGCGAGTGCGAGTGCGGAAACGGAAGGATAACGTGCGAAATATTCGATGCCCGTTAGCGAATATCCTTCGGCAATCTTTCGGCCAGATCGCAAATGAAGAGATTAAAGGCGAAAGGATGTATCGCACAGGATACGGGAGGAGCATCTTCGAAATAAGATCATCCTTTAGATCTAGACTAGATCAGCCGCATTGGTCACGGACACTTTGAGTGATCAGTTCCATCAGAGTGATGGGATCGATCACTTGAACATCCACTAAGTGATCCTTAGATCCGGGATCCTTGTGCATCCACTCACTTGAGGATCACTCAAGTGAACCAAAAAAACCGAAAGGAAAACAAATATGCGCTTGGCTTCGTCTACGGCAGCTGGTCAAGAGTCATCGCCACACATGTGGGCAGTTATCGTGGATCGAAGATCAATAAATAGATCACATTATTGGTTCCATATTTCATATTTTCATATTTCTTCCATTGGACGCACTTCAAACAGGAGACGGAGACGGACGGGGGGAGTACTAGTCGGCATAGAAAACTTTAGAATCCCAGGTTTTTGGCCTAATAGAATTTTTTAAATGTGACTTCCTGTGGCGCCAGCCAGCAAGTGCTAATGTGATAATGATCGTAAACTTTTGGCCAACTGACGCCTGCAAGCCGCAGGATAATAATCCATGTTCCCAGAGTTTGTGACGTTTTTCTAACGACTCCAATCCGGATGTGGCGAACATTTTCAATTAACAAAAAAAATACCCTTAATATACATTGCGTTTGTGGCCGCTAAAGAGCAGCCATTAATACTGATACGACAAGTGGCCAAAAATGCCGGCCAGGAAGTTGGTCAATCTACGCCACAGCCAGGCTAATTAACTTCCTTTTTTCCTTGTACCAGCAAGTGGTAGCCGAGCCTGTTGCATTCAAATGACGGGAGAGAAAAGGAAGCGGTCGGCGATCATTTCCTTGACTCGGGGAGTCGTGAGGGGAATGAAAGCAAATTTAATAACCCGCTGATGTCTATCTAGATGTCATTTTTCTCTGAGTTCCTTTGGTGTTCCTTTCTGAGGCCTGCAGACCTGTGGGAAAGGATGACTAGGTGTTGCGGTGCTGCTTTCAAGCGACCGGAAGCTATTTACAAAACAAGGAAGCTTGGCTTATTCCAATTCATGTTTTTTTTTTTTTTTAATTTCAGAAATCTAGAAACTTGAAGATTAGAGCCTCGAATATCCTAGGGAATACTATCCCTTAAAACAAGGGGAGTCCTTTTCTAGTGGATCTCTTAATTATTTCCCTACACAAACTACCAAACTCCCACAAAAAGCTTCACTTAAGAAAAGATACTTGGCTTGGGAAGAAGAACCAACTCTTCGGCTTTGAAAGAAACGTCACCGTCTCACTCTGCCAGGAGAGAGGTAGCTAGGTCCTTCTGCGTGTCCTTCGGCCCGCTGGCTGGACGGGGTGCGCTTGCGCAACAACCCCTAACACTCTCCGCCGGCGGACTCTCGGCGAGCGGTATAAAACGCTGCCCGCTCCCCGTACCGCTTCAGTTTGTCAGCGAGAGCCGTTCCGAGCGGACACACCAGAGTCCTGCAGATTCCTTTTTTTTTTGCTAAACGAAACTAAACAGAGAGAAGCCCACAAACATGCTGAAGTGGACAGCCTCGGCCCAGAGATTGAACGAGATGCCAGTGGACAGCGGAGATGCCGCAGGAGGCTGCCCGAATCTCCGGAGGCAGCAGCGCCGCCAGCGACGCCAGCGCCGGGCCACCATCGCCAACAAGGAGAACGTCCCGGACTACATTGCCTCCACGCCCATGCCGGTCGCCCGGCTGCGAAACAGTCCCTTGGTCCTGGCACCCCTGAGCGACATCCGCAACATTACGCCAGAGGCCTTAGCCAGGAACCCGTCCCCAGCCGTGCAGCGGGTGCAGAGCGTCCGATATGCCACCACCTTGCCCAGATTCGCGGAGGACTACTCCCCCAACGGTGTCCTGCTGCCCACGGGCCAGCACTTGGCCCTCAGGGGTCTGGCGCCCTTGGATCCTTTCCTGGGCCAGCCCAGGTACATCAACGCAGCTGCATCGGGAGCAGGAGCCAGTGCCAATCTGAAGAAGCGCAAGCTCGATGCGGACTTTGTGGCCACTATGGATGAGATTCCAGCAGCAGCCACCAAGACCGCCACACCGCCTCGTCCTGTCACGCCCCAGCCCGCCACGTCGTCCTCGCAAATGGGAGACCAGACCCTGGATCGTCTCATCGACGCCATCCTGGATTCGGCCTGCAAGACCAAGGACGCCAGCGCCAAGAAGAAGCCCCGCAGGAGCACGTTCAACTTGCGGCGAAGGACTTTGGTGAAGCAGCAGCTGGACGCCGAGTGCGCCCGCGTGGAGGTCCTGTCGCCCTCCTACGCTCCTGGCGACGATCCTGCCAGCGACCTGAGCTTCGGCCTGGTGCCCATTCCAACCGGCTTCGCCACTCCCGAACCCGGCACTCCGGTGGCCAAGATCACGCACAATATCCTGGTGCAGCTGCCCACTCCCTTGGTGGGGAATCCTGCGGCCGCCTCCGGGGACAACACCTTCTGCCTGGAGACGCCCGTGCGGAAGCTGAAGAGGGGGCGCGGCGAGGAGCACTGCCCCGGCAAGGACAGCCTGGCCAAGGAGTCGCCGCTGAAGCGCTACAAAGTCGACGAGCGAAACTACTTCGAAGTGGGCCTGGCTCTGCCTTCCTCGATCTACGTCTGAGATGATTGGAGGCCGAGAAGGAAGGAAAGGAAGTCCTTTGCGAGAGGAGAGAGTCGCTGACAAACGGGGGGAAAACGCTTAACTATGACGCTTAACTAGTTCCTAAGACCCAACCAGTAGATGTACATATAAAGGACCTAATCTAAGTCTAGCTAATAACTAAATCAATTATTTATGTATTTTTTTTTTTGGACGCTGCTGTTATGTAGTTTTTGTATCCGCACTTTTTTTTCCATTATTTAATTTTAAAGAAATATTTATTAATAGTTTAAGGAAAGTACACAAATTATTTGGCAGAAATAAATTGAGGAAAAAGAAATTATGGTTTTTTGAATGGGGTTTCCGGGAGGGGCGACTCTTCAGGAAGTTGGAAAAGGAATCGGAGGCTTTGGTTGAAGTTTAATAGAAACTCGTGGATCTTGGTTAAGAATGGTTATCCTTGTAAACTTAAAGGAAATCCCAATTATAAGCAGGAGCCTAAGCTTTCCTTAAGACTATAAGCATTCCATTCAAAACTCAAACGAAGGAGGTCCTGAGGATAAAATATAAAGCCCTTGGAATGGCAGAAACAAAAATTACATTCGACAAAACTATTTCCTTCGTATTGTGAAATATTATGAAATATGAAACACCTGCAGTGTCCCGTGTCATGCAATTTAAAGAATGTCCCGTTCGTGCCATTATCCTGCCGACCTGTTGTAGTCGAGGATATTTACACAGTTGCTTGACCAACCGATTTGCTTTGCTTTTCCAGGCGACCAAAACAAACAAAACAGGTTGAAAGGCTGACAGGTACGCACACGCCCCAGGACCTCGGCCAGGATCAAGGAAAGAATAGGCCGGAAAAGGAGTCAGCGGAGTAGGGATAAGGGCAACAGCTGGCTAGCCAGCTATCCAGCCAGCCAGCAGCCTCTCAAGGAAGCAAGGAAGGATAGCGGGACAGAGCCAGAGCCCAGCCATTAGAGCTGCCAGTTTCTAGAGCCCGGGAAGCGGGAATCGGCTAGTTGCCAGGACAATAACATTGTATGCGTAGATACTAAAGCTTTGATCAACTTACTGTCATCCATTATATTAACCCGGCGACGGAGAGTATTAAAAGCATCCCTCATTTGGCTTTCAGACTCGTATCATAACTGGAGAGCCTCATCCTGATCCTGAACGTAATCCAACCGATGCGTTTTGCACCCTTTTCAAAATTGTTTAATAATGCGAAATAAATGAGCTTTTAGGCGGGAAGATCTGCAGGCAAACACTGAAAGAAAAACAAGGCATTACAAATAACGCTGAGGGAGTAGCAAGCTTCTTCTAGCTCCTATTTTAGCCTTTTTTTTTTTTGCATAGAAACATCCTTTTAGCTCCCATTTAAGCCTCATCACTGATGGCAGGACACTTGTTAACACTTTGACACCCTCGCACACACGGTTTTTGGCACTGTAACTCGATTTGAGTGCGGTAACAGGCACAAAGGGACCTTCGGCGTGGAGGGAACCCGCCTAATCCGGTTATCCTGCTACGTCTGGATCCTCCGGCCAACCTGTACCTGTCAGCACGTCGCACATTCCTGTGGGCTTGTCCCTAATTTGTAGCCCATTTAGACTGCGATGTTATAGATAATTGAATTATTTTTATTATTGTTCGCAGTCGAATGGGACAGGGACTGTTGTGGGTTTCCCGCTAACCCGCTGGCCGGGTCCCCTGCTGGTCGCACTTGCTGGGATCGCATCCGAAGTGGAAAAGGGATCCCCGATCGTCGCCGCCTCATCCGGCGATCCCCATCCGCTCCGCTTGGCTGCCAGCTGTGCTCACCCGCATCGTTAGACCAATTTCCTAATGTCGCCAGTCAGTTTGAGGGCCACACCCCCCTTTCCTTCCTCTAACCCTTTGCCCTCTTCTGGCCCGTTTCCGTCTTGGCCAACGACTCGTCTTGGCTACTTCCTCGGGTTGCGTGTCACTTGGTTAATCGATAAAAATTTAATTAATTGCTTGTAAAAGTGATAAAATATAACAACAAATGCTCGCTCAATGAATGCGGAGCCACTTCTCTTTCCTTCAGGAGGGTGTGGGAAATGGTCACAGATGGTTGGTTTAAAAAAATGTTTAAAGAATTCGTAAAGAATCGAGACAAGCATTAAAAGGGAAATAGTTTATGTATTGCCAAATCCTCTAGAAGCGAAAAAAGGACTTTCAACTACACGGGGAAGTTTTGAAAAATAAAATAATATAACTCCAACTCCAACTCCAACTCCGAGTTTGTTTGTTAAAATAAAACCCGATTCGTGGTCCTTGTTCTTGGTCCTTTGGCATGTCCTTCTGCCAAATGCCGATCCTTTTTTTGCACTCCTTCATTATGCAGTTAGTTAATCAACAGCTGGCCGCAAAAAAAAAGGAAGTGCTGCGGCTGAAAAGGATTCTGAATTCAGATTCAGAATTCAGAAGGATCCAGAAGTCTTTGGCTCGGGGGCAGGACCAGATTTTTGCCAGATGCATTCGCGATTTGTTCGTCCCTGTTCTTCGTCTTCGTCTTGGTCGTCGTCCTTGCCAGTATTCTCGTCATGGAATTCGCATTCGTTCGTTTTCCCTTCTTCATTTATTTTGGATTTGCGGATTGTTGATTGACAAACAAGAAGCTGCCACCGCCGCCGCAGGCTAAATGGTTTGAGGCCGAAGGACCTTAACCCGCCCCTGCCCAACAAATAAAGGAGTCACAATCGAGAGCAGTTTCCCTATTAAGGGAATTTCAAATTCGCACTGCCCTCGGGGCAACTAACTTTCTTTTGCCTGGCTCCTGGCGGAGGCAAGCTGCAAAAAAAAAGCCGACAACAAAATTGGTGGATAAAAAAGCTGGTAAGCCGGCTTAGGATGCTTAGTCGGCAGGATGCACTGGATGCACTGGCGTCTGGGCATGGGCAAAAGAATCCAGAGGCAGAGGATGCCCCGGACTGTCAGTGAGTGTGTTTCCAATAATTGCCAAATATTATGCAAACAAAGGACATCCAATTTTCGGAAATCCCCTCTCGCCGCGTGTGGCATCGTAATCGTAGGCTGGCATTAATATTTAAATCCCCCCTGCCTCTGCCCCCCTGCCTCCTGCCCCTCTGCCATATCTATGCTCCGATTCCGCATCGGCAAAGGGTGGCTGCTCCTGCCGCATAATTATAATTCATTTTCCCGACGAGGCCCCGAAGTGCTGCTGCAATCTGTTAATGATAAACAAATTTTCCACTGCAATCTCAACGGCGGCGACGAAAATGGGAATGGGGAATGCCACGAAAAAAATTAGAATAACACAAACGCGAAAGGGTTGCAACATTTTGTTGCAACGCCGCATGCGTGTCGCCGTTGCCCCCGGCAAAAAAAAAACAAACCTAAATAATATGTAGAGTCAGTCGGGAGGGAAATGAATTTTTGCAAGTCTGTTAATTAGCTTAGCGATCGGAATCGCATCCGATCGGGTGAAGTGGCCAATCCCCTGACGCGGCCTCGCGTTCGCCAAAGTGTGAAAGTCAAGAGTGCACTCGGAAAAAGCAGGGGCTCCTATTTACCCACACTTTACCATTTTTTGTCAGCGTGATGAGATAGTGTTCTGCCCATTTAGCTTTATGGGAGAAAGTTGAGTTTATTGGAAAGAAAAGGTCCTTAAAGGTTTCCCCAAGCTTTTTTGAGGTAAAACTTAGAGGATTTTTTTTTTTTAAGTGTCCTGGATGAGTGGGCAGAATGCGTTGAATGAGCCATCGGCGAATGACGCGGCAGTTCCGCCGGAGTGACAGTTGGCCGGGACGGACGGACATTCGCCATATGCCACACATGCCACGTGCCTCCTGCCTCCTGCCGCCTGCCGCCTGCCTCCTGTCCATTGTCCTGTGAATATTGCCGCAGGTCAGAGGCACAAAAGTCATGCAAATTTTGCCGTCCAACTAATGATGCAACTGAAAGCTTTTTGTTCTTGCGTTTTTTGGCCAGGCGGCCGCCACCCCATGTAAAAAAAAAAATGAAATGAATTGTTACAATGCATCTGTAAGTTGCTGCAGTGTTGCAGTGTTGCAGTGTTGCACGTTGCCAGTTTGATGGTTGCAAGTTGATGGCAGCTACTCCAAAAAATATCTACGTATGGTGGACGGGGAGAAAAGGGGGTGACTTGTGCCGCTTACAAGCGGCAAACAATAAAAAATGGGAATGCGAATGAAACGCTTCCGGGCGATTACACGCGTGCCAGTTGCATCTCCCCCTCCCCCCCCCCCCCATTCCGACTTCATAGCTTGACAGGACGGGAGTCGAGTCCTTGCTAGCTGGAGGATTGCCTGTTCTCATTTGGGTGAAAATTTACATTTTTTTCCAGCGGCTGTTGCTTATGAAAAACAAATATGCACGAGGTGGAGTGGTGGAAGCACGAGAGCATTAGGAAAATGCCATTCCCCCTCGCCCTCTGTCCTTTCGTCCTTGCTGACGGCCAGGATGTTTGTTGTTGCTGCGCAGTGAAGTGGACAAAAAAAAAAGGAGCCTCGCGTCCTGAGCTTAAACGTTTTGTAAATCGCTGACATTTGCCTGTCAGTTTGTCACAAAAAAAAAAAAATTTATTCCACATTGAAAGGGAAAGGGGAGGGGGATGGGGCGTGGCCGGGCGACACATTTTTTAACGGCTGCAAGCGCTCGTCCTTCGTCCTTAGTCCCTAGTCCTTGGTCCTGGGTCCTGGGTCCTGGGTCCTGTGTTCCATCCCGCAACTGGTTTGATGGCTGATTGACAGGATTCGCACTTGACTTGCTGCGCGCAGGCGCGCATTAAGTGAGCAAAAGCAGGGAAAAAGCAGACAAAAAGCAAAGCAAAAGCGACCGGAAACGGAAACGGAATCGGAATCGGAATCGGAACTGGAATGGGGGTACTGGGTCGCCTGGAAACAGGATCATCATGGCTCTGAGCCGCGCTAATCGTCTAATGAAGCCAAAGCACTTTTATTTATTTATTCATTTTTTTCGCTCTACTCGTTTCCAATCGTTTCGAATTCCGAGCACCCTCAAACGGCACAGTGGAAAAAAATGCGGAAAATGTTTGGGCAACAAGGATATGAAAGAAAGGATTCTATAATAATATAAATGGGTTGTGTTTTATAAGCCTTTATAGGCTTAGATTTTAATGGAAAGGACTTTCTTGGTGCCATGAGTCATGAGATAACCCAAGACCCTTTTTTTTTTAAGTTACGAGAAAGTTTGATTGAGAAAGGATATTATTTTAATAAAGAGAAGAATCCTTGTAACTAAGAAGGGGCTTCCATTCTATTCAATAAAAAACTTGGCAATTATTTTAAAAACAATCTAAAAATCAATCCAAAAATGTGTGGCCTACTTATATGGGCTTAGGCCTCTTATCCTTAAAACTACGTAGCGTAATATCTTCCAAGTTGTCGTCCTGCCTGTGGCCCACTGTATGAAATTTTGAGTTTCTGGACGGGGTTGGGAAATGGGACTGAAACTGAAAGCAACTTTCGGCGCTAAGCTGCCGGAATGAAGGGGAGAATCGAGTGAGAGGGGTGGCCCTCGGGCCGCGGGCCATGCAGATTTCTATCTGATGGGCAAACAAAAACCGCAGTGGGTGCCGAATGGTGCCGAGTGGTGCTGTGGTGCTGTGGTGCTGTACCACCACCACTCGCCCTGCTGCTTTCTGGTGGCATTCGAATGCGAGAGTCGTGCAACGTCATTGGCAAAACAAAGGCCGCGTCGTTTATGTTAATTTATGTGCTATTAAAAGCGGCGCGGGGCACTTAACTCGTCATTGCCCCGGGCCGGTGCCGGTGCCGGTGCCGGGCCTAATTCCGCCGTATAAAGCCCTATATAACCGGCCGTATGTTTTTATGATTGGACGCACGTGACGCCGCGAAAGGCCAAAGGATCTAGAGCTGTCCAAAGAGAAAAAAAAAACAAAAAAATCCTGAAACTGAAACTGAAACTGAAACTGAAACTAGACCAACAAAGCTGTCAGCGACTTAGCCACTGACGTGTGCCTCTGATTTGATTAACTTTAGAGAGACGGACAAAGGGCCTGGCCCGACGGACTCCTGTCTTTAGTTATCCTGTGAAATATATACCCATCCTTTGACCATTAACCACTAATGAGTGTCTGGGACTGATTTAGCCGCCGTGACAAATTTAACTGCTGTCGCTTAATGAGCCACCAAGGTCTTCCCGATTGAAAAGCGTTGAAAAAACTAACGCCGCTCACAAAAGGCCGAAACAAAAACGATTTTTCTTACATTGCAAATTAAAATAGACTCGCACCGATCAAAAAAAAAAAAAAAGAACACAAAGCCAGTGAACAAAATGTGTCGAAAAACACACAAAAAACCAACAATTGTGTGTGTTTTTTAGTCCTTGTCGGGTGGGGTGGGGTGTGCGCCTGTGAATCAGCCACAGTAAACCCTTGCTAAACTTGCATTTTGTGGAGGGTTTTGATTTGGGTTTGGGTTTGGGTTTGGGTTTGTTTTTCCTTTTCTTCGCAAGACAAACAAAGCATTTTCCCATTTATTTTTGGGTGCATTTTTGCGGAATCGCACAAAGAAAGCGAAAAGTGCCAAATGAAGCGTTGATAAAACGCTCGAGTCACGTTTGTTTTTTGTGTTTTCCATCAGATTTTTCATCAGTTTGCCGCAGAAAGTCCTGAGACGGCGCCCGAGCCGTGGAGAAATTCGATCATAGATCATTCAATCCCTTAACCCGATGGCATCTCATCCCGGAGAAAGCAGCTGTGGCTCCCATCATTTGCTAATTGCTGTCAAAAAGTCTTGAGCCACGTAATAAATGTGCTATGCGAATTTATTTATAGGAATTTAATGAGAGTTCCTTTGACTGGGGAAAACCTCTTGGCTTTCAATATATAAAAAATATTTCTAGATTTTGATGCAGATTTACGCAGAATAAATCGAGGATTAATTTAAGGTATTCCGCTTGGGAATCGGATGAAAAGTGGCCAAGCTATAGCCTCCGCAAGTGGCCATATTTCCACTGAAAGGGGCTTTCACATTTTTCCAAGGGGGTCCATCAGAAAAATTTGAAAAATATCGATCGAAAAAAATATTTCTAGATTTAGATGCAGATTTACGAAGAATAAATCAAGGATTAATTTAAGGTATTCCGGATGGGAATCGGATAAAAATTGGCCAAGCTATAGCCTCCGGAGTGGCCATATTTCCACTGAAAGGGGCTTTCACATTTTTTATAGGGGGTCCATCAGAAAAATTTGAAAAATATCGATCGAAAAAAATATTTATAGATTTAGATGCAGATTTACGGAGAATAAATCGAGGATTAATTTAAGGTATTCCGCTTGGGAATCGGATGAAAATTGGCCAAGCTGTAGCCTCCGGAGTGGCCATATTTCCACTGGAAGGGGCTTTCCCATTTTTCCAAGGGGGTCCATCAGAAAAATTCGAAAAATATCGATCGAAAAAAATATTTCTAGATTTAGATGCAGATTTACGGAGAATAAATCGAGGATTAATTTAAGGTATTCCGCTTGGGAATCGGATGAAAATTGGCCAAGCTGTAGCCTCCGGAGTGGCCATATTTCCACTGAAAGGGGCTTTCCCATTTTTCCAAGGGGGTCCATCAGAAAAATTTGAAAAATATCGATCGAAAAAAATATTTCTAGATTTTAACGCAGATTTACGAAGAATAAATCGAGGATTAATTTGACGTATTCCGCTTGGGAATCGGATGAAAATTGGCCAAGCTGTAGCCTCCGCAAGTGGCCATAGTTCCACTGAAAGGGGATTTCACATTTTTTATAGGGGGTCCATCAAAAAAATTTGAAAAATATCGATCGAAAAAAATATTTCTAGATTTTAACGCAGATTTACGAAGAATAAATCAAGGATTAATTTAAGGTATTCCGGATGGGAATCGGATAAAAATTGGGCAAGCTATAGCCTCCGGAGTGGCCATATTTCCACTGAAAGGGGCTTTCACATTTTTTATAGGGGGTCCATCAGAAAAATTTGAAAAATATCGATCGAAAAAAATATTTCTAGATTTTAACGCAGATTTACGAAGAATAAATCGAGGATTAATTTGACGTATTCCGCTTGGGAATCGGATGAAAATTGGCCAAGCTGTAGCCTCCGCAAGTGGCCATAGTTCCACTGAAAGGGGATTTCACATTTTTTATAGGGGGTCCATCAGAAAAATTTGAAAAATATCGATCGAAAAAAATATTTCTAGATTTAGATGCAGATTTACGAAGAATAAATCAAGGATTAATTTAAGGTATTCCGGATGGGAATCGGATAAAAATTGGGCAAGCTATAGCCTCCGGAGTGGCCATATTTCCACTGAAAGGGGCTTTCACATTTTTTATAGGGGGTCCATCAGAAAAATTTGAAAAATATCGATCGAAAAAAATATTTCTAGATTTTAACGCAGATTTACGAAGAATAAATCGAGGATTAATTTGACGTATTCCGCTTGGGAATCGGATGAAAATTGGCCAAGCTGTAGCCTTCGGAAGTGGCCATAGATGTCTGTAGATGTCGCAAGGTCTTACCTTGGAATGGGCTTTGTCTAGAGAATCAAAACAGAAGTACGGATCAGACTCGATTAGTGTCTCAAAACTATTAGAAATCCAGATGAAATCTGACTCACTACGGGCTGGCTACAAATTGCCGGGGATTGTGTGTGGGATTGCACAACAATCGATTAATTGGCCATTATTTTCCGTTTTGGTCAACAGCCTCCAATCCGAACATGTGCCAATATATCATCGCGCCGGGACGGCAGCTGCTGGTTAGTCATAGGGAGGGGGCCCTGCGCCGGCTACTAATTGCATCGAGTGGACAGTGGACAGTCAACGCCCAGGTTTTTGGCTATCGCCGCTAATCTAAAACGTTCTACTTTTCCTTTACATCCAATTCCATTTTCATTATTATTTATATTACAATTTTTTTTGTTGCTTTTGGAGTGAATGTGTGGGCATTCAGCAAAACAAACGATGACCACGTGCCCTCTTTTTCTTTCTCTTTTTTTTTTGATGGGTTTGTGTGGGGAGGGGCAGGTTCAAGGGGGAGGAGGGATGGAGGCCAGGAGGCAAGGAGGCAGGGAAGGTTTTTATAGGGGACATGCTGGCAGAGTGACCGCAACAATGGTCGCGTTTAATTACAGTTATTGTCGCACCCCTCGCCCCTAATTTGCATTTCCATTTACATTTGCCTTCCAGTTTCCATTTTCAGGCTTTTATGGTCATAGTAGTAATAGTATGTACGGATGGATAGTACGGAAGGTAAGGTAATGTGGTTCCACCTTTCGGGCACGTGGTGCTATTTCTAAGCACATGTCCACCCCGAATGCGGGACAGACAAATGCACTGAAAACAAATGCAACGCCAACTCATACAACAAAAGGGGACATTACAGAACAGCTCGCCTTTTCGCTCAGTGCACTTTTAATTAGCATTAGCAGTTGATGTCTCAAGAATTCTGGAGGATCGTTTCGCCACCAGCTCTGCCGCACGCTCAGCCAGCGATGAAATTTATGTAAATTAAATGAAAAAGCCAAGGATAAGGTCCAGAGCAACCAGCGGAACAGCGGAACCAAAGGAGAAACCCTAAAAAGTGGGCGCGACATATGGCCGAGGTGGCCAAACAATTGTGGATGAGTTAGAGGCGCATAAATTGTCAAGCCGGGCGCCCTGTCAGCGCCCACACACTGTACAGTGGAACCCTTCCGCCAACCAACTGGGCGACACTTGAGATAAGGATCGGACGATCGAGCGGGCAGCCAACTGACACGCCCCTGGGCGAAAAAAAAAATACAATTCTTCAACGCATGCCAGTGGGAAGAGGCGTTTCGAAACTATGATCGGGGCAATATGATAATGATAATCCTTCCTTGACTGGATGTGCCCCACGGCAGCAAGAGAAACAGAAGCACATCCCATCCTTATATCGTTTGATTTTTATGGTCCTGGCATGCGCCTGGCTCCTTCAGACAACCACAACCGATTAGAGAGGTCGTAAAAGTCTCCGTTTATTCCCTGAAAGGTCCATAAAACTTTGTTTTAGTATCAGCGATCTGGCAGACGTCCTGGCGAGTGAAATGGTTAGCACCTAGAGTCCTGCCCAAACCCCTTCCCGAATGTCCCACAGAGAGAGAGCTATAACTTGGACCCGATCCGATCCGAGATCGACATTTATGATGCATAAATTTTCTCCACTTTCTCCGCTTTCTCTGAGTCTGAGTCGCCTTTGATTGTAGCTGGATTTTTAGGCAGCTCCGGCCAATTAAGTGCAACGAATCGGCCTGGGATTCGTCACAGGATGACATGGATTGCGAAAATTTAAATACAGCCTGAGCAGGGATGGGATGAGGGAGCAAAGGACGATAGTCCTAGAGTCCTGGGGTGGCTGACTGCCTCTGAGTGTCATCAAAACAATGTTTGCCATCTAGTTTATGAGCTGCGCCTCATTTTGCATTTCCCATTTCCCATTTCTCATTCCCCATTTCGTACTTCGCATATTTCTCATCTATTTTCCATTTTCGATTTTGCATTTTCCCAGTTTTCCACGATGCCCCCTCTCCCCTGCGTCTCCCTTGTGTGCCTTTTTCAATTTCACATTAATTTCTGGTCAATGCCCAACCCTGAGAACTATGCTAAAATATTATATTGACCGCAACCAAACGTCCACAAAAAAGTGGGAAAAGCATCGTAAAAAGCAGAAACATCACTGTTTGCTCAATCAAACGATCCTTCGGCAAGGACGAGGTCATAAAAAATGAAAGGAAAAACTAGGGGAGATGATAAAAAAACCAACAAACCCATTTCCCTGGTCAAGCGCAACGACAGGGGGTCATAAATGTGTTTTTTTTTTGCTCTGATCTCTTGGCTCATCTTTGACTAAAAATTTGAATCTCAATCCTCGCATCCTTGTTGCTGCTTTTGCGAGCAGCGGGATGTCCTTCTTTCATTGTGGCCAATATGAATGGGAATGTGATTAGTGTCCTTTCAGTTTTTGCTCATGATCTTGGCTGGGTCTCAAGATTAGCCATCGGCAGGATATCCAGGGTTATGTAAACGACCCATGGGGTCCTCTGGTTTTGCATTATTTATTCGGGGTTTTTGCATTATTTATTAGGCCCAAAATGTTAGGCATCGTATGAATTTATAAATTCAATTTTGCGGCTTAGATATTTGGGTTTCATAATGAGGTTTCGAGGCTTCCAAAGGATTTAGAGCCGAGTCTTTGGTTGACCGCTGATCAGCATAATCCCCATAATGAATATGGTTTGGTTTTGATTTGATGGAAATCTCTCTCCGTCAGGATAGTCGCAGCCCATCCATCAAGCCAAAGGTCCTGTGATCGATCGGCCACCTACGAGCTCCGCTTAATGACTCACTTGAACCAAACCGAAATCTAATTGAGTGCTCCCACTGATCTCTGGACAGTTCGTCTCGTTTCCGGGGCGAACTGTCAACGAGGGCTAATTAGAATGTCAGGCGAGGTCCTTGGTCAAGCTGGCAGGACAGTCAGTCAGCCAGCCAGCCAGACAGCAACCCACACAACCGCAACACAGAGCAAACAAAAAATAATAGGGAAACCCCTTACCACAATCCTGACACTCACTATTCCCTGACGGATTGATCCGTGTGATTAATGATTAATGATGTGGCCAGTGTGGCAGTGTGGCAGAGTGGCATAGGAGCTGTGTGGCAATGTGGCAATGTGGCAGGATGGCATTGCGTGACAAGTTTGTTAGTAAATTGATGCGGTTGTCCTTTTGCAGCTTGCAACTCTCTGCCGACAGTCCTCGGTCCCTGCATCATTAATCTATCGAAACTGTACCGCTCCGTAGCCAAAAACTATCTAACCAAAGACTCTGCCGAAGTTCAATCAATTTCCCACGACGATCGCCTCGATCTTAAATCTTTTTTAATGAACTCATCATAAAGTCCTGGCCAAAAACTGTCATAAGCCGGGGATTCGAAAGCAGAATCAGCGGTGCGTGAATTCCTCCGCCAAAACTGACCACAAGAACAAACAGATTTTAATGGAATCGAAAGGAAATTTATTAGATGCAGATCACAGGCCATTGTTCTGGACTTTAACGACCCTCGCGTTTGCGTTTGCATATCCCTGTCCCGGATATATCCTGGAAGAACTCAACCCCCGGATGGATTTTTTTTGTGGGTAAAAATACCTTAAAGATTAATGAGATTTCTTTAGCCAATTTCTTATGGGTGATTTTTCTATTTTTTTTTTTTTTGGCATTTTTTATGGCTCGTTTAAAGATCGGGCGCTTGTCTCGTAATTTACATGAAATTACTTCATTTGCCGGGGCATCCCATGTCCTTTGTCCCTTGCGGTCCTCGTGTCATGTCAGTCAAACAAGGCCCGACTCCCGACTCCCGACTCCCGAGTCCCCGCATCGTGAGAAATCGAAATGCAAATCAGTCAGAATTCGATCGATTGAATGTCTTCGATCAAAGTCAACGCCGACGGATTGCTCTCGGAAACTGGACCATTTCTATGTGTGGTCTACCTTCGCCACAGAACAAAATCAAGGATCTTTCTCTTCGGACAGGAGCAGCTGCTGACCAAAGGACACGCTTGCAATTAGCCATGAAATTTTCCATCTTGCAAGGACCTTTGGCGGCTTCTTGTCCTTTGGCGCTGGACAGTGGATAATCAATGTGCAAAAAGAAGGGCAAAGAAAATATGAAAAGTTCATTGATTTTTTTCATAATCAGTCGATGAATTATGACAGACAGTTGGCAGTTGGAAATAAAGCAAGGATAATTGCAACTTCCTAAAGGTTTTATGGTAAATGGTATGCAGTGTCCTTGGTTGCCACGGCACTATCCAAACATTTATCGAAAGCCCCGCTCGCGTTTTTATTAAACAAAGTCCCAAGGCTGAACGCTTCAGTGGGCGCCGAAATTAGGATCAACGGATGCTTCGTTATAAAGAAACCTTTTTGAAAAAACTTTAACCAAAAAGAAAAAAAAAGAGACTGCATCTTCGCCTTGGGCCCCGTAAATCAGGCTGCCAAATGTCATTCGCTTTCTTGACATGCTGCATAACAAGTTTCTGGTTTTTGGCTAAGAGAAAAAAAAAACGAAGCTGCATTATTTCGAATCGTATATTTTTTTCGGCGAGGCTCCTTTTTTTTTTTTTAGCCTGTCAAATTACTTGAGGGCGCCGCAATGTCTGAGAATTATTTGTGGGTAAGGAAGCGAAAGGACACGAGAGTGCAACTGCAGACACACAACACACGCGAGCAGGATCCTTGCAATGCAGACAACTCTTTCTTCCCCGTTTTTTCTCCCCTCAAGTCTTCCTTTTTTTTTTTTTTTTTTTTTGGGTGGATAAACCTTTTTTTCCTCGTCCTATTTTGTGTGAGAAATGCAAATTTTGGAAGGAGAAATACGGTTGGGCCTTGTGGAGAACAAAAATATTGTTAAATTTGTTAAAGGCAACCGGGCGAGAAAAAAGCGCGCTGCACTAAATTTTTTTTTTTTTTTTTAAGGCAAAAACTGCAGTACGTTGGGAGTCCTTGGCAACAGCAGGAGCTGGGTGAGCGTTTTCTGCAATTTTTTGGTCATTTATCAAATTTCAAGCAAAAGCAGATCAGTCTCAGCCTCAGTTTTGTGACTGAACGACTGTGTGTGTGTGTGTGTGTGTGTGTGTGTGTGTGTGAAGTGAATATCAAAACAAAACAAGGACATCGGTGTCCTTTTTCGGGGCGCGCCTTGTCGGCTGTCAATCAAAAGTCGTCTTCGATTTTTTTTTCCCAAGTCCATGTCATATTTTTCCTCTCCCCGGCTGGCTTTCGATATCCTGTTCTATTGGCAGGACTTTCCCACATTTGCATTTTAATAAGCTGGAGGAGAGCGTAGAGCCAGAGGCATGCTAATTTCTGCAGCAAATCCTTTAAATCCGCAATATTTATCGCTTACATGCCCGAAAATCAAGTTTCGCACAAATTAGGCAAATTTTTTCGGGGCCACCCATATGTCAAGGGGTTTAGTTTTCGGTGTCAACCCAAAGGTTAATGCCTAATGCATTTGCAATTAGTTTGCTAACCCCTCCTCGGATTCGGGATTCAAATTGAATTTATAATCGATTTGGATCAATTTTTGCAAAACTGCCAACACACAACACAGTGGCCGTGCGATGGCCCGGGAATGGAAAATCAAAAATCAGCGATCGAGAATCCACCCCGATACCGGGAGGCATAACCCTTTCCGCGTCCCTTGTTGTTGCTAATTTCGATTCTAATGAAGCGCGAATTACGAAAACATGGAAATCGTATCAATTACCGGAGACACAGATCAGATCACAGGCTCCGGAATCTCTGGCATCGCGGCAGGGAAAAGCGCAAATATCAAGCGACGGGCTGGTCTATAAATCGGTTGGGAGAGGGGTAAGTGGCGGGATCTTGCATATATCAAAAGGAAATAAACGGAAAAATAGGAAAATCGAAATCAAATAAAGGTGGGTCCTTTGACAAAATACACTCGAGTTTTGTTTGTTGAGCGATCCTGTGGAATCCTGTGGAAGCGTTTTTTGTGTGGCGTTTAGTTTATAGTTTAGGGATTATCCATTAATTAAGGGGAAGCAAAGTTACTGAACCATCCAAGTCCTTCTTTAACCAAATACCTCCAAGCTTAAGGTAAAGACTTTCATTTCACGGTCTATTAAATAGAGGATCCCCCTTGGGCCAGGACATCTTCAGGAGTCAAGAACTTTCCATCAGCATTATAAACACAATTTGAAGGAGTGCCGATACAATGACATAACATATCCAAGATATGCAAGCCGCCCAGATGTCCTGCGCCCTTCTGGAGTGACTAAAGGTGTCAAGGACTGACGAGGGCTCCGGCCAAGTCTCAGCGGGAAAGGCGGCAACTGTATCCTAACAATTCTCAAGTATATGGTATATGGTAAAAACGACGATTTCCACGAAGCAGGACTCCCCCACATCCACATCCTTCAGGAATAGGCAATGAGAATTGCATTGCCATTATTATTGAATGGCCATTGGATGGGTCAAAAGTTGGCAGCGAGAGCTCGTAAAATCCGGAGATCGACAGCAAACGTCACATAAACATCTCGATGGGACCAAAAGGACTAAGGAGCTATGAGGACAACCTGGGCCAACCGGCTGCTAATGTAGGGCACGAGTCCTGATATTGAGTCCCGGGCATCTGGACAAATATTTACCAAGGACCAAGAAGCAAAAGGACCAAAAGAGTCAGAGGAAGCTTCGGCTCATAAATTGCCGCCTACACACAAAGGACGATTGCAGGATACCCGGGGCCAAGTACAAATCAAAGTGAAAGTAATGACCAACGGAGAGAGATGGCCGACTGAAGAGAGAGTTAGGTATAGAGATGATATGTCCTGGGACAGAGACATTAGGCTACTGTTTTTGTAGTTCGGCTTCTGCAGTTTCCCCCGCCAGGACAATTGTTTTCACAAAATTTTCGGACAACACACGAGACAAATCTGGGCCAGGACACCTTGCGAAGTCGTGTGGGTTTCTGGGTTTCTGGATTTCCTTTCTATTGCCACTTTTTTCCTTCTCTCCTTCTTTACTATTATTTTCTTTTTTAGACTTTACAGTTTACAGTTCCTGGGCAGCTGTCCTGGCAGCCAAGGATCATTGTTGTTTGATCGCTGATGGCTCAGCATCGATTCTGGCCAGGACAATGGACGGGATTTACCTGCTTAGCCGAGAGTGTTTCGCCACGTTTCCTTCGTCCTTTCACCGGAAGAAAGAGCGGGAGAGCTGGGACGAAGAGAAGCTGGAAGGAAAGTGTTCAACAGGAGGTTTGTTTGCGTTGAATCCTTTGAAGAGAAATTGTCTTCCTTTTTGGCTAGAGCGCCCCAAACGGAGAGTGGCAGAAACTAAAACTAACTGGGATTTCAGGGACGAATTGTCTTGCCTTTTAAAGGATAACTTGTTTTTAAAAACCAACTAAAACCCATATTAAAATTAATCTCGATTGTAATTGTATTAAAATGATTGAGAACCAAGGATGTCCTATAAAATAATATAATAAAGCTCTAAAAATAACATAGGAGGGTCCACACTGACAAAAATTAACCAAGGCTTTTATTTACTTTCAAAATATATAAAAAAAAACTTACCACAGAACTGAAAAGCTCCCGGCCCGGAACCTGTTAGAAAAAAATAAAATAAGGATATAAATGCTTTGATAAAAAATATATTTTATTAAAAGTTCATCTATTTTTTCTCCGGATGTAAAAAAAAAAAGGGAAGAGATCTATTTCTCCATCGACTTTCTTTGCTGGACTCTCTTTCCAAATTTCTCTTTCTCTACCAAAAGGGGGGTAGGTTTTAGAGTTCGGCAAACATCGTAAGGTTGTCGGAGGCCCTCGTCTTTGGAGGGCTTCGAGCCGAGCCTTTGCCGAAGGCCGCGCCTGCGCAAAGCCTCATTTCCGTTTCTGACCTCGTGCCGAGCAGACACACGCAGACGAAGCACTATCCTTTTCATTATATTTTTGGCTTTGGAAGCTCATTTGGCAGATCCTTTTTTTTTTTTGTGCAAAATTCAACAAGCAAATTGTGAGAACCAGAAACCAGGACATCGAAATTATTTCTGAATCTAAACCAAGTTAAAAAAAGTGTTTGAGATATAGAAGAAAGTGCGGCCAGCAAGGCGACCTAGTCGCAAGCAGATCAAGTTTCCAGGTAAGTCCCAGCCGCAAAGTATCCCCCCGGGCCGCGAGGCTAACGGTCACATAATCTCCGCAAGAGTAAGTGATTGATCCTTTTTGGAGAGATCGATGGATGGGCTGATCGCTTGATAAGCTCCAGGGAACCACACCTGGCAATATTGATTATTCTCACACAACACAATTACGATCGCACCCATGCGACGCGGTTGTTTGTCTTTTGCTCTAGCTCTAATTTTAATTTGGCCCGGGGTGAGGGGAACCCATAGGGAGGGAAACCCGAAAGGAAACCCTAAGATACACAGGCCCGAAAACCCTAACCCCTAAGATCCAGATCACGACGAGGCCCACAAGTAAAAAAAATATATAAAAAAAAAAAAAGGGGTGGTGCGTCTTCTAATACATTTAATTTGTTGCTCTACCTTTAAATTTTCTTCCTTTCCCTTCACCCCAAAGATAATCCTTCGGGCACAAGTCACACACACACACACACACACACACACCCAGGATCCTGGGTCCTGGGTCCTGGGCTGGAAAAGAAAATATTTTTTTTGCTCGCCTTTAACAAATGCCTTTCTCGTGCAATTTCGCTCGGCTTTTCATCTTTCATTTCTGGGGCTGGGATGACGTTTATGGATTACATGAAAACCCATTTTCAAACTCACTTTTTGTGTCTGTGTGTGTGTGAGAGTGGTAGTGTGTGTGTGTGTGTGAGTCGAAGAGAATCCTGTAGACAAAGACAAGAATCTGGGACGATCCTTTTGAGGCACCTTTTGGCTTTGCTGTTTGCCGCATTTTTGCAAAAATGGCATCATTATGCTGGGGCGTAATTGTTGCAGACAGAAGGTCCTGCAACGCTAGGATCCCTAGATCCCAAGATCCTCACATACAGCAGGATCCTTGGTGTAGTCGCCTGGCAATTTTATGCTTGGCAACCGCAGCCCAGAAATCAGCTTGCAAATTAGCATAAGTTTAATTTCAATTTAAATGCAAACCTGAAATCGGCTCAAGCTGAATTACAGGATCGCACAGGAGCCCAAACTCGTTTGCCGCAACAAAAAACAATTTGCAAATTTCCTGCTTTATCCTGGCACTTTGTTTGCCGCTTGCCTCCTTCATTTGTTTTTGCTTTTTTTTTCATTTTTTCGCCACGAAATTGTCTGGAAGTTTCCGAAAATCCAAAAACAAGGAGAAGAAAGGGCAACGGGGGAAACGGGAAACAAACGAAACCAGAAAACCCGACCAGTCGTTGTTCTGATCCTCTTGTTTGGCAGCCAGCTGCCCAAGGACCAAAACGACTCGATTTTGCCAACAATATATCAAAGCGAATCCTTGAAAGGCTAACATTTATAAAATTGAAGCTCCGAGGAAGGAAAGGCGATTAGCCTTTTTTGGTTTCTTAAGTTTCTTTGAAACTCTTCACAAGATATCCAACTCCTGATTGCAGGGACATGCCAACCATGACGAGAATGCATCGCCACTCCAGCTCCAGTGCCGTGGTGGAGGAGAATCGAGGCCGGAGACGAGGGCCGGGATCGGGAGACGCCAACAAGGAGAACTTCGGGGTACACTTCATGAGCAGTCCGTTTGGCAACGCCAGCCTGATTGCCCTCCAGGACCTGAGCAACGTCCATGGCAAGAGTCCGCAACGCCGGAGCTTCAGCGAGGGCAGCGGGCCCCGCCAGGCCACGCCCCAATTGGCGGCATTAAGGAGCTGCCTGCCCCGCGGAGGCGTGGGCGTGGGCGTGGGCGTGGGTGTAGGCGGTGGGGGTGGAGCGACTCTGGAGGATTCGCAGCTCTCGTCGTCGCGAATGGGCGACACCACACTGGATCGCATGCTGGATGCAATTATCGAGTCTGCCCGCAAGGAAGTCCGCTACAAGCCGGCTGTGGTTACCACAGCCACCGCCACTGCCACCGCCACTGCCACTGCCACTGCCACAACCAGCACAACGTTGCCCGAAAACGCCGAGTGGAGTGAGACGAGTGTCCACGAGATGGAGGTACGCACTCCCACCCACCTGAAGCGGCAGCGCGTGGTGCGCCGCAAGAACCCCCACAAAACCACCGGCCCGGGGGGGCCACGGCCCACCAGCACCACCAGCACCACCACCACCACCGCCCAGGCTCTCCAGAAACTGGAGCACGTTCCCAGCACCAAGAGGTGCCTGAGCTTCTCCTCCAGTTCGAACTCCAGCGATTTGGAAGCCGAGGAGGAGGACGCCGACGAGGCCGACCATCAGGTGGCCAAGAGGGGATCCATGGCCACGCCCCCCTCCCACTGCACCAGCAGCAGCAGCAGCAGCGGCAGCACCAGGGGCAGTGGGGCAGCCGATTTCGGGGAAACGCCACGGGGCAGCATCGATCTGACCATTTTCTACGACGCCAAGGAGCAGAAGCTGAATGTACATGGTGAGTTTCGAACCAAAACAGTTCCCGAGGACTCAAAACAGGATCATAAATTGAATTATCTTTGGCTTAAATAACTTGTTATGCTGGAAAGCTGTTGGCAGCGGCAGCAAAATTGGATTTATTCTTGCAACAGAGCGCCGGAGGCAGCCTGGACTGGCCGCAATTCAATTTTGCTAAATGCGATTATCGGGGGAAAAGGCAGCCAGTCCGGGGCATTGAAATCTCCTAGCCGAAGGATTAACCCTACCCATTTTCACCTTTCCGCCTTCTCTTGCTTTCTAGTGATTCGCTGCCGGGACTTGCAACGCTCCCACTGCGGCAGCGGCGGCAGCATCAATGCCTACGTCAAGGTGGCCCTCTCCGGCGGACACGGACACGGACAAGGATCCGGTTCGGGTTCCGGTTCGAGTGGGCAGCGCGACCAGCGCACGGCAGTCCACCGCCACTCGAGTCGTCCCTACTTCGACCAGCGTTTCAGTTTCCCGATTTCCGGTGGCGATTGCAAGGACGGCGACAAGGAGCAGAGCCTCCAGCTGGCAGTGTGGCATCGAGATCGCCATTTAAAGTGAGTACGAGTACGGTCGAAAGCCAAACTGAAAAGGTTTTAGTTTTAATTTCCTCTCCAAATAGATTTGTAAGTCCTGTCCTTTAACCCTTTAAAGCTTCGAATATTCGAAAGCCCCAATTGATATTTTATTTATGCCGCTGTCCCGCCTCCCCGCCGCCCCGTCTTCCCGTCTCCCGCCTTGTTGAGCGTTCAAGTCCTGCGCCAAGTCATTCACCCCGAAACGTTTAGCCTGCAAGGACGCTGGCGGCGCAGGAAGAGCAAGAAGAGTGGAAGAGCAATAAAGCCTTCCATGGACAGACAGGCAAAAGACCAAGACTCCTTCGAGCCTCGTCTGGTTAATTGCGGCGCGGGCGCCCCTCTCGCATATCCCGTTGTCGTCCTACTTGGGGACTCCTTACCGCGTGGCAACTTCGACTCGGATACCGATTCCAAAACTCCGTATCCTTGTGCATTTCCTGCACATAAACAAGCACTTACCACAAGGCCCCCCCGAGTGGAAGATTCCAGCGCCTGCGCCCTCAACGCAGACGCCTTTCCAGCGACTTTCCAGCGACTTTCCCGGGCCGTCCGAAGCGAAAGGCTAAAAGGGGCTGACCTGAGCTTCCGTTCCCAGTTTTCCCAGTTCTCAGTTTTCCCAGCTTGGTCGAGAGCTCAGTTCCCGTTACTCGGTCCGAGTGGCAAGCTCGCGTGACAAGCTTGAAAAGCGAACGGCGACGGCGACGGCAACGGCAACGGCTCAGGCGAAGGCGAAGGCGACGAGCGGAAAACGGCTGGCAACGCTCGAAAGCGAAAATAGCGCAGGATAACGCAGGAAATCGCAGGTCCTTTCTCTTCCTTTTTTTTCCCGAATTTTTTTACAAGTGTTTCGATTGATAGTTGAGCAAAAGGATAAATTCCCAAGGATATCAGGTGTGAAAAGGCAACGCACAGGAGTATGCAACGAAAACTTATGTAACTGTGTGCGAGAGGATACCCAGGACATCGTGTGTGTGTGTGTGTATGTGTGTAGCATAATTTCGGGCTAAACAAATGCGAACAGGAAGTGGAAGTGCGAGAGTGTCTGTGTGCGTGTCCTGGGTGTTTGTGTGTCCGTGTGTCCGTGTGTCTGTGTGTGAGGCTTTTCGCAGCACGCTTGAAAGTTAATTAGGATTCAAGGACACACAGCAGGCATTTAAGTGGAGTACTTGAGCCAACACACCCACCTACCTCACCCTGCCCAAGAGGCTAAAACCACAAAAAACCACAAGTTTTAATGCCAAATCGATGGGGAGGTCCTTTTTAAGCGATTATGCAATGCTCACACGCACACCAACAACACCAACATCGATATCCTTTGGCTGTCGTCGGCGGCTAATTGAAGTGGCTAACTAACTAAATGCACACCCGGGAACGCCGTAAACCCTTCAGGCGATATCATTCGATACACTCGCAAAAACCACGTCGCCGTTGAGGTCCTTCTGGCCAGTTCTTCTTTTTTGTTTGTTTCCGTGTACTCCACACGCACCTGCCAGGACATGCATAATGCATAATCCCATATATTGTGAAAATAGTTATGCCCCCCAGAAGGACTATCCGAGAGGAGGTCGTTGCGAGCGTTTTAAGTCAATTTAGAAAACGACGGGCGGCTGAATAATGTATTGCCTGCTTTTCGGCACTGCCTGAAGGATATGTCTCCCCCCCCCCCCCACCCGACACATTTTTAATGCCTGGGACTGAGACTGACTGACAGCTGCGATTGCAATCGCCCCAAATCCAACAAAAAAAAACAAAAAAAAATAGAAAGGAAAACGCCAGCAACTCCTGCAATGCAACCCCGAGTGGTAAAAAAAATCAATAAAAGTGACCCAAATACGCGCGCCAACTTCAGGCCAAAGTGGCCAGTGGAAGAAGCAGAAGACAAAGCCTCGAGTCCCTGTCCTCCTCCACCACCCACTCCTTGCGGCCGATGGCAACCCTGGCAGGCAGCAAATTGGCCAGGCAAAGCGCATTTCCGGGCCAACAGTCCAGTACATATGTGGAATGTGGCGGCCAGCTTAGGGCCGCTAATTGATTTATGTCACGTACGACGATATACGACGACGTCCCCTATCCCAGCTATCCGCTCAACCCGGATGGCGCCATTCGGGGCATGGGTGGTGCGGTGGTGGTGGGCGTTGGATCAGCTGCCTTCGGGCCACCTTCGATGGCTTATAAATAGACAATGTCCGGCCAATGCCAGTGCAACGTGACGCAAAGGCGAAGCTCCTCCAATACCAATTCCCAAAAACAACTCAATTAATAAATATCGTGTTCCATTATCTGGAAGTAATCTCAATCGCGGGGCATGTTCCGGGCAGACATAAATGATTGAAAGGGCGCTCTGATAAGGTGAAGCAAAAAGTTAAACAAGAATTCGATTCAAGATTATGCGATAAGAGAGTCGATAGTTAGGAGCCCCTAAATAATAAAATCATTCCTCCTCCGAAAGATCCAACTAACCACGTCCTGTTATTCCTTAAACCATTTTAGACGCAGCGAATTCCTGGGCTGCAGCACTTTCCCACTGAGCGAACTTGTGCAGCCGCACGCCGGCACCACCGCAGGATCCTACAAGCTGCAGGCGCAGGGATGTCCGCCTAGCCAGCGCCAGAGTCGCGACAGCCACCACCAGAACCAGCACAGTCACCAGAACGCATCCGCATCCGTGACCAGCGGCAATCCCGGAGAGAATCCGGAGAAGGCAGGAGGCGAGCGAGAGAATAGCGAGGATATGGCTGCCATCACAGCCACGCCGCAGAAGCCAGCGGCCCCCGCTGGCCCCGGCCCCGGCACCGGCACCGGAACTGGATCCGCATCGGTTTCCGGTTCCACGGCCGCAGCCCTGACCCTCAACGAGGAGGTGATCAGCATCAGCATCGACGGGGATCCCGCCCAGCCAGCCGCCCAGCAGCCCATGAGGCTCAGTAAGAAGGCCCTCCACCAGCGCGACGCCGACGAGAACCTGTTCCTGAGGTTCCTGGAACTTGATCCGCCGGCGGACGGGAATGCCAATAGCACGACGGGCGGCGGCTCCGGCGACAAAACGGCCAACTCATCCTCGAACGCCAAGGCCAACGAGAGCAACGCCAATCACTTGAACGGCTCCGCCAATCGACGGCACTCCACCATGCCGAACAGCGCTGGAGGCGGAGGATCGGGTAGACAGACGGGACGGACGCCCTTCACGATGACCAAGCGACTGACCAGAACCGAGGAGCGGGGCTTCGGGTTCTCGATTGTTTGGACCCATCCGCCGCGGGTGGAGAAGGTCGAGGCCGGACTCTCGGCGGACAGGTGCGGCATCCTGCCCGGCGACTATGTGATCTTTGTGGACATGCACAATGTGGTCACGATGCCCGAGGCTGATGTTCTGAACTTGATACGATCGCAGGGCTCGGCCTTGACGTTGGAGATTTTCAGAAGGTCAGGCGCGGGCGCCACCACAATTTCGACGGCCACCACGGCGACGGGTCGCCAGAAGATCTACGGCCTTGATGCGGGCATTGGCATTGGCATTGGCATTGGTATTGGTGTGGAGGAGCCGCTGGTGGCCACCAGCACCAGCACCACCGGCACCGCTCACCCACAGCCCCAGCCCCAGTCGCAGACGCAGGGGATTGTGAATCTGCAGAGGAGCGCCAGTTCCCGCGTCCAGACGGCCATCAGTCGCCCGGCCACCGCCTGCTCCGGCACCACATCCTCCATCGAGGCCGCCAAGCGGCGGCTCCACCTGCCCCAGGTCACCTTCAGCAAGGAGGTAGGCAAGGGTGTCTTTGTCTAGCCCTTAACCCTTTGTCGGGTCCTTATTATTAGTATTAATCACGATTTTTTTTTCTGGTTTATCATATTTACGAGTGCCTCTGTAAATAATTGAATGGCCCTTGCTATTTGTTAAGTTTTAATTGTTTAAGCTATTATCCTATTATCCTTTATTTTTTTTTTTCGCCGAGTCCCAAGCTACCCCGCCTCCCACCAATTGCTTGACAATAAACATTTTTTTTTTCACATTATCCGTTTGCCTTTTCGTTTTTTACTCATCCACCCATTAAGCCATTCAATCGTCCTCCCCTTAAGCATCTCTGACTGATCCTTTCCCGTCGATTCCCGTCCAGTCCATTGTGCCCATCACAGACAACCGGAGGCGGTTCCTGCTGCAGCTGATCAGCCGGGAGCAGAACTTCACGGCCGCCCTGCACTTTGGCGTCCAGCGCTTCGTGCAGCCCCTGCTGGAGCGCAAGGATCTCATCTCGCCGAACGACCACCGCACCCTATTCCAAAACATTGACGAGCTTCTGCGCATCGCCGAGGACATCCTGGAGCAGCTGTGCAGCAGCGAGCAGCAGGACCAGGACCAGCCGCAAATGAACTTCGCCTCGCGGGTCTACCTCTCGAAGACGACGGCCATCTGCGCCGCCTACAAGAAGTATTGCAATGGAATCAAGAGGGCGGACTGTGTCCTGGTGAACAAGTCCCGGCAGACGGGGTCCGAGTTCATTGCCTTCATCACGGAGCCGGCGGTGCCCAGGAAGCGGCCCGATCTAACCATGTTCATCCACCGGCCGCTGCAGCACTTCCGCGAGATCCTCAAGCTGATGCAGCTCCTGGCTGGCAACTGCCACGTGGACACCGAGGAGCACAAGAACTTCAGCACGGTCATTGCCGAGCTGCAGGCCGCCTACCGGGACATCACCGTGAGCAGCGGCCTCATGGAGCCCCTGGGCGAGGGACGCCCTCTGCTGACCCTCCAGGACCTCGAGTCGCGCATGGTCTTCACCAAGTGCAAGCCCTTCACGCTGGCCGTGCAGGGGCGCCAGTGGATCTTCGGCGGGGACCTGTCCCGGGTCGAGGGTCGCTCCGTAAAGCCCTACTGGACGCTGCTCTTCAGCGACATTATTGTGTTTGCGAAGGTCAGCCGGGATCGGGTGCTCTTCATCACCGAGGAGCCCATTCCCATTGCCAACGTGGTGGACTCCTGTTTCCACATGCGCAAGAAGAGTGAGTATATCGATAACCCCTCTCAAAGGGACACGATCTCCTTAACTCCGGCGCTCCCAACCCCTTTCCAGCCACCGAATTCCGTCTGACTGTCGATCCGAATGGCCGCCTGGCCGAGAGCCCCACGGGCTACTGTGCCCCGGATCTCACCCGCACTCCGAAGCGGGGCGCCCGTCGGAAGAGCCTCATCCTGCGAGCTCCCTCCCTGGAGCTAAAGGCTGTCTGGCAGAATCTGCTCCAGCGTCAGATGTAGGTTGAAACGCTATTCAAAAATATGAAAACCGAAATAACACAAAGGACATCCACAGATTTTTAGTGAATGCCGCCCTGGGCTCGACGCCCCTCTCCAGTCCGCTGGACTCGCCGGATGTCCTGAACACCCTGGTGCCCCTGAGCGACATCGGCCTGACCTCCGCCTCGATGGGATCGATGAAGCTGCCGTCGCTGGACAGCATCCACCTGAAGCAGCAGCAGAAACAGCAGGTGCGTCTCTTTCGCAGCAAGCGGCTGGACAGTGCCGATTCCTACGAGAATCTCCAGAGGCTGGCCAGTGCGGTGAGGCACCATTGTGCCGCCAGTGCGGCCAGCACCACAGCCAGTAGTGCCACCCAGACCCAGTCTCAGACCCAGACCCAGACCCATCCGACTTTCAACACCAGTTCCCCGGCCAGGAATGGCGGCGGTTCGCTGGCCAATGGCGTGTCTGGCGACGCCAGTTGCCTCAGACGCTTCAACACCAACAGCTCCTGCCTGAGCAGCAGCGTCAGCCTGACCCAGACCCACACCCAGTCCCAGACCCAGACCCAGACGCTGACCCAAGTCCAGACCCAAACCCAGACGCAGATCCACACCCAGAGCTCCAACCACTCGCAGACCCAGACCTCGACCCTGTCCAGCTGCAAATGTCTGACGGCCATTCCGGAGGCTTCCAGTGAGCCTCTCCTGCCGCCACATACCCATTCGCACCCCCATCCGCATCCGCATCCGCATCCTTCCCAGAAACTGCTCGAGTTCAGTCTCAGCTCGGTGGGTCGTTCGTTTATCGACGAATCGGCGGGCGGAGTGTCCGGCGGTGGAGTTGGTGGTGTCGGCGGTCAGATTTCGCTGACCACGCCGGAGACGCCCACTCCGAATATCTCCCCCAGCTCCCAGCCCTGCAACTCGGACGCCTTTTCCAACGACTTTGTGCCGCCCAACTCCAGCCAGGCCCCGAACATTCCCCTCGCGGAGTTTGGCGGCTCCTGGGATCTCCTGGAGCTCGATCTCCAGCTGCACGAGGTCAACCTGGACCCCTGCTACGATACGGACGTGGAGGAGTGCATCTTCCTGGGCGACAGGGGGGATCGCGAGGGCGGCGGCGAGGGCGGTGGTGACGGGGGCGAGGACGACAGCGACGACGACAGCGTTGTGGTGGACGACGATCCCTTTGGCATGCTGCCCACCAAACCGACGCCGCCGGACTCCCTGGACCTGTGATTTGACTTCTGGCTACAGTCGGAGCCCGATCCCACCCTCTTGCCGCACAATCTTTGAATCCTAATCGAGCTTACCCGAACCACGTATTACCACTGATCTACTCTAGCTCTCTTGCTCAAAATCCCATCTAATCCCATCCATCGCTCTGCTTTTGCCTCAGCTCTTGGCCAAGTGTTTCCGAGCTCTTTTTTTAATATCTAATAGTGGCAGCCTCTTGTGAAGATTGGGGACTGACTTTGCCAGGATATATATGTAGAGAAGCAGCTGGCTGGCAGCTGACAGGACAGGAGTATATTGGCAGGACTAAGAGAAACCAGAGGTATGCTTAGCCAGGAAGTTTTTACGGCTTCAGAACGAAAAATACACAAAAGTTAACAAAAGTTAAAGCCCCGAACACGCTCCAAAGCACAACGAGTGAGAAGTGACAATTATCCCTGGAAAACTGTACATAGACGATCCAAGGACATCCCTCCCACACCACACCCATCCACTCGCTCTCCAGCAATGTGTATGTTGCGTGTGTGTATGTGTATGTTTATGTGTTGTGTACATATATGTGTATCCCTGTATATCCTTCATATGCCATATACAACGGCCCCCGCCATGGTATTTGTTCCCTCCAAGTCGATTCTGAATCGAGTGTATATATACATAGACGAGCGGAAAAGGACATTTTCGGAAGAGGGCAGAGTGGGCTTCGATGGGCGACGATATTCGGTGAGGATATAAAGCTCTTTATAGTTATACAATGCATAGCGTATACCCAGTATACAGATCTTAGGCCATATACTATATACTAGCTAGTCAAATATACACGACACTCACAAGAGAGAGAGAGAAAGAGATAGAGAGAGAGAGAGAGAGATAGAGAGAGAGAGAGATAGAGAGAGAAAGAGATAGAGAGAGATGGGAAATCCGAAAGGATTCTCCATGTTTTAAACGAGTTTTTAGCTTCTAGACATAGTGAATACCTAATCGCTAATCGCTAATCGCTCTATTCGTATTAACCATTCAATTGAAACTATTTTGCCAATCCAACACAAAAACCAAAATAAACAAATTAAAACATCAAATATACTAATGTTAATAATGCTTCCATTTTGTAGCCAAATTGATTAATGATTACTGATTACTGTTATTGCTGTTGTTATCCTACATTAGCCTAGTCCTAGTTTCCCAGTCCCAGTCATCCCAGATCTTAGATCTCAGATCTCAGATAGCCTCCGATCGGATCCTCCTCGTATACTAAGTTGATCTTTAGCCAAATTGTTTGTAGATTCGATTCAAGTTGAAATTATTAGTCAAGTTTAGCAATCCAATTGGCCACAAACAAGTGAATTCCACTTTGTATATAAAACACTACTACTCTCTATATAATTCCTTCCCACACATCCGTATATACATATATTTACATAGAATCTTTATGTGTATCCTGTGTAACGAAAAACATTGAAATCTGTATCGAAAGTTTGCTCAGTCTCAAGGCTTTTGGCTGGATGATGTATCTGATCGCTCCATCGATGTCAATTACTCACGACAAGCATTTTGTTGCCTTTGAAAATCAAGGATATCTCCAACTATATGAAAAGGAAACACATTTCGAAAGGCTCTCAACTGTTTTCGCACAAGGGACTTTCCCTTTTAAATACTTGAATAGAGTATGTAGCTTCTAATATTCGTTATTCGTTATATAATAGAATCCTAGTCCTAATTCCTTTCTTCCCTTTTCGAGTTGCTTCTGAGTCCTTTGTGCGAATTCAGTTTAGCGCCGACGCTGTCCAGCCAATAGTTGACTTTCTTAACATCTCCGATTAAATATATTGAAAGAAAACACCCCCAAACACACATCGATATTTATTGCAAAATTTAGAAAAAAAAAAAAACAAATCGATTGTTGAATATCAAGCATACGCCGCGTTGTCTTTTGCGGTTCGGTTTTTGTGTGTGCCTTGAGCAGTAAACAAAAATTTCTATACACATTATATATATCTACATAACAAAAAACAAAATATATATATACTATTTAGATTCATATTCATATATTATTATGTAAACGTTTGTGTACGTCTAGAATTTTTTGATTTATTGTTTTTCGACATTTTACATAAAACACGAGAGGATCGAGAGTCGATCGTTTGAGATTGAGATTGAGATTGCGAAGAGAAACGATTCAAATATAAATAATAAAAACCGAATGATTCTTTGACTAAAAACGCTTGTGATGTTCTTTTTATTTCACAACCAAATAAATTCAATCCAAATTGAAACACCATGGACCACCAAGAGCCAAGTAGATTATCCACCGAGCACTCACTGAATTACCATTCAAAATGTTCCGCCCAAAAAAAACTGAGCCGAAAAAAAAAAAAAAAGAAACCATATCAAAGATAAAATTGATGAATTAAAAATTGTGATGGACTCAATTTTAGTTTTAAGTTTGAATTGCCTCCACCTCTATTTTCTGTAAAACTTACGAAACCCCCAAAAAAAAAAAAACAAAAACAAAAATTCCATTGCTTATTTGTTGTGTGACTGTAATCGCTGTTGTCTTGTGTCTTGTGTCGTGTGTAACTGATATTTTGCAACAATTTTAACCATATTGTATCCTCTGCATTGCCACAATAGCCAGAGCAAGCGTTTTTAATCAAAGATGGACTACGATTATTGTTTTTCGTTACGTTTCTACGCTTCGCAAATTCGCAGATTTCTCAAGCCAAAGTCAGAACTCAAAACTCTACAAGCCAAATAAAAAAAAGAAAAACAAGAAATAAGAGAAGAGCTAAAAGCCAAAAACTAAAAGCTAAATACTTAAAGCTAAAAGCTAAAAGCTGAAAGCAAAAGCAAGAGCCCCTTAATTAATGCTACCAATGAGCCCATCACAAGTTTTAATTTGACAAAACAATAGGTCCTGTGGCGGGTGAATGGTACAGTGTTGTGGTTTGTCCATAAACGAGGTAACGTATTCATTTACTTTCGAACCGATCGATCTCTTCCAGCAGCGCAGCAATAACTCCCAAACAGCGGCCACCGATCGGTCCGTGGATCGATCGCATGGCCACTCCCATGGCCACAGCGGACACAGCGGCCATGCCGTGGAGCAGATCGAGCTGCTCATCGACGAGAAGTGCCGCATCCTGAACAAGACCGGTACGCCCAAGTCGAGCGCCCTGCACCTGGCCAACTGGATGAAGGGCCAGCTGGACAAGCAGCAGCAGCAGGCGCGCCTGGCGGCCATTGCCAGGTCCCAGGAGAACGTCAGCGCCGAGGACGAACAGCTCATATTTAATAGTGACAGCGAGCAGGACGAGAGGATCACGTACTGGACGCGGCAGCAGCTAGAGAAGCGCACCAAGGAGCTCAACCTGGCCAAGGAGAACGGCGGCCTCTCGGCCAGGCCGAACTTTGGCGGCAAACGCCTCAGCGGCGTGGAGGAGCTGAGCATGAGCGCCACCTCGGACATATACTCCACCACCTCGGAGGCGGAGGGCGTGACCAGTCAGATCAGTCAATCCCACAGCACAACATCGGACAGTCAGGTGGGTGTCTCTCGAACTCATGCAAACACAATTTTTCGGTCTTTTCCCAGCTTGTAGCTCTGGCTAATCCTGCTTCTCCCTGCAAAAAATATCCTGTTTTCCCATTCAGATCACCGTTCGCTCCAGTCCCATTGTGCTGGACAAGCTGGCCGTGTGCCGGCACTGCCACAAGAACTGCCAGCAGAGTGGCGGTGGCGGTGCTGTGCGTCCTGGCGGCGTCAACAACTCCAGTTCCACGCCCGTGCTGCTCTGCAACTCCCTGAAGGTCCAGCACAGCCAATCCTCGCCAAATCGCTGCTGCAAGCTTAACGGGCTGGCGGCCGGGGAGAGTGGCGGCGAGAAGGGATCCGAGACGAGAAGAGGCGCCAGGACGGGCACGGAAACGGGAACGGGGACGGGGACGGGCAGCATGACCAGCATGTCCAGCAGCACCATAACCGGCGAGTTCTCATCCAAAGTAGTGGCTAGCAGCAGCCGCCGGGAGACCGGCGATACGGAGAGCGATGTCGCCCAACTGATCACCGACGAAATATCCATTTCCCAATCAGAGGCGACGGACGACAGCGTCGGGGCGATACCCAACAGCAGCAGCAGTGCCGGCGACTCCAAACTACGTCATCTAGAACAGAACACAGTCACAGCCACAGCCACAGCCACAGCCACAGCCACAGCCAGCTCATCCCTGCCCAATGGTCACTGTGGTGGGGGCACTGGGGGCTCGCCCAAGCCACTGCCACCGCCCCGTCGCACCCGAATCGTGGCCCAGATGTGCCAGGAGCCCACCCGGCCGAAGGCCAATCAGCAGGTCAAGGCCATTGTCACCATAACGGAAACGGCGAGAATAATGCGTAGTAGTCCCACGAAAGGATCGAGCTCCGTGGGCGGGTCCCCGGCCAAGTACTCGGCCTGCCACTGTCGCTGCACGCCGGAGGACTTCACCAACGCCCAGCTCTCGCCGGACAAGATGGAGCATCAGACCTGCAAGCTGCTCGAGTCCCCCAAGCAGACTGCCACCACCATGAAGCAGCAGCAGGAGAGGCAGGAGGACGACCAGCTGTCCTTGATGCTCATCGGCCTGGCCCAGTTCGCTCCGGCGGCCAAGCTCTGTGGTCAGGAGAAGAGCCTAAGCAGCAGCACACCCACCATTGCCGTGGTGCCGCCCACTCCCGACGCCGTGCTAACGAAGACCACCACCCACGTGTGGGACAACAGCGGCTGCTCCTCGAACGGAACAGGCACGGCCACCACCAGTACGGCCACCACCACCACCAAGCAGCCTAGGCAGCCCGTGATCGAGAATATACCCGAGGACTCCTGCGACGAATCGCCGCTGGACGAGGAGCCCCCCTACCGACCGATGAGCACCTCCCTGCGGCGCTTCGGCACCATGTCCAGTCTGGAGAAGCTGCCCTCGGATGATCGCATGGACGAGGCGGACGAACTGGACGACGACCTGGAGCCCTACACGTCCAATGGCCACGGCAGTGGCTCTCCACCCCAAAACGAGGAGGATGAGTTGGATGGGGAGGAGACCCGATCGGACAAGAACCTGGGGGGCGCCAGTTCGTCGTCGGGCGCCCTTGTCAATGGGGATGTCCTGGCCAGCGGGGCCTGGACGAATCGAGCCGGTGCCTTTGTCTCCGACAAGATGTCCTTCTTCGAAGAGTCGCGGGCCTTCATAGACAAGTACTTGGGGCGCTGGAACGCCGGAGACGGCCAGCAGGCGCAGCAGCAGTCGCACCATCAGCCGGGCACCGCCTCGGAGACGGACGAGCAGATGGACGAGTGCACCTCGGGCGCCACCAGCGGGGAGGAGGTGTGGGGCACTCCAACCAGCGGCGGGGACAACGACGACCAGGACATGCAGCTGATCAACTCGGAGAACACACACTCGGTAGGACCTCAAAGTTGTTAAGCTTAACAAGTTGGTCTTCCATGTAATTAACTCTTTAGTCACCCACCAAGTCGAGCACTTCCCTGAACGACGACGACGACACGGAGCTGATGATGGACGAGCTGCTGATGGCGCCACCGATGACGGCCAGCACGATCCGGGGACTGCTGCCACGGTATGTAGGGTCCTGTAGAGTCCTGTACACCCACACCCTTGTACTCTACTCACACACAGCTGGTAGTTGAGAAACCCTAGGCAGAACTCTATCCAACTCTATTAACTCTTAACTCTTAACTCTTAACTCTTAACTCTTAACTCTTATCGAAAAACATCAAAACATTGATATATATATATAGCTTTATATATGTATCTATTATATATAGTATAGCCTAGACTAGTGCCTCCATTGTTGAGATCCTGTTGTTAATAAGAATACGAATTCTCTTTTTTTTTCGTGTACTCCTTTGGTAACTTTCTTTCGTAGCTTTTACAGGTGTTTTTACTTTCGTAATCATTTGTTCAACACACTCACAGCTCACTCGATATCCAAAATCAATCCGATCCAATCCGATTCTGTAACCATCATATTATCAATATAATCCTTCTAGTTTTTCACTCACTCATTTGCGGATTAGTCAATAGACAATATAGTGTCATAGTCCGTAGCCAGGTCGGGTGTATAGCCTCTATAGCCTTTAACTACAATATATAATCTTCTTCAAATATAAATTGATCCATCATTTATGCCATACATATATATCGACATCCAAAAAAAACACAAACACACATCAAACCAATCGACACATCGATCGACTATTGCTAAATTCCAATTGAAATTCGTTTGCATTCGCCATTCACACGTATTATCGAACCGTAAATCGTATCTCGTATCTCGTATCTCGTATCTCGTATTGGTATCCGTATCCGTATCCGTATCCGTATCCGTAAATCGATAGACGTCGACTTGAGCCATTATTCGAGGAAGAGACGGAGAGCGACGAAGAGAAGACGCAGCAGGACAGCGACGACGTCAAAAAGGTGGGTCGTTATTACAGCAAATCCCAGACACGTCCCGATATGTCCCGATATAAATCTATGGGTCCAACGAGTCGAAAAGAACTCGCCAAAAGCAACGTTTTTAATACCAGTTCCGCTGCATGGCAAACTAACTTAAAATCGGGGTCAACCTCTGCACCAAAGACGGGATTGCGACGAATGGCCGGCAGATTATCGCTAAGAAGTATTGATAACTAATCGATTCTCTGCCGAGCCAGTCCCAGATCTCGGCAGGATGACCCTCCCCACGTCCAACAAACTTCACCATGCATGCAGCCTAAACACTCAATAAACTAACTTCTTGGTTTCTGTATTTTCTGTATTTTCATAAAACAAACCATCGACCGCCACTCATCTTCATCGATCAATCAATCATCAATTAATTCAATCATCCAACATCCAACATCCAACATGCTTTGAATTTGTATGTAAAACGTAAACTTGTCTCTTTGCTTGTCTCTGCTCTGCTCATGCCACTGAATCCTTTTGATTTCTGTAATATAACAAACGATATAACTCGAACCACTCGAATTGTAATTGCATAGAAGGTCGTAGTTAAATTAGTGAAGCTTTAGCCCATCCTGCAGTACTGCGAGCTCATCAACATCCCACGTCCGGACAAGAGCGACGACGACGCCGATTGACACAAAGAATCCGACTCCCAAAACCCGACACACCCGACACAGCCGACATGACTGAAAGCAACCCACACTCCATCCATAAAGCACTCCATCACTTTATCCATACGGCAACCGCTAGCAGGAGGCTCTATCCCAACCAGAATTGATTAGTTGAATTCTATTCCCACAAATTGGTAGGGGGAAGCAACGACCAATGGCCACTACCTAGAGGATTCGGCTGGAAGTTCAAGCGACAGCGAGGTGGAGCCGCCAGCGCAGGCGCAGGCGCAGTCGGAGGTGGCGGCGGTGGCGGTGGCGGTGGCGGGGACAGTCCAACCACCAGTTCCAGTCCCAGTGGTGCCGGATCTGGAGGAGGATCCAGCGGACCAGCTGCCGCAGCAATTGGAAGAACTGCATCCGATGGCGATGGGGCCACGACCCTTGGTCACCACTCGTTTGCTACCCACCACGGCCATTACCACGCAAGTGGAGCGCGTACTGGATCCTCCAGTGGCCTTATCCTGCGAGTATCTGCTCGATCAGCGCCGGTCCGACGCCGTCGTGGAGGAGAAGTCTCAGATGCCAGCAGCGATGCCGGCAGCGACGGGGACGACTACGGGGATCGGATCGAAGCCGACGACGATGACGATGGCGACGAGGACGAGGACGACGAGGGGGACAACCTCCATAATGGGGACGGGAACGGGGACGGGGACGACGACGACGACGACGATGCCGAGTCGAGCTCCCTTATCGACTACTACAATAATCAGCAGCGGGAGCGGCACTACCAGCTCCGGCGGCAAAGCCAGCGGCAGGCCAGCGGCGAAGTTCGTCCCGCCTCCGCCGCCTCCGCGTCGTTTGCTGCTCACGCAGACAGATCTAAGCGCTGCCAGGGACAAAACGGTAGGGAAATTACTAAAGGAGTACAGCTTTATAGGGGATTGAATCCTTTTTCCATTCCAGGAGCCACATCAAAGAAAATCTGGCGCTACTGCTGACAGTGGCTCTTCGGCGGCTGTCGAAGGCGCCGCCAGCGCTTCGGGCCCAATCGCTACCGGGTCAAGGACAACGCCAGCCACGGCGAATACCAGCAGCTGGGCGGGACAGGGCAAGGCGGAAGCGGCAGCAAAACGACCATCCTCAACGATAATCGAGACCTGCCTGCTGGGGGCACCCAGGCCCGGGGCCGGGCCCTCAACCTCAGTCTCAGCAACTTCATCAGCAACAGTCTCGAGGACGGCAAGACCGAGCCGGTCGAGTCAGGAGCAGCTGCCGCCGAACAGCCAGGATGCAGTAGGGCCGCAGGCGCCACCGCCACCGCCACCAGCCGACGCGCCAGTCGCTGCCCCAGTGCCCCACGGTGGTTGCGGCCTAAGCCCAAGGCTGGAAATGCGTCTGGCCCTCAATCACGACATCCTAGGGGACGAGGACTTGATCTGCTACGAGCCTGGTCCCGATCTAACAACTATTCTGGGGTAAGACTCTTGACTCAAGGATAGAGACAACAGGATAATAATATTCTTTTCGACAGGCACGACCTCTCCACATTTCATCGTCTGACGGGTCGCGATTTATTGAGTCGTTCAGCCACGAACCGGGTGCAGCCAAAAGAGGCTGTCATATCGTTCTCTCAACAACGCAACTCAAAGATGGACACCCCGACGGTGAACCGCCGGGGCCGGCCCCTCTCGGTGGGCGGCGGTGGCAACACCAACACCACCAGTCGCAGCAGCAGCAGCCACGGCAGTCCGCTCGGCGGTGGTTCAGCTCGTGCCGGCGGGCCAGCGGGAGCCCAACACCGGCAGCAGCCACATCCTCATCAGCAGCAGCAGCTGGGGGCAACACCAGCGTACGGTACATGGAGCGGTTCTGGTTGTGCGGGTCGAGCAGGCGGCGGGAGAGGAAGCGACGGCGCCAGCAGCACCGCCTCCAACTCCAACAGAGGCGGGAGCAAATTAGGCGATCTGGAAATCTTGGCGAGGCGCGAGAAGATATACTGCACGTCTCGATCGAGGAGTGGCTCTCAAGTCAGGGAGACATCCACAATGTCCTCAACGACCTTGGTGGCGATGGCTTCGGAGCTGGCAGCGGAATCGGCGACGGGGACGGGGAAACGCGACTCTTCCTGGCCGAGCCGAGCAGCTGCAGCAGCCTCACTGACGAGGACGAGGAGTACTACTTCGATGGACGGAGCGGGAGCCATCAGTACCACCACCACAACAACAATGACTGAGGCGTTCCTCGAAACGGAGGCAGGCAAATCGAAGCGATTGTGAGTATGAAACTTTATTTCTATTAAATGGAAATTAATCAAGGATTTTAATGAGGCATTCAGCTTGAGAATCGGATGAAAATTGGCCAAGCTGTAGCCTCCGCAAGTGGCCATATTTCCACTGAAAGGGGCTTTCACATTTTTTCAAGGGGGTCCATCAGAAAAATTCGAAAAATATCGGTCGGAAAAAATATTTCTAGATTTAGATGCAGATTTACGGAGAATAAATCGAGGATTAATTTAAGGTATTCCGCTTGGGAATCGGATGAAAATTGGCCAAGCTGTAGCCTCCGGAAGTGGCCATATTTCCACTGAAAAGGGCTTTCACATTTTTTATAGGGGGTCCATCAGGAAAATATGAAAAATTTCGATCGAAAAAAATATTTCTAGATTTTGATGCAGATTTACGGAGAATAATTCAAGGATTAATTTAAGGTATTCCGGATGGGAATCGGATGAAAATTGGGCAAGCTGTAGCCTCCGCAAATGGCCATATTTCCACTGAAAGGGGCTTTCCCATTTTTTATAGGGGGTCCATCAGGAAAATATGAAAAATATTGATCGGAAAAAATATTTCTAGATTTAGATGCAGATTTATAAAGAATAAATCGAGGATTAATTTAAGGTATTCCGGATGGGAATCGGATAAAAATTGGCCAAGCTGTAGCCTCCGCAAGTGGCCATATTTCCACTGAAAGGGGCTTTCACATTTTTCCAAGGGGGTCCATCAGAAAAATTCGAAAAATATCGGTCGGAAAAAATATTTCTAGATTTAGATGCAGATTTACGGATAATAAATCGAGGATTAATTTAAGGTATTCCGGATGGGAATCGGATAAAAATTGGCCAAGCTGTAGCCTCCGCAAGTGGCCATATTTCCACTGAAAGGGGCTTTCACATTTTTCCAAGGGGGTCCATCAGAAAAATTTGAAAAATATCGATCGAAAAAAATATTTCTAGATTTTGATGCAGATTTACGGAGAATAAATCGAGGATTAATTTAAGGTATTCCGGATGGGAATCGGATAAAAATTGGCCAAGCTGTAGCCTCCGCAAGTGGCCATATTTCCACTGAAAGGGGCTTTCACATTTTTCCAAGGGGGTCCATCAGAAAAATTCGAAAAATATCGGTCGAAAAAAATATTTCTAGATTTAGATGCAGATTTATAAAGAATAAATCGAGGATTAATTTAAGGTATTCCGGATGGGAATCGGATAAAAATTGGCCAAGCTGTAGCCTCCGCAAGTGGCCATATTTCCACTGAAAGGGGCTTTCACATTTTTCCAAGGGGGTCCATCAGAAAAATTCGAAAAATATCGGTCGGAAAAAATATTTCTAGATTTAGATGCAGATTTACGGATAATAAATCGAGGATTAATTTAAGGTATTCCGGATGGGAATCGGATAAAAATTGGCCAAGCTGTAGCCTCCGCAAGTGGCCATATTTCCACTGAAAGGGGCTTTCACATTTTTCCAAGGGGGTCCATCAGAAAAATTTGAAAAATATCGATCGAAAAAAATATTTCTAGATTTTGATGCAGATTTACGGAGAATAAATCGAGGATTAATTTAAGGTATTCCGCTTGGGAATCGGATGAAAATTGGCCAAGCTGTAGCCTCCGGAAGTGGCCATATTTCCACTGAAAGGGGCTTTCACATTTTTTATAGGGGGTCCATCAGAAAAATTCGAAAAATATCGATCGAAAAAAATATTTCTAGATTAAGACGCAGATTTACGGAGAATAAATCGAGGATTAATTTGAGGTATTCCGCTTGAGAATCGGATGAAAAGTGGCCAAGCTGTAGCCTCCGCAAGTGGCCATATTTCCACTGGAAGGGACTTTCACATTTTTCCAAGGGGGTCCATCAGAAAAATTCGAAAAATATCGGTCGAAAAAAATATTTCTAGATTTAGATGCAGATTTACGGAGAATAAATCGAGGATTTATTTAAGGTATTCCGCTTGAGAATCGGATGAAAAGTGGCCAAGCTGTAGCCTCCGCAAGTGGCCATATTTCCACTGGAAGGGACTTTCACATTTTTCCAAGGGGGTCCATCAGAAAAATTCGAAAAATATCGGTCGGAAAAAATATTTCTAGATTTAGATGCAGATTTACGGAGAATAAATCGAGGATTAATTTACGGTATTCCGCTTGAGAATCGGATGAAAAGTGGCCAAGCTGTAGCCTCCGCAAGTGGCCATATTTCCACTGGAAGGGACTTTCACATTTTTCCAAGGGGGTCCATCAGAAAAATTCGAAAAATATCGATCGGAAAAAATATTTCTAGATTTAGATGCAGATTTACGGAGAATAAATCGAGGATTAATTTAAGGTATTCCGGATGGGAATCGGATGAAAATTGGCCAAGCTATAGCCTCCGCAAGAGCCAATTTTCCACAACAAGTGATTTCCTTAATTTTTTTTAAAGGAAATTAAGAAGAAACGAAAAATAAGCTCAAGGAGAATAATTTTTTTCAGGATGAACTTCATAAAGCGCCGCAACTCCGAGATAACCGCCAGTAGCAGCAGCAGCATCCCAAACTTCTCCGATGGCGGCCATCCGAGCCAGAGTCAGAGCAGCTTGATGCTCCAAAGGCAGTCGCCGGGCCAGTCGCAGGGTCAGGATTCAGCGGACATGGCACAGATGTCGCCGCGAAAGGATAACGTAAGTCCCCCAAGTATCCTCCGCTGAATAGCCCCATTTTTGATGTCCTGCTCATTTTTATTCCAGGACAAGCCATCGCTAAACCGCCGCCTGTGGAAACAGATCACCAAACGCCGGCGCACCAATTCCGTGTCCCAAATAGTCGCGGGCTAGGGAAGCCCTCGTATCCTTGACCCCTCGCACACCAAAGCCTCGATCAAACTGTGTTCTGTGGGTAGATTCTAGTGACATTTGCAGGGGACAGTCGATGGTTGGAAGCGAGGGAAACTGCAACTGCCCAGCATATCAAGGTGGGAGGGCAGTGGACTGTTTTTTTTTTTTTGTTGTTGTGGTTTTAAATCGACTGTCCCACCCACAAAGGACTGGCAGAAATCAAAACGAAAGAGAGAGAGGAGAATTATGAAGGACACTCGGCAAAGAGGGAAACACTTTAGTAGTACGTTAAGTTTTTTGATACGACTTTGTAGCTAGCGAATCCCCCGAATCGCAACGATTCCGGGCAGCTCTAGGCGTCCAATTGCGTCCAAAAGGAAACTCAAAACCAACATTAAACGATTCTCCTGCCAACAGAAAAGCCAAGAGGAACCGAGTCCCAGCCAAACAGCAATGATAACTAATATTTAGACAACGAATGGCACACACTTAGGCGGCAGCTGGAGAGTGGCAGAGATCAGCAACTACTGGGCACACATTCGAGCATTGCGACATTTTAAAAGAAAAAGCAGCATTAGAAACATAAAACTTATTACATGCAAAATCCAGCCAAATGTTTAGGACTTAGAAAAGGGTTTTTTTTTTTTTTCGTGTATTTTTAAAGAGACGTAACGCCAATGGAGGAGAATTCATAACTAATTTGTAGCTTAGCAGTTTCGGGGTTATGTTGCGGGATTAAAATTTGAAAAAACGGATAAAGAAATTGCCTTACGTATTCAATGAACTATTGTATGGGTAGCTTAACGTAGTAGTCTTTATATATTTACTCACATTTATACATTTTAATTGGAATTTAAATTAAAATTTTTGCGGCATTTTGCAACTGTCCATCACAGCCTCAGCAGTTAGTAGTTAGTACCAACTAAGTCGTACGCGATTACGAGATTATGAGTAGTTTGTCGATCGTAAAACAATTTTTTTTGGTACTCGAATTTCGCAATTTTTCTCAACTATTTACAAAATGTAACTTTTGCATCAGTTAGATCTTAGTATGATATAGGGAAACTTGGTACTGTAGTTCATTTCACATTGAAATTGTAATTGTAATTGATTAAATGGATATTTGAAATCGAGGAAACGAAACGAAACGAAACGAAACGAATCGAATCGAATCGAATCGAATACGAAAATTGTTGAGTTCAGCGCTGAGCTGGGAAAACGCTAACAAATTATACGAATTAATAATAACAAACGATCAAGTACATTTATCAGCTTTAATAGAAAATCTAATATATAATATACACACATGAATCTAAATAGTTCTAGTTCTAGTTATATAATTGACATGTACGAATTACGGGATCGACTTATTATGCATTTATCACTCACACATTCCGCTCGAGGCATTATTCATTCATTCTGGATTGGAAGCACTTGCCAGCAGTGCTTTCCCCAGTGCGAATTTTTACTTTGTAATCCCCTCCCGGAAACGTATTTGTTCTCTTGTTTCGATCGAAATTCGTATTTTAGCCAGGTAGTAGAAATGCAAAAGTGAATTTTCCTCTTGAAATTCAATTAATTAAAGAACAAATTATGAAGAAAAGGCATCCAAATAAATTCAATATACAATAAATCAAAATCAAATATAAACAGAGGGTGTTTTTATTATTGGTCAATGGGTATAACCTAAACATATACATATAGCTTTCTCTATATTTCAAAGGACTGACCTAAGCTGGAAGAAGGACATGGGCATTGCCTACTTTAGGGATCTAAAACTTAAGGCCAAGTTGAAGGCGTGATTTGGGAATTTTCCTGCCTTGAAAATATAAATACCTTTCGGCCAGGGTGCCAGGGTTTAGAGGGAGAATAAAAAGTATATATAATAGTATGTTGGTCAAACTAATTGTAATTCCCGGGGAGCTGGGCTGGGCGCTTTGGGGGCCCGTGCGTGCGTCCAGTTAATTTCGCCCAACCGGCCCCCACCTTTCCCCATTTTCCGGGTGGGGGGGGGGTGTGTAAGACCGGAGAATAGGGAATGGAGAGAAGGTGGAGCGGAAAAGCGGCAATGCGACAAAGAGAGAGTGTGCCAGCTGTATCTGCTACTGAGCTGGCTACTGCAGCTGAGCTTCAGATACTTTTTCAGCTGAGCGGTTCAGTTGGCAAACGAGTTTCACGCCGAACGGACGCTCGCGCTGCGTTTCGTTTCGATATTACTTCTCTCCACCACCCCCTCTTCTTCAAAGTCGCGGAATAAGAATCGGAATCAGAAGAATTCCTCCAGAAGAATTCGCCAACGAACGCCTGCATTTGTTTATTTACCCAAAAGATACAAAGATACGCCGCGAGTGTCAGTGTTTTCAGTGGCGTTAAATATTTAGCTTCCCATTTTTTTTTTAACCTTTTTTTTTTAACCAAAAAAAGTGCTAGCCCAAAAAAAAATATATCCAAAAGATAGAAGAAGTGGCAAGAGAGTGTGTGTGTTGACACTTGAAAGACACCGATGCATGTGAACTGACAGGAAGTGGAGCGCCATTAAGTCCATCACATCAAACGGCAGTTAGAACCATGGAACAGAGCTCGGCCCAAACTGTTTTTTTTTGCTAATTGAGGTCGTTGTCTAGGTAAGTGGTCGGCGTCTTCTGCTGCCTTCTAAGCCTTAGACCATCACCAGCTTGTAGCTTCCGTTTGCAACAGCTTTTGGAATTCACTTGCCACTTGCCACTCCGCCGATCCATGGATCCCCGGATCCACCGATCCGCTAGGCCGATAAGGCCCGAACCGCACAGCCAGTGCTCCAAAAACGGTAAAATATGTCGGTGTGCTGGCTAAAATTCACACGTTGCACCGTGGTTTAAAGGATACTAAAGTCTAGAGCCTTTCAGAGAGATGTATCCTCTCAAATAATATGTACAAAACTAAGCTGGTTTGATCAGAATTTTCACACGTTCCCAAAATGTGCCATAAAGTCGAATTGCATACGTGATTTCTATTAAATCAGGGCTTGCTTTTTATTTGATGGACCGTGTCCGTTGGTACATGGGAACTAAATCCGAATATAAGCTTTTAAAACATTTTGGATTTCGGATTTATAAAGCCATTGACCCAGAGTGGCCTGCTAAAAGCGGAAAATCAAAATGACAGATAGTCGGATTTCGAGTCCAAGAAGAAAAAGCAACCTGAGTCAGCAGTGAAAGCAGGCAATCGAAAGCTCTCTTTGGCAATGTATCTGCGAGTTAACTTCCTTGTCCCGGATTCTCAAGATCATTGGGTGGCTGGGAACGAATCGATAATCGAGAATTGGGAATCGAGAATCCAAAGTCCCGGGGCTCTGATAATAATTATCACACACAGAGGCGGCCATTGGTTTATGCCAATAATGGGGCCGAGATGCTGGCGATTGGGCTGGTGATTATGGTGGATTATAGTGGTCGGGTTGGATGTTGGATGTTGGATGGTCGACGAAAAACCGCAACGGAAACACATTATCGCGGCTTTCAACCATCGATCTCTGGCCAAAAACAGAAGAAGAAAAACAAAAATCGTCAGTTGGCTTTGTAAGGTCGAAGCACGGCAGCTAAATGCATATTAAGTCATTTCCAGCAAGTGAGAAACTCGCAAAAAAAACGAGTTAAAAACGTAAATAGATACTTGTACGACTCTATTTAGCGCATGTTTCCTTTTGGAAAACATTCGCAGCGCGTTTTTTTCGTATAGTTTATAGTTTTGGTTCCGCCAAAGCCAAATGGTAAGTGCAAAAATTTGTTGCGAAAATTGATTAACATGAAACAGGTTGTGGCGCAGTCTTCGCCCTCTTCGTCCTCGGCTTAAGCTCACAAATTTATGAAATTGCTGGTCAAAAGTTTTTAATTGAATCTCACATAAAATTAAGAGGAGCAACAAAAACATAAAAAGCGTAAAAAACGTAAAAGATGGGAGAAAAATCAAATAAAAAGCAACGCAAACAAAAACGCGGCGACAAAGACAACAAACGGCGATGACGATAATGATGATTGGGACATGAATCCGAGTTTTTGGGGAGTATTTTTAATATATATATATATATATATGTGTATACAATATAGCGTATATTATTTGGCAACTTTTGCCCAAGACATTTCACCAAGGAACGAAGCTCGGCGATCCACTGATAAACTGGTTTCGCAGTTTATTGAATTTTATACAGCATTTGCATCGCTTCACTCGCCGAACAATAAACAATTTCAATGAGAAAACAAAAAGATGGTAGCTCGTTAAGTTGCCCAAGGTATTTGACCCACCAGCGTTAAGTAGAATTGTTCTCATTCTCACCGAAGCTCAGAACGGGGGGGACACACAGGAAGGGCGTCGAGAATCCGGGGGCTTAAAAAGTACCTACCCTACCCTCTACCTCTACCCCATTCCGAAACCAAAGTTCAGAAGCAGCTGCTGCTCGGATTTGAATCCCGGCGTATATTCTTTTTTTTTCGGAGTATTTTGAATACGAACAAAAGATCAGAAACCATCTAAGGTCTAGGGTTATATCTGAGGCACCTCAAGGAATCTGCGCTTTACTCATTTCCATTCAGATCGTTCCACTTTTATCCCTCCCCCCGCTGGGCGCATTATCTCCTGTTTTTCTTTATCGTTTCCCCCATTTATTTTTACCTGTCACTCCACCTGGCACCTGGCTCTGGGCTCCGGGCTCCGGGCTCCTCTCACTTTCATTCGATTTTGGGCAATCGGATGCTGAAGGGCCTTTCTAAATCTTTAATGGCCCAGACTTTTACCTTTTGATGCTGGGTATACTGGGAATACTGGGAATTCTAGGAAGCGAAATATATCTGGAGGAGACTTTGACTAAACGTAAACGTGCTCGTTGTATGATTTAATTGCAGTTTCACCTGCCCACAAAAAAAGTGGAAAGAAAAGAAAAGCAAATTGAGCTGGAGGCCTTTGATTTGCAGAGCCATTATTCCCACCTTGGGACTTCCTCTCTATGATCTATGGCGGTCATGTAATGTTTGCCAGGGTACTTGAACTTCTCCAAGCTCCAAACTCCAAGCTTCAAGTCCCATTCTCCGTTCTCCGTTCTCGATTCTCGATTCCCCCAACTGACGCTCCGCTGACGACGCTCAAACAATGGAGTTCTTGTTGCCATTCACTCACCTCTCTCCCTCTCTCTCTCTCTCTCTCTCTTCCTGGGACTCTGCACATTGTCTATATATATTGTCTGACTATATATCTGTACGATCCGATCCGTAGGCACAAAGCCGAGGCCGCCCCTTTAGCACCTCCCCGTCTCCCGGTTTTGGACGGGGTCCCATACATAGTAATTAGAATCATGCACGAGCATACCTTTGGCTACGTATCCGAGTATCTGCGTATCTGGGTATCTATGTATCTATGCGGCAGTATATCCGTGAGCTACAGAGTTCGCTGACTGTGACTTTAACCGTTCGGCGTCGTCTCAGCTCAGTCGTTAATTTGGGCTCCGTTCGCCTCTGAAGTAATTATGAGCGACAGAAGCGGACCATTTCCATTTACATTCCCCAATTCCAATCCCCCAGAGCAAATTGATTCGGGATCGGAGATAGCCAACTTCTCTCAATCTCTCTTGGCCATCAATGTCTTTGGCTATTAATCACTGGAATTGGTCAGTTGAAAATTCAATTTCGTGGCCACAGAAACTCCACAAATTAACGTCTTTTTAATTGCTCGTGCTGTGCTGTTGGCTCTTGCCACGACAACAGCCAAACAATAACAAAAACACACACTCCACAATAGCAACAACAATGGCCAATTGTCATGTGGAGTCGTTGAACTCAAGAGCTCCTCCACTTCCACTTCCACCTCCTCCTCCTGCTCCTCCTCCTCCTCCTCCTCTTGGGATCCACCGCCCACCTAGACCAGCAAACCAGCAAAAGCAGAGTTTATTTTCCCCACCTTCCAAGCTTAATGCTTTTTATTTTTTACACCAAGAGCCGGGGACATCAGCTGCTGATCCCCCCCTCCCCTCCCACCCGCGCCTAAATAAAAATTGTGAAACAATGGCTGCACTTTTTAGGGTCTAAACAAAATAAACATCAAACAAAAACGAGCAGCATTTGACTGGGCATGACCTTGACAAGGGCAGCCGCTCGGCAAACGTGTTTACCAACAACAAAACAAAACTAAGCAAACCGGTATGCTGCCCCAACTCATCCCACAGCCCAAAAAAAAAGAAACAAATAAAAAAACAAACACACATGGCTACAAAACTTGGTTGATATTTCAGACTTTGGTGACGCTTCAAAGATTTTCCTCAACAAATATCAGCAGAGATTCAGAATCCGCCCCCAAACCATGTGCTCCAAAGTAAACAATTAATGAAATCGAATTAAATATTAAATGGTAAATAATAAATGCAAATTGTTTATAAAAAACCATGAAAAGTTCTTCTTCTTTCCACTTGGGGCTATGGCTCCCAAACAGTGGGAGTCAAAGGTGAGAGGGGGGTGGGTGGTGATATTTTAGGCTTTGCCGGAGCTTCAAGGATTTGCCTTAGTACACATGTATTGACACCCAAACACGTGGCAGTAATTAAAATTAATAATTAAGTCAAAGAAAATAAAATAAAACTCACTTCAAATATTCAAATGCAATGGAAGCTCTTCTTCTTTCCTCTTGGGGCTATGGCTCCCAAACAGTTGCAGGTGGCGAGTGGTGTGGGCGGTGATCCTCCGTCTTGAATTTGATTGCTTTTCGCAAAATGTTGACACCACTTTTAAGATATTGTCATAATAATATGCCAAATGATCCAAATTTTAATTTAAACATTTATTTGCACGAAAAGTTCTTCTTTTCCGTTGGGGCTATGGCCGTCAAGCACTTTCACACGAGGGGGAGGGAGGAGGAGGCTCCACGAATTTCATCACGTTTTGGAAAGAGCTTAGAAAACACTTTAAAAACACTTGAATCCATTCGGTTTGAAGCTGCAACACATTCAGTTACTAGTTAAACACTATAATTTACACATTTTCCAATAGTTTAACGAAGAAATGAAGCGAAATCAAGAACTTCTCGAGAGAGGCGTCCAGAAAGTAAAGTTTCGAAAGCACTTTGATCGCCATTGTGGGGTGGTGGGCAGGCAACACTGTCATTGGAAAGCTTACGCCTTTCTTCCAGTTTCATTATTTTTTAACACTTGAAGGACATTAAAATTTAAATCTTGTATTTCTTAGACTTTAGTAGCGATTAAAACGACTCAGAAATTAGTGTTTATTGCTAAAGATTTAAGAAATAAATTAGTTGGCAGCTCTAGAAGCGAATTCTTCGAAATTGGCCAATAAAATGAAGCGATTGCCAGATAAATTCGTTAGAGCCGAGGCATTTATTATTTTATTTTTAACGATTCGCTCGTATGGGAGTGCTTGGGTCGTATGCGAGTCCAACAATTGCAATTTTTTCCTTTTCAATTGCAATTCAAGTCAATTGTGTTGAGTACGAAAGCGTGAAAAACTCGACGAATTCCGCTTGAAAAATCATAAATAATACAAGAAGCTGACCGACCGGCCAGTGACCAGCTCGAATTAGCCAAGTAAATGCCTATTTATTATTGGTTTCGATCGCTTAGATCTTTGAGCAAACATCGTGTCGAAATACTCGCTTTTCGATGTGAACTTGAGGTGTGAGTAAGGGGTTTTAAAATCATATTACAGGTCGGAGGCCTCTAAATCATCGAACCATGGCGATGGATTGCCTTTTTCTCGTTTTTCGCTTGCATAATTTCAGCTTTTTACGTTTCGGCTTTTGTTTACGTTTCTTTTTCTCTTTTTTTTTTTTAGTTTTTTTCTTTTTTCAGTTTTTTTTTAGTGTTTGATTTGTGTTATTACTTAATTGCTTTGAACCTGAAAACTGCTGACGAAAAAGAAACAAAAACCACTAATTTATAGCCCGTCTTTATGCAAATCTTCAGCGACATTTACATATGATTTTGTGTAAATTCTGGTTTTTCGGCTTCTTTCGCTTTTGTTTTGGCTAAAAATTCAAAACACGCGCCCCATCGCCCAAGCCCCAAGCCCCAGCCCCAAGCCCCAGCCCCAGCCCCAGCCCCAGCCCCAGCCCCAAAATAAAAATTAGACAAAAAAACTGCTTTCGACTCCAGTTTGGACTTCATTGTCACCGAATCACCCAAAAACAAAAAATTAGAGCCAAAAAAAAACCTGGTGTTGACATTGAAAATGGCCCAAAAGAAAGAAAGAGGAGACGCACGAGAAAAAGGCCAAAAAGAAAAGGGGCGAAATGCGATCGGATCGGATCGGGGCATTGGGGCAAGTGGGTCAACTTCGACTTCAAAAAAGATACATACTTATGGTACAATTGCCAGATACAAATGTTGGGCAAGGGCTGCAGAAAACCCCGCAAAAGCCATAGAAAACAAAAACCAAAATATACAAATAAATAAATAAAGGAAGACGTGCTCGAAATACATCTCAAGTATTTCGCTATATATTGTATAATCTTGGCAAATATCGGTACGTGATCTGGCTGGGTTATTTGATAACTTGGCTGTAATGATTTACAACGCCTAAAAATAGAGAATATTGAGAATTTCTACTTGAAACTGCGATTATTTCTTACTGCAAGAGGGTATACGATACCGATATCTCTGCTATTTCCAACTACTTTTTCTTCCAATGCTTCCCCTTTCTAAGCACCAAGTTCCGGATATCAAAATAAATCAGCTCCGTGTTAAAAATTAATCCATCTTGACCATAACTCCCTGACGCTGTGTACATGTACATGATACCCAATACTTCCCAGGCATCCAAATTATCTTCTTGTTGAATCTCAATCGATTGCAATTATCCAATATCTAATGGCCCGGAGGACGTGCCTCACATGAGACGCTCCCGAAGCACACATTGTATAATCTTCGACAGCATTGGGCGAAGACCTGGACACTCTCCGATATCCCAAAGACAATATACATATATACATTTTGGTATCTATGGGAGCTACGTGACATGACTGAGGCATCGGCCTGGTCTCTAATCTTTTATATAAGTGGCAGGCGGCTGTGGCAAACTGGCTGGAATTCCATTAGCCAAACTGCAAACTCAAAGCTCCAAAAACCGAAAACGTAAAAAATAAATAAAAGGAGCTCAAATCAAGCGACGCTTGCGTGTTGCAAGTGTTGCAAGTGCTTCCTGCTTCGAAGGCATGCAACACGCATCCAGTTACACGGCAAAAAGTGAAGATGTTTTGCGTTTAAAACAAGAGATGAACCTATTTTAATAGAACCGATATCATAGATTTTCTTAGTTTTTAATTAGAGGTTCACACCAATACGAAGTGGCAAGAAAATGGGAATTTTTTTGCGTGTGTGGCAAGTTGAGTTTGGGGCTTTTTGGCCAACTTGTTTGGCCAGTATGCGAATCGAGAGAGACTTGTTGTCGATACTTTTCGTGTGGCGCTTGTTTTGTTTTCATTTTATTTTATTTTCTGTTTGGTGGCAGAAAGTAAAAACCTGCCGCCACTTGCCACTGGCCAGTTTCACAGCTGTTTCGCTGGCTTTTTGGGATCTCGACGGCGAGCTTGGGGTGCCCCATTGCAGGTGACATACTTTTTTGGCCTGTCCTAAAATAATTTTACTTTTTCTCTTAGCCAACTGGTACTGGCTCTGGTACTGGTTGGTGGCAGCCTAACTACTTTCTCTGCCCTGGTGCTTTTCTTGGCTTCTTGGTTTTTTTTTTTTTTTGTTTTTTATTTATTTATCCCGGGGTCCATTTCAAGGTCAACGCTGGCTCACAGTTTTCCCACCGAAAGCCCCAAACTGTGACTTGCATTCGCAATGAATCTTAATGCCATTATTCGTGTTGCAAAAACAATGAAAAAAAAAAAAAAACAAAAACAAAATATATGGCCCCTGTCTCGGACGGTGACAGGCCAGGTCTCTAAATCTGAATCCGAATCGGCCAATGACTCTCTTTTGTCCGGGTTCGTTCCCCGCCCCCGATTAACCTTTTGAATTAATACCCACTTGCACTTAGTTAGTGGCTTTTAACTTTTAAGCGGAATCCAGAGTCGAAGCTGGCATTCCAGCTGTGCGGCCAGCGGATCCGTTTGGCAATCCGATATCCTATATCCCGAATGTACTGGGACTGATATCGAATCCAAGGGGGTTACCTGGTCAGCTGGGCAGGTGCGCGAGGAAATGGATCGGAACTGGCGTGGATTTCAGCGGAAAGTGGATATCGCAGATCAGATATTGGCCCACAAAGAGCCATTTCCAAGATTTGATCAAACTAGTGTGGAAACATGGATGATACCGACACTGATACCTTAAGATAACACATTTCTAGGTCATTTCTGATGGAGATAGTTTGTAGAGACCCTAAGGCTTGGCTTGTAAATGGCTTGGAGGAATGTTTGGCCAGGCCATGTGCCACCCACTAATTGGAAGCCGCCTGGCTGTGGCACCTGGCCACCTAGTTACCCATTCAGCTGTCCAATTTCATTGATAAACAGCCGGGGCCCAGCCCCAAAAGAGAGCGAGACGGAGACCCAAGGTGAGCCGCATTCGTTCGATACAATTTGAATCGATCGAACGGTTCAATGCACCCCACCACCCCATCCTGTCCAGTGCAGTGCAGGTAACCACCTGAAATGGCCACTCTTTCGGCGTCTGTCCCAGGTCCGTGATCAGGCCAAAACAGATGCAGATGCCAATGCAGTTGCCGAGATACTTAGATACTGAGACAGAGATACTTGGGCGGCAATTGTTCGAGTGGCAACCGGTTGGATGCGACGCGCAATTAAAAAGGCAGTCTAACTACAGGCAGCCCTGGCTAAGCCAAACTGATGTCAAACACACCATCTCCATATTCAACCTAATCACTTTCAACTGTTTTCCTAAGCAAGGTGAGTCTGGCTCATCTTTGGTGTGGGCTTAGATTGTGAATTGTAGATGGGTTTGGGTTTGGGTTTGGGTTTGGGTTTGGGTTTGGGTTTGGGTTTGGGATTGGAATTGAAACGCGCACTTGTCGGCGACTTCCTGTCATTAGTTTGGCTGCATGTCAAGGTTGTTTGGCAAGCCCAGCAGCATCCGATGGATGCAATTGTATCTGAGTATCTGAGTATCTGAGTATCTGAGTAGTTGCGTTGGCGCTGCCTTGGCTGCCACAATGCAATTAAGGCAATGCGTTAAACGTCTTTCAAATGAAATGCAAGCCAGTTATTACCCAAGTAAGAAAGCCAGTTGGGAGAAGCAAAAGTTGCTGCTATCTAGTTGCAAGTTGCTAGTTGCTAGTTGCTAGTTGCTAGTTGCAAGTTGCGGCCTGTTGCAGCTGCATTTCATTTCGCTTCACTTTCTTTGGCAACAACAACCAGCCAGCCACCAGCCAGCAGTTTTTCCAGCTCGTTTGGCCAGTGGGCGGGGGAATTTTCCTTCATATACTTGTAGATACGTTTTTTCATTTTTTTTGTCGATTTGGAATGGAAATGGCTGGGTACAAAAAACCGGCATCTCTCCTCCGAATGCTATGTGAAAAATGCACTCCAACAAATTATTATGAACAGCACTTGGCTGGCAATTGGATGTGTGTATCTATTGCTGTTGTATCTCTCAGATACTTCGGTTGCAACACTCAAACACCCGAAAAAAAAAGCGAAATAATCATAAAAACAAACTTGATTTCTGTGGCCACACTCTGACAAGCTGTAGCCGAAAAAAAATAACAAATATTTACAGGTGGTCAGCCAAGGAATTCGGGGTATATCTAGGGGCATTTCTAGGGGTATGTTATGGACTTTAGACCGTGTGTTCACCTGGCCTATTAATATACTCTAGATTAAAGAGTAAGTAATATGTGCGTGGCGGCACTTGCGATAATAGTTTACACACAAGATGCCCCCCCTTCTCGGGTAAGGGGATGGATATCTCCTGTCAGAGAGAGAGACGAGACACCACTTGGGTTTGCCTGATATGCAAATGGTGAACCACATTGAATTGTCCGGACGGCTGACTGGCTGACTGCACTCGGCGATTTCGCGAATTGCAATTTTGCGAGGCTTGTGCAACGCAGGCAGGCAGGCAGTCATAATTGAATCAGCTGCTCGAATCAAACCTCGAATCAAAATCAAAAGCAAAATCATCGCAAACGCATGCAGCTGTCAGGTCAAGTTAGCTTTTTAATCGACTTGGAGGGCCTGTTTTGGCCTGGCTTGCTGGTGATTGTCACTATTCTGGAAAAAATTGTGTCAGAATCTTGTTGAAACCTTGTTTACATTCTCATAATGGATACTTTTATTCTATGGGTAAAAATTATAAGGATCGGGCTACCATATCCCATGATATTTTGAACAAATATGCCTATGCCTCCTTGGCTTTGTAGAGCCCCCCATCCAAGAAATCGTTTAGAAGTCACTAGGGCGCTGACAGCTGCCTTTTGGCATTGATTGAAGTCTAATTAAACCGAGACATGCAAAACATAAAGAAATAAAAGGGCCACAACTAACGGAGCCCCGGTATGTAGATCAAGCTGCTTTTCTTCATTTCTTCTCCCGTCCCGTCCTGCCTCCCCGCCACCCCGCCGCAGATGCATTCTCCAAAGAAAAGACTGGGAAAAGGTGGAGCTACCTAGGCGTGCCTCTACACAAAATATTTATGAAAGAGTTTAGGAAATCTCTCCTCCAGCAGCTCATAACTATCATTACCTGGCTGATCGCTGATCATATGGTGGTTCCATTGTCGAATTTGCAATCTAAAACTTGTTTACTGCCTGATTCTGTTTCTGTTTCTGTTTCTGAGTTCTTCGGGCCGCTTTTCGGAATGGGTTTGTGCCACTTTTTGCAACAACTACTTTTTGCCACAAAAAAAAAACGAGGCAAAATAGCAGACAGAAAGAGAGAGAGAGAGGAGGAAAGAAAAAAAACACAAGAATTCCCTTAAAAAATCGGGGTCACAAAGTACCAGAGGAGGTCTTTGTGTATCTGAGGAAAGAGAAATGCCTCAATGATGTTGCCGTCGAAGTGGATGTCGATGTCGATCATACACATTTTTGAGATACATTAACACGAGTGATAGCAACGCCCCCGTCTGGCTCGGTCTGGGGAACCTTCACCGAAAATTGCCCGACTTTGGCAGTTAAGGTTGAGGTTATCAGAGACCCCGGAACGTGGTCTGGGCGACACCTGAAGAAATAAACACATTAAGACTAGATGCCAGGTTAGTGGCGCCCTCGAATAGCACGAAAATCAAATATATGTATGTAGAGGCGGAATGCCCGCAACCCATATCTTTTAGTTACCAACTTTCCGTAAGCCAGACAGAAGTTATTGGAATTCTTGGCGTACAGTATCGGTCGGGTGTGTGTGCTACCGATAAGCCATATAGTACCATGGCTATATAGCGTCACCGATGCCAAAGAGATTCCGATTCCAGGCCTGCTGGCCCCTAATATGCGAGTGAAACAAGCCTTAAGTGATCAAGATATGGTCGGTAAAGGAAGTCGGCCCAGATGGATGAGATAGGCAGGCCTCCCACCACTACAGGCCTCCATAATCGCCATAAAACCCGAAATAAGCCCATCAGAATTCTGTTTCTTGTTGACTAACTTGGCTATGAAGTCTTAAGACTAATTGATTTGGGGATTTCGGGCTATTATCCTTGCAGCGAAAGGCTATAAACCTATAGAGAGAGGTTTTTTTTGTTACTATAGATATAGGAAAGCAAAGGAAACCCATCAGTTACTAGAGGTTGGACAGGATGGAAAGCTCATACCTTTATTGACAAAGTCAAAGATGTTCCACTTCGATATAATTAGAAGCTTAATCGGCACTCCTCAAAGCCATTGTCTCTTGAAATGTCCATTTATGGCGGCGACTTGTGATGTCATGGAGCGTGCGTGTGCGTCTAGGTGAGGCTTCCTTCCTCATTTCTTGGACACCAAAAATGGTCACGCACCACTCCTGTGGCACTCGGCGGCGTTGGTGGCTCTTTGAAGCCGCAAGGAGCGCCCTAGCTGGGTGGCTGGGGGCACCCACACGGCCGACAACGATTGAAGGTCGTCAATCAGAACGAGAAACTTGCGCAATTTGACAGTCTAGTCTCTGCCCCGGCTTCGCAGCTTGCTGTCGACGCAGCTCATCATCATCTGGCTTATGCAACGCACTTGGCTCTTGCCGCTTGGCTCGTGGCTCATGGCTCGTGGCTGGAGCTTTTAGTTCAGTTTGGCCAAGTGCTGCGACAAGTGAAGATACAGATACACCGATCCAAAGATCCAAAGATCCAAAGATACAAACTGGAGAGTGGCCAAGTACGTATGCAGTTTTCCTTTTGGCCAGGTTTATTGTTGTTGTTATCATTTTGCATTTGAGTGATAAGATAAGGCAGCAGCTCCATTGGAACGACAGAGAAAGGTGCCAAGAGAGAGCGTGAGAGCTCCCCCAGCTGCTCCCCAAAAGGGGCGCCTACAGTGGTGTCCATTCGATGTTTGACTTGGCAAAATCTATCATTTCAAACTCCTCCCAGAGCCTTCCAATATTTACTAAGATAGTCCCGTAATGGGTTCTCTTTCTTGAAAAAAGTCCTTCACTAACATTTGGGGCCCACTGTGCCGCACAGGTAACTCAACTCTTTTTTCTTTTACCTTTGGCTCTATTATTAGAGAGTTACCGTTGCTTTATTATTGCTACTATTATGGCCAAGTGTGTGTTTGTGCGAGCGAGCGAGCGAGCGAATGAGTGTTTTTTGTTCTATGCATAATTTGCGCGTTTTTTGTTTTCAGTTTTGTTAACGTCGTCGTCGGCGCCGCCTCGCAAAAGTCGCTTCTCCACCACTTCTCCCCCACTTGGCTCTATTGCTCCCCACAACGGCCCCCCAAAAACCGCCAGGCCGCCCACCGTGAGTGCGAAGAAAGAGCCAGAGAAAGAGAAAGAAAGCTAACCGCTGGCCCCAACTTAGAACGCAGTTCTAAGCCAATTTATTTACTTTTTTTTAATGTTATTTTTTTAGTAGCTAAAACTTAAGTGCGTGTTTACTTTAATGTACTTTGTTAAACATCAAAACAAACCCAAAAGATTGCAATTTAATTGCCAAGAAGTGACTGCAAAAAAAGAATGTGTGTTTGTGACCTACGGAGAAAGAAGCGAAGAAGAAAAAGAAAAGAAAAGAAAAGAAAAGAAAAGAGAGTGTGTTCGTCACGTAGTTCCCGGGATCTGAAAACTAAATAATGAAAAAAAAATGCAAACTGCAAACTGCAAGCCAGACTATTAGCCACATAACATTTCCCATAAGCCATAAACAGTAGTTGCAAATGCAGTTGTTATCTGTGGAAAATTAACGGAAAACTTGCAATTAGCCAAGCGTCGAGCGATTTGTTTTCAATTAGCCAAGCCAAGCCAAGCCAAGCCAAGCCAAGACCAAAGCCAAGACCAAAGCCAGGCCAAAGAATCGGGCTTAAAACGTAATGAATAAGCCAGGTCATCGATTCTGCTATTTATGGCGCTTCTGCCAGCAGAGTTACGCCATCGAATTCCATTATCTCTATGCTTGATCGATCATTTCCAGTACTTGACTTTAAAATATGCATCGTCTCCCTCCGGGGAGCCTCTGCATCTTTTATATGTACAATCTTGGATCTGAGAAATGGACGATTGACAGTCGATTGTCCAACGGACAGGTGCCATCTTCTAAGGCTACAGCTCAGTACGTGATATCTGGCATTCGCATACTGTACATATACTATATAGGGCCTAATCAAGTGGCTCAAATTGCCGCACAAATTGAAATAGATAAGGACATAGCGACGGCGACTAGGTTGCGGCTGCGACTTAGCATATTTTTGGATTACTCATCCCCGCTGATTATTTGCTGCAATGCCTCCAACCGCTTCTTCAGATAAACTTGTCACGGAAAACAGGCCCAGACAGTGCCTCGCGAAAGTCATACGCCGCCATTCGGGTGTGTTGGCCAAAAGAAATTAGCATAGCGGTCTAGGCGGTTGATTGTCTGATACCCTATCAAAGGGTATTATAGCTTTTCTTCTTCAATTTTTGGTATTGGAACCTAATAAACACTCTAGGGACTTTAGAGATGGACTTGCAGGATCCTTATATTGTACTAAACATTTTCTTAAAAACTTTAAGAGTGTGCACCCTGCGACTCCGCCGAAAAGTAAGCCTTCCTTTCTTGTTTCAATGGAACAATGATGAGCACCAATAAAAAATTCCCTCACGTCGTATTATCCACCATATGATATCATCGTCTAACTTTGAGACAACAGCCTCAGCGAATCTCGCCATGAATGCAATGCCAAAACTTCAATGTCAGTGTCATTGCATATTTATATCGTATTTATAATAGTATGATTCGATCCGTAAGATATTCGGCTTTCCCAATCCCCCACTTCCGATCCCTTGAACAGATCGACCATTAATCATCCGCTGTTTGTACTTCTGATTCGCAGTACTTCGGCGGAGTAACCCAAATATAAAGTCAACAAATTTTTCAATATAAGGCCAGCGATTCACGGATATTTATTTGGGGGCATGTGTAACGGTAGAAAGTTACCAATAACGGTATTAGGGCTCTCGAAATTAGCCAAACAATTTGCATTCGCTTATGGACGGACGGGGTTATCTAACCCATAAACCAGCCAAGCCAATTGGTTCTACTTGATAGATTCTCGATGGGCTATAAAAGTTCCCAAATCGGAAAGCTTTAACCCAATGATGAATCATGAAAACCGCAGGCGATTATTTACATAATTGAAGAAACGATGATTGGGAGACCTCTCCTTGGGATCCACTTGTCGAATTAGAATTCCCCAATGCTGCTGATCGATCAATCAAGTGCAGAGTGCGATAAGGCCTTTTTCGAGACCTTCCAGATCGGAGTGACCCCTCGGCACTTGGCACACAATTGTATATATACATACATATATCTTGTTTGGCTGCTAACTGGGCTACTTGGGTGAGAAGTGGAAATCGATAGAGGGCCTTACTTAACCATCCCCCATCCCCCCACTCGCCCCAGCTCACCTATACCCATAGACTCCTATATACTCGAATACCCGGGAATACTCGAATGTAACGTGCCAAAGCAAACAATTCAATTACGTTGGATTGTTCAGGTGCAGCTGAGAGAGCCCCACACTGATTCATCATTAGCCGGTTACAGGGCCAATTGTATTCAAATTTATAGGCTATATGTATATGGTACATGGCATGACGGTGGTAGAACCAGAGATAATCAAGGTAACGATAGGGGGGGATCATACATACATCTACGAAATGGCCAGGCTCAAAGTTCGGGTATAATTGAATTTTTTTATAACAATTAGCCGGTTCAAAAGGCCGCCAAATGTGTGCGTGGCGTCGTGTTCATATGTTTGTTTCGGCTATTAGCCGGGATCATTATTTTTGGCAAGAGCGCAAGCCATGTTTATGGAACGTGATGATTTAAAGGGGCCCCTTGTCGCGATAGCTCAGGAATTTCTACTTACTCATGTTTATTTCAAGGGGAACGCAACTTTAGTGACTGACTATAAAAGCTGCCTGGTCTGGCCAAAAGCAAAACAAAACCACAAACCGTTGATAGCTAACACGACAATGGCAGGTTCGAATGTTTAAACACCCATTTATGATTAATTGGATGAGTGTAAATAAATATTTGGCCCGATATAAACGATGAGTGGAGGAGAATTACAAGAGTTTTGCCTAACTTTTGCCGATATCTCCGGGGGCCTCTCGCTTCTTGGTAAGATCTAATTAGACTGGCTAATAGACGGAGGGGGGGGGGGGGCTAATTAAGCGTAAACACAAATCGATTTCTGGCCCCAAAGGGGCACGTGTCTCAATCACGAGCAATCGTACACTCCGGATCATAAAGTTAGGGTCTGTCTCTGTGGGGAATATTTGATATTTTATTATTTAGAACCTGAAGCACCAGGCTTGTTGTTGTTGGCAAACGAATCAATTATTGGCAATTAATCGCAAATCGTTGGCGCTTCCGAAAGGTTAATTAAGGGAAAACAACTTCCTGCGCCGAGTCGAGTCGCGACTCGCACTGTCGAATGCATGTGAATCGCAATTGCCCGTAATTTGCATGGCCACAGTAACTGTGTCATTAGACAATACCACCCTCCCGACCACCCTCCGTCCCCCTGGTGGTCCCCCCCTTTTTAATCGCAAGATCCCCCCTCACCCCTTCGTTTGTGTGCCGCCTATCTCGGCCATAAAGTTGCCTTCGCAGCTCCATTGTTTGCAAATGAAACGCACGCGACAAAAAACGCTAGCGATTCGATTTTCTTCGGCTTATCTCCGCCACATTTTTTCCTCTGAGTGTCGGTGTATGGGTGTCGGTGTGAGCCATTTAACAACCTGGCCGACAATTAAGCACTAAGCCAGGCGCAAAAGGCAAATAGCAACAAATGAAAATAGGGGGGGGAGGGGAGGCGTGTAATTGATAAAGCAAATAAAGGACACCTACACCGAGAGAAAGGAGGGCTAGAACAGGTGATAGCTGTTTTGGGCAATTGATAAATGGCCAAAAGCCAGCGCAACCACTACCCCCATCATCCTCTTATCTGGCCTTCTCCTGATAAGGCCCGAGCGTCTTGGGGTCCGGGGCATTGTTTTGTAATCAGGCCGTATTTTTATTTAATTCTTTTCAACGTTCTCCTCCCCTCTCCTGCCACCTCCTTTGCAGATTTCGCAGCGAACAAATCGCACGACAGTTTCTAGCATACTCTAGGAATATTACGAAACTTTCAGATTACCGCGATCCAAAATACCTTCAGAGAATAACGACACGAGTCACCCATCTCATTCGAAAAACGAAAACGGAAGTTGGTGAAGGCGGCTGCGGCAACAGCAACAGCAACAGCAACGGAAACGGAAACCAGGACAGGGACGAGGACGAGGACGAGAGAGAGACTCTAATATATATTCCAGAGAGCCACGCCCAGCAACATGAGCAGCATGAAGGGCGGCTTCTCGACACTAAATCGCTGGTTTGGCCGCAAAAAGGGTAAGGATCTGGCCACTGGACAAACCCACTCACGAATACTTATCCTTAAATCCTTGCAGACAAATCCAGCTCGGGCAGCTCCTCCATCGGCAAACTGTCCAAGTCGACGACACAGCTCCACCATCTGTCCACCGACACGGACATCAACGAGACTAGTCAGCTGGAGTACAACCGGATCACGCCAGTGCCCGCCGCCACCAGCAACGCCCCCTTCGAGCAGACCTTCCGCATCACCGTCCTGCTGCCCAAGGATCAGCTCTTCGTGGCGCGCCTGGGGGCCCGGGTGCCGCTCAGCAAGCTCCTGGCCCTCGTTTGCGACAACAAGCAGCTGGATGCGGAAAAGTACGAGTTCCGGAGTCCAGGTGAGAACTAAGATTCGTATTGTCCGAGACAAAATCATTGGAAGGACCCCTTTTTCCAAGCTAAATAGCATTTGTGAAACATGCTTCTCAGCTTTGATTTCAAACTCACTTCATCACTCACTCTATTCTAAATTTTTGCAGTGGACGCTAGTCAGGTGTACAGTTGCGAGTCCACAATAGGAGCCGTGGGTCTATCAGAGATCCGGCTGTGCCACAAGTCCGAGTCGTACGACACTTTCAATCCGGATGCCATGCCAAAGTTCCACCGCACTGGAATCACACGGGACTCACTGAGCAGCAGCTCCGACTTCAGCAGCAGCAGGAACTCCAAGATCACGGCCAAGACGCCGAGTCCGTATAGCTCGAGCAACTCCCTCAACTCGATGGACTCCACGGGGATGAACTACACGCGGACGCCGGTGGTGGTGCCGCCGGCCAAGGTCCTGGCCCCGCCGCCCCGCAAGAAGCGAACGGCTCCGCGGCCGCCCAGCCAGATTTGCATTCCGGAGCAATCGGTTCCGGAGATACCCTCGAATCCTCCCCCGGCTCCTGCAGCTGCGGCTCCTCTGAAATCGGAGCCTGCTTATGCGGTGATTGTGAAGCGTCCCCAGCTCTGCATGTCCACGCCGAATCTGTCTGGGAATCCGGAGCTGGACTGCAACGGCAACAGCGCCAAGGTCCGGCAGGAGGACGACTCGCCCGACGGCCACTACGCCACGCTGGACCTGAAGCCCCTGGCCGGGGCCGGGGGTCCGGAGCCCACGCCCAGGAAGCGCCTGATTCAGATTAAGAAGAAAACGGCACCGGCTCCGCCGCCTGAGCACCTGAGTGGCGGAGACACCGTGTCGCTAGCCTCTCTGCCGGAGGCGGTGACTCCACCCACGCCAGTGCCAGTTCCTCAGCCGGCCCCGAGGATCACCACGCCCCTGCCAGTGGCCAACAGTCCTCCCATTGTGGAGAACGGCCTGCCAGCCACTCCAAACGGCAACGTGTCCAAAGTGCTGCTGAATCGCACTCCCACCCCGGAGCCCCGGTCCCTGGGCAGTGCCGCCGACGAGGACGACAACGATACGGCCTCCAAGCAGGCGGACTCCGGGATCGGCGAGCCAGCTCCGTCCCCGTCCCCTGAACCGGAGGTGGAACTGGATCTGGAGAACAAGTCGCAGCAGGAATCGAGCTCCGAGGACGACGAGGCCATCAAGGTGTATAACTTCAAGCTCTGCAAGACGTCCTCCTCCAAGGGTGAGCCTCCACTAGCCACCAGTCTGGCGGAACTGGCCGCCCTAACCAAAGAAGAGGACCAGACGGAAGAGGAGCAGGTGGCTGTCACACCTAAAGGAAACCTGGCCACGCCTGGCAGTACCAGCGAGCTGACCTCGCTCTCCTCGTGGAACTACTCGGTGCCTATATCGCCGCCGCCGGACTTCTCCGACGGGCGACGATCTCAGGCCAGCAAGGGCAACAGGAGTCCTGGCTCTCCCCTAGACGGGATCGTGGACGAGCTGTCGGCCATCATAAACCAGCAGAAGCTGGACACGCTAATCAAGAAGCAGCCGGACCCCCAGCTGGCCGAGATTGAGGCGGCCAAGCCGAGTCGTTTGGCCAACTTCACCATCGCCACGGCCAAGAGCCCGACGCGCGTGGCCAGGGCGGATTCCTTCCAGGCCGTCGGCTCCCCGGAGACGCCCTCAGCTAGTCCTGGGCCCGGAGAAGGCCTGAGCCTGCGCAGCTTTTCCCACGTGTCGCTGAACAAGCTGGAACAGAACGGCTACCCCCTGGGCCAGAGACGCTCCTCCAGCGAGCTGAGCATTGGCGAGTCCCCGTCTCTGCAGAGTCTGGAAGTGATCAAGACCATACTGAACTCCCGGAAGAACAGCCTGGCGGAGAGCGGCGGCAGCAGCAGTCCCGTGGAGCAACCAAAGAATCCGAGTCCCTCGGTCGAGCCGCTACTGGCCAAAGTACCAAAGAATGAGGTCAAGGAAGCGAGTCCAGCGGCACCACCAAAGCCACCATTGTCCTTGACCGTGCGGGAGAAGGTCCCGGAGTCTCCCAAGCCAGTCCAGAAGCAGGTTTCTCCAGTTGTTGAGAAGAAGGCTTCGCCCTCACCCAAGCCTGTCCAGGAACAGGTGGTTTCTTCAGTTGTTGAAAAAATGGTTTCACAGTCGCCCCAAACTGTCCAGGGACAGGTGGTCGCCCCAGCCTCACCGAAGCCCGTCCAGAAACCAGTACAAGCCAAGCAGGAACCTGTGCCAGATCCTGTGGAGAAACCCAAGGCGCCATCCACAGCACCCGTGGAAAAACCAGTGCCACAACACTCCTCCCCAGCTTCGCCCTTGAGTCCTGTGGCACTGCGAGAACCCAGTCCAAAGCCGGTCAAGAAGGAGGCGGCTGAGTCCGCGCCAGGATCCAAGCCCTTGCCGCCCAGCTACCGGTACTCCGGGCCGCCCAGCATCAACTTTGCCACGTGGAGTGAGCGACCCAAGTCGCAGGTGGCCATCAAGAACGAAGGCGACTACATCTTCGGTGGCGCCGGAAAGTCCCAGTCGGTGTCCTCGCCCCCGACCAAACTGACCATCGAGGTGGCCTCGCCCATTCTGCGGATGGGCATTCCGCAGCGGAAGGAGTACCACGTGCCCATCACGGTGAAGCCTTTGAGGGACGTGGTGCCTGAAGTTTCAGAGGATCCGAAGATTCCAGAGACCCAAAAAGTTGTGGAGGTGACCAAGAAGGTGGAAAAGGTGGAGGTGGAAGTTCCAAAGCAAGCCCAAGTCCAGTCCTCGACACTGCCCCGACCTGCCAAGACCAATCGCTTCACCCTGCCGGCTGGCAATCACATTCAGGTGGTGACCGCCAGCTCTGCCAGCAACTCCCTGCCACGCCCCGCCTCCAGTTTGGAGAGGAACAAGCCCGTGGAGGCAACACCCACGCCGTTTGGCCAGAACACTTTGCGACGCACGGGATTCAAGGAACGGATGCTGGCGAAGGAGCAGCAGGAACAGGACCAGGCCAGGAGCTCTAGGGTGCTGGTGAACGGAAATGTTTTAACTGCATCTTCTGTACCAGCCCCAGCACCTTCTCCCACGCCAGCACCAGCTCCTGCAAAAGCCACATCTCCGCCAGCCACATCCCCGAAGCCCGTGAATGCTTTGAAAACCACCAAAGTGGAGCTGAAACTCAAACCCGAACCGGAAACGGAAGCTGTGACCCTGCCGGTGAAGCTGCGACCCACATCCCAGCCAGCCGTCGCCGTGGCAGTTCCACCCCCGCCTCCGCCACAGATGGGCCTGGCCCTGAAGCCCGTCAAGCCCAACCAAGGACGCAGTGCATCCGCCGGCACCACCCCCACAACGCCAGATCCGCGCTCGCAGCTACTGGAGGCGATACGGAACTTTAAGCGGGAGGAGCTCAACCGGTCCTGAATATCCTTCGCTGTCCCGCCAAGGTCCTGCGCGCACAAATTGCCTTTTTTTTTATTAATTGTTAACAACAAATTTGTGTACCAAGTACCTTTAAAAAAAAGAGAAAACAAATTGTAAATAATTCCGCAGCCTTCACACTTTCTGTATTTTTTTTTTTTAACTAATCTTAGTGTTTTGTTATCAACTATTTAGTTTTTTTTTATATTGAAAGCATTGTTTTAGTCATTAGGTCACAAAAAAGCCCTGCCCCGCCCCCTTTCAGCCTTCAATGCACGCAGAAAAGCGAAAAACAAAAAACAAAAAAGCAAAACGATTTAGCGAATGCGAAGCAAAAGCGAAACACTTATCTTTATATCTTCTAAAGTATATATATAAATATATAAAATATGCCTATATATGATTATTTTGTATGTCATAGTGAAATATAGTAACCAATTTTCTAACCAATGGGACTGGTCTACTTAGTCGTGTCAAAAATAATGAATTAAACAAACACCAACCTACTAATAGCACAAAACCGAAAAGTAAATGGCGACGAAAGCTCTTTATTTTAAATTATTCTAAAGCATTATAAACGAAACGCAATGTAACTGGCAGTAATGCATTTAGAGAGCATTGTTTAGACATACTTATTTGTATGGCATTGTATTAAATTAAAACAAATAAAATACAAAACATTACAAAATCGTTCACTTTAATGGGTTTCTGGTTTGGCTTGGATATGGCAGGATATGGAGGACTTTTTCCCGTCCGATCCTTTAGCCAAGACAAGATTCTGAATCCTGGAACTATTCTCCATAAATCTGCGTTTAAATCTGAGAATCGAATTTTTTTTCCGCTGCTGCCAAACTCTGCTGATGGACCCCCTTGCCAAATTAAGGAAATCCAGGATATGGAGGACTTTTTGTCCTTGCGGAGGCCATATTTCAGCCAATTCCCGTCCGATCCTTTAGCCAAGACAAGATTCTGAATCCTGGAACTATTCTCCATAAATCTGCGTTTAAATCTCATAGTTGAAACTGCTTCAAACGGCATAGTGCGCCAGGGCTAATCGGAACTTCGTGTGGGAGTTTGTTTTCAGAGAAAGACGGAGAAGCATTTTCTAAGTCTCAAAATGTGTCTGACTGTTAATTTGGATACCCTAGAGATTGATTATAAACCGTTTTCTTGGAATAAACTCTTTTATTTACATTTTTTCTGCGTTTAAAAAAGGGCTTCAAACGACATAGTGCGCCAGGACCTATCGGATCTTCGGGTGGGAGTTTGTGTTCAGAGAAAGAAGTAAAAGCATTTGCCAAGTCTCAAAATGAGTTTGGATGTTAATTTGGATATCGTAGAGAGTGATTATAAACCTTTTTCTTGGAATAAACTCTTTTGTTTACATTTTTTCTGCGTTTGAAAAAGGGCTTCAAACGGCAAAGGGTGCCAGGACCTATCGGAACTTCGGGTGGGAGTTTGTGTTCAGAGAAAGACGTAGAAGCATTTTCCAAGTCTCAAAATGTGTCTGGATGTTAATTTGGATATCGTAGAAAGTGTTTATAAACCTTTTGCCTGCAAAAAACTCTTTTGTTTACATTTTTTCTGCGTTTGAAAAAGTGCTTTAAACGGCAAAGGGCGCCAGGACCTATCGGAACTTCGGGTGGGAGTTTGTGTTCAGAGAAAGACGGAGAAGCATTTTCCAAGTCTCAAAATGTGTCTGGATGTTAATTTGGATATCGTAGAAAGTGTTTATAAACATTTTGCCTGCAAAAAACTCTTTTGTTTACATTTTTTCTGCGTTTGAAAAAGTGCTTTAAACGGCAAAGTGCGCCAGGACCTTTTGGAACTTTGGGTGGGAGTTTGTGTTCAGAGAAAGACGGAGAAGCATTTTCCAAGTCTCAAAATGTGTCTGGATGTTAATTTGGATATCGTAGAGAGTGATTATAAACCTTTTGCCTGCAAGAGACTCTTTTGCTTACATTTTTTCTGCGTTTGAAAAAGGGCTTCAAACGGCATAGTGCGCCAGGACCTATCGGAACTTCGGGTGGGAGTTTGTGTTCAGAGAAAGACGGAGAAGCATTTTCCAAGTCTCAAAATGTGTCTGGAAGTTAATTTGGATATCGTAGAGAGTGATTATAAACCTTTTTCTTGGAATAAACTCTTTTGTTTACATTTTTTCTGCGTTTGAAAAAGGGCTTCAAACGGCAAAGGGTGCCAGGACCTATCGGAACTTCGGGTGGGAGTTTGTGTTCAGAGAAAGACGGAGAAGCATTTTCCAAGTCTCAAAATGTGTCTGGATGTTAATTTGGATATCGTAGAGAGTGATTATAAACCTTTTTTTTGGAATAAACTCTTTTGTTTACATTTTTTCTGCGTTTGAAAAAGGGCTTCAAACGGCAAAGGGTGCCAGGACCTATCGGAACTTCGGATGGGAGTTTGTGTTCAGAGAAAGACGGAGAAGCATTTTCCAAGTCTCAAAATGTGTTTGGATGTAAATTTGGATATCGTAGAGAGTGATTATAAACCTTTTTCTTGGAATAAACTCTTTTAATTACATTTTTTTTGCGTTTGAAAAAGGGCTTCAAACGGCAAAGGGTGCCAGGACCTATCGGAACTTCGGATGGGAGTTTGTGTTCAGAGAAAGACGTAGAAGCATTTTCCAAGTCTCAAAATGTGTCTGGATGTAAATTTGGATATCGTAGAGAGTGATTATAAACCTTTTGCCTGCAAAAAACTCTTTTGTTTACATTTTTTCTGCGTTTGAAAAAGTGCTTTAAACGGCAAAGGGCGCCAGGACCTATCGGAACTTCGGGTGGGAGTTTGTGTTCAGAGAAAGACGTAGAAGCATTTTCCAAGTCTCAAAATGTGTCTGGATGTTAATTTGGATATCGTAGAGAGTGATTATAAACCTTTTTTTGGAATAAACTCTTTTGTTTACATTTTTTCTGCGTTTGAAAAAGGGCTTCAAACGGCAAAGGGTGCCAGGACCTATCGGAACTTCGGATGGGAGTTTGTGTTCAGAGAAAGACGGAGAAGCATTTTCCAAGTCTCAAAATGTGTTTGGATGTAAATTTGGATATCGTAGAGAGTGATTATAAACCTTTCTCTTGGAATAAACTCTTTTAATTACATTTTTTTTGCGTTTGAAAAAGGGCTTCAAACGGCAAAGGGTGCCAGGACCTATCGGAACTTCGGATGGGAGTTTGTGTTCAGAGAAAGACGTAGAAGCATTTTCCAAGTCTCAAAATGTGTCTGGATGTAAATTTGGATATCGTAGAGAGTGATTATAAACCTTTTGCCTGCAAAAAACTCTTTTGTTTACATTTTTTCTGCGTTTGAAAAAGTGCTTTAAACGGCAAAGGGCGCCAGGACCTATCGGAACTTCGGGTGGGAGTTTGTGTTCAGAGAAAGACGTAGAAGCATTTTCCAAGTCTCAAAATGTGTCTGGATGTTAATTTGGATATCGTAGAGAGTGATTATAAACCTTTTTCTTGGAATAAACTCTTTTGTTTACATTTTTTCTGCGTTTGAAAAAGGGCTTCAAACGGCAAAGGGTGCCAGGACCTATCGGAACTTCGGGTGGGAGTTTGTGTTCAGAGAAAGACGGAGAAGCATTTTCCAAGTCTCAAAATGTGTCTGGATGTTAATTTGGATTTCTTAGGGAGTGATTATAAACCGTTTCTTTGAAAAAAACTCTTTTGTCTACATTTTTTCTGTATATGAAAAAGGGCTTCAAACGGCATAGGGCGCCAGGACCTATCGGAACTTCGGGTGGGAGTTTGTGTTCAGAGATAGACGGAGAAGCATTTTCCAAGTCTCAAAATGTTTTTGACTGGTAATTTATATATCGTTAAAAGTGAATATAAACGTTTTCCTTGGCATAAATTCGTTTATTGGCATTTTTTCTGCATATGAAAAATGCCTAAAAATGGCAACAATTTTATTTTGTTTTTCTACATTCAAATGGAATTAGATATTAAAATACTGAAATCCTATGATTTTCAAGGCAATTAATAAAAACAAAATCCAAAAAACCCAAAAAATCAGTTTTAGATTTTTGAATTAGTTTTAAAATATAGTTGGGCGGTTTTTGTGCAGCCCTGGTCCTCTGTTAAAGTTCTGTTAACTAAAACCACATAAAACCCCATATTTCATGCTTTGAATCCATAAATTAGTTTTAAACACAACTAAGGGCAATGAAATAAAGTAAGTTTAAGTCATTTTTGCCATTATTTGTTAATCAATTTCCCATAAATCAATAATAAATTGCTCGACTCTGTTAAGCTTTGTTCCATTTTATCGATAATTCCACACGTGTTTTTGGCCATCTCTACTGCCAGAAAATTGTATAATTTGTTTTGTTTTTTCATTAAATGAATATAACTTGTAGCTGAGGCGCCTAGAATACAGCAAAATGGCGCTACGGAATCTGAAGGGTCTTGGGCAACTGTTGCTGAAGCAGCAAATCCCCCAGCAGCAGCAGCTACTCATCCACACGACACCGGCGTGCAGCGAGATCCGAAAACTGGCTCGTCTCCGGGTGGTGGACAACAGCGATCTGGGCAAGCGAGCCATGGCCGAGGGACGGCCACCACGGTGCATTCATGTTTACAACAAACGGGGCGTGGGCTTCATCGGCGACAAGGTCCTGGTGGCCATCAAGGGACAGATGAAGAAGGGCATCCTGGTGGGCCTGAAGCAGAAACAGAAACCCAAGCAACCCAAGTTCGATAGCAACAATCTGGTGCTTATAGACGACAATGGCTCGCCGCTGGGCACCCGCATCCACGTGCCTATACCCACGATCCTGCGCACAATCCTCAAGGAGAAGACCCAGGCCAAGGGAGCCGACTACACCAAGGTCCTGGCCATTGCCAGTCGATATGTTTAGGTTTTGCACGGGATAAACCACAATCCCCCTTGTTATTACGTTTTTTTTTAATAAAGATGAGACCCAAGTCTTGAATTCTTCCCAAAACTCAATGAAAAACGTTCGAAATCTTCTGTAGTATAAGTATAATGTGTATAATGTAATTGCGATCAGCTAGTTTAGTTTTAGTTTTAGTTAAGTTTAGTTTAGTTTCAGTAGTTTTTCGCCTAACGTTTTATAAGTTATATGATGCAGTTATGTACACATGGGCGTTGCAGTTTAGTTTACAGCTTTACAGTTTAGAGTTCCATTTGTTTTGTTTTCGTTTTCTTTTTGTTTGTCGTAACAGAAATGCACTTTGTCAGTTCCAAGGAAAGCAGCAAATTGTCGGTCGCCGGCTGGAAGCCATCCATCACCACCACCACCAGCCCTCTCTTTCGCTTTCGCATTTCTGGAGGGGAGAGGAGGATGAGAAGCTGGCTGGCTGGCTCACAAATTGCTTATGTACAGAGGGGACACAAAAAAAAAACATACCACATATATATCATAATATATATATATATCTATATAGTGTGCAGGAGTAAAAATCCTACAAGGATAGGTAGATCACGTTGGATAGATATTGGCTGCGCGAACATCATATATGCCTCGATACATATATAAGTACAGGTACAGCTTGGCCGGGTTGGTTTGCACACCCGCTTAGATATTACCGGCGCTGCCGAAGAACTGGAAATTATTAAAGTTCACCGGCGTCTTCGGACTGGGCAGGTACAGAAAGTCATCGTTCTGCAGCTGCGACTGCGTCAGGTTCGGTTCACTGGCGCTGCGATGGATCTTCGGCAGCGTGCGCAGCATATTCTCCAGCATATTCAGGAGCGGCCGGAACAGGGGGCGATCCTTTGGCGTATACTTAATGCAGTCCTCGGCCAGGCGCTTAAGTGCCTGCGGTGCATCTGAGCGCACCTGGCTCATGTCCGGCCGCAAGAGGCCCCGCCCGACCATGAACAGTATCTGATCCTTGTTGCTAATATGGCCGTAGGGCAGAGTCTCCGCCAGCAGCTCGTACATCACAATCCCGAAGGCGTACACATCGGACTGGAAGGAGTACGGATTCTGCTCCTGCATGCGTATCACCTCCGGGGCCATCCACAAAATACTACCCGTCGGCTGGTTGGCCTGCTTCTCGCCCGACCAGCGAGTCTTCGCGGTGGCCAGACCGAAGTCCCCGATCTTCACCGACAGATCCTCGTGCAAAAAGATGTTGTTCGACTTGAGGTCCCTACGGAGAGCAAATAAGGATTGGCATGGCCACTTGCTTGAATATTTTAAGCCTCACCTGTGAATGATATTCTTGGCGTGCAGATAGTCCATGCCCTGGGCCACCTGGCGGCCAATGTCGATCAGCGTGTTTAGCTTGAACTTCGTCTCGCTCACGTGGACGTGCTTGTATAGGCTGCTGCCCTCACACCACTGTGTGACAATGGCCAGCGAGGGCTGGGAGACGCAGCCCATGAAGAGCAAGATGTTGCAGTGGCGCGTCTTCTTCAGCATGGCCACCTCGTTCTTGAAGGCCTGCAGCTGGGCCGGACTCGGGGTCTTCACGTTGAGCGTCTTAACGGCGACGGGTCCGTGCCAGTGGGCGCGGTAGACGGTCCCGAAGGATCCTGAACCAATCCTAGGCCCAATAAGGATCTCCTCTGCCTTGATGTTCTGCCAAAGAAGAGTGGATACAGTTTCCCATTGGAAGACAACATTCAGTTGATACCTACCCAGTTTTCCTCGGAGCTCTTGGTGTCCCGGAGCAGCAGATTTTTGTTACTCTCGTCGGCAGAGCGGGCACGGGGACGATTGTGCTTTAGCGTACTGGTGGGCGAGGCCTGGGTCGAGTTGGAATGATCCGTGCCTGGGTGCTGCTAGAACAAAAGGGGGGCCGGGATAAAGGGGATGGAAGGATGAAGAAATCCATGAGTCCGGGAGTGCTTAAACAGGACCAGATTAACCACTAACCGGCAAGGGGGGCCTGGCCTGCATGATGAGGCTGCGCTGCACCTCGCTGGTCACCGAGCGGATGTTGTTGATGCACACATTGGGCGCCGAGTTGGAGCGATCGTCCTGGCTGATGCGTGGCGGTCGACCCTGTCGATGGTTGGAGGCGGAGGATGAGGATGGTGGTTTAGAACAGCTGCTGCTGCTGCCGCTGCTGCTGCACCGTCGACTGCGGCTGCGGCTACTCACGTTGAAGCGCACCGCTGTGCCGCGTCCATTCAATCCGATCCCGTTGTCCTGGTTCTCGGCCAGCATCAGTTGGTAGTAGCTGTCCATGGGGAAGGGCTGGCACAGCATCGGCACCCGGCCAGCGCAGCGTTGATGGAACCGGAAGTTGCACTGGCTGCAGTAGAATCCAGTGAAGAGCAGCCGGCGACAGCCCTCGCAGAAGACCAGCGAGAAGAAGGTCTTGCGCAGGAATTGGTGATTGATGTGGGTGCGTATGGGGAACTTGTCCAGCAGCCGCACGAAGATCTCCTCCACGTGCAGCGTGCCGATGTCCGTGTGCCACGGTATGATATGTCTTCCGCTATGCGAGGTGCTCACCTCGCACATATCCGGCGTGAGTTGGCGCAGCTTCAGGGCCTTCATCAAGGCGTCGCATAGCCGCACACCGGCCACCACCTCCACGGAGGTGCGCTGCTGGTTGGGCAGATGGGCGCGCAGCAGGATCTTAGGCTGGCGGGTCAGTGTACCGCACTGGCTGCCCGGATTGGAGTTGGAGTTGCCCATGCTATCGGTCAGATCGCTGCCTTGCACCCTAGCCAGCTGCCTTTGCTGCTGGAGGATTTGGGTTTGGTTCTGATAGTGCGGCTGGTCGCGCATTCGCTGCTGTAGCTGTTGCTGCAACTGCTGGTGCTGCTGCTGCTCGCTAGCCGTGGACACATCCTCCTCCTGCTTCTGCGTGTTCAGCTGCTCCATCAGCTCGTGCTCCTTGGCCTCCAGTTCGTGGAGTTTGGAAGTGAGCTCCTGGTATTCTGTAAAAGGGAGTGCATTGGTTTAAATTAGTATTTACTTTCTTTTCTTTAGAAAAGTAATATGAAAAAAGGCTTTTGGGATTTCTTTTGGAGTAATTTATATTTCAAATAATCATTTTAAAATACAGAGGCTTTGTTTAAGGACCTCTAAAACGAAATTTCGATACACAGGAACTTTTTTATGAACCATTTTCAGTTACAAAAGATCTCACACACAATTTAAAAGCTAGAAATATTCGAACTTAAAGTGAGAACCACAAGAACCTTCTCCTGACAAGGTCATCCAACAAATGGAGTATCCTTGAAGCTCCTCAGAACAGAAAGTGAGACAAACTCACCCGTTAAGTACATGGCCGGCGGCTCCTGCAGGTTGGCAAACTTCGCATTTAGCGCATCGATGTTCTCCCGGGTCACATGCTTCACCAGCTGGACGTTGTGCAGCTCCTCGGCCAGAGGATCGCACAGCTCACTGTCGCTCTCCGTTGAGGCTTCGCTAGACATGATGATCCAAGGATACAACTTCGGGGCCAGCTAATCGACCATGACCTGAAAAATATCCTCCTCTCCTTCTTGTTGCTTGCCCGTTTTTTTTCTTCTCCTCCTCCTCTGGTGCTGGTGCTGGTGCTGCTGCTACTGCTGCTGCTGCTGCTGGTGCTTGTGCTGGTGGTTTTCTTTTTTTGCGCTTGCGTTTTTAGAGTTTTCTGGCGAGCCACCCACAACCACTTTCGCTTTCCTGCGGCGGCCGCATGACGTCCCCTTTGGCCAGGCGGTTGATCCCTTTGTGTCGGCGCTGCCTTAATCGATGCCAGTTGGTTTATTTTACCTGGTTTTTTAATTAACCAGCCCAGAATGTTAGTTTTTCCCTCGCTTTCCAGCCAAATACACTCTCAGGCACGCACTTGTACGCATGCAGGTATCTGCGAGCTAGCGATGTGCCAATCAATGACATGTTTTTATCGTTATCGCCACTGTTATCGGTCCCTTTTCCAATACACAAACCTGTTTAGTCTTTCTTTCCACCAAAGGCGCCAGTTTTAAATGAGACAAAGGATAATTGATTAATTAGTAACTAGTAGGCGTTGCTTTTGATTTCGTTTGAGGTGTCACTGTGATACATTTTTATGTGCCATTGGGCGTTTCGCATTCGTTTTGCTTCGGACTTTTCCTTGCTCTCAATATTCACACAATTCAGCCAACTACCCGATCATCAGTGAAAAATAATCAAAATTTCGTTTGGTTTTTGGCAAAGAGTGTAAAAATTAAAAGAGGATAAAAACCACAACGGTTAACGTTTATCCCTTATCCCACACTCCTCCTACACGCACATTAAACCCTATACCCCGCAACCCACACCTCTCACACACTTTCCGTACGTTTTGTCCGTTTTTTGTTTACCATTTGGTCCAGTTTACAGTTCAGTGTTCCAGAACTTGCAGGAGCCTCAGTTCACATTCCCACCAACGAGGGCACCCCCAATTCCACACACCGGGACACTCACCCACTCACCCACACAGACCTGTAAACGGGCACCCGCAAGGACAGCCACACGGACATCCACACGGACCTGCTCACGGTCACCACCCCCACATGTTCGGGCAGCCCCACCAGCGTGGGCACCCGAATGAACATCTACAAAACCAAGACCACATCCACAACCACCCACAGATGCACCACCTTCGCCAACCACACTCCCACGCACAAATCCTACACTCCCACCCACACATCCACCACTCACACCCACCATACCACTTCCTCCACGCCTACTATCCGTTGACGCGGTCCGAGCAGGTCGCCCTCAGCTTGGCCCAGTCTCGGATCCATCTCCAGTCGCTGTTCCTGACCGATCCTTTGGAGCTGCAACGGGCGTTCTCGCGGACCGCCCAGCTCGTCGGCCATCCGGGGCTTCCCCATGGTCGCCGTCGTCGCTTCTACCAGACGCCGCCGCCTCCAGTGCTGATTCATAGCCAGTCTGGAGAACTGGAGCCGGAGGCTATGGTATTTCCATGGCCACATCCGTATGCGAGATTCCAGCACTTTGCCGAAAGGGAGAGGGGTAAGTGGGTGAAAATGGGTCATCAAAGGAGTGGAGTTTGATCCTTTTTCTTTGAAATCTAACTGCAAGGATAATTATATAATGATTTTGAACCAAATACCATGAAAGTCTGGAAAAAGGATGCTAAAATTAAGTCCTTGAACATCCTACCATTTAAAGTCCTAGTTATATTCAAACAACCGGAAGCTTTGCATTAACCAGAGTGGTCTTCAGTGTTGGAAAACCCCGAAAAAACACATTTCCGCCATATTTTGAAAGTAAAATTTAGTTAAAAATCGGTGTCCAGGTGTCCTGGAAATTCCTTTCAAGTAGTCGTCAGTTTTCAAACTTTATCCCAATACTTTTCTCCAGGCTTTTATACCATTTGTTTTTTTCCAAATAGAACAGTGACAGTAAAAATTTGTGTAAGAAATTCAACAAAACGTCAATATGCCATTTAGCAGTAAGAATATTTCGGCCTTTGTGAGCATTCACACTTATGAATCCTTTCGCAGATGCTGCCGAAGGAGATCGCAGCCCGTTAGGCCTGCGCATCCGCGAGGATTCCGATGACGAAGACGGCAACGGCGTGGAGCGGGTCATGATCGAGGACGAAAGCCATCCGCGTCGCCGTTTGCCGCACACCATGCCTCACACTGGCGTGGAGGAGCACGTGACCCAGCCCCTCCTCTGGCTCGGCCTGGAGGCTCTGGAGAAGTACAAGAAACTGATGGAGGCCCAGGCCCTGGCCCATGCCTCGGTTCTGAACTTGACCGCCTCTACCTTTGCCGGGGTTGGAGGCGCTACTGAAGCTACCGAAGCTACCGAATCCGCCGTAGCTGAGGCCGAAGACGAGGTGTCTCCGCCTCAGTTATTGGCCATTCAGCCGTCCCAGTTCGTGGCCGATTTTCTGGAGCGCAACATCACCTTGCAGATCTTCAGAGATGGGAATGCCCCCCATTATGGACCCTCAAGCCCATCGGCCTCCGCCAGTCGTGCGCTGGTCCGGCCACGCAACCTATAGACGAATCATCCAGCTTTCAAATCCCGGCTGCAATGCAAGCAATGCAAGCACTATTCCTCTTCCATAGGACGCCCTCCAGAATCACAGAATCATCAAATATATCCTTCCAAATTCCCATAATTGTAACTCCTTTTGATGAATGTTTTGAATAGTTTGAATAACAATTTTGAACAGTTGCTGCCTTGGAATTGTGTTTGAATGGGAATGCAGAGCTCCCATCAGGTATGTCCTTATCGCATCCTTTAAAGGGGCAAATGTTGCTAACGGCTTGAACCCGCTGCTGACTTCCTTGATCTGATTAAAACAAATTACCAAGTAATGGCCACGTGGGAAATATTGAGATTCGTTTTGAGGAGATTCGAAAAGTGATAGGGGGGATTGAAACCGGGTCACTCCGCCGGAGAGATACCCTTGTGCTCCTTCGACCAAATCAGTTGCAGTCCACGATGCTGAGTCGCGGCTCTAATCGCTGTTAATTATAATTGTTATTGCGACTATTTGTTGTAAATTGTTTACAATCGTTGGATTATTCGCATAATTATATAAAAAAAAACGAAAGAAATCAGTCATCTACGCCGACAAGATCGGGGGTGGAGATAATGCCATGCCCCGCCCCCGGGGGCAGTGTCACCGGAATTTATGTCACCATATTGTATATTGTAGTCCCCGATAGCCCGATAGCCCATATAGTGAGTAAAAATTGTTTTCAATTATTGTACACTTTTCGATTTTTGTTTTTGGTCAATGATTAATTGATCGAAACGATTGCAATGCGCTTGATGGATTATTTCGAAATCCCGCCCATGTGTGAGTACTCTCCTCCTAATCTCGCCCACTCGCCCACCCGTCCTGTAATCCACACTATATACTATTGTATTATATTTTATTTAATTACATTTATTTATTGAATGGTGTGTAAGTGTGATTTTGTTTACAAGTTGAGACCACGCGCCAGTCAAGTGACCAGCCTTCTCGGTTTCTGTTTCAGTTTCTGTTTCATGGGAAAATGGAAAATGGAAAATGGTAAATAGGGGTGAAAGTTCATCAGGACACGCAGCCAGCCATCAGTGTTTCGGGTGCAACGTCCTTCTGAGATGTGCTGTGGGTTTGGCTCCAAGGTCGCCAGCCAATCAGCCAGCCAACCGACCAGACAGAGTGCAGACGAGTCCTCCAACTCCTTGCTGGGATTCCTCCAATATTTATGTATTGCTCGAACTTTTCGGGATATGCCCTTTGAAGATAAACACTCCATACACACACAAGCATGTATTAAATAAACGCTTTCTTGCCTTAGAACTTTGATTGAATGAATCTCCACGAATTTAGAAATGCAATTGTCCGAATTTGGGGATCTCACTTGATTGGCTAATTCCGTATGGAAATCAACGTGCTCGTAGTTCATCGCGGTTCAAGGCCTCCTTCACGTTTTTGGTCTCGATTCAGGTTCAGCACACTTTGAACCCAAAAACCTCGTTCTCGGCCGTGACATTGTGCTTTTTTTTTTTTTTTGTATTTTGTTTGTTTGTTTTTTGTGGGCCAGACGTTGACCTTGAGGCCTCTTAACCGATTGCAGTTCATTGGCAGCTGGAAAAGCAGCCATCCTCCTACCAATCCACCCACCGCCCACCGCCCACCGCCCACTAGGCGAAGGCCATCCAAAAAAAATATAAAACAATATAAATAAAAGTGTGTCTATGGCCGGTTGGTCTCTCTATCGTTTCCTCTCTCTCTTTCGCTCGATTGTTTCTCTTTGGCTTCTGTCCCCGAACCACCCACACCCCCACCCATCGCCACCCTCTGCAAAAAATCCTGATTGTTGCTTCTTTTTTTTTTTTAACAGGTTGCGTTTGGGGTCGTCGGCGACAGTTTATTGACTTCGGGCGATAATTTTCTCTGCTGTTTTTTTTTCGCCCCCAAAAATTCGCCAAGCCAAATAGGAATCTTCAGCATTTCAATAAGAATATTTGCATTAATTAATTTGAATTATAAACTCTACGGAATTCGCGGTAATCCCAATCAGTTCTTCATTCTCGGAACTCTTTAAAAATAAACATATTTTCCATAATATTGAGTAAACAAACTCAAATTCAAGGAAACTTTCGAGCTAAAGAGCTTCTATTTCTATTCCCATTGTTAAGAGGTATTCCTCCTTCGACCTTCAGTCCCCAAAATCTGTGGCAAGGACTCCCATGAGTCTTTCAACTTGATCTCAAAGTTCACTAGAATGCAAATATTTTGTGTTTTTACTTTTGCCTTATTATGTTATATTATATTTTGTTATTACGATTGCAGACTGTTGTCGTGGATGTCTAGGCTTTGCCATCAACAACAAACACCAGCAGCGACGCCGACCGCGGCAGAGGTGGAATCTGAGACAGAAGCTGAGCCATCACCTCCTCCACGCTTCTGGGTCAATAATCTGCGTCTGAGCTGGGCTTCGATTCAGTTTCTGTTTCTGTTTCTGTCTCCCAGATGAGTTGTTGTTGGCGCCCGATTGCCGCATCTGTCAATCAATGGAGATCCAATTTTAGCACAAGTAAACAATATTCGCTCGATCGCTCCTGGGACGCCGTGTCCAGCCCCGTCTCCACCGGCCCCTCACCCATTTCTGGCGCCGCCCACAACCGCCCACAATCGAGCCTTATCTGGGGTCTCTGGCTAGAGGAAAAAACCAAGAGCCTGCTCTTGTTTTCCTTGGCTAATCGTTTAGTTAAACGTTTATCGAACAGAGTAATCGATAAAATCGTTTACTTACCTGGATAAATGATGTATTACTTTTATATTTCCCTTAGCCTTCGAGTCTCAAGACTCTGTCTACCGATCCATTTATCGTTTTAATCGGAAATCGCTTTCGAATCGTTGACCCTGACGTCTTGGAACGCCTCCCGTGTGGTGGGTCTTCCCACCTTGGACTCTGAACCGTATTGCGTATGGCTCATGCCGCATCCCCGGCATCATCAACAACACCATCCTCTTCCAAACAACATACAGTGAGAAAAAATAGGGGATAGTATCAAAAAATAAAAGCTTTAAGGGGCTAAAACCCATATGAATAGGCTAGGAAACTCCTCTGTTGAAGAAAACTTGGATAGTCTGAAAGGATAGCTGGGATTTCTCCAGTGCAAGCCTTGGCTTATCTCCCCCTTGATGACTTAGAACACAGGGCCTCTCCACCTCCAGCTCCACCGTCTCTTTCTTTCCCCCTATGGTCGTCTCTGTCGCAAGCCTATTGCTATTTCCCTCCTTCAACGATCTCTGTCTCTGTTGTTTTCCTCCAATGGGGAGAAAGATTAATGCTAAAAATAGGGATCTTTTATTTTGAATCGAAACTAGATCACGTCGAATTCACGTTGCCCGTTGTTTACGGTTTTTTCACTGACGGACGGACAGCGTTACGCCATCCCAACCCCCCCCCTCCTCAGCCTGCTCAACCGCCTCAGGCACCACGGACAGCCCCCGTCAAGACCCCGTCGTACCGTCGTACATCATGTGGGGCTGCCCCATTGGCTTCCGTTCTTCATCGGCTGCAGTCGAAATCTCGAAGCCGGAGCCAGCAACAAAAACATCAACAACCTTATCGCCCCAGACATTATCTGGAAGCCCAAGACCCCGGGAGCGTGTCCGTATGTAGGGTATACCGTTAAGCGGACTATCTGGCACTCGGGAGGGAACCCAATCCAGATGCTAAGTACCAGATGCGAATCGAAGGGTTGGGTTTCGATTCGAATCAATTATATATTCGGTATTGGTATTGATTATATTCTTATAGTCTTGGAAATAGGAGGTCCTTCGGGGCAGAGTTGGAGTCTTCCTTGACTTCATTTAGAAGAACGCCTGGGGAAACCCCAATTGAAAGCCCTGGGTCGAACTGGGTCCCCTTAAAATTATATTGTATTGTGGGTCAAATTTCCATTGAACTGGATTACTAGATAGATGTATGTATCATCGTTTATTATTAGCAATTTTCCAAGAACGCAATGCTTCAGTTAACGGTAAATTGATGTAAAAATAGTTTGGAGAGCCGTCCGAGCTGAACTTTGTTGCTTTGACGGAGCGTGTTACCGTTAACAAGGAAAATCAAAATCATCAACAAGTGCATATATAGAGCATGGATGGATGGATGGGAATGGGAATGCGATGGGGGATGGAGGATGGGGGGTGGAGGATGGGGAATGGAGGATGGTTGATGGTTGATGGGTGATGGGTGGTGGGAGGTATGAGGATGCTTTCCACTGATGGATTCACTCTAGTTGCGCTCTATTGTGGTTGTTGTCACTTTTGATGCCGTGTTGTTGCTGTATGCATTTGTCAGATAAGACACTCACACACACAGATACACACACACACACAGATACACACACACACAGATACACAAACAGAAGCACGACAACCGCACGCACACCCACACAATTACATTCAAACAAACACACTCAAACATCCGCTTCGTGTGTGTACTCTGCTCAAAGGCGATCTTATTAATGTGATTATTCCATTGTATGGCCATACAGTCGGGCTCTACTAACTGCAACTGCACCCAAACCCAAATAAAATTCAATTCAATTAATTACTAAAGTAGAAAATGGAGAAACTACCTGGGGAAGAGGTCAAGGTTCAATCCAGAGACTGGCTACAATATTTCCTTTTTGTTGGAGGATATTGGAGGACTCTCCCAAGTACCAAGGTCCTGAACGGAGAATGGAGAAACCTTGCTATAGGAAAGTCCGATTCGAAATCCGGCCCACAGAGAGAGTCTCGCCTGTATTAACGTTCACAAACACACGCAAACACACTTAACCGCCCACTGTGACCCAAAGTTGATTGGATGTGTCATGGCCGGCAAATTGTTTAATTTCAAGCATTTGTTTGCGTTGGCTTTTTATTTTCGCAAGACACTTTTCGCTGGACTTTGCCCCGTCCCGCTCTCTCACACCTGCAGTCCACGTGCTGGCCACTCTGGCTTGCACTGTAAACCCATACTCCCCATCACACGAACGGACGGACGGATGGACGGACGGACGGACGGACAAGCGGACGGACGGACACACGGACTGGGGGAGCCAAGACACTCACGCAAGCGGAAAAATCGAGCGTCGCTTTGGGGCTTCGCGGTCAGCTGGCGTCGCTACAACGGTTCTTTTTCAATTTGGCTGTGAAAGAACGAAGAACGTTCTTCCGAACCGAGCGAGAAGAAATCGTTTCCCAAACGAAATAAAGAACGCAAGAAAGGAAAAGTGATCGTCAAGAATCTGAAGAAAGAGGCGCGAAATCTAATTATAGAAAGAGAAGAATCTAAAAATAAACAACCGCAAACATCGGCAAACAAAAGCCCGGATCGGAGAGTGAAAGAATCTGGCTGAAGAAAAGGGTCCGGGTAGAGAGAAAGCTGAAAGCTTGCAATCAGCTGGTTCCGGCTCTCCCGCTGCAGCGCCAACAACAACAAGGACACGCCAAGCCACGCCATGAGCGCTGCGGAGAGAATCTAACAGAGACAGAGACAGGGACAGAGACAGAGACAGGGACAGAGACAGAGAGAGAGATAGAGAAAAAGAGAGAGGGAAGTGCGAGAGAGAGCGAAGACGATCCACTTTGAGGCTGAACATCGAAGCGCCCAGCGTCGGGTTTGCAGCTCCCAAAAGCGTTTCCAATTCCAAGCCAGCCGCAACATCGGCGGAACAAACACGAATTCGCACACCCAGAGATATATAGCCAGTGTATATATATCTCTGATCCTGCGACGCGATGCAACAACAACAATATACCGCAACGCAGCATCGAAACGCAGCAGCGGCAAAAGCTCTCCACTTCCACTCCGCCACTCCGACGCCCGCCGACGCCACTCGTCTGCCGATAACGCAAGGACACTAATCGATATTTATCGCTTCGCGCAAATTCGTTATCCTTTTTTTTTGCACGTACCCTAATTTAAACCAAAAAAAAACTAAACAATCGAAACAACCAACGAAAAAAGAAACCCTAAAACCAACCCACCAAAGGAAACCCCGAAGAAGAAAGGATATAATTATTGTTAGTCGTTTTGTTTTGTTTTTTTTTTTTTTTTCGTCAATTGATTGTGATTTTGAAACTGTGTGATCGCAAAAGAAGTAATCTGCAAATTAACAAAAAAGAAAGTTCCTTAAGCAAGTGATAATCCGATATAGAACTCTAAAGACAACGGACAAAGGGAGTGCCGACCACACTATACCCTATACTATACTATATACGCCTTGATCTGTATCCGTCGAGGACCAAGCCACCAAGGGACACCCGTACATACACACACATATAAACCATACATATATATTCCGTCAAAGTCTGGGGACAAAGCAGCATGCAAATGTGAGTATTTTCGACCATTAGTAATACCCATTTATAGAAACAGATTTCAATCAAGGCCCCAAAATCGAAATCTGTTCCTTATCAGTTTGTGGGGTGATCGAATCGAAACTATCGAAAGTGGCGATCCCTTTTGGGGAAGTGGTATAGTGGTATAGGTCTATATATAGAACGCCATCCGTCCCTATATAGCTCTGCGGTTTTCCAAAGGAGACGGAAGGCGGGAGACGGAAGGCGGGAGACGGGAGACGGGAGACGGAAGACGGGAGACGGAAGACGGGAGACGGAAGACGGGAGACGGAAGACGGGAGACGCGAGGAGGAAGACTCGTAAAAGCAAACAATAACAAACTCGCTCCTACGACTCAGCGCGGAGTCAGACCCTCTGACTTCTGATAATTGTTGTGTATTAAAAGAACCCATGTTCCAAATGATAAGCGATAAGGGGGCGGCGAGTTTATTTTTAAACACTGAAGTTTATGTAAATATTTCCTGGGCTGGCTGGCTGGCTGGCTGGCTGTCTGCCTGGCTGCCTGGCTGGCCAGTTCAGACGCAAACAAAAACAGAATCGAATGGCATATGGAATGGAAAATACAATAATATTTGAGCCTGATAAGATGGGGTACCGGACGCGTGTTCGAGGCGGTGGCAGGGGCAATGGATGGCTATACAAAAGGTATCTGACATCCTTATTTCGAGTAGCTATAATAAGCTAGTATCGAATATCGATAGATAGTTCATAGATACCTTATAGATATCCCACAACCTTGACTAACTATCACCATACCCCTTTCTCTATTGTAGATGATTCCCGTAGTGCCAACGTCCAGGAACCTGCTAGTGCTGGCCACATTTTTCGTAGTGCTGGCTTCCCTCAACCTAATTAGTAATTGGATGCTGGTGCCGCAGGTGGGGGCCAGTCCCGTTACCTTCACAGATCCCCGCCGGGAGATAAGCCCTCGGAGATTCTGCGCCGACCTCCTGGCCGATGAGATCCACCTGGTCTGTGCCGGCCAGACCTTATCCCTAAGCGATGCATTTCGTAAGTATTATCCGCGCATTATCCCCGAGCCACATTAAGATGTTTCGTATCCTTTAGCCAACAGTTTTGGGAATCGCAATAAACGCCAAGGAACACCAGAGGGGTCCTTAACTCGCAATTGTTGCATTAACAAATGCAGTTACGCCCAACTCCGGCAGTACTGCGCCCCCTCGAGCGACAATCCCTGATAGGGACTAACATATATCGCACCTCCCCCAAAAAATATCCCCTCCCCAGAGAGACACCACACCGCCAACACCCATTCAGACTTCACCAGTTGAACTCTAAAGAATATCAAGCAGTCCCCCATAGAGTCCACTAAGTATACTATATATATATTACTAATTTAAACTATAACTAAATTCTGTACCATAATAAAATCCAACACGAAAAACAATGAAAGAAACCCAAAGCCCGAGCGGGTGAAGAATTATTATTGACTTCGACTTGGTGATTTCAATTTCCGGGCTCTATTTTCTTTTTATTTTCCTCCTGCAACTTCCTCCTGGCCGTGGCCCGTTTCATTAGAGCTCCTTATTGTAGTTTGTTGGCTTTGTATCCTGTAGCCTGTAGCCTGTAGCCAAAAAAAAAATAATAAAAGTGAAATCTATTCAGAATGACACTCGACAAGATTGTCATGGGTTTGAGTTAGGGTTTTACGTTTTTGGGTACTGGGTACTGGGTGGGTGTTCCCTTGTAATACAATATGCATGACATTCGACCAGGAGAAACACCACCACTTCCCAACACCACCAACACCACCACCACCACCACCACCCCGTTTAGATTGTTAGCTTCTCAAAAAAAAAAAAAAAAAAGGACTCGATAGCTGGACAGCCTTGAATGGGGGTCAGATGATGATGAGATGGCTGCAAATTAGATTACAAATGCTGACGATGATGATTTTAATGATGGTGCAAATCAGCCACACATGGGAGTATCCCTTGTCCCTTATCCCTTATCCCTTTTCCCTGTGCTCCGGAACATTCATATATTTTAACCCAAAACTTACCCCCGACCCAGTCTCCATGGCTTTTCAGGTCCGCAGGCACTCGAAATTCGGTTGAATGGAAGTAATACCCCCAACAGGACAATTAAACTTTAATCAATATTTAAATTTGTATTCATACATGATCCAAATCCTCAAGGAATGAAAGCCTTGGATGTCTGCTAGTCCGATATCCTAGTTTTTTTTTTAACATATGCGTAGTACTTGAAGTTTATTACTGATACAGTGGACACTCCTCGGACACGTGTGGGCCTCAAAGTGGGGAATGGGGATGGGGATGGGGATGGGGATGAGGATGACATGGGCGGGTGACAATGTCTGTGCCACAAAAACGGGGCCAAAGGAGAGTAAAGAAAAAGAGCAAACACAGGGCTGAAGGATAAGCAACACCAGACAAACTTCACTTCACCGGCTTTCCGTTTACAGTTCCGGGTTCACCATTCTCCACTCCCCACTCTCCATCAGCCTCGCCCTCCTCTCCTTCCTGTCCCGGCCGGACTCCCTCCGCACCCACTCCCACATTATCCGACATTGATGGAGCGAAGCCATGGAACATTAGCTAAATCTTACAGAAAATTTCGCACTAGTCTAAGGGGGGGGGAGGCGAAAGGAGGCCATCGGCTGGGGGAAGGAAGGAAGGATGCGAGGGGGGCGGCAATCCATCCACCCGTTCATGGGGTTGCAAGGGAACAAAACCAGAACGAAAAGGGTCCGAGGCACTCGCAGAAAAGGGAAGTACAGTGGACTGGAAAAATATATTAAACTATAGAGAGGAGTCCTTGCGCACATCCTTGAGTAATGTAAAAGCCTTACACTTCCCAATCACTTCCAGGCCCAATTCTTTTCTCTCTCTGCAAGGACAACGGTGGTTGGAGTCGGCCAGTGTCAACAGAAGACGTATAAGGACGAGCGTTCAACCCCAGGACGAAGGTAGCTGGCACTGGCACTGGCACTGGCCAGGAAAATCCCAGTCATCCAGCCAAGAGTTGCGAACTTTGCTTCCTCGAAGTCCTTGGACCAAAAACGTAAGAAACCGTAAGAAACCAAAAACCGAAGAAAAACCATTAAGAAAATACATTTATTTGTTATTTTGCTTTATTTGCGATTGAGAGTAAACAGGATGAAGCCAATGTAGACAGTGTTTTGCTAATTCTTCTCCATATCAATCGCTCGACAATAATCAAACAAGTTCCAAACATTTGTAAACAAAAAACAAGTGGAAATTATTTAAACAATCCGGCATAGAAAACACATTTTTATATTCAAAAAATATCCCAAAAATAATATTGCATTACGCCGGAAAATATACAAATTTTTGTACTTTTAGGGTTTCAACATTTTGGGATTTCGCAGTGGGAAGAAGTCCTTCACGACTGGTGATCCTTGGAGTGGTGGAAGTCCCAGGGAATGCACACGATACCGTCCGTGGGCACCGACCAGTAGTTGGTCACGTGGAGGCTCAGGCCGCGACAGGACTGGATGTCGCTCTGGAGGAGACGCCGCAGGGCGGTGACCATTTTGTCCGGCGTCACCGAATCGTCCTTGGTGAGGCGCTGCAGCCGCAGCTCGTCCAGGCATTGCCGCCACAGCTGCCGCTCCACCTGAATATCCCGGCGGTAGCGTCTCACCCGCTTGCTGGCCACGTCCAGGTTGCGGCAGATGAAGTCGAGCAGGTCCGGGCCCGGGCAGGAGGCCGGCGCCAGGAACAGGCCCGTCTGGCTCACCTTCGGCGACTCGCTCTCCGTCACCACGGCCAGCTGGTGGTGGCGCAGCGTCTTGGGCAGATCGTCCACGGTCTCGGCCAGCTTCAGGTGCTCACTGACCGCCCGGATCACCCGCTTCAGGCTCTCGGCATAGGCCCGGGCCTCGCATCCCGGCACCGGGGTCTCCCGCCTCTCGATCTGGATGCCCAGCAGGACGGCGGACAGGGCGCTCTCGTACAGCGGCACCAGCTTCAGCTGCTCCTCGTGCAGCCGCATCTTGGCCAGGAACTGGCGCCAGCCGGCGGAGGCGTCTCCGGAAAAGAGCATCACGTCGCCCTCGAGACTGATGCCCGTGTACGGGGCAAAGACGACGACGCGATCCCGGAGCGTGTTCTCCGCCTGGGTGTCGGCGATGGCCTTTAGGTCGCGCAGGCAGTCGTGGTAGCGCTCCAGGTTGCAGCCACAGTCGTAGCGGATGCCCCGAATCCCCCACGTCTCCATCAGGTATCGTTCCAGGCCTTGGATCTTGGTCCGCAGGGTGTCCAGGTCGACTGCATCGGTGCGGGCCACGGCCTGGCGCATCCACGAGTCCAGCGAGTGCTCCTTCAAGGCATCCCTGACTTGATGTCGCAGCAGACCTCTTCCTGCCGACTGGTGAGGGAAGGTGAGAACGCATCCAAATCCTTTTCAATATTTAATATCCTTTTTTGTTGTTGAATAGGAACCGCTTACCTCCACCTCCGGACCGCTTTCGGTGTGCAGCAAACTACAGGACTTGAGGATACCCCGCAGCACGGCCCTGGGATCCAGTAGCTGGACTCTGGCCGTCCTCAGGTTGAAGGACCTCATGCCGCCACACGTCTGGGAGGATGAAAAAGGAAAGGATATCAAATGGAACCAAATTTTGGACCTTTGAACCAATTTTGCTCTGAATTTTGAAAAGCCTGAAAGGAAACTGAAGGAAACTAAAAGTCAGGGACTATTCAGTTTACAGAAAAATATATGTCCAGGACTTTTAGAGTTGTATTTTATATTATTATTATATTATTGAAGTATTAGGTCCTTGAGCGCCCTCCTCCCCGATTCTCAAAGGCTGTACCTCGCCTTCAAAAGTCAATTCTTTGCGATTTTCTAATTAATTTCGGAGAATCGCTGTCCCTGTTTTGTCCTTGAAGCAATTACATATTCATAAACAATCATATGTGGCTGTAATTTTTATATTAAACAAAGAAAAAGAGAAAAAACTGTTGCCTCAAGTGGTGGCACACTCTCTGCGGCCCTGTGGCAATGTGGTCATCCATGTGTGAATCAAAATGTGTATGTAGAAGGGACGGGAAATAGAGGCAATCCCAGGGGACACATAAAGTTCACCCCCACATCCTGCCAACCCTCATTTACGGCGACAGCCAGGATGCCAGGATGCCAGGACAAGGCGAAAGTTAAACATATAATTGTTCATTTTATTATTGAAAGTTTAGAGTATTTTTTAAAAGAGCTGGCTATTTAAGTTAACAAATAACTTGTCGAGTTAAGAGTTAACCCTTAACTGTTTGTGTTGATTGCCATTCGATTAACCCCTAAACGGTTACCCTTTATGAAGATTTTAATCGGATGACAGGACATGTTGCCATGGCCCAAAAACTGAATGCATTTAATTGCCAAAGGACCTTTGTAGAGAAACCGGAGTGGCGGTCGCGTTAATCCTTTTGGCCAATGATGGGCCCATAATCCCCATTTAACACTTTCTGCTCCAGCAACATAAACTGTCAGCAACTGTCGCCAAATCAGGTCATGGACCCTCTCGAGTATTTTTTCCCATCATCCTTTTTTTTTTTTGGTTCGTTCGCAGCCGTTTTCGCAAAAATTGTGGAACATTCAGGCAAATCAGATCATTGCCCCGCATTTTGTTATATTATTTGTCTCCTTTCGGCGGCGAGGTTCACGGCTCATTCGCACGGAGAAGGATCTCGGTGGCAAGCGGTTCAACTACCCGCAAAAGGACCCGCACAGGGTCAGCACATCCTCGCCGGCAGCTCCTCCTCTCATTTTGGGTCCACCCTCCTCGATGCTTATCTCTGGCTGAGAGCACTGCTAGAAAATATTGGTTCTTTTATATTGGAATATAAGTTTGCTATTTGTACTTTCGATTGAGGTATCCTTTTTGAGAATCGGATGAACAGTGGCCGAGATAGAGCCTTCCCATGTGGCCCCTCATTTTTTTCTGTGTGGAAAAGTGCGTAAGCACAGGAAAATTTCCTCTTGGGTTTCGCTTTTCTCCTTTTGGTCCTTTTTTTTCTTTTGTTGTTGTTGTTTTGTGGCGAGTGGAAAGTTTCTCATTTTCCCATAGCAGATGTTCATCTGTGTGTGTTCGTCCTTTGAGTGCGTTTGTATGTGTGTGTTTTGTGTGGTGCTCTTTAAAAATTTCGCCCCTTGGCTTGGCTTTGTGTGTGTGTGTGCCGGCTGACCGGCTTTGTCGGAGTATTTGTATCTGTATGAGTGTATCTGTATCTGTATCTGTATCTGTATCTGTATCTGTGCAAGGATACTCGTATCCTGGTAGCCGTGTATCGCTGTACCTTTTCCTGCAGAAACTTCGAACCTGCAGCGTGTGTTCCGCCGCCGCCTGCTACCCTTCCCTCTACTCTCGCATCCTCGCGTCCTGTCTGTATGTGTACATAGGGGCGTCCTTCTGTACCTCCCTGGCGAGCCTCAAAGGTCCATTATTGAACTCTACTTAATTCCAAAATATTCCACATTTATTAACAGATTCCAGTTATTAAAAAAATTCATGCTGGAAACTTGGGTTTGCTGTTTTGGAAAGTTTGCGGTGACGGCAGGAGCCTCCAAGGACCTGAAATGAAAAAAGTTTAATTGAACCTTTTGGCACGCACCTGTCCTCCCGACATAATCCTGTTAGCTCCTCTTCCAGCAAGGAAATTAAATGATAGAATCTTCTTAATGGGAATATATATTTTCGAGTGTCTTGACAATTATATCGAGGATAAGGAGCCCCCCCACCCCCTTTGATTTTGAGGGCGTTTCCGCAATAGGAAGTGCCCGAAAGATTGTCCTCTGCCATTGTAGCCCCACAACCCCAAAGTGTTTGCCCAAAGACCAGCCCCAATTCCGGAGACCAACATCCATATGGCTGGCCATACCCAAAGGGTATCCAAGTGGGTGTGGATGGGTGTGGGTGGGTGTGGGTGGGTGTGGGTGGTGGGGTATCCCCCATCCGACAGACGGATAAATAAACAGATTCGGCTTTATCTTCAATAAGAACAAGGAACACAGAGTTCCCCCGGCGGAGGCTCTTCTTGGCTTTGATATTTAACAATCTTTGAACAGCTGAAAGACGAGAAGACAAAAAAAAAAAAAAAAAAAAAACACCAAAAAGACCCACCAGCCTCTCAATGGATACACACACCATGCCTCAGATACGAATATATCTTTGTATCTGAGTGTGTGAGTGTGTGAGTATCTGAGGATGTGTGCCTGTCTGTTGGCAGACAAAGGCCAACAAGTTGCCATGGGAGTTGCCACCAAAAAATCCCAAAAGCGGCAACAAGGAGCTCAAGGAGTGGCCATAAAAATCAGCCAGAGCAGGTACAGTGAAGCTTCAAGACACTCCCACACACAGCCATTCAAAATTAGGTCTTCCCCCCCTTTGTTTAACTAACATATTTCTTGAAAAAAAAAACAATTGTTTAAACATTATCCGATTTCAAGTTTGAATTAAAAACGTGTTTGGCTCTTTTAGCCAATCTCGACTATGAAAGGCCAAAAAGAGCAAAACAGTTAGGAGCCGGAACAGGCAGTAGAGCTCTCACATGTGACAAGGCTAATAATCCCCGAAATCTTTTAGTTCTCGCAAGGACAAGGCTGGATAGGAGGGATGTCCTATCGATCTATAATATAATATTAAACATAATGTTGGGAAACTGTTTAGACCCCAAAAAGTCCTTCCGAATAGTGTCCTTATTCCAACAAGTAGCCTGGCAGGCGGAGAACGAGAGGGGGCTACCGCATGGGAAAGGGATAGCACTCCTTTGATGGAAATTAAAATGGAAATGGGAAGAAAAGTGCTCACTTATTGACAGACTGCCTGACATTTCCACTGCTGTTGCTTCACTTTTCCTCCTTTTCGGTCCCTTTTTTTTTTTTTTTTGTGTAAATAGAATGGCGATGGAAATCAATTTGACGTGTCTGGAATTCTGTTTTGGGTTTAAAGAACTCGTTTTGTGAAGGGAAGGGAATTGGTAGTAGTAGTAGAGCAGAGGGAGCAGTAGGGAAATGCAGCAAAGTAAACCCAAGATTGTGGATGAAGTTGGTCAGGAGAATATGTCGCCACCATCGCGCTACCATCTCTCACATTCGTTGCCACTAAGGGTGGCGGCAATAATTACATCAATCTTTTTACCATTTCAATTTTGAAACAAATCGAGCCACTCGACACGGGAACAACAAAACACAACCGACCCCCCCAGGGGACAAAGAAAGCAGAGAAATGAAGAGAAAAGAATAGAGTGGAGAGAGGACGGAAAGAAAGGAAACGAGGGGAAAAGGCAGTAAGTAGTAAAAGAAATGAGGCGAGAGAAAATGAATATGAATGGCGAAACGGGCCGGGAAACACGATTCCGAGATGGATCCGTCAGATTCAATTTGTTTCCCCCGGAACAACGATTCCGAAATATGCATACGCCCTCGGAATCCCAAAATTTCGACATTTCGTCCATTAAATTTGCATACGCCTGCCCCAAATCATTCTGAGGCCTAATAGGTCGCATGGCCTCTGAATTTTTAATCGGCTTTTTATTCTTGGAGCCAGTAAGTAATTACAAAAGTACTTCAAAGTAGGTTAAGGCTTTGCGCTGTAACCAGACCTAAAATTCAAGGTATCCTCCTTTAAATTCGGATGAAAATTGGCCAAGCTAGAGCCTCTCCAAGGAGCCCTTTGTCCCCTCCATGTAGTTTTTCACATTTTCAAAGGGGGTCCATCAGGAAAATTTTGAAGAATAGGGGTCAAAAATTTTGATTCCATGTTTTGATGCAGATTTGTGGGGAATCCTTTTAGGATTCTTTTAAGGCATTCCGCTTGAGAATCTGATGAAAATTGGCCAAGCTAGAGCCTCTCCAAGCAGCCCTATGTCCCCTCCATGTAGTTTTTCACATTTTCGAAGGGGGTCATCGGGAAAATTTGGAAGAATAGGGGTCAAAAATTTTGTTTCCATGTTTTGATGCAGATTTGTGGGGAATCCTTTTAGGATTCTTTTAAGGCATTCCGCTTGAGAATCTGATGAAAATTGGCCAAGCTAGAGCCTCTCCAAGGAGCCCTTTGTGCCCTCCATGTAGTTTTTCACATTTTCGAAGGGGGTCATCGGGAAAATTTGGAAGAATAGGGGTCAAAAATTTTGTTTCCATGTTTTGATGCAGATTTGTGGAGAATCCATTCAGGATTCTTTTAAGGCATTCCGCTTGAGAATCTGATGAAAATGGCCAAAATAGAGCCTCTGGAAAGTGTAATACGCTTCAGTCTCCACAATTAATTCATAAAATCTATGCCAGGCCTATTTTAGGTAACTCCCTACCTCCGGAATCCGTAAACCGAAGGTGCGGACCCTGGAGAACGGTAAACCTGGTAAGTATGTCCCATTAGGCAGAGCAATAGACGATTATAGCTGAATCATCCGGCCAATTAAGCGATTCAGTCGGACCGCGGGGGCAAAGTTGATTCGGATGATGTCCTCGTCTTCGTCCTCGTCCTCGTCCTCGTCGGGATGCAAAACTGCACTCATTGGGAGGCACTTGTGCGAATCCTAATCGCATTACCGGAGGGATCAGATCGAATCGGAGTCGTTCATCGATGACACAAATGACATCTAATCGAATCAGTTTGCTGCCGGCCCATATATGTATATTTTCTACCTAAAATCGTGTGTTCTTTCCTCCATCGCAGGCACAGATACAGATACAGATACACATGCTGCGCTACAGATGCAGATACAGATACGGGATGTGTGGCATGGTATGGCATGGTATTGTCATCGCCCTCCTGGATCGCTGCCCGCCACCGCTTGTCACTCAAAACGTGGAAGGAAGCCCTGGCGAAACCGGGAAGGGAAAATGGGAAAATAGGGAGGAAAAAAAACAACAAGGGATAGAGCCACCGAAACCTCATCATAATCATCGCCATCATCCTCGTCACGTCACGACAAAAAAAGAAGAAATAGGGAAAAACCAGAAAGAAAAAGTCATAGGAAAAGAAAACTCGGAACACCTGGAATACCTAAACAAGAATAATACAATTTTAACAGATTGATTTAGATTTAAAAAAAAAAATGGGTATTTGTCCAAGGATTACGCAAAATCCACCCTTGTACCACCCCCATGGCTCTCACACGCCAGCCCGAAAGCGGGAATTGACAATAATTGAGCTTAAAGGGCAACAGACTCGGCTGCGGCGTCTCCCCGGGCCAAAGCGTGCAACAGTATTCATGCCACATGGAAAAAGTTGCCATAAACAGATTGGTTACCGCGAATATTAGATCAATTAAAATGCTTTCAAACAATCGGGATGTGGAGAGGAGCGGCCCATGTCCCGTCCATGGTATCGCGTTTCCTCCTTGCGGACCTGCGAATGTGTGTGTATGTGTAATACCCATCCAGGGTACAACGGGACGCACTTAAACTAATTAAGCCCGTGATTGCCAGGCAACCGCTAGTTAGCGCCCAAGGGCGGGGGTAGCACTATTAATAGGGGGGCCCACAGCATTCCAGAGTGTGCTGTCTGAGGAGAAGTTTACTAAACACATTTAAAATGGAATTAGTTAATATTTTAAATTGTTTAAAAACTAGTTTCTTTTAGGGGATTAATAACCAAGGATATATCCCTTAGGAGTTTCCTATAGGAATAAATGGGAATTATAAACCAAAACCGAAATAAATAAAATTGTATTAGAATGAGATCCCTCCTCCTCGATTCTCAAACGGTATACCTAAGCGAGGGAATAAAAAACACAAAATATTTATAAAAATCATAAATAAATTATGAAAAATGTACAATATAAAGTGTGTAGAAGGAAATGTAAGGAGCCCTTAAATGTTTTTGCATTCAGAATCCATCACCGGAAAACACAACAACAATACAAATTCGTTTGGGCCCGTTTCCCCACCCATTCCTCCTCTGCTTCTTCTTGTTCTGCCCTTGTTCTTGTTCCTTGGCATTCTTCTTCTTGCCATCCACTTCGCCGCCCCTTTCACCGCCTTTCTCCCCTTTCGTGTCGATTCTCAATTCTCATGTTTTATGTTTTTTTTTCCTTTTCTCAGCGGGGGTCGACTTGCATCGAATCGGGGAATTGGGAATCGAAAAGGGCGATAGAGAAAGAGAGAGAGAGAGAGAGAGAGAGGGTTTGCCGATGAAAATGGGCTTGAGGGGGTGGCGTCCAGAGGGTTGGGGGATTCTGGGGTGGTTGCGCCTCGTTTTTGGCCTGATGATGCGTTGGAGTGCGAAAAATCCGCACACACTCGAAAAAGATGCCAAACTATGAGATAATAAACAACGCAAAAAAATGTTTCCAAATCAATTTCAATTTTAAAATAATAAACTGTTTAGCACGGGGCCCCAAGAGAGTTGCCATGGGAAAAAATGGGAGACCCAAAAAAAACCCAGAAAGCGATTTTCAATTAACAAATCACACGCAGAGTAAATGATTTCATCAAAAGCGATAAGGCGTAGGGCGATGGGAATAAAAATGCGTTTTTCCACTTTAATTGGTTTTCGAGGAACACGAGCGACATGAGCGGCCAGGAGCAAAAGGGGAGGGGGGGATGCCGGGAGGTAGAGTGAAGCAACCCCCCAATGACATTTGTTTTTTTTTTTTCGGTTTCCTTCACTTTCCTGAGAGGTTGCAGCAGCAGCAGCAGCACCAGCAGCAGCTGTATGAATTTTTAACAGCTGATAGCATAACGAAATTTATGATGACGTCGCTCACACCAAACAAAGCCAAACAAACACACGCCACAAATCCCAGATACTTTTTCTGAGATACTCTCTCTCTTATTTGGTTCTCTTAGGCCCTCTCTTAGGCTGCAGGGGGGATCGCTTGGCACTTCCGAGTGAGCGAGAGAGCAAGAGCTGGCCGAGGCTCCCCTCGTTGATCTTGGCAGCCGATAAGTAACAGTTGTTCCCCCTTTTAGGCTCCTTGTTCTTATGGGCTCCCCGCCCCCAACTCCTTTCTGGCACTGATAACAGCTGACGATCGTGCGCGTGTATGGGTGTCGGTGCATAGTATCTGTGTGAGGCTACCTGTGATTGTGATTGACTTGAGGCGAACAGCTGCACATGCGAGCGTCGAGGGGGCGGAGGCACATGCGAAGAGGTCAATGCCAACGGATCCTTACGAGTCCTTTCTTTCTTTTAAGAGTAGCGAAAAGATTCACAGAGTTAAAGGCAAACTTTTGATAATGTTTGTCCGCATCTTTCAGATACTTTCTGCTGCACTCAGATAGAGATACAATCGAAAAACTCGACCATATTGGCCGCTAAACCGATACACCCCCTGTCCATGTCCGATGTCCGATGTCCTCTGTCCTTTGTGCCCTGTCCCCTCGTTGATAAACTCGAAATGTGAGAAAAGGAAACCCTCTTTTGGCATAATCCCTGCTTAATTGCTGGCCGCTTTTGAGACATAACCAGTGACAACCCTGCCACAAAAACGCATTCAGTTCTAGTACGAAACTCCCCCCCGAAACCTCCATTACCCCTGGGGGTTGTCGGCGCGACCCCCTCCCACCCGACGTCGCCACTGTCGTCGCTTGTTTTGTTTGCCTGTGCCTGTGCCTTTGGCCCTTTATTTTATTGCCTCTCGTCGTGGCTGCCAAACGGATACAGACACACACAGATACTCACACACACACACACAGCCAGACAGCCGTAGACCGAAGAGAGGTGGCAGCGACGGTTGGCCAAGGGGCGGGGGCCGGCAGGGCCAAAAGAGGTACAGAGAAAACGTTGATTATTAATTATGAGACACTTTTGGCCGATAAGTGTGTGGGGTTTACCCGCAAAGCCTAATGCCAAAAAATTGTCCAGTAAACAGGATAACGTCAAAAGGACACCCGTCAACAGAAACATTTATTATTAAAGTCAAATTAAAGTTATTGCCAAAAAAAAAAACGTTGAAGAAGAAAAAAAACAACCAAGATGAAGCCTTAGAAAGTATCTTTTTTGTATAATTACAGGAGCCAGTGGGCTAGTGGACATTCACCTGATGGTTTCCTAGTGCTATGGATTAGGCCTAGAGTAACCCAATACCAAGCCAAGAGGAAACACGAAAAGAAAAAAGTAAAAAGATTCCAAAACGATGCAAAACAAGAAAGGAGCGCGCAAAATCCATTTCAGTTGTACAACTTCAGTTTTTCTTTTCTGTTTTTCTTTTTTTGGAGAAGGGGGAGCTAGGTGATGACACAGCAGTGGCATGGCAAAGCGTGGGGCGGGGGGATACTCTCGTTGCACTCCAAACAAAACACAGGCAAAGGCACAAAGATACAAAGATACAAGATACAAAGACAGAGCGACGACGACGCCAAGCTCAAGCAACATTTGATTGTCGGCCATGCACAGAAACCAGTATAATTGCACAAACACACACACACGCGCGCGGAGCACACACAGATACTCACAGCAGGGGGCAGAAAACTAGGAACTTTGAAAAATCAAGGTGAGTAAAGGTCTCATAATATACATATGTACATCCCCCTTGCCTAAAGGTTATTCTATTTTTTATTCACCTATTTTATTAAATTAAAGTAATACCTATTGTTTCCACCCCAGGTGTTTACCAATGCGCCGCATTTAGTATTTTCCCAAGTGAAGGGCGCTGCGCTCTCTTTTCTTCTATTTCATATTTCAATATTATTATGTTTTGGCTTTTTAGTCCAATCTACAAATTCAACAAAAACAATAAATAAGCAATATGTTTTCCGTATTATTATTATTTATTATTATTATTATTGTTATTTTGTTTGTATGCTCCCCGTACGCTCTCTTCGGGATTCCGCCCTTGCTGCGTGCGTCTTAAGAGAGCGAAAGAGAGGCGGCGCATTGACTTGTGAGACACGGGCTGAGACGCCGGCAGCGACGCCGGCGTCGTTATTGTTGCGCGGCCGTTTAACTTTGCGTATTTGTGTTTGCATGTGTTTGCGGCGTGTGTGTTTGCATGTGTGTTTGTGTGTTTGTTTGTGTGTTTGTGAGTTTGTGTGTGCCATGGTCTCATTTCAAGATAATCGTCACACGAACGAATGAGTTGCCCGCTCTTCTGCCACTCTACTCTCCGTCTTCTGCCTTCTTCTGGCCCCTTCTTGTTATTGTAATTTAGCGGTTGGCTTTGTTGTTGTCATAGTATAGTTTAGTTTTTTTTTTCTTTTATTTTCTTTCCTGCTGCCGCTTAATGTTATTAGTTTTGTGTCGTTGTTTTTCTTTTTTTTTTATTGAAATTGTATTTAATTGCGTGTGTGTCAACAGGTTTTGACCCAAATGCAAAAAGGAGCCACTCGCATGGGGAAATACAGAAAAATGCTAAGCGGAACACAAAGAAATTCCACAAAAATGCATCGTATTTAATTGAAACAAAGAGCAAACACACACAAAGCCACAGGCAAAACCAAAAAGTCAAAGTCAAAAAGTATGTATTTTTTCCCATGACGAAATTTGTTTGCCAATGAAATTATGAAGATAAAAACCGAAGACTTGACTTTTTTTTGGAATCCCAAAGGCAATACCAAACACACAAACAAATACAAACACAAGCATAAAGAATGAGAGGCATTCCTGCCACAAAATTGAATTTATTGGAAATTTGATGCAGCTTTGGGTTTACATTTGTTGCTGTTTACATTTGCAATAACGATATGGAAATCAAAATTAACAAAAAAAAAACACAAAAAAACAAGAAACATTGCTCATCGGTGGCAGCGCTGTCACTGCGACGCAGCAGCGCTGCCTTGTCGTTGTCTTCGATGAACTTCCGGCATTTTCTTGCTCATCTGAAAGCCTTTGTTGTTATTTTTGTTTTTGTTATTTTTGTTATATTGTTATTGTTAACACGACACGTACTGCAACAAAGTTGGAAATGCGTTTTGCGCAAAACCTGTTAGGAATTCAGCCAAAGAGAAAAGGAGAGGGAAATGGCAAATTAAGGAAAATGAGAAACATAATTAGAGGCAAACACTAATCATACACACATCCATCCATCCATCCACCCATGGTATGGTATGTATGTATCTTTCAGATACAACTGGAGCCGAAAGTATCTGATAGATACAATTTGTTTGCCGTGTAGATAACGTCAAGATGGAAATATGTCAAGAATTCTCCTAATGGACAACACACTGAGAAGGAGTTGGCGGGGACGACGGGGGGAAACAAATAAAAATCAGTCGAATAACGCATTTAAAGACACTCCACAAAGCTAAAACAGAAGACCATAAAATGTTTTCTTCACGGCCCTAAAAAAAAACTCAAGACTGAAGACTGAAGACTGTGGAGTGGGGAGTGTGGAGTGTGGAGAGTGGTGGTTGGAGGGAGATGGGTAGCTGTCGAAAAGGGCAAAGTGAATAAAAGAGAAGGCTAAGAAGTGGGGGGCAAACAGCATTTCGTGTTACAGTTTCAATTTAAAAGGAAAAACGTTTCCCACACGCACAACCCCAACAAACACACACAAACACACACGCACTGAACGGCAGCCAAGCGGCTTCATCATCAATTTCTAAATGCAAAACCGCAATAAAAAAAAAGAAAAAAAAAAAAAACGAAAAAGCAGCATGGACATGGGTAAAAACTGCGGGCCAAACAGAATAGGCATTTTCCTGGGTGGTGGGGGTTAAACGTTCAAAGGTTACATAGAAATAGGGTTGAAAAAATAGTAATACACATTGTAATCATCCTATATAATGCTAAAGGGTAGGGTATATCTTTAGAGTAGGGTATCAGGAGGTCGTCTCTTTCGGCGGCTCCCCATTGAGCCCCAAAATCGAAGCCGACAAACGAGAAAGAGCCAGAAGGTGAGAGCAGTAAGCCACACAGCAGCGTGAGAGCGCCAAATGTTGCGCTCTGTTTGGGGCCCCCCACTCTGTCGGCGGGAGCGAGCGGGAGAGCTAGATTGGTTGGGGGGCACTGGGGGTGGGAGGCCATGATAGCGGCGCACGTGTAACCGTAAAAAGAGTGAAATAGTAAGTGGGCGGTGGGGAGAAGGTATGGTCAGAGTGGGAGTGGCAGGCGTAGCGCGTGTGCGTGTGCCAGTGCGAGTGCGAGTGCGTTTGTATTTACTTTGCAAAATAACCACCCAACTAAGATGGTTGACAAGATAATTGCTACTCCCTCCTATCCGCTGTCTATCCCCCTTCCAGTCGTTGAGGGTTTGAGGGAAATTGGAAAACAGCAGATATTATGTAATGGATTAGCCCTGTAATCATAACTCTCAAACTGCATTAGGTGGAACTTTTCGGTGGACCCTTGGACGTGAGATACCTGGTGGTGGTGGAGGCACCTGTGACTTTTTTAGCCGCCGGCCAAAATATTTTGACTCAGCACTTTAAACTCAATGTCAGATACAAGCCGACGACGACGACGACGACGACTCTTGCAAACAAACAATAAATATGTGTACATACATATCAACTTTTTTTTGCTTTTTCCTTTTATTTGTGGGGCATTAGCCTCTAGATATTTGTTTGATATGCGCTTTAAAGGTTGGCATTATTCAAGGTTGTGTTTATTTCAGCCGCAAATTATTTGGGGCATTGTCCGCTCGCGACCATGATGTTTCTCTCTCTCTTCTTTTCCCCAGTCTCTCTTATCGCCTCCATAGATAAGGTTCTATAAACTTTGTCCTTCTTCCCATATCTTTGGTCGAAACAAATGATCGCATAAAAGGATATTAATAATAAATTCTTCTCGTTTTTTGTTTTTTTTGTTTCTCAGAGATCCAGACTCGATCATCAATCAAGCGCCTCGAATTGGATCGGATCACTCGCCAACCCCCAGTTTCAATTTCAGTTTTCAGTTTTTTTTTTACATTTCTTTCTTTGTCTGCCTTTTTTTTTTTGTTGTTGTTGTTTCCTCTTCTCCAGACGGCCAGACAATTTCGTCAATGTCTTTGCCTCTGAAGATACAAATGTATCTACAGCTGCGGTCGAGATACTAGTAATTGGTTTCGCAAGAGTAGAAAGCTTTTGCTTCCTAAGCATAATTAGGCATATTAGTTGTGGAGGCTACTTGCTAGGTAAATCTCCACTTAATCGAAAATTTCCCCGAAACAAAACGTCGTTACGGATGTGTTTTTTTTTGTTTTTATTCTCCTGCTTTTTGTATATCAGGTATATATGTATGTAGAGCCATGTAGCGTAGCATACATTTTCAATGTCACGTATTGCCGTTCAATTTTTGTTGTCAGCTCTGTAACCCCGCACACGCACACAGACACGGTGGGAGGGGGAGGGCAACTTAATTATTAAATTAAATGCGCTAAATGGCAGCACACGCAAGTGCCAATAAATCAAAAAAAAGGAGAGTTTCGGGGGCGCCCCAACCTCCTCCCTTTTACTCTCTTTGTTGTTTTTTTTTGTCAAATACTAATAATGTTTTTTTTGAACAGAAAACAATAAAAACAATAAAGAAAAGAGTAGTTAATGATGCTATTAGTGCATTAAATACCTTCATTAAACGGAGTATGTTAACGGCTGTATTTTGGACCACCTGCTTGGCCGTATTCCCACCCCCTCGCTGCACCCAATTCAGAACCCTTGGCCAAATCTGGTGCTCTGTCTCCCTCTCGAGCTGCGGCTCTCTTTGCGCTCACTCTTCGCACGACTATGCGCGCTCTCCGGCGCTCTCTTTTGGCCAGCTCGTTCAATTTTCTTGGCTTGGCTTTGAGTGACTGACTTCTTGCCATCTTCAATGCTTTTTTATGGCTTTTATGGCCATAAAGCCGATGCCGATGCCACTGCCGCTGCCGACGTTGAAGCTGAAGCCGAGGCCGAAGCCCGCCAGCTGTTGTTGGCCAAAAGCAAATGAGAGTGGCTAAATGGCAACATATGCAGGGAGTTACATACAAGGTACTTACAGGCCTTCGGCTTGAATGCAAGCCTACACACGCACACACACACACACCACACATACGGCTATGCGCATACATTTATATTTATTATAGTGCCAGGCCTGGCTAGCAGCACAGGTATGTTGGCCGAAAGAGCGTGAAGGTGAAGAAGGTAAGAAGGGGGAATGGAAGTGGGAATGGGAATTGAAATTGGAGTGAGAAAAAAACCAAACGTAAAAAGCGCGCGAATACAGGTCGACGCTACTACCAATTCTTATGATTTTTTTTTTACGGAAATGCCACTTCTGTTACCAATTCCAATCCCAAAATGGGTTAACTCGCCTTATCAATACTATCAATGGGGCCAGCAGAAGAAAGAACAAAATGGACAAACGGTAATTAGCACAGATAATTATGTTAGCCAAATGCTAATGATTACCTGGCTCTCTTGGCCCGGCCGCTCCGCAAATGATGTCAGATTTTCTTTTGTGCTCTCCTTCGCTCAAAGCGTGTCGCCGTTCGCCTGCTGTGACGTCACAAATCTCTTATCAATAGATTGGCAAAAAAAATAAAATAAAATAAAACCAAGCCAGCTGTCGCATAGACTATTTTTTTTTCTTTTCTGTTTTTTTATACTTTATGCTGCCGTCACTCTGCTTTTTTTCTATTATTTGTACGTATGTAGTTATTTTTGCGGTTTCAAAAACAGAGACGAGCCAAGACAGAAAAAAATAATAAAACTGTGGGACAACAGGTTTGAACTACGCAAACGGAGCAAAATAAAAATAAAAATAAAATTACAATAACAGAAGCCAGCGCGACATTAAAGCGGCGGCAGTGACGCCGACAGAGGCAGCGGTGATAACAACAACAAAAGCAACAAAAGCAAGAGAGCATCGGTAAAAGCAAGTCGTAAAACCAAACAAAAACAAAAATCACAACAACAAAAACAAACACACGCTGGCTATAAATGAAAATGGAAATCATTCCCATAGAGCAGAGTCGGTCTCTATTCCGATTCCGAATCCGAATCCGAATTATTGCCAAACGTAAACAAACTTGACACTCAGGTGGAGCATATTCAGTTAACACACGAATAATGCGGGGGAGGGGAAGGAAAATGGAGCCCGGCCACGCTAATACATTGGGTACACCCTTGCGGGTTCTATAATTAGCCGAAAGGCAGCCAAAGTCCACGTCCACGGGCGCTTCGGAAGAAAATGAAACGGAGCGAAATGGAACCTTGAACCATATTTGGCAAGTTGGTCGGGTTTATCGCTACGAATTGCTTTCTCATAAACATTTGCAAACAAATAAAAAAAAAAGTAATATTGAGAAAAAAACAAAAACCTCGTGCTCTCGCCTACGTCTTCCTACAATTTGGCGACCTCATTATGAATGGTTTTCAAGCCACATACATTTGTATCTCATAGATGCGTATCACCTATCAGATAATACTTTGGAAATACAAATTTCAGCTCTTCAGAAGGCCATTGGCAAGTATCTGGCAGATACTTTTGTTGAAGCCCGCATTGCTAACCCAACATTACTAGCATATTGGATATTTATAGAAATATATATCAAAACAAAGGCCTCAGTGCACTATTGCATCTGTATCTTTCGGATACAGATGCGGGCCAGCATAAATACATTGACAATCCGTCGGGTGATTATGCGATAAGTTAGGTGAACGAGCGAGCGAGCGAGCTAGCTGGTAGATACAGATACAAATGCGAACGAGACGTGAGATCGTTCTCTTTTAAAAACGGATCCGAAAAAAACAAAAACAGAAAAAAAATACCTTTTTAAAACCTCTCTTGGAAGCCACGACTTGGAGTGATTTTGAATTCGTATTTGTCCGATCGGATCTCGCAGGCCAAAACCCAAAATGACGTACAAGACGGGCCAAGACGGAGAAGCAGAAGCAGAAGAAGAAGAATGCCCTTGGGCCTGCTTTTTTTGGTAGCTGGATATTTGAAGGCTTTTGAGGTTATTATGCTGCAATGGTACTGTAGTTTCGACCACAATATATACAAATACATACATATATATCTCTTTGTATAGCAACCACAAAACCGCAATACAAAAAACGTCTGTTTCCAAACATATTAACGAGTGTGTGAAAAACAATTTTAATCGGAATATCCCCCTCGCTGAGTGGGACATCGGAATTAGCCGGATTTGGGCATAGTGCTCCCTGAAAAGCGGCTCATCCCACTCAATTAGCGTCTCCTGCTCCTCCCAACATCCCCCCCCACCCACTCAAAGCCACGGCATACACGCTGTAATTACCGTTAACCGGGCTTATATATAGCATTGTCTTTGGCCGGCCCTCTGTAACGTAACTGTAACTGTAACTAGCGCGCTTTCTCTGCTCGCTCTCTTTTTTGCGCCCTCTGCCGCCCTGCCGCCATTGTCCGTTTTTGGTTAGCTACTACTTTACGGTACAGTGAGGCCCATTAAAAAGGTAAATACTTGTGGTTAACACAAAATCGTGTTATCTTTAATTCTACAACTACGTATACATTCGAAAGTTTTTTAATTAAAGCTAATGTAGCGAGGGTCCACCGTACTTTCGTGGGGGCATGAATGGAGTGCCAGAGAGGTACGTTTGGCGACTAGACCGTATAGGCCTCCCCTCTGTTTCGGCCTCCTGAGACGGACGGAAATCCCCAAGCGAGTGGGGCGCAAAGAAAACAAACTGTTGGCGGCTGCTTTCTCAGAGCGGGAGAAAGGGAGTGGGGGAGAGCGTGGCAGCAGAGGGTGGCAGGCAGCAAGCCCGCAATTAATTACAAACTTACCCAGATGTCCCCACACATGATGGGCCTACCTCCCTCCCTCCCTCCCCCCACTCCAAAAAACGTGGCACGTATCAATGTTTGGGGCATAAAAGATACAAAGATAGAAAGATAGAAAGAGTTGGTCAAATGAAAAGTACAGGATGCCCGAAAAGGATCAAACCGGGAATAGAGTCGTGCGATAAGAAAAATGCAGTCTTGGCTTGGTTAGTCTGTATACTTTACATATTTATGTGGGACTGGTAGTGGTAGTACCTACTTACAAGGAGACATTTACAATACATACGGACAAACATGCGCAGGCTGAGTCTGCTGACGACGCCAAGGCGGCATTTATCACTCCGAAGGGCGCTATGGGGCGGGGGCGGTGGGCAGGGCCCTTGAAGCGGGGGAGTGGGGCTGGAGCCCGAGGGGGAAGCGCATTGGGAGTCATTGATTTTCGTTTATGAGCTGGAGCTGAAGCTGAAACTGAAGCTGAAGCTGAGGCGACGCTCTCACTTTTTATACGTTCATTCACACGCGGCACAGTGGGCCGCAAACCCTCGACAGTTGGCCTTCCTACCTGACCCGACCCGATTAGCACTTTTTCAGGTAAGCCCGTGTATTTATAAGCGCAAGTTGGATAATCCTTTACAATCCCCGTTAAGCGGTTCAAGGTGACGTTACAAATTGCCTTCAACTTTGCCAAAATGTCAAGAAATTAACCCAAAGAAAGCCATAAAATATTGTAAAATATCATATGTATATATATTCGTATCCTTGTTTTCGTACCACTGTGCTCTCCAAAGAGCGGCATTTGCCCCACAAAAGAGAGCCGCAAGCGGGCTAAAAAGAGCACCAGACATTGGGGCTAAAAAACGTGGTAGCGTCAAGAGGAATGTGGAGTGGGAGGGGGGCGTATAAACTTAAATATGTTATTGATAATTAAAGTGGGCTGCTGTTGCTTTCCATTTGTTTGCGGCCAGCAAATGCAATGATTTTCAATTTGCATTTGGCCCAGAGCTAGGCAGAGCGCCAGTTTTCACTTGGCCCGCAGCTGTTGTTGTTTTCCAGCGACTCGGGCGATGCGACGCTTACCTGCGAAAATAAAAGCCAAAAGCGCGTGCCATAGAATTAAAAGCGATAAAAAAAACAACAAAATTCGAACAACGCTGATTTCGCCGCCGTCTCTGTCTCCACCGCTGCCGCTGCCGCCGCCGCTGCCTCTTCCTCTGCCGCCGCAGGTAGTGGCCGCGCTGCGTCCGCTTTGCTTTTTATTTACTTTGTTTTGCGCTTTTTTTTTTCTTTGTTGTTTTTTTGATTTTGTGTTCTGTTATCGGGCAGCAAATTGAAAGCAATAAATACTTAATTGTTAGCTTGTTGTTCTTGTTTCGCTTTTCGCTGGAGCTGCTTAATTACGTAATACGTAATTTTTATCTCTTGGCCTCAAGAAAATGCAAACATTATCTTGGCTCTAAATGCATTTTTGTTTTGTTTTTCGTATTATATGGACTTTAACTGAGGCGATAATTATCGGGCCAAGTGATACAATTCTATTGCTGAATCATTCGGGGAATTTTCTCTCGGTGAAGAACAGAAACAATCGTTTCCTTAATATTAGTACATGAAGAACAAATAAACACAGGGATCTGACACTTGCCAGCTCACCTCCAACCTCCCACTTGCCGCCCCATTTCAGTGCCCCCCTCCCCCTGCAGCACTGGGCTCCACATTTTCTTGTTTGTCTCTTTGTTTGAGTGCAAATTTGCATTGTCTCTTTGTGATTGCCACACGCTCTTACATAGCTACTATATATATTTAGCAATACATATATACATACATATATTTGTACATATTTATGTACTCCCGAAACTGACCTCCCTGTAGCAGAACATTCTAAAAACCGTAAATTGAGTTGAACTTGTACTTGGAACACCAATTCCCAGTGTATCTCAAGGGAAGTGAAGGACTAAGCCAAGCTATACTGTTGCATAAGAAAAGTATCTTAAAGATACAGTATCTTTCAACCCTCCCTTGAGGCCACCTTGTGCCTCTTCGGCCCATAAACACAATATTATTAACCCAAACTGACGCTGATTGTCCTAGGAAGTATTTAGCATTTTAAAAAGGCACCCAAAGCCACTTGCTGGCCGCCTCACTTTTTTTTTACATAATAAAAAGCGGGCAACAAGCAACAGCAACAGAGCAACTATCAAAATTATGCCCCACGCGCTAGCTAAAAAGCCCCCAGCCACCCACAACCACCCACTGACCAGTCGGGGCTTTGTTTGTATGAGTTTGCGTTTTGCTTCCGTTACAAAAAGCGTTTGGGGCCAGTGAGGAGACCTGCAAGTGGGGCTGAGGAGCTGCCAAAATCTGCTGCCGAGACAGGGGCACGCGGCAATCACGTAGGCCATCGTAGGACGCTCTCTCTCTCTCGCTGTCTCTCTTTTAAGAGAGAGGACGTGCTCTTTTAGGCAGCGCTACTTCCGTTTCAATGCGAACATCTGTGCCCTCTGCCGACGCCGACAGAGGCGGCAACATCTTTCATTCACCCAGAGAGAGCGTGGCGCGTCTCTCGCTGTCGACGTCGACGCTGACGTCGAAAGAGCGCCGCACGGAGGCGAGTATCAAAAAGCAATTGTGTTTACAAAAAAACGTCAAAAACTTTGCGAACGCCGACCGATGCGGACGGTAGAAAACGGTGCGGAAGAATTCCACTTCGCTCAGCCACGCGCTCCCAATTAAACTTCGTAACCCCTACTTACTCCGCGTCCCTTTTCGCCAATCATCATCCGCATCCAAAACAATTTAAATACAGTTAGTTATCAAAAGCAAACACAAAAGCAACAAAATCAACACAAAATTATGCAATTTTTGTCAATTGTGTGCCTCGAACGAAGATCAACAACAACAACAAAAACCAAACAATAACAAATCAAAGTGAATAACACAAAAAAAAAGAAACGATACTTGTGGTCTTGCAATTTTTGTTGCATTTTTTTTCCTGTTGAAGCAATATCCAAAGTGCAAACAAAAGTAAAACTCTGAAATTCAAAAGTCCTGGATTATTTTGAATTGCTAACAAATAGATTATTTTATTTTCGAACAAAGACAAATGCCAAGCCGTTAACGGTAACCAAGCAAAGTGAAATCTCACGCAAAAAAAGAAAAGCAGTAGTTGAAAGAAAAGAAAAGAAAAGAAAAAAAAAAACTAAGCGGCAGACAGAAGAAGAAGCAACAGCAGCAAGTGCAAGAGCGAGAGAGCGCAGCAAAGAGAGTGACGAGAGAGTGTGTGGTGTGTGTTGTGTGTTTGGCGCTTCCTGATTGCAAAAAAATCAAAAACAAAGTAAATCAAAAAGTCCCCCTTCCCCCAGGCGATATAAGGATTGTTTGGAACCCACAAAAAATAAAAGGAAGAAGATATAATCGTGTGTTTAATTGACGCACCCCAACACACAGAAGCCAGAAAACAAAAACAAAAAAACGCACAAACACACACGTAGAGGCGCAATGACCTTGCCGACAAACACAAATGCAACACCAAACGACGCGGGTAACGGCAGTGGCAGCGGCAGCGGCAGCGACGACGACTCAGACATGTTCGGCCCGCCCCGCTGCTCCCCGCCCATGGGCTACCATCACCACCGGTCGCGCGTGCCAATGATCTCGCCGAAGCTGAGGCAGCGGGAGGAGCGCAAGCGCATCCTTCAGCTCTGCGCCCACAAGCTGGAAAGGATCAAGGACTCGGAGGCGAACCTGCGGCGCAGCGTCTGCATCAACAACACCTACTGCCGCCTCACCGACGAGCTGCGGCGCGAGAAGCAGATGCGTTACCTCCAGAATCTGCCCAGGTATGTACTTCCACTTCTCAAATCCCCCAAAAAGCATGCTTCCAAAGCATACATAGGTTCCTCGGCGTTCTCCTTGCTCCTCAGGGCCTCAGTTGCCAAAAGAATCCATAAAAAAGTCTAGTTCCGTGAAAAAAGCATGATTTCCTATCAACTTTACCCAAACAACTCATGACACATGCGTATTTCCCCGAAAAGGCATGCTTCCAAAGCAAGAAATGCCATCCCAATGGCCCACCTCCAATTGTGCAAATCATTTTTATCTACTGCCTTGTCCTATTAGTGAATTATTAGTCAATACACCCGAATAATAATGACTCATTAACACGGCAGTGATTGATTTACAAGTGTAGGTAGGTCCTAGTTACTCGATAAAGGATTTAATGGCACTTTAAAAGCCATTTGGCCAGGCATATCCGTATCTGGGAGTTGTCATTAATTTAAATTAAAGCCGATACACTCGATGAGCAAAACAAAAAGCCCCAAAACCCTTTCATACCTGAAATGTGTATGTACATTTTGCGAAATAAATTAACTGGCTTGCTTGGTGGTGGTGGTGGTGGGGGAGGGATGAGCCTGGCCGGAACCGGGGTGTCTCAATATTATTTCAACCTCATCGCAATGTTGATGACTGTTTGGGCGGGGGAGGGGCGAAGGTTGTGTGTCATGTGAACTGTGAACTTGGGGGCGACGCCCACGCGGCGGATGCTTGATTTGTGTTTGCCCTTTAAAGTGCGTGGATACTGGTTACTGGTTACTGGATACTGCGTATCTCTCGGATACAGATACAAATGCGACGCGTAGGTGGGCTTGTGGTTGGGGCCTAAAGGCCAAAGGGCCGTGCGCCAAGGAGTGGAGGTGGATTACGAGGAGGAGGAGGCAGCTGGTTGGTTGCGTGGCATTTACGCCACTTAAATCCGAACAGTAGACAGATTCGATAATGCAAGGTGTTGAGATACAAGATACAATGACAATGTGTGCGATGTGATGCAACAGTCGAACGAACAGTTGTTGACAGATAATAACTGTCTGGTTAATTACAGGGTTTACAGGGCATCGTTTCGTTTCCTACAAACGGTCGAAAAGAAGGACTTTGATTTGCTTTCGGTCACGTAGCTTGTTTTGGCCCAAAAGATGATGCAACTATTCGAGTCGCCGCTTGTATGGCTTCCATAAGGACGACTGCCCAGCGGCGATGATATTGCAATGTTGCAGCAACAATCCGACAGATACACAGGCATAGAGCGGCGGCATATTTCGTAGCCAGCTAGCTAGCAGACAGCATTCAGGCCAAAAGAAAAGCAAAGCAGGCAGCCACCAGCAAACTTCTCTCCCAAAGCAAAAAGCAAAAAGCAAAAATGAACCAAAGCAAAGCACAAGGCAAGGCAAAACGAAGCATAGCTAAACGCAGATACTCAGATACTTGAATACTCAGAGACATAAAAACGGCCAGCACGAAACGAAACGAAACCTAAAAACTGAACTGAACAACCCGACAATGGAAAAAACAGTTGATTGTGTGTCTTTGGACCCATTGTTGCTTTTGGGATTTTTCCAAAAAAAATCAAAACAAAAACAAAAACAAAAAAGAAATACGATGGCTTGGAGAAGGGCCAGACATTTTTCGGAAATCCCAAATAGCCATTAAGCTATGGGCAATTAAGAAATGTTATTACAAACAAATTGCCATCAAAAATCGTAGAGTGGAAAATGAAAACAAGAGGCTATACAACAAGAGAGATATTATTGTGATTGTCAGGCGATTGGATAATACCAATAAATATATACATATATCGAAATTGATTTGCTGCTGCTCGGCATACCATGGCTTGTCGATAACTAATTGAAGTACAAAGATAACCAGCCAACATTCCACTTAATCGGCCGACAATAGGCCAACGCACACGAAATCAATCAAAAAAGCAGGAACAAAAATGCACACGCATCCGAAAACAGCAACAAAAACAACAGCAACAGCAACAACCTTCGAATACAAAGCAAAACCAAAAAGAAATCAAAGCCAGCAAAAGTATATGTATATATATACAAAAAATATATATGTATAAACTTTTTAAACATATGTGCGTCTCTTTGTAGCTTGTCTGGACATGGTCTTCCCAGGGGGTGAGACACGAGGGCGCTGCCGTGTAGTTTACGGTCGGTGGCTTAAGGACTTCTTCCTTAAAGCCTATCATATATAGAGTATCTCTAAGTTCGTTACGATTTGTAGCGTTTGCTTAATTTTATGCCTATGTTTGTGTGCTAAAAAAAAAAGCGTTGCGCTCATTGAAATAATCACGTTCCACTTGCAACAAAAAGCAACCACAATAATAGCAACAACCACAGTGGGGCGATGATAGCCTAATGCAGTCATTGTTGTTGTTGTTGCTGTTGTGTGTGCACCTCAGTTAGGCACATGCCAGAAACAACAACAACATTGGTGCACTAAACCTTCAGATACACACACACACCACCACACACTTGGTAACATAAACACAAGAGTGTGTGTGTGTGTGTGGCTTTTGTATCTGTGTAATATTTTTCAGATTTTCCACACGTACTTCTACGATAGAGCTACAAAACAAAACAAAAATAAAACAAATATGGAAAATGTTAGGGAAATAATTAAACAGAATTTAAAGGGGCAAGTATCTTGTTGTATCTTTTTGTGGAGAGAAAAGTATTTATTGATGGTTTTGGGGCCGGAAAAGTGGCGGCGCCCAACCAACCTGCTATCATCATCATCATCACCTTTGGCGTGCTTTTTGCTAGCTTTCTTTTGGCCCAATGATTCGTTAGTTGTTGCTTCGTTTGCTTTCTTTCTTTCATCGGCCGAAAAGGAGAAAACAAACAAACAAACAATCCAACATACCGTTACCTGTTCATTGCGAAGTTAATTCATCGCCGATTTTCCTTTTGGACGACGTTGTCGTGCTTTGCGTTTCCGTTTTCTTTGCTTTTTTGCTTTCTGCTTTTTGTCTTTGCTTCTTTGCTTTTTGTCTTTGCTTTTTTAGCTTTTTGTCTTTGCTTTTTTGCGTTTAATATTGCTGTGACTTTGGCTTTTGTTTGGCTTGTTTTCTCTGTTGGCCTCCGCTGCTCACATGAAATATGGCATAAAGTGTGGAGCGATATGCTTATGTGCTTATTAACTTTGTTGTTCTCCTTTGCTGTCCGGCAATCGATAAATTAATTACAACGAAAATATGTATGTTAAACGGTGAAATTGTAATTAGAAGCGGAGCAGGTCAGTATCGGAAAAGTATCTGAGCGATACTCGTGCCATTTGGCAATCTTTTGGAGGAGTATCCTCTACACAATACCCAGGCTGTGGCTGTGCTCATTGCTTATGCATCCGTTTGCTCCATTCAAAGTGCTGCATTTTAAACACGCCGCTACACTGCGCGAAAATTTCCGCTCCAAAATTGACCTCTTCTAAGTTTTTTTTTAGGAATTAAAGTCTTTTTTTGTTTACGAGACCTTTGAATTAAATTTAATTTAAGGTTGTGTGTGGCAACAACAACAAAAACAACAACAACAAGCAGAAGAGCCTCTTATTCAATAGCTTACCAAATCTCCTCTCCAATCTGCGCCTCCCTTCCCCACCCTCTTTCGCCCTCTTTGTGCTTGTGCTTTATGCTCAGCTCTGCCGCTAACTCACAGATACACATACACAGATACAGATACACAGATACAGATACACAGATACAGATACTCAACAGTAGACATCATCATAGTGTTTTTTTTTGTAGTTTTTCTTCTGTTTAATTTTTTTTTCAAATATTTTTTTCATGTATATATTTTTTTTTTTTTGTGTAACCCACTCAGGCCGCCCCATTTTGTGGCGTCGTCGTAATAATTTCGCGACTGCGACGACGTTTTTATAGTTTTTTGTGCTTCCCCCTGCTTGTTTCTGCTTTAGTTTCTTCTTTCTATTCGATTGTTATCTTCGTGTCTCTCTTGTGGTTTTTTTCAGTGTATTTTATTGTTGTGATTCCGATTCGTCGTGTGGCTTGCTGTTGCTGTTTTCATCTCATCATCTATTCGGTAACGCGAATTGCACCACCACCGCCAGCAATTTAGCATTCCCTTTGTCTCACCCACCCACCACCCCCCTACACGCTAAGAAAAACCTCTATACTTCCAACTGAAACTTTGCCCACTTGTGTATTTCGAAGATTAGTAACGAATTCCATGGCTATGGCTATCAACTCTCTGGTATCTTATGGATAATGTCTCATAGATACTTCTTGGAAAATGTATGTTATACAATTTTTGACTAAGAATTGTGGCACAAAGGTGGCTTTTGTAGAATTCTTCTTAATTGTTTTGTTCAGCTTTCAGTTATAACCTTGCGACACGCGCCAACACCCCACACCCCACTCCCCCACCCTCTCCGTTCGGGCCAAGTTATCGAAGAGAGACCAAGCCCACTGTGATAAGCAGGCAGATAGATGGGAAGATAGAGATAGAGGAGCATGCGGATGGCAACAAAATAAATAAATAATAATATCAACAATTGAGGCGTGCGAATTGCATGATATTATTCCCTATTCTAGGTGGACAAGGTGACAGGGCCTTTGTTATTGTTATTTCTTCTTTATTGTTTTCAATTATTGCTTTGGATTTTTGTATTTTTAATTTTTTTTTTACAACATTTAAGGAGGTGCAGTGGAATCGAAGCGTATCAAGCCATCGAACCGAACCGAACGTGGCCCCCGCGCCTCCTCGCCCCCCCCCATTTTAATACTGAACTTTTATATTTTTTTTTGATTTTGAGGAATTTCGAGGAAGACCGTGGATGTGTGGAAATGAAGTTGTCTTTGACACGAAACTGCCGGCGCCCCATGTGGCGCCCCTCCTTGTGGCACATATACATATGTACATATGTATGTGTATATCCCTTTTGGGTAGCACACCCCCTACTGTATCCCTTTTGGCCTGAGCCCCTTACCCCTCCTGCAAAAGCGCGCTCAATGACCCCCAACAGCGTCCTACATTCGCGCAAGTCCCCCTCCCACACCCTCTTCACACGTTCGTTTTGTCTGCCTGCCTTCCCAGCGCCCCCATGTCCGCCACCCCTTTTGGTAGCTGCTCCCCCTATCGCTTCCCCTCTTGGCTTTGCTTTCGCCTTGCTTTGTGTGCACTTGTCGTTTGACAACGTTTTCGTCTTTCTTTGCCGCTTTCGCTCTTTTCTTTTTTACGTTTTTTCCATCGCTCACACCGCTTTCCCTGCGCCACGCCCCCATCCCCTTTGGGAATTTTCTACCCTGTCAAGTGCAGCTGGAAAATCCTTTTTTTTTTTTTTTTTTGTTTGTGTCGCTGGCGTGTCCTCCACCCTTGTGCCGAAATTTCAATTCGATTAATCAAAGGCGGAAGGAGGAAAACAGGTCAATCGCTATCGATGACGATTTCTCATAGAATTTTTATTATTATTCATCAGTTTATTAACTCGTTTCGGTCGCAGTCGCGGTCGCGGCCGCAGTTCAAAATCAAACACAAACTGGAGTAACAGCCATTGACCAAAGAGCCTTGAACTGGAAACCCCCAACTGGGGGGATGGCTGGATGGATGGGTGGGTGGCAAGTGGCAAGTGGCAAGTGGGCCGCAAAGGTTGACCAAGTTTTTTTTCGGCAAAGATTAACGCGTAATAAGTGTGCCCCAATTTCTGGTTGAATTCGCCACAAGGGGGTGGTGGCGGGGCGTCGGGGCTTGGGGTAAAGAAAGAAAATAAATAAAGTAAACGCCACGCGACGACCATCGAAAACGTGCGCAAAACGAAAAAGCAGATAAGACAGCCAGACGAAGGACAAAGAAAACACAAAATAAAAAAAAATATATACAATATATATATTATTTTTGGTGGCCAGTTTGGTGTTGAGCTTATCGGTGGCATGCCACATGAACAGCCAAGCTATATTTTTGGCAAAAAGAAAACATAAAATACTTAATAATAAAAATAATATAATACTCTCAGGTTTTTCAGAGATATCTTTAGAATTATGTTTCAATTAACACGATTAATCGATGTTTGCAGCAAATATTTCGATAATTTCGATAGATGGTCTTTAAAGCTTAACCTTTTCTCCGGGCTTGTGTCTTTTCCAACTCCGTTTCGTGGGCCACTTGTGCAATCTTCCGGCGAGAGCCCCGCCCCTCTTGGCCTTTTGGCACCTCATTTGGTCAGCTGGCCCCTCGCCCCTCGCCCCTCCGCAGCTCCTCCGTTTGGCGCCGCCACTGCCGCTGGCTGCTCCCATTTTGTTTTGGCCGTCCATCATTTCAAGTTAACGGTTGCGCGTACAAGCATTAAAAGCAACACCAACAACGAAACTAACACACTTTTTTTTTCCTTCTTTCTTTTTCTTTTTTATTTTTTTTTTATTTTTATTTAATTTTTTTTTTGCCCGGCCTCTGTCCCAGCCCCCTCACCTCCCCCTGGCGGGTAGTACGCTTTCTGGTTTTTTGGTTTCTACAAGTTGAGCGATTTTTTTTGTTTCTCTCAGTCTTCTCCGCCTGAGTTTTGTTTCATTTGTTTTTGTTGTACAGTTTCCTCCATACTTTCGCTTTTATTTTTCGCCTCCTCTGGCGCCCCCTCCCCTGGCCCCATTTTTTGGTGGGTGGGGGAGGAGGGGAGGGCGGTGTCCCTTGGTAAGACCGCTTTGCCATTCTTGTCAGTTATATTGCCGTATTTTTTGGAGCATTTGTTGCTCTGTAGCTTTAATAGTCAACATTGACATGCTCAGCTGCGCATTTTAATGCGTTGTTGCCGTCGCTCGCCACCCGTCGCCCGCCACCCGCCCTTCCACCCACCTGTACACTGCGAGAAATTCCCCAAGGGCGGAGAAATTACCAAGTGGCGAAGCTTGAAATACGCTTTTCCCTTGCCTTATTTTTAATAATATTATTTCGTGTTTTTTTTTTTCCTCTCCAGCTTGGCTTATTGGCTGGAAAAGCAACAAGAAAAAAGTTAGAAGGCGATGGGGGGGGTTGGGGGAGGGTGAAGCTTTTATTGAAAGAGAAATTAACTGAAATTTACTTCGCTGCTGGTCACCGGTGCTGCTGCCACACAGTTGTTGGCCCAGTTAATTAAAAGCGTATCCCTGCCCCCGGCCCCGCCTGGTCGGTCCTTAAGGGATGTTTGCCATCCCGATGGGGCTGGGCTGGATGGGACTTGGTTGGGGATGGCTGCTATATGTATTATCGATGGGCGTTGAAATGTTTATGACAAGATTACGCTCTTAACTGATTTGAGGCCAATAGCCGTGCCCTACTGGGTTTGTGTTTCCCAGGAAACTCTTTGAAATTGAATATTTTGTAACATCTATATAAGCATTTACTTCTATCCCTCTTTCATAACCTTCTATCTAAGTTGTAATCGATTATATACCAAGAATATATTGGGTTTTGGGGCTTATAAAGTGAAGGATGATAGGAACTATCGAAAAAATCGATCTTTCTAACGCATAAATCGATACTTTCAAAGCCCCCTATCTATAAGGTACCGCTTAGATATCTATATCGGACCTTCTGAGACCCTCTGATATTATTATTGCATTATATTTTCTCTTAAACAACTTCTGTTGTAATGCCATCGACCGTTGACTAACTTTCCCTTCACTTTCTCTCTCTTTTTGCAGAACCGACAGTGGCACCGGCTCGGCCACCACGGAACTGGCGCGTGAGAATCTCTTCCAGCCAAATATGGACGATGCCAAGCCAGCCAGCAACAACCACAACAACAACAACAATAACAACAATATTAACAATAACAATAATAATAATAGCCAGATGAACGGAAAGTCCTATGGCGGAGAATCTCAGATGGCAGGGCGCGGCGGCTTAGGCTTAGGCGTTGACCTCGAGAATCAACCGCCCCAGGTGCCGGGAGGCGCCTCCGGAGGACGCCAGCTGGCCACGTCGCCGGCCGGTGCCTCGGCGCCAGCGGCTGCTGCCACGGCGCCCGTTTCCGTTTCTGGTTCGGCCACGGCCTCGGCCACGACCACGGGCAGCAGTGGCCGGAAACGCCACCTGTCCAACAGCAATTTGGTCAACGATCTGGAGATACTCGACCGGGAACTGAGCGCCATCAATGCCCCCATGCTGCTCATCGATCCGGAGATAACGCAGGGCGCCGAGCAGCTGGAGAAGATTAGCCGGAAGCGGCTGAGGAGCAACAGTAGCAGCGAGGACGAGAGCGACCGGCTGGTCAGGGAGGCCCTATCCCAGTTCTACATCCCGCCGCAGCGCCTCATCTCGGCCATCGAGGAGTGCCCCCTGGATGTGGTGGGCCTCGGTGTGTCTGGTATAGGCATGGGCATGGGCATGGGTGTCGGCATGGGAGTGGGCATGGGAGTGGGCGTCGGAGCTGGAGGTGCTGGAGCTGGAGTAGGAGTAGGAGCAGGAGCCGGAGCAGGAGGAGTAGCAGGCGCTGGCGCCGGCATGGAGGGTCCCAGCAGTAAGCGCAGCAAACTGTCCTCCGGCGGTGTGGAGCACCATCATCACCACTTGCTGCACCATCACCTGGAGCTGGTCGACTTCGACATGAACCAGAACCAGAAGGACTTTGAGGTGATCATGGATGCGCTGCGCCTGGGCACCCCAACGCCGCCGAGCGGCGCCAGCAGCGACTCCTGTGGCCAGGCGGCCATGATGAGCGAGTCGGCCAGTGTGTTCCACAACCTGGTGGTCACCTCCCTGGAGACATGAAAGTACCAGTAAGCCTCCGCCACCAGCAGACAAAGATTACTAAAGCAAAACAAAAAAAAATGGAGAAGGAGACGCGAGTTTTGTATTTTATCCAATTAGAATTGTAAGAAACCTCCTAGGCTTAAGGAACCATGAAACCACTTAGGCTATGACCCATCTAAACTAGGCCTAAGAAATACATATACTATATTATATTTTGCGATTGGGCCAGTATTACTCATTTAATGGCAATCGTCGCACTTTGTACAAAACACAAAAACACAACAACAAAAAAAATTTCCAATCCGAAAACTAAAAAAAAGAATTATTAGTTGTAAGAGGCCGCAGCAGCAAACAATAAACAAAAATGAAAGAAATCAAGACAAAAACAAAAAACAAAAATCAAAGAATTTGTAGTCAAAACAACAAACAAAGCACATTTTCAAAAAGCAGAGAGAGAACGATTTATGAGTTGAAATCAGAGAAGAAAGCCAGCATTTCGGTTTCCTAGAGCTCCATATTTATGAAATACCTTAACTAAACTATAAAAAGTAAACTTCCCAAACATAAGAAGGCCAAGACATTCCAGGGTATTCCCTTTTTTTAGGGTGTTTGGTGCCCATAACTTGGCTTTGGAGCCGCCGATCTGTTACCCGGAAATTCTATTATATCTCATTTTTTTAACAAAAGCATATATTTTATTTATTTAGAAACAACCAGAAGATGTTCTCCTAGTCACACAACAACAACAATAACAACTACAAAAAGCACATACAATCGGCAAAGTAATATTTGAAAAAAAAGAAAGGTTTCATTTGTGTCAATTCCAAAAAAACTTATTTTTCTTAATTGAAATTTGTTCAAAATTCCTAATCCCTCTACAAGAAAAAAAAACACAAAAACAAACAAAAAAAAAGAACAAATACAAATTGTTTAAATGGAAACTTTTGAAAAACTCAAAAATGATTATACAAAAAAAGTGCAATTAGAATTTTTTAAAATATTGAAGGAAAGCCTAGAAAACAAAAACGGAAAAACCAACAAAAGTGCATTCAAAACATAAATAAATCGGGCAAATTAACAAATTATATGAAAGTAATACTAGAATTAACATGATAAACAATTAAAAGCAACAACATTTTGTATGTAAGACGAGAAAAAAAGGAAAACCACTAAAAAAAAAACAATACAATTTTTTCTTCGAAAACAAGAATTATGGCTGTGATAGAATCTTAAGTTTTTTTTTTTTTTGGCTAACCACAAAAGTTATAACAAAAAACAAAAGGAAAGAAAAACATATATCTATAAAGAAAAACAAAATACTAAGCATAAAATCATGAATATTATGATCTATGTGTAAAAATTAAATGAACATTTTTTTGGAACTAATAAGAGGTTTAAAAAAAAAAACTAAACAAAACAAAAAAAAAACAAAAACCAAGCAGAGGAGAAGAAAGAGAGTGAGAGTGGCGGCGCTTTCTTTCATGCGAGAGAAACGGAGAAAAGCCAAGAGAATCTCCCGGCCTTAGCCTCCTCCCGAACTTTCGCTAGCTTGGCTATATATATATATATGAAATATATATAAAAATATATACATGTTTTTATATATTTTCTATAAGACGCCTCGCCTCGCCTAAGCTTTCGATTTCATTTCACATTTCTCGCCTTTGTTTCGTTTCCATTCACGTCTTTGGCCCCCAAAGAAATCGGACAAAATATCGGACATTATATATTCTACTATATACTCTCTGTTACCTCCAAATTCCTCCAAGTCGGGAAAGTCCAAGACTCAAAGAATTTATCGTTAAAGAATCGAAGAGAAAGAGACCCTTTCTCCATCCTGTTTTGAAACCATTTATTTTTATTTTTATTATACTTTTTTTTTTTGAAATACCTTAAGTTGATTTATTTTGGATGATTATTTGTCATATTATAATTATGCAACTACCAATTATTATTATTACGATTATATTTTAATTGAGCGTTTTTCAACTAGACGAATTACTTAGCCCATAGAACGAACATTACGCCTATGTATTCCCATTTTAGTTAATATTTCTTATATACAAGATTACGGATAGTTAAACCAATATAAACATTATAAAGTATTCTGCCTCGATTCCCATATATACTGATCGTACTTGCAGACAAAAACTATTAAGCATCAAAGGCAAAATAAATTATAAAAATCAACACAAAAAATGTATATGTTTTTATTTTTATTTAATTTTTTGGTTGTGGCTCTTAAGTTTTGTAGATTCTCGTCTTTGTTTTGGTTAATTTCAAATTCGAGCGACCTTGGTGTTTCTTTTCGGATATATTGGAGATATATTGGTTATACTTGGAGCCCCAGCTCCGGCTCCAGTTCCAGCTCCGGCCAAGCTCCATGAGATCATCGTCATCATCAAAATCATCATAATGGGAGCTTGGAGCTTCGAGCTCCAAAAAGTGTCTGTCTGTGGTTGACCTAGCCCAGGGTTACCCCTTTGTTGTTGCCTTTTTGGGGGTCAAACTGATTGAAAAGAGCAAAAAACACACTCGAAATTGTTCCGTTGACTGCATTCCATATGTTTGTTGCCTCGAAACGATTTTGTTTTGGACTCGTAGATGGCTTTTTTGGCTTTTTGGCCAATGTCGAACACGTTCAACGACTTTCAGTATGTTCGGGCTTGAACCCTCCCCCCAAAAAAATATGAATAGACGAAAACAAACCGAAATCGGTTAACATTTCTTTAACAAATAACTCTCCATGTGCATATATAGCCCGATAATTCCGATTTCCGATTGGCGGTTGGAGCGTTGGTAGGCTTTGTGACATTTATGATTTGCCAAACTGAATAATACCTCTTAATCTATGGACCAGTCTCTTTAGCACATACATATACATAACATATATATATTATATATTCATAAACTATATGTAAATTTGATTTCTTCTATATCGATAACTATGTGTAGCTGCTACAAAGTTTCCATTTTCATTTCCAAAACCGAACAGAAATGATTTAACTTGTTAGAGATATATTGAGACATAAATATGCATATATTTAGGATATACATATAGCATATTTAAGGATACATAAGTGCTTTTTAATGGAATATATAGACCGCGAGAAGAATCAATGTTTTCGATTAACAAATGACATATGAACTAAATATACAGAGCCTAGATGTACGTATTTATTATGAGTTGCTTTTAGTGTGATAATTAATAAGCAAACGGAAGAAATTTGCAAATAAAACATAATATAAAATATATTGTAAGCAAAAACAAACTAATCACTCGAGTCTCAACTTACATATTTCATTTTGGAAAATTGAAGGTCACTGGAAATTGTCATTTTTCCAGCGGAACTGTAAGCGGGAACACGCTCTCCCTTGGAAATTTCCACCATTGAGTGGGGGAAGAAAGGACAGAAAATACCCCCTATTGGGTATAACCAGGATATCTCCCTTGTTGTCCTTTCGATAGGAAGCTCCGAAGAACAGAGCCAAACTTTGGGGAACCTTTTAGCTCCAAGCAGATTCTAAAAAAGATTCAGTGTCACCGGAAAACACGTGAACCCCTCAACTACCTCATTGCCTTTGTTGTTAACACGTTTCCCAATTGGCCAATAAACAAAGGAACCGATAAGGTAAATAAGTGGGCTAATTGGCAGGCTTCCGTGTTTATCATAATGAAGACATTCCAGCGGGGTGGCTCTCGGCTATAAAAGAGGCCTCCAGGAGTCCAAACCCCAACAGTTTTGTGCGGAAAGTCGTGTCTTAATTTTATTAAAAATGATATTCGTTTGGGTATTTTTGGTATGCGGTGTCTTAAATGCGGCGGCTCAAGGTATACCATACATAGTTCTACTACTACCCCTTGAAATTCTACTCCTACTCCTTCTACTACCACTTTTTCTACTACTACTGGCCGTACCACCTCTCTCCACTTACCAGATAACGCCACACCCGAATCAGTCGATCCTCTGGATGAGGCCGACCAACTGGAAACGTCCACCCTGCAGGGATTCCTCTCCGCCTACGACAAACAGTGCAGTGGGAATAGTGAGTTGTCCAGCTGGCTGGAGAAGGTACGTCGGGCCTCCAAAATGGGCAAATCCAAGTTGGCCGAAAAGATCCAAATTCGAATCGGCTTTGAGTTGTACAACGAAAGGCGTATGGCCCTGGAGTCGGAAATAGATGATCGCATCGAGGAATTGGACAGTCTCATCCCCCAGCAGGAGCCCAACAGCCAGTGCTCCATTTTCTACCAACGCCAAAGGACTCTCCTGAAAAAGGCTAAGACCTTAACCAATGAGAAGAAGGTTCTAAAGTTGAAAGAAAACTCGGTCCCTTGTCCCTTCGATGATTATAATGAAACTTTTCCCCGCGACAATGCAGTGGAGATCGAAGAAGTCGAGGAATCGGGTTTAGTCGATTTTAATTGCTAGAACATGTTGATTCAATCCCTTAAAAAAAATCCCTAAAAAGTCCTTTGAAAAGTTCCTATGATATCTACTCCAAACTTGCATTCCCCTTTAATTCCCCGAACCTCCCAAATAAATGGACGTCCGTTTTCGGTAAAAATTCGTTTTGTTTTTATTGAACCTGATGCGATAGTCCTGGATCCTTTCAGTAGGCAGATCCTTGACTGCAAGGCGCTGGTGTAAACACGCTCTGGCAACTGAAAACGTAGCTCTTGGGGCAAGGGGGCGCTGGCACGGAGGCTCCGCTGTATGAAGGAGCAGCAGATCCATAGCCTCCGGCTGTCCTGGCCATTCCCAGAAGCTCCATATCGCGGGCATAGCCGGAGGACTTTGCGGGCGCGGAATAACCGGAGGAGGCTGGCGCAGAATAGCTGGGCGAGGAGGCTGGTGCGGAATAGGCAGGGGCTTTTGGTGCGGAATATGGGGAAGGTGCGGGTGCTGAATAGCTTGGAGCTGCAGGAGCAGCAGGGGCTGAATACGATGGAGCTTTTGGTGCTGAGTATCCGGAAGATGCGGGTGCTGAATAGCTTGGAGCAGCAGATGCTGAGTACGATGGAGCAGCAGGAGCCGAGTACGATGGAGCAGCAGGAGCCGAGTACGATGGAGCCTTGGGTGCTGAGTATCCGGAAGATGCTGGGGCTGAATAGCTTGGAGCTGCAGGACCCGAGTACGATGGGGCTGCCGGGGCAGCAGCTGAATAGCTTGGCGCAGCAGGGGCAGAATAAGATGGGGGAGCCGGTGCCGAATAACTGGGAGCCGCAGGAGCCGAGTACGATGGAGCCTTGGGTGCTGAGTATCCGGAAGATGCCGGCGCTGAATAGCTTGGAGCCGCAGGTGCCGAGTAAGATGGGGCAGCCGGTGCTGAGTATCCAGACGAGGCGGGTGCTGAATATGATGAAGCCGAAGCCGGCGCGGAATAGCTTGGAGCTGCGGGTGCTGAGTACGCTGGAGCTGCAGGAGCAGAAGCTGAATATGATGGGGCTGCAGGGGCCGAGTACGACGGGGCAGCAGGAGCTGAGTACGATGGAGCCTTGGGTGCTGAGTATCCGGAAGATGCTGGGGCTGAATAGCTTGGAGCTGCAGGACCCGAGTACGATGGGGCTGCCGGGGCAGCAGCTGAATAGCTTGGCGCAGCAGGGGCAGAATAAGATGGGGGAGCCGGTGCCGAATAACTGGGAGCCGCAGGAGCGGAATACGATGGAGCTTTTGGTGCTGAGTATCCAGAGGAGGCTGGTGCGGAATACGATGAGGAAGGAGCCGGAGCTGAATAGCTAGGCGCAGCAGGAGCTGAATAGCTTGGCGCAGCAGCAGGTGCCGAGTAGGATGGTGCAGCCGGTGCTGAGTATCCAGAGGAGGCGGGTGCTGAATAGGATGAAGCCGGAGCCGGGGCGGAATAACTTGGAGCTGCAGCAGGTGCCGAGTAGGATGGAGCTGCTGGAGCGGCGTAGCCACCCTGGGACTTGGGAGCAGCCGAATAGCTGGCCTGGGAATTGTAGACCACGGGAGCAGCGTAGGCCTGGCCGGGAATATCACGGACGCGGCGATCCACATAGCCGAAGGGGCCCTCCTCGTTTCCGGCGACGACGACGGCCAAAAGGCAGCCAACGGCCAAGAGAATCTGCAGTCTGTGCTCGAACATGGCTAACCGGGTTCTGACTGAAGTGGGCACCCATGACCGGGAGCTTATATGGCAAAAAGAAGCCGCAGATCAGCGAAATATATTCGAATACGTTCAAAGGCATTGCGAAATTGCGGTTCCATTTAAAAATTCGCTGGAATAGATTCTTTTCCTCAGCCATTTAGTTGACTTGGCGTTGTGGTCTTCATTTTCGTTTAAACTATTAAATACCCTTAAACAAAAAATGGAACACTTAACACTAATTATTCTGTGTGGCAAGTTCTTTTTGGCCAACAATAATGGTTTTTTAGCACTCGCAGAGTATTCTTTTAATTTGTCAGCATTTTGGTAGCAAAAACTCGGTCATTCATGTTTCTGCTGAGTTTCAAATATGTGGGTTGAAATTCTAAGTGATCTTAGCCAAAATATATGTAACTACATATCCAAAATGTATTGTAATTAAATGCAATTTGACCCATTAAACTGCGAATGGAAGTGTCAATAGCCTTAAAGCGCTTTGATTTACTTGCATTCAAATTTGTAATATCCCGAGACAGAGACTTTGCTGTATTTTGACACAGATTGATGGAGAAACCCCCAACCAATAATTTAAGGTATAAATCTCACAAATCCGACCATTATTGGCCAAGATATAGCCTTTCCAAGGAGCCCTAATTCCACTTATCTTGGCTTTTCACATTTTTGTAAGGGGGTCCATCAGAAAAATTTGAAAAAATCGGATCGAAAATTTTGTTTCCATGTTTTGACGCAGATTAATGGGGAATAGATCAAGGAATCTTTTAAGGTATTCCGCTTGATAATCGGATGAGAATTGGCCAAGCTAGAGCCTCCCCAAGAACCCTTTTTCCACTAAAAGGGGATTTTCACATTTTTGTAAGGGGGTCCATCAGAAAAATTTGAAAAAATCGGATCGAAAATTTTGTTTCCATGTTTTGACGCAGATTAATGGGGAATAGATCAAGGAATCTTTTAAGGTATTCCGCTTGATAATCGGATGAGAATTGGCCAAGCTAGAGCCTCCCCAAGAACCCTTTTTCCACTAAAAGGGGATTTTCACATTTTTGTAAGGGGGTCCATCAGAAAAATTTGAAAAAATCGGATCGAAAATTTTGTTTCCATGTTTTGACGCAGATTAATGGGGAATAGATCAAGGAATCTTTTAAGGTATTCCGCTTGATATTCGGATGAGAATTGGCCAAGCTAGAGCCTCCCCAAGAACCCTTTTTCCACTAAAAGGGGATTTTCACATTTTTGTAAGGGGGTCCATCAGAAAAATTTGAAAAAATCGGATCGAAAATTTTGTTTCCATGTTTTGACGCAGATTAATGGAGAATAGATCAAGGAATCTTTTAAGGCATTCCGCTTGAGAATCGGATGAGAATTGGCCAAGCTAGAGCCTCCGCAAGAACCCTTTTTCCACTAAAAGGGGATTTTCACATTTTTGTAAGGGGGTCCATCAGAAAAATTTGAAAAAATCGGATCGAAAATTTTGTTTCCATGTTTTGACGCAGATTAATGGGGAATAGATCAAGGAATCTTTTAAGGTATTCCGCTTGAGAATCGGATCAATATTGGCCAAGCTAGAGCTTCCGCAAGAACCCTTTTTCCACTAAAAGGGGATTTTCACATTTTTGTAAGGGGGTCCATCAGAAAAATTTGAAAAAATCGGATCGAAAATTTTGTTTCCATGTTTTGACGCAGATTAATGGGGAATAGATCAAGGAATCTTTTAAGGTATTCCGCTTGAGAATCGGATCAATATTGGCCAAGCTAGAGCTTCCGCAAGAACCCTTTTTCCACTAAAAGGGGATTTTCACATTTTTGTAAGGGGGTCCATCAGAAAAATTTGAAAAAATCGGATCGAAAATTTTGTTTCCATGTTTTGACGCAGATTAATGGGGAATAGATCAAGGAATCTTTTAAGGTATTCCGCTTGAGAATCGGATCAATATTGGCCAAGCTAGAGCCTCCGCAAGAACCCTTTTTCCACTAAAAGGGGATTTTCACATTTTTGTAGGGGGTCCATCAGAAAAATTTGAAAAAATCGGATCGAAAATTTTGTTTCCATGTTTTGACGCAGATTAATGGGGAATAGATCAAGGAATCTTTTAAGGCATTCCGCTTGAGAATCGGATGAGAATTGGCCAAGCTAGAGCCTCCCCAAGAACCCTTTTTCCACTAAAGGGGGATTTTCACATTTTTGTAAGGGGTCCATCAGAAAAATTTGAAAAAATCGGATCGAAAATTTTGTTTCCATGTTTTGACGCAGATTAATGGGGAATAGATCAAGGAATCTTTTAAGGCATTCCGCTTGAGAATCGGATGAGAATTGGCCAAGCTAGAGCCTCCGCAAGAACCCTTTTTCCACTAAAAGGGGATTTTCACATTTTTGTAAGGGGGTCCATCAGAAAAATTTGAAAAAATCGGATCGAAAATTTTGTTTCTATGTTTTGACGCAGATTAATGGAGAATAGATCAAGGAATCTTTTAAGGCATTCCGCTTGAGAATCGGATGAGAATTGGCCAAGCTAGAGCCTCCGCAAGAACCCTTTTTCCACTAAAAGGGGATTTTCACATTTTTGTAAGGGGGTCCATCAGAAAAATTTGAAAAAATCGGATCGAAAATTTTGTTTCCATGTTTTGACGCAGATTAATGGGGAATAGATCAAGGAATCTTTTAAGGCATTCCGCTTGAGAATCGGATGAGAATTGGCCAAGCTAGAGCCTCCGCAAGAACCCTTTTTCCACTAAAGGGGGATTTTCACATTTTTGTAAGGGGTCCATCAGAAAAATTTGAAAAAATCGGATCGAAAATTTTGTTTCCATGTTTTGACGCAGATTAATGGGGAATAGATCAAGGAATCTTTTAAGGCATTCCGCTTGAGAATCGGATGAGAATTGGCCAAGCTAGAGCCTCCCCAAGAACCCTTTTTCCACTAAAGGGGGATTTTCACATTTTTGTAAGGGGTCCATCAGAAAAATTTGAAAAAATCGGATCGAAAATTTTGTTTCCATGTTTTGACGCAGATTAATGGGGAATAGATCAAGGAATCTTTTAAGGCATTCCGCTTGAGAATCGGATGAGAATTGGCCAAGCTAGAGCCTCCGCAAGAACCCTTTTTCCACTAAAAGGGGATTTTCACATTTTTGTAAGGGGGTCCATCAGAAAAATTTGAAAAAATCGGATCGAAAATTTTGTTTCTATGTTTTGACGCAGATTAATGGAGAATAGATCAAGGAATCTTTTAAGGCATTCCGCTTGAGAATCGGATGAGAATTGGCCAAGCTAGAGCCTCCGCAAGAACCCTTTTTCCACTAAAAGGGGATTTTCACATTTTTGTAAGGGGGTCCATCAGAAAAATTTGAAAAAATCGGATCGAAAATTTTGTTTCCATGTTTTGACGCAGATTAATGGGGAATAGATCAAGGAATCTTTTAAGGCATTCCGCTTGAGAATCGGATGAGAATTGGCCAAGCTAGAGCCTCCGCAAGAACCCTTTTTCCACTAAAGGGGGATTTTCACATTTTTGTAAGGGGTCCATCAGAAAAATTTGAAAAAATCGGATCGAAAATTTTGTTTCCATGTTTTGACGCAGATTAATGGGGAATAGATCAAGGAATCTTTTAAGGTATTCCGCTTGAGAATCGGATCAATATTGGCCAAGCTAGAGCTTCCGCAAGAACCCTTTTTCCACTAAAAGGGGATTTTCACATTTTTGTAAGGGGGTCCATCAGAAAAATTTGAAAAAATCGGATCGAAAATTTTGTTTCCATGTTTTGACGCAGATTAATGGGGAATAGATCAAGGAATCTTTTAAGGTATTCCGCTTGAGAATCGGATCAATATTGGCCAAGCTAGAGCTTCCGCAAGAACCCTTTTTCCACTAAAAGGGGATTTTCACATTTTTGTAAGGGGGTCCATCAGAAAAATTTGAAAAAATCGGATCGAAAATTTTGTTTCTATGTTTTGACGCAGATTAATGGAGAATAGATCAAGGAATCTTTTAAGGCATTCCGCTTGAGAATCGGATGAGAATTGGCCAAGCTAGAGCCTCCCCAAGAACCCTTTTTCCACTAAAAGGGGATTTTCACATTTTTGTAAGGGGGTCCATCAGAAAAATTTGAAAAAATCGGATCGAAAATTTTGTTTCCATGTTTTGACGCAGATTAATGGGGAATAGATCAAGGAATCTTTTAAGGTATTCCGCTTGAGAATCGGATCAATATTGGCCAAGCTAGAGCTTCCGCAAGAACCCTTTTTCCACTAAAAGGGGATTTTCACATTTTTGTAAGGGGGTCCATCAGAAAAATTTGAAAAATCGGATCGAAAATTTTGTTTCTATGTTTTGACGCAGATTAATGGAGAATAGATCAAGGAATCTTTTAAGGCATTCCGCTTGAGAATCGGATGAGAATTGGCCAAGCTAGAGCCTCCCCAAGAACCCTTTTTCCACTAAAAGGGGATTTTCACATTTTTGTAAGGGGGTCCATCAGAAAAATTTGAAAAAATCGGATCGAAAATTTTGTTTCCATGTTTTGACGCAGATTAATGGAGAATAGATCAAGGAATCTTTTAAGGTATTCTGCTTGAGAATCGGATCAATATTGGCCAAGATAGAGCTTCCGCAAGTGGACATATGTGTTTCCACTCCCCGTATTTTTTTTTTACATTTTTGAAGGGATAAGTACTTTTAAACTTTACCAATTTATTATATTGTTTAATATTATTAAAAAATACTTAAAAAATATATATTTTTTAAATATAACCCGCCTTTTGCAACACTATCCGTTTAGTGCTGGAAAACGCGCTCACCGATGTAGTATTGGTCAGCGCGGCTGTTCGTACTCCGAATCAACACGTCAACGGCGACTCTTTTTTTTAATCCCTCTCCGCGAAACGCAGCCGTCGTGCACAATTAATTCATAATTAAACAATTCTTGAATCAAAGTAGCACGTCGACGGTCCGAGCAAGTGTTTTCGGGAAGCGACAGGATAATTGGAAAGTCGCAAGGACGGCTGGAAGTGCAAACACAACGGGACACGTAAGTGGAAAGCGTCCCAAGGAGGCGGGGCGGTGAGGGGGCGAGGTGGCAACACAGACAGCTGCTTGCGTTGCAAAAAAAAGGAAAAAGTCCAATAGTATATTAAGAGATAAAAGAATTGAAAGAGAAAGAGCTAGAAAGGTGTAGAAGAAAGTAAGGGTTAACGCTCTTACCTGTCAAACAGAAAGAAAGCAAGAAAGAAGCGAAAAGGTAACCGCGTGGCCATTCTTATTGATCTTTAAATATTTGATTAGCTTCTTGATTGAAGACACACGTGAATTATCCTCAACATATGCATTTATATCCCTCCACAGGCAATGAGAATCGTGCTCGTATTAAGCGCCCTGCTGGCGGGGATTGCCCTTAGCCAGGGCGCCGCTGTCATGTCCGTGGATTTGGGCACCGAGTGGATGAAAGTGGGCGTCGTTTCGCCCGGCGTGCCTATGGAAATAGCCCTCAACCGTGAGTCCAAACGCAAGACACCCGCCATCCTGGCCTTCCGCAATGGCATTCGCACCATCGGCGAGGACGCCCAGACCATTGGCATCAAGGAGCCCAACGCCGCCTATGGCTACCTCTTGGATCTCCTTGGCAAGACCATCGACAATCCCATCGTGGACCTGTACAGGTGAGGCTACCCTTCTCCCTCCTCCCTTTATCTCTTCAAGCTCGAGTGTTTGCCTTTGGCAAAATCACAAATTCCATCCCACGTGGACGACAATCCCACAGAACTCCCACTTGTACCTGCAATGCTAATACATATGTAATAAATGGCCACGTCATTCTAACAAACGGATTTTTTGCTCAACTCAGGAAACGCTTTCCCTACTACAACATTGTCGGCGATCCGGAACGCAATACAGTGGTCTTCCGCAAGAGCGACACCGAGGAGTTCACCGTGGAGGAACTGGTGGCCCAGATGCTGATCAAGGCCAAGGAGTTCGCCCAGGAGTCCACGCAACAGTCCATTGCCGAGTGCGTGCTCACCGTGCCCGGCTATTTCGGTCAGGCCGAACGCGAGGCCCTTTTGGCCGCCGCCCAGTTGGCCAACCTGAAAGTGCTCCAGCTGATTAACGACTACGCGGCCGTGGCCCTCAACTATGGCGTGTTCCATCGTGGCGAGATCAACGAGACGGCCCAGTACTTCCTCTTCTACGACATGGGCGCCTACAAGACCTCCGCCGCTGTGGTCAGCTACCAGTTGGTCAAGGATAAACAGACCAAGGAGATCAATCCAGTGGTGCAGGTGCTGGGTGTGGGATACGATCGCACTCTCGGTGGCCTGGAGATTCAGCTGAGGCTGCGCGACTACCTGGCGGCCGAGTTCAATGCCCTGAAGAAGACCAAAACCGATGTGACCACCAATCCCCGGGCCCTGGCCAAGCTGTTTAAGGAAGCGGGCCGTCTAAAGAACGTCCTGTCGGCCAACAACGATCACTATGCCCAGATTGAAAACGTGCTGGAGGACATTGACTTCAAGCTGCCGGTTAGCCGCGAGAAGCTGGAGGAGATTTGCGCCGATCTCTGGCCAAGGGCCACGAAGCCCCTGGAGCAGGCCCTGGCCTCGTCGCACCTCAGTTTGGATGTCATCAACCAGGTGATCCTGTTCGGCGGCGGCACCCGAGTACCACGCGTCCAGGAGACCATCAAGGCACTCATCAAACAGGAACTGGGCAAGAACCTCAATGCCGATGAGTCCGCCACCATGGGTGCTGTTTACAAGGCGGCCGATCTCTCCACCGGCTTCAAGGTCAAGAAGTTCGTCGTCAAGGACGCGGTGCTGTATCCCCTGCATGTGGCCTTCGAGCGTGATCCCGGCGATGGCGCTGCTGTCAAGCAGGTGAAGCGCGTGCTGTTCGCCCTGATGAATCCCTATCCCCAGAAGAAGGTTATCACCTTCAACAAGCACACGGACGACTTTGAGTTTTATGTGAACTACGCCGACCTGGACCGCTACAGCCAGGACGATGTCCAGGCCCTGGGCAGCCTCAATGTGACCAAGGTGGAACTGAAGCAGGTCAAGGAGCTGCTGGAGAAGTCCAAGAAGGACCTGGTGGACAACAAAGGCATCAAGGCCTACTTTTACCTGGACGATTCTGGCATCTTCCACTGCACCAACGTGGAGTATGTTTACGACAAGCAGAAGCCCGAGGAGGAAGCCGACGACGACAGCACTCTGGCCAAGCTGGGCAGCACTCTGAGCAAGCTCTTTGCCAAGGATGGCGACGAGAAGGCCACCAAGGATGAGGAGCAGCCAGCGACCGAGGAACCAGCCACTGCTGGTGAAGAACCACCCAAGGCCGATACCGATGCCGAGCCAGAAAAGTCCAAGGAAGAGGATGACGCTGCCAACAAGGAGCCCAAGGCAGACGCTGACAAGCCAGAGACCGCGGAGGGCAAGGAAAAGGAGAAGAACGAAACCATCAAGCTGGTGACCGTCAAGACGCCCGTCACCTACCAGTCCCAAGTGCAGTACACGGTTCCGCTTTCCGGCTCCTCGTACGACAGCTCTCTGGCCAAACTGACGGCCATTAACAAGGCTGAGGAGGAACGTGTTCGCCTGGAATCCGCCTTCAATTCCCTGGAATCGCACATCATCGAGGTGCAGCAGAAACTGGATGAGGAGTCCTATGGCAGCTGTGCCACGGCGGAGGAGAAGGAAAAATTGCTAGCCGAATGCAGCACCCTGGGCGAGTGGCTGTACGAGGATCTGGAGGATCCCAAGGCGGAAATCTACGAGGACAAGCTGGCCCAGCTGAAGAAGCTGTCCAACGTCTTCCTGGCCCGCCATTGGGAGCACGAGGAGAGGCCAGAGGCCATCAAGGCCCTCAAGGGCATGATCGATGCCGCCGAGAAGTTCCTGGTTAGCGGACGCAACCTCACAAAGGACACTAACCCCGAAAAGGACGTCTACACCCAGGTGGAGATCGACACGCTGGCCAAGGTGATTGACGAAACAAGTGCCTGGCTGAAAACCGAGTCGGCTGCCCAGAAGAAGTTGGCCCGGAACGCCGATATCCGCATGACCGTCAAGGACATCACCGACAAGATGGGTGTGCTGGACCGCGAGGTCAAGTACCTGGTGAACAAGATCAAGATCTGGAAGCCCAAGACCAAGCCCGCCGCCGATAAGGACAAGAAGAAGGATGCTGGCAAGGACGAGACGGGTTCGGGCAGCGGCGACGGGTCCAAGATCGAGGAGGAGGCGGCGCCGGCGTCCGAGGATGCAAAGGAGAAGCCGGAGGAGCAGGTGCAACAGCCGGAGCAGGAATCGACCGAGGAGGAGATCGTTCCCACGCCCACTGGCGAGACCAAGACACCGCACAGCGAGCTCTAAGCAGCCTTAGGGGTTTTTTGTATAAAGTCCAGGGAAGCCAAGTGCCTGGCCAGGATTCAACGAGGAATTCAAATCACAAGGGGGGCCAAACCACATACCATGGGGGAAGGGGAGGGAAAACAGGACAGGCCAGGACACTTGAGCGGCCACTTAAATTCTATGATTTTTTTTGTATGTATTCAAGCTAGCTAAAAACGTGGGGTTAAATTATGCTACATTTAATTTCTAATTAAAAACAAAAGGAAAACACAAATGTAAAAACCATTTCCAAACCATTCCGCTGTGCTTTATGTGGTCGCTTAGGAAATACAAGACTTACACTCCGACTCCCGTATGGAAAGCCTCTCTACTTTTTCTCTATAAATGCTATATACATCATATACATGTCCACAAAATAGTATCCACTGATCTATTGTAGCGAAAGTAGCGAAAAAAAAGCTGAAAACAAACAATTGGGCGGGCTGGGGAGCGTCGAAAGGATCAACGAATAACAAAATAATTCAAATCAGCTCAAAAATACACGAGATCGTAATAAATTTAAAGAAAAAATAATATATTGTATTGGTTTCTTGATTGCAAAGAAAAATAGATATAGTAGGCATTTGAAACTCAAGCAGTCTGGGTCTGGATATATGCTCACACCATACACATTCCAGCTTCAGTATTTATAAAATAGTCCTATGAACAGCATCAAAAATTGTATTCTTCCGTAAAATCTTACATTTTTATACGAGTGCGAAGATTTTTAGAAATTATTGGAATTTAGAAATTATATTATCTCCGGGATTTTTCGCAAACAAAAAACGTGGCTCACGTGGTGTTTTCTGTCAGCAATCTCAGTGGGTAAGTTTAGTGAATTAACTGAATATATGGCGGATTTTGTGGACAATTTTCGACTCGTGAAATTATTTAAATAAATTTTCGAGTTTCGGCGACCGTTTTTTTGCCAACTTTACAACACTGAAAATTAACGCATCTGGCAACGTTCGCTGCGTTTAAATGCGAACTTTTCCAGACTTTCGGCTTAATATTTTCCAATATATACGTTGCAAGACGTTGCCAGATTATATTAAAGTAAAAAGAATCCACTCAATAGAATTTTAAAAAATTTTAGAGCCCTTTAACTTTTAAAATAGCTATTATTTAGCAGTAACGAGTAGATAAGCTGGATTCGGATTGTAAAAATAAAAACAGTTTAATAGCAAGTATCGATTATAACGATATATATCGGCTCAATTCTAAATGTCAAATTGGTATTACATTTATCAGCTGAAAATTATCGATAGATTGATATTTTAATAACAACCGAGCGCAAGGTAAAGTGCGTGCGTCCGTGTCACGATTTTCGCCGTTTTTCCTGCTGTGTTATTTCGCTGCTGTGTGTTATTTTATTGTTTGTTCCTGGGTTTGTTGCCTTTGCACAATTGTCCAACCATTACGTTAGCTGTTTATCCGTTGTACAACGCTGCACGTTACGCCGTTTTCGTTTGTGCCTCTGTGCGAACTCTGTATTTTTTTTGTGTGTTTTTCCTTGTGCTGCCAGTCCGACGACTCTGCGTTACGTTTTCCGTCTTCGTTCCGCGAACAAAGAAGCTATCGGGGGTTCAGGGACAGGGCCTGGCTAGGGATCCAACGGAACAGTTAGTTTTCTGCTTAAAATATTGATAATTATTTCAGGCGCAGGTCTGTTCGTGTCTGTTTTTTTGTCTTGTTTTTTGTGTATGTGTGTGTGTGTGGGTGTTTGTGTGTGCGTGTGTGTATGCTGTGGTGGAGCACGGTGGAGCCTCTCGAAGAATTTGATTTGGATTTAAATTTCCATTTGTTTCCACTGTGCTCCCTGCACTGCTGTCTCCTGCCTTCTGGTGCTCCCCAATTGCATTGGTGTGAGTGTGGTGGCCTGTGCCTGTGTGCCAACTGACTTTCGATTCCTCTTTGGCACGGATTTTCTTCGTCTGCCATCATTTTTCTTTCATCGGCTTGCCTTGCGAGCTTTTTCATACAATTTTCAAGCCCCACAAACAACAAACGCAGCAGAAGCACAAAAATGGGGGTTCGGTCGCTGGCTGGGGGAGGGACAGTCAGCCAGCCAGCCAAAGAGAGCGAGCGAGAAGCTGACGCGGCAGCGAAGGCACTCTAGACAAAATATTTTCCAATTTTCGCAAAGAATTTTCGGGGCTTTTCGCCCAGAAACTCCACTGGGGCTCTGAGCTACTGCTCTTCTCGAATCCAGGTCTAAAATTTCCATTTCCGATCGTTGCTTAGGCTCCACGGCCCCAAGTGCGAGGGAGACGTCTACACAAGTGTGTGTGTGCCTGCCTCTGGCGTGTGTGTGTGTTAACTGTTTGTTGTTTTTGTTTTTGTTTGGCGTGCATCAGCCAAAATAGAAAGAAACACGTGTTTAACGCCTCAATTTCGTCCTTTCGTCCATCAAAAAAGGAGTGCAAAGGAGCAGGACATTGCACATAGTTGGAGCCCATAATTAAAGAGAAGACAGAGGAAAAAGTAAGCATATCAAAGGGCAAACTGAACGCCAAAAAAAGAGAGAGACGCACACGAGAGAGCGCATGCTGGGCGCCGCAGGAGAAGAACCATCAGGAGAAGCAGCAGGAGAAGAGTGAAGAAGGCGAAAGCCAGAACCAGAGCGAGGAGGCAAAGTGGAGCAGGAGGAGACGACGACGACGACGACGGTGAGGTGAGGTGAGGCGAGGCGAGGCGGAGTGGTCAGGTGAGGTGAGGAACAAGGGCCCCCAGGGGCAACGCAAAACGAAAACAACAAAGAACAGTACCGAACGGCCAGGCGTCTGAAAAACGTCGCCGTTTCCTTCTAAAATCTACCTCCAAACAAAAGCAAAAGCTAGAGCACAATAATAAAAAACGTGAATTAAACCTTAAAAAAAAGAAGCAAGAAACAAACGGAAGAAGAAGTATAAATAATAACAATCAACAACGAGCGAGGGCGCCATCTATTGACGGCGGAGTGGAGGCTGCGAAGTGAGAGAAAGCAGAAAGGAGCAGTTGTGTCGTCCTTATTGTGTCGTCGGATAGAAGAAAACGGAGTAGCCGAAGCAGTCGGAGCAGCTGTTGGTCTTTGGGGGGTATCCCCCTTCGAAACAGAAAGCAATTTTATTCGGACCAACTCAACACGAAAAAAGGAGATACCAAAAAGAAGAAAGTAAGGGAAAGGAAAGGAAGCGGAGATAGTGACAAATACCCCGACCATTTGCCTTGCTGCCCGCCACATGATGGCGTGCCTTAACACCCTGAAGCAGGAGATCAAAACCCTGGAGAAGATCTTTCCCAAGAACCACGAACGCTTTCAGATCCTCAACTCCAGTGTGGACGAGCTGCTTTGCCGTTTCATCGACAAGAATGGGAAGCGCTACGACATCCATGCCAACATAACGGTAAGTTTTTAATCCTTTTCCTACCATATCAGAGAAAGTATAGGCAGAAGAATGTCTTTCCCAGAACTCCAGCTGTCGATACACTTCCCATACTGTATATGACAGATTTATTCAGCTGTATATGCATTTTCTCTACAAGTTTTAAAAGCTATCTGGCTGTGGGTTCCTGGAACTCCCATTTAAAAGCGTTTAGAAACCCAAGAGAAACCAAAGATGCGTCATCGACAGAGAAATACTTCCCAAGTTACCTTCAAATTGGCAAGAAACTTTTGGGTTTTCGGCGTTTGGCTTAAAACGTAATAGACTGCATTTAATCTGAGTCATTTTGGGTGAAATGGGGGGCTTCAACAGATTTTCCCATGAGAATGGCCTTCCAGGCAATCACACATATACAATGTGTAACATTTTCGCTTCGTTATCAGCTCGGCGAAAGCCCAGAGTCAAATAAGATTTAATTTTCACAAGTGCCAATCGGAATGCATTGTACAAATTCCAGGTAGCCTTTAGTTTGCGGCGAATATCAATTTGCCAAGTTAGTAGAGAGCTATCGTCCAAGACTGGAAATATTATCAGGCTTGTTTACAGATGGGGCTTGGAAAAGCGGGGCCATAAAGGGTTAAATTATTGTCCGATTTGCCAATCTATAGCTATTGGAGTGATAAGATAAGATACCATATATATACCATATAGGTATCATCAGCTGTTTCTGGTCCATAATATCTTAGCAAAAAATTGAAATGATTATCTCCGGTTTTCTGCTCCCCCGATCTTATATATCTCTTCCTTGTTTAGCCCTATCCTTGTCGCGTCGCCTTTCCTTTGTGTTCTCCCTCGCTCTTTAGTCTTGTCTGTGTGAGTGGGGATTCTTTATTCCCACGCTCCCACGAAGCGTACGGGGAGGAGGTGGAGTAGAAGGCGGAGGAGGAGCTAAGGCACCGAAGAGAGATCAGATGGTATGGTGGTAGTCGATGCCCTTTGGGCTCCACCACCGCTCCACTCTCTCTTTCTTTATGTCTGTTCTTTAATTCCTTCTTACTTTTTCGGCTGATCCAATGTCGATAACCGATCATATATCGTTTAAAATATAATATAAAATAATAACTGATTCATGGCCAAGCTCTCTCCTCCTGCACTGGCCGGAAAACAAATGCCCCTTGAATAATTATTTCGGAGATGATTTATTCCCATTTTTCTCGGTGCAGCTCCATCTGTTTTCTGAGCAGTGCTCCCCGCCTGGTTCAACGATCTAATTAAAGGTTATAATTCCAAACTGACTGCCTCCTCCTCCTCCTCCTCCTCCTTCTCGCCGGCTCCTCTTTTGTTTATTTTTTAATTTTTATTTACATGTGTATGCAAAGTAGCCGTTTGACGACGACAAATTCACCTGAGAAACAGATCTTTAGTGTTTTTTTTGTTGCGCCAAGTCAAAGTCCTTGACCCACCCCACCCCAGAGTTCACATAACTTCCAGAGGGACTATTTTTAGAGAAAGCAAACACTTCTTATCATAGAATGGGTCTCTGATAGGAGCCCCGGCAAGGTGTTCCACACTTATATAAGCGGTATGGTTAACCCTGTTTCCCCTTTATCCCTTTCAGGAAACCTATCCCTCGTCGCCGCCAGTTTGGTTCGCCGAAAGCGAGGAGACGAGCGTCACAAATGCCGTTCAAATACTTAGCAATACAAACGGACGTGATAATCACGTAATTAATCAGGTATTTGTATACCCAAAATTATTAAAAATCATTCTGTACGCATTATGAACCCCTCTTGTCCAGGTGGGCATATTGCTGCGCGAGCTGTGCCGACTTCACAACGTTCCACTGCCACCCGACATCGACAACCTGACGCTGCCGCTGCAAACTCCGCCACCATCTGCGTCGCCACTGCGCTGCGAGCAGCGTCCCGGCGGTGGGGCGGGTGGTGCGGGCGGAGGAGGCGGTGGGCCGCACGGCAACGAGGAGACCGACTCAGACCAGGACGAGATCGAGGATCCGATTGGGGAGAGCGAGCAGGAGAGCGAGGGCGACGAGGATCTGCCGCTGGAAATGGACGATGTACGAAGTACAAACAAGGTGCGCGCATCAAACATATTATTTTTAAACAAAAAACATTATTTATTAATGAGTTATGTAACTTGCAGAAAGATGATATGGAAGTTGAGCACTTAGCGACCCTGGAAAGACTGCGACAAAGTCAAAGACAAGACTATTTAAAAGTATGTTAAACATAACTCATACTTGATTTCCAGATTAAATTAATTATATTGTCTTTTTAGGGTTCCGTTTCCGGTTCCGTGCAGGCAACCGATCGCTTAATGAAAGAATTGCGTGATATTTATCGTTCAGACGCCTTCAAAAAGAATATGTATTCGATTGAGCTAGTGAACGAGTCCATATACGAGTGGAATATACGCCTCAAGTCCGTCGATCCAGACAGTCCGCTGCACAGTGATCTGCTAATGCTCAAGGAGAAGGAGGGCAAGGACAGCATACTGCTCAATATACTCTTTAAGGAGACGTATCCGTTCGAGCCGCCCTTTGTCCGCGTTGTTCATCCTATTATCTCAGGCAAGTTATTATATCTTGTATGGTCTTGAAACGCCACTAACTACTAGTTCTTAAAGGCGGATATGTGCTCATTGGTGGGGCCATCTGCATGGAGCTGCTGACCAAACAGGGATGGAGCTCTGCTTATACCGTCGAGGCGGTAATTATGCAAATTGCTGCCACTCTGGTCAAGGGTAAGGCGCGCATTCAATTCGGCGCCACAAAGGTGGGTTTTTAAATACTAAGTTAGACAATGCTATTTAATCCTTCAATCTTATGAATCAGGCACTGACCCAAGGTCAATATAGCTTGGCCAGAGCCCAGCAAAGCTTCAAGTCGCTGGTCCAGATCCACGAGAAGAATGGTACTTCATCCTTTCATATTGTTCGAATCATTTCTAACGTTTAACCCAATTTTACTTGTAGGCTGGTTCACACCTCCCAAGGAGGACGGCTAAGACGGCCCAGGCGCTATACCCAGACGCACATACTCCGCAGACTACATTGCAGCCCGGCAACACACTCACACCCACATTATATATACACGAATCCACATTGATTCATCCGCACTCGAAAGGCACACATTATGATACCTAGACAAAAAAAAACAGACAATGATATAATACGCAAGCTATGCTCCCGTGTCCGGATCCTTGGATCTGGAACGTTTTGGATGGCAACGTGGCGGCGGCGGCTTACATTAGCTGAAGGACGAAGGCGTCCAGCCGCACATGTGTAGTTGTATTTGTAAAGCCACACAATCATGATCACACTGGTTTATTGGTTTATTTGGTTGATTGTTGAATCCTATTGTTCCGTTGCAAGTAAATTCGTCTGTGAATGGCATATTATATGTTCGATTATTTTCGACCTGTGTAGTCTGTAGTCCCAAAAGAGCCAACGATGTACAGACGACCCTGGGAAGTGTATTAGTATATGCGGGAAAAGGACCTGCCGCCGAGTGTAAAATGTAAAGGCAATATCTGTTATGTATATGCGTATAAAGTATAAACACCTGTAACTTGTAATTTAATTGTAAATGTAGGGGCTCCAGCACTTCCGACCACGACACTCCTCCCCATCAGCCAGTGGGCTAATGAAACAAACTAATCCCAATCCCAGCATCCAGCAGGTCCACAGCTCGTCAGCTCCCAAGTCCCGCCTACTCCCCCTAAGCCGTAAATGTAACTAGTTAAGACGCCTATCTGTATTTTATATATTTTTTAATTTAACAAAGCGTGTAATCTTATATTTTTTTTCTCTCTACCGATAAGAAAATCAGCAGAAAAGTAAAAACTTTAAAGTAAATGATGGTAAGAGAGTACGAGATCGAGCGGAATAGATATATATATATACCTATACATATAAATATAAATAGAAGTATAAATATAATTATACATAAATATAAATTTATATATATTAAAAATAGCGCGAGAATTAAGCTTAAGGAGATCGGAAAACAAAATCGATGCGAGGTCGAAGATGAGCAAGTTCTAAGTGTAAATTCGTCTTTCCAAATAATCGTAACATAATGTAATCGTAAATCTAATTCTAAACAAAAACAAAAGATAGTTTAAAACAAAATGCTAAATCTGTATTTCGAGTATGCTAAAAAAAAAAACAAAAGAATAATGCTAAAATTAAAGGGTTTAAAAAAAATGGACAACTCTTGTTGTTCTGAAAACCTAAATCATTAAAACCTTTCCGTTTCTTTTTTTTATTATTATTATTTTTTAATTTGTACAACTTGTGCGACAAAATTCAACTGTATATTTAAAACAAAACAAAAAAAAATATGAAAAAATGGCAAATTGGCAAACATGATGATGAAAAATGTTCATTTTAAGTATGTATTTAATAAAGAAGGATATATACATGCATAGTACGACTTATGGAAGTTTCAATGTTCCCAAAAAAAAGCTTTTTATTTCGACTTATATACATTTTATTTTTCACTAAATTATAAAGTCTTCCTACAATATTAAATAGAACTACGGCTATCAATGCTTAATTAGCTGATGGGATGTCATTCCACGAAGACCACGTACTTCTCCGCCGCCTGGGAAGGCTGCATCTTAGGCGCCTTGGCCGGCTGTACGTAGGTGGGCTTGTGCTTCGTCTCCTCGTTGTCCAGCGACACCCCGATCAGCATGTCCATGGCCCCCTTCAGCTGAATCAGTTCCGTGGTCAGCCGGATCTCGGTCTGGATGGCCCGCGATAGCTTCTCTAGCGCCTTCAACAGCTTTTCACTGCAAGTGACCAATTGGCGCTCGAACACGTCGAGAATGGTGCTGGCAGCGTTCATAAGGGGCCGCATGAAACGCGTCTCGGATAGGTGGGCGCAGACAAACTCGATGAACCTGATGAGGAGGGCCTCTGGCCGGTCAATCAGAGCCTTGTCTAGGGATCGCCGATGCAGCAGGTCGGTAATAACCGCCACCACCAGCTCCGGTTGCTTCTCCATCCTCTGCTGATACATGACCCTATCCAAGGCCTTCTTGTGGTTGAATTGCCGCAAGTGGACATCGTAAACCTGCAGACCGGCTACCTTCACCCGATCCTTGATGACGTGGTCCACATCTTTTGGGGTCCTTGCCCGTACACCCGGTCGCTTGCGCTCCACGTCCTTTGCCCGAGAGGCGCGGATCGCTTTCAAATGGCTCGGCTTGCTGTCGACGATCATGCGGCGAATGGAGACCAGGCCGTCCACCATACCGGCCACCACGGCCTGGTCACCGCTAGCCACTCCCAAACTCACTACAGCATTGGGATAGGTCAGCGTGTGTACAGTTTTGTAGGTGCTCACGTCGTAGATCTTGACGTGACGGTCCAGTCCACCCGAGAATAGACGCCGACCATCCGAGCCCAGCCGCAAGCATGTCACGGTTTTGTGATGCTGTGCCATGGTGGTAAGCAGTCGGCAGCCACTGATCATGTCCCAAACACGAACTTGGTTGCCACCAGCGGTGACAAACACCGAGCCGTTGGGCAGAAATAGCATGGACTCTACCGGTGAACCGTGATCCAAAGTCTGCTGCAGCGCCTTCTCCGCTCGCGTATCGTAGAGATGAATTTTTCCATCGTAGCCGCCGGAGACGAATACATTAGATGCCAGGGGATGCATGGCGCCGGCTCGAATGTAGTCTGTGTGGGCGTCCTCGTAGGTCTGCACTACCTTTTCGTTGGCCACGTCCCACAGCCGTACGGTCTTGTCGTCGCCGAAGCTGGCCAGCTGCAGTTTGTCCGCCGTGAAGAATGTGCGATGCACTGGCGCCGTGTGTCCCTTGAACAGGCGAAGAATGTTCCTGCTTGTCGTGTCGAACAGCTTGACGTGGCCCTCTTCGTCGCCGGCGGCCAGCAGCCGTCCATCCTGCCGGAAGGTCGCCCCATAGGCTGTCTTTTGAAACCTAGATAGGTTCTTCACCACCAGCTTTGTGACCAGATTGTAGATCTGTACCCGCACTGAGCAGGTGATGACGAAGTTGTCCGGATCGCTGGGACTGAAGTCCACATAGTCGATGGTGTTGTGTTCCTTGAGAAGGTCTGGTTTCTGTGGGGGAAGGGATTATGATAGGGTTCCTCTCCAGAAGCTTTATTCTTTTACCGATAATCGCTCCCAGTAGACTGTGTCGGGGGTTTCCACCTGCGCCCGCTGCTGGAGGCGTCTTATGTTCAAAGGGAGAAAGTTGCTCTGCATCTTGGTGGTCAGTGGCTCTGGAATTCCTTGATTCCCGCGCACGTGCTTCCAAAATCTCAACCAAAACGTTTACGAATCGGTGTGACCAGCCGGGTAGGATTTTCTATCCAGTGTAATCGATACCATAATGATGAGAAGCAGTTTTACAATTTAAAAACTATTATTTTAAGGGCGTTTTAAGCCTAAATATTTTTGTGATAAAATAAACTAACTTTCAAAATGTTTCAGTAAATAAAATAAGTTCTTAGTTATATATATTCTGGACTTTGATAATAGGTTCTTTGACATTTGATAAGTGGAACACTTTTGTTCGCTGTTTTTGTTAAGTTTAATCAAATTTAGAACGCACTTGGACGAAAGTTGTCTGTGGCATATCCCTTGTTTTAATAAATAATGTAGCAATTTTAGATTTTTACCTTGTTATCACAATGATTGTCCAATCGAACGGCCACATTGTGTCCACAAACCGATAAGACAGAACAATAACAACAACAGACCACGGCACATATGCTGCTCCCCAAAAAAAAAGAGAAAAACCTTCCAAATTCACAATTCGCTGGCCGTGATCCACGCGAAATCCACCGAGGAATCAACAGAGCAGTCGCTCGTGGCAACACCAACCGAATATATCAAAATAGAGGAGCACTGCGGACTAGAGACACAAACCGTTCGTGCGCCCGGCGGCCACAACAATAACAGAATCGTTTTTAATTGAAATTTATTTGTTGTGTGTGATGCGGCTGCCACGGGGGGTTCCGCCGTAGTCCCAGCACCCCTCATCTCTGGCTCTGCCTTGAAACCTTAATTAACCGGACCGGGGAGGAACTGGCCATATAGAGCATGCCAATGTTAATTGGAGGCAATCAATGTGCCTGAGGTCCCTCAATCGAACGGAAGAACCGATCCCGCGGAGCCTCGGAAGCAGTTAGCTCTGCGGAGTTGCCGGAATCGCAACAATCATGGAGGAGGAGCGCAACGAAAAAAAAGTGCTCTGCGAGAAGATCATCCGGGACATAAATGCGGTGTTCCAGAAGGACGCGGACCTGTAAGTTACACCCAAGACAGGCAACCATGATCCTCTCATTGTCTAATACGTTCTTCCAGGGCCTCCTTCGAAATCATACCCAAGGAGACGAACTGCAACAAATCGCCGGTGGTGCACGTGGAGCACAACCTGGGCCTAGAGTCGTGGTGCGCCCAGCACGTTTATGACCATGCCCACCGCACCCTCATCTCCCATCGCCGCCAAACGTGGCAGCAGCAGCTCCGGACACTGCAGCAGCAGCAGCAGAGCGACTCCCTGGCCAAGTACCTGAACGTGGCGTTGCTAATTAACCCGGACGTGACCACGTTCTGGCACATACGCCGCCAGCTGGTCCAGAAGAACCGCCTGAGCATTAACAAGGAGCTGCAGTTCTCCGCCCTCGTGCTCTCCATCAAGCCGAAGTCCAACGAGGCGTTTGCCTACCGCCGCTGGCTCTACTCGTTTCAAAGTAAGTGCTGTCGGGGATTAGTTATTACATATGCCACTAAAAATCAAGCACTCTCAATCGATGGATTATAAAAATTCCCTGATAATCTTGGCAAAATGTAAATTAATCTTATCAAGCCTCTAAATCAAAATGACTTTGAAACTATTCGAGTCTTAAGATTATTTTCCTAGCAACCAATTAATGGTTTTGTTATTCCACATTCGTGGCCGCAATAATTGAATTGACCATCGTGGGAAATTGAGGAGAATTCGGATTAATTGGCGATGCTTTAAATTCTTTATTGTAGGCGCCGATGCCATCGACTGGCCCAACGAGATCGGGATCTGCGAGCGGGCGGCGGATCGGTGCGCCAGCAACTACCACGCCTGGTCGCATCGCCAGTGGATCCTGCAGAGTGGGCCCTGCCTGCTCCAGTCGGAGCTGATGCGCACCGAGAAGTTCATGCGGAAGCACATCAGCGACTACAGCTGCTATCACTACCGCCAGGTGCTCCTCGGACGAGCCTACGAGCTCTGCTTCGCCCTGCCCACCGCCGAGCCCCACTCGGGCTCGGGATCCACGGCTCTAGCCAGTCTCCAGCAATTGCTGGCCGAGAATTATGGCCTGGCATGCAAGGCCACGCCGGAAAGCCTGTTGGCCGTGCTGCTACCCCACATGGACCGGAGTTCGGTGAGCGAACAGCGCCTGCGATCCTTCCTCTACTGCTGCAACGTGGCCGCCCACGACATGCGACTCTGTGGCGAGCAGCGGGCACTGTATGGGCCACGGGATTGCTTCGAGCTGCATCGCCGGGCGGCTCTCAAGTTCATAGTAGAGCAGAGTGTCCGCTTGGACGCGGGTCTGGCGGTGGGGTATTCCCCGAACGCTGCTGAGGAGCTGCGCTCCCATCTCAGCCAGCTTGACTACGAGGCACATCCGTGTCTGGGCGCCGTGCGGAGAACGGAGTACGCCCTGGGCAGCAAACATAGGAGGTGGTGCAATCTCCACCTGGGATTTGGCTTTCCGGCGGACTAAGCCCGGCCCAGCTCCATAAAGCTCAAATAGGATTTAATTGCGGCGTTTGCCCCTTGCTTTGTAAGTTTCCCATTTACTCTTTTGGAAACTCTATGGAACTCGAAGGGTTTGGTCAATCCGTAAACGGATCCCCATACATCCAATCCAATGCAATCCAATATATATACTCTACTCGTTCGCCCCCAAAGACAAAAGTTCAACTAGCCCCATACGCCGACGATTGCATTTCAATATCTGTTAGTGTTAATTGTTTGATTCTGTTACCGAGATTGATCTGGACGTGGATCCGAATCTGGATCTGTATCTGGATCTGTATCTGAGGTGATTTGTTAAGTTAGTCTCATGCTCAGAATTGCGATTTAATCAATAATTAAGCCAAGCCATGCACGTGTTTGTTGTTAGCCAATTTGCAGTTAGTTCTTTTTTAAATAAAATAACAAAGAGAATCCAGCCACCAGGATCTCAGTGGGGGTGGGGGTGGGGGTGTGGGGCCTGACTCCCTACACGGTGGGAAATCCTTCGAGTCCTTGCAGTTAACGCAACGAGAGGGACTAGAACGTTTTGTAGCGGTGTGCCCACGGCTACCCAGAAATCAGGATATTTCGGCCAGCCAGTGCGCATGTCCGGCGCTGGATGCTGTCCTGTCAATGGCTCTCCAGATGACAACAGTGGCAGTAATCCCTCCTGGCTTTCAGTGTGTTTCTGGAGCAGATTGCGTGCGGCCGCCGTGCCTCGATACGGATTTCGAATTCGACGGACTTTTCAGTTTGTGGCTTGTTTATAAAGTTTATAAACAATTTAACGGCAGGACCTCGTCAAAGGCCAACCAATAGACATCCTTTTGTTCGAAAGTGAAGTTTTTTTCAAGGTTTCTGTGCACTTCCTTTTCAAGGATATTCAGATATACATGTGATTGGGATTGGGGATTGGGAACTGGGGGCTGGGTGTGGGTGTGGGGGTCTTGCTTTTTAAAATATTCATATTCATTCCTCATCTTGCCTTTTTCCATTTGTTATCTGGCTTTCATTTTCAGCAGGAGGTGGAGGTGGAGGTGGAGGTGGAGGTGGAGCAGGAGCTAGTGGGTGGATGCCCTCTAGGGGCGTGTGTCCGCAAAACTGCGCCTCAACGCAAGGATGTTTTCTTTTCTTTTTGGGGATGGGGAGGTGGTCCTATAGTGGCAAGTCTGTTTATGAGTTGATTATGAGCTGCAAAACGATGTGCCAGTGTCCTTTTTTCTTTTTTTTTTTTTTTTTGGGCTGGCAAAATCGACTCGATCCTTGCCAGGATATACGCAGGCACTGAGTGCCTGAATGTCCGAGTGGGGTTGGGCGGGCACATGTGATGTAGATAACTCAAAATGGACACACCTGATGATTTTGTGCGTGTGTGAGGGCACAGAGTGGGCCGAGTGGGCCGAGTGGGCCGCGAAACGAAAGGATAACAGCCCCCTGGCCTCCCCCATGTCCGTTAATTAACGCCATCTCATTATCCGCAAGGTGAAATGTGGAAGCGAGTGACCAAGGACATGGTTTGTGGGTCCTTGGGAGAGTGCTAACCTGATTTTCAAATGCAATTAAAACTTCTGTCGTAGGTCGACTCGGGATACAGAATTCCAGGAAGCCTTGTCGACTTTTATTTCAAAGGAATTTGATCTATAGAAGTCTCTTTCGAGTTTAGAAATGGATATAATAGCTTTTCCCAAGGTCCTGTGTGTGTTTAGCCTAGCTCCCTCCGAGCTCTAGAAACTTTCTCTTCGCCTTTGGCGATCCTGACGCATTTTTAAATGGGTTTCCAGGAATAATCAAAGACATTCTTTAAGGTGAAAATAGTCCTTCCATGTCCTGGGTGTGTAGCTTCCTTCTGGGCCACAAAAGGAGGCAATGTTTAAATGGAAATGTGATATGTTGGGGGCGAGGGTGCGCCCAGTTTTCCGGGTGCAGCGACAACTTTCCACCATCCCAATACCCGCCACCCGCTCGTCCGGGCCATCAAGCATGCTTTCTCATTTCCTGCTCCTTTCACAGGATACACGCTGCAACGGCGAATGCCAAACTATATGGTTGCATGTCAGCGCCAGACAATGGATGCGCCCACGAAGGACCCCCGGCCATAGGATCTCATAAATGTTGGCATGCCAGTGGAGGAGAGGCACCAGGAGAGGCACCAGCTGGGACAGGACCAGTTAGCATGAGAGTCGGACTGGAAAGTCACTGACGCGGTCGAAGGAAACGGATATCCCGCATTCGCCTTGATCAGAAGGATAATTGAGGTACCATGGGCAGTCTGCCGAATCTTCACGAGCTGGAGGAGGCGGAACGCAAGCGGGAGAAGCGGCGGGAGTACGAGCTACTGTTGGAGCAGCGGGCCAGGGACACCAGTCGGGAGCGGGAACGTCTCTCCGCCTTCGCCCAGCAAAGAAAGGTGAGTGACACAGATGTCCTTTAATCCTTTTTAACGCTCGATCCGCAGCAATCGTCGTACAATGCCTATATAATGGCTGGTCTGGGCATTGGCGGTGGCTCCTTGAGTCTTACGGCCACCGGGAACGGAGAGCTGCCCAGTGGCAATGGCGCCTCTCAGGCCTCTGGGAAGCCCCCGGCCCAGGCCACGGGCGGAGCGAATGCGACCACCACAGCCACTCTAGGTGGCCTTGCCATGTTGGGTCTGACCAAGAAGTACCAGCACCATCACCAGCATCAGCATCAGCATCACCATCAGCACCGCCACTCGCTGACCACCAGGCACCGGGTGCTCCGGACCAGGAGCTCGGGCGGAGCACAGAATATCTGGGACGAGCAGATGATGGAGGTGAGTAGGGTGAGGGAGGGGGCGGTAGATTAAGGACTAAATGGAGCAACAGGAGCTGCCAGAGACGGCAATTGCATTATCTCCGTCCGTCCGATGTACAACAAGCCATTAAGGCGGAATCCGAGAGTCTTTTGTGGGCCACCCGAGCCAACCCACGCCCACGGCCACACCCTCGACCACACACTCCCACTCCTGTCACTTGCAAGGCTTTGGGGGATTAATCTCTGCCGGCTTAGAGGCGAAAATACGATGAAAATTTTTACTATATTGAAGAAGACCTTAGCTTAAAGGACCTCAATGTTACATCCTTTTTTGCAGCACCTGACCACCTACTCGCCCTCGCCCATATCCACGCGCTCGCACCGCATCAATCCGGTCTCCTCCTACCAAGTCCAGGCCGCCCTGGCGGCCTCCAGGCGCCGGGAGTCGATCAACAGCTCCATCGGAGCCACCTCCATACGGCGGCTGATCACCCTGAACAATCGCAACTGCCGCCACAAGGTGCCCGCCCATGTGCGCCAGAAGGCGTGGCGCCAGTTCTCGTGCCTCAGCCTGGCCCATGGCCTGATGAACTGCGTCCTGCTGCCGGTGATGGCCCTGCAGGGCTCCAACGCCGTCTGGCATCATCGGGAGCAGTGGCTGCCCCTGGGACCGGACGTGGGCTCGCTGCTGTTGAGCCTGCTCTTCCTGGTGGCCGCCGGGATGAGTCTGCCCAGCCTCCGGCTGATCCGCCGTTACGGTTATACGCCTCTGTTGGCGGCCAACTACCTGGCGGTGACCCTGTTCCTGCTGTCGCACCTGTACGCCTCGATATACACGCTGCTGCCGGCCTACCTGCTCCTCGGGGTGACCCTGAGTGGAGCCGGCGGCGCCAAGGCGGCCCTCATTGTCCACTACGGCGGCAGGCTGAGCTGCTCCCAGCAGCAGCAGCACTCCTGCGACGCCCAGCAGGCCCAGGACGTGCTCGGCCACGAGGAGCACAAGATGTTTTGCAACCGGGACCAGAAGGTGCGGCGTCTGGCCCGCTGGTTTCGCGCTTCCCAGGACCTTGGCCTCATAGTGGGTGCTCTGCTGGCCTCCCTGCTCTTGGCCTGCACCAGCGGTGACTGGAGCAGCGACTGCAATGCCTCCGGATCCTCGAATGACAGCTGGCCACCTCAACTGCGGGACTTCTACAATCGCAACGAGCACGGGGAGCGGATCTGCGGCGCCGACATGTGCCCCCTGCGCGTCCAGTCGCTTCTGGCCGTCGGCTGGACCAATGGCAGCTCCTCACCGGGCAGGAGCGGCTCCTCCATCTACTCGGGCTTCATCGAGAGCGTCCCTCGTGTGACCGGTGAGTCGTTGCTCTGGCTCTACATACTCTTCTCCCTGGTGGCCCTGTTGCTGTCCCTGCTCATGGTGGTGGTAGGCAAGGTCCAGGCCACGGGTCTCCTGCGTCCCGCGGAGCGACCTGGCGGCGGCGGCAGTCTCCGGGACATCTCCATCACGGACACCCTGCTCTTTGCTGGACCCCTGGCCTACTTCGTGGGCACGGAGCAGGCCTACATGCTCGGCGACTTCCTGAGGGCCTTCGTCTCCTGCTCCCTGGGGATCGGGATGGTCGCCGGCGCCCTGATCGGCATGGGCCTGATGCAGTTGATCGTCTCCTGCACCCTCAGCATGCTGCTCCGGCACGTCAAGCGGATAGTTGTGATTTGTAAGTATGTTTCTCCACCTGTCTCCCAGCCTCCCTGCCAGCTGGTTATGTTGATACTCAAGCGATATCCTTCCTCCCCAGTGGCCGGGTTCTTCTTCCACTCTTGCCTGCTGCTGGCGCTGTCCAGCTGGAAGCCCTCGAGCGACGACAGTGCCCTCTTCTACGTGATCGCTGCCTCCTGGGGCGCCTGCAACGGGATGTGGGAGACCCTGCTGCTGTCGCTGGTCACCCTGAACCATGCCGGCCACGTGGCGGAGGTCTCGGCCCCGCTGCAGGGCCTGCGCTTCCTGGGTCTGGGCCTGACCTTTGCCGGGCACGGCTTCCTCTGCGAGTCGGTGAAGATCATCGCCCTGGTGGTGCTCCTGGTGATCAGTGTGCCGCCGTACGCCACGCTGGAGATCCGGCTGGAGGCGCAGCGCAAGGCGACGCTCATCAGCTTATGACGCAGCATCTTCAGCTAGTCCCGACGCCTGCGACGGGGCACCGTTGCCCGGACGCACACCATGTGATTCCGGCGGAATCGGAGCACGGAGCAGCAGCAGTTTAATCGGAGGCCGGATCGAAGGCAGACCGTCAGTATTGATCGAGAGGCAAAAGTCAAAGAGAAGCTAGTGAAGCTACACTTCAGTATTTCCGCCCCGTCGGAGGTGGGCGGCTGAGTGCGCGCCGCTCCTTCGATGGGGTGGCCTAGGCTCTAGTTTTAGTTTTAGGATCGTAAGCTTTATGAGAATCCCTATACTTATAGAGGGGGCTCCTCCCCCTCCAATTGTAGCATTTGCCAGTGCCAGTAATGTTGTTCCATGTCTGTAAACCTATTATAATATGCATATGCCATATGTCTATCAAATAGAGAAGCCGATCGACCGAAAAGGATATAGATAGTTCTATCGTAGGAGCCAGTCCGGAATAGGTGTTTCTTGGTGTTATTTGTCGCTCGATACCTTCGTACTCCTCCCGAACTCCCATCACAGACTCGGTCACAGATTCCATTACAGATCAGATATGATAATAGAAGGCGTTATGATAACAAGGTGAAATCCTAGGACCTAGGATCTAAGAACAATGTTAACATTTTGAGAATTTTGAGATTAACCATTTTGCAATTTAGAAAAAAAACAAACCGTTGACAGCTTCGCAGGCTACATACTACTACACATATTATGGAATATATACAAATCTAGATATATTATATATATATTTTTTTTTGTATCATCAATCTGCATGCCTATTACTGGAATAGCAAAACGCAAATACCACACAAAACGAGTTTCCACAATCGAGTTCTACATGTTTGGATGTGTATTGTACATTATATATTGTATGCATATAAGGTGTCCAGCTCCAGATTCGAATTAAATAAAGATTCCAAATACCACCCATATGGGAAAAGCCTATGAAAGAGTCTTCCGGATTCGACCTTCCCTTGCTTGTCCACTTCTCATTTTCATTTCTCTAATATAAAGCAATTAAAAACAACTCTGGCTCTTCTGGCTTAATTGCATCTAAAATTGTGTCTAAATTCCGTGAGCTTTTTATAAAAAGCTAAAGCTTTCATTCTCTCGCCGATCGGAGCGTGAACATAGGGCAATGGGTGTAAGTTTTACGATCCCCTTTGTCCGAGTCTCTTTATCAATTGCTTTACGCTGGCACTTAGCTAGTTAACCGGCTAGTTAGTTACTTGGCTAGTTAGTTACTCAGTTCGCTGTCTAGCTGCCATGGAGACGGATATGGAGACGGATGGGGCGGAAGCCCTTAGGGCAGACTCCTCCAAGGCGGAATGGGCTGGCCAGCTGAAGGAGCTAATCGCCTGGTTCGAGGCCAATCCCAATCTTCCAGACAAAATTGGTAAGTAACCCCGGAAAAGAGATATGGTTTCGCTTCGATTGATAACCGAGTCAAGTCGCGTTAATGGCGCAGTAAACCCGATAGGGCCCGAAGGCCAAGGCACTTCCAGCCACCTCCAGTTAATAGATCGTAATACTCCCATTTAGAACCTATTATAATGCTCCGCTTCATGAAGTGCATGTCCTATAAAGTGGACAAGATCAAAGCCCTGGTGGAGCTGAACTACAGCCTGAGGAACAAGAATCCCCACATTTTCATGGAGCGCAGCGTGGACGATGATGTGACAGCCAAGTGTTTGAAAGCTTCGTAAGTTCAATATAATCAAATAAAGTATTGAAATAATTAAATATCCTTTAGGGACCTTTTGCTATTGCCTGGACTGACCCCCGAGGGAAACAAACTCTTATTTTTTCGCATGGTCGACATGGAACCACACGCCGTGCGTTTCTCCTTACAATATAATCTTAAAAAAAACATATTAATCATAGAATATACTTCCAGCGCAACTCCGTGGAGGAGACCAAGATCTTCTACATGATGAGCGACGCCCGGTTCACCCTGCCGGACGTGGAGAAGCCAAAGGACGAAGACTATCAACTGGATGAGTCGGACATAGCCGATGGGGACATCCAGATCGTGGACATCGAGGGCTATACCCTGAGGCACTTGGCCTACATATCCATCTTTGTGCTGAGGGTCCACATGAAGTTCCTGCAGGAGGCCTATCCCAGTCGCCTGAAGACGATGCACGTCATCAACTGCCCCACATACCTGGATCGTTTGATTTCCATGATGTCGCCCTTCCTCAGGGAGGAAGTTCGCAAATTGGTGAGCTAAATTCCTTATTATTTTGGGGTTTAATTGATGGACTATCCCATTTCCAGATCAAATACCACACCGAGGGCTTGGAGAGCCTCTACAAAGAGGTGCCCCGGGACATGTTGCCCAATGAGTATGGGGGAAAGGCCGGATCCGTGGCCGAGCTCAAGGAGAAGAACATCCAGCTCATGAGGGATCAGGGGTAAGTTTCGAAGAAACCATTAACTAGATCTGGTAGAGATCGTAATTGTTATACACTTCATAGATCCTATCTCAGGGATGATCGATATTGGAACGTGGCTTCGCAGGGCAAAAGCCGCTGGAGTTGGTTCTAGGTTTTGTGATTTTCGAAAGCTCTCTTTTCAAAATTATTGTTCTTCTTCTCTTTCTTCGATGTGCGGGGGACCTCGTAGGGTATTTAAATATTTATTGTGCCTGGAAAAACTAGCTTTTAGTCTCACCCTTTTTTTTTTTCTGTGCAACCAAATAAGTGCTAACTGTCAATATGAATGTTTTATTTTCTTAAATTGTAATAAAAATCAATTTCTTATTATTTTAATGAGCTACTTTACTAGATGGAGGGCGTGTAGGGTCTGTATTTGGATGCGGAGCACGACCAGGCTATTAGACAGATCCAGAAGCTGGGCCCAAACATATTTAGGCACTATTAAGCTCCAGGCCCAAACGTCGCCCGAAAAGCAATTATGAATTACGTGTTTTTAATCGCAGACGGCGATAAACATTAAATATTCAAAGCCCAAACACTCTGCACCCTTCGGATTTATGAAAAATTAACCACAAAACGCCAATCAGCCAGTCAGTCGTTCGACAGGCTTCGAGCTAAACGGTTTTACATTCAACAACTTCCCCCAAGGATTCAAAAGTTTGAACTTCGAAAGCGACAATCGATAGGCTCGCCGATATCCCTATCACCTTGAACAATCGATAGGCCATGAGCAAAGTGGGCGGCAAGGAGACCCCCCCGACGACCAGGAGGGAGGACCAGTCGGCCAACGGAGCCGGAGCAGCGGCGTTGGACTCCCAGCTGACCAGAGACCTGGCAGAGCTCCTCACCTGGTTCCAGGCCAACGAAAAGCTTCCCCAGGAAATAGGTGAGTCTACACCGCTTCCACCCACCACCCACTACCCAATTTTGATAATAAGGTCGTTAGTAGGCCGCCGGTGCTGTCTCTTCCATTTGGTTTTGGCCCCCGCGTTACGTCATTGTCGTTTGTCGTTGTTTTGTATACAAACAATTGCCCATTTCTATGAAGAACCCCATATATACCCGGTTTCTTAAATTAAAATTTGCATAAAATATTAATTGTTTTGTGGGTAACAAATCTACAATTTATTTAAGGTAACCCGCTTCAGAATCAGATGATTTCTGACCAAGATATGGCCTTTCCACTAAGCCATATTTCCAATCCATACTTTTTGAGGGGAACCCCCTTAAGAAAATTCAAAATCTAAATATATTCAAAAATCTCTTAATAGATTTTAATAAATGTTAATGGAAAATCGATCCGGGAATCATTTAGGGCATTCCACCTAAAAATCGGATGACTTTTTACCAAGATATGTCCTTTACAAGGAACCATACTTCCAGTTTAAACAGATTTTGTGTCATTCTCCCGAGAAGGTCCTATTTTAAAAATTAGAAAACATAGATATCGGAAGGATTTTTCCCTGTGAAGACTATATTTCGTCTAAAAGATCCATTCCTTTAGAGGAACACCTTTATTGAATCTTTTCTTACATTTTAAAAGCTTACATTTAGATAAAGGATTTCGAAACCAAACGAACCCTTTTTCCAAACCTTAATGTTTAATATTCTATAGAGCCCCTTTTGCTAAGACGTTTCTACCAGTGCATGTACGGCGATGTGGAGGAGACCAAGAAGCTCATCGAGGTCAACTACGCCCTGCGGAACCGACATCCCCATCTGTTCATCCAAAGGGATCCCCAGGACGATGACAGCCGTCGGACCTTCGACTATGCGTAAGTTTTGCATAATATTGGAGACGCATTTTAATATCCTCCTTCCAGGGACATACTGCCTCTGCCGGGGCTGACTCCGGAAAAGTACAAGGTGTCCTTGTACTGTTTTAGGGACTTTGAGCCCTCCAAGATGCACCACACCGAGGATACGCGTGCCTTTTTCATGGTCACCGACTGTCGCTTTGTGACTCAGGATGATCCCAACAATCCGGACGTCCTGTCCGAGGGAGAGGTGCAGATCTTCGACATGAAGGGCACCACCATGCGCCACATATCCCGGCTGACCATCAGCACCCTGAGGGCCTACATCAAGTTCCTGCAGCTGGCCTTCCCAGTCCGCCTGCGCGCCATCCACATGGTCAACTGTCCCACCTATCTGGACCGGATCGTCAGCGTGGTGAAGCCCTTTATCAGCGACGAGGTTTTTAAACTAGTGAGTACGAATATGAGTCTTTAATAGCTTGAAGTTTAAAGCCCCATTTCCTCATTTAAAGATTCGTTTCCACACCGTAAGCATGGACTCGCTGTATGAGTTTGTTCCCCGGGAAATGCTGCCGGAGGAGTTTGGCGGAGGAGCCGGTTCCCTGGCCAGCCTGCGGGCCCAAATCCAGAAGACCTTGATGGACCACCGGTGAATATTGGCCCTTTGGTTTCTGGCCAAATTTGTAACGCCTCATTGTGTCTTTTAAGTGATTATCTGATGAACCCCAAACACTGGGTGGTGGAGAAGTCCGAGAAGCGTAACGGTCATTCGTGGAGATTTTTTAAATAATTGGGTTCATTATTGGGCATTTTCGGTATATGAATAGTTGATTGGTGTTGTCCAAAACCTTTTTTTTTTTGTTTTTGTGTATTTATAGACTGCGTATATGTGCCTGAGTGTTTTAGAATGGTTCCTGTGGCATTTTATTCTCATAAATAAAAACTATAATGTAACTACTTATTGGGAGTTAAAATAAAGTTAATAAACAATGATTTATGTCGTTTATGTGAAATATAACAGACAATTGACATTATTTTTTTATGTATTTTACGTTTTTTTATTTTATTTTGTGATCTTGAATTATTTTAACTTTGAACTTTATTTTAAATTTTCTCAATTAATTTATCGTTGGAGAAAAATCGATAGCTAGCCCCGGCGTTTACCAACACATTAAAAAATACCAAGTTCCTTATCGTTATTGCTCCATCTCTATCAGAATAGAATCGTAACCAATTTATTTTTTTTTTGCTTCGAAAATCTTGTCAGTTATTTCGTTTCGAAAGTGTTATTAGATCTATGTAATTGTGTAGTTCAGTGCGTTGACTGTCGTTTAAGTATCCGTAGAACGCCGTAGGTGGTGTATTCGAGTACAGTATGGTGTCCAAGAATCAGTTTCAGCAAAACCGGAACATGCTGCAGCAGCAGCAGCAACAGATGCAGATGCAATATCCGAACCAGCAGCAGCAACAGTTTCAGCAAAATCGCCCCCGCAATAATAATAACAACGGCCACAATAGCAACAACGCCCGAGCGGCGGCAGCGCCATATAGAAAGCCCTTCCGGCAGGGAAACAACAATGGTCACAACAACGGCAACGGGGGACCAGATCCCAATGCCGCCAGCGACGACATGCTCTACTCCTCCTGCCAGATGCCCAGCGATTCACTCTACATAGACTTTAACAGTCCATCGACGGGGGGCGGTGGCGGTAACCAGGGGAACTACGAAGATCACGGCAAAAAAAAGCCTATAAAGGGTCACAAGCAGCAACAGCAGGGTATCTTTAACAATAATAATAGCAACAAGCAGCAAGGATACAACAACCAAATGAACGGCCACAACGGAGGCGAGTGGCAGCCAATGCAGAGGTTTCCCAATCCCATGCAGAATCGCGGTGGATTTAATGGTTTCCCGCGGGGACCACGTCCCATGATGCCGCCAATGGGCCCAATGGGGCCCGGGCCAATGGGTCCCGGCGGGCCAGGACCACGTGGCGCTGGGCCCATGCCACCGTTTCCGCCCATGCCGCCATTCCAGCCCGGTATGCGAATGCGCGGACCAATGGGCGGGCCACGGATGGGTGGTCCACCGATGCCGCCGCCACAGTTTATGCCTCGCAACGGCCCCGGCCCAGGACCAATGATGGGTGGTCCGCCCATGCACATGATGGGACCCAGAATGCCGCCGCGTGGCCCGCCACCTGGCGTTCCTTTCGGCGCGCCCGGCATAAACATGAACGGCGGACGGATTAAGAAGCCGAATCCCAAGATGATCAAGCAGGGCATCAAGGGCAAGAGCACCATCAAGACGCTGAAGCAACTGATCAACCAGTATCCCATCGACAAGCCCTGGGTGACGGAGGAGATTCGAACGGAGCACGCCAAGAAGCTGGACATTGAGAACCGGCTAAAGGGCCACAAGGACGACGATCTGTTCGCCCAGTTCCGGGTGCAGCGGGACAAGTTTGTGACTCTGTACGAGGCGGCCCGGGAGGAGTATCTGAAACAGGAGGCGGCCAGCGTGAAGGCGGCCAAGGTGAGCATTGTGGCAACCCTCGAATCCTTCTCCACCTCCTAGTGCTTTCCCCAAAACATTCTTAACACCCGCTCTTCTGATTGGGCATTTCCCCATCTTCTCTACAATCTCTTGCTCCTGTCTTTTTTTTTTTTTTTTCCGTTCGTGTGTGTGAGAGGATCAATAGGAAGCCGCAGGCTGCTGCACTCCGGCGGCTCCGGATGCGGTGCAGCAGGCTGGGGCTGCTGCCGATTTTCGCTTTCGGTCAGTTTTTGCAACAAAATTCACTTGGCAAGTATTGAAATCCGCAAAAGAGAAATTCCTAATATACATTCCCAATAATAATAATACTTCGAAAGACTTCATTTATTACTTCATTGTAAATATAAACTCATTCTTGAACTTTTTTAAGTAATATATAACTTTTGAGGCCTGCTTCTGTTTTTATTAACAGCTTGCCAATTCGAAATCCATTTGAAAAATCAGAACAGGCCCTAGAGCTCTTCTTAAACTTAATAACTAATTGAATAGAATAGTTCAATAAAAATTAGAAATGATAAACTGATAAGCTGATTGTAAACCCGTTGGCAATATCGTATTTCTTTTGCAGGATGCCAAGTCAGACCAAGACAAAGACAAAGACAATGACAAAAGTGCAAATTCGAGTCCCAATCAGGCCACCGCCCCTCAGGCGGCCGGAAGCGCTAAAGATGCAACAATTCCAAATCCCTAGGCAAGCCGAAACCGAAACCGAAACCGAAACCGAAACAGAAACCAAACCAAATCGAGTCGAATCGAATCAAATATCCGTATTTGTGTCTGTCTCTGTATCTGAGTTACTGAATCGAATCGAATCTGAGGCCCTAGACACACAGAACTCAAGCACAGAAAGAGGGAAATCAATAATATTACTATGTATCCTATATCCTATATCCTATATCCTATATCCTATATCCTATATCCTACATCCTTAATGAAAGCAAGATCAAGATCAACAGGAGCCGTCAGCAAAAGCATATATATGTCTGACAAATGATACTCAAGCTATATCCTTAATCCCGGCATCCCATTTGTCATTCGATTATGTTTTTGCGACTGAGAACTGAGCTTATACAAGAAACAAAATACACGATTTCCCTTGAAATGATAAATCATGAAAGATATAATGATAGTGATAAACGATTAGCGATTAACGATATACATAAATGTTAAAGGATCAGCAGCAGGATGACTGATCGCCAATTGTAACGACTTTTGTTAATTGTTACGTAGATTATTGATTTGTAACCGTAACCGTAACCGTACTGTATAAAAAACGTTAATTTTTTTGTTTTTTTGGAGCAAATTTCGAAAACGCTGCTTAAGCACTACATACATAGATCAATGTGTAAGCCCTCATATATATATATACATTATGGAAACCTAAAGCTATTATAAATATACAAACGTATATATAAAACCATAAATAATATTTAATTTTGAATCCAGAGCTTTGCAAGCCTTTGATTACACCACCAACTTGATTGTATTTTTAAATTAACTCTTAAAGACTACAACTTAAGATCCCTCTGTGAAGGAACGTGTCCTCGAGGGCGTGCATCTACGGATTTGTTTTTGTCTTCTTGCCTCCCGCTCCCCCACTATTACCTCACCCACTCAATGAAGATCCTCCACGTCGCCTGACAAGTGAACCGAACCCATCTAAGACTTAGCCCTAATAGACCATTAGTATTTAAGCTAATCACTCGGACTAAAGTCCCTCAAGTAGCATAAATAGCCAAATACTAGAGTCCACCTTGTCAGGTGCTGCCAGGGCTCCTCCACCACATCCACGTCCTCCTCGACACTCCACTACATTTCATGATACATAAACCCTTTCCCAGCCCATCCATCCACTGATAAATTCCGCAGAATAAAGAGAGAGAGATTGCAAAACAAGAACTCCAAGACAAACTTTTAACTGGGAATGATTATCCTGGCCATTCAGGCCCGGCCTGGTCCTGTTCCCAGGCCATTAGCCCAAAGTTGTGTCAACTCGACCAAGTAATGGGCCCATTTAAATCAAAACACGACCTATAAAAGGGCTCTGGCCAGGTGGCAGCCTAGAGAGGATCATGGAGCAACTGCAGCTGGACACCCACCGAGCGGTGCACTACCACTGGCGCGTCTGGGAGCTAACAGGATTGATGCAGCCCGACGGCGCTTCCCGGCTCTGGTATCTCGCCTATTCCCTGGCCCTTAACGCCTCCGTTACGATCCTGTTCCCCCTGAGCCTCCTGGCCCGGCTCTTCTTCACCCAAAACATGCAGAACCTGTGCGAGAACCTGACCATCACCATCACGGACATTGTGGCCAACCTAAAGTTCCTCAATGTGTTCCTGGTGCGGAAGCAGCTCCACGAGATACACTCCCTGCTGAAGCACTTGGACAAACGGGCTCGCCAGATCAACCACCCGGAAGAGCTGGCTGTCCTGGAGCAGGCAGTGTCGACCGCCCAGAAGAGCTTTCTGTACTTTGCCCGGATCTTCACCTTCGGCACCATCCTCAGCTGCGTCCGGGTGGCCATTTCTTCGCAGCGGCAGCTCCTTTACCCCGCCTGGTTCGGCGTCGACTGGCAGAACTCCTGGCGGGTGTATGCTATCTGCTATATCTACCAGCTCTTCGGCCTAGTCGTCCAGGCGGTGCAAAACTGCGCTAACGACTCGTATCCGCCGGCATACCTTTGCCTGCTCACGGGCCACATGCGTGCCTTGGAGCTGCGGGTCCGGCGGATTGGCTACCGAAAGAGTAGCTCCTATTCCCCGCACGAGGAGCTGCTCGACTGCATCCGGGACCTGGCGACGGTCCACCGCCTGAAAGACATCATCCAGCACATTCTGTCGGTGGCCTGTATGGCGCAGTTCGTCTGCTCCGCTGCCGTTCAGTGCACCGTGGCGATGCACTTTCTCTACGTGGTGGACGAGAACGACCTGTCCGCCATGGTCCTGTCCATAGTGTTCTTTGTGGCCGTCACCCTGGAGGTGTTTATCATTTGCTACTTTGGCGAACAGATGCGGACCCAGAGCGAGGCGCTCTGCGACGGCTTCTACGCTTGCAACTGGGTGGACCAGCTGCCAGAATTCAAGCGTAATCTCATCTTTACCTTGGCCAGGACCCAGAAGCCATCCCTGATCTACGCCGGCGGGTACATAGCCTTGTCCTTGGAGACGTTTGAGCAGGTGAGTCTACAGCTTTCTTTCATTATAATGGTTGAAAGGATGCATTGCTTGCCAGGTCATGAGATTCACTTACTCCGCCTTTACGCTCCTCTTGAGGGCGAAATAAAAACAACCCTGGAAATATAAGGAGTGATCATTTTTATTACAAAATTACATATCCAGACAAGTCCTTAATTCACACTTAAAATAAAACACTTTAATCGAGTAAGGGAATCGCCTTAACTATCCTCCGTCCCGGAAACGGGAGCCGGTGCAGGGGCAATCTCGTCGGGAACGTCTTTTTGCTTTTTCCACATCTTGGCGGCGGCCAGAAGTTTCAGATTGGGTCGGGCCATCTCATCCTCAGGGAATATGTAGTCGAAGACCTCCTCCCAGCCCTCCTCCACGCCGTCGTCCGAGACGATCTTCTGCCGCTTCTTGATGCGTCGCGGCATTTTGTCCAGCACCTTCTGCAGCGCCTGGCCATCGCCGCCATCGCGCTCAAAGTCGCGCCACGCCTCCAGCAGCAGGACCCGGGACTCCTTGTCGCCCAGCTGGCGCAGCATTTCGTTTGCCCGCTCGTAGATGCGCCTGGCCAGGCGCACATTCATCTCGGCGTCTGGCCCGCTGCCATCCCCATGACTCAGCCCCATCTCGAACTTGGCGAACGACATCCACACCTTCACGTGCTGGGTGCGCTCCAGCAGGCGCTCGTACAGCTGCCGGGCCAGGTCTGTCTCGCCAAGGGCCACCTCGAAGTCAATGTACGCCTTCCACAGAAGCTCCGGCATGTCCAGGCGCGGCTGCTGTACCGCCAGCTCGAAAATGGCCCGCGCCCGCTCCGTGTCGCCCAGAAGGTTCTCCAGCTCGGCGAATTTCATCCAGGTGACGCAGTTCTCTGGGCCAAACTCCAGGAACTTCTCGTACAGCAGGCGGCAGCGCTCGAACTCGCGCAACTGGATCTCCAGGTCGATGTAGCCGCGGAAGAGCTTGTCCCGCGGGCACATGCCGATGGCCAGGCCCAGCGCCTTCCTCGCGCGCTGCAACTCCTTGCAGCGGATCTCGAATTGGGCGTAGAGCAGCCACACTTTGCTGAAGGTGAACTGTTTGTGCGGTATCAGCTCCAGGCAGGTTTTATAGATCTGACGCGTGCGCTCCGCGTCCTCCGCCTCCAGCTCCTCGAACAGAGCGTAGTTGATCCACAGGTAGATGTAGCGACGCCAGAAGTTCTTCTCGTTGGCCGGCGGAACGTTGGAAATGGCCCGCTCGTACGTCTCCCGGATCTGGTCCACGTCGCCCTCGGCCTCGATCAGGCGGAGATAGTCAAACCAGGCGTCGTAGTTGGTGGGATTGGCGGCCACTTCTTGCTCGTACTGATACTTCCTCTTGGACACAATAACATCCTCGATTCCGGCCCGATCGCCGTACTTCTTCTCGTGTATGGTGTAGGCCTTAAACAGATCCTGCGTCCGCTCCTTGGGCAGGTGATCCAGGGCGTATTTGTAGATGACGCGTGCGCGGTCGTGCTCCTTTTGGCCTTCCTCGAAGCGTGCAAAAGCAATGAACAGGCGCTCCTCGATGTACTCGTCACCGAAGAACTCTATGGCTCGCTCATAGACACGCCGGGCGCCGTGGATGAATCCGTGGGACTCCTCGAAGCGGGCGAACTTTATCCAGTTCTTGACATCCGGATGCACGTAGACAAACCGCTCGTAGACCTCACGGGCCCGGTCAATTTCCTTGTAGCGCAGCTCGAAGTTGACGTACGTTTGCCAGGCCTGCTCCTCCGGCTGCCACTCCATCCAGCGCTCGAAGACCTGCCTCGCCCCGGCCACATTCTCCAGCATCTCCTCCATGTAGGTGTACTTGTACCAGAACTGATTTACTCGCGGCATAATGGTAACAGCCCGGTCCCACAGATTGCGGGCATGGTTGACCTGCTTGTTCTTCATTTCCATCTCGGCGTACTTCAGCCAGAGGGTCACGTTCCGGTGCTCGTTGTCCAGGGCCCGCTCCCAGATGGAACGCGCCCGCTGGATCTCCTGTTGCTGCTCCTCCCATTGGGCATATTTGATCCAGTGGCTGACGACCATGCGATTCTTGCGGAGATTGTCCTCGAAAGTCTTGCGTTTTCTTTGTTGGTAGTCGGCTAGCTCGGCGGGATCGGAGATCTTTTGCTTGGGCGGTGGTGGCAGGATCTCCAAGTCTCGCTCCTTGGCCTCGCGGAGCAGCTGCTCCGCCGTAATCTGTACTTCCGCAGGCGCCTTGTTCTTCACCTGGAAGCCGGATGGTGAAATTAGTGATTATTCGTTGGGAATGCATGCGGATCTGGTCCAATCTTACCTTGGCCACTTTAGGCATTTTCTGTGGCCTGTCCATCGCAGCAGGATATCCTTCTAAATTTCTATTTATTGAATATTCGTCTATTTAATAAAATAAATAACAATGCTAGCCGCGAGGGATGGATACGTATGTTGATGTCACCGATAGCGTTCGGTTTAGTATATTTCGAGTTTGGTATATTTCTTCTATCGATATTTAGTACCATCTCAAATTAGCTATTGAGTGCCATCACTAACTTTTTTCCATCTCTACAAATCGGTATATAAGACCATCTCTAACTACTTGTTGAGTGTCATCCCTAGTATTTAGACATCGCTGTTTATTTATCGCGTGAACATCGAAGCTCCCGAAGACCATCGATTTTGGCAATTTTGTAATCAAACAAGTGCACGTGTTGGTGTGTATTATTGTTTGGCCGTTTTCTAAGTACCGAACGGATGGAATAAACATAAGCAATGGGTAAAAAAGTACACAACGCCAAGGCGCGGCAAAACCCGGAGACCATTGTCGACAACTCGGCGGTGAAAAAGGTGAGTGATCGGACGATATATAATCGTGGATGGCGTCTAATCTGTGGCCAATCTTTGCAGATCCAGATCGATGTGGATGCTGTGGCCGGAGGAAGCCAAGCAGGCTATGACGAGGCCAATGCCCTGGTGCTGCCTTCCCAGAAGCGGGCAACCAAGATCAAGGTGGACAGGCAGCAGCACGTGAAGATTCTCACCAAGAAGCAGCGGAAGCACCTGCAAACCATTGTTGACAAGAAGAAGAAGAAAGAAGGTGTAAGTTTATCTGCAGACTGACCCTTTATTTCTTTGTTGTGATATTGACTTTATATTCTTCCAGCGGGCGCAACTCCTGGGCGATCTGGCCGCCGTGCAAATCCCTGAGGCGGAGCTCCAGCAATACACATCCATCAGTCAAGTGCAGACAGTGGGCCTGAAACGGCTGCCCACTCTCGACGAGTATTTGGCCAAGAAAAAGGAACGACAGGCTCAAGTGCTAGCGGAAAAGGCCACTGGCGGCAGACGAGTGAACGCCATCAAAGGCTCCAAGCGGAAACTCCTCGACGAAGAGCAGGCTGAGCTGGATGCCAAGCGCCGCAACCCGAATATAGTCAGTTTGGAGGAAGAGGATGACGGTAGTGACTATTCTAGTGATACTGGTGATGAGGCCGAGATGTCCACACCTCCAGCGCCGGCTCCGGCTCCTATTCCCGTTCCTGTTAAGAGTACACCATTAAAAGCGCCAGTTAAAATAGTGAAAGAGAAACCAAAGACCGAGGTTCCACCACCGGCGTGCACCCACCAAACCGTTTATGTACCTGTTCATCGTACACCTGAGGTCCAAGAGGCCCGACTTCGGCTGCCCATCCTGGCCGAAGAGCAGCAGGTTATGGAGACTATCAACGAGAATCCCATCGTCATTGTGGCCGGTGAAACGGGCTCTGGAAAGACCACCCAGCTGCCGCAGTTCTTGTACGAGGCCGGCTATGCCCAGTACAAGATGATCGGGGTGACGGAACCGCGCCGAGTGGCCGCCATTGCCATGTCGAAACGCGTGGCCCACGAGATGAATCTGCCGGAGAGCGAGGTTTCCTACTTGATCCGTTTCGAGGGCAATGTCACGCCGGCCACCAAGATCAAGTTCATGACCGACGGTGTTCTGCTGAAGGAGATCGAGACGGACTTCCTGCTCAGTAAATATGCTGTAATAATCCTGGACGAGGCGCACGAACGCAGTGTCTACACGGACATCCTGGTGGGCCTGTTGTCGCGGATTGTTCCACTGCGCCACAAGCGTGGTCAGCCCCTGAAGCTCATTATTATGTCCGCCACGCTAAGGGTCAGTGATTTTACGGAGAATGAGCGTCTGTTTAAGGTGCCGCCTCCCCTCCTGAAGGTGGAGGCTCGACAGTTCCCAGTGACCATTCACTTCCAGAAGCGCACACCGGACGACTACGTGGCCGAGGCCTATCGAAAGACTCTGAAGATCCACAACCAGCTGCCGGAGGGCGGCATTCTCATTTTTGTGACTGGCCAGCAGGAGGTCAACCAACTGGTGAGAAAGCTGCGTCGCACTTTCCCCTATTGCCCTGTGAAGAAAGAGAAACCGGTGGAGACGGGGAAGCCGGAGGAACCGGAGGAGGAAAAGACGGAAGCAAAGGTAGAAGAGCTACCGGAAGATCCCAAGGAGCAAGAGTTTGACATGAAGCGAGCCATTCGCAACATACGCAAGACGAAAAAGAAGTTCCTGTCGCAGATATCTCTGCCCAAGATTAACCTGGACGACTACAAGCTGCCGGGCGATGATACCGAGGCGGACATGCACGAGCAGGAGGACGAGGACGAGGACAAGGAGCTGGAGCTGGACGACGAAGAGGATGAAGACCTCAATCTAGACGAAGAAACCAATCCGAATGGCTCCGGACAACGGCAACCGCTGTGGGTTCTGCCACTTTACTCCTTGCTGTCGTCGGAGAAGCAGAACCGAATCTTCCAGCCCGTTCCCGAGGGCTGTCGCCTGTGCGTGGTGAGCACCAACGTGGCCGAGACCTCGCTGACCATTCCGCACATCAAGTACGTGGTGGACAGCGGCCGCCAGAAGACGCGGCTCTACGACAAGCTGACGGGCGTGAGTGCCTTCGTGGTCACCTACACCTCCAAAGCTTCGGCGGATCAGCGCGCCGGTCGGGCGGGTCGTATCAGCGCCGGGCACTGCTATCGCTTGTATTCCAGCGCCGTGTACAACGACTGCTTTGAGTCCTTCTCCCAGCCGGACATCCAGCAGAAGCCCGTCGACGATCTGATGCTCCAAATGCGCTGCATGGGGATTGATCGCGTTGTCCACTTTCCCTTTCCCTCTCCACCGGATCAGGTGCAGCTGGAGGCGGCCGAGCAACGCCTTACGGTTTTGGGTGCCCTGGAGGCGGCGCCGACCAACTCCGGCGATTCGAAGAAGGATCTTCCGCCGGAGGTGACCCGTCTGGGGAAGGTGATCTCCCGTTTTCCCGTGGCACCGCGCTTTGGCAAAATGCTTGCCCTCTCGCACCAACAGAACCTGCTGCCCTACACGGTGTGTCTGGTGGCCGCCTTGTCTGTCCAGGAGGTGCTTATCGAAACGGGCGTCCAGCGGGACGAGGATGTGGCGCCGGGGGCCAATCGCTTCCACCAGAAACGTCAGAGTTGGGCCTCGTCGGGCAACTATCAGCTACTCGGGGATCCGATGGTCCTCCTTCGTGCCGTCGGCGCAGCGGAATATGCAGGATCCCAGGGGCGTTTGGCGGAGTTTTGTGCCACCAACGGACTGCGGCCAAAGGCGGTAAGTGAAGTGCGGAAACTGCGTGTCCAGCTGACCAACGAGATCAACCTAAACGTCAGCGACGTGAATCTGGGCGTGGATCCGGAGATGAAGCCACCCACAGATGCCCAGGCCCGCTTCCTGCGCCAAATCCTGCTGGCCGGCATGGGGGATCGGGTGGCCCGGAAGGTGCCGCTAGCCGAGATTGCCGACAAGGACGAGCGACGGCGCCTGAAGTACGCCTACCACTGCGCTGACATGGAGGAGCCGGCCTTCCTGCACGTCTCGTCCGTGCTGCGCCAGAAGTGCCCCGAGTGGGTCATCTACCAGGAGGCCTACGAGCTGCAAAATGGGGACTCCACCAAGATGTTCATTCGCGGCATCACTGCCATCGAGCCGGAGTGGCTGCTCCTGTACGTCCCGCTGCTCTGCAACATCCGGGAAGTGCGCGAGGATCCGGCGCCCAGATACGATGAGACGACTGGCCGGATCTATTGCTATGTGGATGCCACATTCGGACGTGCTGGCTGGGATCTGCCGCTCGGCGAGGTGGAGATGCCGGTCAGCGAGAAGGCTTGCTGGTGAGTTGCGCTTGACATGATTAGGGATTCATGGATCCTAATTGCCTCGTTTTCGTTTCTCTTTCTCCTTTAGTTACTTTGGAATGTTCCTGCTGGAGGGCAAGGTGTGCCCGCGCCTGGCCGAGTTCAAGGGCAAGCTCAAGTCGACGCCCGCCTCCCTGATCAAGAGCTGGTCGAGCATGAACGACAAGGTGCTGCGCTTCAAGCGGGCCCTCATCACCAGGCACATCCACAGCCGCCAGGAGCTGGAGGCGCAGTGGCAGAGCGATCCACACTGTAAGTTGTTTAAAGCCCACCTTCTGTAATCCCCCTCGTAATCAATCGAATCCCCATTTAGTCCTGCTGGAGGAGTACCAGAACCTCCTGTACGACGTGGCCCTCAGCGAGCTGAGTCCCCTTTGGCCGCCGTTGGGCAACAAGGACTCGTGAGTTTTTTTATAACAAGTTTCATTTATTATTTATTTAATTGAAATATATATTATATGTATATATATATAATTCTTTATGTATAATATAAATATGAAATTTGTTTTAAATGGAACTAAAAAAAAATGGATTGGAGTGTGGAGTGGAGTGGAGAGTGAGGGGAATACAAATTGTTTACCATTTCGATTTCAATTTTAATTTCTTAATTTTTAACAGCTCAGTTCTTTCGATAATTGTTTTTAATACAATCCTCCGCATATGTACATCGAAATAATCAGTATATATATATATATATATATATATATATATATATTTTGTAGGATTTATAATTGTCTTCTTCCCCCCTCCCCCCATTTAGATATATCCTTTTGTGGGAGATTTGGCTAATTGGGTTTGGGCCAGGGCCGGGGCCGGGGCCTGGGCAATGCGGCTATAAAGAAGTTGGTTAAATACGATTCGGTTCGGTTCTGGATTCAGGATTCGCTATGTACACGATAAATGTCTGGGTGTCGTCCCGGGACCGTTGGATGCCCCGTCCGATTCTCCACGGATATGGATGCAAAGTATATATGTATATATATATATATATGGGGTTACATTATATAGGTATATACACTAGACTAAGTATATTTCGTTATTACCGCCGTCTCTCCATTAGCTAATTTAATTTTAAACTTTAAACGTACTTTGTTAAATTTGTTAATCATCCGAGTTCGAAGTTCAAATATCGCTGCCTCCAGCGATTAGTTTGTGTATTTTTATAAATGGTTTTCCTCAGTGTATTGTGTAATGTGTGTTTTGTATTTTATAGTGTATCGAGTCGAGTGTCGAGTGTCGAGTGTTGTTGTTGAGTGTGTAGAAAAAATCAGTCTAATTTATTAAGGCAACGTGAGAGCTATACATATCGTCCTGCATCAGCATTCGCATCTACATCCGCATCCGCATCCGCATCCGCATCCGCATCCGCATCCTGACACCTTCGTGTCCTTTGCCACTTAGCTACACTTCGCTTACACCTAGGAATTTCTCGTCTGCTCATGAGTGTGTGTCTGTGAAATGTTAAATGGTGAGTAGTAGTGTACGCCTATCATAATATCTAAGTAATTTGTAACTTGAATCCTGTCCGGGGTTCTCTTATCCTTTAGGCCAACACCTCAATACGCTGCTGCCTTCATTTAACAATCAATTTTGGTTTGGTATGTATGGGTTTTGTTTTGTTTTGTTTTGTTTTGTTTTGCTTTTGCTTTTGCTTTTGCTTTGTTGCGTATTAACCCTATCGAAACTAACGTTACGTTTATTATTATGTTTATGTTTATGTTTATGTTTACACATTTATGTAATATTATTTATATAGAGCTGTATAAATTCTTTGTTTACGTTCGCTTACAAATCCTGTATTGGCTAGCAAGAGGAAAATGAACAAAACAGTAGGTAATGTTGAGAAGCATTTTGGTTTTCCATTTCGTATTTTTACAAATTTCTTTCTTTAGTTCTTTAGTTCTTTAGTTACAACAATTAGTTAATTAGATTAATATATACTTTTGTTTTGCTTCTTAACCTGCTCTCGATTTGCGCTCCATTATTTATTTAGCTTTTGCTTTTGTCCTATATATTGAGTATGAGCTATAACCTTTGAACTCCTATTTCCTATCCATACACTAAACGCAGTCGTTTTATAAACATTACTTTGATTTCTTGGAAGTGTTCTCATTTGTTGTTTGGTTGCGGTTAACCTTCTGTTAGCCTATTCCACCACATCCACCCGCCTAGCTGTGCAGAAGGACACGCAATGCATCCTGTAGTGGGGAAGCCCGGAGCAGATTCCATCCTCCTCCATCGTTTCTGCCCTTTGCTGATATGTATAAACAAGGTGGTGTCCTTCTGCCGGGTGTGAGCCAAAGGACACAACTCGGCGTCTGCTTGGCAAACACGAAAAATGCAATCCCGTATCCGGGAATCCTGCTTAGACCGTTGTCCCAGTCTCGCTGTCCTCGTTCTCCGGCGTTTCCGGCGTTTCCCCCGCCTCCGCCTCCGCCTCTGGCTGCAACTTCGACTCCGGCTCCTGTTCCTCCTCCTCCTCCTCCTCCATCTCCGCCTGCTCTTCCTCCTGGCTGATGGTCGGCGAGGTGGTGCTGGAATTCGAGGTGGTACTGTGCTCCACGACGACAGGACTAGGCGGAGGCGTCACTGGCTGCTCCTCCGGACAGGTAATGGTCACCTCCTCTAACGCTTCCTCATCCTGTGCTTCAGTTTCTTCTACTTTTTCAGCTTTCTGATCGGTCTCCTGATCTTGTTCCTCCTCCTTTTCTGGCTCATCCTGGACAGCCTCATCTTCGGCTTCCATGACACCTTCAGCTTCCTTGGCCGCAGCGGCCTCCTTCGCATTTATCTGCATTTGCGCCGTGGCCGCTGTGTCCAGCTTCCGGAGCAGCTCCGGGGCCAGCTCGTTGAACTCCCCGCCACCATAGCCCCGCTTGTTCTTGTCGGCAATCACCTTCCACATGCTCACCAGCGTGTTGAAATTCATCAGGTCCAGCGGCGGCAGGGGCAGACTGCGCGGCGCATCCAGGGCGTCCTTGTCGTCCTCCTCTGAACTGCTGCTGCTCACTGCCCGGATCTTGGCCTTGTGGTGGTGGGGCTTCGAGGGCTCCCCCAGATTCAGCGCCTTGTTGTACTCGTGGAAGTTGCGCTGGATGCTGCTGAGCCGTGCGTTGGCTATGTCCTCGTTACTTCCCATGATCTGGTTGTACTCCCGCAGGCCCAGCTCCTCGACGGGCACGTAGTGCTCGCCAATCTCTACGAGGTAGACGCAGCGGTTGATGTGGGAGCGGAAGCGTTTGTCCTTGTGATTCGGCGACCAGCAGTGGACCACATTGCCCACCATGCCGGCACTCGGCTCCCAGTCCTTCCAGGACAGGCGGCCGCCATTGTTGCGCATTCTCTCGCTGGGCCACACAACGGCGTCGATGATGTCCAGGCAGTCGTAGATCTGGGAAGAATTAGGATTCAAGATTTAGCAAAGGGACAGCGCCTCTTGTGGCCACACTTACCCCGGTATCGTCCACTATGATGACCTTCTTTAGGATCTCGATGCGCGGCTTCCGGCTAACACTGCTAGTTCCGGCTCCGGATCCTGCTCCTCCAACTGGTGCCGTTCCCATGCTGACTCCCGCCTCGGTGGTCAGGCAGATGGGCCCCTTGGTCTTGCGCGGATAGTCGCCCGGTGTAGTTATTATATTCCCGATGCTGACGCCGATTCCGAGGCCCAGACTACCGGACGAACTGGAGAGCTTGTTGCTGCGCGGACTGGGCTCGTTTTCGGCTTGTGATTGGGGCGCCACGAGCTCCTTTCCAGCGTCACCGCCGCCGCCGCCGCCGCCGCCGCCGCCACTGGCTATCGGCAGAGTGGCCCTTCGTTCGTGGTCGCGTCCTCGATTGCTGCCCAACTGGCCAAGCTGCACCTGCTGGCTCCGGCTCCGCACTCCGCTGCTGCTGGTAGCCCTGGTTGGCCCAACGCCTCCTGCTACTCCCATGCCCACTCCGGCTCCGCCTGCTCCTCCTGCAGTTGAGATTCCCGAGATGGAGGAGGATTCCTGGTCGCGCTCCCTATTCAGCAGTCCGGCTATCAGCGTGGTGGATGTGGGCTTCACTGGCATGACGGCGAGGCCGCCCCGGACCACTGCCAGGCTGTCGCTCACATAGTTGCCGCCCAGATTGGCAGGAATGGCCCCGCCGGGCACGTTGCCGGAGCGGACGCTGTAGTAACTGTTGACGGTGAGAGTGTTGTAGAGTGGAGCCGATATAAACACCGGAGCCAGGTCCCCGGACTCTCCGCCTGTGCTGCTGGCCGTTCCCGGCGCTGCTGCCACGCCCAGGCCCGATCCCGCCGAGGCACCCACTCCGGTGGCCGTGGACCCTGCTCCAACGACGCTGCCGCCGCTGCCAAAGTTACAGGCACCCAGTTGGATAGGACCCAGTCCCGGCTGATGTTCCAGCGCCGAGCCTGAGCTACAGCCCTGCCGGCAGCGCTCCCGGATGCGGTGCCACCAGCCGAGCACCGTGTTCCTGATGGTGTCCAGCGTGATCGCTCCACCGATGACCTGGCAGAGCTGGGCGTTGGTGTCCGCATAGGAGGTGGTCAACGGAGACACGTAGATGGGATATCCGATCGGCTGATCACAGCTGGAGTTGATAATGTTCCGCAGCGCCTGCTTGGCGTTCTGGATGCTGCCGCGTTCCGGATTCCGGTTGCGCAGGTAGATCAGTTCCTGTTGCTGACCTGCCCAAAGACCTCGGACGCACTCCCGGTTTAGCTTGATCACCCGGAAACTGAGGAAGCGCTTGGTCAGCCGGATAATGCGGTACTCGTCCGAACCATCCTCCATGACGTGGCGCAAGGCTAGCAGATTGGGTGCTCCCCGCAGCACGGCGCTGCGCCAGACCGGGTCCGCTTCGTGGGAAATGACCAGCTCCTTGGAACAGTTGTCAATGGCTTCGTAGAGGGCGTGCGGATCGAGGAACTCGTCTGGATTGGTGATGTGATCCTGCTGCAGCTTGAGGGCCATCTTGACAGCCGGCGCCACCACCGAGTGTAGCAGTTCCATGTCCGCGAAGACCCATTCGTCGCGAGGAGAGGTTATCCGGAAGTCGCCCTTGAATAGAGCATGCAGTCCGTGAAGGAAGAACTCTACCCCCGTGAGGGAGCTGTGCGAGGCGGTGGCCAGCGATCGCCTGGCCAGGAGAGCCAGTGCCAGGCAGAGTGACACCAGTGGCGCATCCTTCCCAACGCTGGCCAGTTTCAGGCGCAAGGCGGGCTTCTCCTGGAGGATTTCCCGCTGCCGATTGACGCCGGACGCTGCTCCAGCGCCAGCCGAGTTGGCAGTGGTGGTGGTGCTGCTCTTGGCCAGCTTTACGAACACATTCTGGTCCATGTAGGTCACATAGCCGCCCAGGCCGGGCGCACTCTCCGAGGTTTGGCGCGAGATATTGGCAAAGCTGTGGGAACTGCTCATCTGGGCTTCACCGCCTCCCGTGTTGGCTCCCGTAGCGCCTCCCACGTTGGCTCCTGCTCCACTGCCGCCAACACCAGCGCCACCACTGCTGCCTCCTGTCACTCCACTGGATCCGTCCTGGTTCATAGCCTTCTGAGGCCTTCGCAGCTGCTGCTGCGACTGGGACTTGGACTGACCCGCCGGCTGACCCGAAGAGCTGCCATGTGCCGAAAGATTTGGCGTGCTCTTGGAGTCATTATGCGCTGGAGTCACTGGAGGTGGCGGCGCTGCTGTCGTCACCGGAGCTGCCGTGGCCGGCGCCGAGGAGGCGCCACTTTGGGCTCCTGCTTGGGGCACAGCTGATCCGGCCACGTCCCGCCGCATGTCCACACAGTAATTGATCCACTTGAGGTAGACGTAGCAGAAGCTGGAGCGCGTTATGCCCACGGCCCGGAAGTCAAAGTCCTCGTCCAGATTAAAGCTGAAGATGGGATCCAGATCGACGAACTGTCGACCCAGGGTATGCTGTAGGGCTTCCTGGATGGGACCTGACGACAGCCACTGTTCCAGCTTGGGATTCTTCACCACGTAGTAAATGATGCTCTGCAAAAGGATAACGTTTAAAGTGGAATCCCATTGGATCGTCTCCTGAAACACTCACCTTGATGTAGTAGGTGATGAGGACTTTGCGGTACTCGAAGACCTGCAGCGTGGCGCTGGCCAGGTTATCGGAGATGGAATAGCCCTCGACGACATACTGGGCAGCCACCACCTGCCAGGCTAGCCAGCGGGTGGAGAACATGGCATTGGCGCTGAGCAGGCGCGGTAGATGGCCAGGATCGCAGCAGCAGCAGCCGTCGTTGTCCTCCACATCCTCGGTGATGGCCTCCACCTCGCGCTGCTGGCAGTAGGTGCCGCGGAACTCGAGTCCGCGCATCTGGAAGGTGCACAGGCCGTTGCCCAGCTCGATGATGTGCACCAAGCAGTTGAGATCGTCCGAGGCGAGCACTGGAAGTCACAGGTATGGTAAAAACTAGATCTTTATGAATTCGTTACCGAAGACTTACCAAAGCAATCGCCCTGGTTAACGTTGCCCCAGCGCCCCATCAGCAGGTCGCCGCAAAGGGAATGCTGGAGGGAGCGGGTGAGGTGCTCGTAGAAAATGCTGTTCAGGTTGTTGTCATCCGCACCCAGGTCCCGCTCCAGCTGGGAACTGAGCCGCGTGTTCGAGTGGTCTATGCGGCGGGTATTGTAGTCCCGCTCCCAGAACTTAATCGGACGCACGTACGAGGTGAGGAAGATGGCGCTGCCCAGGAAGGGATTCAGCGGCGTGGAGAGCAGGGCGGAAATGCCAGCCTGCAGGAACAGCATGGCCGAGTGGGGCACACTGAACGGCTGGGCAAAAGCGTGGAAGGCGGAGCCCCACGTGATCTGCCACGGAGCGATGTAGGTGACGATAAATTGCAGCTGCGGAGGAATTCAGGATTAGCAGGATCAATAAAACCAGGTAAGAGATTCCATACCTTCAACAGAAAGTCACAGCACTTGCGGAAGGCTAGAGAGACAAAGAAGTAGTCGATGATGAACGTCTCCGTGGCCATGGAGAAGTCGATGCGGAACAGGAGCACGGTGAAGATGATTATCAGGTACTGGTTCGTGGGATCCGAGTAGGCGTTCCTCACAACTGTGGGAGAAACTAGCAAGATGAGCACGGAAACAACAGCGAAGGAGATGTTTGTCTGGACTACTCACACTTTAGGGCGCAGATGGCCACGATGAGGGTGCCCCAGGGCAGGCCGAACTTGGCCACAATCAGCTGGGAGTCCGCGGTCAGCGAGGAGATGGCCAGCAGCGGGAACAGCACGTTCCGCTCCAGGACACTGAGGTAAATGTAGAGCTTCTCGAACCACATGATCTGCGGGGCAGTCTGGACCTCGAACTGGCCAAACTCCCGTTGACGGAGCAGCGGACGGGCAAAGCATAGCCAGGGCATGTGCTTCCTCATCTGCGGCACGGCGTAATGCAGCAGCAGTCCCAGCACTCCGATGAAGCAGTAGAGCACCACATTGAGATCCGGCTGGAGGGCCGTGAACACCGTGCTGCAATGGAGTCCCAACACACTGACGGCCAGCAGGGTCATCACCACCAGGTCGTTTTTCAGCCGCGTCGTCACGGTGGCCTGCAGTTTTCGAGGCAGGGGATCCGGAAGATCATTGCCAGTGGTACCTTCGTTGGCGCCGCCACCACCGGCTCCAGCATTGCCTCCATTGCTGTTTGTGTTCTCACTGGGCTCTGTAATCCCGATGACGGTTCCTGCTGCAGCTGCCTGTCCCGACTGGTGCTGCTTCTCCTCGGCCCCGGTTATCTCACCCTCCACGTCGGGATCTGGCTCCAGGCAGGCTGGCGTAGCGTCTGTGGTGGCGGTGCCTGCTCCGGCAGTCAGCGTAGATATATCCCCGGGATTCGTGGCCGACGAACTGGAGATCTTGTCCTCCGCCTCATCGGCTTCCTTGGCTACCAAGTCATATACCTCGGCCAGCTCCCGTTTGCTGGTCTCCTCTGTCGGCGGATGGTCAACTCCCTCCGAAGGCACTTCTCCAGCTGCCGCTGCCTGCTCGCCGCTAACTTCGCCGGCAGCTCCTCCAATCGAGGCGTACGAACTGGAGGCGGTGATGGCTCTTTTGCTGCTGCTGATCGTCTTGGCCAGAGTCTGCTGACTGCTGCCCAACGAGGAGGCCTTCGACTTGCTGTGCGGCTTCTGCTCCAGCGCCGGATCCTGCTCCAGTTCCAGGGCGTCGTCCGCCAGCTCCGGCTGCTCCTCGTTGATGGCCAGCTTTTCCAGGGAGCTGAGTTCGATCTGCTCCTGCTCCGCCTTCTGGTCGGTGGCCCTTCGCTGCTTCGGAGTACTGGTGGCCAGCTGAAGTGCCGGTCCCGTCACAGCCGCCACGTGGCTAAGCTCCTCGTCCTCGTCGTCGCGATAGGTACTTACAATGCAGGTTTTGATCAGCCGCCACAGATGGCTAAAGTCGCTGGCGCAGCGGGACAAGTGGTAGCCCAGGGGCACCAGCATGGCGCAGAAGATAGAGAACAGGATGTACTGGGTGCCCCGCTGCTCGTCCAGAGCTCCGTAGAGGGGTCCGTACAGCAGCATCACCGCCAGCACCGACCGCACGACGCAGAGGAAGGAACCTGGAAGAGAGAAGTTATGATTATGAAGATTCAAAGGAAGGAGGACGCTTATTTTAGAACTCACCCAGCAAACTGCTAGCCGCATTGCCACCGAAAACATGCATGTCGATCTGCTCCAGCAGGTACATCAGGAACGTGTTGATCTGTGGACACAGGCCCACCGAGAAGATGACGGGAAAGCAGAGCAGGAGAACGTAGAGAGCCTGCAGGAGCAGGGCCACTACATCGGACGGGGAGTAGCGCATCCCAAAGAACACCAGGGGATCGGGTGGACGTTGCTCGTAGTCCGTGTCCAGGCGCTTCAGCAGCAACAGAAGGCCGCCACCCAAACAAAAATAGATGGCCCGCGAATAGGCGACCGTCTTGTTGAAACCATGAACTGGCGACGCCGCATCCGGCTGGACACTCTTCACCAGCGAGTATTGCGCTCCGGCAATCACGGCACAGAAGAGCAGGGCGCACAGGTCCTTGTAGTAGTCGTGCTGCAGGATCGCCGCTCCCAGACAGGCCACCAGCGTACACAGCAGACTGGCCAGAAGCACGTGCATCCAGTGAAGATCCCTGTCGAAGAGGGCCAGCAGCTCCAGCCGGTCCATGGCGATCTTGAACTCGTGCTCCTGGCCGCACCACTTGAACCGGTACTTGTAGAAGCTCTTGGGCGCCGCCGGCTTCTCCGCCGCCGACAGCAGACACGCTGGCCGCCAGTAGTCGCAGTACGGAGCAAAGTGCCCGTCCACGTTCAGCATGGGCTGGCTCATCTGGGTGATTTGGCTGATCTGGTTGCTCGGGTGATTGGCCAGTCCCAGAGCACTGAGAACACCGCCACCGCCGCCGCCGCTGGAAGCTCCACCACCGCCACCGGCCCCTCCAGCGCCCAGGCCCGATGCCGATCCTGAATCCGCCTCACTGGCATTGGCAACTGCCGCGGCCGCCACTCTCAGCTGTTGCAGTGTATCCAGCTGGCTGCGCGCCACCTGCCGCTCGCTGCGGATTTGGTTGAGGAGGCCGTGGACCGAGAAGGCCGCCCGAGAGCCGCCCATCAACATGCCCACCTGCTGCTGAGTCTGGAGAGGCGTATTGGCACTTCCCCCGCGATTCCCAGCACTCGCCTCCGCCGCCGCCGTCAGCTGCTCGCACATGATCTTGGCGTCCAGCCGGAGCTTGTCCCGGGCCAGCGCCCTCTCGATGTTGTTCATGTGCTCCACGCTGATGCCGCCGGCCGTGAAGTGAGCGCCCTGCAGCGCCTGGATGGCGTCCTGATAGAACTGGAAGTGAGCGCTGGACATGTTTGGCGGCACCAGACTGCTGCTCGCCGGAATAGGCGTTCCGTCCGCCGATATCCCGGCTATGGGTCGGCCTCGCTCGTCCACAGCGCCGCCGTGCATCAGCCAGAGCATCTTGTGGATGTCCGCCGTCAGGCTGTCCGTCAAGCTGACGCTGTGGGTGGAGTTTGACGAGGAGGAGTTGCGCGAGGCCAGCTTGGACTGCTGCTTCACCAGGGCGAACTCGTTGCCGCAGGAGTCGCTGGCGTCTGCCGGAGAGCCACCGCGTCGCCGCCGCCTCAGCTCGTCCACTTCCCGGTATTTGACCACCTTGGGAATTGCCCCCAGACTCTTGGCTGCCATCTTGGAGGTACAAGGCTGCTCCTCGTCTAGCTGGCCCAGGGAGCGCTGCTGTTCCTGGCTCCATGCCCGCCAGTAGCTGGTCCTTAGAGCTGGCACTGACCTGCTCGCAGTCGCTGGACGGACAGCCGGAGTCCGCCTCGCTGCGAATGGGCACCGGCGGCAGTGGTGGTGCTTGGATGGACCCAGGATTGGCGCCGGACTGCTGCTGCTGCTGCTCATGATGCTGGTGGTGCGACAGTTCCTGGCGGAGCTGCTTATCCGCCTGAATCTCCCGCAGCGTAGCCTGCTGGCGATTGCGATCGCTCAGCAGCGGCGACCTTGAACCAGTATTGTTGTCTTCCGTCTCCTCGTCTTCGTCTTCCAGGCCGCCCGAAGGAGCTGCTCCGTCTGCGATTCCCTCCGGCATTTTGTGGAGATGGTGGGAGTGGAGATGGGAATGGTGATGCGGATGGTTTTGGTGCAGATCACAAGCCCTCAAATCCTCGTCCAGTTGCCGGTGTGTCTGCTTCAATTCGTTGAAAATGTAATCCATGTTGTCGTCAAAGTCCTTGAACACATCGTCGTCGTCAGCCAGGATGCCGCCCACATCCGACTCGGCGCTGTGGTGCGTCTGACTGCAGCCCAGGGCCCGTGTCCGCCGACGAATGGGCACGTCATCCACTTCATCATCGTCGTCAGCATTGCCCTGGTCCTGGCCGAGGTCCAGACCACCCGGCTCCGGCTCCGGCTCCTCGTGTGCCGTCTTCTCGTCGGAATGCTCCACAATAGGATACACGGGCGGCTCGATGAGTGCCGTGGTGGAACCACAGGCACTGGAAGTTCCGAAAAACAAGCTGCTGTTGGTGCTGCCACCTCCGGCAGGTGGTCCTCCTGTTGCAGGCGAGGCTGCCGTGGCTTCTGCAGCTCCTGATCCGGCTGCAGACGGATTCCCATCTCCATAGCCCTGAGCCGGGTACAGACTGAGATGCTTGTTTCGCACCAGACACTTGCTGGGCGGCGGCAGAGGATTCCGCATCTGCTGTTGGCCGGAAATGGCCTCCACGCTGTTTGGATGCGGACTGAGATTGGAGACCGAAGGCTGCGGACACAAAACCTCCAGAGCGGTGCTCTTGATGCGTCTCACTCCGCCAGATTCATTGCTGCCTGCGCCAGCAGCCCCGCCACTTGGAGCTGCTCCCACCGTTCCGGCTCCGATGAAAGTGGATTTGGAACCTTGTTTGTGAAAACTGGTGGCATTGGAATGTCTGCGTCGCTTCATTCCGGCAGCAGAGCCACCTCCTCCTGCCGCTCCACCTACTCCACCGCCTGCCCCGCTGCCGCCCGCCGATGGGAGAGCTCCGCCCGCCAGCTGAAGCGCAGACATGGTACTGGTGGGATCCTTGCGGATAATGGCTCCGCCCAAATGATGCAGGTGGTGGTGATGGTGATGATGATGGTGCTGGCCACGGTACGTTGCCAGCTGGTGCGGCTGCACGATGCCCAGATCCGATTTGGTGTAGCTATCGTCTTCCAGGTACACATCCGACGAAGAGTCTGTTCAAATAGTTAGAATTAACTCCGATTTTCTTCCTTTTACAGAAGCTCGATACGAACCTAATATCCAGGACTGCAGGGCCACACCGCCGCTTCCCGCATTCCTGGCCAGACCCAGCTCCATGTCTTCCACATCGTTGCCACCGCTGCTGCCGCTGCCCGCCGCCCCCGCCAATCGCTGCCAAAGCTCCTATACTGCTGGCCGCAATCTCCTGGGGATGCAACAGAATCGGCCTGCCCAATCCTCGGTTTTGGTGCTTCAATCTCTCGTCATGCGTCTCCGAACTTCGGTGGCGCTGCAGCCGCGAGGATCGACCCGGATTGGCGGAGGAATTCGAGGCAGGGGCAATCACTACCACCGCGGCTCCGGTAGAAGACGAGGACGGCGCCGCATCCCCGCCACCAGTGCCGGGCTGGCTGGCTATAAAGTGTTGTCGGGGGTTGGCCTGGCCACGCGCCTTATTCGCCGGCTGAGAGTGCAGGAACGAGGGCGCCGCCATCGTGGCTATCGTGTCCGACTGATTCCGCATCAGCTTGTGCTCTCCGGCAGAGTTTGCCGTCGACGCTGCCGCCGTATCCAGGCTGCTCTGGCGCTCTAGATGCCTGCGATGTCGCCGACTGAAGACTTCGGAGCACTTCCTGGACAAGTGACCGGTGCGAACGGGTGCCACACCTCCAGTGGCTGGTACACCGAGCGCTGGAGCTCCAGAACGACTGTCGCCGCCACTGCTGCCACCATCGGCGCTACCAGCACTACTGCCGGCCGCCTCCACTACCTCCGGGTAGACTGTTAGGTACTTGTTGAAGAGATCCGCCTGGGCGGCGGCACTCGTGGCCCCTGCCGCCCCCGCTCCCGCTCCGGCGCCTCCACCGCTGCGGATGGACTTGCTGACGCTGGCGGAGCCGGCCAGCGATTGCTGATCCTGCTGACTGCCGCCGGAAAGCATGGAGGGCGCATAGAACATGAGCTCGATGGACTCGGAACTGTTTTTGCGATGCACATCGACCTTGAGATCTTTGGGAAAAGGATACAGTCAGGATAAGGCTTTAAAGGATTAATGTATAGCGTAAGCATACCAATAATGCTGTTCACATTGTCTATGGACATGATGCTGTTCTCCTCGCTGGCCTCGTTGATGGCCTGCTCCACAGAGATGCGAGATCCACCCGGACGGATGACCTTCATCTCGATTCCGCCCTCGTCATCGTGTCGAGGCTCTATTTCCTTGGTGACTTTGAAGAACTGGCCCTTGAGATTGACCTCGGACATGGTCTGGGCCCGGTCGTACAGCCGATGCAGTGCCAGGTTGGCCAGCTTCACCATCAGAATGGTGAGACTGGTGAGCACGCAGTACAGGCACCATGTTAGCCATGTGCTGGGAAAATACTGAAAGAGACCAGGATGCTGATTAGCTGATGGATTTGATGCAGTGGAGGGAGATGGTATCATACCAGGTAAGCCACAAAGGGCGAACAGAGCAGGTAGAGCCAGAGGTACAGGTGCACCACGTTGCAGAAGACGCCCTGGTGCGGATCGTAGAAGTAGCCGCCGGTCAGCGAGGCCCACACGCCCTGGCGCAGTATCTCCAAGGTCTGCGAACCCATGGTGGCCTATACTGCATCTCTTTGCCGATTCCGCCGAAGCCGCCGCTTCCGCAGTGGCTTTCGTTTCCGCTTACTCACAGGCGCAGCCTCTCCTCTTCCCTGTCACCCCTTCTCCGTCCCGCTCCGTGCTGTTTTTTTTCGGTTCTTGGTGTTTTTTTTTTTGCTGATTAAGCCTGACCACCGTACCCGGCCAGGGGGGTCGTGGGCTGGGTGGTGGGGGCGTGTGACAGCAGCAACAAAATCAGGGAGAATCACACTCCAAGGGGTTTGCTTTTTCCAAAAGGGGAAAGCTGTATCGGACCACCCAGCGGGCTCGTTGCCTTGAAACTCCTTCGACTGACGCTTCTCCGTTGTGCTTCTATTTGGACAGCTGCAGGGAGGACGGACGTTGCGTCTCCTGGTCGCTGCAAACGCAAAATCCTGGCGTAAATTTTCCTAAATTTTCTTTTGTTTTACGTTTTTTTCGCACTGTATTTCCCAACACTTGGCCGTAGGAACTGCTGCACTTTGCAGCACTTGCAGAGAAACTGCTCAGAAATTATTAACACTGTATCGGTGTAAAAGGTTTTCAGCGCGATTTTCTTAAATTTTGAAAAAAGGTTCATATTAACCTTTGTTTAAAATCTATTTAGCTCTACTATAAAACCCATTTAATACGTTGAAAAGGAATTATGCAGCCATAAGCTCTCTAAAATGATACATTTTGCAGAAGGAAGTTGGGAAACTATATGGAATTCAATTTATATATTTTTAAAGTTTTGCTCTAAGAAGAACGTTTTAGGAAACCAGAAAACCAAGCCCATTAACCCACAAATATTAACATAACGCAATTTTGCCAAATCAAAGTTTATTTTCATTCCAAAGTGTGTACAATCCGTAACATCTTTGATGTTAAAAACTTATGGATAAAATAACTATTCTAAAAGGTCTATGCTTAATAATTAACCTGTTTTTATAAATTGTAATACATTTAAACATTTAACCTATTTTATCTGTTAAAAGGAAATGATATATCTCTGAAATGATACATTTAACAGAAAGAAACATCAACTTTCTGCTAATTGATTTGCAATATTCAAAGAATTACTATAACAAAAAAGTCCTGAGAAACCTAAAAACCAAGCATATAAGCTCACAAATAATAGCAGAATGCTATTATGATAAATCAGTTATTCATAGTAGCTCAGTGACTCAGTTATCGACTTCAAACTATTAAATTCGCCCCAAACACGTCTGACCCAATTTTCGCAATTTTTCATCCACTTTTTATATAATATTTTGGGTATTTCTTAATCGATTGGAAAACCAAGTACCATTTATGAATCAGGACTTTATTCTCCGTCGATCTGCATCATTCGATTTTAAAGATTAAAAAAAAAGTTGATTTTCGATTTTTGAAAAAATTTGTGATGGTACCCCTTACAATTTTTTCAAAAATCGAGATAAATTTTTTTTCTCCAATTTTCAAAAACTTTGAACGCAGATCGAAGCGCATTAAAGTCCCGATTCAGAAATGATAATCGGTTCCTAAATCGGTTCAGAAATTTCCAAAATATTCGCTATCAAAGCTTTGAAATTGGGGGTTTTCCCAGCATACAGTTGATAATATTTTGGACACTTTGCAATCGATTTGGGAATGGAATATTCCGTAACGCCATTCGTGCGAAAACTTGGAGATATAATAGCAATTGCTTATGATTTCCCAGGCCACAAATGGCTGTAAAAGATATTATAAATTCCTCCCAAAATAAACGAAGAAAATAAAAAACGATAATTCGTAGAGGAAATAACATATTTCAATATATATTTCAAATTCATTTCCTACAATTCAATTAGACTTTTAAACTATTGTATAATCCTCGCCTTTGCCATACCTTAACTAAATATTTAGGCTATAAAAAAAATATAGATACAATATATATATAAAAAAAAATGGTACGTATCTAACGAATCACAAAGAGATGCCCCGCCCACAGCTCTCCGTTCAGATCAGTCTGCGCCTCCCATGGTCAGTGGCAGCGTGGCATAGTCAGCGCTCCTCGCTGCTGCTCCCGTCGCCGCCGATGAAGTCGTCCCGGAGTCCGCCCCGGTGCTCGTAGTTGTGATGGTGATGGATGTGCTCCTCCTCCTCTTCGTACTCGGGCAGTGGAGGCGGTGGCGCTACTGCCGGCGCCGCCAGCGGATGATGGTGCTCGTGATGGTCGTGGTGATCGTGCTTCTCGTGATGGTGGATGTGCTCCTTGGTCTGGTGGATCTGGATGGGACGATGGTCCTCGTGAATAACCTTCTTCTCCTCCTTGAGCACCAGGGGCTTGTGGTGATGGTGGACGTGCTTCACCACCGTGTGGATGTGCTTCTCAATCTTCTTGTGTATTGGCACATGGATGACGATTTTCTTCTTCTTCTGGTGGCCACTAGAAAGAAAGGCAAGTTATTAGTATACGCTTGTGGCAACCTTTTAGTGATAATCCCTTACCCTGCATCCGTTTCAGGCACACAAACCAGCAGTATCAGCAAAGCCACCACCAAGGAGAGCCTGAGGAGCTGGAAAGAGAGCGTTTTTGGTAATCCTCTGGTAGTCCTGGCATCCTCTACCGTCCACTCACCAAACTGCGGTTATCCATATTGCTTGGTCAAGGAGGTATCGTGTGAAGTTGCTGGAGCCGCCGACGATGCAACCTCTGGTAAGGCTTCAAGTGGTTTGATTTTTGGCCCACTGCAACCATTTTATTTATACCAGGTCCCGGGAATGCGGTGGCGCCAGTTGGTGGCGCTTCCGTGCCGCAGCCCCATTCCCAATTTGGACCAGCCCCTGCGCATGCGCACGCGCCCGAACCCTAAACAAAAACGAAACCAAAAAAATAATAATAATAAAGCAACGAAAATATAAAGAAAAGCTGCTCAGTGAAAAACCAGCAATTTGGATGGCAGCGATCATCGTGTCATGGATTGTGGGTGGTTTTTGGCCACTGCTGATGGGATGTGGAGGACCCAAACCGACAGATGGCATTACCCTAACGTATGGGAAAACATAGTAATATGTATCAACGGGGTTTTCTTTTAAAGTAAGTTCATGCTAAGGACATAAAGCTTTGTTCTTTGTTGAGAAAAAACCCTGCACATAAAAGTAAGTTTTGAGTTTGAACTTTAAAGATAACTTTAAACGTAAACTTTAAAGAAAAATATGTATTATTTATAGTTGATTTCAAATTTTAAAAGTGTAAATCCGCTTTAAAGGTTCGTATAACTAATCAGATCCCTATTTCTCGAGACATTTTTCAGGGCATGGGAGTTTCGCTTCCATTGAAAAGGGGTTTTCATTGTTTTTCCGTTTTGTATCGCTATCTGTGTGTGAACTTCTTCTTCTGAGCCTCCTATTTTGTTACTGTTTTTTGTTTATAATATTTCTTTTTTGCACTTTTTCAGTAGCTCACGCAGACGGAAGGCACGGAGGCCTGCACTTCGAAAAGTTGGGCTTTCAGCGAGCGGGGACCCAAAGTCAGTCAACGGAAATAGCAGCGCAGATACCACATAGATATGTTGCATGGTCGTCCAGCCCCAGCCCCCCATCCTCCAGAAAAAAAGGTATGTGCGAGGCTCGTAACGCTAGAAATACGTTACAAATAGATCGCATGCACATGGTTCATATTTGTATTATGCAATCGTACTGGCGATTTGCAAGATTTGCTATTTGCTGTTTGCGATTTGCTGTTTGCGATTTGCGGGTGTTATTTAATTGCTGCGAATTTCTTCTTTTCCCAAATGTTGCAAGAATAGTGCTTTCTTTGTTTGCATTTTGAAATTCAAATCCGAATATATTCGATAGTTTTGGGGAGCTAATCGATTTCACAACCGAGCTCGATTGCCTGCTGTTACAAGAAGAAGAACTGGCCCCAAAGAACGGTGTGTGAAAGCTAAAAAGAGATAAGAGCGTCCCCCAAGCACAGTGTGCGCTATGCTCCAATAGATTTCCAAATAAAACATTTAAGTAATTGCGAAAAAAACGGTTGAAGCCGCCATTTTGCAGGACTTGCGCGCCAAGCTTTTGGTTTGATTTATTTAAATATTTGAACCTTTGATTTAGTTTAGGAAATACAATCTAAGATAAGAATATAGTTGTTATTTAACTGGTTAATAAAGCCAAGAAGCCCCACTGTGCCCAGGCTGGATGAGTGTGCGCGTTTCTGGCCTAAGGTTTGGAGTGGCCCTTTACTAAATAAGCTTTTAAAACTGAATGTTTGAAAAGACGTCAACATCTGTTGAACACACAATAGAAAGTAATATCTTTCTTATCCCATAAATCCACCTTAATATAAATATCCCCAAAGAGTTTCGCGACAGCAAGGTCCACTCTAACGCGAGCGCTGCGCTCCCCAATCGGATTCTTTTTTTAGTATTGAAAGAACAGTCGCGGAAACAAGTTGGGGCTAAAAAGAGCCAGACAAAGTAAATAACGGGGCACACATATATGTGTATATTAAGCATTTCGATTCCGTGAATTATATGCTGTTTGTTCAATGGGAAATGAAGGGCCAGCAGCAGTAGAAGAACAGCGTTAAATAATTAACTAATTCGCCCCCATCGTGTTTTCTCCAATTCCAATTCCAATTCCTTTTCTGTTTTTCTTTTTTTGTTGTGTGAACCAATTGTTGCTGCCTCTCTATATATTCGGTGGTGTGTGTGTTTTGTGTGTGTGTGTGTGGTGGAGAGCGGTGACAAAGCCCCCCAAATATCAGTGGAATACATACCTACATATTTACCTACACGAAATGCAACAATAACGTACATCACGTTCCAGATTTTAAAAAACTGGAAGCTGAAAATGTGCATATTTCCGTGTGCTTATCACACTCTGACTGGAAAAGGGGGGCCCATTTCCAATGGGAAGAGGGAAGAGATGGAGATCTCATAGGATTTGAGAACTTGTAGAGCTTCCTCCGATCGGAGCGCTGCCTCCAACCTGTTCTTACTGGGCGTGCAATTTGTTGGCCATAAATGGCCCGAACCGCAGCAAGTCAATAAACTTCAGCCCACATCTGGCCATAGAAAAACACACAATAAAATATTGTTTTTGGCTTTGGCTTTGGCTTTGCAATTATGAATTTGTTTCGACTCAAAGCGAAAATCAATCGAAAGCGAAATTCCATAAGTTGCAGACGTAGAACATCACAAGTATTTCTAGAATATATATTTAGACACATCCGATTTGTGTATGAGTGCATTGCAGGCGTAAAGAAGGTTCTAAGAGTCCAGAAATATGTACGTATGTACTTCCAGAAATCGAAAATCCAAATAGCGTTGAAAGAGGCCCATTCCAATCCGAAATATAAAGACCCTCCCACGCACAAATTCACACCGAGGTGTTCGCTTTTAGAGGAAGTCGTATTTTCAATGTCTTTTGGCGCGGATTTTCGCAATTTCCACCTTTTTATTTTCGTTATTTTCGTTACGATTTTCCGTAAATCATGGCCAACTATTTAAGGTGCGCACCCTCTGGGTCCGGCGCTGACTTTAGTGCGTCATCGATTCCAAATAGCCCATTCCCCCTAATCATACCAATCCCAGGGCCGATTCAATATCGACATCCCCCGAATGTCTGAATGTCTGGGCAAGTGACCTCACGAGATGCGTCATCGTTATTAAAGCGAAAGCAAAAACTGAAAAACTGAATCAACAAACAGAAAACGAAAACCCAAAATGCTTATATGTACATATATTAAACACATAAGAACACTCTAGGGTCTAGACCCCTGCAAGTCATAATCAAAAAGTAGGGGAAGGTGCTGCTTGGAAAGGGTTCGTCTATCTCTGCTCAGAAATCTGGGTCACAGATTGTTTATACATCCGATAAAGCTCTTTACAATTGTCTGACTTGTTCCATAAAGTTCCTAACAAATCGTTTTGAAAGAGCGCAAGGCTTTTGGATCTTAAATTAATTCACATGATGCGGTTTGATATCAATTGATTGGAATTTTTATGGCTGGGAAGCCAAATACTCAAGATTTATTGCTCATAACTTCCATTTTCATATTTCTACCATAAATCGTAAAGAATATAATGAATTTATGGTTTACCATGTAGGGAGTCTGGAAAAACTGAAAATTTTGAAATCGAAATGAGGGAAACCTTTTCTCATCTTATCTAACAATCTGGATGGAATTCCTTCCCAGCAAGATAACTTCTTGGATTTGTTTATCTTTCTTTTAATATATGGTACTCTCTATTATTTTTGTGCAGAGAATTGGAGAACTGGCCCAGAGGAAGACGAGAGACGAGAGGAAGTCAGATAACATCGAACAGGAGATACAGTGAAAGGAAAAAGTGACAAGGAAAGGTAACAATCAGCCGGAAAAATGCCAGTCTTCCACACAAAAACCATCGAGAGCATATTAGATCCTGTCGCCCAGCAGGTAAGAGAAATTATCTTATGAGTGGACTAGTTTTGGGTTTGGGTTGTATTCGGATAGAGGGTTGAACTCTTGTTACAAGTCAATTTCTACCCCGACCAGCTATAACTAGTAAGCAAATTGGCGCCCCGCAAGGTAATGTCCAATGTTTTCTAAAAGTTATATCACGAACGGTCTAGTATACACTGGGATTATGGCGAGGTTTGTTTCTAAAACTACTAGCTCTTGTTTAGCTCGTTTTATTTTATATTTTACTTTCAAGAAGCTACCTCTTTTGTCCCAGTGTATCCTGAAGAACGAGAAGCATCCTTAGTTATCAGCTTGCACCCCAAGTTCGTCCACTTTCTCCATTCCCCGCCTACAAAGTACACTGCAAATCGATCATGTATCAATAACTTGCACCTGACATCATCTCCAAGTTGTGCATCTGCGTGGCATGTGTTGGGGCATTCAATATATATGTATATATTTTAGTAGACCCCTCTGGACCTGTTCCACCATACCATACCATACCATACCATACCATACCATGCCATATCATTCCTTATATATAGATTGTTTTCCATCATGAAACGAAACAAACTTGCGGAGCGGAGAGATCAGTTTGGTTTTTTGTTTTTGTTTCCTTATTTTCGTATTTTGTATTTTGTTTTTTTCGGACGTTACTTAACGTGCCTAAAAATAAATTAGGTAGAATTAATGCTGATCAGAGGCCAGAGAGGCGACGACCAACCTGGCAGAGGAAAGGCAGAATTTTAATTTAATAACGCAACAAATGAAAATGAAAAGAATTGGCCAAAAGGTGCCCGATGCTGGGCACGACGGTGGGGGGAGGCGGGCGGAGGTGCTGGTTTTAGTTGGCCAAGATCCAAAAATAGCAGCATAAAATACGTTGAGGAAAATCCAACAACAACAAACAAAAATAAAAACATTTACGGCGACGAACAAGCCATGAAACTGAAATCATGGCAAAGTTATAGTAGGGGTTGCGCAAATTGGGGGAGCTTTTCGGCAAGGGGTGGCGCCGAAAGGTGGCAACCAAAGGTGTGGGAGTTAGGTGGTATATATAGAGTGTGGGTGTAGGTGTTCGCCAGCCAACCATCCACCCATCCACACAGCCACACGGCCAGCCATCCATCCATCCATCGGTTGCGGATGAGTGAGGACTGCGGTCTGAAAACTGTGCCAAAAAAGCAAACCCAGGGCATTAGTCATCCGCCTGGCCTGGCCTGGTCGGGCCTGGCAAACAAATGAATTAAAAACGATCATTCAGCACATCAATCAACACATTGATACGAACAGATGTTGGATTTGAACGCGAATAGATACATGTAGAGCACGTCCATGACTGGCGGGAGCTGCTTAATTACATAATTAATTAATCTACTTGGCTACTAATTGCTGGCTGGCTAAGACCTGTCTCGGATGAGGCCCTTTAAGCCCTGGGCTAATACCAGGGATTACACCAGACTAGAGCAAGTGTAACGCTTTGGCCACGAACACTGGAGATTAATCGACTTGGCCCCTATAAATAGCCATGGCCGAAACACCTTGAGCAGCAGGTGCTGATGTCAAGACCAAAACTGCCATATGCAACATGTGGCGTTCTCTGGCCAAAGACGCCCACGCTTCACTCGGGAAATCCAGTTCTCCGGCTCTCGCCGTGGATAAATCTCCACTACTCCACCACTAATCTATGAATGGATGACAGCCACCAAATACCAAAACGCCGATAAAGTTGAGTGGGCTGGATCACTCGGCGCGATCATTAACAGTTTCTGCTTCCATAAATAACTCCATTACCCCATCAGGGTCGGAGAATTGATTGATCAATCAACGCGCTTCAATGGAGCCGTTAAACTTCCCTTTCTTCCCTTTCTGCTACTTGGCTCTGAAAGTATCAAAGGGGTTTTTGATTTTTACCACCCACAAAAAATGCGAAATCCTGGAAACCTCTTTTTTGCCGCTTCCGATGCTTATATTATGGCCAATTCCTATCCGATCTACATAAAGTAAACTTCTCCACACTCAGGACACCGAGAAGCTCATTTCCTCATCCAAATTTTTATCCTTAGATCGATTTAAAATTTTTCGAATTTTTTCAAGGGGTACCATCACAAAAATTGTGAAATCCTGGAAACCTCTTTTTGTTGCTTCCGATGTGCATATTTTAGCCAACTGGCGTCCGATCTTGATAAAGTAAACATTTCTATACTCGGGACACCGAGAAGCTCATTTCCTCATCTAAATTTTTATCCTTAGATCGATTTGAAATTTTTCGAATTTTTTCAAGGGGTACCATCACAAAAATTGTGAAATCCTGAAAACCTCTTTTTTGCCGCTTCCGATGTTTATATTATGGCCAATTCCTATCCGATCTACATAAAGTAAACTTCTCCACACTCAGGACACCGAGAAGCTCATTTCCTCATCCAAATTTTTATCCTTAGATCGATTTAAAATTTTTCGAATTTTTTCAAGGGGTACCATCACAAAAATTGTGAAATCCTGGAAACCTCTGTTTTGTTGCTTCCGATGTGCATATTTTAGCCAACTGGCGTCCGATCTTGATAAAGTAAACATTTCTATACTCGGGACACCGAGAAGCTCATTTCCTCATCCAAATTTTTATCCTTAGATCGATTTAAAATTTTTCGAATTTTTTCAAGGGGTACCATCACAAAAATTGTGAAATCCTGGAAACCTCTGTTTTGTTGCTTCCGATGTGCATATTTTAGCCAACTGGCGTCCGATCTTGATAAAGTAAACATTTCTATACTCGGGACACCGAGAAGCTCATTTCCTCATCCAAATTTTTATCCTTAGATCGATTTAAAATTTTTCGAATTTTTTCAAGGGGTACCATCACAAAAATTGTGAAATCCTGGAAACCTCTTTTTTGTTGCTTCCGATGTGCATATTTTAGCCAACTGGCGTCCGATCTTGATAAAGTAAACTTCTCCACACTCAGGACACCGAGAAGCTCATTTCCTCATCCAAATTTTTATCCTTAGATCGATTTAAAATTTTTCGAATTTTTTCAAGGGGTACCATCACAAAAATTGTGAAATCCTGGAAACCTCTTTTTTGTTGCTTCCGATGTGCATATTTTAGCCAACTGGCGTCCGATCTTGATAAAGTAAACATTTCTATACTCGGGACACCGAGAAGCTCATTTCCTCATCTAAATTTTTATCCTTAGATCGATTTGAAATTTTTCGAATTTTTTCAAGGGGTACCATCACAAAAATTGTGAAATCCTGAAAACCTCTTTTTTGCCGCTTCCGATGTTTATATTATGGCCAATTCCTATCCGATCTACATAAAGTAAACTTCTCCACACTCAGGACACCGAGAAGCTCATTTCCTCATCCAAATTTTTATCCTTAGATCGATTTAAAATTTTTCGAATTTTTTCAAGGGGTACCATCACAAAAATTGTGAAATCCTGGAAACCTCTTTTTTGTTGCTTCCGATGTGCATATTTTAGCCAACTGGCGTCCGATCTTGATAAAGTAAACATTTCTATACTCGGGACACCGAGAAGCTCATTTCCTCATCTAAGTAAATTTTTATCCTTAGATCGATTTGAAATTTTTCGAATTTTTTCAAGGGGTACCATCACAAAAATTGTGAAATCCTGGAAACCTCTTTTTTGTTGCTTCCGATGTGCATATTTTAGCCAACTGGCGTCCGATCTTGATAAAGTAAACATTTCTATACTCGGGACACCGAGAAGCTCATTTCCTCATCTAAATTTTTATCCTTAGATCGATTTGAAATTTTTCGAATTTTTTCAAGGGGTACCATCACAAAAATTGTGAAATCCTGGAAACCTCTTTTTTGTTGCTTCCGATGTTTATATTATGGCCAATTCCTATCCGATCTACATAAAGTAAACTTCTCCACACTCAGGACACCGAGAAGCTCATTTCCTCATCCAAATTTTTATCCTTAGATCGATTTAAAATTTTTCGAATTTTTTCAAGGGGTACCATCACAAAAATTGTGAAATCCTGGAAACCTCTTTTTGTTGCTTCCGATGTGCATATTTTAGCCAACTGGCGTCTGATCTTGATAAAGTAAACATTTCTATACTCGGGACACCGAGAAGCTCATTTCCTCATCTAAATTTGTATCCTTAGATCGATTTGAAATTTTTCGAATTTTTTCAAGGGGTACCATCACAAAAATTGTGAAATCCTGAAAACCTCTTTTTTGCCGCTTCCGATGTTTATATTATGGCCAATTCCTATCCGATCTACATAAAGTAAACTTCTCCACACTCAGGACACCGAGAAGCTCATTTCCTCATCCAAATTTTTATCCTTAGATCGATTTAAAATTTTTCGAATTTTTTCAAGGGGTACCATCACAAAAATTGTGAAATCCTGGAAACCTCTTTTTTGTTGCTTCCGATGTGCATATTTTAGCCAACTGGCGTCCGATCTTGATAAAGTAAACATTTCTATACTCGGGACACCGAGAAGCTCATTTCCTCATCTAAATTTTTATCCTTAGATCGATTTGAAATTTTTCGAATTTTTTCAAGGGGTACCATCACAAAAATTGTGAAATCCTGGAAACCTCTTTTTTGTTGCTTCCGATGTGCATATTTTAGCCAACTGGCGTCCGATCTTGATAAAGTAAACATTTCTATACTCGGGACACCGAGAAGCTCATTTCCTCATCTAAATTTTTATCCTTAGATCGATTTGAAATTTTTCGAATTTTTTCAAGGGGTACCATCACAAAAATTGTGAAATCCTGAAAACCTCTTTTTTGTTGCTTCCGATGTTTATATTATGGCCAATTCCTATCCGATCTACATAAAGTAAACTTCTCCACACTCAGGACACCGAGAAGCTCATTTCCTCATCCAAATTTTTATCCTTAGATCGATTTAAAATTTTTCGAATTTTTTCAAGGGGTACCATCACAAAAATTGCGAAATCCTGAAAACCTCTTTTTTGTTGCTTCCGATGTGCATATTTTAGCCAACTGGCGTCTGATCTTGATAAAGTAAACATTTCTATACTCGGGACACCGAGAAGCTCATTTCCTCATCTAAATTTGTATCCTTAGATCGATTTGAAATTTTTCGAATTTTTTCAAGGGGTACCATCACAAAAATTGTGAAATCCTGGAAACCTCTTTTTTGTTGCTTCCGATGCTTATATTATGGCCAATTCCTATCCGATCTACATAAAGTAAACTTCTCCACACTCAGGACACCGAGAAGCTCATTTCCTCATCCAAATTTTTATCCTTAGATCGATTTAAAATTTTTCGAATTTTTTCAAGGGGTACCATCACAAAAATTGTGAAATCCTGGAAACCTCTTTTTTGTTGCTTCCGATGTGCATATTTTAGCCAACTGGCGTCTGATCTTGATAAAGTAAACATTTCTATACTCGGGACACCGAGAAGCTCATTTCCTCATCTAAATTTGTATCCTTAGATCGATTTGAAATTTTTCGAATTTTTTCAAGGGGTACCATCACAAAAATTGTGAAATCCTGGAAACCTCTTTTTTGCCGCTTCCGATGTTTATATTATGGCCAATTCCTATCCGATCTACATAAAGTAAACTTCTCCACACTCAGGACACCGAGAAGCTCATTTCCTCATCTAAATTTTTATCCTTAGATCGATTTGAAATTTTTCGAATTTTTTCAAGGGGTACCATCACAAAAATTGTGAAATCCTGGAAACCTCTTTTTTGTTGCTTCCGATGTGCATATTTTAGCCAACTGGCGTCCGATCTTGATAAAGTAAACATTTCTATACTCGGGACACCGAGAAGCTCATTTCCTCATCCAAATTTTTATCCTTAGATCGATTTAAAATTTTTCGAATTTTTCAAGGGGTACCATCACAAAAATTGTGAAATCCTGAAACCTCTTTTTTGTTGCTTCCGATGTTCATATTTTGGCCAACTGCGTCCGATCTTGATAAAGTAAACATTTCTACACTCGGGACACCGAGAAGCTCATTTCCTCATCCAAATTTTTATCCTTAGATCGATTTGAATTTCACAAAAATTGTGAAATCCTGGAAACCTCTTTTTTGTTGCTTCCGATGTGCATATTTTAGCCAACTGGCGTCCGATCTTCATAAAGTAAACATTTCTATACTCAGGACACCGAGAAGCTCATTTCCTCATCTAAATTTTTATCCTTAGATCGATTTGAAATTTTTCGAATTTTTTCAAGGGGTACCATCACAAAAATTGTGAAATCCTGAAAACCTCTTTTTTGCCGCTTCCGATGTTTATATTATGGCCAATTCCTATCCGATCTACATAAAGTAAACTTCTCCACACTCAGGACACCGAGAAGCTCATTTCCTCATCTAAATTTTTATCCTTAGATCGATTTGAAATTTTTCGAATTTTTTCAAGGGGTACCATCACAAAAATTGTGAAATCCTGAAAACCTCTTTTTTGTTGCTTCCGATGTTTATATTTTGGCCAACTCTATCCGATCTTCATAAAGTAAACTTCTCCACACTCAGGACACCGAGAAGCTCATTTCCTCATCTAAATTTTTATCCTTAGATCGATTTGAAATTTTTCGAATTTTTTCAAGGGGTACCATCACAAAAATTGTGAAATCCTGAAAACCTCTTTTTTGCCGCTTCCGATGTTTATATTATGGCCAATTCCTATCCGATCTACATAAAGTAAACTTCTCCACACTCAGGACACCGAGAAGCTCATTTCCTCATCTAAATTTTTATCCTTAGATCGATTTGAAATTTTTCGAATTTTTCAAGGGGTACCATCACAAAAATTGTGAAATCCTGGAAACCTCTTTTTTGTCGCTTCCGATGTTTATATTTTGGCCAATGGCTATCCGATCTACATAAAGTAAACTTTCCACACTCAGGACACCGAGAAGCTCATTTCCTCATCTAAATTTTTATCCTTAGATCGATTTGAAATTTTTCGAATTTTTTCAAGGGGTACCATCACAAAAATTGTGAAATCCTGAAAACCTCTTTTTTGCCGCTTCCGATGTTTATATTATGGCCAATTCCTATCCGATCTACATAAAGTAAACTTCTCCACACTCAGGACACCGAGAAGCTCATTTCCTCATCTAAATTTTTATCCTTAGATCGATTTGAAATTTTTCGAATTTTTTCAAGGGGTACCATCACAAAAATTGTGAAATCCTGGAAACCTCTTTTTGTTGCTTCCGATGTGCATATTTTGGCCAACTGGCGTCCGATCTTCATAAAGTAAACATTTCTATACTCAGGACACCGAGAAGCTCATTTCCTCATCTAAATTTTTATCCTTAGATCGATTTGAAATTTTTCGAATTTTTTCAAGGGGTACCATCACAAAAATTGTGAAATCCTGAAAACCTCTTTTTTGCCGCTTCCGATGTTTATATTATGGCCAATTCCTATCCGATCTACATAAAGTAAACTTCTCCACACTCAGGACACCGAGAAGCTCATTTCCTCATCTAAATTTTTATCCTTAGATCGATTTGAAATTTTTCGAATTTTTTCAAGGGGTACCATCACAAAAATTGTGAAATCCTGGAAACCTCTTTTTTGTTGCTTCCGATGTGCATATTTTAGCCAACTGGCGTCCGATCTTGATAAAGTAAACATTTCTATACTCAGGACACCGAGAAGCTCATTTCCTCATCTAAATTTTTATCCTTAGATCGATTTGAAATTTTTCGAATTTTTTCAAGGGGTACCATCACAAAAATTGTGAAATCCTGGAAACCTCTTTTTTGCCGCTTCCGATGTTTATATTATGGCCAATTCCTATCCGATCTACATAAAGTAAACTTCTCCACACTCAGGACACCGAGAAGCTCATTTCCTCATCTAAATTTTTATCCTTAGATCGATTTGAAATTTTTCGAATTTTTTCAAGGGGTACCATCACAAAAATTGTGAAATCCTGGAAACCTCTTTTTTGTTGCTTCCGATGTGCATATTTTAGCCAACTGGCGTCCGATCTTGATAAAGTAAACATTTCTATACTCGGGACACCGAGAAGCTCATTTCCTCATCTAAATTTTTATCCTTAGATCGATTTGAAATTTTTCGAATTTTTTCAAGGGGTACCATCACAAAAATTGTGAAATCCTGAAAACCTCTTTTTTGCCGCTTCCGATGTTTATATTATGGCCAATTCCTATCCGATCTACATAAAGTAAACTTCTCCACACTCAGGACACCGAGAAGCTCATTTCCTCATCTAAATTTTTATCCTTAGATCGATTTGAAATTTTTCGAATTTTTTCAAGGGGTACCATCACAAAAATTGTGAAATCCTGGAAACCTCTTTTTTGTTGCTTCCGATGTGCATATTTTAGCCAACTGGCGTCCGATCTTGATAAAGTAAACATTTCTATACTCGGGACACCGAGAAGCTCATTTCCTCATCTAAATTTTTATCCTTAGATCGATTTGAAATTTTTCGAATTTTTTCAAGGGGTACCATCACAAAAATTGTGAAATCCTGAAAACCTCTTTTTTGCCGCTTCCGATGTTTATATTATGGCCAATTCCTATCCGATCTACATAAAGTAAACTTCTCCACACTCAGGACACCGAGAAGCTCATTTCCTCATCTAAATTTTTATCCTTAGATCGATTTAAAATTTTTCGAATTTTTTCAAGGGGTACCATCACAAAAATTGTGAAATCCTGGAAACCTCTTTTTTGTTGCTTCCGATGTGCATATTTTAGCCAACTGGCGTCCGATCTTGATAAAGTAAACATTTCTATACTCGGGACACCGAGAAGCTCATTTCCTCATCTAAATTTTTATCCTTAGATCGATTTGAAATTTTTCGAATTTTTTCAAGGGGTACCATCACAAAAATTGCGAAACCCTGAAAACCTCTTTTTTGCCGCTTCCGATGCTTATATTATGGCCAATTCCTATCCGATCTACATAAAGTAAACTTCTCCACACTCAGGACACCGAGAAGCTCATTTCCTCATCTAAATTTTTATCCTTAGATCGATTTAAAATTTTTCGAATTTTTTCAAGGGGTACCATCACAAAAATTGTGAAATCCTGGAAACCTCTTTTTTGTTGCTTCCGATGTGCATATTTTAGCCAACTGGCGTCCGATCTTGATAAAGTAAACATTTCTATACTCGGGACACCGAGAAGCTCATTTCCTCATCTAAATTTTTATCCTTAGATCGATTTGAAATTTTTCGAATTTTTTCAAGGGGTACTATCACAAAAATTGCGAAATCCTGAAAACCTCTTTTTTGCCGCTTCCGATGCTTATATTATGGCCAATTCCTATCCGATCTACATAAAGTAAACTTCTCCACACTCAGGACACCGAGAAGCTCATTTCCTCATCTAAATTTTTATCCTTAGATCGATTTAAAATTTTTCGAATTTTTTCAAGGGGTACCATCACAAAAATTGTGAAATCCTGAAAACCTCTTTTTTGTTGCTTCCGATGTGCATATTTTAGCCAACTGGGTCCGATCTTGATAAAGTAAACATTTCTATACTCGGGACACCGAGAAGCTCATTTCCTCATCTAAATTTTTATCCTTAGATCGATTTGAAATTTTTCGAATTTTTTCAAGGGGTACTATCACAAAAATTGCGAAATCCTGAAAACCTCTTTTTTGCCGCTTCCGATGCTTATATTATGGCCAATTCCTATCCGATCTACATAAAGTAAACTTCTCCACACTCAGGACACCGAGAAGCTCATTTCCTCATCTAAATTTTTATCCTTAGATCGATTTGAAATTTTTCGAATTTTTTCAAGGGGTACCATCACAAAAATTGTGAAATCCTGAAAACCTCTTTTTTGTTGCTTCCGATGTGCATATTTTAGCCAACTGCGTCCGATCTTGATAAAGTAAACATTTCTATACTCGGGACACCGAGAAGCTCATTTCCTCATCTAAATTTTTATCCTTAGATCGATTTGAAATTTTTCGAATTTTTTCAAGGGGTACCATCACAAAAATTGTGAAATCCTGAAAACCTCTTTTTTGCCGCTTCCGATGTTTATATTATGGCCAATTCCTATCCGATCTACATAAAGTAAACTTCTCCACACTCAGGACACCGAGAAGCTCATTTCCTCATCTAAATTTTTATCCTTAGATCGATTTGAAATTTTTCGAATTTTTTCAAGGGGTACCATCACAAAAATTGTGAAATCCTGGAAACCTCTTTTTTGTTGCTTCCGATGTGCATATTTTAGCCAACTGGCGTCCGATCTTGATAAAGTAAACATTTCTATACTCGGGACACCGAGAAGCTCATTTCCTCATCTAAATTTTTATCCTTAGATCGATTTGAAATTTTTCGAATTTTTTCAACGGGTACCATCACAAAAATTGCGAAATCCTGAAAACCTCTTTTTGCCGCTTCCGATGCTTATATTATGGCCAATTCCTATCCGATCTACATAAAGTAAACTTCTCCACACTCAGGACACCGAGAAGCTCATTTCCTCATCTAAATTTTTATCCTTAGATCGATTTAAAATTTTTCGAATTTTTTCAAGGGGTACCATCACAAAAATTGTGAAATCCTGGAAACCTCTTTTTTGTTGCTTCCGATGTGCATATTTTAGCCAACTGGCGTCCGATCTTGATAAAGTAAACATTTCTATACTCGGGACACCGAGAAGCTCATTTCCTCATCTAAATTTTTATCCTTAGATCGATTTGAAATTTTTCGAATTTTTTCAAGGGGTACCATCACAAAAATTGTGAAATCCTGAAAACCTCTTTTTTGCCGCTTCCGATGCTTATATTATGGCCAATTCCTATCCGATCTACATAAAGTAAACTTCTCCACACTCAGGACACCGAGAAGCTCATTTCCTCATCTAAATTTTTATCCTTAGATCGATTTAAAATTTTTCGAATTTTTTCAAGGGGTACCATCACAAAAATTGTGAAATCCTGGAAACCTCTTTTTTGTTGCTTCCGATGTGCATATTTTAGCCAACTGGCGTCCGATCTTGATAAAGTAAACATTTCTATACTCGGGACACCGAGAAGCTCATTTCCTCATCTAAATTTTTATCCTTAGATCGATTTGAAATTTTTCGAATTTTTTCAAGGGGTACCATCACAAAAATTGCGAAATCCTGAAAACCTCTTTTTTGCCGCTTCCGATGCTTATATTATGGCCAATTCCTATCCGATCTACATAAAGTAAACTTCTCCACACTCAGGACACCGAGAAGCTCATTTCCTCATCTAAATTTTTATCCTTAGATCGATTTAAAATTTTTCGAATTTTTTCAAGGGGTACCATCACAAAAATTGTGAAATCCTGGAAACCTCTTTTTTGTTGCTTCCGATGTGCATATTTTAGCCAACTGGCGTCCGATCTTGATAAAGTAAACATTTCTATACTCGGGACACCGAGAAGCTCATTTCCTCATCTAAATTTTTATCCTTAGATCGATTTGAAATTTTTCGAATTTTTTCAAGGGGTACCATCACAAAAATTGTGAAATCCTGAAAACCTCTTTTTTGCCGCTTCCGATGTTTATATTATGGCCAATTCCTATCCGATCTACATAAAGTAAACTTCTCCACACTCAGGACACCGAGAAGCTCATTTCCTCATCTAAATTTTTATCCTTAGATCGATTTGAAATTTTTCGAATTTTTTCAAGGGGTACCATCACAAAAATTGTGAAATCCTGGAAACCTCTTTTTTGTTGCTTCCGATGTGCATATTTTAGCCAACTGGCGTCCGATCTTGATAAAGTAAACATTTCTATACTCGGGACACCGAGAAGCTCATTTCCTCATCTAAATTTTTATCCTTAGATCGATTTGAAATTTTTCGAATTTTTTCAAGGGGTACCATCACAAAAATTGCGAAATCCTGAAAACCTCTTTTTGCCGCTTCCGATGCTTATATTATGGCCAATTCCTATCCGATCTACATAAAGTAAACTTCTCCACACTCAGGACACCGAGAAGCTCATTTCCTCATCTAAATTTTTATCCTTAGATCGATTTAAAATTTTTCGAATTTTTTCAAGGGGTACCATCACAAAAATTGTGAAATCCTGGAAACCTCTTTTTTGTTGCTTCCGATGTGCATATTTTAGCCAACTGGCGTCCGATCTTGATAAAGTAAACATTTCTATACTCGGGACACCGAGAAGCTCATTTCCTCATCTAAATTTTTATCCTTAGATCGATTTGAAATTTTTCGAATTTTTTCAAGGGGTACCATCACAAAAATTGCGAAATCCTGAAAACCTCTTTTTTGCCGCTTCCGATGCTTATATTATGGCCAATTCCTATCCGATCTACATAAAGTAAACTTCTCCACACTCAGGACACCGAGAAGCTCATTTCCTCATCCAAATTTTTATCCTTAGATCGATTTAAAATTTTTCGAATTTTTTCAAGGGGTACCATCACAAAAATTGTGAAATCCTGAAACCTCTTTTTTGTTGCTTCCGATGTGCATATTTTAGCCAACTGGCGTCCGATCTTGATAAAGTAAACATTTCTATACTCGGGACACCGAGAAGCTCATTTCCTCATCTAAATTTTTATCCTTAGATCGATTTGAAATTTTTCGAATTTTTCAAGGGGTACCATCACAAAAATTGTGAAATCCTGAAAACCTCTTTTTGCCGCTTCCGATGCTTATATTATGGCCAATTCCTATCCGATCTACATAAAGTAAACTTCTCCACACTCAGGACACCGAGAAGCTCATTTCCTCATCCAAATTTTTATCCTTAGATCGATTTGAATTTCACAAAAATTGTGAAATCCTGGAAACCTCTTTTTTGTTGCTTCCGATGTGCATATTTTAGCCAACTGGCGTCCGATCTTCATAAAGTAAACATTTCTATACTCGGGACACCGAGAAGCTCATTTCCTCATCTAAATTTTTATCCTTAGATCGATTTGAAATTTTTCGAATTTTTTCAAGGGGTACCATCACAAAAATTGTGAAATCCTGAAAACCTCTTTTTTGCCGCTTCCGATGTTTATATTATGGCCAATTCCTATCCGATCTACATAAAGTAAACTTCTCCACACTCAGGACACCGAGAAGCTCATTTCCTCATCCAAATTTTTATCCTTAGATCGATTTGAAATTTTTCGAATTTTTTCAAGGGGTACCATCACAAAAATTGTGAAATCCTGGAAACCTCTTTTTTGTTGCTTCCGATGTGCATATTTTAGCCAACTGGCGTCCGATCTTGATAAAGTAAACATTTCTATACTCGGGACACCGAGAAGCTCATTTCCTCATCTAAATTTTTATCCTTAGATCGATTTGAAATTTTTCGAATTTTTTCAAGGGGTACCATCACAAAAATTGTGAAATCCTGAAAACCTCTTTTTTGCCGCTTCCGATGTTTATATTATGGCCAATTCCTATCCGATCTACATAAAGTAAACTTCTCCACACTCAGGACACCGAGAAGCTCATTTCCTCATCTAAATTTTTATCCTTAGATCGATTTGAAATTTTTCGAATTTTTTCAAGGGGTACCATCACAAAAATTGTGAAATCCTGAAAACCTCTTTTTTGCCGCTTCCGATGCTTATATTATGGCCAATTCCTATCCGATCTACATAAAGTAAACTTCTCCACACTCAGGACACCGAGAAGCTCATTTCCTCATCCAAATTTTTATCCTTAGATCGATTTAAAATTTTTCGAATTTTTTCAAGGGGTACCATCACAAAAATTGTGAAATCCTGGAAACCTCTTTTTGTTGCTTCCGATGTGCATATTTTAGCCAACTGGCGTCCGATCTTGATAAAGTAAACATTTCTATACTCGGGACACCGAGAAGCTCATTTCCTCATCTAAATTTTTATCCTTAGATCGATTTAAAATTTTTCGAATTTTTTCAAGGGGTACCATCACAAAAATTGTGAAATCCTGAAAACCTCTTTTTTGCCGCTTCCGATGTTTATATTATGGCCAATTCCTATCCGATCTACATAAAGTAAACTTCTCCACACTCAGGACACCGAGAAGCTCATTTCCTCATCTAAATTTTTATCCTTAGATCGATTTGAAATTTTTCGAATTTTTTCAAGGGGTACCATCACAAAAATTGTGAAATCCTGAAAACCTCTTTTTTGCCGCTTCCGATGTTTATATTTTGGCCAATTCCTATCCGATCTACATAAAGTAAACTTCTCCACACTCAGGACACCGAGAAGCTCATTTCCTCATCCAAATTTTTATCCTTAGATCGATTTAAAATTTTTCGAATTTTTTCAAGGGGTACCATCACAAAAATTGTGAAATCCTGGAAACCTCTTTTTTGTTGCTTCCGATGTGCATATTTTAGCCAACTGGCGTCCGATCTTGATAAAGTAAACATTTCTATACTCGGGACACCGAGAAGCTCATTTCCTCATCTAAATTTTTATCCTTAGATCGATTTGAAATTTTTCGAATTTTTTCAAGGGGTACCATCACAAAAATTGTGAAATCCTGAAAACCTCTTTTTTGCCGCTTCCGATGTTTATATTTTGGCCAATTCCTATCCGATCTACATAAAGTAAACTTCTCCACACTCAGGACACCGAGAAGCTCATTTCCTCATCCTAAATTTTTATCCTTAGATCGATTTGAAATTTTTCGAATTTTTTCAAGGGGTACCATCACAAAAATTGTGAAATCCTGAAAACCTCTTTTTTGCCGCTTCCGATGTTTATATTATGGCCAATTCCTATCCGATCTACATAAAGTAAACTTCTCCACACTCAGGACACCGAGAAGCTCATTTCCTCATCTAAATTTTTATCCTTAGATCGATTTGAAATTTTTCGAATTTTTTCAAGGGGTACCATCACAAAAATTGTGAAATCCTGGAAACCTCTTTTTTGTTGCTTCCGATGTGCATATTTTAGCCAACTGGCGTCCGATCTTGATAAAGTAAACATTTCTATACTCGGGACACCGAGAAGCTCATTTGCTCATCTAAATTTTTATCCTTAGATCGATTTGAAATTTTTCGAATTTTTTCAAGGGGTACCATCACAAAAATTGTGAAATCCTGAAAACCTTTTTTTTTGCCGCTTCCGATGTTTATATTATGGCCAATTCCTATCCGATCTACATAAAGTAAACTTCTCCACACTCAGGACACCGAGAAGCTCATTTCCTCATCTAAATTTTTATCCTTAGATCGATTTGAAATTTTTCGAATTTTTTCAAGGGGTACCATCACAAAAATTGTGAAATCCTGAAAACCTCTTTTTTGCCGCTTCCGATGTTTATATTTTGGCCAATTCCTATCCGATCTACATAAAGTAAACTTCTCCACACTCAGGACACCGAGAAGCTCATTTCCTCATCTAAATTTTTATCCTTAGATCGATTTGAAATTTTTCGAATTTTTTCAAGGGGTACCATCACAAAAATTGTGAAATCCTGAAAACTCTTTTTTTTTTTCTTTTTTGCCGCTTCCGATGTTTATATTATGGCCAATTCCTATCCGATCTACATAAAGTAAACTTCTCCACACTCAGGACACCGAGAAGCTCATTTCCTTATCTAAATTTTTATCCTTAGATCGATTTGAAATTTTTCGAATTTTTTCAAGGGGTACCATCACAAAAATTGTGAAATCCTGAAAACCTTTTTTTTTGCCGCTTCCGATGTTTATATTATGGCCAATTCCTATCCGATCTACATAAAGTAAACTTGTCCACACTCAGGACACCGAGAAGCTCATTTTCTCATCTAAATTTTTCTCCTTAGATCGATTTGAAATTTTTCGAATTTTTTCAAGGGGTACCATCACAAAAATTGTGAAATCCTGGAAACCTCTTTTTTGTTGCTTCCGATGTGCATATTTTAGCCAACTGGCGTCCGATCTTGATAAAGTAAACATTTCTATACTCGGGACACCGAGAAGCTCATTTCCTCATCCAAATTTTTATCCTTAGATCGATTTGAAATTTTTCGAATTTTTTCAAGGGGTACCATCACAAAAATTGTGAAATCCTGAAAACCTCTTTTTTGCCGCTTCCGATGTTTATATTATGGCCAATTCCTATCCGATCTACATAAAGTAAACTTCTCCACACTCAGGACACCGAGAAGCTCATTTCCTCATCTAAATTTGTATCCTTAGATCGATTTGAAATTTTTCGAATTTTTTCAAGGGGTACCATCACAAAAATTGTGAAATCCTGAAAACCTCTTTTTTGCCGCTTCCGATGTTTATATTATGGCCAATTCCTATCCGATCTACATAAAGTAAACTTGTCCACACTCCAGGACACAAAATTTTGTAGAAGCTCATTTCCTCATCCAAATTTTTATCCTTAGATCGATTTAAAATTTTTCGAATTTTTTCAAGGGGTACCATCACAAAAATTGTGAAATCCTGGAAACCTCTTTTTTGTTGCTTCCGATGCTTATATTTTAGCCAACTGGCGTCCGATCTTGATAAAGTAAACATTTCTATACTCGGGACACCGAGAAGCTCATTTCCTCATCCAAATTTTTATCCTTAGATCGATTTGAAATTTTTCGAATTTTTTCAAGGGGTACCATCACAAAAATTGTGAAATCCTGAAAACCTCTTTTTTGCCGCTTCCGATGTTTATATTATGGCCAATTCCTATCCGATCTACATAAAGTAAACTTCTCCACACTCAGGACACCGAGAAGCTCATTTCCTCATCTAAATTTGTATCCTTAGATCGATTTGAAATTTTTCGAATTTTTTCAAGGGGTACCATCACAAAAATTGTGAAATCCTGAAAACCTCTTTTTTGCCGCTTCCGATGTTTATATTATGGCCAATTCCTATCCGATCTACATAAAGTAAACTTCTCCACACTCAGGACACCGAGAAGCTCATTTTCTCATCTAAATTTTTATCCTTAGATCGATTTAAAATTTTTCGAATTTTTCAAGGGGTACCATCACAAAAATTGTGAAATCCTGGAAACCTCTTTTTTGTTGCTTCCGATGTGCATATTTTAGCCAACTGGCGTCCGATCTTGATAAAGTAAACATTTCTATACTCGGGACACCGAGAAGCTCATTTCCTCATCTAAATTTTTATCCTTAGATCGATTTGAAATTTTTCGAATTTTTTCAAGGGGTACCATCACAAAAATTGTGAAATCCTGAAAACCTCTTTTTTGCCGCTTCCGATGTTTATATTTTGGCCAATTCCTATCCGATCTACATAAAGTAAACTTCTCCACACTCAGGACACCGAGAAGCTCATTTCCCATCTAAATTTTTATCCTTAGATCGATTTGAAATTTTTCGAATTTTTCAAGGGGTACCATCACAAAAATGTGAAATCCTGAAAACCTCTTTGCTTCCGATGCTTATATTATGGCCAATTCTTCCGATCTAATAAAGTAAACTTTCCACACTCGGGACACCGAGAAGCTCATTTCCTCATCTAAATTTGTATCCTTAGATCGATTTGAAATTTTTCGAATTTTTTCAAGGGGTACCATCACAAAAATTGTGAAATCCTGAAAACCTCTTTTTTGCCGCTTCCGATGTTTATATTATGGCCAATTCCTATCCGATCTACATAAAGTAAACTTCTCCACACTCAGGACACCGAGAAGCTCATTTTCTCATCTAAATTTGTATCCTTAGATCGATTTGAAATTTTTCGAATTTTTTCAAGGGGTACCATCACAAAAATTGTGAAATCCTGAAAACCTCTTTTTTGCCGCTTCCGATGTTTATATTATGGCCAATTCCTATCCGATCTACATAAAGTAAACTTCTCCACACTCAGGACACCGAGAAGCTCATTTTCTCATCTAAATTTTTCTCCTTAGATCGATTTGAAATTTTTCGAATTTTTTCAAGGGGTACCATCACAAAAATTGTGAAATCCTGGAAACCTCTTTTTTGTTGCTTCCGATGTGCATATTTTAGCCAACTGGCGTCCGATCTTGATAAAGTAAACATTTCTATACTCGGGACACCGAGAAGCTCATTTCCTCATCTAAATTTTTATCCTTAGATCGATTTGAAATTTTTCGAATTTTTTCAAGGGGTACCATCACAAAAATTGTGAAATCCTGGAAACCTCTTTTTTGTTGCTTCCGATGTTTATATTTTAGCCAACTGGCGTCCGATCTTGATAAAGTAAACATTTCTATACTCGGGACACCGAGAAGCTCATTTCCTCATCTAAATTTTTATCCTTAGATCGATTTGAAATTTTTCGAATTTTTTCAAGGGGTACCATCACAAAAATTGTGAAATCCTGGAAACCTCTTTTTTGTTGCTTCCGATGTGCATATTTTAGCCAACTGGCGTCCGATCTTGATAAAGTAAACATTTCTATACTCAGGACACCGAGAAGCTCATTTCCTCATCTAAATTTTTATCCTTAGATCGATTTGAAATTTTTCGAATTTTTTCAAGGGGTACCATCACAAAAATTGTGAAATCCTGGAAACCTCTTTTTGGCTTCCGATGTGTATATTTTCCTTCCGATCTTATAAAGTAAACTTTCCACACTCGGGACACCGAGAAGCTCATTTCTCATCTAAATTTTATCCTTAGATCGATTTGAAATTTTTCGAATTTTTCAAGGGGTACCATCACAAAAATTGTTAAATCCTGAAAACCTCTTTTTTGCCGCTTCCGATGTTTATATTATGGCCAATTCCTATCCGATCTACATAAAGTAAACTTCTCCACACTCAGGACACCGAGAAGCTCATTTTCTCATCTAAATTTTTCTCCTTAGATCGATTTGAAATTTTTCGAATTTTTTCAAGGGGTACCATCACAAAAATTGTGAAATCCTGGAAACCTCTTTTTTGTTGCTTCCGATGTGCATATTTTAGCCAACTGGCGTCCGATCTTGATAAAGTAAACATTTCTATACTCGGGACACCGAGAAGCTCATTTCCTCATCTAAATTTTTATCCTTAGATCGATTTGAAATTTTTCGAATTTTTTCAAGGGGTACCATCACAAAAATTGTGAAATCCTGAAAACCTCTTTTTTGCCGCTTCCGATGTTTATATTATGGCCAATTCCTATCCGATCTACATAAAGTAAACTTCTCCACACTCAGGACACCGAGAAGCTCATTTCCTCATCTAAATTTTTCTCCTTAGATCGATTTAAAATTTTTCGAATTTTTTCAAGGGGTACCATCACAAAAATTGTGAAATCCTGGAAACCTCTTTTTTGTTGCTTCCGATGCTTATATTATGGCCAATTCCTATCCGATCTACATAAAGTAAACTTCTCCACACTCAGGACACCGAGAAGCTCATTTCCTCATCCAAATTTTTATCCTTAGATCGATTTGAAATTTTTCGAATTTTTTCAAGGGGTACCATCACAAAAATTGCGAAATCCTGAAAACCTCTTTTTTGCCGCTTCCGATGCTTATATTATGGCCAATTCCTATCCGATCTACATAAAGTAAACTTCTCCACACTCAGGACACCGAGAAGCTCATTTCCTCATCCAAATTTTTATCCTTAGATCGATTTAAAATTTTTCGAATTTTTTCAAGGGGTACCATCACAAAAATTGTGAAATCCTGAAAACCTCTTTTTTGCCGCTTCCGATGCTTATATTATGGCCAATTCCTATCCGATCTACATAAAGTAAACTTCTCCACACTCAGGACACCGAGAAGCTCATTTCCTCATCTAAATTTGTATCCTTAGATCGATTTGAAATTTTTCGAATTTTTTCAAGGGGTACCATCACAAAAATTGTGAAATCCTGAAAACCTCTTTTTTGCCGCTTCCGATGCTTATATTATGGCCAATTCCTATCCGATCTACATAAAGTAAACTTCTCCACACTCAGGACACCGAGAAGCTCATTTCCTCATCTAAATTTGTATCCTTAGATCGATTTGAAATTTTTCGAATTTTTTCAAGGGGTACCATCACAAAAATTGTGAAATCCTGGAAACCTCTTTTTTGTTGCTTCCGATGTGCATATTTTAGCCAACTGGCGTCCGATCTTGATAAAGTAAACATTTCTATACTCAGGGCTTTTCGTAGCTCAATTCCTCATCTAAAGTTTTCTCCTTAAAGCGTTTTGAAATTTTTCGAATTTTTCCTAGGGGTACCCCCACAAAAATTGCGAACTCCTCTATTATGGCTCCTTCCTCCATGCATAGCTCTGCCAATATACAAATAGTTTTTCATGTTACCTTTAGACTTTATAGCATAATCTGCTACGAAATCAAAAGCTCATCTTAACTGCTAAACTTTCCAAAGCTCATAGATATCTTTTTTTTCCAACTTATCCTTATCTGCTTTATGACCTCTACAGGTATCTCGCCTCGTGATCCTCCATGAAGAGGCCGAGGATGGCAACGCCATGCCGGATCTCAGCCGACCCGTCCAGGTGGTTTCGGCGGCAGTGGCCAACCTGGTGAAGGTCGGCAGAGAGACGATTAACAGCTCCGATGACAAGATCCTGCGCCAGGACATGCCGTCGGCACTGCACCGGGTGGAGGGTGCCTCGCAGCTGCTGGAAGAGGCATCCGACATGCTCCGCTCCGACCCGTACTCGGGTCCGGCGCGCAAGAAGCTGATCGAGGGTAGCCGCGGCATCCTGCAGGGCACCTCCTCCCTGCTGCTGTGCTTCGACGAGAGCGAGGTGCGCAAGATCATCCAGGAGTGCAAGCGAGTGCTGGACTACCTGGCCGTCGCCGAGGTCATCAACACGATGGAGCAGCTGGTGCAGTTCCTCAAGGACCTCTCGCCCTGCCTGAGCAAGGTTCACCGCGAAGTGGGCGCCCGCGAGAAAGAGCTGACCCATCAGGTGCACAGCGAAATCCTGGTGCGCTGCCTAGAGCAGGTCAAGACTTTGGCCCCCATCCTTATCTGCAGCATGAAGGTATACATCCACATTGTGGAGCAGCAGGGACGTGGTGCCGAGGAGGCGGCTGAGAACAGGAACTACCTGGCCGCCCGCATGAGCGACGAGCTGCAGGAGATCATCCGCGTCCTTCAGCTGACCACCTACGACGAGGACACCAGTGAGCTGGACAACCTCACTGTTCTCAAGAAGCTGTCGAACGCCATCTCGAACAAAATGGAGCTGGCCAATGAGTGGCTATCGAATCCCTACGCCCTGCGTGGCGGCGTCGGCGAGAAGGCCCTGCGCCAGGTCATTGACAATGCCACGGAGATCTCGGAGCGCTGTTTGCCTCAGGACTCGTACCCCATTCGCAGGCTGGCCGACGAGGTTACTGCCATGGCTAACACCCTGTGCGAGCTGCGTCAGGAGGGCAAGGGTCAATCCCCTCAAGCCGAGTCGCTGGCCCGAGGCATTCGCGATCGCCTGGGCGAACTCCAGTCCCTGGTGCACCAGGCAGTCCAGGGCGTGGACAAGGCCGGCGTCCAACAGACGGCCCACACCATCCAGGGTCGACTGGAGCAGGCTGTCAAGTGGCTGCAGCATCCGGAAATCAACGACGGCGGCCTGGGCGAGCGTGCAATCAACCTGATCGTCGAGGAGGGTCGCAAGGTGGCCGAGGGCTGTCCCGGCCACCAGAAGGCGGAAATCCAGCAGCTGTGCGACGAGGTGGAGCGCCTGAAACGCCAGGCAGCCGGATCTGGACCAGCAGCCAAGCAGGCGGCCAAGCAACTAACCCAGAAACTCTACGAACTGAAGGCCGCCATCCAGAATGCCCTGGTGAACCGCATTGTCCAGGACTTCATGGACGTGAGCACGCCGCTGAAGCAGTTCACAGAGGCGGTGCTGCAGCCGGAGGGCACTCCCGGCCGGGAGCAAAACTTCAACCAGAAGTCCAACAACCTACAGGCCTTCAGCGATCGCGCCTCGAAGACCTCGCGCATGGTAGCCGCCGGCGGAGCCTGTGGCAACAAGAAAATTGCCGAGATCCTGCTCTCCTCCGCCGCCCAGGTGGACTCGCTGACGCCGCAGCTCATCAGCGCCGGTCGCATCCGTATGAACTATCCCGGAAGCAAGGCCGCTGACGAGCATCTGCAGAATCTGAAGCAGCAGTACGCCGACACGGTTCTGCGCATGCGTACCCTTTGCGACCAGGCCACTGATCCGGCGGACTTCATCAAGACCTCCGAGGAGCACATGCAGGTGTACGCTAAGCTCTGCGAGGATGCCATCCATGCCCGCCAGCCCCAGAAGATGGTCGACAACACCTCCAACATTGCCCGCCTGATCAACCGGGTTCTCCTTGTTGCCAAGCAGGAAGCGGACAACTCCGAGGACCCGGTGTTCACGGAGCGCCTGAATGCCGCCGCCAATCGGCTGGAACGCTCCCTGCCGGCCATGGTGGGCGATGCAAAATTGGTGGCCACCAACATAGCCGATCCCGCAGCGGCTGCCGCCTGGAAGAACTCCTTCCAGCGCCTGCTGGGCGATGTCCGGGAAGTGCGTGAAGCGATTGCCCCGCCCCAACCTCCTCCGCTGCCCACGTCGCTGCCTCCCCCGATTCCGGAGCTGAGCGCCCTCCATCTTTCCAACCAGAACGGCAAGTCTTTTCGATTATTGTTTTACTTATTCTTATACTTATTTACAATGGAATCCTTATCTTCTACAGCCGAGCGTGCTCCTCCACGCCCACCACTACCCAGGGAGGGTCTGGCGCCAGTGCGTCCGCCACCACCAGAGACGGACGACGAGGATGAGGGCGTCTTCCGCACCATGCCACATGCCAATCAGCCTATTTTGGTAAGACTTCCAATTGGATTCCAAAGAGCGGGGCTTATCTTCTGTTTTCCCTTTTCCAGATCGCCGCAAGAGGCCTCCACCAGGAGGTGCGTCAGTGGTCGTCCAAGGACAACGAAATCATTGCCGCCGCCAAGCGCATGGCCATCCTGATGGCCCGACTAAGTGAGCTGGTGCTATCGGATTCGCGGGGCAGCAAACGCGAACTGATCGCCACCGCCAAGAAGATCGCCGAGGCCTCTGAGGATGTGACACGGCTAGCCAAGGAGCTGGCTCGTCAGTGCACGGACCGCCGCATCCGCACCAATTTGCTGCAGGTGTGCGAGAGGATTCCCACCATCGGCACTCAGCTGAAGATCCTGTCGACGGTGAAGGCCACCATGCTGGGAGCCCAGGGTTCGGACGAGGATCGTGAGGCCACCGAAATGCTGGTGGGCAATGCCCAGAACCTGATGCAGAGCGTAAGTAGTCTGTGGTTTGTTTCCAGAGTATACCAGAGTATTAATGCCTTCTCTTTCGGTTTCGGATTGGAACAGGTGAAGGAGACAGTGCGTGCCGCCGAGGGAGCCAGCATCAAGATCCGGTCGGACCAGACCAGCAATCGCCTGCAGTGGGTGCGCCGACAGCCCTGGTACCAGTACTAGGACGCCGGAGTACTCCTCCGCCCGCCACCTGCCACTCGTGCCTTTTGTTGTAACATACAAAGCTAAACACTAATCTTTAAATTTTAAATGTTAAAAACGAAACTCCCCCTAATAACCATTGCGTAAGTGCCTGCAACTATTTATTATGTGCTCCAGAGCCCCCAGAAAACCGAAAAGCTCTAAAATAATACCAAGAACTTGTGCTCATGTTCCCCCTCTCCCTGTTTCCTATTTTAATGTTGTTTCAATAATTGTAAAATTAATTATTAAGCGTGCAATAAGAACAGACAAAACGAAAATAATGATGAAAACCAAGCAAAAAAAACCATAAATAGAAACCAATGTGAACAATGAAGCAATATCAGCAGAGATAAATGTACAGTCAGTTGTAGATCTAAGCGAATACTATCTTTATATAGTAAGTGACACTCTTCCACAGAATTTGCCAATTCGAATTTGAATAGTCTAACTTCTCCTACTACTCTTTTATTTGTAGTTTACTAACGAAGCATTTACTGAACCAATTTCACGCTCCAAGGCCCTTGTTGCCATTGTTTTGTTCGAAATTAACAACTAAAACTTAAAAACGAAGTATACATGCATACAAGATGTTCATACATATATGATTTCAAAATCAGACAGCCTTTTCGAACTGCATTAAGCCCAAAAACAAAAGTGTGTCATGTCCAAATATAATTGAAATAAAACTTAGTACCGAATGTTGCAGGTTTTTTTTTGAAATTAGAAAATAATTGCTTCGGTTTTCATTTTTTTGTTATCCTGGAGCTCGCTTTTAAAGCTTTGAAAATGTAATTAATAGAGAAGACAATGAGGGACTTCTTTTGAGTGATAAAGAACGATGTCCTAAAAATGTATTCCGCCTAAAATTAGCAGTCTATTTAAACATCGCCGGTTTGTATCGGATTTCTCCCACAATATTAGCTATGGTATTAATTGTAAAACGGCCTTATCGTTTTTTGTTATCGATAGTTGCTTCGCAGCTCTCCCATTTCTATTATTTGTACTTTCCAACACTGTTTATCGATATTTGGATATCGTCATTTGTTATCAACGTTTTCCCATGCCCCATTAAATTATCGAATTTAAAAGGTTCTTATTTGTCAAATAAAATCAAATTCTGTAGCTTTTTAAGCCTGGCGCATGCTCAACTTTTATCATTACAAACCATACTGTAGTCCTGCCAAGGTAATACTCATATGGATAGCCGTATCTATGTTTCAACTGACTCCTGTCGTTTTCAGGACCTGCAGCTGGTGATCAAGGCAATACGAATCATAAGGAATTTTGGCCAAATTAAAACCATGGAGTACCTGAAAATAATCCTTCCCGAATAAAACACAAATATATCCATTTCATACATTTATTTTTCAGATTTCACAAGAGGTGCATTACTGGACTACAACTAACATGAATAAGCGAAAAAGGACACTCGCTGGATGATGGTCCTTGCCACAGGTCGATAACGATGAGCTGAAGATTCTCCACGATTGAAACGATGTGCTGCAGCCCGTCACCTGAGGAATAAAAACCATGGTAAGTTTTGGGCAATATTTTATTAGCATTTTAGAGATCTTACTCACCCATGTATTTCTGCTTCTCCAGGACTTTGTGGCCTGTATCATCCAAAGAGCGATTATCTGCGAATCCTGAAGCTGGTGGAGGTGTTTTGGCCGGTCGCTTTCGGGTGAGTAACGATCCACAAAATGAGAAGACGCCCGAAAAAGAGAAATCATAAAAAATCCATTATTTACACTTTTCATAGCGCATATTTTAGTCATTTATCAACCGATTTCAAAAAGGATGGTACCAAACAACTCGGGAGGACATTATCCTCCGATCTGCATCAAAATCTTGAAAACTTCGAAAAACTCGATTTTTGAAAAAAATCGTGATGGTACCATCAGTAAAAATCGCGAAAATCGAGTTCCCAACTTTTTTCCAGGTTTTGATGCAGTTCGAGGGTAGATGTCCTTCCGAGTCGTTTGGTACCACCCGATCCGAATTCGGTCCAGGAATAGCCGAATTATGGGCTTTCAAAGTTGCTGCCAAAATGTAAACAAAGGTTGCTGGCCGACTGAAAACTTTGGCACGACTGTTCCATTTTCAAAATCTTTTACAACAGATCGAAGGATATTTAAATCCTGATTCCGAAAAGGTATTCCTCTCCCGAATCGGATGCGAAATGGCTGAAATATTCGCTTTCAAAATATGAAAAACGTCGAAAATCTTGACTTCTTTTCAATTTCATTTAAATTAGATTATGTTATATATTGCGTAACTAATGCTACATTTCTTTATTCTCAGGACACCAGTAAGGATAACAAGGTGCAGAGGAACACCGCTGCTTCATCGTGCCATTCCTGCAACATCCTGGAAACCAACTGGCTTAGCTGCTTCATCGTGGCCGTCCTGCAACTTCGCTACTTCGTCCTGCTTATCCTGCTACATCCTGGACATCACCTGGTTTCACCTTCAAGGACATGCGAGCCAATCAATGCAATTAAATCCTGTATAAACAAAGATGTATTTATTTGTGTAAATAAATGATTATAAAATGATATGTTGTGTTTTATTTGGTAGGAATTTTCCAGCTTTTCCGGGTTTTCCGACTTCATCGGATTCTCCAGAATTTTCTTGATTTTTCAGAATTTTTCCGGATTTTTCCGGCTTTTCCTTTAGCTTTCCGGAACGTTTTGTTTATTTTCAAGCGACTAAAGCGCCACCTTGGTGATATTCGGTGAAACTGCTTAGAGGCGCCGTGGGTTTTTCGGGAAGCTGATTTAAAATTCAAATTTCCGACGACTTTAAACGCTCATATCTTTGTCTTTCCTGAACCGATCTGGGAATGGATTACCTTCTCGGAATCAGGACTCCAATGTCCTTCGATCTGCAGCAAAAGATTTCAAAATCCGAACAGTCGTGCCAAAGTTTTCGTCTGGCGAGCAACCTTTGTTTACATTTGGCCGAAGACTTTAAACGCTCATATTTTTGTCATTCCTGAACCGATCTGGGAATGGATTACCTTCTCGGAATCACGACTCCAATGTCCTTCGATCTGCAGCAAAAGATTTTGACATCCGAACAGTCGTGCCAAAGTTTTCGGTCGGCGAGCAATCTTTGTTTACATTTTTCCAACCTCTGTTTACATTTGGCCACTACTTTGAACGCCCATAATTTGGCCATTTCTCGACCGATTTCAAAAAGGATGGTACCAAACATCTCGGGAGGACATTATCCTTCAATCTGCATCAAAATCTTAAAAACTTCGAAAAACTCGATTTTTGAAAAAAATTGTGATGGTACCATCAGTAAAAATCGCGAAAATCGAGTTCCCAACTTTTTTCCAGGTTTTGATGCAGATCGAGGGGGGATGTCCTTCCGAGTCGTTCGGTACCACCCGATCCGAAATCGGTCCAGGAATAGCCGAATTATGGGCTTTCAAAGTTGCTGCCAAAATGTAAACAAAGGTTGCTGGCCGACTGAAAACTTTGGCACGGTTGTGAGGATTTCAAAATCTTTTACAACAGATCGAAGGATATTTAAATCCTGATTCCGAAAAGGTATTCCTCTCCCGAATCGGATGCGAAATGGCTGAAATATTCGCTTTCAAAATATGAAAAACGTCGAAAATCTTGACTTCTTTTCAATTTCATTTAAATTAGATTATGTTATATATTGCGTAACTAATGCTACATTTCTTTATTCTCAGGACACCAGTAAGGATAACAAGGTGCAGAGGAACACCGCTGCTTCATCGTGCCATTCCTGCAACATCCTGGAAACCAACTGGCTTAGCTGCTTCATCGTGGCCGTCCTGCAACTTCGCTACTTCGTCCTGCTTATCCTGCTACATCCTGGACATCACCTGGTTTCACCTTCAAGGACATGCGAGCCAATCAATGCAATTAAATCCTGTATAAACAAAGATGTATTTATTTGTGTAAATAAATGATTATAAAATGATATGTTGTGTTTTATTTGGTAGGAATTTTCCAGCTTTTCCGGTTTTTCCGACTTCATCGGATTCTCCAGAATTTTCTTGATTTTTCAGAATTTTTCCGGATTTTTCCGGCTTTTCCTTTAGCTTTCCGGAACGTTTTGTTTATTTTCAAGCGACTAAAGCGCCACCTTGGTGATATTCGGTGAAACTGCTTAGAGGCGCCGTGGGTTTTTCGGGAAGCTGATTTAAAATTCAAATTTCCGACGACTTTAAACGCTCATATCTTTGTCTTTCCTGAACCGATCTGGGAATGGATTACCTTCTCGGAATCAGGACTCCAATGTCCTTCGATCTGCAGCAAAAGATTTCAAAATCCGAACAGTCGTGCCAAAGTTTTCGTCTGGCGAGCAACCTTTGTTTACATTTGGCCGAAGACTTTAAACGCTCATATTTTTGTCATTCCTGAACCGATCTGGGAATGGATTACCTTCTCGGAATCACGACTCCAATGTCCTTCGATCTGCAGCAAAAGATTTTGACATCCGAACAGTCGTGCCAAAGTTTTCGGTCGGCGAGCAATCTTTGTTTACATTTTTCCAACCTCTGTTTACATTTGGCCACTACTTTGAACGCCCATAATTTGGCCATTTCTCGACCGATTTCAAAAAGGATGGTACCAAACATCTCGGGAGGACATTATCCTTCAATCTGCATCAAAATCTTAAAAACTTCGAAAAACTCGATTTTTGAAAAAAATTGTGATGGTACCATCAGTAAAAATCGCGAAAATCGAGTTCCCAACTTTTTTTCCAGGTTTTGATGCAGTTCGAGGGTAGATGTCCTTCCGAGTCGTTTGGTACCACCCGATCCGAAATCGGGCCAGGAATAGCCGAATTATGGGCTTTCAAAGTTGCTGCCAAAATGTAAACAAAGGTTGCTGGCCGACTGAAAACTTTGGCACGGTTGTGAGGATTTCAAAATCTTTTACAACAGTTCGAAGGATATTTAAATCCTGATTCCGAAAAGGTATTCCTCTCCCGAATCGGATGCGAAATGGCTGAAATATTCGCTTCCAAAATATGGAAAACGTAGAAAATCTTGACTCCTTTTCAATTTCATTTAAATTAGATTATGTTATATATTGCGTAACTAATGCTACATTTCTATATTCCCAGGACGCCAGTTAGGACAATAACGTGGAGAGGAACACCGCTGCTTCGTCGTGCCATTCCTGCAACATCCTGGAAACCAACTGGCTTCACTGCTTCATCGTGGCCGTCCTGCAACTTCGCTACTTTGTCCTGCTTATCCTGCTACATCCTGGACATCACCTGGTTTCACCTTCAAGGACATGCGAGCTAATCAATGCAATTAAATCCTGTATAAACAAAGATGTATTTATTTGTGTAAATAAATGATTATAAAATGATATGTTGTGTTTTATTTGGTAGGAATTTTCCAGCTTTTCCGGGTTTTCCGACTTCATCGGATTCTCCAGAATTTTCTTGATTTTTCAGAATTTTTCCGGATTTTCCGGCTTTTCCTTTAGCTTTCCGGAACGTTTTGTTTATTTTCAAGCGACGAAAGCGCCACCTTGGGGATATTCGGTGAAACTGCTTAGAGGCGCCGTGGGTTTTTCGGGAAGCTGATTTTGAATTCAAATTTTAAAGTGATCGTTAGGGCGCCAATTAAAAATTCAAATTTGAATCCGTCGGTTGAGGCGCTTAATTAAATTTCAAATTTAAATTCAAATTTGAATTTGACGGTTGGCGGGAAAATTTTGAATCTTCTTGCTGGTGGTTTCTGTTCGCCTGGTACTTCAGATGTGCGCCCATACGATTTTGGCCACTTTGGAGGAATCTCCTGGCCAGTGAGTCAGCAGGTTTTTTCATGTTTTTCTTTTTATGCCGGAAAACTAGAGGAAAATTCGGAAAATTCTGACAAAATTCTGAAAAATCGGGAAAATTCGGCTCTATCTGATGCACCCGGAAAATTCCGGGAAAATCGGAAAATCGAGTAGCTACAGAGCCTCAAACTTTAAAACGCCCGGGAAAAATCGAGGAAAAGCCGGAAAATTCCCGGAAAATTATGGGAAATGGGGAAACGTTCTCTCTATCGGATGGACCCGGAAAATTCCGGAAAAGCCGGAAAATGGAAAAGCTATTGACGGAAATTTTCCGTCAATGGCTCCCCATTTTCCGGCTTTTCCGGAATTTTCCGGGTCCATCCGGTAGCCCAAAGGTTTCCGCGTTTCCCATAATTTTCCGGGAATTTTCCGGCTTTTCCTCGATTTTTCCCGGGCGTTTTAAAGTTTGAGGCTCTGTAGCTACTCGATTTTCCGATTTTCCCGGAATTTTCCGGGTGCATCAGATAGAGCCGAATTTTCCCGATTTTTCAGAATTTTGTCAGAATTTTCCGAATTTTCCTCTAGTTTTCCGGCATAAAAAGAAAAACATGAAAAAAACCTGCTGACTCACTGGCCAAGAGATTCCTCCAAAGTGGCCAAAATCGTATGGGCGCACATCTGAAGTACCAGGCGAACAGAAACCACCAGCAAGAAGATTCAAAATTTTCCCGCCAACCGTCAAATACAAATTTGAATTTAAATTTGAAATTTAATTAAGCGCCTCAACCGACGGATTCAAATTTGAATTTTTAATTGGCGCCCTAACGATCACTTTAAAATTTGAATTCAAAATCAGCTTCCCGAAAAACCCACAGCGCCTCTAAGCAGTTTCACCGAATATCCCCAAGGTGGCGCTTTCGTCGCTTGAAAATAAACAAAACGTTCCGGAAAGCTAAAGGAAAAGCCGGAAAATCCGGAAAAATTCTGAAAAATCAAGAAAATTCTGGAGAATCCGATGAAGTCGGAAAACCCGGAAAAGCTGGAAAATTCCTACCAAATAAAACACAACATATCATTTTATAATCATTTATTTACACAAATAAATACATCTTTGTTTATACAGGATTTAATTGCATTGATTAGCTCGCATGTCCTTGAAGGTGAAACCAGGTGATGTCCAGGATGTAGCAGGATAAGCAGGACAAAGTAGCGAAGTTGCAGGACGGCCACGATGAAGCAGTGAAGCCAGTTGGTTTCCAGGATGTTGCAGGAATGGCACGACGAAGCAGCGGTGTTCCTCTCCACGTTATTGTCCTTACTGGCGTCCTGTGAATATAGAAATGTAGCATTAGTTACGCAATATATAACATAATCTAATTTAAATGAAATTGAAAAGAAGTCAAGATTTTCCACGTTTTCCATATTTTGGAAGCGAATATTTCAGCCATTTCGCATCCGATTCGGGAGAGGAATACCTTTTCGGAATCAGGATTTAAATATCCTTCGAACTGTTGTAAAAGATTTTGAAATCCTCACAACCGTGCCAAAGTTTTCAGTCGGCCAGCAACCTTTGTTTACATTTTGGCAGCAACTTTGAAAGCCCATAATTCGGCTATTCCTGGCCCGATTTCGGATCGGGTGGTACCAAACGACTCGGAAGGACATCTACCCTCGAACTGCATCAAAACCTGGAAAAAAGTTGGGAACTCGATTTTCGCGATTTTTACTGATGGTACCATCACAATTTTTTTCAAAAATCGAGTTTTTCGAAGTTTTTAAGATTTTGATGCAGATTGAAGGACAATGTCCTCCCGAGTTGTTTGGTACCGTCCTTTTTAAAATCGGTGCAGAAATGGCCGAATTATGGGCGTTCAAAGTAGTGGCCAAATGTAAACAGAGGTTGGAAAAATGTAAACAAAGATTGCTCGCCGACCGAAAACTTTGGCACGACTGTTCGGATTTCAAAATCTTTTGCTGCAGATCGAAGGACATTGGAGTCGTGATTCCGAGAAGGTAATCCATTCCCAGATCGGTTCAGGAATGACAAAAATATGAGCGTTTAAAGTCTTCGGCCAAATGTAAACAAAGGTTGCTCGCCAGACGAAAACTTTGGCACGACTGTTCGGATTTTGAAATCTTTTGCTGCAGATCGAAGGACATTGGAGTCCTGATTCCGAGAAGGTAATCCATTCCCAGATCGGTTCAGGAAAGACAAAGATATGAGCGTTTAAAGTCGTCGGAAATTTGAATTTTAAATCAGCTTCCCGAAAAACCCACGGCGCCTCTAAGCAGTTTCACCGAATATCACCAAGGTGGCGCTTTAGTCGCTTGAAAATAAACAAAACGTTCCGGAAAGCTAAAGGAAAAGCCGGAAAAATTCTGAAAAATCAAGAAAATTCTGGAGAATCCGATGAAGTCGGAAAAACCGGAAAAGCTGGAAAATTCCTACCAAATAAAACACAACATATCATTTTATAATCATTTATTTACACAAATAAATACATCTTTGTTTATACAGGATTTAATTGCATTGATTGGCTCGCATGTCCTTGAAGGTGAAACCAGGTGATGTCCAGGATGTAGCAGGATAAGCAGGACGAAGTAGCGAAGTTGCAGGACGGCCACGATGAAGCAGCTAAGCCAGTTGGTTTCCAGGATGTTGCAGGAATGGCACGATGAAGCAGCGGTGTTCCTCTGCACCTTGTTATCCTTACTGGTGTCCTGAGAATAAAGAAATGTAGCATTAGTTACGCAATATATAACATAATCTAATTTAAATGAAATTGAAAAGAAGTCAAGATTTTCCACGTTTTCCATATTTTGGAAGCGAATATTTCAGCCATTTCGCATCCGATTCGGGAGAGGAATACATTTTCGGAATCAGGATTTAAATATCCTTCGATCTGTTGTAAAAGATTTTGAAAATGGAACAGTCGTGCCAAAGTTTTCAGTCGGCCAGCAACCTTTGTTTACATTTTGGCAGCAACTTTGAAAGCCCATAATTCGGCTATTCCTGGACCGAATTCGGATCGGGTGGTACCAAACGACTCGGAAGGACATCTACCCTCGAACTGCATCAAAACCTGGAAAAAAGTTGGGAACTCGATTTTCGCGATTTTTACTGATGGTACCATCATGATTTTTTTCAAAAATCGAGTTTTTCGAAGTTTTCAAGATTTTGATGCAGATCGGAGGATAATGTCCTCCCGAGTTGTTTGGTACCATCCTTTTTGAAATCGGTTGATAAATGACTAAAATATGCGCTATGAAAAGTGTAAATAATGGATTTTTTATGATTTCTCTTTTTCGGGCGTCTTCTCATTTTGTGGATCGTTACTCACCCGAAAGCGACCGGCCAAAACACCTCCACCAGCTTCAGGATTCGCAGATAATCGCTCTTTGGATGATACAGGCCACAAAGTCCTGGAGAAGCAGAAATACATGGGTGAGTAAGATCTCTAAAATGCTAATAAAATATTGCCAAAAGCTTACCATGGTTTTTATTCCTCAGGTGACGGGCTGCAGCACATCGTTTCAATCCTGGAGGATCTTCAGCTCATCGTTATCGACCTGTGGCAAGGACCATCATCCAGCGAGTGTCCTTTTTCGCTTATTCATGTTAGTTGTAGTCCAGTAATGCACCTCTTGTGAAATCTGAAAAATAAATGTATGAAATGGATATATTTGTGTTTTATTCGGGAAGGATTATTTTCAGGTACTCCATGGTTTAAATTGGTTTAAAACAATAGAATCCCTTTTTCGCACAGAACATTTACTTAAATATTTTGGCTATTTACCAACCGTTTGGCTGTTGTAATCAATTCCCATTTAGTGAATATTTTCCGGTCTATTTAAAATTTGTTTGTGTTTTCCGCAACCGCAACCGCAATCGCATGTCCAGCCAGAAATGAAAATCAGCCGGGAAATCCGAGAGCCGAGAAGCCCACGGGGTCTAATTTTAGCCGGGCACTCCATGGCAGATCCATCGTAGATCGCAATCGAAAGATCGGAATGGGAATCAGAAGATCGGAGAGCGATCGGGGAAAGTCGGAAAATTGGAGAGTGTGCCTTCCGCCTGGGCCTTTGGCGGTCAGTTGCGTTTCGTTAATCATCCGGCGGAGAGTGGGATATTCTTTGTTTTCCGATCGAAAGAGAGTTGCTGTTATCCAATCGCGAAATGTCTGAGCAGCCCAGCGAGAATCCGGAGGAGCAGCGGCCAAAGATTCAGCCGATGCAGCAGATGACCATTAGTGCCTCCACCCAGGAGCTGGCGGAACTGATAGACCTGCAATTGGGGGAGCTGCGGCCGCGGGATCCGGCCTGGCGGGTGGCGGACTCCCCCATCTCCGGGCGCGGCATCTTCGCCACCCGGGACATAGCCGCCGGGGAGGAGCTCTTCCGGGAGCACACGCTCCTGGTGGGACCCACGGCCCATCGGTCGACCAATCTGCGTACCTGTACTCTCTGCTACCGCCTGATTCCGGGCGACACGGACCTGGATGCCCTGTGCCCGGCCGGCTGTGGCCTGCCGGTTTGTGCGGAGTGCCGGCCGTCCGATCGCCACCAGCTGGAGTGCAAGCTCTTCCGGAAGTGGCGGCCTCTGGAGACGCAGCGGATCGAGCCGCGAGCACTGCGAATCCTCAGCGTGGTGCGTTGCTTCTTCCTGGACGAGCCGCAGCGGAAGCTCCTGTACGCCATGCAGGCCAACGCTGATCGCTACTACATGAAGGAGGTGCAGCGGGCGGCCGCGTGCTTCCAGCACTTCCCCAAGGAGCAGGACATGCTCGACTACTTCTATCGCACCATCTGCGCCTTCAACACGAACGCCTTCGAGAGCCGGAGCCATGTGGGGGGACACGAGGTCCTGGTGCGGGCCCTCTTCCCCCTGGCCGGGCTGCTCAACCACCAGTGCACCCCGAATGCCGCCCACCACTTCGAGAACGGGGAGACCATCGTGGTGTGCTCGACGGAGCGGATCCCGTGCGGCGCCGAGATCACCATGTCCTATGCTAAGCTGCTCTGGTCGACGCTGGCCCGAAAGATGTTCCTGGGCATGACCAAGCACTTCATGTGCCACTGTGTCCGCTGCCAGGATCCGACGGTGAGTCCGGAAAACTGCATCCGCCGCGGCAGTGGCGGTAGTGGCGGTAGTGGCGGCCGCTGTGTCGCAATCGTTGCTCTAAAATAGATTTGCTCTTTAAGAAAGTTTGAACAGCAGGGGCGTAGTAAGCCCAGGGGGTTCCCACTATCCCCACTATCTGATTATTGTTTGGTCCAAAGAAAATCCATCGGAAACGATTTCCATCGGAAACGAAGCCCCCCCGGAAACTACGCCCCTGTTGGTAGTGCGTTTTAAAAGCGAATCCGCCGGGCAATTAATCACAGGCTAAGTGAATGATTGAGGCAAGGCAGCTGGCCTGAGATGCATAACATAATTCTAAAAAGTATAGGAAGGCATCTTTAAGGATTACCAGTGAGTAGATTGAAAAACATTTCCTGTCCTCCCCTAAAAAATGAAAAGGAAAAGAAAAACTCACAAAAGAGTCGAGTTTCCGTGTTTTGAAAAGCTCGAAAAAATCCGAATACTGAATGAGATTTGTTTGTTTTCATATTTTCATGCATTTACCTTTGAAGCTTTCTGGGCAAACGGCCAATGGACACGCCCCCTGCCCACTGTCCCCGCCCCCTTATAGTTCTAGTTACTAGTTCAAGAACTTCCATCCCAAATAATGCGAAAAGTAGAAACCCACTGCATTCGCTTTTTGTTTCATTCATTCAAACGCTTCAGCTGGCACAGAATTCAACAATTTTCCTGTCAAAGATCGCCCTGCCCCGCCCTCTTTTCTATTTTTTTTTTTTCATCTATATTTTCTCTAACGTTGTTCAAATATACAAAATATATATATGCAAATATATTTTTTCGAGCACACAAATTCTTCGGAAGGCAGGGAAACATTTCAAAATTGTCGAGTATTTCGGTTGCACTTTGTTTGAGATTCGAAAAACGGGGAATCGAAAAACGTTTTTTAATAAAAATAATGAGGGCTATAAAAAAAGGAAATATGTTTTCAAGTTAATTGCTTTGTGTTTCGAGCAAGGGAATCCAGAAAGCTATTCAAAACATATTCCATATATCTTGGAACAGCGTTGTCGAGTGTCTTCCTCCGGCTTCCTCCGGCTTCCTCCGATTGAGGGCAATCGAAATCACGTAAAAAGTGAAAATGGATTTCCGAAATGGAGCCATGTGGGCGGGGGGAGGTAAGGAATCCTCCATTGATTCCTCCGCCCCCTCCGAAACGAGACTCCATAAAGGCTAACAACGGAGTTAAGCTGACATGTGACAATGCGTGACAGTCGCGCCGGAAAATGATCCGGGAAAACAAATACAGGGAGTACGGGGAGTACGGGGAGTAGGGGGAGTAGGGGGAGTAGGGGCAGGCAGCCGTTGTGGTAAATGGAGCCGTCGCCCACCTGGTCACGTGTCGCGGCTCTCTCACCTGCCCTATCCCCCTGGCATTGTCCTCGATTTGGTTTTTTTTTTGTCCCCGACACGCAACATGTTTTCCACGGCCGGCAATGTCTTAATTTATGTCCCAGCCACACGCACTCTTAGCCACAGTTCACTGTACAAAAAAACTAGGGCTATGACTTTAATGTGTTGAATGGTTTTAAGGTGGGGATCAAGGTTGGGAACACTTGGGCATAGAAGATTTTGTATTGGAAACCCAGTATCTTCCTCCGAAATCTATAAGGGCCCCCGTTTTGTCACAGTGTATGTTTTTGTGGGCTAAAGCCACGCCCTGTATCGCTGGCATTGCATCCTCCGTAAATAGTTTTTCCAGCTGTTAAGATTGGCGCTAAGGTGGCGGGATGGCGCCATCGGGTTGGGGGCTTGTCCTTCTATGGCTTCCACTTTATGCCATCCATAACCGCAGACGACATCACATGGTAGGGCAATGTGAGGGACCAGAAGGAGACGGAGGATGAGGATGGGGAGGAGGTGATGGAGGAGGAGTAGCCACTAATACTAGCCTGGTCCCTCCGATCCCTCCGGTCCTCCAGTCGTCCGGTCGTCCTCTGAGGTGTTTCGCCATCCAAATTGACAGCGGAAAATGCTTTTTGATTAGTGAATGACTGGGCCGCATCAATGGGTTCCCAGCTTTTGGCTGGCATGGTTCTTGGCTCTTGGCTCTTGCCTCTTGGCTCTTGGCTGTTGGCTGTTGGTGTCTTCTGTCTGGCCCAATCCCCCCCTGAAATCCAATTGAATGCAACAATGGGAAGCAGAACCACAGCAGCAGCAGAAGCAACAACTCAACCACAAATTGAATAAGAGTCAAAAGCAAAATCCGCTTTGCGTCGTCCCTCCCACTGCCTCATAGCACCTCAAGTCCACCCATTTCCCATTTCCCGTTCCCATTCCCATTCCCGTTCTCGATTTCAATTTCGTTTCGATTTTTTTCGCAATTATTTCCAAAGCTCTAATAATCTATTAATGTTTAAGGTTTTAAAAAATTAACCTTTTGTTCTCTCTTCTAAAAAACGTACTTACCCTGGTTTACTTTTCAAATCTTTCTATTAATTATTCAAATATTGTCTATACACATTTTTTAGTTATTCCAACGTTTTCCACATATATTCCAATATTTTGTTTTTGGATTTGGAATATCGGAACTGGGGGAAATGTGTGTTCTTTCCGTGTGCGTGTGCTTTTGGAAAAAAAATCATATTTGACTTTTGTCGTTGTTGTCTCCTATGGCGGTTGTTGTTGTTGCTATTATTATTATTGTTGCCGTTGTTGTTTTTGTTGTTGTTGTTGTAGTTGTTTTTCTAGTAGGCCCCACTGGCCCCACCCTCTTGCTGCTGCCTCTAATTTGTGTTTTTGATACCCAGTATTGGCTCAGACTTGGAGGTATATGGGTTTGAAAAAAACTGTTTTTCAAGGCGGAAAATTTGCAAAACCTTCGATTTGGATTTCAAAAACTAGTTTTTAAAGACTGTAAAGGTTGAGTTTTCAAATAGTTAAGGTCTAGAAGTATTATATAGAAGTATTATATAGAAAATATAGAAAGCCCTTTCTAAGGAAAAGTTATACAAACTATATTGTTTACATTTTCAAAATACTTGAAAGATATCGAAGCTTAGATTTCTTATGGTTGATGTACTGGAACTTCTATATTCTTTTAAGCTTAATAAATAATATAAAAGCCAAGATTTATCATAGATAATATTTGTCCAGGCAAAGGAATAACCAAAGTAAAAGTGGTAACATTTTCTTAAATATTGTTGAAAGGTTGTTGAATGAATAGAAATCTTTTTAGGATCTTGAATCGCTTGAAATATGAAGCAACTTTGTTTTGAATGTTTAGTACTTGTAGCTTTAAGTCTTCCAATATTTCCCCTGCAACTGTTTCCAGCCAGTACGGGGTATGAATAGTTGCAACACGGCGGCCCTTCCTCCTTGTTTTTAGCCGCATTTAATGCTCTCCGAGGGCGTCGGCGTTCACGTCATAAGCGTTGTTCCGTTTGTTGCTTTTGGTGTTGCTTTCAGTCATGTTGTAGATATGAAACGTTTGTTGTTGCTGTTGTTGGTGTTGCTCATGTTGCTGGTGCGAGTGTTGCTGCTGCTGGCGGCGCTGCTGTCGCAGCAATTCCCTTGTCGACCGCGAGACATCATCACTCGCCGAGCCAACGCGCGTCGCTCTGGTTGGCTCGCAGTTCCCGCCGCAATCTCGTGTGCGTCCGTAGTCCGTAATCCGTGTTTCCGTGCTTCCGCTAGCCCCCCCCTCCGTATGGACACCACGGCCGCCATGGTGGCGCACATGGCGCCTGACAAGGACACCAGCGCCGAGCAACTGGCCGCCCTCATTGACAGCCACCTGGGCGATCTGCGCGAGGAGAAGCCCAACTGGACGATTAGCTGCTCGAAGGTGGCCGGACGCGGCGTATTCGCCACCAGGGACATCGCCGCCGGCGAGCTGATCTTTCGGGAACGGGCGCTGGTCACCGGACCCACGGCCCGCAAGGGCCAGCTCAGCTCGTGCGTCTGCTGCCACCAGATGTTGCCGCAGAGCGGCTTCCTCTGTCGCCACCGGTGCACCCTGCCCGTCTGTGCCGCCTGCTCGGATGCGGAGGTGCATCGGGCGGAGTGCGAGCACTTCCGGCGCTGGCAGCCCAAGGATGCGGACGAGGAACTGGAGCAGGTCAATCCCCTCTCCCTGCGCATCCTGACGGCGGTGCGGGTCTTCCACCTGGGCAAGGAGCAGCGGCATCTGGTGGACGCCATGCAGGCGAATGCGGAGCGCGGCTACCGCCAGGAGATCATCAAGGCGGCCCAGTGCTTCCGCAACTTCCCCACCACCGATCGCATTTTCATGGACCAGCTCTTCCGGATCGTGGGCGTCCTCAATACGAACGCCTTCGAGGCGCCGTGCCGCTCCGGCGGCCACGAGGTGCTCCTGCGCGGTCTCTTCCCCCTCACGGCGATCATGAACCACGAGTGCACCCCCAATGCCAGTCACTACTTCGACAATGGCACCTTGGCGGTGGTGCGGGCGGCTCGGGACATTCCCAAGGGTGGCGAGATCACCACCACCTACACCAAGATCCTCTGGGGCAACCTGACGCGTGGCATCTTTCTCAAGATGACCAAGCACTTTACCTGCGACTGTGTCCGCTGCAACGATAATACAGTGAGTCCTTGGTTCCTTGGTATTGCTTGGTTCTCCATGTCCTGTGGACATTTAGTTTCCTGCTTTAAACTTTAAGCTTTTGACTGGCTTTTTCTTCAATCGAATTTTAACTCAGGAGAGCTTCGACTTTGGTACTCCTCCGCTTAAATGGCTTCTGAATTTTACTAGAAACACCTAAGAAATGCCTACTCTGTCCATAGGAATATCTATAATCTGTGACACATGCCGCATCCTAGAAATTCTTTTGAATTTTCTGCGAAATTTCTTGGCCAACAGCGATGTCAACGTGGCACTCTCTCCTCTCGAATATCGAATCTCATTCGCTTCCCCCGTCCGTATGGTATATGGCACCTATATATACGAGAGATGCGGATCCATTGGGACCCACAAAGATCCATCTATTTATGCTCATAATGGGCCCATGCCGAGAGCACTTTTGCCGTTTCTCGCCATCGCTTTTGGCCTTTGGCCGTGTTGAGGTTTTGGTGGTCGAGTCGTCGGGATAAGTTGGATGAATAATGGCCTCTGGCTGTCACACCAATGCGATTCCCTAATTAAATTAGTTCTATGATTTGCATGAGCCGCCTCCCAGGGGCGCCCCCGCCCGGCCCAAAGGGGGTTGCATTGAATAAATAAAAACCCAAGAAGGCATAATAATCGAATTAATAGCGCATGGCAGGCACTTTGGAATAGAAAAGTATTCTTTCTAATGGGGAATACTATATATTCCCCAGACCTTATCGGCTTTACACACAAATAATCTCTTCGATTACTATATGGAATATACATTTTTTATATATTTTTTCCTTTTTTTCCTCTCCACACACAAACTAATCCGAATCATAGCTCTTGCAATGCTTTATAGCTCCCGGTTTTGGGGGCTACTAACCCTACAAGTGCCACACTCCCCCAAAAATAAACCCCAAACCCCAATTTCCATAATGCTAATTCCGGAAAAATATAAACCCTCGAATGCGGAGGTGATCGAATCCACGGATCATCGACTCGCACTTATTTGGTCTCGTTTGGGATCTTGCAGGAGAACGGAACCTACCTGTCGGCGCTGTTCTGCCGGGAGCAGGGCTGCCGCGGCCTGGTCATTCCCGTCCAGACGCGGACATTGCAGCCGGACTGGAAGTGCCTCAGCTGCGACAACGTCTTTCCGCACTCGAAGATGGTCCGCTACCAGGACTTTGCCCTCAACACCATCAACAACAGGATCAACACGTGCAGCGTCCGGGACATGATTCACTTCATCAACGACCTGTGCCCGCGCTTCTGTCCGCCCTCCAACTACGTCCTGATCGAGGCCAAGCTGAACGTCATCTGGCGGATGACGCGCTTCGATCGTGAGCAGTACACGCCCGAGGAGGTGGCCCACAAGGACCGCTACCGCGAGGACATTCTGGCCATCCTCCACAAGCTGGGCGCCGGCGAGTGCACCCTCAAGAAGCTCATAACCGAGGAGATCCAGTGAGGACAACAAATCCAGCGCCTATTTTTTTTTTTTCCAGTGAGTGAATGATTGTTGCTAATTGAGTGGAAGTGAGTGTTCTTGTTATCCTATTTTTAATGAAAGGACTATACCGAAAATAAATATCCAAATGCATGTACCTCGAGCAGGATTCGTTCACCCTTTCGGAGGTGGCACTGCCCTGTGGCAGTGCCCAACCAGCCACGAAGATCTCTGGGCCGGCGATTGGCCAACAAGTTGAAAATTCTTGACAAATTTTGATTCGGATTTTGGCAGCCATTGGGGAGGCAATTCGTGGGAACATACTCGATCGCACTCGTCGCAAAATGATTCAGTTTATTTGATTTCTCAACACGCCACTCGACTTTACAAAGTTAACGAACGAAGTTCATGGTTAACACACATTTAGAGTATATAAAAAAATACATTGTTTTCCGTTCCCATTCCATTCGCAATGAAACGAATCCTACAACTAGAGTCTCGATTTATGTCCTTGGCTACGAAAGAAATGGCTTCTCTAGCGATTCTTGTTCCCGATTTGGTCGTACACCCAACCTGCTCAAATATTTAGTGGCACATGTGGTGTTTTTCCCCAAATCGATTTCCCATTTCCATTTCCCACACGGGGAAGGGGACGAGGACCGAAAGGGACCGAAAGGACACGCACACTCGCATTTGAATAACAACAGTACTTGCTCTTGAACCTTACGCGTATCCTGCAGGTCCTTAGATACTTTTTACACATACACTATCTCTCTGGATGTCTAGCGCCTACATATGTATATAGTACAAAAAAAAAACAAAAAAAAAAAACAATAAGGACGTAAAAAGAATTGGAAGGGTCCTTTCTTAGGGGTAACTAACTTAGGGCTAGGTGCTCGGCGTGGTGCTTCTGCTCCGACTTGCGGGCCTGCAGCCGCTGCAGCGGCGGAATGGCGAACATCACCAGGCCACTGATGGCAATCATCAGGCCGGCCATGAGGAAGGCCGGCGAATACGAGTCCGTGAGGTCGTACATCCAACCTGCGGATGACAGCGAAGATTAGGGGGAATCCTTTGGAAGGAATTCGGAAAAAAACCTCACCTCCAATGGGCGGTCCAATGAAGCTGGCGATGCCCTGGAAGAGCAGCAGCAGGCCAAAGGCGTTGGTCAGCTTGTCCAGGCCCAGGAGGTCCACCAGGATCACAGAGGTGAGGCCCACATAGGCGCCAATGGTGAAGCCGAAGACCACGCAGTAGAAGGTCAGGGCCTGGTAGTTGAGACACAGGGGCACCATGGCAGTGGCTTCAAAACACAAATACAATCAGTATGGGTTAACGGAAAGGAAACGAGATGCCGACGGTTAAGGACTCACCCACTCCGCAGGCCGTAAGGCAGACATTGTAGACGAGGAGGCGATTGACCCAGGGCTTGTCCGATATGTAACCCAGGACTATCCGGCCCACCGTGTTGGCCACTCCAATGGTGGCAATGAGGTAGCTGGCCTCCGACTTGCTCAGCTTCAGGGTCTCGGCGTAGGCCGCCACATACAGGTAGGGGACATTGAAGCCGATGCTGGTGCAGAAGTTCGACACCGAGAAGATCACAAAGACCAGGTCCTTGAGCAGGGAGAAGTTCATCATTTCGGCAAAGGTGTCCCTGGTCTCCTTGGAGCAGGTGATGCAGCCGCAGCATTTCGCCACTTCCTGGTGTTGGATTTGGATTTGTTGGGGGGGGGGGGGGGAGGAAAGGATGAAGGTTTAAGCCTTTGTGCAAATGTGGCCTTTAAATGGAATATTCAAGGACTAAGCCAAAGCGTTCCCACTACCTCTATCCCCAACTCTTCCTACAATCTCTGGCTCCCATGCCTCACGTTTGGAACTTTCTGGGAATACATTCTATAGATTTGGGTAATGAACCGGCGGCCTGGCGGGTCAACTACTACGACCACTGCTGGATAGAGAAGCCACACGCCCATCCGGCAATAAATTAAATTAAGTTTTAAGTTTGAACCGATCCGCGAATTAGCATGGAAATAATATAAAGTCTACGTACGTGTAAGCCGGAGGCTCATGTTATTTAAATTGTTTTTGCGTTACAAAAAAACCAAGTGGTCAACGGAAGGTGTCGTCAGTGGACAGACGGCACTTGGAACAACAACTTGGACTACGCGGAAACCAGAAGGAAATCGAAACCGAAACCGAAAGGAAACCAACTTAGTCAGAATGTGCAGTGTGGTGGAGTTCTTCGAGGACTCTGAGATATTCATTACCGGCGGATCCGGCGTGGTGGGCAAGGCCCTGATCGAGAAGCTGCTCCGCTCCACCCGGGTGCGACGCATCTACGTCCTCCTCCGCCCCAAGAAGAAGCTGACGGCGGAAGAGAGGCTGGAACGGCTCCGCCAGGCCACCATCTTCCATGTTCTGGTCAAGGAGAAGCCGAACGAGCTGGACAAGCTGGTGGCCGTGCCGGGGGATGTCTCCCATGTGGGATTAGGCATTCAGCCGGAGTGGCTGGACAGGATGAAGGGCGTCTCTGTGTTCTACCACTGCGCCGCCACCGTCCGCTTCGATGAGCCCCTCCGGGTGGCCATCCGCCTGAATGTGGCCGGCACCCTGGAGGCCCTCAAGTACGCAGAGCAGCTGCCAAAGCTCCGCATTTTTGTCCATGTCTCGACCTTCTACAGCAATCCGTATTTGAATAGAGTGGAGCCAAAGGTTGGGTGATAATAGCTTCGAGTTTTCTGGACTTTTTCGAGAGAATCTTTGGACTCTTTCCAGTACTATTCCTCGCCCATGGACTGGAAACTGTGCCTGCGACTCCTGGACGAGATTGCCGACGACAACATACTCGATGCCTTGACCCGCAAGTGAGTTAACCGGAAGATGATTGTTCCAAGGATTAAGCAAGCCTCCTTTCCAGGCTAATTGTGGGCTTTCCCAACACCTATACGTTCACCAAGAACCTGGCGGAGTCCTTGGTCAACGATTACCGACACCGCCTGCCCCTGATCGTCTATCGTCCTTCCATAGGTAACTCCCATTCCAAGAAAAAACTAGAAACCTCAATCAACCTTAACCCCTCCTAGTCCTGTTCGCCGTGGACGATCCCTCGCCTGGCTTCGCGCCCTCCCTCATGGGCGCCATGGGCCTGTTCGCCCTGGTGGGCGCTGGGATCCTGAAGACCGTCTACCTGGGCAGGAACATCCGCCTGGACATGACGCCCCAGGACATGGGCGTCAAGAGTATACTCTGCTACACCCAGAAGGGGTATGACATCTACCAGCGCAAGGAACCGCCCAAGGAGCTGCCCGTCTACATGTCCTCGTCCTGCACCCACGTCCCCCACACCTTCATCGAGATGGCCGAGCAGATGGACGAGCTGGACCTGTGGCGCGAGGCCGCCTTCGAGAAGAATCTGATGATCCCGGGCTGCCACTACACGGACAATCGGTGGGTGTACCTCTTCCTGGTCTTCACCAAGCAGATCATGCCGGCCATGATTGTGGACGGCCTGCTGCGAATGTTTGGCCAGAAGCCAGCGCTGATGGGAATCGTGAGAAAGGCCTACCAGACCCTGGAGGTCATGAAGCCGTTCATGTTTAATAACTACGAAAGTCCTGGCGTTACGGATAAGGAGATTCTGGCCCAGGAAAACGAGGGGTAAGTGTGAAATAATTCCTTTCTATATCCAAGATCCTAGAATATCCCATCTACAATATCCTGATTCTTCCAATAGGACTGACTTCCATTTGAATGCCTTCAACCATCCGGATATCAATGCTCTGGTGGTCAGGACCAGTAGGGACATGGTGCATAGTATTCGAATCCATTTACTGCACGAGGATCCCAAGACCCTGAAGCGTTCGCAGCTTATCTTGAGAATGTGAGTCCTTAACGGAGGATTTTTTAAACAAAATAATACATTTAAATGTTTTCGTTCCAGCAAGGTTATCCTTTATCAGGCTTTTCGTCTATTTCTGCTCTACAAAATCCTGCGCTGGCTCTGGGGCAGTTACTTGAAACAGTTCTTCTAGGATGCCCGACAGGATTCCACCCCCTTCTTTTTTTTTTTTTTTTGATATATTTTAAGTTGTATCCTGGCAGAGAAAAACCGATCTTTGTAAGAATTAAAATTATCGAATAGAAAAATATAACTCCCCCACACTAGAAGGATTTATCCATCCTATCCTGAACGATAAACATAATCCTTGAAACTCACTTGACTTTGGGAGACGTTGTTGTTTTGACGAAGTGATCCGTAGCGCTTGATAACTCCAGATCCCGAGATGGATCTGTTCAGGTCGTTCCTGGAACTCACATAGTCGGGGATATTGTGGAGGGAACCCTGGGAAAGAATAGGGAAACGATTTAGTGAAGGATGTGCAAGTAGTTGCGGAGCCTTTTCAACCTGGTAGAGGGCATCCGGCCGATACATGGTGCCACTGGCACTCCTCTCCCTGTGTCCATCCCGCAGGGGAGTCAGCTGCATCTGGCTGTGGCACTTCCTGGCAATGTCATCGTTGCTGGTGCTCTTCACCACCGCCGCCGAGGTCGGAGGCGTCACCAGGGTGGTGGGGCCCAGGCCATTGATGGCTCCATTCGAGTTGTTGTTCTGGAAGAGGAGACAACGAGATTATCAGATCAGAATAGATTCCCCCGATTCCCTAAACTCACCAGGCTGGTTGGCTTCAGGTTGTGGCCCACACTGTTGGAGCGGCAAAGTCCCACACCCGTTCCTGTTCCGGCGCCTCCAGGCGGCAGTTGCAAGTACTGATCCTTGGGCAGGATCTTCAGGGGCTCCAGCTCCGCCGGCGTTGTGTTCTCATCGATGATGGCCGACTTCTTGCCCAGGTTGGGAGTGCTGGGCGTGTTGGGCGGCGTCTGCGAAGGCCCCGCCTCCAGCTCCAGTGGCCTGAACATCGCCCCGAAGATGATGCAGTTCAGCACGATGCCGCCAATGATCAGCATGGCGCCCCGCCACCCAAAGTTCCCAATCAGGTACTCCGTGAGGGGGGCAAAGATGAAGGTGCCGAATCCGGAGCCGCAGACAGCAATGCCCGTGGCCAGGGAGCGCTTGGCCTCAAAGTACTGCGTCACACTGACAATGGCCGGCAGGTAGATGAGCCCGAAGCCCAGGCCCGTTCCAAAGCCAATGGTGATGATCAGCGTGAGGACATTCTGGGCAAACATGCTGACAATGATGCAGCTGGCGGCCAGTATGGAGCCCGCTATGGTCACCGCTCGACAGCCGTAGCGATTCACAAAGGATGAGCTGATGGGTCCTGGAAGGGAGTTGAGACTTTAGTCGTTGCAGGGTATAGGAAGAAGACCAAGGATCTAACGCAGATTGGATTTACTCACCGGAGGAGAAGGTCACTCCGACCATGATCGAGGCTATCCAGGCTGTGTAGCCCTTGCCCTCGTTGAAGTAATCCAGGAACTCATTGTAGAAAATGCCAAAGGAGTAGGTCATGCCATCGGCTGCAAAATAAATGGCATTAATCCATGGACTCCAGATAGGGGGAAACCGAAAATAATTCGTTCCAACTGGATCTCCAACTGGCAGAGTCAATAAATCAGTTTAGTTGGCCAATTAATTACGTGCTCCCCAAAAATTTATCAGCCATCGAGTATTAGGGGTATCAGGGGTATCAGAAGGAGGTGTAGTTATAGTATCGGCATAGTTATTCCCAATGCCGATAAGATTATCGCCGGCCACTTGCACACAATTATCATCCAATTGATAGTTGCACGGCTGGAGTGGCACCCACCAGCTCCACCCCACCACCCAGACTATGTCGTGGTCATAATCTTACCGGGCTAAGCATTTTGATATTCAGAGATTACGTAGCGCATTCTGGCCCAAACCTCGTATATATTTACGATGTCCCGCCGATCGATCGCCTTTTGTTGCCGGGCTGGTCCAAGGCGGACGGGAGTTGATTTATGGCGCCCCTAAAGGTGTTCATTGTCCAGGTTTTTTGGTGGCAAGGTGGTCAGAAGCATGCCGAGAATATTAGTCAATCCCCTCGAGGGTGTAACTCACCCGAACCAACACCCACAAAGCCACTGGACGAGAGAGTCATGTCGTAATTGAAAACTAAAACCAAGGGGTTGCAGCTAATGGGGATTCGATGGAGTGATACTCTATAATAATATTTCTTTGGAGGTTAATCTTTAAAGGGGAAGTACCGGTTAGTAATATTAAGTCCTCTTCAGTTACTCTCTAAGAAAAAAGGAGTCCCCAGAGTCCTCATGGAACTCCAAGTTACTTCCCGGATAAACTAGACACTAAAAGACTCTGCCAATATGGAGCAGCATACCCCCCCTGGTAAAGGATAACCATACTCCCCATACTTACTGACAATGTGGATCATGAAGGAGCCAAAGACCACCACCCAGCCCCAGCCTCCGTCCGGCGGAGTGGGCTGTGCCTCCAGCTCCATTTCACAGGGAGCATTCTGTGGCTGCTGTTGTGATTTTCTGCGTGCCGGCGGTCCGTGCACCATTTTGTGTGCTTAGGTGTGTGTGTGTGTGTGTGTGTGTGTGTGTTTGGTTATAGCCCCGGGCTAAAATACTCCGGTTACGTGCGAACCAGACCTGGCCCTCCTCCTGGCGCTCCTCCTGTGCAAGTCGGTGTGAGCTTAATGCTGCTCCTAGCTCTGTTGCATGTTGCAAGCTGCAAAAACAAAGAAAGGGCCAAGGTTTAGCTATTCTGTGGCAATTAGCAGCCGCCGCCGCCGCCGCCTGCTGCCATAAAAACATTAGAAAATGGAACCAGAGCCACTGGCTGGGCTTGAACACGTGATGGAGAGGATGTTGTTTTGTTTGCAACTCTTATCACTAAGCGAAACACAAGACAGTCCCAAACAGGTTGTTTCTAGGGACGCTTTTGGTTCTGGGAGTTCCAAGACCCCTCGATTATTCTCGATTTATTACACAAAAAGCTGCGAAAATATAAATAAAATACTCAATTTCTTTTGCACTCGCATCCATTATTTCTTATCACTTTAAGCTATTAAAAATAGCCATTAAATGGTGTTACTTTAGTACTTGTTAGTTAATTAAGAAAATTATTTATTCCACTCCTAGGACTCGATTAGAAATTCCCAGAGTCTGGGATTGTGATTCAGCAGTGTCATTGTTTGCTGGGTTAACAATATGCTGGCTTAGGCAAATAGGTGTTAGGCCTAGAAGTGTCTACGGGTCTCTGGAGACCCGGGATCAATGCACATCCCAAGGAAAAGTGGAGGAGGAGCCGGAGAGGGCGCTCGGGGCCGGACCAAATCCAAATCCAAATCCAAATCAAAGCGGTTATCAGGCTGGCGGGCGACCTTTTGAACTCCTAGGCCAACCCTCGGACCTTGACGCGCCACCCCTCGTAGCGCCCCTTAAAGTCCGGCAATCAGCGAAAAAGTTATTTGGCGGATTCCATTTACAATTCCATTGTCCGGACGATCCGAACAAAACAAAAACTAGGCGCCCGACAGAAAGAGAGCGAGCTTCGGCCGGAGAGTGAGACGGGGATAGGGGAGAAGCAAGTGACGGAGATAGGAGAAAGGCCAAAGAAAGGGGCTTTGTGGGGGGGCCGGGGGAAGATCGCTTGGAACGTGGCTTATCAGGCGTAGCTCAAAAACATATATATTTTCCACATACATGTTTTTATTATTATTTTTTTTTAAATATATAATAACAATTACGTCCGACGACTCTGACGGATTTGGATTGATCTGCTCGGTATTCAGACCCCCAAGCGATCGGGGTTTATACCGCCCAGAAATCACGAACCTTTCGAAACTCGAAAAACTCCTCTCTAATAACTTTGCGGCCAGGTGCGAATTATTCTCGTTTATTGTGTGGTTTTATTGTTTGGATATTTGCAGATATGGCCTATAGACTATATCCTATATTATAAATAAAATATATATGTATATCTCTTGGAAACAAAAGGCTGAAGCGCAAAAGTTGCAACAATGCAGCAGCAAAGCGGAGGAGGAAAAGCAAATGATAATTGTGACATGATAAACGGAATCACACACTCTGTTTTCCGAAGGAAATATCGGCAGGCATTTCATATTCATGTGGCGGGGCCATTGTGTGGCAGGAACAAAAGCTAAACTCAACCTAAAATTGATTAAAGTCGAACAACAAACGGCGACTGGCAGCAGAAGCAGAACGAAACAAAACCAAACCAAACCAAATCAAACGGAAACGCATCTCCAACTCGATTGTGGATTGTGGATGAGTCATTTCATGATTTCGTCGGCTTTTCGGTCTTCTGTGCAATCAGTGACAATTAAAACCTAAAAACAAATCAAATCTATTTAGCCCTGACATTCACGCCATCTCTCCAAATTCTAATTCTTCGGCGTTAATTTGAAAAAATTAGAAAGAACGCCGACAAAGAAAACATTGCGTATACGCAACGTGGTCCGCCCACTTGGAAGTGACAAAGAAATCATAGACTTTGATTGCAGTTCGCTCTGGTTTATGAATCCTACATGGAAAAAACAAGAAGATAAAGCTACTGAGATCTGAGCTAATAGTAATCCCTATTCGATTACGAATTGGTTACCAAGTGGTCAGCCGCCCCCAAACACTGCCAGCGATATCACGGCGTAGACTTTGCCCTTGACCCATCTATACACTTTCGATATTTAGACCCAGAAATATGCGCAATAACCAAAATGCAGTATCAGCAAACAAAATGTAGAAGAATTCGAAACCAATAGCAACACGATTACGTGTTAGCTGGCTTTGTTTGGCTTTTTTTTTTTGTTGTCATTATTTGGTGGTGGTGCTAAAATGGTTCACAAGAGTCATTGAACCACCCGAATCGGCAGAAAATAATAATCAAAATAATAATATCACAGAATATATATCATTTCGAAAGTTGGGGAAGACACTGGCATGCGACATGCAAGGATATATTGTATTTAATACAGAAACGAATGCACTTCAGAGCATCCTTGCTCAAGTCTTTAAGTTCATCTTTACGGCAGCTGCCCTCCTTTGTCGGTCGGTCATCGGCTGCTTTTATTATGAAATTAATTCACTTTGCCTGTCACTAAACGAATTTCAGCCTTTGCGGTCAGGGATTCTTAATTGCCTCGCCCTTGCTCATCTGTGACGAGTTTCCTGCCGAGGGGCAGTCCTTTAAAGGCTACTATACTCTGAATCCCAAGTCCATAGCTTCAGAACCCAGATAGAAATGGGAAAAAAAGGAAGATTGGGGGACAAACGGAAGTCTGGAACTCCCTGGAGTCCAGTGTTTCCCTTGCACTTCCAGAAGAAACGTTACCTTTTCCATCGATATTTACCGTTTCCCCTGACTAATCCCTGGTTTTTGTAATCTCTTTGTTATCTGACCATCAATCAATCAATTGCCCAAGATTCTTGTCACCTTCGACTTAGTCAATAGCATTAATCAATACAAATATCGAGAAGCCCCTCCCCGGGGAATCATGGCCACTTGTTGAATGATAGATAAGGGGGATGAAGTATTTACAAAATCGAATGCACTTTCGTTTTCTTCTTCGCAAGAGTAAAAGTAGAAAAGTAGAAAGGAGAAACCAACAAAACGAGAACTAAAAATAATAAAATAAACACCAAATAGATTTATAAATAGTTTCTACATTTAGGTTGTGGATGCTTTTTTTTTGTCGTTGTTTTTCTTCCCAAATTCTTTTCCAGGCAATTGCATTTTTGGATCGACTATACGATATATGTAACATATTTTCTCCGAGTGATGTGAAATATACATATGTTATGATTCTTATCTGATCCAAGCACTTACCTTTTGGCAATAATGCTTAAATGCTTTGCTTTTATTCGTTAATTAATTTATTGCACTTTGCGCACTCTCTGTATAAAGTGTTGTTGTTTCGGTTTCTGTTTCTTTTTTTTTTTTTTTTTTTTTGATTTTGTTTGCCTGAGTTGGCGAATCTCTTTAATTACTTTGTTGACAATTTATGTTGTTTTTGTGGGTTACAGCTGCAATTGTCCGGCCATAGAGATTACGGGAATGCACGAGCTCAAAACCGTATCATCGATTACCAAAAGTGCACCCGCATTCCAGACTCCTACTACGCCAAGTATTAGTTTTGTGGCCTAACGGTATTGTGGGTATTGTAGTCTAACGGTTTGGTGCATAATTTCCGTGGCTGGTTTTAATAACTTTTTGGAAAAGGCGGATTTTCGCGAGACCAAAACGAAGACGAAGACGAACCGAATCCGTTGTTAGCGGGCAGTCGAATAAAATTGAAAAATGCGAACTCTGCCGTGCAATACGGCGACTGACAAGAAACAGCAGCGCTCGAGGAACGGCTCCCCCAAGAAATGCTCTCTCCCACACTCTCTCCCTGCTGCTGGTAGGCTCTCCCCCCCACACAACTCTTATCAGTTGGAGCTGGGGCAGGGCGGAGAGACAATGGAGGTGGGAGGCCGCTCACTGGAAAAGCGAGAGAGCTTCCCGTGATCGGGACCCAATCCGCTTCGAATTATAACAGACCTTATCAGTGGCCGATGTTTTTTTTTTTTTTTTGGTCTTGATACACTTTCCAATTGTTGTCCGAAAGCAAATAGCACGTCAATTTTGGTGGCCAAGAGGTTGACTGAATGGGCCAACAAGGGGAGAGCGAGGGGCAGCGAGGGGTGGGCTTAGTGTTAAATATTAATTAACAAATTTTTGTTCGTCTACGGCTCAGTGCGTAAGGCGAAATCAAAATAAACACAACAATAATAGATGGGAATTTATGGGGACCTCTAATACCCTGCCCCTTAGAAATTCCTTTTTCGTAGCTAAGAATACCGGTTGCTTTGACAAAATCCCTTTTTTAAATTGTATCCATGGGAGAAGTATGAGGCACAGTGGGCTCACCAGCTCCAAATGCCAACAGAAAAAGCTAGCATACTCGGATAGGGCCTCTGGACGTCCACACACACCCAAGAACTACTTAAGAATTATAAAGCCAATATGATTTGAATTAGAGCATAGGAACATCGCACTGATCGCATAATTTGCTGAGCAAATAACGGCTATAAATACACAGTCCAGACCCCGAACGGTCACAGGTTGAAGATGAGTCCCCAGCGCCTAACCCGTGATCGGATAATGGGGACTAGTGGGGACTAGTAACCCCCTTATGGGTTAGCTGGGCGACAATATTGATAGCCGATTAAGTGGGCGCTGATAAGGCCGGGAAACGGGACCGGGAATCAATTCCGCATAGTGCCAGGCTATTGCCACGCCCCATTTACAATGTTGAAGATAGCATTACGAATTGTGGATTCTGGGTTCTGGAGCAGCAGGACTGGGGACTGGGACAGGGACCTGGGACTCCTCAAAACATAGTAATAGTTACCTTGGCACTAAGTGTCACAAATTCAGAGCCTTTGGGAGTTACTTCTCACAACTCGTTAGTTTTGATTCCGAAACTTTGGGAATATCTACTTCTGCTAGATACTCGTGATATATTTCATAGTGACCATGGACCTCTCCCACTTGGACTATCTGTATCAGTGGCGCCGGACTGCCGTTGGTCTGGACAAGGAGGACTTCATGATCAGATCGGAGAATCCAAGCGAGCTCTGCAAGTTCCTTGGTCTGCCCAGTGATCCGCTTGACGTGTTCCGCTGGATATGCGCCCAGAACCTGCCCCGCCTGGAGGACGAGACGCCGCCCCGGGACTTTTACGCCGACGAGGTGGAGGCCAAGGTCGTGGTGCTGACTCACAGCCACAGTGGCAAGCTGGTGGTCAGCCTTGGCAGTCAGACGGAAGCCTTGCGGGAGCCACAGTACTTGGACGCTGCGGAGGACACCGAGGAGGAGACATCTGTTCTATCACTGGCAATTTCCACATCATCGCCATCGACACTACTGCCACCAATGCCACCAACTCCGACACTTCTTCCACTACCATCTCCAGCAGCACCAAAGATACCAAACAACAAAAAGCGCACCTGGTGCAGCCTGGCTAAGAGGGCCATCCTAGCCGTCTCCCTTATCCACAGCGTCTATGTCCTGGGCATGGCCTTCGCCCGCAGATTGGCTGTCGTCAACTTGACCGCCTCGACGTCGATGGCTGCAATTGGTAGCCAGGATCCCATAACCTTGCCCGCCTGCATCTGGAGCACTGTGACCGCCAAGCTGGCCACTCTGGGCTATCCACACTAGCTCCCGATCCCCTCCTGGCTTTCGGCTATTTTTAAAACCAGTTTCGCTATTTTTGGTTTCCCATTCGACTTGTTTTCTTCCTATATATTAGTTGCCACTCTCCGGCGAAGTGGAAATAATACCCATTTTGGCGATAAGCCCGAATCTCGGTCAACATCGGATCTGATCTGATCTGATTTAAAAATAAAATCCGAGCCCAGTCCCGTTCGCTCTTCAAGTGCAACAATTCATTGGCTTTTTGTGGTTAGATATATACCTCCGATCCGGTCTCGGATTCTAGACTCTATATGCTGGACAACGACCCGGCTTATCAATGTCAAATACCTTATTTTCGTGGCGACAGAGTGTTAATAGGTGCATTCACCTAATTCTTAATCAAACTTGATTGGGCAGTTCTAAGGGGGGCTTCGGAGGGTTCTATTAGAATAACTCTTGTTTAAATTAGAGCTTCTAATATAATTAAAGGATATTTAGAGCTTACGAGGAGTTTACACTAAGCCAAAAGGTACAGGTTTAGTTTTATAGACTACAAAAGTATGGGGCATCTATAGTTAGTTTTGGAATTTATTAAAACGTTATTTAAAGGTTAAGAAATCCGTTTTAGGGATACATTTCGTACATATTTTCCATACTATCTCTTAAAAATCAATGACAACATCCAACTTGATGGCAAACTATTGATTTAATTGCCCATGTCTAAGGCTATTAGAAGGGGGAAGGGTGTAGTAGATCCTTGTTGTCAAAGTCAGAAGTGCCGGGAAAATTGAACTGCCAAGGCGATGCCATAATGTGCCAACTGGAAAATGCATGCAAATGCAAATTAGCTGACAAAACGAGATTGACATACAGAAAGCAGAAAACTAACACAATAACAATAACAAAATAACAGCTATCAGCCGCCAACGGCCATTTTGTTGTCCTGCCACTATATTCACGGCTTAAAGGACACGAAAACGAAAAGGTAACGGAGAGCGGAGAACGGAGAACGGGGAATGGAGAACGAGGAATGGAGAAAGCATGCCGCATTGCCATTTTGCAGGCCGCAGCCTAAAAGAACTGTTTAAAAAACCAAATGCCAAGTGCAAAGGCCGCGAAAAGTTGAGGCCAAGAGGTGGAGGATAGCGGATGGCGGATAGCGGATAGCGGATGGAGGTGGTATGGCCCCACCTCCTTATGGAGAAGCGTCTATGGTATCTGTGTCTGCGGGGTCGTTTGCACTGCCGCCGCCTTCTGTTTAACATGCACTCGTCGTGGCGCGCTCTTTCCCTCTTTGGGTGGCATTAATATTGCAGGCCAAGTCCTGGCCAGGCCAACTCCTTTGGCAACCTGTTGAGGCGCCAATCAGATATGCACAGTCACTCATACATGCACATTGCAACACACTCACTGCCTAAAAGGTCCTGCCAGCACAGACAAGGTCATTCTTGTAGAATCTATGCCCTAGTTTTCCAATATATCCTTGTTAAATATCAATAAATACTTTCGGAAAATATAATTTTTATGGGAGACCTTTTAATCCTTAGTTCCATTTAAAAATGTTTCCTTTAAACCCTTTCGTTTAGCTTCAGAAGTAAGTCTGATAAGTTCTTTTGTTTTGGCCCTAAAAAGTATGCTATGTTTTTAGAGTCTCTAGTCCTTAAAGTCATATTTATCAACTTTCAGATGTTTTACCCAAAATATAGTAAACTTTAATTAGTGTTTTAGTAAATGCGGCAATCTGGACAATCTGCGTCTCGTGTCAAGTGATAATTTTTCAGCCTCAGGTGTGGCGCATTCGGCCCTCCCAGGATGTGGCAGGATGTGTGGCACTATCTGTGTGTGTGGATGTGTGTGTGTGAATGCTAATTATGCACGGCTAATGAAAGGCATGCGCGCTCGAGCGAAAGCAGCAGAGTTAACAGTAAAAAAAACAAAAGGATTGGCCCCAAACTGAGCAAAAGGACATGGCAATGCAGCTGGAGGTAGCACTGTACTGTTCTTTAGTTTTCACTTTCACTTCCTCGCTTTTATTATATTATCTCCTTCTCGTGCCGCTCTCTCGTGGCGCCTTTTGTTGCCACTTTCTGGCATTTTTAGCAGCGAGCTGCACGTGTCGCGTCTCGTGTGTGTGTGACAGGTGGTTATATCGATGCAGCGGCTCTGCCATCACCTTCCCACTGCCACGGGACACGGCACACGGCACACGGCACAGGACACACGGGAGCCCGTGGAGAACGCGGAGAAAGGTATCCCCCTTTTCGCACTGGCTGGGACGCTTGGGTAGAAATTTAAATCAAAACAATACCCAAGACATCCTTACCAATCGAAAAAGTGGACAGATGGGGCATTTTATTTCACTTTTACACTATTTAACTTTTTTTTTTTATTATTATATAAAATATAGAAAGGTTTTAATATAATATCTTGAAAAAGAGTAAAGGAATAACTCTTTGTTTTTATGAGGAAAACTTTTAAAAGTTTTCAAAAAACTCAAAATGGCTTGAAAATCTGGCAATTCCTCTTCCTAATCATAGTCCTTAAAAATTTCTAATAAAAATATTAATAATATTCTATAAGAAAACCCACAAATCTTTGAAATCAAGAAAGGATAAACATCCTTCATCATTAAAAACAAGAGAATCCAGCACTTACCTTTGGCAATCTCTCAGTTGTATCCTTTTTGCCACCGGCACGTGCTTTGTTTTGGCCCGGACAAAGTCCTGGTCGATCCTTGGCCACTCACTTGCAGGTCACGGACACAAGATTCAGATACGGCATTGTCAACGTCATCAGGAAACACCGAAAACTGAAAACCAAACACCAATCAGCACAATAATTTTTCACTTGAAGAAAAAAAAGGAAACAAAAAGGATTAAAGGAAAATCGAAAAAGCGGTCACGTAATTAATTGGCAATCCCTTGCGCCAACTCCGGCGGACAACAGAACGGCCGTAATTAGCGGCCGTAGAATGGCGGAAACCGTAACCGTAACCGTAACCGGGCCGGAGACCCGACCTCGACAGGATGATGGTGTTTGGTGTTTTGGTTTTGGTTTTCGGCCAACCGAAGCTTTTCAAGCCGGTTTCAAAATGCAGCGCCGCTGCGTCAGTGAGCTTTGCTGGCTTTCCATGGAAGCTTTTTATAGAATATATCCTGCCCCCCCAAGGAGGGCCCAACCCCAGACCCCAGCCTTGGCCGGGGCCCTTGTTCAATCACGTTGCATCAGCACTCGAGGCTTGGGACCGGGATTACATGGCCATTTGATTCAAAGGAAAAGAAATATAATCATAAAGGTGGCTGCCACCTCTGCATCTGTTATGGATTACAGCCACCTCTGGTGGGGATTACGTGTGAGTCCTTGGTTTCGTTCTCTTGAGCAGATGGTGGCAGCCACTTGTTGCATTTGTTCTCCCACCTGTTGGTGGCAATTATCGGGCACTCGAAACCAATCCAATCACAAGGAAGAAAGCTTCTAGGTTGACTTCTAGGGTGTTGGGGAATGAGTCCACGAATCTGTCAACGTATTCCCCCTCAGAATCGAATGGAAATTGGCCAAGATATGGCCATTCTAAAAAAAAAGTCCTGGTTTTGGGGTACCATCAGGAAAAAGGAAGAAAGTCGAAAATCCAATTTATGTGTTTGGCGATGGATAAATTGGCCAAGATATGGCCATTCCAAGGGGCGATATATGAAAATATATGGAAGTCCTGGATTTTGCAAGGGGTACCATCAGGAAAAAAAGGAAGAAAGTCGAAAAAAAATTCGACTCCAAGATTTGGACGCAGTTTGATGGAGAACATTTCCAGGAATCCATAAAGGGATTCCGTTTGAGATTTGGACAAGAATTGGCCAAGATATGGCCATTCCAAGGGGCGATATATGAAAATATATGGAAGTCCTGGATTTTGCAAGGGGTACCATCAGGAAAAAGAAAAAAGGAAGAAAGTCGAAAAAAAAAAAAAAAGTCGATCAGATTTGACGAGTTTATAACTAAGGACGTTTGGATTCATTCTAAAAAAGGAAGAAAGTCGAAAAAATTATTCGACTCCAAGATTTGGACGCAGTTCGACGGAGAACATCTCCAGGAATCCATAAAGGGATTTCGTTTGAGATTTGGACAAGAATTGGCCAAGATATGGCCATTCCAAGGGGCGATATATGAAAATATATGGAAGTCCTGGATTTTGCAAGGGGTACCATCAGGAAAAAAAGGAAGAAAGTCGAAAAAATATTCGACTCCAAGATTTGGACGCAGTTCGACGGAGAACACCTCCAGGAATCCATAAAGGGATTCCGTTTGAGATTTGGACAAGAATTGGCCAAGATATGGCCATTCCAAGGGGCGATATATGAAAATATATGGAAGTCCTGGATTTTGCAAGGGGTACCATCAGGAAAAAAAGGAAGAAAGTCGAAAAAATATTCGACTCCAAGATTTGGACGCAGTTTGATGGAGGACGAATCCAGAAATCATTTAAGGTGCTCCGCTCGGGGATCAGACAAGTTTTGGCCAGGATATAGCCCTGGGGGAGGCTTAAGAGTATAATAAATTCTTAATTCGAATTCTAAATGTAAATAATTGAAGCATGCAGAAATATATTGATATACCTATAAGGTTTCGTATACAAATGTTTGGATAAATATGAATAAATATAAAATGTTTGTAAGTGGAATGTAAAAATGTTAGTAAGAGATGGTAATGTTAGTATAAAATTGAATTGGAATGTAGTTAAAAAATGGGAGATGGAGTCCCAGAGGCAGGACGCCCCTTAGATGCCGCCCCTGGCTCCGTCCTCCTCCTCATCGTCGTCGTTCTCCTCCTCGCCCTCCTCATGTCCCTCAGCCTCCTGCTCCTCCTCGCGTACATCAAGCTCCTGCTCCTGCTCCTCCTCGCGTACATCAAGCTCCTGCTCCTGCTCCTCCTGGCGTACATCAAGCTCCTGCTCCTCCTCGAGCACCTCCTCGATGGTGTCATTCGACTCCGTAGCAGTGTCTGCATTCAAGTCCTGCCAGTTGTCGTCGCTCAGCTCGTCCAGGGTGTCCGTGTCATCGGCCAGAGCGGCCACGCTAGCATCGTCCATGGATCCGGAATTGGTGCCTGTAACGGCCGAAGAGGGCCGGAACACCTCCTCCTGGGTGGTTCCCGTGGGAGTTGTGGAATTCGTATAAGATGCCGACGAAGGCGTCTCCGATCTCGGGCCATAGCCCAAAGAAATTGATCCCGAGCCGGAGCCCGATCCTGAGCTGGAACTGTTGCCTGTCCCAGAGCAGGTCTGGGAGCAGGAACTGGTTGCTGTGCCCGAAGTGGAGGGTATATCATCGCTGGCCAGGGCGTCGACGGAGAGCCGGGGCCGGGGTCCTTGGGCTTGGGCTTGGGCTTGGGCCTTGTTTTTGCGCTTCTGGCGGGCCACCTCGTAGTCCTTGAGATCGGACAGCTTCAGGGTGATGCTCTGGAGGTCGCGTTTCAACATTTTTCCACTTTTTTCTTCTGCCTTATCGCTCGTATCTTCCAGAAAAAGGTCTGGGCGTCTAATGGAAGGGATTAACAGTTAATCCTAGAGTATTGCCAGATCGGAAGCTTTTCTAAAGATCACTTTCCAGGAAATATCGGAGCTGCAACTGTTACAATTAAAATCTGCAAGCTCCACAAGGAATACCCTCTGTCTTAAGCTTTTTAAGGACATTTATTTGTTGGGTGTTTAGTTCACGAAAAAAAATGAAATATATTTAAAGTTATGATGGGTGCAGCAATGAACGTGAAGCGATCGAAAAAAAATATACATTATGATCCGTGAGGGGATGATCCTTGTACTTTCATTCCATTTCTAGTAGAATCCATAGTGGCCATGATGGTAGGGATAGTAGCCGTGGTGGCCACCATAGTAGGGAGCATGTTGGACGTATCCGTAGCCTCCGTAATAGGGACTGCCATAGCCAAATCCACCGTAGTGTCCATGTCCATAGCCTCCGTATCCGTGTCCGTAGCCAAAGCCGTAGATTCCACGCTTCTCCGTCTTCTTCTCACCCAGGGCGGAGGCCACCTCGGGCTCCACAGCCTCTGGGGCGGGCTCAGCGACTGCCGCCCAGGCTCCCACCAGGCAAATGGCCAGGATAACGAAAGTGCACTGAAGGAGATATAAGAGATTTTGATGTATCCTTAATATTTTATCCTTTTTTTAATAGGCGTTAGGTTCAAAACACTTTGTAACTTTTCTAAACATTTCATTCTCCTTGAGATTCAGGCAAGTTTTTGAGTCACATAAAAAAAAGAAGGATTCCAGAGTTTATGTTGAAAATCTTCCTTTCACAGCACTTTGAGCACACTATCCTTTGGGGTAATTATCCTTTGGGTCCTTTGAGGGATTGCTGCTTACCAAGAACTTCATGTTGCTGCTTCGGGTTGATGTTGCTGTTGCTGCTAGTTGACGAGTTGGGCGACCGGCAAGGTTTGTTGATGGCAGACAGTTGGCCAGGCTTTTTATACCCCAACCCGGCTTGTTATTGTTACCGAGCTGCTACACTTAGCAATTATGCAAACCGACAACAGCAACAGCAACAGCAACAGCAGCAGCAGCAGCAGCAGCAGCAACGATTGTTGCAGCTGAATTGAATGCATGACGGGTTGAGGACTTGAAATCGAATATTGTTTATGTTGCCAACCAAAAGGTCATCCATCCATCCATCCATCCCGCCAGCCAGCCAGCCAGCCATCCGCTCATCCGGCGGCCTGCAGTGGGCGTGGCAACTAACGATATCTGTTATAATTGCAATCAGTGGGGGATATTCTAAGATCCCAGCTCAGGAATTGGGCAATATTGGTATAAATTTCATCTAGTTTTTTGGTTTCCTTTAAAGCAATACGATCCACATGCAACATGCAACCTGCAAATTATCTGGCATGCGTTCCACAATCACTTGTAGCTCCTACAGATCGGATAACACTTTCACCCTACGCCCAGATTGTATTACCTGGTAAGGGCATTGCCTAAGCCAGAAGCTGGGCCAAATGAAAATGCCACAAGCCCCGTGGGAATCGCAGTGGATGGGGGGAGGGCAGGGCTGGCTGCCACAAATACACGCCATTATATACAAATTATGAACAATTGCACGTTTACAGCATTTTGGCATTTTTAATTAAGCTGCCAGCCAGTCGTCGGGTTGCGATCTCTGCCAGATCATTTCCATTTCCACTATCGAAAGAATATCCAAACTGCACGACTTTGGTTTGCAGCTCTGGCTTCAAGGGGCAGGGTATACTGGACCACGTTGCGGAAACCTCTATAAAGTAGGCCCTTTATGAAAAGTCTACTTAAAACTGACTTAAAAACTAGGTATCCAATATTTGGGACAAGTTTCTTCGCTTCCGTTTGCTGCCTGATTGGAGAACGACCTTGACCGCAGCGGCAATTGGCAAAACCCACTCCCGCTCCAGCACTCTCATTCCCAGACCGAGACCGGAGGAGCAGAGGTGAGCCAGGCCATGAATGAAGCAACGCCTGCGGCAACATTGTTGAATGAAGCATGGAAAAGCAACGATTCCGAATCCAAATCTGAATCTGTAATGCAGCGCATTTTCACAACCGGCGACGTCTCTCGTCATCCAAAAGTGGGTGGCACCTTTGTGCATCCATTGTTAGGGGGCTTGCTTTGGCAGCATTTAATATTAATGCACAAAATCCGATGACTTGGATGGGGTGAATGCACGCGACTATTAAGGGGGGCAGTAATCTCTGTTTTACAATAGAAACCCATTGGGTACCTGGATTTTGACTAGCTTATAAACAAGGTGCCCCCTGAAGCTAGCCAGTTGGGCAAGCGGAAGCTATGCTGCTTAGCCAACGGATCTGACAACTGGTCACGATCGGAGATGACAACATTTTTGATTGCCAGCTAAATTATAATTCTTGGCTAATTCTAGACGACGGGCTGGGGGCTTTGATTGATTTCCCATTGTGGCCGTTGTGATTTACGGTTAATGGCTTATTGTTATTGGCCACCAGGGTCAGATCTTGGATAGGGTATCTCCGCCGGGCAGCTGGTATAGCTGGATATCTGGACAGCTGGCTCATTGGTGTTACACAACAACAAATCGCTGACATTTCCTTACGATTTATTGCTCTTAACAGACATTAACAAATAAACGGGATGCAGGAACGTGGAGCCTAGTACTTCAGCTCCTTGGCCTTGTCGGCAGCGCCTTCGTCGAGTAGCTTCAGCTCCGCCTGCTGCTTCTCCGGCCGGATGACCGTGTAGTAGTGGTAATAGCGCATGCCGAGCATGTACGTGCCATAGAGGGTCACTCCGATGCAGGCGTAGACGGCACCGCGGTGCAGCTTGTCCAGCAGGGAGTTGGCGTTGATGGGCTTCTTCTGCATGGCGGAAATCCAGGAATTCCCGTCTAGTTTAAATCTGTCTGTTTTTCTTTCAATCGGCGAACTAGGGAGGAGAGTACGCCGGAGGAGGTAGCGGCGAGGTTATCGATAGCTCGATATTTAATACCAAAAATGCTATGCTCTTTATGTTTTTAATCCATTTGCTAATTTATCCAGCTCATTAAACAATTCATTAAGTTTGTATTAAAGTTTGTTTCAACTCTTTTTTTTTTAATTTTAAGCTGACAAATCGAAAAAATCGATATCGATATAGAATAAGTTCTACTTGGCCATCTCCAGAATTCCACACGTGTTGACAAACTCTACTGGAACGGAATTGTGAAATAATTGTATTTCGAATTAGCTTGGACCAAATGGAGCAAGACTACCAGGGCGTTAGTCCGATGGGCGGCGCGGATAGCATAAAAAGCGGAGTTGCCAACACCATGATCCTCTGCTGCGAGTGCGGCGTGCCCATCCAATCGAATCCGGCCAACATGTGCGTCACTTGTCTGCGCAACCATGTCGACATTACGGAGAACATACCCAAGCAGGCGGTTCTGCACTTCTGTCGAAACTGCGAGCGTTACCTACAGCCGCCAAATGAATGGATCCAGGCGTCCCTGGAGTCCCGGGAACTGCTGGCCGTTTGCCTAAAGAAGCTGAAGGGTCTGAAGGAGGTGAAACTGGTGGACGCGGGCTTTATCTGGACAGAGCAGCACTCGAAGCGCATCAAGGTGAAGCTGACAGTCCATGGAGAGATCACTGGAGGCACCGTGCTGCAGCAGGTCTTCGTCGTGGAATTCACAGTCCAGAATCAGATGTGCAATGACTGCCATCGCACCGAGGCCAAGGACTTTTGGCGTTGTCTGGTCCAAGTACGCCAGCGGGCGGAGAACAAAAAGACTTTCTACTATCTGGAGCAGTTGATTCTTAAGCACAAGGCCCACGAGAACACGCTGGGCATCAAGCCAGAGCACGGGGGTCTGGATTTCTTCTATGCCAATGAAAACCATGCCAGGCGCATGGTGGACTTCCTGCTGACTATGGTGCCGGGAAAGGTGACCACCTCGAAGCGACTCATCTCGCACGACATCCACAGCAACAACTACAACTACAAGTACAACTGGTCCGTAGAGATTGCTCCGGTATCCAAGGACAGCGCTGTTTGTCTGTCCAAAAAGCTGCGACACCAATTGGGCAACCTCTCGCCGGTGTGTCTGATTAACCGCGTGTCCAGTAGCATTCATTTGATTGATCCTTTAACTGCACAGATTGCTGAGCTCACTTCGCAGGTCTACTTCAGGTGAGTTTCCTAGATTTCATTGCTACTTTAAGAGATTATTGTTTGATTCATATCTCATAGGGCTCCATTCGAGGCAATCTGTAATCCCAAGCAGCTGGTGGAGTACGTAGTAATGGATATTGATGTGATAATGGAAAAGGATCGCAAAACTTATCCCGGCCAAGGCCAGGTCTCTTTCAAGCACGCCCTCTGCGATATCTGGGTCGTGCGTGCCTCGGAGCTGGGCATCAACGACAACCCCATTCACACACGCTCCCATTTGGGTCATCTTCTCAAAGTTGGCGACTCTGTGATGGGCTACAACACTGGCGAGGCGAACATCAACGATCCAGAGTTTGAGAAGCTATCGCCCGAGCAAGTTCCAGATGTGATCCTGGTACGGAAGCACTACGATCGCCAAACCCGTCTGAGCCAGCGCCTGTGGAAGATCAAGCATCTGGCCGCAGAGGCAACGGACGAGCGCAGCAAGCACGACTACCACGAGTTCCTCGACGACTTGGAAGATCATGAAGATCTGCGTGGACAAATTAACATCTACCGCGATAGCAACAAGACGGTGCCCATCGATCTTCAAGCTGGCAATAGCGAAGTGCCACTAATTAATCTAGAGGAGATGATGGAGGACATGACGCTGGAGTGCGCCGACGACGAAATGGGCGAGGAGGGAGGTGCGGAGGAACCAGAGCCGCAGCTTTAGATTATTTATACGCTTCTATTTTTTATCTTTTACCCATGTATGATCTGTACATAATTCTCTTAATTAAACAAGAACACTTCCCCATGGAGTGGATGTACTAAAATTCTAGCAAAGTCTTTTCTATGAGAGGCCCAGTTGCGGCTTCTCCTTGAAGTAGATCACTTCCTCGCAGTCGCAGCAATGCTCTGCCTCCCAGTCGAGCAGCGCCTGCTTAACGATTGGCAGGATATGCTTTCTGGTGGCCTGCACGTTGTCCTGGCGCAGGAAACAGCCGCCCATGAAGTGGGTGTCGACTTCGTGGGGACGCAATCGTAGATCCGGATCGCTGGACTTCGCCAGTGCCTGCCTAACTTGTTCGACGAGCTGGCTTTGGGCGGAGAGGGAGATCAGGGCCACGTCGCGCTGCACTTGGCCATCGCTAGGGTTCACATACATGCCCAGAATCACCAGGAGATTACTGTTGGCGGCAAAGTCCTTCACAGCTTTCTCTGCGCCAGTTTTGTCCACAAAATCTCTTACGAGAATGGGCATTCCAGCCAGTGGAACCACCTGGCGATCGGTGGAAAGTATTTTCATATCCTTGCGCAGCACATCTGTTAGCGTAAGCTTGCTAATATCGGCCCTGGCGGCCACCAGTTCATCAAACAGCCCGGAACGCTGCTCCTTGGTCAGCCCCAGCTCCGTTTCCAGGTTCTCCACCATGGACAGGTCACGCGGGCCGAATCTCTTGGCTGTTGGCGAAAAGTTGATGGTATCTAGAAGGATTGTGGCATGGAGTAGCTGTGCTACGTTCGGAGATCGCGGCTCATCCTGCGCCAGGTAGCGCTCGGCCACCAGAGTGGCACAGGAACCCACAGTGGGCTCTATATGCCTTTCACAGTTAGCGGGCAGTAGCTTAAAGTCTGGAGCCCCATCGTCCAATGGCCTGTGGTCCAAAATCTGCGTCACATTCGGCGCTAGGGAACTTACGTGATGATCCACAAGGATAACGTTGACTTCCCGGTTCATTTCCTTCGGCAAATCATCTCGGAACAGCAGAACAGGCTCGGATATGCCACACTTGCCAAACATATGGCCCACCTCCGTTTTCAGGGGATAATCCCGGCGTGAAATGTTCAGCACAGGGACATAATCGTGCTCCCGATGGCGCTGGGCATAGACAAAGGCCAAAGCCATGGCGGAGACGGCAGAATCGAGATCGCAGGATTCATTTCCCAACACTAGATGCAATTTCCGGTTGGGATGCGATGGAACGGCAGCCCAGGCGGCCGGGGCAGACTCTGCCAGGTGCTGAAAGAAACCCTATTAGTGTTTGGGTCCTAATGAGCTTCTAGGAGATACTCACCCGACCCAAGGTGGCCCGGACTTGTGCCAGGTATCGCTGGAAACACATTATCCAGGTGTGGCGTCCACGGATCACTTGGAAAGTGGAATAATGGATATCTTTGCCGGAACCAAACCACAAATTCAACAGTTCCTTCGATAGACAGTCAGCTGATTTAAGCTCAAAAAAGCTTAAAAACAGCAAGAAAACCTGAAATATATTTGATTTATTGGAAAGGGGGATTAGTATTCCATATATTTCATATAAATGTAATGATGTGATGCTTCTAACGTCACAGAAATCTAGTTTTGTAGATTTTTCCGCTGACCCACATTATTTCCAAGCAAAGTTTAACGTTAATCAGCGCATCTTTCACATATAAACTTCTTATCAATAGAAAGAATTAAACGGCTTACATAAACTATTTACAGATTATTTATTGTGTCTCTGCGATGACACTTATTTGTCTTGAACCACTTAATTTGATTAATTTATAGTTTACTTATTTACAATTTCAGATTTCCACTAAAAGTTTGAAAAGTAACGGTTCTTTGCGACAAAATTGCAAAGCTTTTTCGATATCGATAACTTTTATGCTGCTATCGCCGGACAATATTAATACAGAATAAGCTTAAAATGTTAATAATGCCTCCTTTGAAGGCCAAAATTAACGCCACTGCATGATCTCAAAACAATCTTGATGGAGGGCTCCACATCTGCTCCGAGATTGAGCAACTGGTAGTTTCTAAGGAGCTGGATCACCATGGTTTTCATCTCCAGGAGGGCAAACTTCTGGCCAATGCAGTTTCTGGGACCGGCGGAGAAGGGAATATAACTGTAGGCACTAAGGCTGGAGGTTTCTATGTCCAAATGTCGCTCCGGACGGAAGCTGAGGGGATCCGGAAAGAGTTTCTCATCCCGCAGAAGCTGCCAGAGCAGCAAAACCACATTTGTTCCAGCCGGAATATGGCCACCATCTAGAATAGAAGGTTTTTCTGAGCTTTGAAGGGATTAATTTTCAAAAATATCACTTACCAATCATTAAATCCGTTTCCAGGAAACGGGCCACCGCCGGAATGGGCGGATACAGACGGAGGGACTCCTTGACCACGCAGTTTAAATAGGGCAAAGCTGCGAAATCTCCGTAGACCACTGGCTGCTCCAGATTCTGGCCATAATGCTCTCTGATCTCCTCGAAAAGCCGTTGCTGCACTTCCTCATACCGGGAGAGCAGATACAGGCAAAAGGAAGCGGCCGAGGTGGTGGTGTCATGGCCCTCGAATATAAAGGTGTTGACCTCATCGCGGATATGTCTGTCTGTTAGAGGTTTCCCATCGCAACTGGCACGCAGTAGAGTGTCCAGGAGGGCATTGTGCTTCTCCGACTCGAAGTCCGCTTGGTTTTTCTCCAGCAACTTGCGGCGCTGCTCAATAAAAGCGTTGGTGAACTGATGGAGACACTCTACACCGACTACTTGTTTCTTGTAGCCACTGGGCCAGAACCAGCGAAAAAGGAACGGAGGCAGGAGATGTGGCCGCATAAAGCGGGTGGCCAGGATGTTGGTGAGGCTGTAAAAGCAAAAAATAGTACTCTATTTACAAGAATACGTTTCCAGAATATTCACTTACTCTTTCACCGCCTGAACCACCTGGGAATCTGCATCCTTTTGGGCTTCAACTCGAACACCCATTGCTGTTTCCATGATGATATCCAAAGCCGCCAATCCCGCATAAGGATATATGTTAACTACCTTTTCACCATCAGCTAGAGGCTCCAATCTTTGTACCAGAACCCGGCTCTGTCTGTCAAAGACCTCCACGAACTGCTCCAAGATGCTGAAATGAAACGTGGGCGTAATAATTTTGCGCATCGTGCGCCACTGCTCTCCACGGCTGAGGAGCAAACCGTTTCCCAGCCAACCACGCAGGGCGCCATATAGGGTTCCCTTTCTCAGATGCTGCTGGCTATGAAGCAGTGCATCGACGTACTGGGGCTCGGCAGTGACCACGACACAGTGCCCCAAGACAGTGCCCATAAAGCTACGGCCAAATCGCTGGACATATTCCGCAAATTTAACATGTAAATCTATGGAAAAGAATAAATAAACAAATGGAGAGTTAGGAGAATAGATTGTGCCTACTGTCGGGCTGAAAGGAGCGCATTTGCCAGGCGGAGCCCAGCACTGGGATGTTGGAAACATGGGGCACTACGCCACGGAGCGGGTGTCGCAGCTCCTCCACCGCCAACTGGATTAGCCAGGCGACCAGACGGGCCACAAGGAGAGCCAGCAGCCAGGCCACTAGCATGTTGAGTCCGTCGTATCAGCTTGGGGAATGCATGGATCCACTTCTGTGGTTATCAGAAGTACCACTGGTAGCAAAAACGGATTACCCCAAGCGGCGATAAACCTATTTATACAATGCCACCGGACATATATAGCTTCTATATGGTTTATGTAATGCGATTCAAATAATGCGCCTCTGGTGCGACAAAGACAGCCGAGATGGGGCAGCACCAGGTCGAGCGAGAGGCACAATCCTCGCCAGAAACAACTGGCTGGCCAGTAGTTGTAAGTGGAAAATCAATTAAAACAAAAACAACAAGAAACAATGGCGAATAACCAGGCTATTTGAATAAGAAATTCTGCAAAGATAAGATGGAAAACGGAGGAACTATCAGTAGACCTGGAGAGCTTCTAGTTCTCCAATAGCTTGCGAACTCTCTTAGCCACTTTTGGTTGGACTCTCCCGTAACTGGTTTAATAAAAACTACTTGTGTCTAGTTTGTTTAAAAGTTTCTGAACGACGAAATACATTAGTAATCGTTTAAATGTCAGTTTAACGACCTTTTGGTAACGGTCTATAAGTTTAAATAATCATATCATGGAAAATGTTTAGCTTTAAATGAAAAGAAGGTTTTTAAAAATTATTATTAGGTGGAAGTTATTAAAATATAAGCAAAAAAGGAGTTTTTTCTCTATTGTTTAGAGTATTTCTACAATATCCTAGGGTTATCTTTTATAAACTCTGTACTTTAAGAAACTAAAAACCTCCAGACAAATATAAAACTTTAAATTATTGTTTTACAAAATAATATTAAGCTTTAAATAGAAAAATCTCTTTTAAAATGTAAACACAAGTTTGTTTTCTTTTTAAATAACATAAAAAGTGTCTTTAAAATAATACAAATCGAATATTTTTCAGCTCTAATCGCTTTACAATTTACCTGAGTTTTGATATACAATAAATTTTATTAAGCTGATCGAGGCTTCAGTCCCAAATGGACGCCATTAGCGGAGCGCAGGACAATGTTCATCGAGGGACGCGGATCCGGACCCAAGGGCAGCAGCTCAAAGTGCCGGATCAGCTTGCTAACGGTGCTCTTCATCTCCAGCATGGCGAACTTCTGACCGATGCAGTTCCTGGGACCCGCCGAGAAGGGTATGTAGGCATAGGGATGCGTCTGCGGCACATCCGCCTCGAATCTCTCCGGCCGGAACTCGTCCGGTGACTCAAAGTACTCCGGATCACGGAGCAGCACATAGATTCCCACTGTGTAATTGGTGCCGGCCGGGATGCGCTTGCCTCCTGCATGAAAAGAAGGGAAATTTAATCAAAAGGATCTCCGAGAATGCCCAGGTGCAACCCTTACGTATCTCCACGTCCTCGGCAAACCAGCGCCCGATCATGGGAACCGGCGGATGCAGGCGGAGCGACTCCTTAATCACATTCTCCATGTACTTGAGCTCACCCAGATCCCGCAAAGTGACTGGTCTCTGGCTATTGTCGCCCAGGACCTCATTAATCTCCTTGGCCAGGCGCTTCTGCACCTCCGGATGCCGGGAGATCTCGTAAAGGCAAAAGGAGATGGCCGAAGTGGTGGTGTCGTGGCCCTCAAACATAAACGTGTCTACCTCCTCGCGTATATCTTCGTCAGTCAGTGGAGCTCCATCTATGGTGGACTGGAGCAGAACATCCAGCAGTGCCATGCGTCGTTTCTGGCCCAAATCATCCACCAACTCCGAGGGGGAGTTCAAGTCCTGGGAGCTCACCAGAGCCTGTCGCCTCTGCCGGATGATGTTCTCGGTGAAGTCGTGCATTACCTTAATGGCCGTGTCCTGGCGCTTGGCCTGCTCGGGCTGGGTCAGGCGGAAGATCCAGTCCTCGCGCTGCCAGGCATTGATGAACCGGGTAATCATGATGTTGGTGACACTGTCGAAAGGATTCATTAATAAAGGACGATTGGAAATCAAAAACTATACTTACTCTCTGACAGCCTGGACATAGGGCAGATTGGGGTTTCTCTGGGCATCGATCTTGGTGCCCATGGCGGTTTCTGGAAAGGATTAGGCCATAATTAATATGGGTGTAGTGAGAGCCGGGAATCTCACTCACCTGCGATGATATCCAGGGCCGTGAGACACACCACCGGGAAGATATCTATGGCTGTCTTGCCATCCGCCCGGGACTTTAGTTTCTCCACCATTACGGCGCTCTGCTGATCGAAGATCTCCACAAACTGCTCCAGAATCTTGAAATGGAATGTGGGCGTGATGATCTTACGTCGACCGTGCCACTTCCTTCCAGTGCTCATCAGCAGGCCCGTTCCCAGCCAGCAGTGGAGTAACTTGTACAGGTTATTCTTGGTGATGAGCTGCTGGCTGCTCAGCAAGACCTCAATGTCCCTGGGATCCGTTGAGAAAACGGCCAACTGATGGATGACCCAGACCTTGTAGATGCGTCCGTATTTGGCCTGGTTCTTGGCCACAAAGTCCATGATTTCTAGAGATAAGATTTGGTGGTGGAATTATATGTTTTTAGGGCAAAGTTCTCCAAGTCCACCCAAGGTTTACATTTAAATTTAAAATGGGAATATAACGGTTGATTAATTGATCGAAACTTATCGAGTGTATCCAATCAGAGTACTTGAATATTCCAATTAGAATTAATGGCGCTAAGTTTAAAACTTTGGAGACTTACGTTCGGCGTCTAGGCCGCGGTACATAAGCACATTGCCGAGGAGGGGCAGCGGGCGGGGACCCGGCATGTAGTCCAGCATGTCGTTGCGCCGCTTCCTCCAGAGGTAGTCCCAGAGCAGCAGGGCGGCGAAGGCCGCCAGGAACAGGCCGATAACGACGAACATTGTGTGGATCCGACGACGACCAAACCACAACTGAAAACGCCACAGAATCACGCTCTCCCACTGACTTTGATCTGCCCCAAAAGGTTGGGGGCTATTTCCTCTCTTAATCTTGTTTGATGCATAGCCCCCGCCGGCTGGGGGATCCCTAAGAGAAGCCGCGCGTCCAACGTCTAAGAGAGCTCCACACACGCGAGGGCGCTTATCGGTATCCGGAGCGGACTCTGACGGGGGTGCCCAGCAGCGGGCGAAAGTTTTGATGGCACGGATATAGTATATCTCTAATCTAGATTCTAAAGACCGTCTTGTCATCGTGAAGTTCATGAAATTTTTGCATTGATCATGCTTAGTTGGCGGATTTTGTCGATCAATCAATCTATTATTTTGAATTGTAGGATCTATAAAAATGTTTGAGAATGTTTGAACAGGAATAGAACTGTTTAGAAATGTTTTTAGAATCCATAATATTGATTTTCAAAGTAGAGAAATCTTGAAAAATCTATAAAAATATTTTGATTTGAAATTAAACTGTTTAGTAACGTTAAATTTGTGTTCAACTCTCAAAAGTGTTTAGGTATATAGTAGATTGATTGATTAGTTTCCTCCAAAACTAATAGCCCTACCATTAAACAAAAGCTGTTGATATCCGAAAAATAAATGTTTTTGGTTGACCGAATAAATCGTTTTGTTATTATTTTTCTTATCAAACATGTAATTGCCTGTAAAAGCCGGTCAATACGCAGTTAATCTTTGTTTATAAATAAAAAAAGGTATAGGGGTTTGTCGAATCACGATTACCAGGCAGTGGGAATCCCTTATCAGGCATACCATGTCATGCTTATTCGGCAAACAAAAGTAAATATTTGATTTATATTTAAATTTTCTATAAGAACTTTAAAGTTTTTAACAAAAGACCACCTTTTTATTATTATTTTGATAAAGTTATTTGGATAAATTCTTTTTTTATGAATTAAACCTAAACATCAAAATGCACTTTAAACTTTAAACTTGGAGAATCGATTAATAATAATCGTAGTTGCAATTGAATTAATTGGGAGATCCAGTTAAACAAGTTTTCAGTTAATGATTTAATAGCTTATATCATTTTAAAGAGAATATTACTAATATATAGTATTTGTTTTACCTTCGTTTTGTTTTTTTTTTTACTGAATAAACAAAGTTTAAATTTGTGTGGATTTCTTTTTTCCGATTAGAAGTATTATCTATCCCACGTTATCCCAGATAAAAATTGAACTTTCCCATCTATGATAGAGCTATATCACGATGATTCGACGCTTCAATAATTTAAGATCCTTGAAAAAAATAAACCTAAAATCTGCATTTTAGGAGAGAAAGGGGAAATATTTTAATGCCGAGATATAGAGATCATAAAACCTCCCCCTTCTATCCGAAATTTGGACCCTTACCTTGGTCGGATGGCCACCGTCCGCTGATTATAGTGTCGCCTTATCGCAACCCGGCTCCGGCTACAAAACCGGGCCGCGTGAAATCGAAACCAACCAGTCTGTCGCAAAGTTAGCTATCAGATAGAACCAATTTCCAGTTAGCACAATGTTTTTGGAACTTCTTGCACTAATTCTCACGGCCCTCCTGGTCTGGGATTATCTGCGGAACAAGCGGCACAACCAGATGTTTGCCGCCACTGGCATACGAGGACCCAAGCGTTATCCTTTCGTGGGCATGGCCCCCATGCTAATGAAGGAGAGCCCCAAAAGTAGGTCATCCATCTACGATATCCTTCCAATTAAATTCTACTAATTATTTCCGTCTAGCCGTCTTTGATCTTCAGTTCCGTTTGATTAAGGAATTCGGCAAAAATATCCAATTGCAAGTGATGGGGGATCGTGGCTTCATGACCGCCTGTCCCAAAATGATCGAAGCTATCATGAGTAGCCAGCAGACCATCCAGAAGAACAGTCTCTATGGGTTGCTGCATAACTGGCTGGGCGATGGCCTGCTGCTCAGCAACGGAAAGAAGTGGTTCCACCGCCGGAAGACCATCACACCGGCCTTTCACTTCAAGATCCTGGAGGACTTTGTAGAGGTCTTCGACCAGCACAGCGCCGTCATGGCCGAGCAGCTGTACAGCCGAGCGGATGGCAAGACGGTGATTAATATGTTCCCTGTGGCCTGCTTGTGCGCCATGGACATCATTGCCGAGACGGCCATGGGTGTGAAGATCAATGCCCAGCTCCAGCCCGACTTTGCCTACGTCCAGTCGGTGAAAACGTGAGTTCCCTCCAAAGATTCCAAAACTAAATAGCATTCACAATAAATAAATATCATTTCAGGGCCTCTGAGATGCTGGCGGAGCGCTTCATGAATCCCTTCCAGCGGTTTGACGCCTCCATGAAACTGTTCTATCCGAAATTGTTTACCAAACTGAACAACGCGGTCAAGTCCATGCACGATTTCACCAACCAAGTGATTACGGAGCGCAGAGATCTGCTGAAAAAGGCCATGGATGAAAGCAAAGAGGACGTTCTGGTGGACGATGTGGGTCAGAAGCGGCGCATGGCTCTACTGGATGTCCTGCTGAAGTCAACAATCAATGGCTCTCCCTTGTCCAACGATGACATCCGTGAAGAGGTGGACACTTTCATGTTCGAGGGCCACGACACCACCACGAGCAGTATCGCCTACACCTGCTATCTGCTGTCTAGAAATCCGGAGGCTCAGGCCCGCGTCTTTCAGGAGATCCGGGAGGTGATCGGCGACGACAAATCGGCGCCTGTGAATATGAAAACTTTGGGCGAACTGAAGTACCTGGAGATGGTGATCAAGGAATCGCTGCGGCTGTACCCCTCGGTGCCTATGATTGGACGCCATATCAACCAGGACACCATGCTGGGTAAGCTACAAAAAGTTATTCTGCTCGGGACTTTGTTTTCAAACATTATCTTTGCTCCCAACAGATGGCAAGCTCATTCCCGGCAACTCGGACATCCTTATCCTTATTTATCATGCTCAACGTGATCCTGACTTATTCCCGGAGCCCCTCAAATTCAAGCCGGAGCGTTTCAGCTACGAGAACAAGGGCGAGATAAATCCCTTTGCTTACACACCCTTCTCGGCGGGTGCGCGGAACTGCATCGGCCAAAAGTTCGCCATGCTGGAGTTAAAGAGCACCATTAGCAAGCTGATCCGGCACTTTGAGTTCCTGCCTTTGGGCGAAGATGTGCAGCCGGTGTTAAACCTTATCCTGCGCTCCACGACTGGCATCAATGTGGGCATTAAGCCACGAGTCTACTAGGAGTATTTTAAATGGGAAATGGGTAGTTTTAAGCTATCACGCTCTGTATATAGTTGAATAAAGTATTAAGGAGGAAACACGTGCGTTTATATTGACCTTAGTCATAGTTAAAGGTTTCAACTTCAATGGATTCTATATATTAGATTTAAACGTCTCAAGATACAACTCAAAAAAAATGGTAGCACTTTGCCCTTAGTCCCAGTACTTAGTCCCAGGAGTAGACTTTGCCGGGAGTGGGCAGCTTGCTGGTGGAAGCCTTGGCCGCTCCACCGGCTTCAGCCTCCAGCTGCTGCTGCTGGGCAACCAGGTCGATGGGGGGATTCACCTCGCGGCGACCATCGCGCTGGCAATAGTAGTTGGCGGAGTACAAGTGCGAGGGTCCGTCGGGGAGCACTGGCTGGGGCTGTGTGCGATCGGCTACACCATCCTCGAAGCGCAGGGCCAGTGTGTGCTCACGCTGAAAGGCAGAAAGGAGGAATTGTTAGAGGATTCAAATCCGTTTCCATCTTACATAACAAAGAGCTCTCTGCGTTCTGGGCTGGGGAAGGCAGATTGCACTGTATACTCACGCCTAGGAGAAAGGCCCGCAGGCGCTGGAAAAAGGGCGAAACGTCACGGCGCAGGGCAGACATCCTAGAATCCGACAGAAGACTTCAAAGTAGCGGTGCGAATTCACAAAATACGTCCAATTGGGTTCCTCCTATCAGCTGTTTGTTGTTTTGGCTAGTGATGGCACCTCAGTACTGGACTTTTTCGATAAGTAAATCGATTTTTTCCAACAACTTGCTGATAATCGGCGAATCCGATGTCACATCGATGTTGCTTCCAGCTCTAAAAGGTTTGCATTTCAGTTTTTTTTTTATATTGCGAATTCTGCGCACGTGCAATAACAAATAGATGCGTCGGAATTGAGAGGCGGACTGTCGGACAGCGGATCTGATCGGCGACATGGATCAATTCTCGCACGACCTCACGCTGGCCCTCGAGGAGACCTCGCTGATGGACAGGGCCAGTGGCGTCGGTAGGTGGGGCTCGCGTCGCAGGACCCGTTCAACGGGCAATTTGCGTAAGTTTCACATCTGCCAGATGGCTAGTTCTATTGTTTCTCCCTAGCTAAGATCTCTCCACTTCAGCCTGCGCTCCCCAGCCAACGGAGGACTCGTCTAGCAGTCCCACAGACTTGAATGCCTTGGGCGGCCACCATGGTCACCACCACCACCACCACCATCATCACCATCCAAGTGCCAACGTGGATGGCCTGGACACGCATAATGTAAAGTTGCCAGCCAGTGACTCGGATGAAAAGGCAGCCGCGATGCTGCCATTAAGGTTGCCTTCAAAACTGCCCGTGCGCATGGGCGCCTTAGAGTCGGATTCCCTAAACGAGACCACCTTCAGCCCAGCCAGGTGGGGAGCTCAGATTGCTTTTAAAATAAACTGTAATTCAATTCCCTCTATATCGTTAATTTTTGCGACAGATTTTACAAGCCCAACTCGCGTCGGAAAAGAAAAATCAAAAGGATGTCAATGGAGTTTGAATTTAGCAAAGATGCCACGCCTCACTGCTTCACGGAGTCACCTCTGCAGCCAGGCATGCTTGGTAGTAGCACCGCCACCGGAACTATACGTAAACGCTTGCTTAAAGCCGATGGGCACCATCGTTCGCATTTGTTTTTTTGTGGGAAACGCAAACGATCCAATCGGGATCGCTACCACGAACACGAAACGGGGAAACTCTACTCCCTGCAACTGGAGGAGCAGCATGCCCAGCACAATCAGGCACAGAGCCAACAGAGGATGCGTCCACGTAGCTACTCCTCAACATCGAAGCCCCTGAGTGATCGCCTGTTGCCTCTGAACAAAGGACTACTCTCAAAAATTAATCGTATGGCTGCCCAGGGACAGCAAACAAATCAAAAGACTGACGACAAGGACAAGGAGAAGGAGGGCCACGTGGAGGAGATGGAGGAACTGCCAAAGGCGAAGGATGTGCCCATTGAAAATAATCTGATAGACGAAGTTTCAACCAATCTAGACTCGTTTAGCATGGATACCATAGTGCCTGTGACCGATATTGACGCCCTACTTCTAAGCTCGCCACCATCTGCTCCAATGCAGCATTGCAAAAAGACTCCGGAGCAGTCGAAGTCCCACGGACATCGTCGTCGACGCTTTCAAACTCCGCTGAAAGCTCAATCACAGTCCATGGAGTGCAGCGAACTTTACGACTTTAGTTCCAGTTCGTTGAGCTCTAGTTCGGATAGCGAAGCGGAAGCCGGTGGCCACCGACGCCATGATACGGACCGTGAGGGGGACGACGAGTTAACTGACTGGCCGGGCAATGAATTTGGACCTGGAGCTCGATATGATCCCAAGAGGAAGCTGACCAAAAAGTCGCTGCTGCCACAAATTCGCTCTGACGACACTATCGGCGAGGATGACACTCTAATGTCAGGCACAGAGGCCGGGGCAGGGGCTATGGCAGAACCAGCGCCACCGCCACCAAAATCTCCAGCTGTCCAGCTATTAGAATCTCTACAGGAATTGTCGCGTTCCGAGCCAATTGAGATTTTGAGTGGCTGCTCGGAAATGGAAACAAATTCTGCAGCTCCGCGGCAAATCGAGAGCGAGATGTCCGGCGAAACCTCAAATCCCTTCCTCTCCTCTTCGCCACCAGGCCAGGCCCAGGGTCAGGAGGTACGCGAAATACGTGCCGGTTGCCGGCGCATCAATGGCGAAAGGCCTGGGTTTAGTATCAAGTCCGGAGTAAACGAGAGACTGGCTAGGTTCTTGCAGGATCCACGACAGACACAAATTCGATTGCCAGACATCGAGCTATACGAGCCGGACAGCTTGTCCAACCTGGCCACGCTCTACTCCTTGACCATGGCCATGGAGCAGGGCTGCACAGTGCTGACCAAGACCAGGTGGGTGGAAAACATTTACAATTTTACAAGCTTTACAATTTACTTTATATTTGTTGTTTACTTGCAGGAACACCACTCAGACGGTGAGCGTGGATCATAACCAGCGCGGAGCAGCTCTGCAGCCGCGTCCAGACCTCTTTGGTGACTTCAAGCGACGCTGTTATGGCGAGGAGGAGAGTCAGGAGGACCAGGAACTGCAGCAGTCAGAGAAATGAGACATAGCCTTTCGCAGGAAGGCCACCAACGACTTGACCAATCCCCAGCGGCATAGACTCAACCTCCCATGGAGTACAACTCCCAGGAAGCTACGCTCGGGTGGAAAAACTCGATAGACATAGAAATGAGAGCTTTTAGCATGTTTTTTTTTTTTGTGTAATGTGAGAAATCTGTTGTAAGTCCATCGGTCCGTGTATATAGGGAATATAAATTGGATTTTTAGGGCGAGGCGCCTGCCTTTCCACTGTACAAAATATTATTTTTAACTTGGTCCATAAGTAAAATGAATATGAAAATAATATAATTATATATCTGAAAATATATGTGTGAAAATAACCGAAGGAAACAATGAATGTCTTATTACTTGGGCGCCAAGTTTGAATTCTGCCCAGGTGGGGCAGGAAAATCGTTTCGCCCCCGCATATTGGCGCATGCCCAGTGCCTGCAACTGGGGGCACTCGATCCGGCTGGCAACCCTTTGGCCACTGACTAGGCAACCCTCTTGCCACCGGGGGTGGTGGGCTGAGCTGGTGGACGCAGTTGGACGCAGCTCGGGACTGGAGGCAGCCACGTTACCACGGCATTTCGCAGTCGTACTCGCATTTCGGATTCGGATTCGCTTTCCGCATTCGCAGTCGCGAACGGGATGGAATTGGACAAAGACCTGGACATGGAACTGTAAAGCGGAGCTGTGAAGCAACCAAAAAAATAAATCAAAAAACTCGCCTCATCTTCATAGTCATCCGGGGATCTGGGGATCCGGGAATCCACTCTATCCAAGAAACTTCTCCTCTTTTAACCCAGAACCGGCTACGTATCTACGTTTAACGGTAATTTTGACAGGTATTAGTGTTAGTGCGGAAAAGTGGATAATCCCAAAAGGATGCAGTGGCTCCAAGTGGTGGCTCGACAAGGACCTGGCCTCTGAAAGTGCTGCCAAGGCGAACGTTTTGATTTCCGCGATGCGGCAGCTCTCCGCTTATTGATTTTTCACCAACACTCACCCACACACACCGTGGTCAGTGATGGCGCACTTGGCGGTTTTATGGCTGCCAGTCGGCCATTTTGCCAGCGGAAGTGTGTCGGTGGCCATTTTGTTTAAAGGCTTTTGTGATCTTGCCTTGGGTTTAAAATGTTCTAAAGTGTTTAACATAGAAAGTTTGTTTCAAAAATTAATAATCAAGTATTTATGCTGTAATTAGTAAGTGTTTCTAGCTTTTAGTTAGTCATTATTCTCATATTGTGACATCACTTTCCACAATGAGAGAAAGCGAGAACTCTCTCCCACACCCACACAGACTTGGGGGGCTTGTAACGGGGCCCATTCAAGGCATACAGACACAGACACTCACACACATACTCGAGCTAATCTCTTATCAAGCGCCGACTTTTTCCTCTACCCCTCCCCCTCTAAGCCAAGCTTTCCCTCTCGCTCTTGAACTTTCTTGCTTTTACAGTTTTTCAATATTATATTTTTTAAAGGGAAATAAACAGTTATTTTAAATAATAAACGCATTAAAAAAGATTACATTAACAACATCCATTTCCATTTCTTGCTTCTAGGAGCTCTGCCATGGGGCAGGAGGAACCTGTGCTCCGGGCATGCCCTCCCAGCATGTGCACCATCACACGCCCGATCTCTATTTCGATCTCAAACTCTCTCCCTCGGTCTCCCGGAATCGCAATCCGTTAGCCGGGTGAGCTACCGCCGGAATCGGCCAAAGGGTGGCGGCCCAGTCGGAAAATGAGCGCTTGCGAGGCGGCGTCCGCCGGCGAGGATGGCCCCTCCAAGTCCGAGGATAGCCAGCCGCCGGAGGAGAAGCTGGAGAAGCCAGCGGAGAAGCAAAAGCTGCCGGAGAAACAGAATGGCAAGCGAGAGGGAGAAAGCCTTACGTCGCCGGAGGAAAATCGCTCCAAAATTGAGGCCCATCGGAGTTCGGTACTCCTGGACACCAGTGGCGCCGCCCCATCGCTGGACGCTCTGGTGGCCTGCAAGGACGCCCTGCTAGCGCAGAAGCTCTTCGCCAGCGGAGGTGGTGCCACCCCAGGACCCTCCTCCTCAAGCGTGGCCGTGGGAATCGGAGTGGCAGCCGCCGCCGCCGCCGCCGCCGGTGGCAAGCTAAAGGAACCCATGCGCGTTGGCTTCTACGACATCGAAAGGACTATTGGCAAGGGCAACTTTGCGGTGGTGAAGCTGGCCCGGCACCGGATAACCAAGAACGAGGTGGCCATCAAGATCATTGACAAGTCCCAACTGGACCAAACTAATCTTCAGAAGGTCTACCGCGAGGTGGAGATCATGAAGCGACTGAAGCATCCCCACATCATCAAGCTCTACCAAGTCGGTTTAATTTAATCCTAATCCTCGCCAGAATATCCCTAATCTTTCTCTTTGATTTTCTTTAGGTTATGGAGACGAAAAACATGATCTATATTGTCTCGGAGTATGCCAGTCAAGGCGAGATATTTGGTAAGAATATGTGGTACCAGGTGTGGTACTCACCTGAAAATCCAACCAGCTCATCCTACTGATCCTCTCCAGATTACATTGCCAAGTATGGTCGCATGTCCGAGTCGGCCGCCCGCTACAAGTTCTGGCAAATCATCTCGGCGGTGGAGTATTGTCACAAGAAGGGCATCGTCCATCGGGATCTCAAGGCGGAGAATCTGCTCCTCGACATGAACATGAACATCAAGATAGCCGACTTTGGTTTCTCCAATCACTTCAAGCCCGGCGAGCTGCTGGCCACGTGGTGCGGTTCACCCCCCTACGCCGCTCCCGAGGTCTTCGAGGGCAAGCAGTACACGGGTCCGGAGATCGATATTTGGGTGAGTCACTGTCCCTGGTATCCTGGGGAGTTGGTTAGCGATAGCCTCCTCCACAATGGGCCACCAAATGGGTTTCTCCATTCATTTTTATTTATTGCTTCATTTATTTTATTATTTTTTTATTTATTAAACGGGCCTGCTTACGTACAACTCTTGAGAATCGAGGAGGAGGGCACTTTTTTATTTTATTTATTAATTATTATTTTTTATTTTTTTTACGAAGATTTTGACGTTTTTTGTCCAAGGATCGATGAATGTCCAGGGAAAAGGATGCTTATCATGACATATCCTTTGAAGGGCTCATTTTTTCGCATTTTCATGCTGTATCCTTTTGTTTTCCTTGCAGTCCCTGGGCGTGGTGCTGTATGTCCTGGTCTGCGGCGCCCTGCCTTTTGACGGCTCCACGCTACAGAGCCTACGGGATCGGGTGCTGTCCGGCCGCTTCCGTATCCCCTTCTTCATGAGCTCCGAGTGCGAGCACCTGATCCGCCGGATGCTGGTCCTGGAGCCGACGCGGCGCTACACCATCGAGCAGATCAAGCGGCACCGCTGGATGTGTCCGGAGCTGCTGGAGCACGTCCTGATAGCCAAATACAACCTGGGGGCGGAGCGTCAGTCCAACCTGGAGCCCAGCGAGGACATCCTGCGGATAATGGCGGAGTATGTGGGCATCGGACCGGACAAGACGCGGGCGAGCCTGAAGAAGAACACCTACGATCATGTGGCCGCCATCTATCTTCTCCTCCAGGATCGGGTCAGCCACAAGAAGGAGCAAAGCAATGGTGCTGGCTCGGTATCCGGTTCGGTGGCTACCTCCTCCTCCGCCGGCGTCTCGGCCTCGACCTCCGGATCGGCCGCCAATCGAATGCACTACAAGAGCACCAAGCAGGAACCACACAACCAATCCAAGACAATATCCACCAGCTCGATCCTGGCCAAGGATCAGGCCCACAAAAGACTTAACCGCCACCAGACGGCGGTGCTGATGAGTGAAAGGTCCGGAGCCCCGGATCCGGCCACGGCGGCGGCCTACTACGCCAAATACGGAGGACTGCCCCTGTCCCTGACTCACGCCCCCCACCACCTGGCCGGGTATTTGAACGGAGCGGCCCCTGGCGGGGATCTGGAACCGATGGTCGCCGGTGGCGGCATTCCACTGCCCATGCGGTACACTCCCCTGCCGGCGGCTGCCTCGCCCGCTCCCTCCAGCTGCTCCACCTCCGGAGGCAGTGCATCCTCTCGCATCGGACGGCACAGTTTGAGCTCCAGCTCGCCGAGAAGCCACCGTCCGGTGGCCATCTCCCTAAGCATCGATCAGAATCCCTCGCTGGCCAATATGCGGTGTCGGGAGATGATGGAGGGCGCCGGCGGAGGAGCTCCTGGAGTGCCCCTGGTGTCCAAGCAACTGCATCAGACCATCAGCGAGTACATCATCAAGCAGAGTACTGAGGACTGCCGTCAGTTATTGCAGCAGGTGGGTGCAGATGTCTCCTTGATCCTCTCCAGCTCCAAACCGAATTCTTTCCAGTCGACGGCCATCGTCGAGGGCAAGGAGGAACCCCCTCCAAAGCCGGAAGTTCCAAAGCCCAGCACCACACCCACATCCAGCGCCGTAGGATCGGGATCAGTGGCCGGCGGTGCAGGTCCTGGCTCCTGCCCAAGCGAGAGCAGCGGCAAGACAATAAAGGCCATGTCCACCTCCAGCAGCTTCGACTCCACCGCCAATCTGGGCCAGAGTTTCCGCTACAAAATGTCCGCGGAGGCCACCAAGCTGTTCCAGACCCTCCAGGAGAGTCCTCTCCCAATCGAGGTAGGTTCCTGTGCCTTTGAATGAATGGTCATCCCTCATCCCTCATTCCCCGATCCTCTCCAGCAACGGAGCAGACGTCGCGGTCACCTGGGCAGCACCAACGGCAGTGGCGGCGACTCCGGCCAGGAGATGAACGAATCCAAGACGAACGGCGACAGGTAAGTGAAAACCTGAAACCAGCGCTTGCCGGGATTACCCTGAAAATCTCACATCCCTTTCAGTCGCTACGAGAAGAAGGTCCTGGCCCAAGGCAGCTCCAGCACAGACGAGGGCTGTGAGACGGACCAGGGCAATGATCCGGCCTCCGGTTCCCAGGACGCCAAGGGTTCCAAAGAGCATCAGGATGGAGCAGGGGCCAGGGGAGCTGGAGGACCCTCTACTGGAGGAGGCGTTGGCAACACCAATGGCGGACCCAGTGGCTCGCACTCCAGCAGCGACCTGACCCACCTTGCCGGGGCCGCCACCTCCGGCCAGAGCCATCGGATGCGATCGTACGCCAGCAGCAGCAGCTCCAGCGGCGTCCTGGCAGGCAGTGCCGGCAGCTACTCCAAGTCCCTCAGCCAGAACCTGAGTCGCGGCTCCTCGAAGAGCAACTGCAGCGGTCCGTACGACAGCCTGGACTTTGCCCTGCCCTCTGGCAAGGGAAGCCTGCCCTCCTGCATGGGCTCCAGCTCCATGCTGGCCACTCCGACGCCGGCCTCCGCCTCGCCGGCCGCCGTGTCCTCGGAACACTCCTCGGAGCGATCGCTGTACGGCAGCCACAACTCCTGCATCCATATGCCGGGTGCCCTGGCCCTGGGCCTTGGCCTGACGCCCAGCTCGACCTCGACGCCCACCCCCAATCCCACGCCGCCGCCGCCAAACGGGGCGGCAGGTGGGGGAGCAGCGGGAGCCGGCGGGGTGCCCTTCCTGGACAAACGATCCCCCATTCACTTCCGAGAGGGACGGCGAGCCAGCGATGGCCTGGTGGCCCAGGGCCTACTCAGCTCCGGATCGCTGCTGGGTACCAGTCGGGTGTATGGAAGCTACCGCTACGAGCAAGCCAAGCGGCACGGCTGGCTGGAGATCCAGCAGCTTCAGCAGGAGGCCGCCCACGTCCACGGCCAACTCCATGGTCATCCGCATCACCCGAACCATCCGCCGCATCATCCAGCTGCCTACGGCCTGGAGGAACTGTGTCAATTTCCAAACGGTCAATTCTACGCCCTACCCAGCAAACACCATCCGCTGCTGACTCTGCCGCATCCGCATCCGCATCCGCACCACCAGCATCCGCATCCGCACCCCCATCACCACAATCCTCTCCAGGCGCAGCAGCATCATCCCCTCTATCATCCTCCAATGATGCTGGAGACCGCAGCCGCCGCAGCAGCCGCCGCTGGCGGGGATTTGTACGGACACGGGTGCTATGCCCCGCCGCCGCCGCCGCCGGGTCTCTATCCGCACCATCCCCTGGGCGTGGGCGTTGGAGTGGGTGTGGGCGTGGCCCTGCCCATGTCGCCGATGCAGAAGCCGCCGCTGCAGCAGCAACTGTTGCAGCATCGCCTGCTGCAGCAGAAGCGGCAGCTGTTCCAGAAGCAGTACGCCCTGGAGGCCCAGCTGGCGGGGCGGCACCACCACCACCATCATTCGCAGGCGCCACCGCATCCACAGCAGCAGCACCACCATCCCCATCCCCATCCCCATCACTTCGGGCATCCGCCGCCCAGCCAGCCACCGCCAGCTCCGGCTCCGGAAACACACCTGGCCGAGGAGCTGTACGAGCTGGCCCTGCTGGAGCGGCCGAGGAGCGGGACGCCCAGACTGCAGCACTCGATGACCATGCCGGGGGCGCACGCCTTCAGCCAGATGAACCTGAAGACCACCTACATCAGCCAGTCGGAGCAGGTGCCAAATGGGGGAGCCAGTGGAGCCAGTGGAGTAGCAGTTGCGGGTAGTGGAGGTGGAGTAGCCGGAGCGGGTGCCACAGGAGGCACTGCATCATCGGCAGCTGCGCCGTCCACGGCGCCTGGCACACCCACGGCTGTCAAGTGCAAGCCAGTGGCCAGTCTGGATGGCGACTACCATGTAAGTATATCCTCGTCCTGAGAAATCCTTTGAGTAAACATCCCAATCCCCTCCAGACATCCACGCCGGTGCTCAGCCTGTTCACGCCCAACTGGCAGTCGCTGGTGAAGCCGCTGAGCGAGAGCCCCATCCTGGAGTTGTCGGAGCATCTGGAGTCTGGCTAGGTGGCTCCCAGGTGTCCTAGAGGGTGGGGGAGGCTCCTATCTTTTATCAAGCTCGCAATCGCAATCGCAATTCCGAATTATTTGATCTTTATACGATACGATATACACTTATACATACATATACATATACAACTAGCGTATACACTCGGAAAATTTTCAGCACAGTTCCACGGACTTCAACCTGAAGATCTCAATGATTTTAGAAAGGATTTTAGAGTTTTTTAAAGCGAACATAATCGAATAGCAGAACAACTAAAAGCATTTAATTTAATGGAAAAACAAAGAAAACTGCCGTTATACAAAAAGTTTAAAAATGATTTTTTGGATTTTCTGAGTGTAAATAGAACGTATACATGCATCGATCGATCGCGTAGAAGCCATACTATATACATAACTAGGTATATACATATATATATATATATATATGATATATTTATTAAAAAAAAAAAACAAAAAAAAAAAAACAGAAACAATGGAGAGCAGAATCAATACCGAACCGAAATATTGCAAGATTTAGTTGTGTTACTAGATTTAAGTAGTCCAAGTTTCGAACGTATAAACGCAGGCATATACAATATGTATATTGATAATAATAGCGTTAAGCTATAGCTCTACTTATGATATACTAATAACTACTAAACTATAATGGCCCCACCCCCTCCTGGGTTTTTTGCGAAAACTTTTTACGAATGGATACGGATATGGATGGTAAAAAAAAAACGAAAACCGAAAACCTTAAACCGATAAAAAAAAAAACGAAGAACAACGTAACTACATATATCAATTATTCGAAGCATTTATTCGGGGACATAGGATGGGATATATCCCTATACGGATATATCCATTATGTATTGGTACAATAATTAGCGACAAGCAAAAAAAAAAAAAAAAACAAAGAAAACATTAAAAAAAATAATTAAAAATCAACAAAACATCGATTGTTCTTAAACATGGAATTCAAAATGTAAACCAGATATTAAAGTCATTTGGTAAAAAAAAAAAACGATACGGTTTCTTGGTTTCTTATATAGTATTTGGGGATTATATAGATTGTGGGTGTGACTAGATCTCGGGTTCCCTAAAGGATATAGGCTTTTGGAGATTTCAAATCCAAGAAAAAGGAAGGACTTTTCACTCGGTTTCACTCTCACACAACCTTTCGTATATATTTTATATATATTTTCCGGGATTACCATATCCTGCTGCGGACGGAGGACTTTCAAGGATAGTGCAGCATCAGGATTGGAATCACGTTGCCGCCTTTGCCTGGCGATTCGATTCCAGGTGCTTCCTTTTGGCATTCGCCAGCCTCTGCTGGTGGGGATCGGGGGCTCCATGGCAGCGCAGGAGATTCCAGTAGGCGCGTCGGTACTCGGAGCTCATCAGGACATAGATCAGGGGATTAATGCAGGTGGTCAGGTAGATCAAAAGGTAGCCCGCGATATTGAACCAATGCACCTCGGTGGCGCTCTTCCAGATCTTGGCCACCGTGATGGGCAGATAACAGACCACGAACCACACAAAGATCACCAATATCATCTTGAGGAGTCTCCGATCCTTGGCACTCATCTTGCCCGGATAAATGGAGGAGGCATTGGAGGTGTTGCCCATGGAGGCGTAGTGCGATTTCCGGGGACTGAATCGGGTGAAGGAGGTCCGCAGGGAGGTGGTGATGGGATTCTTACTGGAAGGGGCATTCTCCGGCGTCAGAAATGAACTACGGAGTAAAGAAACAAAAAAGACTCACCCGGCATTTTTGTTCAGCTCCAGTTGGGTTTGACTCCTCCCGAGGCTAATCTTCTCCAGCTCTTTCTCCCTTTCCCTCAGCACCACATTCACGTCCACTGGGGCCTTCTGCTCGTCCTGCTCCCTCCTCCGAATGCTGTAGGATATGGGCAGGCTGTTGGCCGAGGCATTGTCATCGATGTAGGCCATGTGCTCCTCCACCACAAAGGGCCTGGGCTCCTGTTGGGGACTGACTCCCTCCCCGCTGGACGTGCTGGCCTTCTCCGGCCGCTTGGGCATGGCCATGGCCTGGGACTGGTTCTGGTTCTGGGAACTGGGCGTCGTCACCTCGCTTAGATTGCTCTTGTTGGCCATCCCGGCCCGCATGGCCGCCTGCCTCACCAGCAGGAAGATCCGGGCGTAGCAGATCACGATGCAGATGCAGGGCACCATGAAGGCGGCGATGAAGAGGAACTCCTTGGGGGATCTCCCGTAGCGATCGTGGAGGATGGAGCAGGATCCGATGCTGTCGTCCAGTCCAAATCGGCCCCAGACACCCCGCCACGGGGGAATCATAATGGAGAAGGTGATGACCCAAGTGCCGGCCACCATCAGAGCCAAATAGCGTCGCTGGTAGATCCTAAATAATCGAGGAAATAAACAGAATTCCGTAATTAAAATGCTTTTAATGGCTTCTCGGGTATTTGGAGCACTCACCTGGGGTACTGGCGGGGATGGGCGATGATGATGTACCGGTTGATGGTGATCAGCGAAACGGAAAGCAATGACACGGCCAATAAACCGTAACGCAACATGGGAAACAGTCGGCACAGAAAGTCGCCATGGACCCAGGCCCTCTTGATGAACGTGGAGGCGGCCAGGGGCAGGTTGAAGCATCCGAACAGGAGGTCCGAGCAGGACAGATTGATGATGAAGATAGCGGTGGAGTTGCGGGTCTGGCGGCCGCGCGAAAGGGCGACGATGGTCAATAGGTTGCCGGGTACACCCACAATGATGAAGACTATGCAGGCCAGCCAGGCGAAGGTAAGCAGCTCATCCGAGTAACCCTCGAACAGCTCCTTCCGGCTATCATCCACGTCCAGGTCGAGGTCCAGACTGTCCAGAATGACGGTTTCGTCACTGGCCGGCTTGGCAATCGCATATCCCGTATCCGGCAGAGACTGAGACGAAGTCGGAATGGAGACGGGAAGCTGGAGGTGATCCGTGGGTCTGGGTGGGAACATCGCGTGGCACTTTGTGGTCGGAAAGAGGGCGCGTTGCTCGTTCCTGCGCCGAATTTGTACTAAAACTGAATTCTCTGCATTCACACACATCCCACATATCCCCATCCCCACCCATAAAAAAAGCACAGTGGAGGAGGTGATAGCCAATGGGGGCTGGCGGGTTGGCGGCTGGCGGGGAGGGCCGAGGGGGTCTGGAGGATCGGGTATTGTGAATTGTGAATTGGGGGTGGTTGGGGCAGCCAGCCAAGCGAGCAACCGTACAAAATATTGAACCAAAAACCGAAAAAAAAAAAAAAAACTGAACAGCCAGTCTAAGCAGCAGGCGAACTAGAAAAACTTTCGAAAAAGGAAAACAAAACGAAACAACAACAATTGGACACCAGAGCAGCATCACACTTGGAGAAATTCAACGGCGTTTTAGTGATTTGGTAATTTAGGAAGATTTTTGTTATTGGAAAGGAAAGGGTTTCAAGTAATTCCAATTGTTTAAAAATGTCTATTTTTTTGTTTTGAAAACCGAGTCTTTTGGTTTTCATGCCGTACATTACATAGCAGCGACTCCCTCTAAGTTTTCTATATGTTTAATTGTATTTTTTTTTGGTCTGTAGAACAATAACAATATATCGGAGCATCGCAGCAACAACACAAAATTTTTATTGTATACAACAATTGACTTCATCATCGGGTAATTTGGTAATTTGCCTGTGGAATGGGAACTTTGTTTACATTGTTCCTATTCGGTGGGAAGCTTGTTGTTTCTTTCGCTCCCTCTTGGCCCGGCCCAGACCGCCCATCTCCCACCCGAGATCCCCGTTCTTCCCGATTTCCTTTTTTTTTTTTTTTTGGGATTTTCCAAATACACAAACTAGGGATACTAACTAACTAACTAAAACAAAAAGAAACTCTTTCATTCCAAAGAGAATATCAATGACTCCCAAGAAACCCGGTAAGTAATCAATAAAATACTATAACCTTAGGCCACCACCTGGTACTGGCTTCGAGAAATCTAATCTGTAAACTATAGTTTTTCCAAGTTAGGAAAAAATGTTTACTTTGTAGCCCTGAACGCACCTCTCCGGCCAATTTTCGAAACTATAAACTATTCAATTCCCCGGCAACGCAACTATCCGATAGGAATAGAAATATATACACTATATACTCTGGATGCTGGATGCTGGATGCTGGATGCTGGATGCCGGATGAGGGAGCCTATATAAGTAGTACTATAACTAAGTGATTCAGAAATTCTATGCGGAAAAGCGAATGAAACGCATGAGTAAGACTCCCTTCCCCATTTTCCGCCCTTTTTTTCCGGCTGTGCGGGTCAATACGTCAGTAATTCGTAGCCTCAATTAATCAAACCGAACCGTACCCCCCCAGTACCCAACCTCCGACATTCTCTGAAAGGGTCAAAGTGCGGGTCATTTGTTGAATCGAATTTTTCATTTGGAAAAAAATAGCAATTCCGAGTAACTCTTCAGCTCTTGTTTGTTTTCCATTCAATGCTACGTAGAATTGGCCATACACATAAAAAAAAAACTATGACAGTAGTTCTTCCTTGTAAAGAAATTAATATTTTCTAATTGTTTTGCTCTCGAGCGTGAGGAGAATTCTTAATGCACGCAAAATTCTCCACCCCCCCCCCAACCACCCACCAAGGGGCACTCACAGATTAATGTAAACTTCTCGGGTGCACTTATAGGAGCAGACACAGTCGGGCAGGAAAGTACACACACGGGCGTATATTTAGATAGCCATAAAACCATAAACTATCATGTTCTTCACACAATCCAAACCAATCCGATCCGATCGTATCCGATCCAGAGGCAAATAACAAACAAAAGTTCAGTTCTTTGGTTCGATTTTCTCGATATCTACACGGGGAAAAAAACTATCAGTATCTTGTATCTTTTTAACCGTTTAGGGATCTTTTACTCAACTTACTTATTTAAAGAGTTTAAAAAGAGAGGAGATCTCCTTCCAGAAACAGTTTCAAACCAAATTCTATTCGACTCTTTTAGGATAATGAAATTCTCTAGATATTGCTCTAGTACACCCCATTTTTTTCGAGTGCCTCGAGGGTTTCCATGTCCATTTTGTGTAAACATTAGAAATGCAGACGCCCATGGTGCCTTATCAGTTGTGGTTGTTGTTGCCGCTGATGCCGCAACGTGTGTGTACATTTGTTGTTGTTGCATATTAGCCTGGGCCTGGAGGAAGCGTGCTCGTAGATACGGCGTACGGCATATCCATCAGGATCGCCACCCGGTATGGCCCTTCCCCTGCCACCAGATCCATTGGCAAGATCGCCGGACCCTCTCCGGGGGCTGACTGGTGGGAGAGCTCACGCATGAGAGCATGCGAAAGAGAGAGGCCCCAAAGGGGGGCAGCACAGAGGTGTTGGCTAAGGGGGATCGGACACTAAGGGCCACAAAGTTTAAGTGGCGTCTAGTCTGGTTGGAGAGACCCTTTTCCCCTTCTTGCCTTATCTACCCCTTTTCGGGTTGAGGCTACACCCATGTTCGGGGGCACAGTGAGAGTGAGAGGGTCCCGGGTACGGCTCCTATTTGTCAACTGGCAACTGACACTCGATGAACTGCACTCGTTCCGTTTAAACCTCCACGCAATGGGTCCGTTAGATTGAACTTCACTTTTGATTGATACGAAAAGTATCTACGATCGTCTCGTTTTCGGGTTCCGCGTTCACGATACCCGATATCTGTGCTATATATTTAGTTTTTTTTTTTCTGAATTTTGTTTTTGTTTTTGTTTTTGTGGCTTGAAGCGAAAGCCAAGTGAAGGCAACCTGTAACCCTTTTGGCACCTTTTCTACCTGATCTCTTGGCCAAGCAGAGTATTAGTCATGAGAGTCGGAGCGGCTTTTGAATCACCAACAACAACAACAACTAAAGTGGCATCCCCAACAACAACAACAGCAACAACAACAATAGCAAGAACAACAATAAGTTAATGAATAAGCAGCGAATGCCAAATGCCGTAAACTGTTTACATTGCTCAAAGCATTACTCACTCACTCACTCACTACTCATCTCAGTGAGTTACCTTGCTCACCTGGAGCGGCGGGAGGAAGTCTAATGAGAGGAAGTGGAGTGGCAATAACAACAACAACAACAACGACAACAAGAGCAATAGAATACTAAAAAGGGGAGCACCAGAGATCGCAGCTGCAGCACTAGTTTCGATTACGTGAGCAGAAAATAAACAAACAACACTCAAAACTGATAAGGCTTGCTGAGTGCAAAAAAACGGGGAAAAAAAAAGCGTTAGAAGGAAAGCAGGGAGTGGGGAATCGCCCCCTACACCCCCCAACCCCGCTACCACCATCGACATCGCAAGGCGAGAGTCAGAGAGCCGAACGATCAGCGAGGATTACAAAATAGAAATATAATAAATACTCCAGGTAAGCTGATAAGATAAGACCCCGAATTCCAGACGATCACATCGCGTATACGCCCCATAGGCCAGCCATGACCTGGGCAGGGCCCCTAGAACGAGACAGAGCTAGGGAAAGTAAAACAAAAAGGATTGCACTTTGGGAAAAATAGCCAGAGGAAGTCTTTTAATCTTTTAATTTAATAAGTTAATTATTTTCTCTTTAAAAACCTGCCCACAGAAGTCAACTTTTATCAATAACCTTGACCCTAACCCCCAAAAATTCCAATCCCAGATTTGATGAAATTTGTTTCGCTCAGTGTATGCTACATCACTTGTCTCGATTAGCAGGCACTCGAGCGGAGCAGAGCACTTCTCATCGCACATTAGAGACGCCCAACCCACTGCCCCTTTCGCCCCTCCCCCCCGGGGTAGTCACTCAATTTATTAAGGTTCGACGCTGATCTTTGCACCCCAAGTGGTGCAAGGAGGTGATGTGGACAGAAGCCAGAAGTGCCAGAGCAGCCCAGGCCCAGAGTAGTTACTCAGACACTGGTGAGACACAGTAACAGAGAAAACACAGAACCGAGTTTTGACCTCTTTAAATTATTTAATTGACACTAATTTATCATAGTACCGATATAAATAAGAAGAGGACCGTGCCACGCCCCATAATACGAAGCAGGGTGGCGGCTAGGGTTGTTGCGTCGGCGCAAAAAAATGCAGTTATTCGAGGCAGAGCCGCTGGAGTCCAAGCCGACACCGCCAGTTGGCAATTGTCGGCGGTGGCGATCGGTGGTTCTGGTGATCGGGTTGATAAGGATTGGGATCAAGTGAAAGTTAAAGGATAGCAAGGATTCAAATAAAGACTTGTTAAAAAAGGTTATTATATGGCAGAGATTGAAAGACCTGTAACAAACCAATGATAGCGACACTACTTTCCTAATCCCCAAGTGATTCATCATCATCGGTCATATAGGGAACCAATAACTCTGGAAATTATCTAGAAAAAAACAGGAACTGATAAACTTTCACAGAAGATAACGTTCAAGTTCAATGCTCTGGATACAAAAAAGTGATTAGCCAACAAAAGATACAAACAATCCAGAGATTTAAAGGTCAAGATCAAGATTAAGTGGATGGGATTACTTTGAGGAGCTACTAACTTTAAACTAAACCTTATTTTAATTACTTTTTCTATGCAGAATGAGTGACGAAGATAGCAGTCTTGGCCTGGAGGGCAACTATCCCCCCCTGGAGGCGCTGACCACTACTACGATGGCACCCAGCGATGTGGACGAGAGCGGGTGAGTGCGAAGCATCCATGGACCTCCGGGTCTCATGGTGACTATGGTGTGAAGCTATCAACGCCCGCTGGGGTAATTATAGACCCCGGCTGGGGAGAGCTCGTGATAACAGATCGTTAATATTACGCGCTCCATTGCAAGAGTCGGTGGCAGAGGATCGTCTCCGTCGACTGACAAAGAGCCATGATTCTTGCCAGAGAGGCCACTAGCGGAAGCCACTCCGACTGCGACTCCGACTCCGATATGGTGATAGCCAAAGGGCCACTTGAGGGCCGAAGGTCGTGCGACTTCTGGGGTTGGGGTTTTTCTGTCCAGACTCTAGACTCTAGAAATAAACGGAGTCCCCTTCTTCTTTATAGAGAGTCCCATATTTATTTATATTACAGCTTCTCGCATCCTTTGATGATCTTCGCCGCCGTGATGACCTTTCTGATAATGATCGTGGGAATCTGTGGCAATCTCCTGACCGTGGTGGCGCTTCTCAAGTGCCCCAAGGTGCGTAATGTGGCAGCTGCTTTCATAATAAGGTAACTAATCCTTCAAAAAACTAATCAAACATAAAGGATATAAAAAAAAACTCACCCATTAGCCTCTGCATCGCCGATCTGCTCTTCTGCGCCTTGGTCCTGCCCTTCCAGGGCCTGCGCTTCGTCCAGGGAACGTGGCGCCACGGCGAGGTCCTCTGCCGGCTGATACCCTTCATCCAGTATGGCAACATTGGGGTGTCGCTGCTCTGCATCGCCATGATTACCATCAACCGGTACGTGATGATCACCCACCACGGATGCTACGCCAGGATCTACAAGCGCCACTGGATCGCCATCATGATAGCCGCCTGCTGGCTCTTCTCCTACGGAATGCAGCTGCCCACGCTGCTGGGCGCCTGGGGACGCTTCGGCTACGATCCCCGCCTGCAGACCTGCTCCATTATGAGCGACCGACACGGCCACAGCAGCAAGACCACTCTGTTCATCACGGCCTTCGTGATTCCCTGCCTGGTGATCATCGCCTGCTACGCCAAGATCTTCTGGGTGGTCCACAAGTCCGAGCAGCGCCTGAAGCGCCACGCCACCAAACAGAACTCCATTCCGAACAATCTCCGCCCGCTGGCCACAGGATCCGGAGCGGGTGCCCTGCCCTCCGGGGCGGCTGATTGCCAGCCGGGGAATCGCGTCTCCTCGGACAGCAGCAGCAGCTTCTCCACGGATGTGCCGGAGACGGCGCCCAGCGGCGGCACTGGAAGTGGCAGCCAGAAACAGCCACCCACCCGGGTGAAGGACCAGCGCGAGGTGCGGGCCAAGCGGAACGAGTGGCGCATCACCAAGATGGTCCTAGCCATATTCCTCTCCTTCGTGATCTGCTACCTGCCTATCACCATCGTGAAGGTGGCCGACAAGGACGTGGAGCACCCCAGCCTGCACATCTGCAGCTACATCCTCCTCTACCTCTCCGCCTGCATCAATCCCATCATCTACGTCATCATGAACAAGCAGTATCGGAAGGCCTACAAGACGGTGGTCTTCTGCCAGCCGGCTCGTCTCCTCCTGCCCTTCGGCAAGACCAATGGTGCCAGCAGTGCTGCAGGTATGTAGCTTTGATGGCTTCTCTCGACCTGGACCACCAACTAAGTCACGGTCCGAATTCGTTTCAGAGAAATGGAAAGATACCGGGTTGAGCAACAACCACAGCCGCACCATTGTCTCCCAGATGTCGGGCGGCGGAACGGGAACGGGAACGGCGCAGCTGGAGACGCCACCGGCTCTGGAGCTAACATCCCGAGAGCCGGATCTGATCAGCAAGTCGAACCTGCCCCAGCCGTGTGTTACACCGCCGCCTCCATCGGTCCTCACGGCGATGTCGAACGGAAGCACCAGCACCAGCAGCAGCAGCAGCTCGAGCAATCCACGACTGCCTCTCAAGAAGAACAATCACTCCTACACAAACAGCGGATTCAACAGCAGTCCGGGGATCGGGCTGGGGATCGGAATCGGGATGGGGAGCAGCCTGTACCGGCCAGGGGTTGGCTCACTGGGCAGCGGGTCCTCGTCGATTCGCCGGATAACGATGGTGGGCGACGACATCATCTTGGAGGAGGAGGAGACACCGCCGCCGACCACACCAACGGGCAGTTCGGCGCCCCAGACTCCGGCTCCGCCGCCGCCCCTGCCCGGCTTAGTCCCCTCGGCCGTCCATCCGCTCTCCACAAGTTGCTTATCGGCAACCACAAGCCCAGCAACATCAACAACAACGTCGACAAACAAGCCCCACATCTACATGAACGTGGACAGCCCGAAGAGAAATCAAAATTATAGCCAGGCCAGCAATAATAATCTTAATCCCACACCCATTTCCAATCCCGACGATCCTGACACGGATCAGGCGGTTAACATATCCGTTTCCGGCTCCAAGCTGACGGCGAAAATGAAATTCCCAAAAGACTAACGAAAGGCTTTAAACCGAAAAATTTTATAAAAGACATAATTGTTATGCTACTTTCGTTATAAAACGTAAATGATATAATCGTTAAATATCATATTATTTCCCATAAGCAATTTTTTCTATAGATACTTTTTTGTTTTAAATAATTATTTAGCAGAGTGTAGTTCGCGAAAATTGTGCCATAGTTTTTATATCAATTTTATGGAAATCGGATATTGAAAAGTTAGTAACTATTATTACTATTTTTATCGTACGCTCTATCGTACGCCTGGATCTTTGGATTACACGCTTCCGCTTCCAACCAAAAATTGTACCCAAAACACCACTTTACTTTTAACTCGACTTAGTTTTAGTTGTATCTTGTAGCTATTTATGGTCGCCAATGCTTAGTATTAACCATATATCTGTATCTATCTTTACGTAATCCCCGTTTTGATCCACGCTCGACTTCCAAGCCCAAACATTCCATTCTTCCTACTTAAGCCTCCTGCTCCTCCTATCTACCATTCGACGAGCGAAAGACGATAGGCGATAAGCAATCGAATATGATTATAAACATAAATATACATTAAACGAAAGTCTTCGGAAATAAACGCATTATTATTACGGATCAGCATTTTTCTGGGAACGTTGCGGGTAAGCAAGCAAAGAATAGCCAGGAACTTGAAGTATCTTTGTATTAAAAAAGTTGAATTTAATTCATTTGAAAAAGAAAACCTAAAGGAAAAGATATTAGATGATCTAAAGGGTTCTTTGATTTATTAAATATATTCCACAATATTTTTAAGAGAAATCTCATGAATCGGGGCGTGGGCTATCGGTGACCCAGTTTTCCGGCTCGTATTCCCCAGCTTTTATGGGGCGGTGCTGAGAAAGGTGGGTCTGTCGGGAGAGCCCGATAAGTCAGGCTCCGGAATCAGAGGGCTGGTAGGGGGTGGTCTGGCCCGGCGAAAACCCGGTGAGGGCGGGTGCAGCGAGGCGGGTAGGTGGTCGGAGCTTATCTGCCAAACACCAAGGCCCGTTCCGACGAGCTGCATTCAGTTCACTGCCACTGGCAGAGCTGCAACGCGGCTCCGAGACTTCGGATCGAAATAAATTAGAGCAAAAAATAATCAAAACAAAATTATGAGCTCCAATAACGTATTTTGTACGATATGTTCGGAACGATATCGCCATACGGACAATATCCATGCTGGGATGTGTGGACACGCCTTCCACGAGCAGTGCCTGGACCGCTGGCGGGAGCAGTAAGTAGTCCCTCCTAGTTTTGGGGAATTCCCCAAAAAAAGTATTACTCTAAAGGTAGTTGATTCTTTTTGCTAAACAATCGTATTAATTATTTACGTTTTTAGATCAATGACATGTCCCATTTGTCGCTGCGAGGATGCTGTCTTCATGCAACTTTTTCTGAACTTTGAAGATTCCCCCGATTCGGCGGCGCCCAGTGGGCGGTTAAATCAGGGGACCGCGGGTGGGGCGAGTCAAAGGCAAGGTCACAGTGGAGCCGGCAGCAGCAGCAGCAACGGAGGCAGCAGCAGCAGCAACGGAGGCAGCAACACCAGCAACACCAGCAACGACAATAGCGAAGAATTCCGGGGAATAATGCGCGAATACGAGAATCTTCTTTATGAAACTGGAGTCTATCAAGAGGAAATTGAATATCTAAATGCTCAGATCGGGACATTAACTCTTATCAATTCGCAACTAAAGATCGTATTGAATGGTTCCGATTCGGACTGAACCTTTTTTAATAGAGAAATGGCTATATTGACGTCTGCAAGTGGCTTTTAGCAAAAGTATAGTTATAGGATAAGATTTGGTCTATGGAAATACTGTTCCAAAGACAATTATTGAGTAGTATTTGATAAATTACTCAGTAGTACAATCCAATATTTGCCTAAACACAATCAAAAATTGAAAGGAAATAAGAGAAAGAGCAACGCAGAAGGCTGAAAACTACAGAGGCATAACATAATCACAAAATAAATAAAGAAATCAATAAAAATAGAGATAAAAAACTACAAATTGGAATATATTTTTCGAATTCAGCTTCAGTTGGCAGCTCTAGAGTATTTCGAAACCCCAAACCTATCGAGAGCCCGCGAAAGAGGGAACTGTTATCGATAAGAGTGTTGGAAAGGAGTACGCATCTGTGGGGAAGAAGCAGAGGTAAACATTACAATTACAAAATTGCACAGCAAATTAATTTCGGCCTCGGTGTATGTGTATGCGTGTGATAAGCAAAATAGACGCCGTTGATAAGCGGAATAAATAAATAAACAGCCGCGAGTGTTGTAGCATCGCCTTGCGGCGAATCAAACTCTTCAAATTCAAACAAAAAACGTAAGTTGCATTTCGCATTTGCATGTCGCTTTGTTTGGCTGCAGCCGCTGAGCCGCCACCGTTCGATTCTCGGCTCTCGGCCAGTTTCCACTTGGCCACATCGAGGTCGAGGCTGACGCCGGCGGCGGCAAAAGTGGCGCACTGGTACCCACATTTTCATCAGGCATTGCCATTTCCCCCCAATAATTGCAACGTTAATTCATATTTGCACTGTGGCAGTGGGGGCCAGACAGACGCAGGGTTGCATCCTCCGTTTTGCGTAGGTGTGGTGGAAAGTGCAATGGCGCTACTCCAGAGTTACCGCTGCACCCGTTTGACGGTCTTTTCTCTGGTTGATTGACTACTCTAGGTACTGGGATTGAGTATAGTGATTGATTAATCTATCCTTTGGGCAATTTTAGATAGTAAATGCATATCAATCGAGTGCCAGACGCCGGGCTAATTGGACTTTTCTGGTGAATTTGACAACACTGTCGATAACATTGGTGGCTAGAGATGAACAGGTGGTCCAAGATTCGCGAAATATACTAGGCTGCTTTGTTTTAACAGCTCTGTGGTCCATGAAAATATGAAATATCAATTATAAAGTATTATAAAAGTGACATTTGAAGGCCCAGACTACTTTTAAACCTGTCTGCTGGAGACTTCCATCTCTAGATTTGGTGAATTCCAGCGCCGTGGTGAGATCGTCTTTGTTGAGAAAAAATGTCGACGCGAAAAAGGTTTTAATCCATTAGTCAGAAAGTCTGGCATTCTTTGTTTGTTGGATAAAAAGCGCAATTATTTGCCAGCGAGCCAGTTAAGTGCGCGCCCTGCAGCGGAATTATGTAAAGGCCAGGAAACAGGCGATTGCAACAGGACTGCCAGGGAAAATTGCTAAGCACTGGGCTGGTTGCCTCTCCACTTGGCCCCACGGACGCAAAAAGCGGACGTACGCAAAGTGAAACTGCGAACTGCGAGCAAAGTGAAAGCAAAACAGAGACAGACACGGAGACGGAGAGAAAGACGGACGGGAAAGAGCGAAACAAACTGCCAGGGAGGAGCAACTGCAGCAGCAGCAGCAGCATCGTCGCCAACATCGCCTGCGATGGACAATTGCGACCAGGACGCCAGCTTCCGGCTGGGCCACCAGATCAAGGAGGAGGTCAAGCCGGATATATCGCAGCTGAACGACAGCAACAACAGCAGCTTCTCGCCCAAGGCCGAGTCGCCTGTGCCCTTTATGCAGGCCATGTCCATGGCCCACGTCCTGCCCGGGAATAACTCGAATAATAACAATAGCACCGGAGTCCAGGATCAGTTGGCGCAGGCGCCCAATTCGGCTGCTGCGGCTGCCGCCGCCGCTGTGGCCGCCGCTTCGGCCATCCAGCAACAGTATCCGCCGAATCACCCGCTGAGCAACTCCAAGCACCTGTGCTCCATCTGCGGGGATCGGGCCAGCGGCAAGCACTATGGCGTGTACAGCTGCGAGGGATGCAAGGGCTTCTTCAAGCGCACGGTGCGCAAGGATCTCACATACGCGTGCCGCGAGAATCGTAACTGCATCATCGACAAGCGGCAGAGGAACCGCTGCCAGTACTGCCGCTACCAGAAGTGCTTAACCTGTGGAATGAAACGGGAGGCTGTACAGGAGGAGCGCCAGCGTGGTGCCCGCAACTCGGCCGGCAGGCTCAGCGTCGGCGGAAGCAGCAGCACAGGTGTTCCCGGCTCAGTGGGCGCTTCGTCCGTTGGCGGAGGTGGCGCCGGCAGTGGATTGGGCAGCGGCAACGGCTCCGACGACTTCATGGCCAACAATGTGTCCCGGGACTTTACCATAGAACGGCTTATGGACGCTGAACAGCGGGCAGAGGCACACAGCGGCGATCGGGCGCTCTCCTTCCTCCGCGTAGGACCCAATTCCACCGTCCAGCCGGACTACAAGGGCGCTGTGTCCGCTTTGTGCCAAGTGGTCAACAAGCAGCTCTACCAGATGGTGGAGTACGCGCGCATGATGCCACACTTTGCCCAACTGCCGCTGGACGATCAGGTTATCCTGCTTAAGGCCGGCTGGAACGAGCTGCTGATTGCCAATGTCGCCTGGTGCAGCATTGTGTCGCTGGATGACGGCGGCGGAGGAGGCGGTGGTCTGTCGCACGACGGCTCCTTCGAGAGAAGATCTCCGGTGCTGCAGCCGCAGCAGCTCTTCCTCAACCAGAGCTTCTCTTACCACCGGAACAGCGCGATCAAGGCCGGCGTATCGACCATCTTCGACCGCATCCTATCCGAGCTGAGTGTGAAGATGAAGCGCCTGAATCTGGACCGGCGCGAGTTGACCTGCCTGAAGGCGATCATCCTGTACAATCCGGACATACGGGGGATCAAGAATCGGGCCGAGATCGAGATGTGCCGCGAGAAGGTGTACGCCTGCTTGGACGAGCACTGTCGACTGGAACATCCCGGTGATGATGGACGTTTCGCACAGCTGCTGCTGCGACTGCCAGCATTGCGATCCATTAGCCTGAAGTGTCTGGACCATTTGTTCTTCTTCCGCATCATCAGCGATCGGCCGCTGGAGGAGCTGTTCATCGAGCAGCTGGAGGCCTCGCCACCGCCCGGACTGGCCATGAAACTGGAGTAGAGTTGGAGCAGCCGCTGACCTCCATCTGTCGAATGTTTCATTGTGATTGCGTTTGTTTGCATTTCTACCCTCTATCTCCCTAAGATTCCTGCTCCTTCTCCTCCTCCTTTACCCCTCTAATATTACGCTAAATGTGTATGTAATTTGTTTATTTTTTTTTTATTACCTAATATTATTATATTGATATAGAGAATGTTTTCCTTAAGATGAAGATGATGCCTCCGCGACGTTTTAAAAACACAAAACCCAAAACACTTGAACAGAAGAAAGAAAACAAGCAAAAAAACATACAAAAAACGAAACAAAATACAAAAAAGAAGCAGAAAGTTAAACTAAAGCTAATTAAACATAATATATAATATATAATATATAATATATATATATATATAAAGGTTAAACATTTATTGCATAGTTATGAGAGATGTACAGACGTATTCAGTATATATGTCGGCATGCGTGCAGGCCCCGTTTCTAAATCAATTGTAATTACTTTTTAAAATAATTGTACCCAAAAGCGTTATCAATTACATGCTAGATGAAAAGCTACGCAGACGAAAAACCAACAAAAATATATCTATCTATAAAAAAAAAAATATAGAATGCATAACGAGAGATCTTGGCTTTTCTTTGGATCCCCGCTATTAATCCAATTGTCCCACTGCTCGAGTGCAGTGCGCCTCGAAAGTGTAAGGCCAAGATGGTTTAGTCGAATTAGTGAGGAGAGGAGGACTCTAGCCTAATCCGGTTTAGTTATTCGGAATTTATGATTTCGCTTGACTACATTTTCTATTTTTAGGATCGTGAATGTTTGCTCTTCTTTAAATAACTTTGTGTGTGGGAGTTCCCTCTTATGGACGAAGTATTCAAAACATCCACTTACCTTGCTGTAATCCTGGGGGGCCCTGCTCATCCCTTTTTGATCCGCACTGTACCTGTTGGATGTTGGTTTGTGGGCTACCGCCTCCACCCCGATCCTCACCTTGGGCCGGCTGCGACGTTTGGTCAATTTTTATACAATTTATGTCCCTCATCTCGCCTAGAAAATAAATGTATGTTAGTATGTATTTACAAAAATATGGTATTAACGCACAAGCAGCGACTAAGAATAGACATTGTTTTCGAAAAAAGAACAAAACTCGCCGCTGACGACGCACATTATGTTCTAAAAATAGTTGAATACTGTTTCTCTATCCCCCATCTCTTTCACTCTATGTATATATATATATATATGTCTTTCTAGGATATATATCTACAAGGATTTATTATTACAACGAGAAATTCGTGATATTATATTGAAATCCAACTGAGATCCTTCAACAATCGAAAGAAATCTTCGGAAACGATCAATAGGCAAAGCTTTTGGAACGAAAGCTTCGAAAAAAAAAGAAAGAGATGGTCGATTTATTTGTGGGTGGTTTTTATTGGTCTAGCTAATCGCTATCCTTGATTTTGAGATGCCTTTCTGTTACGGCTTGCGAGCATATTTAATAAATTTCATAAATAACATGGCTGCCAAAAAAAAAATTGGGTGGAAAAAAAGAAAGGAAAATATTTGAAAAAAAAAAAAAACATCATATTCGAAAACGCACACAAACAGAGCGTGTTGAAAAATGTGAAATGAAAAATGAAATGTTTCGCACGGAAAAAGCATGAAGGCATGCCAATAAAATCATGTGTTCTTCATTTCGCTGTGTGTATTGGAAAAGAGTTTTCGAAGCGAAATTAACAATTTGCTATTTTAGTAGTTATGCGGGGGCGGCGTTTTCAAAGTCTATGCTTGGGGGTGGTGTCTTGGCCAAGAGGGGGTGGCGTGGGATGGTGGTGGGGTATCGAAAATAAAATCGGGTGGCTTATGGATGGGTTGGGTGGTTGGAGGATGCCACGGAACCGAGGAGACTTGCTGACAGACATGCCAGACACGGAGAGATAACTGACAACAAGTTGTTGGCCAAAAAAAAAAATGAAAACAGGGTGCCACATTTTGTTGCATCAACACTGCAATTTCTCCCTGGGGGGAGTGGTGGGGCTGGTGGTTCGGGGCAAACACGAAAGCAGGAAAGACAGAAAGGCAGAGGAGAACTTTTCTCAGACGTTGAGACTCCAAAGATACCCTGTAATCTTATATATTAACTATTTTTGGTTAATTTCCAATGAAAAACTCTTGAAACTTGTATTTCGAGTTTGTTAAAGGGAATCCATCCTTGCCCATTAGCTTGGCACACCCTGGACGAAGAAAACTTACAAGGTAACGCTTATGCTGGCCGAATTCATACTTTCTTCTGCCACCCACTCCCACTGCTGTGGATGGCTCGGGCCTGCGGCTCTTCGGGTCTCCGCCGATCCAATCGGATCCGATTCGATCCGATGCTCCCGCTGCATGGCAGACTTTTCTTCGGCTGCTGTGTGGCGGCGGCCAAGACGATGACGATGGGCGGGTTTTTTTTTTTCCTCCGATTTTTGGGGTCTTGGGCCTGTGGTAGGGGGGTGGTGGTGCGCCGCCGACTGGCAGCGGCGTCGACAGCGCTGCGGCCGAGACTGCGACGACGGTGTTCAGAGTTGGCAGCTGGCTGGCGCGACATCAGTTTTGAGTTGGCTATCAACGCGACGGGTCTTTCTCTTCGCAAGCGACACACGTAGATATTGCTCCAATTGCTCTGTCCACACATTGTTTTGTTGTTTTTGTTTTTGTTTGGTTCCAATACACACGCACACATCTCAATATATATATAAATATATATATATATATATATAAATATATATACGTCTATATGTATATATATATCTATCTATCAACTTACTTGCTTTCGTTATACTTACGTTTTTTTTATAATTTTTTTTTGTACTCGTTGAAAAATAAATATATAAATGCGAAAAATTCAAAAAAATAAACGAAGCAACCAAAAAATCAAAATCAAAAAAAGGAACGCTGTGCATGTGTGCGTGTGTGTGTGTAAGTGTGTGTGTGCGTGTGATGGTTATATATAAATATATATAATATAACCGAAGATATATCAGATCTGCATATATACATCTAAGATATATATTCGAACTATATGGAAAGTCAAAAATATCGGTGTGCTCCTCGACCAATAACTCAAAACCGCGATCGATCTATATTTACCGGATCAGTTCCGATTTCCGATACGAATTCGCGCTATTTCTCAAAATTATTTCAAATATGTACCATTCCCAAATCCGAATCCGAATCCGAATCTGAATCTCAGGCCCAATCCCCCATCCTCCCAGCTCTGCCTCTTTCCGTTGACGTTGACGTTGACGCCGAAAATAAAACTTTTTCAAAACATACTATTTTTAACCGATACGAAACGGAACGAGCGCGAAAAAAAGCAAAAAAGAATGAGCAAAGCAAACGCAAAAATAATTAAGCAGCAAATTAACGTGTTATACAACGATTTTTCGAAACATATATCCAACATATGTATATTTTTTTCGCATTTTTTTCACGATTTTTTTGATTTGAGTTCAAAGGTTGAAACGGTTATAACGGTTTAGCGGAAGTCGAGAGACCCAAACACCTGTGTGGCAGGTGGTTTCTGGCCAGAGAGCTTTCAGGATTCGGGCAGCTTATGTATGCGGGTCTATAGCAATCAATCAATCGATCTGATCAATCAGACAGACACACACACACACACACACACACACGCACGCACGCCCGTACCTTAGTTACAGTTACTATTCTATAGAGACTGTCGAGAAGCGAGAAAAAGAGTCCTCAGACAAGGATCAAACGAGAGCGAGCTTAGTGAATTTTAGTGAAACAACTACTACAAATCCAACATACCATCCAATCCTCCTTCAGCAGCAACTGGATCACCAACATCAGCAGCGGCAGGGGCAGAACCAGAGGCAGAGTCACAGGCATCCAGCATCCAGAGAGATATCTAATAGATACCAGCACACACACACACACACAGCTACAAGATGATGATGGAGAACGGGCTCTCCATGGAGTACGGCGATGGCTATATGGAGCAGGAGGAGGAGTGGGAGCGCGAGGGCCTCCTGGATCCTGCGTGGGAGAAGCAACAGAAGAAGGTGAGTAAAGAATCCTAATTATTTGATGTCCTAACCCATTAGATGTCTGGACAGGGTCATAGAAAATCAAAAGAGATACCCCACTGGGAAGTGCCCATCTAAAAAGTATCATTCCCATAGCCCCCAATAGAACCATTCGTCTTGGCAACTTATTACGGCCAAGATACCCTTAACGAATGGCCACTGTATCGTATCTGTATTTAAGATATATGCTCCTTGGCCAAGTTCTATATTTTTCGATTATGTTTCAATATTTCCCCCGAGACACCATCACTACCACACAAGAACAACATTAAAATCATAGCAATAACAAAAAAATAAGGAAAAAAAAATTAACATAGAAAGAAGAAAAGCTAGAGAAAAGCTCTATTTAAAAATAGAATTCTTCTTTCGTGATTTTCATGGCTCTTGTTGTTCGAGCAATGTTTGAAGATAGTACGAAAATAGTTTGTTGCTGTTCAGGAACTATACATATAGGATATGTGGCACATATATCTTCAGAGGCTGTTCGCCTTCGATCTCCATCGTTTTGTGATTATGAACAAATCGATCATATATGCAAAGATCTGGAACATTTGCGTCCACTCCCAGTTAACAGGTTGCGACGAAATAAAAAAAAAAAGAAAAAAGAAGAACCGCAAACCCCAACCCAGAACCCAACCCAATCGAAATCGAAGGTTATCTCAGACATGGTATTATAGTATTTCCCCAATGCCCCAACCCATTTCCAATCCCTCCCCATTTTCAATCAATTATGTGGTATACCTGGTACATCCCTGGTACATCCCCCTCCTCTGATCTTCTTTTGATCTCCATTTAATTTGTTTGTTTGTTTGTTGCCTGACGCTAACTGACGGAGAATTTCCGTTACCGTTAGGAAAACGAGAAGAAGCAGCCGGAGAACAGCAACTAATTGCCACCGTTTTTTAGATAAAGCTTGGAAACATCGATCTATAGGTAGGAGGCATCACTGAAGGCCAGCAGGAGGAAGTGGTAGTGGTGGGGTTGAAGGAATCTGAAGGTCGTGGGCGGTGATAAGCGCCTACAAAGGGACTGACTGTACGAAAAAAGATAATAAGAGGAAAAGGTGCGAAAGGAAAGTGATTGTTGATGATTGCCCCTCAAAAAAAAAAATGTACACAAAATATACACAAGTATTTATGTACATAATTCTAAAAATTGCCAGCCAAAATTTAGTGCAAGGCCATGTCGCCTAGGTAGGTAGTTGCTATTGACAATTATAAATAGCCAGCGCTCTATGGCATTCCTATCCTATGCACCACATTTCCACAAGATACATCACATTCAGAATCAGATTCAGATTCATCAGCCACCCACCCATTCACACACACACACACAAATACCCGTTGATACATACATACATACATATATGTATCTTATATAGAGCAGCCAAGAAATGCAATGACAAAACTCTGGCCAAAGCAAATGAAAATTAACCAAAATCGAAAATAAAATATAAAGAGGCCAAAAAATATGAAGAGTTTTGGCGGTCGCCAGATGACTTGAGCTTGACACGATCGGACATGGATGCGTGGCATCCCGCTCTATCTTTTTGGCTATATATAAATTTCGTAACCGTAAATTACCGAACTGAATTCGTCATTAGGCTGATGCACTAACAAAAACAGATATATATGTACATAATGTTTGCAAAAATATGTAGCCCGACCTTGGGATAATTGTCTGGCTTTTTGTATGAATATATTTGGGATTATTAAATAATATTCTTACTTGCCAATTTGGAAAGTTATTGGAATGTGTTTTAAATTACTCATACATTTCCTTGGGGGCTTTTGCTGCTTTGCTGAATAATGAGGGCCAAAATACAAAATAAAACCGAAAATAACAAAATAACAGGCAGTGAAATTGTTTCTGTTTTGTGTTTACATTGATCGTCAGCAACAAGAGGTGTAAAGAGGTGTGGGGTGGGCGTGGGGTGATGAGTAGTCCCCCAACTCTTTCGCTCGCCAGCCCCAAACTCTCTTCACGGGCTTCACGCTCTCTCTCTCCCTCTCTGTCGCTCTCTTTGTGAGTCAGTGAGTCATGTGTGGGTGCCAAAGGTGTGAATGAATGGGGAGGATCAGCCAGGCTGGCGGGTTGGGTAGTCCACCACCCCACTCCCCCCATTGGCCATGTGCGAATGAGTCCATGCTATGGGACCGCTCAAATTACACTCGGCTAAAAATGGGTGTGCAAGAGCGAGTCCGTTGCTTTCCGCTTTTCCGACCGTTTTTCCTCGGCCAAAAAGGAGAGCTTTCCCCCGGAAAGCTCTTTTTCGACTTGGCCAACAAATGTATCTGGTGTGTGTGTGTGATATTCGGCGCGTGCGTCTTGACCGGCCAAAAATGATTGCTCAATCATAGATTCTGGATTCCCTGTTGCAACCTGGTCCAGGCCCAGGTCCAGGCCTCCCCCCTCCTCCCCCCTTTCTTCTGACTTTCAATCTGAGTCGGGCCAGTGGCCTCTGCCGCTGTTGGCGCTGCTGCCTGATAACGGTAATTGATCAGAGACCAAGTTGCGGCTGCCAAACGGGTTGCCGGAATGCAACAGACTCCAAGAGAGATAGAGAGCGAGTGATGCTGCAAAGGAAATTAAACTTTAAAATATGATTACTTTTAAATCACAACTAACAAGAGGTCCTTACAAAAAGAAGACCTTTTTTTAAACAAAAGGTTTCAATAAGAGCCAAGTTAACAGCTCTAGAGGTTACAGAGGCTGGAGCAGCCTAGCCGTAAGCCTGAGTGACTTGTTTTGGAGACGCAATGCAGTCGGGCTCTCTCGCTCTCTCTTGGCCTAGTTCAAGTTGTTATTGTTTGAGTGGGCTATGTGTAATCTGTCCCCCCATCCGCGTTACGTGAGGAGAGCGAGGTGATTTGCATTAACAGTTGCATTTCTTGTTTCCAGCTTAGATCCCAGCCTCCACTATCTCTCTTTCTCTGGTCTGTCTCACGCACCTAACTGTAAGCTAATGGCCAATAAAGTGGAGCCCCCACCTCCTGTTTCTGATCCCGTTCTAGCGGTGATCCATTGTATGGCACATACATACATATGCGGATACCATGTACCTCACATCTGCCTTATAGAGCGTCAGGCCCATTTGTCAATCGATTGGAGCTTTCCTTTTCAATTGTTCCGGATGGGGGATAAAGAGCGGCATTTCCAATAATGCTGCCCATTCAAGGTCTAGTGCTCCAGGATTAGCATATTCCCAGGGCCATAAAGTGGGTGTTACCTCCTTCCTGCTTGGGGTTTTCTCACGCAAGATCAATGGGGTTCTGTTTCATTCATATAATCTTTTTTTTCTTCTTTTTTGGGAACTCCAATGTATCTGAAAGATATTGCATAGTTTGGAGGGGGAGAAGCCCCACCCCCTGGGCTGCGGAGGTACATATCCCAAAATAATGAAGAGTTTGCAAATAAAACTGGTTTATAATTTATATATGTACATATATAAGCCGTGTTATATACTTACACATGTGCCGCCTGCTGCTCTCGTATTGTCTTTTCTTGTTTTCTCTTTGTTCTTTTGCTGCTGCTGCTGCTGCTGTTGCTGCTGTCTGTCCCCATTTGGCGAAAAATAACTGCAACTGTCAGCCGCAGTTGCAACAGAGTAGAGGGGGGCTGGGTGGTGTCTCGCCAGGTCGCTTCATGATCGGCGAAACGGCTAAAAATCCGGCCAAGCAACCCAACAGCCAAGATCTGAGCTGGCGTTTGTGATCGGGCTGCCCTAAATGGGTGGCTGCAAAAAAAAAAAAAAAAAAAAATTAAGATACAAAAAAACAGAAAACAATAAACAAAAACAGGAACCGAGACAGTGGGACAGCTGGGCACGATCCGCGATCAGCTGTTTTGCATTTAAACGGTATAGGATGACTTTAAAAAACAATTGGAGATAAGGTTTGCAAAAAAAAATATGTTTTTTAATATTTTAAAGTAGGGAGTTCCGGAACCATAGGCTTTAATATAAAATTTTTAGAAATATTAACCAGTTTCGACCCTTTCCCGGAGTTAGGATCTTGAAGAACTTGCTTTGTAGACGATATACTCACTTCATCCTTATACTTCATCCTGAATCCTTTAGACATTTACCGCCTGGTGTAACAGTCATCTGCGCAAAGCCGGCACCGCCATCGACAACATCGAGGAGGACTTCCGCAACGGCCTCAAGCTGATGCTGCTGCTGGAGGTGATCTCCGGCGAGACCCTGCCCAAGCCCGATCGCGGCAAGATGCGCTTCCACAAGATCGCCAACGTGAACAAGGCTCTCGACTTTATTGCCTCGAAGGGCGTACATTTGGTGTCCATTGGTGCCGAGGAGATCGTCGATGGCAACCTGAAGATGACCCTGGGTATGATCTGGACGATCATCCTGCGCTTCGCCATACAGGACATCTCCGTCGAGGAGATGACCGCCAAGGAGGGTCTGCTGCTGTGGTGTCAGCGCAAGACGGCTCCCTACAAGAACGTCAACGTACAGAACTTCCATCTGTCGTTCAAGGTGGGTGACTGCAGGATTCTCGAGAGGATTAATTACTATAGATTATGATTTTGGTATATTTATAGGATGGTCTGGCCTTCTGCGCCCTCATCCATCGCCATCGTCCAGATCTTATCGACTACGCCAAGCTATCCAAAGACAATCCTTTGGAGAATCTCAACACTGCCTTCGATGTGGCCGAGAAGTATCTGGATATTCCTCGCATGTTGGATCCAGATGGTAAGTATTCGGGTGTTAGAATAGAATATGAATTATTCGGAATATATTGTAGGAAAGTGATGAGTGGGGGAGGAGGCACAACAAAATGTGAATATATGCATACATATATGAGAGATCGTTAAGAAATACTTGAAAAATCGTGAAAATTGTCGGGGATTTATGTGAAACATTTTGTTGCGCCTCCGTTAATAGAATAATATAGGAACTAGTTTAGTTAGATGGGTTTGTATGGTATGTAGCTGTAGCTCTAATCATATTGCGATTGGTTGAACCAAAAAACAGATTTGATCAACACTCCGAAACCGGATGAACGTGCCATCATGACGTACGTCTCCTGCTACTACCACGCCTTCCAGGGAGCCCAACAGGTTGGAAATGTGACGCATGTACCCGAACCCACAAGACAATACACCTACGTCCCGAATAATTACAATGTGACTAAACTTCACCACGATACACTTAAATATTTAGCTCTAGCTCGGCATATCGACATATATATATACTCTACAATGATATATACTTTATATAATATGTATATATATGAGCATATGCCTTCCTAAGTATATTTTTATTGCGAATTTTTGCGATGTTTTGCGCTGGGCGCTGGCGCTGCCGTTGCTGCTGCCGTTGCCGTTGCCGTTGCCGTTGCCGCTGATGCTGTTCTTTTGCTTTTCGATCCTTGATCCGAAGGTCCTGGCCGAGAGTATGGCGCCAAGGTGGAGCCAAGGTCAAGCCAAAAACAGCCGGAATCGCCACAAAATCGCATCCACTCCTACAATACAATATATATTTGATTCTCGCCCGGATCTGGTCTTGGCGCGCTCCTGCATTTTGATTGTTTCGCGCATATATTCTGCATCCTTCCCACTAACCTTGAGGACGATTCCCGGAATCCAAAGTTCCAAAGTTTCCGGAATCTTGAGCATGTTGCTAAAAAATGCCTAGAGCTTGCTCTTTATATATAAATATATTATGTGTATAATCCGAACCCGAATCCTTGATCCTTGTTCGGAATTCGAAACTCTAAATCGAAGCACGAACAGAGGTTAAGATTTTTCTGGGGTCCCAGGCATGTCTCGACTTTAGATCGAACCACTAACCTTAGTCTAAACCCCTTGATTGCAATGATGATGATGTTTGATGATGTTTGATGGCCGTGAGACTAACAAAAGTTGATGATTAACTCATTTTGTATGTTTGTTGCTTTCTTTCTTCCTTTCTCTTTTTATTATCTCTCTGTGTGCCCGCTCGCTCCGCTCCACCACCACCAAAAAAAAAAATAAAAAATACATATGTATATGAAAAATAATTAACCAATCTGCAAAATGCAACTGCAATCGCCAACCACCACCACCACAACAACAACAACAACAATAATAATAAACAACAATCCTTCAACACTCCAACCAAAAAAAAATAAATAAAAAATAAAAACAACGATTACACTCACAGATCTTCAGAATACAGCTCTGCCCGATGAACGGGCGGTGATGACCTATGTGTCCTCGTACTATCACTGCTTCAGTGGCGCCCAAAAGGTCTGTTATCAGTCAAACACCGAAAAAAAGTTACCCACCTCTCTCTCTCTCTCTCTCTCTCTCTCTCTCTCTCCATCCCACTCACCCATCATTATCCTTGGAAAGTGGATCCTTTAATCCCAATCTCATTCTCACCCATAACTAATCACCAAAAACACATGCACACAAAGCGCTACGCTAAAACTGCAGATTTGCCAAAAGCATCCTAATCCTTTGAAAGCTTGAATGACCTGGAACAGAGCATCCTTATCAAGGATATCCGTTCCAGAAGCCTTTGTTTGCCTGTACCTCTGTTATTATTTCATTTTTTTCCTTGCTACGTTTTCGGGGACACCTCAGTTCGGTTCAGCCCGAGGCCGGGCTGACCTGGGCTAAGGACCCCGATGGTGTTCCTGTTCCTGTTTCCTGTTTCGTATTGTTCTCGCTTCTTCCAAAAATCTGAGTTGGTTCCGTGCTCCACACACACACGCTCAGACCCAGTCGATTGATGCCTTCTAATGTATCCCAACATCTTCTCCATCCATTCGCATGGAATCCAGGCGGAAACCGCTGCCAACCGCATCTGCAAGGTGCTCAAGGTCAACCAGGAGAATGAACGCCTCATGGAGGAGTACGAGCGTCTGGCCAGTGATGTGAGTATCCATATTTTCGGAGGATGTCCCTATGATTTCTAATATCTGGAATTTGCTGCAGCTGCTGGAATGGATCCGCCGCACCATGCCGTGGCTGAACTCCCGCCAGGCGGACAACTCGCTGGCCGGTGTCCAGAAGAAACTGGAGGAGTACCGCACCTACCGCCGTGGCCACAAGCCACCACGCGTCGAGCAGAAGGCCAAGCTGGAGACGAACTTCAACACGCTGCAGACCAAGCTGCGCCTGTCCAACCGGCCCGCCTACCTGCCCACCGAGGGCAAGACCGTGTCGGACATCTCCAATGCCTGGAAGGGTCTGGAGCTGGCCGAGAAGGCCTTCGAGGAGTGGCTGCTGGCCGAGACTATGCGCCTGGAGCGCCTCGAGCATCTGGCCCAGAAGTTCAAGCACAAGGTAATCCTTTCTTCTTGTTTTTGTTTTTTTTTTTGTATTTGAATCAAACGATGTCCTTGCAGGCCGATGCCCATGAGGACTGGACCCGCGGCAAGGAGGAGATGCTGCAGTCGCAGGACTTCCGCCAGTGCAAGCTCAACGAGCTGAAGGCCCTGAAGAAGAAGCACGAAGCCTTTGAGTCTGACCTGGCCGCCCACCAGGACCGCGTCGAGCAGATCGCCGCCATCGCCCAGGAGCTGAAGTAAGTTTTCGCCGCAAGCGATCCTTTAGCTAATCTCGATCTATATATCCCCCGCCTGCTGCTGATCGGTGATCCTTGATCTGGGCATGAAACAGCGTGAGGTTAGGTAGCCTTTCGTCTCTAGAATCATCCGAATCAATCACTCCATTGCTCAGCGAAAGAATCACCCAAAAATCACCCATCCAGAATTAGCGAATCTTTGCCAGAAACTAATGGATAATCTCTAATCCAAACAGCACTCTGGAGTACCATGACTGCGTGTCGGTGAATGCCAGGTGCCAGCGCATCTGCGACCAGTGGGACCGTCTCGGTGCTCTTACCCAGCGCCGACGCACCGCCCTGGACGAGGCCGAGCGCATTCTGGAGAAGATCGACATCTTGCATTTGGAGTTTGCCAAGCGCGCGGCGCCGTTCAACAACTGGCTGGATGGCACACGGGAGGATCTGGTCGATATGTTCATTGTGCACACCATGGAGGAGATCCAGGGCCTGATCCAGGCGCACGACCAGTTCAAGGCGACACTCGGCGAGGCCGACAAGGAGTTCAATCTGATTGTGAACCTGGTGCGCGAGGTGGAGTCGATTGTGAAGCAGCACCAGATCCCCGGCGGCCTGGAGAATCCCTACACCACGCTGACCGCCAACGACATGACACGCAAGTGGAGCGATGTGCGCCAGCTGGTGCCACAGCGGGACCAGACCCTGGCCAACGAGCTGCGCAAGCAGCAGAACAACGAGATGCTGCGCCGCCAGTTTGCCGAGAAGGCCAACATTGTTGGACCCTGGATCGAGAGGCAGATGGACGCTGTGACGGCCATTGGCATGGGACTGCAGGGATCGCTGGAGGATCAGCTGCACCGACTGAAGGAGTACGAGCAGGCGGTGTATGCCTACAAGCCCAATATCGAGGAGCTGGAGAAGATCCACCAGGCCGTCCAGGAGTCGATGATCTTCGAGAACCGATACACCAACTACACGATGGAGACACTGCGCGTCGGCTGGGAACAGCTGCTCACCTCGATCAATCGCAACATCAACGAGGTGGAGAACCAGATCCTCACTCGCGACTCCAAGGGCATCAGCCAGGAGCAGCTGAACGAGTTCCGCAGCAGCTTCAATCACTTCGACAAGAATCGCACCGGTCGCCTGTCGCCCGAGGAGTTCAAATCGTGCCTGGTATCGCTGGGCTATTCGATTGGCAAGGATCGCCAGGGCGAGATGGACTTCCAGCGCATCCTGGCCGTTGTCGATCCCAACAACACTGGCTACGTACACTTCGACGCCTTCCTCGACTTCATGACCCGCGAGAGCACCGACACCGACACTGCCGAACAAGTCATCGACTCCTTCCGAATCCTGGCAGCCGACAAGGTGCGTTAATCCGTCTTCCCAATTATCCTGTTTATTTTATTAATATTCCATTGCGTTTCCATTAGCCATACATCTTGCCCGACGAGCTGCGCCGTGAATTGCCACCAGACCAGGCCGAGTACTGCATCCAGCGCATGCCGCCCTACAAGGGACCCAACGGTGTGCCCGGCGCCCTGGACTACATGTCCTTCAGCACAGCTCTGTACGGCGAGACCGATTTGTAGAAGAGTGAGAAGAGAACGATATAGAGCGGCCCCGACTGGTAACCGACGACGGCGACGACGACGACGACGACGACGGGGAGTGTGTGCAGGAGCAGCCAGAATCATATAATAATGATAAACTTTAATAATAATAATATTAATAAACATAGATTTATTATATATATATATACCTACACTCGTAACGGTAACTGCAGCAGCACTTCGGAGCGCATCGTGTGAGCAAGAAGAAGAATACAGATATATATATTTATTAATTTCCGTCTCGAGTCGATGTATGCGACACCCACACATACAACAACAAACAAACAAACAAACAAACAAAGAAAAAATAAAAAATAAAAAAAACTTTAAAAATAAAATGAGAAAGAAAAATGAAATGAAATGAAAAACATACATACATCATATATATATCATATAAATATATATTTTTATGCAGGAACGAATGTAAAACAAACAGCAAGGCATATCGAATATTTAAAAATCTAAATCTAAAAACCAAGTCCAAAACAACAAACAACAAACAACAAACAACAAAAACATCAACAAAAACGCTAAAACATTATTTTTTGAAATTTATGTTAATAAAAACAAAATCCATACATAAAAAACTGAGTGGGGAACTTTTTCATTTCCGTTTCCGGTCCCATGGCCTTGCCTTCATCATATAGAAAGAGATGGCGATGGCAAAGCAGAAAGAGAGGCAAGATATGGAGGATATATATATGAAGCATTTCAGGATCTAGAACAATAAATAAAACCATTCGACATTTTCTTAGCTGGACATGGGGAATTTATTTCTCGTTTCGATTTTATATTTTATATTAATTTCTTTTATAACAAAAAGGATTCGTCGATTTTTTGTTTATAGTTTTTTGGAATTTAATTGTAAATTAATTGCATAAATAAGTTGTAGGTGGACGATGCGCTTTGGATCGAATGAATTATCTGCTATCAAGTACAACACAAAAAGGACACTCTCTCACACGCGCACACACACACACTATCTCTCTTACACACACACACACACACACACACATACACACAAAGTACAGATACGCAGGACTAACAAGCAGGCACACGATTTTGTAGGTTAACTTCTTAAGGACTTTCCAAAATAAAACCAGGTTCGATCAAGGCAATCATTGAGGAGGTCCTGGGGATGTCCTCTAATTTGTTTTATTTTCTGTTTCTCCTGGGTCTCTGATCCCCAACCGATCCATTCCATCTTGCTTCTCCACCGATTCTTGTCCGTTTTGTTTTTTAAATACATTTTCAATGTTCAACAACAACAATTGAATATGGTGTATAAATATATCTATAATGCCTAACGGGCTAATTTACAATTGCATTTATCCTGCCATCTCTCTCTCTAAAATATCTATTCCTATATGGTAAGTATATATGCTTCTATATACTCTGTGAGGATTATTTCCTTTTCTCCCCTTCCATTAAATGATCATCATCTTGCGCTTAGGGAACTAGGATATCTTTTTTTTTTTTTTTATAAATATTTTGTATTTTGTGATTTTGAATATTCTGTATTCTTTCTTCTTTTTTTTTAGAATTCCGTAGAATGGAACAGAGGCCACCAGAGGCACCGAGAACACCGATCGATTTGATTGTTTTGTGGTTTGTTGTTGCTGCTGTTGTTGTTGTTGGTAAAAATTTGCATTTATAATTCCTTTTCTTTTCTTTTTTTTTCTTTTTTTTTTAATGTGTATTTTGTGTATTTATCTGTTTTTGTTTCCAGGTGTAAATATATAATATATATGTAGATGTAAATGTATGTACAGTTTAGTGTTAAGAGGTTAATTAATCGTATCAAATTAGTCCTATAAAGTATATCTCTTGTTGGATTTGTTTCTTGTATAATGTAGGATGTGTGCATGTGTGTGTGTGTGTTATTTAATGGAGAATACAAAAATGGTTATAAATTAGGACTTTAAATATATATCTATTAATATTATGGGGGAAAAATTGGATTATTGAAATGCTCCTGGGTTTCTGTTCTTGTAGATAGCTTGGATTGCTTACTTCTTCTCTTTTTCTTTCTTTTTTTTTTGTATTTTTTTTTTTTGGATTCGTGCAATTTTAAAATAAGGATCCGGTCCGGTCCTTCAGGATAATCAGCAGCATATAATATTTGTGCTCTGCATGTCCTTTAAAAAATTAATTATGTATATGTGTGTTGGTGCGTGCATATGAGGGTCTTGTTGTTGTTCTTGTTGTTGTTGTGTTGGAGTAAATTTTTTAATCTTATAAATCTATAAACCATTTTTTGTTTTCTTCGTTTCGTTTTGTTTTGTTTTGTTTTTTAAGAACTAGCAATTTTGGTATCTATAATACACGAATCGCATGTGAAATAATCCCATAAAATCTAATAAAAAAATATATATATCATATATGTATCATATTCTACAATTGTAATCGTAAAGTAGCATTAGTTTATAGAGTATAAGGTATAGCTTTAACTCTAATCTAATAATAAATCTGCATTTGCATTCGCATTCGCTTTCGCATTCGCATCTGCATCATCCTTCGTCCTTTCTGTTCATCCTGCATCTGTTTCTGTTTCTGTTTCTGTTTCTGCTTCGCTTACAAATTATAGAGCTTACACATTATTCGTATCCGTATCTCTCGACTTGTTTTTCTTTTTGTTTCTGTTCTTTTCTTTTTTTTTTTATACACAATCAATGTTATGTAATCCTTATCCTTGATCCGTCTGCTTATCTCGAGCTTTGTTTTGCCTAAAACTAGTTATGACGCCGCTGGCCCGGAATCTATGGTCACCTCGTGCTCTGAAGCTCCAATATCCGGCTGCTCCTTCGCCGCTTAATGCCTTGTCAGTCCTTCGAGGACGAACTCCCACCACCTCCACCTCCACCTCCACCCACATCCCCGCCGCCTCCTCCGCCACCCACTGAGCTTCCTACGCCCATTTGCTGCGGTATCACCGTCAGGCTCTTGGGTATCTTCGACATGATGGCATTCTCGATGAGCTTCTGCTGATGCTGCTGGTGCTTAATGTTGAATATGCTGGTGGCCGCCGCCTTGCTGCTCGTGGCCGTGGCCGGTTTCCCGGTGAGATGCGGCAGCTTGCTGCCTCCAACGCCTCCACCACCTCCATTACCGTTGAGCAGATATTGATTGGGATCGGGAAAGTTCTTCCACAGCCAGGAGTTGTTGCTGTTGTCCATCGGATTGGGCAGCAGCGACTGGAAGTTGGGAGCCTGGCTGCCGATCTGGGGATTGGTCAGCGGCGGCATCAGCTTCGGCGCCAGCCTGGCCAGCCGCAGTCCAGCTCCCACGGCTCCAGCTCCTCCCGATCCTGAACCACCACCGCCGCCTCCGCCTCCGCCACCGCCACCGCCAGGTTGAAGGCTGGGCATGTGTTGTTGCTGCTGCTGCTGCTGCTGCTGCTTCTGTTGCAACTGTTGGAGCTGCTGGCGGGCAGTTTGCTGATGCGCCATCTTGACCATGTTGGAAAAGGCAGCCGCCGACGCCGCAGAACTCTGCTGCTGCTGGTGGGGATGCTGGTGCTGTTGCTGGTGTTGCTGCTGCTGCGAATTCTTCTGCTTGGCGTTGTTGGCCTTGAGCATCTGGTCGCGGAGGAGCTTCTCCCGCCGCAGGATGCACATCCGGTTGTAGTCGAAAATGGAGATGAGGTATGGCTTGCCGCCGGACTGCACCTGCACCAACGCCGGCAATCTCCGCCCGTCGGCGGTCTGATACAACGCATGCGACTTGTTCGGCACCTTGTGCTGATCCTCCAGAGGAATCAGCGTGGGCTTCCAACTTTTGCTCTCGTGCCGCTCCTGGGGCGTCAGCGTATCGGGCAGTATGACCACATTGGGAGGCGGCGGGCCTCCGCTTCCACCCCGATTGCCCGAGGGGCCACCTCCAGCTCCGCCGGATGAGCCGCCTCCGGTCCGTGGCAGTTGCAGCCTCTTGCCGGGCAGACTGCCCAGCAGGCTGTTGTTGGATGTGACGCTGGCCCGCCTTCGATGCAGGCTGACCAGCTCTGGCGGCGAGTTAAGGAGCTGGGAGACGCCCGATGGCTTCTGGGGGCCGGACGCATCCGTTCCCTGATGCTGGTTGGCTGCGGCTGCCTTCTGCTGGTTGCTCAGCAACTTGGCCATGTCGAGGATCTTCTTCTGCTGCTTCTGCTCCTGCACCTGCTTGTTGGCCAACGAGGCGATGGAGGTGATCGAAGTGATGGAGGCCATCGGCGGCGTGCTGGCGTGCTGGGACTGCGAGGCGGGTGGAGTCAGCGGCACAATCTCGACGGCCTTGTTCATGCCCAGGAGATTGGTCTTCAGGATGCTGCGGCTATTGGCATTGGCGGCCACCAGAGGCGGGGCTTCCTTGCTTTGGGATTGGGACTGTGACTGTGTCTGCGACTGCGACTGCGACTGGGCGGCTGATTTCGTGGAGGGCAGCACCAGCCCAGCCCCTTCTCCGGGTGGCGAGGAGGCCGATGGCTGGGACTTGTCCTTGGGCCGGGCTATAATGGTTACCGCATTCGAGCTCAGCTGCTTGGTCAGCTTGTCCACGCTAAGGCGTTCCAGCGGCGACTCCGCTTGCCGGCCATCGCCAGTCGCTCCAGACTCCCGATCCTCCGGGGACATCCTGTCCTCCTCCTCCTCGTCGTCGTCGTTGAGCTCGACCAGAGGGATGGTGGGGTCCGCGGGAATCGCCGGGTCCACCGACGACGACGACGATGAGGAAGGTGTCGTCAGGGCGGTGGCCAGGACACTGATGCCACCACCAGGGGCCGACGCTGAGGGCGTCGATGACTGGGATTTGGGCGTGGCACTGCCGCCAAATCCGCCGCAGTGGCCGTGGTCGAAGGAGTTCAAGCGCTGGCGCACCGTCGCCGTGTAAACAGAGGCATTCGAGGAGGCGTGCGGCGCCAGAACGAGATCGCCGTTGCGATAGTACTTCTCCAGCAGGATCAAGTGGCGCAGGAAGGAACTCTGGTTGCCGTACGGCTTCTGCAGCTCCTCCCACAGCCGTCGCGTCGGCTCGTCGTACTGCAGGAACGTCTGGACTCGCGTCCAGCCCTCCGGCGTCCTCTGACTGCTGCTGCATCCGAAGGGTACCTTGAACTGCACGCCCATTTCCTCCTCGCCGTGGAACAGCTCACGCATCGATATGTTCGGGTTGCTGCGTAGGACATTCGATATATCGGCACCAGAGCCATTGCCTCCAGCTGCACCATTAGCTCCTCCACTCACTGCTCCACTTCCTGGGGCAGCGGCTCCACCGCCAGAGGCAGCTGCTCCTCCATCTGCGCCCAGATTCTGCTGGAGAATGGCTTGCAGCTTGGACATCTGTTTGCTGTTGGCGTCCAGATTCGTTGTCGAGGAGCTGCTGGAGTTGGAGTCCGTGGGCCCATCGTAGTCCACCACCATGGGCATCTCATGGGAGTCTTCGCCTTCTGCCTCCGCTTCCTTGGCCTCAACTGGATGGGGGACTTCCTCCTCGTCCGCCTCGGACACCTCGTGGCTGCCGTCTTGCAGGTTGTGGACCTTGAGGAGCCTTTTGAAATCAAACAAAAAGGATTGAAATCGAGTTGAAACAAAGGTCCTTTAAGGGACTCTACCTTTTCCTGTAGTTCTTGACAAACTCCGCCTTCTGGGACTTGGTGCTATCCGGAGGCTTCATCAGAAGATTGGCGAAGTAGCGGCAGAGCTTGCACACGGCCGTGCCCATGCCCAGCTGCACCGGAATGCCCATCTCGGACAGAGCCTTCTCCAGCCGATCAGTGTCCTGCTGAAAGGAAGTGAAATGTAAAAAAAGGAAACGTGACTCCCTCCCTGTGGCTCACACTCACCGTAGTTATGTTGTACATGTGGTTCTTGCCCAGACGCCGCTTGCACAGGACACAGCCTGAGAACTGGATGACGGTGTTGTAGTGCGCCTCGCACAGCCAGACGATGGAACTGCCCGCCGGTATCTCCAGATTCAGTTGGAACTTCTTTACGCTCTTGCGGATGCACTTGCGCCGCAACGAATGGCCAGCGCCTTCGCAGCATTCCTTGACGGCGCAGGCACGCTGCTGGAGGGCACCTCCCCCGCTGGCAGAAGTCATGACAGCGGACGTGGTGGTTTCACCACCGGGCGCATCCGCGAGCCCGCTGCTGCTGTCGCCCGCGAAATGCTTCTCCGCATTGCCCATGCCCGTCTCCAGGTGGCCAGGAGCCGAGAGGCGCTTCTTGTAGGAGGGTACATTGGCCCGACGGTCCACGTGGCGGAAGCAGGCATCGCACAGGCAGTTGTCCACCGTCAGTTTCTCCTCATCTGAAAGGATAATGAACGGATTAGCTTGAAATCTTTGGGAAGTGTGGAGGGACACTTACTGGCTAGGATCTTCTGCTGGCGCTCCACGGACTTGATCTGCCCCACGTGGCAGGGCGTGTCGTAGAGACCGAACTTGCCACTGCAATAATAGCACTGATCCTCGCACAACCTTCCCGGATGGAACTTAAAAGAGGAGGCCTTCTCCGGGATGAGGATCTTCTCCTTTTCATCCTTCTTGACCATTTGATAGAAGCCATGCTCGCCTTGGCCCATCCCCTCAGAGTGAGATGAATCTGTAAGAGAAGCAAAGGATTAATTAGGACAAAGTAGAGGAGCTAAGGAGGAGAGTCCTTGTTCGTCCGTTGGGGAAATGTGGAATTAGGAATCTAGGGATGTTAGTAATGGATGACGGTGCCTTATGTACAGTGCCGAGTGCTTGATGGGGTGTAGAGCTTTCCAAATGCAAGATGAAGAATAAACTCAAATAAAAACCCTGTTTCTGGACAGGATCGGGACTAAATGAAGTTCAGTCGGGTAGCCCACAAGGGGCATACTATTCCTAATGGAATGAAACTCGAGAGATACAAAAATGGATGGATGGAATGACCTTTCGATGATCGAATACGCACTGTACTGGAAAGAAGAATGGTGGCCGCCACCGTGCGAAGAGGCTACCGAAGAGTGGTTGTTAGTTGAGCTGAAACGGTTATTGGTCTTTCGGCCGGGATTACCCGTAGTCACACCACCCGACTTCTGCGCACCTTCGTTCTGCAAATGGAAACGAAAAGGAATAGGTTAGTTCCATTCACAAGGAATCTTACTAGCCGAAAAACTCACCTCATTCTGAATAGTGTAGTAGGAGTCCTCGGTTGGTTGGTCGGCGGATCGGTCCGCTGCTCCATGGCCGCGGGCCCGACCCTTCTGGAATGTCATCTTTAGCGATTGCCGGCGCACTCCCGCCCCGGCTCCCGTTGCCGCTCCCACGCCGGAGGAACCTAAAGCACCGCTGGATTTCCGCGTGGCGCTGCCCACCGACGAGGATGCAGTGGAGCCGGCAGAGCCCTGGATCACAGTGCCGGTGGGCAGGCCGCCGTTGCCGCCAACACCACCGTTGCTGCTCCGGTTCAGTTTGATCACCGTTTTGAGGGTGCCGCTGGACTCGACGTGGGCGGCACTGCTGCCGGCACTGCCTCCGGCGCCACGCGCTCCCTGCCGCTTGTGCTGGTGGTGGTGATGGTGCTGCTGCTGTTGCTGCTGCAGCTGGGCCTGGCGGACGTGGGCCTCCTGCAGGTCCTGGCGCCGCTGCTTCGCCGCCTGAAGCGTCAGCAGGCCGAGATTCTGCAGGTGGATCTCCTGCTCCCGCCGCTGCTGCTGCTGCTCCTCGTCGTCCTCCTGCTTGCCGTTGGGCTTTCCCTCCAGCTCGTCTTCGTCCTCATCCCGGTCCACCTCCATTTTCTCAGTCAGCTGCAGTTCCAGCTCCAGTTCCTTGACCTGCTCCTCGTCCTTCAGCGGCAGCTCCTCGTCCTCCTCTTCTTTGAGCGCTAATTCGATGTCCAGACCCTCGGCTGCAGTGGCACCCGCCGAGGTGGACAAGTTCTCCTTGTTCTCCTCGGGACACTCGACCTTATCCGCCAGCAGCTGCTCGGCCCGCTCCCTGATGTCTTTGAAGTACTCGTCCACCATGACAGCGACTACTTCTCTTGTTCCCACGTCCCCCTCCACCTCATCCTTTAGCTTGGCTACCAGCGGAGCCGCATCCTGCTGGCTGAGAGGATTGCCGGCGGCGTCTAGGACTCCTTCTTTGACCAGCTTGTCCATTATCTCGTGGTCAGAGTCCTCGAAGTTGTTCGGTTTCGCCTCCTCCTCCGGCTGGTCCTCCTCCTCTTCAACGTCCTGCAGCTGCTGCTCCTCGGGAGCTGCTCCATTGAGGATGTGGTCGAGTAGCACCTCGGAGGCTCCTTCAGCGCTGTCGTCCAGTCGCAGATCCCCAGCCTTCATAGAGCCTACCGAAAGGGCGTCCTCCGCCTCTGCTGCAATGTCCGCCAGGTCCTCAGCCAAGACCTCCGTCTCCGGCTCGGTTTCAGGCTCCTGCTCCTCAATCTTGGCCGTTTCAGCTTCACCCTTGGATGGTACTGGTTCCTTGGACTTCTTACTATCCTCAGCCGGCTTGGGGGAAGGAGCAGAAGCATTCGCCTCTCCATCGACGGACATCTCTTCCGTCTCCGTCGCATTGCTGCTGACTGTCTGGACAATCTCGCCAAGCTCTGGGTCCTTTTCGATGCCCAGGTTGTTGGCCAGGAACTCGGGCTTCTTGTAGAAGTTTCTCACACTCACCGCACTCACGCCCTCGCTGACCATCTCCGGACTGAGGGAGGGCGCCTTGCCCACAGCTGTTGCGGCCGATCCTGTGGCTGTTTCTCCAGCCTGTTCGGTCGCGGACGCTTCCTCGGGTGGCGGCGGATCCTTGGGCTTCGCCGGGTCCGTTTCCACGGTCAGCGGTTCGATGCAGGAATGACCATTGGCTCCAGACGTAGCAGATGCGGCGGCACCAGTGGAGGTGGATGGCAGGCTCTCCGCCAGCAGAAGACTCTCATCAAACTCGGGCAACAGCTTCTCCTGTTTGATGTCCGCCGCAGCCAGCAGCAGATCGTCCATGGAGGAGGCCATGCTATCTTTGGAGTCCTCGTCCGCGGCCGTTCCTCCCTGGGAACTGGTGGCCAGCGAACTGGCCGACGCCGTTTTCCTCGTGTTGCTGCCAACACGCCGCCTCTTCGGCGGTGCCGCTGGCTCCTGGGCCGGCGGCGTTTGGCCAATAATGCCCGGGGATCCTGCCTTGCTAAGCCGCGTGGATCGCGTCGAGGTGATGGCCGCCGGCGAGGCAGAGTTCCGGTTCTGCGGCCGTCCACGACCGCGTCTCGTCGCGCCGGGAATAGGAGCAGGAGCAGGAGCTGGAGCTGTCGCCACCGCTGGCGTTGCCGTTTCGCTGACATACATTGGTTCCTGTTTGATGGGCACCTCCTCCTCGGAAGCTGGCGCCTCCGCCTCCTCGGTTTTGACCACCTCCACCGTCTTGACAACCTCCACCTTGCTGAATTTGGCATCCGACTCGGCTTCGGCATCCTCGGAACGCTTTCGCTTCACGGCCGGTTCCGGCGCCACTGGTTGTACCTTCTTTCGGCGTCCCCGGGCTGCCGGCGGCGGTGGCTGTTGCTGTGGCTGCTGCTCCGTCGACGCCGCCGCGGATGTGGCCGCCAAAGTGGTCGCTGCCGTAGCCGCAGCTGCCACGGCGGCCGATGAGGAGTTAGCGGCAAAGCCTAGGGTGGAGGATTGGCGCCGATTTCGGGTCACTCGCGTACTGGTGGCCTGCTCCTGGGCGTGGGATTTGCGGGTCACACGATTGGATGTTGTGGGCGTAACTGGCTCCTTTTCTTTCTCCTCCTTCTTCACTTTTTCTTTGTCCTTTTCCTTCTCTTTATCTTTATCTTTATCCTTATCCTTATTCTTTTCTTTATCATTATCCTTATCCTTTTCTTTATCCTTATCCTTATCCTCATCCTTAACCTTCTTCTCCTCCTTGTCCTTCTCCCTCTCTTTATCCTTTTCATTGTCTTTTGTGTCTCTGTGGTCTTTTTCGTCCGCGGCCACTGCTCCTGGCAAAGATCCTGACTCAGTTAGAGGCTCCACGGCCGCCGGCGCAGGCGTTGGTGCCTCTTCACTTGCTCCAGTGGCCTCTGCCTCCTCGGACTTGACTTCTTTGGCTTCTTTCAGATCCTTGATGGACTTGCGTCCTCGTATAACTGGTGTCACCGCCCGCTCCACGGAACTCTTGCGCTGACTTCCCAATCCCGTCGCCGGCTCTTCGCCGTCGCCCGTGGCACCATCGCTGGGTATGTCCCGGCGCGCGGCCGTGGGCGAGTTGAGCAGGAGCAGCGGCGACGAATGGCGAGTGATTCTTATGCTGGCTGTTGTGGGCGTGGCCACGGGGGTAGGCGTGCGCGCTATGGGCGGAGGAGATGACTCCTTTTCCTCCTTGCCCTCCGCCTCCTTTTCATTGGTTTCCATTTCGGATGATTCTCCTTCCTCTCCTGCTTCTGTTTCCTTTTCAGCTTTTGCTGCTGCGTCTCCTGCGGTTGCTGGTTGCCCAGATTCATCTGCATCCATGGGAGTGGGCGTTGATGTGTCCTCGCCAGCCTCTGACGACGACGATTCCTGTCCACTGATCGCTGGATTATCGTTGGCATTCGCATTATCGTCCAGGGCACCTCCATCGACTACGCTACCGGCTCCTCCTACTGCGCCACCACCGCCTGACTTTCGGCTAGACATCCTCGAGGGGCCCTGGGGAGCTGAGGCAGACGTTGCTGCTCCTATGATGGCTCCTCTGTCGCCGCCTCCACCGGCGCCGCCTCCTTGGCCTCCAACAGTTGGTGCTGCTCCGCGCGATCCGATGCTGATTGTGTCCAGTTCGAGTCGCAGTGATTTGGTCCCATTGGTTGTCTTTGATGTGGAGGATTAATCTGTGAATTGAAAGATTGAAAATAATATTACTTATACGCCCTGTGGTACTATTTTATGGAAAGTGTAAGGGCTACCTAGATTCTAAAGCTCCTGCAAGGATTTCTGGGCTAGTTTCTGGATTATTTCTCTCATGGAGAAGCCCCCGAGAAAGCCTGAAAACCTAACCCTCTGAGCCAAAGTGTTAATTTTTTCCACATCTTCCAGAAATCTAGGCTAAATCAAATATCAAATCTTATGGCTTTCACCTGGCGTGGCGTGGCGCTGCCGCTCCCAAGTCGCTGCGATCGTGTTGGTTATCCAAAAGCGAATCCCCAGGATAATTTATCCAGACGCTGGAGACTAGAACATTAAACATTAAACATGCTTCTGCGGTTGCCAGCAGGCCCCTGCTCCCGCTGTCCCTCTGCCCTCTGCCCTCCGCCTCCTCCTCGCCGCCAGATTATAAAAAACAAGTTTTGGCAGCAGCTGGGAGCTGGGAGCTGGTAGTAGCTGGGAGCAGCGAGAGAATGCGAGGAAAGCGAAACGGTATAGAGCCAGAGCCAGAGCCAGAGCCAAGCCAAAAGAAACAGAAGACGAAGACGAAGACAAACGAGCCGAAGAATTGGCAATGGGGCAATGGCAGGGGGCGTGGAGGGGGCAGCCGCCAGGCCAGGCAATCTGTGTGTGTGCGTCTGTGTTCAATAATCCTCGAAATTGGTAAAGTATCCTGTGGCTTCTGTTGCTGTTGCCTGGCTGCTGGCTGGCTGGCTGGCTGGCTGGCTGGTCTCTTCTTCTTTTGGCCGAATTTGACAGGCGCCATTTTAGTGTGACCAGGCGACGGGGGCGAGGGAGGGTTGAGGGAAACTGCATTTTGCACCGGCGACCTTTAATTTCCACCATTTTCACTCACACATACACACACACACACTTTGACACACAGATACTGTGGGGTACACATGCAACGCCACCACCCTCTGAAGAAAATCACAATGACAGCGAATAAAGGAAGTAAAAGCAAATGGCAAATAACAAAATGAAGACCCAGTTTGGTGTGTGTATACACCATTTTAAGTAGAACTCTCTCAAACACGAACACACACAAACACTAGCAAACAAACACACACACACACACGCACACACCTTTCAACAAACACGCTGTTTGTGTGCGCAAAAAAAAAGCAACAGAAACAAAATAAAAAGAAAAATAAACAGCGAGGAAGCGAGAAACGGAAACTGGCCGCACAATTTTCACAAAAGCGGAAAAGTTGTCAAAGAATTGGCAGAGTTGCCAACACTGCCCACTATACTGGCAATGCTCTCTCCCTCCGCTAGCGCCCTCTCGCTCACACTCACGCACGCAAAAAGAAAAACCGTTCGGCAATTGCAACAAAAAAAAAACAAAAAAACAGGGCCAAAAGGGGGGCCACTCGGCTCCCCACCACTGTGGGGGGACACACTCTGGGAAAACACACACGAAAATTGTTAAAACAGAGTTTATGCGGCTGCTTTCTGTTTTTCCGCTGCTCGTTTTCTTTTGCATGACGCGCGAACCGACCAACAGCGCTCACTTGTCTCATTTTTTTTCCACAAACACAAACACATCCACAAACGAAACGCGAATACTTTACTTACTTTTTAATTCTCTGCTCAGATGTCCATTTGCGAATTTTCCGCATTCATTTTCGTTTTCGTTTTTGTTTTCTGTTTTTCTTTTCTTTTGTTTATCTTGCTTTTCCTTGTTGTATCTGTTTTGTTTCAATTTCAAGTCCAGGCGACAGTTTTTGTAATACCCGAACTGGCAGCGCGGTACAAACAGTCTGCCCCAAGCCAGACAAACAAAAAAAAATAATAATAATAATAAAATAAAATGCAGAACCCGAACCGAGCGTGAGTTGTTAACGGAAACACTGTGCGCGGCGAAATAAAGAGCAAGAGCGTCGTGCGCCGCTAGCTGTCTTGCTGGCGATGCCCTATCGCGGCGAGTTCGCTTCACTATCGTATACTGTTTGGACTCGAAAATAAATATTTATGTGGAAATATTCTCGCATCTAAACATACGTTCCATAAAGTATAACTAGCTGTTTAAAAAAATATTTTATATAATATGGAATCTTGAAATATATATTTTCCTCCTGGCAGTTTTTTCATTAGGTTATAACATAAATGTTTGACAAATAAATCTCAAATATAATAGCTGTTATCATTGATATATTCCCTTTTAAACTAATACTACTTAAAATACAAGAAGCCAAGTATTAACCATATCCCTTTGAAAAAATATTGTGTTCCCTGTTGGTATTAACAATCTGGCCATTTTCCTCTCTATCCGCCAGTTATCTCTGGAGTTTATAGTATTAGTTTATAAAATTAAAAAGGATGCTTTTATGGATTTTAAAGAGGATAAAACTATCGGTTGTTTGCCAACTGCGTTTTCAGAGCATTGCCAGGTCGATGTTATTTGTTTGGCCGGCCTACGTGTTGTTTTTGGCAAATGTTTGCTGCTCTCTCTCTCTCGGCTCTCACTCTCAGCTGAACTCGCCGCAAATCCGTTCGCTGTGTGTGTGTGCGTACGATAGTGTGCGTCCTTTGTGTTGCGTCGGCAAAAAGGACCCTGCCGACGGGGGTGGCAATTTGGCAAGCAACAACGAAGCATCATCCATCCCGAGCATCCTGTGGCTTTTCCGGAGTTTTTCCTCAACTTGCGATGCTGTGCCGTAGGTTGTTGCTGCTACTGCCTGTGTGTCCTGGTCTTTGCGTATGTCCTTGGGCTAGGGGGTTGAGAATCCTGCAAGTGTCAGGTGGCGTAAGCTCCTCCATACCGCCCCAGACCACTCACTCTAACCCAATTTACACCATCCTCCCCCTCCACACACACTCCCTTTCCCCTAGCCAAGGGTATTCAAGGACCCTTCTTGCGGGTAACTGGGTTAAAGGCAAGCTTTAATTGTTAGTGGAATCGAGGGAATAATCAATAGCTTTTTGCAATGCCGTGGCATTATTATGCATCGTTCTTGCTCTGCCTACTCGATTTCTTGGGAAAAGTAGAAAAGTGGGAAAGCAGAAAAGCGGAAAAGCAGAATATGTGGGAATATGAAGAAAAGTGGAAAAGCGTTTTCCCCCGAACTGGGTCAAGTGGGCGAGTGGGCTGGCAGGACAATGCCGCTGCCATGACATCATCAATTAGCCACGAAGGCCGCCCTCCGATCGATTATCCTATCCGATCAATATCAGGTCCATATCCAGCCATGTATTTAATTGAATTTGTTGTTTGAAATTATTATATAAACAAAAGCAAAAGAATCCCAGGTAGGAATGGCTTCCCAAAAAGTTCATTGCCTAGCGGCCAGGAAAATGTGGTATGGCTCTATTTTTTGCATTACGCCCACTCGATTAATTTCACCTAGAAATTGTATCTTTTATGTTTTGTTTTTGTGAGAGACGCATTTACATACACACACACACATGGACAACAGCTTTGTTTGTTTGTATCTGTGTGGGGAAAAATGGCCGACAAATGCCACGCAGCAAAGCAGAAGGCCCAAAGCAAAGCACATTGAGCGATAGGTGGATTGGATAAAAAGAAAACTTCCGGCAGAGCCAAAGCTCAACGAAAAATCGAAAAAAAAGTCATTCTATGAGGTCTCTAAATACAAACACACTCGTAAGATACAGTATGAAAACCCACGTGAATCAGAGAGCGAAAACAAAAGAGAGCGGATGGGCGAATTTGGACCGCCTGTGATCGCGGCGAATTCAAAACTTAAAAGAAATCTGTATTTTCATGCGATTTTCCACCATTTTCCAACTTTTCTGGCCCCCCAATTCGCAGAAGGCTCCAAAACAGTTAAATTAAGCACGCAAACAAGGCTTTTGTGGCCACAAAAATGCACACATGTACATGGCCCCCACCTCTTGCCCTGCTTTCGCTCTCTTTCTCGCAACTCTTTTGCTCATTTTCGGAGGCTTTTTTCGCCCATTTGGAGCCTGATTTTTGTAATTTTTCTACTCGAATATGATTCAAATTGACTTTTTCTAAATGTTTTATGTAGAACATGACCGATTTAATGGGTTTTTGATAGCAAAAAATGGTAGGGAAAATTTGGTAAGTTAACAGAGGGTTCTCTCGCCGCATTTCTCTTTTGCCTCCGCCCCCTTGCCCAGTGGCCACCCTTACTCCTCTTTTTCTCAAGGAAAATGCCGGATGTGGAAGGTATAAAACGTGTTTTACGGTAGAGTACAAATGTCTTCAACGGAAAATGTACTAAATCGACTGATACATTAGTTAATATTCATAAATTTTACAATTAAATCTTGCATTTTATTCTCTCGTCTATTCAACAGAGTGCTGTTAAGTGCAGCCATACTTGCTGATAACGCTCTGTTAAAACGCTTTAGTACGTTTTTTGCTGTAAAACCAAGTTCCCTACTATTTGTGACTTAAAAACAAGGAATAAAGTTAAAATTAAACGTTTTTTAAGGTAAGATTAAAGGAAAAGGGTAGGAGAACCGAAATTATTGAAATTAAGCTATACAATTTGTCTTATCTGTCCATTTTTCCCCTGTTTACAGAGTGCTGTTAAGCGCTGTCGTGCCGGATGGTAACGCCGTTGACTTATTTCGCCGCGTCCGGTGTTTTGATTTGTTTTCAGTTCCGGAAAAAATGCAAAATATGCATGGAAAATTGCTTTGGCTGCTGCTAATCTTTGTGGCCAAGTGTCTGGCCGATGGACACGACACATCGGTGCTGCCGGAGGGCTATGTCGACGCCGCCCAACGCTCCACACACAAACAACTGGGCGGTCCTGGTGGACGCTTCCCGGTTTTGGTTCAACTACCGGCATGTTGCCAACGTTCTGTCCATCTACCGCTCCGTGAAGCGACTAGGCATTCCAGACTCCCAGATCATCCTGATGATCGCCGACGACATGGCCTGCAATGCCAGGAATCCGCGTCCTGGCCAGGTCTACAACAACGCCAATCAGCACATCAATGTCTACGGCGACGATGTGGAGGTGGACTATCGCGGCTACGAGGTCACCGTGGAGAACTTTGTCCGGCTTCTAACCGGGCGCACCCAGAACGGCACGGCACGCTCCAAGAAGCTCCTATCCGATGCTGGCAGCAACGTCCTGATCTACCTTACCGGCCACGGCGGCGATGGCTTTCTTAAGTTCCAGGATTCGGAGGAGATCACCAGCCAGGAACTCGCCGACGGCATTCAGCAGATGTGGGAAAAGAAACGGTATAATTGCAATCTTATAACAAAGGGAATCTATCATAGATCTACATAGAATCTTTGAAGATATTCCGCTTGGGAATCCTATCAATATTGACCCATATATAGATAGCTCTTAAAGGTAGTTCCATCTTCAACTTGCTAATTTTTAATGGGGAATCGAATAACGAATCGTTTGAGGTATTCCTCTCCAGAATCGGATGAGAATTGGCCGAGATATAGGCGTCTAGGTTGGCCAAATGACAAAATCCTCATTTTTGAAGGGGTTCCTAAGGAAAAATATGAAAAAATCTGAAAAAATATTTTGTGCCCAGATTTTGGTCCAGATCAATGGAGAATCGAATAACGAATCGTTTGAGGTATTCCTCTCCAGAATCGGATGAGAATTGGCCGAGATATAGGCGTCTAGGTTGGCCAAATGACAAAATCCTCATTTTTGAAAGGGGTTCCTAAGGAAAAATATGAAAAAATCTCAAAAAATATTTTGTTCCCAGATTTTGGTCCAGATCAATGGAGAATCGAATAACGAATCGTTTGAGGTATTCCTCACCAGAATCGGATGAGAATTGGCCGAGATATAGGCGTCTAGGTTGGCCAAATGACAAAATCCTCATTTTTGAAAGGGGTTCCTAAGGAAAAATATGAAAAAATCTCAAAAAATATTTTGTTCCCAGATTTTGGTCCAGATCAATGGAGAATCGAATAACGAATCGTTTGAGGTATTCCTCACCAGAATCGGATGAGAATTGGCCGAGATATAGGCGTCTAGGTTGGCCAAATGACAAAATCCTCATTTTTGAAGGGGTTCCTAAGGAAAAATATGAAAAAATCTCAAAAAATATTTTGTTCCCAGATTTTGGTCCAGATCAATGGAGAATCGAATAACGAATCGTTTGAGGTATTCCTCTCCAGAATCGGATGAGAATTGGCCGAGATATAGGCGTCTAGGTTGCCCAAATGACAAAATCCTCATTTTTGAAGGGGTTCCTAAGGAAAAATATGAAAAAATCTCAAAAAATATTTTGTTCCCAGATTTTGGCCCAGATCAATGGAGAATCGAATAACGAATCGTTTGAGGTATTCCTCTCTAGAATCGGATGAGAATTGGCCGAGATATAGGCGTCTAGGTTGCCCAAATGACAAAATCCTCATTTTTGAAGGGGTTCCTAAGGAAAAATATGAAAAAATCTCAAAAAATATTTTGTTCCCAGATTTTGGCCCAGATCAATGGAGAATCGAATAACGAATCGTTTGAGGTATTCCTCTCCAGAATCGGATGAGAATTGGCCGAGATATAGGCGTCTAGGTTGGCCAAATGACAAAATCCTCATTTTTGAAGGGGTTCCTAAGGAAAAATATGAAAAAATCTCAAAAAATATTTTGTTCCCAGATTTTGGTCCAGATCAATGGAGAATCGAATAACGAATCGTTTGAGGTATTCCTCTCCAGAATCGGATGAGAATTGGCCGAGATATAGGCGTCTAGGTTGGCCAAAGGCCAAAATCCTCATTTTTGAAGGGGTTCCTAAGGAAAAATATGAAAAAATCTCAAAAAATATTTTGTTCTCAGATTTTGGTCCAGATCAATGGAGAATCGAATAACGAATCGTTTGAGGTATTCCTCTCCAGAATCGGATGAGAATTGGCCGAGATATAGGCGTCTAGGTTGGCCAAATGACAAAATCCTCATTTTTGAAGGGGTTCCTAAGGAAAAATATGAAAAAATCTCAAAAAATATTTTGTTCCCAGATTTTGGTCCAGATCTATGGGGAATCGAATAACGAATCGTTTGAGGTATTCTAGTCCTCTTTTGAAGGGGTTCCTAAGGAAAAATAAGAAAAAATCAAAAAAATTTTTTTTTAGTTTTGGTCCAGATAGGAGAATCGTTCATCTCAGAATTGGCCGAGGATAATGGCCGAGATATAGGCGTCTAGGTTGGCCAAATGACAAAATCCTCATTTTTGAAAGGGGTTCCTAAGGAAAAATATGAAAAAATCTCAAAAAATATTTTGTTCCCAGATTTTGGTCCAGATCAATGGAGAATCGAATAACGAATCGTTTGAGGTATTCCTCACCAGAATCGGATGAGAATTGGCCGAGATATAGGCGTCTAGGTTGGCCAAATGACAAAATCCTCATTTTTGAAAGGGGTTCCTAAGGAAAAATATGAAAAAATCTCAAAAAATATTTTGTTCCCAGATTTTGGTCCAGATCAATGGAGAATCGAATAACGAATCGTTTGAGGTATTCCTCGCCAGAATCGGATGAGAATTGGTCGAGATATAGGCGTCTAGGTTGGCCAAATGACAAAATCCTCATTTTTGAAGGGGTTCCTAAGGAAAAATATGAAAAAATCTCAAAAAATATTTTGTTCCCAGATTTTGATCCAGATTAGTGGGGAATCGAATAACGAATCGTTTGAGGTATTCCTCTCCAGAATCGGATGAGAATTGGCCGAGATATAGGCGTCTAGGTTGGCCAAATGACAAAATCCTCATTTTTGAAGGGGTTCCTAAGGAAAAATATGAAAAAATCTCAAAAAATATTTTGTTCCCAGATTTTGGTCCAGATCAATGGAGAATCGAATAACGAATCGTTTGAGGTATTCCTCGCCAGAATCGGATGAGAATTGGCCGAGATATAGGCGTCTAGGTTGGCCAAATGACAAAATCCTCATTTTTGAAGGGGTTCCTAAGGAAAAATATGAAAAAATCTCAAAAAATATTTTGTTCCCAGATTTTGATCCAGATTAGTGGGGAATCGAATAACGAATCGTTTGAGGTATTCCTCTCCAGAATCGGATGAGAATTGGCCGAGATATAGGCGTCTAGGTTGGCCAAATGACAAAATCCTCATTTTTGAAGGGGTTCCTAAGGAAAAATATGAAAAAATCTCAAAAAATATTTTGTTCCACAGATTTTGGCCCAGATCAATGGAGAATCGAATAACGAATCGTTTGAGGTATTCCTCTCTAGAATCGGATGAGAATTGGCCGAGATATAGGCGTCTAGGTTGCCCAAATGACAAAATCCTCATTTTTGAAGGGGTTCCTAAGGAAAAATATGAAAAAATCTCAAAAAATATTTTGTTCGCAGATTTTGGTCCAGATCAATGGAGAATCGAATAACGAATCGTTTGAGGTATTCCTCTCCAGAATCGGATGAGAATTGGCCGAGATATAGGCGTCTAGGTTGGCCAAATGACAAAATCCTCATTTTTGAAGGGGTTCCTAAGGAAAAATATGAAAAAATCTCAAAAAATATTTTGTGCCCAGATTTTGGTCCAGATCAATGGAGAATCGAATAACGAATCGTTTGAGGTATTCCTCACCAGAATCGGATGAGAATTGGCCGAGATATAGGCGTCTAGGTTGGCCAAATGACAAAATCCTCATTTTTGAAGGGGTTCCTAAGGAAAAATATGAAAAAATCTGAAAAAATATTTTGTGCCCAGATTTTGGTCCAGATCAATGGAGAATCAAATAACGAATCGTTTGGGGTATTCCTCTCCATAATCGGATGAGAATTGGCCGAGATATAGGCGTCTAGGTTGGCCAAAGGCCAAAATCCTCATTTTTGAAGGGGTTCCTAAGGAAAAATATGAAAAAATCTCAAAAAATATTTTGTGCCCAGATTTTGGTCCAGATCAATGGAGAATCGAATAACGAATCGTTTGAGGTATTCCTCTCCAGAATCGGATGAGAATTGGCCGAGATATAGGCGTCTAGGTTGGCCAAAGGCCAAAATCCTCATTTTTGAAGGGGTTCCTAAGGAAAAATATGAAAAAATCTGAAAAAATATTTTGTGCCCAGATTTTGGTCCAGATCAATGGAGAATCAAATAACGAATCGTTTGGGGTATTCCTCTCCATAATCGGATGAGAATTGGCCGAGATATAGGGTCTAGGTTGGCCAAAGGCCAAAATCCTCATTTTGAAGGGGTTCCTAAGGGAAAAATATGAAAAAATCTGAAAAAATTTTTTGCCCAGATTTTGGTCCAGATCAATGGAGAATCGAATAACGAATCGTTTGAGGTATTCCTCTGCAGAATTGGACGAGAATTGGCCGAGATATAGATAGAGTTTTGGGCCATATATCCCTTTTTTGAGGAATTATTGTTATATGCTTTATAAAAACTTATTCCGAGCTTAGCTGGAATCCTTATTGATCCTTTTTGACCTGCTTTACAGCTACAACGAACTCTTCTTCATGGTGGACACCTGCCAGGCGGCTTCGCTATACGAGAAATTCACTTCGCCGAATGTCCTGGCGGTGGCTAGCAGTCTGGTGGGCGAGGATTCGCTTTCGGTGAGTTAGTTTTGACATTAAAGGATTCTATAATTAATAGCTTGCCTTTTCAGCATCACGTGGATCCGTCGATTGGCGTTTATATGATTGATCGCTATACTTACTACGCCCTTGAGTTCCTGGAGAAGGTGCAGCCCTTCAGCAAACGCACCATTGGGGAGTTTGTATGTGTTTGAATGATATCCATAGAATATCCATACTTTGTAGATATTGAGACGTGTCCTTTTTACAGCTGCAAGTGTGTCCGAAGCGAGTGTGCATTTCGACGGTGGGCGTTCGCAAGGATCTATACCGTAGGGATCCGCACAAGGTGCCCATAACGGACTTTTTCGGTGCCATCCGACCCACTCGCGTCTCCACCGACCGCATCAATGTCACCCTGGCCAACGAAGAGTGAGTTAAGATAATATTCAAATTGCATTTTCTTCATAATCGTTTATAATGATTCGCAGTGACTTTATAACCAATGAGGAGGAGTTGCCTTTTAAAAAGCCTTTCAAAATCGTTCTCGAGTCGCAGTTTCCTTCTGAATTTTTCAAATAGTCCAACTTTTGGATGCACCAAACGAGTATAATAATATATAATAAACGATTCATGTGATAATATTAATTTTATTCGTAAATACATCATTTCATTATTAATACATGTGTAGTTTATTAAATTTATATGTGATCTCGAATCGTGCTTTAAAAATTCTCAATTATGGGCTTAGTTCCTTCTTTTCGCTTTATTCGCTTTTTTGCTTTTCATATTATCATATTTGCTAACATTTTTCATTATCATTGTCGATTCTGTGTTTATGCTTTCGTTTATCATGCTTTTATCTTATGCATTACTGCCTCAATGTATCATTTAAATTATATTTATTATGTTTTTTTTTTTTTTGTTTGTTTGCGTTTTTCTTTGGTTACCACTACATCAAACGTTCACTAATCAATCAATCAATCAATCAATCGCAATCCATCGCATAACATTCATATCAAATCCAAAAAGAAACAAAAACCATATTGTATACTTATATAAAAGGTAAAAGTCGACTTCTCTCCATCGACTGCTACATTTAAATTGGAAATGCACATTCAAAAAAAAAAAAATCACCGTATTCCTATAATTTTTGTTCGATTCATTATGCTTTTTCGCCTTTTATATATTTTATATATATATTTATATTTATATTCTGTTTTGGGTTTTTGGTTTTCGGTTTTCGGTTTTCTCACAATTTTCTAATCTGGGTATACACAAATACAAAGAGTAACAATGGGCCTCTGAAGCGAGCTCTTCACTCTTTCATTTAATTATTTTTTATTTTATTTGTTTTCGTTTTCGTTTAGCATATGGAAGGATCTACTTCGTTTTTTTTTTTTTTTTTTTTTTTTTTTTATTCAATCATTTCAATTGATTCTCCTTCCAAAATCAATACACATACATATACACCTAGTATACATATTAGAGGGAGGGGATTCTTCTTGTTTTAATTTATATTTTTAATTCATTTTTGTTTCGTTCATTGCATCAGTCCCATAATTTGAGTTGTGTAGGCTTGGGTTTGTTGTCCTCAAGATCAAGATCCAGATTTAAGCACCATAAGAAGTTCAAATTGCATCCACGCTATACACTATTTATGGGATGGGAGGGGACTTTTCGGATCGGGGCTACCATGGGGACTCCAAGGACTCCAAGGATGCAAATCGATTTCTAATCAAGCTGGGCGGTGTGGGTGTGCTGGCATTTGGATGGTGGCTTTCGGGGAAGAGTGCTTTCCAATGGTTGAGCATTCTATCCGGGGGCTACAAGTGGACTTTGGGGCTTTGGGGGTTCACCTATGTGTAAGTCATTAAAATTAGCTAACTAATGTTTATGTCTCGAGACGCCAGATGTATTTACAAAGACACTTCGTTCTGCAGCGAATCCTCCATCTGGTTAATCAAATGGGGTTGGTTTTCTCCAAGTGCGGGGGGGGGGAGGGAGAGGATTATCTCTCTTGGGAATAGGACGGGACAGGACATGGGTCGTGGGGTCCTTTGATTGATTTTTGAATCTCGATTACAATTACATTTAAAGTCTAACACTTATCCGATAACACGCTGTGCAAAAATATTTTTTTTCTCCAGATGCTGTCATTGTCTGTATTTTTTATTCAATTTTTTTTTTTTTACTCTACAAAAAATGTTAATCCTTATAGCCTTCAGCCCCTCAATTCTGTTTTTTTCAGAGAATTTCTTTTTTAATATTTTTTCATGTGTGTTTCTTTTGTTTTTTTCTGTTGCCATATTTGTATTCTTTAATTCAGATATATAGATTATTATACATTTTGCAGCAGTTAAGTTAACCCAAAGCCTTTTTTATACTTTAAAAACTTTCCATCTTTAAAATATAAGGCTTTTCTGTTATCTTAACTGCCAAGAAAATGCCTCATACTTGTATATGTACTTAAAATATGCTTGCTATTTGCTATTTTCTTCTTATACCTTTTTTTATTAATTTTTTTTTTTTTTTTATTTAGCTTTTTCGTAAAAAAACTCTACAGAAAAAAATCGAAAATAACATTTTGAAGGCAATTTGATGTCAGACTCTTGCATATTTCTCATTTTCTTTTTTGGTTTCGTCTTTTCGGGTCTTCCGAGAAGACATTGTATTTTATTTCGTTTCTCCATTAGCGCATTTCTTCTCGGCATTTCATCCTTTTTGTCTCAAAAGAGCTTTTTCAGAAGGACTTTCGGGGCTTTTGGAGGGATCAAGGACTCGTTTTGCTTTGGGTTTCTCTATCTACACGAACTATTCTCTCCATTTTCTCGCTTTAGGTTCCACTCTCTCTCTTCGATAAAATGCATAAATTAAATTAATTAATTAAAAGAAAACACAAAAGGTTGCATATTTTTTTGGGCTTGGAATAGGGCAGGTGGCGCCACTGAGAAAAATATCAAGTATAACCAGGGGGATCTAAAAAACAAATTAAGAAAAGATAAAAACATATTCAAGAATTACATTTATTCAAAAATGTTGTTAAAAAAATGTATACAGACAGCAAAAAAATCAACAAAATTAATACATTTACAAAATAAAACGTAGTACGGCGACACGATTACGAGACATCGTATTATCCGGGTTATACAATAGTTAAAAAAAAAAATAATCCTTTCTTTTTCATTTCTTATCTTTGTTTCTTCCTCTCTCTCTCTCTCTCTCTCTCTCTTGCTCTCTTCCTTTCTTTCTTCCGTTTTCTTGCTTGGCTTCTTCTCAAACTTTCGCTCTGGTTGTATGTACTATGCGTAATTTATGTGTAGTATATATATTAAAAAAAAAAATAATATGCATAATTATTAGAACTAGAGTTATGTGGTTTTTATGTGTGTTTTTTTGTTTTTGTTTGTTTGTTTTTCTTTGTTTGTTTTCTTGTGTTTTACATACATTGGTAAATCCTAAACGTAGAATCGTGATTATGCTTTCTTAACTTAGGTATAGAGGGGGTGTAGGTGTGTATATATGCGTGTGTGTGTGTGTGTGTGTGTGTGTGTGTGTGGTGTTTGAAGGTTTGCCACCCCTTCAACCCTCGACCCTCGTCCCCTCTCAGATCCTCGGATATATAATATATATATATATATACGTACTATATATATTAATTAACGGGCAAATGCTTGTGAGTCAGTATTCAGTATAAGATGCAGTTTCTTTTTTTTTTGTTTTGTTTTGTTTTGTTTTGTTTGATTGGGAATCCTTTTCCCTAACACATATATATAGTCTAGCATGTATGTATATGTAAGTGTGTTTGTATATAACATGTGTGTGTGTGTGTGTGAGTCGGGCGTGGATGTAGGGAGTGTGGGCTTTCTTTTCATTATTTGTTAACTAACAGTAATCTGCAAGAGTGGCGAGCCAAAATTATGGAAAAAAAAAAACAAAAAAAAATGGTTGATGTTTCAGTCCAGCCTACTTCCGTGTCCGTCTTTGTCTCCGTTTCCGTTTCCGTTTCCGCTAGCATGGCCGCTTCCACTTGCGTTTCCGTTTCCGTTTCCGCTTTCATAACTAATTTCTACTACTCACTAAACTCTAGCTACACGGACTTTTTGACTCTAAAATTGATGCATTTGCCTTTCTTTTCCTTCGAATGCCCTCTCTCTCTTTCACACATTCCTATATCTCTATCTCTTTTCTTTTCTACATTTATGTATTTACGTGTGTGTGTGTGTGTGTTTATATATTTATTTATGCCTATAATTTACATTGATAAAAATAGCAAAACAAAAAAAAAAAAAAAAAAAAAAAAGAAAATAATAGTTGATAAAATAGATAACTGACAATAATGCTTGCTATTTCTTTTTTCTTTAGCTGTGTGTGGCATTGTGGCTACTTTTCTTTCTTTTTTCCTTTTCTTTTAAGCATTACCTACTCGACCTATTTATCGTTTCCTGTTTCTTCTCTCAACTCGAAAGTCAACTTTTGCTGCTTTCCCAAAAAACACAAATAGTACATAAAAAAAATGGTATATATATATATATGATTACATGTTTAAATCCTTCAATATATATATATATATATATATATATATATAGGTTTGTGTATATGTATAGGTGTGTGTGGGTGTATGGGTGTATGGGTGTGAGGATCAATGATTGTGTGAGTGTGTGTTTGTGTCTCTCCTCTTCATATAATGGGATCAAAGTACAGGAATCCAACAAACATTTGGATAAAACTAAAATACATCTACATTATGCATGTAGCAATAGTAATAATAATTCATAATTCTAATAATCGTAATGATAATAATAATAATAATAATAATCATAATAGTAATAATCGATAATGAACAGTTAATAGGTAGAATCCATATTGGTCGATATACGTAATCATAGTCGTAATTGGTAATCCAAACATATATATATTTTATACATTATATATGTATGTATATATGTATGTGGTAATCATAATTAATAATTCAGTAATTCATTATCGTTATCGTTATCGTTATTATCATTATAATTCATAATAAAAAACATGCTCTACGTGTACGATTCTAAAATAATTCAGTCATCAGGTAACATTGTTTTGAACACAACTACAGTAACAGAAGCTGAGGTTGCTGGCGGGGCGGGGCCGTTTGTGGGCGTTAGGTGTGTGGGCATGGGTGTGGGATTGGGCGTGGGCATGGGCGTAAGCGTGGGCATGGCAGTTACAGTTACAGTGGGCGTGGCAGTGACAGTGGTGGCTGTGGCTGTGGCAGTGGCGAGTTGTATATAATTATTATTATTATTAATAATATTTAAATTATTATTGTTGGTGTATTGTTGTTGTTGTTGTTGTTGTTGTTGTTGCTGTTGCTGTTGGTGTGTTGGTGCTGTTATTGCTGTTGTTGTTGTTGTTGTTGTTCTGCTTGTTGTTTTAATTGATATTTGTTGTTGTGGCAGTGATTGTTGCTGGTTTTGTTGCTGCAATGTGGCTCCAGTCCATTGTTGCTGTCGCTGTCGCTGTTGCATTGTTGCTGCTTGTATTGCAAATGATATTCTGGATGTTGTTGATGATTTCAATGATTTCATGGATGATTTTAGTATTGTGGCAGTGTGTTGTGGCTGTGTTGCGGCATTCAGGGGCATGGCATCCCCATCCCCATTCCCATTCCCATCACCATCGCCATCGCCATCGTCGTCATCGGTTTGGGTCTGAATGTTGCATGTATTGCCTCCCGAGGTGGTTGTTGCCACCGATGCGCTACGTGTTGCTGCCGTTGCACCGCCTGTTGCCTGCAACAGTCGGCCCGAGCAACAGTGGCCGTTGAGCAAACGCAACGACGCTGTCCTGCCGCCGGCAACTGGCAAGGATATAGATGATTATTGCAAACACACGGCTCACAACTCTTTCTGCTTACCATTCGCCATTGGACTCTGACTCTGACTCTGATTCATATTCATATTCTGACGATGGCGATTTGGGATTTGGGCTTCTGTTGCCATGCCCACTCCGGCCACCGAACCCGATCCAGATCCTGCAACTATCACTTTGTTGCTGCCAAAATTGATGATCCTTCTGGGCAATTTCTGTTGATGTTGCTGTTGCTGTTGCAGAAGCAATTTGTGTTGCTGCTGCTGTTGCTGCTGCTGCTGCTGGCGGGCGGTGGCTATCTCACTTAAGCTGGCTAAAGTAACTGCTGTTTTCAGCACGTGGGCGGGCGTGGGCGATGTGGTTGCCACTATTTTGTTGCTGGTTGTTGTTGCCACTGAGGATGTTGCCGCTGCCGCTGCTCCAGCTGGTGGTGGTGGTGGTTGTGGTGGCGGCGCCGAACGCTGCGACATCAGGGCCGTGTGTAGTATTGATGTATATTGTTGCTGCTGATGGTCAAGTCTTTTGCTCTCTTCTAAACTGTTGCTGCTGCCGGCCGTTGGTGGCGCCGCCGCTCCGCCGCCGGCCAGGCTGTTGCCACTCTGCGAGTAATCCCTGGCAGTGTCCCTGGCTATTTGCTCCGCAGCTGCCGTCAAGGTAGCCAATGTGGCCGCCGCCCCACTCAGCAGCGAAGTCTTTAAAATGGACGTGGATCGGGTTGGCTCCTGTTCCTCCACTTGCTCCTGTTCCTGCTCCTGCTCCTGCTCCTGCTCCTCCTCCAGGCTCTGATCCTGCGCTCCAATCTCGATCTTGATCTTGGGCAGCGGCTTCTGCTGTCGGATCCTGCGCTGTGGAATTGCTAGCGATATCGGATGGCTGCCAGATCCTTGTTGTGGGTGTGGTGGTTGTGGTTGCGGTTGTGGTTGTGGTGGTGGTGGTGTTGGTGTTGATGCTGCCGCCCCCGCTCCCCCCGTGGCAGGGGGTGGCTGGTGGGGCAGCAGGCCGTGCTCAAGCATCTGCTACCTTATGCTCGCCGAGTTGAGCACGAAGGGCACATAGAACATTTTGCTCTCGAGCAGCAAACTGGCCGCCGCTTGGATCTGCGAATGGGATTGATTGAGGGTTGAGGGGTATGGCCCAAGGACTCGAAAGGATACAGCTACTTACCTCTGGTATGTGGGAGAGCAGCTCGCTGAGCCGGGCCTGCGGATTCTGGGGCGAGGAGTTCTGCAAGTAGGAGCGCAGCACTTGGACATACCGCTCCTGGATGCTCTCCAGTTCCACTTCTGCTGGAGTTGCAAAACAAGAACAAGAACCGAAAAGATTAGCACTACTACGGTCTGGAGAGGATTGGACGCTGCCTACGTACCTTTGTTCAGCAGGATGTAGACCTTGAGACACACATACTCCTCCATCTTGAGCTTGATGCGCCGGAACATGATCGTTATCTGGGTCATCTTGTCCACCATGTGGCCCACGTCCAGCTTCAGCTGCTCCATGGCAATCGGCTGGCCCATCAGCGTCGTCAGGCAGGTCTGCAGCGTGCTCAGGTGCGAGTTCACTTCGCTCACGAACTCCGGATCGTCCTTGTGCAGCGGTTGGGCGGGTGATTGCATCGGTGTAGCGGTGGGCGTGGCCAGGGGCGTATTTGCCGGAGAGCCATGCCGACTGCCGGCCGAGTCTCCACCTCCTCCGCCGCCGCCGCCTCCGCCGCCGCCACTGCTGCCTCTCCGTTTGCCGTGCAGGGCCTGATAGGCGGCCGTGGTCAGGATGAGGATCTCGTGCCACTTGTCCGTCAGCAGCTTCGTGTGTATCTCGACGGGGATCTCCAAGTAGAAGGGCAACTTCTTGGTCCACGACACCAGCTTGTGGACGATGGAGTCGCCGATGTTGCACAGCTTCTCGCTAATCTCGGACTTGTCCTCCAGGAATTCGCTAAAGTGCGGCAACGTGGCAATGTCCTCCATGGCGTCGCAGTCGATCAGAGTCTGGATCATGGAGAGGGCGTGCTCGTAGGAGATCTGTCGGTCCTTGGACGAGCTAACCGCCGAGTCCAGGCGGTGCCGCAGATGGACGATCTCGCTGGGATTGGTCAGGGCAGTCTTTAGTATTGTTCCGTTCATCAGATGCGGCGGCAACTGGGCGCCACCACCGCCTCCTCCTCCTCCCCCTCCTCCTCCACCGCCGCCGCCGCCGCCGCTGGCCCCGTTGCCGTTGCCCGATGCCCCGGACGACTGGTGGTTCTGCTGCTGTTGCTGTTGCTGGTGCGGGGAGCTCATCAGTTGCTGCTGCGCCTGCTGCTGCTGCTGCTGCTGGTGCTGGGCCGGACTGTGCATCGGTGCCTGGAGCACTTCCGTCTTGAGAACGGGCCCCAGGAACATCGGCTTCATGTCCACCAGCTTGGCCTGCTGCTGCTGCAGTTGCTGCTGCTGTTGCTGTTGCTGCTGGTGCTGCGCCGCAGCGGCCACCGCGGCGGCAAGTTGCTGCTGCTGGGGCGAGAGCAGGTGGTGCGGCGACAGCTGGGGGTGGTGCTGCTGCTGCGGGTGGTGCGCCTGGTGGTGCGTGTGGTGGTGCAGCGGCGAGTGCAGCTGCGGATGCTGCTGCTGTTGCAGTTGTTGATGCGTTTGGTGTTGCTGCTGCTGCTGCTGTTGCGCCACCTGTTGCTGCTGCTGCGCCGCCTGCTGCTGCTGCTGCTGCTGCTTCTGGTTGGTCTTCTTGTGCTTCTTGTACTTCACCTTGTACAGGTTGTAGACGGCGCCGCTGTTCCGTCCGCCCGGCATTCGGTCCTCGCGAACGGCTAGTTTTCGAAAAATATTGAAAAAGGATATAGAATCTAAGGGATCTGGGATGTGGTGTGGGATTGTGCGTCGATACTGACCTTGCAGCACCATGCCCTGCTCGATGCACTTCTTAAAACGACAATACTGACAACGGTTGCGCTGTGCTTTGGTTATCTCGCAGGTTCCATCCGCCACGCAGGTGTACACCCGCCGGTTCTGCACCGTCCGCTTGAAGAAGCCCTTGCACCTGGTCGGGATTGGGGGGGGATTACTTAGTCTACCATACCCTTTACCCTTCAAAACCTTCAAAACTTACCCCTCGCACGTGATGATGCCGTAGTGCAGGCCCGTGGCCTTGTCCTCGCAGATCATGCACACGAGCGGCTGCTCGTCCTCGTCGGTGGGCTCGTGGGGCGCCTCCAGGCCACCCACGCGGCCCCCGCCACCCAGGCCGCCCGCTCCGCCGCCCAGGCCCGTGGAGTTCGAGCTGCCCCACTGCTGCTGCTGGGCGCTCAGGTTGAGGGCCTGCAGCTGGCCGGGCGGCAGCTGGGAGTAGTCTCCGGCCCACAGCCGCTCCATGTTGAGGGCGTGCGGGGTGCGGAAGGGATGCGGCCGGCTGCGCATGTCCTGGATGCGTGTCTGGCCCAGGGATAGCAGCAGCTGGGCCGCCTCCTCATTGTTTTGCGGGGTAACGGACGACGGGGTCAGAGGTCCTCCTCCGCCGCCGCCGCCGCCGCCGCCACCGCCTCCTCCTCCGCCGTTGCCACTCCCGTTGCCGCCTCCACCGGAGGAGGAGGGCGTCAGGGAGCCGGCCGAGGGCGAGGAGAGGCAGTGCTGTTGCTGGTGGTGCGGCGATTGTTGCTGCTGTTGTTGCTGCTGCTGCTGCTGGTGCTGCTGCTGTTGCTGCTGCTGCGACTGCTGCTGCTGCTGCGGCGACTGCTGCGGATGCTGGCCGGGATGCTGGAGGTTGGGTGGCGGCGGCTCGTAGCCCCACACCATGGTGCGGACGCCACAGCTCTCGCCCATGATGACCGTCGGCGTGCCGCGCGGCGGCGTCTGCGAGGGCGTCTGCGGCGACAGCTGCGACGACGAGGACGAGGACGAGGGATGCGGCGACGGACACTGCACGGATCCACCCCCGCCCTGGCCACCACCCACGCCCACTACGGGCCTCAGATTGCCCAAAGGACCTCCGATAACTTCCGGCTTGACGCCATTTATCCTGGCGTTGGTGAAGCAGACCATCCTCTGGGCCGCCACGGCGGCGGCGGCGGCTGCTGCCGCTCCCCCCGCGGACTGCATCAGATGGGGCAGGCCCACGGCCACCTGCTGGTGCACCTCGCTCTTCACCCGCAGGAAGATGGCCGCGTCCCGGTTGCTGTTCCGCAAAGCCAGCGATGCCGGATGCATCAGGGCCAAGGCCTGCGGCTGCTGCTGCTGTTGCTGGTGATGTTGCTGTTGCTGTTGCTGGTGATGTTGCTGTTGCTGGTGGTGGTGTTGCTGCTGCTGCTGCTGGAGATGGTGCTGCTGCTGCTGTTGTTGCTGCTGCTGCTGTTGCTGGTGTTGCTGCTGCAGGTGTGTGCTCTGTTGCTGTTGCTGTTGCTGGTGATGATGCGGCGACAGGTGCCTCTGGACCGCGTTCGGTTCCTTCTTCACCCTGACCAGGGCATGCGGCGAGTGTTGCTGCTGCTGCTGCTGTTGCTGCTGGCCGAGGAGGTGGTGCAGATGCAACTGCTGCTGCTGGGTCAGGTGCTGCATGGACTGGCTGAGCAGGTGCTCTGTGGGCGGGCTGCTCTTGCGCAGGGTCAGGGGCTGGGTGAGCTGCTGGTGGAGGTGGTGCGTCTGGACGATGGTGGCGCCCAAATGCGGCGATGCTGGGCTGCTACTCAGGCGCATGGATGAGCTGATACTCTGCTCCCGTTCCCGTTCCCGTTCTCTCTCCCGCTCCCGCTCCCTTTCTCTGTCCCTGTCCCGTTCTCGTTCTCGTTCCCTTTCCCTGTCCCGATCCGCCCGATCCCGGGCATTCGTGGACGTCGACGAGGGCGAGGCTGGCGGCGGTGGCTCCGACTTGATCCTCGACGGCGTCACCAAAACCGTCACATGTCCTGCGGCTGCTGCTGCTGCCGCCGCCGCCGCTGCTGCCGCTGCTTTGGTCTCCTGCTCGAGCTGCTGATGGAAGGCCAGCATCTTGCTGGACACGCTCAGCAGGCGCTCCTCCTTCACGGATCGTATCACACTCATTCCGGCCTCGCTCAGGATGGCAGCACTACCAGGGCCGCCGCCTCCGCCTCCGCCACTGGCCACCCCGTTGGTGGGCGTGGCATTGAGACGACCCGTGGTCGTGGTCGTGGTCGAGGGCTTCTCCTCGAGGGAGTCTGGCGAGGCGCGACTGCTGCCGCCGCTGCTGCCGTTGCCATTGTTTTGGTGTTCATCCTTTCCCGCAGATCCCGCTGATCCTGATCCCGCCGAGCCTGGACCGGCTCCCGGCCCGGATCCTCCGCCGTTGCCAGGCTCCCCCGCTGGCTCTGTGGGTGGAGGCGACATCACCGTGGAGGCGGCTGCCGCGGAGATCGCACTGCTCGACGAATGGATCTCCGTCTGCTCTTGCTTAATGTTGCTGATGTGGCTCTTGGTGTTGCTGGTGCTGCTGCTGCTGCTGGCAGGGCAGGATGTGGCCACTACTGTCCCCCCACCTCCTCCTCCGCTCGCGCCAGTGGTGGCGGCCGCTGCTCCCGAGGGCGATGACGACGACGAGGAGGAGGACGACGACGACGTGGAGGAGGTGGACGACGAGGACGATGAGGAGGTGGACGAGGACGACAGCGAGGAGGTGGACGAGGAGGCGGCCGCCGCCGTGGTCGAGGATGTGGGCGATGTTGTGGAGATGCAGGCTCCTCCGGAGGCCGTCACCGATGTCCCCGAACCGGATCCTTGTCCCGCTTTGGCTGCCCCCTCCGGCACGGCTGCCACCACCGCTGCCAGGGACACGGTGACCGCCGGTGTGCTGGTCACAGGTTGCATGGGCAGTGGCAGTGGCAGCGGCAGCGGCAACGTCAGCGCCATTGGCAACAGTGGCAGTGGCAGGTTGCTGGCCCCAGACGCTGCTGCCGCTGCCGCAGCGGAGGCTGCCACTGAAACCCCGCCGCCCCCGCCCCCGCCGCCGCCACCGCCTCCGCTGTCGCATAGCTTGGGCGACATGGGCGCCAGGAGATCCGGGGAGGAGGTGGACGTGTCCGCTATGGACTCGCCGTCGCTACTGCATCGCGAATCGATTTTCCGCCGTTTGAGTTTGAGGTCTTGAAAAAGGCTCATTTTATCGAGCTCGCTGTACGGGCCACGGCTCAGTGTCATAATTCCTGATTCGATTAAATGGATAGAACGTTAAGAGTTAGGGGATTAATAATAGAGATTAATTACAGCATAATTATAATTAATATTATTTGTATTAAGGTCTTTTAATGAAGATCCTTTAAGAAATTAAAAGTGCATCATGCCTATAAAGAAAAACCTTTAAAAACGTGGAGGAACCCGTAGTATTATTTTTCTTTTATGGAACTCTTAGTCTTAATTAAGGAATCTATTTTTAAGAGACTAAATGCCAAGTTTTTAGTCTAAAATAACATGTATACTGCTAAAAAAATTGAACTATTCAAGTATTTCCTCTAGAAAATCCTGCATATTTAGTTAGAGATGAAACCCAGATTAAAAAAATAGTCAAGCTTGTGAGATTCTATCAGATATCGCGAATATTCAAAGACACGCTCGAGATTCGCATAAATTTGTTGCGGAAGTTTCTACTAAATATACCCATTTTTTTTTTCTGTTTCTCTCAATTTTTTTTTTCTTGCCGAATTTATTTGCTGATGGAATATAAACAAATAAGACAGAAAACAAATTTGCATTTACTTCCCCTACTGACCAAGCAGGTGTGGAAGTGGAATTGGAAATGGTCAAAGATTCCATTGAACAAACTGAGAAAGAAAAAAAAAACCCGTTTAGGCTTTGTCAGCGAAACAACAAAACGATCCATCGATCGATCACTAATCAGTTCTTCTTTGGATTATATTGGAAATAATAAGAGGTTAAAGGGGGAAAAATATACCATATATGGGTCACTGGGGAGTTCGATAATCGGGAGTTAAATACTCCCTTCTATAGAGTTAGGAACGCCTTCCTTATCGCCTTCCATCCGCCAACTTTTCAAACTCAAAAACCTTTTATCGGAGACCCTATAGCACCCATATAGACGTAGTACTCCCTCCCACCCAAATGGGCTTTTCTGTATCTAACCAAAGGCGATCTCTACGCACACCACCCATACCGATAAAGATACAGATACTCAGATACTCGGATACACGGATACAGATACAAAAGTCACGAACTGAACCCGATCTGAACCGATCGTTTCCGATCGCTAAATAAAATAGAAAAAAAAATGGGGAAAAAAATAAAAAAAAAAAAAGAAAAAAGTTCTCTCAACAACGACGACAATGTCGTTTGTGTGTGTATTTTTAAAATTTGACCTATTTTCATTATCAAGCGCAAGATTATTCTAAACAATAAAGCCATGCGTGGCTCTTTGCCTCTATATCTTTCATGTTTTTTGTTTCTTTTTTTTTTTTTTTTTTTTTTTTTTAATTTATATATATATATACTTTTTTTTTAATGCGTTAATGTAGACGCGTGGAGTCGACCCGTCAGAGTTATGAACAAAATTATAGAATAAAAAATAACAAAAGATATACCTGTAAATAAATATTAAATATAAACCATAAACCCTTAAAAAATAAATGCGATTTTGTAAATTAAAGGAAAAGGAAATGGGAAAAGCTTAGTTTTCGAAAGAAAAAGCAAAAAGTTTGTGTTCTCTTTTGGGGAAATTTGTCGTTTTTCTTTTCTCTTTCCATTATTTTGATTTTTGGAAAAGAAATACTTGCAAATAGAAAGCAAAAAAATGATAATCACAAAAAAATTTTACCTATGGATGTCATAATTTTGTTTGTTTTTGCCGATTTTTCAAATTTTGATAAAAACAAAAAATTCTCTTCTTTGCCGATTGATGAAGATTTCTTTTGTTTTAACTTTGTTTTGCTTTTGCTTTTGTTTTTGTTGTTTAGGTTGTGGTTGTGGTTGTTGTTGTTGTTGTGGTTGTGATTGCATTTAATTGTTGTTTTTGTATAATTTAGATTTTGGTGTTGTTGTTGTTGATGTTTGATTCTTTTTGGTTTTGTTGTTGGCTTTGGATTTGTGAGACGTTCAGGAAGCATCTAGACGGGTTTTCGAACTCTGCCGGCTGAACAGCAGAGTTTCTTTTTGTTTTTGTTCGAATAATGCATTCCAGTAAGGCTTAGGTGTTGTGGGGGGAGGGGGGTTATTATATAATTAATATATATGTATATTTTGTTTGCCAATTATTTCACTTTTGTTGGGGGATACGGGGTGGGGGGTGGTGGTGCACTTTTTATGTTGAAACTGAAAAATGATTCCAGAAGAATGCATGAGTAGGGTTTGTGCTGAAATGTTACCAAGTATTAAGACACCTTTATGAAGGGGGGGGTGGGGGGCGGAGGGTGGAGGTGGAGGGGTCAAGGGTCAGGGTATATATAAAACATATATAGAGAGAGATATGAATGCAATACTAACGGCAAATGGGCGGCATACGAGACTTTTTCTTATAATAATTATTGTAATTGTTGTAATGTATATTGTTGTTGTTGTTGTTGTTGTTGTTATTATTATTATTGTTGTTGCTTAGGGTATTATTGTTATTATTATTGTTGGTGTTGCTATTATTGTTGTGGGCATTGCACTTGTTGCATTTGCTGGGATTGCATGTTGCTGGCGTCGCTCCTGCTCCTGCACCTGCTCCTTGATTGTCATTGGTGTCCTGCTGCTGCTGCTGGTGCTGCTGCTGCGGCTGCTGGTCTTCGGCTTTGAGCAAGGACGAGGAGGAGGATGTAGCATCCCCGCCATTGTCCCCATGTAGATGATAATGATGATGATGATGGTGGTAGATGTGATGATGATGATCGTTTCCAAATGGTTTCTGTTCATTGTTATTTCCGCTTTGCAAACCGGAATCCAAATCATTTATATTATTAATAATATTATTGTTGCTGTTGCTGTTGCTATTGCTGTTGTTATTGTTGCGTATGTTGCTGTTGTTGTTGCTGTGTGGCAGCAACAAGCTGCCGTTGGTGTTGCATTTCTTCAACAAAGTTTTATTCAAAGGCGTCTTAATGATGGTCAAAACATCCTTGACATCCGTGGACTCCGATCCCGCTCTTGCCTCATCCTCCTCCCGATCCTCATCATTATTGCGTTCATCATTGTTGTTGTCGTCGTTGGAGTGACTGTTGTTGTTGTTGTTGCTGCTTCCATGATTGTTGTTGTTGTGCTGCCCATTGTGACCATTTAGTAATCCACCAGTACCACCACCTCCAGTCGATCTCTCGCAAAGGCAACTATCCACCGATGTTGCCGCTGCCGCTGATGTTGCATCTGCAACATCTCCTGATGCTGCTGCTGCTGCTTCCTCCGCTGCTGCTGCCGCTGCTGCTACTGCTGCTGGTGTTGTTGCCGCATCTGTGGCCTTGGGCTCGAGGATCAGGGGCTGGTTGGTGGCATTCATTTGGGGGCGTGGTCTTTAGGCCTTTCTAGGTGGGCAGATACACACAAAAAAACAAATGTTGTGCCATTTTGGCCGCACTAGCTGCGCTATTAGTCCACATTTTCCATTTTAAACAATGCAACTTTTCGTTTAGGATATTTTCTTTTTTTTTTTCAATATTTCACTTTTTCAACAACAATTTATGTTCAACTTCTTCTTGATTCCAAAAAAAAAAAAAAACACTTAAAACAATTTGGATTTGAAACTTTGAAAGAAGAAGTCTGCGTCCATTGCCAATTTGTATGAAAAAAGCACTTGGAAAAAAATTATAACAAAAGAGATGAAAATGAAGTTGGCTTTTCCTTTGATCCTCGAAATGATATTGCTTGAGATTCTGAGATTCCTCCAAGATTCTTGAGACTGAGATGAGAGTGTGTTTGTGTGTGTTTGAGTGTGTTTGAGTGTGTAGGTGTTAAGGTGTCTTGGTTTTTGGAAACTTTATTTCATTTCTTTTTTTTTTTTTTTTATTTTATTAATTTTTTTATTTTTGGGAAAAGGCACATACCAACACTATGGCTTTCTTTTGCCTAGACTTTTGGTATTTTTTCGAAACTTATTCTTGAATTGTTATCCAAGGGCAAAAACTGTTTACAAAACACCACAAATAAAAAATAATAATCATTGTTTTAGAGGCTTTTCGCTTTCGAATTAACCGATAACCGTTTTTTAAAATTTTTAACCGCTTCGAGAGGCCAAACCGTTGCCGCCAAATCGCATATCGCAACTAAGTTCGAGTTTCGAGTTTCGAGTTTGGCTCCAAAAACCCAAGACTCTTCCGCGTTTGTATTTCTTTTTTTTTCCGATTTTTTTTTTGTTGTTTTTTGTTTGTTAACAAAAAAAAGCAACACGAGACATCGGAGAGATGTTGGTGTTGTTGTTGGGTCGGGGGCGGGGGGGCCTTCGGTGAGTGTTTTTTGGGGGGCTTTGGCTGCTCCGCGGTAAACGTGCGTACATGCGAACGAAATAAAGTGAAATGAAAGGAGTAAGCGAGCGAAAGAAAGCAGCAGCCACGAAATGCTGCTCGCTGCTCGCTGCCGCTGCCGTTGCGCTGTCTCAGTCTCAGTCTCAGTCGCAGTCGCAGTCGCGGTCGCTGTTCCCAGAGCAGCGCCCCACTCTCTCCCCCACTCTCTCGCTCAGCCGGCGATCGGGCATTAGAAACGCCAGCGTCGACGGCGGCGCTGGCAGCAAACGAAAATGAAAACCAATAGACGACAAAAACAACAACAACAAAAACAACAACAACAACAACAAGAGGCAAACCTAAAAGCTAGACACGACGTCATAGTTATGCTTTTACGCCAGCAGCGACGTCGCTCTCTCAGCTCTCTCCCCATCCCTTTCTAATGGGGCGCCTCCTCCCCCTCTCCCTCCCCCTCCGCCACCATCCCGAACTCGGGGAGTTCATTGCAACTAAAACTGCAACTGCAACATGCAACTAAATTCTAAACTTCACTACTCTCACTCCATCTCTTTCGCACTCTATGCCTCCGTCTCTCTCTCACGGTTAAACTAAACATTGCATTTAAATTAGAATGTGTGTTGGAAGTGCAGTAGTCTTGGTGTGGACGTTGACCGGCTAACGGTAGGGGGTTGGGGCAAGGTGATAAGGGAGGAGAGGGTGCACTTTGCCACAAAAGCACAAAAAGGGAGAAAAGAAACAAACTCCCATTTTGGAGGCGCCTCCTTCCCCATTTTGTGAAAAACTGTGCCACAAGCTGCCATTGCACTTTGAGAAGAGGAAGAGGCGGCCATATTGGGGAAGGGGAGGGGAGGGTTGGCGGAGAAGGTGAGAAAAAGCTTTCGGAGAGAAGCGAGAGGCACACTTTCCCAGCGACAGAGAGCGACAGAGCGAGGGAGCAGAGAGATGGAGGGAGCAACATTAGATGCAGCAGCGACAGTTGCAGCATAGATTGTTGCTTCCTGCTCGCCCCCGCCCCCTCCCCCATCTCTTTCTCTGTTTCTGTCTCTTTCTTTTTTTAATGGAAAGTTCTACGATCGCTGTAGAAAATAAAAAAAAAGCAACAAAAATTAACACTAATAAAGGTAAAAGTTAATTTGAAGTGGAGCACAAAAAAAGCAGCCCAACAATGGACAATAGCGACCAGCAATGAACATTGCGCAACATAAAATAAAATAAAAATATACAGAAACAGAAAAAAAAAGCAGGAAAAAAGCAGGAAAAAAGCAAGAAAAAAGCAAAGCAAAAGCAACGCATACCAGTTCCAGAAGCAATGTCATGAATTGCGAAATGCGACAAGTCCCAAAAAGAGATTGATTTTGTCTATACACATACATATGTACATATATCTTTTTTACGATATATATTTTATTTTTTGGATTATTTTTTAGCATTGCACCCACATACAAAAAGCGCTGAAAATGTCTTTCTCTAATGCCCTTTTCATACGTTCGTTGACCATTGTCTGAAAAGCACTTTCGATTTCAGTTCGCAACAAAAACAACAACAACAAAACAAAAAAAAAAGCAACAACTCCAATAATTGTTTGGCGCACATTTCATTTCCTTATTGCTCACTGACATTTTGCTCACACACACACACACACACACACACATCGAAATAGACAAACGTAATGCATAACGTAAATGGCTTACGACTTTATAATGAGCAACAACAATTGCAATCAGGTCTTAACACAGTTGTTGCTGCTGTCGCTGCTGCTGCTGCCGCTGCTGCTGCAAGTTGCATGGCCAGGAAGCCTTTGGCCACAAAAAAAAAAATCAAGAAATGATTGCAAAAAGAAAGATCAAGTTAACCTCAGGCCAGGTTTACTTCTTTCCCTTTTTTTTCAAGGGGGTTTTCCAAAATTTTAACTATTATTTTAAGTATTACTAATTATTTATTAAAAAAAAAATAAATAGATAAAAATAGGAAGCCTTTTGACCGACCACCAGCCATCTCTATGGCCCAGCCATATGGCCCCCTCTTTCTGGCCCATGCCCCGTCTCTGTCTACCCCCTCCCCCGCAAAGTGAAAGTTTTTTGTTTTTGCTGCTGGGTTCTTGATTCATGGATCGCTTTTCGAGCAAACGAGATGGCATGCGGAAATGTGCAACTTGCAGTTGCACTTTGAAAGAGAGTGGCAGCGGTAGGCGCTGCGATCGCCGCTAAGTTTCTCTCGCCGCTCTCTCAAGCTTAAGTTTATTATAATTTTTGGTTTTTTTTCGTATTTTTTTTGGATTTTTTGCTCACTTACCGGACCACAAAGCCGGGCCAGGCATTGCTGGTTGTATTTTTTGGCCTGACGTCTTTGTTGACTCCTTTTTAACACTCTCTCTCTCTCTCTCTCTCTCTTTCTTTCTTTCTTTCTTTCTAAGTGGGCGGCAGGAGGCGTGGCCTGCCCTGTCTCACTTTTTTATTTGGGAGTTAGGGGGCTGGGGGGGGGTTACTCTGAATTATCTCACTTGCACAACATTTTCGGGGTCTCAGCACTTTGAAGTTCCAGAACTCACATTAAAAAAAATGCTCGAAACTCATTATTTCGAGTTAATTTTTTTGAAATATTTTGTTTTGTTTTTGGTTAGATTTTCTTTAGCGTGGCACGAACCACGAATCGAAGCTGCTGGGCCAAAACTGAAGCCAAAACAAAGCCCGCATCGCTGCCAGCGTCGCAGTTGCCGTTGGCAGAGACGTCGCCAGCGCTGCACTTGCTCTCTGCCCCGCAGTCCCACTGTCCCGCTGTCCCGCTGCCTCCCCTTTGGCCCCAAAGACAGCGCACTATTACACTATTTTTATTTTATATATATATATTTTTTTTTTTTGAATTTATTGTTAATCGAATTTTTTATTGTTTGAAGCAAAGCTTGGCTTTGACTTTTGATTTTGATTATTGCGAATTTTTTTTGGTTTTGGTTTCGGCTCCAAATAAATAAATATTACTCATACGCCGTGTGTGCGCTGGCTGCTGGCTGGCTTCTGGCGGATATAACGGAAATGTGCAACTGGCAGCCACCAAAACAGCCGCGTAGCGAAATTGTCAAACAGAAACCGAAACAGAAAAGCAGACAGAAAAACAGAAAACAGCCAGAGAACTGGGAGAATCGAGTGGTCGGTGTGTCGGTCGGTCGGTCGGTCCGAGAAGTGGTCGGAGAATTTGAGAAACCCGAGCATTGAGAATCGAGAGCTTCCAAGCTTCAAACACCAAAAGTGCAGCACCTATCCGAGGGGGGTTTGCAGCAAGGAAGGGGCAAGGGGCGGGGAGGGAGGCTATCGAAATCGAAAACGAACAACATTGACAACATATAACCCCATATCGCGGGCTAAGAAACATTATTATTTAGGGCCTTAAAATGCATTTTTCCACCAAAACATTAAAAACGGGTAAAGTTTTTCATTAATTAAGGTATTACGAGTTGTAGAGATTATCATATAAGGTTCCTTCCAAACATTATTCATTAAAAAAAAACTTAAAAAATAACATTTCATTGAACTTTTGGATATTTTGTCAAATGTTTCGAAACTATAGGCATATAAAGCATAAAGGATCCCTATAATAATATTTTCAACTTTTCGTAACCCCAAATATCCCCAACAAGAAAGGATCACAAGGCGGTTTTGTTGTGGAACATGGCTGCGCTATGGCTATGGCTATGGCTGCAGCAATAATGGCTGGTGTTGCTGTTGCTCTTGGCCGACGTCTATGGCGGGAATGGCTTCTAACAATCAAGTGCACATGGCGAGCTTTGCTCTCTCACTCGTCGCCCATGCACCCCCTCTCTCTGCATCGCTCTCCGTGTGTCTTGCATCATAGGCGCAATATCTCCCCGTCTCTGTCCGTCTTTCGCCAGCCCTCTCTGTCACTCCATCAGCAGTCGTGGCTGCAAATTGCACTGCACACTTTTTGCAGTCGGGTTGCTTAATCAAAAAACAAAAAAAAATGGAAAAGAGTGCCCCATAGCCAGGCCTTACTGCACCCACTTGGCCCCAACCCCCCAACCCCCGGCCAACGCCCCACCACCCCCTCGTTTGCAGAGAACCTGCAGCAGGCTGGCAGTCTCATCTAGAGTCAACCAACTTTAGAAGGTCATGTGGACTTAGCGCAGCCGAATATCCTTGGCTGATATTGGAAATACATATAGCCAGAGCACACAACTATGTATATAGTGGGCCACATACTATATATACATATGTATTATACATACATATATGCCTTTGTGTTTGTTTATTTGTTTGGCATTCGTGAATTGCGTGCACTTTCTATGCAATTTATTGTACAGGAATCGAGGCTTGAGGCGCTACTTTGCTTTGGGCCGATTGTTGTTTGGTCATAATGCACCTTGTTAGCCAACTGTCAGTCGTCATAGAAACCAAAAACAGCAACTAGGACATCCTGCAGATGGAGTTTCTCATTAGTTCGACGAGGCATTCCCTTCCTTTTCCTTCGCCTTCGAGGCAGGTCCTCCTTTTGGGAATCTTACGCTTTTCTTTTTTTATATGTTAATTAAAAAGCAATTAAAAACGAAAAAGATCTAACAGTCTTTGGGTTCAACAACTTTCCCACAAACATCCTTGAACGGCATTTGCATTACGTATACGCCACCGATGCACCGGCCACGTCAGAGGGAGCGTGGAAGCGAGACAGGACTACTCAAACTTCTATTAATTACTTTCTTCTATGGCTTATTTATTGTGGATTCATAATTAAATAGAAACACTTTCTACATTTAAAGCAAAAACGAATGTCAAGTGAACTGGGAGAAGTTCATGAGAAGCCAAATGCAGAGCGATATAGATGGGTGGCGGTGGTTGGAAAGAGATGGCCTCACACAGAAAATGATGTCTGTCTGGAAAAGTGCAAAATGCTGACAATATTTTGTTGTTTAGCTTGTTTCGGTTTTACTCGCATAATGTTTCTGGGTCACACATACTCTCTGCATATATGTACATATGTATGTATTCCGATATAAGCTATATCTATATATATATATTTGGATATCTGTAGGGCGGCAGCAAGAGAAGCAACTCGAAGCAGACACCTCAATTTTCGGCTCACCTGTGGAGCAAACAAACGGGCCATTCCCCAAAACTTGGCCAACTTTTTGGCCATAAATCGCATTGAATCTACTTAATACATGTATCTATGTATCTATGTATGTATGTTTACCAGGAAACCCATTAAACGAACTCGTTAAAAACTAAAAAAATACTAAATGCTAAAGAACACTCCTTTTTTTCTCCCCAAACTCACCTTATAAAACGAAAGTCCAACGCTGCAAAAGAAATGCCTGCGTCATTCCCTCTAAGAACTGAAAGTAGAAAATAAAATATATATTAGAATTAATAATTATGGTAATAATACGTCTATTATTATAGGTTTTATCATGGTCCATATTGGGAAAGCCCGATGAAACCCTTTCCAAATCATAACAATTGCATTTTCTTTCCATATCTTTTCAGATATTATCGTAGAACCTTTCCCCCAAAAAGGTCTACACTTCATGGTAAGTTTGATGGATTTGCTCTAGTTTTCCCCACTGATATTTCTGATTTCTTTGGAGGGGGCTGGGTGTCTCTTGCATAATCCAGATATTCTATATAGTAAAGTACTGAAAACTGGGTGAATAGCGTTTGTCGGTCAAGCAAAGTGTTCTATATCTTCTATATGTTATGTTGTACCGTTATCTCGGATTTCCTGGGGCTGAAGGGGGCTAAGACTATATCGAGTTACAAACAGAAGAAGAAAAAAAAAAGAAAAGAATCCAATGTCCCCCTTTGAGCTTTTTTCAAATTCTCAATTCATTTTAGATTTTCTTCTGTTGGAAAGGGAGCGGGAGGCACGGAGCGGGGTTCCCCTCTATGCTTTTTGGGTTGGGGTTTTTTTTTTCTTGGCTTTTCTTTCGGTTTTCTTTTTTAGGTCAATTTTGACAGTTGCCGCGACAGTAAAATGACAGCCAAACGGAAAACAAAAGCAACAACTGCAGTTAGCCGGGGATTGATTTGAAGCAACCACACTTTTTTTTCTTTCTTTCTTTCATTTTTTTTTTGGTTTTTTTGAGTGAGCATCGATAATTTGGACTCCCCCACACTTGAAAGGGGGCTTCTCCGCCCCATCCCTCCACTTATTTTGGGGGGAATTATTGATGGGCAACGGGCGCTGGGCCAAGAACTTGAAAATCCATGTGGGATGAGGTGAGTCTCCATTCCACATTTGCTCCACATTTGCCTCGTTCTCGGAAGGCCCCAGTTTCTAGTTAATATAATACATTTATGGAGGGGATATGGGAAAAATCTATTAATATATAAATTATTTTATTTACAATATAATATTTTAAATATTTAAATTATTTATATAATAATAATAAATCTTTGAAGATTCCAAAACGGTTTGGAATTCTTCTACAATTTAATTCATGTGCCTTAAATATTTCTATATCATCTGGTACTGTTCGTCACGCCTCTGGGCAGCTCTATTTATGTTTGGCTGGTGACCTATATATCCCCCAGAGCTCCACCTTCCCCCTTCCTATCCTCGAGGAACTACCCCAGCCCCTGCCTTCTGCCTCCTGCCCCCTGCCCCCTGCTACCCCTCGCTTCCCTTAATTGTACGTACAGGTATTAGAAAGCATTGAAAGATCTTTCGGTTTGCCTCTAATTCTTCTACTGTTTCTTTCTTTCTGTTTTTTTTTTTTTCGCCCCGTTCTACTTGCACACTAACACGTATACGCACCGTGTGCCGCCCCCTCACGGCCCACCCCACGCGCTGCCCCCTCGGCGAGGCGACACCTTCAACACATCCCTGGACGCGTATCAAGTTGAAGGTTTATTTTTGTTTACAATCATTTTTTGTTTCTTTTTCTTTTTCTGTTTTTTTTTTTGTTTTTGTTTTTGTTTTCTTCTGGTTTGTTGTTTTTGTTTGTTGTTGTTCCTAACAAAGCCCAAAAACAAAAAGCAGCACACGGCTGTTTCGGCACCACCCCTCCCACCCTCTGCCGCCGCTCTGTCACCTGCCCCCCACCCTGGCATCCCCACCCCCAACCCCCAACCCCCCAGCCCCCTTTTATCAACGCCCGCACATCCAACAAGTAGGTCGCCGGCAGCGTTTCGAAATAGAGGAGGGGGCAGGGACTAGGGGGGGTGGTGGGAGGTAGCCGAATTTTTTTTTCTTTTGGGCATTATCTTATCGGCCGTCATCGGTTTTTAGTTCTATGACCAAACAAAAGAAACACTTAATAGTTTAAACAAAAAATGAGGAGGAGACACTTGAAGAAATTCTTTTGCCAAGATTTAAGGTCTATTGATATTTTCTTAATGGATTACCAGGGATATTTTGATTTAAGATTATTCATTATTGTCCCAAAAATAAAAGAACAACCCACAAATAATGTTCAGTGTCCACAAATTGTTTTATTTTTCCGACAGAGAGGTGTGTTTTTTTCGAGTGTACGCTTGGGTGTTTGCTCATATTCTTCGCACCCGGCAGCATAAAACATCAATAGAGAAAGAAGAAAGAAGAAAGGAAAGGTAGAGGGAGGAGGCAGACGGCAGGGGGCAGCGGGGCATGCGGGAGAAAGGAGACTACGAAGTGGGAATTCTCTAACCCAATGGGAAGAAACGCAACAGACTTACCAAGCTGATGTTCCCGATCGCCTCGGGAGCGCCTGAAGAGCCTGCTGAAGACGGAAGATTGCGGAGTAAAACGGCCACACACGCACTAACACTCACGCACACACACACACTTACACGCACTGCCTAATAATACGTATATTTTTTAGAGGAAAATAACAAAAAGTATACTTATAGACAAATAAGTACGAACACAGACACCCAACCGGGAATCTAGGTCAAACTTTTTTACGTGTATTTGCTTAGCTATCTCTACGCGTTCTACGCGTTCTACGCGTTCTTCCCCCCCGCCCGTCTCTGTTCTCCGCCCACACTCTTCGCCTTCCTGCCTTTATTATTAACCATAATTGTACCATATTCTTTCTTCCAAGAGGGCTTTCGAGTTAAAAATCTATAGAAACTCGATGGCAACTAGGCGTTGTATGTAGAGTTGCCTGGAATATAATTTATATTATACTAAGTTAGTACTAGTATATAGACGCACTCTCCGGACTGATCTGCGTTGTTATTAATAACTCGAACTGCGCATAACGGAACTCGCACAGATAACAACAACAACAACAACAACAAGAGCCATAACCATATTTAACGATCGTTGATCGATAGTTTATAGACCTCAGTTGGAAATGTATACCCAGACATGGGGTATAACCGATGGGTGGTATTACTATAATCGAATAAATGGTGGGGGAAGAGTTGTGCTTTGCTTTCCTTTCTTTGTAATATGTAGTAATAATATTATTTAGTTAAAAAAAAAAGCTTTATTAAGGAATGTAGAGTCCTGTAGAGTGAGCAAAACATTTTCAAACCATTTGAAAAACTCCTTTTTAACATTTTGCTCTTTTAAGTGGAGTTTTTTTTTTATAAATTGAATCCTAGAAGTAATAGTTTTATAACTGAGATGTCTGTGTTTACTCGATTTATGACACGGTTTGGTGTTTATGGTTTTTACCGGACCGCAAAATACCTGGAAATTGCAATCGATCTCACGGCCAACAGAGCGTATGCGCAATGCAATGTCGCTGCTGCTGCCGCTGCCGCAGTCGCAGTCGCAGTCGCTGGCGCAGCTTCTGTCGTCGGCGTTGCCACCATGCTGCCGTTTCAAGGATAACTGCTGTCGCCCCGCCGATTCCATGACATATACGCCAAGAATGCGCCATAAAAAACAAAAAAAAACAAAACAAAAATATATCGATATCTGCCGAGAAAATGTGCAATTGATCGGGGATCGAGCTACAGATCGGGGGTGTCTCTCTCTTCTCATATATATATGTATATGTATATGTATATATGTGGGAGACAGAGCCAGACTATTGCTAATGCAATTAACGGTAGTTTATGCTAATTTCAGCATTGAACTTAACATCGACAGAGAGCGGACAAATTGATATTTACGCCGGAGAATGCCAGACAGGTAGGAAAAACGTCGCCAAGCCGGGGCGAAAGGCAAGCCTCTGGCTTTTTTTTTTTCTGATTCTAAAACTGATTCCGAGTTGGAGGTGCAATTATGGGCATTACTATCGTAGTAACTATGGCCTAGACCTAGGCCAGCCAGCCAGCCAGACTACTCACACAAATCCCCGCAAGAATTTCTTGATCTTGATCTCGTTCCCATTTATGTTTCCCTTTTCTTTTTTTTTTGTTATTCTGGCTGGCCTTCGGCTGGTGAATGGGGTCAGAACTGGTAACGCCGGATATATGTACATACATATATGTATGTATGTTGCTCCCCCTCAAAGGCAAAGGTCAACCAAAGAAAAGAGGGATTTCCCCAAAAAGTTATCCCTGGAATTCTCAGCCTTTGCTTGTTGTCCTTTTGCTTAATTTACTTTAATTAATGGAAATGCGAATGCGTGTTTGCTCCGTATCCTTGCAACTAAATTGACGCCTAATTGGCCTTATTAATTGTGCAAGGATGCAGCAGCGAGTCCTGCCAAAGCATTCCACTTGATTTTCGTTGTTTAGTTAATCTAATTACATTCGAATTAAAGGTGGAAGCGCGTTGCCTTCTGTGGCCACATGTCGTATACGTAATATTTTGGCTTTAGTTTTTCATCTTATCAAAATATTTACTACAATATATTACACCTTAGTCCTTGGTCCTTTTTAAGTCTTGAGAAATATGAGGATTACATATTTTAAACATTTTGAAACGCCATTAAGCATGTTTACTCGATATATGGGTGGAGAACGCTCTATGTACTCGGCTCTGCCGCTGCGTGGCATGAACTTTACATTTTGGCAAGGACACCGAGCTGCAGGATGCAGCCAAGGGGGCAAGGGGCAAGGATGCTGCCGAAAGGGGGGTGGTGGTGGTGGTGGGAGGCTGTGGCAGCAGGGTCGGGGCCGAGCACAGAATACACCGTTCAAATTTATAGATTGAACTTGCACTTGGGCGCCAAAACCAACACATATACAGTCTGCAAATGCAGATGCAGCAGCTGTCGAGGAATGGGCGTGGGGGTGGGCAAGAGGGGGACTGTGTTGCATGACTGCGCTGGGCTGCTCCTGCTGCTGCTGCTGCTGCTGGTGCTGCAAGGTGAAGCGACTTTGCAGCGCTCTGTGCGGCAGGTCAGGATAAAAAAGCTCGCAACCAACTGACCTACCGCAACGCTATCCATATTGTCCACGATTTTAGCCGAGGTCCTTGTGCGCAGGTCCTAAAAATCCCAGCCCCCAGCCCCAGCCCCCCATGCCCCTTTACGGATATTTTTCCAAGGCAACACGTAAGCAAAGCAAAAGGTTCAACGCTCGATGGCTTGATGGTGGCAACGCCAAGGACATCGATACGGTATGGCTTTACGGTGCTGCACATGACAGCTCCTGGTTATATATTAAGCTATACTATATAGCATTTACCATATACATACATATGTACATATGTTTTCTATACATTTTCTCGGCGGATATGAAAGCCACATGTGCGATTACGCTGCCAGCTAAACTGTGTCACTGGCATTGACAGGACTCGACTCGACTCCCCGTTTCGGTCTCTCCCTGTGTTGTCGTAAACAAAATCTATGAAAAATATTTAAAGCGGGAGAGGAGATGTAAAAAAAGCTTAATAATGCTTAGGCTATAGGGGGTAAAGGATATACTTGGGTTAAATCTACGCTTACAAAAAAAGTATGAAAAAAAAAAATAAAAAAAAAATAAATAATTATTTTTCTAGATTACTTAAGTGCCACCTATGAGAATCGAGGAGGAGGGCGGTCGTTTTTAATTAAAATTTTTTTTATTTTTATTATTTTAATATGAATTTTTTCGCTTGCATTTGATTCGATTTTGAACAACCTTTGCCGGGCGCTACTCCCCTTCAAGGCGGAAGTCACAAATCCCGACTCCAGGTGAAAGGAAGTCTGCTCGGGACGGGACTGGTTTCCTAATCTTTTTTCTTTTATTTTTATTTTTTTTTCAATTTGAAACACAGCAACCTCCACAGTTTTTTGGCTTTTGGATTAAAGGAAGTCCAAACAAGCATCTTTGGTTTCCTTGTGGGCGAGGAAGTGAGTCGTGAGACAAATTCACTTTTAGTTGAAATGAAAAATATATCTTGGGGATATAGTGTGTTTTAAATAAAAGGTTTAATTTAATAATTATTAATTGCATTTTAAAGCCATGGAAATCTGGCTACAATATATCTAAAATAGATATCATAAATACTATTTAAATGTTTCCACAAATAAATAATAGCTTCGGTTTTGTTCCTGACCTTTCTTCTGGAATGCTTAAACCTTTAAAATCGAAACTGTAATTATTTTCCAAGTGTGACTGGAATTTCCACAGTGTTTATTGCCACAGCCAGCCATTGCCAGGGCTTCACTGTACTTGGTATTCAATTTCCATTCAGGGCTATAATTTTTGTTGCCCTTTTTCATATATTTTTAAATAATTTTTTATTTTAGCAAAAATGTTGGTCTCTCTCCTAGTTTTGCGTTTGCGGCTTCGGCTTTGGCTTTGGCTTCTTTCTCCGCTTGGCCAGGCAAGCGGGGGAGTGCTTACTCTTTTTATTTTATGTTTTTATTATTTTTATTTTTTACATTTTGTTGTTGTTGTTATTGTCCAAGCAGTACATAGACGCCCACACTATGTACAATGGGCTCTGATCGTTGTCGTTTGAATTTGTCGTGCGTTGAATTCAAGCGCCAAGTGAAAGTTGTTCAAATGTTTTATTATGATTATTGCTGGTGCTGGGGCATTGTTATTGCTTCTATTACACATTTTCTGGCCATATACATTATATATTGGACTCTATAACTAAATACCGAAAGCAAAGGAGGCCCTAAGTGTTGAAAAATCCCCCAAAAAGTCTCCCCCTTCCCTGATTTTCCTGCCACGGCCATGGTCATTTTGTGTTTAACTTAAAATCTTTTTGTGTTTGTTTCTTTTTTTTTTTTTCTATTTTGTTTGCCTGTCTCGCATTTTAAAAAATGTAATTGTTAAAATGCAAACCGAAACAACAACAACAACAACAACTGACACCAACACAAAATGAAATAAAACTTAAAAAGCAATGAGTACCATTTTTTTTTTTTTTTTTGCACTTTTTTTCTCACTTTCTCCTTTTGTGCACGCTTTTGACATTTTAATTGCTTTTTGGCCATTATAAGCCACGGCCAACAGCGAAAGGGCGAAGCGGGAGGGGGAGGGGGCGGTGTCTGGTCAAAGACAAAAGCCAGGCTCCAAAAAATCAACCAAACTCCTGGCAAGCCCCCTCTTCCTCCTCCTCCTCCTCCCCCTCAGTCCCAAGCCCCAACCCTTTGGTCGTAAACTCTTCAAAAACCGAATTGAATATCACAATAATTTTTAGTTTATTTTTTTTTTTTTTCTCCACTCGTTTCACCTCCAACAAAGTTCATTGACTTGCCACAAAAAATGGAGAAAAAAACATTGCATTTTTGATAGGGAGTTACGAGGGGGGATTTGACACTTGGGTTTGGCTCTGACTCTGAGACTCGAAGTGGTTTTTCTTTATTTTTTTATTTTTTTTTGATTGGTAAGCCAGTCAAAATTATGTAACATTTACCCACTAAAGCCAAAAGCAGCAGGAAACCTAGAAAAATCATGTAGAAAAATTCGAAAAGAAAATGAATTGGAAAAGTCAACACAAAGTTCAAAAAAGGATACAAATTTAAAAGGATTTCTTACGAAAAATATAGAAAGATATCCCATCTTTTGGTTAAAACCTTCTTCTCCCCACTCTCCCTAAAAGTTTTTTCCACTGCAAGTCTGCCAATCTGAAAATCCAACTCTGCTACAACGATTTCCCAATGTCCAACAGAGCTGAGGCCCTCCCCCCCTCCCGAATCCCCCCCTGGCCGCAGATTGTTGGCCATCATTCGCTTCCTTGTATGACATAACAATTCGCCTAACCCAAGCCAGCTGGTGGGCAGCAAAAAAAAAAAAAAAAAAAGAAGAAAAAAAAAAGGGGGATAAAGAAGAGTGGGAGAAGGAGCCAGAGAAGGAGAAACGGAGGCGATCTTTACCTCCACGAATGGAGTCGAGGTGTAACCATCAACCCACCAATGCACCAGAGCACCAGCAGCATGCACCACCACCCCGCCCCTTGGCCCCACCAAAAAGTGCTTGTGCCACATTCCAGTTTTTGCCAACTTTTCTGGCTGGAAAATCCCGTTTTTCCCATTCACTGATTCGATCAGGCGGCGTAATGAAAACGAAAATTGGATAAAATCAAGCCGCACTCGGGGATACTCTTGAAGACTATCGATAAAATCGATAACACTTTGCCAAAGTATTCAGAGTATAGGACTTGGAGATATTTTACGGCATACATACGGCGATCTGTAAACAATATCTGGTGTAAACAGAAAACACTCATTGGAAAATTCATGGTAAACCATGACCAAGTCAACAATCGATCGAGTGAGCTCCAGCCCCGCGCTGCTGGCTGCATAAACAGAAACCGAAAGGCGAAAAAACTAAAAAAAAAATAATAAAAAAGAGTATAATGTGAAAATGAAAACTAACAATGCCAACAACTGCAATTGCAACAGCCAGCGGCAGGCAACAATGGCAACAAAAGTTGCTGCCACCAAAGTCATCGACAACAACGGCAAACGGCAAATTGCGAGTTTTACTTTCGTTTTTCCTCACGTAACAGCGGCAAAAGGAAAATGGTGTTAGCAGGCAATGTTACCGTTACAAGCCAGCCATGTCAGGGGGGGCGGTTGCAAGTTGCAAGCTGCAACTGTTGCATGGCGATCGCAATTCGAAAAAAAAAAAGGAAACAAAATCAGGAAGCAATGCGATCAGCCATCCCCACCATCCCCTCCCCGAGGCATAAAGCGGAAGAGACCCGATGGGAAATCGCTGGAGAAACGCGACACACTGAGAGCTGCATCCCCAAGTGGTATCCGATCCGTAAATCGATGCCATGATGATGCCCAGCATTTCCTCAATCGTGCTGGGCCAATTACGACGACTTTTCTATCGGGTTTTGGTTAGTTATAGTTGAGAAAAGTGTTTCAGTTTTAGGGATCTTACGGAGGTTAACTATGGAAACTACAGAATTTAATGGATATACTGGAGGATTATCACAAAAGTATAAAAATATAGTTTATAGTATTATTTCGATAGAAATATTCGGTGGAGCATTTCACTTAAAAACTCCTCTAATAATATTATAAATTTCCAACTATACTTCCTTCGTTAACCCTTAAAAAATCCCCCAATAATTATCCCTTTTTATTATTTAAAGGCAACTCCCTAATTACCAAGGGAACTTTTTGCCAGCAAATCAAATTTAACTTCAATTACCACTTGGCTTACATTTTCCATATTGGCCGGCAAACTTTTATAAGCTTTAGTTCAAATTTAATTTGGCCAACTGAAATCCTCTTTTGGTCAAACCCCATCACCCACCACCCACCACCCACCACCCACTGCTCAAAGCCGCCCACCCATTTGTGGTCGAACTTCGAAGCAAATCCATTGGCTGGAAAAGCCAACAGAGGTCTAGGGCTTCCTAAATCCCCACAAATCACCCCAAAAAAGCCACCCACCGCTGGCAAGCAGCCGCCCACTCGACGTTTGCCAGTCGGAGACGACGTAATCACCTTGTGAGCCAAGTTTGGACGACGTGGCCAAGAGAGGAGTCTGCGATCGCGAAACGAGAAGAAAATGCGAAAATCAGAAAACCCGTTTTGCCCGAAAGCAAGGCAAAACAAAAATTAAGTCACCGGCGAAACGAGAAAACTGCAATTGCAACTGCAACGGCAACCGCAATTGCAAGGGGCATGGGGGAGGAGGGGGGGCTGCCTATTACTTCATCGCCAACGAGAGAGAAAGTGCCAGGAAAAACGTTTGCAAAAAAAAAAAGAAATAGAGAAAAAATTGAATAAAACTGCAAGCTGCGATCGGCAAGACGTCGTGTCATGGTTGTGCCACCACTTCCCCTTCCCCCTGGTGTCCCCTGGACAGCAACAGCAACAACAACAATTTCCCCATTTCCCATTGCGGCCAGCATTTGTTGCAACTTCAGCCATGATTATGTGGCATTAACTTTTGGGTTACGCAACCAGCCCATGCAGCAATGCATGCAGTCGGCAAATGGAAATTGCAAATCATATGATGCACCACCCCCCGCCCCGCCTGACCGACCACCCCTTCCCTGCCCCCCTGGCTGTGCCTGCGCCCCACCTTACCGCAAAATTTGTTGCGCAAATGGAGTCGGGCAAGAAAACTAGCTGTGCAAAAACAAGGAAAACAACATCGACGACAAGCTCGTAACGGGGTCTAGGCATGGAACGTGTGGGGAGGGAGGGGGGGGGAGGGGAGGCTTTGGGGGATTGGTGGCACAAATGGACGGGGCATTGGGTGACGGCGATCGTCGTCGTTGAACGTGAAAAGCGGAAAACTTTTCCAGCCAGCTCTTGTGGCACATAAAAAATGCAAACGTGAAAGGAAAATGATATGCAACAAAAAAATAGCAGAGTGGGGGCGCAACCAGACAGATCGCAGTGGGGGTGGGTGGGGGATAAATGGGGGAGGTTATCCAAGAAAAACGATATGTGGGCGATCGGAAATTGGGAGGATCTTCGGTAGTTTCCGGTATTGAAGGCAAAAGTTATAAGGAAAAAGCCTCACAAGCTCTTTGGCAACAATTTAATATTAATAATTAATAATTAATATTAACCAAAAGTTAATTTTAAATGAATTTAATTCAGAGACAACAATTTCTCCAAGGAAAATATCACTCATACGCACTGTTGAACCTTGACCACAAAAATCACTCATACGCAGTGTGGGACGCAAACAATTCTCGACTTTTCTATACAAAAAACTATAAATTTTCTGTTTTTTGTTTAAAAAGAATTCCAAGTCCTCAACTGTGAATGAACCAGAAGTTTCTCCCAAAGGTGGTTAGACCAACGTGTCGTATGAGTAATATTGCATAAGAGCAAAGATAATAATCGAATTAAAATGGATTTTGAAGGAAATTTTCATTTGTTTTGCAAATAAAACTCACCTGTTTTGTGTGATCCTGCTGAACTTTGTCCTTCCTCCGCCTGGCATGTCTGCAATGGGAACGAAAGAGACAGTCAGCTGGATGGCAAATGCATGTTTACGTGTTTTACAGTAATTCCCCACAGTTTTCCCCCACCCACTCGCCCACCGACACTCGGCTAGAATTGCATTTCACTCTTGATTTCGTTTTTGGTTCGTGCTCGCCTTCGGGCGGCCAGGAAGAGGCAGCTAATGGGGAGAGGGAGCTTTTTTTGGGGAGCCATTTGGCTTGCGCTCCCCATCTCTCTCGTCTAATGCAAGCCAGCTGTTTGGCGCTCTCTCCCTCTGCAAATGCAGCGCTCTGCTGACGTCGCCACGTTATTCAATAGACTGTGTGTGTGTGTGCGAGTGTGTGCGAGTGTGTTGGTGCACTATCTGCCGCCATCGTAGCTTTTGCCATGGTATTGTACGTTGCCTATTGCCACTGCAACGGCTAAAACGACCTCCTACAGGTCTTTGACCCACTGCAGTTCGCTCTACCTCTCCTTCTCTCTCTCTCGATGGCTTTTCTCTCCCTCTCAGCCCACCAAACACCACCCACCTCTCCCACTGCCGTCACTCTTTTCATTTGCACGTTGTTATTATTTTCCTCAGATATTGTTTTTTTTTTGTGCTTTTGGTTTCTATTACAGCTCGCCTTTTTTTTTTTCTAGCTGCCTGTACCTAGTTGTGTTTGTTTTTCTTTTCTTCTCGTTGGGTTTCTTCTCCTTTATGTTGTCCCCCAGTGCCCCTTTCTGCTTCTTATTCTTTCACCTACAGCCACTTGCATTTTCTATTGATGTATTTTTTTCTGGGTGGGTGGGGGAGTTCATCAAAAATTCCTTGCGACTACCATGTGTGGAATACGGTTATGGTTATGAGTTTGAATTCTTGTCTTCTCTGCTTTTTTTTGGCCATCTGTTTCATCCTCTGGCTTCCTTATGGCTTAGTCACTCTTTGGAATATACAATTCGGGGAGTATAGTGTTTTGGGTGGTCTTATTTCCGGGACTTGATGGGTTTCTTCCTTTTGGAGGAAGTTATAGGGACTTTTCCTACTTTAAATTGGAAATAAATATAAATATTATGGAAAATCATAAAAAATAAATTATTCAAGATTTTTTTTATTGGCTTTTATGTATGCCTTTAAGTGCCACTTATGAGAATTGAGGAGGAGGGCATTTGCATTTTAAATATTTTCCCTTTTTTAATCAATTGCCACAGTTTTCTCGCAGTATATCTGAAAATCCTTGCAGGTTCAGGATCTGGGTTAGTTTACCGTTCTATCTGACTTCTTCCGTCTTCTGACGGCTTCTGCATTGTCTCTTCTCTTCCCATTCAACTCTGTTTCGGCCTTTTTGGATAGTTCTTTGGCCAGCTTGTTCTGTTCTGAATTAACTCCCTTTATAGGGAGGGAGCTCCTCCCCTTTTGGCACAAAACAGCGCCGCATTCTTCCTGTTTTCCTGCTTGTTTGTATGTTTCTTTATATATTTTCTGTTTGTTTGGTTGCAACCTGCTGCTGGGAGGCCAGGTGGATGGGCGGGGTGTGGGTGTCAGGTGGCATATGGAGCTCGTTGACTTGTCTCGGTAAACGGAGTGGGGAAAACATTTTAAAAAGAAAAAGAAACTGGCGCAGCCTTTGACCATGTAACCACTTCAACAACTGATATGACACAGACCAAGAGGGGAGGGCAGGAGGGATAGGGAGAAAAAGAGGGAGCTAGAAGTAGAAAATAGAGACAGAGATAGAGATAGAGATAGAGATAGAGAGACAAATCACCGCATTGCTCTATAAACTTTTAACCCAATTCTTGATGCCTTATTTACACAGACGGCGATGACTTTATTTTCATGCCTCTCTTTCTTCCTCTTCCTCTTCTTCTTCTTCTTCTCTTTCTTGTGGCTACTTCAATGCCTTCCACCTCCTTCCTCCTCCTTCCTGCCACCTCCTAGTGGGTTTGAAAATAGTTTTTGGCGCTTGTTATTTATGTGGCTCGATGCAGTTCGAAGTGCTTTTCTTTTCTCCATTAATTTTGTATTTTTAAACTGCAGGCCCCCAAAAACAGAACAGAACAGAACCGAACCGAACACAAATAATATGATTAAGAAGAAGACCTCCCCAGAACACCGACACAATTTATGGTCGAAGCAATTATATAAAACACCAACAACAACAACAACAACAACAACAACAAAAGCTTTAAAACTAACAAATGAAGTGAAAAGCCATTGGAAAATGTACATAAGCTCCTTGACAGCTCACACAAAGTAGAGTACAGTAGGGTCCCATAAACAGTGTGGCCAGGCTACTATTTGAGGCGATAAAAATTACAAAAAAAAAAAAAAAAAACTTAAATATTGTTATCTAAATTATATTTACATTAGAGCTCACTAGTCACGCCATTGCACTTCATTTCTGTAATCTTGTTCTGGCATTCTTCTACTCTCTCTTTCACTATTTTCAGCTTCTTATCAACTTTATCAGCGCCTCTTATGTTTGTGGTCATTGTAAAAAGGAAACTTTAATAGATTTAACCTAATATTATACACTGGGAGGAAATATGCACATATGTAGTTCTGGAAATGGTATACAATTTTAAAGGGTATAAGATGGTCTCTTTATTATTTATTTAAGTTATGATTAGGGGGTTAGGGGTTGTGTGCGAGTGTGTGTGTGTGTGTCTGGGGCATTGCAGGCATTGCATTGCATTGCCCTCTGTCTGCAACTGCAACAACTGCAACAGCAACTGCAACTGCAACTGTCGAGTGCCGACTACTGCCCTACATTCAAGGCAACGACTCTGAGATAAGCACACATGCCGGGGGGTGGAGTGGAGTGGAGTGGGGTGGTGGTGGTGGTGGAGGTGGAGGTGGCACTGCCATTCAGCTGGCAGACACTTCTATGGGGCATCCAAATGTTGGGGGCACACAGAAAAAAACACACAAACAACACAAAATTGTGCTTTCAAGTTCCAGACTCTGGTTCCTGTACCCAGCACGAGTGTGTGCGTGTGAATGTGAGTGTGGATGTGGGTGTGGGTGTGGGTGTATTTGTGTAGACATTCTAAGCGGTCATAGTCCCAGTAAACTTTCGCTGGCCATATACGTATATATATATATTCTAAAAGGGAAGCAGTGGCATGCAGCGCGGGGGGGAAATTGATGAAGCAAGACGGGGGGTTGGGGGTTGGGGGATAAGGCGTAAGTGGTGCAACATGATGGGGCATACGTGAAAGGGTAACCAGGAGGCCTGGTGAGGAGTTTCAAAGAAACAGAAGAAGCCAACTGGGAACCTAGAAGAAGAACAAATTGCAGCAAATGTAAAGTGTGGGTGGCAACTCTATGAAATGGAGGATGTCTGCCAAGCAATTTAATGGAAAATTTCCAAGCTTTGCGTTTAATATTTTATAAGAAACTAATATAAAGCACCTGGCTGCTTCAGATATAATTAAAAAAGAAGCGGAATTGAAAAAACTTTCCATGCCGTGATCTTGACTTGCCCATTTCTTTTTCTCCCCGTCTTCCCATACACCTTTCTTCCGCTTTTACGGTGACGCATTAAATTTCACCTAAACTTGAATTGAAAATTTTCATGATCAACCGCCATGATGGGTCCATGATGGCGAAGACTCATCAGTTTAGTAATCAAGTCGAAGCATCTGTTAAAGCTGTATCTCCAAGGAGGGCCCCGAAACCGGGGACTATGAATGCCTATGGGAAACAATAACACTCACTCACACACACACATATGTACATACATACGTATTCGAAAACTCTTTTTTGGGAGTAAAAGTGAACGGGCAAGTTCAAGTTTATTTTCTGGAGAAACAACAACGCACCAAAAATTAAGCTACCAAAGAAAAAAAAATAAGAAATATAAATAAAAGGGCCTCAGAATGACAGCAAGAAAATGTCAGAAAGAGAAAGGGAGAAAGCGCGAGAGGGTGACAGAAACAGAAACAGAAACAGAGACAGAGACAATCGGAGAAATGGAGATAAGGATGGAGGAAGTGGAGAAATGGCGGGGGCAAGGGGACAGCCTCACGTCTCAAGGTGTGGCAAGTCATGTTCACATGTGTGTGTGTGTGTGCTTGTGAGCTTGGGCTTGACCCCCGAAAAAAAAACGAGACGATGCCAAAGATGTTTGAACTGTAACTGTAACCGGTTTTGTCTCTTTTCAACTTCGAGGTGAGGTGGCTGGGCGGTGCCGGTGGTGGGGGCGGGGAGACAGCCCCCAAAAACAGATGTTGAAAAAGAAAAGGGGGGAGGTTACCAAAAAGACAGTCATCATAAAAGAGTCTTTAATCATAGACTAACTATTAATACCCTTTTTCGTAATCTGAAAAACTAAAATAGTTTAACTACACGTCGTCTCTTTCTAGTCTAGGAATCTGATTGTCCTTGTCTTTTCTTCACTCCTTGTTAACTGAATTTTAACAGAATTCCGTTATCCTTTTTATCTACTCTTGAACATCCTTGGCATTCCTGGTAAGAGTATGCAAAACATGGCTTGACCCCCCACCTTTCACTAAGTCCAGCCCCCTACCCCACGCCGCTTGCTCTGCCTCTTTCCCTTGAAATTTTGGTTGTCTACCAGTTTTTGGTTAGCTGGTTTTCTCGTTGTTGTTGCAAAAAAAGGGCGACGAGTCGTTTTTGTTGGGCCATTAAACGTTCGTTGACACCACCAAGTGGCTTTTGGACAAAAAAGCGTTTCCAAAAATTGGTCAGAGATCTTGACCAAACCCATTTAATTGGCCACAATTGCAAATTATTGAAGGGACTTCCCTCAAATCGGTACACTGCATGCCAGCGTCTTCATAAATTACCAAAAATATTACTTTCATGTATAAAAATCGTAAAGCGGGGGTTGTGTTATAAATCGACGTTTTAATTTGGTTAACAATCCGCAAGATCGTCAAGTACAGTACAACACCAGAAACAAAAACAGTTTTTGAATTGCCCGTCCGGGCTTACAGCGAACATAATTGATGTGAAAGTGAAATTTTTTTGGATCGTTTTTTGTTTACTTTTCGCTCTTTATTTTATACATACATTTTTGTTTTTGTTTCGACCGGGGCAGGGGTCACAAAATCGGACGGTGACGGTCATTACGAGTTGACCATAACCTTAAGATTCAATTTGGCGGCAGGAGAAAGGAGGGGAGCGAGGGGGAGGGGGGGAGGGGGAATTGGTGGAGGTGGGGCAGAGAAAGGGACAGAGAGCTGGGAAGTGAAATGATCAACAGCTGTTTCTTTAAAGCCGATCAACGGTAAAGAAGAGGAAGAACACGTGCTTGGTGGGAAGCTGAATCGAAAAAAAAAAAAGCAAAAGCCACAGCCAAGCGGCAGCAGAACCCCGGCAGAACGTTAACGCTGGCAGAGGCAGCGGCAGATAGGCGGCAGCGGCGGTGGCGTCAACGCAACGGGTTCAATGGCTGACCCAATTTCTGGCACAAGAGCGCGAGCGAGAGGGGAACAGAAGATGGCGGCGGCGGTGAAAGAGGAAGAGGAAGAGAAGCCAAGTGGAGTCATCAAAGCGAACGGGAATCGTATACGCGCGCGTGTGTGTGTGTGTGCGTTGTGAAAGCCAAAAGAAAAAGATGGAAATATGTGGTGCGAAAGAGAGGGCAGCTAAGCAGAACGCAGCATAATGCAAGTTCACTGAGTGATCGCTCTCATGTCTTTCTCTTTCTCGCTTTTATTGCTTCTAACATTGTATGGTTGTTGTTGTTGTTGCTTTTGTTCATTGGCATTCCATGTTGCTTTCATCGTTGTTGTTGCTATTGTTGTTGTTGTTGTTGTTGTGTGATTTGTTCATGCGCAAAGAGTTCGTTGTTACTTTTATGTAATTTCTTTTCATTTCATTTCATTTCAGTTTGCTTCCCCGTCTTTCTTTTTTCCCGGTACTTGCCCTTTTTTTTTTTTTTTCAATTCACTTTCTTTGCCAGCTTGAAAACGGCAGGGAGATGGCTAATATCAGAAACCACAATGGCTTGGGTCTCCTAAATAATCGTTCCTATAGAATCTGCCCAGAAAAACACAAATATTACGTATACGCACTGTATGACAACCGAAAAGATCATTATTCGAGTTGGAAACAAGCAATAATAATAGCCTTAGAGGAGCTCAGAGATCTTCTAAAATCGCCGAGGCATTTATTTCTTATTTTGTGCAACCCAGAGATTACGTGAAAGTTTATTGAACTTTCGATTTCGCTCACAGAATGCATAAATTTTGTATATAACAGTGTATATGTATGTACAAATCTACAATGTATTTACGTGGCTAACAATGTACATTTGTATTTATATGCTCACTAAGTCGCTCGGTCAACAAGTCAATGGCGCCCGAATCAAAACCAAAAAACCGAAACTGAAGGCAATACCACCGATCGGCTAGCTGGCAGCCACCGAGAGACCAAACGATTCCGATTCGAATCGCCCCACGACGAATGCAGTTCGTGAGAAAATCCAACGCGCCACAGAAATAGCTGCAACAAATACAGGAAAATGTTCGTGTAATGGAGAAGGGTGGCATGGGGGCATGGGGGAAGGGGAAAAAACAAGAGTTTTTGAGATACAAGTGACACGAACTGAAGTTTTCCGGCAAATTTGCATTTCCCAAAGGGAGATACCCTGTGGAGAGGATGAAATGAATCAAACAATATCGAATTCCATCGATTGCTAGCTAATTCCGACTCAGACCTGCATAGTTGATCGATTCTTATCGATTGTAAGCGATCAGTGTTAACCGAAAGCCACAGTATTGGCCTCCTAGGTTACTGCCAACTTTTGTTTTCTTTTTTTGCTATTCGCAGTCCGTTGGTAAGACTTCACATTGATTTTGGCCGCAACCACTTTCCATTGCATAAGTCCAAGTTTTTAGAGCCAAGTTAAAAGAAACGAGTAGGCGGAGGGGGTGAAGGAGGGTGAAGAGGAGTGGGTGAGTGGGAGTTGAAAGAAAATGGGAAAAATTCAAGGAGTGTTGAATATGTCGGTCTGTCAAACACTTGAAACCCACTTGCCCCACGGACCCTCGACTGTGCCACCACCCACTTGCCACTACCCCCCTCTCATATGTATGCACATATATCCCTGGCACTTTTTTTTTTATTCGTCTTGGCTTTGCAAAGCGTGAAATTTTTTCACTTCCTTGTTTGCATGCAACAAAATACTCAGCCCTCCCCGACCTCGACATGGCCCGGCCTTCCTGGTATGCTCCACAATCGGAGTGGGTGGTGGCGGCGGGAGTAGCCACCGACTCGACTGCTACGGACACCTGGGGCCAGCCGAATAGGGTGAATATTTAAATGAATATAAACAGCAGTGGGAATACTAGATGCCGGGCCTAAAATCATGGCCCTGGGTGTCTGGCGTTTGTGTCATTCGCGTCATTGCCTGTTCACCAACGCATCGCCAATCGTCTGTGTGGCAGTGCAACCACCGCACCACCACCTAGACGAGCGACTACTGTGCCACCGGCTCGGCTCTTTCATCATGGCAATTGGCGTCACTGCCTCACTGACTGCGACGTCGAGTGTGACGTTGACTGCGACTGCGACTGCGACCGAGACGGAGACTGAGACGGAGACTGCAGCCGGCTGCAGTTTGCATCATCACCTTGTGCCGTTGTCAGGGCATTGGCACAGTTTTTGCACTCACACAGCCACATGGCTAGCTTGTTTTCCTTTTCTTTTTTTTTTTTCGCATTTCTGCTTCGCTTTGCTTCTGTTTCGCTGTTTTTTGTGGCTGCTGCTCTTGCACCTTATCGATAACTGGGCAATTGGTAACGGGATTTCGCCAGCGAAAAGGAAACTCCAATGCAGGACACCTGTGACAGGTTCAAATTGCATTTCCGACGACTTCACCTTCACACAAAAACGCCCACGTAATCGGCTTTGAAGTACTTTCCCCAAGGACCTTTATCTATGATTCCGAAACGGGGCGTATACGTAATATGATTCTTTTATTTATTATTATTTGGCTTTTTGAGAATATCAAGTATACTAATCATTGGGAATTATTTATTATTCACCTAGCCTGCTCCCAAATATGATTTTCGAAAATATCAAGTATACGCCACCGTAACGTTTTTAGGACAAGGACCCCAGTGATCCTTCAGTTTGTATTTTTAACTCGAGTTAATGGCTTAATACCCATCAAACCATCGTAACTGTGATTTTCTGGTCAAAAACTATGAAATGCAATTGATTCCATCAATCAAACAAATTGATCCAATCAATAAAATGTAAGAAAATCGTTGTCTACCGATAATAGGAGATGTGCAAATATTAGTTTATGGTTTTATTTAATTACTTACCGCATTTACCAAGGCGGCGGAGGATGCAACAAATGGCGACGACCAAAAGGTGACGACTTCCCGGCCTTTATTCAAATGGAAATGACTGAAAAAAAGCGAAAATAAGTAAATATATTAAAATATATCCAAATAGTTGAAAAGTTAGCAAGATAACCCCTTTCAATTCTGCAATCCCTGTCAAAACACAAAAAAAAAAGAAAAACAGAAAAAAGCTGTCGCATCCCGACCAACCCCAACAATTCAGTTCCACCCCCCTATAGATATATCGGACATGTACCATATGCCCACCCACCGATCCCCCAATGGACAGCCACCCCCCCCGCCCGTCGAAATCAATGTCTCTGTCTGTCTGCGCCGAAAGAAGAATAAGCTTTTGAGGGTCGCGGTGAGGGACAAAGTTTAGCCGAGCAAATGCACTCCCTGCTCCCAGAGAATGTGTTGCGAAAAGCTCGCTCGTTGCAAAAATTGCAAAAATACAAAAAAAAAATAAAAATAAACGAAAAGAACTTTGGCGCATCTGTGCAATTTTCAACCTCAAGTGAACCAAAACGAAGCGAAACGAAACGAAACGATACGAAATACGAACGAAGGCGTGGGGAGGTGGATGTGGAAGGCGAAACTGAACCTGCCCCACGGTGCTGGGCCATTGGGATAGGTCCAAGTCCAGGCGTTGCATTCGTATTCGTATTTGTATCTGTGCTCGTATCTGTGTGTAATTTTGCATTAGTGTGTGTGGGTGTGCTGCAAAGTTCTCGACTGGGACGTCTAAAAATAGTTAAATGCAGTGGCTCGCTCTGTCGGTCACTTGCCCAAGCCCCTCTGCTTGCTTCCTTTTCTTACATTTCCATAAAAAATTAACAGAAAAAATCGGTTTCTTACACTTCTATTTATTCCTTGGAGTTTTGAAATTTTCCTCTCAATATTTTCTTCCAGTGTATTGCGCCTTTTCAGCTCATTTTCTCCGCCCCTCCCCCCCCAATGACTCTTTCACTTTTGTTTTGCATTTTATTGCCTTGCTGGCAGATTTTTTCTTTCTCTCTTTTTTTATTTTAGGCTAGAATTGCATGCCTCCCCTTTCCACACACACACACACACACATACCGCCCCCCACCCAACCTAACCCCCGCCACCTTTGAACATTTTTGTTTTCATGCAAAAAGGTTGAAGACCTTTCACCTACTTTTTTGTATGTACTGCTGCCTCTTCTTCTTTTCTTGTTTTCTGTTTTTTTTTTTTTCATGTTTCGTTTTTGATTTGGTTTTCCCTGAGCCCCCCTGGGGTGGGGCGGAGGAGGCGGAGGCGGAGGAGGTGGCGAAAAGTTTGCATTTTAAATATTTCTGTGAGCAGGATAGAGAGCGGGACGGGGCTACATATATGTAGCTCTCATATTACGAATGTGAATAATCATTTGAGTCATAAAGCGAGTGTGTGAGTGTATTCGGACTATTCATATAAATTTAGAACACTTTTCCCAATGCGATTGCAGTTGCAGTTCGATTTTCATTCATTTCATTTATTTACAATGCCCAAAAAAAAAAGGGTATACTTCTAGAATCTGGATAGGTCCTTAAAGAGCCATTGGAAGACCCACTGTTTTGGGCAGCTCTCCCCTTTGGTCGTTTTTCGTAAACGGGTTTCATTGGATTTCCTGCCAGTCTAGACTTTGTCCTTTCCCTCCCACTCTTGCCACGCTTCCCTCTCTTTCGCTCCTCACTTTGCCTGTTTTGTGGCTTTCTTCTTTTGTTGCTTCTGCGCCTCCGTTTTGGCAATGCCAATCGCAAAAATGTATTTAGGTCAATTATAAATATTAAGCGCAATTAGCAATGAAATTTTCAATTTCATTATCACAGACGCCGACGCCGACGCTGACGGCGACGCTGACGCTGACGGCGACGCTGGTGTCGCAGTCGGCGTCGAATGGCGAAAAATACAACAACAAAATGGCGTCGATAAGAGCAGCTTGCCGATAAGTAGGGGTTCCTCTGCAATGTCAAGTCTTTTTCAGTTCTGACCTTATTTCGAAAACAAAAACTTGCCAAAACGATAGCCAAGAAATTATAATTAATAGGGATCCTTAATTCTTGAGTTTCTGCGTTCTTGCAATTCCGTTATTTGTAAAGTCCTTGACAAATGCCAAACGATGACCACTGCACCTTTCGCTCTCTCTCTCTCTCTGTCTCTGTCTTTGTCTCTTTTGTTCTCAGCCTCTCTCTCTGTCTAGTGTTGTTTGTCTTTGACTCGAAATGACCTTAAACTGGGTTAAAGCTCGCCAAAGTTACCTCAGACATGGGAAGGGTTAGGCGGGGGGGCTGGCCTGTAAATTGAACTTTCTGTGCAACAGAGCATTGCGAGCCAGAAAGAGAGAGAAAGAGGAGAGCGAGGCAGTTTGTTTGCCTAAATGCAACTCATGAATCATTCACACGCAACTATAACCATGTATGAATATGCAAAACTGAACTGCTTTGAGTGCAGAAACACTCAGAAAACACACATCTGCATATTGAGAAGGGAAAACCTGGCGGGGACTTCCTTTTGGGCAGAAAAGAAAACGTTCTAATGGCAACAGTGCGTATGAGTGATAGACTTTAGGCACTAAAACAAAAAGCTTTAACTATGGAAAACCAAAAAAAACTTGTGCCAAAGCCCACATGGCGTATGAGTAATGAAAATTGTAGATCTTTTCTTATACGTAAAGCTATACATAGTGCTATAAACCTTTCTTCGGCAACAATAAAATGCAAAAAAAAATTTGTATTTACCTTTTCCACATTTATTTACCATCCCACATTGTATAAACATCTGTGTGGTAAAAAAGTTAACTGTTAACAGCAGCTGGCGTCTCTTCTAATTGCCTTCCATGTAATTCATTTTCTATTTGCCAAGAGAAAGTAAAAACAAAAACGAAAAGCACAAACCTAACAAGCACACAGACAGGCAGGCACATCAATACATTTTATGGCTCATCAAAAAAAAGTTTGGCGGCCCGGTTGCGTTTTCTATTGTTGCCCCACCACTTCGGGGAGTATCTCGGCTAGTGGACCCAGAGTTATAGGGTATTCACAGTTCGTCGCGGGCATAGACTACTTTATTCCCTCGCCCCATAGTCTTTATGGTGTAGGCGTCGAGTCTGTGGCGCAGAGAGAGATGTGACTTTTAAGCCGAGCTTCGAAAATTAATCCACAGAGCAGAACGAAGAGCCGAAAGGTGAATGACTTTTAGTTGCGCAGCCGACTTCTAGTGCTCTCTCTCTCTCTCTCTCTGTGTCGCTCTCTCTTTGGGGCATTAGATCTGTTTTGTTGCTGTTTTTATTGTTAGGGGGCTGCCTAACAAAAAAAAAATAATAAAAAATAATAGAAAACTTTCAAAAACAGAACCGCAGACAAGCTGAAAAGCTTAGACGCCACTCTCCGCGAAAGCTTCTCGGCTCTCTTCAACGGCAATGACAGTGTAGCCTGGCCACCCCGACACCCCACCACGCAACCAGCCATCGTAGCAGCCGCCATAGCTGCCTCTCGTATTTTATATTCTGCCTTAGTGGGTCAACAAAATTCCGGACAATGGCCTTTCGCTTTCGTCTGCCCGCGTCGACGTCGCTGCCGGCGTTCGCTGTCGGGGCTGCTTTTGGAGCTTGCCAATGTAAATAGAAGCCAACTATCACAACCCCCCCCCATTCTCAGACCTCCCAAACGCCACCCCTCCAAATGCAATATGGCGACGGTGACGGCGACAGCGACGCGACGATGAACATGAAGATATTTCAGGCGGCGGCGTTGCTGCAGTTGCTCTTCTTCTTTTTCTTAGTTTTTGTTGTTGCTTTTTTCGATGGCGTAATAGGCTCAAGTGTGTGTCGGTGTGTGTGTGTGTGTGGGTCTTCAGTCACATTTCTCCAATAAAACATTTTAAGAGTTCAAGTCTCAACGGAAAAAAGATTGAGAATTTCTTATAAAGATACTCCAATAAATAACCTTTTTTTTAATCTACAAACTTCAAAGAATCAACTGGAATCTTTTTTACATGATATATTATAAAATGACGATCATAGCATTAAGGTTTTACTGCCTTGTCAAGTCTATAATTATATATTTTAATTATATAACACCTCCCAAAAGGCTCGTTGGTCTAGGGGTATGATTCTCGCTTCGGGTGCGAGAGGTCCCGGGTTCAACTCCCGGACGAGCCCAATTCTATTTTTATTTTCCATGTTGGGCATTTCGTTTAGGGACATTGAACCTTTGAAACTATTATTCCACTTAAACTCATAGTATCCCAGTAATCGCATTTTTCATACTTTTGATTGGTAATATTTCTGCCAATTCCTATCCGATCTAAATAAAGTAAACTTTTCTATAACCAGGACTTTGAGTAGCTCATCTCCTCATTCAAAGTTTTTAATTTTATTCGATTTGAAATTTTTCGAATTTTTCCTAGGGGTACCCCTGGAAAAATTGTGAAATCCAGAAAACCTCTTTTTCGCCAATTCCGATGTGCATATTTCTGCCAATTCCTATCCGATCTAAATAAAGTAAACTTTTCTATAACCAGGACTTTGAGTAGCTCATTTCCTTATTCAAAGTTTTATCGTTTTTTTGATTTGAATTTTTTCGAATTTTTTTCAATTTTGAAATAACCCAAAAATTTAATTAAAAGAGCTTTCTTTGCAATTTTGTCCTTTCTGTTGTAGGCCTTGAGCAAATATTTAAAAATAAAACCAAGAAAACAAGTATACATGGGGAAGCTATTGAATTGGGGAAGCAAACACCATCTAGTTGGCCCTGCCGACCAGTTTCCGGCAGTGTCACCAAGTGTCAGTGCCCCAGAACTCACATTCAGTTCAATCCTCGTCCCCCGGAACACCGACCACCTAGTGCAGAGCCTGGTAAAAATTAAAATCCAAAACGTACAAAACTCAAAAAAGCAAATAGCGAGGAAAAAAAGCGTTTATAGTCAAGGGAATAAATAGAACTGCAGAGAAGGCGAAGGAGAAGTAGGAGGAGGAGGAGGATATAGCCCCCAGGTGAGTGTGTGTTATGTAGGTTAAAGGGCAGCGTTCGTTGCACTCGCAGACTGAAGGACATCCCTGAACAGCCCTGGGTGGGTGGTCGGCCGGGTGGGCTTCGGTTTGGCCTTACATAAAAGTCGGTTGGGCGAAATGACGTCGCCGCCAACCAAACCCAACCAACCACCCACCCAGCCAGCCAGCCAGCCACGAAGTCACGGACTTTGGAGTGTGCCTCAAGTGGCAAGGGGGGAGGGTTTTGCGCCCAGATCCGCCCACAAAACCATCAACCTCGGGGGCGTCTCGCCTCCTGGCATTGCATATTTATGCGAAAAGTCAACAGAGGGAGAAAATCTTTTACGTTTTGCATTTCTGGGTTGGATTTTTGTCTGCGATTTTATTTCTGAGGAATCATTCTGACAGTTGACTCTTTTTTCTTGCAGTGCCATTTTCTCTGTAGTGGCAAGGTTGTTGGCACAGATTTTCAACGCCCAGGAGCAACGCCTGAAGGAAGCAAGAAGAACCACAATGGCAGATGTACGTCGCAATGCAACCCGGACATTGTTGCAGGATAAGCCCGTGGATAAATCTCCCGCTTCGAAGGAGGAAGAGCAGGAGGAAGAGCAGCTAGAGGAGAAGAACAACCAGGAGCTGGGGCCATCTCGACGCCGTTGTGCCACCATTTTCAACCTGGCAGTGCCCAGCGTTGCCGAGAGTCTCCGCAAACTGTCCATCAAGACCAGTCAGGCGGGAGTCTCCTTCAAGGTGCTGCTGTTCCTGTGCCTGGTGTGGGTGCCCATGTCCCTGGAGCTGGCGCCCATCTTCGAGTTCCCGGCCAGCTGGAAGCAGAATTCAGTCTTCAGCTTCCACAAACGCCGTCGCATGGCCGTCAGCTGGGCCGCCAATTTCTGCATGATCCTGATCCGCTCCATTCTCGCGGCCATCCTGCCCATGTTCGCCATGATGAGGATGCTGTCCCCCAATCAGGATGGGATACGAGTGCCTCGCATCCATGGCACCCTGAAGGTCCCCGTGAATATCAACTGCTATTGGATGTGCATGATTCCGTATCTGTGCCGCCTCTTCGCTGACTTCTGCCAGTACATCGAGGACACGTGGGTAGCCTACAATCAGCTAGTCCTGGCTACCACAGAGACCTACTACCTCCTGCGTGTCCTCATCTTCCTCAACCACATGCTTCAGCTGGTCTTCGTCACGGAGATAATTTTGCTGATGATCCAGGGCATCATGGGAATGATCCAGGCGTACAGGATATATCGTGTCATGGCGGGGCGTGGTGCCAGTCAGATTGTGATGCTCGAACAGGTGAGTCAGGACTTACTCTTTAGTTTATTAAATATTTTAAGTATTTATCCTTAGACTGATGACAAGTACGAGCACTTTTGCCAACCCACCGAGTCCACGCAGGCCATTTACCAGGACCTCAAGAAAAGAATGGCCCTCAAGAAGAACTGTTAACGATTCTACCATGGAAACTCTAGATCTGCCTCGCACAAAGTCCATTCAAATTTTCGGTGAGTAGAAACTAAAGGATTGAAAACCAGAGTTCCTTAATTTTAAGTTTTAAATTAGCCGCCTGGTGGTTTTCCCAACTTAAAGCTTTCCCCCCGAACTTAACAAATAGTTTTCAACCATCCATCTATTCCACAACTTACCCTTTAGTTTTCTCGCTATTGTTACTGCCAATCTTGAATCTGTCTTTAGTTCGAACTTTTTTATTTGCTGTTGGGTTTATAGTCGATCTCCTGTCAGCTATATCCGATCGATTGAAAATGTCTGAAGCAAAGCTGTCAATATTCTTATTGACACTTTGGCCTTTTAAATGCACAAATTTTTGGTGGCTGTGAAAGAGACAAGGAAATTGATTAATTTTATTAGTTATATTTTAATTTAAGAAATAATAGTAATATTTTATGGGTTTGTGTCTTAACTTGAGCTTAGTCACCCAAAAGCAACGCAAAGATGGCGCTTTAGTACTTTTCCCAACGCCTAGGTGGCGCTAGCAACTTAAGAGTAATCCCTCTGTTAATGTTAACTCTCTTAAAAGCGAGGCATGCTCTTAAACGCTCTCTTTGAATGGCCACGTTTGCTCTTCCGCCTGCATTTTGTGTGTCAAACTGTTTCAATAACCCCGACGCGCCAATGTGCAACAGCAGCGGCAGAGGCAGCGCTGCCAGCTGCCAGCTGCGATGTGGCAGCGAAAGGTCAACAAAGTACGTTTCATGGACACCGCTTCTTCCTCTTCCTAGATTTGATTATGCTGCGTTTGTTTTTGTTGTTCTTCGCCAGTCATGGAATGTCATAGTTTGTTGTTGTTGTTGTTGTTGTTGCAGTTGCACCACCGCCCACTTGCACACACATCCTTCCACCCACTCGTATGCCAACGACCCCGCCCCACTGATGCCCCCTTTTTTTTTGCTTTTGCTTTTTTTTTTTTTGCTTTTTTTCCCACCATACGGGTCATTGCTTTCTATCGCTCTCTTGCCACCGCTCTGGGTCTCTCTTCGTTGCAAGTTGCAACTGCAAAAATGCGGAAGAATATGTAACGCAATGCAGGAGCGAGGAAGAAGGGAGGGAGTCTTCGAGCCTCCTAATAGGAAAAAGAGGCAGCAGTAGCCGTAGCAAAACAAAAACAAAACAAAATTAACTGCAAAGTCTGGCGATCGCAGACGGAAAGAATATTGGGATGGGGGAAGGAGAAGGGAAGGAGACAGATTAGCAGATTTCCAGCTAAAAGGGGGCAGCTGCCTTGCCGATTCAGTTACAAGATACTTGGATACTTTTCAACTTGCCACAATTAGTGGAAGCAAATCGAACCTACCTCACTTGGGAGTGTGTTTATAAATAAAAGAATTTTATTTTAAATTAAATGGTAGACGTTTGAAAGTTCTAGTTAGTTTTGGATTATTTATTAATATTTATTTGCAGCCTTTTACTTTTTCAAAATTAAATGATTAAGCCCATATTTATATATGTACATATTTCATAAGCTGCACATTCCACAGTTGCACCTTTAATGCATTCCCTCTGTGGGCCGCTTAAAAAGTCGTGCCTGTAAGCCTGGCTAATTAGAATCGCCCCACAACAGTTGGCCGAGGGCAGGTTCATCCTGTAGGGTATGTCAATACCCCCACCCGCCCAGTCCAGGCCACCAGGGAAGGAGGGAAGCCTCCCCATTCTATCCAAAACACCAGCAGCACAAGCCAATGGCACCCAAAAGCCCCAACCCGAGTGCCGCAAACCGGGCGAATGCAAATAAAAATAGATTTTTCTCGGTATATAGGATAACGACCACCAACGACCCCAAAGTTGGGGCGCTGACAGCGACGACGACGACGACGACGACGACGCCGACGTCGGCAGTGACGTTCTCGGGCAACGACCGGCAAAAAACAAACGCATCCAAAGTTTGCCTACCCCCAGGCAGAGTAGGATGTCTCTCTCCTAGTAGGGTAGTCCTGGTAATTCTTTAAAATAACCAGAAATCTAAATAAAATATTCCAGAATTCCTATTCATTATCTAATCAAGTATTGAATATTTATTTATTTTGTAAAAATTAGTTTCTAAAGCATCACCCTAATGTTAAACTTCCCTTCCGTGTTTGCCAAAGAGAGTAGCAGAGTCTAGAAGAGAGCAGGCTGCTCTTTAGGTCCTACGCACACACACACATACACACACACACACTTAGATACTTTAGCTGTAGGGTTGCTGACCTCTTCTCAGGGTCGCCGAAGGTTGTTGAACCCGCTACCTATCTCGCTCGCACCCCGGCTAGGGCCTGGCCCTTGTCTGTTGACGAGGGTCGCCTGCGCCTCGTATGCTCCTGTTCTTGTTCCTGTTCCTGTTCCCTGCCAGCTCCTGGCCCCATCCCCTTGGATATGCGGTTTGAAATGTGTGCTGGTCGTTGGCCTTTCGCTGTGGCTCTTGCTGCCTCGCTCCCTCTCGTTCGCTCGTGACGTAATGTGGCAACAGGGCATTCCCGATTGCCGCTTCCTTTTTGCACCTACCCCACCCCACTGGAGGGGATGCCAACCACCTTTTTGTTTTCCTTTTTTTTTTTTTTTTTGTTGTGTGTTTGGAATTACACAGAAATGGGCTCCTTTTCGTAATGTACAAGGTTTATTATTTACGATCTGGGATATCAAGGATGAAGCTCAAGAAAATAAAGTTTCCTTTTAGGGGTTCCACTCGGAATAGACTTTTTTGGATCATTTTTTAATACAGAATGTTTTCCTCGGTGCACCCCCTTTTGTATTTCCATTTACAACTTTGCAACTTTTTTTTTTTTTGTTTAGCGAAAGCAAATGTAGGGCTGCTACTGCACTCTGTCTGTGTCTGTGTCTGCGTCTGTGTTTGTGTGCTTGTGAGTGTATTGGTGCATAGTTCAACATTGTCTGAGGTTAGGGTTGAATGCTCGACCGGTCGGTCAGCCCTGCTTTTCTGCTTTTCTCCTTTTCTGGTCCCCGGCCAATGCAAACTTACTGCAACCCAATCCAGAGCACCATCATCGTGTATCTGAATGCAGTCTGCAGATACAAACAAGCCCATACATACATCTACACTATGGATATGTAAAATATTATAGTTGCAGATAGTTTTGCGAATTAAAATTCAATTAAGTTCTGTTTTAGGTTCCTATTTGGGGGGATAGAAGGACTATAGATGCCCGGTACTTTACTCCAAATGCCAAATTTTCATTCGAAACTTTTTGTTGCCTACTTAGTGGGTGAAGGGTTCGCTTACTTAAAAGGTTTTCGGCTTCTATTTGTAAGAAATTGTGACTATCGATACCCGGTACTTGGCTGGAAACGTTAATATTATATTATTTTTGCCTACTTTATGGATAAAATTAATTTGGGAACGTTTTCCTCAACAATTCCTTTTGTCTCAATGCTACTGGAAAGATTTAAACAGGACGAAAGGTCTTTAGATACTCGAGACTTGGCTAGGAACACTTTGTATTGCCTACTTAGCGGGTAAGGTTAACTAAAAAAGTGTTAAATATTTTTAGTTTAATCTCTCTAGGCAACAAAACTCGGCCCGCCTGCTTACCCCGGCATTTCTTTCTCCTCCCACTTCGCCCTTTCTTTACATTTTTTTGTGTCTTGCCTGTTTATCAGTCCAATGATTGGCGCGTGGTTAGCTTTTATCGGTCATTCGCCTTCTTTGGCAAGTGCGGCAGGCAGATGGGGCTAGCCAGAGGGGGAAGGGGAGTGGGAGTGGCAGTGGCAGTGGGTGGAGAATCTAGGAGAGGGCGAGTGCGTAGTGGTCAGCAATGCGTCACGTTGCTTGCGCTATCAATCACAAGCAGAGCGAAAGAGAAGGAGATAAAGAGGTGGTGTGGTGGTGGTGCGAAGAAGGGGGAGTGGGAGTGGGAGTGCGAGTGGGAGAGAACAAGAAGGAAAAAGCCATGACCGTGAAGTTTAACGCCCTCCGGGCAATGTTAACGTCAGCGTCGCAGCTGGTATCTCTTTCTCTTTCTCTTCCTCCATATCTATCTCTGTCTCTGGGGCTTTTCGCCACAATCGGGCAGATATAGCGACACCTTACGTTGTAATATTCAAGATTTTTGTCAAATATATATGTTTATTTAAAGCCAAAAGCATTTCTTTCGTCACTTCTTTGTCTTAGTCGCCGTCGCCGTCGACATCGGCAGCGCTGCTGTCGTTTTTGTGGTTTGACATTGAACTCGAAATTGATGCGCACCGCTGAGCAAATGCGTTGGCTGCCACCCACCTCCTCCTCCTCATCCTCCTCCTCCTCTTCATCCCCCTCCACGTCGCCTTCCACCCACTCGGGCTTCCATAGTGGCTCAACCCTCTCTCTCTTGCACACGCTCCATCTTATTAGCCATTTCGCTCCGGCACCTTTTTTCTGTTTTCCGTTCATTTGCTTTTATTTCATTTCATTTCTTTACTTTTTTTGGCTTTTGGTATGGAGGGCAAGTTCACTGAACTTTCGCATAGAAAGCGCTGCAAAAGAAATCTCTTTTTTTCGAAGCTTGCCGAAATCTAGGTGCTTTTGTATGGGTTTGTGCGAGATAGTGTGGGATAGTACGAGTATCTGAACAATTAGCGAGTAACGTTAGGCCTAAAGCTATCAAATAATAATAATATTAACCTGTCTATTTACAGATTTTTACAATTGAATGGATTCTGTGGCCCAAAAAAGTTCTTTCTGGAGAAAATCAATCAACTACTTTTAAGGATTCAAGTGACAATCTTCAAGTTTCTCATCATTATATAATTTTCTGAACCCATCTCGCTGCACTTTCGTATGGGTAAGTGCATTCCTTCCATACTTGTACCTAAAATAGTTCCCCATTTTCTTTTTGGTGCCCAAAGAAATTTGACAAATCGCGGAAAGATAAGGCCAAAACCAGGTGAATAACGGAATCGCCCCAATATGCTACAAATACATACAGGCACATGCTTAAATACAGTATGTAATGGCAAAAAATTAAGTTCATAAGCGACTCTAAGGGAGAGGCAACAACAATGGGAAAGCTTAAGAGCAGCAACAACAAAGGCATCCAATTTTATGAAAGTCACAGTCAAGGTCAACATGCGTGCAAAGCGAGAAAGAGAAAGAATGCTGGCTGAGAGAAAGAAAGAAAGAAAGAAAGCAAGAACCGCAGATCTGTTTGTGCTCTAGGGTGGACCATGGCTGGTTGGCTACACGAACAGGTGTATTGCCCAGAAACAAACGAACTTATTGTGACACACTATATACATATATGTAAATAATATTGGCCAACATTGCGTATGAGTGATTTTTTGTACACACTTTGAATTTGGATCCACCCGAAAGCGTAGCTACTATCTATGATAAGCTCACAAAGAATTCCAAAAGAGAGAGAGGGGTGGGGGTTATTGGCCAGAGTGGGTGCGGCGATCAACAAGGAAGTGCTCGGAATCGAGCAATCGCAGAACGGGCCAGGAGCAAGAGTCAGAAAGCCAAAAGCAAACGGCAAAATCACCGGGCAAACAAATGAAATCAAATCAAAAGTAATTTCGTTGGGGCCTTACCATAAAAAAAAAAAAAAAAAAAAAAAAATGACTCACTTGATCCCCACAAACACTGATGCGTTGGGGCCCTCTCTCTCTCTCCCTCTCTCTTGCACAAAAGGAAAACAAATGGCTAGGTCGGTCGTTCACCTGCCTTGGCTCGCAGGCGAGAGAGCCCCAACCAGAGAGAGAGAGAGAGAGCGAGCGAATGGGCCCCCAAAAGAGAAATTTTGTATCTGTGTGTGGGAACCGGCCGGTTAGTTGGGGCCTTCTCTCTTACGCTGGAGTATTTCATAACGCTTCTGGTTTAAGATTGTTATTGTTGTTGCTGTTGCTGTTGTAATTCGTGTCAATGTTCTATCGGCGTCGCCGTCGTTATTGTGTTGTTGCTTTCGCTCTTGTTTAGGGTTTAATGACATTGCCGGTTCTTCGTTGTTTTTCCCTGCTTTTTTTTCTTTATTATTTTTATTTTTATTCGCTGCCCGTTGTGGCTTGTTTATTTATTCTTGCAACTACTCCAGCAACAGCAACAGCAACAGCAACAACAACATCAACGACACCAGCAAACAGGGAAGCAGAAGCAACTTCAATCTCCACTTTACGCCCAGACAGTGCCGACTGTACAGTGAATACAAATGTATAAACAACAGCCAGCTGCCAGGCGACTAAAAAAAGAAAGCCAAGCCAAAAGATACTATGCTCGTTTTAGTCCCTATAAAATAAATATAATGATTAATAGTTTACAGTACTTGAGGTCCTTTCCTTGATAAGCTATACAAATTAATATAATGTTTAATATTTAATAGTTTTATATATTTTCTACGAGTTTCAGCATATTATTCCATTAATTTTTCAGCCCAAAACCCTCTTCCTGAATCGCTTCCATGCAAATTATGAAACCTAAACGCTTTATTGATTACCATTCCATGGCATAACCCATTTAGTATTTAGCTTGTAACTTGGCTGACTCACGGGGCCAACACGTAAACGTAATTGACACACGTGTGGGGTGTACAACAACAGCTCCAACTTTCTGCTGTGCTGTATTTTTACTTTCCAGTTGTTTTTGTTTTTGTTACGGGGCTGGCATCGCTTCCTCTGCCTCTGTCGCTGTCACTGCCGCGGCCAACGCCAGCAGAGAAGCTCTGAGGTTTTATATCTTTTGGATTTTTTTAGTTGTAGCTTTTGTATTTTTTTTTTTTTTTTGCTTTTGTTTTAGAGCGCTCACAAATGTGTGTTAGTTGCCGGTCATTCACACCGAACGTGCCCTTTTGGAGAGCAATGCGCTTAGCTCTCTCTCTCTTTTCCCTGTCCCCCAGGTTGTTGCTCTCTCTCACTCTCTTTTTGGGGGGCTCTCTGTATCTGTATCTGTAGCTGTATCTGTAGCTGTATCTGTATCTGTATCTGCATCTGTGTGTTTGTGGAGTTTGTGGAGAAACTTCAACTTAAACTTGAGGCTTTAGGTTTTGGTGGTTTGGTGGATTCATAAGCCTAAACCTTTAATGAAAAGTATCTTAAGCTAGAGTTTTTTTTTTTTTTCGGCCCCCAACACTCCTTTTTATGCATAAATTGACGTCATTATTGAATGGATTACGCAATTCCGGCAGACATCATCGCAAAAACTGACTAATTTAACCATATCTCTGCCTCGAAACACACAAAACGAAGTGAAAGAGCAAAGGAAAGAGCGAACACGAGGAAATGTGGGGAAAGCATTGGCAAAAACATGACAAGTGGGAGGTGGGAGGGTGGGGGAAATAGGGAGAAATGCGGAGAAATGGGAAGAAATGGGGGGCAACAGGGCTTGTGGAATGGTAATGAGAATAGTGTAAAAGTAAAAGGTCATTGAACGAACATCGTACCTATTTCTGTCATTTACACACACTCACACACACGTGTGTACCTATTCCCATGGATGTGGAGTGTGTGTGTGGGCGAATTGTTATTACTATTCACCAGTTATAGCCAAAAAAAAAAACAAAATACAAACCAAACAAATTAAAAGAGAAACCTCAAACGTTTGTGGTAAAAGCTACAACAGCGAATAAATAAATACTCTTCACTCAAATAATATAATAATTACGTGGAATATATAATTTAGGGCTCAATATTTTTTGGTGAGCTTATAGGCTCCTTGGAAGAGTAATCGCTTTTTGTATTCCGCACTCGAGTGGGTTGGAGAAGTTGAGGAAATGGGGCGGGCCAAAGTGAAGTGGCCAAGAGGCCGGGCCAGAGCCAGAAGCACTTAAAACCATCTCTCCGCTTCCCATTTTTCATTTTTGGCCAAGATCACATCTTTTGCATTCCTTTGCGTCGTATCTGACGGATCCGTCATAGGAGCGATGAGACGAGATGATCTCTTTTTGTGGGCCAGAAAAGGGTCCAAAGGCCGCTGCGTGATCGGGCCAAAGAAAGCGGCCGAAAATCGCAAAAGTCGCTAAAAGACAAAGAGTCAGAGGCAAACAAAAGTGCCAGCCTGGCTAAAAAGAAGGAAAAGAATATGAAATAAAGGTGATTGCATCGGCCCTGCATGCAAATCCAAGCGATATCGAAAAGGTGTCCAATTGTGACCAGTTCTGGATGAATCACCCCCCCGGTATTGGGAAAATGCACTCCACGCGGAAGTCGCCACTCGAAATTCCGACGAATCGAAAGCCAGGTAGCCAGGTAGCTCTGCGTTTCGCAACCCTGAGACAACGGCGCCAATTAAAAATACATTCTGGCCCCACAAATGTTTTCTTACTGGCTGAATTCCTCCACCTCGTCCAGTTTGAGGAGACAAAAACAGCCAAAACAGCATAAAGTGCCTGCATTTGATCCGAGCACGTTACCTTCTTGTATCTTATTTCCACATTTTTAATCCGATTTTTAAACGGAGTGCCTTTAAAGAATCCTGGAACAATTCCCCATCGATCTGCGTCCCAATCTTGCACTCTAAAAATTTTTCATATTTTCATAAAATTTTATGGCCCAACCCCTTTAAAAATCGAAAAATCAAGAATCTCCCTAATATGTCACCTTCCAGTACCCACATCTCAGGCAATTCTCAACCGATTCTTGAGGGGAATACCTTAAAAGAATCCTGGAACAATTCCCCATCGATATGCGTCCAAATCCTGCACTCTAAAAATTTTTCATATTTTCATAAAATTTTATAGGCCAACCCCTTTAAAAATCGAAAAATCACGAATCTCCCTAATATGTCACCTTCCAGTACCCACATCTCAGGCAATTCTCAACCGATTCTTGAGGGGAATACCTTAAAAGAATCCTGGAACAATTCCCCATCGATCTGCGTCCAAATCTTGCACTCTAAAAATTTTTCATATTTTCATAAAATTTTATGGCCCAACCCCTTTAAAAATCGAAAAATCAAGAATCTTCCTAATATGTCACCTTCCAGTACCCATATCTCAGGCAATTCTCATCCGATTCTTGAGGTGAATACCTTAAAAGAATCGTGGATTAATTCCCCATCGATCTGCGTCCAAATCCTGCACTCTAAAAATTTTTCATATTTTCATACAATTTTATAGGCCAACCCCTTTAAAAATCGAAAAATCACGAATCTCCCTAATATGTCACCTTCCAGTACCCACATCTCAGGCAATTCTCAACCGATTCTTGAGGGGAATACCTTAAAAGAATCCTGGAACAATTCCCCATCGATATGCGTCCAAATCCTGCACTCTAAAAATTTTTCATATTTTCATAAAATTTTATAGGCCAACCCCTTTAAAAATCGAAAAATCAAGAATCTTCCTAATATGTCACCTTCCAGTACCCATATCTCAGGCAATTCTCATCCGATTCTTGAGGTGAATACCTTAAAAGAATCGTGGATTAATTCCCCATCGATCTGCGTCCAAATCCTGCACTCTAAAAATTTTTCATATTTTCATACAATTTTATAGGCCAACCCCTTTAAAAATCGAAAAATCACGAATCTCCCTAATATGTCACCTTCCAGTACCCACATCTCAGGCAATTCTCAACCGATTCTTGAGGGGAATACCTTAAAAGAATCCTGGAACAATTCCCCATCGATATGCGTCCAAATCCTGCACTCTAAAAATTTTTCATATTTTCATAAAATTTTATAGGCCAACCCCTTTGAAAATCGAAAAATCAAGAATCTTCCTAGTATGTCACCTTCCAGTACCCACATCTCAGGCAATTCTCAACCGATTCTTGAGAGGAATACCTTAAAAGAATCGTGGATTAATTCCCCATCGATCTGCGTCCAAATCTTGCACTCTAAAAATTTTTCACATTTTCATAAAATTTTATGGGCCAACCCCTTTGAAAATCGGGAAATCAGGAATCTCCCTAATATGTCACCTTCCAGTACCCACATCTCAGGCAATACTCATCCGATTCTTGAGGGGAATACCTTAAAAGAATCGTGGAACAATTCCCCATCGATCTGCGTCCAAATCCTGCACTCTAAAAATTTTTCATATTTTCATAAAATTTTATGGGTCAACCCCTTTGAAAATCGGGAAATCACGAATCTCCCTAATATGTCACCTTCCAGTACCCACATCTCAGGCAATTCTCATCCGATTCTTGAGGGGAATACCTTAAAAGAATCCTGGAACAATTCCCCATCGATCTGCGTCCAAATTCTGCACTGTAAAAATTTTTCATATTTTCATAAAATTTGATGGGCCAACCCCTTAAAAAATCGGGAAATCACGAAACTCCCTAATATGTCACCTTCCAGTACCCACATCTCAGGCAATTCTCATCCGATTCTTGAGGGGAATACCTTAAAAGAATCCTGGAACAATTCCCCATCGATCTGCGTCCAAATTCTGCACTGTAAAAATTTTTCATATTTTCATAAAATTTGATGGGCCAACCCCTTAAAAAATCGGGAAATCACGAAACTCCCTAATATGTCACCTTCCAGTACCCACATCTCAGGCAATTCTCATCCGATTCTTGAGGGGAATACCTTAAAAGAATCGTGGATTAATTCCCGATCGATCTGCGTCCAAATCTTGCACTCTAAAAATTTTTCACATTTTCATAAAATTTTATGGGCCAACCCCTTTGAAAATCGGGAAATCACGAATCTCCCTAATATGTCACCTTCCAGTACTCACATCTCAGGCAATTCTCATCCGATTCTTAAGGGAAATACCTTAAAAGAATCATGGAACAATTCCCCATCGATCTGCGTCCAAATCTTGCACTCTAAAAATTTTTCACATTTTCATAAAATTTTATGGGCCAACCCCTTTGAAAATCGGGAAATCACGAATCTCCCTAATATGTCACCTTCCAGTACTCACATCTCAGGCAATTCTCATCCGATTCTTGAGGGGAATACCTTAAAAGAATCATGGAACAATTCCCCATCGATCTGCGTCCAAATCTTGCACTCTAAAAATTTTTCACATTTTCATAAAATTTTATGGGCCAACCCCTTTGAAAATCGGGAAATCACGAATCTCCCTAATATGTCACCTTTCAGTACTCACATCTCAGGCAATTCTCAACCGATTCTTGAGGGGAATACCTTAAAAGAATCGTGGATGAATAAAATTTATGAAACTCCCCTTATTTTTATGAATACGAAAACAATCAATCTCGCAGAACTTAATTAGTAATCATGACTAAGGGATACGAAAGAAAAGTAAAGAAAAGCGCCACAAAGAGCGAGATAGCACTACGGAGAGCAGGAGCGAGCAGGAGGGAAGTGGAGAAAGCATGGGGGAGCGATAGGGAGACAATAAGAACTTTATCGAGGCACTGACCCTATGTTTTTACACACACAATTACGTTTTCTTGGCACAGTGTGTGTGTGTCACTGACTGACTCCCATTTCCACACCCCCCGGCTCCACTGTACCACCCCCACAGGGAACTACGAGGCAAAATATTGTCGCAGCTATAAAATAGCTAGAAGAAAAGGCCTAGAGATAAGGAAAAATTCCAGTCAGAAGCCAAGATTCGATCAGGCTAATGGGGGAAATTGTAGATACCTATAGTTTTTCGATAACTATCGATTTATGGAGTCACATAGCTCCGATAATATCTGCTGGGTTATTTTTTATCAAAATAAATATGTGAAAAATGATAAGGCGCCTCTGGTTTATCGAGAATTGCATGTGTCTGTGTGTGTGTGTTTATTGGGTGTCTCAGGTGCATTACCCACCTGTCTGTCTGCCCCCCCGTCCCTCCGCGTCCCTATGAATGCGCTAAATAAACTTCAAGTTCATTGGCATTGATTAAAATGCAAGGCGAAACAAAATGAAACAAAGTGAGGAGGAACAAAAGCGATAACGAGTCATAAGTTGTAATGTTCGATAATAGGTTCGAGAGATGAGAATAATTTATAAAAATAGATTTACTTTTTAGCTATCGACCAGGCTTTTGTATGGACATTTTGAATACCCTACCTTGTACAGTTAATTGGGCGCCCAATGTGCGTGCTTTTTTCTCCCTTGAAACCAACCTCGCCCCGAACCCCATGGCGGCGGTCGTCTCTTTCTGGCATGTGGCACTCATGTAAAACGGGGGTTACATGACATTGAAACGAAATTTGAAGGTTTCCACAAAACGTTTTTGTCTCTGGGCAGGGGTGAAGTGGTTGCTTTCGTTTCGTTTCGTTTTGTTTGCTTCTGCAAAAATACCTACCTACCAAAAATGAAAATAAAAAAAAAAAAGACGAAAGGAAAAGAAGAAGGACCAAGAGCCAAGGGTTCGAAATGGGATTCAGATTCCTCTTCCTCAATGTAATGGCAAAATATACACAGAAATTTTTTGTGGAATCTCTCTGACGCCCTTGTCACTACATTTTTGGTCATTGGCCTCTCTGATACAGATACAAACCGCACACAGATACAAACCACACATGGATACTCACACACACACACACACACACACTGGTATAAAAGCCATTTGGGACTCTTGGTAACAAGCGGCAGTCGTAATGCAAAGTAGAGGCAAAAGCAAAACAATGCCCAGACCTTAACCTCCCTTTGGCCGCCCGACCCCCGCTCTTCTTATCGTGCGTTTGCCAACCCACCCGCTACTCACACACACACACACACACACACAGAGACACATCGGCAATCAGGAAGAAGAAACCAGGCAATAAAGTTATAGGCTTTTTCCAGCTTTCGTCGAACTCTCAATTCCCTACACTAAGAAAATAAGTTAAGTATTTACTTAAATACAAAGTAATAAATTTTTTCAGATCGCTTTATTAGCCACTAAGTACTTCCCAGACCTGAACTTTTGATCATCTCCCTATTCATTAACAAATATTAATGAAAATCAGCACCTAACGTCGCCCAATAATAATCATTTGAGGCTTGTTACTGCAGAGAAAGCCGAAGACATGGCTTTCAGGTCACGTTTCTTGGCTAATAGGAACCCAAATGGCTATTATTACCAAACAATCCATAAGGTATAACGATATTAATTACAGTTACACATTGGTTTACCCACATATCGATAAAAAGAACTCAGATTGCGTCGCCAGAACCCTAGGAAGTTAACTAGAAATCCAGTTTGGGCAAAAATTAAAATCAAATACGTAATATTATGAAATATGAGTTTTCTTTTTGTGTAGTCATCGACATTCAGCATCAACAATTGTTTATCAATGTGTAAATAAACGATTCCTTGGTATGTGTGTGTGGGTTTGTATCTGTGTGAGCGTTGCGTTCCCAAAAATTTCAATAGCAAAGGTCAATGAACTCGCCCAACCGAGGAAGAGAGGATTGGCCAGAGATGGCGAGCGAGCGGAAGCTAAGAGAGAGCACCAGCTTTCTCTTTGGCTTTTATTTTTCTTTTTTGAATTTGCGCGCGCTTCCTCGTTGCGTTTCATTCATAAACAGAGAGCGGCGAACTCTGGAGTCCGGACTACGACTCCGGGCCCTGGAGAGAAGCCCAAACTCCGGGCCAGGCCAACGAACCGGGCTCTGACATGTGCTTCAGCCCCTCCCACTCCTCCCCCTGTGGCAACTTTAAGGCGGGGTGACTAAGCGCGCCCTCTTGAACTCCTAAACTTAACCCAACTTCAGCGCCCCATCCCCCAAAGCGGCATTCCACATGCCACATGCAACCCAATGGGGCCAATTATAATGCCATCATTGGGATTATTGCTCGCTTATTAAAGTGGACGAAAATCTGGGGAATGAGCTCTGCAATTTGTGTTTTAGGAAATTCCCTAACATGGATTTCTACCTATTCTGCAGATACTGGCGTTTTGAGGATCTTTTGAAAGACAGTTCTTGAAACTTTCTATATTATAATCTATTATTTATATTAATTGAAATATATTTAATAGACCTCTTTGCCAGGATATGATGATTCCGTAGTAAAGGATGTTTTATTCTCAAAATAAAAGATTCTTTCTATCAAAAATACAATACAAAATAGAGGAAATGCATATTCTTTCGATCTAATTAGTTATATTTTTTGTTTACCATTTTATTGATTATTGATGGATTAATTTTTCGAGAATAATTAAATTAAGTAAAAAGCAATGTACTTACTTGAATCTTTTCCGTTGCAGCGGTGGCATCTTTATGGCATTCGGGCTGGCGCTTAGTGTTTAAGGGCCAGCTTTTGCGAATACCGAAGATGGTGACGAGGGGGTGCGGCCGGAGTGGGGGAGGGGAAATCCATGCTCTGCCAGCAAGCGGTTTTTCAGTTCACTCTCAGATTTGATTACCGTTAGAAAATAGATTCTCCGTTTTTTTAAAATTCTTGTTTTTGCTGTTTTTTATTTCACTTTTTTGTTGGGGTTTTCATGGGGGGGCTTTGTTTTACTTTACCGTCGTTTACCGTTACAAACGCACAAACATAAACACAAACACACACACCCACACGTGGTTTTTCCCTTTATCGAAGCTTTTCTTTGCCTTGGATTTTTGTAAATTTTTCGCATGGGGATGGATTTTTGAAAACAATTTCGAATCAATCACTGTTTAGTGTATTTTGGTGTTGGTTTTGATGATTTGGTTATTTGATTTTTGTTTCAGCAGGAAATTCAAGAGGCAGCAGCTGTTTAATTACACCTTGCTTGGCTTTGAAATTTCCATATTATATTTTTGAAAATATTTTTTGTATTTTTCGGCGGAATATTGACGCCTTTTAGTTGCTGGGTGAAGCGTCAGCTGCAAACTGAAAACACACACATATAAAAAAATGGCATTAAAAAATTGTGAATAATAGTGATTTTTGATTTAATCCAGTAATCAAAATGTCGAATGCGTTTTTGTGAATTTTGTTTCCCAATATTTTTTGTTTAACTCCAGACACAGAACACACACAAAAAATAGACGCCGGTGCACAAAACAAAAACAAAGCTGTTTGAAAAATATTTTTATAGAATTTTTTTTGGGTGCTTTTCCCCCAAGTTTTCCTCGGCACAATTTTCAACAGCACTCGCGTTCTTCACGATTTAGCGGCGACAGCTCGAGTTTTCCCTAGTTACCGGCTTTTCCGCGAGTTTTTCCGAATTTCCAGGCCAGCGGCCGCGATGCGAACGCAGAGAGCGATTTTTTTCGAAAAAAAAATTTTTGTTTTTGTTGATGCTTTTAAGCGACGTGAGCGACCGCTGCCGACGTCGACTGAGGCAGCACTGTTAAATGGCCACGCTCTAACAGACTTTTGCGCTCTGCTGGCGCTGGCAGAGGCAGCGCTGTTAACTACCAGCGCGTTAACAGACCAACTTAAGAGAAAAGTTCATTCACTTGGAGTTCACCGCTCTCTTAAGAGGAAAAACACCACACAAAGAGAGCACCGATAACATTTTTTGTAGAAGAACTCCCTTAAAATCAAACAGAGCGCTAGTTAGTTGGAACTCTTTGGTTCTGTAATCGTTAAATACAAAATCAAACACTTATAGTCATGTTTTTATTCTAATTATACAAAAAAAATCGTTTAAACACGCCTCCAAAAATTAAACTCCTAACAGCCAATTGTGTTGGCATTGATGAACTGGACAAAAAGCTGAGGAACTTGCTCCAGAGGCGTGGGCGCCGCTTGGCTGGCCCGGCAGGTGCTGGTGATGAACTTCTGGCGCAGCCGGTTCAGCTGAAGGGCGTTCATTGAGGTGGTGACCTTCACGGGGCTGGAGCTGCCCGGGATGCGCAACTGGCCAAAGGCCTTGATCTTGACAGCGCCCAGTATTTCCTTGATTATCGACTGCATAATGTTGTCCAGCTCGAACAGGTAGTTGGTGGCTCCCAGAGGTGGCTACAAAAAAGTGGCTTAACGTTTGCGACTATAAGTTAGAAGAATCTCTTACATTCTGGGTGCTCTGGTTGGGTGGGAGGGGACGAGTCTCATACAGCGATTTGTAGATGGCCTCCACGTCCAGGGTATCCTCCGGCAGGGCCACCACCAGAGGACTGTCCCAGCGATTGTTGCTTTGCGGCTCCTCGTACCTCATGCACAGGGCATCAAAGATTTCGCGGGTGTACGGCACGTCCGAGTTGTTCACCGGCTGTTCCAGAGTCTCGGCTTCCGGAGGCAGTTCATCTGTAGCAGTTCGTTGGCTATTGAATTCCCAAGCCTGCTCCTGTGGAATGCAGCAGAATAGAGTGCATTGCGTGGTTCTGGCAGACTTTGTCATACAGTAGATTTCATAGCGATAGCCTGGAGAGGATTAGAGTTTAGTTAGGGTTCCTTGTCTGATGGAAGTCTCACCTTTTATGTAATTGCCAGCATCCAGAATCACCAGATCGTCTTTGTTGAGGTGTCGGGAGGCCTCGGACTTCAGATCGCTTCGCACTACCTTCTCCTTTTGCGAGTCCCCGGCGTGGGAGTTCTTTCCGAAGAGCGCCTTGGGCACGGCATCGTTTTCGCTGATAAAGTGGATTCGTTTGCCCTTTTCCTCGAAGTATTCACGCAGCTGGTGGGCACGAGTGGACTTTCCACTGGCCGGCAGGCCCGTTATCACAACAATGGGCATAGTTTTTCCGAAGAACTCCAATAAACAAAAATAAATAAATAGTGGGGAGCACGCTGGACCAGCCAGTGTTGCTAAGCTGTCAGATTTATCGAAAAACCGATAGTCTAGTATTGGTAAACGAATTCCTTGATGGCAAGCAGTGCATGTGGCACCACACCAGCTGTTTGGGCAGAAAACAAAGCCAAACGTGTAAATTTAAAAATTATTTAATGGCCGAACAGCGCCGCCGGTTCCGCAACAAGAAGCGGGATGACCAGCAGTCCGCCAATGTCCTGGCGCCTGTCACCATTGCCCGGCGCTGCGAGGACCCTCGCCTCGTACAGCCAAAGATCCTGCTGAAGAAGGATCGGGATCGGGACAAGGAGCGCGACAAAGATCGGGAGCGGGATAGGGAACAGGAGCGGGAACGGGAACGCGAACGCGAGCGGGATTCCGAGCTACCTAGCAGTGGTAGTAGTAACCAGGAGACGCCCTCGTCCATCAAGACGATAATTATCAATCGGACCAGCGAGGCGAGGCTACCGGAACGATACCATATGATGTCCTCCACGGTCGGAGCAGGAGTTTGTTCCCCCAGCCTGGTCCAGGCCCCAGTCCCTAGCAACTCAGTATGCGCTGCTCTGGTCAGTTCACCCTCGGTGCCGAACAGCGGTCGGGACAGGAGCTGCCACCCGACACCCACTGCCAACGGAGCCACGCCCGCCCTCCAGGACCTCCAGCCGCCACGCATGACCCGCCCCACTCCCCTGATCGTCGCTAACGGCGTCTTCAATGCCAATGCCCGCAAGCTCTTCAACAAAACCAACACCGATTTCACGGTGATTGGGATTCTAGGCAACCAGGGCAGCGGGAAGAGCACTCTACTTAACCTGTTGGCGGCGGAGCAGCCTCTGGACTATGACTACCATCAGCACCTATTTGTCCCGGAGGCGGACGAGTGTATTTTTGCGACGCGGCCCAAGAACAAGCCAAACAATGGTGGCAGCCAAAAGAGCGTGCTCCGCCCGAGGACCGAGGCGCTGCAGTTCTTCATCACCCGAGAACGTCAAATCCTAGTGGACACGCCGCCCCTGCTGGCCACTTGCAAGGAGGCGGATCACCTGGACATGCACTGCCTGGGCGCGGTGGCCCAGCTGCTGAGCGTGTGCCATGTGCTCATCCTGGTGATTGACGGCGTGGCTGTGGAGCAGCTCCGTCTACTAAATGCCGCCCTGCGCCTGCGACCGCGCTTTCCCTGCAAGGGCTACGTAAGAGACCACTTGCCACAGGTGATGTTCGTGCGGAATCGCGCCCAGCGTCTGGACTTCGAGCCGCAACAGCGGGAACGGATGGACAAGATGTTGAGGCATCTGTACGAGCCCACGGGACTGCCGATTTACCGGGGACGTGGTGAGGCGCGCTGCCTCAATACCTTTCTAATGCCGGAGATAGCGGGGAACGGGTCCACCGCCCATCACCCCAATCTTAGCGAGCTGGTCCGGCAGTTTAGGGAGCGAGTGCTCAGCTCCACGCGCGTCTCCATGTGCAGCGGCGGCGAGCTAAGCGAAGCCATCTGGTTCGAGCTGTTGGCGGAGACCGCCCGCAAGGCTGGACCCAATTTCGAGAAGATCCATTCCGAGATCAAGCTGCGCCACCTGGACGCCCGGTCCAGTCAGTGGCGGCCGGACAACTGGCGCACCGAAACGTGATCCCCTCTAGATGACAAAAACAACTCGTGTTTCCATACTTTCCACACAAGACTGTCATAAATAGTTACGTGATTTTTGAATTATGCAGCAGGATATCGTGACCCTGGCTTAATAAAGCAACTCCAAGGAGCTACTTGTACGTTGGTAAAATAAAACATATTTATTTTTACGTTTTCGCTTTTGTATATTTTGTTCGGCCTACGAGATATTTGTTAAGGTCTGCCAGCATCCTCCCACGAAGCTGTCCTAAAAATTGTCTAAATCCAAGACGTTTCTAATTATTAGTGTAAAGCGTTAGTCCCTATCTTGTGATGGCATCCTTGAGGTTGAGGTGGGTTTGGATTTCGATTTGGTATTGGTTTTGGATTGGGGTTATGTGATGTTAAGGTTTTGATTGTCGCTTCTCTCTCCGCGATATCACGTTGGCTGGGCCAAATCCTGCATCTCAGTCTCATTGTTGATCTCATTTTCTTCCTGGCTCTGGGCCAGCTCCTGCTCCTGTCGCGCCCGTTCGCGCTCCGCCTCTTCCTCCTCCTCCTCCTCGGTGTCGTCGCGCACAATGAGATCGTGGGGCTCGCGGGAGGCCTTGCGCTTGCCGCGCTGCTCTTCGAAGGGATCCGGCTTGCGGCAGACCCAGAACAGGCTCTGGTACTCGCTCTGCTTCATGGAGGACGGATTCTGGGCGTACTTGGTGCGGATGCCTGTGCGCGAGCTCTCAATAACGAAGCCAATGCTCTCCATAATGATGCACAGATCCTCGAACGTTGGCTCGATGCTGTTCTGGCCACTGACGTCGCTGTAATGGTATAGCAGTGGTCCCAGATTCACCCAAATGCCACCGGGTACAAGAATTCTGTGAAAATGAAAGCCTCTTCATAAAAGAGCAAGGATGCAATTCCTATGCTTACTTGTAAATAGTGCGAATAAAATCAATCACATTATTGGCACAATCGATAAAGAAACAGGTGGCCACGCAGTTGTAGGTGTGGGGCGTCTTGTAGACCTCCAGGAAGTCGCCAGCGGCTATTTCGAAATGTCCCTTGGGGGGATTCTTGAGTGGACAGACGTCCGGAAAGCGAACGGCAGCCACCTGATCCTCGCGCCTCAGATTGTTCACATATTGGTGGACCCACGGATACAAAACGTACTTGTTCTCGTAATCGCACCTGGAAATAAAGGATTAAAATATATAAATATATCTAGAGAGGATTAGGGCAGACTCACAGATTCAAAACAAAGTTGGATGCAATGAGCATAAAGTAGGAGAACTCATTGCCCTCGCAGGAGTATCCCAAACAGGCCAACTCATAGGTAAGGCGTCCTAGGCCAGCTCCCGGCACCAGGATCTTGATCTCCTTCAGCTCGCTGTGAAAAATAATCAAAGGTTAGTCACTATAGAAGGTGTTGAAGCTATTACTTACTAGTCGGTGGGTTTGAAGTACTCCAAAATGCAGTCAATGATCGGCTTGTAGGACTGCTCCCGCTCCAGGGCGCCATCGGTGCTCCAATCCCGCGCAATCAACTTCAGAGTCGACTGGGCCTTTAAAATTTTGAGAGGTTCAACGTCAGCATCGTCAAGTGCAATAGAATTCTGCGGTTTTTGGTGGATTTGATCGGGTGGGTGCGGGTGCGGTTGCGGGTGTCGGTGTGGACAGATTTGGAAGAAGATACGATATATAGATGTAGATTTTTCGTGCCAATTCAAAAGATAATAGTTGGAGAAGTAGATGAGCATGTGGTTCGGGTTTTAAATGAAAGTTAAACGATTTTTCAACAACATTTAATGGGAAATTTAATGGAAATGTTTGTGTTTTGTTGGATGACTTCACAGTTTGGGAGTCGAACAGTACCTGGTCCATGTCGCCGTGCCTCACGTGGGGTGGCGGCTCGTCAAACTCCCAACGGTCCGCCGACTGGGTGGATGGGGAACCCTCCGGGTCCGGGTAGAGCACCCGCTCGCGCAATATCTCCCGGATAACGGCCTGATTCCGATCGATGCACGTGCGCACACAGCCCAGGTGCGCCCGGTACTTGGCCAACATGTGCTGGTCCTCGTCGGACAGGCTGTTGAGGTAATCCATGGAGCGCTTTAACCGCTGACAGGCGTACGGTCTGCAACGAAGAGTGGATGGGGGATGGGTTGGCATAAATTAATTATTTATTCCGCTATCAGCGAGTGGGGCTTATCTAGAGGGACGGGGCCTGCTCTGGCCGGAAGGCTCGTGATGAAATACATTGTAACTGGGAGGAAGCAGTGCAAGCACAGACCTGTTGAATATTACCGTAAGATTGACGACAGCCTGTCTGCACATGTCGCTCCCCCTTCCCGCTCTCCCCCGCCCAGTCTCGTGCTCCATGCACCGTTAGCCGGCAAGTGGGGAGACTCATTCAGCGCATGGAGGCCTGCTCCAATCCACTGACACCAATAACAACTACTTACCCGTAGTAGAGGAATGCGTTCTGCACCTTTTGAATGTGCTTCTCCTCCTCGTCCTCGTTGGCGGAGAAGGCTTGAGCCAGCTGCTCGTCCATTTTGGGATGCATGGGAAACATTGTCTTGTCCTTTGCTCCGTATTCACTCTCCATTCATTTTCCGGCTCAATTTTCCGGCTTTTATTTTATTTCCCGTCCAATTCGATTTAATGTGTGACCGCCTTTGGCACTACTTTGACTTGCTTATCGTGAGCTATCGGTTTCCAGTGTTGGTTAGGTCGATAGCTCATCGATCGATTAGTTATCAATCGGACGCCGTTTTTTTAAAACTTCCAAGTTCCAAAGTTTAAACAAAAACTTTAATATTGTGATACTGCTAGTAACGGTGTTATTTATTTCAGTGGACAACTGAAACCGGGGATTCAGGGGACATACATAGTTATAAATCTAAGATAATTAGCTCAACTGAACATTGTTTTAAACGGGTGTGCCAGGCCCGTGCGACGCCTTGCTCTTTTTGGATATATTATTTACATGATAAATTGATTTTAACGTTGGCCTCCTGCTTCCTATTTGTTAAATTCTAAGCCCGTGGCCGATCTTCCGCGTGATGTGTGTGTTTTTTTTCAGTTTTTTTTTGTGTTTAAGTGATAACAATTTTAACCAAGTTGCAATTGGAATGGAAACGGAAAGGACACAAACAATTAACAGGTAAAACAGAGAAAATGTACAGACTGTAAATGCTAGGGTGCACCGGCGTGATGCCGTGGGTGGACCAACAAAGTGTACCAACAAGTAAAATAAATAATCTAACACTATTTCGTACATTTAAATATCAACAGTGTACAACTATCGAGTGTGAGTTTGGGAGGAGGGGTATTGAGGGGTGTTCCCGGTATTCCCGGCTGGTTGGTGGTGATGTGACTAAGCCTGCAGTCCGGCGGTCCTGGTCCCGGCACCCGCTCCAGCATCGTTGCCATTGCCCAGCACCTCCTCGTCGCTTTCGATGAACATTTTCATAAATTCGCAGCACTTGCTGTGGTAATTGGGCAGCGCGGCGCACTCGCTGCTCCTCAGCAGGATCCTTCCAAACGTGGCAGCTAAAAAGGAGTGGGATTCAATGAGAAAAGGGGTAAAAATGGGGGTAAAGCTTTGCCAACTCACCAACTTGGTGCATGTCGTAGTAGCCGCTCTCGATTCCCACGCGAAGAAACATGCACAGATGCATGAAGACATTCCGATTGGGAGGACTTAGCAGGTCGATGTAGTTCATGGCCTCCTGCTTGCTCAGGCTGCTCAGCAGGTTCTCCACGAAGGGCTCAAGTAGGGCCTGCTCCGGCAAGTCCAGTAAAAGTAACAGGGCCTGGGCAGCTGTGGCCACGCTTCCAGCTTTAAGAATAATATAACTTTGGTTTGAAATCGAAGCAACGGCGGAATCTATACACTTACGGAATGGTTCCTGCGACCAAGTGTCCAGCCAGTCGCGCACCGCATTAAAGTCAGGCTTCAGCTGATTCCGGGCCTCATAAGATGGGAAGGCGCCCTCCTGCTGGGCTCCCTGCTTGTACAGATAATCAATCAGCAGAAAGAACTCCCTGGGCATCGTCACCCGGTAGTGGGGAGAGTTGTTATTCATCTGAAAGGGAGAATATCCATTAGAAAAAGGATAAACCCCAGCTTCTCGCCACCAACTCACCAGCTCCTTGATTTGACTCTGGGAATAATCGCTCAACGCCCGGTCCGTGCGACACATCGTCTCCATGGAGAGGCCAAAGCAGCTGGGCTGATAGTCCCCCGTCACCGTGATAAAGATGTCCCGGCCATTCTTCACGTGCAGGATGAGGATGTCAAAGTTGTCGCTTGCCTTAATCTTGCGCAGCAGGCTGGCAATGCTCCGGACATCGGCGTGCATCTTCAGCCAGATACTGCGACCGGAGTCGATGAGCAGCGAGTCGTGCCGGGGATCAACCTGCAAGTACGGCTCACATATGGCATGTATGTCCTTCTCCTTGAAGCTGAAGTCCACCTGGAGCGGGCAGGTGTTGTACACTGTGAAGTAACTGGAGCTGGATTCATTGAATCGCACGCGGCCAAAGTCAATCACTGTCTTGTCCACCTCGATCTGGGGCTGATTGTCGTTCTCGCGCTTGTCCACCGCCTTCAGAACCTCCTCCTGGACCCGCTTGTATTTGGCATGGTCGCGAGTCTTGATCTTGACGCGGAACACCCCGAAGACGGGCTTGTGGTCGCTCTGGCGAATCTCCATCACGCTATTGTAGTCCAGCAGCTCGATCCGAGTGCCCTTCCACAAAATGCGATCGCAATACGAGGGCAGCCGCTTCATGTCGTAGTTGTCGGTATCGGGCTCGAATTTGTAGGTCGGCTGGAAGTTGATGTCGCCCTCGGAGTAGCCGCCGAAGCATTTGTTGTTGTTCATTTCCTCGCGCAGCTCGTCGTCGATCATCAGCAGCTGGGGATCGCTCAGGGGTCCTGGCTGCGGATCTCGCTCTTTGAGGCGATAGTTCAGATCTCCCAGCCAAAAGATGTGGCTATCAAAAAGAAAGAGAGATGAAATACTTTAAGTTGCTTAATATGTGCCTCCCAGAAAAGGGCTACAGTTTATGGAAGAGTTGGTCAGACTCCTCCTCAACTATTTGCCATTCCAATTAGCACTCCCAGCCACTTACTCGTGATCGTTGATGGTTCTGCCGTCTTCGAAGCACATTCCCTCGACAATGCCGTGATAGTCTTGGTTCCGCGTGGCCTTTTGACCAGCATGGGCCGCCAAGTGGGAGTTGATGAAGCAAATGTTGCCCTCATTCAGTTGCAGGCTTATAGCCACACCTCCTTTATTGCCCAGGGCATTAAGGAATCCGCGAGTCACGTATTTGCAGCGCACATTTAGGATTTGTTGCTTCAGAGGCTTGCGTACAATGACGATCAGGAAAACTGCCATCATGCGGTAGGATTTAAGGATAGCGTACTCCACATCCGGATACAGGGAATCGATCATGGTTTTTCTTAAAGTCAAACATTGAAAGAGTTAGACAAAGGCATTTTTAAAAAGGGTTTCAGTCCCTTACATCCACTGGGCATCGTCGGCGGCATCTGTGGAGTTTAGCATGGCCTTGGCGGGCGAGTAGAGCTCCTGAATGCCAATGGCATAGATGTCCGGCGGTTGTTCGCTACGCGAGAGCCAAGTTTTCACCGCATGGCTGCCGTTTAGGCATTGCTTGTTGTTTACATTCCAAGTGGCGCAGTAGATCCTAAAAGAAATCCAATTAGATAATTATAGAGAAGGTTTAGACAAGTAGAAACCCACCTGGTGTCCTGGTAGATCATATACTCGCTTTCCCGCTTCTTCAGCTCCTGTTTGACTTCGCCAATCTGCCGGTAATCGTTAAGCCAGCGAAAGTTGAGCACGGTGTCCAGGTGGTTGGCGGCTATGAGGGTCTGGCAATTGACAACCTTGGCGTAGAACTCCTCGAAGTTGGCTATCTCCGAGGGGTAGTAGTAGTACTTGATGGGGCCCTCCTCGCCGGTAAACAGATCGAACTGCTGGGCTGATATGGAGCTCTTTTCGTCTAAATGGGAGTTGCAAATATTTATCAATCATTAAGCCTGTTGGCCAGATCAATCTATTTGTGCTTACCTTGCCGCATCTTGAACAGCTCGTCGATGGCAAACACCTTGTTGATGACCAGCTCGTTGACGGAGGTGATCGGCGTGCGCAGGCAGGAGAATGCTATGATGGCGTAGGTGCCCCCCGACTCCGAGGAGACCAGCACTAGCAGCCGGTTGGCATACTCTTGCCAGCTTGTCAGCTGATATGCCTCGAATATCTGCCACAAAAAGAAGAGGGATTCTGATTACAAAGGGTTCACTCTAGTTATCGAGACTAGAAGTTCCCCCTTTTCCACTTTCCCTCTCCGAATGATATGGAAATCTCTTTGAGAAAGACAGACTGTCAGTCAGGGAGGGAAAGTGTTTGTATTTATTTTGGTGCGGTGCTTCAAGTTAATACAGATAACAAGTCCACAATGCAAACATCCGATAATACCATAAGCGGGTAGCCATACATTAATGCGGAATGAAATTAAGAGAAATAATTGGGCTTTCCTGGATGTGACAATTTGCACTTAAAAATTTCGCTTACGTAGAGTATGTTTTCGTCTTTTTTGAAACGCTGCTTCACAATCGCCAGCGTCGTTCTGGTCGGGCCTGGAGGATCGGCGGCGGCTGCTGATCCATTGGTCAGGGTGTCTCCCACTAGCTCCATGTCCTGGCTGGCACCTAATCTCGGAATGAGGACTAATACTGTAGGTTCTCCTCTTCTGCGTCGATATGAATATATGTATATGTATGGAACTTGGACAGTTGTCTGCTCGCTGGCGCTGGCACTGGCTTTTCTATTTATAGTTAGCGCGCTCACCCAACGACTATTATGATTGCCCGGATGGGTCGGGTCGCGGTTTTCGGTTCGGGGCTGCGTTCGAAGGTTCCCTCTTCCCGGTGGCTTTGCGCTCCTCCAGGTGCTCCGCGTGCTCTGGCCGGCTGACCTTGCTCTTGGAGGCCTGCTGTAATTGTAGCCCGTAACCGTGTACGTCGTAACCTGGCCGCTTGTTTGTTTGTTTTTGAGTTTTTAACGTTCAAGGTGGGTGTTTTTCTCACGCACACTCACACACGCTCGGAGCACACGGACGGGGGGCACTTATTCATCGGCGGACAATGGGAATTGGAGCCAATTCGTCACTGCGTCTCGGTTCCCAGGGCACATGCGAATACCAAACAGACCAGCAGACTCGCGCGCTAAATTGGGCAACGTCCGTGGCTCATTATTTGCTTTGAATTTAGTTTCTGAACGTCGACGACATTCCGCTGGGCAATTATTGTTGTTGTTATTCTTATTAGAGACGGCAGTCCAAAATACCAAATCACTCTCCTCTCTAGGCAAAATGCAGTATTTTTCTAGTGAAGGGCGGAAATCTATCGAAAAACAGTGTTGCGCAATGCGCATGTGTGTGATATATATCGATGTTTCGATAGAAATCTATATTTTCGACGTCTCTAATTCGGAAAATCGGATATCGCGGAAAATTATAACGCGAAAAAACGAGAAGTTCTTGTAAATTAAAGTCGCGCACCAGCCCCCAACCGCAAATGCAGGCTTCTACAGACAAGCTGCGCACAAGGGACGTCTGCGGGATATTCGGTAGACGCGAAACAGGAGAATCGAACAGTTAAAGCGAGGCAAAGAAGCGAAGAAAAGAAGGCATACATACAGACATCAAGCGCACGTATACGTTGCGAAGGAATATATGTATCCGCAGAGGTGGATGTGTGCGTGCAGCTTCTAGCGAAGATTGGTGTGGAGCACTCTCGACGAACAGTGGAGCAGTGGGGGCTGCCTGGAGACGCACGAGACGCACGAGAGAGACGACATGGACGGCGGCGCTTGGGTGTTTTGAGAACAAAGGCATTAAAATGATTTGGCACGGAAAAGGAGTCGCCAGCAGCAGCAGCTAGAGCTGAAAAAAAAAACAGCAACGACGACTCCACCAGCCCCACTGTGATATATTCTGTTGGATCCAGGCCCCAGCCGAAAACAAGCTCGTACGTGTCTGTGTCTGTGTCTCCCCAACAAAACGCAGAAGCACACACACGTATATATATCGAGAGCGACACCAGACAAAGCATCGCCTGCGATTACTGTGGCGAAGGAGCAAGAGGAGGAGGAGGAGCAGCAGCAGATCGGATTGGAGCCAGTAGCGCCTTAGTGAATAATTCATTTAAGGTAAATGTTTACAACAAAAACAGAAAAAGTATAAACATTTGGGGGGTGTGAGAGTAAGCGTGTTTCCGTTCGCGTCTGCGTGTTTGTTCTGTGTGTGTGTGTGTATGTGTGTGTGTGTAACAGGCGCCGCCATTTTCGTTCCCTTGTAACGAGCATTGTTAGGGTTGGCTGCCATTCCAAAATTGGTTACCTAGTGGTAATTAAAATCCAGTATATCCAAACTTTCTTACCCAGAAAAGCACTTAATTAATTAGCAAAAAATATAGGCAATATATGTAGAACCTTGCTAATTTCCCGAGACTTGGAAACCCTTTTTTATGCCTCTCATTGCGCACACTCTCTCGCCTGTGTAGGTGATGTGTGGGTGTGTGTGTGTTGTAAACAGCTGAGAGCGATTTGCAATCGAATCCATTCAGAACGTTCAGATTAAGATTCAGATTTCGGGGCAGCAACAAAACTGTATATCAAATTTCCAGCCGTGTTCCTCCCATGCGTGGCTCAGGCCAATGTTTATGTCTCGTCTCCAGACTGGATTGTTATTGTCACCTTCTAGTCTCGACCAATGTACACAAACGCTACTCTGGCCGGCGGCGTCGATAACTAACTCTGGCCACTGCCTGGGCATAGCCAGAGCCAGAGCCCAGTAACACGCCAGTTACATCGCCACGCCGCGCAGCTTCTCGCGAATTCGAAAGGGACATGCTGAATTGCAAATTACGGATCGCTGCGCATGCAAATCGATAATCCGCGATGCAGGAACCCAAAAGTGTTGTGTGTAAGCGTGTTCGTGGCTCTGTGAAATAATTATGAAGATTCTGCATTTGCATGTGGCGCGGATCGATACGGCTTTGCGTTACACATGTGCTTGCCAAGTTAATTGATTTTTTTTCTTTTAACTTTATTTTTGTTGTTTTTTTTTTATTGGCGTGTGTGTACGCGCGTGTGTGTTGGCCTGGAAGGCGAGCGATAGAGGCAGAGGCCCAGAACGAGAGCGAGCAACTACTCCCCCGTTACACCTTTCTTTTCGCTCTCGAGGGAAGCCGTATGTATGAGAAAAGAATTCCAAACTACACAAGAATTAGCCTAAGAATCCCTCCATTTACTAGAATAAGTCAAGAATTATTGTACAAGAAAAAAAAATCAGCTGTGTCCGCACCACCACCACTACACCCCCTTGTTGGGGGTGGGGTGGCGGTAATTAATGTAAATCCGACCCAGAAAGAGAGGCTGCAAATAGTTTGCACTTGTCCTAGTCCTGTCCAAAGCAAAACATCTGCACCCTCTAGCCATCTCGCTCGGAATCGTGTCGGCCAGAGGGTGGCAGCACTGTCAGATGGGCGCCGAGAGTTTGAATCTGGAAACAGCTGATGCAGGATTAGCCGTTTGTTTAAATTGCCAGAGACTTACCCCAATATTGTGCCCTTACAGACTGTCCTGCAGAATGGTCGTCGGCTCGAATCATACGCGGCGCGGTGAGACTGGTAGCAGATTTACAAGCTCCACCAACAACAGCTCCAGCAGCACCAACGGGGTAGGCGGCGGAGGCGGAGGAGGCTCCACAGCCACCGCCACCGCAACCGCCAACAACACCACCAGCGCAACGTCTTCATTAGCCAGCTCGTCGTCGACAGCTTCGCAGACTGCCTCGGCGGCGGCGGCTGCGGCCTTGCTGTCGTCAATGTCTCAGAAAGGCCATGTCCCACCACCAGCACCACTATCCGCGCAGCAACAGCAGCAGCAACAGCCTCACCACCAGGCCCAGAGCCACCACCATCCTGGCCACTACCAGCAGCAGCACCATGGCAGCACCACCGCCACCACCAACAACCACCACCAGACGAATGGCAGTGGCGGAGGATCGACTGGGGCAGCGGTGGCCAGTGGACTCAATGGATGCAATGGCAGCGCGGTCAGCAGACTGTCGCAATCAACGGGAATGTCGCCGCGGGAGCTATCCGAGAACGACGACCTGGCCACGTCGCTGATACTGGATCCCCATCTGGGCTTTCAGACCCACAAGATGAACATTCGCTTCCGGCCCCCCAAGGTGGACACCCAGCAGCTGAAGGCCATTGTGGACGAGTTCATCCACACGCAAAACTACGCCGTGGCCATTCGTCGGATCATCGATGGACCCTGGATACCGCGCCACCTCAAGAACAAGAATAAGAACGCCAGCAAGCGTCTGCACGATCATGTAGGTTAAGATCCAAACCCTAGACTAAAAATAATGTATAAAGTAAGCTCTTAAATGTAAATATTCCCCTCGAAATTCTTTGCAGATCGTGCGCTACCTGCGCGTCTTCGACAAGGACAGCGGATTCGCGATCGAGGCCTGTTATCGGTACTCGCTGGAGGAGCAGCGCGGCGCCAAGATTAGTTCGACGAAACGATGGTCGAAAAACGACAAGATCGAGTGCCTGGTCGGCTGCATTGCCGAGCTCACGGAGGCAGAGGAGGCGGCACTGCTGCATTCGGGAAAGAACGACTTCTCGGTAATGTACAGCTGCCGGAAGAACTGTGCCCAGCTCTGGCTAGGTCCGGCCGCCTACATCAATCACGATTGTCGCGCCAACTGCAAATTTCTGGCCACCGGACGGGACACGGCCTGCGTGAAAGTCCTACGCGACATCGAGGTGGGTGAGGAGATTACATGCTTCTACGGCGAGGACTTTTTCGGCGACTCAAATCGCTACTGCGAATGCGAAACCTGCGAACGAAGGGGCACAGGCGCCTTTGCCGGAAAAGAGGATGGCCTGATGGTTGGCCTTAGCTCTGGCCTGGGACTGGCCACCGGGGGCACTGGCTATCGGCTTCGCGAGACGGACAACAGGATCAATCGCATCAAGAGCCGGGCCAACTCCACGAACAGCACCTCAAACAGCAATAGCAACACAAACGATTCCACAACGGCGAGTGAGAGCAGTTCGAATGGTGTGGTTGCCGCTGGCGGTGGAGGAGCAGCTGTATCAGCAGGAGGAGCCACACCGGCAGCTGCGGGAGCGGGTTCGGGATCGGTATCGGGAGCAACTGCCCCGTTAGCTGGCAAAGAGGCCACAGCTGCTGTCTCGCTGCTGGAGAAAAAGCTGCCCAATGTGGTGGTCTCTCCGCTGACGATGAAGGAGCTGCGCCAGAAGGGCATGACCAAGTACGATGCCGAGATGATCATGGCCAATGCAGCGTACCAGCAGCAACACCACCACCAGCATCAGCACCACTTCCACCACCACCATCATCATCACCATCACCACCACCACAATCATGGCCAGCATGCCAGCACAGGCGCGGAAGCCACTGCCGCCGTCCAGGCCATGCAGAAGCCCGGAGGTGGCTCCGGTGGAACGGGGAGCGGGGCGAGCGCAGCCGCCGGCGGAGCTGGCTCCGAGGCCAATGGGTTGCGCAAATCGATGCGCGTGAACAGCACCAGCAGCAGCATCTCCACCGCCTCCACGGATGAAGTAATGAACACCGCTCCCATCACGCCATTGCCCACGAAGGCGCCGGTGGTGCTGATGCCCCGATGCAAGCCGGCACAGATGGCCATTGCGGCGGCAGCCATGCAGCAGCAGCAGCAACAACAGCAGCGGGAGAAGCGCCAACTGAGACGCAGCGAGCGGCAGAAGGAGAAGCTAACGGATGGCGAGAGCAGCGACAGGGAGCGGGAGATGCCGGAGCAGCAGGTGCCAGCCAAGGTGTTTATCGTGGCCACGGAGAAGCCGGAGAAGCAACCTCAGCAGCAGCAGCAACAGGAGAAGCGTGTGACGCGAAACAGTGCAGGAAGAGGCGGAGGAGGAATGGCTGCCAGATTAGCCACTGCCCATAACAATAACATAGGAACCACAACAACAGCAACAGCAGGAGCTGGAGCAGCATCATCAGCTACAACAGCAACAACATCAACCAATAGCAACTGCAGCAAAGCAACAACGATTACAAATTGTAATAACCATAATAGTAATAATAGCAGTAGAATTAATCATAATTCTAATCTTAGCGGTAGACTTAGTGTTAAATCAAAGAAGCCAGCACCAAGTGAGGCCTCGTCCACATCCTCATCCACCACATCCACATCCTCAGATCAGCAGCAACAGCAGCAGCAGCAGCAGGCAACGCGTCGCAGTCGCAGCCACAGTCCCGCCTACAAAAAGAATCTACTGGCCAGCTTCGAATCGGGAGGCAAGGATCAACCGCAGGCGGACGCCGGAGGAGGAGCATCCCCTCCCATTAAGCAGAAACGGAGTCGCCGTGCAGCAGCTTTGGCAGCGGCCCAAAGCATTCACTGTGATGCTCTGGGAGTAGCACCCGGCACTTTGCCGTTGACCAACAGCAATCCCCGCAAGCGATCCCAGCCGCCCAGCACCTCTGGCGAGGCGTCCTCCAGCAGCATCATTGGCAACAGCAATGTGGAGCCCCTGCTGAAGACGCCAGAGCGTAGATTGAAGCTAACCCTTCGCATGAAACGTTCCCCCATTCTGGACGAAGTCATCGAGCTGGGAACGAGCCTCAGCAACGATCGCCATGCTGGCCGACACAACGGCATTCACGGATCGGGCCGCAATGCCGGAGGACTCGATTCCCTGCATGGATCCGGGTCGGATAAGGCTGCTTTGAATGCGAACAGCAGCAGTTCCAGCATCGGAAATGGCATCGAGTACGAGATTCTGCGCATGGAGGGCATCTCGGAGCATGGCAACGACGACGATGATGAAGAGGAGGACGACGAAGAAGAGGAAGAAGACGATGAACTGCCAGAGGAGGAGGAGGAGGAGGAGCAGAAGGTGGATGAACCAGAGGAGCACCATCCGCCGGTGGAGGACGAGAAGCTGGCCACCACCTACTCGAAGAAGCAGAGGAAGAAGCAGCGCAGCCGGAGCCGGAGCAGCCAAAGGAGATCGCCCGCTCCCAGCACCAGTAGTGTATACGGAACGCCCCAGAAGAAGCGACTCCGCCTGATTTTCGGCAACGAATCCCACACCATAGACATTCCACCGACAGCCGAGGGACCGGGAACAGCGGGAGCCAGCAGCGGCGTGGACGAGCTGAACAGCAGCGGCGGCGCTGGGGGCGTGAGTGCCAGCGACGAGTCCTTCAATGCCTCTTATGCCAGCAGCACCAGTCTGACGGTAAACACCAGCAGTACCACCTCCTCCTCGTCGTCGTCGCTGTCGTCGGTGGAGCCAGTGGAGTCTTCCAGCGGAGCAGCGGCGACTGCCGCCTCCGGGAGCGCCCAATCCCCATCTTCCACCACGAGCAGCTCCTTTCAATCGGCCTGCACATCGACTACCAGCAGCAACATCTACTTCCCGAACGGAAAGCAACGCGGAGAGGACTCCTACGGGATGAACTACTACCAGCTGGGGAAGTTTGGTAGTCCGGGACAGGGACAGGCCATTGTTAGCAGCAGCAGTGGCTCGGGAGCGGGCGCAGGAGCAGCGGGAGGTGGGTTCCTCAGCATGCCCAAGCACACCTTTGGCACGTGTGCCCTCCTGGCGCCCACCAGCTTTGCCAATCTTCAGCAGAATGCTCAGCCGGCGGGACAACAGCAGATTAAGTCCAACGCAGGCGGAGGCGGAGGAGGAGGAGGAGGAAGCGGCGGCGGTGGAGTGGTGGCCACATCCACGTCGGCTTCGCATCATCATCATAACCATCATGGCCAGAAATAACCAACGACTGATCTCCAAGCAAATTGACTAAGCTCAGCTGCCATTGCCAAGAGAGGAGTAGTAACCAAGGAGGAGGAAGCGGATGCAGAGACGAAGGAGCAAAGCATAAGGAAAGTGAAGGAGGGGAGGAAAAGGATAAGGAGGAGGAGGAGGAGGAGACTAAGGAGAATTGTTGCGCTGCTGGCGTCGTTGCCTCTGCTGCTGCCGCCGACCTGCGCTCCTTGAAAGTGACCCCACATAGACTTAGCCCTAGAACATAGATCTAGCATCCTAGCATCCATTATTTCCAAGTTCAAGTAGATCCTGTATTTTTTTTTTTAATATTTTTTTTGAGTATTTTATTTAGACAAAAAGCAAAAACCAAAAGCTAGAACAGGAAACATTTGGAACTACCTGAATTATAACTTTCTTTTTTGCTTTCTTCTATTTCTCTTTGTTCTCTATTTCAATTTCTCTTTCTCCTTTCTCCCTGAATGTCCTTTTTGTGCGTGCGTGTGTGTGTAACTGTGCCTGCGTGTGGAATGTGTGTGTTTGTTGTGTTTTTCTTTTTGCAGATGGAAGTGTAAAGCATAAATGTAGGAGAAGGGATGAGGATATAAAGCAGAAGATGAGCAGCAGAAGCAGGATCTACAGCAGAAAGACCAGCAGAAACCACATCCTTCGCAGGAGCAGCAGCAACAACGGCAGCGCCAACAATTTGATAGTTAAAAAGCTAAGAATAGAATTAAATCGCATTCAAATCATGTACAGTTGAGAAACGAGGACGAGGACGAGGACTAGGACGCAGACGTTGACGTTGACGAGCCAAGGATAATCCGAAAGCCATTTAACTAAAAAAAAAAAAAACACAACTTAAATAATTAATTAATTGCCAGAAATGCAAAAAACAAAAAGGATAATGCACACAGAGACACAACGCAATTAGCAGCGGTTTTAGACGCCTTACAACTAACGTTAACTTCATAAACCTTATATTATATACAACAAACAGAAATCAAGGATAACAAAATATATATAAGATACATGATATATATATATATATATATATATATAGAAAGGATACTCTAGAAAGTCCCACATGAGCCAACAAAAACAATAGAGAAGCAACAGCAGCAGCAGCAGAAGCGGCGGCAAGATCAGCAATGTATAAGCCACATTAAGTAAAATATATAATATATATACACAACAAATTCAAATATATAGACATTAATAACAAGAATACAAGGGGAACGACAACTTAGAAAACCAAAAATTTCACATAAATGTATATAAAAGAATGGATACAAGAATTATATAAATTATAAAAGAAAAGCGCGTAAGTGAAGATTTCGAGAAATAAATAATTTGCAATCGCAAATCGAGATGCAAAGTGAATGGCCTGGTCCGCGATAATAATTTCATTTTCATCCAATTGAAACCACCCACCTTTTGTAATGCTCTCCATCATGCTATCTATGCTATCCATGCTGTTATCCTTTGCGTTTCCGGAACAATCCAATCCAATCCGATTAAATCCTAACAAATCAAACACACGCACCACAGAATGTATTTTGGCTTTACACCGATTCGATTTTGTTTTAATTCATTTATATATATATATTTATATTTTTTTTTTTACCTAACAAACGATAATATACAAAAGATTTGATTAGTTTTTTTTTCCGTTTAATGTGAATGAGAAGCGGTTATAATTTGTTAACGCATAAGTTTAGTTATTAGCGTACATTAATTATGTATATTTATACATTAATCATATATTCGATATATTATATATATATATATATATATATATATTATATCTTTATTCATATGTGTAACTACTATGTATTATTTTTTAAGCCACAACAAAAACAATTAGAGAGCAGCGCAGCCATCGTCGCCGTCGCCGCCGCCAAACATTCATAATAAACTAAAAAACAAATTTAGTTTTTACAAAATGCATGGCATTTCTAATTTAGTTTTTGCTTTTTGCTGGTTAACCACCACACTTCTAACTACATATACTTCTTATAATCTAAATCTAATTGAAAGTTAGATTAAACTTGAAGAGTACATGGCATCTTCAGAGTTTATTTCTCATCTAAGTCTCCTGCACTAAACACGTTTATTTCGTTTTAATGCTACACATCATTGAACAAAGGATTTCCCGGAAACAAACATGCTTTTCATTTCTCTTTAAATTACACACTTTTATAGGAAAGAACATTTCGGATTCTTCAGCATCTTCTTCTGCTTTATTTAGTTGGCGTTACAAAAATGGGTTTAAAAATGGGGAGGGTAGAATAAGGACAAAGAGGTCCCGAAAGTTGGGAGTCTCTACTTTGGGAAATGGGGTATACATCGCTTAAGAACTAAGTAGGTATACTATATAGTGTTTAGCGGATAAGAAGGCTCCTGCTCGGGGATTAGTGGCCGTACTTCTGGAAGTCCCATTCGCGATTGTCCAGCGGACAGACCTGGCGCGTCTTCAGCCAGCGGGAGATGCAGTGGAAGTGGAAGGCGTGGTTGCAAACGCCCCAGGCCACGGTGCACTCCTCGCTGGTGGCGGAGGCCTGGTTCGCCTGGCACTCGATGCACAAGTCCATGATGTGGTTGCGGCAAATGGCGCAATTGTCCACCACGATGTCTGCCAGGAGGTGAACCAAAATAATTAAATTATATCGTTTCAATAGCAAAGATTGATAGTGACTTACCCCAGGCCCATAAAGCCACGGCGTTCCACTGAATTTTCAGAGGTAAAGGAAACGGGAAAGTTGTAAAATTAACAAAGGTTCGGCCATGACTGCAAGAAATGCTGACTCCTCGCCGAGTTTACTCACCTTCTTCACTTCGAAGCGCTTCTTCTCGCCCTTGCTGCTGCTGGAGGGCACCTCGAACTCTTCCTCATCGACCTCCATGGTGTCTGCGTCGTTGTTTTTCGATCCGGCCAACGTAAACGAACGTTTTTGCTAAATTCTAGCTTATTTGCAAATAAATTCCAATTTTCGCCGATGTGCCAGTGTGTGCGTCCCAGTGTGACCGTTCGTTCGGGCCAAAGTAATTCCCTTGCGCTTGCAACGGTCCTATTGTTATAAGCTTTTTGGTATTCGTTAATATTATTAAGTATTTTTATTTAACTTAAAATATTTAAATATACACGAATAATATTTCTTCCATTTAATTTAATATTTTCCAAAATCTATTTTAAATATTTCAACTTCACACTCTTATACAGCTTTTACTCAATAAGTTAGATTATTTAAATTCAGCACTCGGCTCTGGACATTTTCCTTTTCCCGGCAAGGATCTCCTGCTAGGATGTCGCTGCTCCAGTCTTGTGTCCTGACCGCTCCTTCTCCTTTTCCCTCTTCACCACAGGCAGCCGTGTCCAGATGTATCCCCCCGATCTCTGGGCTGTGTACTCGTCCACGTCTGGTAAAGGGAATGGAGTGCTCCTATCGTAGTAGTAGTTACTGGGTGCGTGCATCACAAACTCCAGGTAGCACAGTTTCCTGGAGAGCTCCTCGTCAGGACCTTGAAGGGTACTGTTAGCTAGGAAGATAAGGGGGAAAAAAAAGGACATACCAATCAGATAGGTGGCGGGATCGAACCCCTCCTGGGGATCTGGACTATCCTGGGTGGGTATCAGCCACGTGAGAAATGCCGACTTCTCGCAGTAAGCATCCACGAGGAGGCCCCGGATCTGGGCGTAGTATAGGTTCTGTTCCCCGTCCACTATGCTGACAATGTCCCCGATTTGCATGTAGCTGCCCTTGTAGAAGACGCTCTTTACGAACTTGGTGCAGGCCTGGACTTTTGGCGTCTTTTGTGCGGGTCTCTTGAAGAGAGTGCGTCGATTGCGGGCACCAGCCGCCGCTCCTGGGCCACCAGTTCCTGACTTTCCGTGCTTATTCGAGTTACTGGGATGATTCCCCGCTCCGGAGAGATGGTGAGCGGAGTTTCCTGAGGACCCATTCGGCCCGTTGTTGTGGCCATTGGCCTGGCCACCGTTTCCGGAGGCATTACCTCTTCCTCCGGTTTGTTTGGCTTTGAATCGCGTGCTCTTTCGCAATCGCTTCATAATCGTGGGCGTACGGGCGCTTCCTTGGTTGGCGGTGCCGTTCAAGCTGCTCCTGGTTATCTTTCCCGTGCGTATGGGAGGCGGCGCCTCCGGAGAGCTCGGTGGCATGTCCTCCTGCTTTACCTTGCTGCTCTCTGTACTGGGTTTCTCATCTTCTTCGACAGTAACGACCGGCGGCGTGGGTGGCGGCTTGGGCTGCTGCTCCTCAACTGGTGGCTTCTTATCCTCTGTCTCTTCCGCCTTCTCTTCCTTGACCTCGGGCTCCACCTTGGTCTCGGGTTCCTCCTTCAGTTCCTTTTTCGCCTTTGGCTTTGGCTTCGGTTGCTCCAGTTCGTCTATAGTGGGCATCTGCTCGTTGGTGGTCAGATCATTGTCTATGTCCATCAGCACCACATCTGTGGAAGCATCCTCCTCCTTGCACTGACACGGGGAAGCTGCGGGGACAGCCGATTCCTCTGTAGCAGTTTGGTCTCCACCTTCGGCCGATTCCTTGGCCGGATTTGGCTGCTCCGGGGCTTTAGCTTTGCCGCACTTGCCGCACTGGCTGTCTGTGGGCTCGGGATCTGCGGACATGGCTAACCAGGTGACCAGTTAGCAAGTGTTTAATACAGTTTTCGCGAATATCAACAAATTTCCGAACTACAATCGGGGAACAGGAAGGGCAGTGTGGCCATGCAATTCATAGGCAGTTTTGCCAAAACAGTAGATCTGGTATATTATATTACTTCTTTATTTTAAACCTTTTACCTTGTAAATGGTTGTTTTACCTTCTAATGGTGTTAAAATCAGTTTACCTGGACAGGAATACATGGTCTTCGATACATCCAACACCTGCCAGAAATTTTTAAGCCCTGGTTCGAATGGAAGATTTCTACCTGGACGAGACGGTCACACCAGTGTCACAGTCTTTCTAATTTTCGGGTCGAACCAAGTTACGTTTCAGGTTTTTGTGACGGAATTTCAACGCGATTTGTTTTTTGAAAAAGCAATCAATTTGTAGACAGCACCCCGGACACCCCGAATCAGAGAAGGAGCATGGATTTCGGGGCGTTGTTGCACTACGCCAAGAAGAAGAACGATGCAGCCACCAAAGATGAGGTATGGATATGGCGTATGGCAGATGTCTCATTTGTGGGTCACAGATTTGTCAACATTTGTGGGACGACTGGGGTGATCTACCTGCTACCTGCTGGCCCTGTTGATTCACTTTCTGCGAGAGCATATGGCAATCACCTCCCTACCCACCCTCCGAAGTCTTCCATCAGCCAAACAAAAACTGCTCAGAGTCGAAGATTTAAATGATTTGGAGCGGGTTCTTCGTATAGATAGTATGGGACAGGGCCATCCTACAGAGTTAAACCTTCCAGACAATAGATAGCGTAGTCCGACGACAGCAACTGTTAAAATGTCATTTAAAATATTGATAAAATGATAAAAACAATAGAATTAAATGTTCTTTTTCCGCCTCGCCAGGGTAAATTCTACAGCACCAAGTATGCGCCGCCCAAGAAGGAGAGCAAGGAGAGCAAGCAGCTGTCCAATAACATCCAGAAGTTCCTGAAGAAGCGCGAGGCCGAGGAGGCAGAGCGAAAGCGCGAGGAGCGCCAGAAGTTGGCCGAGCTGTTGGCCAAGCGGGATGAGAAGTCCAAGAACAAGATACGTAAAATGCTCAAGGTGACCAAGTCCGCTAACAAATCGGTGCTGGAGGATACCAAGGACTGCGATGGAGTCGATGGTCACGAGGCGGGCGAGGGCCAGGGTGATGACTACGGTTATGTCTCCAACGAGGCTAATGCCTTCTACGAGAAGTACATCGAAAAGGTGCGCGACGTCCAGGAGGACAAGGGCTTTGCGCCCAGCAGGCCGCAATCCCTGCGGGATCTGTCGGGCACCAAGGAGAGAGTCAAGGCTGCCATTACCAGAGAACGCGAGAAGGCCAAGACGCACACTCGTCAGCGGAGCAGCACCGCCACTGGCAGCAGCAGCAGCACCTCCTCGTCGGCTTCGAAGGCCTTCAAGGAACCCACCATAGCTCGCTCCTACAACACCTCAAAAACCCTGTACGATCCGGACGCTGAGAAAAGGGAGGAGGAGCGCAAGAAGCGGCAGGAGGAGGAGCAGCGCCGAGCCAAGATCAAGCGCCCGCCGCAACCGCCGCCCATGGACTTCCAGGCGCTTCTCCGGCTGGCTGAGAAGAAGCAGCACGAGCCCGTTGTGTTTGCCCAGCCGGAGAAGAAGGAGCCGGAGCGCCTGCTATCCGCGAGGGAGAAGCGCGAGATGGAGGAGCGTCAGCGCCAGAAGGAGCAGCGGGCGCAGCGTGATAAGATGCGGGAGAGCGATCTGAAGACCAAGGATGCCGCTGCCAAGGCGCCGCCCAGTCGCATGGAGCCCAATGGCCGCATACCCAAGCTGAATCAGGCCAAGCCAGCGGCCCAGCCAAACGAAACCAAAGCCAAGGCCTCGCCTAACGAAAACCTCAAACGTCCCGGGGCGCCAGCTTCGGCTAACTCATCCAGCTCTTCCAATTCCAACACCAACCGCCAACCCGCCTCAAGTACAAAGCCTGCCAGTAGCACTAATAGCATCACAAAGTCAGCATCAATTGGCTCCAAGCCGGGAGGTGGATCCGCGGCAGCGGGGAAACCCGGCTCGGCCAGCTCCAAGGAGGCGCCAGCGTCCAAAAATCCTTATGCGGCAGCCGTCAAAAACGGAGCTGTTCGCGAGTTCCCACCGCGGGATCGTCCGGCAGGAGCAGCGCCTTCGGCCAAGACGCGCCAGTTTCCGCCGGCGGATGTCCAGAGATCGGGTGGCAGGCCATTCCCGCCAGCGGATGTCAGGGGCAGGAAAAGACCCCACGAACAGCTCACCAATAAAAGTAAACGTCACTGATAGTTCCCATATTTGATTTTGTTTTTTAAACATTTTGTTACACAATTCCCAGGACGCATTTGTGACGAGGATGACTCCGAGTACGACTCCGAGTTGGACGACTTCATCGACGACGGGGACTGCGAGGAGGATATATCGTCGCACATTCGCGACATATTCGGCTATGATAAGCGGCGATACCGAGACCTGGACGACGACGATCAAGGTATGGAGTCCAGCTACGCGCAGATGCAGCGCGAGGAGTTCATCAGCAAGAAATTGGGTACGTTTTTTGGCTACTCGGCATCCAGGCGATCCAAACTAACAAGCTCACCCTTCTCTTGTAGGCATGCAAGAGGATTTGGAGGATATGCGCATGGAGGCGATGCACAAAAAGCGCAAAATGGCCAAGAAGAAGACAAAGCGCCTCGACGACGACGACGACGACCAAGATTAGACTGTGTTCGCCACGCTATCGTAAATCTCAAAATCCGTAAATCCCAAGCTGGATTCCCCCTCCCCTTATCTTATCGATCGGATTCGAATTTGGATTAGGATTCCGGCGACCCGGCGATGCCGAGGTCGATCGATGCTGAATCAGGAGCTGTGCCTGTTAAGTTATAAATTGGATGATATTTTTTTATATAGTTTTGAGAGTAACCTAAAAGCCTAGTTCATAAGTATTCCCCGCACCCACACCCACACCCACACCAGCCGCCGCCCTTTCGCGGCTCTATTTGTATGTACATTTTGGTGTATATATGGATTATTGGGGGCGTGGCTGTGTGTTGTGCCTTTACAGCGCATCTGTAAAAATCTATTTTTGCTATCTATAAATCCAAACGGACAGAATTCAATTAACTTTTGTGTGGGTTTCGCCTCCGCTCGGAGTCACCGATGCGAATTGCAAATGTGTTCGGAGTGAAAGACCTCCTCCCGGCCCCGAGGGCTTTGAACTTTCCCTGGCCTTGGCGAGGGTCTTTACATTCCCCGATTGCCAAGTACGTTTTCGTTCAATTCTATTTGTTTGAATTCAAATCCTTCCCATCCCTTCCAGAAATCCCAACATTCCATATTTGGAGCTAACAAGAATTTAATAGTTTGTAAAACGTAACAGTAGGCAGTAACAAAACAATTATGTTTCTAGCATCTGCAGGAGATCCCTCTTAAACACCAGACCCACCAAAGTGGCCTTAGTCCAGCTCCACCACCACGGCGCTGCCCCGCCTCCGCCTATCGCAGACTGGATGCGGCTCGTTGCCCAGCATGGCTATCGCCGTCTGGGCGGAGTAGGCCTTCTCCTGTTCCAGATACCGGATCTCGTGCCCGATCTTGCGCAGATATGCGACCGTGTGTCGCGGCACCTCCGGCTCCACTTCCACGTACATGGGCGCCAGCTGATGATGCAGTCGTCCCGTGTTCACGGCCTTCTCGATCGGCTCGTTGAGCATGAAGAACCGGAGTATGGTCTGGGCCACCGAGGTGGTTATCTTGGAGCCTCCTGCCGCCCCCACAATTAGCTTCACGTTGCCGTGGGTGTCCAGGATGATGCTGGGACATGTCGATGACATGGGCCGCTTTCCCGGCTTGATGTAGTTGGCCGGACTGGCCGGGATCCCATACAAGTTGGTCGTTCCTGGTGTGCTGAAGTCGTCCATCTCGTCGTTGAGGATTATGCCCGTTTGGCGGGATCGAACCTTTCCGCCCAGGTGGCTGTTGATGGTGCTGGTCACCGAGATGGCGTCTCCATTGGGAGCCAAAACGGAAATGTGGGCAGTGCCGTGATCCTCCACGTTGTCGAAGTTTGCTCCGTAGTACGCCCTATCCTCAAAGGTGCGATCGTCCAGGATGAGCTTCCGGATCTCGGCGGCAAAGGACGGATCGATGAGATTATCGTAGACCTCCAGGACATCCGGCTCGAAGTAAATATCGCCCAGATTGGTGCGATGTCCGTACGCATGCTTGAAGGTTTCGATCAGCCGCTGCCAGTACTTGTCCGTGTTGGTAGTGAAGAGCGGCTCCATCACGTTCAGCATGAAGGTCAGCACCGCCCCGCTGGTGGGCAGGGGCGAGGTGTACAGCTGATAGCCTCCGTTGAAGCGCGAGTGGAGCGGCAGCTCCCAGCGAACGCTAAGGGATTCGAGTAATTGGATTATTACCTCCATTAAGAGAAGGACGTCGAGACTTACTCGTAGTTCTGGAGATCCTCTTCGGTTACAATGCCGCCCATGGCCTGGATGTCCTCCACCAGCTTGCGACCCACCCGGCCGCCTCGGTAGATAACTTCGGCGCCTTCGTTGGCCACCATTTCCAGGGTCTCCGCCAGCATGGGACGATACATGATCTCGCCCTGCCGATAAACCTCGTCCGTTTTGGGATTGATGAAGATCTCCGCCATGGACGTCTCGTTGCGGATTCGCTCCTCTTCGCGTTCCAGGACGCCGGCCAGGTAGCGAGACACCTCGATGCCGTTCCGGCACAGCTCGATGGTGGGCTGGAAGAGCTGTTTCCAAGGCAGCCGGCCGTACTTGTCGTGCATCTTCCAGTAGCCGTAAATCTCGCTGGGCACGGCACAGGCCAGAGCTCCGGTTATCTCCTTGCCCACGAACATGTCCCGTGTGGCAGCCGCCGGTGCGGTTTCCCTGGCCATCAAAGTCTCGACGAAGCCCGTCTCCTTGGAGTAAATGGTGGCCACAAAGCCACCGCCCACGCCCAGGCTATGCGGCAGCATGACGCCCTCACAGAGCATCGTGGCAATGGCCGCGTCCACAGCGGATCCACCAATGTCCAGGATGTTGCCGCCGATCTCGGCGCAGCCCACACCATTGGAGGCAACAGCGCCCATGCGGCGCGGCTCCTCAGTCTTACCGCGGAGTCCGAAGACCAGGCCCAGGGTCACGCCCACCGCTGCCACCACCAGGAGGATCCAGCAAACGGCATACTTCTTGCAGCATCTGGCGGAGATCGGAAGAGGAGAGATTAAAGATTAGAGGCGGAGGCTGGTCGGGAGGGACACTTGCCATCGCTGTGTATTGCTCCCGTACCCGACTAATAGATCACCGAAGGCGTTCAACAATTCCGCATAAAACATGGCCAGTCAGGTGATTCCGAATCTTTAATTTCCGGGCGGCTCAATTTTTCTTGATTTCAAATATGTATGTCGCTTGATTCTGTCAAGTTTTTTATTTACAGTCTTTGAAATATTTTGAAAGCCTGGAAACCGATATCCCTGATGGCCACATCCTTTTTAGTTAGTTCCTTTACTTACGACATTTTGTGTATGGTCTTTTGGGGGTTATCCTTAGAACTAGATCTAAACTAATATTTAAAGTCCAGGTGGGTTTAGTTCAAATGGCCCTCGGACCCCATCGATCGCCTTTTATATCCAATCACTTATCTTTCCACCAAAAAAGAAACCCGATAAGACAAGAACCTTGGCCGCAGTTCTATTCAAATCCCGATCCCACTGCCATGGATGATTCGCGACGTCATATAGATAGCTTCCTGGGATGACTAAGGCACCGGCGGAGACCAAAAGAAACGGATTAGGTTTGCCTTAATTATATAAATATCTGGCAGGTGGCGATAAGCCAAAGATTTTGGAGCCGATCTGGGATCTTGCTTGGAATTCCATTTTCTGTTTTTCGCGGCTAAAAATAGTAGAGCGGACACAAATATTAATTAATATCAGTGGCTATTACCTGGTGCCGGATAACGAAAAGCGTCTGCTGGACTTTGTTCATCCGAAATAGGTAAGATTTAATAATTCAAAAGATTTTTCCTTTAAAGTTTGCGTAAATAAGTTAAGCTTTAGCCTAGCAACGTAGTAAAAATCTTAGCCTAACATCTAAATGTGTATTTATTTTGTTGACTAAACACTAAAATGTATTAAATATTTTAACTTTTAATTATATATTATTTTTTAAATAGCTATTCAAAATGGCCGCCAAAGAAATTGGCAAAATGGCCGCCGATAGAACTACCAAAATGGCCGCCGATAAATCCCAAAAATGAGCCCTATCGATAGACGGATTTGGTATTTTTGTAAGTTGCAGCCACACAAAATGGTGAAATTATCGCACTGCCAACTTGTTAAATCGGTCTGATATAAGTGGATATATGTGGATATTCGATGTGAAAGTGTTGCGGCGCGACTAAAAGTAAGGCAGATTAGTGCCGCTTAAAGTTAGTCAGACTATTTATGCCCGGCATTGAATGGAAATCGTGACGGAAAATGAAACGTGAGTGAAAAAAAGATGCGTAGAAGCCAAAAACCTAAGCCGAGTTTCACGTACACAGTTGCACCGCCAACGCTGCTGCACATATGCAAATGCGAGGTGCTGTGTGTGTGCGTGTGAGCCAAAGAGTGAATATAATTATTTTTCTAAGCTCAATCTAATTGGAAATGCAAACAGTGGATTCGTGTGAATATCGCCAGCATCAGGATACTTACCTGTGCGCCGGCCTGTGTGTCTTTTTGGCAACCTTAATTTATGTATTTCCGTGTACCTGTGCATGTTGTGCATGTGTTCGTGTGTGGTACTTGGGCAGGGACAAAATAGCAACAACAAAAAAGCCAGCAAAGCTATAGCGGCAGTTTTAGTGCTTTTCTTTTAATTCTTTTTTGTTGGTTTTTTGTTTGTTTGTTGGTTGGTTGGTTGAAGCTGCAACGCCCACTGATTAAAGTGAAAGAAGATTGGGAGAAGAAGGAGATGAAGATGAAAGACAACTAATTATTTGCATGTGTGTGTGTGTGTGTGCGGGTGTCTCTGCACATCTTCCGACTTGGCGTTGTTTTTGCTGTTGTTTTGATAGCCAGCCGCAACTAAATGAGAAAACTTGGATGGAAATTCTGAAATTCATTGCGTCTGCGCCTTTAAAAACAACAACAAAGGAGCCCAACACTTTTGGCCTTGGCTTAAAGGAAGAAATAAAACCCCGAAAACAAAACAACAAAGTGGGGGCAGAGCCAGATGAAGAAGATGCTGGAGAAGATGGAGAAGAAGCAGCATCAAAACACAGAGACACACATATAGCTGCACTTTGAAAGGGCAACAGCAGAAACTGCATCGACTTTTACACTAAAAAAAACTAGAGACTGGATCAGGTATCATATTGGAAGTTATTTCCCAGATTTTGAAATCCGAGATTAAACTATCGGCAAAACTTTTCCATTTTCCATTCGTAAAATTCTTAAAATATTTTGTTCATTCAACCAAGGCATGGAATCTTGAGCCTTTGTATTTGCTAAAGTGTAAGCGAGGCTCAAAATCTTGGAATATTCTGGCTACCTTTGTTGTTGTTGTTGCACAGCCCCCACGCAAGGATATTCTGGAGTCCGTGATTCAATTGTGACGCACATTTTTCAGATACACAGATACAGTATCCCAGACCCTCGCACACACATTCACACATGCGTGCACCTTCACACCTACCATACCATAAGAATACATACAAACATCCCGTGCATTTTTTCAGGCACTGAAGGCGACAACGCACAACTGGTGCTTGTTATTACATAAAAGCCAACCTCGCCCTCTCTTCGTCATCATCTCAAAAAAATCATCATCACTATAATCGACAGAAGCAGCAGCAGCCTCAGAAGAAGCCTCTTTTTGAGTTCGAAGAAATAAAAGAAGAAACGAGAGGGATCAAGCAAAGAAAGAAACTAGCAAACAAATCCGAAATCTAGAGAATCAACTAAGCGTTCAAAAGGGGGGAGGAGCTGCTGCAGTGGCACCGAGACCATGAGCGTCTTCGATGACTTCCAACGCCTGTGGATGGAGCGCTTCCCGCAGAGCTCCCTCTCCGATGCCTGGGAGCAGGATGTACGCGCCAGCCTGGAACGGCACAAGGTCAAGATCCATGAGCTGAGCAAGGAGCTGGAGCAGGAGACCCTCTATGTTGAGTATTTGGAGCGTCTGCTGTCCGATGTGGAGAAGTATCGTGCATCTGGCGGGGATCCTACGGCCCTGTTCGAGGCAGCCAGCGGTAGCAGCTCTACCAACAATGGCACCACCAATGGATCAGCTCCAGGCGCTGCCCCAGCAGCTGGAGTGGACAAAGAATTTGTAAGTACAAAGTTGCATTATCCAGTTGTCTATTTTGCTTTATTATTTCTATTGTTTATTAAGCTAAAGCCTTAAAAGTAAAGCTTAGATCCTCGGTATCCTTAACCTCCTGCCTTGGATGTCCTATCAAATAACTCCTCCTTTCGCTGGCCATGGGGCTGGGGTTTTGCTACCAGGAGCTCAGCTTTCTTAGCCAGTCTTTTGTTGATTTATTCGGCAAATGTCATTGCCTGCTTATCAGTGGGGCTGTTAGTCGGTGGTGTTGGGAAAAAAAAAAAGGAAAAGTACGTAGGGGAAAGAGCAAAGAAGCGAGAGAGAGGAAAAAGAAAAGTTCAAGTTATAGAGAGGAGCCAAAAAATATTCGATAAATTACCAATAGACCGTTAAAAAAAGCTTCACAAAGTTTTGGTTCAAAATTAATGTCTTGTAGAGGGTTGAGGTCAATAAAAAACAAATATATATAGTTAATATGTTTTTATTAGATTTTAAAGTCTAGAAAGATAGATCTTTGTCCGATCTTTGGGGTTGCAAAGCCAAAGTTGACAACTTGCAACAGCTGGTGGCGCTTCGCCGACTGCCTCTGGCCTTCTGTCAACTTCTCTGCCGACCCTATCCAAGTGTATAATGCCTATGGGGCTATGCCACTCCGCCGATATCTGGGCCCGTTATCTACCCACACCAGAGCACTAGAAGACCTGCGTCTGTGGGTGTATTTTCTTTAGGTTCTGCCACAGCCACGGCCTCTGCCTCGGTCGCAGTCGGTGCTGCAGAAATATATTGTCGCCAGTAGTTTTGGGTGAATAACTGTGACGGGCCAAACGGACGGATACGGGTACCGGGAGTCTGACAATTCCACCGACAATTCCATAGGTCAAAATGGTGTAAAAGTTATATTATAATCAATAGCAAATTTAAAAAAATAATACAAGAAACCGCCAGAATATATCTTAACCCAGCCTATAAAACCAACAATAATTACGTAAAAAATTGAAAAGAAAATAAATTACGATTCCCTTTATTTTTTTGTTGCTTTCGTATTCATAGAGCGCCGTCTTCCGTTTTGGGCCGTATCCGTGTAGAACGTAGAGCCGTCTAGACCGTATAACCGTATAGCCTTGTATCCGTGTATCCGTGTATCCGTATCTTTGTTAACGTGTTCGGTTGACTCAAGTTTCGTGGTCAGCGCGGCGGCGTCGCAGCTGCAGTCGGCTTTGGCGTTAGCGTCGACTAGTCATCGTCACTAAGTCGTCAAGGGGGTTGGGGTATATACTCTTTTGAACCTCCCAACCTACAACAAAATCCAAATATTAAGTGTTTTCTAACCAACAAAACAAACAAACAAACACCAAATAATCAACAAAGTGGCGCTGAATGATTCGGGAGCATGGCTTCCTTTAAAGAGAAATTCAAATTATGGTCCAGAGGGGTGCGTAATATATCCAAATATTCTATAGAAAATGTGAAAAACAACAGCCAAGCGAGCAACCAACAATTGTTGCTGTATTATCACAAGTTGAAATCAATAAACTTATCGCAAAAATGCCATATAACAAAGCACAAACACATATACATATATGAAATAAAGCTATAGCTTTTCCCATAGCCGTAGCCGTATATCTCTGTAACTGTATCGGTACCCTTGCCCATATTGTTTGTGTGGCCGAGAAATTAAGCAATAACGGCAAGCGGCTAAAAAAAAGCGTTAAGGCAAAGCACTTGACAAAAAAAAAATATCACCTACAATGGCGGTCAAAGTAATAGCAATAATAATCTAAATAAATATTTTTTTTGATTATTTGGTATTACGTTTCATGTATACGAGTTCTTAAAGTAACAGAATTCGTAGATACAGATAATATCTTACAGATACTTTCCCTAGACAAGCTATACTATTTCATTTCGAATTGTAGATAAAAAGAGAGTGCGTGACTGAGAGTAAAAAGCAGTTAAAAAAGGCGTGAAACCATTGGTATTTTTTCTGCTGTTGTTTTCCATATATGTATATATATTTCTTTTCTTATTTTGTATAATACACATTACATGAGTGGGCGCCCTTTGGCAATCTGTGCCGCAAGCAGGCGACGCACAATGTGTTCCCTGATAAGCTCCAAGCCATATCAATAATAAAAGCCAACACACGCGTGGCGGAGGGTCCAGGGGGAAGGCTAACTTGTAGTTACATGCGGGTGACTTTTGTCCAAGAGATTGCGATTAAAAACAGCCAATAACTCGTGTCTCTGGCCATTAGAAGTTGGTTAATTTTTCTTTGAATTGGGAAACAGCTGTTTTTAGTTTCAAAGAAAAAGTTTAGATAGTTTTAAACAATCTAATTTAATTGAGTTTACTCAACTATTGAATCATAAATTGAAAGGCCTTCAATGTAGGCTTCCAAGAAACTAAAACTACAATATACAAAGTGCCTCTTTATTAACACCTGTTTTCATCAAAGGCCTCCTAAGTTTTTCCTTTTTATTTTGTGTTTTTTTTTTTATGAATAATGTAGGCACTGGAAATCGATAAAAATCTGTCCCATTTAACGGACAAGTGACTGCCAGGGGTTAAACTGGCATTACTCAGACGCCGCAGCCTGAGAAAATGTGCTTTGATAAGCTGCCTATGACCCCAAGTGCCTGTTAATTGAACAATATGCTAAGTAATTGTATCAATGCAATGATGATGGCAACGATGGCCAAACGAGGCTGGCAAAATGAACAAAATGAAGAGGAAAATGTACAGAGAAAACATCTTGGAGCTTCTTATCCATTGCCGGCTTCCATGACTTATAATATTTTTTCTTCCGTGTAGAAAGGAAAAGAGACAATCCAGTAGCCATCGACCTTCGGGGTTTTGAGACGCACTTGGGCACGCTTTCTTCATCGCTACGCTTGGTCACATCCACAACATATCCATCCATCCATCCGTCTAACCACCCACCCACCTGGCATCTGGCTTTTCTACCCAAACCCAAACTCAAACCCAACCCCTTCCCCTACCAAAAATCATATTTTATTTGGCAATTTTCCATTTTGGTAATAAGCGCGTTGTCTGGCCACTGCTCTCTTTATTTATTTGTGTAGTTTTCACTTTTTTCAATGCCCAAAATAAAAAAATAATCATCATATATTTGTTGGAAAGAAAGAAAGAAATAAAGAAATGAAGACGAAGACAAACGCACGCACGCGTCTTGGGTTGAGCTTGGAGCCAAGTTTGTTGTCGGTTTTCAGCCATTTCAAGTAGTGGTAGTGGCTTGTCGAAGAGAAACGGCTTGAATCGAAATGAAATTAAATGAAATGAAATGGGCTACGTGCCGGGCATCTCAAACAAAAAGTATATAAAAATAGTTTGCACATTTTTTTTTTTTTTAAGAAGAAAGGTGGGGTAGTCTTCTCGCAAAGAATCAAGCAGGTCGGGGCGAGGTTTTTTATATATGTACCTTTGGATTAGGCCACGATAGAACCACAGCCAATTCACACATAGCCAAGGGGCGGGAGCCAATTGGCCAACCTGCTGTTACTCCCGTTTTGGTTCTGCAATCAAAGAATTGTTACCGATTTCTCCTAATTTCCTCATTTGGTTTGCTAAGCTGCCAGCGGCAATGTTGCTTTTTAGTCATTCCCCTCTATCTCGTTTTCAGGCCAAATGAAACCAATGAACTTTTAACAATTTATTAACATTTTCCTTTTGTTGTTTTTTTTCTATGTTGTAGAAATCTAGTTTAAATCTTCGTGAGTCTTCCTCGTCTGGTGGCAAGGACAAGGACCGCCTGTCCCTCAACACAGACAACAAGTACACACACACGAGTGCCAGTGGCGCGGCAAGTGGCGCCGGCACAGGGCCTGGTGGTGGCTTGAACTCGGCCCCGCCCACGGCCAAACTGATTCCGGATCTGAGCTTTGAACGGGAGGACAGGGACAAGGACAGTGGCAACGAGAAGGATGCGAACGGGATACTCCAGCAATGTATCACTGAATTGGCGGCCTCCATAAAAGCTCAGCCGGATAACGGTGCATCAGGAGCAGGAAAAGGGACCGGAGGCGAAGGAGGAGGTGGCGAAGCAGACAAGGATTCCGCATCCTCGAAACTGCCGCTGCGCAAGTCCACATCACAATACGTAACCGTCATCCAGGTCAAGGAGGCCAAAGACAAAGATGGCGACTCTGCCGCCACCTCGGTCAATGACCAACAGCCCACTCCGCCCTCTACCTTTTCCCGTTTTGCAAGCGGCCCTGGGTCCGGCGGTGTGGGTGTGGAACCCACGGCCCCGCCCCTCTCGCCCTCGCTCACCTCGTACGCCGCCCACGTCGAGAAAAAGAAAATGCCACCCAGGTGAGTTGATCTAGATGGGATTGGATTGGATTTGATTTATTTATTAAAGGCATAGTCTGAGACTCTTTTATTTATCCTCTAGTCGAGGAGAAATATTTATATTTGTATTATGAAGTTAGTTGTAGTTGTATTGTTTTAATGAACCCTTTTTTTATGTCCAGACCTCCGCCAAAGAATGTTCGCCGCGTGGAACCGCCAACCATTCCCAGCCAGCAGTTGTCCTCGTCCCCGAAACGGGATACTCCCTTCGCGGGCAGTACCATGCCACTGCCAAGCAGCTCCGGCGGCAGTCTATCCTCCGACAGTCCCGGAAACTCGTTGGAACGCAATATCAAGCCCTCGGATATCCTGCGCCAAAAGTCTTCCGAGAACCTGGACGCCAAGTACGCGGCTAATCGCAAAACCACACCCGAGCTGGGAAAGTTCGTGAATGTAAATAATCCCGAGTTGATGGAGGAGCTTGGACGCAAAATGGTGGGTGGCAAGACCGATAGCCTGGAGCAGGCCAAACGAAACGACTCCTCAGCCTCGCCATCCGTCGGCGGTGGCAGTCTTGGACGAACCGCCTCTACGCCAGGAAGGGCTTTAACCCCAGGACGAACTGCAGCGGGTATGGGAGCCTCGCCCACGGGCAGCCTGAACAAGAGCGCCAAATTGGCGGCGGCGGACAGCAGCTCCACGAGCAGCCTAGAAAAAAAATCGCGCACGTCCCTGCAGGCTAGCGATGCGGAAGTCAATCAGCGAAGTGCCGGCTCCAAGGAGTCCCTGGCTTCCCAGGGAATATCGGAAGTGGTGGGTCTACCTCTGTCGTTTTTACTTAATTCAAAAACTAACCCTAAACTTTCAGATCAAGAGCTATGAGAGCGTGTCCTCGCTGAGTTCGGAAAGCGCCAAGGTAGCGGCAAGTTCGCTGCAAAATGTGGCAACTTCGGCGGCGGACAATGAACCGTATTATGACAGTGTGCCGCTGGATAACGGCGAGGGCGAATATGTGTTTATCAAGCCCGGCCGCACTGGCTCCTCCTCCAGTCGCGACGACCTGTCGACGCCGGGCAGCAGCACATTGCCCCTGACCAGTGCAGCAGATCCCGAATCTCCTGGTCGGACCTCCAACTACGTCAATATTGACTACTTCCTACAGTAAGTGCGCTTCATCTGGGGATAATTATGAATCTATTTATATAAATAATTCGATTGCCCGGCAGGCAAAGCAATGAGACACGTTCCAGTTCACTGGACAGCGATGGCGAGTACGAGGGTCCGCCCATATTGCGCACCATTTCCCACGACGAACAGACCACGTCACAAACCACGCCAGGCGCCCTGCGGAAGGTGAGTTAGTTGCTCTCATCTCAATTTACGGATGAATGTATCCATTATTAAGCAGTAACCCCCAGTAGCCTCCTCCCTCCCACTACTCCGGTACCTTTTCAATTTGAATTCCGATTCCCATCCAGCATTTTCAACGTTGCTGTTCGTTTTTTTAACCCCTTTCTTGCCCCGTTGAGGGTGTACGCTAATGCGGGTCTGATGCAATGCTCCTCCTCCCCCGATGACTAAGCGCACGCTCCGACACTTAACATATTTGTCGTTATCGCTAATTGATTGCAAATTGCATGTGCTCTGGCGTATTCGAAACACAAAAGTCTAGCGTTCTCAACAAATCTAAGAAGCCACATCTGTGGTACAATAGAAACGTTACAAGGAGCTTTAAAGTAAAACGCCTTTTTGAAGTCCCAATTGGTCTTCTCGGGAACCCCATCCAATTGTCTGCCTTTTTAATTAACTTTATATTATTGAGATGACATAATCGATTTTCAAAGTGAATTGCTAGATCTTTTAATCATAACATTGAAGAGATGATACTTGATTCATTAGTTTAAAAACGAACTATGACTATATACTCTATGAATTTTGAACCTAACCCACATCCTCTAAGCAGTATCTCGCCATTTACCGAGTAGCTTGCCTAACTTTAAGATTTTTAATTAATTTACTAATCATAACTAACCGTCGATGTGTCTTTACTTTCTCTTTTGTCTTTCTCCCCCAACAGAACCTAGTTTCAGCGATACTTGTGAGTACCGAATCAGGATTATAGCCGCTATATTCTATAGTATAGATCTATATATCTTTGTGTATGATTTGTACATCCATAGCTTTTGAATGCGCCTGTTTCATGTTGTTTGTGTTTCCGTTTTTGGTTAAGTTCTTCCTTTAGTTTATTCTTCACCCATATATATATAAATATTTCTGAACGATTGTATACATTTGCACTGATCGATGCACCCCATTGTTTCCGTCCTACTCACTCCCATTTGTTTTATTCTACTGTGGGTTTCTCTCTCTGTCTAATTCATTTTTGCCTACGTTTTTGTTTGAATGGCCCTGCAATCAATTAAAAATATTTTATAGGACTATGATTGCAATGTTACTGCCAATTTCAGCTTTTGTCGATTTGTAAATAGCTTTGGAAATGGTTAAGAAAAATCACAATAATTTCTGAATACAATTGTTTTAATTTTTGTTCACTTTACATTATATATACATATTGTTTACAAAGTATAACTAAATATATATTTTATGGGATAGGTTTGTGGAAATGCTCGTGGTGCCAAAATACGTTCCATACTCAGCTCAATCATCCAAAGCGAAACGATATACGTGGAGTGCCTCAACAAAATGATGCAGGTGAGTAAATTAGACATGAAAAATAAAAGAAATTTTTATAGATTAGTATAACATCAATTACGACTTACATGCTAGCTTTATATATTTATGAAATTAGTGTAAATTAAAGAAAAGCCCATTATTAGATATGTTAAAGATGTAACTCATTGTCCAGGCGCTTCTAGGGCCCTGTATAGCGGCGTCGCGGTCCAATCGGTTGCAAAATTACCGTTTTCCACATGTTCCGTCGCGTATATCTTGGCCATTTCGCAGCCGATTTGGAAATGAAATACCATTTTGGAATCCGGACTTAATTCTCCTTCGATCTGCGTCCACAATTTTAAAAACCCAAAAAAAAAATTGAATCTCGATTTTTGAAAAAATTGAAAGGGGTACCATCACAAAATTTTTCAAAAATTGAGATCAAACTTTTTCTTTAGTTTTTAAAAACTTGAAATGCAGATTGAAGCAGAGCAAAGTCCTGATTCCAAAAACGTATTCCACTCCCGAATCGGTTGCGAAATGGCCTTTAAATTCGCAACCAAATGTGTGAAAAAATAAGAAAATTAACAATATTTAGCCAAAAACCCAAAATTTTCTACAGCTTTGAAGTCAAATATCTCGGTCATTTTGCAGCTGATCGGATATAGCGTATAGGATTGCCATTTCCAGTAGCCCAGCCGCCTTCAGGAGCATCGTAGGTGCCTCCAGGAGCATCCTAGGTGCCTCCAGGAGCGGCCAGCGCAGTCCAGCCGCCTCCAGGAGCATCCTAGGTGCCTCCAGGAGCGGCCGGAGCAGCCCAGCCGCCTCCAGGAGCATCCTAGGTGCCTCCAGGAGCGGCCGGAGCAGCCCAGCCGCCTCCAGGAGCATCCTAGGTGCCTCCAGGAGCGGCCGGAGCAGCCCAGCCGCCTCCAGGATCATTCCAGGAACGTCCAGGAGCGGCCGGAGGAGCCTAGCCGCCTCCAGGAACATCGTAGGTGCCTCCAGGAGCGGCCGGAGCAGCCCAGCCGCCTCCAGGATCATTCCAGGAGCGGCCGGAGCAGCCTAGCCGCCTCCAGGAGCATCGTAGGTGCCTCCAGGAGCGGCCAGCGCAGCCCAGCCGCCTCCAGGATAATTCTAGGAGCGGCCGGAGCAGCCTAGCCGCCTCCAGGAGCATCGTAGGTGCCTCCAGGAGCGGCCGGAGCAGCCCAGCCGCCTCCAGGATCATTCCAGGAGCGGCCGGAGCAGCCTAGCCGCCTCCAGGATCATTCCAGGAGCGTCCAGGAGCGGTTGGAGCAGCCTAGCCGCCTCCAGGAGCATCGTAGGTGCCTCCAGGAGCGGCCGGAGCAGCCCAGCCGCCTCCAGGATCATTCTAGGGGCGGCCGGAGCAGCCCAGCCGCCTCCAGGAGCATCGTAGGTGCCTCCAGGAGCGGCCGGAGCAGCCCAGCCGCCTCCAGGATCATTCCAGGAGCGGCCGGAGCAGCCTAGCCGCCTCCAGGAGCATCGTAGGTGCCTCCAGGAGCGGCCAGCGCAGCCCAGCCGCCTCCAGGATCATTCCAGGAGCGGTTGGAGCAGCCTAGCCGCCTCCAGGAGCATCGTAGGTGCCTCCAGGAGCGGCCGGAGCAGTCGAGCCGCCTCCAGGATCATTCTAGGGGCGGCCGGAGCAGCCCAGCCGCCTCCAGGATCATTCTAGGGGCGGCCGAAGCAGCCCAGCCGCCTCCAGGATCATTCCAGGAGCGGCCGGAGCAGCCCAGCCGCCGCCAGGATCATTCCAGGAGCGGCCAGCGCAGCCCAGCCGCCTCCAGGATCATTCCAGGAGCGGCCGGAGCTGCCTAGCCGCCTCCAGGAGCATCGTAGGTGCCTCCAGGAGCGGCCAGCGCAGCCCAGCCGCCTCCAGGATCATTCCAGGAGCGTCCAGGAGCGGCCGGAGCTGCCTAGCCGCCTCCAGGAGCATCGTAGGTGCCTCCAGGAGCGGCCGGAGCAGCCCAGCCGCCTCCAGGATCAATCCAGGAGCGGCCGGAGCAGCTTAGCCGCCTCCAGGATCATTCCAGGACCGTACAGGAGCGGCCGGAGCTGCCCAGCCGCCTCCAGGAGCATCGTAGGTGCCTCCAGGAGCAGCCCAGCCGCCTCCAGGATCATTCCAGGAGCGGCCGGAGCAGCCTAGCCGCCTCCAGGAGCATCGTAGGTGCCTCCAGGAGCGGCCAGCGCAGCCCAGCCGCCTCCAGGATCATTCCAGGAGCGGCCGGAGCTGCCTAGCCGCCTCCAGAAGCATCGTAGGTGCCTCCAGGAGCGGCCGGAGCAGCCCAGCCGCCTCCAGGATCATTCCAGGAGCGGCCGGAGCAGCCTAGCCGCCTCCAGGAGCATCGTAGGTGCCTCCAGGAGCGGCCAGCGCAGCCCAGCCGCCTCCAGGATCATTCCAGGAGCGTCCAGGAGCGGCCGGAGCAGCCTAGCCGCCTCCAGGAGCATCGTAGGTGCCTCCAGGAGCGGCCAGCGCAGCCCAGCCGCCTCCAGGATCATTCCAGGACCGTACAGGAGCGGCCGGAGCTGCCCAGCCGCCTCCAGGAGCATCGTAGGTGCCTCCAGGAGCGGCCAGCGCAGCCCAGCCGCCTCCAGGATCATTCCAGGGGCAGCCGGAGCAGCCCAGCCGCCTCCAGGAGCATCGTAGGTGCCTCCAGGAGCGGCCGGAGCAGCCCAGCCGCCTCCAGGATCATTCCAGGAGCGTCCAGGAGCGGCCGGAGCTGCCTAGCCGCCTCCAGGAGCATCGTAGGTGCCTCCAGGAGCGGCCGGAGCAGCCCAGCCGCCTCCAGGATCATTCCAGGAGCGGCCGGAGCAGCCTAGCCGCCTCCAGGAGCATCGTAGGTGCCTCCAGGAGCGGCCAGCGCAGCCCAGCCGCCTCCAGGATCATTCCAGGAGCGTCCAGGAGCGGCCGGAGCAGCCTAGCCGCCTCCAGGAGCATCGTAGGTGCCTCCAGGAGCGGCCAGCGCAGCCCAGCCGCCTCCAGGATCATTCCAGGAGCGTCCAGGAGCGGCCGGAGCTGCCTAGCCGCCTCCAGGAGCATCGTAGGTGCCTCCAGGAGCGGCCGGAGCAGCCCAGCCGCCTCCAGGATCATTCCCGGAGCGGCCGGAGCTGCCCAGCCGCCTCCAGGAGCATCGTAGGTGCCTCCAGGAGCGGCCGGAGCAGCCCAGCCGCCTCCAGGATCATTCCAGGAGCGTCCAGGAGCGGCCGGAGCAGCCTAGCCGCCTCCAGGAGCATCGTAGGTGCCTCCAGGAGCGGCCAGCGCAGCCCAGCCGCCTCCAGGATCATTCTAGGGGCGGCCGGAGCAGCCCAGCCGCCTCCAGGATCATTCCAGGACCGTACAGGAGCGGCCGGAGTTGCCCAGCCGCCTCCAGGAGCATCGTAGGTGCCTCCAGGAGCGGCCAGCGCAGCCCAGCCGCCTCCAGGATCATTCCAGGAGCGTCCAGGAGCGGCCGGAGCTGCCTAGCCGCCTCCAGGAGCATCGTAGGTGCCTCCAGGAGCGGCCAGCGCAGCCCAGCCGCCTCCAGGATCATTCCAGGAGCGTACAGGAGCGGCCGGAGCTGCCCAGCCGCCTCCAGGAGCATCGTAGGTGCCTCCAGGAGCGGCCAGCGCAGCCCAGCCGCCTCCAGGATCATTCCAGGAGCGGCCGGAGCAGCCTAGCCGCCTCCAGGAGCATCGTAGGTGCTTCCAGAAGCGGCCAGCGCAGCCCAGCCGCCTCCAGGATCATTCCAGGGGCAGCCGGAGCAGCCTAGCCGCCTCCAGGAGCATCGTAGGTGCCTCCAGGAGCGGCCAGCGCAGCCCAGCCGCCTCCAGGATTATTCCAGGAGCGTCCAGAAGCGGCCGGAGCTGCCTAGTCGCCTCCAGGAGCATCGTAGGTGCCTCCAGGAGCGGCCGGAGCAGCCCAGCCGCCTCCAGGATCATTCCAGGAGCGGCCGGAGCAGCCTAGCCGCCTCCAGGAGCATCGTAGGTGCCTCCAGGAGCGGCCAGCGCAGCCCAGCCGCCTCCAGGATCATTCCAGGACCGTACAGGAGCGGCCGGAGCTGCCCAGCCGCCTCCAGGAGCATCGTAGGTGCCTCCAGGAGCGGCCAGCGCAGCCCAGCCGCCTCCAGGATCATTCCAGGGGCAGCCGGAGCAGCCCAGCCGCCTCCAGGAGCATCGTAGGTGCCTCCAGGAGCGGCCGGAGCAGCCCAGCCGCCTCCAGGATCATTCCAGGATCATTCCAGGGGCAGCCGGAGCAGCCTAGCCGCCTCCAGAAGCATCGTAGGTGCCTCCAGGAGCGGCCAGCGCAGCCCAGCCGCCTCCAGGATTATTCCAGGAGCGTCCAGAAGCGGCCGGAGCTGCCTAGTCGCCTCCAGGAGCATCGTAGGTGCCTCCAGGAGCGGCCAGCGCAGCCCAGCCGCCTCCAGGATCATTCCAGGGGCAGCCGGAGCAGCCCAGCCGCCTCCAGGAGCATCGTAGGTGCCTCCAGGAGCGGCCAGCGCAGCCCAGCCGCCTCCAGGATTATTCCAGGAGCGTCCAGAAGCGGCCGGAGCTGCCTAGTCGCCTCCAGGAGCATCGTAGGTGCCTCCAGGAGCGGCCGGAGCAGCCCAGCCGCCTCCAGGATCATTCCAGGGGCAGCCGGAGCAGCCCAGCCGCCTCCAGGAGCATCGTAGGTGCCTCCAGGAGCGGCCGGAGCAGCCCAGCCGCCTCCAGGATCATTCCAGGATCATTCCAGGGGCAGCCGGAGCAGCCTAGCCGCCTCCAGGAGCATCGTAGGTGCCTCCAGGAGCGGCCAGCGCAGCCCAGCCGCCTCCAGGATTATTCCAGGAGCGTCCAGAAGCGGCCGGAGCTGCCTAGTCGCCTCCAGGAGCATCGTAGGTGCCTCCAGGAGCGGCCGGAGCAGCCCAGCCGCCTCCAGGATCATTCCAGGAGCGGCCGGAGCTGCCTAGCCGCCTCCAGGAGCATCGTAGGTGCCTCCAGGAGCGGCCGGAGCAGCCCAGCCGCCTCCAGGATCATTCCAGGAGCGTCCAGGAGCGGCCGGAGCAGCCTAGCCGCCTCCAGGAGCATCGTAGGTGCCTCCAGGAGCGGCCAGCGCAGCCCAGCCGCCTCCAGGATCATTCCAGGACCGTACAGGAGCGGCCGGAGCTGCCCAACCGCCTCCAGGAGCATCGTAGGTGCCTCCAGGAGCGGCCAGCGCAGCCCAGCCGCCTCCAGGATCATTCCAGGAGCGGCCGGAGCAGCCTAGCCGCCTCCAGGAGCATCGTAGGTGCTTCCAGGAGCGGCCAGCGCAGCCCAGCCGCCTCCAGGATCATTCCAGGGGCAGCCGGAGCAGCCTAGCCGCCTCCAGGAGCATCGTAGGTGCCTCCAGGAGCGGCCAGCGCAGCCCAGCCGCCTCCAGGATCATTCCAGGAGCGTCCAGAAGCGGCCGGAGCTGCCTAGTCGCCTCCAGGAGCATCGTAGGTGCCTCCAGGAGCGGCCGGAGCAGCCCAGCCGCCTCCAGGAGCGGCCGGAGCAGCCTAGCCGCCTCCAGGAGCATCGTAGGTGCCTCCAGGAGCGGCCAGCGCAGCCCAGCCGCCTCCAGGATCATTCCAGGACCGTACAGGAGCGGCCGGAGCTGCCCAGCCGCCTCCAGGAGCATCGTAGGTGCCTCCAGGAGCGGCCAGCGCAGCCCAGCCGCCTCCAGGATCATTCCAGGGGCAGCCGGAGCAGCCCAGCCGCCTCCAGGAGCATCGTAGGTGCCTCCAGGAGCGGCCAGCGCAGCCCAGCCGCCTCCAGGATTATTCCAGGAGCGTCCAGAAGCGGCCGGAGCTGCCTAGCCGCCTCCAGGAGCATCGTAGGTGCCTCCAGGAGCGGCCAGCGCAGCCCAGCCGCCTCCAGGAGCATCGTAGGTGCCTCCAGGAGCGGCCAGCGCAGCCCAGCCGCCTCCAGGATTATTCCAGGAGCGTCCAGAAGCGGCCGGAGCTGCCTAGTCGCCTCCAGGAGCATCGTAGGTGCCTCCAGGAGCGGCCGGAGCAGCCCAGCCGCCTCCAGGATCATTCCAGGAGCGGCCGGAGCAGCCTAGCCGCCTCCAGGAGCATCGTAGGTGCCTCCAGGAGCGGCCAGCGCAGCCCAGCCGCCTCCAGGATCATTCCAGGACCGTACAGGAGCGGCCGGAGCTGCCCAGCCGCCTCCAGGAGCATCGTAGGTGCCTCCAGGAGCGGCCAGCGCAGCCCAGCCGCCTCCAGGATCATTCCAGGGGCAGCCGGAGCAGCCCAGCCGCCTCCAGGATCATTCCAGGATCATTCCAGGGGCAGCCGGAGCAGCCTAGCCGCCTCCAGGAGCATCGTAGGTGCCTCCAGGAGCGGCCAGCGCAGCCCAGCCGCCTCCAGGATTATTCCAGGAGCGTCCAGAAGCGGCCGGAGCTGCCTAGTCGCCTCCAGGAGCATCGTAGGTGCCTCCAGGAGCGGCCAGAGCAGCCCAGCCGCCTCCAGGAGCATCGTAGGTGCCTCCAGGAGCGGCCAGCGCAGCCCAGCCGCCTCCAGGATCATTCCAGGATCATTCCAGGGGCAGCCGGAGCAGCCTAGCCGCCTCCAGGAGCATCGTAGGTGCCTCCAGGAGCGGCCAGCGCAGCCCAGCCGCCTCCAGGATTATTCCAGGAGCGTCCAGAAGCGGCCGGAGCTGCCTAGTCGCCTCCAGGAGCATCGTAGGTGCCTCCAGGAGCGGCCGGAGCAGCCCAGCCGCCTCCAGGATCATTCCAGGAGCGGCCGGAGCAGCCTAGCCGCCTCCAGGAGCATCGTAGGTGCCTCCAGGAGCGGCCAGCGCAGCCCAGCCGCCTCCAGGATCATTCCAGGACCGTACAGGAGCGGCCGGAGCTGCCCAGCCGCCTCCAGGAGCATCGTAGGTGCCTCCAGGAGCGGCCAGCGCAGCCCAGCCGCCTCCAGGATCATTCCAGGGGCAGCCGGAGCAGCCCAGCCGCCTCCAGGAGCATCGTAGGTGCCTCCAGGAGCGGCCAGCGCAGCCCAGCCGCCTCCAGGATCATTCCAGGAGCGTCCAGGAGCGGTTGGAGCAGCCTAGCCGCCTCCAGGAGCATCGTAGGTGCCTTCAGGAGCGGCCGGAGCAGCCCAGCCGCCTCCAGGATCATTCCAGGAGCGGCCGGAGCAGCCTAGCCGCCTCCAGGATCATTCCAGGAGCGGCCGGAGCTGCCTAGCCGCCTCCAGGAGCATCGTAGGTGCCTCCAGGAGCGGCCAGCGCAGCCCAGCCGCCTCCAGGATCATTCCAGGAGCGGCCGGAGCTGCCTAGCCGCCTCCAGGAGCATCGTAGGTGCCTCCAGGAGCGGCCAGCGCAGCCCAGCTGCCTCCAGGATCATTCTAGGGGCGGCCGGAGCAGCCCAGCCGCCTCCAGGATCATTCCAGGACCGTACAGGAGCGGCCGGAGCTGCCCAGCCGCCTCCAGGAGCATCGTAGGTGCCTCCAGGAGCGGCCAGCGCAGCCCAGCCGCCTCCAGGATCATTCCAGGAGCGTCCAGGAGCGGCCGGAGCTGCCTAGCCGCCTCCAGGAGCATCGTAGGTGCCTCCAGGAGCGGCCAGCGCAGCCCAGCCGCCTCCAGGATCATTCCAGGAGCGGCCGGAGCTGCCTAGCCGCCTCCAGGAGCATCGTAGGTGCCTCCAGGAGCGGCCAGCGCAGCCCAGCCGCCTCCAGGATCATTCCAGGAGCGGCCGGAGCAGCCTAGCCGCCTCCAGGAGCATCGTTGGTGCCTCCAGGACCGGCCAGCGCAGCCCAGCCGCCTCCAGGATCATTCCAGGATCATTCCAGGGGCAGCCGGAGCAGCCTAGCCGCCTCCAGGAGCATCGTAGGTGCCTCCAGGAGCGGCCAGCGCAGCCCAGCCGCTTCCAGGATCATTCCAGGACCGTACAGGAGCGGCCGGAGCTGCCCAGCCGCCTCCAGGAGCATCGTAGGTGCCTCCAGGAGCGGCCAGCGCAGCCCAGCCGCCTCCAGGATCATTCTAGGGGCGGCCGGAGCAGCCCAGCCGCCTCCAGGATCATTCCAGGACCGTACAGGAGCGGCCGGAGCTGCCCAGCCGCCTCCAGGAGCATCGTAGGTGCCTCCAGGAGCGGCCAGCGCAGCCCAGCCGCCTCCAGGATCATTCCAGGAGCGTCCAGGAGCGGCCGGAGCTGCCTAGCCGCCTCCAGGAGCATCGTAGGTGCCTCCAGGAGCGGCCAGCGCAGCCCAGCCGCCTCCAGGATCATTCCAGGAGCGGCCGGAGCTGCCTAGCCGCCTCCAGGAGCATCGTAGGTGCCTCCAGGAGCGGCCAGCGCAGCCCAGCCGCCTCCAGGATCATTCCAGTAGCGGCCGGAGCAGCCTAGCCGCCTCCAGGAGCATCGTTGGTGCCTCCAGGACCGGCCAGCGCAGCCCAGCCGCCTCCAGGAGCATCGTAGGTGCCTCCAGGAGCGGCCAGCGCAGCCCAGCCGCCTCCAGGATCATTCCAGGAGCGGCCGGAGCTGCCTAGCCGCCTCCAGGAGCATCGTAGGTGCCTCCAGGAGCGGCCGGAGCAGCCCAGCCGCCTCCAGGATCATTCCAGGAGCGTCCAGGAGCGGCCGGAGCAGCCTAGCCGCCTCCAGGAGCATCGTAGGTGCCTCCAGGAGCGGCCAGCGCAGCCCAGCCGCCTCCAGGATCATTCCAGGACCGTACAGGAGCGGCCGGAGCTGCCCAGGCGCCTCCAGGAGCATCGTAGGTGCCTCCAGGAGCGGCCGGAGCAGCCCAGCCGCCTCCAGGATCATTCCAGGAGCGTCCAGGAGCGGCCGGAGCAGCCTAGCCGCCTCCAGGAGCATCGTAGGTGCCTCCAGGAGCGGCCAGCGCAGCCCAGCCGCCTCCAGGATCATTCCAGGACCGTACAGGAGCGGCCGGAGCAGCCCAGCCGCCTCCAGGATCATTCCAGGAGCGGCCGGAGCAGCCTAGCCGCCTCCAGGAGCATCGTAGGTGCCTCCAGGAGCGGCCAGCGCAGCCCAGCCGCCTCCAGGATCATTCCAGGAGCGGCCGGAGCTGCCTAGTCGCCTCCAGGAGCATCGTAGGTGCCTCCAGGAGCGGCCGGAGCAGCCCAGCCGCCTCCAGGATCATTCCAGGAGCGGCCGGAGCAGCCTAGCCGCCTCCAGGAGCATCGTAGGTGCCTCCAGGAGCGGCCAGCGCAGCCCAGCCGCCTCCAGGATCATTCCAGGAGCGTCCAGGAGCGGCCGGAGCAGCCTAGCCGCCTCCAGGAGCATCGTAGGTGCCTCCAGGAGCGGCCAGCGCAGCCCAGCCGCCTCCAGGATCATTCCAGGACCGTACAGGAGCGGCCGGAGCTGCCAAGCCGCCTCCAGGAGCATCGTAGGTGCCTCCAGGAGCGGCCAGCGCAGCCCAGCCGCCTCCAGGATCATTCCAGGGGCAGCCGGAGCAGCCCAGCCGCCCAGCCGCCTCCAGGAGCATCGTAGGTGCCTCCAGGAGCGGCCGGAGCAGCCCAGCCGCCTCCAGGATCATTCCAGGAGCGTCCAGGAGCGGCCGAAGCTGCCTAGCCGCCTCCAGGAGCATCGTAGGTGCCTCCAGGAGCGGCCAGCGCAGCCCAGCCGCCTCCAGGATCATTCCAGGAGCGGCCGGAGCTGCCTAGCCGCCTCCAGGAGCATCGTAGGTGCCTCCAGGAGCGGCCGGAGCAGCCCAGCCGCCTCCAGGATCATTCCAGGAGCGTCCAGGAGCGGCCGGAGCAGCCTAGCCGCCTCCAGGAGCATCGTAGGTGCCTCCAGGAGCGGCCGGAGCAGCCCAGCCGCCTCCAGGATCATTCCAGGAGCGTCCAGGAGCGGCCGGAGCAGCCTAGCCGCCTCCAGGAGCATCGTAGGTGCCTCCAGGAGCGGCCAGCGCAGCCCAGCCGCCTCCAGGATCATTCCAGGAGCGTCCAGGAGCGGCCGGAGCAGCCTAGCCGCCTCCAGGAGCATCGTAGGTGCCTCCAGGAGCGGCCAGCGCAGCCCAGCCGCCTCCAGGATCATACCAGGAGCGTCCAGGAGCGGCCGGAGCTGCCTAGCCGCCTCCAGGAGCATCGTAGGTGCCTCCAGGAGCGGCCGGAGCAGCCCAGCCGCCTTCAGGATCATTCCAGGAGCGGCCGGAGCAGCCTAGCCGCCTCCAGGAGCATCGTAGGTGCCTCCAGGAGCGGCCAGCGCAGCCCAGCCGCCTCCAGGATCATTCCAGGAGCGTCCAGGAGCGGCCGGAGCAGCCTAGCCGCCTCCAGGAGCATCGTAGGTGCCTCCAGGAGCGGCCAGCGCAGCCCAGCCGCCTCCAGGATCATTCCAGGACCGTACAGGAGCGGCCGGAGCTGCCCAGCCGCCTCCAGGAGCATCGTAGGTGCCTCCAGGAGCGGCCAGCGCAGCCCAGCCGCCTCCAGGATCATTCCAGGAGCGGCCGGAGCAGCCTAGCCGCCTCCAGGAGCATCGTAGGTGCCTCCAGGAGCGGCCGGAGCAGCCCAGCCGCCTCCAGGATCATTCCAGGAGCGTCCAGGAGCGGCCGGAGCAGCCTAGCCGCCTCCAGGAGCATCGTAGGTGCCTCCAGGAGCGGCCAGCGCAGCCCAGCCGCCTCCAGGATCATTCCAGGACCGTACAGGAGCGGCCGGAGCTGCCCAGCCGCCTCCAGGAGCATCGTAGGTGCCTCCAGGAGCGGCCAGCGCAGCCCAGCCGCCTCCAGGATCATTCCAGGAGCGGCCGGAGCTGCCTAGCCGCCTCCAGGAGCATCGTAGGTGCCTCCAGGAGCGGCCGGAGCAGCCCAGCCGCCTCCAGGATCATTCCAGGAGCGTCCAGGAGCGGCCGAAGCAGCCCAGCCGCCTCCAGGATCATTCCAGGACCGTACAGGAGCGGCCGGAGCTGCCCAGCCGCCTCCAGGAGCATCGTAGGTGCCTCCAGGAGCGGCCAGCGCAGCCCAGCCGCCTCCAGGATCATTCCAGGAGCGTCCAGGAGCGGCCGGAGCAGCCTAGCCGCCTCCAGGAGCATCGTAGGTGCCTCCAGGAGCGGCCAGCGCAGCCCAGCCGCCTCCAGGATCATTCCAGGAGCGTCCAGGAGCGGCCGGAGCTGCCTAGCCGCCTCCAGGAGCATCGTAGGTGCCTCCAGGAGCGGCCGGAGCAGCCCAGCCGCCTCCAGGATCATTCCAGGAGCGTCCAGGAGCGGCCGGAGCAGCCTAGCCGCCTCCAGGAGCATCGTAGGTGCCTCCAGGAGCGGCCAGCGCAGCCCAGCCGCCTCCAGGATCATTCCAGGAGCGGCCGGAGCAGCCTAGCCGCCTTCAGGAGCATCGTAGGTGCCTCCAGGAGCGGCCGGAGCAGCCCAGCCGCCTCCAGGATCATTCCAGGAGCGTACAGGAGCGGCCGGAGCTGCCCAGCCGCCTCCAGGAGCATCGTAGGTGCCTCCAGGAGCGGCCAGCGCAGCCCAGCCGCCTCCAGGATCATTCCAGGAGCGGCCGGAGCTGCCTAGCCGCCTCCAGGAGCATCGTAGGTGCCTCCAGGAGCGGCCAGCGCAGCCCAGTCGCCTCCAGGATCATTCCAGGAGCGTCCAGGAGCGGCCGGAGCTGCCTAGCCGCCTCCAGGAGCATCGTAGGTGCCTCCAGGAGCGGCCGGAGCAGCCCAGCCGCCTCCAGGATTATTCCAGGAGCGGCTGGAGCAGCCTAGCCGCCTCTAGGAGCATCGTAGGTTCCTCCAGGAGCGGCCAGCGCAGCCCAGCCGCCTCCAGGATCATTCCAGGAGCGGCCGGAGCTGCCTAGTCGCCTCCAGGAGCATCGTAGGTGCCTCCAGGAGCGGCCAGAGCAGCCCAGCCGCCTCCAGGAGCATCGTAGGTGCCTCCAGGAGCGGCCAGCGCAGCCCAGCCGCCTCCAGGAGCATCGTAGGTGCCTCCAGGAGCGGCCAGAGCAGCCCAGCCACCTCCAGGATCATTCCAGGAGCGTCCAGGAGCGGCCGGAGCAGCCCAGCCGCCTCCAGGATCATTCCAGGAGCGGCCGGAGCAGCCTAGCCGCCTCCAGGAGCATCGTAGGTGCCTCCAGGAGCGGCCAGAGCAGCCCAGCCGCCTCCAGGATCATTCCAGGAGCGTCCAGGAGCGGCCAGCGCAGCCCAGCCGCCTCCAGGATCATTCCAGGAGCGTCCAGGAGCGGCCGGAGCTGCCTAGCCGCCTCCAGGAGCATCGTAGGTGCCTCCAGGAGCGGCCAGAGCAGCCCAGCCACCTCCAGGATCATTCCAGGAGCGTCCAGGAGCGGCCGGAGCAGCCCAGCCGCCTCCAGGATCATTCCAGGAGCGTCCAGGAGCGGCCGAAGCAGCCCAGCCGCCTCCAGGATCATTCCAGGACCGGACAGGAGCGGCCGGAGCTGCCCAGCCGCCTCCAGGAGCATCGTAGGTGCCTCCAGGAGCGGCCAGCGCAGCCCAGCCGCCTCCAGGATCATTCCAGGAGCGTCCAGGAGCGGCCGGAGCAGCCTAGCCGCCTCCAGGAGCATCGTAGGTGCCTCCAGGAGCGGCCGGAGCAGCCCAGCCGCCTCCAGGATCATTCCAGGAGCGTCCAGGAGCGGCCGGAGCAGCCTAGCCGCCTCCAGGAGCATCGTAGGTGCCTCCAGGAGCGGCCAGCGCAGCCCAGCCGCCTCCAGGATCATTCCAGGAGCGGCCGGAGCTGCCTAGCCGCCTTCAGGAGCATCGTAGGTGCCTCCAGGAGCGGCCGGAGCAGCCCAGCCGCCTCCAGGATCATTCCAGGAGCGTACAGGAGCGGCCGGAGCTGCCCAGCCGCCTCCAGGAGCATCGTAGGTGCCTCCAGGAGCGGCCAGCGCAGCCCAGCCGCCACCAGGATCATTCCAGGAGCGGCCGGAGCTGCCTAGCCGCCTCCAGGAGCATCGTAGGTGCCTCCAGGAGCGGCCAGCGCAGCCCAGTCGCCTCCAGGATCATTCCAGGAGCGTCCAGGAGCGGCCGGAGCTGCCTAGCCGCCTCCAGGAGCATCGTAGGTGCCTCCAGGAGCGGCCGGAGCAGCCCAGCCACCTCCAGGATTATTCCAGGAGCGGCCGGAGCAGCCCAGTCGCCTCCAGGATCATTCCAGGAGCGTCCAGGAGCGGCCGGAGCTGCCTAGTCGCCTCCAGGAGCATCGTAGGTGCCTCCAGGAGCGGCCAGAGCAGCCCAGCCGCCTCCAGGAGCATCGTAGGTGCCTCCAGGAGCGGCCAGCGCAGCCCAGCCGCCTCCAGGATCATTCCAGGAGCGGCCGGAGCTGCCTAGTCGCCTCCAGGAGCGGCCAGCGCAGCCCAGCCGCCTCCAGGATCATTCCAGGAGCGTCCAGGAGCGGCCGGAGCTGCCTAGCCGCCTCCAGGAGCATCGTAGGTGCCTCCAGGAGCGGCCAGAGCAGCCCAGCCACCTCCAGGATCATTCCAGGAGCGTCCAGGAGCGGCCGGAGCAGCCCAGCCGCCTCCAGGATCATTCCAGGAGCGGCCGGAGCAGCCTAGCCGCCTCCAGGAGCATCGTAGGTGCCTCCAGGAGCGGCCAGAGCAGCCCAGCCGCCTCCAGGATCATTCCAGGAGCGTCCAGGAGCGGCCAGCGCAGCCCAGCCGCCTCCAGGATCATTCCAGGAGCGTCCAGGAGCGGCCGGAGCTGCCTAGCCGCCTCCAGGAGCATCGTAGGTGCCTCCAGGAGCGGCCAGGATCATTCCAGGAGCGGCCGGAGCTGCCTAGTCGCCTCCAGGAGCATCGTAGGTGCCTCCAGGAGCAGCCTAGCCGTCACCAGAAGCATTCCAGGGGCGTCCTGGCTTTCGTAGCCGCCTCCAGGAGCAATCCATGAGCGTCCAGGAGCAGCCAGACTTTCCTAGGCGCTTCCAATGCAAGGTTCCTGGGCTGGGCTGGGACTTTATTCCTGAAATTATCTATTAAACAAAGCAGGCCACGACAATACCTTCGTAGCTTTATTGACCAATACCTTTTCCCTCTGCCCAGTGTGCAGTTTCGCTTCACAGAGATCGGCACGGACATTTTCTTCCTTCCAAAATAATCTGATCTCTCCTTACTTCTTTAAAAAAAATATATGAAAATGGGAATATTGACTAAAATAAGAAACAAATTGCGTGGAGTTTTCACGAGAAATAAGGTGTAGAGTTATAAAGCTAGCCGAGAATTTTGTAATCCTGTAAGTAATGTTTCCTTTTCATTTCTGTTGCAGTATAAAAAGGCCATCCACGCCACGTTGAATACATCGCAGCCTGTGATTAAGGAGGAGGAGGAGAACACAATCTTCTTCAAGATTGACGAACTGTATGAACTGCACACGGCGTTCTTGGCCGATCTGAAGACCATCGTATCGCACGAGGGCGGAGATGTCCTAATTGGGGAGCCGTTCAAGCGAATGGCCGATATGTTTGATCTGTACAGCGCCTTCTTGCACAATTACAAAAGCGCCATTGATGCGGTGAAGAAGTGCAGTGGGAGTAATCCGCAGTTCAAGAAGATCGTATCAACTATTGTCGTCAATCTGCAAACCGAACAGTCACTGACACTCGAGGACCTGCTGCACAAGCCGGTGGCGCGCGTCCAGATCAATGCCCTGGTCTTCAACGATCTGCTCCGGGAGACTCCGCCCAATCATCCGGATCACCAGCCGTTGCGTCAGGCGCAGAAGATCATCCAGATGTTCCTCAATCAGTTCAACGTGGTCAATCAGCGCCTGCCCAGCGAATCTAACCGCAATCTGAGACGTATGGTCCGGAATTCCTTTATTGTGGAGCTGGTCGATGGCCATCGCAAGCTGCGTCACCTGTTCCTCTTCAACGATGTGATTGCTTGTGCCAAGTACAAGGCTCTCGGTCGGGATCGCATCGACTACGAGCTGAAATGGTTTATACCTCTAAAAGATATCTCCATCTACGAGGAGGCGGATCCAGCCGCGGAGCTGAAGGAATCTAGTCCAGCGAATATTTCGCAAGTGAAGCGCAACCTGCGTTCGGTGCGCGACCAACTGGCCCTGGAGGCCGCGAGCAGTAGTGGTGGCGGCACAGTTCGCTCCGGCGACAAATACCGTCGCAAGCTGGCCGATTTGGAGTCGCAGCTGGTGCTGGCCACGCCCAATTTGGTACTGAGACTGGGCAACAAGGCCAACAACAAGACCATGACCTTCTTCCTGAGCTCGGACTTTGAGCGAACACAGTGGATCGATTCGATCACATCGCTCAAGCAGAAATGCAATCTGCCGGGCGCCAACACAATCAACTCGTTGGAGGTCACCGCCTTCATTGTGGCCATGCAAAAGGGCATGAAGACTGAAATGGGTTCGTATCTGATGCGCAACACCAACGACGAGAGCCTCCTGGTCGGTGACCTCCACATGGCCGTTCAGGGACTGCAGGGCCTGGAGCAGCCCACGGATCTGTACATCTGCATAGAGGTCGATTCCTATGGCCACTACTTCCGCAAGGCCACCACCAAGATGATCTGCCGCAGCCAGACGCCGCTCTGGAACGAGAGCTTTATGCTGGAGCTCGAGGGTAGCCAGAATGTGCGCATCCTGCTCTACGAGGCTAAGGAGCGTCCACTGCTCAGGGCCAAGCACATACTCAAGGTGTGTTCGGTGGTGTGGGAGATTGTTTCCAAGGTTTTAAATCTAACGATATCCTTTCCTCCCACAGTTAAGCCTCAGCTGGTTGACGGAGACCACTCAAACACGTTCCATTAAGCTCAGTGAGACCCTGGAGCTGGGCTGCAGCTTCCGGTTTGTTCCCGGGGAACTGTGCCGAGCCACCACCAAGCCGGGCGCGCTGTTTGGCGCCAAAATGAGCCAAGTATTGAAGTGGGTAATCCAATAATCTCTACAACTATCCAATACTAATCTATATCCCTTATTCCAGACGTGAAAAACGCGACATTCCGTTCATCATCAGTGCCTGCATACGCGAGGTGGAGCGACGCGGAATGCTGGAGGTCGGTTGCTATCGTGTCAGCGGTTCCGCCTCCGATCTATCCAAGCTCAAGAAGGCCTTCGAGTCGGGTTAGTATTTCGAACCTATAAGCTATAGTTACTTGTCACTAAAAGAAATTCTTTGTCCTCAACTAGATGCCTATGAGGCAGAGCAGCTGCTACGCGAGGTGGACATCCACTCGGTGACCGGCATTTTAAAGAGTTTCCTGCGAGAGCTGCCAGAAGCCCTGTTCACGGACCAGCTGTATCCGCGCTTCTTCGAGACATTCAGCGCCTTTAGCAACAACAATGAAGCCATACGTACAAGCGAGCTACTCAAAGTTTTCGAGGAACTTCCTCAGGCCAACAAGGCCTCAATTAGTCTGATTCTTGATCACTTGATTAGGTATGGAAACGAAAGCGAATCCTATTTAACCGATTTACTAAAATGCCCATTTCGTTTCCCCCAAAACAGAGTCCATGAAAAGGAAGCGGACAACAAGATGTCGCTGCACAACCTGGCCATGGTCTTCGGGCCAACTCTACTGCGCCCTGGACAGACGCAGGTGAAGCAAAAGGATCCGCTGGCCGCTAGCACAGTGGATGTGATGGCCCAGGCGGGCATACTCTACTGCTTCCTGCAGGCACGCATCAAAAAGGACTAAAAAGAGGGAGGGAAAGCCGCCGTTGCCGCCTTGCCCGTGCATTATACATATGGATTATATATACATAAATTATATATTTTTTTTACATAGCAATAGAGCAGTTAAACAAAAACAAAACAAAACAAAGAACGAACGAAATTCGCCTACTCCATGCCCCCTTGCACAAATGCTACTATAAAGCAAGGACCTAACACGCACACAACACACACAAACACACGCTGCTGCCAATTGTATATACCAGAAACTGACTATAAAAAAGGACTAAAAACTGGCCAGGAATAGTGTTCAAACCGAGTCGGTTTCACGGACGGCAAGGAGGAAAATCTGCTCAATGGCGGGCACAACAAGCACATCAAAATACAAAATGCACATGCACACGCACATACACACATCAACACACACCTGGGATGATCAAGTGTCTAACACTATATAGCTGCTAATGCTAAAACCCCCTCCCCTAATTAGAACCCCCCTCCAGAATGGCTTCTATGGCTGCTTTCTTGCATGCATGCTCCTCCCCCTTATCCCCTACATACATACGCTAATGTACTACGGATATCCAATCTGATGATCTATATATATTAATGCTACTAATCAAAGCGAGCGAACTAAATAAAAACTAATAAATCCCCCCTGTACCCACGCCCCTGCCCTGCCTGCCGCTAGCTTACTGCAATAATTGCAAACAAAAAAGGAATAGTAACGAAACAAATTGCAAATATTTTCAATATTACAAGTATACATTATATATATATATTTAAATATATATATATATATATATATATATAGAGACGCATATATACCTAATTAATTAATATATTTAGTACGATAATTTACTAAAGTGAAGTAGTGAGTTTGCTGGCTGATTGATTAATGATTGATGTACGATGTGTATGCTTATAAATTCTGTTTTTTTTTTTCGTCTTGTTTTATATTAATTATTTAGGTTTTATATAAACAGAAGCGTAAAATAAAGTATATTATATTTAGAAATGATATGTGTCAGATTTAATGGGAATGGGGTATATGTATTTAAAATGTGGTGCCAATTTTGAAGACCCCCCGCCAAATGAAGCCCCCAAATGTTTTGATTGAAAAAAAATGAAAATTTATATTAAATGAAGTCTAATTTGTACATTTTATTCTTGACACTAAACAGAAGGGACTAGTCGTCCTCTTCGTCGTCATCCTCCTCGCCTGGAGCCTGCTGAATATTGCTTTCAACATCGAAGAAGGCTTTTCTGCTTCGCTTGGCATCCGTAGCCGCCTGGCTTTGGCCAAATTTCGCAGCCGTCCGCTTGCGCAATTCCTCCACATCCTGTCCATCGTCGTTGGCGCTCCATTCCAGGACCAGGCGGCGACCATACAAATGTGTACTGGCACTTACAGCCTCGAAGGCTCGCTTCGCCTCCGCCTTGCTCATGTAATCCACGAAACCGAAGCCTCTGTGGGATTCCTCACCGGCGCCTGAGGTTGCCTTCTTGGGGATGCGCAGGGATCTCAGTTCGCCAAACGCTCTGAAAAACAATATTATCCGGAATCTCATCGTTAATTGCGTCAACAGACAATCCTTCCTAAATCGCTGTGGCTTCAGTGAACTCGTTTCTGCTGCAGTGTGTTGGGTGCTCGAACTACTTAATTCTGTAAGGCATTCCGTTTAGGGATCGGATGTGTATTGGCTATAGCTTTTCCATGATTTTCCCATTTTTGAAGGGGGTCCATCAGAAAATTTTGAAAAAATCGAATGAAAAATGTTGTTTTCAGATTTAAACGCAGATTTGTGGGGAATGAATCTACAAATCTTTTGGTGTATCCCTTTTTAGGATCGGATGTGTATTGGCCGATCTAGAGCTTTCCAAAGGGGCACATTTTTCATATTCCATGATTTTCCCATTTTTGAAGGGGGTCCATCAGAAAATTTTGAAAAAATCGAATGAAAAATTTTGTTTTCAGATTTAAACGCAGATTTGTGGGGAATGAATCTACAAATCTTTTGGTGTATCCCTTTTTAGGATCGGATGTGTATTGGCCGAGCTAGAGCTTTCCTAAGGGGCACATTTTTCATATTCCATGATTTTCCCATTTTTGAAGGGGTCCATCAGAAAATTTTGAAAAAATCGAATGAAAAATTTTGTTTTCAGATTTAAACGCAGATTTGTGGGGAATGAATCTACAAATCTTTTGGTGTATCCTTTTTTAGGATCGGATGTGTATTGACCGAGCTAGAGCTTTCCAAAGGGGCACATTTTTCATATTCCATGATTTTCCCATTTTTGAAGGGGGTCCATCAGAAAATTTTGAAAAAATCGAATGAAAAATTTTGTTTTCAGATTTAAACGCAGATTTGTGGGGAATGAATCTACAAATCTTTTGGTGTATCCCTTTATAGGATCGGATGTGTATTGACCGAGCTAGAGCTTTCCAAAGGGGCACATTTTTCATATTCCATGATTTTCCCATTTTTGAAGGGGGTCCATCAGAAAATTTTGAAAAAATCGAATGAAAAATTTTGTTTTCAGATTTAAACGCAGATTTGTGGGGAATGAATCTACAAATCTTTTGGTGTATCCCTTTTTAGGATCGGATGTGTATTGGCCGAGCTAGAGCTTTCCTAAGGGGCACATTTTTCATATTCCATGATTTTCCCATTTTTGAAGGGGTCCATCAGAAAATTTTGAAAAAATCGAATGAAAAATTTTGTTTTCAGATTTAAACGCAGATTTGTGGGGAATGAATCTACAAATCTTTTGGTGTATCCTTTTTTAGGATCGGATGTGTATTGACCGAGCTAGAGCTTTCCTAAGGGGCACATTTTTCATATTCCATGATTTTCCCATTTTTGAAGGGGTCCATCAGAAAATTTTGAAAAAATCGAATGAAAAATTTTGTTTTCAGATTTAAACGCAGATTTGTGGGGAATGAATCTACAAATCTTTTGGTGTATCCTTTTTAGGATCGGATGTGTATTGACCGAGCTAGAGCTTTCCAAAGGGGGCACATTTTTCATATTCCATGATTTTCCCATTTTTGAAGGGGGTCCATCAGAAAATTTTGAAAAAATCGAATGAAAAATGTTGTTTTCAGATTTAAACGCAGATTTGTGGGGAATGAATCTACAAATCTTTTGGTGTATCCTTTTTTAGGATCGGATGTGTATTGACCGAGCTAGAGCTTTCCAAAGGGGCACATTTTTCATATTCCATGATTTTCCCATTTTTGAAGGGGGTCCATCAGAAAATTTTGAAAAAATCGAATGAAAAATTTTGTTTTCAGATTTAAACGCAGATTTGTGGGGAATGAATCTACAAATCTTTTGGTGTATCCCTTTTTAGGATCGGATGTGTATTGGCCGAGCTAGAGCTTTCCTAAGGGGCACATTTTTCATATTCCATGATTTTCCCATTTTTGAAGGGGGTCCATCAGAAAATTTTGAAAAAATCGAATGAAAAATTTTGTTTTCAGATTTAAACGCAGATTTGTGGGGAATGAATCTACAAATCTTTTGGTGTATCCTTTTTAGGATCGGATGTGTATTGACCGAGCTAGAGCTTTCCAAAGGGGCACATTTTTCATATTCCATGATTTTCCCATTTTTGAAGGGGATCCATCAGAAAATTTTGAAAAAATCGAATGAAAAATTTTGTTTTCAGATTTAAACGCAGATTTGTGGGGAATGAATCTACAAATCTTTTGGTGTATCCCTTTTTAGGATCGGATGTGTATTGACCGAGCTAGAGCTTTCCAAAGGGGCACATTTTTCATATTCCATGATTTTCCCATTTTTGAAGGGGGTCCATCAGAAAATTTTGAAAAAATCGAATGAAAAATTTTGTTTTCAGATTTAAACGCAGATTTGTGGGGAATGAATCTACAAATCTTTTGGTGTATCCCTTTTTAGGATCGGATGTGTATTGACCGAGCTAGAGCTTTCCAAAGGGGCACATTTTTCATATTCCATGATTTTCCCATTTTTGAAGGGGGTCCATCAGAAAATTTTGAAAAAATCGAATAAAAAATTTTGTTTTCAGATTTAAACGCAGATTTGTGGGGAATGAATCTACAAATCTTTTGGTGTATCCCTTTTTGGGATCGGATGTGTATTGGCCGAGCTAGAGCTTTCCAAAGGGGCACATTTTTCATATTCCATGATTTTCCCATTTTTGAAGGGGGTCCATCAGAAAATTTTGAAAAAATCGAATGAAAAATTTTGTTTTCAGATTTAAACGCAGATTTGTGAAGAATGAATCTACAAATCTTTTGGTGTTTCCCTTTTTAGGATCGGATGTGTATTGGCCGAGCTAGAGCTTTCCAAAGGGGCACATTTTTCATATTCCATGATTTTCCCATTTTTGAAGGATTTTAATGTAGATGGATTAATGGTGAATCGATCTACGAGCAGGTTAATGTTTCCATATTAAGGTTCAGAAGGTTATAGTTGAGATATAGATTTTTAAAGGAGCTCTTTTTTATTTTCTCTGATTTCCCTAACCTTGAAAAAGGGCTGAAAAATTCCCAATTGAGGTATTCCTTTTTAGTAGATTGTATAAACATTGGCCGAGATAAAGTGTTTCCAAGAAGATCGAAAAAAAATAAGTCAATTTGACAATTTTTGCTCAGATATGGCTTTTCAAAGGCCCATTTCCAATGTAATAGTCGTGTAAGGTCTATTAAATTAGCTTACCTAATACCTTTGTTGAGATATTGGATGTAAGATTCGTGGGTCACAATAAAATATATAGCATTTTCAGATATATAAATATTTTGGGATAATATATTACAATATTTCGGGATGTAATAATAGGGATTCAGTCTTTCGGGATTTACGTTTGGATTCTGGATCTATCGGGAAGCTACAATTATCTTTATCAGATAACATTTTTTTATCTTGGGAATATATAATTGGGATTGGTTTAGGGTCTTATGCTTAAGTATTGGTTGTAAATTTGCTAAGATAATACGCTAATATAATATATTGTATTTTTAATAAATATATTTCAATATTTTGGGGGGTTTTAATGGGGATTGCCAACAGTCTAATAAGTCTTTTGGGCTTGGCAATTGTATTTATCAGGGCGCTTGAGGTACTATTTTAATATCATTGGAAGTTGTAAAAGGGATTGTGCGTATTCCTATTGAAATCTTTTATTTTTTAAATATTGAAATATTAAGGGGCTTTACTTTATCTTTAAACTTTACTTTACTTTATCTTTGAAAATTTCTGAGTTCACAATTATTCCCTGACTGCTACTTTGTTTATTCTTCGGGCCTATCCTATTCGAGCCATTCACAGGATAACAGAAAGTAATATTGGTCTTGTACTCACTTGAATATATCCCTCACTTCATGATACTGTGCCTGGAAAGGTATATTCCTTACGAGAAACTTGGTACCAGTTTGTTTTTTCTGTGCTGTCAATCGTCTTTGGGCTCCCTCGTTGTCTTGGCTCCTGAAATAGAAAACAGATATTAGTTCCAATAATTTAAGGACCTCTCAAAAGGTACAACATACCTGAGCACTCGATCACTGCGCTTTATCTCTACTGGATTGCCGTCTATGTTGGTGAGCTGCATATTTTTCAGTACATTTTCAGCCACTGCAGACTTCTTGAACTGGATGAAGCCATAGCCCAGGGAATGGGAGTTCGAGGGATCATGTGGGTCCTTCCGCATAGCTATCTCCACGGTGTGAATTGTGCCCAGATGCCGGAAATGTTTCTCCACAGTATCTTTGACAGTTTTGAAGTTTAGATTCCTCAAAAATAGAGTGGTGTCCGGTTCGGGTTCGTCGTGAGCATCTTCAGCCTCGGGTTCTTTCTTTTTCTCTTCCTCCTCCTGCTCCTTCTTGTCTTCCATCTTGGACTTCGCCTTGGTCTTTTGCTCTTCCTCCTTTGGCTCCGACTTGGGAATTATCGGTTCGCCGCTAAGCGTTTTCGTAAACACCTGTTCCGGCGCCCATTCCAAATAGAGTGGAGCCGTCTTGAATTTGCTGTAGGCTAGCTTCTTAAAGGCCTGCCTCGCTTCGGAGGGATCACAGTACTCGATGAGAGCCGTAACGCCGCTTGGTGGAAGCACGATCCTACCAATGGGACCGAAACGACTGAAGATCGGCGTCAACTCGGACACCTCGGTGGCCGCCGGCAGATTCTTGGCCAGTATCACAGTGTTGGAGCGTTTCTTGGCAGGCTCGTCGAAGGCGCTCAGCCGAACGCCCTCTTCCTCCAGGAATCTCTTCATTTCAATCACAAGCTGAGTCTCTCCAAGGGCCAATCGAACGGCAGCTCCACTGCCACCGCCGCTGGTGTCCAGGATTTGCTCCTTTGAGGTTTTGAACTGCTTGGCCAGAAGATCTGCCACAGCATTGGCGCCCAGGAAAAGGGTATTCCAGCCAATCGGCTTCTGCGCACTCTTCTTCAGCTTGAGCGCCTTTTTCTGCTTAAACGACAGACTGGCATCGTTTTCATCGAGGTCATCTTGGCTATCCTTTTTTTCTATATCTTTTCCAGGCAACAGATGCAGCAGTCGACCATGGAAATCGGTGCCATCTAATGTGTTGAATGCTTTTAGCGCGTGCTCTGGCATCATATAAGTCACCGTGCCAAACCCTTTGATTTTGCGGGTTAGTTTGTCAACGGGAAGACTCACCTCGACCACAGGTCCAAATTGTTCGAACAGCTTCTGCAGCTCCTCCTCCGTGGTTGTGTACGCCAGGTTGCGGAAGAATATTCGACCAGATTCCGAGATGTCGTCCTCTTTGGAGACATTATCGTGCTGCTGCTTCCATTTGGCATTTCCAGAAGTTTCAGGACGCGAAGGCGCCTCCACTGCCAGGCCCGCTTTGCTGGCCTTCGTCACTTTGTTCTTTTCGGTGAAGTCGGAGAAGAACACCTGCTTTCCTTTGATGAAGCTCTTGTTTTTCAGCATTGCTTTGGCCATGTCCTTTTCCGTTTTGAAGCCCACATAGCAGAAGCCATGAACTTTACTGGGCAACCGCACGGAATAAGGTTTCTGGGGCTTGAAGAACTTGAGCACCTCCTGGCGCTTAGTATTGTAAGGTACATTGTGGATTTTGATGGTAAAGAGCTCTAGATTTGATTTGTCTGCTTTGCTTTTCTTGGTGGTTAGAGCTTTCGATGTCGATTCAGAAGATTTCCCCGCCATCAGCGATTTCATATACTCCAAATCACTGATGGGCTTTGCGGCCAGTTTTTCTGCTTCCTCTTCCTGCTCTTCGTGGTCATCGTCCTCATCTGCATCACCTGCATCTGCATCTACTCCACTATCATCTCTGCCAGCAGGAGGTTCTTCATTTTCCTGATCATACTCATCATCCTTGTCGTCTTCCGCTTCTTCGTTTAGGGCTAAGTCATTGCCCCACAGGGTGCGCGTTTTGTCGTGCGCTTGCAGGAACTCCTGGAACTCGGGATCATCCTTGTGCTTGCCCAGAATCTCGTCTACCTTATTCGACTTTGTCTCCTTACTCTTCTTCAGCTTTTCCTTGGCTTTCTCCGCTGCAGCTGCAGCAGCCTCTTCCGCCTTTAATTTATCCTGGTTCTTCTTGCTGTCCTTTGCATACTTGCTCCATGATTGGGGCTTCGCCTCTGAGCCCAATGCGGCGCACGATTCCACGCGCACGCGACTCGTTTGGATGCAGGTGTTATCGAAATGTTTAATGGCAGCCTGCGCCTCATCCTCGGTACTGTACCCAACAAAACAGAACTGTCGAAACTTGCCGTCGGGGGTGTACTTCAACTGCAGATCGGTGATAGTCCCCTGCGCCCCAAAAATGTGACGCAGTTTGTCTTCGGTAATCTGGCCGTGCAAAAATCTAATATAACTACATAAAATCAATAAATAACTATACTCACATGCTTGGGCAATTGTTTTACTATGATTCGCGACATTTTTGCACTGTATTTTTAGAGTTTTGTGCAAAATTAATGCATTTCCATTTTGATTGTGAAAAGCACGCGGCCGCAATTTATCGATTTTTCAGTGTTGGTTAGCTTCAAAATGCGGTATATTCTGGTATTTCTCTGAAACTATCGATTAAATAGCTATAAATGTATCGGATAAATACCAAAGACTGTATGTACTGATTTAAAAGCTTAGCGCGTGGAAAAAACGCTTTAACTACTTTAAATTAATAAATATTTGGCATAAAACAATATGGGAAAACAAGTTTGCCAGTTGGCAAACATCTGGAACGCCTACGACTTCGAAATTTTAAAAATTTGACTCGCTTTCATTTCGGTCGACTGGAGCTAGCTGGCTCGGTGATCCTTTAGTGGAGGAGAGGTGATGCTGGTGACCACCATGCTGCCAAGATACGTGCCCGAAGGGATGTCCCCGCTGCCGCTAACCGACTGGACACGCCGTTCGTCGTCCTGCGACGAGGAGTCCCTGCTCCTGGTCCTCGGCCTCTCCATTCTGACGCAGCTCCTGCTGGTGGTCTATGTGGGATTTGCCTTCTTCCAGCCGTGCTCCCTGCGCCGCCGCCAGCTCAACGAGTGGCAGCGCCGGCGCTTTTCCAGCTTCATTTTTCGCCGTTTGCTCCGGCACCTGGACGAGGCTCTGGGATTGGGTTCGCGGATGGAGGGAATACCCGCCGCCGAGCGTTTAAAACTCTGCCTGCAGGTCAGGGAGCAGGTGGCTCGGGCCATCCAGATCTTTCGTCGGGATGCCCTCAAGGTGCTGCATCCCTGTCAGGATCTCTCATCGCATTTGGCCGGCGATTTGTACTTTGTGTTGGACGAGGAGGAGCGAGAATTGGCCAATGCCGGTTACGGATCGAGCGATCCGGACTCTCCGCCCGATACCTTCTCTGTATGCGTTTCCGTTTCCGTAGCTGGATCTGGATCTGGCACTGACACTGATACAGTCGAGGTCACCGAGGAGCTGTTAATGTCTCTGCTCTATCCGGAGCGTTGTGTGACGACGACGGAGTGAAGCCCTTCGCTTGCGCCTTTTGTAACTTGAAGGATCCTTGGTGTCCTTTGGAGATGCGCCTATTATTGTGGAAGTGAATCCCCCCTCTCCGTCATCTAAGCGCTCTGCCGAAGCGACTTCAATTTTGTATAAATATATTTTTTGGACTTTTAAAAATCTTGAAGGGGGGCTCTTACATCCTTGCTCGAGGATAAGTAACAGTAGGAGATATTTATGTATAACTTTTATTTTTCAAACACTTCATTCGCACTCATGAAATACCCCTTAAAAATATTGTATATACTGTACATCAGGGCGATCGGAAGGATGAAGGTATTCAAGTTTCAAGGAAACCTTGGCCAGAAAAGGGATGGAGGAAGGTGGTTAATAAATTCAAATGTAATCCTGACCGCCCTGTTATTATAATATGGATACTATATATACACCTAGGATATTATTAATAATTACACAAAAAAAAACGAATTGGGTAAAAAGCAAACTAGACTGGATTTGGATCACTTTTTGAAGCAGATCTTGAGTATTCGAATGACCGGCGCCTCGAACAGGGCCGAGATGACAAAGGCCGAGCCGAATGAGACGACGGCATTGCCCAGGAACAGGGTAAGGATAAGGGGATTGCTTAAATGGACAGTGCCGCTCATGTGCGAGGAGCAGATGAACATGATGATCGGATGGATCAGGTAGGCGCAGTAGGTGAGACGGGACAGGGGCCAGAGGGCGCGATACGACAGGATAGCGTTGACCGTGGGTGCGAGGCCCCAGCAGCAGGACAACACGATCCAGACCAGGCCGAAGCCGAAGGCGGTGTGCGCCACGCCCACATAGAAGGCGGTGCTAACTTCGCTCAATTGTCCTTCCCAAACGCCGAAGACCACGACCAGGAGGACCGCCAGGCTGCCCGTCCACAGGGACACATTGAGGCGCTTGGAAATGTGCGGCGGGGTCTTTACCTTGTACAGGATATAGCCAGCCAGCATGCCTGGAAAAGGATCAAGGATAGGATGGGAATTTAAACAGGATTTAAAGGATGTTGTGTGAAGGATTTGAGGAAGTGTTTTCATGGAGTTTTATGTGCATTTGTGTGAAGTGTTTGTGTTTCTTGTTTTGTTTGATATGAAAATGTTGTTAGTTGTTAATTATTTTCCAGACTCACCGACTATATAGGAGCCCACTCGTTGCCAGGGCTTGTCGTACAGAAAGTCAAAGGACTCAAAGGGCAAGGAGACCTTGTGCGTATAATGATGCTGCAAGGAAACAATGCCCGAAATGCTCCAAGAGCTGATCAGAAACACCACCAGTGTCATGGCCACGACTTTAAAATACCTTAAAAATAATTAAAATATATGTAACAAGGAGATGAAGGGATTAGAATAAGGAACAAACCTCCTGGCAAAGGCCAAAAGCAAAGCGGCCATCACATAAAACTGCATCTCATTGGCCATGTACCAGCTCCACATCATGCACATCTCCTGCTGGGGGAAGAAGTTGTTGATATAAAGGATATTCCGCCACCAGTAAATGCGGCAGGTGTTGTGCTCGATTTTGGCTGGCTGGAACACCGATGAATCGAGTCCTTGTCTGCAAAAGTACAGGATTATTAGTAGCAGAAAAGAGGGGAAAAAGGATTACCTTACCTCACGGCAAAATCATTAAAGATGACCACAAATAAATAGACGGGAGTTAGACGCAAATACCTGTAGAGCAACATCATCAGGGTTTCCAGGAAGCTGCGCTTCACAAACGAGCACGGCTCGCCAGGACATTTGCGGTCCTGTTTGAGGTAGAGCAGGGTGACCAGCAGGCCGCTGATGAAGAAGAAAGAGTCCACCGAATAGGTGGCATTTCCAATCACCTGATACCAGAACGATCTCTCTGTGATCACGCGCTCAAACTATATAAAGATAGAAAAGGATAAATGCAAGGATAACAAGGATTATGTTAAAACTTAAGCGATTACCTTATTTTCTCCAATGGCAAACATTTGCAGATATGTGTGGACCATCATGGTCCAAAGGACAGAAAACACACGCAGGCCATGGAGGCAGGAAGTGTGGGTCTGCAAAGGGGAACAAGGACTTCAAGGATCTTCCAAGGGATTCAAAGACTCCAAACTCACCTCCTTGGTCTTATCAATGTTTAGAATGGCCTTGGCATTCGTTTGCAAGGCGAAGCACAAAAGAATCTGCTGGTGGAGGGCTGGAAGAAGGATTCAATTAGGAGTTTTTATGTTCCACGACCTTCGAGGATGCTCACCAATGGGCTGCTCGGCCTCGTATGTTCCCGCAGCTCCGGCACAGCTGCCCGTCTCTACCTGGTAGTCCGTCATTTCGGACTTGCCCGTTATGGAGCCGGATGTGGATGTGGTATTGGGATCATTATTGGCTTCCGCCATGTCCGTGGGGTGTCTGTTGCCATTCACGTCCATTTCGCAGGGACTGTGGGTGCCATCGGCCAGGCTATTGGTGCTGCCTAGGGGACGCATTTGGAACAGCTCGAAGGGCTTGCCGTAGAAGCCGCCATTCTTGGCAGAGGCTGCAGTGCCTCCATCGCATTTTCCGCCACTTATTGCCGCAATGGGTGCCACCACCAGGCGGCGTTCGTCGATCTTGAGCTGGTAGTAAGAGGCCACAAGGACCACCAGCAACAGGGTGAGCATAAAGCTACTACAGAAGGAGTATAAGTGGTTAGAAAGGGAAGGGATATCCTGGTCTGGAACTTACATGAATACCTGGAACTTCAGCTGCCGCCAGTGGCTGTAGAGTCCTGGCACAGTACGGACGTGGAGCACCTGGAGCGGCGGCTGCTGCACCGATGAGTTGTGAGCCCCCAAAACCGTCAGCATTCTGGCATAGGGATCCAGGGAGAGTATGGACTGGACATCATGGGCGGAACAGGACTTGGGCAGACACTCGCCCAAGCTCAAAAGCATCTGCAGACGGAAGAAGGATTAGTAGGGAATCAGTAGGAAAGGACGTTATCCTAGACCTACCGATCGATTCAGTCTGGGCATGTGAAGCGCCACATCGGCCACATAGAACTCCAAATCAAAGTGCTTGCGTTCCAACTGAGAGTCCTGGCGATTCAGCTCGTAGCAAAAGGATAATTGCCCCAGCCACTTGTCGTTGCCAAACAGCAGTTGTCCTCGATAGCGGCCAGAGGAGTCATAAGCTGGAAAGGGGTGGATCAATGAAGGATTTCAACTGAAAGGATTGCTGGAGAGACTCACCCTTCTGGGCCCATTCCAAGCTGGAGTGCAGGGCAGTGAGGTAGGCTTGCATTTCAAGGCCACAGTTCGTCCTGACCCTCGTCCTTATCTCAGCAATTTGCCAGTAGAAATGGTCATAGAGATTCGCCACAATCTGGAAATAGTTGGCCTGGCCATAGAGGCTCTCGGCCATGCTTCCATTTCCGGCACTTCCGGTGGCATTCGCTCCCAAATAGCGACTGATGCTGTTGATGGTGCTCCCCAGGGTCTTCAGCTGCATGTCGTCCTCGTCCTTCTGCTTGAGGGAGTCTTTGCCGGACTTGGTGGCCACCTGAGGCTTGTTGCTCCGCAGGATCTTCAGGATATGCGTGCTGGGAGTCGAGGTGGAGGCCAAGGTGGTGCCCGGCAAAGTGGAGGTGGTGGGCTCTGTTGAGAGCTCGGCTATGTCCACCAGAACCGTTTCGTTCTCATCCGAACTGGCAGCATCCCCGGCCAGGACATGCTGCTCCTGGCTGGTGAGGTCTCCCTTCTTGATCACCTCGTGCTCCAGATCCTCGAGGTCGCCCAGATTGAAATCGAACGTCACCGGATGCAGTTCGTACTCCTTGAGCGGCGGCGGCGGCTTCACATACTCGATGCTTGGCAGGATCTTCTCTAGGGGCAGGTAGGCTTTCTTCTTCAGCGGCTTCAGCGGCAGCACCTCGTGGGTGTTCAGGGTCAGTGGTGGCTCCGTTTCGGTGGCCACTTCGTGGAGTATGGTTATGTTGTTCCTCCTGGCCTCCAAGGCACCACCTGTCCAGGCTTCTGTCTGAGTTCCATTCGAGCTCACAGGATGCAGCAGCAGGAGCTGGAGGCTGGCCAATACCATCCACAGAGAGGGCTTCATTGAAACGTGTTGGTCTCTTTCTATCGTCCTTGTGACTGTCTGCCTTGTTCGGGGCGGTGGATCCTTGTCGCGGTGCTGCGTCTGGCTCTGGCTTCTGGCTGCTGAAATCTCTGGTGCTCTGTCCCAGGCTAATTGCTGCACTGCATCGCCTTTGTCTTATGTATTTAGCCAGTGGCAGTGCGCACAGTTGACTCCTCCGTTGTGCTCCGACCTTGTCATTGTGTCGCTCTATCAGATTCCACCTGCCCAAGACTATTGGCTCGGATTCATTAGCGTGGCTTGTGGTTGGATACCTGGAATAAGTTACGAGTCTATTTTGAATCTCTGATCTCTGATCTCCCCTTGGATAGCCAGTGCTATAATCTCTATAAACCGAACAAGCCACATATAATATTTTCTAGTTTATGACTCCTTTTCAGGATGCGATTTGTTTTATTTTTGGTCAGAGTCGGAGATGGAGACCGAATTGGAGACCGAATCTGGGAATGGCAGGCCAGCATTTGGGGGGGGAAATTGCGAAAAGTTTCCTGAAACCGAAAAGAGTGAAATGGAAAACTTGAAAAACGTGTTGTGACCACCAGACCACCGACTCTTCGTCGTGGTCGCGGCCGAATGCTGGATGGTAGGTAGCAAGCCAGAGCCTGGCCAGGCCAGGTTGGAAAATGCCGACTGGTCGGGAGGTTATTGGTATCATTTATGTTATATAACTTCCGCGTCTTGGCCACCTCCATCTCCTCCTCCATCTCCATCTCCAACTTCATCTCCTCCTCCATCTCCATCTCTGTTTCCAGCTCCAGCTCAGTTTTCACCAAAGACATATCAATATCAAATTAGAAATTATGCAATTAACGCGAGGCGTAGGGGGTCAGGGGATCACAGGCACAGATTCTTGGTTAAGGGGGCAAAAAAGTGAAAGGCTTTATGTTGTTGCAAGTTGGAAGTTTCCCCATACTCCTCGCCAGAAATAAATAAACACGAAACGGGGTGGCAATTGAATGGACAAACAAAAAAAAAAAAACACACAAAAAATAAACCACGCCAATGCAAAGAAAGGCAACCAACCGATTGGTCTTCTGGAGAAGCTCTGGTCTCTTCGGAGATTTCAATATATTTGCCTTGGAGGCTCCGGGATTTTTGTTGGGCTAGTCCGACTAATCGAGAATGGACAACCAACCAACTAAGCAACCAAAGCAACCAACAACCGAACCGATGAAAGTAAAAACCGCAACTGATCAAGCGACGTTTTAGCGCTGGGAGTTGGAGGCTCTGGGAGATTGGATTGGAGTTCGGACTCGGACTCGGACTCGGACTCGGGCTCGGAGTGGCGATGGAAACTCGGATTCGTATGCCACTGTATGTGGTGGATGGATGGAAAAGCGCAATAAAGCAAACAAGCAGAAGGCAAAAACCCGACAACTGCAAGTGCAAACTGAAAAACTGCAACCAAAAACTATGAAAAAAAAAAATAAAAATGAGAAAATACAAAAAATTCAGAAAAAAAAAGAGGCCGACTAAATGAAACCAAACGAATGCTTTTTATGATCAATTTTCGCTAAAAACGTCATAGCTGGGAGGAGCTGAGGGAGCTGGGGCGCCAAGTAAACCAAAGCAAAGTGGAGTGACCTGATCGGCTAGCTGACCAGTCCAATGCAACTCGAAGAACTTGCTTCCATCCAAACACAATAGGCGAGGCACCTGGCCAGGCACAACAAAAATGTCGCAACAATTCGAAAACCGTTCACACAAAACCCCCCTTGCTGTCCAGTGGACAGACTTCCATCCAACCACCATCAACGAGGGGGTCTTTCATCGAATTTGCAATATGTGGCAAGTGCCGCACACTCGCTCCACGCCCCCTGGAACACTTTCGATTACATAAACGTGGACTCGGTAGATTGGGGTCGAGTCCAATACTGCAATACAAGATGGACAGGATAAGGATTCCATTAGGACGCTTTGGACATTGAAAATATATTGGAATTTAGATTCTTCAAGAGTCTGAGGCTTCTAAGAAATTAAACTAAAACCCCCAAACCATATCCTCCTTGAAAATACTATCTAAGCTTCGCTTTAAAGAGTCTTTGGGATTTCCTTTCAGTCCCTTGCTCTGAAAACCTAAAGGATAATCTACATACATCTTCAACCGAAAACGTATTTTCCTACGCACCTGGAAAGGTTGACAAACTATTTCATGTTGCATCCACGGATTAATGCGTAATTGGACTTGGGACTTGGGACTTGAAACCCGAGAGGCGACTTGAACATGAAATACTTGATTTGGTTGGACCACCTGCTCCCTGGTCCTGGTCGTGCTCCTGCTCCAGGTCCCAGGTCCAGGTCCAAGTCCATCCAATCTTGTTGGGTTGTCGGGTCGTTGGAAACTTTTGTGGCCAAGCCAGAAGAAAGCGACTCTACTAATTAGGAGATAAGCTAAGCTCTTGCCGTAATCGGAGACTTGGCACTAAAGCCAAATGAATCCCCCTAAAAAAAAGTAAGTGTCTGGCCACGCCCATGGATAAATTGAGCAGTTTGGGCGATGATGTTTCGATGACTGGGCACACGTCGCCCCGCCATTAAGTGAGTGTGCCAGCGAGTGTGTCTGGAGAGTGTGTTTGGTGGATTTCGGCGGGTTGGTAAATGCTGGTACTGGTACTGGAGCCGCCAAAGCAATTGTGATGCAATTTGCCAGAAACTCTATGGTTACGCTGGCCAGGCAACAGGCAGCAGGCAATAGGCGGTGTTGGAACAATAAAAAAGCCAAACGCCCCAAAGAAAAGTGAAGAAAATAAAATAAAAACAGTAAACCACAATCCAAGACTTAAATACTCTGAAAAAAACGTATAAATATTTAAACTAATCTCTGATTTCGTTTATGTTTTACACAAAAGTGTATCATCAATACCATTCTGATTACTTTAATTTCTTTATTTTTTTTTTGTAAGAGTATCTCTAGAGTAAAGTTATTAACTTGAAAAACCATAAATTACTTCGTTTTACTATCGAAATTCCCCAGAAAATTTCCTGCAACTAAACAATAAAATTAACAAACTGCATTTTAACAGAAATCTTTTTGCAAAATCACTTCAAGGAACAATCCCAATTTTTCGGTTTTACTTATTAACCGAAAATTTGTTAGATATATTAAGTAATTTTCTTTGGTTAGTGATTGCAACTAGTTGTTACACGATTTTCTACTTGGATTGCATCCAGTTTTCTCTGGCTGGTGTAGCATATTTTTTGTCAGTTTTTCTAAACGAGAAACCGCAGCATATTTATGGGATATTTCTTGGCTTCGAGTTATATTTTTTTAGGTTTTTAAGACTAAATAAATATTTTTCCAAGGCCCAAGTATAGTTTTGAGAAACTGTATGAAAACTTTTAAATCTTCAACTACAATTTGCATAATTTGCAAGCTAAGTTCAAGGCCATTTCAAAATGTATAGCCTTTGGGAAAAATTCCGACAAATTGCGATTTTGGCGCCCAACGACGAATAACGGTATCGAATAGCCCCATTAGCCGCGAATCTGGAGGAGGAGGAGCATTACAAGTACAGTGAATACTCCACTCGGAGCTAGGGTAATCATCATCAGGCCAAATGAAGCTCAGCTCTGCCCATCTATTTGAGTGCAGAGTCCGGGATGCGAAATCCGGAATCCGGTATGGAATGGAACGGAATGGTGATGGCCAAATATAATCACCGATCTTAATGGCGAAAATATTTTGATAGCCAATGTACGGAGCGGTATTAGTGGTACCTGTTCATCAGTTGATGACCCAGAAGAACGGAGAACGGAGAACGGAGAACGTAGAATGGAGACAATGGCTGATCACCATTTCGTGGGGGGGTTACCAGGTCAATGAATCCATCAGAGCAAATGCTACTGTTCGCATTTCGCTAATTGGCCAGTTTCTTCAAGGGATCTGTCACTTGAAGGATTTCCCTTTCAACAGCTCCCTCCTAGCTGGCCACAATATCGTATAAATTTATGGATATACACATTGGTAAGGTAGAGGACCGTTAACTGGGCTCACATCGTTATCGTTAACATGTTCATAACCATAATCGTGTCGCATGCTGTATGTTGTATGCAAATGTGGCCAACTGGACGAGTCGGCATCTCTTGGTCATTTGCATTTTCCCATGGCCCAGCGAAGAATCGCAGAATCGAAGAATCGCAGAATCCAGTTAGCCCAAGCCAAGTACTTTTAGGTACTTTGGTGGTCCAGGGCGTTGTGGGGGGGGTGGGTGGGGGAGCCTGGTTCTTTTGGGTCAATTCATCAATTGGACGAACGGAGTTGTGGTTAACGGTTATGGGAGGATAGCCCCTTTAGCTCGTTAGAGGACCAGTCCAGTCATTTGTATCATCTCCTCATGTGTTCCCCAATCCGCATCGTTGGGGGTCACAGGTGTTCCTGCCTAAACTCTAATAACTTATGATTTAGGAAGGGCCAGAAAGGAGGGGGAGGGAGAGGGTTCTAGCCAAGAGAAACCAAGCGAATTCTCGCCATAGACTTTCTCCTGAGAGCGCAGAAGGAATCGATTCGATTTTCGTTTTCAACAGAAGCTGGCAATTTGCAGTGATTGCTTTATTGCCGATTTCCCATCATTTCGGACCAATTGGCCGCCATAAATGGAACTCCTAAGGGGCGCCTTCCTTACCCACTCACCTCGTGGGCCATTTACCATTTTGTAGGTCATTTAGAACTGCTAAATTTTCTAAATGCTCTTTAATTCATATAATTACGCTGCTGGCCCCAAAAGAATACGAATCGAATCGAATCGAATCGAATCGAATCGAATCGATCATATCGTTGAAATAGTTTGGACTTTTTTCTTCTTGTTTGGATTTGATGTAATTATGGAATTGGTTTTGGGGATCTTTCTTAGGGTTTTGCAGCTCTTGGAATATATATTTTCGATTCGGTCTGTTTAAATTTTTGTGGCCTATGGCTTCTGGTCTGGAATTCTACTTATAACCCCTAAAGACATAATTGGCTTTTGGTAAGAGACTTAGAGCCGTAAGTAAACAAGAGGGGAAAATAATAATTTAATTTGAAATAAAACGCCTGGGTCTTGGCACTCGCCTGCCCCCCCGGCATTTATCTTTGACCTTTTTTCAGAGGTGGCTTATATATATGTTTTCCTTTTGGTTTCCTAAATGGGTCATTCGTCAAGGTAACTTTCATTTGTGAGCCAGAACGTGGAACGTGGAGCACTTAATCATAATCACATTGTGGCTCCTAATTTTTTGTTTCTTTCGGTGCTGAATAGTTTTTGTCTTTTCTATTCGTTCTTGTCATTGTTCCGAATGCCACATCCTCCTCTATCGGAGATTCACTAATTGGACTTGGATTGGACATGGCTGGTTGTTGTATTCCCGTTGGCTTTTCCCCTTCCCTCCCCTTCCCCGCCCAACAACATCCTTGGCAAACGGTACTGGCCATCTTGAGCCTCCATTAGCCGTCAGTCAGCCCATCAGCCAGCCGAAGGGGTCAAGGCTAATTTCAACCTTTTGACAACTCAACTCGCTCGGCAAACCGCTGCCTTTGGCTCTTTTTTTGAATACTCTTTTCGGGATAGAGGGTATATCAGTCCTTCTAATATGGAAGTATGTAGCTTAAATTCCCTCACTAAGCCCCTTTCTTCTATTTAATCAACTTGAAGAGTATCTTATTTTCGTTGGAGCCTCCTTGTAACTTTTTTTTTGGCGAAGCGATGAGTGTGCAAATTGCCTCGAAGCCCCAAACCATCCGTTCTTCTAGACCCGACGAATCACTTTCCTGCTCTAAAGTTTGTAATTTGCCTTAATTGAATATTCGTGATGGTCAAAAAAAAAAAAAAAAAAAAAACTACGAAAAAGGCAGCACTGCCCCGAAGAATTCGGGCCCCAAGTGCCGGGAATTTGGCTTTAATGAGCCCGAGGCTCCAATCCATCAGGGCATTGGTTGACATCTATCTGTCGGCCCTCGGTTATCCTGCACAGACTGGGGGAGGGGGTACCTGCAAATGCTTTTGGCCATTTTCGGGCAAATGAAGTGTGACAAATGGATTCGAGTGGCCCTGATCCGAGCGAAACCAAAGTTATAACTCGTAACCACACGTCTGGGCTGTGGTTATGGGAATTAGCCGGATTTAATGCTCATAAATTATTGCATTTCAGGCTCAACGCATTCGGATATTGGCCTTTTCACTTAATTTTAAGTTTGGTAACTAAAGCTGAAGGCTTTTACCTTGATTAAGTGATTATAAGGGTTTCCTATTTTTTTAGTTGTGTCTACAAAAAATTAAAGGGGAGCAAGTCCCTGTCACCTGTCGCGGGAACTTTGTAAATGAAATTGGCTTGGCCAGGTCCTGGTTGATCCTTTTGTTGATTGACTGCTTTCGTCACGCCAAGTGGCTGGCCCCGTAGCTTCCCATTCCCAATCATCCTCTCCTTCTTAGCCACCAGGAGTGCAACATGTTAATCATTTCGAGCATCAGGCCATGTCAAATGGAGATCACACTGGGGGCTTCTTCTACTCCACAAACACAAACCCAAACCCAAACCCCAAGCCATTCATCTACCACCTCTTTGTTGTTTATTCTAGAGATTCCTGCTCTGCATCTGCTTTTCCAGCTTTCTGCTCTTCTGGCTTATATATGTACATATGTATGCATATTTTTTTTTTTTCTTAGCTTTTTGCCTTTCTTGCCCTTTTGCTTTACTGATTTTTACTGAGCAAACGCCCCGCGGGGCTTGTTACAAATTTTGATGGACGGCCTGTGGTTGAAATTGATTAGCTTTAATGGTGGCAAAGTTCTCTGCCTGTCTGTCCCTGTCCCTGCTGGCTAACCAACCAGCAGCAGATGCATTCCTAATGGAAACATAAAGATCGGGGCGTCCACTTTCTGAGGTGCAAACAAAATCAGAATCAATCAAATCACACCTAGACAGACATATAATTTTCATCCTCGACTCAAACTGTCATAAGTGAATAATTCACTTGGCTGCTTGGACTGGGACTAGGACTCGGACATGGACTTGGACTTGGACTTGGACTTGGATGCCTCCCAAGGGTTCAAGGTTATTTTATTAAAATTTTTAAAAGGCCAACGGGCCCACGAGAAAGCTGGACTTTGTTGTAATTTGTTTAAATTATGGGATATACGGTCCCAGACTTTTTCCGACTTTCACAATCGAAAGAATTCGAGTCTCGAAGCATTTTATGCTTCATTAGGCTAGAAATTATTGTACATACCCTGAGATTCTCCTCAACGTCATAGCCAGAAATGGCTATCTTCATCATCTAAGCCTCCCTGGGATATTTTTCTATTTTTTCAATTTCAGAAATTGATGAACTCGCTGATGGAAATCTGTCAGCCAGCGTCGAAGTGTTGAAGAGCTTAGGTGGAAAAATGGGAGGCACTTGGAAAAAAGATTCTCGATTTTAAATATTTAAGAAATAATGTGGAAGATATTAGGAATATCTTTATGAGGTAAAAGCTATAGACTTTTTAAAGGGTGTCTCTTTTGGAGAGAATCTTCCAAAACTTGTATGAATTTCTTAGAGTGCCTGAAACTCTGAAGAAAAGCCCGAAGGAGGAGTGATGAGATTCTGTTTTATAGATTTGCTGGCCAAGCCCGCAGAAGATGGCCGAATGCTATTTGTGTTTTGTGGCCAGAATGCTGGTGGAAGTGGTCGGAAGATGGTCAGACATGCCGGTTGAATGGTCTACACCCGCATCGCATCTTGGCTTATTGTACTCCAGTGCCGGAGGGCAGGACCTCAGTGATTACCTCCAAATGGAGGGGAGGTGCGAAAATGTGACTGAAAATCGCGGTATTACCATCGCCAGTCAAGCGACAAATGAGCAGACACACAAAGCAGTCCATGTAATCCGAATCCGAATCTGAATCTGAATCTGAATCGAAATCTTATCCAAGAGATTCTACGATGGCCATGGCTGGGAACAGCAACTACCACTCTTTCTGCGCTTTCCAACCGCAACACCAATAATCGAAGCCCCAGTCGAGTGTGCAAAATGATTTCCTTGACTGAATCTCGGACTTTCAATTTATTCCAAGCAATCTTCTGGTAGGAGAAACAGAGTCGAAGTACTGGAGCTGCAGCTGAAGCCGGAGCTGGAGCTGGAGAATCCAATGCCAATGTAAATTATCGAGAAGTTCATCAAACCTTTGGGCTGGCAAACCAGATTGTTACAACTACTGTCTGTGCTAAATGCTCCTCTTTTGGCCCCCAGTCTTTGGTGTCTTTAGTCTTTAGTCTGGAGTCGGGAATCAGTCGGGAGAAATCAGCATTGGAATCGGAATTCTGGTTCCGGTTTTGAACAGTTCTTCGAAGGTGACTCTAAAGAGGATGTTCTCCGCCACAGATTGAGATACGGAGGTGAGACAATCCAGGGTCTTTGGAACCTTTTGGTTGGAAACTGGTTGGTGGTCAGCGAGATGAACAGGATTGGATTTGGCATTCGATTAGTTATCGATTAGCTTGACTAAATCTTAATTAATAATCATTGATCTTTGCTTTTGCGTTTGAAGGTTAAAGCTTAAAACTACTAACCAGTATTATATAAGAAAGACTACATACTGGATCGAAAACGTGGGCAACGGCAAGCGGCGTCAGTGGCCCCTCGGGCATTTCTGGGATTCCCGACTTTGATTCGAAAACTCCGCCCCCATTTCCACCTTTGTCTCATTTTGTCCCGTGTAGTTTTGCTCCATTTCTGTCACGCCTGAAGACTGCAATTGGAGCCAATTGAGACCAGGCGGAGACGGGCCGGGTCGGAGACGGAGACTGAGACGGAGACGGAGACCCAACATACAACTGTTTTAGTTGCGGTTTTCGCAGCCACCAACCCAAAACCCAAAAGAAGATGCTGCTGACTTCTAGTCTTAGACTTCTGTGATGCTCTCTAAAGAAGAGGATTACGAGCTGAGAAGAATTGGAATTTTTGTAGAGAATTTTTGGCATTTAGGAAACATATCTTTGAGTTTGAGAGGTCATCAATGTTTATCCCTAGGCTTAAAATCTTGGCTAAGAGAAGGGTATTCCGACTCGACTTGGTTTAAAACTCAGCAACTATTTTTTTTTTTGGGGCGTGTGAAGAAAAGGGGGATGGCTACGTTGGCAAAAACAAAGGCAAAGCTAAAGCCAAAGCCAAGCAACGAGATAATAATAATACACATAATATTAAAACGAGAACAACGACACCAGGCCAACTCAGGAGACAGCGAGCTGACAACAATGGTGCGGGAGGTGGCTCTTGGAAAATGACTAATTACGTGCTGGCAAGCCGCCTGTGGGGATCGGGGAAAACTATATACTATAGACAATATACATATATGCATATATATATATATATATAGTGGCTAGGCCATATAGAAGGGGGCACACGAACAAAGCACATTAGTGGCGGGCGCTGCTCGAGCTGCTCGCTTTGGTAGCGGTGAATGGTAATTGCGGACCGTTATAATACGAGCGCGCATAATAAGATCGAGAGATGGCTTCGGCTATAGAACACCATCCTACACTCAGCGAAAATCTTTCAGGGCTTTAATGGGGGCTTAACAAGTGCATTTGGAGGCTGGGTAAATGGGCTTCCTTGGTAGGAGATCCGATCAACAGACATTGTATGGGTTCGGCAATAGATCAACGTTGAAATATATCTCTGTGTATCTCAAGTTCAGAAGAGGAGATGAGATCAAGGGGTGGCGGCTGGTGGGATGGCAGTCTGGAAAATGGAAAATGGAAAATGTATAATGCAAAATGGCAAACTCCGGCGCTGGATGAGGCCCTGATGCGCATATTTGCTCCAATTCCTACGCTGGCTAAATGTGACACCCGGTGGCGGGGGCATTACATGGGATACTATACCATACCATACTATAGTAAACCTTTTATTGCCACAATCACTAAACCTCCCTTCTCCTCCTCCATCCAACTCAATCTAATCAACAATGATGACGGCGATGACCCAGTTTTTGTTGCGTTTCGCCGGCAAATGGAAGTCAAAGTGGAGTGCATTAGCATCTGCCACAAGATGCAACACAAGCGGGCGCAACACAAGCTGGCAACAGGCACTGTTCGTGGCCCAATCATTGGTAATAACCTCTGGGAGATGGCTCCGAGGCGCAACAAACAGCAAAGATTGAACCCAAGTCGGTCAAAACCAAGCACTGGAACTTTGTGAAGTAAACAAACTAAAAACCAGGCTGACTTTAAAAGCTAAATTAGAGCAAGACTTCTCTTCTTTAAATTCCTAAACAAATTTCATCCATGGATGATATATTGGGGGGGATTATTCTTGACTATAGTACGTATTTACGGTTCGTTTGAACCTCGGAAAAGGGCCTGCATCGTTGGGAGGGGAATCTGTGTCAGTAGGAGCAGCATCTGCAGTCCAAAACAACAATGCTGGAGCTCTGGATTCCCCCCTCGACTAAGAACAGAACCGTCCCCGTCTTGATACAAAAGGCATAAGAATGGCCGAGTGCCGGCGACACCAATTGGTGTTTTTGCCATATTTAGTTACCAGCTAACACAAAAAAAAGAAAGATTGGACCAGGATCTGGTGGCGGGGCACTGGGTGGCAGCCAATATATGGACAAATTGCATTGAACGGAGGACCGTGTTTGGTGGCTAATGGTACTCCGCGACATGATTGATGGTGACGCGAAAAACTTTGGGAAACGGCAAAGTGGAGCAACCGAAAAGGGTTCTTCAACCTTCGTTGAGTCGCAAAATTGATGGCAGATCCTCCATCTAAACATCAACAGAATCGTAAGAACCATCTCCAAGTGTCTCCAAGTGTTATTGCTCCGATTTAGTTAGTTAACTCTAACAGTTCATAAACACTTGGTTGTGCTGCTGAAGCAGGGATGCCTCTCCATTCGCGTAACATCTTCATCTTCATGGTCGGCGGATCTGCTCCAAACTCGACTTGTTATTAATATCGCACAGATGCGACTCAAGGCCCAGGAAAATTGTCCCGGGAACGCACACAATTTCGGTGTTTACGTAATGCCTATTTGATTCTACAGATGATTTCTGCAATTGGTGGATGGATGGGATCTGCAGAAGCTTTGCGCCTCTGCAATGTCGGCGTGGCATGTAAGCTGAAACCGCAGCAAGTATCTCGGAGTACTCCGCTCATTTCCTCCACAGCCAATGGAATGCACATAACTGTCATTGTCTATGTCACTAACTCCACTGTCAAGCCCCTCACAGTCGAAGTCGGAGTCGGTGTTGGAGAAAGAGAAAAAATGGAATCTACTAACCACAAAAATAATGTGGAAACAAAAAAGAAATGAAACAAGAAGGTTGGAAAACTAGTTATGGGGCGGGAGACGCAAATTAGATAGATGCCCTTATGGTTTCCACTAAATTATATGCTTAAATGCATGAAAGTTGCTACTTTTCTTTAATGGTTTTCGGTTCTTTAACTGCAACTAATTAATTGGGAAATTGGCGTTCTAAACCAAAGGGGCTTTCCCTTCAAAGAGTGAGGATCTGCATAAAGGGACTCGTGTTTACAATTAATCTAAAAGCTATATAGGATGTACTTCAACAGAGTTAAGGAAAGGTAAACTATTGAAGGGACAAGGGTGTAGAAACTCTTCTAATAATACCCCACCATAGAGTATCGTTCGCTTCAGTTCATCCGCCCCTTGGAGCGGAGCTCAGTTCCATTCTATTCAAGACTTATTCCAGCATTAATGAAATGCTTAGAGCCGAGCAAATTATTGTTTAGCCGCTCATGCGTGTGGGTCTGAGATACACTTTCCCAAGTGGAGCAAACCGAGGTCGCCACTTTGGGGTTAGAACCTTGTCGTGCCGCCCTGCGGTGGCTTTCACTAACTCACTCACTCCCTCACTGATTCAATCATTTAAATCCCGGCTTGCTGGCCAAATCGAAGATCTTCCAATGCCAATTACCCAGAAATCACTTTCTTTCCCTGGATCCTGACCATCTCCCATCTCCCATCTCTGCGATCTCCCATCTCCGATCCATTGTGCTGTGCCCATTCCCCCGTCAAAGTGGGTGAAATGTGATGTTGGGAAAATCCATTTAACGGAATCCAATGCATCCAAATCATGCAAAAGGCCGAGTGAAAAACGAGTCAAAATAAAAACAGCACAAGACACACAAAATAAAACGTGAGTCGATGACGTGAGCCCGTCAGCCATCAATCGGGCATCGAAAAGTCTGCCTTGGAGAGTTTGCGGAAGAAGAATGGCTATTTTTTTTCCTAACTTTATAAGGTTTTGCAATAGACTAGGGTGGTACCCATTAAGTAAATGTTTCAAAGTAAAGGTAAATATTATATTTAAGGTAGTAGAGGTCATAGAACCTGTCATAGAACTATGTTGAATCAAAAATACGAAACTTACCCTTGTAACAAAATAGGTATTCAATTCGTCCTGGGATTTCCTTGATTCTTATTCACCTGAAAATATAAATAATATAAAAATTAGATTAAAGAAAAATATAAAATAACTCCTATCCAATCCTATCGTATCCTATCTATTAAAATCCTGTAAAAACTAAAGTTTAGTTTCGAAGAAATAAAAGTAAAGGAAACCTTGCCATTTTTCTACAAAGAATTTACAAAATTTTGGAGTTGAGGTTCGCGGGATCGAAGATCCAAGCCCGATGGCGACAAATGCAGTTCGTGGAAAATCCCGGAAAAGTTGGGAGAAACAAAAAAAGAGAAAAAAAAAAAGGCGGCGGGACCCGTTACCAGAATCGTTTTCTTGCATTTCCTTTTGGGAAAGAAAGTTTTTCGCCAGCCAAAAGAAAAGATCGCCCAAAGATTTGTATTTTTTTTTTAGTCTACCCCCCTCCCCCCTTACCAGTGGCTACATCTATTATTTTGTAGCATTTTGTCTTGCTTTTTGTTTTTGTGATTTGGTTCTGGATCTGAATCAAGCATCTAACGGCATCGGTTACACTACATAACTGTTCTCACTTTCTTCACCGACTTTTTGCCGCGCTCTTTGGATTTATAGCTGCTCGTTTTTTATTCGGTTCTGTAGCTTTTTGTTTTGTTGTTATTATTTTAGTCCCGCATTTCCGGTGTTGTATCAAGAATCAGAACCAGAACCGGAGTTTTTGACTTGTGGCATTACTTAGAAGCGATTACATGGCAAAAAAAAAACAAAAAAAAAGGAATACCTGGAGGGGGTAAGTTGTTTACATTTACATTTCTTTAGAATAGAATCAATACACAAATCTTTTCGCTTTGTGCCACCTTGGGGCACTTTCACCCAAGAATCCCCGAATCCCCGAGTCCCCACACTCCAGTTTTCAGACATAAATCAATGATTCCGGCTTTTGAAGGCCTCTCTTCGAAAATACGTAAAGAGATTATCTCTTTGAGTGAAATCAGCTACTATTTTCGGCAACGAAAGTAAAATCCAGCCGCAAGAAAGCTTGTGTGTGAAGGCAGACATTAAAATAAAATCAAGTTAACACACAAGCAAACAAATTAACAAAGAAATAATTGTCAATGAAACTGAAAAGAAAGGCATAATAGAGAAATAAGCGACCAAGAGCCATTCAATAACCCCAGAAACCAAGTCGAATAGCCATGTCCAAAACTCAGAGACTCAGAGACTCAGAGACCAAGTCCAACTCCAAACACCAAGTCCAAGTTGGAGATTCCAATTCCGATTCCATGTCCGAGTCCGAGTCGGAAGAGCGGCGTGTGCCTTTTCTTCAAAGTGAAATTTCCTTCAATGCCACTGGGTTTACAATAGCCCCCAGCCCACAAAAACTAAGCAATTTTACTTGCATCAAACCAAAATCTTAATTACAACGAATTGTAAATGTTCTCCTCGATTCTATTTTTAAATAATAAAAGGAATAAATAAGAATACAAAACCTCGCTTCTCAAAGGTAGCTTATGGAAGGCTATTCTTTTGAAACCCTTGTCTTACGTTTCTCCAGCACCTGATCCCCTAAATCAATAAGCCCCGCCCTAGGAAAGAGTATTCCCCAGAAAGTACAAGACCAAAAAAGCCAAGACTCAGGGACACACACGCACTTTTGTACTTTTGAACTGGTAATGAAAAGTGCGTAGATCATTACCGGATCTTCCTCCTCGTCTCGCATTCTTCCAACTATTTAACTTTTTTTATAAACACTTTTTTTTTTTTTTTTTTTTTGGAAGGTGTTTTGGGGAGTTAGGAGTGAGGAGTGGCAGGAGGGGCTTTTACTGCAGCTGAAGACATCATTTATTTTGCGTTTAATTGCCACAATTGTGAAATTAATTTCGTTTTCGTTTTCATTGGTCAGTGAAATCTTCAGTCCGCTTTTTTTTTATTATTATTTTTTTATTTTGTTTGGACTGTGGCAAGTGAATGACAAAATGGGTAAGAGCGGAAAATAATGAAGAAGAAAAAACCCTTTGATTGAAAGTTGATTGAAGTGTGATTTCATTATTCAATAGGCATTGGTGTGTCGGGGCTTAAAACGCATTTTTAAGAAATCTCCTCAAATATTTAAAAGTAGGCTATTTTTCAAAACTGTCAATTGAAAAACACACCTTTCCCGACTCGGCCCGAATAGAAGTTAGTTACAAACCTTAACTCGAAACAAACGGGTCGCATCGGGAATCGGGAAACGGGAGTCGGAAACCCAAAAGTTTTCAGTAAATTTTTATTCCGATTTTTTTGGCCACAAAATTATCCAATTTATTTTTCCATTTTTTCCATTTTAGTTATGCATTCTTCCTTCCTCCCGAGCGAAGTTCCTAGCCGCAGAGAAGTGCTGGATTCCGTCCGTAAAAATGCCATAAATATTCAAAAGGATTACGGGATGATGCGCTGCAATGCCTCGGGCCAGGTCAAGAATAGCTCCTTCCGTACCAAGTCGGCCTCTGTGGCCATACACCCGTTGGTGGTCGGGCAAGAGCTGGAGGTGGCCCAGGAGGTGAGCGACATTCTGCTGGGCTTGGCCCACTGTGCCGTGGACACTACCAATGTGGATCTAACCGGATCCCGCCTATATGAATCGTTTGGTTCAGCGGGAGCAGGCCATTCAAGAGCTGGACCTCCAGATGGAGAAGCAGAAAAAGCTGAAGGGGCTATGGTAGCTCCAACACAATGAAACTCTGAAGGGAAATACCGACACTCATACGAAATCCTTCGATGCGATTGCTTCACAGTTTTTGTACACTTTCTGATATTGAAATTGATCTATTTTACTTACAAGGTTTTCTAAAAAATTAACACTTAGCCTTACACTTAAAACTTTAACCTTACACTTGAATTTACATTTCAAACATTTGCAATTTTTCGGATAAAATGTTAGCGAACATCCCGAAGCACACAATTACACATTACTTATTTGTACAAAACGAAGAAAAGCTCCTCTAGTCTAATAATGGCGATTAGATATTAAATACACGAGATTAATAAAATAATTCTAATGGGAATAGGGTAGCCTAAGCCTGCTCCAATTTCTTGGCAATTTAGCCCGGTGCTCCCATTCCATTTGGCTTCGTGCCAGATCCCCTCTCGAAACCAAATCGGGCATTATTATTAGTTATTAGTCGAGATTCTAGGGGTGCCACACTTCGAGGGCTTCCCACATGACTGGTTTTTGGGCTCTCGGGAGTTACGAGCAGTCATCGTCAATTGTTGATTGTTCAATTGTTATTTGTTGATTGTTGAATTGTTGCCGATTTGTTCGTTCGTTCGTTCGTTCGTTCGTTCCTTCGTTCGTCATCGTCGGTGATCCCAATCCGGATTTGTGTTTGCACCCGAAATTAGTCGAGAGAATACAGACATCCAACGGATGCCGCCCTCATTCGACATTAGCTGACAAAACATGGCCAAAAAAAACAAAATAGAGAGAGAGAGAGAGAGAGAAATGAATGGCAGAATGTCTGAAGAATCGCTGGCAAATTTGAGTTTCAAATCAAAAGCTAATGAAAAGGTTATAAATGCCGTTACATGGCCACAGAGCCACGGAGACACGGAGCCATAAAAGTCAGAAATTATGCCAAAGAGGCAGTAAGAGTCGTCGTCGAAGAATCCGAAGACGCTTCTAATTTTGTTTGGGAAGAGTTGAGTTGGAACTGCGAATGCAATTGCGTTGTTGCACTGCCACAAGAATGCCAAACATGCACGTACACTCGAAGAAAACTCAACAATAACATTGATTTCTAAATTTTAAAAGTTTATACTATTTTTTTTTTACTATTTTTCTAGTGCCTGGAAGTTCGCATTCACACGCCAACCAGTCAGCCAAGCCGATGATGAGCTGCCAGCCGGGCCAAGAATCTTGGGCTCCAAACGAAACGCAGGCTTTTGGTCAGAAGAAACGAAGTGCAAGGCATAATGAGCCACCCAGCGGAGATGGCTGAGATTATGCTAATAAGTTGGGACTGTTGAGTTAGTTGGCCGAAAACTAAACGGTATTGGCCCGGCCAGGAGGGGGCCCACAGCAGCGACACACAAAACGTCCAGAGACTAGAAGTTACTAACTAATTCCAAATATCAGAAAGAATAAAGATTCAGATACCCTGGAATTGAAGGTTTACTTTAATGTTTAGAAACCATAAATAAATAAGCCGAGAATTTGTAACATTTATTTGGTAATTTCCTGCTAATCAAAAGTAACAATATTGTGCCACAATTTCCATATTTTATTTTGAATTTTAGTTGAATTCGAACCTCTACTTTTGAGGGTAACAGCAGCAACATGAGCAGCAGCAACAGCAACATGTGCAGCAACAACATGAGCAACATGCAACAGCAACAGCGACAGCTTGCAGAACAGCAACGGAACGTCAAAGCCAAGAGTACAGTAAAAGCCAAAGCTGAGGCTAAAGCTGAATCTGAATCTGAATCTGTGGCTGCATTCTAGGTCACTGACTACCAACCGAGTGGCTGCTGGATGTTGCATGTATGAGTGGCTCTGGCTTGGTGTTGGCCAACGTCTCATTCAGTTATCAGTTGGCAACAGGAGTGGGATGTTTGAGGACCGTGGCCTGGCTTGTTGCTTGTTGGCTGTTGGCTGTTGGCTGCTGGACGGAGGAATGGAAATCGGTCAATTGTTGGCTGGTCAACTGTCAGGCAAAGCCAAGCCATATTGTCTTTTTGGCCTAAATGGCATTCCAAATGGCTAAAAGCTAACCAGCTAACCAGATAGGTAGGTAGCCGGAGAAAGGAGGGGCGGGCATGTGCCAAAGGCAGGGGGCAATGGGGCAAGGTGAGCACACCGGGCACACCAAATGGTAATGAGACCTGACATCGCCGCTCGATTTAACATTTTCGGGGTGGGGCTTCCAGTTTCCAGTTGCCGAAGTTCAATGCTGTCTTTGGCACAGATAATGCCATAGTTTGTTGGCTTATTTAGGGGCACCTATCATTTATTATATTTTAATTTATTCATCCAGCTTTATTTATGCCTTGGCTTAACAGTTCCACCAATCATCAAGTTAAACATAACGACCGGGCGCAAGCACAAGCGATAATGATCTCGCAGTTAGTCCAACGTTCCTGGCAAATTGACAAAACTACGAAATTAACAACCGATTGTGTGTCTGGGTGTCAGTGATTATATGATTGATATTATAGAAGAAAAAAATGGAAACTATAGCGATGCGATCGACCACCCATTGCCGCGCCGATCAGAACTCCAACAGGAATGTCAATGGAAACGGAACATGATTGCTGAACAAATCGAAACCCGTTCTGCTCCCCTTCTCTTCTATTTTCTTTTCCAGATCGGTTTGGGGATTGAGAACAATCGCCGTGACTCACTGGCAATCATCATTCATTAATCGCTGGTAGCCCAACCCACCAGATTTGCTTCGACGCCTCCTCTATATGCAAATTGATTAGCATTGTCTTGCCATTTATTAAATATTGCAAGTGGGCTCTTACGAATCTTGGCAAGAGTTCCCTAAAATAGTTGGAATCTTTCAATCATTCCCCTGAAAAGGGTATCCCAAAATCCATTTAGGAAAACGCCTCTCTCTAAAAAAGGGAACTTGCCACAGTTTCCTTTTTCTATCCCGCCAAGATCAATTTCTTCACTTTCTTCCGTTGGCCAATTTAAATTTGGGCTGGGTTAGGGTCCGGGTCCGGGTCCGGGGTCAGGTTGGCCCAGCATGAGCTCAGCCCCGGCTCCGAGTTGTGTGTGTGGGTCGCCGTGTGTATCACTTTCATATTGATAATCGTCATAAATCGCCAAATATTTATTTATATGGAGGTTCTATTTGGAATACAGCGACCGGCGTTTGTTTGCCCCTCATTGTTGGCTATTTTCTTTTCGAGTTTCGGTTTATTTGCGAAAACAAAGCCAAATAAAAGAAGCAAAAGCCCCGAAAAGAAAAGGCAAATAACTCAGACAGTAACAAAAATACAACACCACCAGCTGACCCAGTAAAAGAAAAAGTTTATTTTTATTTTTTTCGTTGTCGTCGTCGTTTGGCATTTAGTTTTTTTTTTTTTTTGCACACCGTATTTTTGCCCAAATAGATATTAATTCTTAACGGTTTTTACTTTCACGTTAGAACAATATGGACAGGGCGATAATTATGAGCGGAGAGCCGATGGCAAGTTCGTTGCCTAAGTCTTTTGTTTTCGCATCTCTTCCGTTGCCCTGAACTTAGCCCCGATCTCGTAGTCCATATCCATATCCATATCTATACCATATCTGTTCGGTTTCGGACCAAGCTGACTAACGGACCAAGTTTGCACCACTTCCCGCTGTTATTTGTTTTCCAACCACTTTGGCTAAGCAAATAGAAAATTCTTTGGCCATCCGCTTGTGTAAAAAGCATGCAAATGCCAGAATTGGGTCGCTCCGGTAGCCGAAAAGAGATTGCCTTATGGCAGGTGAAGATTGTATCAAAAATCGAAGACCAATCAAGGTCACTCTGAAGGCTGAATATGGTGTGCTGCGCCACGAAAAGAAAAAGGTCAGACTTATCACTGATCTTTGGGCCATTAAAAGAGCCAAATTCTCAGCAATTATTTCGGTGGAAATTTCTGTGGCTTTTATTAAACCACAATCTGATTTACTGCGTCAATAAAGTCTTGTTGAATTTTTATTTTAGTTTTAGAAGATAGATCCTTGAATTATAATCAACCACCATGTATGGCCCAAAATCAACATTAACGAGCGAAGAGATGAGAGGTGTTGATCAGTTCCCTGCTGATTGGACTTCCTTTTCGTAGAAGGGGGCTCATGGGGCGGCAGCATAAACCCAATTTCTGGCAGCTTCATCTGCATACCCCGCACCACCGACTTGTACCCCTAATTTCCCAAGCCCCATCAACCGCAAATGGGTCAACGCTGATGAGTGATAGTGGATAGTTGGACAGTGGATTTTAGACCATCACCATGATCATCACAACCGACACATGTCATGATCTGAGGCCGTTCCGACGAGAGCATGCAACCTCCACTAAATCTTGCAGCTAGTCAACATTTTTGTGATGTCCGCGCATATTTTTTTTATTTATTTTTTTTTTTTTTAATACTTTGCTGTCCGTTGTCCGTTGTCCGCTGTCTGCTGTCCGTTGACTGCTGTCTGTTTCGTTTTTGTTGGCGGCTGGTTGTTGGCTCATTTTGTGATTTTCTAAATAAATTTTCTTGTTTTCGTACAACTTTCACATGTGAATGTGACGGCCGCCGTCATCGCCTCCCCCTCTTTTTCTTTTTCTTGGCCCCCTTCTACTCCTCCTCGGACTCCCCTGGCACGGCCTTCATCATCATCATCGTCATCTTTCTCCAGCGAATCCCCCATCTCGTCCCTTTTTCCCACTGTCGAGTTAATGTCTCGACCGCGTCGGTTATTATTGTGGCGATTTTTTCTCGCACACTCGTATATAAATATATTGTAGCCTCTTCTGCTTATTTTTTTATGCCTAACAGGGTATAAAGGCTCTGATGGAATAGTTGGATGCTATGACACGAATGCCACAAACCACAAGCTCAAATTTGCATTTAAAAATCCAACTACTCTTAGGAATTTGTGTGGTTTAGTCTTCAGGAATTCTTATTTTTGTGGCAGCCTAATAAAAGGCAGGCTACTGCCTCAGATTTTCCCGAATTCCAGGTCATTGTTTATTCGTCGATCGCCTTGGAAATATTTTCTATTTTCTTTTTGTGGCTTAAGCCTGCAATTTTTCCGAGTGGCCCCCCCTTCCCCTCTGTACCCTCCTTGGCTGAGGCTATAAATTTAATTTTGATGCAAAGTTACAGCTTAATTCTAATGCCCAGGAAAAGAAGAGAGCGTCTGCAGCGGCAAAGCATCATCATCATCTTCGTCGTAGTCAGTCGTCGTCGTCGTCGTCGTCTTCATCCCAGCAATTGTATGACCAGCGGGTTTGTGGTCTCCAAACTCCAAACTCCCAACTCCCCCCCTTTCTCCCTCTATATCAATTTTTTTTATGACCCGCCCCCTTGGATTCCAAGGCATTTCACTTTTTTTCTTCTTAGATCTTCTCCTTTGGGGTTTTTTCTTTATCGTGCCGCAAATGATGATCGATGTGCGCTTCGCATGTCTCCGGCAACTTCTTGGCCCGGCCAGCATTCATTTAAATTGGCAAAATGCAAAATGGCAATCACTGTCGCCTGCTCCCACACCCCCCCTCGTTGTGGAGAAAATCTTGTCAACAGGTGATGCCAAAAATTATTAAGATAAATGTCAAAGCATCGGGACGGTTGCGAGAACAAAATTAATTAGGATTCTAAGTGGTTAACGCCTGCCACTCAAAGCCCCAAATGCTTCCTGATCCCGCACTCTGCTAAATCCCAAACCTACTCCCAATCCGCGTTAATCACCAAGTGGTTTCTGCCTTCGGCCACAGCAATCACCGCCTCGAAAGAGCCTAATAAATGACCAGGCTTAGCCCAATCCTCGATCCTCCGTAACTCTTCTATTCTGACAACTCTATTCCGCTCCCTAGATAGACACACTCCACACTTCTAAAATAGGCAAGTTTTCCGCCTTTTAATGCAAGAGTTTCTGCTCCTATTTTCGAGTGGAAATCCTCAGTGTATTTCTCCTTTTCTGGTTAGCAGACATCGTTGTCTTCAAGCAGACCTCTTCAAGGCGCTAATTAGCCACGTTGCCCGATGATTGTGTGTTGGTAATGGCTTTTTGGCCGTTTCGTTTTCGGTAAAAACGGAATTGCTGCCGCACTTGAAAAGGTGTGAAGCACCTCCGTTCCAAGTGCCAAGGAAAGTGGCCAATGATGGACACCTCCTTGCCGACGCTGATGAAGATGAACAATGATCATGGGCATTTCTAAGGTTTATTAGTTCTAATGGCCCACAATTCTCCTTCAAGGCAAGGCCACTTCAGATGCGAAGGTTTCCATTTATGATTGAACCTAGAGAAAAATAATATAATTCTTTCCCAGATCGTAAAATGCAGACTCTCTCGAAAAAGGGGAATCCATTATTATAACTTTAACTTCTAAATTATTTCGGAATGTTTTTGGCTTTTTGTTTTTCTCTTCCCTCCCTTAGTCGTTTGACGATCAACAGCTTCCGGTTATAATGATCAAAGGTTTCTGTGTTTCTTTTTTTTTTTTTTTTGGGAGCTCTCGTAAAAGTCAGAGGCACGAATCTAGTTGAGACAATCAATTTCCCATTGGAAGAAAGCTAACGGTTAATGGCCATCTGTGGGCCACATCGCGGCGCCTCCATCACGAACCATTCCATCGCGATTCATCGGATGCCCATGGAACTGGCCATCGAATGGCAACTGGCAATGGAATGGAATGAGCCGGCGAGCAGCCAATGATAAAAAGTAATTAACAAGAAACGGAGTTAAATCAAGCAGCGGGCTAAAATCAACAAGAGATTACTCGCCTGATTCGGCCATCGGTGAAAGGTTATCCGCCAACGGTGGCAATTGAAATAAAAGCGCACAAAACCATTCAGAACATCGTCCCAAATCAATTCGACATCATAAAACAAATTCCACAAAAGCAAATTGAAACTATAAAGAAATGTTTTGGAGTATATTGGATATATAATTAATCGGCGGGCCACTAAAGACATTTCGCTTAACAATTGGATCCAAAATGGCCAAGATAAAGTCTTCAAAAAGCTTTGATTTTCCATGGGGGTCCATAAAAAAATTTTGAAAAAAATCGAAAAAATATTTTTGTTTGAGGGTTTGATGCAGATTTGTGGAGAATTAATCCACGATTCTTTTAAGATATTCCGCTTGAAAATCGGGCGAGAATTACCCAAACTATAGCCTCCACAAGGGGCCATATATTCACTTTTCACGGATTTCCCATTTTTTCAAGGGGTACCATCAGAAAAATTTGAAAAAAATCGAAAAAATATTTTTGTTTGAGGTTTTGATGCAGATTTGTGGAGAATTAATCCACGATTCTTTTAAGATATTCCGCTTGGGAATCGGACGAGAATTACCCAAATTATAGCCTCCACAAGGGGCCATATATTCACTTTTCGCGGATTTCCCATTTTTTCCAGGGGTACCATCAGAAAAATTTGAAAAAAAATCGAAAAAATATTTTTGTTTGAGGTTTAGAAGCAGATTTGTGGAGAATTAATCCACGATTCTTTTAAGGTATTCCGCTTGGGAATCGGACGAGAATTACCCAAACTATAGCCTCCACAAGGCGCCATATATTCACTTTTCACGGATTTCCCATTTTTTCAAGGGGTACCATCAGAAAAATTTGAAAAAAATCGAAAAAATATTTTTGTTTGAGGTTTTGAAGCAGATTTGTGGAGAATTAATCCACGATTCTTTTAAGGTATTCCGCTTGGGAATCGGACGAGAATTACCCAAACTATAGCCTCCCCAAGGCGCCATATATTCACTTTTCACGGATTTCCCATTTTTTCAAGGGGTACCATCAGAAAAATTTGAAAAAATCGAAAAAAATTTTTTTGTTTGAGGTTTTGATGCAGATTTGTGGAGAATTAATCCACGATTCTTTTAAGATATTCCGCTTAAAAATCGGGCGAGAATTACCCAAATTATAGCCTCGACAAGGGGCACTAGACATTTTTTAATAATTAATTAGGTTCTTGTTAGATTCGCCAATCGGTGCTATAAATAATTCGATTATCCGAAGAAGTCAGCCAAAAACAAGTAAGCTGTCAAAAGTAAAATTCAAACTGGAAAGTATTTAGAACAAGCCCGAAAATGTTTGATAACTGGTGGCGAGAAAAACGACGAAACTGGCAAACTGGCAAACTGGAAAATGCGGAAAAGCCTGTGGCACGCCTTCTGTTTTCATAACCAGAATGCAACTACTAACCCGGCAATTTGCGATGATCGAAAATGCGGCAGCCAGAACGGAAAATTGAGAAGATTAAAAAGTTTTTTTTTTAAGGGGCAGGAGGAAGAAATGGGGGAAACGAGAAGCTGGCACCCAAAAATCAAGTGAGCGAGTTGAAGTTGACACAACGGTGCTTTCTTGGTTGCATATATGCAACAGCTGTGACACACTGTCAGGTGGCAGGTGGCAGGGAAACCCAAAGACCGAGACATCTCAAAGATGATGGCCGATGCTTGAGGTAAGTTTGTAGGTTTATACCAATTTTAGTTATAAGGAATATATTTGAAGGTTTTCTTCTATTGAGTAAGGCTCTATATAAACTCCTTTGTAGAGTATAACCCCCAGTCGTGGTGGCAAGCCATTTGGGTGTCTCATTTTAAGTGATTTTTTTACGCTTTCGCGACGGCTGCTGCGGCTGTTTCTTCTCTGGAAGCATTTCTCCCGTTCGCTTCTCAGTTCTTATGACTTTTGCTCTGCTCTGCTCGGCAATTCGTTCCAATCTTAATTATGGTTGCAAGTTGCAAGTTGCAACTGCAACTGCAACAACCATTGCAATTGCAATTGCAACTCCATCTCCATTTGCACACCTTGATGAGATGAATGCAATTCATGTTTGCTGTTATGTCAAGATTTGCTCAGTCCCATTCTCAGTTTCTCAGTTTCTCAGTTTCTCAGATTCTAAAGACCGATTTTGATGCCAATTGATGTTGCTCTAATGAATTATGATTGCATTTCCCCACTCAACCTCGCCTACCCAGTGCAACGGCAATGGGAGAAATGTTGAGAAACCGAGAGACAAAGAGAAGTCTTGGGAGAAAAGGCAACAAAAGCAACAAGTGGGGGAAAAAAGGCAGCTCTCTCCCCTGGTGGACTGTTAACTGAATGTTAGGCAACTCGGCATGGCAATGACCTGAGTGCGTGGAGCGACTTTGGTTAAGTTCTCATTGCTCACTCTTCCCTCATTGCTACACTGGGAGAATGTTTCGTCAAATGTATAAAAGATTTTAGCATTTTAGCCAGGTGGGAAAAAGACTCTTCAAAACATTATCTCAAAGTGTATCACTAACCCCGCCGCGACTTAGTTTAATGTTTATTTTCTTGGTTTCTCGCTTCCCCTAGTTGGTGGCTCCCCACTGCCTTCGGAGGCACCTTCTCCCCCCTCCCCCGCCCCACATTGACACTGGGCGACCGTTAATGTTTAATGCAAATATGTGTTTCACATCGTCACTGCCCCGCCGTCCTCCCCAGCCACCAGGTGCCACCGGTGTTGGTGGCAGGGGCAGGGGCAGGGGCAGCGGCAGTGGCAGTGCCACCGATGCGAGCGAGTTCAAATAAAGTGCCGCTTGGTTCCGTTTCATTCCGTTCCGCACTTTTGCCGGGGCGATCAAAATTTGTCCATTACGACCGCTACCGCCCGACTTTGGCTTTAATGGCCATGATATAGTCCAGTTTATGCCTTTAAACTCACATCATGTGGCATTGCCAGAAAACTCCCTGGGTGGCTTTATTAGCTTTAATTCCACACCTTCCCCTTCCCCCACCCTGGGGGCAGTTGGCTTTATCACTCAATCATCATGATCCGTGATCCATGGTCTATGATCCATGATCCCTGGTCCGAAACTTTCCAAATTCAAGCTTCTAGTCTGGGGACTTTTTCTATGTAGGATAGGTTTTTTTTTTGGTTGTAATATCCTTGTGGCACTTCTTGAAGTTAACAGGGGGAATTCGATAGAAGAATTCTTCTGGGAGGGGCTTATCATTTGAACACTGTTTCTTTTATTTTTGTAAATCCCCCCAAAAGAGCCCATCCTGACGAGTATCCCTCTTGCCAGTTTCTACTGTACATGCAAATTGTTGTAAGGCTGCCTCTTCTGCCCCTCCACCTTTCTCCGCCTGCCACCTCCCACCTCCCACCTCGTCCTCTACCAGCTAACAGGTGCCGTTGCAGAAGAAGGTCGCGGCTCGACGCTGCTGCCGCAACTGCTGCCTCGGCTCTCTGGCTCTCAGTGGCCGCTGCGTTCAAGTTCAATGCTACCCACCTCCCACTCTCCTTGAAGAGCGCCGGAGCGCTGTAAGTGGGAAGAATTCTCCGGCTTGGGGGCTTCTCTCTTGCTCGCTTCTTGCACGATCGGTGGAGCGTGTGAGTGTGTTTCTCCAAATCTCTTTGTGTGTGAAGTAGAAATGGGGCTCGCTGCTGGCGTCGCTTTCTCTGCCTATGCTGCCGCTGCCATTGCCATTGCCACCGATGATGGGTCGCCAGTTCTTTCTCTCACTCTCTCTCTCTCTCTCTCTCTCTAGCTGTCGCTTGCTCTCGCTCTTTGTGGGCCCGTTCTTCTTCTTGCCGAAGAAAAGGCATAAAAGTGGCGCTCGACCGCCAACAGCAGCCATTGCCTCTCTCGCTTTCCACCATCATCAGCTATATAGAATATATATAACCCTGATTCTGACCAAATCAGCAGCAGTAGCAACGCAGCAGCAGCCCAGCACAGCAGCAGCCGCAGCAGCAGCAGCAGTCGCAGCAGTGTGGACAAATTCTTTCTTTTTTTTTTTTGGTTCAATCGCGTGTGTGAAGAAATCCTTGCGAATCCGCTGCGAATCGAGCAAGTGCATCAAATCACAACAACATCTAAAGTGAACATCCCAAATAAACAAAAACACAAAACAACAAACAAATTCCTTTAAAAAAAAAACTGTGCAAGTGCAACGGAAAAGCTGAAAAGCCAACAAGTTGAGAAACACTCACAAAAAGGATTAAATCCAAGCCTGGAAAACTGTGCAATATTCTTGAAAAAGAAGGTAAGATCCAGGATCAAGCTCAAAAGTGACAAAACCATGTCATATTTCTTTTTTTAAATATTTTTTTTTTTAAACAATCAAAAAGTGTTTAACAAAATAATTGGCAAAATGTGTTCCAAATTGAAAACCAAAGGACAATAAGTCTGACTTCCAAGGACGTCCCTGAATCGTTTATAAAATGGATTCTAAACTAACCTGAAAACATCTTCTGAACTATTTTTTTTCCAAATTTGTCTCAAAACCTACACCTTGCAACTAACCAAGATTCTCCATTCTTGAAAACCTCCACCTTAAGACACAAAAAATAAATAAATAAATAAAAAAGAATAAGAAAAAAAAGGAAAACAATCTGAAGAAAAATGCCATTTGAAAACCGCGTACGCAGCTTCCTCTTCTGGCCATTCTATTCTTCTTTGGCATGTCATGTCTCCGCCTCGTCTCCTCAGCTATTCTCCCTCCTCACACCCTTTACACACTTCCCTGTGTTGTTTTCCTTTTGCCTCGATCACTCCTCCTCAGCTTCATCATCGTCATCATTGCGGCGATGATTGCCTCCTTTCTCGTCGTCAAAAGTGACACCTTCGGAGTGAGTTGGCCAGGCAGGAGGTCTCTTAGCCAGACTTGTATTTTTTTCTATTCTTTTATTTGCCTGGCCAATTGTCACCGGCTCAACTACATTTTCCTCTGCCCCCACTTTTTGCGCCGCTTTCGCTGCATCTCCCTCCACCTGCTGGGCCAAAATCAAACGACTTAGGCAACGAACTTGAGGCGAGAATTCCATGAAAAAAAAAACGTTCCCCCAAACATTATGCATGTGCATGACCGATGAAAAACAATACGAAATGTGAACGAAGGAAACAGGTGGAAGGGGGTGAATAGGCGTGGCAGTGTGTATTTGCAGAACTTGCAACATTTTCAATTTCATTGGAAAATGCAGAAGACCAGCCCGGGTGGAGCCAGGCCGAAGAGGGTCAATTTCAGCTTCTCTTTCTGGCCAATTTAATGCTCTTTTAGCTGGCCAGCCAGCTTGCTGCTGCGCTTTATATTTTCTGTTAAAGTCATTAACGCAATTAACCGTTATTACCCACCGTTGCTGTCAGCGGTATGGTCACCCAATTCATTAGGAAAGCATTTAGTGCCAGAGCGAGACAAAAGCATTGTAAAAGCAACGGTCCAAGAGCATGAGAAACGCATTAAAAACCGCAGAAGAAAAGCACAAGAACTGCGATACCAGCAACACAAAAACTAAAAAGAAAAAATGTGAAGAAACAGATACAGGCGACAGGCACAACCTGTCCCCCAAACAGACAACCACCACCCAACCCAACTTATTTTGAGGTCCCCCCTGAACATATATGTATATATATATAGGTAGATCTATGTTTATATAGCCGGCGTCTGGTTTAATGCGTTTCCCAGTAGCAAAACGAACTACTCCAAGTTCGAATGAAAAGTTTATTGTTTTCCAGCGCCCGGAAATAATGTAATAATCTTGCATAAAACCCACCTTGGACCTCAGTGCGGGGTTTATACTTTTATAATCGAATCGTAAAAAACTCACAAAAACAAAAAAGAAACAGAAAAGAGGCGGAGGACTAGAATGGAATACAGAAACGGGGGCCATTAAAAGTGTTTTGTTTTTGGGAGAATTGCCTGATGATGGAAATGGTACCTAAAACCCTGGAACTGCAAAACCTGCAGGCGGTGGAAAACGCGGGAAAAGCGAGGCCAGTCCAACTAACTAACTAACAAAAAGAACAAAAACCCCATGCCGACCCCTGAGGGGCTTGATAGAGAGAGGGAGACATAGGAATGGGCATTAGCATTAGTATTAGCATTAGCATCCCAACATCAATTAATGTCTTGGCCGCGATGCAAATCAACTGCTGCAACATCATTAAAACCAGACTCGCAATCCATCAATTGACTTCAAGAAAAAAGGGGAGGGGAAAAAAAAGCAAGCATAGATAAATAAGAGAAAGAAAAAAAAAAAACTTAACAAAAACATCAACATCACGGCATTTTCTCCTCATTAAAGGCGGATTTCCACTTTAAACTCTCAACTTATTTCGCCGCACTGAACATTTCTCTTTTCAATGCGTGTTCAAAGTTGACCCAAAAATACAAAACAAAAACTATAGGAAGCGCGGGGGGGATAGAAAAATTAGTTAAAGGTGGAAAAGAGGAGCAGCACAAAACAAAAAAAATAAAAGAACCCAAGAGCAAAGATTTAACGCTAAACGCTCGAGCGGTTAAGAAATCAGTACATTTTGGCCCAGTTTCGATTTTTGTAAGCGGAAATTGGTTGCGGGCGGCGGATGGCGGATGGCGGGTCGTCCAATTTCAAATTCCGAATGAAACGAATGAATCCGGTCCGATTGGGATGATGATGGGTACGGGAAAGCAAGCCAGCGTGCCTAAGGGCCTATATTTTAACGGCTTTAACTATTGAAAAGATTTGATTAATATTGACAATCTATGAGGTAATGAAGTCCTCCTCTTTTCAATTCTTCGTCGCCAGCAGCCACCTCACTCATTAGCATCTCGGATTTCATTAGCTTCCCCCTTTTATGTTTTTTTTTTTTGTTGGCCTGGCCTTCTTCTTTTTTGGCTTGTTCCGCTTCGCTTGGCATAGATTCCCTCCACACCGCTCTATTCGTTCTGTTTCTTTTTTTTTTTTTGGGCTGACTATGTGGGTCAGCTGGGTAAATTCTTCAATTGGTGTCTTCTGGGCTTTTGTGCACCTGTTGCCTTTTTTTTTGTTGTGTTTTTCGGGCCAGACAAACGAACGCATGACAACACACAATTCGGTGGAGATTCGCCAGATTCACTCCCACTTGGGGAGTTTCGAGGGCCTGTTGAATGGTCAAGACCGCATGAGATGAGTGATGGCCAAAAGTGGCGGGGCTGAGGATCACATGAGTGACGAGTGATGATTGAAGTGGATTCTGGAGAGGAGCTCATGGCCACTCAGGAATTACGTCTAATCGTTCAGTGAAAGGAAATGGTTTAGTAACCAAAATGTATACAGTTTCCAGATCATGGCTCTCTCTCTTGGTCTTAGTCTTAGTCTCGAAAGCCAATTGGCCTTGAAGAAGTAACTTCTTATTTTCTCTTTTCCCTGTGTGCTCTTTATTTTTTTTTTTTTTTATTTTTGGCAATAAAACGAAAACTGTTCCAAATCGCATCGGTTTCATCGTTTCGGCCATGGTAATTACACCAAACATGAGCCAGATCATCATCGTCATTAGGGAGGCCCCAGATCGTCTTCTCTACTCCGGTGATCATTGTGATCTCATCATGACGGCGACGATGACACTTGTGCGTCGTTTTTTTTTTGTTGCTCGTTCCACCTGAAATCTTTTCGTTTTCTTTTACGGCAAGGCACGAGGAATCTGTGCTATTCGAACGGTTGTTTTGTTTACCCCAAGCCTACCTACCTACCTACCTACCTACCTATCCACCATACTATATTAGGTATTATAAGCCATATTAAAACGAAATGCTTCTTAGTTATGACTTTTTGTTTTGCGGGAGAAACGAAAAGAAAATAGTAAAGCTAGCAGCCCAAGTGGAAGAAAATGTGGGCCAAACTTGAATTCCTATTCGATTCTCTATTTTCTATTTTTGTTTAGTTTTTTTATATTCCATTTCTTTATTATTTTTGTCCTACAACAATGAGATTGGAAGGTAGTCGGTGTAAAGCTTTCGTTCCCAATTAGGCCATCAAATTATTCACCGGGAAAATGGCAGTAAAACACTAAATGGTGAATAATCAGTTAGTTAAATGGAATTGGCTCACATCGAATCGAATCGCTTTGAAATGAATGCCTGGCCCAGTTCCAAATGGATGCTAATTTGAATAGCTGATTGTTTTAGAGGCGCAAACGCGATTGAATTGCATCGCATGATGAATGAAAAGCGATTCATTCGCAAGCTATTTCGCTTCGTTGAGTATCTTGAGGTTTATATTAATGAGACCCTTTTTAGCACTCAAGCTCATAATTATGATTATGAGGCTCCATTCGCTTTCGTATAAATTACAATTGATTGATAGAGAGCCGACAGAATAATCTTCTTATTGTTTTTCGGCTTCTCAGGGTTAAGTATCCACCCGAAAAACGAAAGAAAGAAAACAAAGCCGAAGAACGTGTGAAAGTGTTCCCATTTCTCCAGCGCATGGCCGGTGTCAATATCAAGTTCTCGTTTCAACAAATTCCAAAACTTGACCAGTATGATTGCACTTGACGTGGTCTTGGCCAAGACGCGGTGCGTGAGTGCCGCCCATTTGGTTCATACACTCGGGTTGGGTTTTGGTCGGGTTCGTTGTTTTCTTAATGAGTACAACCAAAAGGGCTAATTACGAACGTCATGCGTATGCAAATGCCAGAAGAATGCTATAGAGCTAGCGCTGGAAAGTGTGTTTTTGGAGTGTGCGAATGTTCTTTCTTTCTTTCTATTTTCTATGCTTTTCTATTCATTCGGCTTGGTTTGGTGGAGAAGTTTTCCAGGGAATCCGGAGCAAAAGTCGAGGCGAGGCGAGGCGTTGCACTTGAACGCTTCAAAATCATTTGCATTTGCATGGCAGCGATTTCATTTGAATGGGAATGATTATTTATTTCTTTCTCGCTTTCCCTGGCCACGGCAGCGGCCGCGGCTGCGGCCGGTCGCGTTTGTGTCTTAAGTCTTTTGTTTAATGGCTCGGGCCCATTGCAATTCGGTCAAGTAATCATTTATTCATACACTCCACACACACACACTAGCACACGCACACACTAGCACACACACTCCTCTTTAATTGCTTGGCCCCATGTTGTTGTTTTAATTACTCAGCATGTTGCATGCAAATCTTGCGTCTTGCCACTTGCAACTGAACTGGAAAAACCAACTCTTAACTCCACTCGACTTGACCACAATGAGGCGCATTTTCCTTTTGCACTTTCCACCAACTTGCAACAATTACTGATGGATATATGGGTGTGGCAGTGTGGCAAAGGCGAAGGCACAGGCGAAGGCGCTGGTGGCGGAGGTGGCTCCTCAATATCGAAGAAGCTGCCGCTGTTCTGCAACTCAAAACGGACTCTGCTCCATCGGTAGCCGTGTATCTTTGTATCTATGTATCTGCCTACCTACTAGTAAATACCGTTACGCAGCCATACACACACACACACTTCATAAAAAAAAAAAAAAAACATGTTTTAGAACCAGAATGGGAATCGGTATTAGGAATCAGATTGGAAATCTGAATGGGCCCCCAAAAATATGAGAAAAAGAAACCGAGCCTAGCCCCAAAACGAAGTTTTCATTTTTCAACTTTTGCCAGCCCCCAAAAAAATAAGAAAAGAAAAAAGTGGCTTAAATTAAACGAAACGGGAGAAGAAAAAAAGTAGAGAAAACAACAATAAACGAAGAAGCAACAGCAACGGCAGCATCACAAATCGATTGGAAACTCGTTTTCAACATCATTTGACTGGAAAGTGCATTTTCTGTTATTAATATAAGAAAGAGATGCATCAGCGGCGGGGTGGGGGAAAAGATGAAGAGGCCAAGATATGTTATAATTAAGTGGCATTGTTTTCAGCCTCCAACTCCAACTTCAACTGCCCCGGACCAAGTCCAACTCCCAGTCCAAGATACAACTTCAACTTCAGGTGGAGTGTGCGATCCGTTAGAGAAAACACTTTGCTCCCAGATCTCTCTCACTCCGATCTTGAGCCAAAAGATCTTGAAGAGTAGAAAATCTTGGCCACAAATAATGCGGGAATTGGGATCATCTTGAGCTCTTCACTTCACATCTTCACATCTATGGTACACATCTTGCTGTAATTTGTTGAAAGTCGGGTTTTTCTTGAAACTGAAAAGCCTTGAAAATGAGCTTCCTAATAAATTTTCGTAGCAGATTAGTTGATGATTGGAAGGAAGCACTGGAAATTGCTTGGATTATGACATGATAGAGCTTCTCAAAAGAGATTCCCAGAACACCTCCCTATTGCGAAGTACAATAAATTCTAATCAAATCTTATCTTTTTGTTCTTTCTCTTTGCAGACGTCGAGCTGCAATCGCAAAAGAATCGGAATCGGAATTAGACGCAAAGCTTAAGGCATTCAAACTACAGGTAAGACACAAGGAAAGGAAACTCCAAGCGGCCAAGCGATGAAGCGGCCGACCAGGCCAAATGAAGTGAACTCCAGGTTAACACCAACTGGGCTCGGTTCAAGTTGGACTTGGACTCGGGTATTTTATGTCTTCCGCTGTAATTGCGATCACAAATCAAGGCAGGTGTTGAGTGGATTGGATCCGACGAGCCTCGCGTCTCGAGTTGAACCTCAAGTTGATGTAGAAGTCAAGAAGAACTCGAGTTGAAGTGGAATCAAGTTGAGGGAGATGGCAAAGTGCTAGGCTTTCCAGAACTCCAGAGTTCCAGAGTGCCATAGAATGAATTTTCACCCAATCCAATCTAACTCTAATCATCATTGCGGCTTGGCGCTTTTTTTTTAATGCTTTTTACTAAGAGTTTGTTGCTATTTATAGGCTTTAGGTGCTCAAGCAATCGCCTGGCAATTAGTCACTCAGACGGGTCTCAACCTGCATCCATCCATCCATCCATCCTATCCAAGAGTCCATGTGTCCATCTATCCATCTGTGGAGCTCTCTTAATGCGCACCCTCGACTCGACTCACTCGCCTTCTGTCTAGCAAATCACAATTATTTAGCTTCGCCTTTGTTCATCTAGGTACGAGTGCGTGACACGTTAAAAAATTTACTCATTAATGCTTCCCATCCTTTAATTCAATGCCTACCATTTCCAATTTGAATCACTTCTGGGTTTCCATCTGTAAATGAGCTGTTTTTCTTCACTTTCCCATCGAATAACAAGTAGAGCTTGCTTAAAGGTAACTTTATAACCACATTTCCAGTGGCTTGGCCAAGCCAGGCTTCCCGGTTTCGCGTGAGTCGTGAGGGATTTCCTTGGCCATCTCCAGCAGCCATAAATTGTCCCGTGGCGGCTTAGTGTAACTAATTGACGATCAACGCAAAGCGCTTTGGCGGCATCTACTGCCCAACCTCCAATACTCCTTGGTGACATTGAGTAATGTCCCGTAGGCGGTGGGGTATGGAGTTGGAGGGCAGGTCCTTGGGCGGATCGCAGGCACATTTGGACGCTTTGATTTGTTTGAGCCGCCTTGACGACTCTTCGACAATTAAGTTGGCCACTGTTTCTGACAAATAAATGGTTTGCAGCTCCCTGGAGGAGGAGGACTAAGGATACACTGGGGGAAAAGCTTAGGGAACCATTCTAGCCCATTTTAAAAAGCCTCATTTCTCACTGTGTCCGTTTCCGTCTCTCTAATTTATCTGATGCCGCTTAAGGATTTCTGATGCGAATGCCGCCAAGGTGCCTTCCAATGCAGTTGGTCCAAGCCGCACCTTCTCCACCTCCTCCTCCTCCTCCTCCTTCTCCTCTCTCCTGTCATTGCAATCAATTTTGTCTTTGTCTATTCTTAATTCGCTTTTCCCTGGGCTTGTCTCGTCTTCGGCCGCCTTTTCGGCCCCATCCTCACCATTTTCCACAGGGCGTTACCACAAGTTCTCACATGCCTGGGCGATAATCGATAATTATCGATAAATCTCTGGCCGGGCCTACCCAAAGATTCGGTCATTGTCCATGCACTAATTAAGTTATGCACTTGGCGTTTTTCCCCGAACCATGAGGAAGTCTCCGGGATATATCTGTGCCTGGTATCTAGAAAATGCCTTGGTCTTGGAGCCGGAGACTCAACCTCGGAGCTTATCAGGCCATGGCCATCTCCCTGGTTTCTCCAAAGCCTCTACTTTTCCCCTTTTCCTCTTTCTCTTTGCTTTCCTCACGATCTCTCTCTCTCTCGGTCTTGGAGCGGAAGTTGGATTTTCCAGCAAAAATCTTCGTGTTTGTTATTTGTAGTTCTTCCCCCAAGGGAAAAATCATAAATCCTTAGCACCAGGATATCTTTAAGAGCTCTTTCCTTTTGCAACACTAGTTGCTTTCGAACTGAAGCCTTAACCTCAATAAAATCTTCCCCTTTTCATTAAACAAATCTGTAAATACCCAATAACTAAACCAAATCGATTTTCCATTACACAAATAGACAAATCCTACCTCCATACCACCAACAATTACATTTATTTGACCCTTAAGTGGATATCGATTAATTCAGGAGGCCATTAAGGAACTTCTTTAAAGTTTTCCCTGCCTGACTGACTCTACTTTATGAGGCTTTTTTTTTTTTTGTATTTTCATTTTCAATTACATTTACCGATTACTGGCCCCCTATTCTGTTATTATTATTATTTTTCTTGCTGTATTTTGCAATCATCAGACGAGGAGAGGAGCCTGGTCGGGCTGCTCAAGTGGCAATTGTTAATTTATTGTTTGTGGTCAGCCGAGAGCGTTTTGTATTGATTCAGCTTGCCAATTATTGTGTAAATAAATTCCAAATTGCGTGCAACAACAAAAGTGTGCTCTTCATGAACTCGCCTTGGATGTTTTTTTGCTTTTGGTTATTGCCGTTGTGGCTGTTAAAGTTGCTGCCGCAGTTGCTGTTGCTGTTGCTGCCGCAGTTGCTGTTGCTGTTGATGTTGCTGTTGCCAAAGGCCATTCACATACATTTTTGTACTTTATGGGCAATTTTCAGAGCCCCAGCAAGCCCAAGACGAGAGCTCAGACCCGCGGCCTAGCAGCCAAGTGAAAAAAAAAAAAAAGAAGCAAACCAAGTAACGGAGTCAACAAGCATCCAAAAGGGGGGAGAAGATAAAGCCCAGCATTGTGCACTACAAATTGTCACACAATGTACCCCTTCTTCTTTTTTCTTTACTTTTTTTTTTTTTTTTCTGTTTTTGTGTTCTTAGTGAAGAACCCCCTTCCCGGGAAAAGCTCTCAATGAGATAATCTCTGCCTAATATGGACAAGTCAGCAGCCAAAGCACCAACCCGAGCATGAAAGTAAAAGAAGGCGGAGAAAGACTGAAGCAAGACAGGAGAAATCCGTTGATGGGAGGCTGATAAGGACAGATTATGAGAACGATTTTGATTTATGGCAGCTAAGGGTTAAATGTACAGTTTCCCCTCAAAAAAAAACAAAAAAAAAAAACCGAAAGAATTTACAGCAGTTCTTTGGCCAAGTTGTAAATCATAACGAAAACGACACTTGGAGCATAAGAACAAAGGAAATGTTGTAGTTTTCGTTTATAGATCGAAGAAGCCGTGCCCCCAAAATCTCTACCATTCTTGTGGAAGAATTTTCGGCTTCCCTGAAGCGTTTATCAGAAGAAAGGCCAACGAAGAAAGAGTCAGGCAGGGGGCGGAAGAACAGAAGCAACGGTGGCTGGCAGCTTTCATTTGTTTGCTCAGTTTATGAAACCGAGTGGCTGCGGTGGCTGGCTTTTATCCCCTTTGGAAAAGATGGAGCCAGCAGCTTCATCTTGGACTGCCAACTTCATCTTCGTTGCGAAAAACAGGCAGCATTGACTGACTGACTGACTGGATGGCTGGCTGGCTGGCTGGCTGGGTGACTGGCTGACAGGCTATGGACAAGGCAGGAGGCAAAGTCAGGAGCAGGATCGGGGCGACATTCGATTAGCATTAAGAGCTGGAATGAAAACCAAAGCGAATCGCATCGGGAATAGACCAGAGTATCCATCCAGGAATTGGGGAATAGGCTAGGACCGGAGTCCGCAGCCTGGACAAAGGCGAATGTTATGCAATTTCAGTTACTTAGGGCCCATCAGTCAATCAGCAAACCAAAGCCAAGCCAGCTAGCCTGTCTGTCATCGCTCTTTTTCTGTTTTTCTATTTTCCTCCATGGCGGCGGCATTTCCTTTTTTCTTCCCCTTGAACCCACCCATCCTTCATGGATTCGCCATGGCATTTAGTCAAATAGGGTTGACAGTCGGTTTGGTTCTACGTTTAATTGCCCAAAAAGCACAAGATCCGACAGCGTCGAAGCTGTCTTTCACCGCCGAAAAGACTGACCCATTTCCGTCCAACAATTAGCAAGAAACCAAGTTGGGATTAAACCAAAACCAGATATCAGATATCAGATATCAGATAAAGCCTGGATTTTTCTCAGTGTGCACCAAATTTAGCAATTTAACCATAAACGAGGCAGCAAATCGCCAAATTGCCAACTCTGGGAGTCTCATTAATGGTTGGAAATCACTCCGAATGGAGGCTTCATTAAATATGAGAAATAATTGCAATTATTGAATATTTGCTCAGTCAGACAGTCAGTCAGGGATCGGAGGAGCTTCTTTGGGCTTTTGGCCGTACCGCTGGTACGGAGAATGGAGAAGGAGGAGGATGAGGAGACGGAGGAGGGGTCGCCGCAACCAGTCGAAATTCCCAAATGCGGCTAAAGGACATGGACATCATCATCTTTGGTCTCCATCTATGGTGCTGCCCACGCTCGATGCTCGGCTCTTTGGCGTTTTGGTTTAGCATTTGGAGCGGAGTGGAGTAAAGTGAAGTGGAGTGGAGTGGAGTGCAGTGGATTGGATAGAATACGATGGGATTGGATGGGATGGGATTGGATTGGAGGCCAAAAGACCTCCGAAAAAAATAAAAAGCGAGCGAGAGAGAAAACGAAGACTGGCAAGACCCTGGACCCAACATGGTCTAAGCATTTGCATTTTTCATCCACGCCGCCACACCGCCGCCCTGCCTCGATTTCTGGCTTCTCGGTTTCAGTTTGTTTGTCAGACTCATTTGAATGCAGTTGCTATTTATGTTTTATGCTAAAGGGGCAGGCCAACAACAAAACCGACTCGCCTCGGCTCTGGCCAAGAAAGATAACCGGTGACGGAGTTCAGCTTCGACTGGCACTTGGTCTTAAACTTGGACTTGGACTTGGACTTCGGTCTGGGTCTTGGGAGTTGGTGGCCAGTGCACTAAGAAATCAAGGGGTTAAGTTTATGCCAAGAATAGGTAGAGTCTTAGAGCCACCTTTCTCCCTGTGCATTTTGTAGTTTCTAGCTTTTTTTTCTTTTCCTCCAGTTAAGGCAACGGGGCCAAAACGACGGTGACTTTTTAGTTTGATGTTGGCCAAAGCCAAACTACAACCACTGAGCCCCTTATAACCCTTCCTGCCACTCTCCCACTCGCTGGGCAGCATTAACCCTTTGGCAGCTGTTGGTGCTGCCTCCGAATAACACCAAGCCATGTTTGGTCCACTGGCCTTTTGCGGGTTAAGCCGGCCAAGTGCTAACTGGGCTGATGGCTATGTAAATATGTGAAGCCTTGGTGCTCCGGCCCTTTTCACATCTCTCCAGCCATCTCATTGCCAAGATTCACCCAGCATGCTGGGATGCCCAGTACTTGGGCTAAAAGTGTCGAAAGGCCCCGGGAAGAAGTCGCTTATTGAGTGATCCAAATGCTTCCATAAATCAAGCAAAAGGGATAGATTATGGTAAAGAAGTTGGGCATGTAGAAGGTGGGATGTCCGAACATGATAAAGAAGGTGGAATGCTAATGGAGGAGGAGAAGCCTGGAGCTGGGAAACTTCTCCTCGCAGGAATTTAAATAATTCCTTACTAGAGTTTTCAATCAGTTGACTTACAAATAGATTATATCTTTCACTTTGATTCCGTGAATTCTTCTTCCATTCTGTGAGAAGCCCCTTCCTTTATCCAATCCCCATCATTCCAGTCCGTTCCGGCCTTGGCATTCCGTTCTAATTCCGTTTTAGCCATTGATTTTGCCGTTAGGCCAATTTGAAAGCAACGACAAAGAAATTTGTCTCAAATTTCCAACATGATTTCATGGCAAGAGCGACAAATGCAACCACCAACCACTCGAACCACTCCAAACTGTTCCATTTCCACGCTGTGCTGACCAACCCGATCATCATCATCATCATCATCATCATGATCATGCCATCTGTGCCACAATGTGCCGCATCATTATTATTATTGTGATTATTGTAAAAGTCATCACAAGCAGACCGCAGCGAAGGAAATAGAAACAAGTCTCGGAGAAATGTAGAAGAAATTGCAGCAGATTTCAAGCAAGAGAAGCTTTATCAGGGAGAAGACTGGCACTCTCTTTGAAGAGATTGCTTAAAATGCTAAATCAAAAACTAAAAAGTTTGTTAAACCGAAAATTGGATGCTGAGAGGTCTTGGAATAAAGGCGACATGTGGCTGCCTCATTAAAGTGACTGCCACTTGGGTGACTGTCGTTGGTCTGCAGTTGACAGTCTGCAGTCTACAGTCTTCAGTCTTTAGTCTACAGTCAATCAGGAACATCAGAGACAACAACGGCTCCAAGTTAGCCAAATGCCGTTGTCTCCTTTCCCTCCCAAAACTCTCTCCCCCTCCCATGGTCTTTCTCCTTCTTTCTCCACGCGCACCCGCTCCTCCCTCGGATTCTGTGCCTCCTGTTTGGGGAGCAAGACAAACCGGTCAAAATTAACCTACTTAAGAGTGGAGGCCAACTCCGATGACTTGGCCCGGCCTGGCCAACAGCTGCCGTCTTTGGTTTGGGCATCGGCGAGAAGCCTTTCCTTCGATCCCCATCCAAACCGAAGCCCCCGAAAAAAAGCCACAATAAATTGTTGAAACAAAACAGAAAAACAAATCTGCGGTACGTGCCATGTAAAATCAGATGAAGAGTGGCAGGAACTGGTGGAAAACAGGCCAATAAACAGTGAGTCCCAAAAAAAACCAGTCAAATGTCGCACGCGATGAAAAATCGCCCCCAGACACGCCCACCCATGCAACAGGCTTTATCTCTAGAGAATCTTCAAGAATCTTCAAAGTTTTTAGTCAAGAAATAAATAGCACAACTTTCGTTTATAAATACTCCTTCGTTTTCCTTCGTAAATTAAAAAAAATTTAAATGAGTTTTCCCTCCACCAAATGATGACAGGAATTCTTTGGCTTTGGAGATTTCCGTGAAAAGCAAATGGGAAAATTTACTTGGAACCTCATTTCGAGGTTAACCGCAAAAAAGGAAAATTGAAAAAAGAATGTTTGGGCGGGGGAAGAGCGGGGGTTGGTGGTGGGGATTGGAATTGAAGCGCAATCAAAGTCAGCGGAAAACTTCATCAACAACGCAGTCGGAGCGAGTTCGTGGGGAGGCTGGCTGGCTGGCTCCACCAGCGGCGAATCCATTGGATATCCCCCAGCTCGGCGAGGCTAGGGGCCATCATTTCAGCCCAAAGACTGCCCAGTGAGCCAGGTTAATTGATTATCGCTGGCGTCGCTGGCGTCGCCGGCGTCCTCCTCCTCCTCCTCCTCCGTTGTCATTAAAAACACTTCCCCTATTTTCCAGTGACCGAGCGGAATGACAAGCGTCACGAGATCAAAGCATAAAAACCAAATTAGAAGCAACTGGCCATTGGCAGGCGATATCCTCGCTGGCCACGAACTCGTGAGTCACTCGTGAGGAACTCTTTATCTTGGACTCTTTTTGTCGCAGTGTTTCAAGTAGCCCTGGGCCCAGCTCTATTTATGACCCCTAAAGGATCACCCTCTCGAATGGCTCCACCTTCGGGCAACTCATGTTGCTGCTGCCGTTGCTGTTGTACTTGCCTAACAAGATTTGTGTTCCATTTTGCTGCCGCTTTTGGTAGCACCTTTGTGGCCAAGGTCTGGGCCAGGCTGCTGCTGGCTAGCTTCGTGTCTGATCTGGTCTGTGACAGCGGCAGAAGTAGGAGTAGAAGCCAACACCAAGAGGCAACAACCAACAACCAACCAACAATCCAACATCCAACAGCAACAAGGAGAACAAGAAAGCGGCTTGGAAAATCAAGTGATTACTGTCTGGCATCACGAGTAATGAAACGTGACTCAAATCGCAGTTAAACACCCAAGTCTAGTATAGAATCCTATTCCGTCCAAACCATACCAAACCAAACCAATCCAATCACACACGCAAACTCAAACTCAAACGCAAACGCCAAATGCCAAGAGGAACGAGGTAAAACACGAGGCAACAACAATTAGAACAAGCCAAAACAACGATGCCAACAACGATCCCCAAACGAGCCAAAGGAAAAGATCTCCGAACCGATCCCAAAGGAGGACGCTGGAGCTCGGGTAGCTGGGTATGCTGCGGTCCAAGCCATCATCAATGTCCCGGTCATGTCAGCCATTTGGGTAATGTCGTCGCTGCTCGAATTTAATGGCTAAAATAGTACACACACAAAAAATAAAAACACCCAACACAGCAGCCAAAACACAAAGCCGGGGCAGCCATGGAAGTCAAGGAAAAAATCAGACATCCAGCCCAGGGGAATTGGTTGATCTGGAGCAGGCAGGAGCCGAAGCCAAGGAGGAGAGTCAGTAGGAGGTCCTTACACCACATTGGCAGAGATGGCGGAGCCCGGCCAAGATATTAGGTGTCTGCCCGTTTACTATTTATAGTTTTAAATGCCATGAATGCAGAGCTTTTCTAAGGTATATGTGGGACCCTATCCGGGACAAAGAACCACGGACTTTAAGCTTTTTAATTAGCGCAAAAAAATAATAATTACGGCAAGTACTTCCTGACCTGGCCACGTATCCTGCTGCCCGGCATGGCAATTACCTGTCGAGGAGGCTGGGTGTGCAATTGAATTGATTAGAATGGACAAAACGAGCCTTCCTTCTAAGCCTCGTTCCTTGGAACCATCTGGCCATATCCATATCCGTTGTGTGTGACCATTAAATCTCCACCAAGATTTGCATATGAGACCTGGCCGGAGAACAAAAGAAGATCCATCTAAGGGGGCTGGGCAAATGTAAATCTTCTGTAGCCTTTTCCCTTTTCCCTTTTCCCATTGCCCATTGCCCCTTTGCCCCTTTGCCCCCTTTTGCACATTTTTTTCCCATTTGTGTTGCTCTGTTTACTCAAGCAAAGATGACACTGCAAACACCAGAAAGGCAGCCCGGCAGGCCCGGGGGAAAAAAAGAGCAATCTGCATCTTCAAGACACAACGATGAGTATCTCCGAGGGGGCAGAGATACTGCTCTGGGAATGCGACACGACTTGGTGTTTGAAATATTTCACTTTTGGCTAGCGCCCTGCCCACAAAAAGAAAAAACCCAGAAGAAAATATAGAAGGCGGGGGGAGGAAAAAAAAATGAACAAAAGACAATGGGCAGCTTGTGGCTTTGGACTTGGCCTTCTGTCTGCTGTCTTCTGTCGCCTTGGCCATTTGGACACTTGGTTCTTCTTTTTTTTTTTGTTTTTCTGGCTCTCTTTCTAGTCTGGATAATACATGACATTAGACACAACACCACCAACAGCACCAGCAACAGCAACAGCAACAGCCTCAAAATGGAAAATTGCCATGCATAACATATTTTTTCCTCTCTTTTTTTCCATGGACTTTTTGTTTATTATAAAGATTTGCAAAGTGGGAAAATGATCTTGGCCTGGACCACAATTTATGCGGAGCGAACGCAATTCAGTTTCGGTTTTCTCTCCTCCTAGACAATATTTTTTCCTCATTTTTTGTGTCTTCCTTCATATTTTAAACAACAATCGAATATCGGGGGAGATGGATGAGCTGGAGGCCTTACCGTTACAACTGTTTAGATATTGTTTGCAAAAAGGCGGAATAAGGAATAATAATAATAAATAAAATGGCAGGAGATAAGTGGAAGGTTGAAGCCAGGAAACTGTGGGCCAAGATCGTTGGCTTGATTGTTTCCCAAGATTGATCGCTTATGGTTTTGGGGTATAGCCTCGAAAAAAATCAAGGTGTAAATAGTAATTTAATGGATTTTGAATACTTTAAGTAAAAGTTTGCATTGTCTCATTTATCAAAACATTTTCTATTTTCTATACCAATCGCACATACAAATGAATTGATTATTATTTTGGTCTTGTACTTTCAGATTCTCCGAAGAAAAGAAGTTGAAGACAGATCGCTGAAGACCGTTGAGCAGAAATCGAAAGCAAATCAGCAAAGTAAGCAAAAATAAATCAACAAAAAAACAACAAATTTGTCTTGAAAAATTTCCATTTCGTTTACAAGTTTTGCTTTCGCTTCGAATGATTTTTTTTAATTAGTTTCTTCAGTGTGTTCTCCCTCTCTCCCTCTCTCTCTAGTGAGTGGCTCTATCTCTTTCCATTATATTTTTTGGCTGACCCTCCTCCTGGCATTCTATTCTTTTTTTTTATTAGTATTTTTGCCTAGCTTTTGATTGATTTATGATCTTTTTTTGTGTGTCTGTGAGGCGTGAGGCGCGTTTGGACCATAAAAAAAAGGAATATACGAAAAGCTGCATGGGAAAATGCCAAAAAGGGGAGGGCCGGTGGGCGGTAGAGGCGGCAAAGCTGGAGGGGGAGGTGAGGCCATTAGCACCAACACGACTTCTGCCTCCTCCAGTCCGTCCGCCCCTCGGGCCGACCATCAAAGTTCTCGCTTTCACCGAATTCAATTTATTTATTTGAATTCTCTGCATGTCGGGCACGTTTGCACGAATTTGTAAAATAACACAAAAAAAACTGAAGCTTTTTTTTATACTTCTTTCAAGTTCAATAAAGTTTCTTTACCGAAATGTTTTTAGTGAAAAAATTTTGGAACTTGTGGCGGCTCCTGAACTCCACACATGCCACGATCCCAGCGACTCCTCCCACTCCGCTCCACTCCACTCCACTCCACTCCACTCTCCACTCTGGCACTTCAGCCTGGCCAAAGATGTCCAAGTCGCGGTCCAAATGCAAGTCCAAGTCAGAGCCTGAGTGGCATGTGAATGAGGAACATACTAGGCAGAGGTTCCCCGCCAGAAACACTGGCCTGTGCGCCAGATTGTCTTAGGTCGTGCCAACAGCAATGTGCATAATAAATATGGCTTCTCCTCCAGAGAAATGAAAAGTTCTCAAGCGACAAGAAGTTAGGAAAAGGGGGGGAAAAAAAAAAGTAGAAAACCTTTTGACAAGGCACGTTGTCGGGGGAAATCACGGGGTAGTGCATTGTGAATAATGAGTATTTTTTGGGTTAGGTCGCTCCACATTCAAGTGACAAACATTGGAAGCCAAACACACAAAAAAAGACGAGACAGTCGACCAAAGACAAGAAGTCGGAAAGTCAGAAAATTCACTTGGCAATTAGCGTTGAACAAAAAAAAACTGAAAAAATACAGCAAAGAAAAGGTGAAACTAGGCCAGGAAAAGTAAAACGTTGACAGATTTAGATCAATGACAGCAGGGAAATATAAATGAGTACTTAAAAGAGCCATAAAGCGCCTCTTTAGAGGCCCCTAAAAATTTAGTTATTGATACTAAAGTGAGATGAAGGCTATAAAGCTGGGAAAACGTAAAGATTTATGGCGGTTGGACCATTAAACAAGTCCAGTCCACTGGCCAGTGGCCAGTTGCCAGTTGCCAGTTGCCAGTGTCCAGTGTCCAGTGGCACCTATAACCGATTAATGCCTGGCATAAATACCCAAGATTCCATTCTCATCATTATGATTACAAGCATAGGAAAAACCAGGTTTAGATGGAGGAAACCAAAGCGGGAATAAAACTAATGGCCAAGTAACTAACCGCAGAAACTCATTTGCGGTGAGGTGACAATTGATGCACTGAGAAAAAGCAATCAAAACTGGTTTCGGCTTGAAGCTGACTTCCTTCCATTTGGCAAACACCTCGAGTGTCCGACGAGTGGAATTGGACATCCGCCTGACCCACATCCAATTGCAGATTTGCATGCCCCAGCCTCCGCTCCAACTGCGACTCCGACTTCGACTCCGACTCCCAACTCTTTCTAAGGTTGGATCAGAATCTTTGACACGGCTCCCCAAAATCGAGGGGAAAAAAAAGCGAAAAAAATCCAAACCAAAGCCACTGGCGACGTGTCTGTATGTTGGCCAGAACGTGGCCTACTTCCATGTTTCCATGTGACCGCTTTCAGGCCATCTCCCACTTCCACAACTTTTCTCTCCAACTCGAGGCTCGGTGATTTGGCGGAAGAATGAGTCGCAGTTGTTGCAGCTGGATCTGCGCCAAAGAGTTTGTGCAACAAAAAAAAAGAGAAGAAACCATATACTTGAGGTGATCAAACAACGCACTTTCCCAATCGCTCTTCGACACCTGAATCAAGTGGCTTTTCGGAAAAGTTTCTCCCAACAAGAGGATGCAAAAAAAAAAAAAAAAAAAAAAAGAAACAAAATCAAATCCCCCAGCGACAGACAATCAAGGAAAAGGCAAAAACGTGTGCTACACAATAAACGCGACTTAAATTGACAAGATCCAAGTAATTTTCCAAGAAATTTACCATAAAAAAAGAAAGCCAACCCTATACCGGGCACTTCTCAAAAGAATTTATAAACAAGATGGCCATTATATTCGCCACTTTTAAATTACATTACCATCTAGTTTAATTTGCTGATGATCAGCCAGATGAATGACAACGAAAGTTGCGGCACAGATGGACGGTCAAAGGAAAGGTCAATTACAGGCGAAACCAAAGGGCAAACAGAGGGGCATCATTAGCACTCATCTCATGGCTGATGATGGCCATCATATTACCTTGCCAGCTTGCCCCATGCCCCATTCCACATGCCCCTTGCCAAAGCAAATCAAATAAGCCACGCACCGCCAGCGAGTGGGCAGGAATGGTATTTTATTTTTTATAGTTTTAGCATATAACGAGCCGCAACTAAATCGACAAAATCGGCTAATGCGACAGACGTGGGGTCCATTGGCATAATGGCTATGGCTGTTGGCATTCCGATGCGTTGTCCCCCCTCCCTCCTTTCATTCAGCGCCATTAACATGCAACTGCAAGAGGCACTTGCAAAAGTTTAGGTTCACCAACTCGAGTTCTTGAATCCTTTTCCAGGCTAATCCAAGCCTTTTGTTCGAGAGTGTTTCTGGCAGTGTAACAAAAGATAGGCTAAGGTGAATTAAGCAAACAGTATTATCCAGACGATCATCTGCAGGGGATTGAGGGCCGGCTAATGACAGTGCCGGTGCACGCCCCCTTCCTAGCTCCGCCCCCAGACGCCTTGGCCAGCCTCGATAGCTGGTCTAAGTACGTGCGTTGTTTCTCTCTAGGAGGGTTGCTCTTTGTGATGGAATCTCGAATGGCCTGTCGACCTTTTGCCATCTGCCAGTTTGAAATTTTGAGCATTCAAATTGCTATTGCTGGTCGCTTAGTCGCTTTCTGTCCAAACTGCTATCGCAGCTCCCGCTGCCGATGCCGCTGCCGCTGCCGCTGCCGCTATGGCTCTGGCTCTGGCTTTGGCTGCCGCTGTTAACCAGGTCAACTAACGGCAAACGTCCGCAAGCTGTTAAAGCCAAGTTAAACAAATAGCACTTCCCCTCTCTCCCCTGCCTGCCTACTAAGCATAGAAATATACACAAATATATTTACATATATATATATATATCCATCTAATTCTCTCTTTGGACCCGCATCTTCTGGTCTGGCTTGTTTATCTTCTACCACTTTTTTCCATCCTTCCCTCCTCCAGGCGGCTACGCACAAATTTGCATTCGACTTTCATTCGATTTCAATTTGTTTAAGCATTTCATTTGAGCGCGGCGAGGATCTAATTGGCTCAATAATGGCACATAATTGTTGGAGAAATGTTCGTAATTTGGCCTAATCGCTTTGAACAGTTAGCAGCGGAACGGGACGAGACGAAACGAAATGAAACGGTGATCTGTCGAGAAAAAGTTCGTTGTCTAAGTCTTTTGTATTTTCAACAGAAAACCTTGTACTTTTACTTTGATATTTTAAACAAATTGAAGAGAATACATGTTTCTAAACCTAACAGAAAAGAGAGGCACTTTTCTTGTTGTCGAAAAGGAAGAGGAAAGACCAGAGAAAATATGGCTGAGTAATAAATGAGCAAAGATTTCCTCCTAATGACCAGAAAGCAAGGAAATGTGCAGATAAAAGGCAAACACTTGCCCCTTCGCATTAGAGTCACTTGATCAGGCGAACGTCACGTACACTTCCGCCCCCACTGCCACACCGTTCCTGAATCTCTCATCTCGTTTCAGAGGAGGGGGTCTTTAATTAAATGTTGTTCTTAAAATTGCACAAACTACAAAATGAGCCACAATGGGGGCCACTTAGGCAACTTTGTGCCGGCGCTGGACTGGCGCTGCTGCCGTGCCGAAGGGGGCTTGTTGGTTTACATATGCTTATCGTGGTAGCCAGGGCTTTGGCCAGTTGCACATGTTGCAGCAAATTGGTCATCTTCATCTGCTGCCATTTGCCATTCCACTCGTGCCCCGCCCTCCCCCTTGGTGGCACAAACCAGGCGCATTCAATTATTTTCATGTCCTGATTGTCTTGTCGTGCGATGGCGCGAGTTTTGCATTTAAAAATAGGCCGCCACTCCGGTTCTTGTTTTCCTCTTTAAATTGCAAATATTTTTAATGAGGCCTGCTGATTCTTATTCCAAGGATGTCTAGCGCCAGGTCCACACCCAAATGGGTTATCCCATATGCAGATGTTGTCAGTTTCTAGTTACCAGTTGGCTGTGGCAAGTATTCCAGAAAGCAAAGTGTCAGGGCTGTTGTAATGAGCCATGTTCGAGTTTTGTGGCCAAGATAGATGGCTAAAAATACCAACCATGCCAGCAGGCAGATAGCCTCGGGCCGATGCAGCACTAAGGAGTCCAGAACAGAGATGTCACACAACCACAAAGTAACGCCGATCACAATCTCGATTATGATGCCGCCTGACAGTTGCCTATCTGTTGCTTTTCATTTATTATTTATGTTTTTTCTGAGGCGATGGGCGATGGGCGATGGGCAGTGGGCAGACCAGGCAGGTCCCTCGTGGGAGAATTTATGGCCTGATCGAGTTCTAATAAAGTTTTAGGTCTCGAAACTTTCTTTCTTTCTTTCCATTGAAAAGTTCTTGTCCTGATCGTGAGAGGAAGTGGCAACTCCAAGATATTTTTGCTCATTTATCTGGATTTGCGATCCCCTCGATCTGTGGCCTCTTAACTCTTTGACTGACTGACTGACTGACTAACTGAGTGGCATGCCACTTGAATGAAAAACCAGAGCCGGAGATCGCCGATCCTCAATGATGACTAAAGCGCTTTTTTCCAGGGCTTAGGGCTTAGCATACCTCGATCTTGGCCACATTTTAGGGCCAGCAATTGCAATTGCTGTTTGCAGCAATTAATTGCTGAAACTTTGAAGCCTGCACTTGCTGTTGCCCCTGCTTCTGCCCCTGCCACTTTCAACCGCCGCCACTGTCATCATCATTCCTCTACGGCGGCTTTGGCAAACTGATGTTGCTGCTCATAATTGCCATAAATCATGCAACGTTCTTGCCTGGCACTTGAAACTTGATGTTGAAGTTGAAGAAGTCGACGATGGAGATGGGAGCTGCAGGTTGCAAGTTGCGAGTTGCAAGTCTCTCCAAGAGAGTTTTCTTAAGCCTCGACTAGAAACACATTCCGCGGCCTCAAATGCGCCTCTAATGACTCCTGTTCTTTGTTGCCTCTACCCCAATCCTCTACTCATCCTCACGGGTGTCTCATCCTCTTTAGCTTGCCACCTGCCCCCTTGCCGCTGACGCTTTCCTCTTTGCCTGTGAATCCATCTTTAGTCGCCCCAATCCCCATTCTCTCGCCCATCGCCTTCGTCGCGTTGGCTAATGGCTTTTGTTGGCCAACTTCCGTGAAAGAGCCCGCAACGAAGAGCCAAGTAAAGCTTCCAAGAACCATGGACTGCACAAAAATTAGTCGAAATATTCTTATAGAAATCCCTTCTAAGCCTCCCAAGTTCACCAATTTCTTGCCGTGTCGAAATTTCCCCCTGACAATGAGCGATTGATGAGACAACTGCCGAAAAGAGTGAGACACAAAAAAGGGAGGCCCCTTGGGATGGGATGCGATGGGATGGGATACCCCCTTCGATACGCATCTGGAGCGCGAAAAAAGCATAAGAAAAACCCGAAAGAAAAAAGTATTCAAAACATTTATGCCGTGGCAAAGAATTTATGAAATGTTTGGGTTTCTTTTTCGTTCCCTGCTGAATGTTGCACGTTCCAGCGTCTGACCAGGAGGCACAGAGCCACACCCGTTTGCTGGACCGCCTCTTCATCACATGCCCCCTCCCCCACCAGCCGTGTTGCATACGTATCTTGTTGGCCGCATCGTCGAATGGGGCAGAAGCAGCAACTGCAGCAGCAGCGGCAGCAGCAGCACTTTCAAATAACTCTCCACATGCCCGAGTAGCATGTGTGAGTGCTGTGCAAGTTGCAACAACCTTGAGGCAGCTCCAAGGAGGATATCGTTTCTGCCAACTTGTTATGCAATAAATTTCCGGTTCTAACCAAAAACAAAAAATGGCTAAAACACAAAGTACAAGAGCAGCGCCAAACGTACCACAAAAAAAAAACAAATCCGTAGAAGCTGAGCGGCTGGAAAAACAGCTGCAACCATTTTTCACATGCACCAGAATAATGTAGCGCCGACCCCACCAGCCCCCACGCCTGCTACCCCAGGATTCTCTTCTGCCTGCAACGTCTGGCCCCTTTTTTTTTTTAGGGAGCGGCACCTTTCTCTTGATTTTGGTCTTGTTTTTGGAGAGTTTTGTACAATTTTCCAGGCCCTTTTAAAACTTTTAGGTATATTATTAGTTGGCTAAAATTAGATTTTTGATTCGCTTTATAGTGTTTCTTCTACCGTAAAAAGCTGCTTAAAAAGATTTAAGAAAGAACAGTTCCTACTTTGTCTAACCAAAAACCTCTGAGCCAACTTCCAACTGGTTCCTGTTCGGTTGAAGTTCCTTTTTTGTTTGTGCAATATGGGGCTATCATATCAGAGATCAAAAGAAGCATGTACCTCCCCGCTTTTGGCCACTAAGTGGGTGTCAACCTGGTTAGATTTTCTAACGGTTCTTAATAGAACATGCACAGCCTAATAGATGGCGCCTGATCTGCCACTGCACCTGGGATACCTGGGAGATGCCTGAACTCCGCTTTACTATACCTGCTCCAAATTAAAAGTATCTTTCTCTAGCGTCCCATTTAATATCTAGCCTATCTCACTACGATTTTTTTTTAATTATAACTTTTAATATTTTTCGTTTAAAGGCCAGGCTCTAAAGCTGACGGCTGATGGCCAGAATGCACGTTTGGCCACCTGAGAACAGCCGGAGAATTGAGAACGAGAATAGCCTGAGAAAAGTGGAAATGGCAGGAACTCTGGGGGGAGCGAGGGACAAGCCATTGTTCGATAGCAATTATTGCTGCTTCGCACTTCTATTACAACAAAATGCATGACCATATAACACATATACTTATATAGAAAAAAAATAGGAAAAAATAAGAAAATATATACAATATAGGAAGGGAAAAATGGAGAAGAAAGAGGAAGGGGAAACACGCATGCCTCATGGCAGGTGCTTCAACTTTGGTCGGCTTCACGTTTTCGCCGTGTTGCAAGTTGCGCATCTTTTAAGCCAAGCGATGATTGAAAATTACATAATTGCAAAATGCGGCAAAAGGTGCAACCAGGAGTGGGGTGTTGAGGGAACTGCGGGTTCTTGCCACCTAGCTAAGTGATTGAGTGTGCTCTGTCTCTTTCTCTGGCCATAGGTCCGTCTCTATCCCCGCACAAATTGCATTAAATGAAAAGGTTTCTCCTTTTGCCCATTTCCTTTAGGCTTTTTTTTTATATTTTTTTATGTATTTTTTTCCCCCAACAACTGATCGAGTGGACACCAGACATCCGTTGGTCCTCCAACAAGACTCTGAAAGATATCTTTTTATGTTTTATAGGGCCAGTAAATATTCTGTGAGAGTTTTATTAAAAAATAAGCCAAACTAAAGCCTAAACTCAGAGCTTTGATAAAATCCTACAAATACCCTTTGTAAGACCTAAAAAAGAACCGAACCTTATAAGTCCTTGGCACAAGGGTGTTTGCATATTCACTCTGGCACCTTGGCACCTTGGCACTTTGACTCGAATTGTGAATGTGACTGGGATCTTCGATCTTGGTTACTGGATTATGATGGCGGCTTTGACTAGGAAATCGTGTGCACTCCAGATGTTGCAAAGTGAATGGCAATGGGTTCTCAACTTCTAGACATTTATTCTCGCCAGTTTCGTGTTGCTCTTCGACTGGAATATGATGATAAATTCCTTTTGATTGACAGACAGGCAAACCGCATCGCATTTGGCATTTGGCATGACCAATTATTTGCCACTTACTGTTTCCTGTCCATAACCGACTAACTAATTGGTTATGGAAACTACCAAAGAAATGGAAAATCTTCTTCTCTTTTTTCTTGATTGACTTTACGACTTTCACTGCAGCTTGTCATTAAAAAATTGAAACACAAACAAAAAAAAAAAAAAAGAGTCTATAAGCCTTCTTACTGTGACCTTTCTGGTGTTTTCAATTTTTTTTGTTGTTGTTTGGTTTCCACTTCACTCTCTCTAATGATGTGATTCTTCTTTTGCTTTCCTTCCCCGCTGCTGTTCTGCGATTCTATAGAAGATCAGGCTGCTTATGATGCAATTCTTCTCTGCCTCTCTTTCGGTCTTTCTTTTGGGGCGTAATTAGAGGTAGCCAACAAGAATATGAGAATGGTCAAGAAGACGTTGGCTAAGAAGTGAGCGTGCCTAATGATAACCTTTGTGGCCTTCTCTTCCTCCCTTCCTTTCCCTTTTGGATTCAATTCGATTCCATTCCATTCCGTACTCCCCATTTCCCCAGCGTAACTGCAAATTTTCTTGATTACCGGGTTGGCCGGTTAACTTAAACTCAAACTCAAACTCAACCCAAACCCAAACCCAAACTCGAAAATCCAAGTACGCGCCACTGGCCACAAGAACGGGGGGCTGGGCCATACTGACCATTGACCATTTGAGATGGCCAGCAGCTGATGATGAGAGCTTCTCAGGCAGAGCATCGCATCGATCTAGTATAATTATTAGCCAGAAACGAACAAAAAACAGTTGGCATTGCTAACCGGTTGACCTTCATGAACCTTGAGAACCCCCTTTCCTGTAATTACAGTAGGCAAATCCCAGAAATAATGCGCTCAAATTAGAAATGGTCAAGGACGCTAAATGGCCGGGTACACTCCTGGTCCAAAAATAAACCCATCTCGGCTATAAATAACGAGATTCGTGAGCTGGCAATCGGTGCAGGCCAATTGCGCGATTCTGGCGAAGAATCTTCTTGGCAATAACAAAATAAATAAAGGAAAAGAACAAGCCCAAATGACGTCAACAGGCCGAGGGCAGAGGAAAAGATGTCCAAAGTAATCGGGCCAAAAAGGAGAGGGCCCGGCCCGTTTATCTGCGACTCTAGATCGCTGGCCTTGTAATTGGCTTCTGTTAGGGCGGACTTCTGGCCATCCTCGTCCTCGTCCTCGTTCCCATTCTGAATCAGGATTCAGCCCTTTTGCTTTCAAATGCATTTCATTTCTGGGCCTAGGACTTGAGGAGTTCAACTAACGACCCAATCACGAAGGGTAAATTGTATTCCAGAGAGACAGATATCATCAAATATGGGAATTGTTCAAGGGTTTTTCAAATTAAAGGTTTCAAAGTTTAAAATTTCAAGGGAAAACTTATTAAGGAAACCAAATGTGTATAAAAATTCTTTCACCTACCTTAGAATCCGATGAATCCAGTGTTAAATCATATTCAGTATTAAATTATGCCTCAAATATTGTAAATATCTAGTTTCCAATTCCTAATCTGATCCTGATCCTCTTCTCTTGGTTTCAAATCCATTTCATTTTGGCCTAGTTCTTTAGTTCAATCACGAAAATTGTGTTTCCAGAAAGATACGATAAGCTTTTGAAGAAGAGATTTAAAAGTAAAGGAAAGTATAAGGCTTTAAAGTTTAAAGAAAGCTAAAAGACTTAAGAAAACTAAATAGATAGAAAGAGTGGTTACTAACCTCAGCAGCAGAATATCAGAAGATATAAATGTTATAACATAGAAGCTGCTAGTTCTCTGATCTCTTGATTGAAATTCATTTTATTTTGACCTATGTAGAACTCGATTTCCACTAACGATCCAATCACAAAGACCTATCCAGAAAGATGAGAAAAGTTTATAAAGAAGAGGAAAGTAAATAAAAGGATAAGGTTTTAAAGTTTTTAGAAGAAAACTCCAAGAATTAAGAATTATTATAAATATTCCTTTACAAACCTCAAAATCTGTAGAAACTAGAGCTATTTCAAGATGCAACACAAGTTGCAAGTTGCTAGATGCCAGTTCCCAATTGCAGCTGGGCCGGCGACAATTTCAGTTTAGGCTCCCGTTGAGCCTTGTCGCTGTTGCTGTTGCTGTTGTTGCTGTCTTGGGGTACTGCAATTGCAAAATAGCAACAACATGCCGCCAAGCAGCATGCAACAAGCAACGTGCAGCGGGCATTCCGCTGTCTTTGCCACCTATTTCATACAGCATACAGAACATTTGTTGTCGCTGCTGTTGCTCTTGCTGTTGCTGTTGCTGTTGTCGCTGTCGATGTTGCTGCCGTTGCCGTTCTTGTTGCTGTTGCTGATGTTGCAGTTGCTAATGTTGCTGTTGCCCTGCAATCGGACACGCGGGCAACCGACAACATTTGGCACTGGCCCGCAGAGAATTCGATGCCCAGGCTATCGTTTACCATTTTTTTTCTCCATCCTCCAACACGGCAAGAAGTTATGTAGATTTTGATTCCGAAGATCCAGCCGAAAGTGGAGATATTTTGGTCAGTGCATTCCACAATCCTTGAGTCACATTTCGGCCATTTGCAGCTCGTGTTGGGCTGGCCAACGAGCGGTTTAATATCTCTGGTAATGGCCACGTTCCGAGCTCTATAATCACAGGTGCCGAGGGGTGGGCGGGGGCGGGGTGTACGGGATGGTGATCGGTGAATGCATGAAATAATTGCAATGGCAGAGAATCCAACTCCAACTCCAAGTCCAAGTCCAAGTCCAACTCTGGGCTCTGGACAATTTTCGCAAAACAAATTGAATTGAATATGTAAATATAATTGCTTCGGGCCAGAACGACTTGTCCTCCTCCACTTTTTTTGCTGCAGAACCGGGGGTCCAGAGGGGGTTTTGGGCGTTTAAAAACCCATAAATTGTGAGTTAAATGCCGGCCTCTATGAATCCAAGCCAAGGAAATGGGAGCAGCAGCGGCAGCGAGGGATTGCCAGACATATACGAATATAGTGCATATATGGCATTAGCTTCCGCAAGACTTAGACCATTTTTAGATGGCATACACACTGGAGTCCACAAATGAATGCAAATGCAATGCAGTTAAACAATCCATGACCCTCCAGATCCTCCAGCTCTTTCCTTCCTCTCGACTGAATAATTAACCAAATTGGTGTGCCATTTGATGAATAACTTACTCACTTGATTGCTATATTAGGCATCGGGGTTATAGAATAAATATAACGACTCCTTCATGCATATAAATAAATGAATGAATTTCGTTTTCTGTTCGCGTGTGGCACCTGCAGGGTCATTCCACTGAACTCCCAGCCGCTCCTCAGGTCAATTGGCCAGGATTGAGCCGGATTACTTGTCCGCAGAAAGCAATTTGCCAATACGAAACCGCAAGAATGCCAAAAAGTTGTTTTGGCCATGGCTATTGGAGATTGGAATTGGAAATGGGAATGGAAAGCGATGGGGAGCCGTTAGAATTTCAAACCGCAGAGCCATTCCACCGTTCGGTCAGCTCATTAAGTCGCCTGGCAGTCAAAGAGTTTGATGCGGACGTGGATGTGGGAAGATCGAGCCAACGAACTTGCTTGGAGTTTATTGGTTCGGTGGCTCGGTGCTTAGTTAAGCGTGTAATGGCCTAGCCTGGGCCTGGGTCTGGGTCTGGGTCTGGGTCTGGGTCTGGGCCTGGGCCAAGGGCGGAAGTGGCCACTGCAGATGGTTGAGCCGCCTTGCTTCTCTTGCCTTCCTTCTGATCGTCTTTTGCACCGCCGCCAAATGGAGGCTGTCAGCAGTTTCGCAGTTAGAGAAGTGGAACGAAGTCGGGTGTAACAAAGTGGTTGAGGAAGTAGCACTCATCATGAGCTCAACCAGCGCTGATGTACGGCAATGTTAGACAAGTTCAAGGAGTGGAAATCTTTTTTCAAAGACTCATCCGTATGGCAAGCAGAACCTCTACTAATCTCTCGATTTATTTTCCAGCTAGCAATGCAGTCAACCGAGAGTAGTAGAAAACGATCCTCTCACACATTCCGCTTCAGCATGGGTCCTCTGGTGATCCTCTCCGCCGCTCTGATCCTGGTGGTGGCCATGCCGGACCAGGTGTCCGGCCGCATGGCCTTCGAGAAGCTGACAGACTTCGATTTCCCCGGCAACACGTACTACAGCGTGAAGAATCTTTCGCTCTACGAGTGCCAGGGCTGGTGCCGGGAGGAAGCCGACTGCCAAGCGGCGGCCTTCAGCTTCGTGGTCAACCCACTGTCGCCCTCCCAGGAGACGCACTGCCAGCTGCAGAACGACTCCTCGGCGGCCAACCCGTCGGCAGCCCCGCAAAGGAGCGCCAACATGTACTACATGGTGAAGCTGCAGCTGCGCAGCGAGAACGTCTGCCACCGTCCCTGGAGCTTCGAGCGGGTGCCCAACAAGGTGATCCGCGGCCTGGACAACGCTCTGATCTACACCAGCACCAAGGAGGCCTGCCTCTCCGCCTGTCTCAACGAGAAGCGCTTCGTCTGCCGATCCGTGGAGTACGATTACAACAACATGAAGTGCGTCCTGAGCGACTCGGACCGTCGCAGCTCCGGCCAATTCGTCCAGCTGGTGGATGCCCAGGGCACCGACTACTTCGAAAATCTCTGCCTGAAGCCGGCCCAGGCCTGCAAGAACAACCGCTCCTTTGGCAATGCCCAGCGCATGGGTGTCTCTGAGGAGAAGGTGGCCCAGTACGTGGGTCTCCACTACTACACCGACAAGGAGCTCCAGGTCACCTCCGAGTCCGCCTGTCGTCTGGCCTGCGAGATCGAGTCCGAGTTTCTGTGCCGCTCCTTCCTGTATCTGGGCCAGCCCCAGGGTGCCCAGTACAACTGCCGGCTCTACCATCTGGACCACAAGACTCTGCCCGATGGCCCCTCCACTTACTTGAACCACGAGCGCCCTCTGATCGATCACGGTGAGCCCATTGGCCAGTACTTCGAGAACCAGTGCGAGAAGGCTCCTGGCTCCGGACCTGGCTCGCCGCCCGGAACCCTGGACAAGATTGACACCCTGCCCGTCAGCCTGGACACCATCGAGGATCCCAACCTGACCAACCTGACGCGCAACGACGTCAACTGCGACAAGACCGGAACCTGCTACGATGGTGGGTTTGGATCCTGTCTTAGTTTAAATTCCGCCTCTTATTCTGTTGTTATCCTTTTACAGTTTCCGTTCACTGCAAGGACACAAGGATCGCTGTTCAGGTGCGCACCAACAAGCCCTTCAACGGACGTATCTACGCTCTGGGTCGTTCGGAGACGTGCAACATCGATGTTATCAACTCAGACGCCTTCCGCTTGGATCTGACCATGGCCGGACAGGATTGCAACACTCAGAGTGTGGTAAGAATCATAATCTAGGCGTATCCAAACCACTGGCTAATATATTCCTGGCCCTTGGCTCTTCCAGACTGGCGTCTACTCCAACACAGTGGTCCTGCAGCATCACAGCGTTGTCATGACCAAGGCCGATAAAATCTACAAGGTTAAGTGCACCTACGACATGAGCTCCAAGAACATCACCTTCGGCATGATGCCCATCCGCGATCCTGAGATGATCCACATCAACTCGTCGCCCGAGGCCCCACCACCGAGGATCCGCATCCTGGACACGCGCCAGCGAGAGGTGGAAACTGTTCGTATTGGAGACCGTCTCAACTTCCGCATCGAGATTCCCGAGGACAGTAAGTGTCGTAGAACAGGGCCAGCCTCTTTGGAATTCCCTTGTACTAACCCGCTTTTATTTATTTTGTAGCTCCTTACGGAATTTTCGCCCGCTCCTGCGTGGCCATGGCCAAGGATGCCCGCACCAGCTTCAAGATCATCGACGACGATGGCTGCCCCACCGATCCCACCATCTTCCCCGGCTTTACTGCCGATGGCAATGCCCTGCAGTCGACGTACGAGGCGTTCCGCTTCACAGAAAGCTATGGCGTTATCTTCCAGTGCAATGTCAAGTATTGTCTGGGTCCTTGCGAGCCGGCTGTTTGCGAATGGAATATGGAGTCGTTCGAATCCCTGGGCAGGAGGCGTCGTCGTTCCATCGAGAGGTGAGGTTTACTTAACCAGGATCCCTTTTTTCCTTTTCTGACCATTTTACTTTTTCTACGTTTTTCAGCAATGAAACCAAGAGCGAGGATGACATGAACATCTCGCAGGAGATCCTGGTTCTGGACTTTGGAGATGAGAAGCGCGAGTTCTTCAAGGCTGATCCCAGCACGGACTTTGCCAAAGGTAAGATTACCGAATAGCTTTAAGACTATAAAAACCTGTGCTAACTGTACTTTTGATATATTCCATTTGGTCCAACAGACAAGACTGTCACCATCATCGAGCCGTGTCCCACGAAGACGTCGGTCCTGGCCCTGGCCGTGACCTGTGCTCTGATGATTCTGCTGTACATCTCCACCTTGTTCTGCTACTACATGAAAAAGTGGATGCAGCCCCACAAGATTGTAGCATAAGTCTCGTAAGGACAAGGCGGATCGAGCGGAAATGGAGCACAGCTGCTAGAAGAAGCTGTAGAAATCGAAACAAAATTAAAGAAAAGAAAACAAAAAGAAAATACACAACAAAATTGTCAATCTCACACACACATAAGCTCTCTCTCTCTCACACAACAAACACGTAAACAAACAGGAATCACACATTTTATCCTTGTCTCGATCTTGCCCAGGCAGGCTTAGCCCCTCCCACTACCACCCACACACACACACACACTCACACACTATCTGCTGACAACCGTATAATTTTTTGTTTTTTTTTTTTTTAAATGATATATATATAAATTAATAACTTAATATACAATTTATTTATTTATATTTATTTAGACTTAGAGCGTGAGATACAAATTTCCCCAAAAAAAAAAACTAAAACACTTTTCACACTAACACCAAGAAGCTGCACATGGAGCAAAGAAAGGAAAAGAATTAAAGAAAATTAGAGAAAGCTGCGAGCGCGTACTTTCTATAAAGTTACGAAAGGGTATACCGGAAACGGAAACATCGTCCAGAAAGAGACAGAACGATGAGGATAAAGCGAGAGAGAGGGCCGGAAGAGTGGGAGGAAGAGAAAGTGGGCAATGGATCCCTTTTGTAACTTCTATAGAGACTGCAGCCGCACACACACTCGCACTCACATACACACACACACGCACACCACCCCCTCACCTCACACTCACCTTTTTCCACACTCATTTACACACTAGAAAACACACTAGCAAACACACGCACTCAAACATTTATTTAATTGTAAAAGGACGCAATAAACCGCAAACATGAGCAATCGAAAATAAATTAAAACGGAAACTAAGGACTCTGAATCGTAGCAGACGACAAGACAAGTAATTTCATCGACGTGATTCTATGAAATTGTGCTTAATTGTATTGCATTTATTTAATTTAAATTTATTTATGATAATAAAGAACGATAATGAAAGTGTCTTGTCCTTTTTTATATCCTCCTGAATTTAAACGAAAGTGTAAAAGAAATGTTCGCCCGGAAAATCTGAAAAAACCTGAAAAACAATATCTATTGCCTACTTTTTGGGGCAAATAATACAATCCGAAATCCTAGTTTTCGGTTAGATACTACGGGAATATCAAAAATCGATTTCGAGATACCCAATAGTAGGATCTTCTATTTTAGGGTCATGTCCAAATCAATTTTTTGTTTGTTAATAAAAGTTTTATTAGTAAAATATTTGATTTATTTGGATTTCATTGTATAAATGCAGTTAGTATCTTAATTTATTTGAGCCTAAGCCTAGCATACTGATTAGGACGGAGTCTGTTTCGTTACTAAGAAAAGTGAGTGTGATAAAACCTTACCTTACGGATACTGTTTAATTAATAACAGCATTCTATCAATATCTTTCGTTCTACACCGTCTTCTATCAATATTGCTCGATCTCTACTGAATTCTATCAATATTTCTTGTTCTCCGGATTCTATCAATATCTGCGCTTCAGCTACATACTCGATCTTATCACACTGCAAAGATAAAGGAAAATTAGCAACTGCCGAGTCATAGGTTCGAGATATTCACTAACCACTGATTTTATCAAACAGCTTGCTTCCAGAACTCTATTCTGCATTTCCTTAAAAGCCTTAAACAAAAACTATAATGGGTGAGGACGGGACTTGCTATGGTCCAGCGCCCTCTTGCACATGGGATGCCTTAGATGTAGATGAAATTAAAGTTATTTACTGAGCAGGCGCGCGTGTGGGTTACCGGAATACGGAAAGTGAAACCTAGGTCACCTCAGCTTGACTGGCCTAATCTCGGCCAAGCCGTGCTCCGGAAATCGGGACTTGGCAGCGGCCACGCAAGTCTCCTTGAGCGACTTACCCGCCGGTCGCTTTACACACTCATCAAAGTAGCACTTCTCGACGTTGTGGAGAAATTCGACAAGCAGGCGGTCATCTCCGCCATTGGGACCTATTGAGTATTCACACTCGTAGCTGTGCTGCTTGAGGTCCCGCACACAGCAGTCGAGAAACTCGGCATTGGCCGAGAACCAATCGTTATGGCGCTCCAGCGGAATACCCAGCCGCGTTCGCACCACACCCGTCAGCCAGGTGTCGTCGATCCAGAAAATGGGCACCCTTTCCGCCTCTGCTACGAGCCGCGACGCCGTGGGTACATTGGTAATGTACATCCATCCAGAAAGGTAGGCGGGATAGAGGGCATGCGGATACTCCTGTCGACTCACATACCATTTGTTGGCTTTCAGCCGGATCGGTGGCTTGGCATCCAACACAAAGCCAGATAGCAGTGTGCTGGAGGTGGCCAGGGCAGGCTGTCCTACTTCCAGGGCCTCCAGATGTCGCCTGAGATGGAATACATCGTAGATGATGTCATCGTCCAGCTTAATGATGAACTTGGCGTGGTCCTTACACTCCTGGGCCGCCCACCGCAGCCCCATCACATGCTTATAGCTCAGATTCCGGTAATCCTCGACGAAGTTGCCTTGAAGGAGGTCGCCGAAGCGCTTCTGCTCGCTAACCACCTGTTCCTGGGTTAGGAAATGCTCGCGACTGGGCAGGGCCGCCAGGAGGAACACCCGCTGGAGCCCCATCTCGGCCAGCTTGCTCTGGGGTATGGCTTGCCGGTGGGCGGATCGAAGGGCATCGTGCCCAGCATACGATGTGACTATTAGAATAGCTAGGATAGTGATAATTAACTAATTAGATAGTTTCCAATTGGTAATCAACTTTAAACTCACCCAAAAGTTCGCGATCCGCTTTGCGGCACACATTACTGCGCAGTAGATAATCGAAATCCGTTATGTTAAGCAGGGGACCGCTAGGGACCAGGGGCTGGCCAGGATGCGTTGTTTTTTCCGCCCCCTGCTCACCTTCCACGGGCAAGTGCAGCAAGAATTCATCGTCGGGGGGGTCCCTGAGGTGGCCGGAGAAGTAGCTGAGACACAGGAGCACCAGAATTAGCAGCGACAGGACAATCGGTAGCAGTCTGCGGCTACGCATGCGCATTTTTCTTTCATTCTATTCGGGCTTCCCCTCACTCTCACTTTTATGCGTGTCACGTGCGGATGTTTGACATGTGTGCACTTTTGGCATTTATTAGCCGCAATGACAATAATTAATAGTTTATTTTACCAATTAAATTTTCTTTTGCGACGCCATGGTGGAAAAAAAGTAACGCTACTTTCAGTATGGCCAGCTTCTGTATATATTGAAAATACCAAAGTTATCGATAAATTGCAGTGCTGGAAAACGTAGTGTGGTGCAGTGCTCCAAAGCTCGGTTACAAATCCGCCGTGTCCGTGAGCTGGGCGTCCGCTGCTCCAACCCGCGCCCCAACCAGCTGCACCCAAAATCCAACTGCTCCAAAGAGCTGCTTCAGTTTCTGCGTTCTCTGTTGTTGTGCGCTGGCAGCAGCAGCGGATAACAGTGTCAGCGTCCGTGCGTGTGCCTGGTCTCCCCCCGTCAAGAGTGTGTGTGTGCGTTCGCTTTTCTTTATAATTTTTTAATAATTTCCTATAATTGGGGCCCTCGAAGTGTCGCGGAAATTGGCGCAAGAAGCCACCACGGTCGGGGGTCATCGATGATTTTCAGCTGAAAATCTAAAATCAAAGTCAAAAGCAGGCACAAACTTGTAACTGCTGCAGCAGCAGCAGCACCAGACGAAGAGCAGCAAAGAAAAAACAACAACAATGGCAGTGGGGAGAGCGGAGAGAGACCACAGCATGTTGTGAGCTAATCAGCAGCAGCGATTTCTACAAACATTTTTTTAACTTCTTCGAAAAACGAAAAACCTCAACCTCCGCACAAATCCAAGTGCAAGAAATTGTTAATAAACCTATGCTGATTTATTTTGTGAACAACAATAGTTGCAAACACATTGCGTGTGTCTCTCAGCCGCTCTTCTTCTTGTGCCCACTCGAAAAGAAGAAAAAAAACGCTAAGAAAAAAGTTAACTGTCCACCACATCGCACAGCATATTATTAATTTATTTGATTATTCATTTTTATTTTCATTAAAACAATTCGATTCGATGTTGAGAATCTTGGAGGCGATGGCAAAATAGATAAATTCAATAGCCGCAAAACGTTGCTACCGCTGCTGCTGCTGCGCTGCCGCTGCCTCTGCCTCTGCTGCGGACGGCAGCGACTGCGCCGCGACAGAGAGGGGCAATCTTATCGCCTATATTTTTCATATACATTTTCATATTCCAGACCCCAATTTGATTGAGGGCCCAGAAAACTGAATATTGATTCTTAAAAGTGCACCCGAAATCAACAAAGAAAAACTAAACCCAAAAAACTCGACGAGTATTTCAATTAAAAGTGTGCAAAAAAAAAAATCAAAAGAACAATTGACAAGTGAAAAGGTAGAGGCTTTGTGCTCCGAGTCCTGCGAGTCCTGGGACCTTGCCGTTGCCAGGATGACGGACTATGTGGAGCTGATGAACAGCATGGCCAGTACCTTCAACTCGGACTGTGCCACTTCCACGGCGGAGGGGGGCACCCTGCTGAATATTGACCTGGCCGAGGATAAGACCGTCAAATGGCGCAATCTGGCCAACAATCAGTTCGCCTGCAAGGACAAGGAGAAGAAGCAGAGCAAGAGCGGCGACTCTGAGGAGAAGGAGAAGGAGATTGAGAAGGATAAGGACCCGGAAACAATGACAGAAAGGGAGGCGACAGAGAAGGAGACTCCAGCAGAGAAGAAGGAGCCGGGTGAGGAGCAGGACTCCGAGGAAGCAACTCCTTTCGATGGTCAGGAATTGGCGCAAATCGAGGAATTGCTTCTCAAACATGCCTCTGCCGTGAAAGTGGAAGAGGAAGCACCGACCGAGGCAGCAGCAGAGACTACGGCAGCGACAGAGGCAGAGGCAGCGACAGAGGCAGAGACAGAGGCACAGGCCGAAACGCACGCTCAAGGCCAAAATGCAACCGAAAAGCCCGAAGAGAATGCGGAAAATTCAAGCGAAGACCAGGAAAAAGAGCAAGCAGCTGGCGCTGAGGTCCTTGGTACCAAGGATCGGCCGGGGGAAGCGGAAGTGGCCAAGGAGCAGCCGCAGGATGCGGCAAGTAGCCCCATAACGGTGAAGCTGGAAGAGAGCAGTGCAGAAAAAACAGTTACAGATGCAAATGTAGCAACCTCAGCTGAGATGGAGCCAGGAGACCTCGTGCCCCAGGTGGAGGAGAAGGAGGAGGCGCACAGCGAATTCATCAAGACTGAGGAGAAGAAGGAGAAGCTGCCGGAGGATGTGCAGGCCCCAGAAGAGGAGGGAGAGGATAGAGCCGAGGCGCCAGCCGAAAAACAGGAAGTAAATGCCGGAGCTGCAGAATCCGGAGCAGCATCTCCACTTGTTGTCAATTCTGCCAGCGTCGACGCAACAGATTCAAATGTGGCAGCAGCAGCAGCGCCAGAGGCAGAGGCAGCCGTGAGTGCTGATAAAAACGTACGTATCTGTGTGTGACTCAGTCTATCTCTGTGTGTGTGAGCTTCAAAAATTCCAATACAAGTAGTTTTTTCAAAAGAAAAATCACAAAAAACTAGGAGAGAGACTCCCAGAGGAGAATCCCCATTGATTACGGGGTTCCCCCGTTTCTTCACCAACTGGGAGCCCATAAACCAAAGCCACTGCTGGGTATCTGCATCCATGAGATACTTTTTTGTTGGCCAACAGATGGGTCATGTTAAATTTTGTATGGCCACCACCGCCGGAGGAAAAGCTTCTCGGTCCCCTTAAAACTATTATGACGAGCTTAAAGCTTTGCATTTACACTTAATTTATACAAATGCCTTCTCATTCCTCATTCCTGGCACGTTCGATCCTCCAAAAAAACTCTTAAATATCCTCATTTTCCAATCAATAATCACTGACTAATCATTTAATAATCATTATCAATATTTATTCTTTGATTAAAGTTTCTCCATAATTTAGTTTTTCTGAAAAACCTAAATCTCATCCAAGAGTCAATGGTTTAATGTGGATGTTCCTTTCAGACCTTGTCTATAAGACTATTCCATTAAAATCGATCCAGATCTTAACCCAGTTTTTCAATATAAAGGATCTCTTTTAAAATGGGAACCCAGCCCCTCAGTCTTTATAGGATATATTTCAAAATATCCCAAATCTCCAAGAATTAGTTTCTTGGGAATCTTTTATTTTCGTTACTTGACCAATCTGAATCCCCACCTCCTCTAAAAACCAATCTTTTTTTTGGGGGTTGGCCAGGTCCTGGCCAGGACACTACTGCCTGGCTTGTGTGTTTGGTTGAATCCGTTGCCCTGGCAACCCCACAAAGTAGCCAGGCATTCCTTTATGTCCTCAGTTCGTGTCGTCCAGTCGTCCAGCACTGAATGAGTCTCTGTATCTTGCAGGAGCAGGTTTCGCCCGGCGGAACGCGACGTTCTCGAAGGACACCGCGTCCCACGGACACTCCCACCCCCACCACAACGCCCACGCCCACGCCATGCACCAGCGATGAAACAGCGCCTCCTCCTGCATCAGTGGACGATTATGTCCGGATGCAGGAGAAAATTGCGGGGCCTGATGAGGCAACAGGATCTGAACCTCCAGTGGACCCATCAGAGGTCAAGAAGGAGCCGGAGAAAGTAGCGGCAGTGACATCATCGCCCCCCGAGGAGGCCGCAGCCATTCCACCTGCCCCCAAGCGAGGCAGAGGTCGTGCCAAAAAGATAAAGCCCGAAGCGGAGCTGCAGGATGCTTCGAGCGAAATTCCGGCCACGGGGGAAGATGTGGTGGCGGAGCGAAAGCCGGGCAGGAAGCGGAAGCTGCCGGAGGAGCCGCCAGACCAGCAGCTGGGCGATCTGGTGGTTGTCAAAACGGAGCAGGACGAAGCGGCAGCCGACGGATCTGCTCCCAGCGGCGATGGCAAGCGGATGCGCCGCAGCGTCCGCCTCGGAAATCGTCACCCCGCCGACGGCTGGGAGGAGGTGAAGGCAGAGTCCGTTCCGCCGCTGGCAGAGCTCTCCTTGCTGGAGATGGCCCCGACCGCCGTACCAGGGGTCCTGCTGGACGGAAAGACGCCGCCCAAAAAGCGCGGAAGGAAGGCCAAGATTCAGCCTGGCCCGAAGACCGAACCCGGAGCCAGTGGCTCCTCTAGTCTGGCCCTGACCAACGGCAACAAGAGGGCTACAGGCTCAGGACCCGGAGGTCCCGATGTGCAGCTGCCCAAACGCTCCAAGCGACGGATCAAGCCGACCCCGAAGATCCTGGAGAACGACGAGCTGCGCTGCGAGTTCGAGACAAAGCACATTGAGCGAATGACTCACTGGGAGACCGCCGCCGGCTCCTCAAACGGCGACTCGCACTTCGAGACGCCGCAGTCGGGAGTGGGCGGCGGATCCAACTCGTCCACGTCGCGCCAGAAGAGCGACAAGTCGGACTGCAGCAACTTCGAGGGCCACCCCGCCGGCACCAGCTCCATCAAGAAGCGTCTTTTCTCTAAGTCGCAGCGCGACATCGAAAACGCCAGTGCCGCCCTGGTGGCCAAGAGCAAGGTGCGTCCCTGTCCCAAGGTGGAGGACTTCCTTAGCGACGTCAAGGCGGCGCGCTTCAACGCCAACCGCTCCCCGGAGGACCGCAAGCTAAATAAGAAGCAGCAGCGCAAGCTGGCCAAGCAGAAGGTGAAGCACCTGAAGCATCTGGGCCTGCGCCGGAACGTGAGCGAGGAGGCTTCCGACAACGACAGCTCCAACACGGACAACGAGTTCGTGCCCACCACCCGCGTCCAGGTGGGCAAGCCCAGTGTCACGCTGCGCGTGAGGAACACGGTGGCCAAGGAGGTGGCCTCCACCTCGGCCCAGGCCCTGAAAACAGCCTCGAATACTGCCCAGCAGCCTCCCAAGCTGACCAGGCGCGTGGGTGGTCGCTCTGGGGCCGGTGCGGGGGCATCCTCGCCAGCGGCAGGAGTGGCCATAGCCACGCTGAACCATACCGAGCTGCACTCGCTGAACTCCTCAATCCTGGCCGACATACCGCCGATCGCTGCGGACTCGGACGCCACACCGAGCACCTCAAATCTTGCCAAGTTCATCTGCCTGTGCCAGAAGAGCTCCCAGTACTATGCCCGCAACGCCCCCGACTCTTCCTACTGCTGTGCCATCGACCACATTGACGAGCAGAAGATCGGCTGCTGCAACGAGCTCTCCTCCGAGGTGCACAACCTCCTCCGTCCCAGCCAGCGCGTCGGCTACATGATCCTCTGCGACGAGCACAAGAAACGCCTCCACTCCCACAACTGCTGCGCCGGCTGCGGCATCTTTTGTACTCAGGTAGGCCATGGAAGCCACTTCCTAATCCTTGTTCTCTAACAGTTCTCTGATCCTTTGCAGGGAAAGTTTATTTTGTGCAAGAACCAGCACTTTTTCCACCCGGAATGCGCCCAGCGCTTCATTTTAAACTCACCCAGCGAGGGCCAGTGGGAGCGGACGGGCCCGACCAAGTTCAGCAGTCCCACCCTGGTGCTGAAGTGCCCCCACTGCGGGTCTGACACCCCGGAGCGCGCCTCCACCGTCACTATGAAGTGCCAGTCGCTGCCCGTCTTTCTGCCAACCCAGAAGTACAAGATGTAAGTGAATCCCTTCGAGAATATCACCGAAACTATTGGATATTGTTTCTCTCTCTTAGAAAACCCGCCAAGCTGACCACTGCATCACATTTAACCCAGTTCGGCGCTGGCGCCAAGTCCAGTCTGGGTGGAAAAGCCAAGGGCAAAGGCTCCTCCTCATCCTCCGTAGCCGTGGGCTCAGGCACCCCCTCCTCCTCATCATCATCGTCGGCCTCGGCCTCGAAAACGAACGGAACCAGAGCGGGCAAGGTCAGCCAGTCCCTGAACACGATCAACTTCGAGCAGCTCATTCCCGATTCCGTAATGAATGTGGTGCTTCGTGGCCATGTGGTTTCCGCCAGCGGTCGCGTCACCACGGAGTTCACCTCCCGGGACATGTTCTATGCCGTGCAGAACGACGATCTGGAAAGGGTGGCGGAAATTCTGGCTGCCGACTTTAATGTGTTAACTCCCATAAGGGAGTACTTGAATGGAACCTGCCTGCACCTGGTGGCCCACTCCGGGACCCTCCAGATGGCCTACCTGCTGCTCTGCAAGGGCGCCAGCTCCCAGGACTTTGTCAACATTGTGGACACCGAGCTGCGGACGGCGCTGATGTGTGCGGTGATGAACGAGAAGTGCGACATGCTCAATCTCTTCCTGCAGTGCGGCGCCGATGTGGCCATCAAGGTGGGTTTTCAGCTTTTGGATCCCCCATTGGACTTTACTTAAATTCCATTTGTAGGGACCCGATGGAAAGACCAGCCTGCATATTGCCGCTAAACTGGGCAACGTGGAGGCCACCCAGCTCATCGTGGAGAGCTATCGTGCCTCGAAGAACATCACCAGCTTCCTGAGCTTCATCGATGCCCAGGACGAGGGCGGCTGGACGGCCATGGTGTGGGCAGCGGAGCTGGGACACACGGACATTGTCAGGTAACTTTTAAAGCTATAGATCTTGGCCAAGACTAAGTGTCCTTCCATTAGTTTCCTTCTGAATCAGGGCGCCGATCCGAACATATGCGACAATGACAACAACACAGTGCTCCACTGGTCCACCTTGCACAACGACGGCCTGGACACGATCACCGTGCTCCTCCAGGCTGGCGCCGATTGCAACGTCCAGAACGTGGAAGGAGACACGCCCCTGTAAGTATCCCGATACCTACATGGATTAATAGGAGCTTCCCTATAGAAACCCCTTCTCCATGTCCAGCCACATTGCCTGCCGCCATTCGGTCACCCGGATGTGCATCGCCCTAATTGCCAACGGTGCCGATCTGATGATTAAGAATAAGGCGGAGCAGCTGCCGTTCGATTGCATCCCCAACGAGGAGTCCGAGTGCGGGCGCACCGTCGGCTTCAACATGCAGATGCGCAGCTTCCGGCCTTTAGGTCTCCGCACCCTGGTCGTGTGCGCCGATGCCTCCAACGGACGCGAGGCCAGGCCCATCCAGGCGGTGCGCAACGAGCTGGCCATGTCGGAGAGCGAGGACGAGGCGGACTCCCTGCTCTGGCCGGACTTTCGCTACGTCACCCAGTGCATTATCCAGCAAAACTCGGTGCAGATTGACCGGCGCGTCTCCCAAATGCGCATCTGCTCCTGTCCGGACAGCTGCAGCAGCGACCGGTGCCAGTGCAACGGTGCCTCCTCCCAGAACTGGTACACGGCCGAGAGCCGCCTGACCTCCGACTTCAACTACGATGATCCGGCGGTAATCTTCGAGTGCAACGACGTCTGCGGCTGCAATCAGGTGAGTTTGTGGCTTCGATATTTGGATGGGAGTATACCTAAACCCGGATTCCAGCTCTCCTGCAAGAACCGCGTGGTCCAGAACGGCACCCGGACGCCACTGCAAATTGTGGAGTGCGAGGAACCCGCCAAAGGCTGGGGCGTTCGCGCCCTGGCCAACGTTCCCAAGGGCACCTTTGTGGCCAGCTACACGGGCGAGATTCTGACCGCCCTGGAGGCGGACCGGCGCACGGACGACAGCTACTACTTTGACCTGGACAACGGGCACTGCATCGATGCCAATTATTACGGCAATGTGACCCGCTTTTTCAACCACTCCTGCGAGCCGAATGTCCTGGCCGTGCGGGTGTTCTACGAGCACCAGGACTATCGCTTCCCGAAGATAGCATTTTTCGCGTGCCGCGACATTGACGCTGGAGAAGAGATATGGTTAGTGGACTCAATCCATTATGGATTATAACATCTGATCTCTTTTTACCCTTAGCTATGATTATGGGGAAAAGTTCTGGCGTGCCGAGCATCGCTCCAGTTTGGGCTGCCGCTGCCTGACGGCCTCCTGCAAGTACGCCTCCCAATCCTCCAGCACAAATGCCTCGCCCATGGACACGGGAGCCCCTGAAGCTGATCCGGAGACGGAACAGGAACTGGGGCATCGGCCATCGGCCAAAGCGGAGCAGGCGTAAAGCCTCCCGGACCTTGACTCGATATGATTCCAGAAACCATCACCTTCGACGATTGAATCCCCCACCAACATCACACAGCACCCAGCAGGATCGAGCACTAGCAGGAGCGAAAGCAGGAACCAGCGCCATATATCTAGGATCGTATAAATCGAAGCCCGCGGGTCTTCTTCGACTGCCAAATGTTTTATGGTTTACACATTTTTTTTTTTTTGTCTATTTTTAATAACTTTAGCGTTTAGCGATTAGCGTTTAGCGATTAGCGTTTGTTTTATTATTAATTTTGTTTTGAATTTTATGCATTTTGTTTAACCCCCCGCGCATGCCTGCCTCTCCCCACCCCCACTATTATTATTATTTTTAATTTGTTTGTACTAGATATCGCGATTGTGTGCTTGCTTCGTGTGTGTTTTAGGAACTAGTCTTAGGGACTTGGGACGGAGTTTTATAATCATAAATGTATAATCGAAGCGAATCAAATGCGGGAAAGTGTATCTAGTCATAAGATTGAAAGAGACGGGCGATGGGTAACCGAAAGAGACGGCAACTTTGGATACAGTGCGTTCTTTTTTTCTTTTATATGAAAGCCAAAACCCTTTTTTTTTTTATGTTAACCCACTGAAACGCACTGTACTCCAGGAACGTGAATGTAACAATAATCCGAGGGAATCTAAGAATATGTGCGTTTTTTTTTATCAAACAAGAATTGATTGCATTGCAAAATATAGTTAGGCATTTAGGGGATAAGTTTTGAAATCAAAACAAGAGAATAAATAGGTTTTTGTGCAGGGTAAAGTACTGATAGTCGTTAAAAAAAAAAAGATATAAAACAAAACTTGACATTTTTTTTTGTATTTAGCGAAGCACACACACACAAAATGCCACACAATCGCAGGGATAATTTGTATTCCAAGTTTTTCAGTTTGCCAAGCAACTTTAGCCAAGCCACAAGTGCCTCAAAGAGATAGCCCCCGACCCGGAACCTGTCCTCCACTCGTCTCCTCCCCTCAAACTCCCCCCAATCAAAGTCCAACCAAACCGACCAATATCACAAACTGCAATGCATTTTGGGGATCCCACAGGGACCCAACGAGATAAAGGAAACTGGAGAATTGAATTTGACTGCGGTTTACTTAAGTCCTAGACCCCTCTGACCCTCTGACCTGATCTGACCCTCCCTCCCCTAGTAGCATATCGCCGCGTCTAACACGATTTATAGAAACCATATAGGATATATAAGCCGGAACTACATATATAGACTAAAAAATCGGGCTAACATGTAAGCTGTAAATGTTTTGTATCGACAATAGGAGTACTTAGTATAAGCCACCGTATCCTTTATCCCTTATCCATTGTACCCCCCCAAAAAGGGACCTTTATGACATCCCCGAGACCCGATCCTACCCGCATTTCTATACGTATTTGTGTACCTACGATAAGGAAATGATATGCAAGATTTATATAATGGATGTAACGGTTTCGCAACACTTAGAAATTATAGTATAACTCACACCCATGCATATATATATACCTGAATATATATATATATATATACATATATGTGTATATTTACATATTTACTTCTATATATAAACATAAACATTAATTGTTATTGCGCACAGCAAGAGCTGTCAATTTATTTGTTTTGTTTGCTTTGGTTATTTTTTAATTTTTTTGTTGTTTAAGAATTCCCTTAAACTCTGACAAATCACCACCCACACACTCTTTTTGAATTGTTTACCACAACCCATGCTGATTAGTTGGAAGTTGAATATATATTATATATGTATACCTCCGTGGCAGAGGCACAGTTCGTTTGCAATGACGTTCACTTTTAGCCATAAGATATTAAACAAATCAAATAAATAGTAATACGAACAGCAAAGTAATGGTCCCCGTCAATAAAAAATATCAGTGTGCATAAAGTATTTCCCATTTTCGTACTCCATTGGGCCACATGTCTTATTTTTCCAGGCGGTAAGTGTTTTGAAGGACTTGGATAACTTATTTTTTTCCTTGGGAAGCTATATCTTGGCCAATTATTGTCCGATCCTTAAGCGGAATACCTTAAAAGATTCCTGGATGGAATCCCCATCAAACTGCGTCAAAATCTTTGAGTCAAATATTTTTTCAATTTTCTTCTATTTTTTCCTGATGGTACCCCTTCAAAAATCCAGGATTTCCATATAATTCCATATATGGCCCCTTGGGATACCTATATCTCTGCCAATTCTCATCCGATTCTCAAGAGGAATACCTTAAAAGATTCCTGGATGGAGTCCCCATCAAACTGCGTCAAAATCTTTGAGTAAAATATTTTTTCAATTTTCTTCTATTTTTTCCTGATGGTATCCCTTCAAAAATCCAGGATTTCCATATAATTCCATATATGGCCCCTTGGGATACCTATATCTCTGCCAATTCTCATCCGATTCTCAAGAGGAATACCTTAAAAGATTCCTGGATGGAATCCCCATCAAACTGCGTCAAAATCTTTGAGTAAAATATTTTTTCAATTTTCTTCTACTTTTTCCTGATGGAACCCCTTCAAAAATCCAGGATTTCCATATAATTCCATATATGGCCCCTTGGGATACCTATATCTCTGCCAATTCTCATCCGATTCTCAAGAGGAATACCTTAAAAGATTCCTGGATGGAATCCCCATCAAACTGCGTCAAAATCTTTGAGTAAAATATTTTTCAATTTTCTTCTACTTTTCCTGATGGAACCCCTTCAAAATCCAATTCCATATATGGCCCTTGGGATACCTATATCTCTGCCAATTCTCATCCGATTCTCAAGAGGAATACCTTAAAAGATTCCTGGATGGAATCCCCATCAAACTGCGTCAAAATCTTTGAGTAAAATATTTTTTCAATTTTCTTCTACTTTTTCCTGATGGAACCCCTTCAAAAATCCAATTCCATATATGGCCCCTTGGGATACCTATATCTCTGCCAATTCTCATCCGATTCTCAAGAGGAATACCTTAAAAGATTCCTGGATGGAATCCCCATCAAACTGCGTCAAAATCTTTGAGTAAAATATTTTTTCAATTTTCTTCTATTTTTTCCTGATGGTATCCCTTCAAAAATCCAGGATTTCCATATAATTCCATATATGGCCCCTTGGGATACCTATATCTCTGCCAATTCTCATCCGATTCTCAAGAGGAATACCTTAAAAGATTCCTGAATAGAATCCCCATCAAACTGCGTCAAAATCTTTGAGTAAAATATTTTTTCAATTTTCTTCTATTTTTTCCTGATGGTATCCCTTCAAAAATCCAGGATTTCCATATAATTCCATATATGGCCCCTTGGGATACCTATATCTCCGCCAATTCTCATCCGATTCTCAAGAGGAATACCTTAAAAGATTCCTGGATGGAATCCCCATCAAACTGCGTCAAAATCTTTGAGTAAAATATTTTTTCAATTTTCTTCTATTTTTTCCTGATGGTACCCCTTCAAAAATCCAGGATTTCCATATAATTCCATATATGGCCCCTTGGGATACCTATATCTCTGCCAATTCTCATCCGATTCTCAAGAGGAATACCTTAAAAGATTCCTGGATGGAATCCCCATCAAACTGCGTCAAAATCTTTGAGTAAAATATTTTTTCAATTTTCTTCTATTTTTTCCTGATGGTATCCCTTCAAAAATCCAGGATTTCCATATAATTCCATATATGGCCCCTTGGGATACCTATATCTCTGCCAATTCTCATCCGATTCTCAAGAGGAATACCTTAAAAGATTCCTGGATGGAATCCCCATCAAACTGCGTCAAAATCTTTGAGTAAAATATTTTTTCAATTTTCTTCTATTTTTTCCTGATGGTATCCCTTCAAAAATCCAGGATATCTATATAATTCCATATATGGCCCCTTGGGATACCTATATCTCCGCCAATTCTCATCCGATTCCCAAGAGGAATACCTTAAAAGATTCCTGGATGGAATCCCCATCAAACTGCGTCAAAATCTTTGAGTAAAATATTTTTTCAATTTTCTTCTATTTTTTCCTGATGGTACCCCTTCAAAAATCCAGGATATCCATATAATTCCATATATGGCCCCTTGGGATACCTATATCTCTGCCAATTCTCATCCGATTCTCAAGAGGAATACCTTAAAAGATTCCTGGATAAAATTCCCATCAAACTGCGTCAAAATCTTTGAGTAAAATATTTTTTCAATTTTCTTCTATTTTTTCCTGATGGTATCCCTTCAAAAATCCAGGATTTCCATATAAGGCCCTTTTGGGGCATCCATATCTCAGCCAATTCCCATCCGATTCTCAAGCGGAATACCTTAAACGATTTCTGGATCGATTTTAAATCGATCTTTATTAAAATATTGGAAATAATGTTGTTTTGTCCATTTTCTTTAAAGTTTTCATATGGACCTCCTCATATATGTAAAAATAAAACGTAGGGTAAAAGTATGGCCTCTTGCGAAAGCTATAGCTTGGCCAATTTTGGTCCGATCCTTAAGTGGAATACCTTAAAATATTTCTAAAATGATTCGCCACCTGGTGTATGACAATATCGGCCCTTGTGGTGTATATATCTTGACCAATATCCCCATAGAATTCAAAGCTCCCGCCAAACCTTTCGCTAGCTTTCCAAAAATACCAAAAACGATAACTAGGCAGTTTTTATCGTTTGCGTGCCACCTCTAGCCGGAGATATTTTTGTTTTGTAATTTTGAGGTTGGTTTTCTTTGAATTTTAACCAATTTAATAGTAAAATAGAGGGTTATTGGATTCAGGTGGCTTCAAGGCTAGCATTTAGAAACCCCCGCTTGGAGTCCATCAGGAATAGTAGCTGTGCAGAGCCGGAAAAGACCCACAACCCGCAATTCAAAGTAAATCCGCCACAACGAGATGAGTTTCCCCGACAAAGCGGAGCGAGCCAAGTGCTGGAGCAACCGGGATGAGTACTGGAAGTGCCTGGACGAGCACGCCCCCAAGCACAGCTCCACCAGCGGCGAGAAGGTGCCATCCGCCTGCCAGAATCTCCGCAAGCAGTTCGAGCAATCCTGTCCCGGTCAGTGGGTGAAGCACTTTGACCGCAAACGCACCTATGAGCAGTTCAAGGAGAAGATGGCCTCCGGCTACGATCCCCTGGTGGAGCGTGGTGCATCCGGGGAGAAGCCACAGCCCCAGGCGAAGGCCAAGTGATGATCCCGGACTGGCGGACTGGTGGCTGGTCCCGGTGGCTGGTTATCCAGAAAGCTGTCCCGTTCCTACGCCCTGTTTTTTTGTATTGTTGTAGTTTAGTGTTAATAAATAAGCCATTTAGCTAATATGACTACAAGTGGCATAGTTTTCAGGATTATTTAGAATTTTTGCGGGTTTTTGAAATTTTGTATTCAAGTTAACCCTTAGAAGGGCGATTTAAATTGTTTTAAGTAAAAGTTTTGTTGTTTAATGAATGAGATACTGATATTTGATTATAAATCAACGTTTTCCAAGATTATAATCGTAAATTTATTAATAAATCATTTTTTAACTGCTATAAAGTATTTTAAATCGGAAAAAACTTGATGGTTTTTAGTGGAAGTTTTGGCAACTCAAAAGTAGAAAAACTCTTTGGTTTATATTAAATATTTAATTATAAACAATAAACCCATTATTTCGGTAAACAATTAACTTAATTATGTCAAAAAACAGCCACCCAATAAGGGTTAAGAAGCTAAAATGACCAAAACAGTGTGTACACACCAAGTTCTTCCACGGCGTTGGCGAGAATCGTGCCAATTTTGACCAAACGCCATTAATCAAAGCAAGCCGGAAAAGTTGGCGTGCTAAACTTTATATTAAACAATTTAATTGCCAATCGCCAGCCGAGTGTGGAAAGCGGATTACATAATGGCGCGGATCCACTTTGGAATTCTCACCAGTAAGTGCCCAGCCCATTTGCGGTCACATGCCTTCTAATTGTTTGGCCTTCCAGTCAGTGACACCTGTAACAAGGAGCAGAAGAAGGACAAGAGCGGTCTGAAGCTGAAAAGTCTCGTGCTGAAAGCCTTTGGCAACGCCCAGGTCGCGCTAAGCATCGTGCCGGACGAACGGGAGCTGATCCAGGTGGAGCTGCGCAGATGGATCAAAAATCCGGCTGTCCGGGTGATCCTCACCACGGGAGGGACGGGTTTCGCGCCTCGCGATGTCACTCCCGAGGCTACGAAGCCCTTGCTGGACAAGGAGTGCCCCCAGCTGGCCCTGGTCATTGCCCTGGCATCCCTGCAGAAGACAAAGTTTGCGGCTCTGTCGCGAGGACTTTGCGGAATCGCCGGCAATACCCTGATCCTGAACTTTCCGGGCAGTGAAAAGGCCGTTACCGAGTGCTTCGAGGCCGTACAGGATCTGCTGCCTCATGCCCTCCATTTGCTGGCCGATGATGTGGCTCTGGTGAAGCTTACCCATGACGAGGTGCAGGGCGCTCTTCCAAAGCCCCAAAATCCCATTTCCATTCCCAACCGACACATCTGTCCCCACAAGACGGGCAAGGGAACTGACTCCGATCGCAACTCCCCTTTCCCCATGCTGCCCGTTGAAGATGTCCTGTCCCTGATCTTTAGCACCGTGAAGCGGTCTGTGGATCTGGAGAAGCTTCTGTGGGAGAAGACCTCACCCCTGAATATTCCCCCGTTCCGGGCTTCCATTAAGGATGGCTATGCCATGAAGTCTACGGGCTTCTCCGGCACCAAACGTGTCTTGGGCTGCATCGCCGCCGGGGATGCGGTGAGTTAGCTCTGGAATTTGGAATATTCCCTCCCTCTAAAGATGGTTTCGTCACCTTGGGTTTTGTAGCCAAATCCATCAAGTCTGGCGGAGGATGAATGCTTCAAAATTAACACTGGCGCTCCACTGCCCTCGGAGGCCGATTGTGTGGTGCAGGTGGAGGATACCAAGCTGCTGCAAAGGGACAAGCATGGAAACGAGAGCCTGGTGGATATTCTGGTGGAGCCAGTGGCCGGCCAGGATGTTCGGTGAGTAGAATCATTCAATTTTTCACTGGTTTCCTCAGCTCTATTGTTCTTATATCGTCCCTAGACCCGTGGGTCACGATCTTAGCACCAATAATCTCATCTTTCCCGCTCCGGATCCGTCGCCAGTGGTGGTCCAGTCGATGTTGGCTTCTGTCCACCTCCCCCTCCACGTGCCCAAGCCCAAGGTGGCCGTCGTATGCCTGGGCAGTGAGCTACTCTCTCCCAAAGATGAGCCCGTTTTGGGCAAGATCTTTGACTCGAATACCCCCATGCTGGAGGAGCTTCTGCGGTACTTTGGATTCGATTGCATACACACCCATGTCGTGAGTGATAGGTAAGGATTGGTGTTCCTTTCTTTTATTCCCAAGCCAATAATTTCGTTTCTCTCCAGCTTTGAGGAGACGAAGGAGAAGCTGGTCGAACTCTTCGAGATTATGGACTTTGTCATTTGCAGTGGAGGCGTCTCCATGGGCGACAAGGATTTCGTGAAGCCTGTCTTGAAAGCTCTGAACTTTAATCTGCACTGTGGAAGAGTTAACATGAAGCCTGGGTAGGATGTCCTCAGAGGTTTTGTGTTTTATAAATTGTAAAGTTCTTTGGTTTCTTCAGAAAACCCCTGACGTTTGCCAGCCGGAACAACAAGTACTTCTTTGGCCTGCCCGGGAATCCAGTCTCCGCCTTTGTTACCTTCCATCTGTTCGCTCTGCCCGCCATCCGCTGGTCCGCCGGCTGGGACCGGAGCAAGTGCCCTCTGCCCATAATCAACGTTCAGGTGGGTACCTCCCTTGGGATTTAATCAAATTGCGAAATAGTTGGGCATTCGACGATGATTGATTGGAGCGGCATCATCGAGAACGCCAGTTGTTGTAGGTCATCGGGCTGTGGTGGTGACGCAAAAGACACTTTTGCTTTCGAGTGGGCTGTTATCTGTCTGTTTTGGGGGGCGATAAGGAATAGTTTACCGGGTTTGTTTACTCTGCTCCAAATGGCTTTGAATATCAAATCTCCACTTGCAGTTGCTCAACGACCTCGATCTGGACGCCCGTCCAGAGTTTGTGCGTGCCTCGGTGACCTCCAAAGGTGGCACTCTCTATGCCAGCGCAAACGGTGATCAGGTGCGTCCACAATATCCCCTTCCTCTCATCCTCCCGAAGAAACCACTAACAAAAATGTAACACTGTAGATTAGCAGCCGCCTGCAGAGCATTGTGGGAGCCGATGTGCTCATCCACCTGCCAGGATGCACTGAGGATCGGCTGGTGGCCAAAGCAGGGGAAGTCTATCCCGCCTCTGTCCTGCGATACGATTTCATATCCAACTACCTAGACTAATACCTGACCTTAATCCTCGAATCACTAAAATACAAGAGCTTTTCAAATAGCTTTGCACGAAGATTGATTTGTTTTTTATTGTTTTGTCGTAAAATTACGATTACACTTTCGCAGCGTGTACAAAAAACGAGTATAAAATAATGTTATATATAAAAAAAGCCTTCCAAAGGAAGAAATATCATCAAACAAAAAAAGTAGTAGCTGTTTTTTGAAAGGGACGGGATCAGGAATATCAGGAACAGGAGCAGGAGCAGAAGCAGGAGCTGGAGCTGGAGCTGGACGAGGAGCAGGGAGCAGGGAGCAGGAGCAAGAAAGGATTCCGTGTCAGGTGTGTATATACAGTTAGACTCCAGAGAATCGTTCATCGAGGCGTCTCTCAAACCGACTGCGTGGCGCCGGAGGCCTCGGATCCGGGCCTCTGGAGACGCAGCGAGGAGCGGCATGGCAACGTGAATTGGTACTTGTTGTTACCCAGCAGCGGATAGCGTTGCTGCGGCGTAAAGTCCCACAGGGCCCGTTCGATCACCTGGAGGGCGCCCGGACTCAGGACATCGGCGGTGTACTGCGTGGGAGCTCCAGCCGTAGCCGACATGGCTACTCCCGGGTTTGAAATGAATTCAAAATATGAGTTTTGAGGATTTTCGTTTTTGTTTTCAGGTTTGGTACTCACTCTGGGCCACGGGAGCCTTGTAGAGGGACTCGGCGGTCATGCCGCAAGTGTCCAGGGCCACCACACTAACGCCGTACGGCTGCAGCTCCTTGCGCAGCTCCTCGGCGCACTTGTCGACGGCGACGCGGGAGGCGTTAAAGGCCACCAGGCCATCGCCGCCACTCCGGGCCTCGCCACCGCCGCCCAAGTAGAGAAGACGACCGCGCGTGGGCCGCAGGAAGCCCACAAAGGCCTTGGCCACGCGCAGAGTGCCCAGAATGTTGGTCTTCAGCATGTGCTCCCACTGCTGCACGTCCTGGGACTCGACCTTGCCGCGGAACACGCTGCCGCTGGTGTTGATGACGGCGGCGATGCCGCGCTCGTCGGCGTTCAAGTGGGCGCCCATGGCCACGGTGGCCTCGCGCAGCACATCCTCCCTGGTGACGTCCAGGCGCATCGGTATAATGGTACCAGCTATCGGCTCTTCGCTATACTCCCGGATCTTCATCCAGCCGCAGAGCAGCTTGGCTGGCAGCGAGTCGTGTGCCTCCTTCATGCCGGCAAAGACGCGGCATCCTTTGTTGGCCAAATGGGTGCAGAGCTGGAGGCCCAGGGCGGTATCGGCGCTGGTCACCAGGACGACGCGACTGGGCTGCGCCTCGGCACTGGCCGCCGCACTGTCCTCCCGCACCTTGCAGATCAGGTAGATGAGCAGCGCGCCGGCGATGGAGAAGAGGGCCAGCAGCTGGAAGGCCAAAACCAGCATGGTCATGGGCTCCATTATGACATTGCTGGAAGGGATTTTACAAAGAAATGGGTAAAACTTTTCATTCAGCTTCAAACTTACTCTATTAGTCTTGACATTCTGATTCTCTTTTCTGTTTTTTGAACAATTTCCTTAAAACTAAGCTTATTGATAATTCGAATTTTCCTTAACCCACTTTGTAGTCTAAATCTTTATTAAATTAACACATCTTGGGGGACAAACTTGAGGCTTCTGCAGTCACCTGATCGAGTTTCTGGACAATCCCAAGGCGCAAATTAAATCTAGTTCGGGGTAAACAATATTTTTGGGACTTAAGTCTAATTTCTTAGGTGATACAATAGCCGGGACTGGTGGCACCTTTCGCAACGCCTCGGCCTGGAGAAATGGTTATGGATATCCATGATCATATATCATAGCCGTATCCATGTCGATCTTCTGGCATTTTCACTTTAATTGAGACTCGTTAAGGCTGCCAATGGCCAACGCATCGGGTAACAGCTTTACGCTTGCCTTCCAATCTTTTCTGCATTTAATATGCTTTAATTATTGCACATTTTTTTTTTTTAGTTACTCTACTCTACTATATTTCAACTCCCCGAACTCCTCAAAGAAATCGAAATGTTCCGAGCACTTGGGCAAAGGGAAAAGTGGAGGGTGGGGTAGTGGGTAAGAGTGGAGGCATCCATCCAACCCCACTCGCATGGACACGACACACGAACGTGGCCAGCGAGGCGTGGCCAGCGCGAGTCTTCCATGCATTTGGCAATAAATTATGTCTACGTGCTTCTCGGATTTTCACTGCACACGCGTTGGCATCCCCTGCTCCACCTGGTAGTAGCTCCTCCTCCTCCTCCTCCTCCTCCTCCTCCTGCGTCTCCGTCTCTTCAACAAAGTAAAAGTTGGACCAAGCCATGATCTAAGCTAGATCTTCTCAAAGAGAATGTATTGTATCCCCTTAGAGCTTTCAATATTAACGAAATATTGTGCAACTGGTAACCACTTTCTTTCGGTGCAACTCCAGGTGGGTGCAGTTACTCGAGCGGACACTTTTGGGGTTCCGGTGGATCCCCCAACCTCCTGCCTTTTACAAACAATTTCACTGAAGCGCCGCCCCGCACAGCCAGAGACATGCGGAAACGGGGCTTGCCATATGGAGTTGGAGTTGGAGTTGGAATCGGTTTTTGGTCAAACCACAAAATGCAGCGGCACTGCATCCGCCGACGATTGCGTAATTAGACAAACAAACAGCGGAACAAACCAAACATGTGGAAGCCGAGGAGAAATTTGTAAATATTTGCCATATCTCTCGCCGAAAGATGTGTAAGATTTTCGGGTCTCCGGGCTCCGGGCTCAATGTGGTATTGTATGTCCATAAAACTCTCGCTACCAAGTGAATAACCAGTATTCGTTTTGCAGATTAATGAGCTCGGATTGGCGTTAGCGAAGAGATCTCTATGAGCGGGCCAGCGGGTTGCATCAGCAGAATGCCAATTCAGCGACGTCGTTGCGAAATGATCGCTTATGGTGAGTCTGTGATGGCGGCATAGTGGCCGGCCATGGTTATGTCAACTCTTGGACAGTTCTAATGGCCACACACTCGACCCAAATTGTTGGCCAGCCTTTGAGCCAATCATTCAATCAACTCAATCAATTCAGTCAGTCATCCAGCCACTGAACCACACATTTTCCATCATTACTGATCGATTTCTATGGTGCTGGGGAATGGCTGGCATTTAATCGCTTGGAATGCGTGGCATTGGTGATTATCAGCAGGTGACTGCACCTCACCAGCCCCTGGCCCACCAGCCTATCCATGTATCTGGCCATTTTATCTTGCCATTGTCTCTGTGATTCAACAATTGTTAAACTGTTTTTATGCTGATGTCGGCTCTTGACACTCTGCTAATTGAAATGTCACATAAAGCAAATCTCTGTTGGGTCGAGGATAGCCCGGGTTATGTGTGAATGTGTCTATTTGTCCGCTCAAGGGAGGTTTGCTGTTTGCTAGCGTTTGGATTCTAATATTTTCGACAATTACTTGGTTATTCGGTTAAGTGGGGGATATAGTTTGTTTAGAGAACTTAAACATCTAACAGAAGCTACTGTTTTTATTTAATTTTTAGCTGAAATGTGACTCAATCCTCTCTAGAACTGCCTCGTTTCTCCGTCCGCGCCAGAAACGTTGCTCCTACATCACCGATTGACCTAGAAGTATTCTAGGAAGTCATCACTTTTAATATTTGTGATAGTGTTTAAGGCCCAATATGACCGAATCCCCTCGAGAATACCCTTGCTTCTCCGACCCCAGAGTCTGTTGTGATTCATTCTCCCCCTTGTTACCCCCTTTAACTTACGCGCAGGCACACCTCTGCCTCTGTACTTGCTCACACATATTCGAAATATGTTAATTGCGACATTTGCCGATTTGGCTGTGGTCAGGCATTCACGAGCTTTTCGAGTCTCGAGTGTGTGCTCGGCGGCTTGGGCCTTAAGCCTGGCTTTTGTTTTCCTCGCTTATTTTTTTTTTTGCTGTTAACATTCAACCCAAATATGTCAGCCGAGAGCTGGCTGGGGACCGGCCTGGCTTGGCATCCCAATGGCGTGAGATCGATATCCATGCAGTGCAGGTACTACGGATGCACAGATACATAAATACCCAGATACCGATACAGATACAGATACACACATTACGTATACGCAGCGTGGGGCAGGCTGACTGCCAACCTGTCCGGGGGCTTCATTTCGTTCATTTAGCCTGGCTTGTAAGCCAGCCACCAACTAACTTATTATGAATGCAGTTTTTTTTGAACAAACTCTTAGCGCTTTATTTTTTTGTTTTTTGATTAATGATCCGAACTGACTCACGAAGGGGTAACGATTAAATTGGTGAATAAATTGAGTCATTTTCTGGGTCTCCCTTGCATACAGACTTATTTTTCTAACGGCGATTATATAAGTTAAGGATTTCATCAGCGCCACCCAGAAACCAGTATTGTATCTGGTATCTGGTATCTGGTATCTGGTATCATCCGTAGATCAATGGCCCCTTAAATGGCGAAAATTAGTTGGAAAAAAAAAAAAAAAAGTTCAGAGAGTCAGCGAAGCGATAAATGTTAATTTTTTTTTCTCGAAACCGAAACCGATTCGGGTTTGGCCTTTTTTCTCTGTTGCTTTGTTGCTGCGTTTTTCATTTTCCTCGGCGAAGAGTGGCACATGCAAAGCGAAATTGTTGGCTAATTGCCATAATTGAAGAATCGATTCAACGCACAAAAAAAACGCAAGAAAAAAAAAACAGAAAATCATTTGAAAAAAAAAACCTGGCCAAAAACGAAACTAAAACGAAACGAATCTTGGAGCTGGAGCTTGGAGTCTAAGACCCAATTAATTTGCACCTTTTGCTATCCAATATCCAATCCCCGATCCCCAATCCCCAAGCCTCCCCCCTTTTAGCCACACCTCTGTGCTCCAATTGGAAATGTTTCGAGTTTCGTTTTTATTTTTGTTTACGGTTTGCATTTCATGTTCAGGTGCGATCGAGATTTCTACATTTGCTGGACTTTAAGTGCTAATTTGGCCAGAGCCTCTTTTTTTATTCATTTTTTTTTCCGTTGGCCTAAATACCAACAAAAAAAAGATGGCTATTTAAAAGGTGAAAATATGCAAAAATCGTGTGTGCTTTTTTTCGTTTTGTTTTGGGCTGTGTCTTTGTGTGTTTTTGGGGATTTCGAGTGTGGGTGGCTTTGCTTTTTGATTTTTGACTCGTGTCTAACGAAAAAGTCGATGCATTTGTTAAATGGAAACCACTCTACCACTTTCATTTTCCTTGGAAGCCATTTCTCAAGTCATTGAATTGCAATAATTCAAGGTGGGGGACAGCAAATTGAAGACTCGTCTGGTTTTTTCCCCATTTATTTTTTCCTTTGACTGCAAAAAAGGCCAAAAACGATGAAACAACAACCATGACAATGACAACAAATAACAGCAATAAACAGTCAGCGATTTTTCACTCCCAAAAGTGCAATGAACTTTGTTTTGAGATCCCCCAACCCGCCGCCTTCTGCCACCAAAAACCACAAAAATCTTCTCCACTTTTCGCTCTCCACTTTTCCGTTTTCCGCTTTTGACTCCCATTTCGTGGAGTCTGCGGCATTGTCTTCCAATTGGAAGATCCCTCCCCCTCTTCCAACCACACACCCACCCACCCACCCAGCCAACTCCGTCATTTTCAAGTTCAAATGTAAAGTAAATTGCAAATTGTCTCTGGTTTCGGTCTCATCTCGAGATTAGATCATCGCCTCGGAATCGGTGAGCTAAGCGCGGGCGTTAAGATGTCTCTTGCTACTGTGGATCCGGGGGATTCGGTGGATCTGGGGGTTTGACTTGGGTTCTTCATGGTGTTATTAAAAAAAATAAACGAGATGACAGCATTCTGGTGTTTTTTTGGCGACCCAGAATTTGTGGAGTGGGTGCGGTTTTTGGAAATAAACAAGAGTTGCTTATAAAATCTATAAATAAGAGGCTTGTGATTGAGGTATTGGGGCTTCCAAATATTTGTTTATTAGTGCCTGAGAGTTTTTAAAACAAAAATAAAATAGGTGTCCCTTTTCAACCTTTTCTTCTTTGCCTTTTTGTATACTAAAATTTATAATATGCTTCCCACAATGTATTTATTTGATTTTACCAACAAATAGTACTCTAAGAAGATTCACTGCCAAGAATTTAGGCCATTTTGGCTTTTATTTGGTAATAAATTCCAACGAAACCTGTTTTTTGGTAACATGATAAACCGCTTAAATGGTTTATAACAAAAATTTGTCGAGTAATTTATGGAGTTCTTTAATATTAATACAAAAAGTAAAGTTTTAAAATGGGAGACTCAAAAATGTAGTGAAAAGCGCCTCCAAAAATGCAATGGCCTGAAGTCAGCAGCATTGTTAATGCATTTTAATGCAGCTTCATAATCAAGGGGCTGGTGGCTGCGCTCGGATGAGGTAATGCCCCAACGATTCCAATTTGAATCTCGGCTCCCACGCTGCCGCAGCACCCCCACCGTGGAGAAATACCATAATGCACCTGTAATCTCTCCATGGATTCGATCCGGCAAAGGTATTCAGTGGCATTGTTGACCAACGAAATTTGTCAAAGAGCTTAGGGCCTTAATTTAAGCATTTCTTCGGCCTGTTACCTCATCTTCATCGATTCCCTCCGCCGTTTCTGTTGGCTTTCTCATGCAAATCTTGGCCCGGAGTATTAATAAACTTAAACACTTTACGACCAATTTGGAGATGGTCATTGATTCGCTTTTTAAATATGCAAATCAATTCAGTTCTGAGCCGAAATCAGACAAAAAACAAAAACAAACTTATTTTGTAAGCAAGTGCAGCAATCGTGTGTGTCAAATATAATTGCACTTGGTTTTAATTTTTGGATTTCTGTAGCTTTTGTTAGCCACCAAAAAAAAAAAAAAAAAAAACAAACAATCCATTGCAATTGCAGTTGAACAACTTTACGCTCCATTCAGCATTAAAATTACTTTGTGCCACTTTCAAAGCTATTTCTGCTGCCACAAAAGCAACTACTTCTTCTTCGGCTGCTTCTTTTTCCAGCCGACTTGATTGTTTTTGTTTTTAGCCATTTTTTTAAGCCGCTTTTTTTTTTTTTTTTTTTGTTGCAATCACTCAGATTGCCAATGGTCAGTGTCCAGGCGGAGCAGGTGGGGATCCGCTTTTGTTTGGAAAAAAGTCACGAATGTCACGCATCGCAAATAGAACAGAAAGCCAATAATAAAGAAAATCAATCACCGCGAAAACATTATGCAGAATAAGTTTAAAGTCTAATAAACATATTGCAAAAGTTTCAGACATTTCTATAGTAATTTGGAGGATATATCTTCCAAAAATGGGAACTGTAATTGGCTTACGTCTCTTATAATTCGTTATTATTAAATCTAGACGCTAGAAGCCATCATAATAATAGAATATCAATTGCCAGAGAATCTCATTGTTTGTGATGAACAATAGAAATATAATAATCGTTTATTAAACATTAACACCTGCCACAGGTATATCTATATACCTCCCAACACTTTCAAAGGAAAAACATGAAAAATATTTGAAATAATTGTTTCGTTTTCTGCCGCTTTCCTTTCTTGGCTCGACTGGGGATTTGGTATTTGGTATTTGGCTTTGGATTTCGGTTTTTGGTATGGGGTGATCTGCGTATGCCCCAGGAATTTTAATCATATTTCTCTCTATTTTTTATACACGCTTAATTGTTTGTTTTTAACGTGTGAGTGCGGTTTTGGCTTGGACCCAGGTCTCACCTCTCCCCTTAAAAGCCCCCATGGCGGCCAATTTCGGTTTTCATTTCGATTCGATTAGCGAAACGAGTTGGCCAAGAAGGCGTCTATAACCGAAGTGGAGAATACTCTAGGGCGGGGCTATGAAGGAATTTGTAAACTACTAGTTTATAGTTTCTATTATATATAGATGTTGTAAGACTGTAAGATATCTGGTACTCCTCCTTTAGCTTTTAGGTTCTTTTAAAATACAAAACCGATTGAATTATCTGTAATACTTCCTTTTAAATAGAGTGTAAACTTTTTGTGTCTGCCAATTTTTGGCGTAATTTTCGTTTTTGGATTGTAAATATTTTTATATGATTGGATCGGATAGCGATCCCGTGGAGGAGAGCTGGGTCTTGAATCGATTCCGGGCTTTGGCAGCCACTCAAGCGTCCTACCTACCCACCATTGTTGTTGTTGCTCTTTCCGCCAATTATTATGGCCAAGAGCCAGTCCGTCCTCGGCCGTCCAAAGTCGTTTTGTTGTTTAGTTGTTTGTCGTTATGTGCAAATTGTTGCCTATTTCTTTCAATTTTTTTTTTTTAATGCAGTCTTCACTTTTTTTCATTGCAATTTCACTTTTGCCAATCCGCCTATGGGGGATCGAAGGATCAGGGCCTCGATTCGAAGCGACAACTTTCTCTAGGACGTAATAATGATCTACAGCAAGATGTTCGTGTCCAAATTGAGATACATTTTGTGAAGAGACCACACCCGGACTGGCAAAAGCAGAAACAAGTGGAAAATAAATAGAGGTACAAGATACAAGATACCCCGGACCACAAAGCATCTTCAGGTTACAGATGAGTGTCTTGGGTAGCTCCTCTATTAGCCAGGCCCCTGTTCTTGGCTCTCACTCTCTTGGCCCCTTCTAATGCCATTCACTTGGACGTGTGGAGTCGTAAAAACAAAAATTAAAAGAACCACAAAGTAAAGTGAAATACCCGCCATGCTGGAAGGTACATCACTTGTAAGATCGAATATAGGATGCCCTAGGGAAGCTGGGGATACTATGGGATAGGATATTTTTCTAACTAGTATATATATCTATAAAGGTGCTATTACATCTCTAATTAAATCCTTTTTATTCCTCGAATCTTTTGTGAAACCCTCGTAGAGTATCCCCCATTTCTCTATGAACCCGCCTTAAATCTTCAGTCACGTAAACCCCACTTGAATAAAGTCAAATGAAGTCAAAAGCTCTTTGATGTCTAAATTGCAGATGAGCCAAGAATACAAAAAGTGAAGAAAGAGGAATCCAGGAATCCCTAAAAGACAAAGACCAATGACCTCAACACTTCCTCACAAATCCTCATAAATACTGGAAAACAAAGGATGCTTCGAGGGGAATACAAATATATTAAAATGGGAACAGTTTCCCGTTCTGACCTTGTCTTTGGGGGAGGGGGGGAGGTTGACAAAAATATGCCATTTATAGCGAGTTTTTTCCACACAGTCTCAGTCTACCTGAGACTCAGAGTTCCATTCATTTCAAGAATGTTCAGATCACGCTTGTTTTCGCATTATTATATATCGACTTTTATTGTCTTTGGTGTGTTTATCTTTTTTTTTTTTTTGTTAAATGGAGATTGATGGCTTCGAAGCGATTCGGCACGAGCGGCTTGCAAGATCTCTGAAAGATCTCACAGATCTCTGGCTTGGAATGCTAATTATCGGAATGCGAGTTCCCAAGAGACGGGTGGGAAGGGGAAGGGGGTGGAGCCCTGGGTGGGAGGTTAGGTCTAACCAATCGATATATAGCTTTAAGACCTTTTTGAAAGCCAAACTCTGACATTGAGTTAAGCTTTTCGACTCGTTTTCGATTCAAAAACTAGTCTCGCCGACCAATAACTTATTCGCTTAACTATACTATTCGTTTTTTTATTTAGATAGTTACTAAAGTTAGTGGCTAAGATCTGGCTTACCTTTTATTCAAGTTCCAATTTTAAATTCAAATTTCTCGTTGTCTGCTTGCTGGCTAAAAAATAAAAAACTATCTTTATATAACATGAAAAAATATAAAAAAAAAAGTATAGTATTTAATATTTTGAACACGCGACGTAGATCTTTTTTTGGTTATAGATTTCGATTTCTGTTTCTGTTTGAGTTTCAATTTTCGATTTTTGGTTTTGGTTTTGGGTTTGGTTTTGATTTACCGATTTCACGCACAGTTTGGCCAAAAAGCCCAGCTCTTTGCAGGATTGTGTGAGAGTGAGTGAGTGCTCTCCGTTTTCCGATTTCTGCGATTTCTGCGTTTCTTCTGCGATTTTTCTCGCCGCGAACCACCGACACGACTTTGTTGTCTGAGCTCGAGCCGAAGACTAACGCCCGCTTTTCAGTTTTTGGCTTTCGGTTAGCCTCCGTTCGCCACCGGGGCCCGAAGTCAAACCCGAAGATCTTGGCTCCAACGATCGTGCGTGCTCTCACCTTCCACCTTCCACTTTCCACCGACCCGCCGCCACCCACCTTCTCGGCAGGCGACAAAATGTCAAAAGTGCGCCGCCAACTGGAGGATCCGCATCGCGCCACTGGAAACTGGTTTTCGCTTTACACTTTTGACCTGGATGACTGGATGGTCCTACAGGCTTTTAATATTGTCTCGTTTTTTTTTTGTTTTTTGGGGGGTTTCGAAAGGTCTTAAACCCCTAGTCTTAACAAGGTCACAGGGGAAGCTAAACAGGAAGCTAGCCGGACCATAGGCTGGAGTTTCTGGTTTCATAGATTTACTTTGAGAACCTGAAAAAGGTTTAATAATAAAATAATTTAAATTAATACAAAATTAATAGTAATAGAATATAATAAATGCAATGTTATATTAACTAGCTTTTTAGTTATTGTTATAATCTTGGAAATAAGCTACAATTTTGATATTAATTTAGTTGAAACCTTTTCTTAGATTCCAATAGAACACTTCCAAAGTTTCTTTAGTAGTTTCTATAGTAATCCTTAGTTTCCTGGGTAACTATATTCCATTAACGAGAGGAAAACTCTTTAAAAATAATTACCGAAAAAATTCCAAAGCAATTTTCTGTCGTTTATTGTCTGATCGGTTCTTGCCACTCCCGTTGCAACATCGATAATGGCGCCTTTCTCTGCCAATTTTCCATTTTCCGTTTGTCCCAATTTCGCCACAAGTCCGCTCTAATTGTGGCCAACTGGCCACGCCTCCCTCCCGCCCCCTGGACTTAGAACCAAAGTGGTATTTGCCATTGGAATGCAGAAAATTGGGAAAACGGGAATGGAAATGGTAATGGGAATGGAAATGGGAATGGGAATGGCATCGAGCACGTTTTTGTAAAGAGGTGACAAGATCCCATTTATTATTTTATACATGGATAGTATGTTGTATATAAGGAGTACCCATTGGCTTTGTGGAAAAAACCTGCAAGTTGAGAAAAACCTTTCTTCCGGAGGGGGAGGAGGTGGGGAGACTCTGTGTTGGTCTTTGGTTCCAATTGCAATTGGCCAAGTTGACCAAAAACCTGTTGACGCTTTAAGGAAAAGCTTTGGCTAAATTCAAGTGGGAAAACTACACAGAAAAAAATACTTGCTGTCTAGAAATTCCAAAAATGGTAGTACTACAACTATCCTAGTTTTATAATCTGAAGAAAATTTGTAGTTTTTAAAGAGGATTACTCTTTTTTTTTGAATAACCAAAACCCCAATAGGTTCCCCACAAAACCCCCTTTTTCCTCCCCCTCCCTCGAATCTCCTGAGTGGAAAAGAGAGGGTAGAGAGCTACTCTGGCACAGGAGCTACCATTTTGGCCAAGTCAGCGCTCGAGGAAAAACGAGAAACGAGTTTTTCCAGTAGAAGCTGCTCGGCTGAGGAATCTGGCTCATCTGCAGCTGCCCGGGCATCTCTTTGGGGGATTCGGGGAAACCGGAGACAAAGGCATTGAAAGGCTGGACCAGACAGAGAGAGAAGACAGGAGAAGATGTCAAGAATCTCGAGGCGAATCGATCAATAACCTTTCCATCAAGTCCACTGAAGGGCAACGACGACTAATCGGAATCTTCTCACAAAAATAGCATCCCAGCAGCGCTATTACTCTCCCATTCCATACTTGATCTTTAATACTTGATACTTTAAAGGATCGCTAGGTCGATGTTCCACAAATGTTTCCAAAATATTAGAAAAATGTGTCTTTTCTTAATAATTTCAATTGGAGTGAATATATGGCGCCTTGGGGAGGCTATATTTTGGAGAATTCTCATCCGATTCCCAAGCGGAATATCTTAAAAGAATCGTGGATTAATTCTCCGTAAATCTGCATCAAAATCCTAAACAAAAATATTTTTTCGATTTTTTTCAAATTTTTCTGATGGACCCCCTTAAAAAAATGGAAAAATCATGGAATCACACTTCTAGCCCCTTGGGGAGGCTATATTTTGGATAATTCTCACCCGATTCCCAAGCGGAATACCTTAAAAGAATCGTGGATTCATTCTCCGTAAATCTGCATCAAAATCCTAAACAAAAATATTTTTTAAATTTTTTTCAAATTTTCCTGATGGACTCCCTTAAAAAAATGGAAAAATCATGGAATCGCAAATTAGGCCCCTTGGGGAGGCTATATTTTGGAGAATTCTCATCCGATTCCCAAGCGGAATACCTTAAAAGAATCGTGGATTCATTCTCCGTAAATCTGCATCAAAATCCTAAACAAAAATATTTTTTCGATTTTTTTCAAATTTTTCTGATGGACCCCCTTAAAAAAATGGAAAAATCATGGAATCACACTTCTAGCCCCTTGGGGAGGCTATATTTTGGATAATTCTCACCCGATTCCCAAGCGGAATACCTTAAAAGAATCGTGGATTAATTCTCCACAAATCTGCATCAAAACCTCAAACAAAAATATTTTTTCGATTTTTTTCAAATTTTTCTGATGGTACCCCTTGAAAAAATGGGAAATCCGTGAAAAGTGAATATATGGCGCCTTGTGGAGGCTATAGTTTGGGTAATTCTCATCCGATTCCCAAGCGGAATATCTTAAAAGAATCGTGGATTAATTCTCCACAAATCTGCATCAAAACCTCAAACAAAAATATTTTTTCGATTTTTTTCAAATTTTTCTGATGGTACCCCTTGCAAAAATGTGGAAATCCGCGAAAAGTGAATATATGGCGCCTTGTGGAGGCTATAGTTTGGGTAATTCTCATCCGATTCCCAAGCGGAATATCTTAAAAGAATCGTGGATTAATTCTCCACAAATCTGCATCAAAACCTCAAACAAAAATATTTTTTCGATTTTTTTCAAATTTTTCTGATGGACCCCCTTAAAAAAATGGAAAAATCATGGAATCACAATTCCGGCCCCTTGGGGAGGCTATACTTTGAAGAATTCTCATCCGATTCCCAAGCGGAATACCTTAAAAGAATCGTGGATTAATTCTCCACAAATCTGCATCAAAACCTCAAACAAAAATATTTTGTCGATTTTTTTCAAATTTTTCTGATGGTACCCCTTGAAAAAATGGGAAATCCGTGAAAAGTGAATATATGGCGCCTTGTGGAGGCTATAGTTTGGGTAATTCTCATCCGATTCCCAAGCGGAATATCTTAAAAGAATCGTGGATTAATTCTCCACAAATCTGCATCAAAACCTCAAACAAAAATATTTTTTCGATTTTTTTCAAATTTTTCTGATAGACCCCCTTAAAAAAATGTGGAAATCATGGAATCACAATTATGGCCCCTTGGGAAGGCTATATTTTCTAAAATATAGATCCGATTCCCAAGCGGAATACCTTAAAAGAATCGTGGATTTATTCTCCGTAAACCTGCATCAAAACCTCAAACAAAAATATTTTTTCGATTTTTTTCAAATTTTTCTGATGGTACCCCTTGCAAAAATGTGGAAATCCGTGAAGAGTGAATATATGGCGCCTTGGGGAGGCTATATCTTTGCCAATTTTCAACCGATCCCCTAGCGAAATACCTCAAAAGATTTGTAGTTTTATCCTCCATTAAACTCTATCAAATCTTGAAGTTAATAAAATTTTTAAATATTTTTCTAAAGGACCTCCCTATAAAAAGATAAACATTATGGAGTATGATAATATAACCCTTAGAAAAGTCTATAAACTACCCAATTTGGATGCAAATCCTCAAGTTCCTGCTGAATGCAAGGGCCTGAAGAAACGTTGTTGGTATCAAAGCACCTGGAAGAAAGTGTGGATAGGGAATGGGGGGATGCGAAGGTGGCGGAGAGCTTGGAGGAAAGCATGAAATTGGTTGTAAATATCTTTCACCCATTGCAAAAGTGGTTTTGGCATTTTGGAACACGTTCGTTTCTTGTTTTTACCTTTTTTCCAACTTGTTTACATTTTTTGCCAGCCACTCAGGCTGTTGGCCCGAAGTGAGGAAGGTGGGAAGACCCCAAACTGGTTTATTTGTGCAAATATGTGGGCATGGTCATTATTAAATTGCCGCTCCCGATGTTTAAGGTTTAAGGAAGAGATGTTTTGCGATTTTTAAAAACTAAAAATCCTTCTGGAATAATTTCGATATAAACACATTCCACAGTTTGGTTTCAAGCACAGCTTTTTGTTTATTTAAATTTTTTAACATTTGTTTCACATTTTTTCAACATTTTTCAATGCGTTCCACATTTTTTACACTTTACTTTCAGTTTCAAAAAAAAAAAAAATGTATTAAAAAATAGGGATATCCTTTGGTGGCGATTACCAACCTCCGGCGTAGGCATTGGCCGAGGCCTTGGCATAGGCCCCGCTTCCTGCTCCACCACCTCCGGCTCCTGCCCAGCTATTGGCACTGCTGCTGGCCCAGGATCCGGCACCTCCGCCTCCTCCGCCGCCGCCACCGCCCCACTGTGGTCCTCCACCGCCACCGCCGCCATGGTAGCCGCCTCCTCCGCCACTGGGATATCCACCTCCGCCGCCGCCGTGGTAGCCACCACCTCCGCCGCCTCCATAGTGACCTCCACCACCTCCGCCGCCACTATAGACGGGTTTCACGATGTAGACATCGATGGTTTTGCCGCCTCCGCCGCCGCCATGGTATCCTCCTCCGCCATTGTAGCCGCCGCCGCCATGGTATCCACCTCCTCCGGCGTTGTATCCACCACCACCGCCGTTAAAGCCACCACCGCCATAGTATCCACCTCCTCCGCCTTGGTATCCGCCTCCTCCGCCGTGGTATCCACCTCCGCCGCCACCTCCCCAGCCGAATCCGCCGCCGCCGCCTCCTCCCCAGCCGCCGCCGCCGCCTCCGCCGCCAAACAGCAGCTTCTTCTTAAGGGCCAGCAGGGAGGGCGTGGCTCTATCCACGCAGCCGGCCAGGACCAGGAGTCCCAGGGCGCACAAGTGCCAGTGTTTCATGGTGAAAACGTGAGTAACCTTTCAGTTCCGGTTGGTATCTCTAATATATATTCCTCTTTCCAGATGCGTTCTAACGAGTTTCCGAACTGGTGGCCAACTAATCACCGCCTGGCGAGGTGCATCTCGTTTTATAAGAACCCCCATTGTTAGTGGCGGATGAGCAAGTGTCGTCATCGATGTGGAATCGGATTCTCTCAGGCGATCGGGGGAGTTTACACAACAATAACGTAGTTGGCGAATATTAAACATTAATTACTCAATGGGTCACTCCGAGTGTGGACTTCACAGGCTCCCAAAATGCTCTAATCTCTACGAGGCTGCTTTAGTCTATAAGTTTTAGGTGCGGCCTAAAAATTAATTAATAATTAATTGTGGAAACAATCACTCATACGCCCTGTGAGCCAAGCTAAATAATTGCTTTTGTGGTTTATACATTTTTTGTGGTTAAGACTCCAAAACAGTAGAAAAATATTTAAATAGACTTCCCTTCTAGGCGATAATATTTAGTATATTCAGGTTTAGAAACCATAAATCATATGCCATATCGATCCGGTTAGTCAAAGTACCCCAAAACCCGTAGAGCATCGACAATTATATGCATGACATTTGCTGGAAAATCCCTGTTGCTCATCTGCCCAAGGGGCAGATACTATCCACCTATTTTCAAATGAAAGTTATAAATAACTCAAAACTATATCCCCTCGCTACTAACAGAACCAGATTCCAAATGACAACAAGAACATCAGTCAGAGAAATCCTAAAAAAAAAGAGAAACCAGCGGAGCTATAATTAGTTATGTAAAGTTTAGAGTATAGGGAATTCGTTTATAAGAAGTGAGAAAGGCATTCGATTCGGTGGATTCATTCAGTATGTGGGAACGAATCTCATAGGTTTATTTTGTTAAAAAATGGCCAGGAAAATTCCCCCATAGATGAAATTGTTGCCCGAAGGGAGTCCCGAATGGAAAAGCGGATGTTTTCCTATTGAATTATGCAAAATATAGCATTATTTAAGAGGTTCTACTAGGCTTAAAGGGGGTTTCCTACTAGTAACTAATAGAAAGTAACTAGGATCGAGTTGCGAGTAACTCGTCCTTAAAGTAAACTCCATTTTTCTTTTTTGATTTGCAAGAAAATAATTGTTTATTTAAATTAACAAAAAAAATGAACAGAAAAGTTAAGTAATTCTTCTAGATAAATACACTGTAAGAAAAACGTAGGATAGAGCAGAAGCAAAGACGAGAAGAGAAGAAGTATTATTTTTTTTTTTTTTTTTTTTTGGTTAGGAGGTGAGCATTCCTTGGGGGATTCTACTCGGAAATACTGCATCATTTGTGGGTATCCGGAGGGCAGTCAGTGGAGTATTCATTGGTTTGTACGAGGATCTCTTGGGGATTAGGCCTTGGGAGCTTGTAGGGGATTTACCAGCCGCCTCCATGCTTGCCACCGCCGCCGCCTCCACCGCCACCGTGCTTGCCACCGCCGCCGTTTCCACCGCCACCGTACTTGCCACCGCCGCCGTTTCCGCCTCCGCCGCCGCTTCCAAGCTTGCCTCCTTGGCCACCGCCTCCGCCTCCGTTCTTCTGCCAGCCTCCCTGACCACCGCCGCCGCCGCCGCCGCCTCCTCCTCCATTCTTTTGCCAGCCTCCTTGGCCACCGCCGGCGCCGCCTCCCTTGCCACCACCGCCTCCTCCGCCGCCGTTCTTCTGCCAGCCTCCTTGGCCGCCACCGCCGCCGCCACCGCCTTGCCCTCCGGCGGACACAATGGCAAAGATCACTCCGAAGAGGAAGATAGCTAGCAGAGCAAAGCGCATTTTGCTGGAAAGGATATCTGGAGCTGGTAGCTGGTAGCTGGACACTGGAACTGTGACTGGAACTGTCTCCGCAGAAACTGATGCTCCAAACCAAATCAGACCGGAGCTTATATACCCTAAGATCGGATATAGCCAAGTCATGGTGCAGTCGCGGAGCCTATGTAGGAAGCATCCAAAAAGTGCAGCCAATGTGATCTTGATCTTGAGGGTGCCAAGACGCCAGCCCACCAGTTCTGGTTCATTAATTATGCGGTAAACAATTAGTTTGCCAAGTTCTTAGCGGTAACTCGGAATTCTAGGGTGTTTAGTTTAGATTCAATCATCTCTACAAGGCAGCAAGGCTAGCAAGTAGTAATCGGTTAAACGTAAAGGATATAGTAAGGACAGTAACGATATAGTAACAACTTTTAGCTAGTAACTAGTAACACATCCTTTTCTCCTTCAAGAAAAGTTTATCCCCACAAAAAGGGAACTTAGGTAAACCCAGAGCTAATATTTTTACAGGGTATACTCGATTTCAGAGTCAGTTTGGGCGAACGACCTTGAAAGGCCCCCCGGCAACAGCTCTGGTTTCAAATTAATGAAGAGAAAGTCTCAGATATATGGAAATTATATGGCCAGAAGTCGGGGGAGTATGACAAACAGCAAACATAAAAGCAAATAGAACGTACGTCTCGAGTGCCGGGCACTTAAACCGAAGTAATTCCACGTGACCTTAGAACCCAGCCTAGCATATCAAACAGAACCTCCATTAATCACATTAATCGTAAAACCCAAAGCCTGGCAAAAGATCTATACAAGACGCTATAGGTTTTCCAAATGTTTGAAGCTTTTATGGAGTTTAAAATTCTGTGAAATAAATTCAAAATTAAAGTGTATAACCATAAAAGCTTTGAGGAACTTTGGAGACGGTTTTGGCCAACTTGAGCTTGGCTCTTGGCCAAGTCTGTGACGTAAACTGGTTTCTCGTAAAGTTTGAAATAAGGAAAATAGTTCAGCATACTTTTAGGTTTAAGCAAAAGCTTCAGAAACCAGGTTCAGCCTTAAAACTAGGCTCAAAACTATAAAAACTAAATAAATATATAAAGAGCACAATTTAAACAAAAAGCCTAACAGTTTCCCTGAATAGAAAAACAATTACATTTATTTCATTCACAATAATTGTTTATTTATACTTTTTGTTAATAATAGTTAGGGTGTAATTTTTCCATAGAAGATAGCGCTTCTATAAGTGTTCAAAATGTTTGTGTTTTCGCTTTAAAATTGCTTTGTATTTCTTTAATTTTTTTTAAAGTGTACGATAATGGATCTCGTGCTAAAAAAAAAATATGTATATAGAGAAAAAAAACAAACAGTTTAGATCTTAATTATGAACATGACTTTATGGCAGGCCAGCGATTTGTTGTCTGTTAATTTTTACCTTCTGGGGTCTACGATTGCCTTGATGAATGAGCACTGACAAATCGTTTAATTATATATTATATATATATTATTATATATGGTATATAGGGTGTGGTATATAGATTTTCATATGCAAATACAAGCTTCGATTGGTGCTGGCCACGATACGATTGCAAAAGGTACACTACACAAGATGATCCAAAGATCCGAATGATCCTCCAATTAGTTTATAACATTTCATTAAACTTTAAATTACAATTACGTTTCGATTTCGATTTTCGTTTTTGTAAAAAATTTGGTTTCATGCTTCCTTTAGCCGAGCTTTATGTTTAGATTTATGTGCTATATATTTAGTTATATATATGTATATGTATGATATTTAGATATATAATGTATAAATAAATACAAAAAGTGTGTCTCTACCACGTATGGGGGGGGAAAAAAAATACTTGCGCGCGATTTTTTGATTTCAAGAAAAAAAAAATAATAATTGAGAAACATTTACACTGGAGGAGCAGGAGCAGGAGCAGGGGCAGGAGTAGGAGCAGGGGCAGGAGCAGGGGCAGGAGCAGGAGCAGGGACCGGCACACGGACCTACTGACGCCTCACGGTGCGCTCCCGCTCCCGGCCGCTCTCCTCCCGCTGGAGGCTGCCGTGACGCGGCGGCGAGGTGTTGCCCGCGGCGCCACTGCCTCCGTTCAGAACCCGCGCTTTGCGCGACCTCTTGAACTTGGCCATGTCCTCGCCGAAGACGTCGCCCGTTCGCAGGGCCGAGATGAGGTCGTCGAACTCGCCCTTGTTGTCGCCGCCCTTGCCGGGCGAGTCGCCGCTGGAGGAGCCCGACTTGAGGCCCAGATTCTTGGCCACGCTGCTCATCAGGCCGGACTTGTTCTTGCGCTCGATGGTGCGCTTCTTCAGCTCGGCCTCCTGCTTGGCCCGCTTCTCCTCCTCCTCCTGCCGCCGCCGGAAGCTCTCGTTGTCGTGCCGCGCCTCCGCAAAGGACCCCAGGAAGGAGTCAAAGATGCCGAAGAACTCATCCGGCTGCAGCACGGACCCATCCTCGCCAAACAGGCGCACGGCGCGATCAAAGCGTGTCTTCATGTCCTGGAATTTGTCCTCCAGCTCCGCGAAACGCACCGAGGCCTGGGCGTGGAACTCTCGCATCACGGGCAGAAAGCGATCACCCTGCTGGGCGGGGCCCGAGCTGCGATGGAACTCGATTTCGCGGGCCACGTCCGCCAGGCCGGTGCGCAGCATCTGAATGTCCTTGTCCATCTCGCCCAGCGACACCTTGGACGCCTCGCGCACGTGCGGTATGTCGTCCTCCAGCTTTAGCAGGTCCTTGAACTTGCGCTCGATCACCTGGACGAGGTAGTGCAGCAGGGTGGTGCCCTTGGCGGCGCTGGACTTGGTGTCCGCCAGTCGGTTGAGCGATGCCAGCCGGAAACCGGAGGCATTGCCACGTGCTCCGCGATTCATGTAGTTACCTGAGGCCCCAAATTCGTTGTTAGAAGGAAGAGAGGTTTCTATCGGGACTTACCCAATGCCAGCACCAGTTCCAATAGCTTGCGCAACCTCCTAGACCTGGCCACCTCGCGGGAGGCCTCCATGACACTGGTAATCCTCGGTATCAGATCGTTCACCGTCAGCATGAAACGCTTCTTATAGTGGAGGCTCTTCAGGCGCTGCTCATAGTGGGGAATCCTTCAAGGATATTGGGAATACCGGGTTAGAAACAAGTTAATTGCCTGGCAAGCGCGGAAACTCACTTGGAAATCTCGTAGAGGAAGCGGTCGGCCCGGGCCAGGGACTCTATGTCCTCGCTGTGCTCGTCCAGCAGCGCTCGCTCCTCCGCCGAGGGCGTAAACTTGAGCAACTGCTCCACCATGTCCAGGGCCAGCTGCTCGTTGCTGTCCATGGAGAGAATGGCCCTGCGAAGATGGACAAAATGTTCCATTACAATTAAAGGACTTCAAGGAGTTCGGGATTGCGAGACTTACTTGGATATCTCCATGTCGCTCATCTTCAGCTTGCTCAGCAGGATGGTGCAGTTCTGGGCACGGCGTCCATCGATGACGGACAGTACCTTCTGCTTGGGCTTCTGGCCAGTGACTCTAAGGTCCTCGTAGGAGCCATCGGTGGTCTGTTTTTGGGAGGAGGAGAGTCGTTAACGGAGAATTCTCGAAGGATAATCGTGGGAAATGTTACCGAAACTCCGTTCTTCTGGTAGGCGGAGAAGAGCTTGTCTATCGACTCCAGTTCCATGTTGTTGTAGAGCTTGCTCTCGTCCAGCTCGCTCCAGACAGTGCCCTGGAGCTTGGCGTCCGGCAGCTTGGACCAGTTGAAGCTCTTCAGGGGATTGGTGGGCTGTGGCACATTCTTCTTGGCCAGCTCCAACTTGGGTGGTGCCGGAGCTGAAGGATAACACAGAAATCTCGTTAATGGGAAGCCGAAAAACGCCAGGATTTGAACCTACCCATTGCCGGAGCCATGCTAGGCGGCGGCGGCGGTGCCCCTGGACAGGGAGGCGGTGGAGGAGGCAACATGGTCGGCGCCATGGGCGGCGGTGGCGGCGGAGTGGCCTTGAGCATGGGCGGTGGCGGAGGAGGAGAGACAGCGCCATTGCAGCCCGTCAGGCCGGCCACCTTCTGGTCGTCGGGGATGCTGCCCTCGGTGACCAGGCGCTCCAGACGCGCCCGCTCCTGCTGCTCGTTGATCAGGCGGTGCTGCAGATCCTCGGCCTTCATCTCGGCGGTCTGGGCCCGTTGCACGGCCTGCAAGTGCTGGGCGGATTCCTTCTCCAGGCGCTCGCGCATGCGGGCCAGTCCCGTCTCCAGGTCCTCCTTCTCCTGCATGCGCAGATCCAGCTCCTGCTCCTTCTTGGCCAGACGCGACTGCACCTCGAAGTTCTCGCGCTCCAGTTCATCCGCCCGCTTGCGGGCCTGCGTCAGTTGCTCCTCCTTGACCAGGAGCCGCACCAGCTTGGCCACATCGATCTGCAGAGGCGCCACGTCCGGATCGTGGACGGGGGACTCGGCGGCCAGTTTTAGTTGCTTGGTGGGATCATCGGGATCGGCGATGATGTCGCTGCTGGGGCGCTGTTCCACCTGCAGGACAATCTGCTGGACGACGCGATCGAAGAGAAGCCAGTGCTCCGTGCAGTGTCCAGTATCTGAAGTGTTTTCAAGAGAATTACGTTAAAAAATAGGACTCATAGGAGGATATTGTTAAGGCATCCTTACAGGGCAGCAGGAGCATGTGCTGGAACATGGAGAGAAGGTGTGGGTAGGCGGGCGAGTGGCTCAGCTTGCGGCGCAGCAGCTCGAACATGGAGCCAGCGCTCTTGGTGTCCACGTGCTCCTCGTTGAAGCGGCGGGCGAACTCCTTCTCGTCCTCGGCGCGAACCATTTCAAAAAAGTCCTGCAAAAAAACAGCATTAAAATGAAGTCCTTGGAGGAACCTGTGAGAAACACTTACCAAATGCCTGTCCAAAGTCTCGTTCTCGTGGGTCCTCAGCTTGTCGATGACCGGCTGGATGCCCAGCATGAGGAACTCGTACCTCAGATGCAGCCGGAACTCGAGGTTCTCCTGGCCCGGCCCGTAGTTCAGGACCGCATTCACGAAGGACATGAGAGCCGTCTTGAGGTTGACATTGTCCCGGTAGGCGTAGGTGGAGCGGTCCAGGTCGTTGACGATGCTCTGGAAGCGTGTCCGCTCGGCGGCGAACTCCTGGAAGGTGAGCATGGCCTGCAGCACCTTCCGATGGCCACCCGGCACCAGGCACACCGCTCCCAGGATCTCCAGGGCGGCGATCTTAGTGCGAATGTTGTCGGCCACCAGGGACCGGGCGATGGTGTCAATGGCCGTGGGATGGGCCAGGACATGTGCCCGGCCCATCGAGTTGTTCATCAGCGCCTTGATGCACCCGATGAGGCTGGTGTGGAGCATGCTGTTGGTCACCCGGATGTCCAGCTGCCGCAGCAGACCGAGCAGGGCCGGCAGGCCGTCCAGCTCCACAAACCGAAGCACGAAGCTGTGCGTGGAGGTCCTCAGCGCCGTCTTAAGGGCGTCTACGAAGGCGGCATGGCCGTCTAGGCGGTTGCCCAGCTCGTGGCTGGGCGAGTCCTCCGGCGATATGTGCAGCTCCTGCAGCTTGTCGATGTAGTACTCCGCCGTTGGTGGCTGCATCACGGTCACTGCATCCGGGCCCTCCCCTGTCTCCAGCGGGAGCTTACGGGAGCAGTAGATCTGCCACTTCTTCTGGGCCGGCAGGCTCAACATGGCCGCCTTGTTGGGCGCCGTCAGGTCCAGTTCCTCCACCAGTTCGGCGAACTTGGAGTCCAGTTCGTCGACGGAGGGCATGGTGGGTGTGAGGGTCTGCAGGGCGCCCTCCACCACACAAATCTCGGGCGGTTCATCGTCCTGTGAGGAGGAGAAAGGGATTCATTTTATTTCTGGACAAGATTAAAGCCTTCGCTTCGGGATTCTACTTTGTATTTTGTTGTCTCGCTTTCGAAATTCTTGGGTCTCCAATATCGCTCCACCTCCCAGACCCAGACCCAGACCCAGACCCTTTCCCAGTTCCCATTGCAATTCGAAATTATCGCCTCTTATGCAACTTCGTGCACAATTTGACGAATTCGCTGACATGGAAGAGCTGGATGGGAGCTGGCGGGCCTGAAGAGCTGGAGAGCTGAAGAGTTGGCTCCGATTTCGATTTCGCACGTGACTCTGTCCAGGTTTGCGTTTTTTCTGGGTTTCCAGTTCAATTGGATTGACAATTGGAATTTAGATGCTCTTACCTTGAAGCAGCCGCACCAGGCTCTCCTGCCCCTGAAGACCGGCATCTTCTTCTTCTGCTGCTGCCTGTAGTGTTTCTGGAGAGGAGTCTCCCCGCTACCAGATCCTCCTCCGACTCCGGCGAGACTGCTTAGGGATTTGCGGAAGCCAAGACTGTTGGTGTTGCTGTTGCAGTTGCTGCTCCTGCGACCGCTGCTGTTGTTGTTGTCGAGGTCCTCCTTGAGTCCGAACGGATAGCCAAAGGTATAGCCTAGGATATTGTGGGTGTAGAAGGAACCGGCTCCGTTGCCCAGTTCGTTCTCATGGTCGGACTGCGACTGCGACTGCGACTGCGTCTGCTGCTGGCAACGGGAGTTATTAGAGACTCCACTCTGGTCTTGGTCGTTGGCGTCGTGTCTGGCGTTGGTGCTGCTGTGCCTGCCCTGGTACTGATTCCAGTAGCGATACAGTCCGTGAAAGCAGTTGTAGTCGCTGAGTAATCCCTTCCAGTGCTCAAAGTCGAAGCGCTCCTGGAAGTTGTTGTTGGATGAGGTGTCGCTGCCGCCAGTGTTTGGATTGTCGCTGCCGCTCAGGGGATGACTGTTGATGGTGCCAGTGATGGTGCCAGTGATGGTGTCACTGCTGTTTCCATTACCATTACCATTACCATTACTGGTAATGGCCAAGGTGGCGGTACTGGCCTGGCTTAGATCGCTGCAGCTGTTCAAACTGGTGATGGACACCAAGCTGCTGTTGTTCTTCGCTCCCGAGTAGGTCTTGGTACTGGTGGCCTGGTCACTGGTTATCGTTATTTTGGTCACTCCCACGCCACTGTTACTGTTACAGCTACTGCCACTGGTACTGGTACTGGTACTGGTGGATACCTCGGAGCCTCCGTTGATGGTAATGCAATTGGCATTCAGTGGAGTGCCGGACTTGGGCTTCTCTAGAGTACTCTCCGGCGTCGTCTGCAGTATCTCCGTATCCGTGCTGGCACTGTGCGTGTCCGGCTCATTGATGCACGACTGTAGCGTCTGCAAAAAAAAATAAAAGACAAGACATTAGAACACAAATCCCACACGGAGGCCAAGTCTGGCCAAGGCAGCCAAGGTGAGACGAAAACCCGAAACCAAGTCATGGCGTTTCGGTGAAGGGAGGTGGTGACAATTCTAGACTTTACTAATTAATTTAAGCTTTAATTAAAGGCTTTGATTGGTAACATCTGTTTTGAGTTGGAAACCAAAATAGAGCCGAAATATTTTCCAGCATTTCCAAATCTCCTCCGCCTGACAGCGCCAGCCATGGACATTTTCGTGGGTTTCTGTTTTTGGTGATTTCTGTCAGAGCGTGGGTTACAAAAATGCTTCAAAAAAATAATAAAGAAAACCAGACAGAAAATGTAGCTTTGGGGGGAGACCACGCTGGGATACCCTTTCCTTGAGATTTCTTAAGGGAATTTCTATGGAATCAGAAGAGGATTCTTCTGTGGGGAGCTTCTACTTGCTGGTATTTCCTTTCTCCGAATGGAGAATCATATACAATGATTGATGAATGATATAATGATAATGATATAATGATGAAAGGTATAATGCCCTCTGGAAGAGTATAATAACGAATAATATATGCATTGGTTACCAAAACAGAATTACAACTGTCATAAGTCTGCGATCCATGTTGCAACTACAATTGCCGCAGAACAACTCCCCGCCTCCCCAACAGCTATTCACGTGGGAGAGATTGTATATTACCATATGGAGCACCTCCTCCCTGGCCTTTGTTATGCAAATTTCTTACACCAAATCGGAGTCGGAGTCGGAGTTGGACTTGGAGATGGAGTCGGAGTTGGAGTTGGGGAGATGCAATTGCAATTACAATTGCAAAAGTCCAATAATATCCCATACCATATGATATTAATTTGCTTTCATTGCGACGACGGAATCCGATTTGGAGTTGGAATGGCTGGCATTTGGTGTTTGATTGAGTAATCTCTCTCGCGGCCTGCGAGATCAATCAATCAATCAATCAATCGGCCAAACAGGTTTCCGCTTTTCGGATTCTGGCCACCTAAGGATTATAATTAAAGCCAACACCAGTGGGGAGTCATTAACGGAGATCTCTCGCATTTACTTGGCTCTGTCTCTGTGAAATATGAATTCAGAATTCTGGTAATGAGGCACCTGCTCTAGATTCTCGGGAAGAATGCTCCACTGGCTTTCGCTGGCTTTAGAGTTTTGGGTTCACCCACTAACCACCTAACCACCTAACCGAGTTGCCAACTCGAATCTGGCAAATTGCAGCCAGCTGCTCCGACTTGTCTTGTCTCCGAATCTCTTCGAGCCGTCTGTCGTCGCCGTCAGAAAATCAGGTCAATGCTTTTGGATTTGTCTCAGACTCCGTCACCGTCTCCGTCCCAGTCTCCGTCACCGTCTCCGTCCCAGTCTCCGTCCCAGTCTCAGCTGAAATCTCCGGCAGTGTGGGCCAGGGCTCGGCTAATTAAAGCCACGTTTTGCCTTTTTGGCCAAAGCAGGCACCATAAGCCACATATATTTGGCAAAAAACAAAAAGTTAAGAATTGGAAAAACGAAATTCTAAAAGACAAGCCAGATGGGTCAGATGCGGCTGGAGTTGGAGTTGGGATAACCGTAGACGTAGATATCCTTGTTGGACCAGCCACGGTAGCGACAAGGTGACACATCGGTGTCGTACTCCGTCGGATAGGTGCCCCACAGGGTCAGGAAGAAGCTGGTGATGCGGTGCCACAGTCCACCGAATGTATTGGCATCGGGATCGGGAATCGCAGATGGGAACTGATGTTTGCCCAGCCAGTAGCACCTGGTCGGTCCGTATAGCTGCACATCTTCGTGTGGCGCCCTGTAGATGCGAAGACGATGGCCGAACAGGAAGATGCGCTCATCCTGGGCCACGGCACGCTCATATTCGATGGGATGCGAGTACTGGAGTTGGAGGCCGAGACGCGTCCATTTCTTGTCGATGACGCGGCCAACGGTGCGCATCGCCTCAATGACCATGTTGGTCATTTCGGGAACGGCGGGGAAGCCGGTGACCACCACCCAGTTGGCGTGGGGGTCGCATGCCCATGGTTCCAGCGCATTGAAGACCTTATACCCCGCCGGCCCCGGCTGCTGGTAGACGGACCACTCGCTCCGGCGCAGCAGTTCTGTGAGTCCGATCGGCGGCGGGTCGGCGATGTTCGGCGTTCCCGAAAAGTATGGCATCGTTCCTTTTTGTCCAAAAATATATATAAATCGTATGCGAGACGAGGGGGAGTCCTGGCGAGGATTGAGTTCAGGCCAAGTCGGCCTTGGCATTTAGGGAGAAGCCAACTAGATGGGTGACAGACCAAATCGAAGCAATCCTAGAAATTATTATATTTTCCATTCATTTCCCAACACTTGCCACTTCCTGGCATTCCCCGCCAGGCTATTGCTCTTTAACTTGGCATCAATATCTTGATGCATTTTTCACACTTGCAACTGCCACGCCCGCGCGCTCCACCTGGCCTCCTGTGCTCCGAGTGCTTCCGAGTACACCCACCCACCCACTCCACCCCACCCGGCAGCGTAATAACTTCATAAAGCTCGAAAAAGTGAAATGGAAAATGGAAAAAAAAAAAAGTGTGGCAAATGGGTGACGACTACGCGACTGCGCGACTCTGTGGCAGGAAGTGTTTGCTGCCTGGTGGCGCCTCTACTCCCCGCTCTACCCCGCTCTTCCCCTTGCTTTGTGGATTAATCCATAATTACCAAGCAGCTGCCCTTTTGCCGAAAATCCATCATGTGGCGCAAAAAGAAAAAAAAGTAACACGGCCACTCCGAGAGCTGCATCCAAAATGTAAAATGAAAATGAAAATGAAAATGAAAAACTAGTTTTTCCGCATGCCACAAGAAAATAAAGAAAACATGTCGAAAGCCGCCCGAGAGGCAGCTGCCAGCCGCCAGCCGCCAGAAACTTTTCCTTTTTTGGCCAAAAAGTCTCAGACATCAACATAAGCTCATCTTTACCCACTTTTTGACGGGACCAGAGACGGTATGGGATTGGCGGGGAAGCTTAATTGTTGGTGCGTTGTTCCAGTGGCGCAGGAAAGGAGGGGGGGCCCAGGCAGACATCAATCATACGCAACGTTGCCCGCTTTCCTCGCCAAAAACAAAAAAAAGGAAAATAAAAGACAACGCGAGGCATTTGCAATTGCAATTTTGGCCTCGGTCGCACGGTCCAAAAATAGTCATTATGACCAAGTTAGGAAAATGGCAATTGGCAGGCGGCGGCTGCTTTTAGGCTTTTGGCCCTCTTAGATGCTGGCCGCGATTTCTGCCACTTTTCACCTAATTTTTGCTTCCTCACAAAAGGGTTTTTTTTTCTCTTAAACTTGGGGATCTCCAGGGGATGCATGGTTGAGTAGATAGCTTGGTAGCATACACTTTGTTGCCACTATTAGTTATTGGATTCAGTAGCGACAAAACGAAAGTTAAAACTAAAAAAAAAATCATAAACAAAAAACAAAAAACCAGCAGCAGGGGCCACAATTGCACCGGACCGTGGCGAAGGTGTTGTAAAGTATTGTTTACAAACAGCAACAACAAAAATATTAAAAAAAAAAAAATATACAAAAACTAAAACGAAACAACAAAAGCCTGGCAATTGAGTTAAACAAAAGCCAAGACTAAACAATAGCCAGTAGGTGTAATCGAGTAATCAGGCATGCGGGTGTTAAAAATTATATTGCACAAGATCCTCCAACCAATCCAATCCAATCCAAGCCAATCCAAGCCAATCCACCCGCCTCCGAGCTGGTGGAAACTGTAACTGAAACGCCACTTAGAAACCACTCAACCAGCCACCTGTAAGGCGCCACAATGTACGATATTACGATAAACATTAACAATTATTCAATTCGCAAAAGGCTGAGGGCCAATTAGTTGGGAAGCATTATAAGGATATTATTAATGAATTTAAGACTTCTACACCAATAAAGAATATCAAAGATATTTAATATATTTAACCAAGAATTGTAAGCCAACAAAAAACAAAAAAATACTAACACGCTCGGCTCTTGTTTTTAATATCCCCACAGATCTTATCCGAAAGTCAACTATTTTGCTATCAACACGCAAAATATGAAGACATGGTTCTTGTCTCTTATTTATTTTAGTTTTATGTGTATTTTTTTTATTTTTTATCTCAACTAATTTAACCCGTTTCCCCTTTTTTTTTTTTTTTTTTGTTGAAAGTGAGTGGCGGAAAATCTGAGAGACTCATTTACATTTCGGCCAGGTCGGCGGCTTTGCTAAGCTAGTTGGTATTTTGGTTAATCTAACTTTTGATATTTCTCCCCCTCCCCCTCTCCCCCTTTCCCCCCTCTTCCGACCAGGCCCCTCTCCTGCTGCAACCGAGAATTTATGGCCAAAAGTTCGAGCACCTTGGTGGTGGGTGCAGCAGTTGGTTGCCACACTGGAGGACAGCACTGTGAGGCATAGTTTCCATTTAAATGATCAGAAAATCGGCTTAAATGCCAGTCTGGGAGGGAGACGACTGGCCAGGGAGCTGAGCTGGTGGTGACTGGGAGGGGGAGTTTATGCAAAAAATAAAAAAAAAAAAAAAAAAGTGCAAGTGTTTCTACCAAACGATGATCATCTCCTGCTGCGGGCACCTCAACTTTCACTGAATCCGCCGAATGAAGTTGTCGCCGCTGTCCGAGCTCTTCGCTTTTTATTTTTGTTATTTTCCTATATATATATTTTGTGCGGGATCCATTGTGTGTTGTCAGGTGCAGGAGGCCCTTTTCCAACGAGCCAAAGAGGCCATCAAAGTGCTTTTTAATTGTGATTACAGCGATACACGCCGTCCAATTGTCCAGGTGATGAGGGTCGGTCGGATGAGGTGGCCAAAAAAATGGAAAGCCAGAATAATATCAGGAAAGAGCTAAGCCTCAGAAGTGGCAATTCTTCGGCTGGCATTTAAAGTTTAAGGGGCCAGGTGAGGGTGAGGCCTAGGCCCCCCCCCACTGCCGGGTAATTATAGACCAATAATTGGCCCAAATGGCCAACGTGGCTCGAAACAATTAGCAGATGGACGGGGACAAGGCCATTTTTCGGCAGACGGAAGAAGGAAGTGGCAAGAATTTCCACTCCAAAGTGCGCAGCCATTAATTAGCAGCATGACTTTACCACAACTAATATGTAGAGTATCTATAGTATTAGCAAGTTATTTATGTAGTGTGGAAGTTATTTATGGGCTGGTTAAGTGTCATGACTCCCCCAAGTGGAAACCAGTTTGGCGAAATCCACAAAGATCGAAATCCCAGTCCAGAGCCTGACATTTATTCCGCATTCTTCCAACAAAGTGGTTCTCGCCATCCACTCCCTGCGATTACATTTCTAAATAATTAATTAAACAATTATCAGGCGAATCGGGGGCGGAGGTGGCACTTTTTTTTTTTTTTTTTGGCCCTTGTTCGAATTGTGTCGCTGCATTTTTTATTTCGATTTTAATGGCAGCTTACGTAAAAAAAAAAAAAAAAAAAAAGGAAAAAAAGAGAGAAAAAAAGCCATCGAAGACCTCAAGCAACAACAATTGTTGTGCAATTTATCTTTATTTAATTGAACTTTTACTTTCGTCGCTGCTGTTGCCTTTTTTTTTTTTTTTTTTTTGTCTGTGCTCAGCGAACGCGTTTCATAAATTGCAAATAATTTTTCAGGCAAAAAAAATCAACTTGATATCCAGGCGGATCAAGGCAGCATATAAACAGGTATATATCATTTTTTCTTTTCACTCTTTTTTTTTCACATTTTTTTTACGTTTGTTTGTAAGCGAGGTATGCTAATCCGTTAAATCAATTGATGTGCGCCGCGGGCTCTTGTTAAAAAAAAAACAAAAAAAAAAAAAATAAAATAAAAACCGATATAAATTATTAATTCAAAACAATGGCAAGCTAAAGAGCCCCGGCTCTTGGCAAGGAAAAGTCCAAAAAACTAGTTTCTTTGTGGCGACCGCGAATGGCTGGTTGGGCCATCGAGAGAAGAAGAATCTCTCCTCTCATAACTTTTCCCATCCATCGATCCATCCATCGAACCTCCGGGGTCATGTGTCTTTGAATGATTTTTCATTAAACTTTACTTGTTTTTCTCCATATATTGTTTTTTTTTTTTGGCCACGTGCCCGAGAGATGGCTTTTTGTGTGATCGGATCACTACATCAACGATCGCCAATCTTTCTCATGTCGAGAGGTGTTGGGTAGAAAGCAAAAGTTGAAAGCGAAAAGCCCCCCAAAAGTGTCTTGACCCTCATTAATTCGAGTAAGCCATGGCCCGCGCCATAGCATTCGCGAAATAACAAAAACTTTGAAGGAAAAACTTGATTATTTAGAGTTTCGATTTCAGAGATGGGATGGATGACTGGGATGGGATGGGATGGGATGGGAAAAAGCTACGATGAGGCGGCGGCTCTGCTGCTGCAATTAACATACGAAATTTATTTAAATTCAATTTTTATTTTCGGACAAGACAGACAGAGAGACAGACACACGGCCTGGCCTTCTTGGCGAATGTTTTCACTTTCGTTTGGTATCCGAAAAATCCGATTCGAAGCCGATGCCGATGCCGGGCCGGGAGTCTGGGCATCCGGCCAAGAAACTCTTTTCGGTCAACCTGTTTTGGCCGACTGACTGGCCGCTTACCATGATTATTGTGATTATTGGCCAGGACGGCGAGGGGGAGGGCGATCCAGCGAAACCCCAAAACACACAAATTGAAAATCAAAAAAAAAAAAAAAAAAAAAACCTACAGAAGAGATGAAAACGAAAGTGAAAATGTTTATCAAAGCAGGAGAGGATAGAGGTTGGGGGTGGAGGTGGTATCTCTATAAGAAAAACAAAGCAGAAGCATAGATCGCATAGATCGTGAACAAAAGTCCCCCGTCTTGGCCCCCCCTTGTTGGCCATTTTTCAATGCCGTAAATTAAGTTGGCAATTTGTTGTTTTTGTTAGCCGGGTGAAATCTGTTTGGTGGACAAGACCAGGAGTGTGGAAAGTTTACCATCCTGACCTTTTAACCTCACCGAAATCCGTTATCTGCTATCCTTTACCTTATTGCGACGCGGCGGTGGCCTTATGGCTTCCATCTTCTCTTCTCCACGTCGCTGGACCAACTGACAGATCACATTTTATTCGAGATTCGGATAAGATAAACGCCACCAAAATATAGGACTTTGTTTGCTTGTTGACTCTGTTTATGGAGTCTCTAGATAAGGTCTAGGGGCCAGAGGGGGCTTTCACTGTCCCAAAGTTGACAAAAAAAAACAAAATAAACGAATTATATTATAGTTCCAAAGCTTTCGGTGGAAAGTTCCGGCGTAGGTGGCCCCCGCCAATGGATCGCATTACATGGAGATACTTTTGTATCTTTTTGCCATTAGTTTTGATTAAGTAAGTCACAGTCCCCCCCCCTTCGATCCATCCACATGCAAATCAGGCAGAAAGCAGAGACAGGAAATTATTACAGAGCCAGAGTCTAGTTTTTGGTCATGTGTGCCATGTGCCCGGTCCAACTCCATCGACTCCAGCGACTCGCTCGATTCATTAGCATTACACACGGCTTCCGTATTTGGCCCAAAGGCATTCGTATTTGGTCATGCGGGAATAGGTCAGATAGGCTTCCCGAAAGATATCAATCCGTTAAGTACGGAATCCGGGAAGTGAGCCAGCGAACGGCCTTTGATGTGGTTTCCCACAAAAGTCACCTTGCCGGGTGTCTAGGTCTAGGATTGATTACCACTGACTGGGCTATGCATTTCAAATGGCGCACTTAGCAGCGATCTCTCGCCCCAAATACCAAATACCATTGAGTATCCAGTCCAGTGGCCTAGGCCAATGTCAGACCAAGTCTAGAATTTGAATTGCAGTCCAAGTCCGCCGCCGGCTTACGTCATAAATATATATAAAATATATATATAGAGAACAAACGATGCCAGACGAGACGAGACGAGACGAACCAGTTCGGATGCAGATACTCTGGGTGGCAACAACATTATGCAACATTGGCCGAGACTCCACCGAAATGCGGTGAAAGCCTGATCACAAAACAAATTCTAGCACATCAAACGGAACTTGGCAAGCCGTTAATCGATTTGAGCCTCTTCACAAAACAGTTAGGAGCAGGATCAACTTCAGATTTTAATACATGATTCGCTGGATAAATCAGCCAAGCTATGAGACAAGTGCCCCAGAGACACATTCCTCAAATCAATCCCAATCCCAATCCCCATCCCAATCCCCTGGAGGTGGTCTGGGCCAAGCCCGTAGAATGACAAGTTAGCGAAAGTGGCCAGGAAATGTATTGATTCTGTTTCTGGCCGAGTGACTGCCCTCGGGGTTTCGGGTTCACTAGAGCGTAGGACAAGTGATCTATAAGAGATATATATGTATATGTATACCAGTATTATGACATTTGCCATTCAACAAAAGAAGGTGTTGTGTCATTCGAGTTGGTTTAAAAAAAAAATGCGATAAATGCCAATAATATTATTAATCGCGAGTATTGGCAGTTCTATTTGTTCTATTATTCTACATCTTTGTTTGGGAATTCTTGGCCTTTAATAGATTAATAATAATAATAATAGAAAATGTAACCAGGATGCTGAGGTGTTGGGTAAAAGGTTTGGCCCAAAAACAAACAACAAATTATTGGTAGTTAATTATTGTTGCACAAATGCCCCCGAAGCTCCGGCTGGCCACTTGTTTGTTTTTTCTATTTAATTTTTTTTTTTTTTCGGTTGTTTTATGTTCAAGCCATTTCGTCAGCTCATTCAATTGAAGCTCATTGAGTCTTGGCCACTCAATCAAGGGGGGAGGGGAGGGGGGCTGCCCTCCCCGCTTGCTTGAAAGGAAAATAACGAAAAAAAAAAAAAAAAAAGTGAGGGCACTTAATTTTTTCCATTGGGGCGCGCATTTCACTTTCATTTCTCCACAATCAAAAATGCGTCGATTCAATCGGGAGGGGAGGGCGGTTGAAGGGGCGGGCGGGCAGGAGGAGGTACTGGAAAAACTGAGGCGCAAAAATTTCAATTTCATTTTATTTATGAGCGGCCGGGCGACACTTTTGAATGCAAATGACGCTAATTTGTTGGTCAGGTGAGAGCGTACTCTCTCCTACCACTACCTCTACTATTTCCCCTTCTCCCAACTTCTTTTCACCTCCCCTTCCCCCCCCCTCAAGCCGTCCAAATATGTTGGCTAAAAGGGGAATTACAAATTGCGGAAAAGTGTTAGAGTGCAAAAATTATTAAATCATTTATAACATTTTTCCCAAGTTATGGCCTCGAGATGGAGCCTTAGATAATGTTTATCTCTTAAACGTGAATCCTGGCTAAGAGGTTTTCTGGATTGGATATTATTTATAGTTAATATAGAGATCCTTCGAAACTATTTTATTATAAACTATAACTATATACAATTGTAATTGAAACATTTGAGAATTATCCTCTATACTATTATATTATAAAACAATTCCAAAATATTAAGAAACCTAGAGTATCGTTTGGGTTAATTGAATCTGTTAGCCAAGGTATTTTCCTAATGGTTACAGTGCCTCGCAAAAAGGTTACTACACACAGAGAAATAACTAATTTCTCTAGAAATAAATCTATAACAATAGCTATAAACATTTCTTTGGACAAGTAAGAGATGATTAAACAGTAATAATTGGTCTCAAAAGTATAAAGAAATAAATCATCAATAACTCTATAGAGTCGATTTTTCACAGTGCATGGCATTAGTTTGGGGAAATTAACCGAAACCGATTCGTGTGAAAAAATGCACTCTTTTGTGGTTCATGTGGATCACGACCCAGGGACCCAGAGACCCAGAGACCCAAAGACACAGAGAAGATGGGGTCCCCTGGCGAATTCTACAGATTCGTTTTCAATCAGCCAGCTCCAGCTACAGCTCCAGCTTTGGCTCCGGCTCCGGCTCCATCTACAACTCACCGTGTTGATCTTCTCCATGAAGACGCTCATTTGGTTTTTGGACGACATGTTATAGCTGAAGATCGAAGAACTATAGCTGCCCCGGACACACCGGACACATCACGCACCACACGCACTCAACACACACACACCCAGCCACTGGAGTTGATGGCAAAAAAAATCAATAAAAAAAAAAATTATACAAATGTGGAATATATTTTTAGATTCGTCTCAATGTTTCTCTCACTGAAGAAAACACACGCGCGCGCGTTTTCCTTATTTTTTTCGAATATGATATTTGAGTTTGAAGATTGGGATATGTGCTACTCGGTTTATTTTTTTTTATACAAATAATTATGTTGGCCCGGCGAGTCGCGTGCGTTCTTATCGACGGCTGGCAGCGCATTGAACGCTGGAAACTGAAAACTCGGCTCAAGACGTGCAAACGGCGAAAAGCGGTTTTCGTAGCCAAAGCCAAAGCGGCAGCCGAAGCTCCGACGTCGCGAGCCGAAGAAGTTGGCCAAGACGGAGCTGCAGCAACAGGTGCCAAAAAAAAAAAAAAAAAAAAAAAAACAAAAAACCGAAGCGCAAAGAGCACCGAACAAGCCAAGAGCGTCACGAAACCGGCCAGTATGGAGGCCTGTGGGCCTAATGCTTTCGACGCCACTGTGGCCCAGTGCCAGACCGCCCTCCCCTTGGTCGCCGCCGCTGCCTTGGGCCGCCCGCGGGGATTGGGGCCACCTTTATATGGTGGGTGGTTGGCTGGTTGGGTGGTGGTTCGGCTGGCATTCCCCCCAAAAAGGGGCACGGTTGCCATTCCATAAGGGCTTATAACGAAACAAGGGCAGCTTTTCAGGCATTCATCGTTGTGACACTTGATCTTTTCCAAAAGGGGGGAACAACTCGGGGGTTTCAAAACTTAAAAGCTAATTTGGAAGACACGTGGGAGTCCTGAGAAGTACCTGCTTTAACTTAGTTGGACTTAAGGGGAAGCTAAACTTAAAGCTAAGGAACAGAATCCTAGAAAGACAAGGCTTTTCATGGGTATCTCGAAAAGGACCAGGTATCGTTTAATTAAACTTTATATAAAGGCAAAGAAAAAGTAGGGTGTACCAGGTATTACATGATTGGTACTACTGGGAAATACATTTGGCAGGATTGTAGAGTTATTCAAAATATAAATTCAAGACAAAGAACCCACACAAGTAGAGGTTTTTTTGGCTCAAACCTAAAGAGTGCCATCGCCAAGTCAAATTCCAGGGGAAGCCCTGATTTTTATGGCAGTGTAAAACATATTTAACAAATCAAATAGATTTAGACATCATATCAAAATGATTGCATAAAAACACAAGCCAGACACACACATTGTTAAACGATTGCAACTCCTCTGTTGGACATTTGAATTAAATAAAACAAAGCCACCGGAGTGTGCAAAACAGCACAGAAAAATAGAAAGGAAAACTGGCCAAGTTTAGTGTAATAGCCATATTAAGTATGGCTTAAATAATCCCCCACAAATGAATCGAACGAACCGCTTAATTAGCTCTGGCGAATCAACCACAAACAATCCAATCCAACAATTGTACAATAACTTTTTTTTTTTTTGCCTTTTTGTTAATAATACTAAATAAAAAGCTAACACAAAAACATTGGCCAGCACATGGGGGCTTCGAGTCAAAGTCAAAAACAATTTAAGGTCGTCACAAATAAAGTTTATATTGCGGGTTTTTTTGTTTATTTTTTGCTAAACAAAAAATCAAATATCATGGTAAGACTCTACGAAGTTTTTGCCGCTTTTTTATGTAACGGTCCTTGTTGGAATTATTGGCCAAATGCCGCATATTGACGGTCATTCCGTTCTTCATCTTATTTTTGATACCTCCTCATTAGTTGGAGGTGGAAAAAGTATTTAAGCGAATGATAAATTGTAAAAAATACAAGTGGGAAACCCAATCAATCTGTTACTTTCGATGATTCTGCCCGTTAACTTGGCCAACGAACTGCTGGATGCTTTTTAACTCACCTGTGTAGTTCGGCTTCGTCTTTGGCTGGAAATAAAGCAGGAGAAAAAAATGATATAAGAGAGGCAAATTAGTTGGAATCCGTCATAGTCATAGGGCTTTCAAAGGGGCCCCATTGATTAATGCAATCCTCCCATTTTCCATTTCCATTTCCATTTCCCGCCTTGTGCCAACTCATCTCGCCGCAGGGTAGGATGAAAAACCCGAAACAAAAAAAAACCTATCGAAGAGCGAAAGCCAACACGCTTCGATCGCAATTACCCGGCTATTATGCCGGGCCAGACATAATTTCCCATTAGCAGCTTTTTATGGAATTGGCCAAGAAAACGTGAGGACGCAGCCGCTGGGAAAAGCCAATGGCTAGAGAACCCATCCAAGTCCGCACCTAATTAGATTGGATTTGCTGCTCCCCCACCTCTCCAAAAAAAAAAAAAAGAAAAAAGAGCCCCCATACCATTCCATATTCCTCTTGTGACCCAAGAAACCCAAGTATTTGGTAAAAGGTTCCTCTGGTGAACGGTTGAAAGTGAAATTTTGTCAACAAGCTGCTGTTTCTTATTATTAAATGCGTTTTCAATTTCACTAGAAAGCACCGTGTCGCGGCCTTCTTGATATTCTTGGCGGCAAAGGAATCGCCCCGAAATGATGGAAATAAACAAACAATTTGCTCGGAACGCACCTGACTGGCATACCAGTTGGCGTAAAGTGAGGGGGAGTCTCGACTGAAGCTCCAATCTCATCTGCATGCCAGTTCTCTCGAACTCTCGAAAAAAAAACACAAAAAAAAAACGAAAGACTTAGGCAACAAACTTGCCGAGTGGTAAGAGATTTTCACACTTTTTACAATTTTTCGATTGAGAAAGTTAATTCTAATGAAGAAAGTCATCAAGTTTAGCCAACTGTAAGTCTCCGCCCCTGTTTATAATTATTAACGATTGTTTTTTTTTTTTTGGTTTTCCACCCATCTGGGGGGGTTTCATCCGCTTGACCGTCCGCCACATACATACATCCGTCATTTTGGCTCTTTCCGGCTTTGGCTTTCGGTTCAAGCACAGAGAGAGGGGTTTGGAGGGACTGACAAATTGATATGCCCATTCGACCGACATTAGCATATGTCGCCGTATGCCTTAATTAACTATTCCGATCAGCTAATATCGGTTTCACCCACCCTAAAAAAAAAAAAAAACAGAGGGAGGCGCTGGGTGGCGGATGGCGGATGGCTATGTATGACTTCAAATTTTTGAAAGAAAGTCTTCGGCTTGGCCCGCCTCGAAAGTTGGCGGCTGGGTTGAATGACTCACAAATCAAAATAAAAATTATATTTGCTTTGCCAATAAACCTTAAGGGCCATCGATTGCAGAAATTAATGTATTTTTTTTTTAATAAAAAGGGCTCAGGAGGCAAAAAAACCTATTAAGTGAGTCATTAAGTGCATTAGAAGCAGGCGAGAGTCCTGCGGAGGATGGCAGGCCCTTTGTCGAAAGTCGAATAAAGATTTGAAATCGGATAGGGGGACTAGCCTAGACTTTAAAAAATTTTAAATACATTTTTTTGTATTAAAGCCGCACCAGGGGAGGCAACTGCGCTGCCGTTTGCGGTCATAAAAAAATGTATTTATATGCCCAGAAACGAGAGAAGGGGCTCTGCGGTTTTTCACTGTAAGTTATAAGAGACAGGAGATGGAGGGGGGAGGGGGTGGGGGATTGCATTAAAAAACGTGAGTGCGTGAAATGTCTACAACAAAGTCATAACATTACAGCCTGTGTAGTTGATCTTTTGGGTAATCATTTCGGTTGTTGTTCGAGCTTGTAATTGTTATTGTTGATTGCTGCTTTTTTTTTTTTTTTTTTTTTTTTTTTTTTCTTTGGGGTTTTTGGGGCCATCCGAAAATGTGTCAATGCGGGATGAGCAGCTGGTGTCCAGGTCCAGGTGGGAAAACAACAATCTGTTTTAATAGCCACTTCAATGTCACAGTTGTCAAAACAGTCCCTCCAATTTAGTGACTAAGCCCCCGGCCATTCTCACGCTAATCTCTACGATTAAATCACTCATTCTCCTCCGCTCTGCTATTACTTAATTTTTGCTAAAAGGAAAAGTCCCCAGACCCACTATTCATCGATGCTCGATTTAATTTCTTTTTGATCTTCGTCTATTTACGTAATCCCAGACAAAAGCAGAGGAGACTCTGCCATCCATTGTTTCTTCTGCAGCAAATTAGAAGCCATCCGTCGAGGGTCCAAGATAAAAAACAACAACAACAAAATAGAGTCCAACAAACGCTTTCGATTTCTATTTGAATATGTAAAAACGAGCAAAGACCGGCAGCCTCGCATCTCCAAGCCAAGCCATACCACACCATACCACCACTATCCGGAGACTAAAAAGAAATTCCCATCAATTAATTTTCTTCCTCTTTCACCTTAATTTTTTCGATTTTGTTCGGTATTTATTTATTTATTTTGTTGCTTCCTCCGCTCCCCCACTCCCCCTCAGCCCGGTTTGAACCCAAACAAATTTCTATACAACGATTTTTGCAAACGCTTAGAGAGAAATAAAATTTGAATTATAATAAAGTTAAGATGGATCGTAAATAACGTTCAAAGGCGTCCGCAAATCCCATTTTTTTTTCCCATCACACAAATAGATGCCCGAGTGTGTGTTGCTCATCATTTTTGTGGCTTGTGTTTTGATTAACATTTAAAAAGCGTTACAATTAATTTGTTAAACATCTCTGAGAAATACATACAATTGTTGGCCAAAGTTGTTGTTTTCATTTTCTTGGTGAAAGCTTTTGTCTTTGGGGGGGGAGGAGGTTTTGCCAGATTAGCCGCCAAAGTTTTTCCCAGGCCCTCGAACATTTCTAGAGAACTAAAAAGAATCGTCTTCAAGATGCAAGCGAATTATTTATTTCTTCTCTACGTGCTGAGATTGCATTTTTGTTGGAGTTGAAGTTGGAGTCCAACTCCTACTGTCTTCTGTCGTAAGTGATTTCTAAGCCAGGGCGAGGGCGGTGGCCGGCCACAAATCAAATTGTGTTTCAGATCTTTAACTTTACACGCCGCTGTCCGAGTTTAATGGCGAGTATGCGGACCTGTCCCCCAATCCCTCCAAGAGAAGAGTTACCCGCCGGGGCTGGGTCGGTGCTGGGCCGGGGCGAGGCTTTCACCTGAAAGTTATGTGCAGGTAGTAGGTGAGTAAGTGCAAGTCTGGGCAGACGTCACGTACGGGTACTGGTGGCATCGCCGCGCCCAGCCTTGACCTACAGCACTGGTTTGGTCTTGGGCTGGGATCGCGGCATGGCGGCATGGCGGCAGGGCTTTCCAAAAGACACCACCACCCACTCTCCACTCCACCAGGTGGAGAAGCCATCCTCTAATGATGCCCCAATATGGCATGTCACAAAATCAAAAGCTCTGCCAATTAGCCAGTCCAAGTTGGAGTCAAAACACAGAGGCCTAATCCCAGATGATTGCAATTAAGCCGCTGGCCAAACACCCACGGATCCTGCTTCCCTGAGACCTCTCTAGTCTAAGCCAGCCAGCCCAGTCTCTCTCATTTGAATCGCGCGCCTAATTAAAACCCAGAAAGCCAGCAATCAGACAAAGAAATATTTGCTTTAAATATTTATGATGAAATATTTGTTAGCGTTGGTGGAAGCGACTTCCGCGACTGGGAAGCGGGGGCGGGGGCGGGGCTTTGGAAATTAAACATCAATATTATATGAAAAAAATAAAGTAAAGCTTTGAGAAAATGTTGGACTTCTAGTGGATAATCCGCTGGAGCGCTGTGGACCATGTCCAGTTCACTGTTGACACATTTCCAGACCTGTACCGGCCACGACCGTTGAACGGTGGTTTGAACCGCCTCGCTTCTCCCTCCCCTCCGCTCCCCTCCGCTCCCCTCCCATCGTTTTAACTTGGCTAACAGCACATTTGCAAAAACGTTGCTTCTGTTGCAGTTGCATCTTTGGCAGTGGGCAACATTTTTTTGTGTTGTTAATTTGGCCAAAGCCAAAGCGACGGGAGCAAGAACGTGTTTCGGTCTTTTTTTTTGTTATTTTTGGGGACATTGTGGCAGGAGCAAACGGGTTACGCAAAATAAAGATTACAAAAAAATAAATAAATGGGTAAACTAACAAGCGAATGTGTGGCAACATCTTTGTGTTGAACTTTGCGGTGCGTCGCAGTGAGCCAATTGCGATTGCGCCACCGAGATTGGGATTGCATCCTCTTTTTGTGGCCGCAAACATGTTCTCATAAATTCCCCAAAACACTCTTTTTTTGCTCGGCTCCAATAAATTATGATATTTATCGCTATGGCAGGGATGGCCATAATGGGTATTAACTATTTAAAACCCACAACACCAACTTGCCAAATAAAAACACTAACCTTTTGGGCAGAACTTTCGCTGAAACAATATAAAGCCCACAGATGCCGGCGCTGATCACTATTTAAGATAATGTCTTTGGCTTCGAAATTAGCTCTATTAGTATGCAGATGCTAATCAATCGATTAAGCTCGAAGAGAATCCCCCTCTGGACTAACTAAAGTAACTCTGGACTAAGTATTTGTGGCATACCAGCAGGCTGGGGAAGAAAACTTTAACTTTTGAAGCGTGCTTTTGCGCAAATACACGAAGAACTTGAAACGCAAAGGAGATAATGAAAGAAAGCTGGGGGAAAGAACGATGGGGGAAGGGACAGCCAGACACCCAAGAACACACTTCATCAGCTTCACTTGAGAGCTTCCCTGTCCCTGTTCCTGTTCCGCTCTTTTCTGCTTGCCAAGCGGTAAATGCGGAAAAGAAATGGAGGAAGAAAGGCAGAAAGGGGTCTGGGAAGGACAAGGGTTGCTAGACGGACAGAAGAATCTGTGGGTGGAACGTGTGTGGCGTCTACACAGGCGGAAAATCAAGGGTTTCCTCTTCAGAAACACACAAGCTAATGTTTGAACAAAGTTAAAGCTTCTGCCTTGTTTTAGGAGTTTCCTAAAAAGACTATTCTATTTTTTTCTCTAAATTAGAATTCTATTTATGTTTTAAAGAAAACAATTCTTTAGAGCCTTTAAACCAATTTGTAGCTTAATAAATAGTATTTGTCTGTAAACTCATTAGAAAATATTCTATTGCCTTCTTTTAGGCTAACTTTTTTTTCTCTGCACTGCTTGCTTTTTTTTAGGAGGTCCTTCCCCTGGAAACCCTTGGAATCACAAAAGCCCAATCATCAGGAATTCACATATTGTTCACCCTTTTACACCGATTTGAATGTCCTTAAAACAATGCCTTTGTCACCTTCAGGACACTGTACTTCCTCCCTCTATCCCGTTTTTTCTTCTTTTGTTGCATGCCTCATCGGTTGGCTCCCCCAGTTTGGTTTCGTGTGCCAGACAGCTCCGCTTACCTTCGTTGTTATAAGTTATGAGTCCTCCTTTGGCTCCTTTTCTACGGTTAACTATTGGCTTTGGTGGCTCTCTAAGGGGGGTTTCAGTTCAGTTTCTGTTAAAGCTGAAAGAAAATGAGAGAACGGTTTCATTCTTGGCTAAAACCGATGTACTTGGCCCCCACTTTGTTGCCACTTATCGGTTCATCTCATCTGTGAGCTAAACAATGAATTAAACACCACCACCACCACCACCACCTTCCTGGGACACTCGACTCGATGGCTCACCACTTGAGTATCTCAATCGATTTGGCTTTGAGTCCATCGATCCACCTCCGTCTGCATCTCTGTCTCCGTCTCTGGTTTGGGTGACGATCTGTCGAGGTCCCCCCGCGGGAAAGAAAGTGCCCCGGGGCATCCGAAATATCCGAACAATCCAAACAGAAGACCAAACAAAAATAAAGCCAAACAATAGGCAGTCATAACAAAAACTATAAAAACTCTAGAAGCAAATAGCAAACATCTAGTTCAATCAGTGGCGATTCAATTGAAGCGGAGAATTGGAAAAAGTCAGGGTCGTAGTTTTGTTTTTGGAAACGGGGGGTTTCCGCATGGGGCAGTAGGTGGGGGAGGCGCAAGCCTACCCCAAACATATGTCTGGCATTTTCCTTAACTCACTTCCCCATCATCGGATGCTCATTTTTGTAATAATATGGATTACAGTGAGGCTTGACTATAAAGTACTTGAGAGAATCTCAGGTAAAGGGATCAAAGGTGGATTACTTTCTTGGGTTTTATTCAAGAAAAGTCATAATAATAAAAGTTTTAATCTTCCTGGTTTCTCATTCTATATCCATCTTAGCCACTTATCACTGTAGGTTTGCTTATGATGTTGTCAAAACATTGCCATGATGCACAGACATTGACCCTGGACGACCCGCATCTGGCCATATGCATCCACCCCCTCCACCGCTACCTTCACCCCTCCCTTTTCCCCATCAAAAAAAAGTGCAGCAAAGGGGGTTGAAAGTGGAAAGGTCATTGGGCTTGCACGGAGCCGCACAGAGTTGCATCCTTTCCTTTGGTGTCAATGACAGTCTGTCAGCTGCCACGCCCCCACCACCCGCCTTGAGACAGAAACGCAAAAGGCGAATCCGAAAATGTTGTCACGTCGTTGGAAGCTCAAACATTTGCCCAGCGATTAGATTAGATACCATCCTCCCCTACCTCCTCCTCTACTAAGCCAAAAAAATGCAAATATTAGCCAATCCGATAAAGGCAACAGCGAAGGGCAGAAATATTTCGCAGTATAATCTTTCATTTGGGATAGTTTCTTTTTGCTTATAGTAATTAACAATCAATATCAATTGATAACCGGCGCTCCAACTATTGCCATCAATCACACGCACTCTGGGACTCAAATTGCCAAGAAATTTGCATGTCAAGGTTTCAATCAATCAAAAAGATCGTGAGGATCTATAGCTTACACCGCAAACAATCGAGTTATGAGGGTAAATTCGTGTTTATTATTTAATTTGTGGGTTACATTGATTGGTAGCAGTGCCTGGATGGGATTGGGATTCGAAGATGTTTATGCAATTTCCTGGCGCTTGGCCTTTCAACGCCAGACGCCGATCAAGACGCCGATACTCCAAAACATATGGGGAGGAATTCAATACTATTTTTAGCCCATCCATGCCACAAGCGATCCTCGGCTGCTAATAGATCGTGGCAATAATTTAATGGCCAATGTCTACCATTTCTGTCCCAAAGAGGAGTCTTTGGATGCTACGGATGCTGCGGAGGTGGAGGCTGAAGGCTGAAGGCTGAAGGCTGGCATCGTGATGCCTTTTGGTCATGCGAACAGAAACGAGAACGAGAACAAGAATCTTGGTCGCCTCTCTATAAGGCAGGGGCCTGCCACTGCTTCCAGTGACGCGTTCTTGCCACATCCCACATATGGTCGCCCTGTCGGGGCCCCTGTCGCTGTCCCCCCGTCCCTCCGTCTGCGATTTATATTTGGTTCGCTTCCTGCTTCTGCCACTCGAGATGAAGAAATGGAAGTGGATGGGAATGGGGAATGGGAAATGGGAAATGGGAAAAATGTATCGATTGCACTTTAAATGCCTCCACTTTTGTGCCACTTCGCAGAGCCTCTCCAATCATAATTTTCTGCTTCATCTATCATCTTTTCTTGCTTTTCTTCTAATGGATTCTAAAATAAGTTGTCTTTCCCGAAGGGCCAGAGAAATCTATAAATAAAACCCCCAAAATTGTGACAAATCTTTCTTTTGACACAGAAAATGTTAATTTTTAATTGTGTTTCGGATTTATAGAGACGGATGTGGGGAGAAGTAGGTATAAATGTATCTTATAGATACCGCAAAAACCGCTTAATAGGAGAGAAAAGTGCGCCATTAATAAAATCTGTTTTGTCTAGTTTCAATTGAAAAGATTGTAAAATTAATTGAGACAACAGCAGCCTCAAATTGTCGACAGACTGCAAAGTATCTGTATCTGGGGGTCTGTGAGTATCTGTGTGTGGCGATCTGCATATGTATTGCATCTGCTTTTTCACGCAGACTGCCAGTCTGGGTGTCTGGGCTAGTCGGTCGTCATAGGGCTTCTTCTCCCCTGAATGCACTCTCTCAATGGAAGAAAGGGGACTTTGGCATTTCAATTTTAGAGTTCCGGGGGCCCCCAACTAATTCTACAGTTTCCAATCTCTCAGGCCAAAAAAATTTGCATAAATATCAATAAATCTATACCCATAGATCTTAATTCTCAGCCCTCTTATAAAGTACTCTAGATTCGTTGGCATGTTCTAGGGGTGCCACCCCATCAATTGTTGGTTTATCGCAGATTTTGCCGATTTGGAGCAATAAACTTTATGAATTGAGATACGACGGCAATTTGGTGTCCAGCCGGGGTAACCCGTTAGGCCCAGAGCGGAGTTTAATTGACGTCCACGTGATGGCCCATTAATGCTAATTTCGATGTTCGATGTTTGGAAGAACAGAAAGATGACAGAAAAAGAAAAGCGGAACAAAGGCGCCCGAAGAACCCAAAGCACAAAAAGAGAAACCATAACAAAACGGTTCTACGCATATTTCTCTCCAAACCAAAAAAAAGATTCTCCAGCTTCCATCCAGATTCTAGAAGATCCCACTTTTGTTTTTTTTTGTTTTTGGCAAAGTCAGCATGGAAACAAAAATATTTTATAACAACTTCTGATTATGTTTACACAGTGCCAAATGTTGGATTAGGTTTCTCATGCGGTTCCCACTCCAAATATTCAGGTCTGAGCGTTTCTTCCAGTGCCCGTGGGGCAGAAGACTCCTCGGATTTCAGTTGTGGATTCGCTGGAATCTCACCCAAGCCGACATGGGAATTGCTTGTCAACAAACCCATAAACGAGCACCTAAAAATCGCAATCGCCGTCCCATAACTTGGCAAAAATCAAACCCAAGCCATAACAACAAACTCAATTTAATAAATAATGCTTGGACTCTTGGCCTGCCAGTCCCGGCCACGCCCCTGCACCCTTGCGCCCCTAACGCCCCCTTCTTTTTGGCAAACGGAGCGTAACGTGACGCACGCGCCGCCTCTGGGGCAGCAGAAGCAAAACAAAAAAACCAAAAAAACAAAAAAAGTAAGAAGGAAGGACGTGGAATTTTATGCGCAGGCGCAGCCCCAAAAAGGGCAGCGACTTCTGTTCTTCCCGATCTGGATCTTCTCAGGCCTTTTGTTAGGGCTCCCTCTTATTTATTATTATTATTGTACCTTCCATGTCGAGTCTCCAGGTGGAATAATCCGCTCAAGAATAATATCAAGGCTTCTATTATGAGTAGAGTTCGTAGGAGGAGGCTGAAGCCCCTTGAAGCCCCGAAGTCTCCTCGTTCTTCCTACGCCTCCGTTTCCGCCTGCGCCTTTTCGGATTTTGCAGTCTCCCGGGGGACTGGAGTGTCTGTTGCCATAGTGAGCTCATCGCCCAAGTCACTGGCCACGCCCCAAAGTGACGGCATAGGCGCCAAGGCTCCCCAGGAGTTGGAGTCTCTCCCTCTCCCTCTCTCTCTTCCGCTTCGTCCTTTTCTGTAGCCGCATGTTGAGTGGCCCACTCGAGAGATTTTTATCTCAAGGACGCACTTAAAATAAAAGTCAGGGCGGAGATGGGAAGGAGTGGGTGGCAGGCGGTGGCAGGGTCATGGCCGTGAGTCACGCTTATGTCGGACGTGAGTCATTCCCAAAAAATCTCATATAGAACAAGAATAATATATCAAAAAATTCAGGAAGGGAATCCAGTCAAGCGGAACGAAGAACCAAAGCAAAACAAAACAGCTTAGTGGGGGGCGGGGAGGGCCATAAGCCATAAAAAGTTATGCAATAAGCATGTAAGCCATCTCTCTTCTCGTTACAGCATCCTTTGATTTTTGGCCAATTTCGTATCGTTTTTCAGGGTGTCCCAGCCACATATTTGGGTTTTTCTCAGTGGTGGGTTTGGGGTGGTTGCAGTGACCAGATTAAACCACAAGTTTTATCATCACCGGAGTTTCATTAGCGCGTTTTAAACTAATTAAACACGCGAGATTATCTACGCTAAGCACTTCTTTTCCCTCTCTTTCTCGCTCTCGGGCAAATATTTTTGGGAGCCCTCCCCCCCAGCTTTGGGGCCCCCCAGCTGTGTTGTTTTTGTGGCTCCTGCAGAATTGGCGAAAGCCTCGAGGAGAGAGAGAGTGACTAAAAGAGAGAGTCTGCTGTTGCTGCCGGCTGCTGCACACACACAGGACGGCCCACACGCACCACGCACACGGCAATTTTATTGATTTTTCAACGCAGCAAAAAGAGATGCAAGCTGATAAACGGGAGCTGCAGCGATAACGGTGATAGCAGCCAAACAATGGAAAGAAGCAGCACAATCTCAGAGTATTAATAATTGTACAACAACAACAACATGCCCATTAACATGTACTCTCTACACCCACCCACTCACCACCCACCGCCCACCGCCCCCTCTCTCTTTGGTTCTCTCTATGGGGACGGGAAGGCGACTCCTTTTTGGCTCCTGCAACCGGGAGTTTTAGATTTTTGGCACACGCCCAAAAAAGTGAATGGCCAACAAACACAAAACTACTACAAACACAGCACAGCAAACAACAACAACAAAAAAACACAAACAAGGGTGCAACTACAGTTATCCTGCAGGACTCACTTTTTGGCTCTCCCTTTTGGTGTCCGCTTCTCGCCACTTTCAGTTGATATTCCTCGATTTAATACTTATTGTAGATGCATTTATTATTAAATGCTACTATTTATTAAACGCATCCCGATTTGTTGTTATTGCACTTTCTTTTAAGGACGCGCTTGTTTTTTCGCTGCTCCTTTTCGAGTTGAATTAAAACTAGGCTCTGTGTTAGCCGTAGTCTCCTTCTTGCACACTATATGTGTCCTTTCATTGTGGTTAATATTATTTATCCATTGTTTTGATCCTTTAACACTTTTGCGAGGCAACCGACGCGCCCGAAGCGGTTACAAAAAAACAGTTATTGGAGGTGGTAGACGCTCCTTGGCCTTTTTGGGGAAGCGATTCTTCCAATTCTCCTCGCCTCGATTCGCACTTTTCCGACGATAACGAAGGGTTTTCGAAAAGTCCGCTATATTGTTTGAAAAACCGGCAACATGTTCACTTGGCAAAGGCTATTTTTCGAAAAAAAACTCGTTTGATAGGGTAAGTCTTTTAAACGCTATGCTCTCTCTGCTCTCGTTGGAGATGGACAAGCGTCGATTGTCTTTCTTATCGTTTATTTCGATTGTCGATAGGCATATTTTCAACAAATAATTATACATTAAAAACGCTAAATTATAGTATAATTATATCTGTATAATAATATATGTTCCTGGAAAAACATAAATATATTTTTAAGCCTCTGAAATATTCTTTTCCTGGGACATCACCGATAAGTGGCGCGCGATTCAAAAATATGCAACTTTTTTCAACATTTCTAACATAAATATCCCCCTTTTCGACTAAACATATTCATTTATTTGTTTATTTGTCCGTCCAGAACCAGGAATGATCAGTCTTCACTTAATAATAATGACATTTCGGAGTGTAGCTCCCTAATGCATTCTTGACATGCAATTTGGTCATAAATAATCAATTGAGTCCGGATCCAAGGGGATGGTGAACTTTTATTGAAATATGGACATGGGGTTGTTATTTTTTAACAGAAACAAACCTTAATTTCCAAAATTTTCCACATTTTAACTTTCAAAATAAAATTTAAATAGACAAAAAAATGTTGAATACTTGGTGATTTTTTTTTAGCTATCGAAAAACTAATTTTAGTTTAATTAAGTTTAAAGATTGTTTTAGTTAATAAATGTTAAAATACATATGAATATCGTTTAAGTTAATAGATTAAAGCTAACTTAAATGATCTGGCAACGCTTAAAAAACGGTAAATGGTTCAAAAGCTTAATCTCACGTGTAATAATTTTTGTATTTTGTGATCTGTATTTTGTTTTTTATGTAAAATGCTGATCCTGCAGCTGCTCCTTTGGGCAGGATTGGGGCTCAGTGGCCTAGCCCAGGGCCCTTCCGCCTCCCAGAAGGCAGAGATAGCCAAACTCCGCAGCGAACTCAACAGAGCTTTGGAGGAAAACAATGGAGCACCCGTGAGTTACGTCAAATATTTTAGATTTTCTAGTTTATTTGTCACATCTTCCTCCAGGAGGGCGTGGTGGTGGCGCCTTCTTGGACCCAGCACGACGGCGGCCCGCCCCTTCCCAGGACATCCCAAGTGGTGGTCAGCCAGGACTCCCTCAAAAGCGCCGCCGCCTTGCGACACGAAATCCAGCAGGCAGTTCAGCACCAAGGACAGACCCAGGAGGTGGTCCAGCTCCAGGCAGAGCTCAAGGACAAAAGCCAGCCTCTGGCTGCCAAGCAGGAGGTCCTGGGAGCCGCTTCCTTGGGCGATGAGGTCCAGCCAAATGTCGTTGAGGCCAATTCCCAGTCGGGCATCGATTTGGAGCAACTGCAGCGTCTGGAGCTGTCCAAGCGGCGCACCAGGGACATGCTAGTCCTGGCAAGGATCGAGGAGTTACTTAACGTCTCGCTGCCCTCCAATGTGGATCGCTGGCTGGCCTTGCAGACGAATGGAAGTCTCTATCTCATCGGTCACCGGATAGGTTCCGGGTTCCAGGTCTTCTCCAGGGACTTTGGACTTCTCCAGAGCTATCAGTTTGCAGAAAACGTGTCCTCCCTGCTGGTTATAGAACGCTGGAGCCCCAACAAGCACATCCAAGAGGCAATCCTGGTTATAAGTTCCCAAAATCGACTCATCTGGCTTCTTGTGGAGCCTGGCCAAGGACTCATTCCCCTGTGGCAGTGGCCCTTGGCTGCGGAGGTGACCAAGATGAGCTCCTTCCGCCTGGATGGCAGGGACTACCTGGCTCTGGTGGGCGAACGGATCCTCAGCACCTACGCCTACGACCTGGAGACGGAGGAGCTATGGATTGCCCAGCGTCTCTTGCTTTCGGATACGATCTCGGACCTGGCTGTCCTGGACGCAGGAAGGGAGCTACTTCTAGCAGTGGGTCAGGCAAATGAGACTCTGATCTACGCCTGGCGAGGATCGGGAGCAGAGCTGCGCCAACGAGTGGATTCCCCTCAAGTGACCGGAATCACAGCCTTTCAAATGGGAGGACGCAGTTACCTGACGCTGGGCGGCCAGAAGCCACGTGTCCTGGTCTACCTCCAGGGCCAGCTAGTCCCTCGCACCATTCTCGGCCAGAATTTCGGTTTTGTGGAGAGTTTTCTGCCCGTTCCCGTGCGCAGCTACCGGGACGATCTCCTCCTGCTGGTCCAGCATCGGGTTTTCTTCGAGCCTCACTCCCTCCTGGTGCTGGAGGTTCTAGTGTGGAATGGCGAGGCCTTCGAGGCAGGTCTGCCGCCGCCATGTGGGGCCACCTATGGGGCCAACTGCCTGCTGGATCAGGTGCAGGACACGGGCATACAGGGAGCTGCTCTGCTCCGTCAATTGGACCAACCACCTTTAATTCTAGTTCCCCGAAAGCACAATCCCTCGAGCCTCTTTCGCCTGGAGACGCAGCTGCTTGCCAGGAACTCGGAGACGCAGGACCTCCAGGAGATCCATCAGTTTATGCTGGAGTGGGTCGCCGAACAGGACAAGCTGCTACACCTGGCCGAGCAGCTCAACGTGGAGGATCAGTTGACTTACGACGAGGTTACCGCAAATCTCGTGATCAGTGGAGGTGGTTCCATCGAGGAGCTCCTGGTAAACGATGTGCCCTGGACGGGAGCGGATGCTGCACTGGATCTGAACGAGTTGCTCCAGCAGATTCGCCAGCTGGAGGAGGACTTGTCTCCCCAGAGGCGATCCAGAAGGCAGGCGGACTCCATTTATGATTTTCATTACGAGCACTTGGAGGTGGATGGCATTGAGGCGGAGGATCTGGTGGTGGACCAACTAAACCACATGCCCATGTTTATACAAAACTCCAGTCTGATGCTATCAGATGAGGGGCGACTGAATGTCCAAAGACTGGAAGTCCTGGAGGCCCCCAGGGAAGACGAACCTGCTCTGGCTCTTGGAAACGAAACCCATGAGACTTTAAAGCTGGCTGGAGATCTGGAGTTTACGCACATTAATGGCCTGGAATGGAAGCAGTTGCTCCAAGACTTGGTCTGGAGACACGAGCCCTTGAAACTGGATTACCTTAAAGTGGAAGGAGTGGGTTCTAATTATCCTTTAGTTTGCTTTTAATTAAATATTTATTTTTATCTTAAAGGCTGTTATCTTCGAGGATTCGCTGCAAGCGTCCAGCCTGAATGGATTGAGCTTCCCCGGGGACTACCTGTGGTCGCAGGACAATGAGACCAGCGTGGTCCAGGCCCCCAAGGAGTTCTCCCAAACGCTTAGTACTTTTATTCCCTATCCTGGCCAGATTTACAGCTAATTTTGTATCCTTTTTCAGCCGCCAATGTGGTGGACACTTCGGGAAGCATCAATGGCATGAATCCTTTGGACGCCATTACCCTCAGCGATGCCCAGGATTGGCCTGGTTGGGTCACCTTCTCCCAACTGGAAGTGGCAGAGCAATTGGAGGTAAGTCTCTGAACCTTTCTAAGCCTCAAAACTAACCCACTTTTGTCCAAAGCTCAATGGCACCGCGCAGGGCCGCCAGTTCGACGAGGCTCCTCTGAATCCAACGCTCTTGGAGTCCCACATCATCCAAGCCGACTGCCACTTTGAGCAGCTCCTGGTCGAAGGATCCCTGCGTTTGCTAGGCAAACTGGAAAACGATACCTTCGACTCCCTGCTCGGCGATCTCGTCCAGCGTCCGTTGGACTCCAATGAGGAGATCCTGGTGGATGGGGCCAAGCGAGTGGCTCGGCTAGTTCTTCCCGTGGACTCGCATGTCCTGGACAACCAGCTCAGTGGCCTTCCCTTGGAGCACTTTGTGACCAAACACTCGCCCCAGATCCTGTCCAATCTCACCCAAATCCATGGCTACGTCTACTTCCATCAGTTGAAACTGAGCCCGGGCTCCACCTACGACGGGGTTAATCTGGAGAAGCTTCTGGCGGAGAGTATCCGCTTGGATGACCCACTGACCTACAGCCCCCTGGCCAGATTGCGCTTCGAATCTCCTCCAGAGCTGGCTGAGCTTCAGGTGAATCACTCCCTCAACCAGGTCCCATTGGCGAACTACCAGTTGCTCCACGAGTCCCTCCACCTGCTGACGGGAAACTTCAGCCACCTGGCGGTGGAGCAGGCCCAGGTTAATAGGGACATAACTGGTTTGGGACTTCTAAACGGAAAAAACCTAAAGGACCTCCTGAAAGAGGAACCTCACACCTGGTCGGGGGATGTCCATGTTCAGGAGCTGCTTCTCCCACAGGGCGTGCAAGCCAAGGAGCTGCAGGGCATCCGAGCCGATCTTCTGCTGGACTTTCTCCAGCAAATGGACGACCTGCCGCTGCTAATCCTCCAGGGAAAACTCCAGGTGGATCGAATGGCAGTCAACGGGGGATCTGTGCTGGTGGAGGAGACCCTCAATGGTCGGAACTGGGCTGAGCTCCAGCGCCAGGTGGTGTGGCTGGACAGGCCCAATGAGCTGCGCACTCGCTGGACTCTGACGGAAGCTCCGGATCTGCAAGGAGACCTCCACATCGAGGGCAGCTTCAATGATCGCCTGCTGCCGGAACTGCTGGAGGACATAGTCTTCCGGCCGGAGAACGACCAGGAGGAAGTCCGCATCGAGGGAACCAAGAGCTTCCGAGCTCCCATCCAGGCCGATCATCTCCAGGTGGCTGCGTTGAATGGCGTTCCCTTCGGGCAGCTGGCAACGAGGGAGCAGAAACCCCTGATCCTCACGGGAAACGTCCAGCTTCAGGGGCGTCTCTTCGTGGAGGATCTTCGGCTTCAGGGAGTTGGCAACGATTCCTTCCAAGAGCTGGAGAGACTTCTCCGTTGGGACCCCGTGCGGCAGAACTTTATCCAGAGGGGAGTCGTGGAATTGCCTGGAAACATGAACCTGGACCAGCTGACGGTGTTGGGCCACCTGGGCAACCTCAGTCGGGAGCCCCTGGAGGAGCTCTTCGGGCAGCTGGTCTTCAAGCAAGAGCCCAGGATCCGCCTCCAGGGCCACAAGACCTTCACAGGACGCGTTCGCATCGAGGATGGTGGCTTTGTGGGGAAACTTAACAGCTTGGATGTGGAGGGGCTTCTCTCCCAGCTCATACTTGTGAACGAGGAGAACGAGGAGGCTACTGTGGAGACGCCTCTGGTATTTGAGGCTCCTGTCCAGATGGATTTTCTGACGGCGGAACGTCTGATCCTCGAGGGGCAGCTCCTGAACGGATGCAACGTGACCGAGTGGCTTCTGGACACCGTCCGAGTGGACCGGGACTGGCAGGGATCAGAGGGTAAGTCCCTATCCCCAAGTTATCCCAAATCAAAGCTTAACCGCTTCACATTTTCCAGTAACCTTCGCCCAAGGATCCCTGGATGGCAATAGTTTGGAGGTGGAGCATTTGAACGACCTGGATCTCTCCCAAGTGGTCACCCTTTACACGGAACAGGAACTCACAGAACCCCTGAATGCCGAGGAGGTCTTCCTGGATGGTCAGATGAGGGTCCAGGGTGCCGTCAATGGACGCAATCTCTCCGAAGATTATGCCAATACTCTGATGGTAAGAATATCCAATCTTTTGGAGGATTCTCTCCTTACGTTTCCCCTTTGCCCTCCAGACAAATCCCCTTCAGCCCCAGCATGTGGAGACACCCCTCTTTCTATCCGGAATAAATGTTTATGGTTCTTTGGAGACCACGGCCCCCATCAAAGGGATTAACCTGAGCGATGTGGCCACCTTGGGCGGCCAAGAGCCACTCCAACTCCGCTCCCCCCTCTACTTTGCGCAGCTTCACGCCCCCTTCTTAAAGGCAGGGCATCCGCTGAACGGCTTCAGGTTCGAGGACTGGTACCAGAGGAGTCTCTGGGCCAAAGGCAGAGAGCAGCAAGAGATTACGGGCAGCTGGCGGGTGAAGAAGCTTCGCGTAAAGGAGCCGGAGATGGAGGCCCAGAGATTGCGCCGCCAAACCGCCCAGGAGAGCTACTGGGACCTGTGCCAGCAGCTGGCCAGGATTCTGCAGCTGCCCTACCAAGTGCAAAAGCTAAAGACCATCTTCTCCCTGAAGCAGCTCCCTCACCAGGAGGCAGTGCGTCGGGTGTTTGCAGTGGAGGCCGACAAAGACGCCTTCTATCTGCTGGTGAACGAGATAGGATGCTGGACACGAATCTATCGGTGGAAAGGCAGTGGCTTTCAGGCAGCCGGAGCCTTCCAAGGCGGCCCCATCGACGAGGTGGTGGCCCTGCGAGTGGGCAACCAGAGCGCCAGCCGGGAGTTCACCTTCATGACCAGCCACGAGATGGCGGACGGCGAGGACGAGGCCAGCTGGAACTGCAGCGACTTCCACTCCACGCTGGTGAGCTGGCGGCGGAGCGAGAGCCAGGACACGACCGAGCAGATGGACATTCCGCTGGCCACCCTGCGGAGTCTCAAGGAGGAGCAGGAGAAGCTCAGGAAGAACCCTATTCTGGGGAGTCCCGACTACCAGCAGGCCCTCCGATACCTTCAGCGTTCCCGCATCGAGTCCCAGCTGGGCGAGGAGTGGCAGCTGAGCCGGGAACAGGACCTGGATCCAGAGGAGCTGCTGCGGAGACGCAACCGCCTCCTTGACACTTTGCAGCGCCAGCTCCAGGCAGAGGTGAACATCATCCAGCTGAGCATCCCGGAGAGTGATCTCTACGACGAGCACCTAATGGAGGACTTTCTGGAACTGGTCCGGCAGCTAAGCCACCTCCACATGGACACTCTGCCGCTGCCGGACTCCCCCTCGAAGGTGTTGGCCGCGCGGAGTGGCCAGCTTATCTTCCCGGTGCTGCAGGAGTTCCGGGGCATGGCCAAGAACGGAGCCCCTCTGCTGGATGAGGAGGCTTCTGTACTGGAGCAGGCTCTGGTGGATGTGCTGAGCTTGGCCAACCACGACGGTGGCTCTCCCGAGGATGAGAAGCTCCATGCGGTGATTGAGAGACTCCAGGAATTGCAGGACAGCCTCCGGCTTGACCCTCCCGATCTAGAGGAGTCCGCTTCGCAGCGGGAGGAGCTCTTCCTGCCCCTCACCTGGAGGCCAGTGCAAACCCTGCGTCTCACCGTGGGTCCCGACTACCGTCCCAGGGTCCTGTACGCGAGGTTGACCCACCTGGCCGACCCGGAGGGTCCTCCACCCACCACACCCTCCTCGGCGCCGGCGGCCCACATCCAGATCCACCACGTCAATGGCTCCCTCTTCCAGTCCCTGGCCGCCGAGAGGGGAGCCCGCCAACTGGCCACCCTGCGAGTGAGGGACGAGACACTGCTGGCCTTTGTCGAGGGCTGTTGCCGGATCCGGGTGATGATCTACCGTGGCGTCCAAGGATTCGTGCCCTTTGCAATGTTCCGAGCTCCTGCGACAGAGTCTGGAGGAGAGGCGGAGGTGCTGCAGTTGCTGGCCATGCGATTGCCTCTGAAGAGGCCCCCCGGCGCCACATACTCCCTGGCTGTGGTCCAATCCCGCAGGATTACCTTCTACGAGCTGGTCGTAGCGGGACTCCTGGAACCCTGGATCAAGTGCTAGAATTAAGAGTCCTTTCTTGTTAAATGTTAATTGTTATTATCCTTTTTGTTAACTAAATCGATAGATGTATCTTTATTTCAAAGTTTCTAGTTACAAACGACCTCGATCCTGGTCCTGGTCCTGCTTGGATGACTCTTACAGCCTAGGCCCGACTTATGACTACTTGCAAATCCCCGGACATCGGATCCCAAAGCCCGGAAAATCCCACAAAAATCAACGACAGTGACTACAATAAATACACACACACATTACGATACGGATAGGGATACGGATACGGGAAGGACATGGAGTTGGAAAGGATATCTAGAGAACATATATACAGCTACTGCCCGCCGATGGGTGGGTCTCCCTTTTAGGAGGAGGGAATCTTGACGGGCAGAAAGAGGCGCGGATCCCCGATCTTGGGACTCAGACGCACCACCACCTGGTCGTCGCCGTCGCCCACCTCCAGGAACGAGTTCCAGTCAGCCAGGAAGTAGAAGCCGTTCTTCTTCTTCGGCGGTGGCGGCTCCTCGCTGACAGGATCCGGACCGAAGGAGTCGGCCAGGTCGTCGATGGATCCATTGCGAGGTTCCTCGGTGGTGGTGGTGGTGGTAGTGGAGCTGCTTGAATCCTGTTCTTTGTCTTCCTGGGGGACCTCCATGTCGCCGTCGTCCAGGCCCAGACTCAAGCTGATCTTGGTGGGGGCTTGCGTGGTCAGCGCCTCCGTATCCGCCGGCGTGGCTTCCGTCGCCGTTTCCGTGTCGTTCTTTTCGCTTTGTCTCCGGGACTTGAGGGTCTCGTCCTGGCCATTCTGCAGGGACTGCAGGTAGACGGCGTCCGGACTGGGCGTGGGAGTCACCTTGACCTGGTCGAGGCTCACGTTGAGCTGTTGCAGCTCCTGGAGATTGCTGATCAGGCGCTGGAGCTCGCTCAGGTTGCTCCCGCTGGAGTCCTCGCGCTTCTCCTTGGGCGTCTCCGGCTTGGCCAGCTGGTAGTTCAGCTCGCTGAACTCCGCCATCAGGTCGCCATCTAGCTCGCCCTCCCTGGCCTCCCCGCCCACCGCCTCCAGGTCGTCCTCCGCCACGACGTCGTCGCTGCGCCGCCGGAAGCCCGAGCCCAGGCCCATGGTAATGGCGCCTCCCGCCTTGGGCGCCAGTTCGGTGCTCACCCCGATCCGGTTGGCCGCCCGCTTGATGGCCGCCTCGATGATCTTGGTGGCGCTAAACACCGGTAGCTCCAGGCTGCTCTCCGTGCTGGGCCGTGGCTCTGGGATGGGCCTCACCCTCGGCCGGATGGTGGTCAGCGAGAAGACAGCAGGCGAAGATGTGTCGTGCGTCGGCGCCGGCGTGGTGCTGGTGGTGGACGAGGACGTGGACGTCGAGGAGGAAGAGGAGGTGGCCTGCAGCTGGCTCTCCAGCTGCTGGGACAGCTCGTGAGGCAGGGCCACGCCCAGCTTCTGCAGCTGTTGGGTGTTGTAGAGGAGCTTTTGGAGCTCCTCCAGGTCGGCCTTTCGGGGACCACCCGAGCTCAGAGGCGTCACCTTCTTGGAGGGGACAAACCTCGGCGGAGGAGGTGGCGGCGGGGAGGTGGTGGTGCTGGGAACCGTCTTGTAGATGGGCTGCATGTGCTGGTAGCTCTGCCGCTCGCCCACGTCATCCAGGCTGCCAAAGAACTGCTGCAGCTGGTCAAAATCTGGCGGGGATCCGCTGGGGTTCTGCTGCGTCGGATGGGCCGGCTGCGACATGGCCAGCTCTCGTAGCTCCTCACTGGAAGTCTGTGCCAGGAAGGGAGCCAGTGTCGGGGTCTGGGGCTTCTTGTAAACTGGTAGGTCCAGCCTGAGCTCCGGCTCGACTCCGTGCTCCACCAGTTCCTGCTCCTTGGCCGGCTGGGCGTAGACAATGTGCGCTCCCTGGAGGCTCTTCACACTGGGAGTCCTGACGGACGCTGCCGTGACCAATGTCTGGTGGGGATCCGTCTTCAGCTGGACCCGCTCCAGTTCCTGCACCTTGCTCAGCAGCTTCTGGAGCTGCACATAGTCCTGCGGATGCACCTCATCCTGCAGCAGCAGGCCGTTGCTCCGCTCGAAGTTGTTCAGGGGACGCTGCCTCTGCTTGGACGTGGAGGCCGCTGTCGAGATCTCCACTGAACCGGATCCGCTGGCCAGCGAGGAGACGGTGGGTGAGAGCTCCTGGAGGTGGGCGAAGTCGTTGCTGGGCAAGCTCGCCCCCGAGGCGGACCGGGAGCCGGCTATGTTTCTGGTGAGGAAGTTGGGCGGCGTGGTGGGCTGCTGCAGTTGCTCCAGTTGCTGGACCCGGGTGATCAGTGCCTCGAACTGGGCATGATCCACCGACGGAGTGGGTCGCGGAGTGGTGGTGGTAGTTGTACTTGTGGTGCTAGTGGTGGTGCTCGTCGTGCTGCTCTTGGCTGCCGGCTGCTTCTTCTTGGCCCCGTTCCTGGCCTGCTCGTAGAGCTTCTCCAGCTCCCGGTCGTCGCTGAGGAGGCGCTGCAGCTGGAGCAGATCGGCGGCACCCAGGCCCAGGCCTCCGTTCCTCGAGGGCCGCGACGTGGTGCTGGTAGTGGTGGTACTGGTGGAAGTCCTCTGCTTCCGCTCCAGTTGCTGCAGCTGCTTGAGGATCCTCTGCAGCTCCAGAGCCTCCCGCTGGGCAGGCGAGGGCGTCGTGGACGTGGTCGTTGTGGTGGATGTCGTGGAACTCGTGCTGGTGAAGCGACTGCTCAGCGCCTGGAGCCCAGGACTGGGGCTGGCCGCCTTGAGGACGTTCTCCGGATTGATCTGCAGCTTCTCCAGCTCCTGGAGGTTCTGCAGCAGCTTGGACAGCTCGTTGGTGCTGGTGGCCTGCTGGTTGCCACCGTTGGCGAAGTTCAGGTCGATGTTCGGGTCGATCCTCCGGCGGGGTTTCTTCGCCTCAATCAGCAATGGTTCCCCATGGGTTATCAGCTGGACAGGAGCCGGGGTGGTAGTGGTGGTGGTTGTGGTAGTGGTGCTAGTCGTGGTGGTCCTGGGAGTGGTACTCGTGGTGGCCGGTGGCTTCTTCTTGGCCTGCAGGCGCTCCAGTTCCTGGAGGTTCTCCAGCAGCTTGGCCAGCTCCGCATTGCCCTGGAGCGGCAGCTTGGCCGTGGCCGTGGATAGCTCGGTGTGGGCGCCGGCGGGCTCCTCCGTGGGCTTGGCCTCCTTCTTGAGGGCCTTGGGCTTCTTCACGATCCCGAACCGGGTCAGGTAGCCCTCCACCTCCGGCTTCACGCGCAACTCCTCGCCGATGTTCAGCGGCTTGAAGTTGGAGTACGCCTCCGGCCGGATGCGGGCGCCCTGGAGGCCGCGCAGATCGGCCACTGCCACAACCGACGGCTGCGGAGCACTCTCCGCCGGATAGTAGTCGTCCAGGGCGTACCTCTTGTGGGCGCCCTCCGATCCCCCCGAGACGATGCCCAGGCTCTCGAGGATGTCCGCCACTGGCTTCACCGTGCTGGAGGCCTGGGCAGGCTTGGGCTTCCGCAGGAACTGGGCGTTCTTGGCACTATAGTGGGAACTGAAGCGTCCTCCACCGGCCGAAGGCGGAGCCGGCGACGAGGTAGAGGCGGTAGACTTGGCGGTCAGCGGCTTGAAGTCCTGGTAGACCACCGGAGGCGGCGCGGGCGGATGGTAGGTGGTGGCCAGCGGCATGGGCCTGAACTGCTGCTGCTGCTGGAGAGGATTGCCCTGGCCGTAGGGCAGGCCGTACGGCGGCTTGTAGGTAGTGGCCGCCACGGCGGGATTCCCACCTGGAACCGTGCTCCTCGGCAGGGCACTGGGATCGGGCGTTAGAAACTTGACCGGATCCGGCGGGGTGTAGGCGTCTATCACCCGGGTGACGGGGGGACGGGTGTACAGCTCCTGGAGGTTCTCCTCCGTGTTGTTGTCCGTGTTGAAGGGCAGCACCAGCATCAGGGCACGCATGCTGTCCGCCCGGCTCATGTCCCCGGCGTCCAGGCTCTTTTCGTACTCCTCCCTGGTCACCTTCTCGTACAGCTCCTCGATCTCGCCCCTGGAAAGAGGGATGCTTCTCAGGACATGGACATGGCTAGGATGCTCCTGGTGTACTCACCTTGTCAGCCTGGGCAGCGCCGGATCGTTGGCCAGGATCTTTTGGACTTCGTCGATGGTCTGCTCGATCTCCGGCGGCTGGAAGAAGCTCTTGTCCAGCTGCTGCTGCCTCGCGTTCCCGCCCTGGATGGTGGGCAGTGCCCGCGCCACGCCCCCCGCCAGCTGGAGGAGGGCGATCAGCGCCAGGCACTCACGGAGCATCCTGCTCTGCCACGTGGTCTTCCAACTGCACAAAAAATGATAAAAGTTTATTTTAAACTATTTCTTAAACAATTGCAGGTGGAAGCGGAGCAGCAGAGCGACCCAAACGGAAACAAGGAACAAAATCGTTGGGATCCTTTGCACCTTTAAGCCAACAAAGCCAAACGGTAAGCTTTCTTTCTATGTTTTATTTATAATGTTAGGCATTTATTAAATATACAATGAGAGACAAAGAAACGTAACAAAAAATGAAAAAGTTTCCGCCCAGGAAAAGGCGAACCAGCCGACTGAGAAATGAAATGCTTGACAAATTTCTGACAGACAGCGACAAATATGTGTGACAAGTGTTTGTTGAAAAAGAAAATGGAAAAGAAATTAATCAAATAGACAAAGAGTTTAATAGACGAATGATGTAATAACCGAACAAAAAAGAAATCCTCGAAAATCAGGATAGACTTCGGGTCTGGACCCGGATGATGCAACGCGTTGATGGGCTTGAAAAATGAAAATTTATTTGAATTTTTTTTTTAACGCCAGCGGCGTAAGATCTTGAACAATTTATGACAGAGTCCAGTACCGAAGCTATCGAAGCATTTAATTTTCACTTAATTGCCGTAGTTAAATCATAAATTTAATGAGTGCCGTAGAAAGCGATGACGATGTTGTCGAAGCGATGCGATGCGATGCCAAAAAATGCCAGAGTCTATTGGCCATTGGCCATCCGGCAGCAGCGAAGCCGTTAGCGCAAAATGAACTGTTAGATAATCTGGTCAAAAGCAAACCACTTATATGGCCCAAGCCACACCACACCACACCACACCATTCCATTCCACTTTAGCCAAACCGAACCGTACCAAGTTTACGTGACGGACATTCTAAAAAGTGCACTCCATCTCCAACCAATTGGCATCTTGGATCTCAAACACACACTGGAATGCTGTCCGCTTTTTTCTCTTCTAGTATTTGCTATTTGTTCAGGTTTCTTGCCAACATTAATAGTGCCAAATGCCACTCGCAGATGGTTAGGCATTAATTTCTAGTGTGCGATCATTACCAAGTCTTACTCCGGTCTCCGGCCTCCGGACTCCGGACTCTATTATATTCACTTGTGGCATTCACTTAACAAGTCTACTTGAGGTTTTCGGTTTGGCTTAAGCTTAATGGGTCTTATTTTTAAAACTTGCCTATGAATTAAACTTTAGAGGAAGTATTACTTTGATTTTTTAACTTTCAAGTAGATGCTATGCCTCTGTTGCTTTTTCTTTAACCAACAAAGTCGGGGGAAACTTGTATTTTGTTCGAGGCAAATAAATATTTAACAATTTGAGGAGCCCTTAAGTGTTCTTAAAGCTTTAAACCTAGCTTTGAACCTATAAAAAATACCATTTAAACTTTTCAGAACTCTCTTATTTAAATTCTTTATATTATTATATTACTCCTCTCACTAATAAAATGGAAATCTACACGACTTTATCTCTTAGGAAGTTTTTAAATGTCTCCTACCACAAAGATAAATGAATACAATGTCTAAATAATAGACCGTCTTTTGGCCGTCTTTAAACCCAAAATTAATAGAGTTACTCTTCCTTAAAATAATAAAAAATATTGTCATACGCAATTTTATTTTTGCATACCCCCAACCGGACCGAACCAAACCAAACCAATCCAATCCAAAAAAAAAAATGCATTTACATTTCATAATACGGCTTTTGGATCTCCTTGTTTGAGTTTTTTATTATTATTGCCCGATTTCTTTTGGGACGTAGTCTGTATGTATAGGGATGTGTGTGGCTATTGGCCGTATAATCAAAACGCAAATAATTTGTTGCCATTGCGGCACGAAATGTGAGTCAATCTTGGGTGAGTGCATTTCGAATTACAGTGAAGCCCAGAAAACCACGACAACAGCCAAGACTCAACGACGACGACGACGTCACTGAAGCGCATTAAAAAAAAAAAAACAAAAAACAGAAAAGCCAAATGTGTGGTAACAATTAAGTTTGTTACCATTTTTTTCATTTTTTCGTATTTTTTTCGTTTGTGTTAAGTAATTCCAGGCGTCTATTAAATATTATTAACCGCTTCATAACCCAGTCTTTTGGATTGAATGCCTGTGACATCTGACTAATTGGGGGCCTATTGCTCCGCTTTTTCCACTTCCCCCCCTATTTTCAATTTCCATTTTCTTGGCTTTTCATTTTCCGTTGATTGGTAAGACGGAAAACGGATGAGAAAAGCCTTGATCTCCCGTCTCTAGGAAGTGTTGAATAATCCCTCGTCACTGCCAGAAATTAATCAATTTTTATTTTGAATGATTTTTTTCTAAATTAAAAGTCTCTCGGCCCCTGACTTGAATGCCTTTGGCCCTGAACTCTTGGTGGCTGTCACAGCCGCCCTTTTGGCCAACAATTTACAGTAATAAGCGCAAAAAGTTGGTGGGAAAACACAAAAGACAATTGTCTTGGCTTCATTAGGTTTTTTTCTCCCCCCCTTTTTCCTTTTTTTTTTGTTGGTCCAATCAAGAGCAAACGCGCACTTGGCCTCTTAAGTTGGTAAGGTCAGGCTGATTAACTGGCCATTAATCTGGCCAACTCCGCCCGAAAAGAGCGGCCAAGAGTGGAGGCCATTCGAAGGGGAGATTCGTATCTTAATTGTGTCAAATGTAATGAGTGCAACGGTCATGTCTGGCCAAGAAAGTTCTGGCTTTAATCTGAGAATTGGGTCACTTCTCTGAAGGTCACCTTTGAGTCATCTTTCACGCCATTTCCGGCCATTTCTGGGCAGCGAGAAAGCGCCCCGGGCTGCTCTCACTCCGATTAGTCAGATGACAACGCTTAAGAGGTCCATCATCTTAAAATCCATCAGTTGTTGCCACTTTTACTTGAAGAAGAAGAAAAAAACCAAGAGACACCCCGGGCCTTATTTTTTGTATTTTGGCCTGTTTCGTCAGGCCAGTTGAACGGGCTTTTTGGCCAACTTGCAGTTTGCAGTTTGCAGTTTGCAGTTTACAGTTTACAGCTTTTGGATTCTATTTAAGCCAAACTGTATATGACAAGTGAATGTTGTTTTGGGCGGCCAGGAAAAGCCAGCTAGTCAGCCAGTCAGTGAGCTAGCCACTAAACTGAACTAACTTGGCCAACTGGCTTTTGGTTTTGAATTGATTTTCTGATTTCGGTTTATAGTTGGGTTTTCGTTTCGGGCTCATTTTTTTTTTTTTTTTGTGATTTGTTTGACTTGTTTATTGGCACTTTTACCCAGTCGATTGATTTCTATGCCTTGGCAGATGCTTAATTATTGTTTTTTATTTTTATTATCATGTGTATGGATATGGTCTGGGCCCCCTTCCCGTCTGGCCCGGTCCCCCTGGCCTGGCCTGCGTTTTGTTTCCCTTTTTTTTTTATGGACACTTTCACCACCAAAACGTATGAAATAACAAAAACCGACAAAAAACCAACAACAATAATTACAAATATTAAAACACTTTACATGCTTTTGCTTTTGTTTATTTTTGAAATTGCTGTCTTGAGATTATTTTGGGAGAAGTGCTCTGTTTTTTTTTTTGGTGAAAATCCCTTTCAGTTTAAGGAAAAAAATTGGAAAATAAACAGAAACTACACCTGCTTTTGCACCTGCAGCTGGACCTGATTTTCATTGCCCTTGTGTCAAGGTCGTTGCAATGTTTGCTGCACCATTCAATGCGATTCGATTCAATTCGATTCGATTCACGATTCCACGATTTACGAGTTCGTTGCCTAAGTCTTTTGTTGCCTCCTCCCGCGCAGCCAAAAAAAAAAACAAAAACAAAAACCTGTCACCCCAGTCCGGCTTAAATTTATACTTTAATGTTGTGGCCAACAATTTTCAATTACATTTTCAATTTTCGGCAGCTCCACACCAGAAAACACACACAAACACTCAGCGCACTCCAAAAAAAATAAATAAAATCGAATTCGAGCGCGTTTTTTCGTTCCAAAAAACTTTCAAAAAGGCACAGAAAATAATTTAATAAAAAATGTGAAACACCGAAATGACGCGATTGCTGGATATCGCGATTTCAGATTCAAAAAACAGTTTCAGATTCGGTTCGTTTTCGAGTCTCGTTGGCGGTTTTGAAAGTTGGCGCATGCGCGGCCTGCAGACCATTTTCAATGAGCGTTCGCAGCAAACTGAACCCAAAACCGAGTCTTCCAACCTGCCCAGCTACTGCCGGTGGCCGCTGTTGCCGCTTTTTTCTTTTTTTCTTGCATATTTTTTTTTTCCGGCTAACAAGTCGGGGTCGGAGCTTGGGAGCTTGGGGGCTTGGAGATCGGAGTCTTCGGCACTAGAAGTTAGAGCAAGAAAATACTCGATCTTCGGCGCAACATTGCTGCCTCGATGATTAAACTCATTTCATGGCAATTGCATAAATTTGTTGGCACTTAAAATTAAATCGTGTAAAGGCCTATTAAAGTCATGTTTTAGTTGCATTTTAATGAGTCTAAACAAATTGTAATCCTAGGTCTTAGCCTAGATTCGTACTTTTAAAGCCGAGACTAATTTTCAGAGCTATTTGTTTTGGTTTTTAAGTAAACCCTCTTTAAGTGGGCTTTGTTTGAAATTGAATTCTCAGCAATAAATCCCCATAAAAAAGGTCTATAATATTTATCCAACACCCTAACTCCCCGACAATCTAATTGCTTTGATAAGCTCTTGGATAAACAAAGCATAAACTGGTTCCCCAGGCATCGGTAATCAATCAAATTCATTTTTGCATACCTGCCAGCTTGGGGAGATGCCACATTAGCCCATTAGATGCGTGACCTGTCACCAAGCCAAAAAAAAAAAAAATCGTATAGAAAAACCAATAACAAAGTCAAAGACATTGGCTGAAAGGCAGAGCTCGATATCACCATAAAGTGCCTGGATTGCCTTGACCAAGTACACTGTGCGAACTCAGGGGCGGATGGATGGATGGTTGGCCCAAGAGTCAGGTGGTGGAAGGTGGATGGAGGGGGGGAAGGTGAACAGCATTCTGCCGCATTCAGCTAACAAATGTAGACTGGTTTCGGCCACAAGCATTTCACTTTGCAGCTTCTTCGCCCTCCTCTTTCTTTATTTTTTTTTTTCCACCAACCATCCAACCATCCAACCAATTGACAAATTCGATTGGTTTTCTCCCGCTTTCTGCTCCGCCTTGGAAACGCACTTTTCAGCAGATTGGATTCGGGGTTTTGTATTACAATGCGGCCCATTGTGGTTGCATAATAAATGGTGAATAATAGTGGAAATAAAATATATCGAAGAGGCCACGCACTGGGAGAGCGACGGGCCCGGACTGAATGCATCCAGTCACCCGATTGACTTCTATTTAGTGCAACTCCAGCGTCGATTTGGAGAGGCATTGCCCTGGTAATGGTGCAGCACCAGACCACCAGAGGGCCTTATCCGATCAATCGGACTAAGTACGGCCTGCTATTAATCAAACTATCAATCAACTAATTGAGTTTAAATCGAGGGATTGAATAGAAAAACCAGGAAGTTGGTGAAGTCTCTATGAAATGATTGGAGTAGTCGTTTATTTCATATTTTAGTTTAATAATTTTATAATAATTTCTAAAGAAGAGTTAGCCAAACAATGTTTGGAGTTTTTAAAACCTTCCTCCCACATAAATCATTTAAAAGAAAAATGAAGAAGTCCCCCAAGTTGAACCACGAAAAGCCCTAGTTTTGCGCTTGGCACGTTTTGCTTGAAATAATTAAAGCGATTTTTTGGTTATTTGTAACATTTGTCATTTGCACATCAACAAACAGAAACTGTAAGGGGGGAAGGAGAAGGAGTGTGGGTTAAAGCCACAACCTTTTTTCTTTTATTTCTTTTATCTGTTGTGTGTGACAACATTTGACACAATTTAACGCTGACGCGACAAAATCGTCTGCGGGGTAGCACTGTACGGTAAGTAAGGTTTTTCCAAGTGCTTTGCTGTTCGAGCCTTGACTTGTTGTATGCAAAAGTCAGACGCACACACATTTTGTTAAAAATTGCAACACGGAAAACCAAACAAAACACAGCCAAGCCAAGCCAAGCCAAACTAAATAAAACGAAAACTGAAACAATGAAAACCATCAACTCTTGACATGACACGGCCAAAATGGAACTTTGTAGCCTCGCACCCAAAATAATATTAACAAAATAAATAGGAATTTCGAACTTGGCCAAGGGTCTTGGCTTGTCGTCCTTTCTTTATAAATAAGTTGCTGATAGATAGTCCTGAAATTTGTAGTAACATTTAGTTAGTTAACTCTCCAAAAAGCCGGCTTGCTTTTTTTTTTTGTTTTTGTTTTGGTAGCTAAGGCGTTGGCAGTGGCACTTGTCTGGCGAGCCACCGCGCCCACCACCGCCCCATGCCCCTGCCCCGAAATGCTTTTACTTTATTCGGCCATTCACTTTCTCCGTGTGCTGTTTGCTTTGCTAATTTCGGATTTGCCTTCGTCACAAATAAGCAAAATAAAACAAAACGGGCGAGAGAAAAGTGAAACAAAAAACAAAACGGAGGCAAAACTTTTGCCTGTCTTATTTTCTTTTTTCTTCTTATTTATTATTTTTTTTTTTATTGACCAGACCATGTTTTTGTTGTTTGTTTTTTTTTGTGATAAAATCGTATGCAAAAATTCCGAGAAAATTATTCAATCGCGTGGCCAAGATTATTCAATTCCAATTCCAAATGCATGTCGATATGTAATCTGGATCAGGCCGGCCCCTTCCCCATTTCGTCACTTCCCCAAAATAATGCTAATCCGATTCTGGAATGAGCATTGAGGCCAGCCAATAACAAACAAAAAAAAAAAAAACTAGCCAATCCCCTGGCAATGCCAAGTTCGTTGCTCAAGTCTTTTGTTTAAGGGGGGAGAGAAAGAGGGGATTCAATATCCGACAATTGGACCAGCCATAAAGCTCAATCAATGTATCAATCACTGTTGTTAATTAGCCTTTGAATTAGCTGCAAATTACAGAGGGGGAACATGGATCCAATTCAATCCTTCCTGTCGCCAAACAATTACTAAACAAAGCCGTCAAAAGCTTTTAAAATCTCTTCCTCGTCCAGGGGTCTATCGTAAACACACTCTTTACCAGAGCAAACAAAATGATGTAATTCAATAATTGTAAGCGCCTGTTAAAAGTTATATCAAGAAACACGCTTATCTCGGAGATAAAACCAAAGAAAGGTGAGCATTTTCGGGTCTTATATAAGTCCCAGCGACCAGTTTGCTTCCGAAGAAACGAAAACACTTAACGGGGTGACACTCAAGAAGATGCCCCTTTTAACAAACATCGCTATTATTGTTTTTATACCCTCACAAAGGGTGTTTTAATTATGTGTGGCATTATGCAATGAAGCTTCTTTGTTGGGGCCATTCGAAAACAATGCTTTTTCTAAGGAACTGGATTCGAAACTATTCAAAGTTCCAATCGAAACAATTCGGCAACTGTTTTATCTAGGATTTACGGAGAATGAATCCACGATTCTTTTAAGGTATTCCGCTTGGGAATCGGGTGAGAATTCTCCAAAATATAGCCTCCCCAAGGGGCCATAAATGCGATTTCATGATTTTTTCATTTTTTAAGGGGGTCCATCAGAAAAATTTGAAAAAAATTTAAAAAATATTTTTGTTTGAGGTTTTCATGCAGATTTACGGAGAATAAATCTACGATTCTTTTAAGGTATTCCGCTTGGGAATCGGATGAGAATTCTTCAAAATATAGCCTCCCCAAGGGGCCTAATTTGCGATTCCATGATTTTTCCATTTTTTTAAGGGGGTCCATCAGAAAAATTTGAAAAAAATCGAAAAAATATTTTTGTTTGAGGTTTTGATGCAGATTTACGGAGAATGAATCCACGATTCTTTTAAGGTATTCCGCTTGGGAATCGGGTGAGAATTCTCCAAAATATAGCCTCCCCAAGGGGCCATAAATGCGATTTCATGATTTTTTCATTTTTTAAGGAGAGTCCATCAGGAAAATTTGAAAAAAATCTAAAAAATATTTTTGTTTAAGATTTTGATGCAGATTTACGGAGGATGAATCCACGATTCTTTTAAGGTATTCCGCTTGGGAATCGGGTGAGAATTCTTCAAAATATAGCCTCCCCAAGGGGCCGGAATTGTGATTCCGGGTTAATATAAACCAAAATATAGATGTAGAAAGTGGTTAGGTGTACATATTAAATATAAATAATGAGAACTTTTATTTTTAGTTACCAAATTTTTGTCATTGATAGTTTAAAAGGTAATGTATCATACATCATATATTATTAACGTTATCTTTACCTAATTTGAAAGTTAAATAAAATAAAAAACGATAATATTTAAGCGAAAGATAAGAAAAATACGGCAATTCTGGTATTTTTTAGATCAAACATCGATAAGATTTTTATCCAACTGTGATTATCGATGGTATTTTATCGAAATACCGCAGTCCGATATCCAGTTTGCCCAATAATACCGAAACCCCAAGTCGTGGATACGAGAAGTGTCATTGTTATTTTTCTAATCGCCTCAATTTCTGCTATTGTGAAAATAAATAAGTCGAAGAAAGTGCACCGCGGCGCCCATTTGGAATTAACTATCAACCGGAAACGGAAGGCCAGCCGGGAGGAGCGCACAGAAAATAGGGATTCATTTTGTTTGGTTTGCCAAAAAACGGTGCATTTATCAGTATGTGTGTGCGCGAGCATTTGCGTGCGTGACTGTTGTGTGTGTGTGTGTGTGCTTTCTCTTGCTGGCTCTCTGCATTTCTATTTCCCTTTTTTTTTATACTTTCTTCCGCATCCCCCAAGTGCCGCTTTAAATTAAATAATTGCATTATTTTTTGTGTGAAATCAGGTGGAACTATGTGCTATTCGAATGTTGAGATCGCCCACCCAAGTGACAGCAGCAAAAAGTTAAATTCGGCGTTGAAATAATTCCAAGAAACAATAACAAAAAATATCTACCGAAACGCCGCGAACTAAAAATCAATAATTAGTGCTCGTTCGAGCAAACCCAAAAGCAAGAAGGCAAAAGGTATGCACTAGAATCGACACTAAAACAACATCCATGGGTCCAAAAAAAAAGAAAACAAAAAAAACAACACTAAACTCTATGCAAGTGTATAAAAATACACACATAAATGAAGATATATATATCCTTCGATATAGTCCGATGTATATCTATGTATGTAAGATATTGGTTTTGGGGATTTTGTAAATTGCAACGCACACAGGAAGCGAAAAAAAAACGCGATTCGATTTTCCGGAAGTGCAGGGTGGCGCAGCATCCACCCGCCTCCCGCCTTCCACCTCCCACCTTCCAAAGCCCATAGTTAAACAAACGAAAATGGGGGAAAAAAAACATTAGGCATCGAAGTGCAATTGAGTTTTTAGTTCCATTACCTAATAGGCAGGTAGGACAAGGCATTTAGCATATATACTATATATATATACAATGCACTTTTTGTGTTCTTGTTAGTTTTCGTATCTTTTACTTATTGTTTTTTTTTATACACATATATATATATATTTTGTAACGCCAAGACAGAGAGAGAGGAGAGTGTGTTGTGTGGACGAAAATCGATGAAATCATGTAACCAAAACATACAAGTAAATATGTCTTACTTATTTGTATGTAGGGAAAATGTTACATGCATGCGAATGCCAAGCATGCCCATTGCGTTTTTCCTCTTCCTCCGAGAAGGGATTCTAAAACCAACCAAAAAAAAAATATATAAATAAAACGGGGGGAAGAGTCTATGGTAAAAAATGCAAATTTCCAGACCTGCTCATATCTTTTCATTCGTTTTATTTCCCTAGAACTTCGTGCTTGTATCGAAATACGATTTAAGAACCTTTTTTTTTTTGGAAGACACATGATTCAGCCTCTTTGATTTTCTGCATATCCGTAAAGCTATCCATTAGTTTTGTTCAACTATTTTTTATATCCTATCTCTCTCTATACTCTCTATAAGTATAATATCTTTTGAATTATGGAGGATTTTGCTGTCATCCCAAAAACAAAATGCCGCTATATAATCAATTTTTTTTTAATATAGTTCTTAGCATTTCTCATACATATGTATGTATGTACATCTATTATTTTCTTAACAAAATTTGGTATTACAATTGCGAAACATTGGTGTGTTGATCATCTTTTCATGTTTTCAAATCACAACCAAATCGAACCAAATCGAATTAAAGCAACAAAAATTCTAGAGCACCAAAGATTTATAAACAAAAAAAGAATCATAAAAGCGTAAAAGTGAAATTCGATTCGAAAGTCATGTTAAACAGCGCCAATAACAATTCTCTCCAGCATGTAAGTAGACGAAAATCGTCATTCAAAACTATATATATTTTATATTATTTATCATGACTTTATGTATTGCACGATTCTGCATGATGGAGTGTATATTCATGGTTTGGTGTTTGCTGCTATTTTTTTTTTTTTTTTTTTTGAAACTCGAACATGTTTTTGAATTTGTACATATATTTTGTTGCAAGAGGCTGACTGTTGTGTTGCATGTCCTGTCTATTGGTTTGCTTGTGATAACACTCCTAGACTCCTAGTCTTAGTCCCCATCCATGTTTCGAATAACGATCTATTTTAACCAAGAATTCGCCTGTGATCTTGATACACCCGACTTACACCACACACTCACCGTTCGAAAGTGTCCCAGAAATGACACTCGACACACAGGTGCTGGTGTTGCATAAACACTTTTGCATTGTATTTCGTATTTCGCATGGTGGGGGGGGGGGGGGAGGGGCAAGGGGCAAGGGGACAAAAAAATGTTAAGGCTAATAAGTTTTTAATTAAGTTTCAAGCTTATTTGCTTATACTTTGTCATGCTCTCGAGGAGCTTCTTCTTATGATTTAGAAACTTTATCTATTTTTTTCTTTTATTTGATTGTGTGATTTTATCACTAATATTTTTGAATAATACTTAGGTAGCTGCGGTTGGTGCGGCAGCAGCTGTTGGTAGCGCAACACCCACGCGAATGAAGGCGTCAATTCCTCCAAAAAACCTAAAACCACAAATATTCAAATTCATCAAAAAGACTTTTCGAAAATAGTTCGTTTGAATTGTGAATGTGTTGGGATGTAATGGCTTCGAACCGGAGACTCTTAAGCCAATACACTACCCGGCACATCGGATGGAAATAAAAACAGATTTATTTAGAAGGCGCTGCGTTGATTACTGCAAATTTTGATACGCAAATGCAACTCATGCGTCCCTGAGTTGTTGCCGCAGCTGCTGCAGCAATAACCGCTCCACCGGCATCAAATATATATATATATATATATCTTTTCCCCCTCCCCCCTCTTCCTCCCGGGATTTGCTGGGATTGGGTCTTCATTAGGCCGCTTAATGCAATGTTATCAATAGCCAAGCATCTCGATTTTCACCCAAATACCCCCCCAATCCCCCCCCTCAGATAGCAATTCAAATTAAATGAATAAATGATAAATACGATTAAAGCAAGGTTGCACCGACACTGCATGAGACTAGGACTAGCTGCTAGGAGGACACCCTGTAATTAATTGGGGCCTTAACCAAATTAGGAAAGTACTCTCGTGTATTTATGAACTTGCCGGGGTCCATTTAATGGACAGCCGCATGTGGCAGCACATCCCTTCGAGAGCAAACAATGAATACAATACAAAAAAAAATGAAAGAAAAAAAGGGTATAAAAATATCGAGCCCCTCGAGGAATGATCAGCTAGGCGTGCAAATGATCTATACACACGTACCGTACAAGAATGTCTCCTCACATATGTCTGTGGACATATCTGCTGGTTTCCCCCCTCTCCCCCTCCTTCCCCCTTTACATATTTGCCTTCTTTTTAATAATTTCAGTTCCTTCTATAAAATTAGCAGCAGTTTGCTTTTGTCGTTGTCAGTTAAATGTCAGTGCTTAGTCGGAAAACTCGAAAGTCGTCAGTCAGTCGTTGAGTTTTGCAGGCTCCTGATCGTCCCCAGGATCCACCCTAAATATATATATATATATATATATATATCGCTTATTCAATTAAAATGTATCCAGCGTATTATAAGGCGGGGCGTGGGGGCTACAGGTCGTATCCCCAGGCCATGCGCGTGGCCAGGTCCTCCACGGTTTTCTATCAACGCAAAAATTTCTATGCCTCCAAGGGTTTTGTGAATAAGAAGCCAAAGCCTTTACCCAAGCGACGTTTCATGTTCTCGGCTTGGCAGCAATTCAATGTAAGTTTTTTTTTTTAATTCCAAAAAAGGTAGAAAAGCAGGAGGCGCACTTCTAACCTGGGACACTCTTTAAGGATAATGGTCTATATGTTTTGGTTATAACGTTTTCGTTGCGCTCTTGTATGTCCAGTGTCTTGTTATAACTGTCTATATAGTATTGATGTTGTTGTGTGTGTAATACTAAAAAAAAAAAAGAATAATTTAAGTTGAAAAATAAAAAAAAAACAAGAAAACATTGTGTGTAGGCATGTGTGTGGCTTGACTAATGGAGCAAAGAGATATTCCAAGGCTCATGCTTACACACAAAAAAAAGGACACCTTTTAAAAGGCCGTTTGAATGCTTTTCGTTGTACATGTCCATTTAAGCATTGCTGTCTAAAGAAATCGAATTCGAGTGCGCCAATTGAATGGAAGGAGAATAATATATTTGTCTTCCATAGCCGGTGACAACACCATCCGAAATCAACATGAATGGCTACAACCGCAAAGCGCCACAAAAGCGGCGCTACGATATGCCAAAATATGCTGGTAAATAAAACTTGATATCACTTTACCACTTCTTTCACCTTTTACCACCCACTTTTCCACCCAATTTTCCACAGTTTTTCACAATTACCACTTTTCCACCATCCCCTCACTCCCCCTCCTCCTCCCCCACCCCCAATTCCAACTTATAACACTCGAAAACACGCGATCCGACTATACTATATATGCATATTTTGTATCGTATCCTCCCCATGCAGTGCCGCCAAAAAAAAAAGGAACCAAGGAGCGCATACCACAGCCGAAGAATACGGTGGCAATGCTAAATGAGTTAAGACATGGACTGATTTACAAATTGGAGTCACAGACTGGTCCGGTGCACGCACCTTTATTTACAATATCCGTTGAGGTGAGAGCAGAACATTGTCCCATACATATCCCGATCCATGCCCATAGACCCCCCCCCCCCCAAAAAAAAAAAAAAAAACCATAAAAGACCACATTTTGTGGTCTCTGCTCTGTATGCCACGCGAACTAAAGTTAAATCCCCCACCCCCACCCCCACCCCCACCCCCACCCCCTCCGAAAATTGCATATCAATAGATCAATAGGGGTTTGTACGTTATATGGCCGTTTCATATCTGATACATGTCCCGATATGGCTATATGTGTGTGGTAACAAGCACCGCAAATGGCCCTAGAGTGTGCATGACATTTGGCCGTTAGGGCCAACAAGATTGAGGCCCACCTCCCCACCCCCACCCCCACCCCCATATCGGAGCAACTAGTTACTAGTAGTTCCAAGTGTATCCCATAAACAAAAAACAATCGTTATCCATCTGATTTTTATTGACCTGGAAAGCTGCACATATGTCTGTCTGTTGTCAATATAAATCAAGTACCAGATGGATATGCAAATCGCTGAAATGTGTGGCCTTTCTTCAGAAACTTTTGCCCCTCGTGTATTGTACATTTTTTTTTTTTTGGAGTTAATATTAACCATTTGAAATTTTTGTTTTGACAGGTCGATGGACAGAAGTACATGGGCCAAGGTCGCAGTAAAAAAGTAGCCCGCATCGAAGCGGCTGCCACGGCACTGCGTAGCTTTATACAATTTAAGGACGGAGCTGTTTTGTCGCCATTGAAGCCATCGGGCAACTTGGACTTTACCAGCGACGAGCATCTAGAAAATGGTATTGAAAATATGTCCAATAAGCAATTGGTCGAATACATTGAGGCGTTGATGTTGACTGAAAAGATTTCGAACCTTAAACAACCACCCACGCTTGAACAACCCACGTTGCGTCTTCAAATGTTTTGCATGAGTCAGAGCAAGTATTAGTGATTTTTTTTTGTTTATTTCCTCTTCTGTTCGATTATTTTAATTTATGATTTAATCCTGAAACGAAAGTGACTTGTGCACCATAACCCGATACCCCCTACCCACATATGAACATAATAATACGAATCGAAATTATGATTTTTCCATTTGAAATAGTTTGATTTTAAATTCTATTATATTGTTCATGGGACATGTTCAGCAATTTATTCTTAATTCTTCCATTTTTACTCCCCAAAAAGATGAAAAAAAAAACAAAAGAGTAAAAGTGGAAGCCCCTCATAGCTTTTGTTTTTATGTTGGCTGTGTGTTGGCTTAACTCTTTGTTGAAGAAGCGCCCTTCCTTTGTAAATAGATTATTCCAAATTAAGACAACATAATGCTTTTTATTCGTTTGTACATAATAATTGCCAAACACTGCCATTTAATTTATAACATTTCTGTTTTGAGTTTCCTTTCTTAAATGTTGGTTGGAGATTAATACCCAAACGAAACCGAAAAACTTCTGTGTGTGCGTATGAGTGTGTGAAATAAGTTTAGACGATTAAGTTAGTCCAAGCACTTCAAGATCAATCCACTATATCCACTATTTCGATTTTATATTGGCAGATGTCAGCAGGAGCGCCATTACCGTCGATGGCCAGAAGAAGGTGCCGGACAAGGGCCCCGTCATGCTGCTGTACGAACTCTTCAACGACGTCAACTTCGAATGCATCAACATCGATGGCGCTCAGAACAATTGTCGCTTCAAGATGACGGTGACAATTAACGAAAAGAAATTTGATGGGACAGGTGAGTTGTTATGGAAACAGTTGTGAGTACAGGATATTAATACTTCCTTTCCCCTATTGCCTATTGCCAGGTCCATCGAAAAAGCTGGCCAAAAACGCCGCCGCCAAAGCGGCACTGGCCTCGCTCTGCAACATCTCGTACAGCCCGATGGTGGTGCCGCAAAAGAACGTGCCACTGCCCATCGACGACAAGTCGTCGTCCATGGAACTGCCCCAGATCCATGCGGACACCATTGGCCGTCTGGTGTTGGAGAAGTTCATGGAGGTGATCAAGGGCCAGGAGGCCTATTCGCGGCGAAAGGTATTGGCTGGCATTGTAATGACTGAAAACATGAATTTTTGCGAAGCCAAAGTGAGTTACAGACTAGCTAGTCACATGCCATTCATTGTCTTTAATAATCCGACACTGGGATCACTATCCCACCTCCCCCTACCCGTTCCCCCCCTTCGAATCCAGGTCATTTCAGTGTCGACGGGCACCAAGTGCGTCAGCGGCGAGCACATGAGCGTGAACGGAGCTGTTCTGAACGATTCCCACGCCGAGATCGTGTCCAGGCGCTGCCTCCTCAAGTACTTATATGCCCAACTGGATCTTCAGTGCAATCAGGGTATAGTTGTTTGAGGCCTAAGCCAAGCTTTTTCCATAATTTATATGAACTATATAATAGATCTCATCATAGAGCCGTTTAATCTAGCCTAAGACTAGCCTAGCATTTAGTTTAAATTGTAAACTCTGGCAAGCCTGGCAAGAGGCACAGCCTGCGGATAAGTTGGGAAACCTCTATAAAGTAGTCTCTATAAAGTAATCTTTAATAAATCATAGTCCCGTGGGCCATGCTAGAAAATGTTATCAAGCACAACTCGAAATTCAAAAGAAACCTTTACCCAAGTTTTGGTTTTCAATTGGCTATCACTTTTATTTCTTTTTTGTTTTTTTTTTTTTTTTTGTTTTTTTTGTAACTTAGCCAGCCTTATGATGTAATCATCACCCAATATTTAAATATTTATAGGTATCTTTTATGCTTTTTTCTCACATATATTCCACCCCTCCTTGAAGAAGATTCTTTTCACATATATACCATTTGTGTATTAATGAAAAGAAAATGAGTTTAAGAACAACAAACAAACAAACAAAAACCAAAAACAAACTAAATCTATAACGTTTTCATTTAATTTAAATTTCTCTTAAATTTCTCTTGAATTTAGCCACAGCATATCAGTCGATTTTCGTGAGGAATACTGATGGGCAATACCCTTATAAACTAAAATCCGGGGTACATTTCCATTTGTATATAAATACAGCACCTTGTGGGGATGCACGGATATTTAGTCCTCACGAAAACGACACAGGTGTTGATAAACATCCAAATAGGTTGGTACAATCGATATTATCTAAATATTCTAATACCATATATAAATACTTGCTATACTCTATATACTCTTAACGAATTATTTACATGTTCCTAAACACTGCTTATATACTCTCTCTATATATATATATTATTATATACCATATACCAAATTGTACAAAAATAAGAGAATAGAAAACTATTAAGTAGAAAACTAATTAATTAGATAACTTTTGTAAAATGATAAGAAAAAAAGGGAAATGCCGTGAGATGACAGAAATTTGTTTGTATGCATTAATATATTATATACGTATTCGAATATGTATGAATATATTGGCATTATCAAAAAATCTGAGACACAAGCATGAAATGTATAGAAATTATGGTATTATTAAGCTACTGATTTTTCTTCTTTCATTTCTTTTTGTTTTGTTTCTGGTTTTCGTTCCTTACCTTTCTCGCTAATGTTACTCTTCAGATTATCGAATATAATTTATATACATGCATATATATGAATCAAGCCTTGATTGATTGATTGATTGATTGATTGATTGATTGATACATATACCAACCACTCCTCCAACCGAGTTGTCTGTCTGAGAATCCCTATTGTAAGTTCCCCCCCAAATGTAATGCCCCCGATTGGCCGCTCAAAAGAATCGAATAAATTCTACAAAAAAAAAACTAAAAAATAACAAAAATATGTCAAACAAGGACCTTTTCAATCGACACCATCCATCGTAGCTCTCGCAGAATCTTGGCGAACAAACGAATGTAGTTTTAATGTGAATATATTTCTCGTTCTGTCTACTTATAAGCCACCAAAACAAAAAAAAAAAAAACAGAAACAAACTGATCATGTTTTTACTTGGCATGTTGAGAAAGACCTTTTTTTTAAAACCAGCCAAATAATTCTATTTTCACATTCATTTCCACACACAATGCCGCGCCCACATATACACATATTCCCCAAAAAAAAAAAAAAAAAACAAAAAAAAAAACTATAAAAACCTAATCAACTATAGAAAAGCCCGAGGACAATTGCGCACGAAGATCGAGTCCGGGGAAGGAACAATACCAGTTAAAAGCAGCGATGGCATCCAAACGTGGGATGGCGTTTTGCAGGTGAGTTATCCCCCCATACATCCTCATACCTTTTTAATTATTATTATTTAATATTAAATATTATGTGTTTTGTCAGGGCCAACGCCTGCTCACAATGTCGTGCTCGGATAAAATTGCACGCTGGAACATTGTGGGTATACAGGGTTCCTTACTGTCTTCCATAATTGAACCAGTGTACCTGCATTCTATTGTCCTGGGCAGTCTTTTGCACCCAGAGCACATGTACCGGGCTGTTTGCGGACGAATCGAAAAGTCCATCCAGGGCCTGCCGCCGCCCTATCATTTGAATAAGCCGCGCCTGGCCCTGGTCACATCGGCCGAGCCGCGTAACCAGGCCAAGGCGCCCAATTTTGGCATTAACTGGACCATCGGCGACACGGAACTGGAGGTTGTCAATTCGCTGACCGGTCGCACCATTGGTGGTCAGGTGTCGCGCATCACCAAGCAAGCATTCTTTGTCAAATACGGTTTCTTGATGAAGAACCTGCCGGGCATTCTGGTGCGCAAAGTGACCACGGACTATGGTCAAACGAAGGCCAATGTCAAAGACTATCAGGTGAGTAACAAATACTCTCTATTATTTATTATTCGTCTTATTATATTTGCTTGTTTGTTTGTAGACCGCCAAGTTGGAACTGTTTTCCGCGTTTAAACGAGAGGACCTGGGCAGCTGGCTGAAGAAACCGATCGAACAGGACGAGTTCGGACTCAACGAATGACTGCATTCAACTGCTCTACCGATGGGAAATCATATGTTTACAAAAGACATACAAAACCTTAAGCAATTAGAAGCAATAGCATATAGTAACAAATCGTATATAGAATGCAAATTAAGTTTGATGCAAAATCTTGATAAACAGCGAAACTTGTGTCCCACAAATCTCAATGGCAAGCACAACGATGCTAATGCCCGAATTATTGAAATCGGCTCTAGAATATTTATAGAATAGAATGTAGTTTTTATGCTGGAACTGAGTAAAGGAGTATTATGGCGTTTTTTTGAAATCAATTGAGTTAAGTTTGTTATTATTTTGTTGTTTTTAGTTTGGGTGTTATCCCTTTTTTTTTTTTCACTTTTTTACTTTTTTTGTTGTTATCTATTTTATATGGAAAAGAAAATTGGCAAAAACCAACAACAACTTCTTCCTTCTCTCACACAAGTTTTCCCACAAGAAGTATATATATATCATATATATTTATATATGAATCGGTTGCATTCTTAACAAAATTAACAAATTACATTTGAAGTATACATAGTATTATTATGAGATGTACACTGTTTTTAGATTTTACAAGTTTGCAACAAAATAATAATGAAACATATTGTTACAAAGTATATATTTGAATATAACAATAACAACCAACCAAGCAGAGAGACACAAGATAAACAAAACGAAACTCTTGAACTCAAAAAACTTTCACATGGAGAATGGATTTTGTTTACGCTTAAGAAATGTATGTTGTTAAGTTATGTTATTTGCAACGACATAATAAATAATAATAATAGACTCACGCTTAATATATATATTAACACACACACACACACACACACACACACTCACTCACTCACTCACTTACTAACACACATAACATTAATTGAAAAGTAGATTTCGGATCAAGATTTCTCACACATTTTTCTTCGAATCATATAGGCCATACTATGTTCTTGGTTAGAATGAGACTTTAACTAATATATATATACGAAAACTATTAATCGAATCGAATGCCGATGCAGTTGCAGATTATTTAGATTTCTTTGTAATTACAATATTAGTTGAAATAAATCACCTACGAGTGTAGAGAGCTACGAATTACGTACTAGATTAGTTACAAATCTACAAAACATGAAATCTCCAACAAAAAAAAAGATGAATATTTAACCAGATTTAATCAATTAAAGCAAAAAGACAGGCGACTGCTTCGAAATGTTAGCCATAAGCTTGTAATGTCATTTTGCATTATATTGTATTAGTTTTTTTTTTTTTTTTTTTGGACAGAACAACATACCGATCTTTCTCCCCACAAGAAAAAAAATTCACTGCTTCCTCTGGTTTCTTCCAGTATAAATTATAAACAAAACCAAAAAAAAAAACCAAAAAACAGAGAAAACATCAACATTTTTAGTTGGTTTCACTGCCAATACATTTTTTTGCCAATTGCTCGTTTAATTTCTGAAGAAAAACGACGATTTTTTGTTGTGGCCCCAGTATTTGGTGACCCCAATGACCCCAAAGAATCTGAACTGACTAGTCACCAAGTATGGAGGCTTCCGTTTAAGTTATTTTTTATTAATTATTTGTACATGAGATTTCCCCACAACATGAATTGCATTTGGAAAAGTGCAATAGAAAATTGATTCCTTTGAAAACGAAAAAGACGGCATGACATTTTAGAGCAGGACAGGCAATACTAATAATGTCCGACTCCAAAGAGCATGCATCGATTCGGTGTTGTCCTGTAACTTCCCTTCGATTCGGACAAACATTTTCCAAATTCATTTCCATTTCCACTTCCATATCCATTTAGTTTAATGTTATTCATGTACATTGTATTTTAAATAAAAAAAAAAAAGCTAAAAAACAAAAAACAAAAGAGAAACGTGCTAGAATTCCCGAATTCCTGGATTATTTGTTTACAAAATTTATACATATATAATACCCATGGCATTAATGTGACGACGAGACACATGAGAAAATAGGTAATATTTGCATAAAATACAGCAAGCAAGCATATAATGGATAAACAAAAGTTGATCTTATATAAAATACTGTGATACTAAATTTTACTAGTACTTCCAGCATAGCTGCATTTTATCCATTCTTAAATATTCTATGTTAACAAAATAATAATAATTAAAGAACAAACAACGGCAGCATCAGCTAAATAATCAATTAAAACTCTATAGGCAACAAGATGGCAAATTTTTAAAAACCAAATATAATATGTATACACACACACATTATAAACATTGCTTGTCTACATTAGATTTTCAAATAAGAAATTTTACAATGAAGCGAATGAAACTGAAATTAAAAATGAAATTAAAACTGAAATTAAATACGTATAGGAGAGAGGGCGTAGGTAAAAAAAATTGGGGTTTCTGATATATCATTATTATTTTTTTTTTTTAATTGCAATGCAATTCGAAGCGAGCCAGGCGACAAAATAATAATTAATAATATATATATGGAACCTTCACTTAACTCTATATATTAATATTATATATGACAAAATATTAAACTGTAGATGAAACGAAACTGTTCAACACTTTAACAATAATTATATTGGAATAAAAATTTTGAATTTTCGAAACGATTAGGTTAGTTAATGGTTTTTAGAAGCCCAGACAACAAAAAAAACATTATTGTTCAATATTAGACATTAGAAAAGACCTAAGAAATTAGCAAGATATATGCTAAAAAAAAACAAAACAAACATTAACAAGAAACAACAAACACCCACACACACACACATCAAGACACACACATATATTTATTTCATTTAATAATTAGAGTTGATGAACTTTTAGTTGGTTTAGTTGCTTAGCCCGACTTTTTCCTAAACATAGAATACACATAAAGTACATACTACATACATATAAAAAATATACGTATATATACATTATGTTCATCAATGAATTCCAATAATGCTAAAAGAAAAGAAAAACAAACCCCAAAATAGGGGGTTTTGCTCAAACTGCAACAAATCCTTTGACAGCCATTTCTCTTCCTTCCGGCTACAATAAAAACAAAAAAAAAACAAATATATATACTAAAAAGAAATTGTAGATGCGAAATAAAAAGGTGAATTATTAAAAAAAAAAAAAAAAAACACATATAGGAGTCACAGTGATAAGTGATAATAAAAGAGAAAATAAAAATTAGTAAAGAAAAGCGCTAGACCAAAACTAATAACAAAGTAAACTTAAAAAAAGAAAAAGAAAAAGAAACAATGCAATTACGTGTAGTATACAAATCGGAAAAGGCAAAAAAATGGTTTTTTTTTTTCTAGAATGTTGAAGGACTATAATCAATATAGGGAATCGAAGACATAACTTGCGAGAAACTTAGTGCCGGATAAGATGCTTGAAGAAACCAAAAAGAACATAGAACTGCAAGAGTACATCCTTTCTTTACGATTACGATTATCAATTAATTATGAATTATTCCACGTGACACCACAATCTCTTAGATACATAGTACTACTTACACTTACACACATGATTATAAACTTTTCTTATACTGAATGCAAACTAACAAAACGAAAGGAAAGGAGAGGAAAGGAGGGAAAAACTTATACAAGAAGAGAGGAAAGAATGTAATCTTGAAAATAAGCAGAAACCGTACTTACATCTTATACTTCGCTCTTTCACAAAAGTTTCCAATCATTTGCCTAGTCATTAAGCAAACCCATATCTAGTCAGAGAATAATATAGGATCCACAGGACTATAGAGTGTGGCACTAGATTTTGTTCCGCAGCGATTTATGGCTATTTTAACTTTTTCCCCGCTATTAGATTGTTTGATTCATCGTATTCCCTATAACTTTTGACTTTGAATCCAAATATATATATATATATCGATACTATATATAGAAGAGCCAGGAATAATCTGTTTTATTTAGACGCTGTAGTGATTTCGAGACGGCCTTAATTAGTTTTTTTTTTTTCAAATTAAACTATAATCTCTAAGTTGTTTAATCGATCGGAAGGCGAAGTGTAAGTGACAAATATATATCGCTCCTTTACGTTCAAAATAAATAACAAATATATATACACACTCATTGTATGAGCGAGTATATATGAGGATACAAAAAGAGAAATTATTGTTTGCCGGATTGAAAAATGAGTGCAACTTTCCGAAATTAAATTTCAAATTATTGAAAAAACGAAAAACTCAATAACAATCCCATTGTTAACAGCTGCAGTCAGAGAATGAATAACACTTAGATATCCTAAGAGAATCCAATTGATCAATCACAACAAAATTTTAAAATAGATTTTACGATGGTCTTTGTTTAAACACTATATATATATATATACAGGATATATAGTATAGACAAGAACAAGAAAAATTGTATTTTGCGATTTTATAATCGACTGTCAGCCAATAAAAGTAATAATCCCGAAATTGGAAAAGAAACCAAATCCTTATAAGCCTATCAATATATTTACATAAAACGTTCGGTCTCCAAAGCAAAACTATTGTAAATGACAATTAAATAAATTACCAATAATATATATAGCGATTAAAAAAAAAACAAAACAAACTTAAAACTGGACGTGTTTTGATTTTTTCTCAGCTTCCAAAGTGATAATCCTGCGGACTTTAATGTTTACTTTATTGATTCTCCTCCTTGGATTTTTTAATATAATGCAAATATCCTCACATATGAATGATATTGGTCGTGGGTCCTGGGTCCTGGGTCGTGGGTCCTGTTGAGCTTTCATTGTTCCAGACAGAGCTCAGGTGTGTCGTGTTTTATGTACCTGGTAATGCACACATCCTTATGCCATCCTTACATCCTCCCATCCCCCCTTTCTGCCCCCCCTCCACCCGTTTATAAGCTTTCTTTTCTTCCACCTTGATGTTAGCCAGATTTATTTTCCCTCTTATGAATGTCTAATGCGTAATGCAAACTCTGAAAGCAAAATATGTACAGAGACGCAGCTACGTACTACGTACTACACCCCCACCCACCCCCCTATCCCCATCCCCATCCCGCCCCGGCCCGATCCGGGGCTTTTGTTTAGTTTATTCAAACAGTCGAATGCCCCTGGCGAAACGAATTATATTCCACACAAAATACACTTATTATAACATCTCAGCATTACTCGTTTCAATCGATTCCCAATCCCTACTCCGATTCCGATTCCGATCCTGATTCCGGAGGAATCAAATGCGATTTGTTGTCATTCCACACAGCATGCAGGTTTCGTCGACAACGAACTTGTTGATTTCCAAATGGACAGTCCGCTGTTAACGAAACCCGGCTTCAGTGAGGATTTTTCCCAGCACATCTTCATTTTAATATTAAATATTAATATTAAATATTAAAACTATAATATATTAGACACTTGAGGTGGGGCAGTACTTACCTAAAAAGGGGTTTCTTGTTTCTGTATCCATTTTAGGCACTAAAGAAAAGTCTTTTACTTAATAAGCAAAACAAACTGTGAAAAGTATAGTAAACAAACCCATTATTGATTTCCCATTATCTTTTCCCATTATTTTCCCCCATTATTTTTTCCCATTATTTTTTCCCCGTATTTTTTCCCAGTATTTTTAAAACTTTCTCACTTACGTTAGCTAACACCCCCCTCCAACGCTCCTGCGACAGAATGCTCCTTAAAAAATATTAAAATATTACTACTTACTGGTTGTTGAGAAACACCGGGAAACAAGAAAGTAAATAATTCACTTAAAATCAAATAAAATTTAATTTACTTTCAACGGAAACATTTCTGGGATGCTGGATAGCACTTAAGCCGACAATGTGGCCACCCAGCTCGTCTCTTCTCATGCTTATAAAATCCAGACACATCCTGCGGGGCGAAGGACAACCAGAAACAAGTGTCTCTTCCTCGAAAAAAAGCGATGGAAAAAAAATATGAAAAGTAATAAAAACTGACAACAACTAAATTGGCCGAAAGCGACCGAGGAAAAGTGTGTGTCTAATGTTTTCGACTCGAAAATTGTGGAAAGTATTTCAAAAGTCACAGAGCAGATGGCTGGGAAGAGTATTTCAGATCCGAAACTGTTCCATTAAAGACACACCGAAACACACTCCCACTAGTTGTTCGTTTTTTTTCTTTTTTTTTAACATTGTAGAACTCGTCAAAATTTCTTTGGTAAGCTTTGGAGATTTTTGAGGGGCTAAAGTCTGTATCCTTTCGTTGCTCCAGGTGGTCCTTGGAGGATTTTCCTTGTATTCATGTATTAAACAGAATGTGGATGCAACTGTAAGCTAAGAGGGGGAAACTATTACCATTTTTTAATCGATATTTTGCAGGGGCAGTCGTGCATTTTCCGCTGGCACCAGCAATCGAAGGCGGCGTCGCGAGGATGGCCAAGGGGAGGATCGCTCCCTGGCCCCGGTCTCCTCCAGCTCCCCGACTCCCTCCAGCCACAACGTCTTCCTGGCGAATCCCTCGATGAACGAGCTGATGCGCACCATTCACCACACGGCCTCCGCCAAGGACGAACTGCGTGGCGTTGTGGTCCTGGGATCAAGTCGTTGCGTCCTTGAGAGGGAAACGCCTGTTTCTGAGGAGGATTTCCATGAGGAGGACCTGGACGAGATGCATCTGGAAATTGTTCGTTTGGTGAGTAACTGAGGGATCACCTCAAAAACATTATCCTTGAATCCTTCTTCAGCAACAGCGACTCAAAAAATCGCAAAAGCTGCATCGCATCCGAGGCTCCAAGGAAAAACACGTCCGGCTGCATCGAACCGTGTCGCTGGACGCCTTTGGCCATGCCCACCGCAGGCCCAGGAACACTTCCGATTGCTTCCTGTGGGAGGTGCATTCCGAGGGCACCCTAGGGATCCCGGTGCCGGGACGCGACTGCACCCTTGCCGAGCAGATGGCCCTCCTCCAGCCGGTCTGCGAGCAGGTCCTGCGGCAATCGGAGCTCCTGGCCGGCAACAGGATGAGCTGCGACGAGCTGGTCAGCGAGGACTCGAGTGACGGCAGCTGCTGGAGCGTTCTGGTCAAGTGTAGCCCTTCCCGAACGGCCTCCTCCCCCTCGCCTAGCCTTCAGGGTGTGCCCAAGGAACCGGACCAGATAGCCAAAGGACTCTGGTACTGGATAAATCTGGCCCACATGCTCATGGTCATAGTTTGCCTGCGTGGCGTGGTTTAAGCTGAAAATAATATTCAGAAGGACAATGATTTTAATAATTCAGGAAGTCTGCGAAAAAATATTAGAATCTTGTATTGGAAGTTGGACACAAGGACATGAAAGAAAAAACTCAAAAACACCAAACATGACCCCCCAAAAAAAAAAAAACTATAAATCATATTTGTAGATCAAAATCAATGTAAGTTTTATAAAAAGGTGACTTTTGTTGTTGTTACTTCCAAGAAAATATTTCAGAATTTTATTAAAGGGCAAAGGGAAAAGGGGAAAAGGAAAAAGGATAAGGTAAACTATTTCCAAGCAATCAGTTCTGAAGTCAGAGCTTCAGAGGCCAAAGGACATGAAGGGTAGCGGGTAGTGGGTGGGATGCTGAAATCCCAGGGCAGGACAGGACAGGACAGGACAGGGCAGGACAGGACATTTGCTTTCGGGGTATTTATTTTGTCACTTTCCACTTGGTGATGATGGAAAAGCCGAGGACCCGGGTCCGGGCCAAAAGCCAAATAAACACATTTCGGGGCCCGTTTGCCTTTGGCGTCCGGGTGGGGCGGCGGCGGCGGCTGACAGGGTGGCAGAGGGGCGGAGTGTCGGTTGGAAAAACAAGGATATATTTTCACATTTTTGGCCAAGAGGCCTTGATTCTATATTAGCACATTCTAATAACCAATTTGACAAACTGATGACATTTCATTCCACTTTCATGCATTCCTGCCGCCAGGATCTTCTTCCTTCCTTTCTTTTTTTTTTTCTGTTTTAAATTGAATCTTAAAGAGATGTGAGCTTTGCGTCAACTTTTTGATTTTAATTAAAGGCAAATAGGGATGCAGGACGAGCATTGGTACTCGGCCGCAATAACAAAGTTTACTTCCAGCCACTTTGGGATCTAATGCACTCAAAGTGCCATTAAAGGGTGGACCAGGTAGCTGGGAGATGGGAGCCATCCTTGCAACTTTATCGGTAAAAAGTCCACAAATCGAATTATTGGACACAAAGCCAGGCAGCAAAGGCAGCCAGGCTGCTCCTGTTCCTGCTCCTGCTCCTGTTCCTGGCCAGCACATGTATTTTTGTTGCCAATACAATAATAATATAATGCAATTTTCAGTGCCTAATTATATTAAAAGCTGCAACTGACACGCACGCATCCTTTCAGCCTACCACTCTCTCTCCCTCTATCTCTCTGTCTCTCTATCTATCTATCTCCCTGTCTCTCTTTAATATTGTCAACCAACTAAATACAAAACAATTAGTCCTCCGCCATGCATCCTTGCTACTTATAATAATCTGATTTCGGGCTTTCATCAAAAATTAATTGGTTTACGGCCAAAGCATTAGGCCGGAGCATCAAAAAAAAAAAAAAATATGAAAACACTTTGTTTGGCTTTTACTTTGCAACTTGTGTCGCAAATGAAAAGTTTTCGCCTTTTGATCAAACTAAGTTTTTATATCAACATCAATTTGGAGAGGTTTTCCTTTTCTTTTTGAAGGGTCCTTTAAGTGTTTTTTGCTTTTCATAATTAATAGTGTTTCAAATTTGTGTTCAAATATTTAGAGCCACCTTTTAGAGGTAACAGCCTTTTAATAATCTATTTATTAGTTTAGATAAAATATATTTAACTATAAACAGAAATACTTTATTTGGAAATATATATAATATATAATAATTAAAAATCGGCAAACTATATCCCCCATTAACCTGCATCCTCAAAAACTTCAACTGAAATCTAAAGAAACTTTTTTAGTTTCCTAAAGGACCCTCCAGCTTGCTAGTTATTTAATCCTCTTCAAATCGATATAACAAGTTGGCCAATTATTTTTTCAAGTGTTTTTGGAGTAAGGCAAGCAACAAGTGCGGTTTATTGGCTAGCCAGGAATTAACAGGACTTTTTATTAACCCGCAAAAACTCACAGAATTGCGCATTTTGTTATGCTACAAGTTTTGTCAGTTGTCTCCTGTCTGTGTGAGTGCCTCTCTCTCACTGTGTGTGTGTGTGTGTGGAAGGACTTCACACGTCACAAGTAATGCTGACGTAACTGAAACTTTTAGGATGTGTGACAGGAAGACGCAAAAAACACAATGCATCATTCGACTTTGCCTAGACGAGGAGCCAGCCAGCCAGCCAGGAATGGGACGAATAAAACAGCTCAAAAGTTTATTCTCCATCATTTGATAAAGTACGTTGAATGGCTCCACCTTGCCACATATCTAGATATATTTTCTGATATATTTATATATACATAGAGAGAGGAAGGGAGAGAGGGGGAGTCGTGTGGCGGAAGGCGGAAGGCGGATGGCGGATGTGATGGCGGATGTTGTGAAACCTCTTTGTTGCGGCAAACACTTACGCACACTCGCACAACAAATGAACCGGAAGTTGACAAACGTAACATGTATCTGTATCTGTATTTGTGTCTGCGTGTGGGTGTGGGTGTGGGAGGAGTGTAGAGGGGAGGAGGGGAGGCATGTCGAGTGTGTGGCATTGTAACACGCACACTTCCGGTGCCGCCAACCGACTCGCCACTCACTTTGAGAATTTATCACTTGCCTTTGTGTATCGATAACCAAGTTGCAAGTTACAGCTACTAGTGCTGCTACTACAGCCCCCCCCCCTCCCCCTTCTCCCCTTCTGTATCCACTTCAAAATGTCTAAAATAAGTGCTGCTCTGTTGCCATTTAATAACCAAATAATGACAGACGGGGGAATACCTCACATTCTAAAAGAGAGTTTCTCCATCAAATGGGGATATCCTTGTTAAAAGTTTATGTTATATAACCTGGGACTCTACTATTTCTCATATTACTTTGCTATCTAATTAACTTTATCTTATTTTAATATTTAAAAACCCTTTTCACAAATCTTTTATCCTTTGAAAGCATTGTAAAAGCCATTTCAAAGTAAAAGTTTGTTCTGGAAGGTGCACTTTTCTAATACATTTTCCCACTATCTTTTCCCATTATTATTTATTCCCCTTATAATTTACAAATCTTTTTTTTATATACTATGCATCTTCTTCTTTTTATTGTAAATACTTTAAAGTAATAGTTTCAAGATTTAAGTATCAGTTTTCAATCAACTTTTCTAGCATCCCACATCTGCCTTCCAACATTTTTCCCCCCTAGAACTTATATATATGGATTTTATTAACAAATTCACTTCCGTAAGTCCAGCCAATGTGGTCGTTGCCAGAATAGATGCAATTGGATGGCTGGACACAAAAAAAGTCGCCCTCTCCGCCTCGAAATTCCCCCTTTTACAGTTTTGTGTCTGCCTCTATTTTTTTTTTTTTTTTTTTTTTTTTTTTTGTCGTAGTTGGACACACATTGACATATGTTTATGGCCAAATCGAAAGGCCCAGACCGGGACGGGGACCTGGCCCTGGCCCTTCTGCCCGCCACGATTGCAATTTAAATATGGCCCAGGTTGAAGCCCAGAGCCCATAGAGAGTATCGCAAAGGCAATAGACCATGACAGTGGACAAAGATATAGTTCGATGGCCGGATGGTCGTTTGTCTGACTGGCCTGACTGAGTAACTGACTAACTGAATGAGCGAATGAGTAGTTGAATGAATGAATGAATACCTGGTGGACTGCCTGAATGGCTGACTGACTTGGTTGGCTGGCGACCGAAAGCGCTTTAATTGTGACTCGTTTTTATTTTTTCCTTTTTTTTTTTTTTTTGGTTGGCAGGAGGGGAGTTCTGGAGCTCTGGAGCTTTGGGAACTCTGGAGCGGGGGCGGTCAAAGGCCAAGAGAGTTGGCATTCGAGTTTATTGTGTTCATTCAACAAAGCACCGCCCCGGAAATCTGGAATGCTCATAATACCCTATCCTAGCCGAAAGGTATCTCTGCCTGGGAGGGTGGCGGCTTTCGCGGCCTACGACGTCTATTACCTTTTTTTTTTTTTTTTTGGGGGGGCTTAATAAGGGCTATTTATTACCAGTTTATTAACTGCTTTTGAGGTCTTTGGTTTGACGTTTAAATGGGATTTATTTGTGTATTCCAAGGCTTACTTTTGCCTTTGGTTGTAGGTCAGATAAAACGTTTTACCAGAAAGGGAAATATTGAGATATGACATTTTTTAAAGACTCTTTGGAAGACTTTAAGACTGATTCGCTTGTAATTGATTCTCTAACATATTTTAGAAAAAAAATCATTAATATTCAAGTCAAAGTCCTTCCGAAAACCTAATAAAAGAAGGCCTAAGAAAGCCTTTAAAAAGCTAATCTATAGTAAAAAATAAATAAGCAAACTAAAAACATATAATAAATACAAAACAAAGGCCACTATTTTGTAAATTTTGGTATTTACAATAATTTACAAACCCCCGAAAAGGTGAAAAGCCGGCAAACACCTGTTAGTTCTTGGCCCAAAAATAAAGGCAACGCTTTTGGCCAAAACTTTGGTGGTCTTGGGTGAAGCCAACTTACTTACCAGTTTGTGTCCTCTTTGATTTGATGGATTCTTGAGCTTCGATTGATTCACTTTACCAAACAGCTGGTGTTCCGGCAGAGCCACAATTTCTTTGATTTAGCCATCGAGGCTTGCCATATGCTGATGGCCGATGGCCGATGGCTTTTGGCAATAGAATGGCACTTGGGCTTGGCACTAAAAAAAAATTTGCATTTATTTTGGGTTTTTGTTTGCTTTTTTTTGTTTTTTTTCGAGAGTGTTTATCCAACACAGAGTTTCTGTTTTGTTGTTGATGGTTTGGTGGCCGAAATAAACGCGAAGTGTTTCAGAAAAAAAACCAAAAAAAACCTCCATCCAATGATGATGTCTGAGATCGAGAAGTTGGGAGGAATTTGTGGGCCAAGCGCGCTCCTGGCCACGTACTTCCGCTTCGAACGTCCCGAATCGAATGAACCAACAACTGGAGTCCCGTTCATAATGAAAACTTTTTGCTGGGCCAGAGAAAGGCCCGAGAAAAGCCGAGCTGCGCTTTCAACCCTCGAATGCCGAGAACCGATAACCGAAAAGCGGAAAACCGGAAAACCGAGTGCCACCCGCCCGTCCATCCACCCGCCCGTCCATCCACCCGTCCGAAGGGCGGCTTTCGTTTCACAACTCACCAATACTCTCATATCCCCCCTATACGTATATCTCACACGGACACTCGTACGTATACGTTTTGTTTGGTTTTTTTTTGTCTATGTGTCTGTGAGTGGGTGGTGTGGGGTGGTGTGGGTGGAAGAGGCGACGCATCACAACGCCACTGCCACTGCCACTGCCACTGCCACTGCAACCCGGCAGCATCACAGCTCTGCCACCGTTTCCTACCCCATCAGAGCTGCCCCATTTGGCTCTTAATTGGCCAGGTTTATAGCGGTTTTCAATAGGCCTATGGTTATGGGGGTTTGAAGTCCTAAAAAAGTCTATCCCAAAAAAGGGTTTCACAGTCGATATGTGGTTTATAAAGTATATTCTTAAGTATTCTATATTTTTGTAATATATATTTTAGCTTTTTTCCAGATACCTTGCCGGGACAGCACTGAGAGCCTCTACCGCCCCACCCCTCCCCCTTTTTGGACAAAATCACTGACACGAGCCGCGCCTCGTGCTGGCGGGGATTTGGCCACGACACTCCGTTGCTCCTCCGGCACTCCCCCTACGGCCTCTCCGCTGCTCTACTCCGGCACCGAGACGACCAATGCTTCGATATTCGCTGGAGCATGACGTTGCACGAAGCTTGGGTCGGTGTCGGGTCGGTTGGTTGGGGAACCAGAGGCGCTGGGGTCGGCGTTGGAGTTGGAGTCGAAATCGGAATCGGAATCGGGCGGGAGTTGGATGGTTGGGATGGCTGGGGTGCCGGGCCAGCCGGGAGGGAGTCTCTGGAGTCTCGGGACAGCGCTGCGCTGGAGTGCGCACCTTTGAACCGTGGCTAGTGATGCCGCAGCCATCGGACGAAGGGCAACACCAGTTGCCAGTCGCCAGTTGCCAGTCGCCCAGTATTGGGGCATCCCAATCCGGCTAGGTATGGTATGGAAATGCGAAATTCATCATTTTCTTCGTTTCGTCCTTTTTTTTTTTTTTTTTGTGAAAGACTGGGCCAGCGTCGAGAATGGAGAATGGAGAATCGGGAATCGGGAATAGAGAATCGAGAGTGCAGCAGACAAGCCGTCTAATGGATGGAAAAACTGGATGGTGGACAATTTTTTCGGATGGCCGTAGACGGCATAAATCTTCTCCAGCCATTGCTCCCGGTCATTCTGGTCATTCTGTTCATTCTGGTTGATCTTTGCTTCTCAACAGTTTCCACATACTTTAAACTATACTATATATTGTAGTTTTTTGGGCCAAACCCATTTCAATCCAAACAAAAATCCCCCACAATCGCTTGGCTGAGCAAAAAAAGAGAAAAAGAAAAAATAGGGGGAAAAAAAGGTATAAAAGGTAAATTGAGGTATTTTTACTATTTTATTAGTGTAACATATGTGGCAGACGAAATGGACACATGTAGAATGGAATCAATGGACCCTACCCGACCCTACCCGACCCTACCCGACCCGCACATGACCATAAAAAGTGTCGCCTCTAGTTTTAACTACCATGGCTATACATGTATATGTATATAGGGGGATATCTCCCTATGTACATGTGGTTGGAATCGGAATCGGAATCGGAATCGGAATCGAAACAGAAGCACATTAAGCCGCGGCTATAACTATAAAATAGAGCAGCTTTGCATACAATTCCCGGACAATGCTTCATTGACCAAAATGGATAAAGGGGGAGTACTCCAAAGCCAATACACTTTCGGCGAAAGGGATTACCGCCGCCGCCATCCCACCTGTGGAGCTCTCTCTCTCTTTTTTTTGCCGGCTGCAACTCCGCTGAAAGTGCAATTAAAGAGTCGCGAGTCGTTTAATTAATTGGAGGTGCATCTTTATGGCGATTCACAAACTCAATGGACACCAGAATGGACCGCAGAATTAATTATGATTTGACTCTGGTGTGGTCTTTGGTGGGTTAAGGGAGTGCGTGGTGTTTGCGGTGCCTTGCAGACTAACAAATGGCTCAGGATGTTGAGGCTGCTGAGGATGCTGAGGATGCTGAGGATGCTCAGGATATCCCAGACATACATATTGTTGGACGCTTAGTGGACGTGGTTTTTAATTTGCCTTATCTCGTCCTCGTCCTCGTCCTCGTCCTGGCCAGGACTTAATTTATACCTTAGTCGGTCACTGGCTGGTCTAAGGCCAAGGCAAAGGCAAAGTCAAGTAAATTATTTTCGCCAGGTTAATTGGAATTTGGCCCAGGGCCATGCTTATAGACATGGCCGCGACTGTAGCGAAGCATTCTCTGCGTGATTATCTGCGCTTTTTGCGATTAAAAGGAAATCAGATATTTATTTTTTATATTTTTTTTTTTGTTTTTGTATTGAAAGAGCGCTAATAATTAACACCATTACAATTATAATTGTTTTGGGGTTTTTTTTTTTATTGAGAAATGGAAATGTTTGTTTTCTTTTTTTATTCTTTTCTTCAGAGTTTCTTCGAAGCCTTATTCGTCCTGTTTGTTGGGGTCTTTGCTTCTAGTTTTAAGACCTCTTCGCTAAAGATACATTATATGTATTATTATTATTGTTAAATATTATTATTAAAAGTTAAAGTAATGTGGGATGTAAAGGAAAACAGGAGGAGATGTCCTTTAAAAGCGAAACCCCATTCAAGTCAAGGAAGCCCCGTCAAGATGCTCTCCAGTTAATTTCCAATGACGGCAAGTTGTTAATTTGGAAGCCTGGCTCCTGGTTCGATCCTGGGAGTGTCCTATTCCCGGGTGTCCTGTACGTGCACAGAATGCATTCGGCAACAGTTAATTTAGTGTTTGCCCGGGCTCGTCCTTATGCACAATCCACTATCCACCAATAAGTGTATACTGTAGGCTATATCCAGCGACCATGGACCAGGGACAAGGAGCAAGGACCAAGGACCAAGGACCAAGGACCAGAGACCAGGGACCAGGCCAATTGGCAGCACTTGACGCCTTTTGCGTGTTGCGACCGAGGTGTTAACAACAACAACCAACAAGTTATCCTGGCAGGCTTTCCTGCCATCCTGAAACTCTGATGACAATAGAACAATTGGGGGAGGATTTTTTTTTCGCATATTTATACAGGTGTGCCAGGCAGATGATAACCGAAGACTTTTCAGTTCCCATTTCCCAGTTTGCAGTACCAGGTCTCCAGTTCCCAATGGAACTAGGAGGAGGACCAGTACCAGTTACCAATCCCAGTCACAGTCACAGCAGGCAATCAGTCTATGTCAAAGCTGGAGGGACTGCACGACGAGGTGCCTTTGATATTGTTGACACAAGCCGCTTGGACAACGTTGGACAGGACACAGGACATAGGACACAGGACGATGGACGCAGGACGCAGAACAGGACACTGTGTGTGATGGTGTGGCGGTGGTTACACTGATGCGAGGGCACAACAATTTTCCAAAGGATTAAAGTTGTCGTACAGATGCCTGATTGCGTGCATAAAAACATTGAGTAGCAATAACACCAGGACCACGACCACGACCACGACCAGGACCAGGACCAGGAGCAGGAGCAGGAGCAGGACGAAAAAAGGTGGAAGACCACAGCGTCACCTAGATCAGGTATAAATGTTTTTCTTTTCATGTATACTTCATTGCCTTTGGAGCCTCGGCCAACGAATTGTGAATGCTCTATAGAAACGGGGAGTTTCTCCATAAAAATATGTTTTTGCAGGACATTGATTTGTCCTTAAAAATAGGGGAAATAATTACAAATACATAATTGTCTGTAGAGAGATCCCTTATAGACCATTCTTTGGAATGAGTTGTTTTTTTTGGTCGATTTAAAACCGGTAATTTACATAACGTATCCTGTGAATGCGTCCACCACCCTAGCTCCTCCAATAACCCCTTCCCTGTGGAAACTCAACCCCCGCTGGAAAGGATATCAGGCAATTCGCGTGTGTGTGCCACACGGGGCTTCTGCCCCGGCTCTTGCTCCTGCCACGGCTCCTGCCCCGGCTCCTGCTCCTGCTCCTGCCCCGGCTCCTGCAAATTGGTCGACGCGATGCTCCCTTTGCCACTTCACGCGTTAAGTGCGCATTCATACACTTGAATAATTTTGGGGCGTGTGTCGAGCTGAACGGGCGATTAACGGACTGGAGTTATCCTTCCGGCAGGAGGACTACACTAAATTAGTTCCAGTTTATCGCGCTGCGCAAAAATCCAGCCACGGCCATCCAGGTATCCTTGCAGCATAGTCCTTTTTGCCAACAAACCTATTTGCATAGATTAAATTCTGGTCGGCATATCCCCGTTTCCCTTTTTTTTCCCCGTTTTTTTTTTTTCAGTGGAAATTGAACTTGCATTTTCGAGGAAAATTGCTCTTTGGGGTTAATAGGTTTTCGGAAAGTTTTTAGTTTAGTTTAGTTTAGGATTTTGTCACTTGAAAAATCAGAACAGAGGTATAGCCTAGTCCTTGGATAGTCCTGGAAGCCCAAAGCTTCGGATGAATGTGTAGGAAGGACTACGGAGGATTTTATTGGAGGCAAAGCTTCAAGGATTCAGCGCGGCCTTATCTTTCACGCATATTAATAACGGCTTCGTCATTAGACTCTTAGACGCCTCCCCCCCCCACACAGGTGCAGACAGGTTGTCCTGGCGCAGGAGTCGGAGCCGGAGCAGCAGCAGGAGCAGCAGCAGGAGCAGGAGCAGGAGCAGGAGCAGGAGCAGGAGCAGGTGAAGCCAAAGAAGGAGGTAAAAACAACAAAAACACACCAATAAAAGCAACAAATTTTTAAACACACCAACCAGGCGACTAGGCGACCAGGCGGCCAACAAAAAGGATGCAAAAAGCGTGGAAAAAGCATGGCAGGAGCGTGGCGAGATGTCCCAGGCAGTTGACGTTACAACTCCTTTGGGGGTGGGGAAAAAAAAAGAAAAAGGAATGAAAAACGTGAAAAAGGCAAACATCCTGAAGGAGTTGCCGTGCGCCGAGCTGGTGTTGGCTTTGAGTTTGGCTTTTACTTTGGCTTTTGTTGGCAAACAGCTAGTTGGAGCCAAAACGCCGCGCCGCCGTACAGATTCCATTTTAACATCTCATTAACTTGAGCGGCAGACGTGCCTGGGCACTGGGTAATGGGTAATGGGTAATGGGTAATGTCCTGATCCTGATGCTGGTCTCGGTCTCGGTCTCAGGATCCACTGGACCCACACCTGCATAAAGTTGCAATAATTTAACAATTCCGCCAGCTTAATTGCCTGCCACATTTCATTTTAACTTGGCCAACAAAAATAAGAATAGCGGCTGCTGGAAAAAAATCTCAATGCCGGAAAAGCCATTACCACAATGATGGATCGCAATATCCTTAGTTAATATCCTAGATTAATTATATTCGAATGCCAGGTAGCAGTTTAGGCAATTATCTACCACATTTTCCCAAAGCGATTACCATAAATGGAAAGTTTTGTAAGTAGTTTTTTTATTAAAATGTGATTAAAGCGGCGTTTGGGGAGTTTGGGGAGGAACAACAATGGGGAAGAGTTCGAAATGATAGTTTATGGGGCAAGGGTGGGGAGGATGCGCCTGGCTTAATCCGTACTAAACAAAATGCCCGGCTCATCCTTGTGATATTGCCTTCACCTTAGGAGCTTATTTCGAGCTCGGGCCACAGCTCCTTCTAATGTGTCAAGCTGGTTCGCTGGATGCGAAATTAAATGAAAACACCTTAATTGCAGCCGCCTCAGACATGCCACACCCCCAGCCACCCAGCCACCCAACTACCCACTTAAATATATAGTAATATATATAGAAATTTACAGTTACAGTCAAGACTATTGCCAGACACATCCTTCCACCCACACACACACACACACACACACACACAGACACCGACACATACTTGCGGCGTTTTATAATTTTACGCATTTCCGCCGGAAGCCCAGGACCTGCAAGCCCACAAAGAGACACACTCGAGTTGTCATGTATAGCTGTTATCAAGGACGAGAAGGGGGGATTCTTTCTAGCAGATCCTTGGCGACGTGACGCAAAATGTCATGCGGTTGCCGCCGCTACACCCAAAAAGCGTTATAAAAATGTTATTATCGCACCATTATGACACTTCTAGATGCTTATTATGATGAAGATAAAGGTATCACCATAGCAGTGCTTTCTTTTCTTTAACTTTCTCTTCCTTTCACTTCCCTCCACTCGCAGAGCGGGAGAGCGAGGGAGGGCTGGGGAGGGGGGAAAAGGAATAAAAGGAATGGCAGTCGGGAATGGAATTATAAAAGGCTCATTCACTCGACAGACTGAAAAGCCAATCAATCCAACTTACTTAATAGTTGCATCCGAATTAGCCACAACATTATCAGGTTTTAAGGACATACTTTCGAAGGATTAAGCAATATGGAAATGGTGGAAGCGGTTTCAAATCTCCTTTGGAAAAGTTCTCCCCTCGATAGCAACTCTTTAAATAAAGTTTCAACTTAAAAACCTTAAATATATTGCTAAAAAAACGCCCTCATTTTTTGGAGTCCTTTTTCCTATCCCTATTGATATCCCTGCATCCTTGTGTCTTTATCCTTTAATGGTTAAATTCTAATAATTGCATTCCCAAGTGCACTCAGCTACCAGAATGCCAATCGCACATCCTATCCCTACATTTGCCTATACATCCAATATACATATATACCAGATAATGTATGGAGTATGGGGGGTCAGAGGTCATGTACACATACACATTCACATAATAGTGTTGGCATTGTGCGATAGAACGTGCCGCCAATGTGTGGAAGTAATTTGTATTTTCATTATGTTGGCGAAATTTCCATAACTCTCGATTCTCAGCTCCCACTTTGCAGCTCTCTGTTGCTGTTTAGCAACAATAACGGTACATTTTTGGATGGCCGCCTGACTTTACATAGAGCGAGCGCACTCGCATATCCTTCGGCAGGTCCTTCATATATTCATGGTGTCCTGTCCTGTGCGGAAAGTGGCAACAGCTTACGCTAAGTGTCTGAATGTCTGCCGACGGGACGATGTGGATGCGGATGCGGCTGCACATTAATGTAAATATTGAGCAAATAAAGTCCTTGATGCCAGGACAAGCGCCCAATTACACACTCCACCCCCTTTCCATTTCTTTCCTTTCCTTTCCTTTCCTTTCCTTTCCTTTCATTTCGTTTCGTTTCATTTCATTTCATTTCGTTTCGATTCGTTCTGAAAATCATTCGATTTCATGTGATTCGATTCCAAACTGACCTTCTCTCATCTCTTTTATATATATATGTATATATTATTTTTTTTTTTGCCAGGATTACGTGCCAGGATCAGGGGGCGGCAAACAGAACCCAGACATGAGCGGAGAAATCCAGAAATTCTAAAACTCAAAGCGGATATGAATTGTGAGCGCGGAAAATGAACAGAAATTAAGTGACTTCCGTGGCAAATGTCTCGCCGTCTGGCCAAGCGAAAAATGTTATTTTCGAAATCCTGCCGAAGGATAAAGGGGTACTTTCGGGCTCGGGCCATAAACATATGTATGTATTTGCATAAGCCCACCATCAATCACAAAATAATTTCACAAATTTTCGCTCAACACTTTTTTTTCCATCGCGGCAATTAAATCACAATTACCGAATCGTTTTGAAACTATTATTATCCTTTTGTGTGGCCCTGCATGCTTTTCTCTTCTCATTTTTTTTTGCGAAGGATTTGTTATACTTTTTATGAGATTTCCTTTCGATGGCAACACGTACGCGGATATTTGAATGGAATATTGTCAAGGGGATTGTAGGGCAGGGAGTTGTAGGGAAGATGGGATGCCCTTTAAAACGTTTGACATTCCTTTGAGAAAAGGACAATAAGGAGTTAATAAATGACCAGGAAAGCAAAATAGAAAATGTGTCCAAAATTGGGGATATAATTTCAAGGATATTCGCAAGTCGAATATATTCCAAAGTCCTGCCAAAGAGAAGCCGTTGGAAGTGGCGATTGCACACCTTTAACTCCGCTCGTGACAAATTGAAAAGGAAAAGGCGTCATCGCCAGTTGGTAGTCCTGCTCCTCGTCCTACGTCCTTACAACTATATGTGTGTGTGTGTGTGTGTGTGTGTGTGTCGGGCGGGGGTTATGAGTTATGAAAAATCGACATATAATGGAGTAAGAATGTGCATGAATATGAATATAAATTGAATTTACTTGGCATAGTCGAGTGTAAATCGTATTTATATTTATTTGACCATAAATAAGTGCACGCTACCTAAGAATATCTACCAAGTTTATGGCTTCGGGCCAGTATAGAGGAGTAGACATTTGAATATCAAAGAAACCGAAATAGTAATTCACATTTTTCTGTGACCTTGCCCGAGACTAGTCTCTCTGTCTAGTTTAAAGTTGTCGCACATTTTAATATCGCATTTCAATTCGGCGCATCGTATGCTACAGTTCAAAGGATATCCTTTGCAAAAAATATATATATTTAAATATTTTGTGTTTTTGTGGCTTTGAAAAGCCCGGCTTGATTGGAACGCCTCGGGCTCAAAATTGTTTTATTTATTTGCCTTTGTATTTGTATTTGTCAGTGTGTAAGCTTTCTCCACACCCCTCTCTTTTTTTTTCCTCCACAGATTGAAAGCTAAAAAATAAAAAACAAAATGTTCTTATACCTAGATTAGGCCATTTCCTTTTTTTTTCGTGTATGTGTGTGTGTGTGGCATCTGGTATGTGGCATGTGGCAGGATGCTTTTATCTGTTTAGCGTGTTTATTTGCACAGGAAACTCATTACGCAAATCCTCCCCAAAGCTATGCGTAAATCCTTTTAGGGTCCTCGGCGAGGCCGATGTTTGGAGAAGAGTCCCAGGGACTACGGCCAGGAGAACCCCTAAACCCGCATTTTTGGCTCGACTTTGATTTAATCGACTCGCCATTTCCCTGATTGACCGACCAGGCAATGCCAGGTCCTGGATTCAGGATTCTCGGAAACAATGTGACAGCTTATGCAAGATGTTGCGGACTGTTGCTGCAAATGCAGCAAATAAAGGAAGAATTTTCAATTTCATTTGCCACCTGCGTCACGCCAGGATGTTGCCTCCACCTCCCCCCCTTCCATCCCCCCCCCTTCCTTTTGCCATCTCTCTCATTTTTTTTTTTGACAGGCAAAGTTAGTGAAATGCAAACAAACAAACAAACAAACAAAAAGGAAAAGAAAACCTTCGGCTTAGTGAAAGTTATAATACGCTCCTTGCCGATACACAAAACATCGAATTAAACATTTAAGCTTAACAATTTAAGGGCCTTTACTTGAATCCGAAAAGTAAATGCCGAAAATGGCAGAGCATCCTGCGGCGTCCTGCCTATGCGATCTGTGCAATCTGCAACTTTAACTCCAAGTGCAGTTCTCTAAGTAACTGAGAGATGGCAACAACAATGGCCAACTTTCGTACATTAAGCCGACAAGAAGCGGAGGTTTGATGATAAAATTAAACCGTTTTTTCCTCCTTACTCCTTACTCCTTACTCCTTACTACCTACGCCTTGGCCCGGCGAAGTATGCTATGATTTGTGTCAGAGTTGTGACAGGACATTGCCGTGAGTTGAAGGGAATTCCAGGTATCCTATAGCTTTTCATTATTTTTTCCAAATTTATTTTGTATTCTTCTTCAATCCTTAAAAATATAAATTAAGGATATCCTTTCGCAGAAGTAATATCCTTCGATAAGGTAACAGGTATCGCATAGTCTCAACGCAGGACCAACGCAAATCTCCAATCTCCAGGATCCACTTGCTTTTAAATGCCGTTACGAATCCAAGGAACAGTTCCAGTTGCATGCCACTCTCTCTCTCTCTGTGTGTGTGTGTGTGTGGGAGTGTTGGGATAAAACGGTAAATAATAAACAAAACGCAATGGAGTTCGGGGCCCAGGGAAATGGCATCTAGTTCTCTGGATGCGTTCCATCTTTTTTTTCTCCTCCGCCATACTCCTTCCGCCATACTCCTGCGCTTCCTGCGCTTCCTGCGCTTCCTGCTCTTCCTGGTTTCTCTCCTTTTTTTTTTTATCCTTCTTATTTATGTCGACATCTATGGCGGACCCATGCCAGAAAAGTCCCGGGCAGGTGCCGCTATCGAAAACAAAACGTAACAAAAACCAAGCAAAAAATGTCTCACAACTTTTAATTAGTTTTTGCTTAAAAGTGACGCACCGAGCACGCTTGCACGCGTTTATGCCAGGATCCCAGGGATAGCCCTGGCAATCCTAGCAATCCTAGCAATCCTGCCAATCCCGGGGCAGCTAGAGTGCGGGCCTCGGATTGCCCAGGATCAACGTTAAGGACTTGAGGCGCGTCTAGGAGCTGCCTTGTTTGCCATTAGATAATCGTAGCCGTGTTTACATCCACTTTGCCTCTACCTTTGCCAACCACGAATGCCAGAAATCGTATAATGACCTTAAATTTTGCAATAACCGCCGCTCCCCCCACCCCACCCCCACCAAAAAATTAATTGCATTTCAGGACACCTCGGCGGTCCTGTTAGGGGGGGAGGGTGAAGGTTTTTTTTTGGCAAAAAAAGCAAAGCAACCGGTGTCTTTGAAAGGACATTGTCGATGGGGAGAAAATGTTAATTACTTTTAATGCTATGACGGAATGTCAACAGCCAAGGGGTGCTCCCGCCCGGGTCCTGACCTCCATTGAGCAACTGCAAGGCGTCGGAAGAGTCCAAAATTGCCATATGCCGGAGCTGGAGTCGGAGCTGGAGTCGGAGTCGGAGCCGGAGCTGGAGCTCTATATAATTACCAACGCTTAAAATGTCAACTGGCGTGGTTACTTCTGGTCCTCAGCCACACTGAGCGAAAGTAGGCTGGTCTTCCTGATACAGTAGCTTTGACCTTGTTGTCACTTTTCCCCTTTTTCCATCCAGCCAAGGCAATGTGCGCCGAGGCGATGCAGATGGGCGACGGGGAGCCCCAGACGAACGCCCATGTGAACATCCTCAATCACTCCAAGTGCTCCCGGCTGGAGGAGTATAATGTCCGGAATGCCTACATCATGTCCAAGGGCTGTATGTCGCGGCTGATGGTCGAGGGGCCGCTGATGACCATCCGGGATGAGGCGCATATGCGCCGCTTCCTTCAAGAGGAAGGAGGAAGGAAGGTCTTTGAATACTGGATGGGATACCCACCGGAAAGGAGTTACTATTTCCTTTTACAACGCTTACATTTTTCCCTGTATTTTATCCCTGTATCCCCAAGTTTTTGATGAAGTATAGTAGCTAGAAAAGCCCCAACAAATCCCTATTTTCGCACAGTGCCTCCATGCCGCAGACTCCTTTGACGATGTCAACTTTTCAGCGTTGCCAATTTTGAAATAATCTTGGCATCTTTTCAGGACCGGAAGGACCTTCTCCCCCCCCTTTGGAAGTGAGTTAATTTAAAATTTTTCGCCAGCTACCTGGTTTTCATCACTTCCACTTTCCGCCAGAACTACATAAAGTTATATTAATGTTTTTTGGTTAATTTTATTGCAACGCGGCAGTTGCCGTAGTTGCCGTAGTTGCGCCGCTTCTCTAATTTAAAGCATAAACACCGAAGGATATTCAGGATATTCGGGTGTGCCGAGGGGGGTGGCTTGTTTTGGCCAAATTGGTGAATAAAGTAAAGTAAAGTTTTTCATTGTCCGTGAGGGCACAAATTGAAATGAACAAACCGCACCAAAGCCCCGGAGAAACTTCCGGAGCAACCATCTTATCTCATCCGATGGAGCTATGCAGTTGTGGTCCAGCATCGGTCCAGTGGCCGAGGCCGAAAATCAAAAGGTTGTTTTGCTTTTCCATCGCCCCATCCCCCCATCCCCCCGACAAAGGACTTTGTCACTTTTTAGCCTCTTAGTCTTAGGCGGGCTTTGAGGACCTTCGCCATCGTCCTTGCCATCGGCCGAGAAGGCTGCAGGAATCTTTCCGCATTGGTAATTCGAAGAAGGCCAAAAATTCGACTGGTTTAATATAAATTGCGCCACTAAAACCATTCAGGATGAATATCCTTCTCCTATGCTGGCACAGACAACATTCAATTCCATCCGCATCCGTATCCCTATCCTTATCCTTAGCCTTATCCTTATACTTATTATTATATTTCTTTTTATTTATGATTAATCGTCTTTAGTGCTCTGGCATTTCCATAAAGTGAAAAAAAAAGTGAAGGAAAGATTGCAACTGTCTTGTAATAAAATGCGTCAAGTTGAGTCCAACGTTGCCGCACAGGATGCTGTGGCTGTGGTCCTGGCGCTGCACTTCTTCTTTCAGTTCTTCAAATTGAAATCGAAACCTCCACTCGCCTCCACTCGCCCCCCAGGATGCCAAAACGTGCCAAACTGGCTGTAAACAAACAAATATGAATTTCAACTTTTACTGGTTATGGGTTTTTGTGTGGCCCAGACCGGGGCGGAGCGCTTTTTATTGAATCGAACTTTTGCATAATAAACTAAATTATAAGGACCTTATTTCTTGTTGTCGCCATTTTGGTGGCAAAAGTACCGGGTATCGCATCCAGCTTGTGTGTTTTGAATTCTTAATTCGATAATAAGTAAGCCATTTTTGCGGAATTCAATCTAGTTTTTTGGTTGTATTGCAAGTATGGCACGTTCAGTTTGATTCCCAGGATCCATTTAGTCCTTTTCGCATTTAAAATAAAATAAAATATATATGTATATACGGCAATTGACTAAGTCGAAATCAATACGAATACGCTCAAATCGCATAATGTACGAGCATTTGAATATAATTTTGTTCCAATACCGAAAGCGGATTGAGGACGGACAGATCCATTGTTTGGTTCGTCGGAAAATCAAAAAAAAAAAAAAACAAAACAAAAATGGAAAAGAAGAAAAAACTTAAAGGACTCCTTCTGTGTTTTGTGTGTTGTGTGTGTGTGTGTGTGTGTGTGTGTGTGTGTCTGTGGAGGAATAAGGAGCAAAACAGCCAGGAGCCTCGGGCCATTGAGGCGTTAGATGCCAAGTTGTATGCCACAACCGAAAGCAATGTAATGTAAATGAACTGCTGTCATTGCCTCCCCCCCCCATTCCCCTTCCACTCTCTGGACTCTGGAGCCCCCGAAGGACGAAAAGAACGCACTGCTGACAGGTGAGAAAACGCGGCAGAAATCAAATAAATAGTCGGGTGCGAACATTTTTCGCCATTTCCGTCATAAAAGTCAAGTTTTATGAAAGGAAATTGCTTGCCAAATTGTATTTAAAGTTAGTTTTTTTTTGGCCATATGATACCCGGCTGCTGCTACCTGAGGGGACCCTTTAATTTGTTCTTTAAACGGGCTCCACCTTCGCGTCTCTAAACTTTGTTTGGCTAACAAGCCAGCCTGAATCTTGGGTCCCGTGTCCCGTGTCCCGTGTCCTGGGCCTGGGCGCAATGTCGAAAGTTGAATGTCGGCAGTCCTTCGCATTATTAAGATTGTTAAAAGCCAAGATATTGATTTATGCAGATAAGCGCTATTATGCCAAAGTGCCAGTGAGCTAACCATCCACCTTGCCTTGCCATCCATCCTTGCCAGCATCCCCGCCAGACTCCCTGTCAGACTTTCTTCCAATCGCCAAACCCAAACCGAAAAATCCCAACAACCCAAGGCCCAACTGCGACCCTGACTGACTGACTGACTGACTGACTGACTGACTGACTGCCTAATGGTGCCTGTTAGGCATGTTTGTCGTTAGCTCCTTGCTTGCTCCTTGTTACCGAGTATGTCCTTACATCCCCAACCTCAACGAGACACTGATGAGCCCGAGGCGAGACCAAGAAGGAGTCGGAGTCGGGGGGGCTTGGCCTGCTATACGTTATTTCTGTATCGCAACTGCATACATCCTGAAATCCTGAATCCAGGACCCAGAATCACTTAATGTGGTTTAGGTTCTCGGAGGATGCCTCGACTTCATCATCGGCGACACAACATTTAAATTTCAATTATTTTCACTGTGACAACTATAAGCCTAATGCGCTCTGGCACCTTAAGGATACGCACACGCACAAGGATGGCCACAGCAAGCGAAGCCGAAACTTGAAGTGAAAAATTCAACGAAAAAGAAAAGGACACTCCCCCCGATGCGATGCGATAAATCAAAACAAATCCCATTTGTTGAATTTCAATGTTGCGAAGCAAACAACTTTCCGATTTGTAGACAAACCTTTGCAACTTGTACTCTGTTTTCGAACTAGAGCTTCTTGCCTCGAAAGGATATTCCCCAGTGCGGCCTGTCCTGGCGCTGGAGCTGGAGGAAAAAAATGCAAATGCATGTGTGTGTGTGTGTGTGTGTGTGTGTGTGTGTGTGTAAGGCTCTTCACATGAAATCCTCCGGCACATCCATCCATGTCGGCAAATATCTGCTTAATTTCCACATTTCAATCCAAAGTAATTATTATCGACTTAGTTTGGCATCGAATTCAGGATTCAATTCGAATCGATTTGGAGCTCAAGCTTATCCTGGCAGGATGCGATTCCCCCATTCCCCCATTCCGCAATTCGTATTTTGTAAGTATAATTTTCGTTGGGGCACTCGTGTGTCGCTGACACCTGTAGATCCTTCGCCTTCGCCTTCGTCAACGGAGTTTGAATGGGTTTTGAGAGGCGCTAATTGCATTGGATTCGTGTCCTTGCACGATAAGGATAACGCCGTGGTACAGTCTTAGTTAGCGTGACCTTTAAACAATTCGTTGAAATTGAATGCCTCAATTTTCTTTGTCTGTGTACTCAGCGTCCTGGCGCTGGAACATCCTGCCAGCCGAGAAAAGAATGTAAAGGATGCGAGACTCCGACTCCAGCTGGAAAGCGTTGAGGAATTTGAAAAATTCCAGCGCCAGCATTTGGGGGCTCGTTTATTTTCTGGCTCGTAAATGCCACCGATTGGCCAGGACCAAGGACCCTCACCGATCCTGTCCGCCCTGGGTCATTGCCAAACGTCATCGTAATTAGCTCCTGGCGCCACCAAATGAGTTAAATGAAGTTGCAAAATAATTTCCAGCGATTTTAATGAGCTTGCTGCCGGAGAAAATGGGGGTCCTTTCTCTCCCAAGGGGCGGAGGGGGGGGTGGCACAGTTTTAAAGTCAAGGATACAATAAGGTTATTTAAGAGCAATTGGCGCAAAATGTCCCAGTTGACTGGTGGCTGGTGGCTGGTGGCAGGGTATTGGCCTCGTCCTTTAGCCGCAATTTCGCGTAAAAGGACCACCGGAAGTCGGAGAGCTTTCCGATGTGCGTGGCTGGAAATGGCGATGAAACTCGATTTTTGTAACGATTTCCGCTCCCAGCCATAAAGGATATGAACTATGTAGGTGGTTGTTGTGGATTTGTGTCATTAACGAATTTTTGAATCGCGGCCCCAACTCGTGGAAATTTGTCGACGCGACTTTTATCCTTTTTATTTGCCGATAATTTGCATAATGCCCCGTTTCACCTTTCGAGGACGAAAAAGAGTTGGGAATGGATCGGAAAGTTTCATGTTATCCTCGCTGAGCTGCTGACTTGGTTTTGGATTCGCAAATGAATAAATCCATTTAAATTGCAACATTCGAGGCGATGGTGGTGGCTGGGGCTGGGGCTGGGGCTGGGCCGGGGCTGGGAAAGGGCCAGCGGAAAACGCAATGAAAACGCATTTCGAATACATTTTCTTGACTTTCCTTCTCCTCCTCCGTTTTCTTTACTCGATTTCCCCCTATTTTATTTTTTTTTGTAGCCCAGCAATCATCGTCACACCCACTGGCCCGCCCATCAGGACATCAGGACCGAGGCCAGGCCAGGCGAGGCCAGGCGAGGCCAGGCCACCAAACCAGACACCGACTCCGATTGCGACTAACAAGCGCAAAGTTAAAAGGACAGCTGCCGGTGCCTGCTACATGGAGTCGGAGTCGGAGTCGGAGTCGGAGTCGGAGTCCTGCTACATGTTTGTATATAAAAATACTATATATTTATGTATGCGAGCGTATACTTAATATACGTATACATAATATGGTATGTATCCTTGTGCAGACAGGCTGGCTGCGATGCCGGCGATGGCTTCTCTCTTTGTGGAGCGCAAAAAAAAAAGAAAATAGAAAAGAAAAGAAAAGAAAAGAAAGGAGGAAAAAAAAAAGATAAAGAATAAAGAATAAAATAAAGTACAAAAAATCAGCTACAACCAAAAAGAATGCTAAATCATGGATGAAGTGGATTCCGAGCACAGCTTGCTCTGCATCCGCGCCCGCCGTATAATTGCATTGAACGCAGGCGAAGGTCCTGTTTCCATTTTTTATTTTCCAGCCTTGCTTTCTTTTATTTTTTAATATTTATACTCTATCGATGGTGGTACTATTCTATTCTATTAATAAATATTCATCGTTTCAATAATAATATTTGTTCATAGTGGCGATCCTTAGGCCTCAGTGTCTATGTGTAGTAGTCAGGATAATTGATCTCTTGGTTTTAAGCTCAAGGACTCTTAACACTCCACACATATTGTATGCCTGAAAACCCCCACTTTTATATCCTTTACTTTTTATAGAGTATTGAATATTCCTGTTCGTCCTTTTAGTTAGCCTTTCTAGCTTTATATTTTTTTTGGCCCCCATAGCTGGGCCATCGCTTTCGTTTTTGCGGATCCACAATGTACGGGAAGAAGTAAAGGCTACTAGCAGCAGGAGGTCAGTGTCAGAGTCAGCGAGAGGCGGTCCTGCCTGGCTGGGCGGGGCTGGGCGGGATGAGGTCCTGCGTCCAGTAGTCTTAGTGGCAAAAGGCGTAAGCACCGAGCGTCACACGGTGCGAATGATCGTTGCCATATTGTGCAAATGGCTGGCTATGGCTATGGCTAGCCAGGACCATGACCAGGACCCTGACCAGCACCCAGGACGCAATCTGACGCCGACGGCATAACGCCGCCCCCCCCCCCATCCCTCAACCTCTCTGCGTGTGGGTGCATTCATAGTGTGTGTGTCGCGGCTGCTAAAAGGAAATTGTGATTGCTGCATAAAATGCTTTTAGAATGGTTGCCAATCGATTTTGGCACGGATTGGCAACGAAAAGGGGAAAGGGGAAGAGGACAGGACATGCCAGGGGAGGGGGGGTGAGTGTTTTTTGGGTGGCTTGGTGGTTGGGTGGTGGGTCAGCCGATAAGCGGCTGACGTCGCATCTATGGAATGTGCGATTTAAAATTGATTGTGAAACATTTGCACAGAATTGTGTCTCTCTCTCGCTCTCTCTCTCGCTTTGCGTCATGGGGCAAGTGGCAAGTGGCAAGTAGCATGGCAGAAACCAAAATTGTGCGGCTTGCTCGACACACACTGGGTGGGATACTGGGAGGGGAATGGGGGGAGGCTGCAGCCAGGCAGCAGCCGGGCACCAGCCAGGAAACCAGACCCAGTCTGGCCACCATTGTTGGATGACAGAGAGTCACAAAGCAACAACATGTTGCCGGCAGAGTGGCATGAATTGGCTTAACAAATTATGTGCAACATTTAGAGTCCGGCTGCCGCAAAGTTCGCGGCTCCAAAATCACGACAACACATTCCGGCATTAACTTTGAATCGGATCGGTATTTGGCATCGATATCATTTACAACAATTAATGATTGAAACAAAACTAAAGTCCTGTCTGGCTGCCAGGATACTGATTACAATTTATGGCCCAATGGTGGCCCAATGAATGTGTCACTTTTTTTTGTGCTGTCGAAAGGGTAGTCCTTGCGTCGGTTGTCCTGAATTAAGTCACGTGCTGGCATTTAAGTCCGAACGTGCAAAATGAAACGTTTCGTCCTTTATTTTTTTTGATGAAGAGGTGGGAAGGATAACAGAGGCCGCCAGCTATTAAGTGGCGTCTCGTCGCAGTGTCTCACTTTTACAGGACGAGGCAATTGTGTGTCCTCGTTGCCATATAATTGTATCATTTACTTGAGCACTCGACCAAGTGGCAATCGACGCGTTCGTTCATTTTTTTTTCTTCATTTTATTGGCGTCTGGCGGGAGCAGGACGAGGCGCAGGACCCTCTTCCACCAGCCGCTGATTATGAGAGCTATGCAAATAGACTCTGGATGCGACAGAGTCTGGAGACTTTCAATACAGCCAACATATCATTTGAGTTTGAAAACAAAAAAGAAATCAATTGAAACTTTTACTCCATGGCTCTGGCTCAAGGGTCCGCAAGAAATCCAGTTCGTATCCTTTCACAAAACAAAAAAAAAAAGGGATAATACTTGCGGGTAGTAAGCGGATGAAAAATATGACACGAAAACACGAATAAAAAAGTAACTTAAATTGGTGACGAAAAGCCAGGCCAAAGCAGAAACCAGAAAGCAGAAAAGTAGAAAGTATCCTGCCTGACACAATAACAAAGTAGGGGGGGCATGGAAGGGAATGGATGGATGCTGGATGGATGGTAGGATGGTAGGATGGTAGGACATTGCGTTTTTGGCTTAGACCCCGACCACGGCCCATAAACTTGTTGAAAGCTTTTTGCTTTTTGCGTTTTGCTTTTGCGTTTTGCTTTGCTTTTTGTCAGCTCGGTGCTCAGTACCGGGTATGTATAGCGTTTTGTGTGCGAAAATTGTGTGGCATAACTAGCGGGGCTGCAGATAAAAATAACAATTGAAATAAATGAGCAAGGTCGGATGGGATGGCAAAGGGTCTTAATGCTCTCAAACAAACCAACAAACGAAACGAAATGAAAGCAAAGGAGGAGCCGAGGAGGAGGAGTGAAAGGAGAAGACAGGGGAGAGTGGAAAGTGACAATGAGCCAGGACCTGCTGCCTTTATTTTATTTGCATTTTTAGGCGGACCTCGGATTGAAGACAATTTGTGGTCAAATTGTGTTTGACTTTCTCATTCTTCCCCTCAAAACTTTTCACTTTATTACGCCCCCTCCCCCCTCCTACCACCAGAAAAAAAGAGAGCGGGTTGTCTTCTGATTACTTTTGTATTCTTTTTTCTCTTTCGCAACCTCTGATTGCTTCGGTCGCAGACATGCTCATACATGCTCAGCTTTCATATTTTTCTCCGTTAATTAATCTTATTTTCTTACATCCTTCGAGTGGCGGCGAAAGTTGAGCCAGAAAGTGCCGAAGCGTTGAAAAGCCGTGCCGAGGGCGAGGGGGGAGGGGGAGGGGCAAAGTAAATTAGCTAAAAATGTTACCAGCCAAGCAAAGATGAAGCCCGAGATGAAGATGAATGTTTTGGCATGGCGCTAAAAAGGCCAGCCGGAAAGGGATGCGATGGGATGGGATGGTTGGGGTCCCTACCACCGCCTGGCCAACGTCATCAGGTGAAGTGCAAAAGTTTCTGACGGACAACGGACAATGGACAACGGACAGCGGAGAAAGCTGGCGCGGATGCGGATGTGGCAGGATGGGGCGGTCCTGCGGATTTTCACAACGCAACTGGCTGTAGTAATGAAGATAACATTTCCTGTTGTCAGCATTTGCAAAAGTTGAACAAAGCCGGGCGCACCCTGCCTTGCCTTTCGGACGCCGTTGGCCGAAATGTGGAAAAAACCTATCCCTCATTTCCACAAAAAGCGCCATCCTTTCGTTTGGCTAGGACATACATACATATGGAGGCTACCTATTGGATCACTTTAAAAAATATAAGAAATATATTTAAAAAAAAAAAAAAATAGAAAATACAAGCAATTAAATGGCCAGAAAAACAATTTGCACTCGTAAATTGTTAAATGCCAACATATCTGTCGCCTGGAACAGAAAAAAAAAAGGAAATAAATATAAAGAAAGGGAAAAGGAACTAAATTATATATCAGGATGAACAGTCGGAATCGCAATGCCACTGCTCTTTGTCTTTGAGTCTGAGTTTGGGTTTTTAATTTGTGAACAGCATCCTGGACATCCTGGCGGGCGAGGACAATGACGTTGGGGATGAGGAGTGGCCGCGGAGCCAAAGTCATTTACACTGCAATTAATCATGATTACGCGAATGTGCGAGCAGCGCACTCCAGCCACGGTTGACCACTTCTGCGAGTCCTTGCTGGCACCTCGTCCTTTTCTTCTATTCTATTTACCCGACCCGACCCGACCGGACCGCCCGTCCAACGCTTAAATCGTAGACGCTTCCTGCGTCCGCTAATTCACTTAGCCAGAGCCCAGGACCCAGGACCTTGCTCCTGGCACTTCATCAACCCTCCCAAAAAAAAAAAACCAATATAAAAAAATATAAAGTAAAGTTTTTGTGTTTCTACTAGTTGCAAGCTTTTTCTTCAGAAACGGAGAATGGCCCGATGGCCGATGAAAACTCCTTAAGGAGCAATCCTTGAGCCAAAAGCCAAATGAATAATTTGCCATATCGTGTGGCAATGTCCAGGTCCAGGTATGTCAAGTCCTTCTATAAATTATATAAAGGCCAATGAATCATGCAATAATAGATAAATAAATAAATCAGGTCTTGACTGCAAACAGCTGCCGGTTGGTCCTTCAACATTTCCCCAGCACGTACAAGGATGTCTGTCTGTCCCTATGTCCTTATGCCATATGGAACATGTATGGCTTATGTATATATATATTTGTGTGTGTGTAAGTGTGTGTGTGTGTGTGTAAGTGTGTAGCTCAACAGGCTCTAATTAGATTACATGCAAATTAAATGCAGCAAAGAGCAGGAGCACGTAAGCAGAGGGATACACACGAATCTAGAAGATCCTGGCCCCGAATTGCACTCGAAGAAAATTATATATACAATATACATAATATACTTAATATATCACATTATTATCACATTAACTTATTATGGAGAATAGTCCTATTGGTTTTTTTGGTACAATTACTTAAATATTTTCAATATTATAACTTAGAGTTTTGTTGTGTTTTGTGCAAGTGTCCTTTGAATTTATGTACTCAATCAAGGAGTCTTGTAATTGGCTATTTACCTGACTGCCTGGCCACCATGGCCACCATAGAATCTCTCAATCCTGTCGAAAATCAGGATCTCAGCTGCCAGATGCGATGATCACTGAACCACAACAAAAAAAAATATTGATAAAAAAAAATGAGATCTGTGAGTTTTTTATGTTTTTGGGACCAGAGGCCAGTTTCGGTTGATTAAAGTTGGCTAGTTTGGCTGTGGTGAGGATTGGTTGGAGCCGGAGCACACTAAACTGCCTTGGGACGCGGCAGTTGCACGACTGAACCATGGCACGTTGCAATGTAGACACGCAGACTCGTGGCAGGATGCGCGCCAGGATTCTGTATATTGGCAAGGATGTGGGGAGGTGGCTGGCGGCAAATCGCGCAACAGGCAGAAGGCAGAAGGCAACAGGCAACAGGCAGGAGCTGGAGCTGGAGCTGGAGCTGGAGCTAGGCAGGTCCTGGCGCAGATGCATCTCCCCCCTTCGTTGTGTGTGTGTGTTTGCGAATAAAAACAAAGGCAAGAGTTGCGAAAAAAAAAAATCCCGAAGACAGCCACAGACACACCCAAGAGGCAAAAACAACAACAACAACAAAAAGGCGAAAGCAACGAAGAAAAGTGTGTAGCGGAAAATTGGATTGCAGGTCCTGCAGGTCCAGAGCCAGGACTAAAAACGTTGGAGCAGTAGCAATTAACGCCAACTATATGCACATAGGCATAAATCAGAGACTCTGGAGGAGGCTTTAAAGGACTGCCAGGCTGCGGCTGTGGGAGGCTGTCTGCGGTGGCGTCACCGCACAAAATGCAGCAGTTGCAGGCTGCAGGTAAGCCGGTGGCAGGTTGCAGGTGGCAGGTTGCAGGTTGCAGGTTGCAGGTGTGGTCAATGTCAGCCTGTTGCTGTTGCTGGACGATATCAAAAGCAGAAAAGCTGTGTGTGCAACAGGCAGGAGCCACACACACACTTACTTAGTGTCAAATGCAGAGAGAGAGAGAGAGAGAAGGACACACAAACACAGACAGATAGATAGAGAGTCCTGGGCTCTGCAATCCTGACACATCCGGTTCCGCAACAGGCGGAATTCCTTAACGCAGGGAAATGATTGCAAGTTGGATTTTTCGGGGTGGCCAGGAAAGGCCAGGCCCAACCCCTCCCACCTCCCACTTTAGTCGTAAGTCCTTTCAGCAGGATATACAAACCCACACCCACCTCCACCGCCTTCGGGGGTCTGGAGAGTTTTAAGAAGCAACAGAGCATGAGACTGGCGACGTGCGACTTGCGACTTGTGACAAACCGATTACGGGGGCCAAGTCCGAGTCCTGTTTGGGTATCCTGTTGCTGTTGCAGCCTGTTGCTGTTGCCAGCCCCACCAATACTAACGTCCGGATTGAGGAGAAAACTAACCCATACAGAGGCAGAAACACGCACACCACCAAGCCAACTGGCTCTCCAACTGTTGCGCTCGCTCTCTAGCAACAGGTACTCCGAGCAGGTCCTTCGGCAGGACCCGAACGGTATACCCTACAGTCGCATGCGCACAACCAGCCCCCAAACACACTCTCCTGGCAGCTTAGAAAAAAAATGAACGGTAGGCGCCGCAGCGAAGAGGGACGAGTGTCCTGGCACCTATCAGGATCCTCTGCCAATGTAGGGGAACCGGCACTGGCACTTGCACTTGCACTGCCCGGGTGTGATACGGACCGCAGAGGACTGCTAAGCCCAATGGCCTCGCCCTCATCTCCTTTTCCTTATCCTCCTCTTCCTCCTCCTCCTCCGCCGACCAAGCCCAATCCGTACCGGATCCGGCCAAAAGGACTTCTTCCATTTCACTCATGACGGCGCGACGATGCGAATGCCATTACCGTACTTTTATGATGTGCGGTCGTGCAAATGAATGCCATCCTTCTATCCTCCTATCCAGCCATCCTGCCACCCATCCTCTCATCCAGCAGAGATTGCGGATTTAAATGCTAAACTTTTCGTTGACCAGGTCCCCTCTAATTGGCCCAAACAGGCGGCTAAATGGCCATTCTGCCGCCATTGTCAAGGCATTTCACTTGACTTGAGGACCCGCACTACCGCTTACACATTATGCAGTCCAAGCATGTGGCAGGACCTCCTCCATAAGCCGATTTAATATTCATAACCCCGCTCATTTATTAACGACAACAAACAGATTCCATTTAACTTTAATTTCTTTCTTCTCATATTGGTGGAGGGGAGTCCTTTAGAGTAATTAAAAATAAAGAAACTGGTACTCTAAATAAAAACGTTTGCTGCACATTGTGGGGATAACAAAACTACAAATCGTTTAAGGTATTCCGCTTGAGAATCGGATGAGAATTCTTCGAAATATAGCTTCTCAAAGGGGCATAATTGCAGATTTCCAGATTTTCACATTTTTTAAGGGGGTCCATCAGAAAAATTTGAAAAAAATTCAAAATCAAATTTAGTTAAAAATTTAAATGCAGATTTACGGAGAATACATCCAAGATTCTTTTAAGGTATTCCGCTTGAGAATCGGATGAGAATTCTTCGAAATATAGCTTCTCAAAGGGGCATAATTGCAGATTTCCAGATTTTCACATTTTTTAAGGGGGTCCATTAGAAAAATTTGAAAAAAATCGAAAAAAATATTTTTGTTTGGGATTTTGATGCAGATTTACGGAGAATAAATCCAAGATTCTTTTAAGGTATTCCGCTTGAGAATCGGATGAGAATTCTCCAAAATATAGCTTCTCAAAGGGCCATAATTGCAGATTTCCAGATTTTCACATTTTTTAAGGGGGTCAGAAAAATTTGAAAAAAATTCAAAATCAAATTTAGTTAAAAATTTAAATGCAGATTTACGGAGAATACATCCAAGATTCTTTTAAGGTATTCCGCTTGAGAATCGGATGAGAATTCTTCGAAATATAGCTTCTCAAAGGGGCATAATTGCAGATTTCCAGATTTTCACATTTTTTAAGGGGGTCCATCAGAAAAATTTGAAAAAAATTCAAAATCAAATTTAGTTAAAAATTTAAATGCAGATTTACGGAGAATACATCCAAGATTCTTTTAAGGTATTCCGCTTGAGAATCGGATGAGAATTCTTCGAAATATAGCTTCTCAAAGGGGCATAATTGCAGATTTCCAGATTTTCACATTTTTTAAGGGGGTCCATTAGAAAAATTTGAAAAAAATCGAAAAAATATTTTTGTTTGGGATTTTGATGCAGATTTACGGAGAATAAATCCAAGATTCTTTTAAGGTATTCCGCTTGAGAATCGGATGAGAATTCTCCAAAATATAGCTTCTCAAAGGGCCATAATTGCAGATTTCCAGATTTTCACATTTTTTAAGGGGGTCAGAAAAATTTGAAAAAAATTCAAAATCAAATTTAGTTAAAAATTTAAATGCAGATTTACGGAGAATAAGTCTAAGATTCTTTTAAGGTATTCCGCTTGAGAATCGGATGAGAATTCTTCGAAATATAGCTTCTCAAAGGGGCATAATTGCAGATTTCCAGATTTTCACATTTTTTAAGGGGGTCCATCAGAAAAATTTGAAAAAATTCAAAATCAAATTTAGTTAAAAATTTAAATGCAGATTTACGGAGAATACATCCAAGATTCTTTTAAGGTATTCCGCTTGAGAATCGGATGAGAATTCTTCGAAATATAGCTTCTCAAAGGGGCATAATTGCAGATTTCCAGATTTTCACATTTTTTAAGGGGGTCCATTAGAAAAATTTGAAAAAAATCGAAAAAATATTTTTGTTTGGGATTTTGATGCAGATTTACGGAGAATAAATCCAAGATTCTTTTAAGGTATTCCGCTTGAGAATCGGATGAGAATTCTCCAAAATATAGCTTCTCAAAGGGCCATAATTGCAGATTTCCAGATTTTCACATTTTTTAAGGGGGTCAGAAAAATTTGAAAAAAATTCAAAATCAAATTTAGTTAAAAATTTAAATGCAGATTTACGGATAATACATCCAAGATTCTTTTAAGGTATTCCGCTTGAGAATCGGATGAGAATTCTTCGAAATATAGCTTCTCAAAGGGGCATAATTGCAGATTTCCAGATTTTCACATTTTTTAAGGGGGTCCATCAGAAAAATTTGAAAAAATTGAAAATCAAATAAAGTGAAAAATTTAAATGCAGATTTACGGAGAATACATCCAAGATTCTTTTTAAGGTATTCCGCTTGAGAATCGGATGAGAATTCTTCGAAATATAGCTTCTCAAAGGGGCATAATTGCAGATTTCCAGATTTTCACATTTTTTAAGGGGGTCCATCAGAAAAATTTGAAAAAAATTGAAAATCAAATAAAGTGAAAAATTTAAATGCAGATTTACGGAGAATACATCCAAGATTCTTTTAAGGTATTCCGCTTGAGAATCGGATGATAATTCTTCAAAATATAGCTTCTCAAAGGGGCATAATTGCAGATTTCCAGATTTTCACATTTTTTAAGGGGGTCCATCAGAAAAATTTGAAAAAAATTCAAAATCAAATTTAGTTAAAAATTTAAATGCAGATTTACGGAGAATAAGTCTAAGATTCTTTTAAGGTATTCCGCTTGAGAATCGGATGAGAATTCTTCGAAATATAGCTTCTCAAAGGGGCATAATTGCAGATTTCCAGATTTTCACATTTTTTAAGGGGGTCCATCAGAAAAATTTGAAAAAAATTGAAAATCAAATAAAGTGAAAAATTTAAATGCAGATTTACGGAGAATACATCCAAGATTCTTTTAAGGTATTCCGCTTGAGAATCGGATGAGAATTCTTCGAAATATAGCTTCTCAAAGGGGCATAATTGCAGATTTCCAGATTTTCACATTTTTTAAGGGGGTCCATCAGAAAAATTTGAAAAAAATTCAAAATCAAATTTAGTTAAAAATTTAAATGCAGATTTACGGAGAATAAGTCTAAGATTCTTTTAAGGTATTCCGCTTGAGAATCGGATGAGAATTCTTCGAAATATAGCTTCTCAAAGGGGCATAATTGCAGATTTCCAGATTTTCACATTTTTTAAGGGGGTCCATCAGAAAAATTTGAAAAAATTCAAAATCAAATTTAGTTAAAAATTTAAATGCAGATTTACGGAGAATACATCCAAGATTCTTTTAAGGTATTCCGCTTGAGAATCGGATGAGAATTCTTCGAAATATAGCTTCTCAAAGGGGCATAATTGCAGATTTCCAGATTTTCACATTTTTTAAGGGGGTCCATTAGAAAAATTTGAAAAAAATCGAAAAAATATTTTTGTTTGGGATTTTGATGCAGATTTACGGAGAATAAATCCAAGATTCTTTTAAGGTATTCCGCTTGAGAATCGGATGAGAATTCTCCAAAATATAGCTTCTCAAAGGGCCATAATTGCAGATTTCCAGATTTTCACATTTTTTAAGGGGGTCAGAAAAATTTGAAAAAAATTCAAAATCAAATTTAGTTAAAAATTTAAATGCAGATTTACGGATAATACATCCAAGATTCTTTTAAGGTATTCCGCTTGAGAATCGGATGAGAATTCTTCGAAATATAGCTTCTCAAAGGGGCATAATTGCAGATTTCCAGATTTTCACATTTTTTAAGGGGGTCCATCAGAAAAATTTGAAAAAATTGAAAATCAAATAAAGTGAAAAATTTAAATGCAGATTTACGGAGAATACATCCAAGATTCTTTTAAGGTATTCCGCTTGAGAATCGGATGATAATTCTTCAAAATATAGCTTCTCAAAGGGGCATAATTGCAGATTTCCAGATTTTCACATTTTTTAAGGGGGTCCATCAGAAAAATTTGAAAAAATTCAAAATCAAATTTAGTTAAAAATTTAAATGCAGATTTACGGAGAATAAGTCTAAGATTCTTTTAAGGTATTCCGCTTGAGAATCGGATGAGAATTCTTCGAAATATAGCTTCTCAAAGGGGCATAATTGCAGATTTCCAGATTTTCACATTTTTTAAGGGGGTCCATCAGAAAAATTTGAAAAAAATTCAAAATCAAATTTAGTTAAAAATTTAAATGCAGATTTACGGAGAATAAGTCTAAGATTCTTTTAAGGTATTCCGCTTGAGAATCGGATGAGAATTCTCCAAAATATAGCTTTTCAAAGGGCCATAATTGCAGATTTCCAGATTTTCACATTTTTTAAGGGGGTCCATCAGAAAAATTTGAAAAAAATTGAAAATCAAATAAAGTGAAAAATTTAAATGCAGATTTACGGAGAATAAGTCTAAGATTCTTTTAAGGTATTCCGCTTGAGAATCGGATGAGAATTCTCCAAAATATAGCTTTTCAAAGGGCCATAATTGCAGATTTCCAGATTTTCACATTTTTTAAGGGGGTCCATCAGAAAAATTTGAAAAAAATTCAAAATCAAATAAAGTGAAAAATTTAAATGCAGATTTACGGAGAATACATCCAAGATTCTTTTAAGGTATTCCGCTTGAGAATCGGATGAGAATTCTTCGAAATATAGCTTCTCAAAGGGGCATAATTGCAGATTTCCAGATTTTCACATTTTTTAAGGGGGTCCATCAGAAAAATTTGAAAAAAATTGAAAATCAAATAAAGTGAAAAATTTAAATGCAGATTTACGGAGAATACATCCAAGATTCTTTTAAGGTATTCCGCTTGAGAATCGGATGAGAATTCTTCAAAATATAGCTTCTCAAAGGGGCATAATTGCAGATTTCCAGATTTTCACATTTTTTAAGGGGGTCCATCAGAAAAATTTGAAAAAAATTGAAAATCAAATAAAGTGAAAAATTTAAATGCAGATTTACGGAGAATACATCCAAGATTCTTTTAAGGTATTCCGCTTGAGAATCGGATGAGAATTCTTCGAAATATAGCTTTTCAAAGGGCCATAATTGCAGATTTCCAGATTTTCACATTTTTTAAGGGGGTCCATCAGAAAAATTTGAAAAAAATTGAAAATCAAATAAAGTGAAAAATTTAAATGCAGATTTACGGAGAATAAGTCTAAGATTCTTTTAAGGTATTCCGCTTGAGAATCGGATGAGAATTCTCCAAAATATAGCTTTTCAAAGGGCCATAATTGCAGATTTCCAGATTTTCACATTTTTTAAGGGGGTCCATCAGAAAAATTTGAAAAAAATTGAAAATCAAATAAAGTGAAAAATTTAAATGCAGATTTACGGAGAATACATCCAAGATTCTTTTAAGGTATTCCGCTTGAGAATCGGATGAGAATTCTTCGAAATATAGCTTCTCAAAGGGGCATAATTGCAGATTTCCAGATTTTCACATTTTTTAAGGGGGTCCATCAGAAAAATTTGAAAAAATTTAAAATCAAATAAAGTGAAAAATTTAAATGCAGATTTACGGAGAATACATCCAAGATTCTTTTAAGGTATTCCGCTTGAGAATCGGATGAGAATTCTTCGAAATATAGCTTCTCAAAGGGGCATAATTGCAGATTTCCAGATTTTCACATTTTTTAAGGGGGTCCATCAGAAAAATTTGAAAAAAATTGAAAATCAAATAAAGTGAAAAATTTAAATGCAGATTTACGGAGAATACATCCAAGATTCTTTTAAGGTATTCCGCTTGAGAATCGGATGAGAATTCTTCAAAATATAGCTTCTCAAAGGGGCATAATAGCAGATTTCCTGATTTTCACATTTTTTAAGGGGGTCCATCAGAAAAATTTGAAAAAAATTTAAAATCAAATAAAGTGAGAAATTTAAATGCAGATTTACGGAGAATAAGTCTAAGATTCTTTTAAGGTATTCCGCTTGAGAATCGGATGAGAATTCTCCAAAATATAGCTTCTCAAAGGGGCATAATTGCAGATTTCCAGATTTTCAAATTTTTTAAGGGGGTCCATCAGAAAAATTTGAAAAAATTAAAAATCAAATAAAGTGAGAAATTTAAATGCAGATTTACGGAGATTAAATCCAAGATTCTTTTAAGGTATTCCGCTTGAAATTCGGATGAGAATTCTCCAAAATATAGCTTCTCAAAAGGGCATAATAGCAGATTTCCTGATTTTCACATTTTTTAAGGGGGTCCATCAGAAAAATTTGAAAAAAATTGAAAATCAAATAAAGTGAGAAATTTAAATGCAGATTTACGGAGAATAAATCCAAGATTCTTTTAAGGTATTCCGCTTGAGAATCGGATGAGAATTCTTCGAAATATAGCTTCTCAAAGGGGCATAATTGCAGATTTCCAGATTTTCAAATTTTTTAAGGGGGTCCATCAGAAAAATTTGAAAAAAATTGAAAATCAAATAAAGTGAGAAATTTAAATGCAGATTTACGGAGATTAAATCCAAGATTCTTTTAAGGTATTCCGCTTGAAATTCGGATGAGAATTCTCCAAAATATAGCTTCTCGAAGGGGCATAATTGCAGATCCCATTTGTCGGAGGGGAAATTATAAAGATTTGGATTAAAAGCTTCATAAGCTGCAAAACGTTTAGGGTATCCCTCCCTTAAGGTAGGATAAATACTTTCCAGGATATAGAGCCTTTAATAAAACAACAAAGTTTATTCTGGAGTAAGACTTGGGTGAGAAACGAAATAAAAAAAAAAAGGAAACTCCAACTGTTAGAAACGGTGTAGTCGAGAGACGGAGACGGAGACCGGGACCAAGACCGGGGCAAAGTCCTGGCTGGATTCCGGGGCTGGAGCTGCCAGGACTATATAGTCCTTACCATATAGCATGTGTTTTTGTGGATGGAAGCTGTGCAAGCCGAGCTGGTAAAACTTTATTGAATTGCCGGCATTACTGTTCCCATTGTTCTTGTTGATGTTGATGGCGATGTTACTGTTGCTTTTTCTATTGTTTTTGTTGTTTTCTTTATTGTTTGTTATTGTTGCTATTGCTATTGTTTTTGGTGTTGTTTTTGTTATTGTTGTTGTTGTTGTTATTGTCGTCAGTGAGCGGAAGTGCATCCGGTTACAAACATACAAACAAAATGAAGCCCCACACCTACGCCCCACACCACCACCAGTGGAGTAGGCAGGATTCCATAGCAATAGCTGGCACGGTTGGGGCAATCAATTCCTTCAAAGGACGACCGGGTGGCTGCTAGTTAACGCCCACTCTGGCCCGGGCCCGGGCTATGGGCCATGGACCATGGACCATGGACCATGTTGTTTTCCAGGACCCCGCAAGCCGCAATCGCCTGGCGGCTGTTGTAGCTATAACGCTTCAACAAGTGCGCTGGATGCGTTTGACAAAAGTTGCATAAATTAACGTTAAAAGCAAACCTTGTTTCTGTTGCTGCACAACACAGCCCCCTTTGACTTTGTTAGTGTCGTTAGTGCCTCCCCCCCTTCCTCCCTCCATCCTCCATCCTCCGGCCTCTTATTCTGGCCAGCACCAGCAACATGCAATAAAGTCATCAAGTGATGCCACTGCTGCTGTCCCATCGTCCTTGCTGGAACGCCTCTCCTTTGCCCAACCATCCATTCATTCAATCATCGAGCCATCAATCCGCCCACCCACCACCCATCCACGCACTTCATTGCGTTTGCGGCCAACATTTTACACGCTTACTTTTTTTTTTTTTGTTTTTTTGTACTTTTTTTGCCCTCTTATCGTGATGATGTGGAAAAATGAATTTACAACCCATTGCGTTGCAGGATAATTTGATTTGGAATCGCGCGGACATATCGCCGCCATATTAAAGTTGCCACAAATGCCGCAACGCCATGCCACGCCACGCCACGCCCCTCCACGCCACGCCCCTCCACGCCCCGCCATGCAATGCAATGCAAAAATCCCATAAATAATGGCATGTAATCAAAAAGCCAACCAAATACGTTTCATTTTAAAATCTACTGTAAACAAAAACACCACAGAAGCGCAAATAAAAGAAAAAAAAAACAAACAATCGATGGAAATCAAATTATAAACTAATTTTTCAGCCTCAATAGGTTGTCTATTTGTTTAATGATTTGTCAGCATTGTCCGCCAATTGTTTAAACTTTTGAGGAGGAGTTCTATTCAAGTATCAAAGTACTCTAATTTTTAAATAATCTTTGAAAACAATTTTTGGAAACGTTCTTACCATAATAATATATTTTACATAAAAGTTTATTCAAAGACTTTGGACTATAGTTTCTTCTTTCTCTATAAATAATTTTTGGAAACTTGTAGAAAAGTTTTCTAAATAATATTACCAGAATAATGCGATTAGCATATAGTTATTCTATATATAAAGTACAAAATTCTGGACCATAGCTCCTTACCTTTTTTTATTAACAATAAATAGTTCCAGACATAGCCAAGTTTTCTACCAATTAATATTCATAATAATACCCCCTATAAGCAGGGAGGTGGTACGAGTTCCCAGGTAATCCAGGCGTAAAAGGAGCGCCATGATTGGAGATGATTCGAAATGGTCCCCGGAAAATAGAGAGACTCCGCAGAGACAGAGGCAGAGCCAAAGGCCTGACCTTAAATGCTCACGTGCGGACAGGACACTGGATGGCATCCTGCTGAGCCAGAGCCAGGAGTGTGGCAGGGATAACCGGATGGAAAAGGGTTCTCAGGATGAAGGACGAAGGACGAAGGACGAAGGAAGGTAGGGGGAGGGAAAAAACAAAAAACGCTTGGCGCTCAAATCTAAATACAGAAATTAATGAATTATGAGTAAAGGGATTTGTTTCGCTCTCGTGAATCTGGGCAACACCTTTGGACCGGACCGGACCGGATCGGACCGAAACCGAATCCTGGAAGCATCGCATCGCATCGCCCCTCCCCCACCACCTAAAATGCCCCGCTGTGTCCTTACTTACAGCCTTGCTGGCGTATCCTCGATGGGTCGGGGGAGTGTGCCCAGTTAAGCGGAAGACGACATAAATAGTAACCATACGTGGATGTGAATGGGTGAGTGTGTGTGTGTGTGTGTGTGTGTGTGTGTGTGGACATTTTAATCGCTTTGATCTTTATATTCCCATTTAGTAATTAATTAACCGAAAGCTCCACTGTATTCATGCACTAATATGCATTCTAAATTTCAAGCACATGCTGGTCATCCCAAAAAACCGAAACGAAGCTGGCGGGGATTGTGTCTATTTTTCCGATTAATTGGTTTCACCCGCTGCGGCCTCAACAAACTGGTTACCATCTTTAATGGCAGGACCTTCCGCATGGAAATTAGTTCCATAAGGACCCGTCCGGCCTAATGAGGATCTCCTGGTGTCCCGGTGCGACATGTGTGACACATTTTGGGTTTTTGGGTGAAGCACGTGACTCCTGGAATTGGAGGACCTGGAGTCCAGTTTGTGAAACTGCTAATTTATGGTGAATATGCCCGACTTTGATTGCCCGTTTTCCATAGCCCATCAATAGCAACCAGGACAGCAAAGGACAGTGCAGGACAGCGGCCAGGACGGCAGCCAGGACAATGGCCAGGACACGAATGCTATCATCGCATCGGGTGTGTTGTTTAATTAAATTTCTGAAATTAAAATGTTTTGTTTATATAAATTGAAAAATGCGGACATCAACCGCGGCACAATGCCATCCCCAAGACCGGTTGAAGGAACAAATAAAAAAAACATTAAAGGGAGCAAAAAAAAACAGCAACCAGCAAGTAGAGGAGGCGACATACAAGGACTTGTTTTTGCCTCTAACACACCGTTTATGGAATACCCTTTCGATTTATTGTCGCAAAGTTCAAAAGGTTTCTCCTTGCCTTTCAATAAGCTTAAGCTTAATCCGAGAGAGCATGTGGATTTCGGGCTGGGGTCTGGCCAGGTGGTGGACACAGGACCACTGGACCACCAGACCATCACAGCATCGGGACACACCATTGTTCGACGCTCAAATCGCCGCTGATGGGACACACATCCAACCTAAAGCCCAGTTCTGTCCTTGCCACGAGCATTTTTTTCAATTGGGCAGGCTACAAGTCACTCATCCGGCGTTTGAGTCGCATTCATTTACACACTGAGAGGAAAATCCCAGTGCTTTTCGATTCTACATTCAGGGGATAATATTTTACATGCCTCTGGTTGGTTTTGGTTTGCCTCTACTTGGTTGCCTTGGTTTGTCTCTACTTCCTTTATTACGAAATCCCAGGTTCAAATGTTCTTGTTCTTTGGCTCATATCCTATTTATCCTGATTTTTAGATATCCTTTTGAGTGGGGAAATAAAGGAAAATATCAGCTGGCGACCCTGAGTTCCATTATTTTGGTTCTAAACCTATTCCCCGCCAAAAGTCTGTGAAACCCCTTACGTAGCTTCAATATTCCTTAATCCTTTTTAACTTTAACTAATATCCTACCTACACCACTTTTTCATATAGTTCTCAGACTTTTCTTTCAGTGGAATAGAGCTGACACACTCACACCTGCACAGGTGTCTCCACACACTCTGCTGATATCTATGCCAGTCCTGTGTCTGAGCTTTGTCCTGTACGGTGTATGGTCGTCCATAGTGTGTGGAGTGTGTCTATGGCGTGTGTGTGTGTGTGTGTGTGTGGAGAGTGTGTGTGTTTACACAACAACTGTCGCTGGCTTTTCAATTTGATTCATTTCATTTCAATTCTGTTTTCTTTGCATTGTTCAAAATGCGCCGGGGGCGTCGATCAAGCCGACTCCCATAGTCCCTATTTTTTTTTTTTTTTGTCCCAACCACGCGTCTCCCCCGTTTTTTTTTTTTTTTTTTTGTCAGCCATTTAGGGGGAAGTTGGTAGAGGTCCTGGAAGTGCAGGACATATACGTATGTGTACATGCACGCATTTGAATAACTGCAATTGAGTCGGATAATCTGGCATTTATTGGAGCGCGGCTCCACATATATTCTTCTGACTTCTTGATGTCCCCGAAATAACCGAAAGTATCCACCAGTTTAAACTATCACCAATTGATATTCATGACACTGCTCGGTCCTGCTGTCCTGCAGTCCTGCAGGACCTGAATTGATTGGAAGCACATGTTCGAAAAAGCAATTATTGCTTAATCTGTCAATTGTGTTTTGGCTGGTTAAATATGCTAACGACTACGTAAATCTATTTGGCCAGTTGCGAAAAACCTGAATCACACTAATTAATCCGCATGCAGCATTTTGGCACGACCAGGTCGGGGACGGGGACGGGGACGGGGACGGGGACTAGGACCAAGTTTCTTGGATGGAAAAGGACCTCTAACCAATAGTTGAATGGCTGAATGGCGAATGGCTGGATGGGATGACTGGCCACAAAAGATGCACTCACATGCTGGGCATTGTTTGGCTGGCATAAAAGGAAAACGGAGCCAAAGGAGCATGAGCCAGGAGTAGGAGCCAGAAGCCAGGATTTCAGCCAGCGTAGCCAGTGAAATGTGAGCGAAAGCGAAAAAGTGAATTTATGGCTTCATAAATCATAAGCAATATTGTCATATTCTAGCATTTCCTGGTCACCTTTTGCAAGGATGCCGGGGGCCAAAGGTCATAGCCGAACAAGTAGCAATTTGCTATCCCAAACTGTTGCATTCTGCGAGACCATAACCAGACTAACCGACTAGGAACAGGAAAAGGACCTGGACCAGGACCAGCACCAGAACCAGGACCAGGACTAGGACCCAGACTCGGACTAGACCTGAGTCTCGGGTTACCCACACAGACCATGATCCATCAAAATGCTGGAAGGAGCCGAGCTCGCAGCTAATGTTTAAAGCCACCGGTGATTACTCAAAGCATAGGTGACTGCCTTCTTCCATAATTGACACGTATCGAAAAGGACCTGGGTGTGGGTCCTGTTTGGCCGCCTCAATGACACTCGAGTGCCTCAATGTGAGCAAGACCTCATGCATAAAGCCTGAACAAATGAATTTTCGATACCTGACTAAGCACAACTCGTTTGTTTATTTGATCGCTGAGTCGTTGCAAGTTGGTTGGCTGCTTGGCTAGCTGGTTGGTTGGTTGGTTGGTTGGTTGGTTGGTTGGTTTATTGGCAAAAAAGGACCTTATTGAAGTACTCCTTTTGGCCACTAAACGATTCGTTTATTAGCAACTTAACAGACTGAGTAGCGACAGTTGCCAAACAACCAGGATATGCCAAGGGTCCTTGCCGGCCATCCACTAAATAAATATTGTACTAATCAACCCTTGTCACTCAATCAAAGCCAGTGTCCTGTCCTGTCCTGCCAATTGTACTTGGACACATCTAATATAATCCCAGAAATGATATCGAAAATTATTTAATACTTTTGTGATCTGCTGTCATGTTGGTATTTCCACATTATCCTTAAAGACAGATATATGTAAATGGAAAAAGGGTTCATATTGGGGGGCAACTGTGTTCAATTGGCGGGAAACTCTTCGGTTTCCGACTCACTGCTGTCCAAACATGGCCAAGGATATCAGCATAGGTCCTGATTGAATGTAACCAGAGAGTGATGCTCAGGATGCTCTGGATGCTAGACAAACGGCATGTCAGAGTTCGAGTGCTGGCAGGACAATGGCGGGACAGGCCGGTGTCCGTGTCCGTGTCGGTGTCGGTGTCGGTGTCAGTGTCTCCCTTCGTCTCCTGCTCGAACGAAGGTCTTCCTTTTTTCTTCATCTTCCTCGCACGGACATCGCTCCAAATTTCCGCTCTTGTAAATCCATTTCAACTGACAGACGGAATCAGAACTGGCCAGAATTCAATATTCAGAATCAGGAATCAGGAGCAGGACGAGAACGAGGACGAGGACGAGGACGAGGACGAGGACAAGGACTCAAAATGGAAGCGGGATGCAGATAAGCCTTCGGCAACGCGTTAATTCCGTCATACGAATGTCACTTGCCAAACAAGTTGTCCGCCGTTGTGGCCATCAAACGCCCGTCAATCACAATCGCCGGACAATGCAATCACGTCGAAGTAACTGGCCAGAAAATTGTCAACTTGACTGGCTTCCTCGAAATTCAATTACACTGGACCGCCGCATCGCATGGCTATCTTGGTCACACGAGCTAAGCCGGGTGGTTGGGTTGCATCATTGTTTGAGGGCATTCAAGGATGAAGGAAGGGAATCTCTCTCTATAAAAACCAAACACTCCATATGTAGTACAAAAAATATCGCTTAAATATACAATTCATTATCCTCAAACCAGGGTTCTCTCCTAAACTAAACTTTAGGATGTATCCTAGCCTGGCAACGTATCCTTTTGCAGCTTAGAAAAGCCAAAAGCCCTCAAGCTTTGGTTGTGAAACAACCAAAGGACTTTCATTCGGCGCCTGCGCTTGTCATATCCTTTTCCTGACTTGGCTCAAGCTTTTCCAAGCCACACAGCTTTTAGTTTACTTCATATCCTTGCCAGCTTTTTTTGAAAAAGGAGTGAAAAAAGGCGCTTTAAAAGGATGCTAGTCCTGAAATAGTCATGAGTTGGATTCCCAGCCCTCATTCCAAATGCACAAAATCAAAATGCAAACTGAGCTGCAAAGGCTAGAGTCCTGGCAACTGGAGTCCTGCCATCCTGGCGTCCTGGAGGGCGTTTTTGTGGCATGTGTGTGCTGCACTTGCGACACAAGAGTTGAGCAAACAAAGTGCCACAACATTGCCATTGACAAATTGAATAACAACAATGACAGGCTGAGAGCAAATCAAAGAGGATACCTTTTCTGTTTTTTTTTTTCGATTTCTTGCGCTTGGCAAGGAGCTCTGCTTGGAGCAAAGGAATTTCCGTGTTGATTTCTTGGCTTCGATAACTTTTGAGCATAAAGGATCCGGCGGAGGGTGGCTAACTTTGCAAAAATTTGGCGCATATTAAAATTCTTGGTGAAAGCTTTTGACATAAATTAAAACTTTTATCGCAGGACCCTTCCTTCTACTTTTTGTTTAGGGGCGGGGGAGGGTGCATGAAAAATGGCAGGTGAGCCAGCCTCCATATATGCTGATTTCCTTTGTTTTCCCCCAAAGGATATTTCGGGCGAGAGTTGGGACAAGGCGTGTCCTGGCAACTAATTGATTGGCAGTTTGGCAATGTCATATTAGCATGTACTTAATGCCTCGTCCCCAAAAAGGACACATCGATGGCTGATTGAAAACTTTTTTAATTAATTTCGCTGCCAGAAAGTAACAGAGCCTGCCCCCAAAACTTTCTTCGTCTTAGATGTCCTGGGAAGACAGAGAGAGAGAGAGATAGAGAGAGCGCGAGAGAGCATTAAAAATGAATTTTGACTCTGTCTGTAGAGACAACAAATTCTCCGCCTTCGTCCTCGTCCTCGTCCTCGTCCTCGTCCTCGTCCTCGTCCTCGTCCTCGTCCTCGTCTTGGTCTTCGCCAAAAAAAATTATTTATGGGCTTACTGTGCGTGGCCGTGTATTCCTTTTTATATTTAGAGAAAAAAAGGAGGTTCCTTGGCCAATCTATTGAGTAGTATTGCTACGTGATTTCTGTGCCGTTTGGCCAAACTTTTTCAATAATGTATAAATCAAACTGTCATAAAGTCACAGCTTCCAGATTGCCAAAATCGCGGCTCTAAGTTTTAGGACAGGTTCCGCCTTCCTTCTCTTATTTTATTCTCCTTGCCAGGTCCATTCTGGCGCGAGGAAAACGTCAAAAGGACACCCCCTCATTGGTGACATTTTCTTAGACAATTTAAGTTGCCATTGTGTCGTCTTGATGTGCATTTAATATGTGTCTCTACGTGGGTGTGTGCCGTCACGGGAGACCCAGGCAGAGACAATGTCGAATCCTGGAGACCCAGAACCAGGACCAGGAACAGAACCACCCCAGATGTTACCTGTCTGCCTTCGGCAAGTTGCCTTTAAGCGTTTTTCACATTCATGGAAATATGTCACAAAATTTATTGCAAAATAATTTCGCCCGTTTTGCTAATGCTGCTAATGCCCAGGATATCGCCATGTCCTGGATCACGAGCGCCGCCCAAAGGACATTGGTCGCTCACGAGGAGCCAATGTCAAGAGCAGGCCACTTGAAAGGAATGGCCCAGGATGTGTGCTTTCCAAAGGTGGCACTTCAAAAAAAAAACGCAATAATTATTAAATAAAATAAAAGTATATATAAAATAGATAAAATATTAACAACTTTTTCTTCTAAATGATTTGGCATTTAAAACTTGCTCAGGAAAATTCTTTCGGTGTATTTTCTAGCCACCCCAACCTTTTCATATTGAAATATTAAAAATTCCCAAGGAAGATGAGCAGGAAAAGTGTCCTTCCCGGAGTTGAACTCTGCCTTGAAAGTTTCCTTTTAGAGAGTCCTTGCAAAAATGCGTATTTGTGGTGGCTGGAAATATTTTTAATCTACTTTGCGGCAAATGTCGCTTAAGAAAAATTACAAAAAGCTTGCTTTGATGCCAAAAATCCTGGCCAGTTCCTGGGGCCCGATCGGGGGCGGTGTCCTTTTTGAAAAATGCATATTTTCGCACATGTAAATATCCTTTTTGCCGGGCCAACAAATTTAAGTTGTTCCGCAATTAAAACAGCGAAAGGAAAGTAAGCAAATGTTTGTATTTGTGCGTTTCAGTTCGTTTGAATGCGAAATATTTTTTTACAAGTACGTTTATTTCGAAACGGGAAAGGTCCTTTGAACATTAAGGACATTTAAATACTCTTTTCAAAAGTTAAGAAGAGGCTTCTAAACAGGTTTTAAAAGTAACTTCTTACAATTCCATAGTTATGGAAAGTTTAATAAACATTCAAGAGTCCTTGGACTCAGTAAGGATACCTTCGCTGATAGAGTAGGAAAATGTAAATACAATAACAACTGGAAAAACCCCTCAAAAGCGTGCCAACGTGCTCTCGGACTTTCGTGTTTGTATCAGTGAGTTTGGTGGGAAAGGACGAGGCCAGGACGGAGGGGGCGTGGCCTGGAGCTGAAGGGGGCTGGTCGATTGATCGGCGAGTGCGTGTTTAAACAAAAATTTCGCAATGTAAATCGGCAAATATGCACGCACCAGGAAAAATAGCCAGGACTCATTTACAAAGTGTTTTTACCATCCCAAAAAAAAAGGAATCCAAAAAGGGGAAGGGGGGGGGGGGGATACGTCATACCATTGCCACATCTATGTGCCCCATCAATTCTTTTGGCTCAGGACCTGTTTGTAAATGTTTTAATTGAATTCGAGTGGCGTCCACCGAATGGCAGACGTGCTAAATGTTTAATCGAGCTGATAATTACCCGACCTTGTCAGGACGAAATCGATGATGCATGTATGTCGGTGTGTAAGTGGCTGTATATTTGCTGTCCACTGTTGCCGTCATTCACTCAATCATTCCCTCAATCATTCACTTGGCCGTGTGGGGCTATGCATATGTAATGCGGCGAAGCGACTTTGGTTTCGGTTTTCGGGGAGAGCGGATATCCTGCTCCTGGCCGAGTCAACGCCTTCGAAGCGTTTCCCAATGATTTATTAACTAATTTAGCGGCAATATTATTTATACCCAGTCCCAGACCCAGACAGACAGCCAGCAGGTCCTTGTTGGTGCTGGTGCTGGTGCTCTTGCGGTTGAATGTTCGCCCGCCAAGGATAATACTCAAAAATGCTGCCACAAAATGTTAAACAGAAGGAACAAAACGGCCGACACAACACCACAATCGATCAAAATGATGATATCGAAATACTAAATACTCTGCGAAACAAAGGAATAAAAATATTCAAATGAATGTGAAAGTATTAAAAGGATAATACTACATTAAAAGGATTATTAAATTTGCTTTTGTGTAGGCTGGAGCTACGAATAGTTGAATATATCCCTATAAAGAGTATCCCGAGACAGCGAAAAAAGGGAAAAAAATCGAAGCCCAAACCTGCAACAATGGGTTGTAAGTTGGTAACTTTAAGAAATTTACACCATCAGCAGATAAGAGTGCAAGCCCACTAGGAGCAGCAAGGAGCGGATGCACTCCCTTAACTCCCGACAAAAGGACTATAAGGTCCTGGGCAAGAAGTTGGAAAACTGGTAAGGAAATTTTGCAGAGCCGGCACTTTTTCCAGCCCTTGTTTGCAGCAAACAATCTGTTTCCCGGCATCAACTTTGCTAGAAAAATTGAAACAAGCTGAACGGTGGCAGTCAACTAGAACGCAGCCAGGATCAGGACCAAAGGATGGCGGCTACCCCATAATATCAGCCTTTTTTTTGGGAAGGAGAATGGCCTGTCAAGGCGGAGAGGGCTTCGAAAATGCAGTAGGCTGCAACTGGCAACTGGTAACTGGCAACTGGTAACTGGTAACTGGTAACTGGCAACTTGCAACTTGTGGCAGGGGTATGTATCATATTTGGACACGGAAAAGACAGAAATATAAACTTATAAAGACCGGGAACGCCTGCGACCTCCCCCCGAATCCTTCTTCCAGATATTACAGAGCTGCTGGGCGCGGCACAAAAACCATATTTGGCAACTGAGGAGCAGTTGAAAGGACTTTGCAGCGCGCACATCTGATGAATTATGGCCAAAGTTATCGGCTGCTGTTGTCCGGGAAGGCATTCTCCACTAAGTTGTAAGTATATAGGGCTCACCTCCTCCACCTCATCCCCCCCTTCTTTGGTTTTTGTGCAATGTTTTGCCACACTGCGTGGCAACTACTGATAATAATAAGATATACTTGGCGCCCCCCACAGGCCCCCACTGACCCCCAAAAAGCGCGTCTCGTCCTTTGCTGTGGATCCTGCAGGATCCGGAAGTCTACTAAATAACAACCAGTCGCCGGGGCAGTCGAAGGCGGACAGCCAACTGCGAAATAAAGGCAACTTAAATAAGTTTAATTGTACGAAACGGAAGTGAAACTTTGCCATTTGGCCTCCTCTTCCGGTTCCTTTTCTCCTCGTCCTTTTTTTATGCCCCAACAGCATGATAAAAAAAAATCAGGAATTATCCTTACAAGTAAGAGAACAAATAATCAGGACTCTCTTTATTTTTCGCCAACTATTTAATAAAAAAAAACAATAATTAACAGCTACAATTACATATTCAAAAAATGCCTAAATTACAAATAAGTTTATAATTTTATAGTTTAAAAGTCTGTTAACCTTAAGTTAACGTTTCAATTCATCATTCAGAAATGCCAAACATATTCAAATTATAAAGCCCTTTAAACGCAATCTTTTCTGCAATTATGTGTCGAAAAAAACCATTGGTTACTTTCCAATTTCCATTCAAATTCCCATTAACAAATATGCGGCCCCCCACCACCCACTTCTCAGCCGAGAACTAAAATTTGAGTCTCACTCCCAGAGCGGACAGCTACACTCCGCACGGCCACCCTCTTAGCTAATTGCAGAGAGTAAGTGGGAGTTAATGAGGGTGGGAGTGCAATGCGTGGCCTCTCACATAGGAAGGGGGAGCATAAAAATGGAATGGCTTATCTGTCACTACGATCTCTGCTTGCCAGAAGTTTTAATGCAATTGATCAGTGAACTTGCAAGAGCTTTAGCTGCGGGTTTGCAAAGATTAAATAATATTTATCGACCAGAAAACATTAAATATTAAACAAATTATCAAGCTAACCAACATATTAGGTGTTGCCAAAAAGAAATTAAGTGCGAAAAGGCGTTGTGAAATTGCAGAAGAAGAAGATGCATTATTCTTGTGCAATGACGGCATGACGTCATCAGACAATTAACTTTGGAACCGAAGTGACGGCGTTTAAATGTATTAATCGACCAGAAAACACTCAATACTAAACAAAATAATAAAGCAAAGAACAAATAAAGGGTTGCTGAAGTAAAATGAATTAATAAAATAGTAAAACAAAGACATGGAAAAGGCATTGTGAAATTGGCGAGGAAGAAGAAGACATGACCAAAGTGTATGGACCACGGCATGACGTCATCAGACTATTAACTATGTAAGTTAAATTATCGCCCAAACTTATTAAATATTACACAAATTAATAAAGCATAGGACACATTTGGTGTTGCTTAATTGAAACTAAGTTAAAACGTGGAAAACAAAAATGGAAAACGGCCATGGGAAACTAGCGAAGAAGAAGCACAGTTTTGTGCAATGGCGGCGGCATGACGTCACCAGCCATAATCTTTGCAACCAAAATGGAAAACACAAGTGGAAGAAGCAGAGATCGTAGATTATGTAAGTAGGTGCACTTTTTTCGATCTAATTTTGGTGGCGTTAATGGGAGGGGATATGATAAGTGTATTAAAGGACAGGTAAAAAATAAAAGAGGAAGAACGCACTTTAGTCTTTTCTATGACTTTGATCTGACCTTTGAAGTTACTTTTATTCTTAACAAGCTTGAGTAATAAATGGCAACGAACTAATTAATGTCTATTGCAATCAATATAGGAATAATAAAGGAAGTTTTGCGCAGAGTTTTTGTTTATAATTAAAGAGTTTATTAATTAAAGAGAATACATTTGCCGGATTAAAATATAATTTTTGAAATTAAAATGGAGCACTTAAAGGCGAGATGAAAAGAGTTAGGCTGCCAGGATGGCTTTTAGACGCATGAGTCCTAATAGGATTTCTGTTCGCTGATCCCGGCAGGAGCCCAGGAGTCCTGTGTGTAAAACTGCTGCGCCAATTTGTGGGGGAAAGAGGGGAGAGGGTGGGCAAAAATCACGGCCTGCCTATGATTGCCGTCAATTGAATGCCAATTGTTTTTCTTTCCCCCCTCGTTTTTCTTTTGATACATTTTTCGATTCGTTTCCGCACCGTTTTGTTTTTAGCATTCGCATTCGCATTCGAATCCGCATCCGCATCCAGCCAGTTGCCCAGTTGGCCAGGATGTGTGAGGGAACATCAAACTGGTTTTTGGCCAGATCAAGTTGCCAGTTTTGTTGGCTTAGCGGCAGCGCCATTGGCATCAAAATCGGCATCGGCATTTTCATTTTAACTGGAGTCCTGGGACAAAATGTCTGTAGCTGGCAAACCGCTATCAAAAAAAAAAAAAGGAAAAATAAGGAAAAGGGTTGGAGAAAGTAGAAAGTCGTGTTTCAGATTGAAAACGCGACTTTGGCCGTCCCCTCACCGATTTGTAAAATCTTTATTGCCTATGATTGCCACTGATTTTTCCCATTTTTTTCTGTATATCTTTGTTGCCAGTTTAGAGTTCAGATTGCAACAACAGCAGGTCAGCCAAAAACAGTGCCAGACGTTAAATTATTTCACTAAAAAAAAAAGCTTTAGTTCCTTTTCATTTATTTACTTTTTCCAATAAAAATTCTTTACCATAGGAGAGGTATAATACTGGGAGTTAAATTTTATTCTATTGTGTGGCTTTTAGCCAAGTACACTCGCAAAATGGTTTTATTCCCAAGTAAAATTGAGTAAAATAAAGGATCCTCTTTATAAGAAACTTGAAATATAAAATTTTCGATTAAAACCCAACAAAATACTTTCAAGTGCAGCAACAGCTGGTGCTTCAAACAAATATCAAGAGTTTGCATTGGCCGAAAGGACATTTTCCTTGGCAGCAACTGAATATCCTTCGCTTTTGGCAGCTGGAAAAATGCATATGGAAAGCAAGGTGTTTGCCTAATTTAAATTAAATGGAACAAATGCAAAATTTATGAGTATTTTGACCCGGCCAAGGCAAACCCTTAAACTCTCAAAACACACACGCACCCAACTATCCCATTTTTCAGGGCGGTAATTTATAAGTGGGAGTGGCAGGAATCCGGAGTTGGGAGTCCCGGCGCCCCCGAGCGTCCGGAGTGCAGCAGGGAAAGCGCAATGGCAGCTCTGAGAAGGGAAATTGTAGTAGGAAATTTGCCGGAAATTAAAACTTGTGCAAAATAAATCGCCAAACCTCGAAATAGTAAACGAATCGTAGTCAGAGAGTCCTGCAGAGACAGTGAGACATTGAAAGATCGATGCACTCGAGCCCCCGTCCGGAGTTCCGTCTGGAGTCCAGAGTCCCGGATAGACGCATGCCTGGCTACACATTTGACCTTTTCCCCTTTGGGTCTACTCGAAAAAAATTGTTACTGACCTGCCCTCTTTGTTGGCTCGCTTATTCTGGCCTCCCTGGACAGGATCTGCCGCTAATGGAGTGACTGTTGGCTAAGAATTATTAGATTTGCACATGCATACTCGGAATAGGATAAAAAATTGACGAAGCTAATGTTGGGACTAAATGGTAAACCTAATAGAACTCCTAGTATACTCCTCTAAAAATACTGGGTATTAGAAATAGTTACCAGCTCCATCATCCATGAAATGAAAGCTAATTTCCTTAATATTCCCAACAATTACACAGTGATTTCTGGTCATGGATATCCTTTGGGCCAGCCGGGCGGGATTGTGTGCGTTTTAAACTCGTGAAGTTTAATTTCCTTAATTTGTTGGGACAGTGATTGACCGGGGAACTAAAGAGAAATCTATCTATGGCCAGGTTTTGAGCTACATTGCCTGACATCGGGTCATAATGCATGTATAGCATCAGACAGCCTGGAAAGTCAGGACAGCCCGGAGAGTCCATTTAATCAACTTTAATTAAAATTGCACACAAAACCCGAAAACGACTTGATAAAATGCCATTAACTGAGGGTAAAGCTCAACTGACGGCGGTTTTATCGGTGGCTTCATTGCAAAGCTTTTAATTGATAAGTGTCCTGATGTTGGTGTTGGTTTGCGAAAAAGGATGGAGGTCTACAGAATACACATAGTGTCAATATGTGATGAGAAGGTCCTTCAGTGCAGACGCCTCCCTTCTAATTTAGTTACCCGTGACCATTTAAGGCAAGGCCAAGCACTTTATGCCACATTATTTCTGGGCTTAGACTCGACGAAATGACGCTCATTTCAAAATTGTTATTGAATCTTTTCTATCCGGGTAAATGGGCTGAGGGGGGAGAAGTAAATAATCCTTGTTGAAATGAAGGAGAAATCCCGTTGCGGCCGCAAGTGGCTTCTTCTTCCGCTTCAGAAGGATCTTAACCTTCCAACCCTCCGGCTAACAATTTTTGGCTTTGTCATTTTGCCCAGAAACTCCCCTCACTCCCTTACTAAATGCTGCCCAAATTATACGCAATCATTTTGAGCTTAACTAAAGTGCGGCAAGTCTGCGGCCAAGAATGGAACTGGAACTGAAACTGCCAGAGTCTGCTGGTTAAAAGGGGGGTGCCTTGTGGCTCAGACAACAGCGAATTGGTTACTTGGAATCCAGCTCGCTGCCGGGAAAAATACGATGACAATGTGTCATCGTAAATTGTTTGTCTGCCTGCCTGGCAAGTGGCGCGCAAGGAGGGGAGGTCTTTCAAATTTATACCTCCATATTAAACTGGCTATTGAGCGGGCCAAGGATATATAGATATACATTCCAGTGCATGGAAATTAAAGATTTCAGCCAAGAGGTTTTTCCATCAAGTAAATATTCGCTTTTGGCTTAAAAGCTTTCACGCTTTACTTTGAATTATTGTTTTATGAAAGTGCTTACCAATAAAAAGTGAAAGAATCTAGCGGATTTATGGTTCGTTGCTCTTAGTTAAAAAAAATATATACATAAATTTATGGTGTTTTTGAAGATTAAATGAGACACTTTGCCAAACGCAAAAAAGCAAATGCCGCTCAATTTGCTGCACAAACAGAAACGCAAATCAAATAAGAGTCTTGGCTCTGGGGCAACACAAAAAGCAGCCTCAGACTCTCCAGACTTGCTGTATTCCAAGGGGTCCTAAAGGTCCTAGGGGTGTCCTGGTACTGGTACCGGGTGCTGGGATGTCGCAGTCGCTGTCCTCGCTGGCTGCAGTGGTACAATTTATGACAACTTAATTGATTTACTTTACGTACGTGACCAGAAAAATGAATATTGTATTACGTTGGGATTTTCGTTAGAGAGTTCTTCGTTTTTTCTTCATTTTGTTGCCGCCGGAAGTTCTATTTCAACGCGTCGCTCTTTGTCGCCACCCAAAACAACCAGAGGAGCCGTCACACCACCCCATCCATAATAAAACCCAGTAAACCATCCAAAAAAAGGAAAAAGAAGAAGAGGAATGCTCATCATCATCAACTGCAAACTCATGACAAAAAGAGGAAAAAACACACCGAGTCGGCGGAATCTTCACTTAATTCGCACAATTAGCAATGTCGCCAAGTGGATTTTGGGTTTCCCAGTTGCCACCTAATTAAATCTGTATATTTTATCCTACAATTTCATTTATTGTTTGTCTTTTGCATGGTTAAACAACCAAAAAAAAAAAACATCTAATCACGTAAATAGAAAACATAATAATACTAACAATTATAGTGGGAGCTGAAAAGTCATACCTTTGGGGTTTTGGCTCTTCAAGTGCTGTCGTTGTTGATTAATGTCCAGTAAACTACAATCAGACCAGGGAACTTTACCTACCCAATTATAATCCACTACAATCACGGATCCAATATTAACTTACACATCCTTATTTACTTATTTCTCCTAAATGGACCCCCTTTGAAAATGAGAAAAGGGAAAGTCTTGATCTCGGAAAAATAAATTGTCTTCAATTGAGGACCCCATCAAAAAAAAAACACATATATTCTTCAACACATTCATATTTATTTATTTTGTATTCTTTCATATACAGAAAGAGAATCATTTGTGTGCCGGTCCTTTGGTTGGAGATCCACTGATGTCCTGACATGGGAACAAGGCGACAGATGAGGAGTTTCAGATTTTTGAGGCCGGCGAACGCCTGGAAAAAGTATTGGAACAACAGTAAGATGTTGTAGAAAGACAATCAAAAGCAAATATTCTTCATATTGTATATGGGCGATCTAAAGTGATACTTTTTCGGTATTTTCTTATTTGATTTTGGAAGGATCTTAGAAAAATTTAAGCATATTTAAGCCCTAATTAAGGAATGGCATTCTTTTCCAGAAACCACCCAGGGCGCCGCGACGGATTGAACGCCACCCAGAAATCGACTAGTGTAGTCAGAAACGTCTCAGGCTATCCAGAAACCGCCAAGGGCATCCAGAAACTGTTAGGACATCCAGGAGGCCACCAAAAGCATTCTAGGACATCCAGAAACAAGCCAGGATCAGGGAACTCAGAAACCGCCCAGGGCATTCGGGACAACCCGTAGGCCATCCTACGATAGTCCAAGTTGTACAGAAACCAACAAGGGCGCCGTAACGACCAGGACACCATGCAGGAATCGGCCAGAGCATCCAGAAACTACCTAGGGGAGTTGGATCGACCAGGCTACGGCATTCACAGACGAGATATTTTAAGGAGAATCGAGACAGCAATCCTTCTCCCATCGGTGGCGAAATGGCCAAATTATTTACTTTAAAGCAGTAGAAAATTCTGTTGTTTTCTCAATATTTTGCACATTCCGTTACAAATATTGGGGCCATTTCGTAACCGATTCAGGAGTGGAATACCTTTTTGAAATCAGGACTTTCCTCTGCGTCGATCTGCGTATTAACTTTTAAAAAACCCGACAAAAAGTTAGATCTCGATTTTTGAAAAAAATCGTGATGGTACCCCTTTCAATTTTTTCAAAAATCAAGATCCAACTTTTTGTTCGGTTTTTGAAAACTTTAGTTGCTGATCGAAGCATATTTAAGCCCTGATTCCGGAATGGTATTCCTTTTTAAGATCGGTTCCGAAATGATTAAATAACGTACAAAAATCTGTTTCAACAAATGCATTTTTGGACATATTTACAATAACGTATTTTTCCATTTTATTTTACAGAATTGGAGCTGGAACCATCCAGAGTCCTCCCAGAATGAACCTAGCGGTCACTTAGAAGCGCCGTACCGAAACGAGGATGACCCGAAGACCATCCAACAATCGACCAGGACATCCGGGACAACTCGTAGGCCGTCCAAAAGCACTGCAGACAGCCCAAAAGCAGCCCAGCCTATCCAAAAGCGGCCCAGGATATCCAGCAAGCGGCCGCGGCACTCGGAACGACCCGGTGGCCATCCAGAAGCCGGCCGGGGCATCCAGGGCGTCCAGCCGGCCTTCCAAAAGCAGCCCAGGTCGTCCATAATCCTGTAGGGGCATCCGGAACCACCCGGTGGCCATCCAGAAACCGGCCGGGGGATCCGGAACGTCCCGGTGGCCATCCAGAAACCGGCCGGGGCATTCAGGACGTTCAGCCGGCTATCCACAAGCAGTCCAGGATGTCTAGGAAGCGGTCGCCGCACCCGGAACGACCCGGTGGCCATCCAGAAACCCGCCGGAAATCCGGAACGATCCGGTGGCGATCCAGAAACCGGCAGGACCATCCAGGACGCCAAGCCGGCCATCGAAAAGCAGCCCAGGCCATCCTGAGACCGGTCGGGGGCCCTGGAACGATCCGGTGGCCATCTAGAAACCGGCCGGGGCATCCGAAACGATTCGGTGGCGATCCAGAAACCGGCAGAAGCATCCAGGTCGTCCAGCCGGCCTTCCAAAAGCAGCCCAGAATATCCAGGAAGCGGTCGCCACACCCGGAACGACCCGGTGGCCATCCAGAAACCGGCAGGAGCATCCAGGACGCCCAGCCGGCCATCCAAAAGCAGCCCAGGCCATCGATAATCCTGAAGGGGCATCCGGAACGACCCGGTGGCCATCCAGAAACCGGCCGGGGCATTCAGGACGTTCAGCCGGCTATCCACAAGCAGCCCAGGATGTCCAGGAAGCGGTCGCCTCACCCGGAACGACCCGGTGGCCATCCAGAAACTGGCAGAAGCATCCAGGACGCCCAGCCGGCCTTCCAAAAGCAGCGCAGGTCTACCATAATCCTGTAGGGGCATCTGGAACGACCCGGTGGCCATCCAAACCCCGGCAGGAGCATCCAGGACGTCCAGTCGGCCATCCAAAAGCAGCCCAGGCCATCCATAATCCTGTAGGGGCATCCGGAACGACCCGGTGGCTATCCTGAAACCGGCCGGGGCATCCGAAACGACCAGGTGGCCATCCAGAAACCGGCCGGGGCATTCAGGACGTTCAGCATGCTATCCACAAGCAGCCCAGGATGTCCAGGAAGCGGTCGCCTCACCCGGAACGACCCGGTGGCCATCCAGAAACTGGCAGAAGCATCCAGGACGCCCAGCCGGCCATCCAAAAGCAGCGCAGGTCTATCATAATCCTGTAGGGGCACCCGGAACGACCCGGTGGCCATCCAGAAACCGGCAGGAGCATCCAAGATTCCCAGCCGGCCATCCAAAAGCAGCCCTGGCTATCCATAATCCTGTAGGGGCATCCGGAACGACCCGGTGGCCATCCTGAAACCGGCCGGGGCATCCAAAACGACCAGGTGGCCATCCAGAAACCGGTCGGGGCATGCAGGACGTTTAGCCGGCCATCCAAAAGCAGCCCAGAATATCCAGGAAGCGGTCGCCACACCCGGAACGACCCGGTGGCCATCCAGAAACCGGCAGGAGTATCCAGGACGCCCAGCCGGCCATCCAAAAGCAGCCCAGGCCATCGATAATCCTGAAGGGGCATACGGAACGACCCGGTGGCCATCCAGAAACCGGCCGGGGCATTCAGGACGTTCAGCATGCTATCCACAAGCAGCCCAGGATGTCCAGAAAGCGGTCGGGGCATCCGGAACGCCCCGGTGGCCATCCAGAAACCGGCCGGAGCATCCAGGACGTCCAGCCGGCCATCCAAAAGCAGCCCAGAATATCCAGGAAGCGGTCGCCACACCCGGAACGACCCGGTGGCCATCCAGAAACCGGCAGGAGTATCCAGGACGCCCAGCCGGCCATCCAAAAGCAGCCCAGGCCATCGATAATCCTGAAGGGGCATACGGAACGACCCGGTGGCCATCCAGAAACCGGCCGGGGCATTCAGGACGTTCAGCATGCTATCCACAAGCAGCCCAAGATGTCCAGGAAGCGGTCGCCTCACCCGGAACGACCCGGTGGCCATCCAGAAACTGGCAAAAGCATCCAGGACGCCCAGCCGGCCATCCAAAAGCAGCCCAGGCCATCCAGAAACCGGCCGGGGCATCTGGAACGACCCGGTGGCCATCCAAACCCCGGCAGGAGCATCCAGGACGTCCAGTCGGCCATCCAAAAGCAGCCCAGGCCATCCATAATCCTGTAGGGGCATCCGGAACGACCCGGTGGCTATCCTGAAACCCGCCGGGGCATCCGAAACGACCAGGTGGCCATCCAGAAACCGGCCGGGGCATTCAGGACGTTCAGCCGGCTATCCACAAGCAGTCCAGGATGTCCAGGAAGCGGTCGCCGCACCCGGAACAACCCGGTGGCCATCCAGAAACCGGCCGGGGCATCCGAAACGATCCGGTGGCGATCCAGAAACCGGCAGAAGCATCCAGGTCGTCCAGCCGGCCTTCCAAAAGCAGCCCAGGCCATCGATAATCCTGAAGGGGCATACGGAACGACCCGGTGGCCATCCAGAAACCGGCCGGGGCATTCAGGACGTTTAGCCGGCTATCCACAGGCAGTCCAGAAAGTCCAGGAAGCAGTCGCCGCAGTCGGAACGACACGGTGGCCATCCAGAAACCGGCAGGAGCATCCAGGACGTCCAGTCGGCCATCCAAAAGCAGCGCAGGTCTACAATAATCCTGTAGGGGCATCCGGAACGACCCGGTGGCCATCCAGAAACCGGCAGGAGCATCCAGGACGTCCAGTCGGCCATCCAAAAGCAGCCCAGTATATCCAGGAAGCGGTCGCCGCACCCGGAACGACCCGGTGGCCATCCAGAAACCGGCAGGAGCATCCAGGACGCCCAGCCGGCCATCCAAAAGCAGCCCAGGGCATCCAGAAACCGGCCGGGGCATCCGGAACGATCCGGTGGCCATCCAGAAACCGGCAGGAGCATCCAGGACGCCCAGCCGGCCATCCAAAAGCAGCGCAGGTCTATCATAATCCTGTAGGGGCATCCGGAACGACCCGGTGGCCATCCAGAAACCGGCAGGAGCATCCAGGACGTCCAGTCGGCCATCCAAAAGCAGCCCAGGCCATCCATAATCCTGTAGGGGCATCCGGAACGACCCGGTGGCTATCCTGAAACCGGCCGGGGCATCCGAAACGACCAGGTGGCCATCCAGAAACCGGCCGGGGCATTCAGGACGTTCAGCCGGCTATCCACAAGCAGTCCAGGATGTCCAGGAAGCGGTCGCCGCACCCGGAACAACCCGGTGGCCATCCAGAAACCGGCCGGGGCATCCGAAACGATCCGGTGGCGATCCAGAAACCGGCAGAAGCATCCAGGTCGTCCAGCCGGCCTTCCAAAAGCAGCCCAGAATATCCAGGAAGCGGTCGCCACACCCGGAACGACCCGGTGGCCATCCAGAAACCGGCAGTAGCATCCAGGACGCCCAGCCGGCCATCCAAAAGCAGCCCAGGCCATCGATAATCCTGAAGGGGCATACGGAACGACCCGGTGGCCATCCAGAAACCGGCCGGGGCATTCAGGACGTTCAGCCGGCTATCCACAAGCAGCCCAGTATGTCCAGGAAGCGGTCGCCTCACCCGGAACGACCCGGTGGCCATCCAGAAACTGGCAGAAGCATCCAGGACGCCCAGCCGGCCATCCAAAAGCAGCCCTGGCTATCCATAATCCTGTAGGGGCATCCGGAACGACCCGGTGGCCATCCTGAAACCGGCCGGGGCATCCAAAACGACCAGGTGGCCATCCAGAAACCGGTCGGGGCATGCAGGACGTTTAGCCGGCTATCCACAAGCAGCCCAGGATGTCCAGAAAGCGGTCGGGGCATCCGGAACGCCCCGGTGGCCTTCCAGAAACCGGCCGGAGCATCCAGGACGTCCAGCCGGCCATCCAAAAGCAGCCCAGAATATCCAGGAAGCGGTCGCCACACCCGGAACGACCCGGTGGCCATCCAGAAACCGGCAGGAGCATCCAGGACGCCCAGCCGGCCATCCAAAAGCAGCGCAGGTCTACCATAATCCTGTAGGGGCATCCGGAACGACCCGGTGGCCATCCAGAAACCGGCAGGAGCATCCAGGACGTCCAGCCGGCCATCCAAAAGCAGCCCAGTATATCCAGGAAGCGGTCGCCGCACCCGGAACGACCCGGTGGCCATCCAGAAACCGACAGGAGCATCCAGGACGCCCAGCCGGCCATCCAAAAGCAGCCCACGGCATCCAGAAACCGGCCGGGGCATCCGGAACGATCCGGTGGCCATCCAGAAACCGGCCGGGGCATCCAGGACGTCCAGCCGGCCATCCAAAAGCAGCCCAGAATATCCAGGAAGCGGTCGCCGCACCCGGAACGACCCGGTGGCCATCCAGAAACCGGCCGGAGCATCCAGGACGTCCAGCCAGCCATCCAAAAGCAGCCCAGAATATCCAGGAAGCGGTCGCCGCACCCGGAACGACCCGGTGGCCATCCAGAAACCGGCAGGAGCATCCAGGACGCCCAGCCGGCCATCCAAAAGCAGCCCAGGCCATCCAGAAACCGGCCGGGGCATCCGGAACGACCCGGTGGCCATCCAGAAACCGGCAGGAGCATCTAGGACGCCCAGCCGGCCATCCAAAAGCAGCCCAGGCCATCCAGAAACCGGCAGGAGCATCCAGGACGCCCAGCCGGCCATCCAAAAGCAGCCCAGAATATCCAGGAAGCGGTCGCCGCACCCGGAACGACCCGGTGGCCATCCAGAAACCGGCCGGGGCATCCAGGACGTCCAGCCGGCCATCCAAAAGCAGCCCAGGCCATCCAGAAACCGGCCGGGGCATCCGGAACGACCCGGTGGCCATCCAGAAACCGGCAGAAGCATCTAGGACGCCCAGCCGGCCATCCAAAAGCAGCCCAGGCCATCCAGAAACCGGCAGGAGCATCCAGGACGCCCAGCCGGCCATCCAAAAGCAGCCCAGAATATCCAGGAAGCGGTCGCCGCACCCGGAACGACCCGGTGGCCATCCAGAAACCGGCCGGGGCATCCAGGACGTCCAGCCGGCCATCCAAAAGCAGCCCAGGGCATCCAGAAACCGGCCGGGGCATCCGGAACGACCCGGTGGCCATCCAGAAACCGGCAGGAGCATCCAGGGCGTCCAGCCGGCAATCCCGGAGCAGAGCAGGGCATCCAGAAACCGGCGGGAGCACCCGGAACGAGCCGGTGGCTATCCAGACATCACCTGGTTTCACCTTCAAGGACATGCGACCCAATCAATGCGATATTATCCTGTATAAACAAAGATGTATTCATTTGTGTTAATAAATGATTATAAAATGATATGTTGTGTTTTATTTGGTAGGAATTTTCCAGCTTTTCCAGAATTTTTCCAGATTTTTCCGGCCTTTCCTTCAGCTTTTCGGAACGTTTTTCATTTTCGAGCGACTAAAGCGCCACCTTGGGGATGATCGGCGAAACTGCTTAATGGCGCCGTGGGATTTTCGGGAAGCTGATTTAAAATTCAAATTTCTGACGACTTTAAACGCTCATAATTTTGTCATTCCTGAACCGATCTGGGAATGGATTACCTTCTCGGAATCAGGACTTCAATGTCCTTCGATCTGCAGTAAAAGATTTTGAAATCCTAACAGTCGTGCCAAAGTTTTCGTCTGGCGAGCAACCTTTGTTTACATTTTTCCAGCCTCTGTTTACATTTGGCCACTACTTTGAACGCGCATAATTTGGCCATTTCTCAACCGATTTCAAAAAGGACGGTACCAAACAACTCGGGAGGACATTATCCTTCGATCTGCATCAAAATCTCGAAAACTTCGAAAAACTCGATTTTTGAAAAAAATCATGATGGTACCATCAGTAAAAATCGCGAAAATCGAGTTCCCAACTTTTTTCCAGGTTTTGATGCAGATCGAAGGGGGACGTCCTTCCGAGTCGTTTGGTACCACCCGATCCGAAATCTGTCCAGGAAAAGCCGAATTATGGGCTTTCAAAGTCGCTGCCAAAATGTAAACAAAGGTTGCTGGCGGCCGACTTTAAACGGCGACTTTGAACGGCCATAATTCGGCCATTTCTGCACCGATTTTAAAAAGGATGGTACCAAACAACTCGGGAGGACATTATCCTTCGATCTGCATCAAAATCTCGAAAACTTCGAAAAACTCGATTTTTGAAAAAAATCATGATGGTACCATCAGTAAAAATCGCGAAAATCGAGTTCCCAACTTTTTTCCAGGTTTTGATGCAGATCAAAGGGGGACGTCCTTCCGAGTCGTTTGGTACCACCCGATCCGAAATCTGTCCAGGAATAGCCGAAATATGGGCTTTCAAAATTGCTGCCAAAATGTAAACAAAGGTTGCTGGCCGACTGAAAACTTTGGCACGGTTGTGAGGATTTCAAAATCTTTTACAACAGATCGAAGGATATTTAAATCCTGATTCCGAAAAGGTATTCCTCTTCCGAATCGGATGCGAAATGGCTGAAATATTCGCTTTCATAATATGGAAAACGTAGAAAATCTTGACTCCTTTTCAATTTCATTTAAATTAGATTATATAATATATTGCGTAACTAATGCTACATTTCTATATTCCCAGGACGCCAGTAAGGACAATAACGTGGAGAGGAACACCGCTCCTTCGTCGTGCCATTCCTGCAACATCCTGGAAACCAACTGGCTTAGCTGCTTCATCGTGGCCGTCCTGCAACTTGCTACTTCGTCCTGCTTATCCTGCTACATCCTGGACATCACCTGGTTTCACCTTCAAGGACATGCGAGCAAATCAATGCAATTAAATCCTGTATAAACAAAGATGTATTGATATTTTTAAATAAATGATTATAAAATGATATGTTGTGTTTTATTTGGTAGGAATTTTCCAGCTTTTCCGGATTTTCCGACTTCATCGGATTCTCCAGAATTTTCTTGATTTTCCAGAATTTTTCCGGATTTTCCCGGCCTTTCCTTTAGCTTTCCGAAACGTTTTGTTTATTTTCGAGCGACTAAAGCGCCACCTTGGGGATGATCGGCGAAACTGCTTAATGGCGCCGTGGGATTTTCGGGAAACTGATTTAAAATTCAAATTTCAAAGCGATCGTTAGGGCGCCAAGCTAAAATTCAAATTTGAAACCGTCGGTTGCTTAAAATTCAAATTTCAAAGCGATCGTTAGGGCGCCAAGCTAAAATTCAAATTTGAAACCGTCAGTTGGGGCGCAAAATTAAATTTCAATTTAGTGCAGTTTCTTGCTGCTGGTTTCTGTTCGCCTGGTACTTCAGATGAGCGCCCATACGATTTTTGGCCACTTTGGAGGAATCTCTTGGCCAGTGAGTCAGCAGGTTTTTTTCATGTTTTTCTTTTTATGCCGGAAAACTAGAGGAAAATTCGGAAAATTCTGACAAAATTCTGAAAAATCGGGAAAATTCGGCTCTATCTGATGCACCCGGAAAATTCCGGGAAAATCGGAAAATCGAGTAGCTACAGAGCCTCAAACTTTAAAACGCTCGTGAAAAATCGAGGAAAAGCCGGAAAATTCCCGGAAAATTATGGGAAACGCGGAAACCTTTGGGCTACCGGATGGACCCGGAAAATTCCGGAAAAGCCGGAAAATGGAAAAGCTATTGACGAATTTTCCGTATGGCCCCATTTTCCGGCTTTTCCGGAATTTTCCGGGTCCATCCGGTAGTCCAAAGGTTTCCGCGTTTCCCATAATTTTCCGGGAATTTTCCGGCTTTTCCTCGATTTTTCACGGGCGTTTTAAAGTTTGAGGCTCTGTAGCTACTCGATTTTCCGATTTTCCCGGAATTTTCCGGGTGCATCAGATAGAGCCGAATTTTCCCGATTTTTCAGAATTTTGTCAGAATTTTCCGAATTTTCCTCTAGCTTTCCGGCATAAAATGAAAAACATGAAAAAAACCTGCTGACTCACTGGCCAAGAGATCGTCCAAAGTGACCAAAAATCGTATGGGCGCACATCTGAAGTACCAGGCGAACAGAAACCAGCAACAAGAAGATTCAAAATTTTCCCGCCAACCGTCAAATTCAAATTTGAATTAATATTTGAAATTTAATTAGGCGCCTCAACCGACGGATTCAAATTTGAATTTTAGCTTGGCGCCCTAACGATCGCTTTGAAATTTGAATTTTAAATCAGTTTCCCGAAAATCCCACGGCGCCATTAAGCAGTTTCGCCGATCATCCCCAAGGTGGCGCTTTAGTCGCTCGAAAATAAACAAAACGTTTCGGAAAGCTAAAGGAAAGGCCGGGAAAATCCGGAAAAATTCTGGAAAATCAAGAAAATTCTGGAGAATCCGATGAAGTCGGAAAATCCGGAAAAGCTGGAAAATTCCTACCAAATAAAACACAACATATCATTTTATAATCATTTATTTACAAATATCAATACATCTTTGTTTATACAGGATTTAATTGCATTGATTTGCTCGCATGTCTTTGATGGTAAAACCAGGTGATGTCCAGGATGTTGCAGGATATGCAGGACGAAGTAGGGAAGTTGCAGGATGGCCACGATAAAGCAACGATAAAGGCAGTTGATTTCCAGGATGTTGCAGGAATGGCACGATGAAGCAGCGGTGTTCCTCTCCACGTTATTGTCCTAACTGGCGTCCTGGGAATATAGAAATGTAGCATTAGTTACGCAATATATTACATAATCTTATTTAAATGAAATTGAAAAGGAGTCAAGATTTTCTACGTTTTCCATATTTTGAAAGCGAATATTTCAGCCATTTCGCATCCGATTCGGGAGAGGAATACCTTTTCGGAATCAGGATTTAAATATCCTTCGATCTGTTGTAAAAGATTTTGAAATCCTCACAACCGTGCCAAAGTTTTCAGTCGGCCAGCAACCTTTGTTTACATTTTGGCAGCAATTTTGAAAGCCCATATTTCGGCTATTCCTGGACAGATTTCGGATCGGGTGGTACCAAACGACTCGGAAGGACGTCCCCCTTCGATCTGCATCAAAACCTGGAAAAAAGTTGGGAACTCGATTTTCGCGATTTTTACTGATGGTACCATCATGATTTTTTTCAAAAATCGAGTTTTTCGAAGTTTTCGAGATTTTGATGCAGATCGAAGGATAATGTCCTCCCGAGTTGTTTGGTACCGTCCTTTTTGAAATCGGTTGAGAAATGGCCAAATTATGCGCGTTCAAAGTAGTGGCCAAATGTAAACAGAGGCTGGAAAAATGTAAACAAAGGTTGCTCGCCAGACGAAAACTTTGGCACGACTGTTAGGATTTCAAAATCTTTTACTGCAGATCGAAGGACATTGAAGTCCTGATTCCGAGAAGGTAATCCATTCCCAGATCGGTTCAGGAATGACAAAATTATGAGCGTTTAAAGTCGTCAGAAATTTGAATTTTAAATCAGCTTCCCGAAAATCCCACGGCGCCATTAAGCAGTTTCGCCGATCATCCCCAAGGTGGCGCTTTAGTCGCTCGAAAATGAAAAACGTTCCGAAAAGCTAAAGGAAAGGCCGGAAAAATCTGGAAAAATTCTGGAAAAGCTGGAAAATTCCTACCAAATAAAACACAACATATCATTTTATAATCATTTATTAACACAAATGAATACATCTTTGTTTATACAGGATAATATCGCATTGATTGGGTCGCATGTCCTTGAAGGTGAAACCAGGTGATGTCTGGATAGCCGGCTCGTTCCGGGTGCTCCCGCCGGTTTCTGGATGCCCTGCTCTGCTCCGGGATTGCCGGCTGGACGCCCTGGATGTTCCTGCCGGTTTCTGGATGGCCACCGGGTCGTTCCGGATGCCCCGGCCGGTTTCTAGATGGCCTGGGCTGCTTTTGGATGGCCGGCTGGACGTCCTGGATGCCCCGGCCGGTTTCTGGATGGCCACCGGGTCGTTCCGGGTGCGGCGACCGCTTCCTGGATATTCTGGGCTGCTTTTGGATGGCCGGCTGGGCGTCCTGGATGCTCCTGCCGGTTTCTGGATGGCCACCGGGTCGTTCCGGATGCCCCGGCCGGTTTCTGGATGGCCTGGGCTGCTTTTGGATGGCCGGCTGGGCGTCCTGGATGCTCCTGCCGGTTTCTGGATGGCCACCGGGTCGTTCCGGGTGCGGCGACCGCTTCCTGGATATTCTGGGCTGCTTTTGGATGGCCGGCTGGACGTCCTGGATGCTCCGGCCGGTTTCTGGATGGCCACCGGGTCGTTCCGGGTGCGGCGACCGCTTCCTGGATATTCTGGGCTGCTTTTGGATGGCCGGCTGGACGTCCTGGATGCCCCGGCCGGTTTCTGGATGGCCACGGGATCGTTCCGGATGCCCCGGCCGGTTTCTGGATGGGCACCGGGTCGTTCCGGATGCCCCGGCCGGTTTCTGGATGGCCACCGGGTCGTTCCGGGTGCGGCGACCGCTTCCTGGATATACTGGGCTGCTTTTGGATGGCCGGCTGGACGTCCTGGATGCTCCGGCCGGTTTCTGGATGGCCACCGGGTCGTTCCGGGTGCGGCGACCGCTTCCTGGATATTCTGGGCTGCTTTTGGATGGCCGGCTGGACGTCCTGGATGCTCCGGCCGGTTTCTGGATGGCCACCGGGTCGTTCCGGGTGCGGCGACCGCTTCCTGGATATTCTGGGCTGCTTTTGGATGGCCGGCTGGACGTCCTGGATGCTCCGGCCGGTTTCTGGATGGCCACCGGGTCGTTCCGGGTGCGGCGACCGCATCCTGGATATTCTGGGCTGCTTTTGGATGGCCGGCTAGGCGTCCTGGATGCTCCTGCCGGTTTCTGGATGGCCACCGGGTCGTTCCGGATGCCCCGGCCGGTTTCTGGATGGCCTGGGCTGCTTTTGGATGGCCGGCTGGGCGTCCTGGATGCTCCTGCCGGTTTCTGGATGGCCACCGGGTCGTTCCGGGTGCGGCGACCGCTTCCTGGATATTCTGGGCTGCTTTTGGATGGCCGGCTGGACGTCCTGGATGCTCCGGCCGGTTTCTGGATGGCCACCGGGTCGTTCCGGGTGCGGCGACCGCTTCCTGGATATTCTGGGCTGCTTTTGGATGGCCGGCTGGGCGTCCTGGATGCTCCTGCCGGTTTCTGGATGGCCACCGGGTCGTTCCGGGTGCGGCGACCGCTTCCTGGATATACTGGGCTGCTTTTGGATGGCCGGCTGGACGTCCTGGATGCTCCTGCCGGTTTCTGGATGGCCACCGGGTCGTTCCGGATGCCCCTACAGGATTATGGTAGACCTGCGCTGCTTTTGGATGGCCGGCTGGGCGTCCTGGATGCTCCTGCCGGTTTCTGGATGGCCACCGGATCGTTCCGGATGCCCCGGCCGGTTTCTGGATGCCCTGGGCTGCTTTTGGATGGCCGGCTGGACGTCCTGGATGCTCCGGCCGGTTTCTGGATGGCCACCGGGTCGTTCCGGGTGCGGCGACCGCTTCCTGGATATTCTGGGCTGCTTTTGGATGGCCGGCTGGGCGTCCTGGATGCTCCTGCCGGTTTCTGGATGGCCACCGGGTCGTTCCGGGTGCGGCGACCGCTTCCTGGATATTCTGGGCTGCTTTTGGATGGCCGGCTGGACGTCCTGGATGCTCCTGCCGGTTTCTGGATGGCCACCGGGTCGTTCCGGATGCCCCTACAGGATTATGGTAGACCTGCGCTGCTTTTGGATGGCCGGCTGGACGTCCTGGATGCTCCTGCCGGTTTCTGGATGGCCACCGGGTCGTTCCGGGTGCGGCGACCGCTTCCTGGATATACTGGGCTGCTTTTGGATGGCCGGCTGGACGTCCTGGATGCTCCTGCCGGTTTCTGGATGGCCACCGGGTCGTTCCGGATGCCCCTACAGGATTATGGTAGACCTGCGCTGCTTTTGGATGGCCGGCTGGGCGTCCTGGATGCTCCTGCCGGTTTCTGGATGGCCACCGGATCGTTCCGGATGCCCCGGCCGGTTTCTGGATGCCCTGGGCTGCTTTTGGATGGCCGGCTGGACGTCCTGGATGCTCCGGCCGGTTTCTGGATGGCCACCGGGTCGTTCCGGGTGCGGCGACCGCTTCCTGGATATTCTGGGCTGCTTTTGGATGGCCGGCTGGGCGTCCTGGATGCTCCTGCCGGTTTCTGGATGGCCACCGGGTCGTTCCGGGTGCGGCGACCGCTTCCTGGATATACTGGGCTGCTTTTGGATGGCCGGCTGGACGTCCTGGATGCTCCTGCCGGTTTCTGGATGGCCACCGGGTCGTTCCGGATGCCCCTACAGGATTATGGTAGACCTGCGCTGCTTTTGGATGGCCGGCTGGACGTCCTGGATGCTCCTGCCGGTTTCTGGATGGCCACCGGGTCGTTCCGGATGCCCCTACAGGATTATGGTAGACCTGCGCTGCTTTTGGATGGCCGGCTGGACGTCCTGGATGCTCCGGCCGGTTTCTGGATGGCCACCGGGTCGTTCCGGGTGCGGCGACCGCTTCCTGGATATTCTGGGCTGCTTTTGGATGGCCGGCTGGACGTCCTGGATGCTCCGGCCGGTTTCTGGATGGCCACCGGGTCGTTCCGGGTGCGGCGACCGCTTCCTGGATATTCTGGGCTGCTTTTGGATGGCCGGCTGGGCGTCCTGGATGCTCCTGCCGGTTTCTGGATGGCCACCGGGTCGTTCCGGGTGCGGCGACCGCTTCCTGGATATACTGGGCTGCTTTTGGATGGCCGGCTGGACGTCCTGGATGCTCCTGCCGGTTTCTGGATGGCCACCGGGTCGTTCCGGATGCCCCTACAGGATTATGGTAGACCTGCGCTGCTTTTGGATGGCCGGCTGGGCGTCCTGGATGCTCCTGCCGGTTTCTGGATGGCCACCGGGTCGTTCCGGGTGCGGCGACCGCTTCCTGGATATTCTGGGCTGCTTTTGGATGGCCGGCTGGACGTCCTGGATGCTCCGGCCGGTTTCTGGATGGCCACCGGGTCGTTCCGGGTGCGGCGACCGCTTCCTGGATATTCTGGGCTGCTTTTGGATGGCCGGCTGGGCGTCCTGGATGCTCCTGCCGGTTTCTGGATGGCCACCGGGTCGTTCCGGGTGCGGCGACCGCTTCCTGGATATACTGGGCTGCTTTTGGATGGCCGGCTGGACGTCCTGGATGCTCCTGCCGGTTTCTGGATGGCCACCGGGTCGTTCCGGATGCCCCTACAGGATTATGGACGACCTGGGCTGCTTTTGGAAGGCCGGCTGGACGCCCTGGATGCTCCTGCCGGTTTCTGGATGGCCACCGTGTCGTTCCGACTGCGGCGACTGCTTCCTGGACATTCTGGACTGCCTGTGGATAGCCGGCTAAACGTCCTGAATGCCCCGGCCGGTTTCTGGATGGCCACCGGGACGTTCCGGATCCCCCGGCCGGTTTCTGGATGGCCACCGGGTCGTTCCGGATGCCCCTACAGGATTATGGACGACCTGGGCTGCTTTTGGAAGGCCGGCTGGACGCCCTGGATGCTCCTGCCGGTTTCTGGATGGCCACCGTGTCGTTCCGACTGCGGCGACTGCTTCCTGGACATTCTGGACTGCCTGTGGATAGCCGGCTAAACGTCCTGAATGCCCCGGCCGGTTTCTGGATGGCCACCGGGACGTTCCGGATCCCCCGGCCGGTTTCTGGATGGCCACCGGGTGGTTCCGGATGCCCCTACAGGATTATGGACGACCTGGGCTGCTTTTGGAAGGCCGGCTGGACGCCCTGGATGCCCCGGCCGGCTTCTGGATGGCCACCGGGTCGTTCCGAGTGCCGCGGCCGCTTGCTGGATATCCTGGGCCGCTTTTGGATAGGCTGGGCTGCTTTTGGGCTGTCTGCAGTGCTTTTGGACGGCCTACGAGTTGTCCCGGATGTCCTGGTCGATTGTTGGATGGTCTTCGGGTCATCCTCGTTTCGCTACGGCGCTTCTAAGTGACCGCTAGGTTCATTCTGGGAGGACTCTGGATGGTTCCAGCTCCAATTCTGTAAAATAAAATGGAAAAATACGTTATTGTAAATATGTCCAAAAATGCATTTGTTGAAACAGATTTTTGTAGGTTATTTAATCATTTCGGAACCGATCTTAAAAAGGAATACCATTCCGGAATCAGGGCTTAAATATGCTTCGATCAGCAACTAAAGTTTTCAAAAACCGAACAAAAAGTTGGATCTTGATTTTTGAAAAAATTGAAAGGGGTACCATCACGATTTTTTCAAAAATCGAGATCTAACTTTTGTCGGGTTTTTAAAAGTTAATACGCAGATCGACGCAGAGGAAAGTCCTGATTTCAAAAAGGTATTCCACTCCTGAATCGGTTACGAAATGGCCCCAATATTTGTAACGGAATTTGTAAAATATTGAGAAAATAAACAACAAAAAATGTGGCAAAAAAACAACAGAATTTTCTACTGCTTTAAAGTAAATAATTTGGCCATTTCGCCACCGATCGGAGAAGAATTGCCGTCATGATTCTCCTTAAAATGTTTCATCTGTGAATGCCGTAGCCTGGTCGACTCAACTGCCCTGGGTAGTTTCTTGATGCTCTGGCCGATTTCTGGATGGCGTCCTGGTCATTACGGCGCCCTGGGGTGGTTTCTGGAGGGTCTGTGATGCTTTTGGGTTACCTCCAGGTCGTCCTTTATGCCGTAGGCGGTTCTTAGATGCCCGCGGCCGTTCCTGGATGCCTTTGGAC